>JAAPAX010000007.1:0-2769641 GCA_013372555.1 Elsinoe arachidis | reverse complement strand
CCCTAACCCTAACCCTAACCCTAACCCTAACCCTAACCCTAACCCTAACCCTAACCCTAACCCTAACCCTAACCCTAACCCTAACCCTAACCCTATAGACTTTTATTAACGAATCTTTAAGAAGATAGGTACGTTTTTCTACGAACGCGATAATAAGGATAAGGAAGAGCTCGAGAGTATATCCGATATAACTATACTAGTTTAGTAGATTCTTAAGATAGAAAAAGACATAAAAGTATAGAAAGTTAATATTTATTCTAATATATATTACATTTTCTACTATCTTATATACTAGGTAGGATATCTTACTTTTCTACTATAGTATATCCTACTAGATACTCTCCTTGTACTATTAGAGATTCTATCTCTATAGGACAAAAGTATACTTCCTATATACTATGTTTAACTAAACCTCTAAAGTATAATATATTTCGTTATAACTCTCGATAGACAGGTAAGATACTCTTTTATTATAATATATTTAACTAAACCCCTCTAAGGTATATAACACTTAGTTAAAAGATTCTCTCTCCTAAGGAGAGAGAAGGTACCCTTTTGTTGTAATATATTTAACTAAACCCCTCTAAGGTATATAACACTTAGTTAAAAGATTCTCTTTCTTAAGGAGAAGGAAAGTACCCTTTCGTTGTAATATATTTAACTAAACCTCGCCTAAGGTATATAACACTTAGTTAAAAGATTCTCTCTCCTAAGGAGAGGGAAGGTACCCTTTCGTTGTAATATATTTAACTAAACCCCCTAGTTAAAAGATTCTCTCTTCTAAGGAGAGAGAAGGTACCCTTTCGTTATAATATATTTAACTAAACTCCCTAGTTAAAAGATTCTCTCTTCTAAGGAGAGGAAAGGTACCCTTTCGTTGTAATATATTTAACTAAACCCCTCTAAGGTATATAACACTTAGTTAAAAGATTCTCTCTCTTAAGGAGAGAGAAAGTACCCTTTCGTTATAATATATTTAACTAAACCCCGCCTAAGGTATATTACTCTTAGTTAGAAGATTCTCTCTTCTAAGGAGAGAGAAGGTACCCTTTCGTTATAATATATTTAACTAAACCTCTCTAAGGTATATAATACTTAGTTAAAAGATTCTCTCTTTTAAAGAGAGGAAAAGTACTTTTTCGTTATAATAGATTTAACTAAACCCCCTTTAAGGTATATTATACTTAGTTAAAAGACTTTCTCTTCTTTAGTACTTAAATTCTCTTTTAGTACTTAAATTCTCTTTTAATACTTAAACTCTCTTTTAATACTTAAACTCTCTTTTAATACTTAAACTCTTTTATAATACTTAAACTCTCTTTTAGTACTTAAACTCTCTTTTAATACTTAAACTCTCTTTTAATACTTAAACTCTCTTTTAATACTTAAACTCTCTTTTAATAATATAAATAAACTTATATTTATAAAAAAAAAAAAAAAAAAAAAAAAAAAAATTTTAAAACCTAAACCTAAGTCTAATACTAGAAGACAAGGAGAACAATAACTACTATTAGGCCCCTAGGGACTACCTTAACTAGAAGCATAAATAATAAGCTCTTACTCTTCTCTATGCCTATAATTACTATAAGTCTTCGCTTACTCTCGATAATAGTCTTTAGAGCCTTCTTCTATAGGCCCCGGAATATAGTAGTTAGCCTATAGAGTTACTATAGTACCTAGGTAAGCTAGATAGCTCTAATCTTCTTCTAGCGAAGGAACTAGTTCGCCTTTAGCTAAAGTTCTTCCTATCTCCTAGCCTTAGAGCTTTCTATAAGATCTTCTAGTATAAAAGAGAAGCCTAGGAACTTATACTAGTCTACACTAACCTTCCTAAAGTCCTCCCTTTCTAATAGAGTACTATTAGGAGACTTAGAGTAGAGGATTCTATAGACTAACTCTTCTATCTACTTACTATAGCCTAACTACTTTTCTCTAATGTCTAGGGACACTTCCTTGCTCTTCTCTAATAAACCCTTTACCTAAGGCTCTTCTTTATAGGTAAATAGTTTATCTAGAATAGCTCTAGTAGCTATATCTCTAGTATAGTTCCTCTAGATAGTAGAGTAGACCTACCTCTAGGATACTATAGTAATTCTAGCTCTTATATAACTAGAAGTCTCTCTACTAAGAACTCTTCTTCTTCTATTAGTACTCTAGAATCTATTAAGGTTCTTAGGCTTTCTAGCTAGTAGTCCTAGTAGAAGGGTCTCTATTACCTCTTTATCCTAGCTAGTAACATCTATAGGCTCTCCTCTGTTAGACCTAGAGTTATAGTCTTCTACCTCCTTATTACTCTACTTAGCTTTAGGCTCTAGCTCCTAGAGATATTTACTATTCTTATAGTTGCTCCTCTAGAAGCTATCTAGCTGTCTACTAAAAGGTCTAATAAGCTAGAGATAGTATACTACTAGCTAGCTAACTTCCTAAGGGATATATCTATATACTATCTTTACCCTACTTCTAATCCTAGATACCTTATAATAGGATAATATAAAGCTAACTAGACCTCTATCTAGGAAAATTCCCCTATTTATTCTTCTATTAGGGCTATTCTAGTACTTAATACTAACTATCTCTATACCTCTAGTAGGAGCGCCTCTAGTAAGATATACTAGAACAAAAAGTTCTTCCTTAAATCTCCTAAGCTAAGACACTTATTTCTTAACTATATTCTAGTTTAGGAGGAAGCCTTTACTATCTTAAGGTCTACTAATATACCTTAGTAGTCTCTAAGCTAGCTAGGATAATCTATCTATAGACTATTAATTACTCTAGAGAGTAAGAAAGCTAAAGCCTTTACTTATTTCTTCTAGAGAGTTCTATAAGTCTCTAAGCTCTAGAGATAGTAGTTCTTACCCTTTCTTATCTTCCTCTCCTAAACGTATTAAGTTAATCCTTATACGCCTCTAGTAGGTTACTAGTAGCCTATAGACAGTTATCTTTAGGTTAGACATAGAGAACTTAACCTTATTAACTATAATTACTTTACCTTCCTAGGCAATTCTTGCTAGACTCTTAGTAGTATTCCTAACCTCTCTACTATATTTAAGTATCCTAACTAACCTGTCTATTACATTTAGTTGCCTATAGAAGTTAGTAATAGCTATAAACTTCTAGACTATCTCCTATACCCTTATAAGAATTCCTAGTACTATCTCCTTAGTCTTAGACCTATTAAGCCCCTTAGCTTTAACTAGGTTATCTATCTTATCTTCCCTCTACTTCTATACTTGTCTAACTACTAGGGCCTTACTAATAGTTACTAGGGCTATAATAGTAGAGCTAAAGTTCTTAGGTCTAGCTTAGCTCCTATCTTTAGTGTTTAAGCTAAAGATAGTAAGTCTACTAACTAGAGCACTTTTATAATAATCATTACTAAGCTTATGCTAGAACATAGACAGCTAGAATTACCTAAGACTCTTAACTAGTTAGCTTCTAATGTTATTATCTTTATTATCTTATCTTACTAAGTCTATAATATTTATTAGGAATATCCTCTAGGTAGTTAGTAGCTTATATTCTAGTCTATTACTCTTAGGTAGGTCCTAGGTCCTCTAGATAAACCTTAGTAGCTTTACCTAAACATTAGTATAGTTCCTAATAGTGCTAACTTTATACTTAGAATAGAATAGTTACTAGTCTTTACTTCCGCTAACCTCTAGTCTTTTAATAAACTCTAGGATAGTATTGCCTACTATAGACTACTTAGTAGTCTTTATGTAGAGTCTAATAAGTATACTAGTTACACTACTAGCTCTTAGTAGTCTAGTATCTCTCTCCCGGGCCTTCTAATTACTAAAGTGCCTAAAGTAACTATCTCTCTTAGCCTATACTTATCCTTAAGCTTCTACTTATTTCTCTATTATTAGGTATACTCTATACTTTGTCCTATAACTATAGGATATTCTAGTACTAGGAATCTAATATAGCTAAAAGACAAGATCTTAGCTAGAGAGAGTAATAGCCTATAGGATCTAGAGCTACTTAAATCCTATAAGATACTAGATCTACTCTATTATCTCTAGCTAGGGATTAACTTTATATCTATCTCCTAGACCTTAAATAACTTTCTAGTTATTCCTCTTACTTAGGGTGTTCTAATAAATTCCTAACTATATATTAACTCTATCCTTAGGTCTTTCCTATACTACTTCTATATCTAGGACTTACACCTAGAAAGACTTCTACTAGGCTTTATCCTAAAAGAACTTCTAGCTCTAGATGTTACTAACCTATATCTTATTACTCCTTAGTCTTACTCTCTAAGCCTTACTTCTTCCCCTAGACTTGTTACTCTTCTAGTTATACTTCTAGCTATAGTGCTACTCTATAACCTTAATATACTAGGCAATGTACCTATACTATTCTTTATTAATATCCCTATAGACATACTTAAAGCCTAGACCCTAAACTAGTAGTTCTAGAATAGCCTTAGCTATAGGAGATAGGTATTAGATATCTAATTTCTTCCTTGCTAAGTTCTATATATCTCTTATAATGCTAATAATATTCTATTACTTATCCTTTACTAGGGAGGAATAATACTTCTTTAGATAGGAAGTAACTTAATTAGGAATTATAGTAAACCTATAATCTATATAGATAATTACTTTAAACTACTAGAAGTACTTAAAGAGTGTTCCTTCTACTAGGTAAGAATAGGAAACCTAGGGAGAGACCTATAATTCTTACTAAGAAGCTATAGTAGATAGGAGTAAACTAAATAGATCTAGGAAGTATTAAATAGTAGTATCTTTTATACAAAGCTTAGTATCCTTTATAGAGACTTAACCTTTATTAGGGAATCTTTAAAGTCCTAGACTACTCTTTTATAGTTCTAAAGAATAGTAGATCTTAGATATTTAGTAGACTAAGACTTAGCTACGAGTAGTATAGTATAGAGTAAACTCTAGAGTTAGAGTACCTAGACTTTAGACTTTAAAGTTAGTAGACTTAGACGAATTAGGAAGCTACTATACTAGACATAAATTAAAGAAACATAGTTAAAGTTTTTTTAATTTTAGAGTAGGCTTTATACTTAACTAAGAACGTAAGGATAGCTTAACTAGAGGAATTCTTGCTAATTAGATAGGATTAGGCAAAACAGTAACTACACTTATAGTAGTTAATAATAAAGCCCCTATATATAGTAGGCTTAGGTAGATTAGGACGCCCTAGTAGTATAGGGCTACTTTCCTAATAGTTAGAGTTACTTAGCTTAGAATCCTAAGGTAAGTAGGTCTAGGTAAATTAGGAAAATATTATATTAGATATAGATCATAGAGACACTCTAGAATAACTCTAACTTAAAGCTAGGCTTAGGCTTATATCCTAAAGTTAGGTAGATTAGGAATATTAGGAAGATACTATATTATATATATATTATAGAAATACTAGAAATTTTAATTAACTATTAGTAAAGATTTCTAATTTCTATCTAGAGTTATAATATCTAGAAGCTTACTAGCCTATTATAACATCTAGAAAACTTAGAAAAACTATCTAAAACCTAGAAGAGCTACCTACTTACTCTACACTTAAAAAAACTAGAAGAGCTAGCTACTTAATTCTAATATCCCCTAAAGTTGCTCTAAGGCTATATGTTACTTCTAATATACCCTAAGTCTTATTAAACTTAAGCCTAGACTTAGTAAGATCTAGAAGTTTGTTCTAATCTAGAAGGTAGCTCCTATTATCTAGGGATTTAACCTAGTCCTTAATATCGTCTAGGAGAGCTAGGAAGTTAGTTATACTAGCCTAGTCCTTAGAAGAGTTAGTATTATTAGGAAGCTTAATTAGGAAGCCTCTAATAGCTCTAGGATTAGACATAAGTCCCCTAAGAGCCCTTATAGGTCTAGAAGGCCTAGTATAGTTAGGAGGGGCGTTAGAAGTACGCCTAGAGATTCTCTAGTAGCCTAGGAATTATATTAGTTAGAGTTAATTAGGAAGGTTAGAAATACTTACTAGACTTAGAGTAGCTAGTATAGTTATTCTAGAACCTATAGTTAGTATAGGAGCCCTTTATAAGCTTAGTACTATTAGGAGTAGTTATAGTAATATAGGAAGTATATTTACTATTTCCCTAAGTATAGGAGGTATATTTCTAACTAGCTAGATAAATAGTATACCTATTAGTGCTCTAGATAAACAGGGAAAGTAGGTAGTTTATATTAGATCTAGAGAAGTTTATAGTAGTTCTAGAGACTCTTAGGGTAATAGACTAGTTAAGCTAGTACTTAGGGTTATTCCTAGTAAAGACCTAGAGATTAGCATTAATTAGAGGCTTAACTAAGGCGTCTAGGGAATCGCGCTAAGGGCCGCTAAGTCTAGTAATATTAGCCTAGACCTACTAGGTAAAGAGAAGAGTTATAGAGATAGAGGTATAGCCTAGAAGTATTAGTAAAGTTAGAGAAGATTAGGAGCTTAGGACTTACTTAGAGTATTAAGGTTAGTAACCCTAGCTCTAGTAGTAGCTAGGGAGGTTATAGGAGTCCTAGTATAGGTACGCCTAGGAGTTATAATAATTACTAGAAGCACTAGGCTTAGGAAGTTATCTAGGAAGGCAGGCAAAATTATAGAAGAGCTAGAGGGCTAGAACTAGGAGTTATAGTTAGTTAGAATTCTTAGGAAAGCTTAGATTTACTAAAGGTCCTTATTTAAGGCTACCTAGTTAAGTTAAAGCAGTAGAGATAAGATCTATAAGCTAAATAGGGCTATTAGAATTACTATAAAAGTTGCTAGGCTTATTAGTATAAAGGGCTACTAGATATATCTATCTCCTACTAGTAAAAAGCTCTATAAAAGCTATAAAAGCTATAAAGGCTATAGGTAAGCTATAAAGCTAGTTATTTCTAGAGCTAATTAAAGACTATTTAATCTCTATAGTAGTATCTCTAGCTACTTTAACTCTCTTAAAGAGATTAAATAAGGTTTTAGCTATAATAGAGTAAACTTACTATAATAAAGGTATTAAGAGAAAGAAGAAAGAAAGCTAGAGAAAATAAAAGAGATATATAAGATCTATAAGTTATACTAGGTAGCTAGAGTAGTAAAACAAAGAGTAATACAATAATAAAGATAAATATAAATATAGTATATAAAAGGCTTAGGCTTATATTCCCTAGAGGATCTAGAGATATTAACTATTACCTAGATACTAGAGCTAACCTAGGACTACTTCCTAATAGTTTTATATAGAGGCTTATTATTGCCTAGGGCAATATAATAATAGATAATATAATAATAAAGATAAATATAAATATAGTATATAAAAGGCTTAGGCTTATAATCTCTAGAGACTTAACTAATACTAAGAGGTATCTAAATACTAGAGCTAACCTAGAAGAGCTTCCTAAAGGTTTTATATAGGAGCTTACTATTACCTAGAGCGATATAATAATAGGTAATATAATAGAATTATAGCCTAAACTCTTAGGTAGATAGACTTATAATAGTAGCTCTATATACTAGTATAGCTATAATCCCCAAAAATTCTATTCTAACTCCTATCTATAGAATATACTTACTAGATCTTAGTTAAGTATTATAGAAGGCTATTAAATTTTAATCTAACTATTCTAGAGAGACTAGATAAAGAAAATTCAAGAAGGAATACTAGAGAGTAAATAGAAAGGACAAAGACAGGAAAGATAGTAGGTATTTATACTAAGGATCCTAGCTACTAATCTTATTAATTAGAAGTCCTATATCTAGGTATTCTTCTAACCCTCTAGAGACTTAGGTATTAAGGTATATATTATAATTACTATAAGATTTTCTATACTTGTTAGACTTTTATATCTACTAGGAAATTTAGTCTACCTTAGCATAAATTCTATATATATCTACTAGTCTACTTAGGTACTACTATATTTATAGGGACTTTCTAACGTTTCTAGTAGCTAGGTATAAAGCTACTAAGGCCTATATCTTACATTTCCTTAGGAACTTTAAAACATTTTTAAGTTACTTTAAGGAAATAAAGACTATAATTCTAATAGTAATACTACATTATTCTAAATAATACTAAGAGTTATAGAAGTCTAATACTCTATAAGTATTCTCTAAAAGTTTCACTAGGAAAAAATAAAGTTTAGTACTAAAGAATAAAGGTTAGGAATTCTATTCGAATCTAGGAAAATTTCCTAACTCTACTCTAGTAAAACTATTAGAATCTACTCTTTCTCCTAAGACCTATAATGTCTAGGAATTACTAGTACAAATTCTAGATTTAGACCTAGAATCTGTTATAGATAAGAGTTAGAGTAAGGTAAACTAGAGAGCTTCTAGTATAAATCGTAGTTAATTAGTATTAGATAGGTATCGAGTGCTATTATAACGGCTTTAACTAAGTAGCTAAGTAGTACTAATTTGCTAGTAGATATATAGATAAGATCTTTATTAGATCGAACGTTAGTCTATATTATAGTTTAAGTCTTCTACTAGTATATAGCGAAGTACTTATAGAATTACTATAAGATAATACTAATTCTAGTATTTCTCTCGGAGATGCTCTCTTCGTGCCTATATATAGCTATATAGAAGTCGATAATATCGCTCTAGATAGGATAGTTACTTAAGAGTAAGTAAGCGATCTAGGCTATATTAGTAAATTCTAAATAAGTGTCTATCTTTAGTAAACTAGTATCGAGCTTGTTATTAAGTAATAGCTATAGATAGACTTTTCTACTAGCTTCGTTCTAGATACGATCGGTTATAGCCTTAGAAAGCTACTCTATAGTTATAAGTTAAGTTATTAACTTATTAGATTTTAGAGTAGATCTATAATATATAAGTATCTATAGAACCTAGAGTTTCTTTATCTAATCTACTCGATACTTAGGGTCGAGCTCTAGTAGATAATAGAAGTCGAGGATATCTATATTTATATTATAGCCGAGATTATTAAGAGGCTTATTATTCTAGTTAGTTACTATTAAATTCGTATTCTCTATTATAAGGTAGTTATTAATCTACTTTTTAAGGTTCTTCTACTTTCCCTATATACTAAGACTATACTCTATACATTTCTTAAGTAAGTTATCCTTTTTAAAGTACCTAGGCTTAGAAACTTTCTTTAGAGCTATAATAGGTAAAGAATTAGAGTAGAGAATTTAAAAAAAATCTACTAATTCTTTAGTCCTAAGAAAAAAAAAAAAATTCTAGAGATTCTAATAGACTAGTATCTAGAGGATTAGGTAGTAGTTTTTAAGAGTAGTAATAGGCTAGTATATAGCTAAAGAGTATTAATTTTCTTACTAATAGTTTAGAGCTAAGAAATTAGTAAGAATTTTTTAGAAGGTACTAAAGAAGAAATATAGTAAAAGAGATATATAAGGTTTATAGATATAGTAATATAGCTCTAACTAGTATAGAGGATAAACTATAGAGGATCTAGTATAAGTATTTAGCTAAAGATATAGAGTCTTACTTAGCTCTATACTCTTTAGTTACTTCTATCTCTTATAGTTAAGAATAGGTATAGTTCTCTAGTAGTTTAGTTATAGTTAGTTAATTAGGCTAGGTAATATTTAGAATATAAAATTAGAAATTTTCTTATTAATAGTTTAGTTCTAAGAAAATTAAAAAAAAAAAAAGATAAAGAGAGCTATAAATATTAAAATACTATATATATAGCTATAAGTAAAGAGTAAAATAAAGAAGAGAAAGTTAGAATAGAAGTAGTAAGATTATATATATCTATAGCTATAAGTAGTCTATACGCTAGATAGTAATAGTAAATCTAAGCATTAGTAATATAGATAGTATAGTATAGCTCGACTAAAGTAATAGTAAGGTTAAAGTCTTAATATATAAAAGTATATAATATAGAATAGCGATACTATATTACTACTTTTATAAGATAGCTATAAGTAGTTAGGAATAAAGAAACATTAGCTACCTACTAAAATTATATAGAGATATAATATATATATATCTTATAAAGAGTATCTTTATAATAAACGTTCTAGTTAAAAGACATATTAAAAATATTATAATTATATAAAGTAAATAATATAAAGGCAGATATAATAATAAGAACAAAGTTAATACTTAGCACTAACTAGTTTATATTTGTAATAATAGCTTATACTAGAATACTTAGTAAATATATAAATAATTATTTTTCTTTTCTTAGAGCTAAGGAATTAGTATATAAATTATATAAAAGACTAGTAGAAGTTAAGAGTAATTCTATTACTACTTAAATTAATTTATAAGTTCGAGTAGTAGTATATAGATAGATTTATATCTTAGTAGAGGATTATTTAATAATAGACTAGAATAATTAAGCTACTCTATTTAATATATATTTACCTATATACTAGCGTTGTCTAAGCTATTCTACTTATATAGATATATCGTTATTAGGTTTCTATATCTAAGTAGCTTATTTATATATATATAAATTAATATATATCTACTATACGATTACTACCGGAAGATCCTTAATATCTAGTATAATATATAATATATCGATAAGTATATTAGGCTATTAGTAGTTCTAACTATTAGAGAGAGTAACTTTTATAAAGCTATTAGTAGCAAGTATTAGAGCCTAACTATTATATATATTCTAAAGTAGATAGCAATAGTAGTAGCCTACTATAGGTGCTTTAGAACTATTTAAAGACTATAGAAACTATATTATAGATAAGCTCTAACTTTTCTAATCGAGTAGCTAGACTTATAAGACTTAGTCTCTATATAGTAATATTAGACATTCCCGCTACTAGTAGTCTATTATAGATATACCTTAAAGAGTATAAAGTATATAATTAGATAACTAGTATTAGATATATATCTTTAATAAATTAGATAGAGACAATTATAATTCCTATGTTATATAACTAACACTAGACATATTAGACTATTAATTCTATATAGTACTAGTTACTCTAGAAGCTACTACTACTTAGTTATAGATCTACCCTATTAGTAGTAGTCTAGGAAGTAATAATACTATATCTAGTACTTCTCCTATAGCACTACTTAAAGCATATATAGTAGATAATATAAATAGAAGTATAAATAGACTATACGTTTTTATAATCTTACTCTAGGTCGGAGTAAATAGTATTAAATTCCTATACTTCTTCGATAAACTATATAAAGACGCTACTATCGAAGATCTAGTACCTAATAAGGTTAAATCTATAGTAATGTCTCTAGGTACTATATAGTCTTATATAGAATTATAGATATTATATAACTAATCGAAGTCTCTATATAGTTATAGAGCTATATCTATACCGACTTAGTCTATGTACTAGTCTATTATAATATAGCAATAAGTAGCTAAGTAAGATATAAAGGATAATATATATTAATCGAGTTTTAGATAGTTAGAAAGCCTTATCTTACTATTATATATAGTCTAGGAAGTTACTAATATTATAGCGAGATAAGGTTTTCTATCTTATCTACTATATCTAGTTTACTATATAAGCTTATCTAGTATTACTAGAAGATTATATAGAATAATAAGGCTAATTTGAATTATATTTAAGCTATAAGTAAAAGAAGATATCCTAACTAGAATAGAGATCTTATTAGTAATAAACTTTTTAAGTAATTAGGCCTTCTCTTTATCTAAAGTAGAGCTAGAATAGTATATCTTATATTTTAGATAGTAGCTTATAAGATTAGTATATACTCTAGTTAAGTAAAAGATTAATATCTAGTAATAGAGTTACTTACTTTAGAAGTTGTTTACTATATAGATAAGAGTTATTAACTTCTACTATTTATTAACTATATAGTATATATATCTAGCGTTTTAACGACGTATACTACTTCTAAATACTTAAACATCTTATATATAGAGACTAACGTCCTCGGTAAACTATACTATTTTCGATAGTAGAAGAGTAGTAGATATATAGATAACTTACTCTTAGATACTAGTAAAGATACTTAACTTCTAAAAGGCTAGATAATAGCTATCTTCCGTTTTTAATATAGTATAACATTTATTAATAATAATACAATTAAGATATTCGTTAGCTCTAAGCTAGTTAAGAAATAATTAGAAGCTTAGAGTAATAGAGCCTTTAGGTATTACTAAGATAATATATAAGCTATCTATTAGGTAGTTAGAGATCTATTATATATAAGAGATATTTACTTTAATACATCTATAAAATAAGTCCTATCTTAAGGATATTAATAGTATAATAACTATAGTAGTACCTTCTTAGAGAGTAGTAGTAGGTATTATAAATAGGAGAGATTTTCTACTACTTATAGGTAGTACTACAACGATTTAGTATACTAACTAGAGTATAGTCTCTATAGCAACTTTCTAGGTTTTAGACCGAAAAGTAGCATTAGTGTTCTATATAAGAGATTATAGTATCTTAAGTAGACTAAGAGACCTTAGTCTAAAAGCTCTCTATTACTCTAGACCTATAGGTATTAACGCCTAACCTACTATAAGGCGTATATTAGTAGACTAATACGACTTAGTAAGAGCAGATTTAAAATAAAGAAATTAGTAGAGTTATATACTATAGTCTATAAATGCTTACTTAAGTGCCTATAGTAGATCGTTATAAGCTTTAAGAGCTATCTTTACGTACTACTCTTTAGTAATATTTAACTTATATATAGCCTATAGGTCTAGAACTATATCTTCTCTTTGTTAAAGTAGTTTATTAGTATTAGCTATATCGAGAATATCGAGAATAATAGTGTCTTTAAAATATATATATATTATAGTAACTATACTATACCGGATCTAACTAGTACTAAGTTTAAGAATAGTAGTTAGTATTTACTATTTAGTCTCCTTCTATAGTAGGTTTAATACTCTTCTAGAATAGTATATCCTATCGATATTACTTATAAAAATTATTACTATATAGTATATTAGCTCTAGTCTTTAGTAGTAATTTTTCTACTAATAGTTCTAGTCTAAGAAATATTTTTTTTTCCCTTAGGACTAAGCTTTTAGTACTATTTTTCGGATAAAAATATAAATAGTTAATTATCTAGTAGAGGTATATATACTTCTAGTAGGTAATGTTACTTTATTATATAGTACTATAGTACTTTATAGTTTATTACTACCTTTATATAGAATTAGTCTTGTTTTTTATTATTATTTTTCTATTCTTTATTTAGTCCTAAGGAAATTAATTGTTTTTCTTAGGGCTAAGCTATTAGTAGAAGTTTTAAGAAAAACGAGAAATAGAGTAATAGTCTAGTAGAGAAGTATATACTCTTCGTAGTTAGTGCTAGTTAATTTGCTAATAATATATCTAAGTTAAAGTTTATATCTTATAACTTCTATTATTCGCTTCGATTAGTGCTATAGTCTACTATATAAAAGTCCTATATAAAGTTATAAGTAGTAATATCTTTATTATTATACTATTATATAAATTCTAGAAATAGTTAAACGAGCTATAGAAAGTATACTATAAAGTAGCTAACTTTATCTAGTAGGAGATAGTATATTATTATTGTCTATCTACTCTACGTTATTACTTTATAAATTCTAGTAACAAGTGTAATATAACTATTCGAAATAAATATATTATAGAGAGTATTTCTAGGTCTATTATAGTATTAGATAGATATTAATTTTATACCTCTTACTAGTTAGCTAGCTATTAATTATATAAGTACTAAGAGTTGTTCTTTAAAACGAATAATATAGCTATAATACTTATTAATCTATAATAGGCAAAAGAGATTAATAACCTTAGGATAGTAATAATATATATTCTGTTCTATAATACCTCTAGTAAAGGACTTTTATAGCTATAGAGTATTCTAGATACGATCTAGTAGCTAACTATATTCTACCTCTATCTTATTCCGAGAGTCTATTAAGAAGTTCTACTAGTAATCTAGTCTAGATAGATCGTTATAGAGAGTAGATATATTAAGATACGGAAGGTATATCTAATATAGAGATACTATAGTAGTTAAGAGTAGTTCTTTTATTAATACTATAGTAGTATTATCGAGTAGACTATATACTATTTGTTTAAATATAGTAATTGTAAAGTTTACTAGGCTAAGTATTAACTCTAATCTATAGTTATACTATTTAATAGATAGGTATTTACTTATGTTTAATAACTATCTAAATATACAAATTTAGTATATCTAGTTTATAGAGTATAAACGTCTAGAGATATTAGATATATTAAGTCGGAGTATTCTATCTACTATTTCTTATATAACTTAGTAGATAACGAGATAGTATATAGGATAGTCCTTACTAGTACTTAATTTCTCGAAATACTACTTTAGTATATATATAGCATATATAATACTTACTTTAGAGAGTACTACGATACTAGATAGTAAAGGAGTATAGTTACTAGGTTTAACAAAATTAATATAACTAGAGGCGAACTGTTTATTTAAACTATATACTAATAAGGTATATAGTAGAGAACTTATAAACTTATTATCGAGAAGGTCTTAATCTACTAGTAATAGAATAAGCTATAGTATATCCTTATTAACGTAGTACTATTGTTCTAATATGTCTATCGAGTTCTAGAGCTTAGTAAAGGTACTTAACTATTCCTTTAATAGTATATAGTAGAGAAGAGTAGAATCTGTCGCTTATAGCTCTTGTCTCTAGATATAATAGATAACGCTCTACATTTAACTAATGTAGTACTTATAGGTGCTCTACGTATATAAATAACTATAAAAATGCTACTAATTGTCTTTTACACTAGTTTCCTTACTATAAATAACTTCTAGTATAAGAGTCCTAGTATGTTCTAGGTTATATATATCGAGAGTATAGTTTATACATTATATAAACGGATCCTAGAGGTGCTATAGCTACGTTTCCTTACTAAGGGCTATACTACTATTAGTAAGTACCTTTCTTAAGGAATTAACAAGAGAAGTAGTCTAGTTTCTATTATAAGTCTAGAAGAGTATCTACTATCTAGTATAGGTAATCTATATATTATAATCTATAAGAGATTATCCTAATAGAATTAGGTAATAGACTATCTATTTCTATACTATATTCTTCTAGAATGCCTAGTCTTATTAAATAGACTAAGATTTAAATTAACTATTATAAAACACATTATTAGTAAATACTAAAATATCTAAAAGAAGATATAGCTAAGTCTCTATTACTTATATAAAGTAGAAGATCTTATAGTACCTATATCCTTAAGACTATTTAATTCTAAGAATAATTTCTCTAGAGATAGAAGCATTCGGAGTATAGAGTATAGTATCCTTATAGTCTTTAATATAGGTTTTTATTTTCTTCTCTATCGCGTATGTATAGTAATATAACTCTTCTATATTCTCGAGAAATATATAAGTAAAACTATTAATAAGAAGTAGATACGGGATAGGTTTAATAATATATTATAGAAGCGAGATATTCTTAACGTTCTTAGTAACTACTTTACTATACTAGAACATAAATTATATAATAGTATTCCTCTCTTATATACTAAATCGTTTAGAATAGTTAGTATTTAGATAAATAAGAATAGTGTTAGTAGCGACGAAGTATAAATAGATTATATATATAAGTACTTCTCTATATAATAGCTTAACTATAAAAGAGAGAAGAGAAGTAACTCTATTAGTATATAGTACTTTTAGGTATACTATTAGTACTATTTTACTATTTTCTTGAAAAATTTATAGCCTTTCTTTAGGCCTAAGGAAATAGTAAAAGAATTCTATAAGTACTACTATAGGTACTAGACTCGATCGAGACTTTCCGGGGTAGTTAGTAATAGTCGCAAGCGTAAGTATAGAAGTAATAGATAAATACTTAAGTAGTATACTACATCTATAAGCTAGAAGTAATAGTTCTTATCTAGCCCGAATAATAGATTATATTATATAGAATACTTCTTCTAAAGAAGATATATTTTATATAGGTATATATATAAAGATTTAGACCTAGATTTTAATAGATTCTAGCTATATTCTTTGCTAAGAATTCGAGGAATTACTAGTGCAAATTCTAGATTTAGGTCTAGAATCTGTTATAGATAAGAGTTAGATCTCTAAAGAGAGTTAGCTTGTTTATTATATAGTTAGATACTCTAGAGTTAAGTATCTACTAATAGTATAGAAGCTTACTTTAAGTCTTTAATATAGAGCCTATAGTCTTAAGCTCTTTACCTCTAGAGAGTACTTCTAGTAGTAGAGATAGAGATAATAATAGTAAATCTCTCTTAGTAGCTAGATAGGCTTTATCTTTTCTCCTTAACTTAGCTACCTTAAGAGAATCTACTCTCTTAGTAAGCTACCTTATAAGTTTAAGTAGTTTCTAGTATTTAGGTAACTACCTTCTTATAGAGCTAGCTCTTTTAGTAATTCTATAGAATAGCTAGATATATTTCTTAGCTTATTAAAGATAAGAGTATCTAGTTACTAAGTAACTAGGTTCTTTATATAAGATATATATATAGCTTAAGCTCTTACTAGTTTTTTATTATCTATCTCTTATAAATATAGTAGATTTTTCTTCTCTCTTCTAGGCTTTCTTTTTCTTAAGGATATTATAGATATTATCTATACTAAGGTATAGTTAAGTATCTAAAGTATCTCTTATAGATAACTATAAAGCTAAAAGAGTAGTAAGTAGTCTTTAAATTTTTACTATTAGTAAGAAGTATTACTTAATTACTAAAGATCTATTAATTCTCCTTTCTAATATAGTTAGGTATAACTAGGTATTAGAGATAGTTATCTTATTACCTATAGTATATATAATAAATTCTCTTTATAGTTGTCTTACTTATATACCTATCTACTTTATATACTTACTCTTTAGCTTCTCCTATACTAGTTTAGCCTACTACTATTTCTAAATTATCTCTTAATCTCTTTTAGAGATATATCTATAGATCTAGTAAAGAGTAGTACTATTCTTCTCTATTAACTAAAGGGAATACTAGAAGTTAAACAAGAAAGGTAATAATAACCTTAGAGTTATTACTAGTAGTTTAGTAAGAGAGAAAAGAGTCTATAATATCTTCTTTAATATAAGCTAGAGCTCTATCTATTAGAACTACTTCTTATAGTTATCTTTAGAGAGAGTTAGCACTAGCTACCTTAATTAGGTATTATTATTATCTTCTATAGCTAAAGATAGTGTTTAAAGGTATAATAAAAAGAATTAAATAAGAGTTAAGTTCTAGTAATAGGTAACCTTTAGTTAAAGTTCTAGATGTTAAGATCTTTTAGTTCTTAATCTTAATTAGATAATTATTAATAAGATTAATAGGTTTCTAATCTTAAGAAAGAAAGAAGAATAAGAAGGTATATCTAGTTATTTATAGCTAATAAACAGTAGCTATTATATAATTATAGAGCTCGAACTTGTACTAGACTTATAAATCGAGTTTCTACTTAATGTACTAAGTAGCTAGTCTTTTACGCTTTATACTACCTCTACTAATCTATCTAAGATTAAGATAATAGAGAGGATATAGAGGAGTATACTAGGGAATCTAGCCTAATTTTAATAACGTAGATACTTAACTATAGTATATATAATCCTATACTTATACTATAAGCTCTAGACTTATAACCTATTAAGCAGAAGGCATGTTTAGAGGTAGAATATTATATAGAACTAACTATACACTTGTTAGGTAATAGATAGATTAATTAAAGAAGAAATCTATCTATAGAGAAGAGAAATAGCTTTATATAAATCTCTAGGCTTAGCATTATATAACTTATAGTTATATAACTCTATACCTAATTATCTAGAGAGAGCTATATTCTTAACACTTTATAATAATAGCTATAGGTTACCTAACCTACTTCTTAGCCTATAATACTAGACTTAGAAAGTTATCTAGAAAAGTAAGTAAAATTATAAGAGAGCTAAAGAGCTAAAACTAAAAGTTATAGTTAGTTAGAATTCTTAAGAAAGCTTATATTTACTAAAGGTCCTTATTTAAAGCTACTTAGTTAAGTTAAAGTAGTAGAGATAAGATCTATAAGCTAAATAGAGCTATTAAAATTACTATAAAGATTACTAGGCTTATTAGTATAAAGAACTATTAAATATATCTATCTTCTACTAGTAAAAAGCTTTATAAAAGCTATAAAGACTATAAAGACTATAAATAAGCTATAAAGCTAGTTATTTCTAGAGCTAATTAAAGACTATTTAATCTCTATAGTAGTATCTCTAGCTACTTTAACTCTCTTAAAGAGATTAAATAAGATTTTAGCTATAATAGAGTAAACTTACTATAATAAAGATATTAAGAAGAAAAAGAAAAAAAGCTAAAGAAAATAAAAGAAATATATAAGATCTATAAGTTATACTAGGTAACTAGAATAGTAAAATAAAGAGTAATATAATAATAAAAATAAATATTAATATAGTATATAAAAGACTTAGACTTATATTCTCTAAAGAATCTAGAGATATTAACTACTATCTAGATACTAAAGCTAATCTAGAACTACTTTCTAATAGTTTTATATAAAGACTTATTATTATCTAAGGCAATATAATAATAAGTAATATAATAATAAAAATAAATATAAATATAGTATATAAAAGACTTAAGCTTATAATTTCTAGAGACTTAGCTAATATTAAGAGATACTTAGATACTAAGGCTAACCTAGAAGAGCTTTCTAAAGGTTTTATATAGAAGCTTACTATTACCTAGAGTAATATAATAATAAGTAATATAATAGAATTATAGCCTAAACTCTTAAGTAAATAGACTTATAATAGTACTTCTATATACTAGTATAGCTATAATTCCTAAGAATTCTATTTTAACTCCTATCTATAGAATATATTTACTAGATCTTAGTTAAGTATTATAAAATGCTATTAAATTTTAATCTAACTATTCTAGAAAGACTAGATAAAGAAAATTTAAAAAGGAATACTAGAGAGTAAATAGAAAAGATAAAGATAAAAAAGATAGTAAGTATTTATATTAAAGATTCTAGATATTAATCTTATTAATTAGAAGTTCTATATCTAAGTATTCTTCTAACTCTCTAGAGACTTAGGTATTAAGATATATATTATAAATACTATAAGATTTTCTATACTTATTAGACTTTTATATCTACTAGAAAGTTTAGTCTACCTTAGTATAAATTCTATATATATCTACTAATCTACTTAGGTACTACTATATTTATAGAGACTTTCTAACGTTTCTAGTAGCTAGGTATAAAGCTACTAAGGCCTCTATCTTATATTTCTTTAGAAACTTTAAAACATTTTTAAACTACTTTAAGAAAATAAGAACTATAATTCTAATAGTAATACTATAGTATTCTAGATAATACTAAGAGTTATAGAAGCCTAACACTCTATAAATATTAACTAAAAGTTTTACTAAGAAAAAATAAAGTTTAGAGCTAAAGAATAAAGCTTAGAAATTCTATTTGAATCTAGGAGAATTTCCTAACTCTACTCTAGTAAAACCATTAGAATCTACTCTTTCTCCTAAGACCTATAATGTCTAGAGAGCTCCTTAAGGCATAGAAGGGGTCCAAGGTGAGGGATTTCTCCGTTGGTAGGCAGCTGAAAGTCCTGAAGTCTACCTAACAGAGATGACAAGGAACAGGTTAACTGGTACCTTTGTCCTATGCCACTCATTTCGTCTCCTCGAGTCCGCACATGTCTAGTCATCGCGCAAGAGACGCTGCCGTTGAAGTCCAGAGCGTGATCGCCTAAGCGATTTCCATGGCGATGATGGACACAACAGTGACACTGTAGGATTGGCATTGGCGACATTATTGACTCCCGACCATGCGCCACATGGCAGTGAACTTCGTCGCAGCACGCTCCCCTCGTCTGCGACACGAGCATGGATACTTCCAAACAAGACGCTGTTACTCATGCTGGGCGGATTCTTGCAAAGCAATGCACGCGGCAACATGCAACATCACGTGAACTGAGCGACCAGGTCCTGGGAGAATCATGTGTGCCCTTCCATCGGTTCCACCCATTTAGGTGGCAAACCTGGTGCAACGGTCGCTTGGAGAATTGTGCTGCGCGGCAGGACAAGCAGACGAATATGCATGAGAGACGGCAAATCCAAGAAGTCGTACCAGGAAAAATTGGCAGCCTTGATGACAATCAACGTGGCCCATGGCCAGACACAGTCAAATTGGCGACTCGTGTGCGAGAGGAATCTGGGTGGTGATGTTACAGCAAAGAGGGCTGATATAAGTTATTGATGAGAAAGCGGATGATAGCAGCGGATCTTGACGCGACCAATCGCATCCAAGTCGCCGGAAGGGCCATATACTTTAGCCATGATCTGTAGAGATGTGGTAGTCCATATTGTATTCGACGACCCACACATCGACAGTGTTTGAAGATGGACGGGATTTTGAATATCTATTACCAACGTGTCCGTTTAGGCTTGATTCAAGAAAAGAATTCTTCGTGGATTGCAGGAGGACTGCCCACTCTGGCCATCTGCTTAGGATTGACAAAGTCATCATTGGGCCTGCGAGCGAAGCACTTGCTGGTGGCGAGGTCGATCTTCGAACCAATGTACTCGCGCACCGCTCGCTGCTGATTTGTCATGCAAGAGGCATCCACGTCCGGGAACCGCTGGGTTATACGCATGGCGTTCGTATCGTAGTGTAGCAGAACTCCATTCTGCGCATAGTTCTCTGCCGGGGCGGCGAAGGAGTACCCGTCAGGTCGGCATGTGTCAGCATTGACAGCCGTAGAGAAAGTGGCAGTGTCGTGAAAGCCTTTGTCGCTACTGTGCATGGCCTCGTGCATGTAGACAAAGTCGTTTGCGTTGCCTCGGACGAAGAACCGATCATTGGAACTGCCGCCGCTGGCACCGATCTGTCCTTTCTCATCTTGCCCTGAGAGGGTGAAGACATGGACAACAGATGCACGTATGCCGGGCGGCACACGACCAAATGCATTATTGGCGGACTCCAGCGTGAGTTGAGCATCACTGCAGCGACAAATAATCCATGGGTCTGTGGGACAATCGGCGTACGTAACGTTGAAGACCTCCACATTAGAGAACTCGCAGCGAGGTCGTGGATCACTTCCTGATCTCGTTTGACGGGCGACGTCGAAGCAAAAGCGGGGCATTAACCCGTTGGTCCATTTCAAAGCCTTTGACGCAGAGTATTTGGGCTTTGTGTCCTCTGCACCCTGGTCGAAAGCATCGAGATTGGGGAAGAGCGAGTATGATTCCTTGGTGATCTTAGGATAGATCTTGTTCACGCAGCTACCGGCCTTGCTGAGACGATTGGCCCACTTTGTCCGTAGAAAGGTCAGCTGATTGTTCATGCAGCTGAGGTCCTTCTTCTCGGGGAAGTTGCCGACTATGTTGTGATACACAACGAGGAATGACGCAGTAGCAGCAGCCGTTTGGTAGTCAGGCTGGGTCCTGTTGAGGTCGCCGGAAGCAAGACTATCAGCCACACAACTATCAGCTTGAATTGCGGCTTTCCAGGCATCGGAGTATTGCATGCGATCTTCTCCTCCAAGCAAGAGAGCCCATGCAGCAAGCTCTACCAGATCCGAGTTCCTCACTTCGCCGCCTTTCTGAGTGTAAGAGCTGGTGATATCCCTGCCATTGTCGCCCTTGGTGTACATGAAGGAGGAGATGGCTGCTCTGATATTGGCAGTGTAGTAATCAATCAATCACGCTTGATTAATCTTGCCAAGCCTTGATTAATCAATTAATCAAGATCTCATAATAGATATTTTCATTAATTATTAATTAATCAAGTTTTGGAGTCTATAATTAATTAACTAATTAGTCTAATTAGTGGTTATAATAAATACTCCTCTAGAGGGGGGTTAAAGGCGGAGGAGGACTACAGCGTAATTACGCTCTAATTAGTCCGGAACTAGCTACTCTACCTCCCTTACTACTTCTTGGCTTTTTAGTATTAGATTTGTCTTATTTACTAGGGTTAATAACCTTCTAAAAATTCACCAAAATTTAACTATAGTATCTAAAGCTTCTAGCTTACTTTTATCGCTTTAAGAGACAGCTAATATCTATGTTTATGATCAAATTGTACTATCAAACGGTCTATAATAAAGTCTTAGACTATCCGGAAGTTTACTATGCCCTAAGGATAAGTACAAGGAAGTAGACTAGACTAGATTAACCCTTAAAGGCTATTTAAGAGCACTATCTTTAGTTTTAAAGACTAGCTAGATCTAGTAGCATAGCTAGTAGATTAAGAATGCCTCTAGCTATAAGCACTAGCTCTATAGAGTCTATTATATCTGTAAGGAGTAGAAGTAGAGGTATATCTATTCTAGCGGTAGGTATACTAGTAGAGTAATTAACTACCTTAGAAATTGCTATAGAATAAGCTAGGAAGGTAGCATTATTAAACAGCTAGTTTATTAAGCATTAATTACTAGCCTTTTTAA
The DNA here is from genome assembly GCA_013372555.1 of Elsinoe arachidis. Classification (NCBI taxonomy): domain Eukaryota; kingdom Fungi; phylum Ascomycota; class Dothideomycetes; order Myriangiales; family Elsinoaceae; genus Elsinoe; species Elsinoe arachidis. Next base: position 2,747,257 of record JAAPAX010000007.1, on the reverse strand, counting down.
CCTTCTAGCTAGTATATAACCTTTAGTACTAAATGCCCTTATAGCTAGATTCTCTATGCTAAAGTTTAGAGGATATCTCTTAAGCTAGATTATCTATAACAACCTTGCCTTCTTTAAGGCTAATAGCCTATACCTAAGGCAGTTACTAGAGTATCTAAATCCTTAAGTTAAAGGCTAGCTACCTTCGTATATATTAGTTAGCTACTAGATTTAGAAGGCCTATACTAGTTTAGCTAGAATAGTAACTAAGCACCTCTAATCTACAGTTTTAATAGTGCACTTTAGCTTTAATATATAGACCTTAACTAACAATCGTGCTCTTCTTAGCCTTATTACTTACTTTATTAATAGAGATAGCAAGCTATAGAACCTCCTACTAGCTCTACTAGAGTATAAAGAGGCTTATACTAGAAGCAATATTACAGAGACTATAGCCTCTATAATTTGCTACTAGTAGCTATAGAATTTAGTTAGATTTTTCACTACTAATAACGCCTTAAATAATAATACCTATATACAGTTTCTAGCTACTAAGTTTAGCTTTAATCTAGCTAAGAGGCGTATAAGGTATATAGGCTATATTATTAACCTTGTAGCAAAGGTAGTTATACTTAGTGGCACTAGTAATAATAGCCTTAAGGCCTTTAAGGTTAACCTTAAGGAGGCTACTTAAGAAGAGTGTGCTAAATTACTATAATAGAGAAAGGCTAGGCTAGTTAGTAAGCTATATAATATTATTATCTTTATTAATCGATCCCCTTAGAGGATTTAAGCTTTTATAGCTCTCTAACATAAGAGAGGCTATAAGCGAGCTTATTAGCTTATCCGAGACAATAACACTCGCTAGAATAGTCTCTTTATAATAATCCAGTAGTTACTAGAACTCCGTAAGGTAGTAGATAACTATATCATTAAGCAAATTAGCTAATAGTATAAGCATAAGTCACGCTAAAGGAACTAGCCTCGGAATAAGCCTATTAATTTATCCTTACAGCTAAGACTATTAGTAATTAATAATTAGCTTATAGCGGATAACTAGACGACCCTTAGCTAATATTATAGAATTCTTAAGCCTCTCTATTAAGCTACTATCCGCCTCTAAGGCTAGGTTAGTAGTTATAGCTGTATATAGGAGGTTATACTAGTCTTTTAAGTACTACTTAGTTATCTAGAGGAGCAAAAGCGGAGTTTGACTATTAACAATAAAGAGGCTATTATTATAGCATATCTAGATATAGTTAAACTAGCTTAAGAAGCACACTTTAAATTTAACATTAATCTAGCTTAGAAGAAGCTTAATGACTATTATACCCTTACTAACGAATCTCTAGCTTATCTTATAGCCCTTGTACTTTATCTATAGTATAATTAGGCCTAGATTAAGCGCTACTAGTGTAATTACAAGGACTAGATTAAGGCTAGTAAGGCTAAGATGCTTAAGCTCTAGCATTAATATAAGAATAGATTAAACCTCTTTACTAGAAGGCCTTACTAGCCTCCCCCTCTCGGCCTTAGAAGCGCTAGCGCTATATGCTAAGAAGCATAGCCTTTAATAAGGATAACGACTTTATACTTAACTATAGCAGTAAAGATAAGCCTTTAACAGCCTTAATCGATTAGTATAAGGTATACACCTCTTTAGCCTTACTCCGTATAGTAAAAGACCCCTTTAGCTAGTGGTAGCAAAAGCGCTTTAATTAGCTATAGCTTATAGTAATAGCATTAGATATACTTACTATCTCCCCTATATTAGATAAACTAGAGAGGCTCTTCTCTAATACTAGATTAGTAGTAACTAACCGGCGTAATAGACTAAGTAGCTAATTAATTAATATAGTTATAAGCTTAAAGAGTTAGATCAAAGCTAGTATAGTCGATATAGAGCCCTCTATAGCCTTATAATTTACTAAGGTGGCTAATGTAACTATCATACCTTTACTCTAGCACCACCTTAGATAGCAAGTGGTCAAAGCGTTAATTAATTAATTAATTAAGCCTCCAAGGCTCGTCAAGATTAATTAATCAATCATCGAGCCGGTGCAATCATTAATCAATCAAGAATTGAGCCTCAAGCTTGATTGTCTTGATTGGTTACAACACTGGATATTGGTAGGAAGGCGACCGAACTTGCTGAAGACGCTACTCTCGGTCTCGAGGCCCTCGGGACAGTGACCCATCAGGACCGGACTACCAGGGCACTATACAAGATCAGTTCTGATGTACGAGAAGAAGACACGAAGCAGACTCACATCCGAGTACGTCACATTGTACGCCTTTGTGCTGGGGCAATACCTGTCACTCCCGGTGTCGGTGATGTAGCGTGCGAAATTTCCAGGGGAGATCTTTGTGGCCCTGTCGATCTTGCCAAAGTCAATTTTGCTGTAAGAAGGACTGGTTTTGTTCATGATGCCGTTGAGCTCGGTGTTCGAGATGGTCCAGACAAGCCAGCCGTAGACTCCAGGCTTGATCACTGCCTGTGCTTGGACGCCCGCAGCCAGAAGCGAGCCGAGCGCGAAGTATTGATGAACACGCATACTGGACAGTAAATCTGATCGGAGATTGCATCTCGTCGGTCTTCACGAGAAACTCACCTTTCATATACCATTATCGATGGACTTCCTCCTGCGGAGCATGCAAGCATGTAATTCATGGAGCGACTCATGATAAGAATGTCAACGCACCTATCAGATGGAAGCTGCCATCTACAAACCCACTGGTGCTTTGTGAATCGAATTTCCTGGTCCAGTGCGGCAGCTTTGACGAACCAGATCTGGACATGCGCGGCATCTCCAACATGGACAGTATCAGTGGACTGGAAGCCGTACGTGCTTGGCATTCCCGTATAGCTTCCACTTCATTGTAGAGCTCTGACCTGTGTCCGGTCTGCGGAGCAACAAATGATGCGGAGGAACGATGGAAAGAAGGGAAACAGTCAGCAAGATCTTTGTTTGCGATTCATGCCAGGACCCTGACGCTCGAAAGGGTCGGCCCCGAGGACCCTTGGACTGTTGGTGGGTCTATGCGCAAACAACCAATCCACGTCGACACGTCCTATTTGTAAAACATTGAAATTGCTACTACCTCCACCAACAAACACCAAATTTGATAGATCGCTACACGCATGAACAACGCGAAGCAACGACTGGACGCATTGTCTTCTGTGACTCTACAACATGGTGATGGCGCACCTGCCTAACACTGGCGAGATGAGGAAGAAGTTCAGCATCTCCATGTCGTCCGGCTTCATCGAATCGGCGACTCGAGCCCCTCTGCACTGGCGGAAGAATTCGGCCACACCGTGTCGGAGCTCCATCTTAGCCAAATGAATACCAAGACATCCCCTGACACCAGCGCCGAAGGGGGCCCATGCCGTCTTCGGTCGAGCGTAGGTACCATCTTTGGCAACGAAGCGCCATGGGTTGAATCTGGTATCGTCAGATGCGAAGACGTGCGCGCGATTGGACTGACCTTCCCGAGTCCTCATATATAGCATCATTGCGATGAAGCGTGTATGCTTGAGAGCTCACGGTCGTACCCTCCGGGACAAAGTACCCATCAAGCGTGACACCACCTCTCGGCGCCGATCGAGGCAGATTCCCCGGCGCAACACCATATAGCCGCAAGGTCTCATCAATGACCGCATTCAGGAAGGGCAATTGCTCAAGTTGCTTGTCTCGGATGGACCCTTGCAGTTGTGCCACCTCTACCTCCAGCTTGGCCTGAACAGCAGGACTATTCAACACAGCCCAGACCAAGTAGGTAAGGGTGACAGCCGTGGTGCCAGAACCTGCCACGATGAACCCGGCTGCCTCGAAAGCAATCTGATATTCGCTCAGGACACCTCCCTTAACCGGATCCCCTTGGGCGATGATTCTGGAGAAGACGTTCTGTTTGGACAGATTGCCCGACTTCGCGCTCCGGATGGCGGCCAAACCATACTCCTGCGTGCGGTCATCTGCTTTGAAGGCATCTCGAAGTGCTGGCCTGGCAAGAGCTTCAGGATGGGCCGGAGCCATTGAAATTCGGCGAGAAATCCTCCAATCTTAGTAGCGGCTTCAACATCGCGGATGTAATCGTTCCTCTGCTCCTATTAGCAGGTCTACATATGGCTTTTGGATCAACCCACAGCTTCTTGTCGCAGCATATCCGTTGATTCACCAAAGGCAAGTTGCGAGATGACGTCCGTTGTCATGAAAGTCCACCACTGGAAGACACAAGCTTCTCCTGCCAAGGCATCCCTTCGTATTTTGGATACTGCTAGCTGCGCTTTCTCTATGACCATGTCCTCCCAGTGTTCGTGCAAAGCTGAATTGGTCCAAAGTGGTGCAAAGAGTTTGCGGCGCTCAGCATGGGCGGCAGGATCGATCATGGAGAAGACGTCTTGAGTATCCCCGGATCGGAAGGATTGATACCATGGATCCTTCAAGAAGCCACTGCCGATGCGATGCACTTGTTTGTGGAGCTCGGGCGACGACACATCGATTTCGGTCGGCGAGACACGAATGATCGGCCCATATTGTTTGTGTAGACCATGAATATAATGAAGCCGTCTGCCTTTGACGACATGGTACTTCAGCCAGAGATGGGTGAAGTGGGAGTACCAGGGGCCGGGTAGGCGTCGGAGTGGTGACGCCAGGATACGGTACACAAACTATGGATGGTCAGTCAAGAGTGCCTCCGTTCACCATGTGACTGACTGTGAGAGCAAAGGCCAGCACGGCCAGAGAGGGAAGCACGAGATGCAACATGGTCAAGGTTGAGAAGGGCTGCGAGGGGAGGTCATGTTGGACGGCGGAACGGGGCTCGTTTGATATCTGTGGCCAGTTCTGGTCGCCAGGTTTGTGGAGATGGGACAGGAGGAGATCACAGCCGCGTGGGGGGTCCGGGGTGCTGGACATCGGGGATCTAACGGAACCCTCTCGCTCCACATGCGTAGCAGCGGCACACGACTATGCACTTCCGGCACATGGCCAATCTCTTTAGCCATGCAGCAGACTGATCGGCACAGCTCGTCATTAGTGGTCCTCCACGGCAATCACAGCAATCCAGAGGGCATTTTCTGTAGCATCAATTTCACGGTAAGATACAAGACGCAAGGCATATGATTCTTCATTTTGTCCATCAGTCAATGAGGAGACCACCATTAGCATGCAGATGCACTCCATTAAGCCACCTCGCTCGCTCCTCGCACAGCATAGCTACCGCAAAAGCTATCTCCGTGGTTTCCCCCATCCGTCTTGCCGCTGGTGTAGCATCAATGGTTGGTTGTAGAAACTTCATGACCTCTTCGCCCGCGTTCGCAAAACCCTCTGTCCTGGTAGGTCCCGGGCTCACACTGTTGACTGTGCAGCCATACTTCTCCGCAAGCTCTTTGGCCCATACCTTTGTGAAGCTGTCAACCATTCCTTTCGTCCCTGCGTAGATGGTCTGCCATGGCGGTGGACCACGAGACGAAGCGCTGCATATGTTGATTATTCGACCGCCGGGGCGAGGCATATGGGGAAGTGCGTGTTGGGTGAGCAGGAATGTTCCTCGCCCATTCAGGTTGACAAGTAGATCCCAGTCGGCGAGCGTCTGTTCCTCAAAGGGTTTATTGACAGCAATGGCTGCATTGTTGACGATAATGTCGACTTTGCCAAAAGCTTTTACAGCTGCCTCGATAAGAGTTCTTGGTCCGTCAATGGTGGACATGTCGGCGCATACGGCGATTCCAGGAATCGCCAGAAAAGTCAAGACCGCTTCTGACTCGTTCTTGAGATGGTCGAAAGGATAGTTGATGACTGCGCTTGCGCCGCGGCTGGCGAGCTCGATAGCAATGGCCTTGCCAATACCGGAGCTCGACCCACTGACGACAGCGACTTTCCCTGTCAATGACTGCGAGTTGCCTGCCTGGAGAGCAGTATCTCGACTGGCGATGAGGACGGCATTTGCCAACGCTTCCATGTTCCTTAGATTGCTACAATCTCTGATGCCTGTGTTCTTCCTGCTCTTCTCCTTGGTCGCGGATCCAAGTGTTCAGTCCCATCTCACCTCCACAAGTGGAGAGGGCCCGGGCATGTGGCCCTCAACAGGTTGCTAATCATGAGGTCAAGGTATGTGGTAGTGGAGAGCGGAAGGTTGGTGCCCACAGAGTCTGCAGGCGAAGTCGTCGTCGTTGGAGAAGAAGAGGAAGATGGAGAATGCTTGGAACGCGGGGTGAACATGCGGGCCCGATGTCAAAACATGGATCGACAAACGCTACAGTACGCAAGCCATGCAGAAGTCTAAAAGCGCCTCCTACCAAGACCGCGTGGCATCGACCGGGACCACATACCTACCACACTGCTGGGATCATGCTTGGACCCCATAGGCTTTGCCCCAATACACAGACACGCACGCACCGGAATTGCCGCTCCTTCACGAGTGATACGGGCGTCTGGTAGTTTCCTCCGTGCATCACCATCAAGGTACATGGAAGGAATCTTGAGGAGCGATGGAATTACTGAATACCATGATTAGGGGAATACTATACTGTTGGTCAATCTATCTCGGTGCTATCTCAAACTCCTCGTTGGCATGATGATGTCCCGTGAGCCCGAAAGCATCTTTCACTCGCCAACCTCTCTGTCCTCGTCCCATCCAGCGAGGTTCGTCATGACCCTCCACTGAAGCGTTGCTACGCGGATTTGTCTTCCCCAGATATAGAAGGGCACCCCAAGCAAAATCACACCTCCTGCGATTCCGGCCATGGCACCAAAGGCATTAGCATACCCAGCTTTCTCGATCCAGGGATTGGTGTAGAAGGAGAGGAGGAAGCCAAAGGCAGACTTGAAAGCCAACTGGGTAACGACAGTCTCACCAGCAATTGGTCTGTACGAGTCGATGATGTAGACGAGTGAGACATTGGTAGTTTGCGCAATAGCAAAGCTGAGAAAGCCAAGACCGAGGGTCGCAACGATCCAGTGAAGCTGTTTTTCGATGCCCACGCCATACAGTACTAGACCAACAGGTGTGCAGATCAAACCCAGTGTCATGGCTGGTAGACGCATTTCCGGCTCACGGATCCCTCCATTGCGGCGGGTGAAGTAATCGGCCACCCAGTCCGAGACTTGTCCACCGCCGAAGATGCCGAACAGAGTGCCAATGAACCCAGAGATAAAGCAAAGACCAGACTGGTATGGCTTGAAACCGTAGACTTGCGAGAAAGCTGAAGCAAAGTTGGATGAGATAGCGACCAGGAATCCAATCGTGACAGACATAATCAGCGTCGCCCACAAGACAGGTGGAAGCGCCAGTAGAACGATAGGTCGATAAAATATGCGCCAGAGCGACTCATGTGTGAAGCTACCGTGAAATATGCGCAGGCGCTGCACAAAGGATTCCCTTGGCTTGGCATCGGGCAGTCCCTCTACATGCTCTGTTATTTCAACCTCTTTTGACTCGATGTTGCGGATGGTCCTCGTGGTGGGATCACGTTTGAAGTCGGTCTCTGGTAGTGTGAAAAAGACCAGTATAGTCAAAGCGCCAATGAGAGCAGTGGCAACGTAATAGATGTAACGCCAGCTCAAATTGATCGTGATCAAGCCAGAGATGATGACACCTCCAGAGACGCCCAGTGAAAGTGCCACTGTGTACATCCTGCTTCATATCAGAAATCCACACTTCTACGCACGAAAACATCCATCAATGCTGTGGGACACCAAAGAGACTCACCCCATGTAGAACCCTCGCTCATGTAAGAAGAAGATGTCGGAGATGGTGAGGGGCGCGATGCATTCAGCCGATCCTGCAAAGAATCCCAGAATGATTCTAGACGCCAGCTCGCTCTCGTAGCTCTTGGACAGCCCAGACCAGAGGGCGCACACGGTGTAACCGGTAAAGGAGATGATGTACATTGGTCGACGGCCATACTTGATGATGAACGGCATCCAGATGAGATTGCCCATGCCTTGCAGCAGTGCAGTAGTAGTGAAGAGGTATGCGGTCTTTGCGATGGCGGCAGGAAATCCAGGTGTCATTGGCGGGGTGCCGAAGTAATCAATGACAATATTGACAATGGCAACCGACGGTCCGGCGGCGAGAAAGTTGCAAAAGAACATTGCCAGCGAGACCAGTAACGCGATGTACACGCGATACCGCTTCGACCTGCTACAGTCAGCCAGCTTCGTTATCAACAGCAACTCCCATACCAGTTGAGGGGATCATTGGGATCGTTGGATGGCGTAGGAATGAGTATGATTTCATTGGTATGCTCATGGCGAAGGCGTAGATGACCAAGCGTGTTGACTTGAGTCACCTCTTCCGAGGCTCTCTGTTTGGTAACACCAGTCATGGCGATGTTCGATAGGAGGATGAGCTTGGTCAATGAAAGTCAGAGACAATGGAAGATCTGAGGAACGAGATGGCTTGATACTGCTTGATGAACGAGAGTGTCTGTTGCATGATCATATAGTGAGAGCCATGTGGAGTGCTCCCCGGGTGTTGAGCCTCCCTAGTCACGCGATGATCGCCTGTGGCTGAAACTACCAGTTGACCCCTCCATGTCCAGACAAGTCTTCCACAAGCAAAGCCGAGTCCGCACGGGTCCATGAATGTCTCATGGGAAGGTTGATCAAAGTGGAGGAGATCTGCGGGGACCCCACGAACCGTTGAGCTTGCGAGTCAGTCCCGATGTGGAGGAGAGGTGACCACTGAGAGACCATTTCCAAGACGATATGAATAGCAGATCAGCGAGCGTGATGCTTGTCCAGGCAGAAAGCCATCGATATGCCTTTACCCATCATTTGGAGATCTGAAGTCGAAGAGGCAGTCTACGAAGAAGCCAGAGTTGGGAGAGTGTTCAATCACCGACGTCCCAAACGTTACCCTGCGGCCGTCGTCAAGGCGGAAACACCCGACCATGTCGTCGAAGCGGTACGATTGGCCAAGTCCAAAGGATACAGAGTCTCTGTACGCTCTGGAGGACATTCATGGGCTGCATGGAGTGTAAGGGATAACGCAGTCCTCGTCGATCTCGGCAACATGAAGCACATATCACTAGATTCGGACAAAGGTATTGCCACTGTCTCCCCCAGTACGACCGGCAGCATGTTGAACGACTACCTGTCGCAACGAGGATTGATGTTTGCTGGCGGCCACTGTCCAGATGTCGGACTTGGAGGCTTCCTCCTGCAAGGAGGCATGGGATGGAATTGCAGAGTACGTCAGTCGCTGGAGAGAGTTGATCAAGCCCTAATATGATGTAGAATTGGGGATGGGCTTGCGAGAAGATCCGAGCGCTCGATGTTGTCAATGCCGACGGCGAATTGATACGGGTCGATGCCGAGAACAACAGCGACTTGCTGTGGGCAGCAAAGGGCGCTGGACCTGGTAGTACCCTCAAATATTCCTCATGGAAGTCTTCCTGACTTGGATAGGTTTCCCAGCCATAGTCGTCCGCTACCATCTCGAGGTCCGACCAAAAGTGCCAGCCATGAGGTCGTCTGCTTTTGTCTACCCTATTTCCAGGTACCGAGAGGTCATGAGATGGGTCGTGGACATCACACCCACCTTTGATCCAGACACGGAGATCGTGGCAGTCGGCAATACCCCGCCTGGCATTGATCAGAAGTGTATCGTGGCGCTCTTCGTCACATTCAAGAACTCTGAAGAAGAGTGCCTGGCGGCTCTCGCACCAGCCAACGGCTCGAGACCAGCAGATCCTCTCGTCGATGCAGTCAACCAGGAGACCAGTCTCGCGAAAGAATATCGAGACCAGGCTGGCGCCAACCCACAAGGCCATCGATACTGTGCCGACAACGGATATGTCGCCAACGACGAAGATCCGGTAGATGTCCTCGAAGCTGCCTTTACAACGTTGCCCACAGACAAGGCATTCGCACTGTGGTACGGCATGGCCCCGTGTAGCCGTCGTGACATGCCTGATATGGCACTGAGCATGCAGTCCGACCACTACTTCGCCATCTATACGATCTGGGAGCACGAGAAGGACGATGACCGGTGTCAGACCTGGACGGAAGGTGTCATGAAAGAAATTGCACCGAAATGCGATGGCGCATACCTTGGAGACTCCGACTTTCAGATCCGACAGACAAAGTACTGGACGGACGAGAAAGCGCGCCGTCTAATGGAGCTGCGCCGCAAGAGAGATCCCGAGGGTCGCATCTGTGGGTACCTCGATCATGGCGATCAGGCTGGTCTGGCTGGCTTGCTGAATGACAACACCTGGATAGGACGGGGAGATTCTCCAATGGAGAAGTAGTGTAGATCCTACCGGTGCCGAAAACTTGGATCCCAAAAGTCATGGCCCACTCAAAACGGTACGCAGTTCGCACATGGATTTTTGGCAGAAGTGCCGAGTGTCAGGAAATGACATTTGCCAATATGTACATGAATGTATCACTCGTCTGAGCAAGAATCCGCTCAAAGCAAGTCCCAGTCTAGAGACCGCCTACGAAGTGCAAATGCTCGCCTTGGGTCCAGCCTCTGCCTTGACAACGCTCGGGACATCGTTGGTTGGAGTCAAGGTATACTTGTAAAAGCTCGAAGCGTTAAAGACGGTGCCCTGGTTCTTCGCGGTAGTCCCAGTTGTGCTCTTGTAGACATTGCCAGATATCGCAAGCTTCGCCGTGGAGTCGGCAGTGACAGGATTCTTGGAATTTTCAAAGTAGACGTTCTCCATGCGCATCTCAGTCTTGCCGCGAGCATAATGGCCATACGACTTTGCGCCGACGACATAGTTGTTGTAGAGGTGAGCGTACTTGATGTTATCCGCGGAAGGATTGCGCTGATTGGTGTTCAAGAAGTAGTTGTGATGGATGGTGATCTGAGAAATGACATTCTCGGTCCAGCCAATGCCAAAGGCCTTGTTGTGGTTCTGCAGAACAGAGTTGGACACAGTCAAGAAGTTTGTGTCCTTCCGACTATCAATCAGCCCGTCGCCGCCCTTCTCGAACAAGACATGATCGATCCAGACATTGCTCGCGGTATCCATCTGAATGCCATCCCAGTCCTGAGTCTTGCCCTCCTCGTCCCCTTCCACGTATGTGTTTCCAATCTTGAGGTTGCGGAAGATGACGTTCTTGGAGCCACTGAGCTTGAAGCCACCCTGATAGATCTCGCCTGTGGCGCCGATGCCAATGATGGTCTTGTCGTTGGTCACTTCGACCTCGGTGCCCTTGGGGGTGATGCTGATTCTGCCCTTAACCTTGATGACATGCTTGCCTGACGCTTTGGCGAACTTGACCAGATCTGCTTGGGTGGTGACAGTCACTACAGTCCCACCTGCGCCTCCAGTGGTGCCTCCGTTGAGTGAAGCAAAGCCATCGGCGGCAGCTGTACAGGAAGTGTCGGCTCGTCTCTCAAGAGACGAAACTGGGGATGCTTGGGCGACCGCAGCGAAGGAAGCCGCAAGAGCAGTCAGTGTAGTTAGCCGAGAGAAGATCATAATGAGAGAATTGGCGAAAGGTGAACAGGCTACTATTGGTAGAGCAGCCAATGTTACTTATACCTACACCTGCCAGCACTGGACCGCCGCCCAGCTCAGATGGTCAGACGCGCTGGTAGCAACGACCAGCTTCCCTTGCGCCACTCGGAGCATTCTTCGAGAGACCATGACAGACGGAAATGTTTGTGGTTGGTGCCATGAAGGACAAGGAGGAAAAAGGGCGGGTTTCAGGTCGTGGAGAAACTCGCTTCGGTGTGCCAAGGGCGGGGAGGTGCCTCCGTGTTGTCCCCCCGTAATTTCACTCGAATCGGCTTGCACATCCTGGGACGACAAGATTGATATTTGCGGAGATACTGTTTCCAGAACAGGTCACGCAATATACAACGCTGTCTACTGTGATACCTTCTCTGGTGCAGGTGCTCTCGCTGTCACGACTTCCGGTGGGTAGTGTGGATGCCACGACGCCAATACACAACACATCATGAGCGCCTTCATTCGTCTATGCTGGTGAGGCTACCGTCGTTCACTTCGTCTCTTCGTCCACTACGTGCTACAACCTTTACGCTTCTCTACTACTCTACATGACACCATTTTCGCCAGGCACACCTACCTAGATGTCGTGGCCGCAAGTGCCAAGATGGCGTTCGCCGTCAAGCACAGTCCATGGGAAGTCGTCGAGATCCAAGCTCTCTACTGATCGCTTGCCCACCGCCATGGTCGAGTTGCCGGTGTTTTTGGGAATGATGTCTTGCCCTCGCTGAGCAAGTACAGACAGAACATGGGCAGCAGCTTTGGCGTTGATTGTGAGCGTGTTGGGGTTCGCATTGCCATAGACATCGCATTGTTGATGATAGCAGTCGTCCTGGGCAACACCAGTGCCGGTATGTAGACCGCCGACAGGCTTGTTGAGGGTTGACATGAAGGATGCATAATCGCTACCACCAGTGAAGATGGCGGCGGTGACGTTGATACCCTTGCTCGTCAAGTGATCCACGAACAGCTTCTCGATGACATCCGAGCCGGGAGCACCAGCCAAGCCGTGGGTATTGCCATCTCCGTCGAATACTCCAAAGTAGCCCCTGCTGACCATGTCAAAGTTCAGGTAAAGAAGGAGGTTGTCGGCATCCGCGGTGTTGTTGATCTGCGTTGTGTAGAATCGGGAACCGACCAGACCATTCTCTTCAGCTCCCCACCAGGCAAGCCTAATCTTGTTGCGGAAGTTGAAACGCTGAAGACCATCAAAGAGTTCTAGTAGAAGAGAGCTCCCTGAGCCATCGTCGTTGATACCAGCCCCAGCCTTCACACTGTCGAGATGGGCACCAAGCATGATGACATTGTTGGGGTCACCGCCCTTGGACTCGGCAAAGACGTTCTGGGTGATCTTGGTCTCGACCGTCTGAGTGTGTTGAAAGTACGGCTCAATGATTTCGCCGGCGAGAAGTCTTGCTCGCAGAGCTTCTCCATCGTCTTGGTTGATGAAGCCGCTGGGAACAAAAGCATTCGGATCGGGTGCCGAAAGAGTACCTCCAGTGACCTTGGTCGGTACATTATTGTACAGGATAACAATGGCAGCGCCGGCAGCAGCGGCAGGCCTGATCCTTCCAGCGATGGTCCCTCCAGTTGGGCATGTCCCTCTCTGTACCAAGACCATCTTGTCCTTGACGTCGATGTTTGCGTACCCTTCCACACTGCAACCTGCATCACCAGATGGCCCTAGGACGAGTTGCCTCGTCAATCCTTCTGGAGAAGTAGATGGCGAGTAGGTCGGACCAAAGACATAGTAGCTGGTGTTGGCTACACGGAATGTGATTGAGTCGACATTGTTATAAAGAGCAGGGAAGTCTTGTTTCGAAGCCGTGAACCTCTTCGACTTGGACACACGGTCGAAGACGAAATCGCGGGATGCGTCATAGCCGGGCAGTCCAAAGGCTCGATTACCACCGTTCTCTGTCGCAATTCGGTCAAGGTTGGCCAGATTCTCCATCAACCTACGTCCGCATGAGACTACGATTCATTGACCGCTGGAGCAAACTTACCCGTTCGTGGTAATGGTATTCTGGAACCATTCTGAGCGAAGAGGTGGCAGCACAGCTTGCGCGGTGGAAGCAAATGCAGCGAAGGAAGCAAACGAGTTGACCTTCATGATGACCTATTGAGTATTCCTCTGAAGAGCCACTGAACAGCGACCAGCGCCGCTTGATTAATATAACATTTTCTCTCCCTCTTGCCACTCTTTTTGGCAGTGGCCACTTATCTTTGGCCATGGACCTAGTTCATGTCCGTCCTGAACGCACACGACGAAACAGAAAGGTCCAAGCATGCTAAGCATTTTGTCAAGGTACTGTGCATAGTCCCATCCAAAGAAAGAGTCCGGAGAGGAGCGAAGGTCGAGGCCAAGCAGTAGATCTCTATCCCGGACCCTGTCACCTTCCCAAGGCAGCCTAAACAAAGTCTTGGTCCGCTCTCGCAGCTGAGGACGAGCTTCTTTTCTCATCAAATTTCTCTCTAGATTAATTTTGCTTCCAGAACAACGACGGTTTTCCACGGGATCTGAGGGCACGCCAACGATTGCACCATGCATACCCCGCTCGCCGTGGGTAAGCGTTCTTGGTTGTGCGGCGCCTGAATGGCTTCATCGTGAAAAAGAAGTAATCATTACAATGTCGCCTGTCCGTCTTTGCGGCTGGGACGCTCTATAATACAGTCGTTGATACACTCATCTTTTCTGAAAGTCAAACTCCCCAAATGACGACGCGTTCGGAGAGCTGTCGGAGCTCGATCCCTTCGTCGTATGAATATGCGTCGTTCGAACAATGACGTTGCTATTATCCTTGCTCTTTTCATCCGTCTCACCAGTGTCGGTCGACTTTGTTAGAGCTGGAGTGTGCTTCCCGCTCACTGAAGTGAGTACCAGCCCTTCCTGACTGCCTGTCTCATCTCTGACCATCTCGTTGCGGCTGCATGTGGTCGACATTGCTCGAGAGTGATATCCCCTCGGTCTCGATCGACCGCCTGTGTTCTGTTGTGTTGTCTTCTTCGTACGTCCGCTCGACGAGCCAATGGTGCTTCGTACACCGTTGAAGAATGCGGCCATCAAAGGTCGCAACGTCGGGAGTGTCGCTGCAATGATGGCGATGTATAGCTCTAGCGCAGCCCACACCGGGAATTCGTTCTTGCTGGTCGAATGTCAGCACGACTATCGCTGCCTTGAGATGTTCATTGACTTACTAGAATCGATCCGCGATAGACAAGAAGGTGAGTTGAGCATTGACCTTGACAGCACCAGCGGCGACTGCAACAAGACCCAAGGCCAGCACACCAGTTAGGGCGATCTTAGTGCGCATGTTTGTCTGCAACTTCCACACAATGGGCACGGGAAGAAGCGCAAGCAGGACATCGGTACAGATTGTGACGACCGAGTTGGCAATGCCGAGAGCGCTGAATGTCTTTGTCGAGAAGCATTTTGCAGTCGGCATCTTCGAAAAGTCCCATGCGGCATCCACTGGTCGACAAGCGAGAATGATTGTGAGATCAGATGCGATTGTATATGCGCAGATCAAGCCTCGGAAAGTCAGCCTCAAGACCCTACATGCAGCTCGAACAGGGACTCACCAATAAAGACGTAAAGGAAGCGGATGAGGTGTTTGTTGTTCACCAGCTTGATGAGGAGAAGCGATATTGAGACCTTGACTAATGTGATAGCTGAGGTGACCAGCAAGGAAGACCAGAACTGTATGCGCTGGAAGCCTTGTTGATCATCCAAAGTCAAAACTTCATCATGGCGACCCAATCCATAGTTGGCTTGACCACAGAAGCATCCAAATAGGGCAATGCCCATAAGCTAATAGAGTCAGAGGCATTCTGTGAGATGCGGACTCAACGACTGACCATTGCGACAAACATAACAATGTCATCGGCAGTCACGCCTTTCAGCATGAATTGCCGGACATAGATCCGAAGACATACTGTTACCAGAGACAGTCCTCCAAAGACGCCGACAAGTGTGAGCATAGCAGGCGCATTGTTCTCGGCGAGGTATGCTGGAGAGCCCTTGACATTGGCACGTCGTGTCAGTTCACCTGCACGAGCAAACAAAAGTGCCGGCATGATGTACGCAACGATGCAGCAAAGGTCCGCGGACAGATCTTGACCGGCGATCAGGGATCTTTATGTGTATGCATGTATAATTGCACATCTGCTACAAGAAGGGCCCGTACCATTCCAATAGCTCACCATGGGATGCACACTTGCACGATCCCGTCTGAGTTAGTGCCTGATTTGAGCCGAAGAAATCTCACGGGCCCCCCTTGCCGGCGGCAGGGATGCTGAGATTGTCAGAGGAGTCTTCACCGACCCAGGGGACCCAAGTCGATCGCGAATCCACCACGCGACATGCTAAACAGCCGTTGTCCATTCAGGACCTCTGCAAATCTGCCTAAACAACCGAGGATATGCATGACGGGTACACCAGGGTATGGAGAGGACCAGCTATATCAGCGGCGCCGAGCTTGAATCCTGCGACCAGAGCGCAAACGTCTGTTTCGGCTCTGATCAGCACATGGTGCCACCCAACGGTAACCCCTAAACGTATGTCTTTGCCTCCTTCGTCTTTTTTTCCAATAGCTGCGTAGCTCTTCCATTTCCAGGGCTACATGGGAGAGCCATGACCTCGGATACGATGACTTCCGTGCGGTTTGCCATTCCGCCTAGAAGGCAATAGTGTCGTCTACGTCGCTTCGTCCATGCAGGGGGGTGTCTGTTCTTTTTCTCCCAGCAGGACAGCCACGCTGCCTCTGACCGGTTCCCGGCCGTGCCCTATCGCGGTCAGCAACCAAAGCAAAAATCTACGGCAATTCTATGCCGTCGTCGCATCTCGCGTGCGGCGTGATGTCTCTCAGGCCCTCGCACGTGGCTCCATTGATCGTCATTGGCAGGCAGATCAATCTTCACTTTATCGTGGATCAGGTGTCCAGCGAGCCCTAAAGGCTTCATTTCCGGACGCCTCGCTTGTGTCGCCTCTGAGACTATCATTTCATCCAAGCCGCGTTACGCTGCGGGAATTGGCTGTCTCAAGCACTTCTCTCGAAGACTGCACACCGCCAGCTGCATGAATCCTTCGACTCATTCACAAGCAAATCCAGTCTCGCCCAGAGTTGGTCTAGAGAAGCCTTCTGGAAAGTCATCCCCCCCTCTGGTACTTGCCCTGCATCTTCACCACGCCGCAGTGGGGCAATTCCGGGCGTAGGCCAACTTAAATTGCAGGGCCCAAAAACTCTTTTGCCATAACGGGACGAGCCTGGACATTTCCCGCGAGCCCGCGCCGCCTCCCACTCGTTCGGCACTTGGTTTTCCTGGCATGACAGGTGAGCTAGACATGTTCAGTCACCCTTGTGGCTGCATGGTCAGGATGCCGCCTCCTCTCCCGTTGTGAGTGTCCTTGCTTCGATAATCAATGTGGGTACTGCGCGTTGATCATATTGCGCTATCCAATGGCTCTGATGAGACCTCAATTTGTATCTATATATGCAGGTCCCCATGACGGTTTAATGCAGCTCATCACTCAAACGTCCACCACGTGTATACTGCACAGTAGTGGATAGTCGCTGATCTTCGACTCTTCCTTCAGGCATATATCCACGTGGGCATCACATTATGCATCTCCTTTGGCTTCTGTCCGCCGCTGCGGCTACCGTCGTTAGTGCTGGACCTGTCAAACCTGCCCCGGCGCCAGCATGGACACCAGACAGCACCGCCGGTACAGACAAACTTGCGGCCTTGGGGCTGCTCAAGCTTGCTGCCTCTCAGTATAGCTCAGGGTCACCGGGAACATGCAATATACTCACAGCCGCTCAGCGGAGAGAATGGTAAGCCCTCAAGCAAAACATCTCCATGAGCCATGCTGATCTCAACAGGAACACCCTCAGCGCAAAGGAGAAGAAGGCCTACATCTCTGCCGTTCAGTGTCTACAATCGAAGCCTTCTCAAATTGGTTCCGCAGCACCAGGAGCGAAGAACCGATATGATGACTTCGTCGCCATCGTACGTGAACTTCAGTATCTGATATCAGTACATCAAGACTAACACGACGCAGCACATCCAACAAACCTTGTCCATCCACGGCACTGGTAACTTCCTGTCATGGCACAGATACTTCACTTGGGCCTACGAGCAAGCCTTGCGAAACGAGTGCGGCTACACTGGATACCAACCATACCTCAACTGGGGAAAGCTAGCATCAAACCCTCGCGCAGCACCAGTCTTCGATGGTTCCGATACCTCAATGAGCGGCGATGGTGCTTACCGTGAGCACCCTCCTGCCGTGATCTTCGCCGCAGCTGAGCCTCCTCTCACTCTTCCACCTGGAAACGGTGGTGACTGCATCACCTCTGGTCCATTCAAGGACTACAAGGTCAACCTTGGACCTCTCTCGCCTGTCCTTCCATACGCTCCTGCCAACCCATCTCCTGATGGACTTGGATACAACCCTCGCTGCATCCGCCGTGACATCAGCTCGGCGGCTTCGACTTCGAACCTCTACGATCAAAACTCGACCACACTCATCAACAACAACCAAGACATCTTGTCCTTTCAAAATACCATGCAAGGCGACTTCCCCAACGGATTCATCGGTGTGCATACCGCTGGCCACTTCCTTGTTGGTGGCGACCCCGGTGGAGATCTCTTTGCCTCCCCCGGCGACCCATACTTCTTCCTGCACCATGGTCAAATCGACCGCACTTGGTGGATCTGGCAGAACCAGGATCTCGCCACCCGCGAGAAGGCACTTGCTGGAACGCTCACCCTCTTCAACAATCCTCCTAGCCGCGACACCGCATTGACCGATGCGATCGACCTCGGTGTCCTTGCAAAGACCGTCACCATTGGAGATGTCATGTCAACCACCAAGGGACCTCTATGCTACATCTATCTCTAGATCAGCACCATTATGACCATTGTAAATACTTTCATGCCAGAGATGACGTTAATTTTTGCTCGCGGGAAAAGGGGCACGACATTCACTTGATACCAGCTTCGGCGCCGGAGGAACGAACAAAAGATGGTGGGGATTGACTTCATCATTGCATCGCAGCGACCAACAGATAGCATTCTGATTTGAAATCGAAATTTACACTCATACAACCACTGCACAAATTCCAAAGTCATGTGATGTGAAAAGCCGCTCACTGCCGAACAGCCGGACTGCAACGATCAGCCGCCTCCGCTTCACAGCCCCTCCTCCTCCACATCTACCCGCACGTTCACCTGCAACGTTCGCACAGGGCCGTACTTCATCCGTCCAGCAGGATGCTTTCCTCGTCTTCCTCGTGGGCCTTGCCAGGCTGCTGTCAAAGATGGCAGAGACTGTCACACCACGCCTCAAAGCGATCGTGTGCGGTGCTGGTATTGCAGGTTTAGCAACAGCACTGCTGCTCCGAGAGGACCATGATGTCGTTGTGCTCGAAGCATCTACTGTGCACAAGGAGGTCGGCGCTGCCGTGACCTTCTCGGTCAATGCCAGCAGACTACTCAGATCTAGCTTCGCTCGTGCCGGCTTCGACAAGCACAAAGCTCGCTATGTTGAAGCGGAGAAGGTAGCGGGGTCATGATGGCATCATGGCAGATCACTGACGATCGCATAGTTTCAGGAGCTCCATTGGCAACAGCTAAACATCCTCCAGGAAAGGAACATGGACTTCATCACCCACAAGTACAAACAGCCATGGTGGTACTTTGCCAGAACCGACGTTCACGCCGAGCTCAAACGTGCAGCATCGTCACCTCAAGGTCTCGGGACAATTCCAATCTTCCTGGACGGGAAGAAAGTCGAGAGCATCGACCTCCAATATTCAAGAGTGACTACCAGTACGGGCGAGACCTTTCATGGAGACGTGATCATTGGTGCAGACGGTATCCGCACTGCATCTGGTAATTCCGTGTTTGGTCCTCTCAAGACCGTCAACCACGGCTTGAGTGCCTACAGATGGATGACACCTACCGAACGACTACGAGCAGACCCAGAAACGGGCATCTTCATCGACTGTGCCAAAATCGTCACCGTCATCGGACCTGACCGTCGGATCATTGCTTACCCATGCTCGGACTGGAAGTACATGAACTTTGTCGGTATTTTTCCAGATAGCAGCCATCGACGTATGCAGTGGGACGAGCAAGTGTCAGTCGGAGAGATTCTGGAGACGTTCAAGGACTTCCACCCGAGCGTTCTCAAGGCTCTTGCAATGGCGGATGGAATGGGTGTCTGGCAGTTGCGGGATCGAGATCCACTTGACTGCCTGGTCAAGGACAACTTTGCCCTCATTGGGGACGCAGGTCATGCGATGGGCCCACGTGAGCATGGCCATCAATATCGAATGATCCGCTATACTCATGGTTGACAGATCAAGGACAAGGAGCATGTCAAGCTCTGGAGGATGCCGAAGCACTGCGGGTCGTCCTGAAAGGTGCTAAGCCTGACGAGGTGCATGCTCGTCTTCAGATCTTCAATAAGCTGAGGTTGGAGAGGGTAGCACAAGTCGTGCGTAACACACGAGCAGCGGCGCCTAATGCTACCTCGACCCAAGTCAAGAGTGCAAACGACTTCTCCGACTACTACTGGGGCTATGAGCTGACGAAAGAGGCTGTGCGACTGATGAATGAGCATGGCTATGGACTGCGCTTGGTCGATGACGCATCCGCAGAACTCGTGACAACCTAGACATGACCAGCATTCGGACCACAAAACGGACAATGCAGTAATAAAGAATCATGAAGATCTTCTGAAGATAAGTGAAATACGATTACATGCGCTTGTCTAATTGCAACCCATTACCATGACTCTTGTCTATATCTATGACACTGCAAAACTCCGCGCTCTTTCGTTTATCATTAGATATCGTTACACAGACCCCTTGAGATCAATCCTACTCTCACGCCTTCTCAGCACCAGCCCCCTCGGAACTAGTCCTCCTGCTATCCACAAACTGCTGCTTGCTTCCCAACTGACGATCCAAGCTGAACTCCTTGATCAGGAAGCTAAGCAGTAGAGCTAGACCAGCAAAGCCGCAACAGACAGCCCAGACCACCTTGAGCGCATCGGCATAGCTCTCGATCAGATCCATCTTGACTTGTCCCTCAGGCATGCCGTGAATGACTTGCACCAGAGCGCTGGAGTCAGCCGCCCACTGCGCAGCATTCATGGCGATGAGAGGTCGAGAAGCAATTTGCTTCCTGATGGCGTTTTGGAAGACGACACCACCGACGGCAACACCGATTGCTTGACCAAAGGTGCGCATGAAAGTGAAGAGGGCCACGGCCGAAGCGGCGTCTTCCTCAGCCGCACCGGCCTGGACGCTGAACGCGAGGCCGGGGAAGAGTAGCCCTGTGCCGAGACCGGTGATGATCAGGAAGAAGACCCATCCGACAGTGGGAATGGTGGGCGTCATGAGATACTGGAGACCGAAGCCGAGGGTGGCCAGAGTCCAACCAATGTAGAGTGACCATCGGTATTTACCGGTCTTGGTGACAAGAATGCCGACTACCACGCTTGCTGGTGCGACAGTGAAGGTCGATGGGAAGAGGGCGATACCGGAGATCAGAGGACTGTAGCCCTTGACAGCTTCAAAGTACAGAGGTCCGTAGTAGAGAAGACACCAGAGGACCATACCATGGAGGAAGGTGGTGATGTAGGTGGCCGCGGCTGTCCAGCTCTTGGTGATACGAAAGGGAATAAGTGGTTCTGCCGCGAAACGCTCCTCCCACACGACAAAGGCTACCAGACCAGCAGCGGATACCAGTAGAGGCACCAGAGTGCGCCAGGACGACCACGAGTACATGACTCCGCCCCAGGTCAAGGGAATCAACAAGCCAGTGGTGGAGCCAATGAAGAGGACCATACCGATGTAGTCGACCCGGCGGAGCTTTGCAGCCAGCGATCCAGACAGATTTTTGAGCTGCAAGAAGGCGATCATCAACCCACCACCAATCGCTATGAAAGGTAGATTGATCCAGAATATCCAAGGCCAGTTGCTGCCATTGCCACCGGCGAAAGCTCCGCCGACGAGAGGACCTCCGACACTTCCCAGAGCCCACATGGCGCCAATCGATGCCAGGTAGTTGCCACGAAGGCGGAGCGGGACAAGATCGGTAGGCAGGATCTCAGCCAGGACAATGACACCGCCACCTCCAATGCCTTGAATACTCCGTCCGACCAGCATTACTGCCATACCATGAGTCGCTCTGCCAGCAAGGGCAGCTATGATGGCGCCGGCGAGGAAGAAGACCAGAGACGCCTGCAGCAGAGGCTTACGACCGAATATGCCACTCAGCGATCCAATGACAGGTTGGAAGACAGTACCAGTGAGCAAGAAAGACGTACCCGCCCAGAAAGCCTCAATGGCGGAGCCTCGAAGCTCTCTGGCGATCTTGGAAAGGGCGACAGAAAGAGATGTTGCGTCCAGGGCGGCCATGAGGACAATGATCATGAGCGATGACCATGCCAGGTAGAATCGGGTACCGGGGTTGAAAGATGGAGGAGCTTCATCTTCAGGCTTGTCGAGTGATGGTGAGTCGCTGTCCGAATGCGTTGATTCAGGCCTTGGTGTGGCCTCGGCGGAAGACATGGTCGGAGAGCTGCAGAATCAACCACACTTGAGGTCCGTCTGATAAGTAGTTGAGGAAGTAGATTTGTTGGGATGTCTTGGAATATGCTTGATTTTTACTTTCTCGTTCAAGTTGTCTGAATTTGATGGATACAAACCATTGTTATGAGCCGTGATCGACTGTATTATACCTTTCTTCTGATCGTGTCATCTGGTTTCCAACGGGATCAATCATTGTTCCGTTCGAAGCAGATGGATGGCTTACTGGTAGCACTCGGCCGGGAGTCGTAATTGTAATCAGTGTACTCAGCGCCTTGGGACAACGTCGTGACGTTCTGTCACAGACTTGCATAGAAAGATAGAGCCTGAAACCGGAGAAATGAAAGAGCCGGCAGAAGTTGCAGAAGGGCATACGGCCGCTGGAAAGAGGATGGAGCAGCCAAATCGTGGGGACAGGCCAAAATTCCATCGGAAATCTTGCCGGATGAACAATTGGCCCGGTTCAGTAAACGCCATCCACCGGATTTTACCACGCTCTTTGCTATTGTCCGTTGGCGCCTTTCACCAATCGATACGGGATGACGCGGTCACTGTAGATGTTCCCCTATCGTGAGTCCTTGGAGGCAGTATCTTGTCGAAACCACGTTCTATTAGCCGTCCGTATGTGTTTGGTATATCGCATTCTATCTCACATCAATTCCGAGCGCGAACTCCAAAGCAAATCCAACCCAAATCATCCTACCCATCGCCTCGCGCTCTTGAACATCCTCACCCAAGGACCATATTCACCCCACTTCTCAGTCAATTCCCTAGGCACGTAGCTGCCAACATCGCTGAGAATGGTTCGCTCGGGATGTGGCATCAAGGCCAATACCTTGCCATCCGGTGTGCGAACTCCAGCGATACCCAAGGGACTGCCGTTGGGATTGAAAGGATACCTCTCTGTAGGTTTGAGGTAGTTGTCGGTATAGCGCAGGCTCACAAGACCTTCATCAAGGAGTCGCTGGGGCCCAGTGGGCCCAGCGTCTGTGAAGGTCGCTTTTCCTTCACCGTGTGCCGTCGCAATAGGTAGGTAGGACCCGCTCATACCGTGTAGGAACACACTTGGCGTCTTTGCTTGCTCTTCTGAGTCATCCTGTACCTGGACCATGCAAACACGAGCCTCGTATTGCTCACTGGCGTTCTGCTCGAAAGTAGGCCATAGCTCAGCGCCAGGAATGATACCTTTCAGTCGGGACAAGAATTGACAACCGTTGCAGACACCTAGGGTGAAAGAGTCGGGCCGGGCAAAGAATTTTCTGAATTCTTCGCGGGTATCCTGATGCAACAGCACGGATTTCGACCATCCTTGACCAGCACCCAGCACATCTCCATAAGAGAACCCACCGCAAGCAGCGAGACCCTTGAACGAGGCAAGTGAAATACGACCGGACAGGATATCGGTCATGTGGACATCAATGGGAGCAAAGCCGGCAGCCGCGAATGCGAAAGCCATCTCCGACTGACCATTGACGCCTTGCTCCCGGAGAATGGCGACTTGTGGTCGATTGAAGACCGTCGATGTCAAGGTCGTTTTGAGTGGTAGTATCGAATCGCTCGGATTGAACGTCAGCTTGTATGACAGACCAGGGTCCTTGCTGTCCAGAATGTTCTCATGCTCGGCATCGGCGCAAGCAGGGTTGTCGCGTATCCGTTGCATGGCGTGCGAGGTTGATGCCCATCTGTGCTGGAGGGCTATCCTGCTCGCTTGATAGACCTGGCGATGGTTGACAGTGAGTGTCAGATCCTGTTTTGACGCAGGTGGGACCCGTCCAATTTTTCTTATCAAACCTTTTGGTGGCCCAGAGCTAGCGAAGCAGCCGACGAATTCCTGCTCATCCTTCTTGCGTACTTGGAAGACGGCACCAAGCTCCTCATTGAACAGAGCCGGAATCAAGTCGGCGACCTGCGAAGTCTCGGAGATGTCGTCCAACATGATGTCAAGGCCGCATCGTCCAGCAAACATCATCTCTGCAAGTGTTGTGAAGAGACCACCATCGGATCGGTCGTGGTAAGCGAGCACGATCCCGGCATCGTGAAGCTGCTCAATGGCATCATAGAAGTCCTTGAAGAGCTCGACATCCCGGACATCTGGCGCTTCGTCGCCAACTTGGCCAAATGTCTGTGCAAGTGCCGAGCCACCCATAGCTTTCTTACCGCCTGCTAGATCCACAAAGAAGATTGTGTTCTCGCCCACATCTTCTGGTCTTCGCAAAGCCGGAGTCCAGGTCCTGTCGATGTGGTCCACAGCTCCAAATGCAGTAATGACAAGCGAGAGTGGTCCAGTGACCTCCTTACTCTCACCAGACTTCTGGTCATTCCACTTCATCTTCATTGACATGGAATCTTTGCCGACAGGAATACTAATGCCCAACTCCGGGCACAACTCCATGCCGATAGCTTCAACCGCCTCGTATAAGTTGGCTCCTTCGCCGGGATGGCCGCTTGCCGCCATCCAGTTGGCTGAGAGAATGGCTCTGCTCAATCTGTCCGGCATGCTCGCAGCCGCCAAATTCATCAACGACTCCGCAACGGCCATGCGAGCAGAAGAGCGTGGACTAATCAGAGCGAGAGTTGGCTTTTCGCCCATAGCCATGGCTTCGCCGGTCTTGACACCGCCAAGCAGAGATGATGCAGTGACAGACACATCGGCGACCGGGGTTTGCCACGGTCCAACCATCTGATCTCTGACAGTTAGGCCACCAACCGTACGGTCTCCAATTGTGATGAGGAAGGACTTGGATCCAACGGATGGTAGTGCCAGAACTCTGTCGATGGCTTCGGCGAGTACTTGATCCGAGGAAGGAAGATAGGTCTTGAGCGTGTTATCGAATTTAGGGAGACGAAGAAGTCTACTGTCCACAATTCTGGTCATCCGAGGCGGCTTACCGAATAAGATGGCCATGGGTAAGTCGATAGGCTTGGGATAGGTTGTCGATTCGCGGTCCATCAGAATCAGCCGTTTGTCGTTTGTAGGTCCTCCATCGGTCGCTGTGCCCACCACGGAATACCCGCACCTCTCACGTTTGGCAATCTTCGTGAATGTCTCGAGTCCTTCAGGAGCGACTGCCATAACATACCGCTCTTGGGCCTCGCAGCACCAGATCTGCAGCGGACTCAAACTTCGATCAGCATTGTCAACTTCGCGGAGCTCAAATTTCGCCCCCATGCCGGCATCATGCACGATCTCTGGTAGGGCATTCGAAAGACCACCCGCGCCAACGTCGTGAATGAGTTGGATGGGATTCTGCGAGCCGAGTGAAGCACATGTGTTGATAACTTCTTGTGCTCTTCGTTGTACTTCGGCATTGCCTCTTTGCACACTCGCGAAATCTAGGTCCACACTGCCTTCTCCAGACTGTATACTGGAAGCAGCACCACCTCCAAGGCCGATCAGCATTGCTGGCCCGCCAAGCACAATGAGATGTGCTCCTGACTTGACCAGTGAATCCGGCTTAAGTGCATGCTGTGGTCGTACTGTACCAACACCACCTGCGATCATGATGGGCTTGTGATAACCTCTGATTTCTTCACGACCATCCTTGTCCAGAACTTTGGTCGTAAGAGTCCTGAAGTAGCCGGTCGTGCAGGGTCGTCCAAATTCGTTGTTGAATGCAGCTGCCCCTATCGGTGCTTCGAGCATAATGTCAAGACTGCTTGCGATATGTGCTGGCTTCCCAACGTTCAGTTCCCACGGCTGCTCATGTCCTGGTATGATCAGATCAGAGACATTGAAACCGGCAAGTCCAGTCTTCGGTTTGGATCCTCGTCCAACAGCACCTTCATCCCTGATCTCGCCCCCAGAACCAGTAGCCGCACCTGGGTAAGGTGACACCGCTGTCGGGTGGTTGTGCGTCTCGACCTTTGCCAGATAATGGACCATCTCCTTGGTGTTCTTCCACTCGCCGGTGGAGTGATCTGGCGCCCAATGAGATGCGTTGAAGCCCTCCATCACGGCAGCATTATCACTGTATGCACTGACGACTTTCTGCGGATTGCGCTTGTGGGTGTTCCGGATCATGGAAAACAGGCTGTGACTCTTCCGCATGCCGTCTATCGTCCACTCTGCATTGAATTGCTTATGCCGGCAGTGCTCGGAATTTACTTGGGCAAACATGAATAGTTCAACATCCATTGGAGCCCGTTTCAGCTGGTTCGTGTAGGCATCCACCAGGTAGTCGATTTCGGATTCATCCAAGGCGAGGCCCAGCCTGCGATTGGCAGCTTGAAGAGCCTGTCGAGGAGGTTGACCATTCGCTCCCAAGTCGATCTCCTCTGCTATACCAGGTTCGCTCTCGGCAAACATCTCTTCCAGTGAAGGAGGAGACAGACTGATGGCTTGTGTCATCCGATCATGCAGAGCATCTGCATTGGGAATGGTATCTGGCGAAGGGGGCTCATTGAAGCTTGCTGCAATGACCATGCCACGCTCGACACGCTTCACGTGTTCGCTCAAGCCGCAAACCTGGGCGATACTGGTCGCTTTCGAGCTCCATGGTGAGATTGTTCCCGGCCGTGGGGCAATATAATATAGTCCCAGATGAGGATCCTGATTAGGTCGTGGATTACGGAGAGCATCGAGTATGATTTGAGTCAAGTGATCATCCTGTCGTGGTCGCTCGCCATACTGCAGGAGCTGATCGAGAATATCCTTTTGATCCCTGCCGATCGGCTGAAGGGGATTTACATAGTGAACCCATAAGGCTCTGACATCGCTGGCACCGAGAGCGTTGGCGAAGCGGGCGAGGCGGAAGTCGGAAAAGGCGAGCGAGCCGGGAATGGCGAGGAATGATGTCTTGTCACACATGGTGAAGGCCACAAGAAGGTGTAAGCACTTGACTCAGTCCATGCTCTGGCCGGATTGTCTGTGATTAGACGCGTCGCAGCATGAACCACTTTTTTTCTGATGCCAGACCTGCGCGATGCGGCTCAAAAACCCCCACCAAAGTTTTTGCCCCGCGATGTGTCCGAAGATCTGCCGATGGGAGCGTCGCGAGATCTCGGATCTTACGTAACCAATTCGACTTCTGCAGCCCTCTTTACGCACTTCACGTTCTTGCTGGGCATCTCTGACTCGTTTCCTTGCGTCTTTCCTTCATGTCTCGAGCTATCGATGCTCTTACACAATCATAGATAGCGACCGAATACTTGCCAAAATCGTGCGAGGGGTCCTCACTCTTTGACCCGACCGCCATTATGTTCCCTCCATCCCAAGGGTATAGTCTAGACGTAGAAGCAATTTCTGGTATCTGTGGCTCCATATCGATCGGTATGTGCTCCCACGTAGCATAACTTACCTGATGCTGACCACTTGTAGCCTGCTGGGTCGTCGTCTTTTCTCCTCAGATCATAGAGAATTTCAGGCGGAGTAGCGCAGAAGGTCTCAGCATCGAATTCATCATAATATGGCTTCTCGGTGACTTTGCCAACATCATCGGCGCTGTGTTGCAGAAGGTCCTGCCGACTATGGTATGTTTCGCCACTTCCCGAAGCTGAAGCTGAACGCTGGATCTGACTTGACACAGATTATCCTTGCCATCTATTACACCCTTGCCGACATCGTTCTGCTTGCTCAGTGCTTCTACTACCGCGGCTTCACCCTCCGCGACCCGAAACCCGAGCCCGTCGCAAACGGCGCTGCTAGCAATGGACACGCTAATGAACGGACTGCGCTCCTCAACGGCAACTCCTCGCCACATCCTGGCCCGCAAGACGCAGACCATTCCCGTTCTCAGTCAGTCTCCTCCCTCGGTGACCGCTTTACCACTCTGGGCGAGCACTTCTCGCCCGCCACACCTCTGCATCCCACCCCAAAGACAGAGCCCGCCCGACCGCTACCCCGACCACTCTGGAAGAAAGTCCTCTTCAACCTCACCGCCATCGTTGTGGTCGTCGTAGCTGGCGTAGGAGGCTACTACCTCTCCCCATCCAACAACTCCCAGGATGGCGACCACGACCCAGCACAACAAGACGACACCTTGACCTTTAGCACATGGGGTCAAGTCTTCGGCTACCTTTGCGCCCTTCTCTATCTGGGCAGCCGCATACCTCAGCTTCTTTTGAACTACAGAAGAAAATCGACAGAAGGCTTGAACGCTCTTTTCTTCCTCTTCGCCTGTATTGGTAATTTGACCTATGTCTTCAGCATCTTCGCATTTGAACCGGCGTGCAAAGGCGGCAAGCATGGGTGTCAGCCCGGCGAGGCAAAAAGCATTTATGGACGCTATATCCTGGTAAATTTGAGTTGGTTATTGGGGAGTCTGGGCACACTGTTCTTGGACATGGGGGTGTTCGCGCAGTTCTTCATGTACCGAAAAGACGAGATGGACGAGAGAGGCAGATCTGTGGGAGATGCATGAGGTTGATGCATTGTATCTATACCATGTGTCTCGTGGACAAGGCCGGTTCGAGGCCTGCGACCTGTACTACTATCATACAATGTATCTGATGCACAGCATTCAGCCAGTGGTTGCCCGTCCCTCCTTGACCGCTACCGTCGTTTACTCCTGCATCGGTTGCCACCTCTTCTCACCCTTCGGCCCAGCTTTCTGAAAGCCAGCAGTGACCGTCTCCTTGATAACCTCGTTCGTGAACTTGGGGAATCTGCCATCGTCAGCACACGTACCTTATGCGGAAGGGAAGAGTGGGACCGACCGTTGTTTGAGAGCCTTCAGCAAATCTCCTTTGCTCATATCACTACCAACCACCGCTTCCTTTAGATGCTCAAAGTCGATCCCGCTCAGCTTTGCTGCTGGTGCTTTGGTCGCTTTCATTAGCGGACCTGATGTGGCGGGCACAGCCGCCGCGCTTTGCTGATTGCTCCCATTCGCGGTTGGTTGGAAAGGAGCGCGTGGCGGCTTCATAGTGCTAGCCGGAGGAATGGGATTGCCAAACAGGTCGAAGCGTGGTGCTTCTGGGGTCGTCGTGGTCACTGCTGACTTTGAAGTGGCAGCTGCGGTTTCTTTTGGTGCCCAGTACTTGTCGCTGAACGGATCGACGGATCGGATGGAAGCATCCGGTAGAATGAATTCGAGCCGCATGGTGCCCAAGTCGAAAGGACCGTCAGTGACATGGGGGTTCGTGACAGAACGATCCTCCCAGCAGATACCACTGCTAAGAACCTGTTCATAGCTGTTGAGCTTGCCTCGCATAACCTGAGGATCGTCCCCATCATCCAGAAACTCATCCATCTCATCTGGGTTGCCTTCACTCTCCGCGTCATCCTCGTCATCTGAAAGAACGTCATCGCCCTCCTCCGGCTCTTGCCATTCCGCTTCAGAATCATAATCGTAATTTGTATCGGGTCTACCACGACTAAGGGGAGCGCGAGCAAATGCGCGAGCTTGGCGCCTGTCGGTAATGCGGGTGTATGATCCTGAATAGGGCGGTCGAACGTCTTCGCAGAATTGTATGTGTTTGACATCTACCCGCACGGTTGAGAGGTCGAGCTGACCAGGACGCTCGGCGGTTAGATCAACAGGTCGCGATGAAGTGCCTTCCAAGAGCTCGAATATTCTGGAAGCGCTCGAAGGTAATGTCAAGCGTTCCTCAGTCGGACCCAAAAACGAGGTGATACTTGATGGGACCTGATTAGTAGTGCTTCGAACGATTTCTCGATCGAATCTTGCTAGTGCCTCTTCCGCTTCGGAGACAGAAACGCTTGTTTGTGCAAGAGTTGAGTGCTGCGAGAGTTCGAAGGAGAGGAAGTATGTGTCGTACGTTTGGGGAGCTTTCTTGGATGTTTCTGCAGCGCTTTGTGAGTGTGGAGGCAAAGCAGCTTTTCTGTCCTCGGAACCTTTTGAAGAAGATATCCCTCCGTCAATGCTTGTCCTTCTTGCCACACCTTCGGTCTTGACGGTCTTCGCAGGTGTTGTCGTCGTGAAGAAGTTACCTAGACGTGACTGAGCCTACGAATGATCAGCAACAAGTACGATTTGGGGTGGACAAGATAGGCGTACTCGCTGCTTCTTCGCCTCCTCTTCCTCCTTCTTGCGCTTGTCCTCTTCTTTCTGTTGCTTGACCAAGTCCTTTTCTCTCTGCTTCATCTCCTTCTCCTCGTTCTTGTGACGACGCTCCTCTGCTTTCACGGCAGCTTCGGCTTCCTTCTGTGCCCTCTTCTCTTCTCGCAGACGCTGTCGCTCCGCCTTCTCCTGGGCTTGCTGCAATTTCTCCGCCGGAGTCAGCTTCCTCCTCTTCGCCGGACGGTCACCGCTCCCGTCTAGACCAGTTCCAGGCTGAGCGGCAGCATTGCTCCCGGCTGTGGATGTGGGCAGACTGCTTAGAGTCGAAGTCGAAAGCGCAGGGGATGGCTCTCGCTGAAGTCTTGATGGCGATGCGTCGTGAGTGTTCCCGCTATCACTGGAGCTGTGAGGAGGTGTCGGCATCGAGTGCTCTGAAGCAGTGGCTCCTGAGCACTGCTGAACCTTGCCGTGAAAGTCGTCTATTGTCCGTTTCAGAGGATTGGCGACGGCGTCGATGTCCATGATGAGGGGACACGCATAAATTTTCAAAGTTGTGAAGAAAGACAGCCACAGAGCTATGCATCCATCCAAGGATAGTCCTCGTGATTGAAAGCTGCTGCAGCGAAATGTTCGAGTTCGTGAATTGGTTGAAGATGGAAGGGTCGAAGGAACGCGTCCGACCCTTTAGACGCGCGCGTTTGCCTGCCAAAGTGGCGGCCGAGCGGGCCGAGTTCCCGGCGGAGCTTGACTTCTGCTCTTTGACGCCAGCTCCAGTACTTTTGACATTTTCACACACGATGTCGCTCTTCGGCAGCAGTCCAGTAGACGGTGAACGCGATACATGCATGATCGATGATGACTCGAGCAATGATCTGTTACTCTCCGATGATGATGACATTGACTTCCTGGAGTTCGATGATACCACTTGTGGCGAAGAGGATGATCTGCTATTCGATCTTCCAGTAGACGGATCCCACACTGCTGATGTAGGTCAAAGAAGCACTCCCGATGATTCGTCAAATGGAAGCACCGATATGGCCGTCTCAGAGGGTGAGACGAGCTGCCCTTTGCGATCATCTTCTGGTCCGAATCGAGAGCATGTCCGGCGCAGCATAAATGAAATACTGGATTTGTTGAACGATCAGATGTCAAAAGGAGACAATCTGTGCTTCACTCTGCCTCCTGCCGCGGCGCCACAGGGTTCTGCAGAGCTCGAAAGAACCTTCACTTTTCCTGGTAACTCCGTGGAGGATTCGTGGAGATTCAGTTCGAGCCCAAGACCCGTGACCTGAACACAACTGATGCGTCCAGCTGTGGTGTTGAAGATCATGGACCAGGTAAAGGAAGCTCTGTGTACTGGCTCGGTCGTCTCGAAACGGTATGATTCGTCAGCAGAAGAGGTCATTCCTTCTGACAAAGCCTTTAGTGATGTGTACTATCATGACCCAAGTCTGTTCGGAAATCAAGCAACGGTCGATCGCCACATCGACTTGCTTGCTGCGGCATTCAGAGTAAAGCGGGGTGATCTGAACGTGGTGAGTTGGATGTGAACCCGATAGCTGTGCGTTCTGAATCGTCTCTAGTGCGCAGCCGCCAAGGGTCTCATTGCGGGTGCAGTAAAGTTCTACTACAAGGATGGAACAGTAGACAACCTCCTTGAAGCAACCGTGCCCAAACTGATAGGTTCACCTGATGAGATTTTGAGTGTCAGCTTAGAGGAAACCCGATTCGTCCTTGTCGTGGAGAAAGAGGTAGGATAATTCGTCTTGTATATTTCACTCATGTCAGCTGACTTTTCGCGGGCGAGCTTTCAAGATTTACTCATGTCAAGCACGTGGCAACACATCAAACACAGGTCGATCGCTCTGACGGTAGCTCATGAGCATGCTATCGAAAGGACTGTACTGACGTAAGTAGGGCAAAGGATACCCGGACTTGGCCACCCGTCGTCTACTGCACCTGCTTGCACATCCCTCGCCATCCAACCACTTCGCTTCGCCGCCAGTGTACCTCTTGACTGACTTCGACCCCGACGGCATCGCCATCGCACAAACATACAAGCACGGTTCCCTGAAGCTCCAGCACGAAGGTCAGGGCGTGCAGACCCCACATGCTAAGCGACTTGGTCTTTCACGCAACCATGTCGCCGACCTTCCTGGCTCATTTGGGCCGCAAACGCTTCTCCCAATGACGATACGAGATCGGCGAAAGGCACAGAACATGCTCAAGCGGATGGCAGATCACGAAGAGATGACCGAGGACCTGGTGGATCTGCAGTTCATGCTCATGATGAACGTCAAGGCCGAGCTGCAGTCTTTGAATGAAGGACAAGGAGGACTTGATCGTATGCTGGCCACAGCGATCGCGGAGGGATAAACATGATGAGAGGACAGTGGAATAGTTGCTGGAAGATCACATATATATTCGCTCGAGCATATGATACCCTTGAACTCGACTACATCCCATTCTCCGCCTTGAACTTATCCCAAGCCTCATTGAGCGTACTGAACACACTTCCGCTTATCATCCTCTGCTCGGTCGTAGCGTCTTGCGGTATCTAAAGATGTAAGTAGTGCTCCGTCCTCATCATGAGCAACATGCTCACCTTATCAGGATGCACTTTTGCAATAGCCTTCATATACACAATCTTAACTCTATTCGTCTGGATCAGCTCGGCCATGCCGACCTTCTTCCATCCTGCCCCTTCCCACAGCACATTTTCCAAACTTCCGAGTAGAGCACGTAGATTGTCGGCCTTGCCTCCTTTCCACGCCTCGATCTTGGCCGTAACAGCGTCGCCGAGAGCAAAGCGCTCGTCATCCAGCTTCTCTGCTGCTGCATTTTGTGCTCGAAGTTTCTTGACGGCTTCCTGACTTGCTCCAGGTGCGGCAGTGGTAGCGCGGACTGCTGCTCGAGGCGCAGATTTAGCGACCGGCCGAGCAGCGGGCTTTGGCGCAGGCTTTATGGGATTTGCAGCCTTTATGCACCGTTCTCGACCTCGTGCGGCAACGACACCACCGACGCCCGATTCGACAGCATCCTTCCATACTAGAGCAGCGTCGGCCCACCGCTCCAGTGCTTCAAGAGCTTCGGCCTTTCGAGAGAGAGCTTTGCCGTAGAAGTCTCGCATGTTCTTCATACCCTCTGCACCGAGGTCGATGGATTCATTCTCTCCCTTGGCCGGCCCGATCAATGCGAGGGCCTCATCGGCATCGGAGATGGCTGATTTGGGGTCGCCAGTCTTGATAGCCGTGAGGGAGCGGTTGGAGAGGATCACGATGCGAACAGGGTGAGATGAAGGAATACCAGCCAAAGCCGAAGCATACGCTTGGTGAGCTGCATCGTAGTCGCCACGTTTGTAGGCTTCGGTACCTTTCGACCGGTTGGCGGATGAAGTCGATAGCACGGAAGGAGACACGGCTGGTACAGATCTCGGAATTACTTGTGGTCTAGGCGGTGTCGGCGAAACAGACGGGCGCCCTGTAGATGCTGGCGGGCGAGATGAGGTCGGGGCTGGAGATGATCGGACTGGTGCCGGACTGAAGAGATCCACTTCTGGCTCAGATGACTGCGCAGGTGCGGCAGGAGCTGCAGGCTTCCTGCGACGGGCTGAGCTGACGTACGCTTGCGAGGATTGCTCTTCAACTTGCTCCCTGCTGAGTTTGGTTGGCTGCCTCGGAGCAGCGGTGGGATGTGTTGGAAATCGCTGTTGCTGAGGAACAGATCTCTCTGGCAGCACTTGCGCGGGAGATCGTCCTCTGAGCGGTGAAGATCCAAGAGGTTCTTGAGGTATTCGAGGAGAGGCTTTCGCAGATCGTTGCGGGCGTCCATTACCAGACTCTAATAATGCGGCCTCGTTCGTCAGGTCGTTTGTGGGAGCTTTTCCAGATCCATTGTGCACGTTCCGAGGTGGATGAGAGGGAGCATCTGACCGTCTAGATTCTGTACTGGCATCTCGCATCCATTTGGGCTGGTTGGGATCGCCGTCCTGTTGGAAATCTTGCACGGCTTTCTGCACCTGCTTCCTACCGGCCTTCCAAAGCGAGTTTGCTGACTTGAAGAAGGCCGAACCTACCTCTGTAGCGTATTGTGATACATCCTTGTCCCCAGATGCAGCACTGTCAGGTCGTTGTTGAGAATTGGATCTGCTCGATTCTGCTCGCATCCAGGCTGGAACACTTCCCGACGATTGTGGTTCGGGGTGCTTCATAGGGCTTTGATTCCTTCCCGTCGAAGCTCCTTTGACTTTTGCTTGCGCCTCGGCATGTGCTTGATTGAGCAACCAGCTGACCGCAGTCTGCAAGTTCCCGTTGGTTTCTTGCAGGGCAATCTGTGCTCGATCTGCTGGGAAGCCCATGTCCACCAGCTCTGCGACCTGACGATCGAATGGTGTGCCCCTTGGTCGAGACCTTTCCTGTACTTGGGGGGATGCTTCTCTTGGGGGAGGAGAAGGCTGCATGGGGGGCCGCGCTTGGGCTGGCTTACCCAGATCTCCCAAAATATCATCCTCCTCGGTGTATGAAGGGGTAGGTTGAATCCGCTGTGCCGCTGGCATGGAACCGAGACCAAAGGGATCATCGTCATCATCAAAGTGGTTACCCAATGATACCCCATTTGTGGCACCCTTGGTCGGCTCAAATGCAGGTGTGCTCCTCCCACTGTCAAAGTCCGAGCCCGGTGGCGGAAAGTGACTGCTCTTGTCTACCTTGGCGGATGAATTGAAAGCGGCCAGAATATCATCAACATCTTCTCCATCTCCTGGCCTCTTGTTGTGCATGTTGCTTGCAGGTCCTTGCGGAGCACGTGGTCCAGCTCCAAGCCCGTCCCATAATTGCGCTTCTTGAGCTTGTCTCTGCTGCTGTTCTTGTATCTGCCTTTGCCTCTCTTCTTGCAATTGTCGTTGTCGGTCTTGAAGGGTCACATTCAACTTCGCCTTGGGGGCAGCACCGGGGACAAGACTCGAGAAACTATCGTTTGCGGGCGATGCGGACTTGAGCGGTGACGCAGCGGAGCCATTGCGAGCAATTGTACTACCAGGCCTACTCTGCAGCTGAGGCGTCAAAGAAGGCTGATTGGAAGTCGGTCGCAGGATAGGAGTATTGGAAGAGAAGGGGTTGTTGCTCGCTGGCTTCAGCGGCTGCGTCGCCTGGCCCTTCGCATTCCAATCGATACTCGACAGGTCGTCCATAATGCCAGTGATTCGGGGTTCAAGGAGCTCTGTTCCAAGGTCTTCTCATAGCTGCACTCATCTTGATGTCGTTTGTCGACGGGTTGAGCGGAAACAGATCGCGAACATGTGAGAGGTGACCTGATTCTTGGCATGTCCGACATTAAAAGTGCACCGTCAACATCCAATACGTTGTGGTTCTTATACGACAGTAAGCGATTGCTATTACTGGTGTATTACAAATGTCTACTATATGCCTGCCTGTCGTATGCCACAATGGCTCTTCACTTTTGGTACAATGCCTCGCCGCCTTTTACGCCGCCTGTGCATGCGTATACATCATCTACCATTTAACGTGATAACGATGTCCCTTTTGTGACAATGATTCCGTCTGACCTTCATGACGCTACACGCACCGCTCCTATCATCCATCACTCCACCTCACCTTCTTGTCTCGCCGGCTCACTGGCCATGTCAAGGTGCTCTACGCCTTGCGGCTTCGGGTAACCCTCACATTGGCCTCGTCGTTCTTGAGAACTTCTCGGACAGAGCTGTAGGATGCTTGTCCACCGCTGAATCGCCGTCTTGCTTCGCCGACAGTGGGAACTTTCTCGTCCTTCATCTCGACCAACGCGCTGGTTGCACGACCGCGACCCTTCCTGACAGGCTTCTTGTAGGTGGCAGCGTAGAATCCGAGGAAGAGGACAAGGTAGCTTGAAAGAATGACCATGCCGGAAATGGCAGCGAACTCTTCTCCGGCGCAAGTGCCGTGGTTGGGCATCCAGGTAAAGTAGGCAGAGGTGAAATAGGTGTAGGATGCGTAGTAGACGAAGCCAAGGTCGATGACGAATTGGGTGATCTGCATGACGGTGATGTACTTCTTCCACCAGATGCGGATGCCTCGTGCGGCTTGGAAGTAGTACCAGTACATGACAACGTGCACCATGAGGTTGAGGACGATGGGGACCCATGAGACTGCAGTGTGGCCGAGGAGCTGGGTGTAGCATAGGAGGGCAGTGGCTCCATGGTGGTAGGTATGGAGAAAGGTGAGGGGCTTCTTCTTCAAGAAGAGGAAGCAGGTGTCAATGAGCTCGAGGAACTTTGTGAGGTAGTTCATCTGGCTAATGTCAGTGGGGCTTATGCAGAAAACTATCCAGCGCGCTCACATAGTACAGAATGACAAGCTTGTCCGTCCAACCTCCCTCATAGTCACAGATGGCGTGGAAGATACCTCCTCTTACAATGGTCGGGATCAATTGCTCCAGGAACAGGACAAGCAGGATACCGGAGATGGCTGTCAGGTAAAAGTTGTGGATCTTAAAGAGGCCATTGAGCTTGTAGGCAGGACGATCACGCATCACCTCGCGACCACCAAAGATGATGATGTAGTAGGAGATGAGCATGGTCGCTGTCGCAAAGTGAGTCGACATTGGTGTCTCGCCAGGCACAAATCGAAAGTCTTGCGGCCTGTAGCCTTTGACGGCCACGAAGGCTCTTTCGAAGATGGGCCATAACTCGAGGCCAAAGGGACGGTCGAGCGAAGGCGCGCCGTACTTGATCCAGGAAGGTAGCGACATTGTGCTGCGGTGCCAGAGGGTGAAGACTCGAAGGTGTCGGGATTGCAAAACGCGTGCAGGACGTTTATGGCGGTCCTGATACGGAAGTCGCGGGAAGTCTACCGGGTCCAAAGGGAATGCCGGACGTGCAAAGGAAGGACAAGAATCGAAGAGGGAGGACCGGAGCAGCCGTTGCAAATGCAGGTAGCGGTGGTGGGGGGACAGGAAGGTGGAAGAGGAGCTGCGAGGTCGATAATAAGGGGCCGGACGCGGTACTCGGTCCTTGGTTCAAGATTCTCTGGTGCCAGACTGGGATTGGCACAATAGTGCAAAGTGTCCGGGGAAATGAGGTCAAATTTTGATGGGCCGGCGGCTTGTGATGTCAAATGTTATGTCGCTTATTTGACTGGCCGAGACGGGAGATGCGTAATCAGTCGCAGGTTGTATCACAGCGATTGAAGCTGTCGATGATGCTGTAGACAGATATTATGTCGCTGACTATACCGCCATGCATACGAAGTAATCACGAACAGCTTTTGCCTGTCAACAAAATGCAGGAGACGCGCATCATTGCCCAACTCGGCAAAGCACAAGTTGCGGCTCGAGAAAGCTTTGCTTGTCTAGCCGATCTTGGAAGTCGCAGCCGTGTGGGAATTTCTGAGGGACGTCATTTCTCACAA
This sequence comes from Elsinoe arachidis, assembly GCA_013372555.1. Lineage (NCBI taxonomy): Eukaryota > Fungi > Ascomycota > Dothideomycetes > Myriangiales > Elsinoaceae > Elsinoe > Elsinoe arachidis. The sequence continues at coordinate 2,709,834 of JAAPAX010000007.1, read as the reverse complement.
AATTCCATCCCACATCGAGGACCACTGTCTATGCTACAGTATTGTTACAGCAGCCATGATCGCCCGGAATGACGACCCTGTTAAGCTCGAGGAAGATGACATTGACGATCTTCTCTACTCAGTCCGCACGGATGACAAAGATGAGCTCGATAGCCTGCTGAAAGGACTGGCCGAAAAGTACACCACGACGGAGCAGGTCATTTTGCAATCAAGCATAGCAGAGCACAGCGGGAACACGGCCATCCACTTCGCGGCTGCCAATGGTCTCAAAGGTATGATATCATGGAAATATGGAGCGGACATGTTCTTATCAACTTCCAGACTTGCTCCGTCACTTACTCCAGACTCTCAACCTTCCACCCGGTTCGGACTTTGTGAACAGGTGCAATCAATCTGGTAACACCTCCCTACACTGGTCCTCCCTCAACGGTCACTTGGAGACTACCAAGCTGTTAGTCGAGGCCGGCGCTGATCTCTGGGTCCGAAACTCTGCCGGCAATCTCGCCGTTTTCGAAGCTGAGAGGGCTGGTAAAGACGATGTCGTGGCATACTTGCTGAAGGTCGGTGGAACTGAGAAGGAGAATGAAGGCGAGACTTCCAATGACAGCGAAGCTATGACTGATGCGTCGACGGAAGAAATGCAGGTCGATGATGCTATGGAAGGCGCTTCGAAAGACATGGCTGGAACGAATCTAAATGGATGAAGTTCCGTGGTCATCGCTCCGGCAAGCGCTCTATCGACGGCTTGGAAACTCCGACCATCGGCACTTGCGCAACCTGGAAACGGCGTAGACTGGACAGAGCGCTGAGGTGCATCTTTCGTGCAGTGGCACCACGCTCCGCCCACTCTGTAGTCTGTTGCTGGTCCAGCTCCCTCCATCCGGTATTGGGAGCGCTCTCTTCGCTGCTCGAGTTGACCTCGGGAACAATTGACAATTTCTTGGTCAAGCGAGGACGAGGCGATATTTCTCCCTGTGGAGGTCTGTGGCTGGCATGAGCGTCTGCCAAGCTGTACTTTGAGCGGGCACAGATGATGGCGATTGCATTGATGGACCTTTCAAGTTCCGCTGACTCGATGGCGTCCACAATGCTGTTGAATCTGTAGAGGGCAGGTGAGGGATATGGAAGGGAATCTGGTCGCTTGGTCTGTTTATGCCGTCCCATTGGTGGTGTCTGCAGATTGGGATGCGGTCTTACTAGCACGGGTCCTGTCACAGGTGGAATCCGTGGCGATATTGGTGAAGTGCGACCGGATGTCCGAGATGATGCTGGACTTGGTGTTCTGATTCGCTTCGTACCACTTTGCAAAACATTACTCAGTAATCTACGTGCCTCAGACATGAGGTGCGTTGTTGCATTTGATCGGTTGTCTCGAAATGAATTATCCTTCTCTCGGTCGAAGCGTCCTCAAAGAGTCAATTCTTGAATGCGGTAATCACAGTGGCTTGACCTGGAGTAAAAAGGATGAAAGTGAACAATCAATCCGTAGTAGTAGATGTCTATGCGAAGCTGCAATATCAAGTGAATGCTCGAGTCCAAAAGGTACATGTGATCACGGCGGGTGATCACTTGCATGAGAGATGCATAAACAGGGCAGAGTCAGCCGACATTTTACCGGCGCATGTCGAGATCAAAGCCAGCCCTTCGTCATCCGAACTTTTCATAGGCTACAACCACTGGACACCTTGCTCATTTCACACCATCTGCATGCCGATTGCTCTGCCGCTCGCGATCTTGATTTCAATGTCGACGAACTGACAATTGACAACATGACTGACGAAGTAGCAGTCACAGGGAGAAAACGCGCAAGGTCGCCTTCCGAAGCCGAGCAACCCAGCGCTGAGGAGACGGGACGTAAGCAGGCAAAGATCGATCCAATATCAGAAGATACCGCTAGGTCAACGACCTCGAATGATGTAAAGTCGAGAGTGCGAAGTCCGTCAGAAGAAGGTGAAGAGCCGGACGACGCGCCCCCTTTACCAGACGAGGAGCCACCACCATTGCCTGAAGAAGAACCGCCGACTGGAGATGCACAAGATGACGGATGGGAGCCGAGATGGGATTATAGCACGAATGCTTGGTACTATTTCAACCGCTTCACTGGAGTCTCTCAGTGGGAGAACCCACGAGTTCCAGAAGCCACTGCATCAGCATCAGCAGTCGGTGCTCCCGGAACCGATACCGCTCCTGGTACAATAGGCTCCGGTCATACCGCAGCGACTGGACCACCACCAAACTACATGGGCTACAATCCGAAGATCCACGGCGATTTCGACCCGAACGCCGACTACGCGAGGTTTCATGAGCCAGCGGTCGACGCAGAGAATGGAGACGCTGTGGCGGACGGCACAACACCATCCGCCGACGATCTGGGCCAGATGTACCAACAGACAGCCACTTTCAACCGCTTCACCGGATCTTTCCAGAGCCAAGACAGAGGACCAGACGCACACAATGACGAGAACAAGAGCAAGAGGCAGATGGAAGCTTTCTTCGATGTTGACAAAGCCGCCAATGCACATCAAGGGCGATCACTGAAAGCGCAGAGGCAGCGACAGAAGCTGTCCAAAGAGCAGATCCAGGAGTACAACAACAAGAAAAAGGCAAAGAAGATCAAAAAGGACCGCGACTGGCTCACGTCTTGACCTCGGAAAGATACAGAGTTGCAGTGAGTTGCAATTGACGTGAACATGACATGCTCCAATGATACTGGACAATCGTAACTGCATCAGAGTTTATACTCTTTCCCGTGACTGACTGTAAGTAGCTTTTACCGCTGACGGTCACCGCATCCAAGCTTTTCTGGAGTGCATGCAAGGTCCCCGGCTAAGAAAGGCGAGGCGTTGAGGATGAATGTACTGTGGAGAATGAGGTGCCCATCGCAGCCAATCTCGTTTAGAGGAATCAGAATGCGGCAGCTTCTTACACGGTCACCGACGTTTCCATTGACAGATTCGGTCAAGCTTGGACAACGAAGACCAGTTTCATAGATGCAAGTAGCCAGTCAGAACAAAGATCGTTTACCCAGGTGACAGAAAGACGATGCCGCGGGACAGAAGGACGTAGCGAGAAAGTTTTACTAGAGGCAGATCACCGACACATGGGCGGTGTAACGGAGAAGAATGGAAACGGCGATGCCACAAGGAAAGAGAAGGGAAGCTATCCGGGCCCGGCACCTGGTGAGTTACGTACTACGTGGTGCTCGAGTATCGAGACAGAACGATAGGAACTAGGACAAGCCATTCTTCGTTGAGTGCGTATGTTGGTCCGCGGGCCTTCTTCTTCTTTTCTCCCGTAGCGAGCCACGAGGCGTCCAGCAGGGCAATCCAGGGTCGTCGATGCTTGCAGATTTGGTGCCGCAGTAAGCACAGTGCCCATGATCGACAGGCACAGTCCCTCGGTCCCACTCGCTCGGAGAAAAAGACCCGTACCAGACATGTCGTGGATGATGTCCCCTTTGCATCCCTCGAAGTCCCACCTTCTCGATCCTGTTCCCCTCCATCGGCTCCCTCCGTGGTGGTCCTGCGTCTCTTGGGACGGGCGACTGGCGGAGGAGCCGTAGCGAGGGGGCTCATACCGGCACTATGGATTCACAACCAATTCTGCCTGATGTATTGTACAGATATCGAGCGAGACCCAGCCCCTTTGACTGCAAGCGACGGTCTGGCAACCCAGAGCAGGACGACAGGCTCGTCCCACCAGGTTGCGATTATTGCGGTGGCGGGCGGCGGTTTCTGGCATATCGAGACGTTACGACCGCCTCTTGCCCGGTCGAGCATGCAACGGAAGCAAGTCTCACTGTCGTTGCAACGGCCTCTCCGTTTCTGTTCCTGCTGCCGGGCGAGCGAGGCTTGCCATTGGCCTGCCCCTCTGATAGTCTACTGTGCGTTAGATATAGGTGACCAGCGAGCAGGTGGACAGGTTGGCACAGGGCAATCGACGGGTGGCAGCAGTGGTTCTCTAGTCGTCTTCGTCTTCCCAATGATGCCATTCCTTCTTCCGTGATCTCTTTCCAATACCCAAAAACCAATACTGGCGGCGCAGCAGCACAGTCGTTGTGAAATCGCAAGCTTCCACTTCTCAGCTTCTCTGCTCCTTCCATCCTTGTCAATCCTCGCTCGACTCTTCTCTCGCCCGAAACAACCTTGCCATTCTACTCTCCACTCAGGCCGCACGTCGACGGCACAAGCTCATTTCTCCTCGACACTCCCACCCTCGCCTCCTCCTCTTCCACCGCACACGCCCACCTGCAGCGACCCTTGGGTTTACCCCTCGCATTAGCGACAAAGAAAGCCGAGCGCTCCGCCTATCAGGACAAGAGAAGCAGAAGCACACGCCTGCGACAGCACAGGCACATTGGCCACCATGGGCCTCTTCAAGAACAAGAGCAGGAACGACAGTTCCATAACTGCAGACAGCGACAAGAACTCGACCCACGGTAGTATCTCAAAGGCCGCGTCCATCTATGTCAAGACGGTCAATTCCTCGCCCTCGGCAAATGCCTCTCTCCCCAACATCCCCCTCCCTGGTGCGCCAGACTACTCGATTAATCCGGCTGGTTTCCTCCGCAGCATTCATGCAGTGCGCTCGCGCAGCAGAGAGGTCATGCACCTGGCCAAAAAGGGCCAGTTGAAGCATTTCAATGTCGACATGGCAAAGTTTGAGGAGACGGCGCAGTATGTCGTCTCCATCATCAAGGTGAGAAAGTCCACGATCTAGATTGCTACAGTGACTGACTTGCCTTCCAGCGAGACTATGCTCCGGACTATGCCTCGATTCCTCCTCATGGAAGGTGGCAGCACTTTGAGGTCGGCGGTCGTCCCCGTGTCGACCAGCTCATGGCTACCTGGCCCAGCTCAGTCACTACTCAAGAACGCTGCCGCAGACTGATCGACCTCTTCCTCGTATCCGTTCTCCTCGACGCCGGTGCTGGAACTAAGTGGCAGTACAAGAGCAAGGAGAGCGGCAGATTCTACAGACGTAGCGAGGGCCTCGCAGTCGCCAGCTTGGAGATGTTCAAGGCTGGTCTGTTCAGCAGCAACCCCGACAACAACTGCCAGGTGGATGCCGAAGGTCTCAAGAGACTGAACGTGGCTGCCATGGCCAAGGCTCTCCAAGTGACCGAGCAGAACCCACTCAATGGCCTCGAGGGACGGACAAACCTGCTGTTGCGCCTCGGCGATGCTCTCCGTGGTAACTCGGAGATGTTCACAGACGATGCCAGACCCGGCTGCATGCTTAGTGAGTGTATGGCAGAAACGCAGTTAGTGCAAGCGCTAATATGACCACCAGACTATCTGCTCTCCCACCCATCAACACAAGCCTCCAGCGTTCCCCTCATCCCAGTCCCTACCCTCTGGAATGTGCTGATGGACGGTCTTGGACCGATCTGGCCTTCTACCCGCACCAAGCTGGACGGTCAATCACTAGGAGACGCCTGGCCTTGCGAGTCGTTGCCGGACACTGGCAACCCCGCTGACAGAATCATTCCTTTCCACAAGCTTACCCAGTGGCTCTGCTACTCGCTCATGACTCCCATGACCAAGCTGCTCCACGTACACTTTGCTGGTGTCGAGCTTCTCACTGGTCTGCCAGAGTACCGCAACGGTGGTCTCCTCGTTGACACTGGTCTCCTCACCCTCAAGCCGGATGACGCCGTCCGTGGTCTCCAGCAATATCAGTACAACGCCATGAAGGAGGGCCAGCCAAATGTAGAGGTTGTGCCCCTCTTCGCTGCAGACGATGCTGTCATTGTCGAATGGAGAGCACTCACCGTCGCCTTCCTCGATGACTTGCTCATTGAAGTCAATAACCAGCTTGGACTTCGCGGAAATGCACAGCTTTCACTCGCACAAATGCTCGAGGCCGGTACATGGAAGGTAAGCAGTAATAATTCACAAAGAAAATGGCAGCTGCTAACAGTACACAGGGAGGACGAGAACTCGCAGAGGTATCGCGGCCAAACACGAAAGAACCTCCCATCATGATCTTGTCGGATGGAACGGTCTTCTAGTTGGAGAACCCGTCCTTCATGCAACGATCTGATTGGATTCTTTTGCGCGCATCCGCTATACATACCTGAACGTTCGACCGCACCATACCCCTCTTCGGTCTATTATTAGTCATTTACCTCCCAGATTGCTCTCCTCCTCATCCCCACCACATCCTCTAGACCGATATTTGTTCAGAAAAAAGAGACCAACGGGGAGCGTTCATACATGGGTCGATTGCACTTGGCGGGGCATTAGCTTGTTGCTTGTTGTTGTATTCGTCGGGGGGACTTCTTTTTTTTTCAATCTTATCTTGCACCTCTTGCAGGGCGGTATCTGCTTGCATTTTTACTCGTTGCCGAGTCAGTGTAGTCTCTTCGCGCTCGCGTGTCGACAGATACACATTCAAGAGGTGGTCCGTCAGGCTGGAAAGGGACTGGTCGACGGGCACTGGTAGTGTAGCACAGAGCATCGACTGCGAATGGAAATACTGTTAATTAATTATGCTACATTCGTGAACACATTTCTCATGGTTCATTCCTCGATGAACTCTGCCGCTTCAAGATCTGCCAAAGCGTCTCCATCATCACCCTCTGCAACTTGGTCGTCAATGCCTTCCATATCCTCATCTTCATCAGCTTCGGCACCGTCGCCGTCGCCATCCGCAATGCTCGATGATGCAGCCGTACTTGCCCTTCTGCCCACCGTGAATCTTCCAGTCGACCCTCTCCCTCTCCTCCCCTTGGCGTCACCCTTGAAACCCTGCCTCGCTACCGCCCGGGCGGCGTGAACGAGCTCCACTGCCTTTCTAGCTTGCTCCCTTGTCATGCCCTCGTCGTACACCAACTTGTTCACCTCCAGGATCGCCCCATCAGCATTATCCTCGGTCACGATAGCCGGCATCCTAGCAGCGGCAACTTCATACGCCTCTTTCCATTTCCCCGTCTCCTCGCCCTTCTGAATCAAAGAAATCATATCCTTCATGATCGACCTGGCCACACACATGGTCCCATTTCCCCACCAACCATCGTGCTCATCACATCCCTCCATGACGGGTGCCACATCGAACAGCGCTCTTATGATCGGCTCCTCAATATCCCTCACTTGAAACGTCTTATTAGTCCCCAAGTACCGCCCATCAAAGATATGATCCCTCAGCTCCTCCCTCTTCCCTTTCATGCCGTGATGATCCGCCCCTTCATCCCGCCCACCTCGGAACTCAGGGCGTTTATACCGCCCCGTCGCTGAGCTCTTGCCTTTGCCCTCGAGTTGGAAGACGAGAATCTGGCTCTCCCGAAATGAAGGATCGAGACGGGGGTCCACGCCGTAGAGGACGTGGCAGTCTTTCCAAGGCCCGGATTTGAAGGCGTAGCCGACGTATTGCGTGGCGTCTTTGAAGAGCTGCTCGGTCATGTCCGGGAGTAGGTTGAGGGCGGCGCGGCGGGTGGTGACTTGGCGGGTGCGGAGGAGGGTATTGAGAGTTGAGACGGCGTTTTGAAGGGAGCGGGTGCAGGACGTGAGAGGTGGAAGGGCGATGGGTGGAGAGGTAGGGGCGGCGTCCTCGACGCGGATAGCAAGTTGGTGGCGTTTGCGTGGAATGTTGATGTTGCTGCTTCTGAAGCGCCCGGCGTCGTCGACTGTGGTGATGGTGGCCCGGTTCTGGCCGTAGCCATAGTTGAGAGGTTGATTGTAAGGTGCAAAGCGTGGAGGGCCGGAGATGTACTCTGGGTTGGCGTTCACGGAGAAGTCGGGTTGGAAGGTCTTGATGCTGTCAAGGTTGAGTGGCAGTAGAGACGCAGCCATGGACTGGAACAAAGGCGAATCTTGAGAGATGTGCTGGAAATCCGGTAAAGACCGGAAGCGATGCGATGCATGAATAGTCCCGACTGGCTGTACGGTGTAGGTATTATCTGCAGCGGAGAGCTTTCCGAGCAGTTCATCGGCCTTGAGTGGGAGTGCGCGACTGTCGCTCGTTGCGCCATCTTTACCAGCATCAGGTACATGTGAGTGACCATTCAGCCCGCTGCTTTGCGGTCGCTCGTCGTGGAATTCATAAGGCTCGTCCGTTCCTCGCTTCCGCTTGCGACCTGTCCGTCTGGGAAGGACGATGCGAAGCAGCACGTGGTCTACATCGGTCTTCTGAGACACGAGCTTCTTTGCAAAGGGATCATCAGGACGTAATGAAGTGGCAGCGAAACCATTCTCACTCAAAATCTGAGAAGAAAGAGTCAGATACCTGCCTTGACATGTTCAACAGTGCTTGCATTCCTGATGCTGTGCACTTCACGGTGCCTTGCACACACCTTCTTCATGTGATGCTCGCCCCCAAGCGCCTTGACAGCATTGTCAATGTCTCTGATAATGCACGGGTGCTCAATACCGACGATGCGATCGTGGGGCACTGTCAAGGTTCTGCCAGCGGATTCGGAGTGATCAGATCCGGACATGACGGATGGACTTGGACTGGCCATGATGTGGTCTTCCGGCTCAGCAGGCGGATCTATCTCTGCGCCAGGGTCTGCGATAGCACCCTCCATACTGCAGATATGGATCTGGTTGTGTGACCTCGGGCTGTTACGTCGTCCTGGCAGTGCGCCACCGTGTCATGACCTCGTCTGGAATCGAGTGGGTGGCAGTCTGTCGTACAACGGTATTGCTGTGAGCATGGACGACAATAGTGAACCGTTCTGCGACGTGGGACACCAACCAACGGTGAAGTGTCGAACGGTTTCTTGACGGAAGAGAAAGGTGAAGAGCTGAAGGAAAGTAAAATAAGGCTCAACTGGGCAAGAAAGAGGCACACGGGACTGCCCGCTGCATCTATCCAGCTTCAGCCAATCAGCGCCATGCCCCTCCCCAGTTAGACCAGAATCCAGATCCATCACTCTCCAGCGAGTCCAGCGAGTGAACGGCTCTCCCCAAAACACACCTCTTTTCCATCAATCGCTCCACTGCTCACTGCTGCTTGCCAACTCCAAGCGCTGCCGGAAAACGTCATTCGCGAATTGTGAGCTGTAATTCTGACAGAAATCTCCCAGATCAAGCTCGTCATTATCCATCCTCACACGAACCGGAGCTCCCTGGGCATTCGCAAGATACGTACCGGACTAGCGTGACCCTTTGGAGAGTCGCCGAACCCTGTGCTTCTTCCTCTGCCTCTGCGTCTTTGGTCCGCCGTGGTGGAAGTGGAGCACTAAGCATCGACGTCCTTGGTCCCGATCCTCCTACTCCTCACCCCATCATCACCGCATTCAACCTGTCCTCCACCTAGACGTCTTTCTGCCCATGGATCCCTAGCATCGACCTGACGACCTGACGACCTCTTCTCACGAATCTCCAATCCATCACGACGCATCACCGCCCGACCTCCCAGACGACCCGCGTTCCCACCCACACTCCAATTCGACGTCAGGGAGCTTGTTTCCGTCAGACTTGGCAAGCTCAACTGCAGCTAGTCGTCAACACAAATCAGAAAGTCCTAGATCAAAACGTGTCGAGGTCAAGATGAAGGGCTTCCGCCAGAGAGTGGTGCGTATCCTCTGACCGCTCCATGCGATCTACAGCTGACCGTCGCGCAGAGCATTTCCCCCGCACTGTATCCCTCAGACTCCGCCAGGTCGCTCTAACATAATCCCCAGCTACAATTAACGCGTCAGAAGGACAGCAACAAGATCACAAAGAAGAGCAAGGGTGATTCGGGCACATCGTCACCAGCCTCGGCGCAATCACCAGCCAATTCGGCTCAACCCACCCCTTCTTCGTCGCAGCACAATCTATCAGAGCGGACAAAGTCGTCGAGTTCTGAATCAGCACGAGACGGCCATTCCGAGTCCAGGGCTCAGCCACCACATCAGTATGTCCCGCAAGGTCCAGGTTCCAATGCGAATTTGAGCTCGTCGGCTCCCATCACTCCCGGCAATCGTTTTGGTGGCAGCGGCGGCTCAATACCACCAAGCGTGGTCATCTCGCCGAGCGCGCCCGTGAGTACCCTTTACAAGATTGCTGGTCGCACAGAAACTTACAGTCCTTCAAGCATGTGCCACCTCCAGGTGCTGCCGAAACGATGCCCCACGACCTCGCCCCGCCAAAAGCAGGCACGAAATCTTTACTTTTCGACAGACTTCAGACGACGCCGAAGGATGTCGTTCCGGAAGGTATCAGAACTCCAAAGCGCCAGCACTCGTCAAGATTCGACATCTCCGACCAAAAGCAGCGAGAACTCGAGAAGTTACCTGGATTCCACGAGGTTTCTCCCAACCGCAGACAGGAACTCTTCATGCAAAAGCTCGACCAGTGCAACATCATCTTCGACTTCAACGATCCTAGCGCCGACATGAAGTCAAAGGAGATCAAGCGTCTAGCATTGCACGAATTGTTGGACTATGTGGCACAAAACCGCCAGGTCATCACCGAGCCTATGTACCCCAGAGTGGTGGAGATGTTCAGCAAGAATCTGTTCCGCCCAATACCGCCACCGGTCAACCCTCAAGGAGAAGCATTTGACCCGGAGGAAGATGAGCCGGTCCTTGAAGTCGCGTGGCCACATATCCAGGTCGTCTATGAGTTCTTCCTGCGATTCATCGAGAGCCAGGACTTCAACACCAACTTCGCTAAACAGTACATCGACCACTCTTTTGTCCTCTCGCTACTCGAGCTCTTCGACTCGGAAGATCCGAGGGAACGTGATTTCCTCAAGACCACACTGCACAGGATTTATGGAAAGTTCCTCAACCTGAGATCCTTCATCCGCCGCTCAATCAACAACGTCTTCTTCCAATTCGTATACGAAACTGAGCGCTTCAACGGAATTGCTGAGCTTCTGGAAATCCTTGGATCGATTATCAACGGATTTGCTTTGCCATTGAAGGAGGAGCACAAGCTGTTCTTGACTCGCGTGCTCATTCCGCTGCACAAGGTCAAGAGTCTCAGCATGTATCATCCACAGCTCGCGTACTGCATCGTCCAATTCCTGGAGAAGGACGCCAGCCTGACCGAAGAAGTCGTCCTTGGTCTCTTGCGGTATTGGCCAAAAGTCAACAGCACAAAAGAAGTCATGTTCCTTAACGAGGTCGAGGACATCTTCGAGGTCATGGATCCGGCGGAATTTGCCAAGGTGCAAGAAGCCCTGTTCACTCAGCTCGCAAAGTCAGTGTCGAGTCCGCACTTCCAGGTCGCCGAGAGAGCGCTCTACTTCTGGAACAACGAGTACTTCTGTAACCTGGTCAGTGACAACGTCGAAGTCATCTTGCCCATCATGTTTGCGCCACTCTACGAGAACTCCAAGGGGCATTGGAACCGGTAAGTCTTAGCTCGGTACGTGTGATGCATTCAGATTACTGACACATTTGCAGGACAATTCATGGCATGGTGTACAACGCGATGAAGCTGTTCATGGAGGTCAATCCTCAGCTCTTCGACGATTGTTCTCACGACTACACGGAGAAGCAAAACAACGCTGATGCTGTCAAGAAGGACAGACAAGCCCGCTGGGATCGTCTCGCCGCACTTGCCAAACAACACACCAACGGCAACCCGCTGCCCAAGACCATCACTCACACCAGCCAAGGGATTCAAGGGCCTCCACGAGTTGTCAGCCCTACCCGATCAGAGGAGGCAGATTCTCTCGGCACTACAAGGCTGGGCAATCTCAAGCTCGCCGACGAGGCATCGAGAACTGCAGCGGCAAATGCGGTTCGGTAGGATCCGGTCGGGCTCGGCATATGGAGCAATCTAGAGCAGGGCCCGGGATGACGAAAACCAGGCTCCCACGAGAGAGGCTGCATAGACCTCAACAGGCGAGGCAAAACATGGTGCATTGGCGCAAGGAGCAAGCATGGCTTTTGGCATACAAGGAAACGGCTGGGGCAACATTCTCGATTGATCGAGGGGAAAGTGTAATATGATTGATCCCGCTCAGAACCTTCTTCAGGTGATGTTCTGTGCATGATATGAAAAGTAGAGATGGGGAAGCGGGAAGAACGACGAGGAAAGAGGGGAATGACGAGTCGACTCTGCTTCTTTTTGTATTTGGTGTTTCTGACATGAGACGGCCGTAGAAGACAAGGAATGGAGAATTGAAAGTCAAACATCACTCTATGACACCTGCAGCTGCTCTCTCTGGGGCTGATGATTGCGATTTCTCTCTATAGCATTTGTGCCTACACCAATGCAGCCATCCACATCTCTTCTCGCCCACTCTTCACCTCCTTTCCCCAGGGCTTCTGCAAGCTTTACAATTACACACAGGGCTCCAGCTTCTCCCTTCTGCCGTGAATGCGGACAGGACAAACAGATTGAGCGGAGTGGCCACTTCTTTCCGTCTACGACGTCTCTGGGTACATTGTCTCCTTGAGGTTGACGCCTAGCTCTTCCCTTATCGGCTCTAGCTCTTTGAGGTACTCTTCGTATTGGTTCTTGTTCTCGACTTTGGCCTTGATGCCTGTGGGGGTGTCAGTCTGGTCGTGATTGACTGGTGTGGGTTACAGGGAAGTGTCTCACCTTCGAAGATCCGGACTGCGGTGGGGAAATCGTTCACCCTGCGAGCTGCGCGGAGGGCGGCGGTAATGACAGATGGGGAGGGGACAAGATCGTAGGCGAAAGCGTTGTTAAGATTTCTCTGGGTGGATGTTAATACCTGTCCTATGGAGCTGCTGCTATACAGCAGATTGGACCTCGGGTAGCGTACCTGGAGCTCGAAGACGTCGTTGACTTGGTCGAATTCCTTCTCGTATCTGTAGAATCACGTTCGTCAGCTGCGGTTTCTTCTTAATTTCCCAATGGCCAGTTCTCGCATGTCGATTGACTGGTTCAAAGCTTCCTCGGACTTCCTTCCTGCTATTCTCCCCCAACCACCAATCCAGGTATTCTTACCTCGCGGTGAACTCCTCAAAGCTCTCCTCGTGATGCGGATCATGCGCATCCACATCGGCGCTCATTCTCGCGGAGACGGCAAAACCCCTGACATTCTTGGTCGACTGAAAAACCTGGCTGGTCGTGCTCGGGCGCGCGATAGCGAAGCGTGCGGCGCGGGCTGTGCATCGTGATCGTGCCGCGAGGCGAAAGACAGCTGTGGCGGACATGTTCAGACCGGTGACGAGGTCAATGGGGTGGAGTGGAGAGGTCAATGGCGGTTCAACAGAGGTGTTGCTTGGTTGCGAAGAGGTGTTTCGGGATGATGCTGGGAGAGATCGGGACGGGAAAATTTCGGAGCGACCGAGACAGATCACGTGGTTTGCGGACCAGTGGGGAGATTGTTATTACTCCATACACGAGCATTTCTTTTTCACAGAGTTTGATGATGCTGCATACCGTATAGAGTATCTTGCTGCAACATTATGTACATAGCGTGTCCATCCATTGGTTCCTGGCATACCCGTACCAGACCTGCATCCTCCATGGCCTGAATCTGCCCCTCGGCAATACCCCCTCTCATATAAGCATCTGTGCTTCCAGACCTCTACCGATGAATGCTACTTCCTCCACTCCCCACCTGTTTCTTAATGAGCGAAGTAGGTCCGATCCTGCTGCAGAGAGCCAATTCCTGCTGCCGCCGGGTGATTGCGGCATTGCTGACTGGGAGGGCCGAGCAAATGATGTTTTGATGGAGCTTTGTGTTGAAGCAGCAAAGCATACTTTGTCCTCTCAGCCATAGCCTCTGTCAAGCGATGCTGTACTCGCGTCCATGCCTCGCGAATGGTCAATCTGCTTGCTCATCTCTGCTGTTCGATGCGCCTCTGCTCGCGATGACTTGGCATTGATATCGAGCTCCTCAAATTGCTGCCGAGACCGCATGATGTTGACGCGAGCGCAGTTGAAATAGGCTTCTCCAGGCGGCAATACTACCGCGAGATTCGTGTTCTCAGTAAGTCGGGTGATAAAGAACATGAAACGACCGGTCTTGATCTGCAGCTCGGCGAAGTTGGCAGATCCTGCAGGTAGACCGGTATGCTTCGCAATACTTTGCTTGTGACTCTTTAGAATACTGGATAGCTTCTCGAAACGGTCCTTGAATGGGTTGCCAGTCTCCTCGTAATTCCTCGAAACATGAGTGATGGTCAGACAAGTCGTTCTTTCGTACAAAACCAACTCGTGGGCATTGGTAATGTCGGCCATTTTGTTGAGAAGCGACTCGATGCTGGTGGCGTTCGGCACAAGGTGATAGATGACCTGCGTCCAAGCCTTGAACAAACTCTGGTCCCAGATGCTCGTGCCCCAGAACTCGATCTCCCTTCCATATCCGACCCCCTGACCTCCAAATCCATTCTCGACTCCTACACGTCTAATCTCCTGACTGCGATGCGCAAGGACAGCTTCCTTCTTGTCTGGAGCAATCAGATCCATCTTGTGGATGAGAACGAAGATGCGCGCATTGGGCGTGTACTCTCGCAGGGCCGTGATGATAGACGCAAAATTGACCAGATCTGCATTGAACTCGCGAGACTCGACATCGAAGACGAAGATCAGGACGGCTACAGCACTGAACACATGGGAGCGCTGATTTGTGAGATAACTCTCGGTGAAGCCGTCTTGCCCACCACAGTCCCAGAGGTTGAGCGTAAGATTACCCATGAATCGAATGTTGCTGTGCTCGACATCAATGGTTGCGCCCAGTCGGCGGACGTCTTTGGCGACATAATTGCTGAAGATGATTGACCTCATGGACGATTTGCCCGCTCCAGATTTGCCCATCAGCAACACCTTTCGGTTCTTGTGCCGCTTTGGGATTGTCGTGCTCATCTTGAGATATGTGTCGACCGGCAACCAGGCCGATCGATTGGAGACAAGGATCAAGTCTGCATTGTCGTGTTAATGTGAAGAACTGGAAGAAGGCAGTGTCGCTGGCTGACGTCGGATGCGACGCCACCGCTAGGGAGGCTTATATGTTCCAAACCGCCAATTCAACTAACTTTTATTTATTTACACCTGCGAATTTGCTCAATATTTACGTTCTATTAGTTATTACTTACTCTTGCACTCGCTGGTGGACTTGCTAATAGTCTAAACAGTCATTATTCGTCATGCCACGCCCACGTATCGATTTTAAGGCCTATTAGCCTTTAATCTAGCGCTAGATCGTCCTCGATAACCTCGATCAATTAACAGTCGTCGACTACTTACGTAACGTCTTCTACGTTAAGGTATCTTTACGATCTCTACAGCGGTAGTTAAAGCATTAGAGTATCACGACGAGGCTACTAGCTATAGATTTACTAGAGTTATAAGCTTAGATTATGTCGATGTTTAGTAAGGCTATAGAAAAGAACAATCTAATACTAAGGATATTGCACAACGAGGGCTAGCTAAACCTTTTAAAGCGTTAGCTTTAACGCCTTCGGCTAGCTATAGGTCTCTATAAACGAACGGACACTATAGACAAGAAAGAGATATAAGCACGCGCGAGAGAGGCTTTACAAGAGTTACTAGATAAAGACTTAGAGAACTTAGGATATTACATGCTAGCCGAGGAGCTAAGGAAGAGGTATAATCTAGTAGATATATAAGTCATAACTTACTACTTGACTTGTAGCTTAACTCGTAGCTCCCCTTAGTGTCTATCTTAGCGTCTATCTTAGCGTCTATCTCGCGCCTATACCGCTAGCGATCTAACTTATAGTTCGACTTGCAGCTTACAACTCGCAGTACTAGAGTAATATAGCTTAATTACGAGCTTAATCTAGAGGGTATTAGTAGTTGCCTTTACGCTATTAATTACTACTATAGCGCCCTTATTATACTAGAGCTAAACTATTGCTAGTTGCTTAACGCCTATTACAAGTTCGAGAGGGTCGGTATCTAAGTATACGCTACAATAGACATGTACTTATAGTATATCCTCTAGCTTTATATTAGTATTACTAGACATATAGAAAACTTAGTTACTACTTAATATCTCTATTATCTCGAGGCTACTAGTATTATACTACGTAAGGTATGATCTAATTAAGGTACTAAAATGCTAATTATAGCAGATTTGTACTACGCTATTACTAGACGAGTTTAAGCAAATCCCGTAGCCTTTATAGACTACTATTAGTATAGTACTAGTAAGATAAACTAGCGGATTAAATCGTAGTAGTTGTAAATAGCAAAAGGGGCTATAAATAACTAGTATAACTACTTTACCGAGCTAGTCGCCGAGGAGGTGTTTATAGGCGATAGCCTATTAGATTATATTACTCTACTTGCTATCTATATACCGATTATCCGCTATAAGCTACAAGAGTTTACTCTCTACTAGAACTTCTATAAGATCCACAAGTAGCGTAATTAGCCTTATATTGTTTATAGCTAACTAGTTTATATATATAAGTAGCTAGAGATATAGGAGAGCAAGTAATGTAGTATACAAGTTAAACTACAAGTTCTTAGCGAGTTCCTTACTAAGGCTAAAAAGTTTAGTTCGTAGCGTAACTAGTAATTTATAACTCTAGATAGTACCCTCTATACTTTCTTTTTAAGTACTTACGCTAACTTACTAAGGCAGATATTAAAGAATATTTACTAGCTAAAACACTCCAGTAGTGTTATAAAGTTATTGTCTAAGAGTTTAGTACTATACTAACTAGTAGTAGTACTAATCCTAAGAGCTATCGCCTTTATTAACTAGTATATCTTTATCTCCGCTAGGCCGCCTACGTCTACATCGCCCTTAGCAATATTAATCTAGAACTAGTCGAGTTAGATAAGCTCTATTAAAGCGGCATTATTAGGCCGGAGGTTATTACGTTATTTAAGACACTAACTAGTAAGGAAGGTAATATAGACTTTAGATAATCAAAAAGAATATAGTTTCCTCTTCTCTTCTTACTCTCCTTTCTCTTTGCTTGCTCTTTATAGACTTACTACTATACTCGTAGCTAACTCGTAGTAATATATTAGTACTAGAGTAGATACTCTACTACCTAAAGTAGAGCATTTATCACGATAAGGCTATAGACTAATACACCTTTTGTAGCGGCTATAGTACTAAAAACTCTAACGTACTAACTAGTAAAGGCTTTATAAGGACTAGCTAGTAGAGAAGTTCGTTAGATTCTTCCTTCTCTAGCTATTTAACTTTACTATTACCGGCTACGAGCTCGTCTATAAGTTAGTAGCAAGTATAGACTCCGCTAGTGTAGCTACTACTAACTACTACCTCTATAGCCTTTGCCTTCCTCCTCTTCGCTACTATTTAATAGCGCCGGATCTATATAGCTAATAGACTACCTTAGGCTAACGCTAGCACTTGCACGCTATTATCTAGAGGCTAATCGGTAGTATTAACGCTACTAGTTAATCTATTCAAATTTTACATCCTAGTTAAAGCTTATACGTAATTAGCTAAGGTAATATATAATAAGTATATACCTATTTAGACGTTCGAAGCAGCTAAGACGTACAAAGAATAGAACGACAGCTTCTATAAGCAAGAGTTTAATACGTAGAGAGATAATAGACTATAAGGTAAAGTCTTTATTATCTTCCTTTTAACTCGTAGTAATAATTATTACCTTAAATCTTAGACAACAGCCTTCGAGCACTTCGATAGCGCCTTCCTCTATACCGGCTAGAGCTCTACTACTAATGCGCTACGAAGGCTTATAAAAGCCTCCTTAGTAGCTATAGAAGACCTCGGTAGCCTTATTATACCGTTTATAGCGAAGGCCTCGAAGAAAAAGAATAGCAATTATAGTAAGGCTACCTACGTTATTATAATCTATATATAGTAGGTTAAGGGACTTAAAAAGGCGCTAGCGAGTTACGCTATAAGTCGCGCTTCAAGTACTACGCTAAGTACTAGGCTAATTAAGAAAGAGCTAGAGCTACTTAAGACTATAAGTCCTCGTAGTTAACTCGCTATTATAACTTATACTAACCTTATTTAGTAACTCCGTCGAGATTAACCTTCTAAATTTGCTAACCTAACTAGAGACAATAATGATCTCTATTTTACTATCGAATGCTCTCTTCCGACTACAGAGTTATCTAATAATTTAGAGCTAGATAAGCTAGATAAGGAGGTAGAGGAGTAGAAGAAGAAGCTTAAGAAGGACTAAGAGGAGGCTATACTAGTAATGCCGGAGAAGAGAAGAATACAATTAAGGCAAAGGAAGAAGCGGAGGGTAGTATAATACTAGTCCTTAGCTACCGACTTAGATTACAAGTTAGACTACAAGTTAGACTACGAGTTAGACTATAAGTTGAATTACGAGCTAGATTTAGCTCGGATTACGAGCTAGATTTAGGTCGCCTAACGATAGTAGCTTATTCGTGCTAAACTACTAAAATAAATAACTTTCGAACTTTAAACTTTTAGAAAACGATTCTCGATTTATATACTAATTTTAACACTTAATAATCCGGTCTATAGACATCGTAGAGAGTTTTTGTAAATATCTATAGGTAGCTTATACTACGCTCTATATTAGCGTATATAGTATATATAATTATCTCTATCGTAGCTGTTGTAAAAGCTAATTATATTTTAAAGATATAATCTTAGCGTTTTTAGTTATTATATACGAACGTTTTTCTAATAGTCTTAGTGCGCGAGATAACCTATCTAGTCTATGTAGTAGCTCGTGTATATAGCCTTAAACGCTAAGACATAACTCTCTAGAGTGTACGCTATAAGAGATAACTAGCTTTTGCAACAGCTACGATAGAGATAATTATATATACTATATACCTCTATATAGAGCGTAGTGTAAGCTACCTATAGATACTTATAAAAACCCTCTACAATGTCTATAGGCTAAGTAAATGTAGAAAAATCCGTTTTTTCGAAAGTTAAAGATTTAGAAGTTAGTTATTTTAGTAGTTTAACACGTATAAGCCTCTCTACCTAACGCGCGGTAGTACTCGTAGAGGACTCGTAGTTATGTTTATAGTTTACAAGGGAGGAAAGCACGTCTATTAGGTATTATTTACAAGTACAAAAAAAGGCTCTAGTAATTAAGGTAAGCTAAGGTACTACTTAATATTAGCAAGTGTATTCTCTACTATGTTATAGTTGTCTTCGAGAGTTACTACTCTCGCCTCTAGTGCTGCCTTCTCTACCTCTAAAACAGCAACTCGCTACTTACTCGCAGCTAGACTTATAGCTAGATCTACTATAGATAGGCTAGTAGTAGTAGTAGTATTTCTCCTCTTCTCTTTCTCTTTCTTAATCTTCCTCTCTATGTTATAACGGGATTTATTATTCCTTTTACAGAAGGTATATGCCTTCTCCTTCTTCTTAAACACCTAGTAAGAGTAGTTATACTTAATGTACTCTTTATACAGTTTTAGAGCTAGTACTCCTTCTTCTATCTCTATAATGTAGCTAGCTATATCTATATAACGAAGTAATTAATAGGCATTATACCTCTATAAGGAATAATAGAGGCGAGCTAGCTTAGCCTCGAAAGCGGCAACTCTAAAGAACTAGAAATTAGATAACACAGTAGTTGTCGAGTAGTAGTATTCTCTATAAGTCGTTAGTAAGTGCTCTATAAGTATAGATATCTAGCTAATCTTATACTATGCTTGTAGTAAAGGACTACCCCTAAAGAGCGACTTGATCGTGCTTGTAATATTAAAGATTAAAAAATTAACTAAGCGTAGTATAGTACTTAGTAGAGACAGGGGAGATAGAGAGGACAATAGTAGCGAGGTTATAGCGAGTAATACTATAAGTATAGTAGCGAGTCTATATTACAAGTATAGTATATAGAGGTTATTTGCTATCGAACTTGTTAGCCTTAAAGCCTAATCTACGACCTAAATAACTATAATAAATCGTAGTAGTAGACTATTAAATAAGATAATATAATAAAAATACTTCCTTAGAGAGCTTTTCTAATACTCTAATTTACCTTAGAATGCTTTAAAAGCGCGTAAAAAGAAGGATTAATGGCGCTAGAGAGGTCGTAAAAAGTGGTGTTAGTGAGGTTTGTTTATTTACAAAGTCCAAAAGTTTTGGCGGTTTGGCACGTACAAGCTGCCGTCCACCGCCCGGCAGAATTGTGGTTGGTTTGCAGATCAAAACACTCACGACCTCTTCTTTGTTCTCACACGACAGCTCAGCCCTACTTCACTGAGAGGAGGTGCTGTGCACCAGAGGTAAGCTCACTAACTTTACAGTGTCATTGATCATATCGTCAACCCGGATCCGCAGCCATGTCGTCAACCGCAGTCGCTCTCACAGGCTCTGCCTCCAATGCTCTCAAGACAGTCAACCAGAAGCTCAACCCAATCCAGCAAAATAAGCCATTGCCGCCTTCGCCGGGACCACAAACTCCTCGCTCGCAAAAGCCAACACCACTGCAACAGCCGGGGACATGGAGACATCCACAGATGGACGAGATCGCCAGGAGACAGAATGCGGCCAGCTTCAACAGCGAGAATGTCAGATCAGCGATCCAGAACGGCTTGTTCTTCGTCGTGTCTCTGGCTGCTCCGAAGTTCACATCTGCCTTGTAGGTGGCTCCGCTCCTGTTGCATCTGCATGTCATTGACTCAGCACAGCGCCCCCAACTTTGCAAAGAGCTTGGTCAAGTTTTTGAGTCCCTACGACGAGTACGCCGTCTTGGTCGTGCGGGTCATCTTCCTCATCAACTTCATCTTCGCCTTCAGACCACTCGCTCGGAAACAGGACGATTTTAATGACATCCCTCTCACACCTTCACAACGACAATTGCTCGGCTTGAAGCCGAACGGAGCGCCTTTGACACCCGGTTCGCAAATTCTGACACCACCGCGCTATTCAAGATCAGCAACACCAAAGTCGTCGGCGTCGGATAGAGGCACGTCCCGATCTCCGGCATCAGGGTCACCTCTGAATGCGAGAGGCAGAAGCGGATCTATGGACAGAAGCCTAGGCTACGGCGGTCGGGCAGGATCGGGAAGTCCATACACTGGCAGTCCACTTCTCAGGGAGTCTTTGACCGGAAGTGCAGGGAGGAGATTGAGTTTCGACACAGGCGGGAGCAGCAACAGCGGTCTGCCAAGTACACCGACACCGAGTGTAGGGACGGGGAGGGCGAGCGTGGCGCTAAACAGCAAGTGGTTATACGAGCGCAGCAGGGCTTCTCCAAACGGACGAAACCTGTTCTCATAGCATCATGACAGCATAGCGAATGTACAATATGTAATCATCTGCCTACGCTCAGCTGATCTTTTCCTCAGGTCCCCACATCAACGCCCCATCCTTGCCTCCATCAACAGCGACACACTTTCCATGAACACTCCCGCTCCACCTCTCGCTCGCCAACACCAGCACCATCCTCGCCACCGCCTCGGCACTAACTGGCTTGCCCAACGCCGTCGTAGCCTGACACTCCGCCCACCACTCCCTCGTCCCCTCCCCACCCGTCTCATCCCGGAACCTCACCGTGTCTACCGGCCCAGGCGCAATGGCATTCACCCTCGCCCTCTCATGAATCCTAGGTGCATCCGCTCTCAAACTCTGCAGCAGACCATACTGCACCGCCGACTTCGCAGCCGCGTAGACGGGACAAGTACGCACGCCAAAGTGGCCGGCTTCGCTGCCGATGATGATGAGAGCTGGGTTGGGGAGGTCTTGAGCCGCTTGTGGAGAGGAGGCGAGGTGGTCCCTGATACCCTTGAGCCAGAGCTGGGACGTGAGCATTGTGCCTTTGACATTGATGTCTAGTACGCGGGACCAGACTTCGGGGTCGTTGTCGATGATGGAAGCGGTTTGGGGGACGACGGAGAGATCGAGCGATGCGAGGGCGACGCAGACGGAGACCGGGCCGTTGGCTGCTACAGCGGTGGACCAAGCTGATGTGAGAGAGGAAACGGATGAGATGTCGGCTTTGACGGTGACGAGGGAGGAGGAGTTTGGACCTGGTTCTGGGTTGGTTGATGTGGTTTCTGGGTAGGAGAGATCCAGAGAGGAGACGCGGGCACCGGCGGAGAGAGCGGTGCGAACGACGAGGCTGCCGATGAGGCCCGCGCCGCCGGTGATCAGGATATGGGTGTTCTCGAGGCCGAGGCCCATGTCGAGAGGAGGGAGGGTGGTGGGGGATGTCATGGTGGCCAGACCGCGGAGAAAAGCCGGCCTGCGATAGCGTGTCTGCCACGGACGAGGATGGTAGAACTTTCTCTGCGATTGTAATGGTGTGCTAGTACGTGTGAGAAAATATGACACCGATCTGGTCCGCGGAGAACGTGGTGTGTTGGAAGAGTAGAGCTGAAATACATGAAGTGCCATTCTTTAGCAAGTTCACACCTTTCGTCCAACATCCATTGATGTTCCGAAGGCCAGCATCTTCGTCAGGGGTATTTCATGGGATCATGACCTTACCTTCTACACTCTCGATACACTAAACAGAGTTGCCGAAGAAGATCGCGCGTCGAGCAAATGTTGTAGCGGTGAAGATGCCTGAAAGTCTAGAACGTCTGCTTGCTCCCAAGCTAGGAAATCTAGGAGTCTTGCACTCAAGCCGGCCCGTTAGAATCCATGGGACATCACACGGGTTTCCATTCCCGGATCAATCCATGAGAACGACAAACCCAATGATCTTTCAGGAGAGGCGATAAATGGTGAGAATATCACGTGACCGGCAGCCCGGCTAAGCTTTCAGCCGCTCCGCAGCTACTCATCCCAAGGTTTTCTTCACTTCACCGTCCTGTATTTATTAATATTTTCCACAATCTGGTTGCTCACGCCGAGCTGAACATTCAAGAGAATATATTCAAGGGTTTAGTACTATGCTTGACTAACATGTTGCAGTAAGCATGTCCCAGTCACCACCTTGATTGTAGCGTGTGAAGAAGCCTAACAATGTCCAGCTCCATCTCGAAACGCGATTCGTCACCGTCCTCTCGATGCAGCCAGAGGAATGTCGCTGCGCCGGCATATAGAGCATCCATACCAAAGGCGCTGATTGCACTCAGCTTGTGCATCTGATCAGTGGCGTTGTCGATCTCATTGATGAACTGCAGGCTCTCGATGGTAATGGAGTGGAGGTGCTGGCTGGCATTTTCAAGAATTTGCAGAGACTGTTTTTGGATGTCGAACTCTTCGGCACTTTTGGTGACGGAAGAAGTGACATAGCCGGCCGCCGATGTTACGGATTCAGGACATGTGAGACGATCAAGGCAGACAAATAGTGCTGATCTCGCAAGGATCCGAGGAGTCAACAGATGAGGCATTGCCCTGGTCCTCCAGTCTGACCCTTCGCCATCGACAGCGGATATGAAGATGGTGACAAGTTCGACCAAATCTCTTAGCTCCACGATATGAGATATGCCTTCGTTCGAGCGGGCCAGTTCAATGGCCGTTGCGAGCAACATCGACACTTGACACATCCTGGTAAAGCTCGACTGTGGTGTGGTGTACGGTACGTCAATCGGATGTGCAAAAGCCTTATTCACTTGACCTTGGTCCTGAACTAATGTCAGTCACGGGTACTGCGCACAATCCGGCGATGCAGCCGCATCGATGTCAACATACCCAGTGTCCATCATCGACTGGCAGTTGGAACCCGGTCGGTACGTGGGGAATAGCACATCGATTCTTGCTTCCCAAAGCCACGATCTTATCCATCATGAAAATGGCCCACCAGACTCGCCGATTCTCTTCAGCTTCAGTCCAGGACGTCTGTCGAGCAATTCATCAGCTTGGGAATGTCATGGTGATAGGGTCAGTTGTCGAGCAATAAGCTACCACTTGGCCCCGAAGAGCAATTTGGCCGGGTGCTAAGCCTAGGACGTCGTAGTAACGAGCGCATGCGCCTACCGTCATCCAAGCCGCAGGATAGATCGCATGACTGTACTCGTACACGCTTACCAGCAACATTGCCTGAAGGACAAGGAGTGAGACACATCCCTCTCGCTCGAGATGAGCCAAAAAGTCCTTCGCATCGCGGTACAGTTCGTTCCTTACAGCAGAAGCCGAGGGCGTGGTAATCAGCTTCATGGCAACGAACAACATCGCAAGATCTGGTCCAGCTTCTCGGATGGATAGGCCTGTATCAAGCCGTTTCCTCGATATTATCGGCAGCCACGTATGGAATGTGGCGAAATAGGTTTCAGAAATCTCTAGTATGACATTTTCCTGGCTTAGCAGGGCAAGGACGGGCTGCGTGTATGTTCAGCAGACTGATCGTGGGCGAGATCTACCTCCAACGCAAATTTGACAGGAAACGACGTACTGGAATGATGAATCCGCTGCGGGATAGGGGTGGTGCGCCTGACCAGACATGATAGTCTACATCGAGAAAGAGTGACGCTGGGAAATTGTCGCCAGTCTCATGATCCTGGTCGCCTGTAGGTGTGTGGCTCGTCGTTGACTGTGAGGACTCATTTGATGCGCCAGAGCGGGAAGAGAAGTCGCCAGCAGGATCATGTTCAAGCCAGGATGTACTCGGTGTCAGTAGTGCATTGGACGGCGTTGCTGGAGGATTGTGCGCAGCCACACGACATTCGAGCTCTTCCAGTCGCGCCTGCATTGACATCCAGGCACCGGCGCTCGGATGGACGTCCTTGGGCTCGTCGGAATAGACACAAGAACGATTCAGGCGGCGACACAGACCGCAGTCGGGTAGGGCTTTGTCACAGCGCCGCTTGTTCTTCTTGCAGGCCACGCAGGCGTGCATCTTGCGGGTTTCCATTCCGCACAAAGGAGGACCGAATTCCGCTCATTGACGGTGATACCGAGAGTGCCAGTCGATGTCGATAACTCAAAAGGGAAAATTGAGTTGGGCAACATTGATGCTTCGTCGAGGGGCGAAACGGTCCGACCAGTTTGCGGCCGCATTCCCCGCTCTGCGGACATCAATCTCCGCCCCCCCTGCTGAGTACCACCGCTCTGCCTCTGGTATCAACTTCTGCAAAGTGCTGCCTAGATCTAGATGTCGATACTGTTTGCAACACATCTGCTGGTTATTCAACGTGGTAGGTAAGCCATGTCCGGACCCAAAACCCGCAAACAAATGCTCGTCTCACAGGCAGTATTTATAAGATCACGGTAGGGCTTTCATGGTCTCAATCATCCCATCGCATAACCTCTCTTCTTACTCTCTTCAACACATCCTATAGCATCATGAGCGTTCACTTTGGAGTGCGTAAGAGCACATTCATGCCGCATCACCCGGCATTGACGGAGAAGAATCTCCCAGACCAAACTGGCAAGGTGCGTCCATCAAGCCCATTGATTGCACATACGACTGACGTATGTCTGGCAGATATTTCTTGTCACAGGCGCATCGGGCGGTATAGGAACACACCTGGTCGACATGCTGTACCAGCGAAACGCTCGGGTATACCTCGCGGCCAGGTCTGAGCAAAAAACAAGAGAGGTCATGCAGAGCATCAAAAATAGACATCCCTCATCCGACGGCGACCTACGATTCCTCCGCCTCGAGCTGGACGACCTTACGACCATCAGACGATCTGCGAATGAGTTCCTAGCGCAAGAGGACCATCTGCACGTTCTCTGGAACAATGCGGGCGTCATGATACCAAAAGATGGTTCCAAGACCAAGCAAGGCTATGAGCTGCAATACGGCGTGAACAACGTGGCGCATTTCTTGTTCACCAAGCTTCTCACGCCGGCACTCGAAGCTGCTGCCAGGATCGCTCCGAAGGATTCGGTGCGCGTAGTCTGGGTCTCGTCCAGTGCTGCAGACGGTGCCCCGAACCCTGCGATAGATTTCAAAAACATGGACTACCACAAGAACGAACCCAAATGGACCAAATACTCCCGGAGTAAGGCCGGCAACGTCTTGCACGCAGCCGAGTACGCGCGAAGGATGAAGGACTCTGGCATCATCAGTCTGGTAGAGTCTCAATGTGCACTTGGCGGTCGACGCCTCTGACGTATCTTAGGCGCTGAATCCAGGCAATTTTATCACCAATCTCCAGCAGAACATGACCAGGATGGAGTTGACCATGTTCGTACGTATATCCTGTAATCCAGTTCCATGCGATGTTGCTTCTGACGCAAAGGATAGAGACTCATGGCGTCGGACCCGGTCAATGGGGCATATACTGAGCTCTTCGCCGGCCTCAGCCCCACAATCACAGCTGCAAACAATGGCGGATGGGGTAAGTCGTTCCCGAGAATACAGTCGTTGTAAGTGAGCGAGAAGACTGACTTGTTTATCTCCTAGTCTCGCCGTTCGGGAAGGTTGAGAACCCTCGCAAAGATCTGATCGAGCCTAAGATATGCGCCCAGTTTTGGAAGTGGAGTGAGGAGCAGGTCAAACCGTACCTATAAGTCCAGGATGAGATGCTGGCTCGAGAGATTCGCTGGAGTTACTGATTGGAAGAACTTGATAGCGCGTAATTAATGAAGACTTTCGCTTGCATTCCGCCGACCAGACAGCAAGAAGACACGATACAACACCGCAGAAGAGGCAACCCTGAAGCATTACCCGCTAGCAGAGGAGAAGAGACTTAAGCTCACCTGTCTTTCCGAATGAGCCCATATGGTCAAGTGTGATGGGAAGGTGAGAAGATGAGAAGACGGGAAAGCATGTCGCGACTCGGACACCACACAAGCAAAAGCGGTGAGGGTCGCCGGATAGCGGAAACCCGCCCTTCTGCTCTGGACCGTGGTACTCTTGCCATCGCACCGTCCGCCTCAATCTTCTTTGACTTCGCATCTGTCGAGTGGTTCTCATGATCCACGCCGTGATAGGCGAACAGAACCGGCGGTATCCAGCGCTATGTGACGCTCTGGTTGCTGCTCGTTTGTGGTGTCAAGGCGTGGAGGTTTAGGCCGAAACCCTCAACCGTCAGCATCTGGTTCGTGAGTCTATATATTCGATTTTGAGTTCAACAGTCGGGAAAGGGTACGTTGACACTGCAAATAATGACTCTTTCTCTCTGTTCTTCGTCAATCAATTGGCAAGTCCTCGATGGCCGTGTGCCATGGCACTCAACACTACAGGCAGCGACGGCGGATTCGTCCAATTCGTCAACCCAGCGACGCAAACTCCTCTCTTCACAGCTCAGTGGGTGACATGCGCATACCCAGCCAGTGATGTCTATGGCAGCTCGCCGAGGTATCTCTACTATGCTCTTCTAGTTGCCGTCTTCTTCACACAATGGTATCCTTGGCTCGCAAATGTTTTCCTCGGAGTAGCAGCGACATACGCCGGTACAGCTTCCATCGAGGCTATGATTCTGATCGGGTACAATCGTGGAGAAGCAGTGCCCCAGTCCGTCACCATCCCTTTCATCAACTCGACAATCGCCGCAGCAGACTCGGTCCTGTCCACGATATCTAACCTGATCACAGACCGGGACACGATTGACATTATTCCTGACGCACTCGACTTTGACATCGACGCCGTCCTCGCCATCACCGTTACTGCTTACCTGACCATGCTCCCGGTCCACTGCTGGTCCTCCTTCGTCCAACACAACCGCGCCCGCCGCCTCCTTGTCCTCCTCTGGAACATCCTCATGCTCGCCGGGGCACTCTGCGCCTTGATCCTCTGGCCCACCCTCCTCGACACACCCCTACAATACCGCTTCTGCTACCCCAGCATCCTCGACTCCACCTCCGTCACCTCCGACGGCAACGTCAACTCCTCCCGCACCTCAAGTCATGACTGGAACAGTACCATCTGGACCACCTTCAGCAACTACAACAATGCCGCGGACCTGAACACGAACTGCCTCTACCCTTGCTTCACGACTGAAGAGGTATTGCGGCGTCCGAACATGCTAGTGGCCAACACGGAGACGTATCGCTCGCCGAGGACCAAAGCAGCGTTGGCTCTGGCAGGGATATCTGACCCATCCCCAGGGTTGATAAAGGAGTACTACCTCACTGAACTCATGATTGCTGCGATCGTGGTGACTGGCTTCACAATGATAGTCATGCTGTTGTTCCTGCTCACAGGTGCCAGTAGACTATCAAGAGTGCCGTTGCATCGGCCCAAGGAGATCTTTCACCGGAGCAAGACGCCTTTTCCGGCGATATGGGAGGATGTCAAGCGCGGTGGGCGGCGGGTGGTCAGCGCGGTAAGGAGCCCGCGGAAGGCATGGAGCGACTTTACCTCCCAGCCAGAAAAGACGCGGAGGACAAAGGCGTGGCATCTGCTGAGGTTTGGGCTGGATATGCTGGCTTTGTTGATCTTGTTGATTGCCATGGTGTTGACCCCGGCTGTGATTGTGGTTTTTGTGGTGTTTATAGAGTGGTATATCCATCTCGGGTTTGGGAATGGGGAGAGTCCGAGGGAGGTGGGGCAATGGGCGACGAGTGTGGGTGTTGGGTTGGTCTTGGTGAGCGCACTGGTGTTGAGGTTGAGGCATGTGATTGCTTCGAGAGGAGAGGTGGAGGGGGAGATCAAGGAGACGGAGGAGAAGTTGAGGGGATTGAGGGAGTTGTTGAAGACAAAGAAAGGAAGGCAGAAAGGGGAGGAGGATGAGGAGAATGAGCGAGTGGAAGTCGAGATGGAAAGATTGGCGCCATGACTTTCGTGATATGAATGTACAATATATACTGTGACGGCTCTCATAATTTCGCCTTGGGGCTGCTGTACATGTCTTTCCGATCCCGAGCTGCCCAGTCTCGCATAACCTTTCGTTGGATCTTACCACTCGGACTCTTCGGTACCTCGTCGATGAACTTGACGCCGCCCTCTAATCGCTTGTGCTTCGCCACTCGACTGTCGATCCATTTAACTATCTCGGCCTCTTTGACCTTGCCCTTGGCCGAATCTTTGAGTGCGATGTACGCCCTTGGCCTTTCTTCGTGACCGTCCTCATCGAGAATGCCTACCACTGCCGCATCTGCGATGTCTTCATTCTCAAGCAATACAGCTTCTAGCTCTGCTGGCGCGACTTGAAAACCTTTCACCTTGATCAGCTCCTTTTTCCTGTCTACAATCCACAGCCAGCCCTTGTCGTCTGCAATTGCGACATCGCCGGTCCGTAGAAAGCCTTGTTCGTCAAATGTGTCATTCGTGGCCTTTTCGTTCCGCCAGTAGCCCAAGCATACATTTGGACCTTTGACATGAATCTCACCGCGCTGTCCAATTTTTGCCTCGTGACCATCGTCGGTGATCAGCTTCATCTCGCAGTTCGGGTCGATGTGACCCACGCTGCCAGATCGATCGTCCAGTAGACCAGGAACGTGGAGGGAGGAGCACGTGACTTCTGTCATACCCCACGTTTGCACGACTTTGAGCTTGAAGCGGTCCGATACTTCGTTCTGGAGCTCTTTGCTAAGAGGTGCAGCTCCGCAGAGAATATTTTGTAGAGAAGAGAGGTCAAAATTGGCGGTCTCCGGACGCTTTGCGAGCATGACCAGTACAGGCGGTGCTGTTTGGATGTGAGTAATCTTGTGTCGTTGGATGTTTGAGAGGAAAGGGACGAGCGAGAATGAACGCATGTAGAAACATGGCGTCATAGTGATAGCTGCGGCTGTGATGGACCATAGCTGACCGTACGCATGGTATAGAGGAAGAAAGCCCAACCATCTCTCGGAAGACGGTGACTTGCTGGGCAGGAAGGAAGGAGATGCGACCGGCTTAGATGACCTCAAAGATCGCATGTAGAGTGACTGGCAGACATTGGCGATAATGTTCTGATGAGAAATCATGACACCCTTCGGCAGACCTGTAGTCCCAGAAGAGTAGTTGAGGACGGCTGTGCGAGTCCGAGATTCATGAGCGTTCATGCGGTGCCAGGACCAAGACTTGACCTCTGGTGACGAAGAAGAAGGCAAGAAGGTAGACCAGTCCTTCACTCCATCTGAAGGGCTACAAAGCGAGTCCGAGAACAAGAAGATCCGGTCTCGTGGGAAGTTGGACTTCTTTGCCGCTGCCAGTACTGTTGATAGATATGGTGGCTCGACCAAGATCAGCTTTGCTCCGGTGTTCTCGATCTGGAACGATGTTTCTATTACTCGTCAGCGAATGGACCCAATTGGTGTGGAATTGCTCACCATTGGTCCCGTAAGCAGGATTGCAGCCACTGAAGATTCTCCCACTACCAGCTGTTCCCAGATAGACGACCGGGACGAAGATATGGTTGGATGAGTACATCATGACGACTTCATTCTGTTTGATATCGAGCCTGTCGAGACCAGCACCAAGCCGTCTGACCCATTGCAGCAGTTGTGCTGGCGACAGACAGTTGTCTGTATTTTCTGCATCTATCCATACTGGTTGCTCTGATGGTGTATGGTCAGGCGGGAAGACAAAGGACAGGACGTCAGTTAAGGGTATGTCCAGCTGGAAGGGCGACTTGAGGGGCATTCTGATCCTAGTTCAGGGTCAAGTAATCTTCAATGCCAGAAGAATTGAGGTTATGTTCGAGGTGATATCAAAAACAATGACGCAGTTGCCCTCGGGCGACTTGCCCTTCCCCGCATCTCTACTGAAATGTTTCCGAAATCGCGGGTCAATTGGATCTGCTGTTTCTTGCCTCGAATCTTTGCTCTCGGTACATTTGTTGCATCCAAATTAGAGACGGTGGCACTTCCTCTACTGGTGCTGTTTCTCGTTCTCGCCAAGTATATTACACTCTCTTGCTGCGATGCTGTTGCAGATGAGGACAGTATGCACGAAGCTCTGACCAAGCGTTTGCGACTTCGGAGGTTCCGGATTTTTCGAAGCTTTTGATGATTGTTTTTCCATCCCTTACTGCTGTGTCTTCTGACAAGCATGCAACATTGTCGGTGACTTCAATTGCAGGGCAGATGGTACTGGAGGCGCGTCTGGTCGCCACACAGTCGACTGCTGGATCAGATGATGGCCCATCGGCTGTCATTTGGCTGGCTGCTATCATCTGCTTGATCTGGTATACCGCCGTCTTACTGGTCTCGGCCACAGGCTACACACAATTGTGAGTCCCGCTTGGGTGCTTAGGCATGTCACTTGCTGATTACTACAAGGTGGAGATACTACTCCGCGCCCCTTCACAAGTCAAAGTCAAGCAACGATCCAAATGCACCTCTCGTCACCATCATCCGACCCGTAAAGGGTCTCGAGCCTAATCTGTACGAGTGTCTGGCCTCGACTTTCTATCAGGACTACGATCGCTCCAAGATCAGCATAGCTTTCTGCGTCTCTGATCGCAGTGACCCATCTCTCCCGATCCTGGAGCAGCTTCTCAAGGACTTCCCCAACCATGACGTGCAAATCTTGGTCGAAACGGAAGATGCACATCTGCAGGCTTCTGCATTAGGTCCGAACCCGAAGATCAGGAACATGAGTAGGGCATATCGAGAGGCGAAGGGAAATGTGGTATGGATCATCGATTGCAATGTTTGGGTCGGAAGAGGCACCTTGGGGAGGATGATCGACACTCTGCGAGGATCTACAGGCAAGCCAGCCAAGTTCGTCCATCTCCTCCCGCTTGTGGTGGACGTCACATCTGATCAGGTCGGTCACGAAGGTGAAAGCCTCTTGTCCAACGCCAATGGCACGACTGTGGCCTCCAGTACGAGTACAGACACACATGCGGTGCGGGCGTCGCGCTCCCATCCAGATACGTTGCAGTACGGCGGTGGCAGGCTAGAGGAGCTTTTCATGTCGTCCTCGCACGCAAAGTTCTACACGGCAATCAATACTGTTCTGATTGCTCCATGCATAGTGGGCAAGTCCACCATGTTCAGAAAATCACATCTCGATGCGCTCACGGACGGGCAAGGTATTGACTTCTTCTCGGAGAACATTTGCGAGGACCACTTGATTGGCGACTTGCTATGGAAGCGTCAGGTACCGGAGGAGGTCGCCGGTGAAGCTTGGGCAAAGCACCGCATGGTCTTCGGGGATCTCGCAGTCCAGCCAATGGCCGGCATGAGCGTCAGCGAGTACATTGCCCGCCGAGTGCGGTGGCTGCGGGTCAGGAAATTCACTGTCGCCCTCGCCACACTGGTCGAGCCTGGTACGGAGAGCTTTCTTTGCTCGCTGTACGGCGCCTTTGGCGCGACCTCTTTGCGCTCGGTTCCGCCCACATGGACCGCGTTTGTGCTCTTCTGGCTGACGAGTGTTGGCCTATGGTGCTTCGTCGACTGGACTTTGTATGGTATGCTTCACTCGTCGGCTTCGATTGAGGTGGACGAGCACACACCAGGCTTCAGTCGGCCGCCAAAGGGAGCTCACCGGCGGTCCTTCAAGCAATGGCTGTTTGCATGGCTTGGACGAGAAGCGTTGGCGTTTCCCATATGGGCCTGGGCTGTCTTTGGTGGTGTCACAGTCACTTGGCGGGGGAAGAGCTTCTGGGTCGGTCTAGACATGAAAGTGCACGAAATAGCATCAGAATCAAAGTCGAGGCGCGATTAGCAGTCTCCCTCGATTGAATCAACATGACTTTCAAACCTGCATCAAAGTATTGGCCGCCGTGTGGCATCAGAAGCATTCCAGTACAAATTTAGACGCTGCTGAGGTTGTTTTGCCGCGGCTTTGGAAGTTCAAGTGCGACGTTCACATTCCACCTTCATCCTCATCTCCTTCTCTTCATCATAGGAAATTTCATCAGACTGATGACAAGTTCCGACGCGTAATCTGGATCAAATTACATATTCATCCCATCCAACCATCAAATGAGGCTGGTTGACGAAGATTCTGGATCAAGGACTGAGGCTCGCTGGACACCAACGCGGCCAGGCTGAGGCAAATTTTACTGCACACGCTGCCAATGATGACGAGTATTCCACTCATCTCAGCTAGTCGCTCTTGTATGCTCTGCCTGATGGAAATATCCTTCTCATCCACGACATGCAAGCACAAGGTCGCCAGCTGTCCCTTTGTGTCTTCAGCCTGCCGTCCAGCCCGCGACAAGGGACCATTCCGACCTAGCCTCACTCTGCATCCCTGCAACCCCACCACCAATACTCTATGACACTGTGCAATCCATGCCCGTCGGACTTTCTTGGGCTGGGACACACGGCACGGACAACATGAACAACCATGGCAGACGGTTCATCTGACGACTGACATCTCTGTTAGCGTGCAGTCCGGAGCTGTCATCTTGCACCTTATCAGACACCACGATTATCGTCCCTGCCACTCCATTCGTTTCCTCTTCGATATTCCCCTGAATCTGCACATTCACGGATCCTCCGCACCTCTTTGTCCTGGTGGCCGCGCGGTTTTCATGCACGTTGAGCCTCATGGCTGCTCCGACATCTTGGTACTGACCTGACCCTGTCCTCGGACCTATCACAAAACCAGCCTCACAGTAAGTGTAGCCATATAATGCCCCCTGGCTTCTTGCGCTCTGCCTTTTGCTTCTCAGCCTCTACAGGACACACATTCTTTTCCACTCCCCAGGCATACTGCCGTGCCACTCTTTTACTATTTGTTTACTTCCTATCCTGTCCTTTCTTTACCGGTCCATCCTTTGAGATCCTTGCTTCGTTTCAGATCCACGTGCCACATTTCTTCGCACAATGTCTCTCCTTAGCGCCCTTCTCTTCGCTTCGCTCGCTGTCACCAGCTATGCCAAACCAGTCCCTCTCCTTTCACGGCAGACCGGCGGCCAATCGCTGAACATCAAATTTGACATCAAGGATGGCAATTCCTACAAGGCCTGGATCACAGGTCTTTCTTCCGGCAGTCCGGTCATGGTCACATCCTCTGGCCAAATCTACACCGACCAACCTGGAGCAAATCTTCCCTCGTCGCTAGCGATCGACACTGCACAAGGTGTCACCATTCCATCTTACCTGGCTGGAGCCCGCGTCTTCATCACAACAGGCGATTCTCTCGGCATCGCCAAATCGGGCGCCATCCAAGAACCTTCGGCCTCCAACCCCTCAGGCGCCGCTTTCAACCAACGATGGGGCATCGCCGAGTTCACCACCCAGACCGGCGTCTCCTTCGCCAACCCTTCCTACGTCGACTTTATGGGCCTCCCCGTAGGTGTCTCCATGGGCGGTGGCACAGCCCAAGGCGCCACATCGACAGCCGTAGACGACGCCTGCGCCTTCCTCTACACGAAGGGCGATGCCTGGTCCGCTCTCTGCGTCGGCGACGGCGCGGGGAAACGCGTCCTTTCCCCTACCCAAAGCCAAGCCGGAGGTCTCGATGATTTCTGGGATGACTACATCGAAGCTGTCTGGTTGAAGTACGAATCGACCAAGCTCACCATCGACACTCGTACCTGGGGACTGGTAGAATGCGGCGTCTCCGGAGGAAGCATGACGTGTACCCAAGACACCGTCCCCTTCGGCAAACCCACCACAGCAGACGTATGGGGTTGCCACTCCGGGACCTTCAGCACCGCCGTCGGAGGGGATGTGCACAAGGCCATCATTCCAATCCTATGCGCTGGATTCCACCGAGGTACTCTCCTTCTTGAGGGAGGAGAGAAGCAGCCCGCTCCTCAAAGCATGCACTACACCGACGACAAGGGTGGCAACTGGTATTGCAAAGCCGTGAAGGACAACGAGTCGGACGGGCGAGGCTACTGCTTCCCTTACGACGACGTACATGTCGAAGGCGAAGAGACAGCTGGTGTGGTGACCACGCAAGATCTAAGCGGTGGGCTGACGATCATCGTCGGCGGTGCAGCAGGAGGCGGAGGTCAGACTGCTTCCACCGCCACGACTGGCGAGAAGCAGGTCGTGAACACAGGCCCGACTGTCACTACCGATGCAACGACGCCACCGCCCGCGCCTTCAGAATCAGCCACGACGACAACCACAAACGAGGTCAAGATGAGGAGGGTAAGAGGCTTATTCCTAACTTGAGAGTGACACTGCTGATTCGGGTTAGGAGTGCACTCCCAAGTACCGGCAAAAAAGGAGGAGAGATGATGCAGTAGAGGTGTAGGATGTTTCCCCTTTCTTTGACATTATACCCGCAGCCTGGCGCTGCTGGTACTTCATTTGAACATTTCTGATGTAGATACGACATGTCATGACATACCACGTACCTCGAACCACCCCCTATTCCCCATTTCCTCTTGTCCAGCTTCATCCCCCTCGTTTCTAGGGACATCACGCATCCTCCCTCAACCAATACCTAAACTTCACCTTCTCCTTCGGCTTCTCCGCCGTAAAAGCATTCCGATTCATAGCAGGCACATCCCTCCCCCCTCCCTCCAGCTCCCAATCGAAAAACGCCATCCAAAACGCCACAATCACATTCTGCTCCAACTTCGCGAACCGCATCCCTAGACAGGGATGTCGTGCCACACCCCACCCCACGAATGGGTGCACCGCGTCTTTGTGCCGCGCTGCTGCGCTGTCCGGTCCTGTGGCGGGGCTGCCGTCGAGGTTGATGTACCGCTGTGGCTTCCATTCGTAGGGGTCGGGGTAGAGGTGAGGGTCAAAGTGGACGTCGGCAATGTGGTAGATTGCGAACCAGCCTGGAGGTATCACCTCGTCGCCAACGGGGATGGGGGATGGGGTCTCGTTCTTACGGAAGGCGGTGGCGATGGTGTTCAGGCGGATTGACTCTCGCAGACAGGCGTCGGCGAGGGGGAAGTCGTTCTCCCATCCTTCAAGGGGGACTTGGGCGAGGCGGTCCGCGAGGGGAAGGGTGCTGGACGGGGCATATTTGTCGGCTACTCGGAGGACTTCGGATCGGCAGGCGGCTTTCCAGTCTGGGTTGGCGGCGAGGAAGGTGAGGATCCAGGCGGCGTTGATGCCGCTGTTCAGTTGGCCGGCGAAGAGGGCGCCCATGACGAAGGTGATGATGTGGAGGGTGTCGTCGCCGAGATCCATTAGGTATTGCATTGGGTCGTCTTCTTTGCGATTGCTGCGCCGGCGGTCCTTGATGAGTTTGTCGAAGATCATGTAGATTTGAGAACCACCCCAGAGACGCTTGAGCATGCCAAAGGACGGAAACTTGGGATACATGACTACGGCTGGCGTGCTGGCGGACTCAACCATTTCGTACAGGCGGAGGACCTTGTCAAGTACTTTGCGGTCATCGGCAATCTCTTTCGCAGCGACGGTGCGCATGGTAAGCTGGAACACGATTCGGTAGGCACTCTCGAAGGGGTCAGTCGTTTTGTCTTGTTGCTCGGCCAGCTCCTTCAGGCGAGCCCGGGTGTCGTCCATGAGAAAGGGTAGGCCTGATGTGTTTTAGTAACAGTCTGATCTCTGTACTGTTGGACTAACCCTTCACGAATTGCTCACGCTTCATCATGGTGACAAGTCGCTTAGCAAAATATTTACCAAAGTCCAGCTGATCGTCGGCAGCTTTGGTGGGATCGGGCGGAGGAGAAGGAGACCCGGCAAGCAGACCTTCATACCTGGTAGTATTGTTAGAGTTGCTCACTTGGAGGCCGGGAGGTAGACGCACCCTTTGCTGAAGTCCAACTTGTTACTCTCAAAGAACAGCTTCCTGTCTTTCGCGCCACTCAAGGCAACGACAGGCTTGCGACCTACCAGAAAGCTGAAACGACCGCTCTTTGATGCTTCGACATTCTCGTTGTGAAAGTCCAGTCTGGCGGTCCAAAACTTGTAAGCTCCTAAAATAGGCCATCCTTGAACAAATCTCGGAGTCTTGTCTGGTATGATTGTGCGATTCTGATACAAGAATGTAAGCAAGCCTACGACCGCTGAGATGACTGCAATGACAGCATAGCCGGAGTGCGACTGCTCCGGCAAAGGGAGCAGGTCAAAGATAGCCATGTCGTTGACAAGATCCGACAGGAAGAGGTATCAGAGGTGAGAAAGAGCCACAAAAAGAGCAGAGGTTATAGGTAGGGTGAGACGACTTCAGGCCCATGGGGACGATTCAAGGTCACATGTGAGGATCGGCTAGAGGATCTACTGTAAGCAACCAGACGAGTCGGTTACACAAAACGCATATTACACACTCTGGTAAGGTGCCAAAGTAGGCTAGTGGTAATTTTGGGTCCCATCTGCTCGCTTACTGTTGGACAATTGCAACCTGTGGCAGATCTGCAGGAAGAGAACAGAGGACGTGGCATGTCTGCGCGATTACATGCGTCAGAACCAGGGACAAGCTTGCCCGGATCACCACTTTCCGGGAAGCGTTTCGTGTATCAGAGACGCAAGCTCTGGCCTGTTGTCTGGCATTCGATGTGCAGCCGTGCTTAAAGCAACGGTACTGTACACATAAGTCCTGGTAGTGAGAGCCACTGGTCCAGGTTGCAGTGTGTCTCGCATTCGCTGATGATTCGTGGAGTCTGATAGATAGCCAACTGCCCATGTCAGCAAAGAACCTGGGGTGGCTTCAAAGGAACCAAAGTTTGTGGTTACGGTTGCGGCACCGATTGACTTCTGGTCAGTGAACCCAACTCAGGCTTTACGTGGCGTTTGTCGGGCGTTATTTCGGCCAAATTTGTTGGAAGAACATGACAGCCACGGCTGCTGGCTTCTGGTAAGAGCCATTCCTATACTTATCGTATGTGCGAGTATATCATGCCGGTGTGTCAGAAGAGTAGATTGTTGGCTAGAGAGCAGGATTCCATCTAAGAAGTGAGGTCGTCTGCCCTGAAATGGCTGAGGTAAGGCAATACTGCCGAGCCGTACATAGATTGATGGTCCAATGGACTTGCAGATGCAGTCCAGCATACTTATACGCGTACCTTGTGTTGCATCTTGATCATTCGTGAGTTACCGTCTGGAAAAGAAACAGGAAAGACCGGCGTGTCGAATACATGTATTCCATGTCACCTCCCTTTCCACTTCCTGTCCATGCAACGCCTCCAGGGACTGGGGAGGAAGGAAGCACCGGAGCGACAAGGGACGAGTAGACCGTTCTGCGCCCGGCAGCTGTCATCACCCAGCTTCTACGTTCTGCCTTCAGGGCGCAATACACCTCCGAGCTCCGTGGCATCAGATCGCAATGTTGACAGGAGCGGAGATGACAGAGCGTGTAGCTCCACAGGACCACGACCGGCATGTCCGGCCTCCCAAGCGCCAAGAGGCCTGCACCGCATACAAGGTCGGGCGAATGGTGGACCGAGGTCATGGCTGCGACGATTGACAGACCCACATGCCAACCTCATTCATCTGCTTTGCGTGGCATTTGTTCCTGAGCTTGGTCCTGGTATTGTTCCGGTCATTCCAAGCGACCTCGGAGCCTCCGTTCAGCATGATGTCATGGCTCAGAAATACCGCTACCGCACTCCAGAGCCGCTGCAAGGATTATCTCTGAACATGAGCATGCAGATGCACACAACGGACCTCATACACTCTACAATGAGCATGACAAATATATTTGACAGATTCTCCACGGCAGTTGAACGCATGCAGGGTTCCGGTCGATTATAGTGGTCACGGCAAGACAATGGTCAATTCCAACTCAGTGGCGACGATTTCGAAGCCGGTCAAGAAGGTGAATTCTCTGGTCGCACCTTTCGCCTTGGACCGCTATACGCTGAGGTTGTTAGCAATCCCTTCTCATAGCAGTCTTCTTCATTGACTGTGAAGATGCGCGCATACTACTGCCACAGGTGCACGTGCAGCCCTCCGATTGACCAAGCACGCTTGATGAACATCATGGCTTGGCGGAGATGTATGCCAGATAGGTAAGAAATGATATCCTTAACCCTAAATTACATGTTCAACCCTAGAAATATGGATTATTGAATATATATCGAACGAGTTCCCGTATGAACAGGCACCCGTCCAGCAACCCAAGAAGGAGCATACTGTGAGTCAGCCATGCAGTACCTACTCAGCTTGATTCTGCTCTCTTTGCCGGTTTGGTCGAGTCCTACAAGACGCTGGAAGCCGGATGATATCTCGACAAGCGAAAATCTGGCGCGCATAGCTTTCGCCAATGCAGCGAAGACTCCAACAGCCCCTACTTGCAAGTTTCGAGGTGCGGGCCAACGCAAGGAATGGTAGGTGGAGGTCCAAGGCGTTCATGTGGTCTCCAACTAAGCAGAGCCAGGCATGATCTTCCCAAGCACGAACGAAGGGCATGGATTGATGCAGTCTTCTGTCTGCGGTCAAAGCCTTCTAGGATCGACCCAAACATTGCTCCCGGAGCAAGGACGAGATACGACGATTTTGTCACCGTGGTATGTATCTCCCCGCTGCTACCTACCTAGTGTGCTGACTTTGGCAAGCATCTGCAACAAGCCCTGTCAATTCATGATACCGGAAACTTCCTCGCCTGGCACCGCTACTTTGTATGGTCGTTCGAGCAAGCTCTACGTAACGAATGCGGCTACAAGTACTACCAGCCGTACGTCAACTGGGCCAAATTCTCATCCGATCCCCTCGCTGCCCCTTTGTTTGATGGCTCTCCCTTCTCTATAAGTGGCAACGGCCGTCCCCGCGAAAAGCCCGGCGCTACCATTGGCGGCTTTTCTCAAAATGTCACCGACTCACCATTACCCTGCCCCCAGGCACGGGCGGAGATTGTATATCCAACGGGCCCTTCGCGAACTGGACCACCAACCTCGGTCCGCTCCTGATAAATTTACCCTTTGTCCCGCCTAATCATCAAGTCGACGGACTTGGCTTCAACCCAACCTGCCTGTACCGGGACATCAACCCCATCGTCGCCCTCGAAGCCAGCGACAGCGAGCTCACCAACGTAGTCACAACCACGCCCGACATCGCGTCCTTCCGGAGCGTGCTCCAAGGTGTCTTCTTCCGCGACATCCTCGGCGTCCACGCTGCGGGCCACTTCCTCGTGGGCGGCACCGTGTCCGACTTCTTCTCCAGCCCGGGCGATCCATACTTCTGGCTGCACCACGCCATGGTCGATCGCGTGTGGTGGACGTGGCAGTATCAGGTTACGGACGGCTCGAGGGAAGAGGTCATCGCCGCGACCATCACTATTGGTAATAATCCGCCTAGTAGGAATGCGACTTTGGAGGATTTGATTGATATGGGTGATGGGCTTTTGGCCAAGACGGGGACGCAGAGGGAGACGGTGAGGACGGCTGGGGAGGTCATGTGCTATACTTACAACTAGAGAGGGCGGTGGAGGAAACGGGTGGGAAGATTGGGATACAGAGGGTAGCGGAGGAAAGGTGGTACGGACAAGTGTAGTATTGGTTGCGGCCCCGGGCCAAGGCAGTAATCAATGTAAATTTTGTGTGGACACTCGGTGTTTGTCTTTCTGTTGGCACTAAGCGACTCGACTGTCAAGAATATGTTACCATCTATTGTGCTGAGCGACTTTACGTTTTGAAGAGCTGTCGGTCCAGAGTGCGATGACAAGATGAATTCATCGTCCTACAACCGCATCCAATCAGCAGTGTCTAAAGGATTCACCAGAGCTTCGTTTGCATTGCCGACAT
Source organism: Elsinoe arachidis (assembly GCA_013372555.1). Classification (NCBI taxonomy): domain Eukaryota; kingdom Fungi; phylum Ascomycota; class Dothideomycetes; order Myriangiales; family Elsinoaceae; genus Elsinoe; species Elsinoe arachidis. Next base: position 2,669,704 of record JAAPAX010000007.1, on the reverse strand, counting down.
TCGCACGATCGAGGAATTCTCATTATTATTTTCGAGGACCACCTCTCCATTGATCCTCGTTCCCTTCCACCCGTCGCTCATAGAAATCACATCTTGGACACTTTCCCCTACTCCTGCCAGTAGTCCGCAATCTCACGGAGATCCTCCGTCAGCTGATCCGGATTGTCAAGACCAGGGAAATGCCCTCCAAAATCATGCTCTGCGAATCATCATCAGTATCAGCGCATCTCATCAATGACCGGCGAAACTTACTTTTGTACGTCACAAGATTCCCGATTCGTGCCACCAGCTGCTGAGGCCAGAAAGCCACATTGTATCTGAACGAAGAGAACAACAACGGCGCGTCACTTGGAGCCCTTGTGTAGTCGAGCCTGAAGCCCCCGATGTTCTGGTAGTACATAAAGGCGGACGAAAGGAATGATCGAGTGAGATAGTACAACGAGACGGAGCGCAGAATCTCTCTGTTGCAGAGCACCGAAGGAGCAGTGCCCCTTCGGGGGTCGGACCATTCGATGTACTTTTCTGCAATCCACGAGAGCTGTCCGACCGGATTGTCGATAAGTGCCAGGCCAATAGTGGTAGGTTTTGTGGATTGGAGGGCAAAGTATGCGCTGCCGGTCTGATTCCATGCGGTGCCGGTCTCTAGATCCGCAGGTTCCAAGGGAAATAGGCTGATGTTTTGCTGTGCGAGTTCGATGGGGAACAAGGGTAGAAATGGGATGAAGACAAAGTGGGCTGCTCGTACACTTGTGTTGTAATTCTCGTACATGCTGTATGTTACGGGAGCACCGAAATCCGTGCCGTGGACGGCATATCTATTGTATCCAAGAACTTCAGTCATGAGAGTGTTCAACAGACGAGCGGTGTCCTCGGTTGTCCAATCCAGTGGGGGGGACTGGGAAAATGCGTAGCCCGGTAGAGAAGGGACAATCACATTGAATGAGACGTTGGTGCCTGCGGCGGTCCTTACGGGCTTTGTCAACTCTTTGATAATCGGCGCAAATTCGAGGAAGGATCCTGGCCAGCCGTGAGCGAGGAGTAAGGGGATGGCGGCTGGATCTGATGATGTCTCATGGATGAAGTGGGTTTCAAGACCCTCGATCGTAGCTGTATATTGTTTGAAGCTAGACATTGGTCAGCGATTTGGTAGAGGTCAGGTTCCCTGACTTTGAGAGCTGACCTGTTGATATCGCGCTCTTCTCGTCGCCAATTGAAGTCCGTCAACCACTCATCTCTCAGTTCCTTGAGTACATCAAGATCGATGCCAGCGGCAGCTCCGAGAGATGGATACTGAGCAGTAACGGGAAGTTGTGTCTCCCTGATTGAAGCATTCATACGCCTTACACCTCCACTCAGATCGGCCTTGAAGGGCTGCAGGTTGAAATCCCGCGTTGCTGATTCATTTGGTCTGCGCAAGGCTGTCGCTGATGCAACAGGCACTAATAACACAATAAGACGACTCGGCCGCATCTTTTAGGTGGTAGTAATGATTTGACAAGAAGTGATAGAGCTTACTAGTCACAGGATAACATAGCTGACAGCACAATCATAAGTAGAATCTTTAAAGCGGCCCTCTCAATACTGCGCTTCCATGATCTGAATGAAGGCCACCAACTTGGCTGGTTGAAATGAGATCATGATTAGTTGACATTCTTACCAAGTCGACATCAACTTTTACAAGGATGAGAACAACGGACATCAATGACTTCCGTGTCCGACGCTCAGTAGTCATGGTTTATATGAGCCACCCCTTTCTGGTTGCATACTCCGCCAAGATGCACAACGTAATGCCGTGTAATTACCTAAGCATTGCCTAGAGACCGAACCTCCGCCTCGGCGAGCATCGTTCTTGCACTCAAACCACAATTACGAATGTGAGGGACATGCTATAGGGGAACGATCCAATCTAGGGCATGTTCTTGGAAAGTCATGCTGTTCGTCATATCTTTTGAGCAGCATGCGGAACGTGTCCGTGTCTGCTTTGTGATTGCAAGTGGTATTACACAGCAGGTAGTATAAATCCGGTACTCTCTTCCGTATCCTCCCCCATCACCATCCATTCACTCTGGCGTGAGGATTCAATATGAAGATCCCCTCTACTGTGGCTTTGTCAGCCTTCTGTGGCGCATACCTTGTCTCTGCTGCACCCTGGTCGAAGCAACCGAATCTCAACCGCCTGTACGACGCAGCTCAGAGGGAAGCAGGAGTACTGCAAGTGGCATGGGGCGGCGATGGTCAGTTGAACGCTTGTCGGTGCTTCAGATCACTGACTGGCAATAGAGCAAAGCCAGGCAGACGCAATCAGGCAGGCGTTCCAGGCTGCCTTTCCCTTAGTCAGGGCCAACTTCTCCACCGATCTATCCAAGTATCATGATGGTCGCATCAATCGACAGCTTCAGGGCGGTCAATTCTACGCCGATGTTGCAGTTCTCCAGACGCTGCACGACTTTGACATCTGGAAGGCCGGTGGCAATCTTCTCAACTATAAGCCCGCAAACTTCGAGAAGCTCTGGCCTCAGTTTACTGATCCCGAAGGTGCATTCATCCCGGTAGCAGGAGGTGAGTCTGATGAAGTATGACATCTTCCCAACTCTAACATCCTATCTTAGCCTCCTTCGGCCCGTTCGTTTTCAAGACTGCCTCAGTCGCCCCGGAGGACATCCCGAGGTCATACCTGGACATCTTGGACCCGAAATGGAAAGGCAAGCTCGTGTTGACCTACCCGAACGACGATGACGCTGTCCTATGGCACTTTGCTCTAATCGTCGAGCAATACGGTTGGGATTGGGTCAATAGACTGGTCCAGCAAGATGTGCAATGGGTCCGCGGCACAGGTACACCGAGTCTGGTCATAAACGGCACTGCCGGCCCTACCAGTAGGACTTTGACCTTCAGCTCTTTCCCACTCGGCCCGGACTGGTCCTATGTGCCACCCACGGAAGGTCAATTCATGAGCTGGTTCCAGACCTCTGCCATCTTCAAGACCGCCAGGATGCCAAACACGGCGAAGCTGTTGCAGAACTTTCTCATCTCCGAGACGTGGCAGAGGTTTCTACCCCAGCTGTTGCAGGTCTCGTCCCGATCTGACATTGGCAATGCTACAGTCGTCTTTGAAAATCCTAATACCGACTACTCCACATTCAAGCCATTCATGCTGCAGAGAAACGTTGTGGAGGCGTTAAGGTTTCAACTCGAGGATGTTCTAGGCACTGCGCAGGGACTGTCCCCTCTGATCGACGCAATTGGTTCCTGATCGTATGGGTGGCACGAAAGTCTCAGTACACGAATACACATGCAAGCTTGCAGACCGCTCGAGACAGCTACAACCCACAGGCTCGCTCTGCGTCGTTGCTCGGTCCAAATGTCTATATAGTGCTCTCAAGAAAAGCTCCCCTCCTACCCAACAGCCTTTTTATTTCGATCCATTCAAGCTATTCGCGGCTGTTCGTATGAAATGTAAACCTGTCGTTGTAGATCAATCACTGAAAATTTGCCATTTGAGGTAGAGAGATGAACATGGGTGTGTCGAACATGTACTTCTATGTATTGTCTAGCTGGGACCTTTCGCGGGCGGCACCCAAGTGCCATTTTCCAACCATGTACCAGCCTTCGTATAGTCCGCGGCCGTACCACCCATCATATATGCAAACCGGAAGTACTCTGGCAAGCCTTTTTTGTAACGATTCCAGGTCCATTGCTTTGTGCCGTTCGTCCACGAACCTTCCTCGAAAGAATCACTGTATGTGCGGAGTCTCTCGACATCATTCACAAGTACAGAAATGCCATCGTACTTCCTGCCATGGTCTAAGCCTCTTGGTATCGGACCCAAGGTGAATGTTATGTTGTTTCCAAGTGCGCCAACCAAAGGTGGTACAATGATTGGCAGAAGAGAGTCCAGGTTGACATCCCTGAGCAGGTCGCCTGGTACCTCTAGCAGAGGTGCAAAGCCCCATCTCGCAACCCCGTTCACAAAGAGACCGACGAGTAGGCCTTGATAGACCAGACTAGGGCGGGTCTGGAAGGACGTACCAGGCAAGAATAGAAGAGCCAAGATGTAGTGGTGTATTCTGATAGCCATTCCAGGAATAGCCAGCATAAGCAATAGAGATCCTCCTAGGATGCCGTACAACAGCAGGTATCGTGGCATGCGCCCCTCGATGCGGAAACACCAGGCTTGGCCCACAGCGATAGCGAAGATTGATAGAACGACGATGATAAGCGCAGGAATCGCCCCGGGTTGTGCTCGTAGATCATGAGGAGTGAGGCGTTGAATTGGTATATGGTCGAACGTATAATTGTTCAAAGCACCGACCCAAGCGGCCCCGACCCACAAGACCGTCTTGTCAATTTGAGCCGTGAGGTCAGTCAAGGTCCGTTTCACGGCGAAGTAATACATGACGGCCATGCAGAAAGCCCCAGGGAGAAATCGACCAGCGGCACTGGAAAGCAAGTGAGTATAATCGGCCATGTTTGGTGGATCTGTAGCCAATGCTGTGGTAGCAAACAAGATGATGAAGACGGAAGAGAAAAAGACCAAGGGCGAATCTGTGAACAAGGATATGAGCACAGTGAAGAGGACAGAGACGATCATGACAGGCCATCTGAGATCTTTGCACTGCTGTTGAGTCCCTGCCTTGAACTTGAACGAGTGAGGGAAATACGAGTCGAATCCGATGGAGCTGATGCTGTGAGCTTTTGTACTCGGATACTCGTTCCTCTCGCCGACCAGCTCAAGGACACCACATCCGCCCTCCTTGTCGTTGATGAAACCAGCATGGATGGCCGCGCCACAGATGAATGAGTCGCCCCGGTAAGCCGAAGATTCGATTGGTTCAGAGATGTCTGTTGGTCCGCCTATGACTAGATTCTGATAGACGACCTCCTGTGTACCAACAGCATGCGGCGTAAAGACTTGGGCTCCGGCACAGTTGGCTGGACAGCGAAAGACGAGCGAGGCATTTGCAAAAGGTCTGCATTCATCTCCGTTGAGTTTGCAATCATTGCGATCCCTCCAGTATTTGACTCCGCATGAAAGCCGGGCAGGAGAGCCGTAGCCAGCAATCTCACTGGCAAAGGATGACTTCCACTGTATCAAGGAGAAGCAGAGCAGCCATGCGGCCCAGAAAAAGACGAGTAGCCAGGCGCGTTGGGCTCGCTTTGGCGCGAAGCGGTCGACCAGCTTGAGAGGCGCATGCTGGAGAGTGGGGAAGATGGGTGTGATCTTGAATGGTCTTGGAGGCTGGGGACCTTTGACCCAAGTGACTGTGGCGTTCCAGTATCGTAGGAGGGTTGGTGGTATCGTGTTCTGAACTCTCTTTGAGAAGCTGGGACGGCCAGGAGTGCCTGGATCTACCAGGCCGACCTGGCGGAGGTTGTCCGATGGTAATAGAGTCTCTTCGTCCGCAGATTGAGGGTTATCCCTGTATCGTTCATTTGGTCTGCTCGGGATTGGATCATCGTGATCTTCATCGGTGTAGCGTTGGCCGTCCATGTTGCGCGAATTCGTCGCTTGCTTGAACTCAGGATACAATGCTTCACCGAGCCATCATAGTGAGGTGCGATTATCTGATTATTGCCACGATATCGCAAGAAAGAGTAGAAACAAAAGACAACAAATCATCCATGCAGGAACAGGCCGATGATGACGCCGCGTAACCGACCGACCAAGATCCGCCATGTGCCGCAGCGCAGCAACAGCTCCTGATCTTGGCCTGTCAGTGCTTCAGATCTGCTTCACTTGGGAAAAAAAAGCCCCGCGCCAGAGATCTGGAGAGCTTGGAGGGTTAGAAAGTCAATTGCGTGCTCGTCAAGATTGAGTTGAGCGAAGCTATAAGCTGTCGGACACCTTGTTTTGTCCTGTAGCACACCTTTTATCCTCATCCCACCCTGTTACTGTTGGCCTGTCAGACACTACTCCTGCTGCAGTCGCCCAGAAAGGAAGGCGTGCCGTACGGATGTGCATGGTGCATCGTCCATCGTCGCGGTCGCGGGGCAGCATCCCTCCGACTCCTCAAGGTACAGCTCCGGATTACCAAGTCCATCATCCCATCATCTTGACGCCGCTATCTTTGTCCTCACTTGATCGCAATGCAGGTAGGATAGATCATCTATCTTTCTTCACTCTATCAGATCACTTTCACATTACACCATGGATCCCATCGTCGACGACCGCGATCCTCCCAAGGATCTCTCTCACCACTTATCTAGAAACGCCAAATCCAGAGAGGCCAGCGCTGTCAAGCAATTCTACAAGTACTTTCAGATTCCCGGTATTGGTCAACTTGCTGGTGGCTTGCCAAATCGTTGGTATTTCCCTTTCGACACCCTCGAGGCCAAGGTCGCCCCTCCGAACAGATGGCAGCCGACCCCAAACAAACCAATCGATCCGCCACCAGAGAACGATAGCGCATCTGCCAGTAACAGCACCGATAAGCCTCCATTCACCCAGTCGAACAACTTGCTGGTCCCTCATGCCTCCCCCGAACAGAATCCGCTCAAGAAGATCGACTTGGAGACTGCCCTTCAGTATGGAACAGCACAGGGCTACCCGCCGCTCTACTATTTCCTTCGCCAGCTGACTCGCAACCACCTGCACCCAAACGTCCCTTACCGAGGCGGTCCGGAAATCATTCTGACCTGCGGAAACACTGATGGCTTCTCCAAGGTCCTCCAGACTTTGACCAACGAATGGAGCCAAGAGAAGGACTGGGCAAGAGACCGGCAGGGACTCCTGGTTGAAGAGTTTGCATACATGAATGCCGTTCAGTCTGCTAGACCACGCGGTCTCAACATCGTTCCCGTGGGTATTGATGATGAGGGTATGCGGACCGAGGGCAAGGGCGGTCTTCGTGATGTACTGGAGAACTGGGATTACAACAAAGGTCGGATACCACAACTCATGTATACTGTAACGTAAGTCTTGCTATGTCACTTGCAGGGAGATGAGCTAAAAGTAAACAGCATGGGACAGAACCCAACTTCTGGTGTCTTATCACTAAAGCGACGTCGTGCCATCTACGAGCTCTGCTCAAAGTACGACATTATCATTGTTGAAGACGACCCATATTGGTACCTTCAATACCCTTCAGCGACTGCACGCCTACCAAAGAAACCGGAAGAAGCTCCTACACCGAACTGGAAATCATCCGGCTTCGACTTCCTCGACTCCCTTGTTCCCTCGTCACTCAACATCGACCCGGACGGAAGAGTCATTCGGCTCGACACCTTCTCAAAGACAGTCGCACCAGGATGTCGACTCGGCTGGATTACAGCACAGCCTGCTTTGGTCGAGCGTATCCTCCGAGTCACCGAGACCAGCACCCAGCAGCCGTCGGGCTTCGTCCAGAGCATGATCGCCGAGCTGCTCATGGGTCCACAAGAGACTAGAGACAAGATCCCGCCAAACTACGAAGGTTGGAAGGCAGATGGCTGGACTCGATGGATCGAAGGTCTTCGTGGAAATTATGAACGAAGAATGAATGCCATGGCAAAGATCATGGACGCGAATAAGGAGCTCGTCAAGACTGGACGACGTAATTCGTTGTCCGAGGCACTGGCTGCGACCTCCTTACAAGACACGGATGACGACGATTGGGCAGTTGTTGAGAAGACTCAGCTATACTCTTTCGACTGGCCGGTCGGCGGCATGTTTCTCTGGATGAAGGTTCACTTTGAGAACCATCCCTTGGCTGGCAAGGTTGACGGCGCGAAGTTGAGCCGGGCTCTTTGGGTTTTCTGGACCACAAAACCTTACCTGGTCCTTGTCGCTCCAGGAAGCATGTTCTCACCTACTGCTGAGATCAGAGACACAAAGGGCTGGCAACATTACAGACTCTGCTTTGCAGCATGTGACGAGCCACAGCTTGAGCCAATCACAAAGAGAGTCGCAGACGGGGTCAATGGCTTCTTCAAGATCAAGAGCGTCAAGCAAATTGATGACTTGCTCAAGGAAGATACCGCCTCAGTCGAGTCCCAGGCGGATTTGCAGAATCTCGGACAGCTGACCGGATTGTGCCTCTAGACCTTCCGATAGATTGTACTTTTTGTAATGACACGATGCATGATCACTCTCACAGCTCGCTCATGCCTCACAATTCTCGAGGACCTTCCTCACCACATCTCTGATGTCCTCCTTCTTTACACCCAAAAGGCCGGAGTCACTGTCCTCCCACGACTCTGCCACTCTGCACCTCCCCTGTCCCTCATCCAACAATTGCGCCACAACGAGATCCAGCACCCAACCTCTATCCCCACTGGACAGTTTCGCCCTTCCCTTTTCCAACAAGTCCCTCGTCGTCCCCTTCCCCACCTCCCACTTCTCCCCCGTCACCTCCTCAAACGCACCCAACACGTCCTTCTGACAAGTCATCACACTCATCACCCTCACGAACTGATTCCTAGTCTCCTCCTCCCTCCTCAAAACCCCGACCACTGCCGCCGCTATCCCCTCCAGCGTCGTGCCCGTCCACTCCTCGTCTCCCTCATCGTAAATGACAGCTTTCCTGCCCGCTACATCGAATCCCAACGTCGGAAACTTGCCCAGCGCCCAATCAATTGGATTACCAGTGCTAATGCCCGTCCAGCTGAACCGCTCATCCTCCCCGGCGAGACGAGCAGCGAGGTCCCATCCTTCCTGTCTCTGAGCTTGAATTGATGCAAATTCCGGCAGTCCCTTGCTCGTAGGACCCCAGCCAAAATCATTGAGGATGAAGCGCTTCACGCCAGCGGCATGGGCTGCGCGGATGAATGTGGGTTGGAGTGATACGGCTGCGGGGCCGGTGAGGGAGACGATGGCGTCGAAGCCGTGGAAGGCGGAGGTGAGGGACGGGAGGGTGTAGGGGGTGCGGATCAGGGGGATGGACGAGGGGTGTGGGGTGGTGGACTCGGGTCGGGTGATGATGGTGACGGAGAAGGAGGCATTCACGAGGGCGGTGGTGGTGGGGGTGCCGAAGTTGCCGGAGGCGCCGAGGATGGCGATCTTGTGGAGGGTCATGATGGTATAGGGCTAGTAGGATGGATAGATGGAGAGATGGGAATGCCTGGGCGCTGCCAGGCATGGGGATAGCGGTGCGTGATAGGAGAGTCATGGAGGATAACTCGTCTGCTTACCGTGCAGTATGGCTGCGCTACGGGCGGTCTGATGCCGCAGTTGGCCTCGCCTGATGCTCGCTATACCATGACTTCGTATCGATAGGCCGAAAAGTCGATGTCACGCGCTGAACAGCTCCGCTCCTGCTACCTGTGAGAGAATCGTGTCCGCTTGCCGGGCCTCTCTGCTCGCGAATTGATCTCCTAAGTTTTTGAGCGATCTGCCGTTTTGGGCTTCTCAATCCATAGGATGTTCAACGTCGCGCCTGCATAAAGGTGCAGAGAGTTGCATGAAGAACGCGGAGTCACACACCGAAACGCGTCCATCTCCTCGCATCTCCGAGAGATCCAGCCCTTTCCATCATTCAAACTTCCAAACATGCAAACATCTGGTCCGGCAGAACGGCACGGCTGCATGTGGCTGTCGATCACAAAAGCCAGCTCGAGATGAAACATCCTGCCTTGGACCCCGTCCCCATCACACCGCAAGAGGAAACTTGACCATGATCCGTCTTGGCCTGGTATTTAGCCGAAACAGCTGACCGTCAGGCCCTTCTCCAGCTTATCCTACCCCATCACCCACATTGAACCATTTGCTTGGCCTGGGGCAGAGGTGCATTGCCATGACTGAACCCCGCAAGTTGATGCTACATGCCCGGCTTGGATATGGGTGTGGGTGAGTCGTGTTCGGTGCTACTGCGGAGGTAGCATAAATGGCACCATGTCGCTCCGGTAGAAGTATAGGTTTCCTTGCATTTCCTGTCGTTGCATCCACAGTCACAATGGTTGGAGCTACACATGCCCCCGGGGCTGCTGATCCTATTCTCACAAAGGCGATCGAGGCCGACAAGGTGCCATGGTACCAGAAGCCCAATTTGCGGTCCCTCTATCTCTTGCTCTTCCCGACATGCATGTGAGTAGCCATACCTCATGAGCAAGACTTCCCGAGCTGACGAGATGGCAGGGGCATCGAGATAACCTCTGGCTTCGACTCTCAAATGATCAATGCAGTCCAGATCGTCGACTCATGGAAGATATTCTTTGGCCGTCCGACAGGAGCACTCCAAGGTATCATCGGAGCCATGTATTCGCTTGGTGCTATTTGCAGTCTGCCATTCGTCGGTATCATCAATGATCGTTTTGGACGCAGATGGGCCATCTTCATTGGTAGCTGCAGTAAGTTCACAAACCTGAGGCATGTCTTTGACGACGCTGACATTGCCTTGTCATGATCTTTGGTGCCATTCTACAGGCGGCGTCCAATGGTGTTGGCATGTACCTGGCAGCACGCTTCTTCCTTGGGTTTGGTATCCCAATGTGCATTGTCGCTGGGTCTGCACTCCTCGGTGAGCTCGGATACCCGAAAGAGCGACCCATCCTCACGTCCCTCTTCAACTCATCCTACTTCGTATGTATGGTATATTCGTGCAGTAGGATCATTCGCTGACGTGCTCTAGATTGGAGCCATTCTTGCTGCTGGTATTACCTTTGGCACTATGACCATTCCCAATGATTGGGGCTGGAGAGTTCCATCGCTCTTGCAGGCGGCTCCATCTCTGCTACAGGTCTGCTTGATCTTGTAAGAACAAACGTGCGTACAGACTAAGATCGTTCTGTTGACCATTACAGCTTCATTCCCGAGTCACCTCGTCATCTCATCAGCAAGGACCGCAAGGACGAAGCACGAGCCATCTTGATCAAGTATCATGCCGAAGGTGACGCGACTTCTGAGCTCGTCAATGCGGAGATTGCCCAGATCGAGGCAACAATATTCTTGGAGCTTGAGCAGTCTAAACAATCTTGGGCCGATCTCTTTCGAACAAAGGGAATGCAACGACGAATGTTGATCTCCGGTCTGCTCGGGCTCTTCACCCAATGGTCTGGCAACACGCTTATCTCGTACTACCTCGACAAGATCCTTACGTCTGTTGGTTTCACAGATCCCATGACCAAGGGCAAGCTCAATGTCGGACTCACCTGCTGGAATCTGATCAACGGCACAATCATTGCTTTGCTTGTTGGCCGCTTCCGCCGCAGAGTCATGTATCTGATCTGTACTTGCTCTCTGCTTGTGGTATATGTTGGCTGGACCATCACTCAAGAAAGATACCTCGCCACTGCCAGTGCAGCTGCCGGCAACCTTGTCATCTTCTGGATGTTTGCCTACTCTCCATGCTACAACATGGGCTATAATGCTCTGACATACACCTTTCTCGTCGAGCTCTGGCCTTTTGCTCAAAGATCTCGCGGCATTGCATTCTTCCAGCTCTTTGGACGCGGCGCTGGCTTCTTCAACACATTTGTCAACCCCATTGGGCTGGACGACATTGGTTGGAAATATCTCATCACGTACTGCTGCTGGATCGCCTTTGAGATTGTGGTCGTGTACTTTCTGTTTCCGGAAACGTCAGGCCGTACGCTCGAAGAACTGGCGTTCCTGTTTGAGGATTCTCATCTGGCTGAAGAGCAAGCTCGTGTCACGGACAAGCAATTGCACGGCGGTGCAGTCGAATTGGAGGATAAGAAGGAGGCGACCGTCCAGCAGAAGGAAGTTGCTTAGAACGCTATGAGAGATGGAGAGAGTCCTATGGATAATAATGGGTATGCAAGATATGAATGACCCATGAATCAGGGAACAAGCCGACTGCCGCCCACCGTGACAGGATCTTCGTGCGGCTCCGCAGCTGCCGTCGCATTTAAATTAAAAGCTCGGGCCGCAAGAACAGCCTCCTTGGCCGAGACAAAAGCTGGCGCTAAAAAGGTCGATCCCGAAACGCGAAACGCACCTGCATATCTACCCTCTGTAAACCCCTTTGCATTGCCGCCGCCCCGAGGACTTTGGGTTTGTCCTTTTTGCATGACAGAAACACTCGATGACGAGCAGGATGCATGCAAGTGACCGCGTGACCGACTATATCACCTACGGGAGATTGGGCCAGACGCAGGAATGTGGACAACAACAATGCACAACCACGTCCCCGGAGCACATGCCGGGCGACTTTTCAACCACTCAGGGCCTTGGAACCCCGTGTTTCGGATCTCGCTGCGTCACCCAAGCATCCTGCTTTATTAAAATGAAGATGCACCTCCAAAGAGGGGCCAATGGATAGCAGAAGCCGTAGATGTAGTCGCGTGATTGGACCGTTGAGGCTATCCCCGTGGCCACGCCGAGATCTTGGGATGCCAATGGCAAGGTAAAAGCATCTCCGTGTCCCCTTGCCTCCAACCTCCCCAGCTGTGCCTCACCCTCGCCGTCGACCTTTTCTCTTACCACCACATTCCTTGCATCCAGTCGCTCATTTCGTTCGCTTGCGAACATACACATTCGTTTCCACGCGCAAAACAGTCACTCTCTTCCACATCGCCCGGCTCGATATCCACACTCGTTACTATCAAACGTCTATCACCAAGTCCGACCAACGCTCGCTTGACACCTCCCGGCTCAAAAATATCTCGAGGATAAACGCAGCGCGTCATCGTATCACTGCCCAAGACTCGCAGCGCGACGTTCACGTGGCATCCGCTATCTTGCTTCACCTGACAACGACGTGCAGCCTATCTCCATCCTTGCCATATCCACTTTCCACCGCCGCCACTCGACCTCACACATCGATTTCGACCGAGCTCCAAAAGCTCACCACACAATCTCCACACCTTCAACTGTCGTCAACGAACATCTCCAACCTCGTCGCTGATCTCTGGTGACTACCATGGTGTCGCTAAAGTCAACCGCGCTGGTCGCGACTGCTGTCATTGGCGGCGTCGATGCATTTTGGCGCATGCCATGTCGCTCTCGCACCGGTCTGGCTCGTCTTGATCCCCTGGTCGCTCCCGGCAGTCTCTCCGACCACACTCACGCTATTCACGGTGGTGGCAGTAAGTGTTGAACACCGAAACAAAATCCTCACATGGCTGACCACTTCACACAGACTTCGGCAAGGATGTCAAGGCAACGGAACTAAAGGCTTCTGAATGCACGTCGTGCGGGGTGACTCAAGATAAGTCTGCATACTGGACCCCCTCCCTTCACTTCATGTATCCAAATGGCACTACTGTCGTTGTCCCACAGGTCGGAGGTATGCTGGCATACTACCTCCTTTACGGTAACAATTACGACGGCTCCGGCAAGATCACCGCCTTCCCCGACGGCTTCCAGATGTTGGCCGGCGACATGAACTTGCGCAACTTCTCCAACCTCCCAGTCCCTGACAAGCCAACCTACCAATGGACTCCCGAAGAGTCGACCCAGCCAGCGCTCCGTCAGAAGGCTATCGGCTTCAACTGCATGAACTACAAGCGCGCCCCTGAACCGACTCTCTACCGTCACTTTATGCCTGAGAAGTCTTACCTCGACGCCAACTGCGCTGATGGCATTCGTCTCGAGCTCATGTTCCCCAGCTGCTGGAACGGCAAGGACCTCGACGCCCCCGATCACAAGTCTCACGTCGCATACCCCAGCTTCGTCATGACCGGCAAGTGTCCTCCTGGCTACGATGTCAAGCTGCCCAGTCTGCTCTATGAGACTATCTGGAACACCTACGCATTCAAAGGCATTGACGGACAATTCATGTTCTCATACGGTGACCCTACTGGTGAGACGCGACTGTTGTATGACATTTTGGACACGTACTGACAAGCGTAGGCTATGGTTATCATGGTGACTTTATGATGGGCTGGGACTCTGTCGACTTCCTCCAGCAAGCCGTCGATACCTGTACCAACCTCTCCGGCAATATCCAAGACTGCTCGATCTTCGACATCCAGACCGACTACTCCGCCGCAGAGTGCAAATTCCAGGAGCCTTCGATCCTCAGCGACGACGATGTTGCCGGACCTCGTGATGGCCTCCCTGTCAACGTTCCCATCCAGCCTGGTCCTGGCTACGCAACCAAGTACGCTCTCGTCGGAGCTGGTGAAGCCACCTCTTCGACCGGTAGTGTCAGCATACCGACACCATCATCCGTGCCGGAGCTCCCGTACACACCGAAGCCAAGCTCTACCACCCTTCCCGCTCCAGTATCTCCAGCGCCGTCAGCCTACACTTCGCCAGCGCCAGTACCCGTCCCGGCGCCTTCTTCATCCCCTACTCCCAGCTCTTACGCTCCTCCTCCACCTGTGCCTACCTCGGCTACTACTCCTGCACCAGAAGTTCCAGTCAAGCCAGAGACTGCACCCAATCTCCCAGTCATCGGCACAAGCTACGTCACCAAGGATAACGAGGTACTGGAGATTGTGATAGTGCAGGCATATGTCACTGTTACCGAAGGTCAGGCGCCTCCAGCTGCGGAAACTCCTGTCCCACAAAGGAAGAAGCTCATGAGGAAGCACCTCGGGGCGCACAAGAGACATGTCCACCACCACGGCGAGGCGTAGTGGACACCAACACACAGCAAACCAACTTCCAGGAGATGTTACGATACCCCGAAGAAATAGAGATGAAGGATTGATGAAGGCGACGAAAGGCACAAAAAAAGGTATCCCCTGTTTCCACCCCCCCTTCGCCCGCACCTGGCTGCCCACCAGATGCGGTGCTTGCTTTCTTGTTTTTTGCCTGCTCTTTTACAACGACCTCGACTTCCGCTGGACGGACTGACGGACGGACGACTGGACTCGGATGTGATGGCGTTCTGGTGGATCCGGACTGGTGGCATCGGCATGGTTTACGGACACAAGGCAATGATTTGATGAGGTTTACGGCTGGATAGCGGTGGGGGTATGGGTGTGGGTCAAGGGGATACGGGTGATGGAGGGATACCAAATCAACGAGGAAGCAATCAAATGAAAGACCTTCAGCGAGACGACGTTGACCATGCGTGATGTGACCCTGGGCGATTTGTCGTGTGGACTATGATGCTGCATGATCATCTTGATTGCTAGAACTGTCGCCTATGACCTGGCAATCAAGACCGTCTCGTTCTCCAGGTCATCGACATCGCCATCTTGGCTGCTCGAACTTAAGACAGAGCTCCAGCGCCACTTACTGGGCCTGCATTCAGGGCGACCCGTCAGGAGACGCTGAGATGCGCGATATAGAGTCTGAGCCGGACTAACGTCCCTGAAACCACCAGGCAGCAGCAATACCAACTTGATTGTCGAATATCGCGCACTTGCTAACAGACTCGATCCAATGCTGAGAGAAGAAGAAGTTTGGCATTACCGAGATTTTCAGGTTCTCCGTCACACTTGGCGTTCTGTCTAAATTAGTTAGCCGTCACTACTAAATAAAAGACAGTACAGCAAATTGCTTATAACTCTCCCAATTCGTCGTTTGAAGCCGTGAAACTTGGTGTAATAGTCTATATCACTCCAAAGAAGGTGTAATAGAGCGCTAACTCTACTAGCTACTATAGGTTATTACTACTCCGAGTACTAGTACTACTACGCTATAGAGCTACTTAACACTAGCCTCTTTACTAATCAGTAGATAGCTAATGCTTGTAGTGTATCTAGACGATTAGTTCTTCGATATAAGAAGAATATTAAACTCTTTAGAGTAGTATAATTGCCTTATATACTAACTAGCCTAAAGTAGCTAATTAATCCTATAGCGCTATTAGCACTTCTCTAAGCTCTTATTCATAAGCTAACTATATACCTTAAGGAGATAGTAGTCTTCCTCTTTGACCTCTATAGAGTTACTATCTCTTTACTAACTATTTACTACACTCTAGAGAACATAGACTAGAGTTAGAAGACTACTTAGAGAGTTACTATATAGTAGTACTAAGAACTCTATAATGTGCACTAGGCAGTAATAAGCGAATTTAATGCTTATTAGCTAGTCTTTATAGATAAATCTAGATACGACAAGTGTATTAGTATATATAAGATAGGCTAGTTACTACAAGAAGTAACTCTAGCTAAGGTTATTAGCTATAACCGAGGCTAAAGGGTATATATATTGCTAGCTTATACTATAGATAGCGTCCTTACTATAGATATATATACTAGATTTACTAACGAGGATCGGTATAGCACTTAGCTAGAAGAGTAAGTACTACCTCTCTATAGTTGCTTCTCTAAGGCTAAGTTAGTACTTATTATAGATAACGCCTTCTTCTACTATTTAGAGAGAATTATAGAGTTATATAATACCGCTAGCGTAAGAGTAGTATATCTACCTCCTTACTTACCTAACTTTAATCCGATTAAGAAGTACTTTAGCTAGCTAAAGAATATAATAAAGTAATACTAGAGCCTTTAGGAGAGTAGTAAATACCTCGAATTTGAGTAATTTATCGCTAAGTGCGTAAGGATAAGTAGATATAATAGTACTATAGTAAGAGGTTACTTTAGAAACGTATATATAGAAGTTTAATAGCGTTATTCTTCCTAATTAGAAAGGAGCAATATTAAAGCCTTTATAGACTTTTTAGTCTCTCTCTATCCCTTACTAACTCGCTTATTTCTATACCTCTTCTACTTCTCTATATTACGAACTATTCTATTAGTAACCTCTTAAATAATCCCTTAAGAAACTAGCTAATCTAGAGACTTAGTTTTTAATATATAAAGATCTATATACTACTTGTTAAGGAGGTAGAAGGCCTCCTCGAGCTTCTCTTTCTAAGTAAGTTTTTAAACCTCTTCTTTCTACTAGTTAAAGTAAGAGTAGAGAGCTTAATCTATACTTATCTCTTCTTAAAGAGGTAAGCTTCTTATCTTAAGAGTTATTAGAGCGCCTCCTCTAGTAGAGCTTACCCCTTAGCCTAAGAGTAGCTAGTAGTCGAGATTTAGTATAAAGTTTACTAGCTATAATTCCTTTATAGTTTTTAGCTACTAGTCGTTAGTAACTAATCTTATTTTTAGTACCTCTAGAGGCTTATCGATAGTCGCTTCTTGCCGAGAGATTGCCTTAGCTTACTTACGCTAGTTAGTGTTATATATCTTGTAATAACGCTAAGTTCTTTAATCGATATAGTAATAGTCGCTCTTAGTGCTAAAGCTATAATTGCCTAGATACTTCTACTAGTTAATTAGTTAAGTATAGTTTAAACTATAGCTAGTAGTAACTTAATTACTCTATAATAGCTCCTCTAGTATCTATATAGTAGTAGACGATCTTAGAGTAGCACAAGAGAGATCTTTAGAAGTGTATTATAGTATTACCTCTATAGTAATTTACTCTTCTAGATACTAGAGAGACTACCTCCTTATTGCCTTATTAAGCTAACTCTAATCTAGTAACTCTCGAGCATAATCTACCTTGCAAATACTATACTATAATAGCTTAGCTACTATCTTAAACAAATTTAACTCGAACCTCGCTACTTCTCTCTAGTTAAAGCACTTACGAACTTAAGGCTTATATGCGTCTATCTACTATAATTATACTATCTTATCTAGTACCGACTAAGTATTATAGTAGAGGATTAAGGTACTAAGCTTAAGAGTCTAGAGTATAGTCTAGTTTAATAGCTAGTTAGAGTACTTATACTCTAAGCTTATACTATTATACTAAGATTAAGAGATAGCCTTAGGTAGTAGTAAAGAGTTAAATACTAGTTAAGTAGAAGAGAGCGTAGCTACTACCGCCGCCGCTGCTGCCGGAGGTACTACCTCCTCTAGTAGCGGTAAGAGTAGTATTTAAGAGCCTAGTAGTAAAGGTACTTAAGGCTCTTATATAGAAGGAGAATTAATACTACCTTACCGTCGCCGTAGCTTCTTTTAATAGCTAGCTAGAGGTTAAGGGTACTATTGTCTCTTAGCTAGCTACGTAGCTAGTAGTAATAGTAGCTCGTTACGCATGTACTATAATAGTTTACTATTTCGACTAGAGCGCCTTATAGTCTATTATACCTTTTTTTAGCTTTAATTTTTCACAAATTACAAGCAATTAGTAAGTTTAGAGAGTAGTTTTTATTTTAGTAGTAATAGCTAACTAATTTAGATAGAACGCTAAGTGTAATAGAGAACCTAATAATCTTAGTAGATAGTTTTAGTAGTTGTATTAAAGGCTTTAACTATAGCCGATCGCTTCTCCTCTATCGATTACGCTAAGGAGTAATTAATAATAGCTTAAGGCTTGTTAGTAATAGTACTAACGCTATCGGTAACGCTCTATAACTATAAAATTAGTTAAAGGAAGAGCTTAAGGCCTTAAGCTTCTTCTTTAACTAGATTTAGAGTTATAAAAGGCTTAGCGTTAACTTCTTTAAGCAAATTTAATAAGATAGTTAAACTCTATTAACTTTGTAATATATTACTCTATTACTTTACTAGGTAATTAGTACTCGTAACTATATAGAATTCGTAGCTAAATAGTGTAAACTAGTATCTAGCGATATACTAGTTACCTTATAGCTATAGACTACTATTAGTATCTCCTTATCTACTACCTCCTTAACTATATTATCTCTTCTATCTATCTTCTTCTTCTTAATTACTATAGCCTTCGTAGTTAAGCTATTACTTTACACTAGTAAGTATAGAGCTACTAGCTTATCTAGCTAGTTTAGTATTATTGCTAAGGCTAATTCTAACCCCTTAGACCTTATAGACCTTAGTAGTGTTAGTAGTAAGCTTAATCTCGGAGATAGAGAAGAAAAAGAGTATAGTAAGTAAGGACGAATTAGTTAAATCTAAAGTAGAGAAGAAGGAGAAGGAGAAGAAGAAAGAGACTAAGGTTATAGTCTTATTATTAAAGAAGAGAGGTAAGTAGCTAAAGTAATCTTAGCTAGTAAAAAAGGCTAAAGCGACACTATAAGCTACTACGCTAAAGAAGGCTAGTAAGCACTAGAAGGAAGCGAATAAGAGAGTAGTCGTTACTATAGTATATAAGATTAGTTATACTCTT
This sequence comes from Elsinoe arachidis, assembly GCA_013372555.1. NCBI lineage: Eukaryota > Fungi > Ascomycota > Dothideomycetes > Myriangiales > Elsinoaceae > Elsinoe > Elsinoe arachidis. The sequence continues at coordinate 2,650,821 of JAAPAX010000007.1, read as the reverse complement.
ATTAATAGTAAAGATTCTTTAGTATAGTTTAAGGTACTACGAAAGGCATAGCAAAAGAAGACTAATATCGACTACTAGAACTTACGCTATACCTTTACTAGTTAGATTAATAAGTACTAGAGTTAGTAATCTAAGTACTACGAAAATAATTCTAGTAGTATAGAGGATATAATAGAGAAGAAGTACTACCTTAATTACTTTATTAACGAGATCTAGATACTCTTTAAACGCTAGCTCTAGAAGAGTAACAATAAGATTACTAATACTAAGGCAACTCGTATAGATTATAACTTAATAGCGCTTACTACTTAGTAAGACTCTTATAGTTAGTATAAGAGTAAGACTACTAAGGTTAATACTAAGAGAGAGGCTAAGAGTAATAGAGCGTAAACTAGTAATACTAAGAGAGAGGTTAAAGAGGTAGTACTAGATAGCTAGATTACTTAGCTATAGAGTAGTACTCCTTTATAGCCTTAAGCTATAAGGTCGGAGACTTCTTCTAGTAGCTAAGGAGGTAATAATAGCTTAGCTAGTAGTTATAGAAGAGACTCTTAGAGTACTAGTCTCTACTATTATAGTAGCTATTAAGATACTAAATCTATACTAGATAAGACACTTATAGTATATATCTAGCTAAAGACTTAGTAAGTAAATAGAGTAGCTTCTAACGAGATTAGTAACTTATAATTATCTTTAGAAAGGCTTAAGTACTAATAGGAGAAGAATACTACTCTTCTTTATACCTTTTTAGAGTATATAAATTATAGTAAAAATTAGATAATAAGCTTAAATTAGACTTAGAGATTTTATATCTATTAGTACTATCTAAATCGAGCTATAATAGATAGAAGTTACTATATCTTCGAGAGTAAAGCTAATAAGAGATAAAGTTTAAGATAGAAGTAAAAGTACTTATATAGTGTTTAAAGTAATAATTTTAATATTAATTAATTTATCTTCGTAAGCTCTATTAATTAATATTAAAATTATCTATTATATAAAGTATTTTAATATAAAAGTACTCTATAAACGCTACCTTCTTGTCCTTTATGTCTAGTATTACTAATTACGAGTAAACTTTATTTTCTACCTCTTTCTCTACTAATTTTTATATCTCTTCTTCTTCTATAAATTTACTAATCTATAAGTACTTCTCTACTAATAGTAGATTATAGTTAAACTATAGCGTAATAGTGTTCTTTCTAGTTAAATAGGTATAGATATTCGTTAATAGTACTATAGTATAATATATAGTACTAACTAGCTACTTACCTTTATATAGGTCTTTAGTAAAGCCTATATATATCTACTTCTATTAAACTTTACTAAAGCTATTCTTAATAGCTATATAGAGAGAGGATATTACTATATTAAAATCTAGCCTATTATTATCTAGGAATTGCTAGCTAGACTTATACTAATATAGTACTATTACCGAGAAGCTAAGGCTATAAGTGCTATCGCTATATACGTATAGTTACTTACTACTAGCTAGCTAGCTAGTATTAATCTTAGAGAGCTTAGCCTTTATAATAGACTAGTTCTATATTATCTAGTTATTCTCCTTACTACTAAAGAGTCTAATAAGCGAACTAATTAGACTATCTAGTGTTATAATTACTTAGAACTTAAGGCTATAGCTACTATAATAACTACTATACTAATTTTGTTAGTTAATAAGAGGTTATTAGAAGTCTCGGAAGATACTATTAATAAAGCTCTAAATTTGCTTACTTCCTCTAGTATCTTTAATAGTATATTTAAACTCCTCTAATAGCTCTCTATTATTAAGCTATAGGTACTATACTATCTTATTATAGAAGAGCTAGTCGATATAATAGATTATATTAGTAAATATAGAGAATATCTAGCCTTAGTATCTTCTAAAGAAGATATAAAGCATACTCTAATATACTAGATAGGTAAGGTAGAAGAGCATAAGGCATATTATAGCCTCTAGTAATAGCTAATTTCGATTACTATATTTAATCTTATCTATCTAGAGGAGTTAGATAAGCTTATTAATCTAGTCTTTATTAAACTTTATATTATTCTTAAAGGTACTAGGAAGCTAGTAGTCTATATACTAATCGAACTAAAGATAAGAATAAGGTAGTTAATACCTATATATAGAGCGCCGAGAGTAGCGCTCCCCTTAGCGCCGAGGTTAGTAGTAGTAGCGGCGCTCTCGGTAGTAGCGGAGGTAGAGGTATAGTACTATAATATTATTAAAGTTATTATTAAAGACCTCTATAATTACTAACACCTTTTAGCTAGAGTTACGCTCTATACCGACGACGAGGTAGCAAAATTAACTTAGTAAAAGATTAATACTAAGAGGCTTTAATTGTACGCCGGCCGCTAGCTATTTTGGCGCAGCCAGCGTACTCTTAAGGCACACGCTAATGTAGCCACAGACCCACCGGTTGAGGCCTTCATCGCAACTGCTAAAACCGTCTATTGGCAAAGAAGCAACCTGCATCTGTTGTCCCACGCGTCATTGACCTCGGCAATTCCTTCTGACCAAACTCTCCCTTATCCATCCACAGAAATCATCTTTATCCCGAAATGGCCATGGACCGCTCTGGATTTGATTGACGCGAGACGGCACAGTCATTGGGAAATCAGCTGTCCGGTAGACTGAACACCCACTTTCCGGCGCTAAGACAGATACGAGCATGAGCTGAAGAGCTGCAGTATAGCTCCCTGCCCTTTCTTCAGCTACCAAATATCTGTGCCGAAGCGGCTGGGCGGCGTCAGGACTGACACTTGATACTCGCAACGGTCACACGAGCGCATCGAATCGCAATGTCCTTGCGAGATGTCGCGCATTCTTGGACGGAATTTTATCTTGCTGCCTGAGGATCGGACGCCCGTCACTATACAGCACCACCACTGACAGGACTGCCAAGATAGGGCGTCCTGCAGTTCGCTTGCAGGGGAACGCTTCTCGTGCACGGTAGCGATGCGCCTCCAAATTTGCTGGTCACGCAGCTCCTGGACGGCCTCACCGGTCAACTCGAGCGCGACAGCGCCAGCGCAGAGCTGATCACATAAGTACATCTCCTCATTCCTTCTAGAAGCACCACCATCATCCAGCGATGCACATCTCCAATTGCACGACTTCGACTTTGTTTACCATATACCGCTCAGCCGCAATGGCTACCATAGCCAGGAAACCCTCTCCGTTCACGCCAAAGGCCCGCAAGGTCGTCTTCGGATTCCTCATTTTCCATGCCTTTCTCTGCCTCGTTTGCTTCGGTCTCCGCCTAGGTTTCGAGCCTCGGAGCCGCACACCAAGGACAATCACTGGCGATCCCGCATGGCTGGAGTATCAAGAGCGACGTCGCAATGTAGACGATCGACGCTTTATCCTGTCCATGGTCAACACCGCCATTGAACCTTTCCTCGCAGCCGCCTTGATCTTCGTACTGGTCCAATTTAAGAGGCAACGCCGTGATGTCGGCAGTCTGCTCGTTCTCTTCGTCGTCGAGAGCGTGTATTGGATTGCGGCCTTCTCGACAGGGCTAGTGCTCGGTAGTAGTCCCAATGCGACACTGGGCGGTGCTATAATGGGTCTCTCAATGGTATGGGTCGCATACTTGGGGTTCATGTATCACAAGCAGAAGAAAAGCGACGCAGTCCCCACCCCAGCCGCGGATCAGGCCATTGTCTCGACAACAACCACCGCTACCACGAGCGTTTCTCCCTTTACACCCAGAGTGCGCAAGGTCGTCTTCTGGCTTATGATCGCTTACACTGTCCTCTGCCTTGCCTGCTTGGGCCTCCGTCTGGGCTTTGAACCCCTTCGTTTTGACACGCAGGCTGCCCAGGGTGAGTGGGCGGAGTTCCAGGAGCGGCGCCGCAAATGGGAGAATCAACGTTTCATCCTGTCTATGGTTAATACCGGTGTCGAGGCTATTCTCACAGCCGCTTTGGTGACAGTCATTGTACAATTCAAGAAACAGAAAAGAGACGTCGGGAGTCTCTTGGTGTTCTTCATCATCGAGAGCTTATACTGGATCACCGCCTTTGGGCTAGGCATGGGTCTGGGCAGCAGCCCGAACGCCACACTGGGAGGAGCAATCATGGGCCTCTCCATCATCTGGGTCATCTATTTCGGAGCCATGTACCACCAACAGCAGAAACAAGCTTCCCTCCCGGAAAGTGAACGCCAGGCATCGACTTCCAAACCAATCTCCCCGGTCTCCCCCTTCACCCGCCAATCCCACTTCGTCGTCTTCTGGCTCCTAGTCGCTTTCGCCGCGACCACACTCGCATGCTGGGCCGCTCGCTTCGGCGTCGAACCTATCCGCTACCAAGGCCCTTACGAAGGCAGCACGCCTCGCTACAGCTATCGCTATGAAAGCCACGTTCGCTTCTTGGAGAATCGTCAATGGCGCCTGTTCATCGTCAACACGAGCATCGAGCCAGTATTCATGATCGTTTTGGCTGTCTTCACGTTCCGGTTCAAGAAAGAGAAGTGCATGGCTGGGGCACTGCTGTTGATGTTTATCGCGGAAACGGTGTACTGGGCTATTTCGTTCGGGATCGGCTTGCACGTCGGGGGAATCGTGAATGTTACGCTTGGAGGGGCGGTCATGGGGCTTTGTGTAGTTTGGGATACGTATCTATTGGTTATGTGGAGGAGGCAGAGGAAGAGTGAGTATACTTGTTGGTGAACTTGGAATGAGGCTGACTTTGTCATAGTGCTTAAGGAGGAGATCGAGCTTGGGAGTAGCAATGTTCTCGATAGGAGCGGAGGCCGGAATGACTCGTTGGAGGGCGCGACTGCGTAGTCTGAGGTGATATCAACAGCACGAAAGGACTTGGGTGTTGAAGGAGAGTTACGGCTGTGTACATATATCGTCCCAGTCGGGAAAGGAGCACGTCGAGACCCTCGTGCCATGCCTCATACAATATGCTGGGTATTTCATGATGCGACTCTGCCGCCGTACACCTCCTATAAGGTTGCAATGTCATCATCCGACGACTGCTATCCGTTGCCGCCATCCATACACGTGACCTGCATGTCTATGAATCATGCGTGCACCTATGAGCGAGTCATTCGTGAGATCGTCCGCCGCCGTCGATCATTCGCGATCCCGTCCTCGCTGTTGTAACTCAAAGGCTAGTACAGCTTCTCTAGTACTAAAGGACTAGTACTAATAAGTCAGCACACGCACAGTAGATAATCGGTTGTTATAACTCTCTAAATGAAACACACGTCTCTCGATCCGATTTGCTAAGTATAATAGGTTATAAGCCTAGTACTTCTTAAGAAGTACTTAAAGCTATAGCAAATTAAGTGTATTATTATTAAAAAGGATTATTAAGCCGCCTATACCGGATTTCTAGACTAGCTATATTAGGATAAACACTTATAGTAGCCTATATATATCCTTCGTTAAACAGCTTAATAGACTAATTAAAAGTATCTATTAATTGCCTTTTAGCTAATTAATATATCCTTAAAAGGCTTAAACAAAATCTATAAAACTTAAATTCTTAAGAGAGAGAGCAATTATAATACCTAAAGAGTAACTCTAGAAGTTATCCTTATTAAGAAGAATATTATTAGTTATATATTTAGTAACCTTAACTAGATTAATAAGTAAGAGCCTTCTCTACTAACTAACTACCTAGGGAGTGTTAATAGTATCTCCTATAAAGTAGAGATAAAGAAATAGTAAAAGAATAATAGAATTATATATAGAATTATTATATTAAGGCTCTATAAGTCTATTAGACCTTACTATAGAACTACTCTAAAGACTATAAAGGGCCTTATAATAACTATTAAAGCTATATTTAGACTAATAGTGATTTATAAGCTTTATTAATCTATTAGAAAGCTCTACTAAGTAGTTCTTCTATTTAATAATAATATATTAGAGTACTATAAAAACTTTTAGAGGTGTATTTATTAGTATAATATTATAGTAGAACAAAAGGCTCTTACTACTAGCTAATAGACTTATTTTTATAGCCTCCTAGGTCCTTATATTATAACACTCTTTATAATAGACACTAAGGGAGCTAAATAGCTTAGGAATTAGAGGTTAACTCTCTAACCTAATATACTACTTAAGGTAATAATAGCCTCTCTAAGGAGAGAAAGACTACTCCTTAAGAAAAATAATCTAATATTTATAGCTATTAGTTATATTAAAGACTAATATATATAGTACACTTACTATGCTTATTTAAATACTAACTACTTTAAGTAGTATCCTAAGAAAGCCTCTAAAGGCTAGAGTAATAAGAAGGATAGTAAAGGCAAAAGTAATAAAAGAATAAAGAATAACTCTAAAGGTAAGACTAAAGAGAAGTTAGACAAAGTAAAAGGCTATTTAGTAGTAGATAAGGAACCTAAACCTAAGGGTCTAGAATCTAATAAATATAATAATAGAGACTCTATTATAAGTAAAGAAGCTATTATTATATCTTTATTATAGAGTAGCATAAATTATAATAACTATATCTAGGATTCTAGAGCATTAAAACACTTTATTAATAACAGATTATAGTTTACTAATATCTATATTATAAAGAAGCCTCTTAGAATTAGTTAGACTCTTAGAACTTAAAGCCTTATTTAGATAGAAGTTAGAACTATAGTTCTTACTATTATAAATAAGACTAGTAAGAAAACTACTATTAGCCTTAAAGGCTATATCTATTCTCTATTATCCCCTTATAATCTTATTTCCTCTAGGAAGATTACTAGAGTAGAAGGTATTAAACTCTTTAAACTCTAGCTCCTTAACAAGTATAATAAGGAAGTAGAAACACTTAAGGTAGATAGTAATATTAAATAGCTTTAAAACTTTAAGGTTTATAAGAGCAATAACAATCTTTATCTAAAGAAGACTATCTTTAGAAGGAACCTAAGCTATATTATAGTAAATCTAGCTATAGCTAGAACTACTAAGGTAATATCTAAGAGATAGTATTAGAGGCTTAGTTACTCTAGAAGTATAGTAATAACTTATATAAAGAACCTTACTATAGGAATAAAAGAGTTCTTATTATCTAAACTTAGCTACTACCTACTATATATAGTATTAAAGATATAACAAGTTATATTAAGGAAGCTAAGAATACTCCTATCTTACTTACTAGATAAGCTATATATTAACCTTATAGGTCCGATTAAACCTCTATTATATAAAGGGCATAGGTATAGTATATTTACTACCTATAGAAAGAGTAACTTTAAGAGCTAGAGGGCTTTACTTACTAAAGACTAAGTATTTAGCTTTATTAAGTACACTTCTCTATATAATAGCAAAGTATATAATAAAGCATTCTTCCTCTAGATCTTAGATAGTAGTAGTAAATTCTTAAGCCTAGAGCTTAGAGTAAAGATTTAAACCTAAGGTTAGAGATAGAATATTTTATTACTATATACTTACTATTAAAATAGTAAAGCAGAGTTAACTAATAAGATAGTTACTATTAGAATAAGATATATCTTTATTAACTATAGAATTCCTCTAGAGTTCTAGAACCTAGTTATTAAATTTGCTATTTATGTTATTAATAGAACTACTTATACTAAAACTAAGAAAATTCTACTTTAGGTCCTATATAAAGACCTAAAGGTTACTACTAACTCTATCTTACTATTACATATTAGACGCTTTAGCTATAGAGTATATATATATAATTATAATATTCTAAGATTATACAAATTCTAAGTAAGAGTATAGCTTAGATAGTATATAGGAATATAAGCTAACTCTACTACAAATTACCTAGTTTAGTAGCTATACTAGTACTAAGCTAAGAGTAAATAGAAGAATAGGTTCTTCTTTATCTCTTATATAACATTTAATAAGAACCTTACCTACTTAGACTAGTCTTATATACCTATTAAATAACTATATATTCTATAGACAAGGAATCTATAGATAGCTAGACCTAAGGCTTTATAGCTTTAGAGGGAGTAGACATTTATTAGCTAAAATAATATATAATTTAGTTATAAGAATCTAGAAACCTTAGACTATTAATTTTAATAATATCTCTATAATACTTAGGCTAAAGAACAATACCTTTATAATACTTAGGCTAAAGATTCTTCCTTAGGAAGTAATAAACTCTATACTAAAGCTTAAACCTTTAAATCTGCTTTATCTAATATATCTATAACTTTATTTAGAATACCTTATTCTTTATAAGAACAGAGGAAGTCTTAGTTAGAGCCTTCTATCTAATAGAGAAAGTCTTAAATAGAGTCTTCTATTAAATATAATAACACTAAGGATCTTATAATACTTCTACTAGAAGTCCTAGAGGAGCCTTATTCTATATATAATTTACCTAAGTATAAGACTAACTAGCTACTCCTATCTATAACTAATAAGGATGTTAATATACTTATAACACTATTTTATATAACTCCTACTACTAGCAAAAGGAGAAGATTAAAGTTATCTCTATTATTAGTAGTAAGATCTATTAGAAGATTACTTAGATTATATCGACAAATTAATTATAGAAGACTTAACTCTAGTAGGGTTATTAGTAATACTACTACCTTTAGTAGTATACTAAGGGAGAGAACCTTTAGACTAAATCTATAAACTATAAAAGAAGCTCTCTCTAGCTCTAAAGCTAGGCATTAGAAAGCTATAATAAAGGCTAAGTTTAACTTATTAATAGTAACTAGAACTCTTAAGATTATTAAGAAATCTTAGGCTCTAGCTAGATATAGACTAATAACTAGTAAATAGATATTTAAGACTAAAAGACTTCTAGATAGTTCTATTAATAAATATAAAACTAGATAGATAGCTAAAGGCTTTACATAGAGAGTAGGTATTAATTTTATTAAGACCTTTACTTTAACACTAAGAGCTAAAACTAGAAGAGTTATTCTAGTATATGCTCTTTATTGTAATTAGGTAATTATAATAGCTAATGTAATTACTATATTCCTTAGGCTAGATATTAATCTTAAGAACTATATCTACTACCCTAAGGGAGTCTCTATTAAGGACTTAGCTAACAAGCTTATTATCCTAATAAAGGAGCTTTATAGTCTAAAACAAGCTACTACTCTTTAGTATAAAGCTATTATTAAAGCTCTTAAATTACTTAGGTTTATTAGATTAGAGAGTAATACCTATCTCTTTATTAGCAAGTTCTATATTATGTTAGTGTATATTAATAACTTTAGAATTATTACTATATATTAGAAATATACTAATAAGCTAGTATAAGACCTCTATATTAAGTTCTCTATAAAAGTAGTAAGCTCTAATCTCTTCCTTAGTGTCTAACTCTATAGAACAAAGAATATAATTAAGATTAAGTAATTATACTATACTAGGGAGAAGCTTAAAGGTTATAATCTTCTCTATATAAGGATAGTTAAGTATCTAATTAATATAATCTATAAGCTAAATTATAGTTAGGTTAATACTAATAACTATTAGAAGTTTAATATAATTATTAGTAAACTTTAGTATCTTACTAATAACACTAGGCCTAATATTAGTTATACTACTAATTATTTAGCTAGATTCCTATAAAATCCTTTAGTAGCTTATATTATTACTAGTAGATAGATCTAGAGATATATTAATAGAACTATTAAGTATAGCCTAACCTTTAGAAGAACTAATAGATTACTTAGTAATACTATTTAGGCCTACTCTAACTCTAACTTTGCTAGTAATAATGAAATATTAAGGTTAACTACTAGAACTATTATTTATATACTTAGTATATCTATTATCTAGAAGTTAAGACTTTAGAAGATTATAGTACTATTAAGCACTAAAGTAGAGTATTTAGTATTAACTAAGACCTATAAAGAAGTTAATTAGCTTAGAAATCTAGTTACTAAACTTAGGCCCCTTACTAATATTAACCTTAGTCTAGTTAAGATCTTTGTTAATAATAAGTTAGCTATTAAGTTAGCTAGAGATTATACTAACTTAAGAAGATTAAAGCATATTAATCTAAGGAATTATTATTATAGAGAGTAATATAAGCTTAGAACTATTAAATTAAAGTATATTAATATAACTTAGTAATTAGCTAATACACTTACTAAGTCTAAGTCTTCTAATAAGATTCTTTAATAATTACTATAAGGCTAATTATTTAGTACACCTTTATACTATATACTTATTTAGAATCTTATTTATAATGTTATTTAAAGTATAATTACTATACTACTATACTTATTAAGCTATCTTATTTATTAAAAGCTTATTATAGTCTATACTACTTTATTATTAAAAAGAGAGAAAGAAAATAGCTATCTCTACTATATTACTAGCTACTTAATCCTAAGTAAAATCTACTATTCTTTACCTTAATACCTTTACTATCTACTATCTTATACTACTAAGGCCGCTTTTATTCTATCTACTAATACTTATATAATAAGCTTACTTCTTCTTCTATAGAGAGCTCTTAGAGTTAGACTCTAAACTACTTCTCTTCTTTCCCTTTTCCTTGCTATTACTAGACTTAGTTATTAGTAGAGTCCCCTTAGAAGTTAGAGATAAGCTTATATTAGATATACTTCTTAGAATACTCTTCTAATTCTTAAGCTCTAGACCTTACCTATATAGCTAAGGCCTATTAGTCCTATTACTATATAATAACCTCCTCTAGATAGCCTTATAGTTGTCTATATACTCCCTGAACTTATCTATATACCTTCCCTAAGTGCTAGAATTATTTAGCTTAAATCTAGTAGGTGTAGGGGTAGAAATAAAGTACTTATCCTTAGTATACCTTAGCTTTAGAACATTAGTGTCCCTAACTAGATCTATATTAATCTTACTAGTTATACTAGATATAAAACTAGTAGTAGAAGAATAACATCTATAAGAGGAACTAGTAGGAGTTAAAGAAGAACTAGTAGAAGTTAAAGGAGAACTAGTTAGAGTTAAAGAACTAGTAGATAACTTAACTTTCCTTAAAGTAATTCTCTAGCTCTTTAGAAAGATATTATTAGAGATCTAAGACTAGAAATTACATTTAGAGCACTTATTAGAATAGATGTAGTTAGTATAAGCTCTACTATTAATTTACTAGAAAGTAACGTAGGTATTAAAGTTCTTTCCGAAGTAAGTTCTATTTATATTCTTAACGTTATAGTAGGTTAGGCTATTATAAACAGTTCTACCCCTTATATAGTGTATTAGAATTATAGGAAGGTAGTTAGCATTTGTAGTATATTAAGTTATAATATTAATAGTCTTATTAGCTATTAAAGTATTAACTAGAACTACTATATTATAAGCACTATTATTATTAGTAAATACTTTAACTTAAGATATCTATACTAGACTAGAAAGGCGATAAAGAGTATTAGACTTCTTTAGTAAGCGAAAGAAGAAGAAGACACTAATAATACTATTTATAGTAACTAAAAGACTAGAAGACTTAATTACTCTATCTAACATAGTAAGGATAATTATAATCTAAGCTTTAGAAAGGAGTATACTATTACTCTATACTAATATATAAGAGAGCTAAGTATAATTAAAGAAGATTACTAATATATTAGTAGTAAGTAAGTTAATATAACTTAAGAGATAGTATTATAAGTATAATAAAGAAAAGAGGAATTATAAAGAAGCTAGCTAGATACTTATATCTCCTTATCTAAGATTTATAAGCTAGTCTATTTATTAATACGAGATAGATTACAAGCTAGATTTAGTTACTATCTAGGTCGAAGAGGTTACGTAATCTCGGTCTATAGTCTAGACTTCTAGCTACTTTACTCTCGATATCTTATATACTTTATAGACTAGCTTCTCTTCTTCTTTTCTAACTCTCGATATCTTAACGAATAGACGTAATTAACCTCTTATCTTACTAGTCGTGATTACTATATCGAGAGTTCGACTTACCGCGATCGAGTAATAGAGCTATCGAATTATCTAGTCCTCCTACTACTTACGTAATCTATAATAACTACTACTTACGAAGAATCGAAGAATTAAAGAAGAAGCTATTATAACTACAGTTCTCGCGTATACTACTATAGATCCTCGCTGTCGCCGTGTAGGTCAATACTACGAATAAGAAGAAGATAATAAGTTAAGTTATAGATAACTCTTAAAGGAAGTAGGCTACTAGCTAAATTTTTTAATATTCCCTTTGTTACGCGTTAACTTTTATACTATAAATCACAACTAACCTTACCGAGTATAGCTCGATCTAACTCTAGCGACGACCGCTATATAAGTAAGATAAACCTTTCTACTAACGACAATAGCGAAGCTATCTAGTTAGCCTATTATAACCTCTTCCTCCTATCCGACGCTAACCTTAGAAAGAAGCTTTAAGAGATAGATAGTATAAGTACTCTACGCGAGGCCTTTAAGTTTATTAAGTCTACCTTTAACGAATAGGTCGAGATATATAATACTACTCGTTCTAACGCGCTTAACTTACGTAACTAACTCGACGCTACTTAAGTAGAGCTAGCTATAGCTAATAGCACTACGGATAACCTTACTATCTAAGCTACACGCTACCTTACCGAAGTTAGCAATCTTAGGTCTAAGCTAGCGTAGCTAAGAGCCGATATAGAGTATACTATACTAGCCTCTTCCGTACGAGGTACTACCTTATTAGAGAAGATACTAGACCTTGCTATATTTAGTAGCGGCACCCCGGAGTAGTTTAAGGTCTTTAAGTATTAGATAAAGAACAAGATACGCACTAATACTAACTACTATCTAACTAAGGTAACTTAATTCGTATATCTCTACTCTCGCCTCTCTAGGGAAGCCTATACCCTTATTATAGACTCCGCCGGTAATAACACTCTTAACGTTAGTACTAGCCTAGCTCTATTAGCCTAGCACTTCGAGGACTCTAACTATAAAGCTACTACGCGTGCCTAGTTCGCTAGCCTCTTCTAGCGTAATTCCTCTTTTAACTCCTTTATTAGCGAGTTTAATAAGTACGCTCTTCGCGCTAAGATCGCTAACGACGAGTAGCTCTACTAGTTATACTAGAAGATCTCTAGTAAGCTATATACTACTCTCGTTAACTTCGACACTAATAACCTTACTACCTTTATCGCTAAGGCTTACGCTACTAATTGTAACATCTAATAGAGTAACCTTATTACTAAGCGCACTTAGGCCCTATGCTCTATGCCGGCTATAAGCCGCGCCTCTAGCGCTCTAACTTGCGCTTCTTATTCTACCTCTACCTCTACTACTTCTTCTACTACTTTCTACTCTATAGCCGGAGGTGCTCTATAGCCTTTCTAACCCCCTTAGTTACTTACCTATTACGCTTGCGGAAAGCCTAGTTATATCTCTACTAAGTGTATAGCTAGTACTATCGAGAAGGCTACCTACGCTACTACTTGCTCTATATATACTATCGGCGCTATAGAGGCCACTAAGATCTAATAGCTCTAGAACTGTCTAGCCGAGTTAAACAGCTATATTAATACTAACTCGGCTTACGACATGAATCTAGTTTAGCCTTAGTTCGACCCCGATATAGATTATAAGTTAGCCGACCTATCTAGCTAGAGAAACGACTAGCTAGAGAACAAGTCCTATCCTCTAGCAGAAGAAGAGTAATTCGAGATAGATCTAGAGTTATATAGTTACTAAATAGCGTTATTAGCTACTACATCCCCGCTATTATAACTCCTATTACTATCTACGACCTATATAATCGCGACTACACTATTACTCTCTAAGCCTTTATCGACACTAGCGCGCTTATTAGCGCCGTAGCTAACTATAAGGTTCTTAACAAGCTTAAGAGGTTCGGCTGTTCTATAGCATTAGCTAACTCTATCTAGCTTAACGCCTATAATAGTATTCCGATAGAGTAAGTTACTTATAATATTCCCCTTACTACTACCGTCTCTAGTAAGCTTAATACCCTTATAACCTTCCGGATTATAGATATTAGCCGCTTTAACATTATCCTTAGTCTCGGATAGCTTAAGACTAACAAGGCTAACATCGACTACGAGCTTAGCTAGGTTATATATAAGGAAGAGTTCTTGCTAGCTATTGTTAAGTAGTAGCTCTCGTAGCTAATTAAAGAGCTAGGTTCTAGATCTAAGCCTAGCTCGGATCTAGGGATTAATCTAGTATAGATCTAGTTTAGCTATAGTCTAGCTCGCGAACTAAAATCTAGTTTAGCTACTAAGTTAGAACCTATTAGTCTATCTTAGCTACTAGCTCTTAGGTCGAATTTTAAGCTAGATTAGAAGGAGTTTAGGCTAGTTTCTTATAGCTCTTAGTTAATGCACAAGTTCTCTTATATACCTACCTACGTAAGTAACGCGAACGACTATACGATAGCCTTTATTAGTGCTATAGCCTTCGCGTTATAAGCTAAGCACTCTAGCTACAAGGTGTTTACTATCTCTATAAAAGATATTAAAGACTACTACTGTTTAGCCTCTAAACTAGAACCGGACTCTATAGAGGTTCTACTACCGGAGCTATACGAGTTTACTAACGTCTTCTCTAAGGAGCAATCTAATACCCTACTAATGTACTAACTAGAGTTCGATAATTGTATTATTCTAAAGGATAGCGCTAAGCTACTACGTACCGAACCTCTTTGCTACTTATTACTAGAGGAGCTCGATATAGTAGAATAGTTTATTCGCGAACACCTTAATAAGAGCTTTATTACTCCTAGCTCTACTAGCTACTTGTTGCCTATCCTCTTTGTCTATAAGTCTAATAGAGAGCTCCGTCTCTATATCGATTATCGCGGCCTAAATAAGGTTACTAAGCATAACGTCTACTTACTACTACTTATCGAGGAAACGCTTACTTACATTAATAAAGCTAAGTAGTTTAGCAAGATTAATATCTATTAAGCCTTCTACTGCCTCCGTAACTCTATCGACTATAAAGACCTTACTATGTTCTCTACACGAATAAGTAACTTTAAGTAGCTAGTAATACTCTTTAGCCTTACTAATGCCCTAGCTATATAGTAGAGGTTTATAAATTATAACTTCGTCGACATACTAGAACGCTTCGTGTTAATCTATCTCGACGATATTCTTATCTATACTAATAGCACTTGCTAAGAGCACGCTAAGTATATTAAACTAGTGCTCTAGTAGCTCCGCGAGCTTAGCCTTAATACCGATATCAAGAAGAGCAAGTTCTATCTAACAGAAGTAAAGTATCTTAGTATTATTGTTAGCCGAGATAGAATTTAGATAGACCCTAAGAAGGTAGAAGCGGTTAAGGCCTAGAAGTAGCTAGCTCCTAGTAATACTACTTAGGTAAGAAGTTTTATTAGCTTCTATAGCTATTATTGCCGCTTTATTAAGGGATTTAGCACTATTACTAAGCTATTAAATAACTTACTTAAGAAGGACGCTATGCCTTAGAATAACAAGTGTACTACTACTTTTAACTATATAAAGTACACTATTACTAGCGTACTAGTCCTCGTATACTTCGACTATACGAAGCAAATCGTGCTCGAAATAGACACTTCCGATACTACTACCGCTAGCGTTCTATTATAATATAACGACTCTAATGTGCTCTGTCCCGTTACCTTCTTTAGTAAGTCTATAAGCGAGGCCGAGCGTAACTACGCTATCTACAATAAGGAGCTTCTAGCTATTATTTAAGCCTTCGAGGAGTAGGCCTCTAAGCTAATAAGCGCTTAGCCTAATAAGACTATTTAAGTCCTTATCGATTATTAGTTACTAATATACTTTATAAGGACTTAAAAGCTATTACGTTATTAGGCTAGATAGGCTCTCTACCTTATGTAGTTTAACTTTAAGATTATATATAGGCCTAGAGTAGCTAATAGTAAAGCTAACGCCCTTACTAGGAGAAATAGAGATATACTACGCTCTAAAGAAGACTCTAATCTCTATTAGACGTTACTACTATTAAAGGTGCTCGATTAGTAGATTATCAACGAACTAGATCTAGGTCATATCCGACCTAGATTAGCTACTTAAGCTAAACTAAGGTTAAATAAATCTAGTTTAGCTACCGAACTAAAATCTAGTTCGTAATCTAGTTTACTACCTAACCTACTATCTATCTCGGCTGCTAAGCTAGATATCTATATAGTACCTATTTTAGCCTTAGAAGATAAGCAATTCTTACTCCTTTTCGACAAGGTAGCTAAAGCTAACCTACGTGATAGCGAATTTAAGTTCGTATACGGCATTTACTATATAACTAGCGCCTTCTCTAAATAGAAATAGATACTATCGACAGACGTTAGGATCGATAAGGGTATACTATAGGTTACCGGCTAGCTATTTATGCTAGAATCTCTAGCTACTAAGGTAATTTAGTAGGTATATAGCTTAAAGGACTACGCTTACGCCGGCGCTACGAAGATAGTAGCTATAATTAAGACTACCTTCTATATCCCGAAGTGCGATAGCCTCGTTAAGAAATTCGTTACTAATTGCTATAACTATAAGCGCTCTAAGGCTCGCTATAGCCTACTCGCTAGCCTTCTATTACCGCTCCTAATACCTTAAAGGCCTTAGTAGTATATTACTATAGATTTCGTTACTAGATTACTACTTGTCGACGGCTATAACGCTGTGCTCTACGTAGTCGACTACCTATCTAAGAAGTACTACCTTATCTCCTGTTTCTCCGGAGACGAAGGTATATTAGCCTACGAGACTACTAAGCTACTATTCTTGTACGTTTAGAAGCTACATAGATTACTAGATACTATTACCTCGGATCGAGAACCTTAATTCGTAAGTAACGTATAGAAGCGACTCTACTAAATCTTAAAGATTATATCTAAGCTGTCTACTACTATATACCTACAAACGGACGGCTAGTTAGAGGTTACTAACTACGATTTTAAGCAAGTTATCTACGCCTATACCTACTAGTACACTAATTAGCCTCTTATCCTCCCTATAGCTAAGTTCTCTACTAACGTTAACCCCTCCGAAAGTACTAAACTATCGCTATTCGAAGTAATAAGAGAGTATAACCTAAGGATAAGCTTCTAACCTCCTAAGAAGCTAGGCTCGACCCGAGCAAAGCTAAACAAGGCTACTATCTACGCACTAGCTAAATAAATAGAGGACGCCTACAAAATCGCTTAAGAGAACCTTGTAAGGGCTTAATTATATATAGTAAAGCAAGCTAATAGAAAGCGATTACCTATAGAGTTTAAGGTTAGCGACTAAGTGTAGTTATTAACGAAGAACCTCCGACTCTATAGTAACTCTAAGCTACTACTAAAAAGAGTTAGTCTATATAAGATCCTTAAGAAGCGCTCGGTACTATTATATAAGCTCGAGCTGCCGATTACTCTATAACAGATTTACTCTATGTTTTACACTAACCTCCTTACTAAGTACCCCAATAACTCTCTACTAGGCTAAGCGTTTAAAGAGCCCTCTCCTATAGAGGTTAAAGGTAAAGAGGAATACAAAATCGATAACGTCGTCGACGTAAAGAAGCTACGAAATAGACTAGTTACTCGTGTAAGCTAGAAGAGCTATCTAGAGGATCTAATATAGTACCTAATTAACAATCTTAAAGGCGTAGCTAACGTGCTACGTAATTACCTAGACTTATACATAGATAAGCCTCGGCCGAAATAGATCGATATATAATATAAGCGTTTAAGAGCAAACGCGATTAAGAGAGAGAGTAGTAATACGAGATAGATTATAAGCTAGATTTAGTTACTATCTAGGTCGAAGAGGTTATGTAATCTTAGCCTATAGCCTAGGCTTCTAGCTGCTCTGCTCTTGATATCTCGCATGCTTTATAGACTAGCTTCTCTTCTTCTTTTCTAACTCTCGATATCTTAACGAATAGACGCAATTAATCTCTTATCTTGCTAGTCGTAATTATTTATATAAACAATAGCTACCTAGCTATTATTAAGGATTACTATTGTTACTAAGCAGATAAAGCAATTAATAGTAAATAAATATTAATAATTAGCTAAAACTAACAATTATAAGTAAGCATATAAAATAAAGTAATAACCTAATTACTTTAGTTATATATAATAGACTAGTTCTTTAGCTTTAATAATCTATACTAGAGAGGGAGTGTTGTAACTTAAAGGCTAGTATAGCTTCTCTAGTACTAAAGGACTAGTACTAATAAGTTAGCACACGCATAGTAGATAATCGGTTATTGTAACTCTCTGAATGAAACACACGTCTCTCGATCCGATTTGCCAAGTACAACACTCGCCAAGCAACCGCGCCTCAATCCCGCTCTCTGATCCGTTCCTTCGAACCACTTTTACCTCATCCAAAACATCCTTTCTGCCCGTACGAAGCATGCCAAAGGTCATTCAAGCTCTCTTTTGTACTAGCGCTCGCTTCAAGCCGTCGGAACTAGGACCGTAACCAACACTTGTGCATGTCGTGCAGCATGATGTTCAACGAGCCGCACTCCTCCCCGTCCCAGGCGCCCAGCCTGATGTCATTCCTGAGGTGATTGAAACGTGCAGACAGACACGTCGGAGAAGTTCACCCACCGCGTCGGATCAGCGGTGGGCTGTGGAAGGGGCCTAAGTATTCTCATCCTCATCCTTATCCTCGGCCTCTCTTACTTCTTTCAATGAAACATACAACACCTGACTTCCGCCCTCTTTGCGTCCCCTACTCCTCCACCTCCCTCCCTCCACCTCCCTCCCTCCCACATTTCTCCCCAGCAGTCTCCTCCACCAGTCAATCACAACCATGCCCTTCACCCACGGCTCCTCCCCCCTCCTGTCACGAGGCAACCGCCTCGCCCTCCTCCTCTACCTCCCCATCTGCGCCCTGCTCCACCTATCCATGATCCCCTTCCGCATCGTCTTCACCATCCAATCCTGGTCCAACCTCGGGAACCAATACGGATACACATCCTACTACGACCGCAACACGGTGCGGGGCCGACCCTACCAGATCGCGACGTTGGTGATTGAGACACTCCTCTTGCCCGTGGTGCTGTTTGAGCTGTGGACGCTGTGGAAGCGGAGACTGACTTATGCGGCGTTTTTGGCGTACGCGGTTGGGTGGGTCGTGTATTGGAGTGCGTGTCTGGGGGTGACGATTGGGTTGATGGTGGATGTTTCCGAGGCGTTGAGTTATTATCTTATTTATTACATGATTGTTATTGCGACGATAATGTGGGTTTCTACCTTTCCGCTCCAGGTTGGGGATGGCGTGGGAGGAATCATGCTGACTTGCGCAGGGGCTTGTATGTCTGCCAGATGTTCTGGGCTATTGGAGTGTTCTTTGCGGCGAGGAAGGAGAGGAAGAGGGCGGAGACGATTCCGGGAGGAGCGCAGGGGGCGAGGGGGAGTTATGATGTGTACCTTGAGAACATGAGCGGGGAGGAGAGGGGGAAGAAGAGTACCAGTACGGATGCTTGAGGAGGGTGAGCTGTAATGACAGGACCGATACCGACACACTCGCTACGACGGGACGACCAGATTATGAGACGGAGGAAGTGGTAATGTCTAATCGTAATTCATAATCCATGTAGCTCGTGCTAAATATGCTGTGTAATCACTTTTGTGCTGTCAAAGTGACACATCCGAAAGGATCTCCTGTTGCAGATACCATCGTGAAAACGACCAAGATAACCAAACGCCTTTCGTGACGATCATGACTTGACCTCTTTCTCCCTCTTCTTCTCCAATTCGATCTCCACCCAAGCCTCCACCTCCTTCAAGGCCCTCAACGGCGTCTTCTTGTGCAGCAGCAAGAATCCTTGAATGTCGCTCGGACTGAACACCCTCTCGGGCACTCGACCTGCAAAGATCTCGGCAGCCTCTTGCAGTCTCTCTCTCTTCTCTCTGGCGCTCATATCTCCCTTTCCAATAGTCTTGCCGCCGATGTCCTCCCATCCCTCGGTAGCACGGTCGAAGAGGTCCAAACCATCGAACCACTTCCGGTCCCGTCCCATTCCTTTGACTCCATCATCCTGTCCTCGTCCCTTCTTGCCCTTCTCATTGTCATCTTCACCCTCGAATG
The DNA here is from genome assembly GCA_013372555.1 of Elsinoe arachidis. Classification (NCBI taxonomy): domain Eukaryota; kingdom Fungi; phylum Ascomycota; class Dothideomycetes; order Myriangiales; family Elsinoaceae; genus Elsinoe; species Elsinoe arachidis. The sequence continues at coordinate 2,630,837 of JAAPAX010000007.1, read as the reverse complement.
TACCGCCGTACATCCTCTGGAACAGCTCCCTCACCTGTCCTCCAGAGGCGTAGTCGAAGCCGATCTTGACATCTACTCGCCCAGTCCTGACAAGCGCTTCGTCGAGGTTCTCGGGGTGATTCGTAGTCATGATCAGGACTCTTCCTTCGTGAGTGGCAACGCCATCGATAGCGTTCAACAGGCCGGAAAGCGAGATACCCCCTCCTTCTTCGGCATTGGCGGCAGGCGGAGGAGCAAAAGGGTCGCGACGACGACGGGGACGGCGGCGAGAGTTCCTCCCGTTGACCTGGGGGACGGCAGCGGCGCGAGTGGCGGCGATGAGCGCTTCGGCTAACGAGGTCGCAGTGAGCGGCTCTGCAGCAGGAGCAGCCGCTGGGAGAGCAGGGACAGTGGCGGTCTGCTTCGGGGTGGTAGGACCTGCGGTAGAGGTAGGAACGGAAATGGAAGAGTCAGTGGTGGCGGAAGAAGAGGCAGTGCTGACTGAGGAGATGGAGGCAGTGCGGGAGAGGGAGAGAAAAATGTCGTCCTCCATTTTTGAGTCGCGGCGTTTGTCGTTAGGAGTGGCCTCAATGGCGGGGAGAGGGGGACCGTCGACCTCGGGCTTGTCATCTGGTCGTTTGATGCCAGCTTCGTCAATATCCTCGAGAAGAACGATGCAACGACGAGGGAGGGCATTGAAGAGGTCACGCAGATCGCCTTCAGTGAGCTCCGGGTCGTTGAGAGCGCAGCAGTAGATGTCCAGCCCGAAGATGCCAGCCAGAGCAAAACTAAGACTGGTCTTGCCGGTACCCGGAGGACCGTAGAAGAGGTAACCACGACGATAAGGGATACCACGACTGGCGTACCACTTGGGGCTTTCCGGGTGCAGGAATTCATCCATGTCTTCAACAATTATCTCCTTCTGGTGATCATCGAGGATGACTGTGCTGATAGGTCGAGATGGTCTCGAGTGAGAAGAGCTCCAGCCCATGCCGAATCGAGAGTTCTTGTTCGACGCATTCCTTATGACAGTGCGAGACTCCTTCTGTTCGCTATGCCAGATCTTGAGTTCCTGGAGGAATGTCTTGATAGGCTGAGTGGTGAAGCCAATGCAGCGGATCTCCAGCAGATCAAAGGTCTCACTACCCCACCTAGACACAGTCTGGTTTGGTTTCTGGGTGCGCTGAAGACTGAAGTAGCGACCCTGAAACCAGAAGCGATGATGACCATAGTATGGCTCGAAGCGAGGTGGGATCTGAGATTGCCACTTGCCAAAGTTGAAGTGACCTCCATCACCGACGGATGGCATTGAGGCACCCTCATCATCACTGTCATCATCCCAGGCGCTGCCATACTGAGTGCACGCCTTCAACATGCGAGTCTTCTTTGTCATCCTCTGGGCAGCGAGCCACTTCAAGACCATGTCGAAAAGATCATCGGTCTCCTCGATATAGACCTTGGACATGCAGTAGATCTCGAACGATGAGTAGATATGACCCCATGCCCATGACAGTGCTTTGTAAAGACCCAGCAGAACTGCTAAGGCGGTAACGACGATGCTAATGTCGAAGCTGAAGTGAACCTTGACAAATTGAGAAAAGACACTATAGCCAGGAACTATAGCTTCCACCAAGGTAGTTGGTAGCTGGTTGAGTGTGGCATTGGGAGAGGTGTTGTTACTGGTGACGGTCTTGACCAAGTGAGCGCCGATCTTGACTATATCCATGTTGAGCAATGATCCGATGCAATACCCGTGTGTTGTCGTCAAGGTCACTGGACCAGAGCTGGAAGGACACTATAGGCGACAACAGGTTGGGTGGCGGATGGTGATGAAAAGAGCGGATGCCGAGCGGTATGCTTGACGAAGATGAAAGAGAGAGAATTGAGAATGATCTTGAGATTTATATCAATGTGAAAGTGATGACTGTACCTGCGAATGTGATCACATCCTGAGGTGTTGATGCGGTGCATATTCAGGCAACACCGACGCGAAGTCAAAATATCCTGGCCACGGAGAACAACCAAGCATGATTCGCTAGGGATAGCCGCAGTACAGCGCGGCGCCTGCTTCTGGGTCATCGCGTTGGTCCCTCAGGACAAATAGATGCATTGTGAGTCACTGCATCGAGAACGGACGAGCGAATCGGGTGTGCGGTGCTGTCACGACGAAAAGCGTTCCAGACAATGGCGTGTGGCGAAGAGGATGAAGACCAGACTTTGTGCATACTGGATCGGACCGGCCCGCTAGCTTTGGCATTGCCTTGCAGATGATTGGTGCCACGATGATCGTGACGGGTGATGGGCAAGGAAGGATGAAGAAAAGTGAGGGGAGAAAGTGTCCCGCTTCATGCAGCTTGCCGCGCCACAGTCATAGCCACAATAAACTAGATCTTTGCCTTTTCTCAGCTCTCAAACTCCTGCAATGGTGATCAGATCTGGGTTCATCGACAGCTCGGTGATCAAATACATTGACATCGTTGTGAACGGCTCGCGAGCAATCTGACATTTCACTGCCTTCACCGTGGCTACTCAATCCAGCCAAAGGGGTCTCGACCATGTTGTTCCATAGTCCACGATCTTGACAGCTTATCAGAGGATACACTCGAGCATCCATCTCATCGCTGGGCCGATCGAAGCGGAGAACTTTAATCACAACAGGCCTCTGTCTCCTTTCGACAGCATCTTGACGTTCCACCCTACGACAGTTCTCGGCCGGATCGAAGGCGAGCACAGAACAAAGTCTGCCCATACCGTTCACCACGCAGGACTCCGTGCCCTCGCATGTCCAGTCGGGGATCTCAATAGCATGGTAGTCCGCTATATCCTCATCCACTTCGGTTCGCTCTGGCCATGTAACAGACATCCGGCAATGGTGGTCGTTCTTCCATGCTCAATCACTCTGTGAATGTGGTCCATTGCGCTGCGACTGTCCGCTTGAGGTCAATTGTGTGGCTAGACCGGTTTGCAATTCATCCTGCATCATCGGTGTCTTTGAGCAGCGCTAACCCTTGATTCCATCAATCGTTCCATGTCTCTTAGCCGACTGCTTTCAGGGTACGGCATCGACAATCGAGGACCCGGTATCGTACGCTCGTCGACCTCGAGGTCATGATATGTCGGCAGTCTCCCTTCGAGGATGTCGTCTGATGCTAGTCTACTAGTCAGACTCCATGATCGTCGAAAGCTGATCGTATCTTACCATTATTCCTGCGAATCGCCAGTACTACCAGATACAGAAAGAAACCATACGATGATATCGTCAGAAGACCTCCCCAGAAGATATCCATGAAAAGGTAGAAGAAGCCCATAGCAAAGACCCCAGGCCAGTAAATCGCCGAAGCGATGAAGAACGGAAATAGTGACCGCAGTGTCGCTGTGTACACGTTGACTCTGTGCAGGATGAACACGCTCCAGCAGCATAATGCTGCTTCAAGGATAGTCATGATGACCATAGGCAGGTACTCCAGCACGAACGGCTGCTCCGTGACTGTGTAATCGAGCCATGAGAATTTCATCAAGGTCGGCCCAAGAGGTGACTTCCACTTCATGAATCTGGCAAATGCGTTTGGGCCTGCGCATACCATGATAAGTCGTGCGGCAAATGCTATCAGACAAACGATTTGATGAGCTACCAGGAAGAGGAAGAATCGAGTTCGATGCAAAGTTGTGAAAGGATAGCCACTCATGATTGCTGTTGGACTCGTATGGAGGAGGATGCTGTTCGTCAGAAGTGGAAATTCTGCATGATGGACCTACCTGAGTCTACTTGTACCGTCACCTCTCTTGCCGTGCCACAAGCTGAGAAGCGCCGTGTGCTTGGCCATGTCCAGTTGTCCAGGCCGCAGTGACGGTCGACACCTGGTGTACCCGTCATCAAGGGCGTTTCATCTGGCTCGTGGCGTAGCATGTCAAAGATAGCCCATAGGAAAAAAATGGTATCTGCGGCGCAACAAAAAGTGAATGATACATAGATGCTGTCGCTAGCTGCACCATCAAAGCGGCTCAGCCTCAAGCAGACCTTGGTCGGCTATGCTTGCACTGTCATTGGCGACAAAAGTGTGAAACAATGCCATGCATTGCTCGACCATCTGTCAGGGCAAAAATAGCTCTCGTACATTTGATGGTCGCATTTGAGGAAGGGTCCAAGTCTGGTCGCTGAAGCGCGCGGTAATAGAGACGTCTAGCACGTGTCGCATCGTCCCATCTTGCTGCCAAAATGTCTTTGTCTCACAACATCATTTGCGTTGTGAAGTGATAGTCGAGCATCGCTGCCATGAATCCATCGCTTCTCGCGGAGAGACCTCAAGAGAAGAATACAAGTGGGATGGGTGAACTTAGTGTTGAACATTCGTCTTCGCAGCAAATTTGCCAACACTTGATCCTACGAGGGTTTCCGTCTTCACCGCCTTGCAGATTCGTGGCTTCAGATCATCTCTACAGGCCTACCGGGGATTGAAGATCATATATTATTCAAATTTTCTGCCATGTTGATTGTTGAATCTTTGTTCACTGAACCGGTGTGGCACGTGGGTAGACTCATGACGCCTCGCAATCTCCTTCTCACACTTGGACAGAATTGGCTAGCGCGTAAGACTTTTAGAGCCGCATCTTTGCGGTTTTCTGAGGAAATCTTAAGGGTAAGTTGAAATCATACAATCCTAATCTTCCTAACTGATATCAAAATTAGCTGAGAGTTCGAGCCTCTCCATCGGTGATCTTTTTTCGATCTTTTTTTCAATCTTTTCGGTATCAAAGTCGATCTAGTTGTTCTTGAGTGGTTTTGGGGACTGCCGGTTATATTTCTCCGCTTGATGCGACTTCCCGAAGATGGATACATCAACCATAGAGCAAACCTCTTCGACAGGGAAGACGACTCCCACAACCAAACCCAAGCGCGGGTGAGCGAATAGTAACCAGGTTGAAGGCATGAGATCCAAGTTCACGATTTACCCCTGTTTCATGAGGCAGTCCTTCTTGCTATACTGTAGCTGCTCTCGCCCTTCATGATGTTGACTTCCCTCCCTCAATCGTGCTCGGTCTAGCCGGCCTGTACATCAGCGGGCCACCACCTTCCCTCTTGTCGTGTATAGCAAATCCGTGAGTCCGGTAAAGCATGCTTCCAGCCTCTGACGACTCTACCCAAGCTGGCAGGAACAGCTGATCTGCCAAATCAACGCCCCATTTCAACATCATCGCGCCCGCTAACGAACGATCAGTAAGATATCATGTCCATGTTTGATGACCCACCTCCTCGTCGGGCGTAAGCAGGGTCGGTACAGCACATGTAGAGCTCTGGCGAGGGTTTAGTCCCGTGTCCTCTTCAATAGTAGCGATCGTGTCACTTACGGACGTATGGCTCAGTGAAATACTTCTTCCTCGCTTCGATAGTGGCATTGATGTAGCCTCTCGCCTTTTCTAGCTTTTCCGGATCATTCTGTAACCAGGGTTGCTCGTTGGGCTCCGACTTGTCATGGTCCGGGACAATCGAAGGGTTGATCTTCCAATTGCTCGCTGCAATGATTTTGCCCGTCGTCTTGTCGGTGACCTTGATCCAGTAATCTTGCGGTTCGTCTTTACTCCTCTGAATATGCTCTTTACGAAGTCTCTCTTTGTTTTCAGGTGTGTCAGGGCCGACGAAGACGTCGCGTACCCAGGGGTCGGGGAATGACCTGTACTGGACGTCGATGATTTCTGCAAAGTTACGCTCTTCCACCCGGGAGAGAGTAAAAGGTGCAGAGCTTGCCATTTCGATGAAAGGAAAATGGTATGGAAGAGAGAGGAAACGCAACCTACTGCGAGATGCGAAGATGACTGTACTTGTACAATGAGGATTGGGGTAATCTACCACTACTCCATTAGCCGCGCGGAGTTGGTCGTCTAGGCATCGCGGAGTCCAAAACCTGCCAATACAAGGACACTTGCGTCGATGATAGCAGATAGATCCGGCTTAATCATGAACATAATGAAGTTCACCCTGCCAGAAGTAAGATCAACAATGTATGGAGAGGGAGTAGCAGGTGTTGAAGAGCGACTCCCAAATCCAAATGCCGGAACAAAGGCACGTCATCACCGCACCCCTCAATCGCTTCAAGTGCGATTTGTCACCCACCTCGACCACAAACAATTCCCCACTAAACACCACCTACTTCCCTCTCACACGACCAATGCATCCCGCCCAATAATCCCCTCCACTCTACCACCACCGCAATGCCACCCCCGGAGCTCCCCGCCCCCGCCCACCCGGAAATCGACTCGATGCTCTCCCGCAAATTCGGCCGCGAAGTAGCAAACTACTTCTCCGGCTCGCCCCTCAACCGCGTGGGTTTCCTACGAGGAGACACGCAATTCCTCTCTCTTGCTCTGCGCCACCCCAGCACCTCGTTCCTGCTCTGCAATGATCTCGCACCGTTAGTGTCGGACAAGACCCGTCTGGCGTATGTCAAGTATGACGATGTCAAGGGGCTGATAGGGGAGGATGTATACACTGTGGAAGAGGAGGAGTTGATCAAGAGGTATGATAGTGGGAAGAGCACGCCGCAGATGATCTTTTTGGGGCTGGATGAGGGGAAGGATGGGGTTACGTATACCCCAAAGAAGGGGACGTACAAGGGGGCGCCGTACTTTGCGGTGGATGTGACACCGAGGCAAGGTGTGAAGGAGGCGGCCGAGAAGCTGATCAAGGAGGTCGAGGGGAGGGGACTGAGTTGGGGAAAGGGGAGGGTCATGGATCTAGTAGCGGGAGATGGTACGTGTTTCATGGTAGTTTACATGGATGTGGATATTCTGACGCTATATTTACAGCCGCGATTTTCGCCGAAGCCAGGCAATTGCTCGACTGGAACTTGCGCAATCCTTTCTGTGCGCAGTGTGGCCAGCCCACGCTCTCTGTGAACGGAGGTTTCAAGAGAACTTGCCCGCCTGCGGATGCGAAGCGCCTGGTTGGAGCGACCGCCACCAACGCGCAAGCTCCAAGCTCAGAGCGACCACCCTGCGCCACGCGGAAAGGCATCTCGAACTTGTCCTTCCCTCGTACCGATCCTACCGTCATCATGGCTGTTGTGAACAGCGCTGGCACACACATCCTGCTTGGTCGATCGAAACGCTTCCCTCCGTATTGGTACAGCACGCTGGCAGGGTTCTGCGAGCCAGCGGAGAGCATAGAAGAGGCGGTGCGTCGCGAGGTTTGGGAAGAGGCAGGTATCCATCTCGGAAGAGTGGTCGTCCATTCCACGCAGCCATGGCCGTACCCAGCAAACCTGATGATCGGAGCCATCGGTCAGAGCGTACCGAATGGAGAGACCATTGATCTCGGAAACGATCCAGAGCTCGAGGACGCAAAGTGGTATACCTTTGACGAAGTAAGAGAAGCGCTGAGGGTCGGGACCAGTGGTATTGGAGAAGATGCCGGACCAGAGTACAAAGAAGGTGGTCTGCGACTACCACCTTCCACTGCCATCGCCCACCAGCTGATCACTGCTGTTGTGCAGAAAGGCTTTATCAGCGCCGAGCCCAAGATGTGACCGATTGCGCTTCGTCGATGCCGTGTAGAGTAGTTGTAGATATAGGATGCATAGACGAGTAGACGAGTCCAGCATCCTCTCATATCCAATGAATCCTTAGTTCACCGCCAGATCCTTGGACGATGGGCTGTCCTCTCCTCTCAGCTCCCCGTTCAAGCTCAATCCAGGCCCATTCGTGCTACTCAATACCACTTCGTGAATCTCCTTGTTGATCCTATCGCCCAAGCCCGCCATATCCTTCTTCAACGCATCGATAAACGCCTTGATATTCCTCTGCAATTCTTCCGGTGTGTATCCCAGCTGGCCCACTGCCATCCTCACTACTCCTAACCTCTCCCTGTACTCGCTCGCCCCTGCCACATCTCTCACCGCAGCCGCCACATCCTTGACCACCGTATTCGTCTTTGCGCTGGGCATCATTCCCCTCGGCCCCAACACCCTGCCCAATCCCTGCTTCTGCAACTTCTGCAACGAATCCGGGTGACAGATTAGCTGATCGAACTCAATCTCCCCAGCCTTCACTTTCTCGAAGATCGTGTCTTCTCCTACAATTACAGCCCCGGCTTTTAGTGCACCTTGAGCAGCGGCCGTGTCTGGAGGGCAGACGACGGCGATGCGGACGTCGGTCTTTACAGGATGCGGTAGGCGAACGCGATTTCGGACGACGGGGCCATTCTTGAGTGTGCGCAGGCGGACGTGGAGCTCGTATTTGGATGATGTGGGCGAGCGGCCGACTTCTGCTGCTTTTAGGTACCTGATCTGGTTAGGATTGTATGTTTGGATGTAGTCAAGTTGCGACATTGCCTACCTCATGGCGTCTAGCAATGGGAACTGGGGCACTCTGCTCAGGTCGGTGACAAGGAAGGTGTTGCGGCCTTTCTTCTTGCGAGCAGCAGCTGCTGCTTTGCGCGAACCTTTGGACTTGGTGGAGGCATCTCGTTGATGCTGCTGGAAAGGGAGAAGGAAGGTCGGAGGGAGTGTTGATGGACGGGTCGATATTTGAAAGACTTGTCGAAGAGGTCTGGCGTTGGAGAAGCGCGTCGAGGGAAGGAGTGAAGCCATTGTGGTGGTTGTGTTAAAGATGGACAAGATCATGAGCAGTTGGAGTTGAAGATTTTCGTCAGAGCTTCACCCACCGGCCATCGGCAAAGTGAAGTCCATCACGAATCGTCTTTGCTACATCCACCTCACAATCTCTACTTGCGAACACACTGTACACAGAATCTCATGAGTACCCCTGGATATGAATGAATGCAAGGATGAAAGATTGTGGTCAAGCTTTTACAGCTACATAACGCCAATGAAGAAGGACTGGACACCCCTTGGAGCAATACCTGATGCTAAATTGGACATATCCTTCGCGTGAACCACACTCAGTACCTGCGATCAAGCCACCGAGGCGATCAATGTCCCTGTAGGAGGTGTGCCGATACCTAAGAATCCCAACAGCGCACCCAGGATGGGCCCGATGATAGCTCCGACCGCAGAGGTAATGGCATCGAGGAGCTGTACCACGAGCGCAATCAAGCCGTCCACGAGTTCACCCAATGCTCCCACGAGTGTATTGATTGCTTGCTCCAATGGGGCAAGCACAGCATCCACCAGAGGTCCTGGCAACCGGTCAGTATCATCTTCTCATTATATTGAGAGCAGCATACCGAGACCAAGGTTGGTCAACAGTGGGTTCACCGTGTTTTCTACCTCGAGCAAAAGAGTGACGAGGAGATCACTCAGATCAATGACTGTCGTCGACGGTGGCTCCTGGCGCACAAAAAGTCCAACAAGGGACCGTTTGGCTGGCAGGACACTAATGGCGTTGACCTGGACAGCGGCAGCAGTGACAAGAGTCGTGATGCTCGCGATGTCGGTCTGAAAGGAGACCAGGGCGGTGGCATTCTCGAATATGGTAGAATCGGCATTCAGACCTGCTCGGGTGGCATCTGGAGGGACATCTCAGTAAGGCATTCACGAAACAACCTCGAAAGGCCTACTAATATTTGCGGTGACGACGCGAACCTGGTCAAAAAGGCCTTGTACGACGGCCAGTGCTTCAGTAGCCTCATCTCTTTTCTGAAGATGTGCAATGCCCGTGTCTACCGCGGCGGCGGTGCAAATGCCTGCGAGACCTACGAAAGTTGCGAGCTGGGTGAAGAAGAGCATCGGTTCTGCCTGCGTTGAACGACAAAGAGAGTATCTGACAGGAAAGATACATCTATCAACAGAGAAGAGCAGGCTTATGTATTCAGTCTTGCAACCTCGTCATTTCAGTGGCAAGCGCAGCAGGCAGAGTTGATCGACTTGATCGACATGTCAACTACTCCATGGGCAGGTCTGAAGCGACTTCAGGCTCTTCATGGTCATCCATGCAGGTATGCGGCGTCCAAGCAGGATCCAGGAAGAGCTATGGACAGAGAGTGAAGGCGAAGGGATGCGGGGAGCATACCACTGACACGAATGGCGTCAGTGTGGAGCACCGTATACAAAACTGCACTTTCCTCTTGTGTCTCCGATCTGGGGTCAGGCGAGACGGAGACATGCTCTCTGGGGATATGATTATGCATACCAATGCAAGATGTCGTAAGTTTATGTTGGGGACCAACTACAGTCAGCAGCCATGGCGTCTGTCAAGCTATGAACACCCGAGACAGGGTACATAGTACACGGCATGTAAATTGCCTTGCATGCATAAGCTGAACTTAGCATGAGCCTCATACGGAGATGCATTCACCTGATCAATCAAGGAGACCCCACGGGATGTGTTCGATAGCCTGAGTGGCTAGCAGACCCACATGGGATTGATTGGTGGAGAAAGCGACCTCACTATGGGGAATGCTTCTGCTGTGCAGATCAACTACAGCATTACTGTACATGAGCTGGTGACATTCAAGCTGACATCTCACCATACTGGGGTACATGACACGGGAGACAAATGAAATGTATACACTCATATATCAGTCTTGGCATAAACTCCACAGACCAGACCACCACGATTCAACAGTCAATCCCTCACACCGTCTCCTGCACCCTCATCACCACCCCCTCCTTACTCTGCACCCCACTCGACTCTCCACCCAACTCCTTACACGTACTCCTCTCCACCACCCCATCAACGACCGGAATCTCCTCATCCAACCCTTCCCACCCGACCACCCCATCGAGCTCCAAATGACGTCTATGCAACTGAAACAAGCCATCCTGATTCCATTCCTTACCCGGCCGCTCACTAGTCCTAAACCTCTGCACCAAATCATTAATCTTGCTCCCAAACAAACTCATCGCATTCACCACAATACCAACGAGGAAACAAGCCAACACCCCGATAAAGTGGAAATTCCTCGTGTTCACGCCCGTCTGCGTGACTCGTTGTCTCCCGCATAGGGCCTTCAGCTCCGGCCTACCCTGCACCATCGGCGCCGTGCCATTGACTTGCGTCTCGAACCCGCGCACGAAAAAGGTGATTTGGTACTGCAGGATGGCGAGCGTGGAGGCGATCCAGCGCTCGACTTCGGTGGTCCATTGGCGGTCGGAGAAGGAGCCGATGTTGATGTCTTCGATGAGGGATTGGGAGGCGAAGAGCGCTTGGGAGCCCAGGTCGCGGACGATGGAGGCGAGGCCGAATTGTGAGGTTTGGTTGACGATGCGTTGGATGATGATGTCTTGGGTGGGGGAGAAGGTGGCGGGGCTGAGGTCGAGGGGGCCTAGGTGCTCGAATTTCATCCAGTCGGTGCAGCTGGAGTTGTCGACTTTGCAGAATTGGTGGCGGGTGAGGCAGGCGAGAGAGGTATAGGGGTCGTTGGGGGCGAAGAGGTCGGTTTTGTAGTACAGGGGGTCTTCGACGCGTTGGGGAGTTGGGTTGGTGGAGCGTAGGAATGCGTCGTCGAGTGGGCTGGTGTAGCGGAGACTAACTTGACGGAGGAAGAAGAGATTCCAGTTGCCTTCGTGTGGGAAGATGTCCTCGCGAGGTGCCCAGTTGATGCTGGACTCTGGATCGGCATCTTGCCATGAACTGGAGGGTCAGCTGTTGAGCTATGGTCACTCTTAGGGAAAGTACTCACTCGATGTAGTAGCCGTAGAGAGACGATTTGTTGACCAGAGACAGGGTGATGGGATCTTGGCCATCCATGCGGATATGGTTGCCGATGTCGAACTGCTTGTAGATTCCACCCAGCGGGATGTCGTCGTTGTCTGACACAGTGCGGTTGACCACGATGTTGGCCACATAAGGTTCCAGATTGATGGTCGAGCAAGTGGTGACTCGGTTGTACACCACGGCTTCTTCTGGTGTAGTATCGATACCCAGGTCATGGTCTGAACGAACAGGTCCGACATGGAATTCAATGGCAGTCGATGTGCAGAGAGTATGGTTCGACAGAGGACACTCGGCAGGCTCACTGTCCAGCTCAAACTTTGGTACAGGATAGAAACTGCAGGCAGCCTTGGTCCAGTTGCCAAACCAGCAGCCGTCTACTCGAGGCATTTGAGACTCGACGACCTGCTCACGGTATCTGAGCCATGACAGCTGCTCATCAGGTTGGAGCGTCCAGTTCTTGTACTCGAGGCCGCAGGTAGGGTCAGCCGCAAGAAGCACATCCTTAGGAACCTCTTCGAGAACGACGGCGATGAATACACCAGCGAGAATCCAGCCGCAAAAGACCACAAGAGAGTAGAAGATCTCGAGACCACATCTCCTGAGTGCTCTAGCCGCGACTACTTTTCTCCAAGCCCACCAGATCAGGATACACTTATACAGGTACGATCCAGGATTGCCACTGTTGCGAAGTGCGACCTGAAGCTGATGGTGGATAACATGTTGAGGGTTTGGATCCGAGTAACGAAAGCTGTGCAGAACCCATCTGACTGCATACCAGAAGTCCTGGGAGTAGAAGGTGATGTACAGAGCAACGGCGGCAAGAAGGTAATTTGCCTCCATATTGGTAAGCGTGAGGATCCATAGCCCTTCTGCATTGTTGTACCATGAGCCGTGATGGACGATGACACCGTCACCAAGGATAGTCCCAGTCATGATTGTCGATACTCGTTGTCGGTGGCAGTATGCTCACTGTCTGCTTATTATTTTGACTGCAATGGCAAAACCAGAGGCGTCTCTGACAGCCGGCTCTTGGGGTTGGCTACGATGCCGCGATAGTCCAACGATGCTGCCCGTTGACGAGCAAACAGGGCATGCTGCCAGGTGAGACTGCTTGGTAGCAACCGATAACAAGGTCTCACGTCTAATCATCTAGCCAAGCATGCCATTTCTGCTATCGAAATTTTGTATCCTGTCGCTTGTTATGGTTTTTGCCAGATTGAGCCTCATCCTTCATATGCCGACGCTTGTCATGCTAATTCATACCCATCTCAGTCACTCATGCGTACAATCAGAAGCGCAATGCTGGAGTCCGAGCAATGATCAAGACATGTGCCTTCCAATTGATTGTGCTCGACTTCGCCTGGTGATCGTCGCCGTTCATCTTCGAATGAATCCTCGGTCGTTCAATACCAGTATCGGGATGAAACTAATGATATCTAATCACAAGTGAACCAGATCTTCGTAGAGTGGAGATTGGCAGTTGCGAACCATTGACTGCTTCGTGGTTGTTGTCAACGGCGAGGCTAACAGCCATGAGGCTCATTAGCTCAAGCGACCGTTGTGGAGTTTGAGGTGACAGGATGCGAACGGAACGTTGTAAAGCTTGGAGAGAAGTTACGCTAAGCTTATGCGAGCACAACTATCAACACTGTCCACGCAAGCGTACGCTGGCTGTACCAGCCATAGTACCAGCCGCCTGACTAGGCGGAAGGTCCCTAGGTCCGGATGGCCCAGCAGAATCAGAAGATTCGCACCCAGGCATAGTTGCACTGCATCAGTGGTGACGAGATTGACGGGCAGGAAAATGAGATTCTCGAGAACGGTTGGCTATGTGCCAGATTTTGCTCAATGACGCCCTTAGCAGCAGAAGTGGGTGACATTGCCACCACCTGGCCGATGACCAGTCTCGTACACCAAGTCCGGGTTGAACTCCAAAGCCGCCCAGACATCGAGATTGGAGCCCTTGCCAGCTTGCCACTTGTGGTAGGGAAAAATGATCCTCCGATCAGGTGCTCTGAATGCCTTGCCGTAAGAATCCCTCTCCCAAAGGCCACCGTGCTCGTCAAGCCTTCCAAGACGCAACTTATCAAAATGCTCCTCGGTGAGTGTGTCCAGATTGGGGACATCCTTGACAATCTCGTCGCTTTTGAGCTTCCACATGCCACCGTCCCCAGTGCCAGGTGATAAGCAGATGTGAAGTTCTTGGAACATCTCATCGGCGTGATTGTGCACTCCACAGTTGACATTGGCACCAGCGGTCCAGAACTGGAGGTGAGCAAGGAAGTCCTTCGTTTCCAGGAAGGAAAAGGTAAAGCCAGAGAGGTTGCAGAAGTCGACACCCTTGAATTTGGAACCCCAAGGAAGATCTTCGACCCTCTTAAACTGCAGTGATTCGAAAGCGGCCTTGACCGGTTGTATCAATGTGCGGACTGGGACATTGGCGACCGTGACATAGTCGTCAGCCTCGCCGAAAGCGACATCGAAGGATCGCACTGGAGCGAATCGCAGAAGGATGGCACCAACCGGTCCAGCTTGGACACTTCCGCTCTTGACCTTGGTTGTGGAGGCAGTGAAAGGTGCCACGCTAAAGGGCGATCGTTCTTTCTCACCGTCGTTGACGCTACCGTAGAGGACCTTGATGCCCTGCCCATCGCCGACCTGGGTTGTGCTATTGAAGGGGAGGATCTCGACTGACACACGATATCCTGCGACATCTATAAGGTCCAGCTTTTCAGCATGGCGGAATCTCTTGATGCGCTTGGGATCTGTGGGGTCCGAGGTAGGAAGTGGTAGGTAGGTCATACCCTCACCATCCCAGAGGGTAGTGACAATCTGCGATTGTGGTCTCTCGATGGCGGGCGGAATGGTGTTGTTCAAATGAAGTGTCACGACAGGCGAAGGCTCTTCATAGTAGAGCTTGACATTGTAGCCCATGCTGACCAGGTCGAGACGACCAGTGCCAGAAAAGTCTCCGATGGCGATTCGAGCGGAAGATTCAGGCGTAATCTTCCACTTCGAAAAGATACCACGCTGAACATCAACGGCCTTGTAGTACATGATACCCTTGAGCACATGCGGACCAGGAGGAGGAGGAATGGAGTTGCCTTCTTCGTCACGGTCGAGGGGCCCAAACATGGAGACGAGGAATTCATCGTCGCCATCTCCATCAAAGTCGGCGCAGACGACGAAGTGTAGAGGGCCGTCACCGGTCTTGAGACGCTGATTGGGTGTGCCGTATACGTCAAGGACGTGTCTCTTCCAGCGGTAGGAAGACATGCCGTGGTTGTCTTTGACGTAGACACACACGGACGTGCCGTGGAAAGGGTCGAGGGTAGCCACGTAGGCAAAGGGATCGCTTCCAACCTTGCCAGCATCCGCGCATCCTGATCCCCAATGGTCGCCGGAACCGGGTGTTTCGACGAATGGATCCTGTCGATCTTCCTTGAGTTCACCAATGCCGATGACCTCGGTATACCATCTCTGATTCTTGTAGAATAGTCGCTTGACGCCCTCGCGGGAAGAGATGAGCATAGAGTCGAGACCTTCCGGTCCATCAAACTTCTTGATTGTGACTTCGTGGATGACACTAAAGTTCTCATCGTCGATGATGTCGCGGTGCCACTCTAAGCTGGATGAAGCTATCAGCATCTGGTTATGATCCATGAGAGAGGTGCTTACGCTTCCAAGACCTTTTCTGGTCTTTGAAATCGAATGATCGGGATTGGCGTGACTTTGTCGTGAGGAGCTCTGACGACCGAGGCGGCGACGATCTCGAGGTATGATCTGTACTGTCAGCGGTTGAAGCACTCAGATGAGACGCGAGCGTACTTTTGGGTGAAGAAGCCAGGCTTAATGCGGTGCATAGCAGGCCATCGCCCGATTGTCCTCTGCTTCCAAGGCCCTTTCCCAAAGTTCTCACGACCAGGATTCTCGAGCCAAGTGATCCAACCGCCAGTGGGGTCACACTGTAGCATGAATGGGCCGTATGAATGGCAGACAACGACATCGCAGAGACCATTCCCGGAGATGTCGACGGTGCAAATGGCGACGGGAGAATTGAAGCGGCCAATCTCGTACTTTGGCCATGCTGCTCACTGCTTAGTAACATGGCCATCATCGGCGTAGAGGCTTGGTCTACTTACGTTGACTGAGAGCCTTCACATCTCCTGAACCAGTAGCCAATGGATTATCAAGAAGCTCTACCACACCGGAGACGAGACCGGAGCTAATGTACGTCAGTGTTGGCCATCAAGGTACTGGACCTGGGCTCGGACTTACGAGATGATACCAGGGACGCGATCTTGACTGTCAACCTTGATGGACTCGACCCAGTACCCATCTGATCTGTTTGTCTGAATGATTGAGCTGTCGAAGGAAGGAGTAATCATAGCCATGATTATGGCAAAGTCTTTATGAAGAGAAGTGGATTGTAGGAATTAGAAAGAGTATTAGTGTGTAGATGTGACTGAAAGACAAGCTTGATGAGAGGACTTATGACGGACGAGGAGCTCGAGAAGTCCTCACCTACTGGATCATACTGCTGGTGCTGTAACGTCTGGAGCTCCCCAAGTCAGAGCTCTAATCAGGGGTCTGGGATGATCGCCAGCTCTCCTGTCGAGGCAGCTATCCATGGCGAGCCCTCAACGGTCATGCTTTGCCCTGCGAGGGATGCAGAAGCACAAACGTGTTCGAACGGTAATTGGCATGTCGCGTCAGCCGCATCTGGCAATGATTGGAAGATGTTCTTTCCGCGACTCATGCTGTACGGTACAAGACAGTGCTATTAGCGGCAGAAGGCGTTGCTATCACGGAATGGAATCCGTGAATGTCTCTCTGTAGAAAAGCAAAAGGACCGAAGCCGGGCAGTTGAGGTTGCAGATGTTGGAGAAAGGAAGCAACGGCCGTCGAGCTGAACCTGGAGTTGCCCAGAGTGGGGCAAGGGCAACACCTCGGTCAAGGGTTCAAGCTCAGGCTGGTTTTGGTGGAATCCCACGCGGCTCACACCTCAACCGTTGACTTCCAATTTCGCCCTTGGACTTTTTTTTTGGTCCTCCTCTACCACGCGCCGGTGAACCAGTTCCTTCATCTCCTGTATCTCGCGCGTTCAGGCCGTAGCTTCAGTCGTTGTTCATGCTTCCGTCCTTCCCGCCTCAGGGCACCTTGGCAGCCACGTTCGATGACCAACGTTTGCATGGCTCAATCCAGCATCGGACGCTACCATGTTATCCTCGCGGGTCAGTTGTCTGGTCGATCACCGCTTGGCTGGATGCAATGCACTCGGAAGGAGCTAGTGACGATTGTTTCAGTGGCAGCAATGATTGGCGACGGGGAGAGCTGTCAACGTGGTCGTGTCTGTTCAGACTCGAATGGTAGTATTTGACCTTTCCTTGCCTTGAGCTCCAGGATCATCCCTTCCACCTCCCCACTATCTCCCTACACAATTTAATAAACACATCTTCAATTCTTGTGCGATGACAGACTCGTGGGAGGCGGTGAGATACCGCGATCCCTACACCTTTCAGAAGGCCGAAGACTTCTTCAAAGACTTTGACCTACCATATGCACCGTGGGTCAAGATACCGACCACTATCAGCTACACCAAGCAAGACAACTACGTGAAGAACAAGCTCCACGATGTGTGCCATCGCGGTCGTGTCTTCCGTTTCGACACTGGAGCTGTCTTGCTCATCCAATTCATGCGGCCTCGCGTGTGGCGCATCCGCTTCAATGAAAGGCACGATAGCGGAGAGTCCTTTACCGATTTCAACACCGCCACTATTATCCGGAAGCAAGGTAAAGACATGATCCAAGAGCTCGACCACGCCGAAGACATCGACTGGGACATTGAGCTCGAAGGCACAGACGATGACAGCGAGCACTTGATCTTGACCTCGATGATCAAGACGAAGGCGCCGAAGAACCCGCAAGGCTTCGTCAGAACATCATGCGTCAAACTCTGGATCCAGAAAGATCCCTTCCGGATAACTGCCACACGATTTGTCGGCGCTACTCCCTCTTTCTTTGCGCTTCCGAGCTCGACTGCAGCCACCGCTGCCTGGACTCCTCCAACTGAAGAGGTCGAGGCTGTCATCTGGCAGACCAAGGAGCGAGGCTTTCAATACGGCAACGGCGCTGTAGTCCTCTCCATCGAGCGTACGCCCACAGCTCGTTACATGGGTTTTGGCGAGCAGGGGGGCTCCAAATTCATCAAGGACCAGACATTCATGAACTTCTTCAATTTCGACAATATGCGCTACTACAATGTGTACGACAAGGGTCCAGAGTGCGACGCAGAACCGCTCTATCACTCCGATCCGTACTTCATCGAGGTGAACTCAAATCCGTCTCTGCAGTCCCAGGTCGCTACATTCGTCGACAACTACTCTCAAGTCTGCTTGGACATTGGTCGCCTTGATTGGCTCTGTGTCCGTATGGCGACTCGCTTCAACGCCTTTGCAGGTATCTTCTTCGCTGGAGACAATGTTCAAGACATCATCAGTCTATTCACCTCGATTGTCGGCCGTCCACGCCTAAAGCCTCGATACATTCTCGGATATCACCAAGGATGCTACGGATACGACACGCAAGAGAAGGTGCAAGGTGCTGTGGACAAGTACAGGCAGTACGACTATCCGATCGACGGAATGCACATCGACGTCGATATGCAGGACAACTACCGCACCTTCACCATCAATCTCCAAACTTTCCCGGACCCCAAGTCCATGTTCAAGAGACTCCGATCTCAAGGTGTCAAGTGCAGCACAAACATCACTCCGGTCGTTGCCAACGTGCCTTGCGACTGGTACAATACCCTGAATGAAGGACTCAAGAATGGCTACTTCGTCATGGACCAGAGAGAGACCGACCCGTCGGTGACTGATTCTGATCACGTTCGCTATGTGCAGTACGGAAAGGGTAACAAGTACACCACGAACCCAAGCGACGTTGACACACGAGCGACATTCAACTTTGGCAAAGACACGTACGACTTCCGCAACAACTTCAACAACAAACTTGAGCCTTTCCACGGAGGTGTCGACTACGGAGGAGGAAAGGGTTCTCCAGGACATTACCCCAACCTCAACAACAAGGCCGTGCGAGCCTGGTGGGGACAACAGTACAAGACCCTCTTCGAGACCGGTCTCGAATTCGTCTGGCAAGACATGACTGGTCCATGTATCGGACAGAACTATGGTGACATGAAATCTTTCCCCTTCCGACTTCTCCTCGATGCAGACGGCTGGTCAGGCGATCCATCTTTGCAAGGCGTCAAGAAGAAGGCCATCGAGCTCTGGTCACTCTACAGCTACAACCTTCACAAGGCCACCTACCACGGTCTGAACAAGCTAGAGAGTCGCAAGGGCAAGCGTAACTTCATCATCGGTCGTGGTAGTTTCACTGGTGCTCACAGATTTGCTGGTCTCTGGACTGGTGACAACAGCTCGACATGGCAGTTCTTCAACATTTCGGTCGCCCAAGTCTTGTCTCTTGGACTTTCTGGTACCACTGTCGCAGGTGCTGATGTGGGTGGCTTCGAGCCACCAGAGACTGGTGAGCAATTCTGTGACCCAGAGCTCTTCGTCCGATGGAACGTAGCCTACTCGCTTCTTCCTTGGTACAGGAACCACTACGTCCAGAAGGGCAAAAAGATGTTCCAAGAACCTTGGGCATATGACGAGTTCGCACAGAGCTCGGCCTTTTCCGACATGAAGATCCCTGGCGGCGAGTACGGTCTTTACAGATCTGTCTCTCCTGTGGTCAGGTACTACATCCGACTGCGATACTCGTTGATGCAGCTTTTGTACGATACCATGTTCGAGAATCTGCTTCACGGTCTGCCGATTGCTCGTGCAATGATCGTCACCGATCCATACGACGGCAGTCTTTTCGCGTCCAATGAGGAGTTCACCAGATCGCAGTACCTCGTCGGCAACGACTTGCTCCACGCCCCAGTCATGAAGGAGAGGGACCACAGGGACAGAAGAAAGGTATACCTACCTGCTCCAAGCGACTGGTATCAGCTGAACCTTCGGGCCTTCGACAATGACGACAGCTTGGGTGATCCTCTTACCTGGAGGGTTCCTGGCGGCAAGCACGTGCACTACACTGCCTCAGTCCATGCTTGCTGGCACAACGAGGAGAACCGACTTATTCAAGAGCAACTTCCCTACGTTACGCCCATGTACGTCCGTGAGGGTGCCATCATCCCACAGATTCCCGTCCTCGGCTTCGTACCCGACCGCAACGATCCAGCTCAAGCCAACATCCAGACCCCGATCACGCTCCATGTCTACCCAGGTCGCAGCCAATGTGCCCGCGAGGAAATCGAACGCCCCTACGTAAGTCACCTCTCCCCTCTCCATCATCCCTAACCCCAACTAACACTCCCAGTGCTACGACATGTATCTCGACGACGGCGTCTCCCGCGACTCCGCCCCCGAAGACGCCTACCTCGCCGGCTCAGACGAAATCGGCCACACCAGCTCCCTACGCCGGGAGCGCCTCCGCGGTGCCTTCGGCGACCAAGAAGCCGGCTCCAAGTTCACCCACGTGCGCATCTCGCAGACGATCCACCGCGTCGGCAAGCGCGGCGCAACGGCCAACAAGTTCGAGCGCAGACTGCAGATCAAGACGACGTGGGACAAGTACCCCTTTGTCGAGAGGGATGTGGGCAAGACGTTCACGGTGGTGTTCTGGCATGATCCGAATACAAGGGTGGATGAGAGTAGATTGGCGACTGTCGAGGGGGCGGAGGCCGTGGGGAAGCCGTATTTTGATCAGAAGGCGAGGGCGACGGTGGTTAAGGTGCCGACGCAGGGGAAGGGGCAGCAGAAGAGTTTGGTGATTACGGTGCCTTATGAGGATGATGATCACTTTGCTACTGTGGGGAGGTAGAGGGGAGATTGAATGCATGCTGTTTCACCGTATCCTGTTGCACCCTTCATGTGTTCTGTCTGTATAACTTGGTCGTGTTGGTTCGATAATGCTGCTGTTGAGTCTGCGCAGTTCAACGGTTCATAGGCACATTGCACTCAGACCTCACGCTTGATCTTATGCCGGAAAGCCACCAGATCTTCACGATTTCTTGTACCTAGGACGATGAAATCATGCTCATAACAACCATTCATTTCGCCTACACCACAACTCCAATACTACAAAGCGCTCTGTCATATCGACATGTCACCTACTAGATAAGCAAACTAGACCTGAGAATCTTTGGGGGCATGCCAGAGCCCAAAGAACGCCAACGCCCTCCCGAAGAGAGGCTCCTCGCTAGCCCAAGGAGGATTGAAATGGTAGAAAATACCATGGAAAAAGGTCGCCGCCAACGGACCAACCCAATGGACCCAGTGATTCGTCATTTCGCCCTTTGCCGTCATCATGCCGAGACATCTAGCTGGGTTGAAAGCTGAGAGCATCAGTACTGCTAGTGAATAATATGGCGATGAAGGCTTACACATCCCCGTATACCCCGGCCTGGCAATCGCGCTCACCCAGGTCCCAAACCCAAGAATCAACCCCACCAGCACCGGACCGAGTGTAGGTCCAATCGTCTTCCCCTGCCTCGGGTCCAAACCAATGAGGAAAGCCAGGAAGATCGAAGCTTGAGTAAACATGTACTCCAATGCCAACATCTCGCCTGCGCTGACTAGACTTGAGTCCACCGTGCAACCCGGGATGACACCATGTGGGTAGAAAGCGTCACCCATGCCGAGCTTGAGCCAGTAGCCCGCTACGAGGCCGCCGACGGTTTGGGCGAGGATGTACAGGACTGTTCGGGGGAAGGTGGAGAGGCCGGCGAAGAAGGTGGCCATTGTGATGGTTGGGTCTGGGGTGCTATTAGCCAAGATCTGTAGGGGGTGGCATGGGAGCCGTACTCAGATGGGCACCGGACACGGGACCGAGGGCGTAGGTGAACATCATCAGCCCAACGAAGCCGCCTAGTGAGGCATAGGCAACTGAAGCCATTTGGGACATGTTGAGCGTGGTCAGACCAGAAGATGTGGTGCCGAAGACGCAGATGAGGAGGAAGGTGCCCCATCCTTCGACTATGGCCATGCGCCAGAGGCCTGGGGAGAGGAAGCCCTCGAGGTGGAGGGAGTCCTTGAAAGTGTGGATTGGGGCCTGGTGTGGTCAGTAGGGTGTTGATAGGTCAAGTTTTAGTATCGCCATACAGCATCGGGATGTTTCTTGAGCTGATCCTTGTCTTCCTCATCGTGTCTGTCGAGAATGAATTCTTGATTGGCACCGAGACGACCGGCGAATTGCTCCTCCACGACCGGAGGCAGTCTCCTCTGTCGAAGGTCTCCATTAACCTCGGACACGATGGCCGAGCTGAATGGCGTGGATTTCTCCATGTTGATACTGTCAGATTCCTGGTTGTTCTCCTGAATGGCGTCTGCCTGACCCTGGTGGAGATATCAAGTAAGAAAATTTCTCGAAAGACATGATGTTTGTTTGCATTGCCACAGCCGTGGACGATTCGAGCGGTCGAGCTTGGTTGCTCACAACGGTGTCTGAGATGCGCAAGCTCTTTCTCCAACGACTCATGGCAAGCGAGCGCTACTGTATCTATTGCTGACGGACCTTATCTGACGGCCAATAAAATGTTTCAGAGCAGCGGCTACTCTTTAGGCTGGGCGAACAGGCCAGAGGTCTTTGGTGAGGATCCCCGAGGGACTCTCTATCCAACATTGCTGATTGCTCTTGATGTAAATGGATTATAGCAGTGATGGAGTAGGATAATGATTCGCCGCGCATTAATGAGAGCCACCTACATCAAGAAGATATTCCAGTGACGACCACCTGCCGCACTACTGATGGATCATGCAAGTCTCTCACGATTATGCAAGCAGAGACGGTCGCTTGCATGTGCCGCACTTCAGAGACTAAGGAACAAGAAGCGAGATGAGCGTGTCGCCGAGAGCCTCTCAACGTTGCAGAGCCGTGGTGGGTTCTCAACGGCCACTGTTGTGTCCGCAACATGCTTCTTCGTAACGGTGGAGGGAACGGCGACGTTGGTGAAGGATGGGAAACACGTTTGAGGGCAGGCCCTGAAGTTCGAGGGCAAGGGCAGGAACGGCAGCCAACCAAAGCCTAAATTTGCTTGGACGGCACGTCGAGCGGGGTCCCCGAAACAAGAAATTATGGGGCCCTTCTGCCAACCTCTACTGAAGCTGTTTAACCATTCTACAACACACACATTTTGCCACATCCCGCAAAGTCACATCGTCAGCAGAATCCATCACGTTGCATCTCATTGTCGGGCAACACAGTCCTGCCCACGGAGTCCATCGAGGTCGCCACAATGCACAAAGGTTGGCACACAGTGGGTACATACACCTGTGCACCGCTGTCTTTGTCGGCGAATCTTCCTCAGCTACGATGGGCAGCTCAACGTCGCCGAACGGATGCAAAATGTCCGAAGTACAGAACAGTATGACCGCCAAGGTTACGGCACACGTGAGACGGCTCTTGACATTGTGCCATCTCGTCTTGTCTCGAACGTTGTCAAAGGCGTTCGTCTTCTCGCACAGCCTATTGATTCCTAATTTGCACTATCAGCGTTAGCACGGGAAATTGATCAACATGGCTGGTCAGGATGAACCATCTGGGTCGAGGTGGTAGCGAGAGATGCTTGTCGACGGTGTGTCTATACAGGTTGGTTGATTTTATATGCCCAAATAATCTCTCTACTTGGTCATTGCGAGGGTTGTCATTCGTTTACAGAAGGCATGAAGCTCTTCCTACCGTTCCTTGGACTGCTGGGTGCTTCATTGGCCGAGCTCGTTCGCCATGATTCAGCATTCGTTCCTGATCTAGTCCTAGAAGCCACCCAAAAGAATCTTGACATCGCTTGTGAGAAGCGCGTATCTGTAGTCTTCAATGGCACGTCTCCAGGTCCAACACTCCGCTTGAACGAGGGCAAGACGACTTGGATTCGGGTATACAACAGGTTAGAGGATCAGAACCTCACTGTCGTAAGTGTTGCAAACAATCTGTCTCCATCAGCGACTGACTCTCCGTTTAGCATTGGCATGGACTGAGCCAGCGCACTGCACCTTTCTCAGACGGCACGCCACTTGTTGCTCAATGGCCAATCCCCGCTGGAAACTTTTTCGACTATGAAGTACGACCGGTCAAGGGTGATGCTGGAACTTACTTCTATCACTCGCACGTTGGCTTCCAGCAAGCTACCGCACATGGTGCAATCATTGTCAAGGATCCCAAGCAGCCCCCTTACAAGTATGACGCAGACCGACTTCTGGTTGTGGGAACCTATTTCAGCAAGACCGACGACGTGATTGTGGAAGAACTTACTGGCAACCCTATCATCTGGCCTGGCGAAGCCGATGCGATTATGATTAATGGTAAGAGCGGCACCGCAGCAGGCTCAAACTCGTCCGGCAGCTGCAATCCGCACATTATCGACGTCGAGCCAAATAAGCAATACAGACTTCGTGTAGTGGGCGCGAGTGCACTTCCCATCGTCAAAGCCGTCATTGAGGGTCACTCGAAGCTGGGCGTCATCGAAGCCGACGGCGAATACACCCAGCTCGCCAATGTCAGCCACATCCAAGTCGCACCAGGTCAACGGTTCAGCTATCTCCTCAAGACCAAGACCGCCGCCGAGCTCAAGAGGTTGAACCAAACCTCCTTCTGGATCCGATACGAAAGCCGCGACCGCCCCGTAGTCACCTCCGGCTACGCTCTCCTCCGATACAAACTCCTCAACACCCCTGTCGTGGCCCCTTCATCCGTCCCCGCCATTTCCCCCGTCCAAGTCCCCAACATCACCTACAACTACCTCGAATACACCCTCCAATCCCTCACCCCAGCCTACCGCACCGCCTTCCCCCCTCTCTCCCAAGTCACCCGCACCATCTTCATCAACATGACCCTCAAACTCACGACCGGCGAATGGGCCGGACCAGGCCACCCGGACGGCGCAGCAGACTGGGTCCCCAACGACTTTGCCTGGCAAGAAGACCGCATCGCCGCAACCAACCGAGTGCCCTACCTGATCTCCGTCCTCAAAAACAACAAAGCACCCAACTACAACCTCGCGCTGAAGAACGGCGGCTTCGATCCCTCGAGCAAGTCCTACCCGGCTCGCGTGGGCGAAGTCCTCGACATCGTCTGGCAAGGCAACGCGGGCATCGGACAGTACTTTGACTCGCACCCGATGCACATCCACGGTGAGCACGTGTATGATCTCGGCGGCGGGAACGGGTCGTACAACGCGGTGAAGAATGAGAGGAAGTTGACGCAGGCTGGGTATGTGCCGGCGAGGAGGGACACGACGGTGTTGTATCGGTATTTGGATGATGGGGTGTCGAGTCGGGCGAATGTGACGATGGGGTGGCGGGCGTGGAGGGTGAGGGTTACGAAGCAGAATGTGGGGGCTTGGATGGCGCATTGTCATATTGCGGCGCATGCGGTGGTGAGTTGAACATATCTTCTTGGATAATAGTGGTGGTACTGACAGTGTACAGCAAGGGATGAATACGATTTGGGTGTTTGGGTCGGCCAAGGAGTTGAAGGCAAAGTTCCCGAGCACGCCGTACACGAGTGGGTATTTGGACTATGGAGGAAGTGCTTACGGGAGCAATACCAAGGTGCCGGTTGTGAATCATTACTTCAACAACACGGATGAGGCTTAGGCTTGAGGACTTCAAAGGCGAGGCGTTGGTGGTGGGAAGGAACTTGATATTCTAATAACATGTGAGATTATTCGACCTTGGTGCAGATCAGGTCACTTGACAAAATATTCGTACATCCATTCTGATACTCAATTACTGTACTTGATCTCACATGCCAGCCATGACAGCCGCCAATGACAGGGCTGCCACTAGACACCAACCTGGCACGACTCTGGCCACACCGCCGGTAGGACTTGGTGTGCTACCACTTCCACCAGTCGTGCTAGGCGTGCTGGGCGTGGTGCCACTGCTGCCCTCGGCACGACGGACCATGTAAACCTCTCCACTCGAGTCGCTGCTCATGAAGATCCTGCCTTGCCCATCGATGGCCATGGTCGCAGGACGGAAGCAATCTCTTGGACATTTGCTGTTGTCTTGATTGGCAAAGATGTCAATGGCAGCGGTTGTGCTGGTGCTGGGCTCCACTGGTTCACCCTGCTCGTTAAAGCGGACGTAGGACATTTTGTATCCAACTGGATCGGGAGAGTTCCAGGAGCCGTGGAAAGCGATCCAGGCTTCACTGGCAGAATTGTTGAACTTGATATCCAGTGGTGCCATGTGCGATTGGAAGACCAGTCTGGCGGCGGTGCGGTTGGCACAGAATTCGTCGGTCTGATTCCTGTTGCCGAGAGCATCGACTGGAGAGATTGCGAATTGGTTGCCAACTTCGATGCCAGAATTCTGCGGGAGGTCGGCAGTGTCCCAGGCGGAAAAGCACCACGGGTAGCCGTAATTGGAGCCTTGATAGCCGACATTGGGGTCGCTAGACACGGTTTCGTTGAGGTAGCCCAAGAAATTGAGCTCCTCGGCAGGATTATTGGCGTGGATGTCAACGCCATAACGTACCATCTGGTCAGCGCTGTTCTCGACGCCCCAGATACCGCCGGTCACAGGATGCTCAGCAATGCCAACTTCGTTTCGAAGACCCCACCCGAGGATGGTGCCATCTGTTTGGTAGGTGTATGGTTCCGAGCCCAAAGCGGTAATGTTGAAGGCGCTGACCGACGCACTTCCGGATCTAACATCGGTCGCTAAGGCATCGTAGTTACTCTGACTGCCAAACGAGACGACGAGAACGCCAGGCACGGCGCGAGATAGCTCAAGTGTTCGAGTACTGTGGTCGCTGCCAGTCATGTTCTGTACAAGGGTTCGACGATTATTGACGGTCCGAGCATCAGTATTGTACTCCCATGAATAAGCCTCGCCAGAATTGGACGCATACAGCGTGTTGCCATCCTCGCTAATAGCAATGCCGTGGTTGAGCTGAGAAAGTCAGGAAACAATGATCTGTTCAAGCTAGCGACAGACTCACGTCAAGTCCATCTGGAGTCACGTCTCTTGAATCAGTCACGGAAACACAGCCGTTTGGGTCGGTGTTCAAACTGTGAGCAGAAATACGTCCACGCTCAGACTCGACCACCAAGAGATTTCCATTGCGGTCGAATGCAATACCGCGTGGGTCAGATAGTCCAGTCGCGACGACCTGATATGTGTAGCCTGATGCAATCGAAGGCCGAATGGAGCCGGACGGTGCAGGACCACAGGAAGACGACGACTGAGCCGCGGCCAAGTATGGCAATGCAGCCAGAAGGAGAAGATACAACATTTTGACGTGCTCGCTCGGGTAGTGATATGAAAGAAAGTGGAGATGCACCTGGTAGAATAGAAATACGAAGGGATCAACGATGATAGACAGCCGTCGTGGCGAAGCTCTTCCCTACCTTGTTTTAGCCTCGAGCAAAAGGTTGGCCTTGGCCGTCACCCCTCATTCCGAGACGGAGGGAACCAGCCGCGTGGACGATCTGCCATGAACGACGATCATTTGAGCTTGGCTTCTGCAGGTGGATAGATGGGGATGCACACATGCTCTGTCGTGTAGATACTAGATGGTCAACATCAAGACGAGAGATGTTTTGGAAGAAGGAGCTTTGCATGTGCTGCTGACGGGACAAGGCCACAGCGGGGCAAGATGCAGCTCCACCTTCAATTGCCGAAGCCCTATTGCGATGCACCATTTATGCATCTGTGCCCGATAGCAACGCAGCAGATTGTGCATCGGGCATTTTTGGCCTTGATATCAGTGTCGAGAATGAATGAGATGCATAACGTTCTCCACGGGGATACGAGCCTCCCCCTGGATCCGAGCCTACCTCGGCTACTACCCCTAAAATGGTAAGCGGCCCGAAGCAGCTAATCGGAGGTGCTAAATTTGCCCCGATCCCGTCGCCTAATTAAGTAATCGAAACTTCTATAAGCTGCCCCTCTTAATCTCGTATTTCTTTACCTATTGTAAACTACTCTATAATACTATTAGCTATTAAAATCTATCGCAAAGAGTAAATTACTATAGCTATTTATAAGTATCGAGCCTTAAAAGGTTAAACTTCTATTCGTTAGCTTATTAAGCACTTTCCTTTAGTAAAACATAAGACTCTAAGTTACTAGCTAAAGAGTAAGTAAGTATTATAGTAAGAGTTATACTAACACTAGTAATACCTTACTAAAGGATAAGAACTTACTCTTGTTAGTCTAATTAAGTTTCTAGCTAGTAGAGGTTTTAATTTAAGTAGCTACTAGCTTATAGATTATACTTACCTACTACTATCGAGAACCTTAGAAGTAGTCTCTAATATAATCTTTAGGCCTCTTAGTAATTACTAGTATAACTATTTTCGATAAAGTATAAGAGTAGGTATATAGTAACGTATAGAACTACTAGTATCTACTAATTAGATAGGTAGATAAACTAATAGCTGTCTTTGTTTAATAAGGCCGGAAGTCTTATAGAAGATAGCTAGAGAGAGTCTATTACGTAATAGGCTTAGCTAGAGCTATAATGCTAAGTCTCCTCTATAATTATTCTTCCTCTATATTTAATCGCTCTCGATTAAACTATATCCTTCGTAGGCCTTATATTCGTGCTTATAGGCCTTCTCTATAAGAGTAGATTAGTACTCTCGAGTATAAGAGAAGTACTTAGCTTCTTTGTCTATACTCTATATCTATTGTATCTTTATTTACTACTAATAGTAATATATTATAGCAAATATAATCTCTTATCTAATTCTCTATTACTAAAGTACTTATTGCTATAAAACAACTAGTGCCTTAGTAAATATATATAATTTGTTATTTGCTACTATAGAACTCTCTTAGAGGCTTCTAGTAAGTGCTCTATTCCGACACTTTATAACGTTAAGTACCTTAATAACACTACTACCTTCTAGAAGATAGCGATACGTATAGATCTACTTCTCGTGTTTGTTGCGCTATACAATAAATAGACTATACCTATATAGGTATATCTCTTACTACTAAACACTTTACTTCTTCTACTATACTACTTCTACGTAAGTCGCTATCTTCTAATATACTTATAAGCTATTATATCTCCTAAGTGTGTTTAGGCTAGCCTACTACGTATCTCTTCTTACTTTCTCTATAGTACTTATACTAGAGATCTTATTAGTAAGTATCTAGAGTTCTACTAGTATCCTATTAGAAGTATAGCTAATACTACTAGAAAACCTCTATAACTACAAGACTAGTATTACTAGATCTTACGCTTGCTATAAGAAGGCTAAGAGTATCTATTATACTATTATAGATAATATTCTCTTAGACTTCGTTAACAAGGTCTATACTACTATATAGAAGCGTACTAATATATATCTTAATCTAACTAACTCTACACACGTCTAGAAGTAGTATAAGTACACTAACGAGCTTATAGCTACTATGTCTTACGTTATAGAGCGTAAGTAGGCTATCGGTGTTAAGGAGACTTACGCCGGCACTAATATTACTTCCCTTACTAGTAAGGAACTAGAGCATACTAAGGTTGTTAAACTTTATAGCCTCTATATTACTACCGAGAACCTCGTAGGTATCTTCTATACTATAAGTAATCCTCCTTCTAGTCTTAATATCGCTAACTTATTTATAGTACTTTACTAGAGAAGCTATCTCTAGAGCTCTAACTCTCTTCTATACTAACGTCTATAGTAGAAAGCGTTCTACTAAAGAGTCTACTAGGTCTCTAGAGCCTAAGAAGACTACTAAGGCTATCGCTATCTCTAGTAAGACTACTCCTAAGAAGCCTAAGACATCTAAGTCTACTACTTCTACTAAAAAGACTATAACTCTATCTAGTAAGGTTACTAAGTCTACTATATAGGCTACTTCTAGTTACTACTTATCTCGCCTTAACTACGACACTACTATAACTAACGCTAATAGTAAGGACGAGCTTAACCTTAGTAACCTCTCTAGATATACTCTTACTAAGAAGAGTAACTCCTCTACTAAGGTAGGTCTAGCCTTCTACTATATAGCTCTCGAGATCTCCGCTAATAACTTTTATACCTCGGAGATCTATGCTATATCTAGGCTTAACACTAGCTAGGCTCGCGACTACTATAACACTATTATAGGTAGACTTAATACCTCTTCTATTAGTAGCTTCGCCTGTAATAAGGCTAGGCTCTATTATTAGGCTATTAGGAAGTACCTTGCTACTATTCTTACTTCTAGAGACCTTAGTGTCTTCTCTGCTACTATCTACCTCGACCTAGACTTTACTAGCTAGGGGAATAAGGACTTAGAGCTAGCCGAGCTTAACACCTAGAATAGAACTAGTGCTAAGGATTCGGTCTTAGCTAATTACTAGAATAGGCACGCTACGGCTCTTACTATAGTGTTATCTTATAGTCGTAGCTAAGTAGATATAGTTAAGGCTAGTAGATAAGGTTAATAGCGTCTAAGTAGATAGATTCTTAATAATGTAATAACTATACTCTTACTACTTATCTCCGTACTCTCTTCGTAACTCTACTATTAGTCTTCTAGCTAACGTCTATCTAATACTTAGTTACCGCTTTAGAGGTATTCTCTAATGCCTTCTCTAGTTCCTAGGTTACTTCTACTAGAGCGTAGCTCTTCTAGAGCACCTTTAGGAATATGCCTTCTTTCTGCCGACTATAGTCTAAGATCCTCTCTACCTTATATTCTATACTATTATCTACCTTAACTAGCCTAGGATCTACCTCGGTACTCCCTTAGAGACTATATAGCTTAAGTAAGGAGATATAGAATACATTATAGATACGGGACCTATCCGGTAACTGTAATTAGTAAGCCTAGGCTTCTATAGTATCTATAACCTCGAATAGTCTAAAGTACTTTAGTACTAGCTTATACTTTACTACCTTTAGCCTTAGGTTCTTAGTAGATAGGAGAATCTTATCTCTTACCTTAAAGGACATTAGCCTATACTACTTATTATAAGCGCTCTTCTACTACTTCTAAGCTTACTTCTAGCGCTTCTATAAGCCTTGTCTTATAGAAACTAGAGTAGCTATATAATCTCGCGTAGCTAGTATTCTCCTCTAAGAGGAACGCTCTTAGTCTCTATCTAGATCCCTCTCGGCATCCTTGCTAGTATATATCTTAAATAGCAACATTTAGAGCGTCTCGTTCTAAAAGATGTTAGCTACGTAAGTAGCTATTTTTAGCTAGTGTAACTAATCTAATTAGTCTTAAGCTCTATAGTAATAGAGGTACTAGATAAGGGATTAGTTCTATTATTCTATCTATCTATCTGTTTAAGAGTAGAAGGTAGTTAATAAACACCTTATAAACCTTAGTTCGTAGGCGATCGTTTGCTAATAGACTATAGTAAAGACTGTACTATAGTCTAATACTATGCCTTCTAGAACGCTATACTCTAGTACGATATAGTCGAAAAACAGCTTAGCTAACTACTAGACTATTATTGTCTTCTAGTATAGGATATACTTTACTATTTTAGTAAGGTAATCTACTACTACAAGTACTACGTCGTAGACTACTCTATTAAGCTTACTTAGTAGTATATCTATAATGAAGTCTATAGTAAGCTCTTTCTATAGCGCTTTAGGTATTAGTAGGTTTATAAGCTCGCTATAAGGTATATAGGTCCGAGTCTTTATAGTCTAGTAAACGTAGTAAGTCTTTACGTAGTTATTAACGTTATAATATATACTAGGCTAGAAGTACTTTCTAGCTAGGAGCTTATAGGTCTTATTATAGACAAAGTGCTCTCTATTAAACTCGTTATAGTACTAGTATAGTAGCTCTATATAGAGTACTACGTCTTCTAGTATATATATAGTATCGTTCTTATATAGAAGATTCCCCTTCCGATACTATACTAGAGACTCTCTATTAGGTCTCTACTTAGAGGGATTTATACGTCTCTATACTAGCGAATTCTACTACTATAGACTATAGATTACTTCAAGAAGCTAGTCTATAGAACTCTCTCTTTATAGATTTTCCTCTACTATTACTACTACTATAGTAACTCGAGATATTAATCTTAGTATTATACTAACTTAGATTAAATCTGCCTCTCTTTACTTTAACTATTTACTTTGTAGCTAGTTAAGCTAGTTAGCTTCTAGAGAACTACCTCTAGTGTCTTTAGTATATTTCTTATTATTAAACTAGTTATTAGAAACTCTCTTAGAGGTCTACTAGTTCTCGTTTGTGTCTAAATAATTACTTTATACTACGTAGATGTTTATATCTATACCTTCTTTAAAGGTAGCACTTCTTAGGTGTTCTAATAAGGATATATAAATCTACTATACTATGCCTCTAATAGCTAGTTAGCTAGCCCCTAGCTTTAACTATAAGGTTAGTAAGCTATTCGTAAGGCTTATATTATCTACTATTAGGTCTAGGCGATATAAAGGAGTATCCGCTAGGTTCTTTAAGTCTACGTAGTACTTAATTACAAAATTAAAGACCTATAGGTATATAGCCTAGTAGGCCTAATAGCTATTTAGCTACTTAGTCGTTATAAAGTACTTTAGGTTATTATAATTAGAGATTACCCGGACGAGGTCTAGAGCACTCTTATAGTAGTGTCTCTACTATTTAAATGCCTCTATAATAGAGAGAAGCTCCTAATTATAGGTCTTGTAGTTCTACTCTATAGATAGTATCTTTCGAGACTAGAAAGTAATAGAGTGCTACTTGCTAGTTTCCCTAACCGGAAATAGCTAAGAGTAATACGAGATAGATTATAAGCTAGATTTAGTCGCTATCTAGGTCGAAGAGGTCACGTGATCTCGGCTTGTAGCCTAGGCTTCCGGCTACTCTACTCTCGATATCTCGTATGCTTTGTAGACTAGCTTCTCTTCTTCTTTTCTAACTCTCGATATCTTAACGAATAGACGTAATTAACCTCTTATCTTGCTAGTCGTAATTACTATATTAAGAGTTCGCAATTACTGTAATCGAGTAATAGAGCTATCGAAATATCTAGTTCTCCTACTACTTGTGCTACCTATAACAACTACTACTTACGAAGAATCGAAGAAGAAGCTATTATAACTATAGTTCCTGCGTATACTACTATAGATCCTCGCTACTGCCGCGTAGGTTAATACTATAATTACAAAGAAGAAGATAATAAGTTAAGTTATAGATAACTCTTAAAGAAAGTAGGCTACTAGTTAAATTTTTAATATCCCCTTTGTTACGTATTAACTTTTATACTATAAATCACAACTAACCTCGCCGAGTATAGCTCGCTCTAACCCTAGCGATAATCGCTACTTAAGTAAGATAATCTCTTCTACTAACAATAATAATAAGGTAATCTAGTTAGCCTATTACAACCTTATTGTCCTAAGCGACGCTAACCTCCTTAAGAGGCTATAAGAGACCGATAGTATAAGCACTCTACGCGAGGCCTTTGCTTTTATTAAGTCTATATACGATAAGTAAGTCAAGGTATATAACTCTATATACTCCGACGCTCTTAACCTATATAACTAGTTAGACACTACTTAGTCCGAGCTAGATATAGCTAATAACATAGCGGATAACCTTATTATCTAAGCTACGCGCTACCTCGTAGATGTTAGCAAGCTTAAGACCGAGCTAGCTCTATTAAGAGCTAAGATAGAGCGCGCTATACTAGCTTCTTCTATACGAGGTATTACCTTATTAGAGAAGATACTAGACTCTACTATGTTTAGTAGCGGTACTCCGGAGTAGTTCGAGGTCTTTAAGTATTAGATAAAGAACAAGATACGCACTAACGTAGACTACTACCTAACTAAGTTAGCGTAATTTGTATATCTCTACTTCTATCTTGCTAGAGAAGTATATACTCTCGTTATAGACTCTGCCGGCAATAACACTATCGACGTTAACATAGGCCTAGCTCTACTAGTCTAGCGCTTTGAAGACTCTAACTATAAGACTACCGCACGCGCTTAGTTCGCTAGCCTCTTCTAGTATAATAGCTCTTTTAACTTCTTTATTAGCAAGTTTAATAGGTATACTCTCTACGCTAAGATCACTAACGACGAGTAGCTCTACTAGCTACACTAGAAGATCTCTAGTAAACTACGCACTGCCCTTATTAACTTTAACACTAATAACCTTACTGCCTTTATTACTAAGGCTCGTACTACTAACTATAATATTTAATAGAGTAACCTTATTACTAAGTATACTTAGGCCCTACGCTCTGTGCTAGCTATAAGCTACACTACTAGCGTTCTAACTCGTGCTTCTTACTCTACCTCTGCTCCTGCTACTTCTCCTGCTACCTTCTACTCTATAGCCGGAGGTACTCTATAGCCTTTCTGCTCCCCTTAGTCTCTTATCTACTACGCTTACGAAAAGCCTAGTTATATCTCTACTAAGTATATAGCTAGCGCTATAGAGAAGGCTACCTACGCTACTACTTGCCCTATATATACTGTCGGCACTATAGAGGCCGCCGAGATCTAATAGCTCTAGGACTACCTAGCCGAGTTAAATAGCTACGTTAATACTAACTCGGCTTATAATATAGATCTAGTTTAGCCTTAGTTCGACCCCGACATAGACTATAAGTTAGCTAACCTATCTAGCTAGGGAAACGACTAGCTAGAGGACGAGTTCTATCCTCTAGTAGAAGAAGAGTAATTCGAGATAGATCCGGAGTTATATAGTCGCTAAATAGCGTTATTAGCTACTACATTCTCGCTATTATAACTCCTATTACTATCTACAACCTATATAATCGCGACTATACTATTACTCTCTAAGCCTTTATCGACACTAGCGCACTTATTAGCGCCGTAGCTAACTATAAGGTTCTTAACAAGCTTAAGAGGTTCGGCTGCTCTATAGCGTTAGCTAACTCTATCTAGCTTAACGCCTATAATAGTATTCCGATAGAGTAAGTTACTTATAATATCCCCCTTACTACTACTGTCTCTAGTAAGCTTAACACCTTTATAACCTTCTAGATTATGGACATTAGCCGCTTCGATATTATCCTTAGCCTCGGATAGCTTAAGGCTAATAAGGCTAACATCGACTACGAGCTTAGCTAGGTTATATATAAGGAAGAGCTCTTGCTAGCTGTCGTTAAGTAGTAGCTCTCGTAGCTAATTAAAGAGCTAGGTTCTAGATCTAAGCCCGGCTTAGATCTAGGAATTAATCTAGTATAAATCTAGTTTAGCTATAGTTTAGCTCGCGAACTAAAATCTAGTTCGGCTACTAAGTTAGAACCTATTAGTTCCTCTTAGCTACTAGCCCTTAGGTCGAACTTTAAGCTAGATTAGAAGAAGTTTAAGCTAATCTCTTATAGCTCTTAGTTAATATACAAGTTCTCTTACGTACCTGCCTACGTAAGTAACGTAAACGATTATATAATAGCCTTTATTAGCACTACTACCTTTACCTCTTAAGCTAAGTACTATAGCTATAAGGTATTTGCAATCTCCGTAAAGGATATTAAAGATTACTACTGCTTAGCCTCCGAACCGGAACTAGACTCTATAGAAGTTCTACCGCTAGAACTATATAAGTTTATAGATGTCTTCTCTAAAGAGTAATCTAATACTCTTCTAATACATCGTCCGGATTTCGATAATTGTATTATTCTAAGAGACAGCGCTAAGCTACTATATACTAAGCTCTTACGCTACCTATTACTAGAGGAGCTCGATATAGTAGAGTAGTTTATTCGTAAACACCTTAATAAGGGCTTTGTTACTCTAAGCTCTATAAGCTACTTGTTGTCTATTCTCTTTGTTCGCAAGCCTAATAGAGAGCTCCGTCTCTATGTTAATTATTGTAGCCTAAACGAGGTTACTAAGTATAACGTCTACCTACTACTACTTATTAAGGAAACGCTTACTCGCGTTAGCAAAGCTAAGTAGTTTAGCAAGATTAATATCTATTAAGTCTTCTACCGCCTCCGTAACTCTATCGACTATAAAGACCTTACTACGTTCTCTACATAAATAGGCAACTTTAAGTAGCTAGTAATGCTCTTTAGCCTTACTAATGCTCTAGCTATATAGTAGAGGTTTATAAATTACAACTTTATCGATATACTAGAACGCTTCGTGTCGATCTATCTCGATAATATTCTTATCTATACCGACGGCACTCGCTAAGAGTATGCCGAGCACATTAAGCTAGTACGCTAGTAGCTCTACAAGCTCGGCCTTAACGCCGACATTAAGAAGAGCAAGTTCTATCTAACAGAAGTAAAGTATCTCGGCATTATTATCGACTAAGATAGAATTTAGATAGACTCTAAGAAGGTAGAAGCAGTTAAGGCCTAAAAGCAGCTAGCTCCTAGTAACACTACTTAGGTAAGAAGCTTCGTTAGCTTCTATAGCTATTATCGCTGCTTTATTAAGGGATTTAGCACTATTACTAAGCTGTTAAATAACTTGCTTAAGAAGGACACTACGCCTTAGAACGATAAATATACTGCCGCTTTTAACTATATAAAGCACGCTATTACTAGCGTACTAGTCCTTGTGCACTTTAACTATGCGAAGTAAATCGTGCTCGAAACAGACACTTCCGACACTACTATCGCTAGCGTTCTATTATAATATAACAACTCCGATGTACTTTGTCCTATTACCTTCTTTAGTAAGTCTATAAGCGAGGCCGAGCGTAACTACGCTATCTACAACAAGGAGCTTCTAGCTATTATTTAAGCCTTTAAGGAGTAGGCCTCTAAGCTAATAAGCGCTTAGCCTAATAAGACTATCTAAGTCCTTACTAATTATTAGTCGCTAATGCACTTTATAAGGACTTAAAAGCTATTACGTTATTAGGCTAGATAGGCCCTTTACCTCGCGTAGTTTAACTTTAAGATCATATATAGGCCTAGAGTAGCTAATAGCAAAGCTAACGCCCTTACTAGGAGGAATAGAGATGTACTACGCTCTAAAGAAGACTCTAACCTCTATTAGACGTTGCTACTATTAAAGGTGCTCGATTAGTAGATTATCGACAAACTAGATCTAGATCGTATCTGACCTAGATTAGCTGCTTAAGCTAAACTAAGGTTAAATAAATCTAGTTTAGCTACCGAACTAAAATCTAGTTCGTAATCTAGTTTGTAATCTAGTTCGCTATCTAACTCGCTATCTACCTTAGCTACTAAGCTAGATATCTATATAGTATCTATTTTAGCCTTAGAAGATAAGTAATCCTTGCCCCTTTTTAATAAGGTAGCTAAAGCTAACCTACGTAATAGCGAATTTAAGTCCGCACGCGGCATTTACTATATAACTAGCGCCTTCCCTAAATGGAAATAGATACTATTAACAGACGTTAAGATCGATAAGGGTATACTATAGGTTGCTAGCTAGCTATTCGTGCCGGAATCTCTAGCTACTAAGGTGATTTAGTAGGTGCATAGCTTAAAGAACTACACTCACGCCGGCGCTATAAAGACAGTAGCTATAATTAAGACTACTTTCTATATCCCGAAGTATAATAGCCTCGTTAAGAGATTCGTTGCTAATTACTACAACTACAAGCGCTCTAAGGCTCGCTATAGCCTACTCCCTAGCCTTCTATTGCCGCTCCTAATACCTTAAAGGCCTTAGTAGTACATTACTATAGATTTCGTTACTAGATTACTACTCGTTAACGGCTATAACGCTATGCTCTACGTAGTTAACTACTTATCTAAGGAGTACTACTTTATCTTCTATTTCTCCGGAGATAAAGGTATATTAGCCTACGAGACTACTAAGCTACTATTCTTGTACGTTTAGAAGCTATATAGATTACTAGATACTATTACCTCGGATTGAGGATCTTAATTCGTAAGTAACGTATAAAAGCGACTCTACTAAATCTTAAAGATCACGTCTAAGCTATTTACTACTATACACCTATAAACAAATAGCTAGTTAGAGGTTACTAACTACGATTTTAAGTAGGTTATCCGCGCCTACGCCTACTAGTATACTAATTAGCCTCTTATCCTCTCTATAGCTAAGTTCTCTACTAATATTAACCCCTCCGAAAGTACTAAACTATCGCTATTCGAAGTAATAAGAGAGTATAACCTAAGGATAAGCTTCTAACCTCCTAAGGAGCTAGGCTTAACCCGAGTAAAGCTAAACAAGACTACTATCTACGCACTAGCTAAACAGATAGAGAACATCTATAAAATCGCTTAAGAGAACCTTATAAGAGCTTAATCACGTATAGTAGAGTAAGCTAATAGAAAGTAATTACCTATAGAGTTCGAGGTTAGCGACCGAGTATAGTTATTAACAAAGAACTTCCGACTCTATAGTAACTCTAAGCTACTACTAAAAAGAGTTAGTCTATATAAGATCCTTAAGAAGCACTCGGCGCTATTATATAAGCTTAAGCTACCGATTGCTCTATAATAGATTTACTTTATGTTTTATACTAACCTCTTTACTAAGTACTCTAATAACTCTCTACTAGGCTAAGCCTTTAAAGAGCTCTCTTCTATAGAGGTTAAAGGTAAGAAGAAGTATAAAGTCGACAATGTCGTCGACGTAAAGAAGCTACGAAATAGACTAGTTGCTTGTATAAGCTAGAAGAGCTATCTAGAGGACCTAATATAGTATCTAATTAACAACCTTAAAGGAGTAGCTAATGTACTACGCGATTACCTAGACTCCTACATAAATAAGCCTTGTCTAAGCTAGATTAACCGACCTATGTTATAAGCGTTTAAGAGCAAACGCGCTTAAGAGAGGGGGTAGTAATACGAGATAGATTACAAGCTAGATTTAGTCGCTATCTAGGTCGAAGAGGTTACGTAATCTCGGCTCGTAGCCTAGGCTTCTAGCTGCTCCGCCCTCGATATCTCGCATGCTTTGTAGACTAGCTTCTCTTCTTCTTTTCTAACTCTCGATATCTTAACGAATAGACGCAATTAACCTCTTATCTTGCTAGTCGTAATTAAAGAGATAATTACTCTAAGGGTAAGCTTAGACGCGTTAGTCTCTATTCTAATTAGCTTAGACGGGTTATAGTGCCTTAGTACTAGCGCTTTTATAAAGGCCTTCCTAATCGCCTTAAACGCCTCTTGTTCTAGATTAGCTTACTTCTAGAGCGCTAATTACTTCCCTTTCTATAATCCTTTAAATAGAGCTATTAAGAGTTCTACAATCTTCGAATAGTTCTTAATAAACTAATAGTAGAAGTTAGCAAACTCTAGGAACTATTAAACGTTATAGTAGCTATTTAGTATAGGCTAATCTATAATAGCGAAGACTCTCTAGAGGTCTATTATAACTCCTTTAGTAGTTACTACGAAGCCTAGGAATTCGACCTTCTTCTAGAAGAAGTTATACTTCTTTAGGTTTACATATAGCATAAACTACCTTAACCTCTCTAGTACTAGCTAAAGATGCTACTTATGCTTCTCTATAGAGTTACTATAGATAAGAATATTATCTAGATAGACTACGTAAAAGACATTAACTAGCTCTATAAGAGCTTAATTAATATAGGCCTAGAAGATAGTAAGGGCATTAGTTAGCCTAAAGAGTATTACTATATACTTAAAGTAGCTATAACAAGTGCAAAAAGTAGTCTTCTACTTGTCGCTAGCCTTAATCCTAATATAGTAATACGTATCCTTAAGATTAAGCTTAGAGTAAATAGCTACTTTATCTAGCCTATCGAGAGTCTTACTAATTAAGAGTAAAGAGTACTAATTCTTAATAGTAATAGCGTTTAGGCTATAGTAGTTAATATAGAGTTATAAACTACTATCTTTCTTAGAGACGAATAGAATCGATATACTAGCTAGACTCTCCGACCTATAGATCTAGCTCTTAGCTAGCGCGTTATTAAGATACTTATAGAGAACTATAAGTTTCTTCTCTAAGAGGTTATAGAGAAAGTAAAAGAAAAGCTCTTTGTCTTTTATTAGATCGATAGGGTATAATATATCTCCTATAGCGTATATCTATATAGGATCGATAATAAAGATGTTATAGTAGTCTTCTATATAGGATAGTAGCTTTACTACTCTATTAGGTAGAACCTCTATAGAGGTACTAGCTACCTTCCGAACTATAGTGTCTAGTATTATATTCGACACTACTAGAGTAAATTCTTAGTTCTCTACGAGTAAGAGGTTATAGAACTCCTTAGCTTGTACTACTCTAATACTAGTAATGTCGTAGCTATACCTCTACTAGTTAGTGTAACTATCTATTATAACACTCTAGTTATATCTCTACGGCCGGCTAAGAATAATAGAAAGGCTTATTTCTAACGTATAGAACATGCCTTTTAACTCGCGCGTTACTCTAGTATCGTCTATAAGGCAAAGATTAACCTTGTAGGCGCTATAATAGTAAGCCTCTTTACTCTAGAAGCCTCTAACCTAAGAGTACTCTATATTCGTCTTCTATAAATTATACTAAAGAGCAAATACTAGATCGATAATATTAACATCTACTACGTTATCTAGTAGTACCTTAACCTCGACCTTACTATTAGGGCTAAGTACTAGGCTCTAATAGGCCTATACCGGAAGCACTATAGAAGCTCTATAGCTTCGAGATAGACTTCTTCGGCGTCTAGCTATATATTAAGTAGGTATAAGCGTACTACCTTCTACCTTAATATTCTAGACTTAATTATCTCCTTTACTACTACTTTAGCTAGTATTACTCCTCTTAGAGTAGGCTAATAAGTAGTAACTCTTCTTGTGACAATTATAGTACTTAACCTTAGAAAAGTCCTAAGTGCCTTTACTATCTTTCTAATTAGCCCCCTAGCTACTACTACTTCTATAGCTCTTGTCTTTACTCTTGCTCTTACTCTTTTACCTATCTCCTATCTCGCTTCGAGTATGCTTACTATAGTCGCTACTAGAGACTTCTAGAGAAGCTCTACGCTACTTCTATAGCTTATAGTTATTACTCTTAGTAAGGTTCTCGAGAGTAGAGGCTTATATAATAAGCTTCGCGCATGTAGAAGGCATATTAGAGAACTAGAGGATCTACTTATATAGATTAGACAATAATTTAGCTAAATAGTACTACGCTAGGTGCTTACTATTATACTTCGGCTCGATTATTTCTTCTAGAGATACTAGTTAATTCGAGAACTTCTAGACGCTCTTACTCTTCTTCTAGAGGTAGTTTTAGTAGGAAAGAACTATATTTATCTCTCGATTAATAGAGTCTTTAACTTAGTTATTAACAAAGCTTAAGAAGTCCCCTTTATAGAAGAGATTATACTAGTTTAACATATTAAGTATATAGAGGCGTTTCTATAACTCTCTAAGAGATAAGAATAGATATATTATAGTATAAGTAATATAGCGCTAATCTAGATAAGAGGTATTAGTAAACTACGAAGAGTCGTAGTTAAAGACTATCTAAAGGCTCCTTCTAAAGGACTAGGCCTTATAGATAGATTTAGCCTTATACTACTCTAGTTCCTTAGCCTTCGTAGAGAGCCCCCTAGTAGGCAGTATTACTAGCTAGCCTATAGTAGGTAGACCTATCGAAACTAGTACTAGAGGAGCTATAGATATCCTCTTAGTAGTCCTATAGAGACTAGCCGGAGTTATACTAGTATTCTAGAGGTAATTACGGTCTTAGACCGAATTCTCTAGATTAGCTAGCTAAGCTATAATAGCCTTAAGTAATATAGTAGTACAGCTACTATTACTACTAGTTAGAGTATGCCTTTCTCGGCTATCTCTGTTATCTCCTAGCTCTTCTAATATCCTCGACTATAGACGCGAAGCGTTCTCGATAATGCTACTATCTATTCGGATAGCTTCTAAGTTAATTTACTCTTATATAATCTAATCGTCTATATTAATAATTCTATAGACTATAACTAAAGAGAGCTATTAGAACTATAAGAGTAAGTATATAGTAACGTATAGAACTACTAGTATCTACTAATTAGATAGGTAGATAAACTAATAGCTGCCTTTGTTTAATAAAGCTAGAAGCCTTACGAAAGGTAGCTAGAGAGAGTCTATTACGTAACGGGCTTAGCTAGAGCTATAATACTAAGTCTCCTCTATATAAAGGTACTACGAAATTAGTATAGTATAGTATCTAGCTATAGATATTGTTCGATTAGAAGAGATAGAGAACTTTAATAAGATTAGGTACTAGTATAAGCTTATTAGAGATCTCTATTAGAAGTACTAAGTTAAGGATTATAACCTTTATAATATAGACGAAATTAGCTATTATATTAGCGTTATAGAGTTAGATTAGATATAGACTCGAATATAGAATTAGTATTAAACCTATTTATACTAGCTAGGCTAATATAAGTAGACTATAATAATTAAGACTATTAATATAGCTAGCTAGAAGATACTACTCTTCTTTATTCTTAAAGAAGAGCTTCTAATAGAGAATTAGCTTAAAGAGCTAATCGATTTACTAGCGTAATCTACCTATAAAGAAGCCTTAGTAATAGCCTTACTAACTAGCTAGTCTAATAATAAGATAGTCTATTACTAAATAAAGAAGCACTTTATCTCTTATAGCTAGCTAGTTAACAACGATAGTAAGCCTATAAAGAAGAAGAATCTTAAGTACTACTAGAGGTTACTTATTCTTAATAGTTATTACTTATACCTTACTACTAAATTTATCTAGCTAGCTTATAAGTACTATATTATTCTTGCTAAGCTACCTTCTTATATCTCTTACTTCCTCTAGCTTCTTAATGTCTCTATATTCTCTTAATTAAAGTATAACTATAGAGAGGCTATCTATAATATTATATATAAAGGAGTTAACTATATTAACAAGTTCTACTTTCTCGAGACTTATACTACTATATATAACAAGGTATTTAAGGAGGTAGAGTAGATAATAGCCTTTAGATCTACTAGTCTTATACCTCTCGATCTAGAGGTTATAATTACTCGAATTTAACATTAATCTACCTTTTAAAATTTATTAAATTTATAGCCTTCGTAAGCTTCTAAATTTTTATCTCTCTTATAAACTTCTCCTCTACCTTTAATACCTTCTTCTAACGCTCCTTAGCCTTTACTAACTAGTAATACCTCTATTAGAAGCAATAAGTAGTTCTACTAGAGGCTTTACT
Source organism: Elsinoe arachidis (assembly GCA_013372555.1). Classification (NCBI taxonomy): domain Eukaryota; kingdom Fungi; phylum Ascomycota; class Dothideomycetes; order Myriangiales; family Elsinoaceae; genus Elsinoe; species Elsinoe arachidis. The sequence goes on along the minus strand of JAAPAX010000007.1, from coordinate 2,588,142 downwards.
ACCTTAGTAAGAAGCGCTATAATACTTAAGAGAAGGTTATTAGCTATTAATAAGGTATAATTTAACAATTGTAAAGTGTCTTTTTAGAGGCTTAAAGAGCTACTAAGGTATTAAATAAGAAAGTACTTCTACTCTAAAATTAGCTTATAAAGGTAACTTAGTATACTAAGAAGAAGACCTTATAGAGGAAGTGTAAAGACTACCTCTCTAGAGGAGCTATACTTAGTACTAAAAAGGTTAGTAAGTAGTTAGCTACTAATAAGAAGATAGAGAAGATAGATAAATAAAGAAATAAGACTTATAAAAGAAGAACTAAATTAGCTAAGTAAATTCGTTAATCTACCTCTATAGTTAACTAGTAAACTCTTTAAGCTTAACACTAATACTCTATAAAGGATTACTAAGCTACTATCTAACGCTTCTACGTAGCTAAGGAAGAGTAAGAGACTATAAGAGATCGTTAATATATACTAGAGATTAATAGTATTAAGGTAGACAAGGCTAATACTACTATATAATTAATAGAGAAGATAGAAGAGAATATTGTTATTAAGTACTCTAGTAGTTAATCTAGCTAAGCTACTAAGATAAGTACTCTCTATTAAGAGGTTAGAGATAGTTAAAGCACTTAGTAAATAGTACTATATAACTAAAGGACATAAGGAAGCAATTTTACACTATATAATAGATTATTTAGCGCTTTCTAAAGTCTTAATTATAAGCTAAAAACACTAACTCTAAGCCTTAGCCTTAAAAGCCTCTATACTATCGATATAGATTAATACTAAAGCTATAAGTTTAAAATCTTAAAGGTATACTAAGATGTACTTTTTACACTAAAATTAGCTAATCGGCATATCTCCGGCTATATCTCACCGCTTTCCAGATCCTGAGGGGGGGCTCGCTTCTAGGGGGAGGCTCGTATCCCCGTGGAGAACGTTATTCGAAGCTACATAACCACGTCGTCGGCTACTCGAGGATGAACACCTTCCGCTCTTGGCACTGCCGCGGCTCGATGACGACTTTTTGTTCTCGCGCGTTCTTTGACTTTTGGTTTTGGCTTTGGCTCTGACGAGTGACAGATCATTCAATCACAAGCTCGACTTCTTCAAGCTCCTTGCCGTCCACCAAATTGTTTCTGGGGTTACACACGATATCAGGCTCCATTCCATTTCGTTCTTTGCCAGACCTACATCACGACCAGAAAGACTGTTATCAACTGTACAACCACATCACATTCGCACAAGGCTCCCGGCACATCGTAGAGCATTGCCCGTCGCAAGCCGCACAGGCTCCCTCAACCACCACCTCGTGAACCACTACACCATCTCGTCTCTGAGCTCTCCAATCATCTTCCCGGGCCAAGTGCCCTCCGTCGCCCAACATGTCTATCAAGCAAGTATTGCCTTAATCGCACCAGATCAACCACTAACATCAGCCAGTTGGGTCATGCTTCCACCGAGCCCTTCCCCTTCTCAACCCTTTCTCCCTCTCCCAGGCGAACAGACCGTCTACGCCTCTCCGGTACGGACGTCCTTCTCGGTCGGCACAGTGGGCAAGTTCCCTGCTCAACAACCTTTCACAGTCTCCTCTTCGACAGGAGTACTCTATCTCACAAGCAAAAGAGTCATCTACCTTCCTGCATCCCCGACACCTCAGTTGCAGTCTTTCTCATCACCTCTACTGAATTTGCAAGACTCGCACGTCTCGGCGCCATGGATAGGACCGAACGTCTGGTCGGCAGTCGTCAAGCCGGTACAAGGCGGGAACCTACCAAATCAGCCGCTGGAAGTGAAGGTCACATTCAAAGACGGAGGCGCATATGATTTCCAGACTCGATATGAAAGGGTCCGAGAGCGGGTAGTCCAGGCTGTGGAGATGGCGAGAGAAAGAGGACAAGGTCTGGGCACAGAAGGTGGAGTGGAGCAAGGACGAGGCAGAGGACCAGGCGTGATGGAGGGAGTGGAGGTGGTGTTGGAGGATCTACCCCGATACGAAGAGGCCAGACAAGTGCCGGGCGCTCATGTCGAAGTTACTGCCGCTGGAGTCCAGCCGGCCGGCGAGCTGGCTCAAGCGGCGCAAGCGAACGGGACAGCTAGCGGAGGCAATACCACTGGAGTCCAGAGCAGAGACGAGCAGCAGATCTTCACACCGCCAGACGAGCCCCCGCCAGGATACGACCAGGTGCAGAGAGAAGCGATAGAGGATGAGTTTTCGAGACGGCTGACACAACGACTGGAGACAAGAGAGTCGGAAAGCCGGTAGTAATGACAGCTCAAAAGGAAGACATGAAGACATGACATGAATACCCAATCTATGACCTGCAAGACCTCTTATCTACCGTGACATGATATATCTCTACATGCCCCATCTACAACTTGGCCTGCTCCACCCTCTTGCCCGTCTCATCAAAGAAAATCTTCTTCCCACTCCTCAAACTCTCCTGCAACGCCACACCAATCTGCACCGCCCTCACTGCGCCCGACAACTTGAACGGCAACTCCGTCTTATCCAAACACGCAGCCGTAAACTCATTCGCCTCCGTGACAAACGCCTCCCCAAACCTCCCATAATAATCAGGCGGAATCTCCCTCCTCACCCCCGTCGCCTCGGACAACTCCACCAAATTCGTCTGCGGATTCGCATTCACCGTAATCTTCCCCTCAGTCCCAATAATCTCCGTCATATCATGCTGACCCGCCGCCATCATCCTGCTCGCATAGAAATACGCAATCCTCCCCTCCCAAAACTCCACTATGCCCACCGCATTGTCCACGTCCCCGTGCTCGCGCAGACCGGGCTGCACGGCCGTGATCCCCACCGCCGAAACGGACTTGACCCGCGACTCGGGGCCGAAGAACCACAGCGCGAGATCGATGTCGTGGATCGAGCAGTCCACGAAGATACCCCCTGAGAAAGCGGCGTAGGCGACGAAGAAGCCCGACGGGTCGAGTTTGTCGCATGTTTGGCTGCGGAAGACGGAGGGGCGTCCGATGTGCCCGTCGGAGGTGCGCGCGAAGGCGTCCCGGTAGGAGGCGTCGAAGCGGCGGGAGAAGCCGCAGAGGACTTTTTGTTGGGGGCGGCGGCGGGCGGCGGTGACTACGGATTGGGACTGGGGAGAGGTTGTCAGCGGAGAGTGGAGAGGGACAGGGGACAGGGGCAGGGGCGTACCAATTCGATGGATGTGGAGAGGGGCTTTTCGCAGAGGACGTGCAGGCCGGCCTCGATGGCTTTGATGGCTTGTTCGGCGTGCACGGTGGTGACGGTCGCGACGACGACGGCTTCGAGGCCCGAGTGCTTGAGCATTTCGTCGTAGTCGTCGTAGAGCTTGACGCCCCAGGGGGCTAGGCGGGTGGCGGCCCAGGCACGTTCGTTGGCGTCGGGAGTGAAGGCGGCGACGAGTTGGGCGCGAGGGACGCGTTCGAGGAAATGCAGGGCATGACGGGCACCCATGCGGCCGAGGCCAGCAATGGCTACTTGCAGCTTGCGAACACCGCCTTGGGTCATGGTTGCGGTGGATGAGACGGTGTCGGTGACTTCAGGGGATGTATTGATAATGTTCCGGGAATTAGTTACGGACGTGTTGAAGAGAGATTGAGAGGTTGGATGGCAAGATGGAGGTGGGAAATTACTTCAGCGAGTGTCAAGATATTGTATCCTGTGCAGAGCTGCCTCACCCGCTCATGCAGTCAACAACCTCAATGAATTCCAGAAAAATGTCGTCGGCTTTTGAAATGCATCGTCAGGACCTGGCGGAATTGCCTCTTTGGGAAGGACCTCCGACGCCGTCTTGCCCCTCGATGCATATCGATGGGACCAACATGCCGTGTGTCCGCCGTTTGTCTAAAGCTTTCCACAGGATCTCATGCACATGGGACTCAAAAGCTCATCCGATTGCATGCCCTGACGTGCCTCAACTCGTTGCTGTTCACGTGATCCACAGACCCCGACACCAATCATGGGCAAGTTCTCCTCACTTGGAAAAGTTTTACGCGCGGGGAAATATCTGGGGTAGCCAGAAGCTATGGCCTTGTCGAAAAAGCTACATCATTTCTATAAACATGATCGTGCAAGTATACATACATGTACCTCATCAGTATCCCAGCAAGTGTGCCGCACATCACTTCAGATCAGCTCGACGCTGTCTCCAAACTCCTGCCACAGGAACTTCTTCAGCTGTTCCCTCTCGATGGAGTCTCGGTCTTCTGGCACAACCTCAGTCGAAACAGCTGCCTCGCGATCCTCGGCTTGTGGTTCCATGCTGGTGTCATCGTGGCTGGAAGTGCCATAGTGGGATAGTTGGTCGTGAGCAGGGCCCATGATGTTGTCTTCGTCAAGCCAAGTCGAGTGTACGGCCGGTCCCTGATACGAAGTCGGCTGGTCGTCCGGGATTGCTTCGGGAGTGCCGCTCTTTCTTCCACGAGGACCGCTGAGGTTGAATGAGTCTTCGGCTCCAATCAGCGCAGCATCGAGCATTTCCTCGTCCGAGTCCAACACAGCTTCATCAGTGGGGCCCGGTATAGTCGAAGACATGAATAGGCCGCTGCTAGACTCCAGAGGTGGTTCATCGTCGATTGGAGACAGGACTCTTGCAGCTTCGACGACTTTGTTTGGTTTCCATGTGTCCGCTCTAATATCGAGATGACTCAAGTCTTCCTCGTCGAAATCTTCGAAGTCTGATATGTCGTCAGGGACATTTGTAATCGCATTGAAGCGAGGACGATGCTGAGCAGTAGACCTCAAAGGGAGTCCCGAAGAAGCTACAACACGACCTGTACCAGTGGAGTCGTGCAGGTTTCGAAGCCTCCCAACGCTCTGGGCCTGCTTGGGAGGTCTGCTCTGCCCCTGCTGATGGAGCGACGGGTCGGCTTGAGTGAGGTCGACTTGCTCCGGGTGGCTCACGTCGTGCTTGGACTGTACTTTATCGGGACTGGATTGGAAGGTAAGCTGTGTTTGACCATTCCCCTTCGTGGTCTTCTTCTCAGCCTCTTTACCCTGTTTTGGTACCTTCTCCTTCCTCGCTTTCGGAGGTCTTGGAGGTTTTGCAAGTCCGTCGATGCAGCATTTGTGGTTGCAAGCGGACTTATTCTTACACGTGTGATTGCATCTCCAGTTGCCGTTTGGAAGCTTGACAGGTTTGTAATCGTCTTTGGAGATCGAATCGGACTTTCCTTGATTGGCGGCGTGCTTTTCCGATGGGGTCTCTCCCGGACCACCGTCAATCTCGTCTATGTCCTGGAACCCCTCCTGGAATTCCGCAGCGGCAAGGTCGACGTCCGCTATATTTTCATCACCCCAGTCAGTACTCTGCGTGGCGTGCGTCTGGCCCGAGTGCTCTCGTGATCGTATCTTAGCCCCGCCTCCTGCAAGCTTAGTGGGTCCAGGCGGCGCCATAAGACCAGTTGCCAGGACAGGCTGTGCCAGTCCACGAAACGCAGATGCTGGTACATCTGGCTTCATACCAGCTTCGACCAGTGTGCCGGCTAGACGGATTAGCGCAGCACGTCTGTGTTGCCAGAGCTGACATACCTATCTCTTCGCAGGCAATGGAGCATGTTACTGACTGCCCAACAGCCGAGAATGATGCTTCGAATACTTGGTCTATACCCCTTCCGATCTTGCGTGCGCTGCCTCAAGGTCACTACTTGCCCTTGTCTGCACAACGGTACACTTACCTGAACTTGCAAAAAAAGAGCTTCCTGCCATCCGAGCACTCTGCTAGAAAGGTGACATAGATAGGCTGGCTCAAGTAATGCGTCGGTGGCTTCTCGTTGGCGAAGGATATCTCCGCTCTGAATTTGATGACCGGGAGCTCGCTAGGTTTCAGGATCTGCCAGTCGTCAGTGCTGTCGTCCGCGCTTGATACAAATACATACCGGCTGTCCAACTTGGTGGATGGTAAGCCTTAGTCGTGGAAAGGCCTTGACTTGGTTGATGAATGTGGTCCCGAAGGGCGGGTTCCTTCCCAAGACCATTTCGATCTTTTCTGAGGGCCATGCAATGATTTCCTCGACACTTCTGATATTGGAACCAATGAGCTTCCTAACACTGACGGGCCCGATGTTCTGCAGCTGCTGGAGGTACAGCGAAGAGTCGTCCCACACTTCAGCACCGAGGCTCCGAGCCAACATCAGTGAATTCCGAATACCAATAGCGTCTCCTTTCGAGACCTGGCAGTCGATAATACAACGGATCAGCCGTCGTCCAAGCTCAAAGATCTTGTTCTTCTCGGCGCCGAACACGAATTTGTACGAATCGTTTTGCGCCAGTAGCTCAACCTTGCCGAGGACAGCCTGAATAATCAAGGATATCTTCTGAGACTGCTGTGAGAGGTTGACTTTGATCGGAAACTTGATGGAAGGAGACTCGTTGACTTGCTTGAAAATCTGCTTCTCCTTTGCGCGAAAGCGTATGTCACCCAGATCGTGTGCACTGCACAAGATCGAAAGCTAATACCCGTCAGTTACATCGCAGGACAAAGCAGGGGTATCGACAAACAAGCTCTGATATCTTTGGTTTGGGAGCTATGGTCACGACCGATTTCATGGTCTCGAAAGAGATGTAGTATCTGGCCATGGCTGCTCCAAAGTCGTTCTGTTGGACAGAATTGGTACCGATATCGATCAAATCATTTGTCTCGAGCAGGTCGAGTGCTGTGCGGCAGATTTCGTCCAGGGATTCGCGATACGTCGTATGTACACAATCTCCGAGCTGATAGTGTCCAGGATTGACCTTCAATCGGACGTACAGGAAAGTGCTGGAGAGCCAGCTGATGGCGCTTGGAAAGTCCTTGATCGTTCCGAGCCCTATCTCCGCATTAAGGTGTTCGATCAGATTGACGTGTAGGCTGTGGCTGTCAGTTTGTGGGCAGTTTCTGGGCTGAGATCGGCATACCGGCTCTCCAGTGTCTCCTGGCAATTGACCATCCTCTCATAGACGCCCTCCCTCTCCGCCTTGGTCATAATGACGGCAGTCGCATCAGTATCAAATTGCGGTGTACCGGCGCGACCCATCATCTGCAGTATGTCCATATCAGAGAGCTCTCGTGTCGACTTGCCCCCGTCCGCGATGGTTGCCGTGCCCTTCACGACAACCATGTGACATGGAAGGTTGACGCCAACAGCCAAGGTAGTGGTGCAGCAGATGACTTTGATTGAGCCTGTGAGGTAGCCGCTTTCGATTGCAGCCCTATCCTCGGCAGAAAGTGCGGCATGGTGGATCGCTACGCCAGCTTGCAATATCGCTGTTCCTGCTCAGTAGTGACCACGAGGATACATGCGGGCGACAACATACCTTGCATATCCTTGTCACCAGCATGCACTGTAGGCCCGTCGATTGTCCATGGTTTCTCCCCAGGTTTGCAACGTACATACCACTCCGCAAGTACCTTAGCAGTACTGCTGCACGAATTCCGTGTGATGCAGAAAATCATGACAGGCTTGCCCCTCGAGTACTTTTGAATCACATCCGGAACACTAGACAATCAGCAAATCAGCACACGGAGGAAGTTGTTGACCTTACTTCTTTATGATTGCAGCATCAAATTGGTAGTCATTGGACGTCCTCAGATCGTAGCCGATTACATGTTTCTTCAGTCGCACGGGACGGAAATCCTCTCCAAACTGCTCCAAGGCCGCTGATATAGATGGATGATTTTCATCTTTTCCGAGCCAGGTAGCAAGATCCTGGACATTAGGGACAGTCGCACTGACCGCTAGGAAGCGGATGTCGGATCCCATTGACTTCATTCGCGAGACGACAGCCTCGAGTGCCGCGCCTCTGTTCTGGCTCAGGATGTGTACCTCGTCGATCAGTACGAGTCGGATCAGGCGGACAAGCTTTTCGTGATCCTTCCATTTCCTCGTGAGAGAGTCCCACCGCTCTGATGTTGTGACAATGACATGAGCATTCTTGACCAAATCCAGGGTTCCTCCCGGTGTATCACCCGTAACCTCGTCAACTTTGATGTTCAAACCCGAGAACTTTCTTTGCCAGTCTCTCGCACGTTCTGTGCAAAGGGCTTTGGTTGGTGCCATGTAGACAATCTTGAAGTCCAGGTCAGGTTGCTGAGTTATGAGTCTGCAGATCGCAAGCTCGAAGGCGACGGTCTTCCCGCTGCCAGTGGGGGCAGACAAGACGAAATTGTCGTCAGACTGATAGAGTGTTGCGAAACATCTGGACTGTACAGCGTTGAAATACTCGTACGGGAATATCGTCTTGAATCGATCGGGCAGCTCATGTGGAGAGCGCAGCGGGATGCCTCGTACCAAAGGCGTCGACGTACTTTGCGACTGATGCGAAGTCGGATGGTCGTATTTACGCTTCTTCGTGATGGCGTGGCCGGCAGCATAGGTGGGACTGGAAGTGCTGAACCCTTCGATGGGCGAGCTGGGAATGCTTGGGGTCGTTGGCATATGCCGGCGAACACCTATCGACCTGGCGAGAGGAAGAGGTGCGGCAGCGAAATGGGGGGATTGCTCGATGGACTTGGTATGAGTCAATTGATACGGTCTAGTCGGTAAAGACACCCGGGTCGTCCTGGGAAGTAGTTGAGATCGGTGATCGTGGTAGTCGTGCTGAGCTACCAGTCTTTGTTCTACGGAGGTCGGGTCAGTAATGGCCCCGCTGGCACGAGAATATCCTTGTTCATACCGTAGTCGTCAATCTCCGAGTACTCAGGACCACTGTTGGTGATGTCCTGGCCATATGCCCATTGCCTGTTGTATCGTGACATCCTTTCTGTTTGCTGGTCGAGGCTGGTCACATTCCAGGCTGTTGACGTTGAGAAGCTAGTCAGAATACCTACTCACGACCAATGTTCGTGACACTGGCTACTCGAGGTTGTCAGGTCATGCTGATCGGATGCTGAGGGCTGTGGGAGGTCCTGGGAAGATGTTACTGGCTTGGAAATTCGGGACCCACTTTGCTGCCTACTTTCCTTTCCTATGTCAGCAATATCATTATCGGTCCTTGATCACGCAAGGGACCACAAATCACATAGCGAAGATGGGAGAATAATCATGGACAAGTGATCATAATACAGTGCCAGAAATACAGGGGTATCTTTTAATGCCACAGTGAACTCCTACCAGCATTCCCTCTACTCGTCCCGTTTCGTGAATCGTAATTCTGCAGATTTGGTCTGACCATGTCGGCGCTCGAACGTGGGTGTGGTCGGCCGGCTAGATGTAAGGCCCTGAACTCGGGGCGTCTCAAGTCTCGCCAAGTTGGGTTTCTCAACGTCAAAGTAAGACCCATCGGCTCGTAAGGTTGACTTTTCATACTGCGCGGACGAGATTTGTGAAGGTCGAAGATTGTCAGGGATGGTGTAAAGGTAAGTTGCTCCAAGGACGATTGCAGTGCCAACGACATACTGAAATCTTGTAAGCATGAGTCGAGTCAAAATGTGAAGGGAACTGACCGTGAGGGTGATCTTGAAGTCGAAGAAGACGACGCTCACAAGCAGACTGATGATGATACTTATGCTTGTCGCAAAGTTCTTTGCAATGTTATCGGCGTAATTCACGACCAACGAAACAATGACACCGCCAACCGCTTGAAAAGCTACAGCGGTCCACACAACCCAATTATAGCCGACCAAGAAACCGTATTTGGAGATGTCTGCGCCATCTTTGAACATGACTCCGATGAACAGGGCGGGGAAAAGCGAGTAGAAGGATAGCTGGACGTTGCGGACCCAGACAGAGACATGCGTTCCGGACTCCTTGAGTACTTTTTCGAAATACACTCCAGCCAGACCAGATAGTACACAAGCGAAGATTGCTGCAGCCAAACCGACCGAGGCGTTGAGCTGCGGATTGTGCATCTTGAAGTCCTCCTCGATACCCTCATACGTCGCAGAGCGCTTGGAAAGCAGCTGGCCAGCAGCGACGCTTCCAGAATCTCGCAGTTCCTCCATTGATCGAGGCAAGTGCCAGCCAGTGTGACCTTCTCGTAGCTCTTTCATGGTCGGTATGGTTTCCGTACCTGGTATCTGTACCACCACAACTCCCACCATCAACAGAACCAATGAGAGCCATTTCCGTAGACTGATGTCCCGCTTCAAGAGAACCACACTGAAGAACGCTGTCGCTAGGATTTTGAGCTGATATGTGACTTGAAAGGTCGCCGCATCGAGGTTGCCCACTGCGATGTACTGCAGCGAATTCTGTAGAGTATAGAGCATGGCCGGTACGGCTAATTTCCAGCTGTCGCCGGTGAAGATCTGGCCGAACAGCTCAGCGAAGAGTGTTGTTGCTGGCGTGGATGCTGACATTGTCTTGGAAGTCTCGCTGAGGGCCATGGTCAAGGATATCCCCAGCTTGATGACCTCGTTGAGTAAGACTGCTGTTGATGTGAAGTAGCGGTGTCCTCCGACTGGCGGCATGACACGAGAGTAATGCATAATCTATCGAAAAGTCAGCCTGGAGAAGAGGTAATGGCTGGGATTTGGGAACGTACAAGAATCAAGGCCGAGTTCTGAAAGGTGAGCTGCTCGAGCGTCAGTGGGATCTTAACATCCATATGCTATGTCACATACCAGCAGCAATGTGAGGTGTTTCATGGAGACGCCGCCGGTATGTGCCCTGCTTTTGCCATCCATTTTCGCGCTCGTCGCGTCTTCAATGCTACCAGGAGCAAGTTGTGTTGCAGTGCTGGGTCTATGCCCGAGAGTGAATGTGTCTGTCCCGCTCGATCAGGGGGAAACGTCCGTCATTGATCTCGATCTCTGCCAGAAATGAATGTGATTGCTGCTTGTCGCTCGAAAATGCTCCGCAAGAAGTGATGATGCTAAGATGAAGGAACGTGTAAGAATTAGCTGGTCGAAACAAGATGCTTGCGAAAGTTTGGTTGGAGCACTGCATCGCCGTCATAGGTAGCCAAGTTGTACCGTGCACGTACGGCCTTCGTTGCCGAGGATCAACAACACGTCCGCCCAGTGTCCGGGCTGCAACCACACTGCAGGAGATGTTCACGGCATACGATCATGGGAGGCAGATGACTTTCAACGATCGAATTATAGAAAAATCTACTGACTTCGCCGGCGCGTGGCAGCCGACATCCCATGATGATATTTCAGAGTCGGCCGACAGCCGCGTTCATCGATACTATTTCTTGAAAGAATAATCCTTGAGAATACCGTTCATGTGAGTGTTGGTGCTCCTTCCAGCCTTCCTATTGATCCGCCGCTTCTCCTTCTTCTGAGGGCCCAGCTTGATGGTCTCCTTGACTTGGCTCGTAGGAGTCAATCCTGCCCTCTCCAGCTCGGATCGAATGTCACCGTCATTGGTCGGCAACCGCAAGTTCGTCCAGAACAGCTTGAAATCATCGTCGACTTTCATCGAAAGAGATGTGTCATTTAGCCATACCATCTTTGGAGTATTGTCCTTCTTATTGTGCGTGACCAACAAGGTCCCTTTCTTCTCGAGACCTTCGATTACCTGCGTTGCATCACTCCATCCGTCCTTGAGTTCCTTCACACTGATACCCTGAGCAGTCTTCTGGCCTTGAAGATATGCCACGAGCTCATCGCCATTTCGTACATTGTGCATTGGCTTGAATCGGAACATGTGCTGCCCACCCTGTTTGGTAGGCATGTGCTCGACTTTAGGATGGGACATGAGTGCCTTGAGAAGAGCCGGTCGATGTCGCTGCTGATCCTGTGGAATGGATAAGTATTGCCAGATGTCTCCAAATGCGATAGGCTTGTCCTTGTCCTTCAAGTAATCGATGGCATAGACTACTTGTGTCATGATTTCGCGACCAGAGCTGACCTCGTGCACGATGATGGGCGGATCGCCCATCTTGCGCTTGAGCGTCGCCATTCTTATGTGAGAACTTGAGAGAACTTCGAAGATGAATGCTCAGGCTGATAGATTGTGCTTGTGGATTGGAGATGCCGCCGCCACTGTGAGCACAGGCGAAGAAGGCTGCACTCAGATAGTCATCCCTCATGCATGGTTCTCAGAAGCGATGTCAGAGCTTCCAAGAAACATTCGTGAATGCAGTGCTTCACAACGGCGTTAAAGTGAAGATTCCTGCAGAAAAAAATCGTGTGCGGTCCGTGAAAGTGGTGAGTTAGAAGAGATGAAGGTTATGAATGAGTCGTCGTCGGACAAAGCACCTTTGCACGTGTCAAACTGCCGGATTAGGGTTACGGCGCATGACTATTACAGCCGCATTCAGCAGAACGCGTCTCCACCTCAGAACATGCAGCTTTGAGATCTGGAGAAATCGCAGCTTGACTTCCTCAAGCCATTGCTCGCAAAGCTTCAGCGTCAGCGACACACACGTCAGCTCAGTCACGCTCCCTACGATAAGCAGAATCTGCTTCCGCGACCATTATGCACGAATACTAAACAGATCCCAACATCAAGATGAGGACCCGTGGGCAGGCGGGCACTCTTGTCGAAACTGCAGTAATCGCTTCATCATTCGCGATCGAGGAAGAGAAGCTGCAAACCGTTCTAGACGCGCCCACAGCAGACCTCGTGAGAGAGCTGCTCGCAACATTCACTGTAAAAGCGCAAGAATTTGACGAGGCCAAAGCTGAAAAGCTGCGAGCCGATGTCGAACTCGAGAACACGGTTCGCAACAATGAAGCGAAGTCCAAGGCCGTAAAGGCCTCGTTGAGCAAGTCGCAGAAAGAAGTGGAGACTTTGAGGAAGACCGTCAACACTTTAGGTACATCTGCGCATCTCCAAATGAGTGCTAATTGCTGAGATCAAACAGAGAACACTCGCTCAGAGCTTCAATCAGAGGTTGATCGCGCCAAATCCAGCACCAGCGACTCCTCGACGATTGTAGAAACCCTTCAGGCACGCATTACCAGTCTGGAGTCATCGAATCGAGAGACGCTTTCCGTTCTAGAGAACAAGTCTACAGCACACGACAAGCTTGCCGAAGAGCTCGCAGAGCAGCATCAGAAGATTTTGATTCTCCGGCGCGAAGTCTCCAATCTCGAGGACAAGAACCAGTCTCTTGAGAATGCGGCGTCGACTGCAAAATTCAAGGAGCAAGGTTTCGTCCAAGAGCTGGAACTTCTAAAGCGCAATGTGGAATGGCACGAACAAGAGCTCAAGACCAGATCCGACGAGCAGACCAAATTCCGCAAGGAGAAGAATGCTCGCATCGCCGAGCTTCAGCGTGCCAACGAGGATGCTAACAGCACGATTGAAGCATCCAAGAGGACAGAGGCCGCGCTGCGACAACGGTTGGACGAAGTTTCGCAGAAGGCCGAGGACGCGTTTGCAAAGATACAAAAGCTGCAGGAAGCCGCTATCGAGTCTGAATCCGCCTTCAAAGTCGAGCTCGAAAGTGCACGACGTCTAGCAGACCTTCAAAAGCAGAGTGCGGACACTGCACGAGCACGTCTGCAGGAACTCACGAGCAATCTCGAACAGATCAAGGACGCAGCGGCAGAGGAGATCGGGCAACTACAAGCTGAGATCGAGACTGAGCAAAGCGAGAAAGAGGCCCTGGAGAACAAATTGCAGGAGGTTGAGGCTGAAGTGGATCGTCTACAAAATGCACAAGCCAGTCAACAACAGGCTTCAGTGCCAGGGACACCCATAAGGAGCTCCAATGGCATGATGGCCATGACACCGATCCGTGGCAATTCTCCTGCGCCTTTCACGCCAGGCACTATTCGATCGAAGGGCAATCTCAACTTCACACAATTGTACAGCGAGAACGTTCAATTACGCGCTGATCTGGAGAACGAGCGCCGCCGCACAACCGAGCTATCTAACGAACTCGATCAAATGATTCAGGACCTTGAAACTCGCGGGCCAGAGCAAGAGGATCTACGACAAGACAAGGAGCGGATCGAGGCGGAAGTGGTTGAGATGTCATCCCTTTTGGACGCTGCACTCGCAGAGAGGGACACAGTCCTACAAGAAGCACGGAGCAAAGAAGGCCAAATCGCTGGCCTGTCGAAAGAAGGCGATGTTTTAAGGCAGCAATTACGAGATCTCAGCGCACAGATCAAGATCTTACTGGTTGAAATGCAAGCTCGTGAACAGGGACTGGACGGCCTGGATGCCGCTGGACAGGCACAGCTACAGATGCTCGCTGCAGGAGAACTGGACGAAGAATCAATCAGCAACCAGACCTCTGCTGGTTCTCTCATCACTCAACGACTTCTGCTTTTCCGCAACGTGGCGGAACTACAAGAGCAGAACACACAACTATTAAAGCTGAACCGCGGACTTGCTGAGCGCATGGAAGGGGAGGAAGCCCAAGCCCGTGAGGTCGAGCAGGCCGATCGAGAACGAGAACTCGAAGATCTTCGTCAACGCGTACAGCAACATGACGACGAAGTTCGCTCTCTCACAACACAAGCGCAGAGCATCACCAGGGAACGCGACATGTTCCGACGAATGCTTGCCAGTCGTGGACCTATTCCTGGCAATGCCGATGTCGAAAGCATGTTTGGGCAGTCGGTCAATGGAGACGGCATCCCTCGCACACCACTTCGGACCAGCAGAGCACCACAAGAAGACCCGGAAGGCATTTCTAAGCAACTAGCCGACCACGTCAAGCTCGTCAAAGAGATGCAGATGCACCTTGATACCACACGCCAAGAGCTATCAACTGACAGGGACATTCTGCGCAAGCAAGTTGATCAATTAGCAAAGGAGAAGAGCGATCTACAGAGCGAGCTTGCTAGGAGCAGTGGCCAGATCTCACTTGCTCAGGAGCGCTACGATATGGTTCAGGCAAACTACAAGATGCTTCAATCAGAAAACGGTGAGCTGCAGAAACGCGCTCAGGCTCTCAACGAGAGCGCAGCCAAGCAGGATTTGCGCACGCAGCAGGTGGCGGAGGAGCTAATGGATGCCAAAGCGCTTGCTGACAGCATGAGAGCCGAGACTGCCAATCTAAAAGCGGAACGAGAGCTATGGAAGAAGATCGAAACACGTTTGACGGAAGACAACCGTCTACTGATGGACGAGCGTTCACGACTCAACAAGATGCTTTCGGATCTACAGAACTTGCAAAACGAACGCGAGCAGACCGATTCGGAGAATAGAAGGCGGATGCAGACCAGGATCGAAGGTTTGGAGAGTGAGCTCAGCTCCGTGCGTAAGAAGCTCGACCTGGAAGCGGAGGAGAGCAAGAAAGCTCATATGCGGCGCGAGTATGAGCAGGATCAATCGAAGACAAGAATTGATGACCTGGTCAAGAGTCTTTCGAACGTCAGGGAGGAGCTCGTTGCGGCAAAAACTACCAGAGACCAGCTCCAAGTCAGAGTTGACGAGATGAAGATCGACCTACGGAATGCCGAAGAACGAGCTCAAGCATTACAGCCACGTCCCAGCTCAGGCGGCCCACTCGCTCCGACCAACGACAACCAAGACGGGTCTATTGCTGACGGCGCGCTTTCAAAGGAGCAGGAATTAGCCATTGAAGTGGCTGACCTGAAGCGCGACCTGGACCTCACTCGGGCCGAGCTAGAAAATGCTCGAGCACAAGTCGAACAATACAAGGCCATCAGCCAGTCGGCCGAGGAAGAGCTTCAAAGTTTCAATGAGACCAACGATCAGTACAAGGAGGATATGGATCGACAGCTTGAAGAGAAGGAAGGTGCAATACAACAATTGGAGCAACGCATACAGGATCTGAGCACAGAGCTCTCGACCACTAATGCTGAGCTGTCGGAAGTGCGAACGCAGCACGAGCAGAGCGGCATGCTGTTGGAGGAACAGAAGACAGCGCTTGAGAGTGAAGTCGCTCGCCTCCGCGACGAATGCGAACGCCAGACCGAGAAAGCCAAATTGTACCAGGCGGATCTCAAAGCACAAGCTGAAATTGCTCAGCAAGCTCAGCAGAGTTACGAGGACGAGCTGGTCAAGCATGCTGACGCCGCCCGCAACCTGCAAGGCGTACGATCCGAATACAACACACTCCGGACAGAAGTTGCCGGCATCAGAGCCGAAGCTGAGGCTGCCAAAGCAAGCTTGATCCAAGGACAAGAAAATTGGTCGGAAATGAAGGATCGTTACGAGAAAGAGCTCACGGAGCTGGGCAACAGTCGTGACGATCTCAAATCACAGAACAAGCTTCTTCACGAACAGCTTGAATCAGTCAGCAGTCAGATATCGACCCTCCAACAGCATCGCGCACAGCCCGCTGATGACGAGGAGACCTCTGGCTCGCAATCGATCGACAGCAAGTTGCAGGAAGTCGTTTCCTACCTGCGCCGAGAGAAGGAGATAATCGACGTTCAGTACGAGCTTGCTGTTCAGGAGTCAAAGCGCTTGAAACAACAGCTGGATTACACGCAGTCGCAACTCGACGACACCCGAGCAAAGCTCAGTGAGGAACGCCGCGAACGTACCAACCAGGAGACCGGTGCCGCCAGCCACAACAAACTTCTCGAAACGATCAACGAGCTCAATCTCTACCGCGAAAGCAGCGCTACTCTACGTCAAGAAGCTCGCCAAGCACAATCAAGGCTGCAGGAGAGGATCAAGGAGGTCGAGGATTTGACTTCCCAGGTCTTGCCCCTGCAGTCAAAGATTCAGGAGCTGGAGAGTGAGCTCGAAATGAAGAATGGTGAGCTGAGGCTGCTGCAAGAAGACCGCGACAGGTGGCGAGAACGCACACAGAACATCATCTCCAAGTACGACCGTGTCGACCCTGCTGAAATCGAAGCGATGAAGTCGCGCATCTCGGAGCTCGAGGCTGAAAGGGCCCAGCTTCAGACCACGATCCAAGATCTGCAACAACAAATGGAGGGCTTCCCAGCACAATTACAGCAGATCAAGGACGACGCAGACAAGACATGGCAAGAGCAAAAGGCAAAATTCATCGAGCAGGCCAAGAACAGATCTCGTGAGCAGAATGCGAAGATTGTTGTCGCCAACCAGGATCTCGCCGCAGTCCGAGCTGAAAAGGAGAAATTGGAGCAAGATCTGCTGCAATCTCAACGAAGTTTGGAAGAAGCCAAAACAGAGCGAGACGCCGCGGTCGCAACTCAAGAGGCTTCTCAACAGGCCGTCGCACAAGCTGACGACTCCAATAACGCAGCCGCCATCGAGGAAGGTCAAGTCGAGGACGGAGAAGTGGCCGAAACCAACAGTCACAATCTCAGTGATCTGGAGATGAGAGTTCAGACTGCTGAATCCAATGCCACGGAAGCATCTACTCGCGCCACTGAGCTAGAAGCACAAGTGCAGGCATTGCAAGCGACAATCCAAGAGCAGACTGCGCAGATTCAGGCTCTTGAGCAGCAGGTAGTGAGTGTTGACAATGGCCCAGTGATTCGCAACTTGCTGACTTCTCAGATTGAACTTCAGACCTCACTCGAAGCAGCTTCCGCCCAGGTCAATGGTCCCAACACTAGTGAAACAGCACCTGAAGAAATCCAAAATCTGCAGCGACAACTCGAGGCGACACAGCAGGAGCTCGAGACCCTCCGCACAAACGCGGCTGCGGCAGATGCGACCGGGACACAAGCAGTGCCAATTCCCGACTTGACTTCCAACACGACCACGCCCGTCGTGTCCGCCGAGGAGGTCGCATCGCAAGTTGCGGCGCAGGTTGCTCAAGTCAAATCCGAGCTCGAACAACAGCACGAGCTCAGCAAGCAGCAGCTAGAGCAGACCTATCTCAATCGTACGACCAAAATGAAGGAGACGCTCAACAACAAGCTGCGAGAAGAGCGACAGAAGGTCAAGCAGTCTGTTGAAGAAGAAGTACGCCAGGCACTCATCGCCGAGCATTCCGAAGAGCTTCAAAAGCTGCGTCAAGCCCACCAGGATGAGATGCTCCGCCTCAAAGAGGAGCACAATGCCATCGTGGCGAGGGTGACACGCGAGGGTGCAGAGGCAGTGGAGAAAGCCAAAGCCAGTGCCACAGCCGCCGCGCCCGCCACACCATCGAAGCCAAACACCAACGAACTTGGGGCCGCATCGACGTCGATTCCGGCCTCAGAGTCTGTACTCAATATCACAGATCAGCAAGCGAGAGAGCTTATCGCCAAGAACGAAATCATCCGCAGCATACTCAAGCGCAACATCACAACCAAGGTCGAGCAGGAGAGCAAGCGCGTCAAAGAGGAGTATGAGAAGATTATCAAGGAGAAAGAAGACGCTGCAGCGACGGCCAAAGCCGCTTCGGAAACGATGTCTGCTGAGAAGGAAGAAGCAATCAAGGCAGCGCAAGAGCAGGCCGTGGCGAAAGCTGTCACGATGGAAGCCTCGAAGCAGAAGGTGAAACTGAGCATGGCAGAGGGCAGAGCTCGAGCTGCGAATGCAAAGATCGAGATCGTCGAGACTGCCGCAAAGGAGACCCCTGAACGACCCGTTGGCGAAGTCTGGGAGATCGCCAAAGTCGCTAAACCACCGCCCGCACCAAAATCGGCGGCCCCAGGGGCAGTCCCGACAGCGACTCCTACACCAGCCGCTGCTACGGGTGCTGGAACAGCCAACCCAGCTGCAAGTCAGCCCTCAGTCGTTCAGGCATCATCTATTGCTGCTCCAACGACCGAGGACTCGGCGGCACCGGCCACTGGGGATGAACAGTCTCGGCTAGCAGCTCGTCAAGCACGCTTCGGAGCCCCGTCAGCGGTCCCTGCCACGGGCGGGTCCTTCGGCAGACCAAGCTTCGGAGCCCCATCCACCACCACCGCGACTGTTGCAAGCACAACCACGACTCAAGCAGTCAACGGCACGACAGCGCCGAACGCGGCAGAGGCAGCGGCTCCTGCGGCTGATGCTTCGAGCACGGGGGACACCAAGCCAGCTTCTGCCCCAGCCACCAGGGGTGGAGGCATCCCCCGCGCTGGAGGAACAATGCTACCACGAGCTGGCTTGGCAGCAGGACGTGGAAGGGGCAACTTTGGCCAGCCGAGCGGTATCGCTGCTCCTGCAGGTGCAGCACAGCCAGGCTCTGGTCTACCAGGATTGGCGACACGAGGTGGTGGGATTCCGAGAGGTGGTTTCAGAGGGGCCGCTACAAGAGGCGGACGTGGAGGAGGACCAGGCAGTCCACTCAACGCTGGAGCTAAGCAATTTACTCCGGGGACAGCACCATCAGCAGGGCAGGCAGCTCCTCAAGGAGCAAAGAGGCCACTTGAGGGAGGGGAGCAAGGGGACGGAAAGAGAATTAGGGGTGGCGGGCCCAGTGCATGAGGACAAGTCGACTGAGCGAGCAGTTTGAGGTTTGCTAGATGAGTAGTCTGTGGGCAGACGCGGAGCGATGCATAAGCAGACGCCAGCATTGTAGAATATCAAAGCATGATGCTACCCAAAATTTGTTCATCTACCGACCGAGCCAACCTTTTTTGACGTTCCCGGGCGAAGTGTGTTGACCTTCTTGTCATGATCCCGATAATACACAACCCATTGTCCATCCACCTTCCCCCAAGCCATCTGCCACGAACGCGGCAACCCTTCCGTCCTAAACCCCATTGAGGGATGTGTACTCCTCGTCTTCTTCGCCAAACGATCGAAATAGACAACCTCTCCTGTCGTCAACCTCACCCACGCCTCCCACCCCATAGGCAGTGCATTCTTAACAGGATCCTTTGGCTTCCACGCCACCCTCGCCGGACTAGGGACATCCAGCCAATGATGCCCCTTGCCCTCCTCCTCCCCACCCTTCGCCCCCTCTTGCACGTCCAGCCCGTACTCCTCCACCACCAACCCTCTCACACTCTCCCTATCCCCGTCCGACAAGGCATCCCACTCCTCCCTTCCCCTCCTCATCTCCATCCCAGCATACGTCATCAACCTCCCCTTCGGCCACCCCAGCAGATCCACCACCAACCCCTCCTCGTCCCCCTCCCCTTCCTCTGCGGTAGCGAAATCGCATTCCGTCGAGTACCGCCCGCCGTGTTCTGCGCACCACGCCTTCGCTTCCACAAGGGGCATGAAGCCTCTCCAGGGCACGAAGACGTGGTTTGGTGGGAAGCGGCGCTGCATGCTGTGTGACTCGGAGTTTTGGAAGGCGAGGAGGTAGAGGTGTCTCTCCTTTTCCGTCTCCCTTTCCTTCCCCTGCTCCTGTCCTTCCTCCTGCAGCTGCCTAGCGGGCAAGTGGTGGTGGACTAGGGAGATGATCCATGGATGGGGTGGTTTCAGGGGAATGAGTTCCCCTGTTTGCACGGGGGAGGGGTCTTTGTCGGTGGTGTCCTTGTAGATGAGGAGGGTGCCGTCGAGGTAGGACTTCCAGCGGGGGTTGGTGGGGGAGGGAGGGGTGGTAGTGCGGGGGCTGGGGGGTGGAGGGTTGGCGGCGTAGGCTGGGTAGGGGTAGGGAGGTGCTGGGAGCTCGCGGGTTGGGGACCAGGGGAGGGAGCGGATGGAAAGTTCGGATGGGGTGGAAGTGACAGTGGATGTGGCTGGTGCTTGTGCTGTCATGTTGATATTGACTTCGAATTTCTCCTTGGAGACAGTATCGTAGGATGTGATGCTCTCACTGCTGGTGATATCCTTCCCAACGATCTGCTGAGGTTCGGTGGGTCGTGGTCTGCTGGTCTGCGGCCAGCATGGCAATGAGAAACAACCCATGGTATCAAAAGGAAGTAACCACGTTTACATACTGGCAGACTTACTGTTGGGTGACACGTTGCTATTTATCACTTTGGAGAGAGACAGAAGAGTATTGGAATGTCAAAGGTGGGTGGCCAAGAGGCGATGAACACGTGGGGATGACGTGGCACCGCGTAGCGTCGTCGAGGAGAACATGCCTGAGGCAGCTGTCCTCTTCCATATCCAGACCATCAATTCGTCTCAGAAATCAAAAGGATGGGTGCCGATTGTTCCGACTGTTTGCTGCCAGGTAGACAATATCTCTCTGACAGCCCATCTCAAACTTTGTATGGTGGTGCCAGCAGTGTGCAGTATTTTCCCACCATCTGTGACAGCCTGGCCTCAGGCTTCCCATCCCCTGCCAACACTCAGATGTGCCGCGTGTACAGGATCCGATGAACTCGTTCACCGGGTGCCATGCCCGAGCAGCCTGATTTTGATGAGCAGTTTACACGTCACATGCAGACGTCAATGAAGCTCAGATGGTAAGATGCATATCAGCTCAAGGTAGGGAAATGCACATCGCAAGACTTCATGGAGAAGTGCACTGTCCAAACAGAAGATGGATGATCGACCTTCCCCCTCTCTTTCCGGACCAGAACTCGACAGTCTCGACACCAACAATGCCCTAATTGCACTGAATCAAGAGCGGCTCCCACCCAGCATGCCTCTCGGTCGACTAACACATCCGAGCAGGGATATACCACTTTCCCAGCAGCACGCCTTTCCCTCACACGTGTCGTCCAGCATACCTTCTGCCCCATTCACAGCAAGATGCAACCTGTCACACCGTCACCAGACCATATAAAATACGCTCACCGGAACCCAGATCAACAACCAGAACAAATCAGAACAACTCCCAACAGACACCACAACAGCCAAACCACCATTCCACCAACCAACCCAGTATCTCAACAATGAAGACCACCCTCCTCGCCGTCCTCTTCGCCGCCACCCTCGCCGCCGCCAAACCCAGCAGCAACACCGGCGGCGGAGGCGGCAGCGGTGGCTCCTCCTCAACCGGCTCCTTCGCGGGCGGCTCCGGCGGCGGCACACCCCCAGGCGGCTTCGCAGGCCCCTCGCAAAACTACGGCGCAAACAGACAACAGACCGGGCCCTCCAGCTCGGGCGGCAGCGGCTCCCCCGGCAGCCAGGGCGGAGGCAGCCAGGCTTCTCAGGGGAGCCAGCCGCCGGCGTACACTGCTGTCGGGAACCCGCCGCCCAACATCGCTGCTGCGGCATTCGATAGACCTCTGGCACCGAATGCAGAGACCATGTCACAGAGTGGTGCTGATAGGGGTTCGGCGGGGACGAATCCGGGCCAGTATTCGTCGTCGTGGCCGGGTGCGACGCCGTCGAACCAGTATTCCTCTGGGTCGATGAGTGGTGGGGGCTCTTCAGGTGGTGGGAGTGGTAGTGGCAAGCGTAGGAGGATGGTTTTTGTTGCTTAGATGTGTGCTGGGGCAAGAGGATTGGGTGTTCTGGAGTTTTGAGATAGATTCTTGGTTGATAGGCAATAGAAAAGGATTTGGATTTCGTTTATACTACCTGCCGTCTGCACCATTTGCATTCCGTACGCGTGGTGTTCCTCTTTGTGTCCGTTCAGGTGGCCCTCGCAGTGGATGACTCCAGAATCATACTGTGAGTCGGACTAGTCGGCGGTGTATAGAAGACGTCTTCGTCCATCCCTTCCGCTTCCTCATTCCCGCTGGTGGAGTGAAGCTCCGGCTCGATGACGTGACCTAGTCGTGGTGCGCTATGTCCGATGTCGAAGGAGTAGTTTGCTCTGTATCCAGGAAAATGAAATGCAGGCGGTGGGCCATAGACAACGGGACCCCAAACGTAGGGGACCCAACTGCAAGGAACCCATCCGCCGGGAATGTTGCGTTGAGTATGACCCACAGCATTTCCAGTCACATCAGCGCCTCTAGAAGCTACAGCTTGCGTCGCCTGGGTTCCGACATTCTGAGTGACCATATCTGTGCTTTGTTAGTTCTACGTTATAACGTACAGGAGGTCTAGCATACCTGGAAATCGCCGAAGTATCCTGTCCAGTTCAGCTTGAGCGCCGGGGACACTAGCCGCAGCTTTCCTCCTCAATGCCTTCTTTGAGCGTCGGATGTGGCGTGGTCCATCTGGGTTTGGCGGAGTCTTAGTGAAGGGGGGCTTGCTCTTAGTCCCGTTGCGCGGGCGGACTGCGCTTTTCTGGCGCTTTACCGGTATAAGGTTGGGATTGTCTGCGTATGCCTCAGCACGCTCGCGCCAGGTGGAAGTAGGCATCGTTGCGATGATCCGGTCGCTAGCTTATTGTGGTGTCAGTGAAGTAAAAGGCCAGCTCTGGCACGATTGAGTAGGTCTGCCAACTGCTTCTATAAGTGGAAGTGACGACTCTCAGGTGACAAACAAAGCCAGACCGAGAAGTCGCCACCATGACCTGATTTATCCCACACACGATAGGCAAGCACAGAAACAGGGTCTGATACAATGAAAATGCTGATTAGCAGAGCTTCCTCCGCGATATGTACGCCAATCTATCAAGTCCTACCTGTCGACCGACAATCACTACTCATCAGTCACGCTCGCGAACTTCTCGTTCATCTTCTGCAGAAGATCCTCATACTACAGAGAGTCAGTGGCATTACAAATTCATAGCAGACAGCAGACTTACCTTCTTCACAACCGCCTCCTCACCCTCGGTGGGCAACTCAAACTTCATGCTTCGCAACTGACTCTGAATCTCACTCGTCGCATCCCTGACCTTGCCCCAATTGTTACCAGCCGAAACCGCCTTCTGTGCCTCGTCGTGGAACGCCATCATGTTCTTCATCATCCAGAAAGTCTTCCACATGGGGCAGAATTGATCGTAGTCACTGTAGCCGTTTTGCTGAAGGAAGTCCTCCTTGATGAGAGTGGCGACGTCCAGGGTAATCTTGTCCGAGTCACCGAGAGCAGACTTACCGACCAGTTGCACGACCTGGTCGAGATCTTCGGAGTTGGACAGCAACTCTTTGATGCGGGTCGCGAGCTTGGGGAAGTCTGGGTTGTTCTCGTTGTAATACCTTTCGAGAGTCGTGGTGTACTTGCTGTATGAGGCCGATGTGTTGATGGAGGGGAAGTGCTTACGCTGGGCGAGCTTCTTGTCGAGACCCCAGAAGACCTGTACGATACCGAGAGTTGACGAAGTGACAGGGTCGGAGAAATCACCACCTGGAGGTGAGACGGCACCGACGATAGAGACTGAGCCCTTGCGCTCGGGCGAACCAAGAGCGACAACGCGACCAGCACGCTCGTAGAAAGACGCAAGCTTAGCTCCCAAGTAAGCAGGGAAACCCTGATCTGCAGGCATCTCACCGAGACGACCGGACAGCTCACGAAGAGCCTCGGCCCAACGAGATGTCGAATCAGCCATCATGGCGACGTCCTTGCCTTGATCGCGGAAATATTCAGCCACTGTAATTCCCGTGTAGATGGAAGCCTCTCGAGCAGCCACAGGCATGTTGGAGGTGTTTGCGATAAGGGTCGTGCGCTTCATGATGGGTTCCTTCTTGCCATTGACCTCAATGGTGAGTTCTGGAAAGTCCATCAAGACTTCAGCCATCTCGTTACCACGCTCGCCCTGACTCTATTAGCATGCGTCTCACCGTCGACAACAATTCACTTACACATCCGACGTAGACGATGATGTCGGAGTTGGAGAACTTGGACACAGACTGGGAAATGACAGTCTTGCCACAACCGAAGGCGCCAGGGATGCAGACAGTACCACCCTGCACGGATGGGAAGAGCGCGTCCAGGACACGTTGACCGACAATGAAAGGCGAGTCACTGCTCAACTTGTCGTTGACAGGACGGGGTACACGGACCGGCCAGTTGTGCATCATGCTGTACTCCGTCTTCTTGCCATCGAATTCGAGCTCCAAAATCTTCTCATCCACGGTATAGCTGCCCTCCTTTGACAGCCTAGTGATCGTACCCTTCGCCCTGGGTGGCAGAAGGATCTTGTGCTCGCTCAGCAGCGAGTTCTCCCAGACAGTACCAAAGACATCTCCACCAGTGATCTGGTCGCCGACCTTGAACTTGCCAGGCTTAAAGTCCCACTTCCTCTCGCGGTCCAGAGCTGGAATTTCGATACCACGGGGAATGTAGATGGAGTTGACAGCGTCCGAAATACCCTTGAGAGGTCGCTGGATACCATCGTAGATCGTCTCCATCAGACCCGGACCAAGCTCGACGGACAATGGCTTGCCAGTGCGGATGACGGGATCACCAACTGTGACACCGGCTGTCTCCTCGTAGACCTGAATCGTGGCTTGGTCGGCGTTGATTCGAATGACTTCACCTTGCAGCTGGTCGTGGCCGACTTTGACGAGCTCGTACATGGCACAACCGATCATGTTCTCGGCGATGACGACGGGACTGGACATGTCAGAATCGGGACCTTGTTCTTTTATAGCGACTGAACCAACCCTGAGATCGAGAAGATAGAGCCATATTGCTTCTCATCATCTGGAATACCATTCGCCTCGCTCTTCTTGTTGTTTGGTGCCATCTTGGGAAAGGGCGTCTGCTCAAGCTTGGGTGTCGGTCGAAGTTCCTCTACAGCTTTCTCCTTGACAGGGCTTTCCGGCAGAGGTACGAGTGCTGGTGGCGGGCTGAAACCTTCGTCCGCTAAAGCTGGCGCTGTTGTTGGCGGTGGAATACTCTGCACCGAAAGGCGGTCGATGCTCTGCTTGCGTACAAGGTCTAAAAATGATGGTCGAGCTTTCAGTCGTGGTCTCAAGCCTAGCATACAACTGCTGAGCTATGGCGCAGAGGTCGAGGAGGATAAAGACGAGGCTTGGTTGAGGTGCCAGGCTGGAGAGCTTGATGCGAGATGAGACGTCAGGTGGTCAGTGCTGAATCTGGCTGCAGAGCCGCATTTCGTAGAGGATGGGCTTGCAAGCCATCTTTTAGACATTCTTTGTTTTTCGATCATGATATTCATATTCTATCTACTGATACTATTCGTCACAATTTACTCGTCCTCTTCTTCCGCGGCCTTGGGGTCCTGCTGACCGTCAAAGGACGTACCAGAGCTGCAACCCGATCAGGCCTTACCTGTCACGGCCAAAGCTTGGGGGCTTCGCTGGCTTGTTGGCAAGAACGCCCTCGATCTCCTCCATGACTTCTGGGGTGAGCTTGTCGAGCAACTTCAATGCCTTGAGGTTGTCTTCGATCTGCTCGACCTTTGTCGCTCCGAGAATGACAGTGCTGACGTTAGGGTTCTTCGCCGCCCAGGCGAGCGCAAGGTGGGTGGGTGTACCACCGAGCTTCTCGGCGATAGTGGTGAGCTTCTTGACCTTCTCGATCTTAGCCTTGCCCTCGTCAGTCTGGAGAGACTTCACGGTGTTGTCGAAGAAGTCCTTGTGGTTGGCGAATCGAGAACCCTCTGGGATGCCATCGTTGTACTTTCCGGTAAGAAGACCAGAGGCGAGAGGAGACCAGATGGTAGTGCCGTACTTGAATTGGTCGAAAAGAGGAGCGTACTCGACCTCGAAGCGCTCACGGTGGAAAGCGTTGTACTGAGGCTGCTCAACGACAGGCGCAATCAGGTTGTACTTCTCAGCGATCTGAGTAGCCTCCATGATCTGAGTGGCGCTCCACTCGGAGGTACCCCAGTAGTAGGCGAGGTTAAGATTGCGAATGACCTGTGTGAAGCCCTCGACAATCTCCTTCATGGGTGTGGCATAATCCGGACGGTGGGCAAAGACAACGTCGACGTACGGCTGGTCCATGCGCTTGAGCGAGCTCTTCAGACCCTCGACGATGTGCTTCCAGCTCAGACCACGGGTGTTTGGCTCCTTGCGACCAGTACCAAAGAAGACCTTGGTGGTCAGGACGTACTCGTCACGCGGCCAGGCCAGCTCTTTCAATGCGCGACCCATCTCAACCTCGGACTCTCCGTTGGCGTAGACCTCAGCAGTGTCAAAGGTCTGGACACCGTGGCTCCAGGCAGTCTCGAGGCATTGCTTGACGATGTCACCCTTCTGGGTACCACCGTATGTCAACCAGCCTCCAAGGGAGAAGATGGACACCTTCAACCCAGTAGGGCCGAGGTGGCGAAAGACCTGTATCGTTCAATCAGTTGTTTGCTCGTGCGGGGTATCCTGTAATTTGGAGAAGCTACTCACCATGTCCTTCGGGTCATACTTGGATTCGACGACAGGCATGTTGGGTGTGGTATTGTCTGTTACACTTTGAGGAATGTAGAGTGTAATTGAGAGAAGAGAGGAATGGACAGCGGTGAAGATGGACCTCTTGAGGCGTCACGCAATTTTCTGGAGCAGCTGGTCGTCCGGCAGTCGAGCTCCGATTTCGATGGATGCCCCCAGAAAAAACACATCCCCACCTTCTTCATTCGGCAGTGACATCACGATACACGATTGGTCAATTCGTGGTCCAACACGGTGTTTGCGGCGGTAACGGCGATGAAATGCTTGTTCATTTGTCAGTTTGATCGACTGCTTCGGTGCCATTTGTGCCGGGTTGTCTACTTGTCGAGCCGCATCACGGATATCGGCCTCTACAGCTTCAGACTCTCGATGCCCTTCTTCGACTCGTCCTTGGAGTCGTCTCGCCACCTGCTCAACGCCTGTCGTTCGTATACAATATCGCCCATGGCCCAAGTCATCCTCTTGCGATCCGTCTCCCAGTCTACATCGTTATCTGGGCAGATTACATAGAACTTGCCATCATTCATCTTCTGGTACAAGTAGTCCGCTACTTGCTCCGGCGCCCATGCTCCATCCGGCTTGGTCGTGGTCTTGCCGCCACCCGTCAGGCCTGTGAACGTCCAACCCGGCACAAGGAGATGCACGCTGGTCTTGGGACTTGACTTCGAAAGATCAAAGCTCAAGTGCTCAGCAATGGTCTTGATGGCAGATTTGCTCGCGTTGTACGCTGGATTGCCTGGTGGATTCGTGATACCCTGCTTCGACCCAGTGATGATGATCGACTTCTGCTCAGACTGCTCTCCTTGAAAGTCTGGCAAGAATGTGGATATGCCATTGATCACGCCAAAGAAATTGGTATCGAAGATCTTGTGGAAGTAGCTCGTATCACTCCACGATGCGTTGGCTCCAATACCGGCATTGAGGTGCAGCAAGTCCAGCGTGGTCGATGACTTCTGCAGTGATTCTCGCAAAGACTTCCAGGCAGATTCGTTCGAAACATCAAGCTCGTGCACTGATATAGATCCTTTGGAAGAGCTAGAGATGGCGGATTTCGCCTCTTCCAGTTTCGTCTTGTTGACGTCCACTAGATGTACATTCATGCCGTGAGAAGAGCATAGTTTAGCAACTGCCAGTCCTACGCCGCTGGCACCGCCAGTAATGAGAGCATTTGCACCTGCGCGGAAGACTGCTGTAGGTGCCATATTGGTCGTGCTTATTCGCCAATTCGGAAGAAGTCAAATATCGCTTCACGGCAAGAGAGTTCTTGGTAAGTGAAATACTTTCTGACTCCATGAAGGCCAGGGCATCTGGTGGATCTGACCATCTCATGCATGATGACGTGGTGTGGGGAAAGCTATGGGGGGCATCGAGCATTAGATGGACGACAAAGGGACCAGCCTTCTACCCATTGTAAGTGAAGAGAATGATGATTGTTTGTCTTTGATACAGCTCGTCTATCATTGATCTATACCTCATGAGGACTTCGCCCCTGCTAGCTGGAGATCCGCACCTGGCCTGATGTACAGCGGTAACGTGGTAAAGTCATGCTTCTCCTTGTACCATCTCGGCCCTTCCTTAGTCACACTGCTGTCCCAGAAGCTAGTCCACTTGCCTTCAGGCAGGTAAACGTCTACATCTCCTTCCTCGTTGAAGACTGGCGCAACAAGTAGCTGAGTCCCCAGCATGAATTGCTGGTCGCAACTCCAAGCTGTCCGATCGTCGGGAAACTCGATGCCCATGGCTCGCACACTCAGTGGTAGGCCGTTCGCCGCTGACTCCTTCGCCTGGCTGAGGAGATATGGCATGAGTGTGGCTTTCGTTCTCGTCATCTTTCTGAGGACTGCGGTACAGCCCTGATCACTCTTGTCATCGTCGTCCACGAGCCACGGCACTCTGTAGCTGTTGCTTCCATGTAGTCGAGAGTGACTGCAAAGAAGACCAAACTGCACCCATCTCTTGTATACTGCTGGAGGTGGTGTGCCTTCGAAGCCTCCAATGTCGACACTCCAGAAGCTGTACCCGCAGAGACCAAGACTCAGACCACCCCGTAAGCTCTCGGCCATGGCTTCGAAGGTCGATTCGCAGTCCCCTCCCCAGACCAGTGGGTATCGTTGTGTTCCTGCACAAGCAGCCCGAGCGAACAGTACAGCATTGTTCTCGCCCTTGAACTTCTCTACTGCCTCGTAGACACACTTGTTGTAGATGAAGGCATACCAATTGTGCATCCGCTGGTTGTCTACCTTTCCGTCGAACCACTTGACGTCCTTGGTGGGGATACGCTCGCCAAAGTCGGTCTTGATGGTGTCCACACCCATCTTCATTAGCTTTGTGATTATGTCGGCGTACCATGTGCAGGCGTCGGGGTTGGTGAAGTCGACCAGTCCCATGCCAGTCTGCCAGAGATCCCATTGCCACACGTCTCCGTTTGTCCTCTTCAACAAGTATCCCTTTTC
The DNA here is from genome assembly GCA_013372555.1 of Elsinoe arachidis. Taxonomy (NCBI): domain Eukaryota; kingdom Fungi; phylum Ascomycota; class Dothideomycetes; order Myriangiales; family Elsinoaceae; genus Elsinoe; species Elsinoe arachidis. The sequence continues at coordinate 2,558,943 of JAAPAX010000007.1, read as the reverse complement.
GACCGCCTCTTGGAACAACTCTGTTCTTTGCGAGATGTACGGGTTCGTCCAAACACTGACTGCCTTTGTGCCACCTTGTTTCACGTTCCGGATGCTCCGTTCTGGATCTGGGAACTTCTCCGGATCAAAGGTGAAGTCGCACCACCTGAATGCCCTTAAATAGTAGCAATCATAATGGAACACACTGACCTCAATATCCCGCTCCCTCATCCCGTCCAAGAAGCTCTTCACAGTGGCATCATCATACTCGGTCGTGAAACTCGTACTCAGCCACAGCCCATAACTCCACTCCGGCATCAACTTTGCCCTGCCCGTCAACTGTGTGTACCTCTCCAACACCCCCTTCGCCCCCCTACCCCCACCATAAATCACATACCACCTCAACCTCTGCCCCTCCACACTCGTCTGCACCCTACAGCTCCTCTCACTCCCAATCTCCAAATCCACATTCTCCAAATGATCGATAAAAACCCCATACCCCCTGTTACTCATCCAAAAACTCACATTCTTATACGCCTGATCACTCGACGTCCCCCCATCCGCATTCCACAACGACACCGACTGTCCCACCTTGTTGAACGCCCCAAACCGCTCCCCAAGACCGTACACCCCTTCTCCCACCGCCAGCGTCGTCTGCGTCAACATGAAATGCTTCGTCTCCACGGGCGTCTGCAGCGACTCCACGGCGTGCTGATTCCCCGGCGGAGGCGAGTACGCGAACGCCACGCTCCGCCCGCCGAGCTCAGTCAAGTGCTCCCCTCCCGTGTCTTTGAATTTGATCCCGAATGTGTGCGGAGTGCGGGAGACTTCGGCCCTCACGTCGCCTGCATGCAACACCGTCGCGGCGTCTGTGGTCTCGATGCGGGCTTGCACCTCTGGCCGACCTGCGGGGAAGAGATCATAGTGCGGCCCTTTGTCCAGGGCGCCGTGCCAGTGTGTGGCGGTCACGGAGATGATGCCGTCGGCGATGGCTTCGAGGTCGACGGTGATGGTGGGGCGGTTGAGGGAGTCGCCGCGGGAATGGATCTGGCGGGTCGGGCAGAGGAGGGAGAGGGAGTGGCTGTTAGGGGAGGGGAGGGCTTCGTAGACTTCTTCGGCGTATTCGACGTGTTTGTCTACGGCGGGGAGCCACATGCCGTCGCGGAACTTCATGGTTGTGGTGGTGCAGGGGGAGATACCCAGGGCGATGAGGAGAGGTGAGGTTGGCGGAAGGAGGGAGGAAGGAGATGTTTACTGTACTTACATGATATTGAGAAGATCTACATAGTAATCACATGTTGGACAATAATCAAATTAGCCTGATTGCATTAGGAAGCTATAGCTGCTCATGGTAGACCTTTGGAGGAGAAGAGAGGTTGGTTTAGCGGGGCAAGGTGGGGGGAAGGCGGAGGAATTGAGGAACCCCCTCCGGAGCATCAAACACCGAGCCGCTTTGGAATGTCCAATGGAATATGCTTTGGGCTACGCTTGCTATTTAGAAGCCAATTCAATTCGTCGCTACAAGCATGTTGTTCTACGCGTAGGCAAGGGTACAGTCCTCACGGATTCGTCCCTGAATACCTAATCTCGCCTGGCCGCCGACCACAGCTGGACCGGATACCACAATCTCTCCTTTCGGAGTACTGCCATCCACGTCTTTATCATTCCCGCTCACCAGCTTGATCTCGCAGCATGCTAGCGGTACACCGAAGTGGCTGTGGCCGGCGACTGCTTCGATCCGATAATCGTAGATGTTGGTCTGCGCCACAGCTCCAGCAACCTCAGGCGCGGTCAGAGCATAACAGATTCTCGCTCTTGTAAAGATGCGCAGGTCACTGAGCATACTGCTGCTGATGACTGGAGCGTCGGTCCCCGCACGTTCCGCTACAAAGATAAGCCTGAGCTTGCCCGGTGCGGCGGTCGAGCTCGATCCGCCGGGTCCTAACAATTTGAAGAGAAGAGTGTCCGTCGGCATGCGTCCCGCGGACATGGCTTGTGATTGGGTGCCCAGTGCAAATTTCTGCATACCGTTTGTGATAGCCGAAGTCTCACGCTTATGCATGGCGGCGAGTGTCTCAGCAGATGCGATGACCACAGTCGGTGAAACAGTCCGAGATGCTAGAGCTAGATCCACTCCTGGGCCAGCCACAGAATTGATGGCCAGAGAAGCATGTGAATAGAGGGCTGCAAATGTCTGACAGAGTACGTAAACTTGGCTGAAGGAGTCGATGGGCAGGACGAGGTCTGCAGAGGTCAAGCGCTGTCGTTGCGGAATGGCTATTCCCAAGCCAGCAGTTGCAGCCACAATATTCTTGGGAATAGTCAGCGTAACTGCCTCACATCGCAGAAGGTGGACATACCCCTTGAGTAAATTCTGTAACCTTCCCAGGCTTGCCTTGCTTGGTCATCCAGATCTGAGTCAAGTTGCCAGGCTTGGTGTCGTCATTGGGCAATTCAGAGGTGGCATTGCTCTGTGTTGCAATGTCGTGCCAGACTGAGACCTTCTTGCCGCTCTTACCAGCAGTCCAGTCCATGTGCCGACTTGTCTTCTCGACGACCCACGTGATATTGTTGATCTTCGACTTGCTCAATAGTTCCATGGGTAGGGATCCAGCGGCGGCTACAAGATTGTCGGAGCCTGTCTTGTGAATGAGGTCAAATACAATGTCGTGCGGCTGGTTGTATGGTATCAAGACTGGGGAGAGACCATAGAAAGCGCAAGCTATCCTTGATTAGCTGAACGTCTCTACTTGATCAGGCAAGCTTACCGAAAACAGTGGAGAGATATTCGACGCAGTTTGGCAAGTAAATCGCTACTTTGCTGCCAGTCTTCTTCAGGTGCTGGCCAATCGCGTTGATCTCCTTCGATATATCTTCAAAAGAATGCTCTTCCGCAGCTTCCTTGCCATAGACGGTCATGATCAGACCTTTCTCTCCATTCTGACCTCCGGCAATAGCACTTCTCCAAATATCCCGCACGTCTCCATCTCTTCCAGCAGCCCACCTCGGAGCACCCGGATCCTGTACATTGAGACCAGATCGCAGAGGGTAGCCATGTGAAGCGTCCATAGACCGATATATCGCTGATTCTTTGGGCTGTCTGACCGGTGATGGTCGGGCTTGCCGGGCCAAGAGCAGTGGATGTGTGTCGGGCTCTTCAGTGAAGATGAGAGGATAGAGGACCAGTCCGGCGAGGGCAATGGCCAAGATGGTGGTGTAGAGGTTCCATGACGAGAAGAAGGCCGCGATTTGCGCGTCGAGCTGTTCCACCAGATTGGCCATCTTGTGCTCGGGCTTCGATTCTGCAAGCAATTCGCAGATCAAGTAGTCGTTGAACCAGTGTGAAGGTTGTCTTCAGGGAACATGCAGTCTCAGAGGACTCAGGGCATTGCAAAGGTGAAAAAGGCAAGCTCGAGAAGGCTGACCGTCAGATTGGTCTTACAGGAAGGTGAGTTTACTCGAGCTTGAAAGTCGGCCTGCCGTCATTGGGCCTGAGGTGCAGCGAGCCGCGGCAGCCGCCGTTCTCCAAAATGCCGATCGAGGTTTTCATCTCCACCTCATCACCCGCAAATTGGACTTATTCACTCTGCAGCGTTCACTGGCATCTTAGCACAGGTCGTGATATCACTTCTTGACATCCGAGGGAATGCAACAAGTGCCATGAGGCACAGTCAACACCTCATCTTACATAGCGCGCACTATGGGGCGCCGCACGTCTTGGCTACCACATCTCTCATCGGAAGACCTCATGTTTTTATAGTAGGTGTTCGCAGGTCGTGTTTTGCACATTCTCTCTTTCTTTCCTGTTCTTACCTTCTTGTTTCGATATTCAAAATTCGAGATGCGTCGCCGAGGTCTTGTTACTGTACTTCTTAGCCTCGGATGTGTCAACATCGCGACAGCAGCTTACTGCGAATTTTCGATTCCTGCGAAGGATGGCGACAATTGTCAGAACTTCAGCGTGGGCTGGGGACCCAACGTCGCTGAGCTTGTGGCCATGAACCCATCCCTTGGTCCGAATTGCGAAAATGGCATGCAAGTGGGCCAAGAATATTGTGTACTCGCAGATGGTCCGGGACCTGCGACCATCACAACAACCTACATCCTGCCGACCAGAACAACAGGCATTGGATCGCTCGATATCAATCAACCAACAGGATTCACTCAGGCGACAGACACACCCGATACAAGCAGTAGCACCAGCAGTTTCTCACCAACGGGTCGGAGCTGGACGTCTATGGCATTTCCGACCGCGTTCCCCTCAGATGCGGTATTCACTGGGAACTTTGTTGCCGTTGGCCCAAGTGGGACAATGACGATAGCGGTCGGAAATGCAAGACCCGAGGAAACTTCGTCAAGTACAAGCACTTCGTCCACGAACACAGCCACAGCGCCGTCTGCTGCAGCGAGTCGGTCGACATCAGATGGTAAGTTCTGACTGGCGTTGCTCAAACCCCACAATCTGATTGAGTACCAGCATTGAACGGAAGAGTTGCCGGTCGCGGGTTCGTTGTAATTGCTCTTGGAGTAGCAGTGCTGATGGTGTGATTCGATGGGCCCTGGCTTGTGTATGGTTAAGCACAGATAACCAACGTAGTGTGATGATATACGAAGAGCGAAAATTGCACTGCGCATCGATTGCCGCGTGATTACCCGCAATGATACAAGATAATACTACAGCCTATGATTACATGTTTAAGTGGATAAGAGAATCCGTGGCCGAAAAGTGGTAGGGAAGGAGGTGTGTTGCATCAACGAAGTCTCTGTAAGCCCGCAGCACCTGCAAAGCTTCACATGCTCGCCTGACTCAGCAACAAAACTAATACATCCCCATCCACTACCACCTTTCCCGACCCATGTTACGAAGCCACAATTCCCCTCTGCCATCATGAGCAGATTCTACGTCCGCCCTCCCCTCCCCTCCAATGCCCGCCCTTACTGACTCCCCACCCAGCTCCCCTCCTCAACCCCAGCCTCCACCACCTCCCCCTCCCCCCTCCACTCCCCCAGCGTCACCACCCCGACCGCCCTCCGCCACCTCCCCTCGACCTCCTCCCCGCCGCAATCCTACCCCTCCACCCCACCCATCGACTCAGACGCCTACTCCGACGACGACCTCCCCTACCCCGTCCCGCTCCCACGCAGCGCCTTCCTCGACCCCGCCTTCACACCAGAGAACTACCTCTCCTCGCTACGAAATCGGCATCAGACACTCGAAGATCTGCGCACCGAGTTGCGGGATCGCGTCAGGGAACTAGGGAAAGAGCTCGTGGATCTGGTGAATGGCGAGTATGAGGATCTCATGGGGGTGGGGATGCAGCTCACGGGAGGGGAGGAGAAGGTGGAGGGTGTGAGGGTGGGTGTGCTGGGGTTCGGGAGGGAGGTGGAGGGGTTGAGGGCTGTGGTCAAGGGGAGGAAGGAGGAGGTGGGGAGGTTGGTGGGGGAGAGGAGGAGGGTGAGGGGGGAGGTGGTGTTGGGGAGGAGGCTGTTGGAGGTGGGGGAGAGGGTGGAGGAGTTGGAGAGGAGGTTGGGGTTGAAGGCGGATGGAGATGGAGAGGGGCACGAGGACGATGAAGAGGATGAGGATGAGGAGGAGGATGGGTTGGGGAGATTGAAGGGGAATGTGAGGCTTTATGCGCAGTTGAGGGAATTGATGGAGAGGATTGGACATCATCCGTTCCTGGATGCGCAAGCTGGCAGGGTCAAGAGTGTCCGGGATGCGTTATTGTTGGACCTAGGAGCGGCCCTGAGGTTGGCTCGCCGAGATACGATTGGACAAAGCACGACATTGAAGGTGATACGCATGTATAGAGATGTGGGAGAGGCAGCAGAGGCAGTGCGGATATTGAAAGGGAAATGAATGGGATCGTAAGTAGCTTGCATTGCTATCTGACAGCATCAATCAGACCCGGCAGTGGACTCTCTCGCCGATGGTCATGCACCTGCCCTCTTCTATAACAACCCAGCCTTTTGCAGATCATAGTACACTTTTGCCGGCATAACGTTGCCAGAGCTGTCCTCCATCTGAATCACGTCGTCGGTCTGTGAGGTTTCTTTCTTCTTGTCCTGCTGGATCTTTTCCCACAACGCCTTTGCCTCCTCAATCCCTGTGATCTCCCTGAACAGTGTGGAGTTGGTGATGCCCAGGCACTTCAATCCGTAAAGATGCCGCGCTTCCGAAAAGTGCTTCTCGAACGCTCTACGTCCCATGTAGACATAATTACCACAGATCTCGCAAGGAAACTCCTGACCCAAACCATGGAGCTTGTACAACCAGAACGGAATGGGCTTGCCATCCCAAGCAAGTGGTAGATGTAGGGGGTTCGCTTTCCGCTCTTCCTCGTCTTCTTCTTCCTCTCCTTCCTGTGGGACCCCACTTGGCTCTTCGCTGAAGAGTGCTTCGAGCTCCTGTTGTCGCTCCTTCTCCGTCATGCCTGCTTTCCGCTCCACGTTGACCTTTGTGTCCGATCGTTCCGTCTGCATCGCTCCGGCAAGTTTCTTGACCCTATACTCCCGCTCCGCTATTGCTTTTTCTTTTAGCCTGTGTACACCCCCATCCTTCTTCGCTCCATTTGTGCCGTTCGAGACTCCCTCTTCAGCCCTCGCCTTGCGCAACTCTGCCGCTCGTATGTGCTTCTTTCCGGTCAGATGCGACTTGTAGACATTGTCTGTCTTGAACTCCTTCTCACAGTCTGGACACCACACGCCCTCGCCCGACCCTTGTGTCGCCGGTCCGGTACTAATTGTACCGTTCGTCTGTTTCTGCCATCCTTCCACATCGTCCTTCTCCCACGCTCGTGAAAAGTCCGTATCGAAGCTCTCAAACAGCCTGTCCAGGTTCTCCAATGGCTTGATACGTCTCATGAAGTCCTCGAGATAGCGCGCTAGTCCAGTGACATACTTGAAGTACTCGTCCTTGAACTTGTCTGCCCTTGCATAGCCATCGAAATTGTCGAATGAGTCCAAATACGGCAGGTAGCTCAATCGCCTCTTCAGCCCAGGCAAGTTATTGTACTCGTCATGCAGAGCCAAAAGGTCGAAGAACCTGCCATATGATTCCTCACCAGTAAACATGTTGTCTACACCCACGGGATATGGTGCATCGTCCCCAACCGCTCTCCGCTTGTACGTCCTCTCCAGATCCTCGGCCGGCTCATTGGGATATCGCTTATGAAAGCTCTTGATGTCGGCGAATCTCTTCTCGAACTCAGCGAGTTCGTGGCCTGTCGATATCGCTTGAACCTCTTCTATCTTCGCTTGATTCGAGTTCTTGTAGATGTCGAGCGCCCGTTCGGACTGATTCCGTATTCGCTCGAGGAAGCCGGCAATCTCGTGATCGCGCGCGAGTCGATCGCGGACATGTTTGGGATCGGTGTTGAAACGATCAGATATCGCTTGCTCAAGACGCTCATTATCCTCGTGGATGAAGCGCAAGTCTTCGAGCACCATGGTAGGCGCGGAATGTGATAGATTCGCGCAGTCGATGTCGCGCAGTCGATGTCGCGCAGGTAGATCTTCCTCTGTCCCTCAATATAACTCGCTCAAATCGCGCACATGCCCATAGAAGGTGAGATCGATCTATTGTGAGGTTGAGCGAGGGCGAGCTCTTTCTCAGAGGTTTCCTTCTTTGAAGGTGGCCCAAGCTCAAAATTTTCCAGATCACCACCACGGCGAACTCTTGTACGTTCAAATACTGTCGCTTCACTCACACGATACTACTCTGACACGACTCGTGATAGTTGCTCATCATGGGTGACATTGACCGCAAGAATGACGACCGCCTGGAGTTCAATACCTCCAAGGAGGTCACGGTGGCACCGACGTTCGAAGCGATGCATTTGAAGGAGAACCTCCTCCGCGGTATCTACGCCTATGGCTACGAATCGCCTTCTGCAGTCCAGTCGCGAGCCATTGTCCAGATTTGCAAAGGTCGCGATACTATCGCGCAAGCTCAATCTGGTACTGGTAAGACTGCGACTTTCTCGATCAGCACTCTACAGGTCATCGACACGGCTGTTCGCGAGACCCAAGCCCTGATCCTCTCGCCAACCAGAGAATTGGCAACTCAAATTCAATCCGTCATCATGGCTCTAGGAGACTACATGAATGTTCAATGCCACGCTTGTATTGGTGGAACAAACGTCGGCGAGGACATCCGCAAGCTGGACTACGGCCAACATGTCGTCTCAGGAACGCCAGGTCGTGTGGCTGACATGATTCGTCGACGAAATCTTCGCACTCGCAATATCAAGATGTTGATCCTGGATGAGGCTGACGAGCTGCTCAATAAAGGTTTCAAGGAACAGATCTACGACGTGTACCGCTACTTGCCTCCCGCCACCCAGGTCGTCGTCGTGTCCGCGACTCTTCCTTATGATGTCTTGGATATGACGACAAAGTTCATGACCGATCCTGTCCGCATCTTGGTCAAGCGTGATGAACTCACTCTGGAAGGTCTAAAGCAATACTTCATTGCTGTCGAGAAGGAAGAGTGGAAGTTCGACACCCTCTGCGATCTGTACGACACTCTCACAATCACGCAAGCAGTTATCTTCTGCAACACTAGGCGCAAGGTCGACTGGTTGACAGACAAGATGCGCGATGCCAATTTCACGGTCAGCAGCATGCACGGAGAGATGCCTCAGAAGGAAAGAGATTCCATCATGCAGGACTTCAGGCAAGGCAACAGCAGAGTTCTGATCTCGACCGACATCTGGGCCAGAGGTATCGATGTTCAGCAAGTCAGTCTGGTCATCAACTATGACCTGCCAAGCAACCGTGAGAACTACATTCACAGGATTGGAAGATCCGGTCGATTCGGAAGGAAAGGCGTGGCTATCAACTTCGTTACTAGCGAAGACGTGAGGATTCTGAGGGATATCGAACGTGAGTACACAAATTCTCTGGTAAGGTTCTGTGCCCTGACACTCGCAGTGTACTACTCCACCCAGATTGATGAGATGCCGATGAATGTCGCGGACCTACTGACCTGAGCGTGACTGAGTTTGATTTTCCACCCACAAAATTCAAGCGCGCCCCGCGAGATGCCTGTCCGGTGCCGCTTCGAGTAGGACATGCTTCGGGCACGACAATTGGAATTGGAGGGAAGGGCTATGTAGCCACAGAGTTCGTGCAGTATGTCCAGGCCTCCGCACTCATACTGACGAGCGGAGCAGATGAAAATCTTTCAAGCCATTAGATACTCTATCGTCACTCGCCTTCGATGCCATCCCTCTTAGCGTCTCCCAACTTGTCCGATGCAGACTCCCTCGACGCAGCAATGCAAGTCAGTCAATGGGCTGCTTGACCACCGAAGCAACACGATCTGACACGACGCGTTATGTTGGAGCGAGGGTCTGCCCATTCAGCTATGAGTTGAATCGTGATCATTACCGGGTATCATAAATAGCAATATCAATCATTACCGCCTATGCGCTGCCTTGCGCCATGATGAAGCACTTAGACCAGCGACGGCTTCTTCTTGATACCGAGTGCAGCTTTGAAATCCTTCTTCTTCTTGACAGTCCTCTGAAAAGTTGGCGCAGGTACCGCGGGGTTCGCCGTCGCCGTGCTAGAAGCACTCGCACTCGACGACGATCCCGCGCCCATCAAGGCTCTTGCCTCGTCCCTGTCCTCCTCTATCAACCTCTTCACCCTCTCGCCCGTCGCAGCCGTGAACGCCTTCCTCGCCGCCTCCTCGTCCTCCCTCTCCTGCCTTTCTCGATCCTCATCCACCACATCCTTGACCACGACCTCTGCATCCTTGCCCGACCTCTCATTCCTGGCGTTCCGCATTCTGATCTCATCGAGCGCGTCCGCAATCTGCATCTCCGTCTTCGCGTCCACAGTCTTCTGCTCCAACTCCTTCATCGCATCCCTTTCCTGCTCCTCCCTCTCCAATCGATCCAGCCTCTCCTCTTCCGTCTCCTCAGCCAGCTTGGCTTCCCTCCATGGCTCAAAATTCCGCTTCGCGCCCTTCTCGCATTCGTAGTCCATGTTCTTCGGGTCGGTCTTGAAGGTGATTTCCCCCGAGCATCGCGTGCACTTGATGTAGAAGCGGTAGATGGTGATGTTGTAGTATTTAAGGTCCGTGGTCTCTTTGCGCGCGTTGAACTTTCGTCCTTTGTAGATGAATTCGCCGCAGGATGTGCATTTCATGCTGAAAGGAGCCATGAGGCGGACGGTCTGGAGTTTGGGACCAGCGGGTTTCGCGCCTTTGACACGAACGATCTTTGACGGATCAAAGTCCGGAGGGTAATATTTCTGAAGGACCTTGCGTTCTGACATGTTGGCGGTATAGAGACTGAGGAAATTGGTGTGGTGGAGTGAAGTTGAAAGACTGGCGAGATTGAGAAGTTCAACGCTGACTCGGGCTTGGTCGCGGGGTGCAGAGCCGCATCTGGCGCGGGTGCGACTCCCCCACGATTAATGTTTTTGCCAGTTGCAACACTATCAACAATGGACATTCTACTTTTTGATGTGGTAACGAAGAATAATTCAGTATTTGAGCATTAGCGAGGTGTTCGGCGTTGGATATATTGGCGTTCAAACCAGCTTCAGGGGCCTTTTCTTTTCGTTGTGATGGAGCAGTTTTTACGCAATTGGCGACAGGATGCTCTGAACAAGCATCAATATGACTCGGCAATTTTCATTGGGGACAAGCTGTTAGCGTTGACGAGTGTGTCTCTTCAGTACTGTAATTGTCCCTTCGCTGACCTGGATAGATGACGACAAGGATGCTTTCTGGTTGGCGCAAGTACATTTCAACACAGGCAACTACACCAGAGCACTTGGATTCTTGGCCAGACAGGATCTGATATCACGGAATCCTGCATGCAAATATCTGGCGGCGCACTGCCATGTGAAGCAACAACGATTTGATGAGGCGCTGAACACTCTGGGCGAAAGGAATCCGTCACATCTTTTCAGCTCAGTGGATCGCGTACGGCGTAAATTGCAGCACGTCGAGGCCAGGAATGGCGCCATAAAGTCTGGCAAAGCACCAGTGCGGACAGACCGAGTTGACCGAAGCGAAGACCGCGACAATGAGAGCATCGAGGACATCAAGTTTGAGGCCGCAATGTGCTACCTCAGAGGCCTCTGCTACGCAAAGCAGAATGCGACTGACAGAGCGAAGACCTGCTACAAGGACGCAGTACGGATTGACGTCCAGTGCTTCGAGGCGTTTGATCAGCTTATGAGTAACAAGCTCATGGCTCCGAGCGAGGAATGGGAGTTTCTGGAATCACTTGATTTCGACAGCATCACTAATGACGATGGGCAACCGGATCAGGAGGCGGCGAACTTCACCAAGATGCTATACATGACTAGACTCTCCAAGTACGCTCGTCCGGACGACTTCAGCACAGCAGTCGAGACACTCTCTACGCACTACAATCTTGCGAACAATCCGAGTATTCTGCTGGCAAAAGCAGAGCTTCTCTTCACTAATTGTCGTTTCCGCCATGCACTTACTCTGACGACCTCGATCTTGGAATCCGACCCGTATAATTTTGAAGCAATACCAGTCCACATTGCTTGTCTGGAAGCACTGGGAGAAGTCAATGCGTTGTTCCTTCTCTCGCACGACCTTGCAGACACCCATCCCGAAGAGCCAGCTACTTGGCTGGCTGTCGGCACTTACTACATGACCATCAATCAAATCGCACAGGCCCGAGCCTACTTCTCCAAAGCTTCTCTTATGGATCCACACTTTGGTCCGGCCTGGATTGGCTTCGCTCATACCTTTGCATCCGAAGGTGAGCACGATCAAGCCATCTCGGCATACAGCACAGCCGCACGTCTCTTCCAAGGCACACATCTACCCCAACTATTTCTCGGCATGCAGAACTTGAGTCTCGGCAACACAGCATTGGCAATTGGCTACTTCAAGCGAGCCTACGAAATGTGTGAGACTGATCCACTACTCTTGAACGATTTTGGTGTTGCGTACTACCATGAGGAAGACTATGCAGCCGCCGCGCGCTGCCTGGAGCTCGCGCTTCAATGCGCCGAGGAAGCCGGCGGGAAGAAGGAAGTGTGGCTCAACACGAGAGCGAACCTAGGTCATGCGTACAGGAAGGCGGAGCGATACGACGAGGCGTTGATGCAATTTGAAGAAGTACTGAGATCTGGAGTTGCGGACGCACAGATATTTGTTGCAAAAGGCATGACGCTCATGGAGATGGAGAGATGGTTGGATGCGACACAGGCGTTGCATGAAGCGCTGGCGATCAGTCCACAGGACCCAATTGCGACTGATTTACTGGCACGAGCACTGGACAGAGTCGGAGACGGCGATCCTGTTATGGACTCGGCGAACGATCTGACAAACAGATGGGAGGAGATGCGAGGCGGCATGGAGCAGCTGGGCCTGCCCAGGCAGAGACGGAGGAGGAAAGCAGGAGTCATGATTGCTGCAGAGGACGAAGGTATGGAAGCATGATTATATACCCAGGTAGCGACAGTGATCAACCTGAGTATAGCACGATTGCTTGTATATGCTTCTTGATTTCTACTCGTGACAGGCACAGCAGTCAAATTTGAGGCATGAGCTATCACAACACTGGGGTCTGTGCCCGATGGGGATATTTGTACATCTAGAATTTTCTTGAGATTTCACCGATGACCATACGACTTTCTGCAGGAGACGACGGGTATGTAAGCACTGAATAGTCGAGTTCAGGGCGTGCAAATGCGCCTGTGAAGACATGTGATGGCCAGCTTAACCCCGACGGCATTAAGCTCAGAAGAAAGCTTAGCTGTGAAAGTGCTTGCCTTGTCGAATCGGCTCCTTCACCGATGACTTGAGTTCACACTAGATCAGCCACAGCCGGCAGTAATAGTCGAGGCATTCGCTGTCCTGCCCTCTCCGCGTTTTTCTGCTGTCCCTCGACGAAGTTCGCGCATCAACTCAAAAGTATGCGGTAGCTGCTTGTAGCTCATACACCACGCGCAATCACCAGCACCATTGTCGCCTAACGAGCGCATCCACCTCTCCGTTCCGAACTCGACCTCCACAAATCTTTTACGCAATTCACTGGTACTATCTCGAAGCTATAATTATTTGCGACTCACAGGAGGGCCCGCAATCCGATTGATACATCCAATATATACCTCTCAGAGCACTACTTTCTGGCGCGCCAACTTGCGCAACATACTTCCTTGGATGGATGAGCTTTGGTGATATTTCAAACTTGAGGTTCACTTTCGAATACCGCCATCATGGCGGAGCGAAACCTCGATGCCATCGAGGCGAAGCTGCAAGATCCCAGCGCAGGTATGCAGCTACCCATCTCTTGGATGTATGTCCTTGGCTAACAACTCATCAGATGTCAAGACTAAATTCCAGCATCTCGCCGACATTCGCGATGGCATCGACCACTACTGCCAGGGATCCTCATACCCGACCTTCCTCAAGAAGTTCATACCTATATTCCTCAACATCCTCGATGGCGCGCCCGTCTTCATCAGTACCTCTCCGGAGCAGCGAATGCGCAACACAGTCCTCGAGATCCTCCATCGATTACCGACCAGTGTCCCGGAAGTCACAGACCCGTACGCACCTCAGGTCGTGGACAAGTGCATGGAATTGATCAAGGTGGAGAATGAGGACAATGCGGTTCTATGTCTCAAGATCATAATGGACTCGGCGAGGCACCACCCGAAGTCATGTGGGGAGAAGGTACAAGCGTTCCTGGACCTGATCATCGAGATCTTTGACACGATGGAGGCTTCGGTGCGAGAGAACTTCGACAACATCCCTGCCGCTGGAGCTCCCGGCACACCCGCCGCTGGTCAGTCGCCCCGGCCTAGTTCTCCAGTGGTGTCGACAAATACAATAGCTGGCGACGTTGGGAGCGATCAACAACAGACGAGACAGCTGCCGAAAGGCATGCAATCATTCAAGCTCATAGCAGAGTGCCCGATCATAGTAGTCTCCCTCTTCCAGGCGAATAGGAATCTAGCGCCAAAGAACGTTAAGGGCTTCATTCAGCGCATCGAGACCATGCTTCTGCTTCAAGCGAAACCGCAGCAGCGAGGTCATGAAGAAGCCGCAGCTCGTGGAGAATCTTTCACACGCATTGCCAGGGAGATCGGTACAAATCCAGCAAAACGAGCTGCTTTCGGCGAGTTCATCACTGCGCAAGTCAAGACTATGAGTTTCCTTGCATATCTGATGAGGGTTTACCAAGGAATGATGAAAGATTTCATCCCACAGCTGCCGGAAATCGTCATACGACTACTTCAAGACTGCCCGCGCGAGAAAGCTGCAACCAGAAAGGAATTACTGGTGGCGATTAGGCACATCATCAATTTCAATTTCCGGACGATCTTCTTGCCGAAACTGGACGAGTTGATGGACGAGCGCACTTTGATTGGTGACGGTCTGACTGTGTACGAGAACTCCCGATTCCTGGCGTATACTATGCTAGCCGATCTCGTGCACCATGTCAGGGACCAACTCACACCCGCACAAATCCGGAAGACGATCCTGGTCTACACCAAGAATCTACACGACGATTGTCATGGGGCAAACTTCCAGACGATGAGTGCAAAGCTTCTCTTCAACATGGCAGAGTGTATGGCCAAAGTTGAGGACAAGCGGGAAGCACGATATTTCCTGATCATGGTTCTGGACGCCGTAGCCGAAAAATGCGCGACCATGAACCGCGACTTCAAGAATGCCCTGAAGATTACCGCCCGCAAGGATGCCTCGACAGTCGATGCAACACCGGAGAATTACTTTGCGGACAAGGATGATCCCCCAGACTGGGACGATGTGGACATCTTCAACGCCACACCCATCAAAACAAACAGCACTCGCAACCACGATCCGGTCAGCGACAACAAAGCCATCTTCAAGAATATGGTTGGCGGCTTGAAGACCATCTTCTTCTCGCTCCGCTCCACCAACCCAGCAGATGTCCGAGAGAGCATGGACAGCACGAATGTCCCAAGCAATTGGCACGAGATCTCATACGGTTTCACTACCGAAGAAGTTCGCGTGCTTACAAAGCTCTTCCACGAAGGAGCACAGATGTTCCGGTACTACAGCCCTGAACAGACCATCGATGACCCGACCAACAACATCCCGGTCGAGGTCCTTGCGAATCAGCTTATGTTGAGCGGAGGCAAGGAGGAGAAAGACTTGCTCGAAGCCTTCGCTGGCGTTTTCCATCACATCGACCCCTCAACGTTTTACGAGATTTTTCAAACAGAGATACCCCATTTATACGACATGATTTTTGAGCATGCAGCGCTCCTTCACATTCCACAATTTCTGCTTGCCAGCGAGGCTACTTCGCCGCCATTCTGCGGCATGCTTCTTCAGTTTCTTATGGACAGACTGTATGAAGTCGGCACGAGCGATGTCACGAAATCATCGATTATGCTCAGGCTGTTCAAGCTGTCCTTCATGGCGGTGACCCTGTTCTCAGCTCAAAACGAGCAAGTCCTTCTGCCACACGTGGTCAAGCTGATCACAAGATCGATCGAGCTGTCCGTCACTGCTGAGGAACCAATGAACTTCTTCATCTTGCTCAGATCTCTGTTCAGGAGTATTGGCGGTGGTCGATTCGAGCATCTCTACAAGGAAATCTTGCCGTTGCTGGAAATGCTCTTGGAGGTGCTGAACAATCTCTTGCTGGCGGCGAGGCGACCACAGGACCGAGATCTGTTCGTTGAGCTGTCGTTGACTGTTCCTGCACGACTTAGCCATTTATTGCCACACCTCAGCTACCTTATGAGACCTCTCGTGGTTGCCCTGCGCGCAGGATCTGAGCTTATTGCGCAAGGTCTTCGTACGCTGGAGCTTTGCGTGGACAATCTCACAGCGGACTATCTGGATCCTATCATGGCACCTGTCATAGATGAGTTGATGTTTGCGCTTTGGGATCATTTGAGACCTCAGCCATACAATCACTTCCACTCGCATACCACACTCCGGATCTTGGGTAAGCTCGGTGGCAGGAACCGCAAATTTCTCACGAATCCGCCTCAGCTAGACTACAACGCCTTCGCCGACGACGAAGCTAGCTTTGACATCAAGCTCATTGGCACGACCAAGGAACGCGCGTTTCCCACGAGACTTGGGTACGAGACCGCCATCAGTAAGCTCCACGAGACACCAAAATCTCCTGCTGCCAAAAAGTCCGATGGCTTCCACAAGCAACAGGCTCTCAACCTCATCAAATCCCAGATCAAGCTGCTATTGGGCCAGGATCATCTACCCGAAGACTTCGCTCAGCTCGTACGTCTGCAGGCGGACGATCTGTATGCGAAAAAGTTTGAAGTGACCACCGATCTCTTCTCATCTTCGGAACGAGACAAGTCTGGAGCAAAGCGTGATGCACAACAGGAGATGCTGCTCAAGTTGATCAAGGCTCTGGTCTTTGCGACGTCAATCCCGGAGATCAAAGAAGAAGCCTCGACATTTCTTGCTGGCTTGTATCGACACTTCACAATCCTGGAGTTCGGTCGAGCTGTTGCATACGAATCTCACAAGACGAGACCCTTTGACCCAAACCTCGGCGAAGGGCCAGTCTACATCGACAGCCGCCTCATGGCCGATGTGATTGCCGAAACTCTTGCCTCTGATCACGGTGCAGTCCGCGAAGAAGCTGCCTCGGCCATGAAGAGTATGTGGCAGAACGCATCCATCATATTCGGGGACGAGGACAAGGTGGAGTCTTTACCATTCTTCAATCATCTGCTCGGTACCCTTGTTCATCAGTGCTACGCGGAAGAGTGGTTTGTCAAATCTGGTGGTGTAGAGGGCATCAATATCGCCGTGACTGCTCTGTCTTTTTCCGACGGCTGGCTCCGGGATCGTCAGGGAGAGCTCGTCACCGCTCTGATGTTCGTCATGAAAGACATGCCCAACGACCTCCCTGCTACAGTAAGAGTCAAAGCCAATGACCTTCTGCAGGAGATTGTGCGTAAATGCAACGCGGGCATGCCTGCTTCCGATATGACCAACAACCAATCGTCGATTCACAAACTATCGAACAGGCTCATCATGGAAGTCTCACACATGAACAAGCATGTCCGTCATGCCGCACAAGACGCATTGAAGCTGCTCGCGGATGTTATAGGTGTACAGCTCTGGGAAGTCGTCAAGCCTGTGAAGGAGCTTGTTCTAGGCCATATCTTCAACAAACCTCTGCGCGCTCTGCCTTTTGCTGTTCAGATAGGATACCTGGACGCTCTAACATTTTGTTTGGAGCTGGAGAACGACGTGCTGGAATTTGAGGATCGCTTGAACCGGTCACTTATGGAGACTCTGGCTCTTGCCGATGCCGAGGATGAGTCGCTGGCCCCAAAGCCGCAAGAGCATCGCAATGCCGATTCTATCGTCAATCTGCGGGTTGCTTGCCTCGGTCTGCTCACGGCTGCGTTCAAGATGCCTGCATTCAATGCTCCTCAGCACCAGCAGCAGAGGCATCGGATCATCACGGTCTTCTTCAAGTGCTTGTATTCCAAGCACAAACCAGTCAGTGAGGCCGCTAACATCGGTCTGAAGACTGTGCTCCACCTCAACCCAAAGTTACCCAAGGAACTCCTGCAAAGTGGTCTTCGACCAATTCTCATGAATGTGCAGGATCCACGCAAGCTCAATGTCGAAGGGCTGGAGGGACTACGAACACTCCTTCAGCTTCTGACAAACTACTTCAAGGTCGAGATTGGTCAACGTCTCCTCGACCATATGCTGCAAATTGCCGACGCAACTTCTCTGCAGAAAATTTCCTTCTCCATGATCGAGCTGCACCCAAAGATCAAGATTGTGATCGCCATCTTCAGCGTCTTCCATCTCCTTCCATCCGCGGCAGTCCAGTTCCTCCCCACTCTTGTGGAGAGGGTTATCAGCTTAGAGAAGTCCTTGCGAAGAACTTGCACTAGTCCATTCCGAGATCCACTCATCAAGTACCTCAACACATATTCGAAGGAGGCTTGGGACTACTTCTCTGCGAACGCTGCTGACCCCAACAAAGGCCGGCTGTGGGCTCAGATCTTAGCTGATCCAGAGAGCGCACCGCTGCGGAAGCAATTCGTCGAAGCCGAGAATCTCGTGGAGCTCATGAACGCGGGCTCGAATGAGGCTGAACAAGAACAAGCTACCATCAATATGATCACGGCGACAGAAGCTGTCTGCGGACACCAAGAGACCTCGACGCTGCTCACTACGAACGAGAAGCTGCGTAATGCGATCCTCGAATCATCCAACTCATTGGCCCTCAAGCTACGGCGCCAGACTATCACGGGCACGCTTCGTCTCTCGGTCGAGCAGCTCAACGACAAGATCCTGGCACTCTTCACCGGCTACCTGGAACAAAATCCAAATGATATCGAATTCTTCCTCAGCCTTATGCGATTATGCGCTGAGGGACAGCTTCAGCCTACGGCTACACTGATGAACTACCTCTACAAGAGCATCATCAGTAGCGAGGACAGTGAGTATCAGAGGAAGATCGCTACCCGATGCATCGAACTCTACAACAAGCAGAGCGAAGCGCCTTACATGAAACGATTCGTCTTCCGCAACGTACTGAGCCCAATCTTCGCCATGGATGTCCAGAGAAACTGGTCTACTCTATTTGAGAGCAAGAAAGGTACTCCGTTGCTTGACAAAGCCATGGTTGAGACCATCCACAACAGTCTCTGGAAGTCTCATGGCGCAAGCGACATCTCTGAGGACCTAGCGCAGCCCGGCATCGATCACAGTCGCATGGAGCTTTTACAATTCTCCGCCCTACTTCTCAAATACTACCACGAATCACTCTCGGACTGCAGGAAAGACGTCATCATGTTCGCTTGGCTCTATATCAGGCTCGAGGATGTCATCAACAAGTATGCGGCCTTCTGTGTTATAGCGTATTTCGTTGCCCACTACGAGACGCCTTCGAAGATCGCTACGCAGATCTATAGTAGACTCTTGGGCGCACATCAAGCCGAAGGTAGGGCTCTGGTCAGTCAAGCCCTGGAGATTCTTCAGCCAGTCTTGAAGAAGCGACTTGGTGGTGACAATCAGAGATTCCCCATCGTGGCACGCATTCCGCGCAAAGTGTTGGGCGAAGAACCGGGTAATGCCCAGCATCTAACTTGCATCTACCAATTCCTGGTCAGACATCCCGATCTCTTCTACGAAGCAAGAGAATCGTTCACGACTTTCATCATCCCCACGCTCGCAAAGGTGTGCACTCTACCGAACGCATCATCAGAGAATAAGAGGCTCGCACTGAACTTGTTCACCATGATCTGGAAGTGGGAACAGCGTAGCCTCAACGAGCAGGCTGAAAGTGGTGCAGGAGGCGAGCGAACCTTTGTGACCGCCTTCAGTCTCCGCACGATGCTGGTCAAGTACATGGTTCAATTCATCGCCTCGATACCAGAACGCTTCCCGGTCCCTACCGGCACCTCAGCAGACGAGCGCAGGCCAGCAAACATGAGCGAGGTCGTCCGGAAGGCAGTGGAGCTGCTTTACAAGTTCCTCTCCCCAGGGTTCTGGGACGATCTCGACATCGACTCAATGTACCCCAAGATCACAGAACAGATTCTTCTCTCCGATCCCAAGCAGGACGAGAAGGTGGATCCTTGGATGACTAGGGTGGTCAACACACTGCAAATTGTTCGCGTCTTCATCAACGTCAAGCCCGATGAATGGGTATTGGCCCGCATGGGTCAGCTCCAGAAGCTCTTAACGAAGTCGCTGAAGAACGAAGCTGCCGAAGTTCAAGATGCCCTCTTCTCTGACGTGGAGGGTCCAGAGGGATTCCCAAAGATGAAGACCATCATGCAACGAGTCCTGGAATCCATTCCGCTGGAGCGACCTGAAGATGAGCTTCCAGATGCTGACGACGCCGCGGAAGAGTTCACAACCTTCATCGGCACGACCGCTGGCGACGCTTTGTCCGCGAACAATCTGCACTCGAGCATCAATATCTTATGGACCATGTTCCAGAGGAAGCAAGACAGCATCGACTCGCACATTCCTGGTTTACTGAAAGCCCTGCAAGGCAAGCTCGCCAAAGATCATCTTGCGACACAATATCCAGCCCAGCAAGCTGCCATGCAAGGCGTGCAAGCACCTCCGAACGTCAATCCTCAGGATGTAGATGTTACGATTTTGGTCACCATCAAGGTCATCGAGATGATCTCTGCACGTATCTCGATACTTGGGGATCAGCGAAGACCCTATCTAAGCATTGTTGCGAGCATTGTTGAACGATCAATGAACATCACGCTTTGCACTAAGGTGCTCGACATGGTCAACGACTGGATATTCAACTCGACTGAGCCTGTTCCAACACTCAAGGAGAAGACTGCCGTGCTTCAAAAGATGCTGCTGTTTGAGGAGCGACCAGACCCTACGCTGTACCACCAGTTCCTGGATCTGGTCATTCGAATCTACGAAGACCCGAAAGTCCTCCGCACCGAACTGGCTGTCAGAATGGAGCAAGCTTTCCTTATTGGGCTGAGAAGCTCGGATATCCCAATGCGAACACGATTTATGACGATTTTCGACAAGAGCTTGAGCCGCACGATGAACAGCAGGTTCTACAAGCTCATCAACGAGCAGCAGTGGGATGTGCTGGCTAGCACTTGCTGGCTCAGTCAGGTCGTACACCTCATGTTTGGATCGATCGACATGAACAGCCCAGCCAGGCTCCAGACAGAGGACTTCAAGACATTCCCAGCTTCGAAGCTCTTTGGTACCTATGCTGGTAATGACCGTATTTCTGAAGTCATGCTTGACGACGGATTCGAGAAGCTCATCTCACAGCAAAAGCGTTTCGTTCAGGATGTCGCAGAAATTAGGACCAAGGACATCTTGGAGCCGCTCGCCAACCTTCAACACGCTGATTGGCAACTCAATCACGATATTTGGATTGTGCTTTTCCAGATGTGTTGGGCCTCGCTTTCGCGGGAAGACAGGGACGACATTGAGACCGGCCTCATCAGTCTCATCACAAAGGACTTCCACAACCGTCAGGCCGACAAGCGACCAAATTGTGTTCAGACCTTGCTCGAGGGTATCGCGAGGTGCCAGCCCAAGATCAAATTCCCTAGCCATGTCATGAAGTTCCAAGCAAAGAACTTTGACGCATGGTATACTGCCGCCACATTCATCGAGGAGGCCGCTATTCATCCAATCGTCGACACTCCTGCAGTACGAGAGAGCAATCTAGACGCACTTGTCGAGCTTTATGCCTCACTGCAGGAAGACGACTTGTTCTACGGCACCTGGCGTCGCCGCTGTAACTTCGTGGAGACCAATGCTGCCCTTTCATACGAGCAGAATGGTGTCTGGGACAAGGCTCAGCACATGTACGAGCAAGCTCAAATCAAGGCTCGCACCGGCTCACTCGCGTACTCACAAGGCGAGTACATGCTCTGGGAAGATCACTGGGTCTACTGCGCGGAGAAATTGCAGCAGTGGGAGATCCTGGGCGACTTTGCAAAGCACGAGAATCTAAACGACCTGTTCCTGGAAGCAACTTGGAGGAACTACGACGCCTGGAGTGGTAACGAAAATCGCGAGCAGCTTGACTCTATCATCAAGGCTGTATCAGATGCACCTACGCCCCGCCGCCTGTTTTACAGCGCTTTCATGTCTCTCTTGCGGTTCCACAACAAGACCGAGACTCAACAAGATTTCAACAGAGCTTGCGATGACAATATCCAACTCTCGATCCGACAGTGGCACAAGCTGCCGAAGAACATCACCAAAGCCCACATCAGCTTGCTGCAGAATTTCCAATCAATTGTCGAGTTGCATGATGCCAGTGTCATTTGTGGCAGTCTGGCTCAAACAAATGCTACCAACCTGGATGCCAAATCGCAAGAGCTCAAATTGCTGCTCAGTACATGGCGCGAGAGGCTCCCGAACTTCTGGGACGACATCAACGCCTGGCAGGATTTGGTCACCTGGAGACAGCACATCTTCCATCTCATCAACGGCGTTTATCTTCAGCTTATCCCGACAGGTCAAAGCAATGCTTCTAGTCAATCATACGCCTATCGAGGATACCACGAAACTGCCTGGATCATCAATCGCTTCGCACACGTCGCACGCAAGCACCAAATGCCCGAGGTATGCATCAACCAGCTCAGCCGCATCTACACTCTGCCCAACATTGAGATCCAAGAAGCATTCCTCAAGCTTCGCGAACAAGCGAAATGCCACTACCAAAACAAAGCAGAGCTCAGTAGCGGCCTCGAAGTGATCAACAACACCAACCTCAACTATTTCGGACCCCAGCAGAAAGCAGAGTTCTACACCCTCAAAGGCATGTTCCTAGCCAAGCTCAATCACAAAGATGAGGCGAACGAAGCATTCGGGACGGCACTCTTCTTCGACATCAAGCTGCCGAAGGCCTGGGCAGAGTGGGGACGATACAACGACAATCTGTTCAAGGAGGATCCGCAGAGTCTGGATAAAGCTAGCAATGCTATCAGCTGTTACTTGGAAGCCGCCGGTCAATACAAGAGCGCCAAATCGCGGAAACTGCTCAGCAGGATTCTTTGGCTACTCAGTCTGGATGATGCAGAGGGCAAGCTCGCAGAGTCTTGGAACCAATTCAAGGGCGAGACACCAGTCTGGTATTGGATCACGTTTATTCCGCAACTGCTCAACAATCTGTCAAGGACACCACGCGAAGCTACTATCGCCCACACCATCCTCAGCAAGTTGGCAAAGACATACCCACAGGCATTGTACTTCCAGCTACGTACTAGCAGGGAGGACATGACGACCATCAAGCGCAGTCAAGAGATGAAAGAAGCGAGGGAGAAAAAGGCAAAGGCTGCAAGGGAAGGTTCAGAAGCCAAGCAAAGTTCTCCGTCGTCAAGGCCCGGTAGTGCCGCCGCGAACGGCGAGAACAGGCCATCGAGTGCTGCTGGTGAGCAAGCCCAGACCAACGGTACCACGAACGGAGAGACACAACCCAAGCAGGAGGTCAAGGAAGGCGAAGATCAGAAGTCTGAACCACCACAACCCGAAAAGCCGAAGAAGCCATGGGATCATACCGAAGAGCTCATGCAGACACTGAAGACGGCATTCCCATTGCTGGCCCTGTCGATGGAAACCATGGTCGACCAAATTCAAAAGTACTTCAAGTGTCAGCCGGACGAAGACGCTTACAGACTAATTGTGGCCCTTCTCAACGACGCACTATCATATGTTGGCCGATATAGCAATGCTTACCAGCCGACGGCCAAGTTGCCACCTTCTACTGAAGCCAACATCACCCGATTCTCCGACAGTGTGCTTCCAGCTCATATTCGAAGTGCATTCGAAGAAGATTTTGTCAAGAACAAGCCGACCATGCATGACTACATCAGCAAGCTCCGCAAATGGCGGGACAGGTTCGAAGAGAGGCTTGATCGCAGGACGTCGAAGATGCACCTCAAGATGGCACCACATCTTGCCGAGTTCAGGTATCACAAGTTTGACGAGGTCGAGGTTCCTGGCCAGTATTTGCTGCACAAGGACAAGAATCAGGATTTTGTCCGTATCGAGCGGTTCATGCCTGAGATTGATCTGGTCAGGGGAGTTACTGCTTGTCATCGCAGGCTCAGGATTAGAGGACACGACGGAAGCATTCATCCATTCGCCATTCAGCACCCGACGCCGCGATCGAGCAGGAGGGAGGAAAGGATTCTACAACTCTTCCGCATCTTCAACAGCATTCTCGCCAAGAAGAAGGAATCTCGCCGACGCAACTTGCAATTCCACCTCGCCATCATCGTTCCACTTTCTCCCAGCTTCCGCATGCTACAGGACGACGCATCGTACATCAGCTTGCAAGGAATCTATGAAGATTACTGCCGCAGGAATGGCATAGACAAGGACGAGCCCATTCTCTTCCAGATTGAGAAGATGAGAGGGGCGGGCCAGGTCCGCTGTCCCCGACGCTCACCCGTCGTAGCAGAAACTGACACATCGCAGGCCAAGCCAGAGCATATGCAAGCTGTGCGGGTCGAGACTTTGTCGGCCATTCAGGAGAAGTATGTCCCGCATGATGTGGTGCTCAACTACTTCAAGGCCATTTATCCTACTTATGATGCGCTGTGGTTGTTCCGCAGGCAGTTCTCTCATCAGCTCGCCTCGTTGACGTTCCTTACCTTTACCATGTTCATCACGACACGTTACCCGTCGAAGATGAATATCTCAAGAGGCACGGGGCAGATCTGGGGCTCAGAGCTCGTCCCCGCCATGGCGGCTCAGCAGCCTCGCTTCCACAACCCAGAAGCTGTGCCATTCCGCCTCACGCCAAACCTGCAGACCCTCATGGGTCCAATCCACACCGAAGGCATCTTCGTCTGCGCCCTCATGGCCATCGCCCGCTGCCTGACCGAAACCACCTCGACAAGCAGCACCATGCCCACGCCCAACCCAGGCAGCATCACAGGTAACGACTCAGCCGGCAGCGACCTGGAGAACCATTTGAGCATCTTCGTCCGCGACGAGATGAGTTTCTGGTACACGCAGCAGCACAGGCAGACGAGTCGTGAGGGTGAGCTGAGGGAGAACGTGCAGAAGAACACGGATGCGATTGTCAATAAGGCGTTGGCTATTGCTGGGGAGCCAAAGGCGGGGAATTTGCCGGCGAGTCAGAGTGTCTTGGATTTGGTGGCCAGGGCGGCGGAGCCTAGGAATTTGGGGGCTGCAGAGGGGTTGTGGATGGGGTGGTTGTAGAGGATCGTGAAGTTGCATGGATGGGGAGGATTGGGGGAAGTGTCATGTCAAGGCATAGAGGTCGGAGGAATATCGGGGCTCATGGAGGGATAAATTGTTGCATAGCGTGGCGTTGGGGCAGCAGTTGCTCAGAGCAGCTTCATATACTTGCATTAGGCCGTTTCGGGAGGCCATTGCGGACTCGTCTCCCAATCGAAGGCTTCGGGCCGCTAGGATAGCATACTTGTACGATGACACACAATCCAACCTCGGCCACAGTCATTAATGTCCGTGACTCTTGTCGTGCATTCGGCCTTGCTGTGTGAGAGCACGCGGAGTGGCGTTGTCGAACTGGTGGGGCAATTTTCGAATCATCCAAAATTCTGACTCTTGCGTACAAGGTATTTCCTTGTCTTACAACCGCAATTGACCTTCGACTTGACTATCAACAAACATGTCAGTCCAGGAGTGGCAGACTCGCGCCGAGGCGCTTAAACCTCTCAACCTCAAGGAGATCGAGAAGCCACTGGCTGAGCTGGACTCTCACCTTACCCTTCGCACCTACATTGTCGGCTACACACCGTCCGAGGCCGACCTAACAGTCTGGAAGACTCTCAGGAGCAACCGAATCGCGCACAGCTATATTAAGCAGAATCTACGATCGAATCTTTGCAGATGGTTCCGCTTCATCGAGGAGACGATCAAGCCAGAGGTGGAGACTGCTGCTCGACCAAAAGCAGTGGACGATGGAGGAAACTATGAGATTGGTCTACAGGATACAGAGAAGGGAGTGGTTACACGGTTCCCGCCCGAGCCCTCGGGATACCTGCACATCGGGCACGCAAAGGCGGCGCTCCTGAACGACTACTTTGCGCACAAGAAGTACCAGGGCAAGCTGATCTTGCGATTCGATGACACCAACCCCTTGAAAGAGAAGCAGGAGTTTGAGGACAGCATTGTGTATGATCTGGAGCTCATGGGCATCAAGCCAGACCAGGTCACTCATACTAGCGACTACTTCCAGGAGCTGTACGACTTTTGTATCGAGATCATCAGGCGCGGGAAGGCGTACGCGGACAACACTCCTCAGGAGCGGCTCAGGGAGGAGCGCATGGCCAAGATCGAGTCGTCACACCGCAACGACAGTGTCGAAGACAATCTGGCGCACTTTGAGGAGATGAAGTCTGGAAGTCCAGAGGGCCAGAAGTGGTATATCCGTGCCAAAATCGATATGAAGGACAACAACGGAGCTATGCGTGATCCTGTCATCTATCGCTGTTCGCCCGAGAAGCATCACCGTACTGGCGACAAGTGGAAGATTTATCCAACGTACGACTTTGCTTGCCCTCTCATTGACGCCCACGAGGGAGTCACTCACGCCCTTCGCACGACGGAGTACAACGACCGCGATGCTCAATACCAGTGGTTCATCAAAGCTCTCGACCTCCGCCACGTCTACAACTGGAACTTCGCCCGCATGTCCTTCATCCGTACATTCCTCTCCAAGCGCAAATTGACCAAAGTCGTCGACTCCGGCCTCGTCTGGGGCTGGGACGACCCTCGCTTCCCCACCGTCCGCGGCATCCGTCGACGAGGCATGACCGTCCCTGCCCTGCAGGAGTTCATCGTCCGGCAAGGCCCCAGTAAAGCCATCACCCTCATGGACTGGACCAGCATCTGGGCCACCAACAAAAAATACATCGACCCCGTCGCAGGCCGCTACACCGCCGTCGAGGCCGACAACGCAGTCGAGTGCACCGTCACGGGCCCCAACACCGACGCCCCACGAAGCGAGATCAAAGACCTCCACGCCAAGAACAAAGACGTCGGCACAAAAGAGGTCTGGTACTCCTCCCGCGTCATCGTCGACCAAGCAGACGCCCAATCCTTCACCGACGGCGAGGAAATCACCCTCATGAACTGGGGCAACGCATACGTGCGCAACATCCAGAAGACCGGGGAGCACGTCACCTCCTTATCCCTGGAGCTGCACCTCGAGGGCGACGTCAAGACCACAAAGAAGAAAATCACATGGTTGAGCAAGGACCAGGAGCTGCATGAGGTGTTGCTGTATGACTTTGACTACCTCCTGACCAAGGACAAGTTGGAGGAGGAGGACGATTTTGATTCGTTCTTGAATAAGGATACTGAGAAGAGGACGAGGTGTTTGGCGGATGTGAATGTTGGGAAATTGAGGGAGGATGAGATTATTCAGTTTGATAGGAAGGGCTTTTTTAGGTGTGATAAGCCTGTGGGAGGGGAGGGGAGGGCGAGGTTGGGGGGTGTGGATGGGAGGGTGGGGGAGGAGGTGGGGAAGAAGGGGGTTTTCTTTCAGATTCCGACTGGGAAGGGGAAGTAGGTGACATGGGCTATGCAGGGGGGCTATAGATGGTGTAGCTGGGAGATTAATCATGAAATCTAAATGACAGTCATGGATGAACGACTTGAGTTGTATGTGCATGAACATTTGCTTTTGATTTGCACACAACAGTATCTCTGTCCATGTATGTCTTTCAACGCTCTCTGTACCACTCATCCGATATCTACCAGTCTAAACCAATATTCCTCACAGCTTACTCTTCACCTGTTCCAACTTCTCCACCTCAGCGAACTGGTAGTAATAGTCCAGACTCTCCGGATTAAGCAAGGTCCCAGAAGGCTTGATCTTCTCCCCAGACACAATCCGCTTGACTGGCAACTCGACCTTCTTCAAATTGACCGTAGTCTGTCCCATGTCAGTTCACGTCTGTCAATGAGTCTCTCTCAACCTACCGGTATCTCCCACGTCTGAGACACAAACCTCGGCACATGCCTCCTACTCAACTCCCTCCCAATCACCTCCTTGACCCTCGCCACCAACTCCCCACCAAACTCCTTCCCCTCCCTCATCTTCAAAAACAACATGACCCTCTCATCCGCATCCCCCTTCCTCCTCTGCCCTACACAGATCCCATCCTCCACCTCGCCCGCAAACCACGTCTCCAACACCCCATAAATATCCGCCGACCCAAACCTTACCCCCGAAGGATTCAACACCCCATCCGCCCTACCAAGAAAATACAGCCCCCCCGTCCTTGGGTGCCTGTAGATAAAGTCCCCATGCGTCCACACCCCTCGAAACCGCCCAAAGTACGCCTGGTAGTACTTCTCCCCCGCCTCATCCGCGAAGAAACCAGGCGGCTGATTCGGAAACCCAATAGTGCAGACTAGTTCCCCTGGCTCACCGTCCGGCACCGCACGCCCCTGAACCCCGTCCCCCTCGATAGTCTGGTCGTAAACCTCCACTTTCAACCCCAGCCCTGGGCCAGGACAACCGCCCAGGTACACCGGGGTCAGGGGGTTTTCCAGCGCAAAAGCGGCCGCGAGATCTGTCCCGCCTGCGATATTGGCGAGCTGGATATGCGGTGGGAAGGAGGCGTAGAACCAAGTGAAGAGGGATTCGGGGAGGACCATGCCTGTTGAGGTGACGCGGCGGAGGGAGGAGAGGTCGTGGATTTGCTTGGGGACGAGGGAGGCGGTGGCGAGGGTTTGCAGGTAGCGGGGGGAGATGCCGAGGTCGGTGATGTGGAGGAGGGGGATGAGGGAGAGGAAGGAGGAGAGGGTGGGAAGGAAGGGGGAGCCGTCGTAGAGGATGGCCGTGCAGCCGTGTTGGAGCGTGAGGAGCGAGGAGAGGTACATGATCCAGCCGGTGGTGGTGTATTGGAGATTAATGCTGGCGGGGTTGAGATCCCGGTGGAGACGCCCTTCTTTGGTGCTGCTGATGAGGACGCCGCCGATCGAGTGCATGATGCATTTGGGGACGCCGGTGGTGCCGCTGGAGTAGACGATGAGGAAGGGGGAGCTGAAGTCGAGGCGGGTGAAGGAGAGGGTGGCGTCGTTGTTGGCGGCGCGGAGGAAGGTGGCGAGGGTGTTGGAGCGGGGTATGTCGGAGATGGATGCTGGTGAGGAAGGAAAGCGTGGCATGAAGACGAGGCCTTTGAATTCTTTGATGGCTTTGGCACCAACCTCCATTTCTCGCATCTTGGAGCGGAGGTCGATTGTCTTGCCGTTGTAGACGGCCCAATCGTCTACGAAGACGTACTTGGGCTTGATTTGTAGCAGACGGTCTAGGACTCCTTTGGTGCCCATGTCTGTTGAGGAAGAGCTGAAGATGCCGCCGAGAGATGTGACGGCCATGAAGACGCAAAAGGTGTCTACGCTGTTCGAAGACACGACAGCAACACGATCGCCGACTCCGACACCGTGCTTGCGCATGGCATTCGTGAGCAAACCGACCTGTTTTCTGAGCTCACCCCATGTCACACTTCTGATCTCGGTGCAGCCGTCGCGCACTTCTGTCAAGGCGATCTTGTTGTCTTCCTTACCTTGCTTTGACTGCTTCGAGTGGTCTTTGGGGTCTGCTTTGAAGAGCACATTCTCTGCAAAATTGACCTTGACCCCCTCGAACCATTTTGGTATGGTTTCCATCGAGGCATCCGGGTCAACGACTCGCTTGTATGTGCCATGATGAATCATGGGCATGAGATGAAAGAGATCTTCCCAAAAGTCGACTCGAGAATCGACAGACCATTTGTGCAGGTCATTGAAAGTCTGACTTACCGTCAGATACTGTCTACAGAAATGCAGAACATTAACGATGGCAAGTATTGGGGCAAGCCTCATGAACACATGCCAACATTTCCTCGTTTCCAGCGTGAGTCGACGTCCTTATTGCTCCAAAGAACTACCAGCATGATAGAGCATTGACTACATGCACGGCGACTCTGCTATGGTGGCAAGAATTCATGAGCGATTGGGTACAGACACTCACCTCGAGCTTGACACGTCTCTTCTTCTCAACCTCCTTCATAAACCACCAGATCTGGGTGCTTTTCGGATTTGGGTGCTCCCAAAGCTTCTTGGGCATATCCGTGGTCGTCATAGTGACTTGTGCTTGCCCTCGCTACCGATGTCCTGGGATGTCGCCGGTATGCTTGGCCAGCCCTACTCAAGTCTCCGAGCGTCAACGATGTCGTGATGCTTCGAAATGGTGAAACGTCGATTGACCAGACTCAGAAATGCCAGACCCTGGCTGCTGGCTACGTCACTCTGCTTAGGTCTTGTGTTTCATATGTTCTTGGAGTCATGCAGAAGTGACTGTCAAGTCTTAATCGCGATACCGAATGGCCGGAAGTCGGGAATCGGTCGTGAACTGCAGGAGTCGTTGCTTGGCCAGGTTGAATGACGGTATGGCTGCTTCAGATGTAGGTTGTCAAGTGTCAGACCAACAGTGGAGGATGGTGGGGAATGGTTGTGGTGCAGATGCGGGGCAGCCATCGAGATCCTCGGCGATTGGCATTCATCGCGGCTGCTTTCGGGTCCATGTTCGGCTTCATCATCTTCTTGCATCCATGCCATCACCAGTCTTGAGCTCTAAGTCCAGTTCAACATGCCTGTCGAATGCGAAGTCTTCCTAATGCCTCCTTGTTTCACGTCTGTGTCTCCCGTCGAGTCCATCCAGAAAGATGATCTCGTTCTTGCATTTGCCATTGTTGGAAGGCCGGCAGCAATCCCAACAGCCTCGCGATTGATCCTTTTGAGACTCTCGTCCTGGATACGTCACGATGGTAGGTCTGAAGTTCATCCATACTGCTTGTTCAACGAAGGTCGATTTCCAGGATGCTGGAATCGGGGCTCCAGGAGACGACTTCGCATGAAGCTTGTATACTCAACGACTCCATCTCATTTGCTACGATATCATCAAGCATCGCATAGGCTTGGTGATCATATCTCCTTCGCTGTTAGTCTCGTCTACAGGCGACTTGGCGAAGCAGCAGGCGAGAAGATCTTCCCGTCCATGCGGCTCTGCAGGGGCTCAGCGGGTCCTTGTAGATCATTACGGATATCAACTCCGACTTGCACGTCTAAAGCTTCACGTGGGCAAGCGACCTGTGTCCATTGCAGTCCCAGCCTTGCGAAGAGTCTAGTAGGTTTCCTTCACATGCGGAACGACGCTCGACCGCGTCATATTTGTTACAGTAGCTGGTAAGATCATCACACAGCTCGCGAGGCTCTCGGCGAGCATCGTTGAACAAGGAAGTATATGCTCTGATCACTTCGCTTGGCTACCTCAAGGCGAGGAGATGGACGCGAATGCAACATTCAGTGCATGAAGCTAAGTGCCCTTCATTCATGACCCTTGTCGAAGAAGCGAGACACTCGCCAAAGAGTTCAACATGTGGCAAGATATGCCATGATCTTTCCCAATTGTCTACAACAGACGAAGAGATGGACACGAATGTAACAGTAACAGAGGAAGATCTTGGGCAAGAGGAAGACATCGCTATCTTCAGCGCAAGGAGCGAAGACCGCTCGACCAAGATCTTACCACCAGCTATCTGTATAAGTATCTCCTCGTCGTCCACACCTGTCTGGTATCATCAAACAACATCTCATCTCCGAACAACACAAAGAACCAACAAACCTGTCAGACTTCTTCAGTCTTCAATTCAACATCGCAAACATGCAGTTCACCACTTCCATCATCTCCCTCATTGCCTTCTTCGGCGCCGCCGCCTACGCTGCTCCATCTCCACAGGTCGACGCAGGCTGCACCGCCTCCTGCGCCGTCTGGAATGGCTGCCGTGTCGTCAATGCCTTCCCAGGTGGCAACATCAACAACTGGTGAGTACAAGATTCCAGCAAAGAAGTGATCTTACGAGGCAGAGAGCTGACGTGCGTCCAGTGGTCCCGAGCCAAGCCGCTGCAACTGCCAGCAATTCGCCGATACCGCCAGGGCTGCCATAGCTGGAAGCCAGTAGGAGATGTCCTCGAGGGACAGTGGCGGAATCTTTTCTTCTTGAGGATGATTGTTGAGATGCCATGGCAGGGGGAAGACGGAGGAAGACATGTATACTAAGATGTAACACTTACACTCGCTGAATGATCAACCCTTGTGCACCATTATCCTCTCACCCTTTGCGCTGAATGTCTGGTACTAGACGAGTGCCACAGGTGACTCTCTTTGTCCTCGGATGCTAGAATGCAGAAGCTTCCATTTCGGCTGTTTAGCATGCTGAGACTCATTAATACCCCTGCAAAAGCCCTGCAGAGGAGCCGACGATATACCTAGGTATCGGCACTTCACCCACATGAATGTTTCAATGATTTCTCCCATGTCCAGTAACTTGCTCCTCTCAGCGACCACTGAGCAATGATACACCCCTCGGCAGATGCCTTATCCTACCGAGCTGTACAGTATCTGCCAGCTGCTCATCAAACACTCTCTCATCAACCAGGTTGAACGCCAGTGTCGCATCCAAGGTGGCAAACAGGGATGTCCCAAACCACAACGTCGACCTCGGCAAAACCAACCACTCCCACATCCATCCAAGCAAATACGTCTCGGCCGACCAACGTTGTCTTCATCTCACGTGTGCATTCCACACCCATCTGGCTGGCAATGACGTATCCTCCAGCCTGGCATCTCAAAGCAGTCGACGACATCATCATCGCCATCGCCTCCAGAGTATAGAGTGCACGTCGAATCCCGGTCCCCGAGCCCACGTCCCAGCCAGAAACCCAACCCCGAGAATCCCCCGTTTCACCCTCCGTGCGCCGTGCGAGGACCAAGCAATGCGGGGGGAAGCCCGCAAATTAGCCTTCCGCACCAGTGCCGTCCCGGCTGCAGTTCAGCCAATCGGAGCGCGCGAGACGGCTCGCTACTGTCTGGGCGTGTTGCGTGCAGGGATCTGAGAGCTGGGATGGGGATCGGCGCTGTGAGGTGCAGGATGGACGGTGCAGGAGGGAGATCGCCGGGAAGGAGGGGATCGGCAGGGGGGGTTAATTGATGGTCAATTAATTCGGGATGGAGGATGGTACTGTACAGTATGCTCAGAGGTTGGTACTGTGGTGCACTTACACAGGGGCACGGTGAGAGGGAGAGGCGGAGAGACAGGGAAGCATAGTAAATGGTAATGCATTGAGTTGCATCGACTACTAGACTAAGATCTGCGGCAAAAGGGCAGTGGAGCGAGTGGTGCTAGTTGGGGTATCTCGTGCATCATACAGATTCGTAAAAGAAAGAATAGTGGTTGGTTGATTGTTGATGACAGTAAGTGATGAAATGGTTCGGCCGCCGGTGAATGGTTTGTTGAAAAATGCCTGCGCGGTTGGGTAAAGCTAGCGACAGAAATGTACTGGGTATCATCGTTGGTTTGTCGTCTGGTGCGTGTGATGCGTCTCGCTGTCCCTTCTTAGTGGACGTTGAGGCCGACGCGACTGTCGACTCGTCGTAGCTTGTGGCTGAGGAACTTGGACTTGCCGGCGTCTCTCCAGATTGAACGCGGTGGGATGGGTCTGGCTGTCAGTGGCTCATTGTCGATAGGTGTGGACGCCAGGTTGGTAGAAGATCGCATAGGCTCCGAGAAGAGAGGTGGTAGCTGAGGTACATGCTTGAGGTGCTCGTGCTCCACATCTGCATTCATCGACGCAGATCGTTTGGGAAAGAGCCGTAGCCGGGAGCTCATCTTGGCCTTGAAGCTGTTGTTCTGGCTCTCGCTGTTGTCCCGGTAGTGGAAGCGGCGCTCTTGCTCGAAGGAAGACTTGGGTGTGTCAGGTGTCGATGGAGAGCCGTCAGAAGTAGGAGTGGAAGATCCGTCCTCCTCGTCCAGGATAGGTGTCGATGGCTCGGACGACTTGCCAGAGCGCTTGTCGTAGGATGATTCCTCGCTATCACTGCCGGCTGACGGGGAGAATGACCGCTTGTAGTTCTTTGGTGGTTGAATGGGAGAGATGAATGGCCTCTCAATGGGTCGTCGAACAATCATCTGGCTGGCACGCTTGAAGACGGGCTTCTCCGCCCTCATGAGGTCGACAATGGAAGGTCGTCCAGGTTGAAGGTAGCGTACTGCTTGAGCCTGCTGGCACTCTGCTTCGAAAATGCTCTCGACATCGGATTGGGCGTCGGCGTAGGTCGACTCCACGTCCGAATCGCTGTAGTAAGAATATATCGATTCCGCCATGTTGCTTGCAAGTGGCAATGTGTCTGGCACAATTGCAACACAGTCAGGTACTTCAGGTACGGCGAACGTATCTGAAGATAGAATACAAGGTTGAGTAATTGCAGACGAGGGCAGACCTGTATGGGAAGAGGCTGCTAGTTGTATTAAGTGTTCTTGCTGCGTTTCAGGAAGGGCGGTGCGCGAGTCGGAATCCATCTTGGAGGGACCCTTTATGATAGGTGTTCGGAAAGTGGGATGTGCCTCGGACCACGTCGCTGAATCTAGCGGAAAGTTTTCTCCAGTGACGACCGTCGGTACTGGACGAGGAGCTGAAGAAAAGCTACGTGGTATGTGAGACGAGCGAGTTGGGAGGGCGAGCCGGGTTTCTTGGACGTCGAGAGGGCTGAAGGGGGAACGCAACAGGTCAGATCGAAGAAAGGCGAGATGGATTGCGAGCCTGCCGATCCTTGAGAGAGAAAGACGACGTGA
Source organism: Elsinoe arachidis (assembly GCA_013372555.1). Taxonomy (NCBI): domain Eukaryota; kingdom Fungi; phylum Ascomycota; class Dothideomycetes; order Myriangiales; family Elsinoaceae; genus Elsinoe; species Elsinoe arachidis. The sequence goes on along the minus strand of JAAPAX010000007.1, from coordinate 2,524,815 downwards.
CACGGCGACAGTGCGACAGACCTTGCAGGCGCAGGGTTGGCGGAGCTGTTCTTCCTCTCGTCTGGCGAGCTGTTTCAGGAACGGAGTCAGGGCGTCTCAAGACCTTGGGACGTGGAGAAAGCATCAAATATGAAGCAGCCAGGGCACCAGATTGGCTTTTTGGTAGCGTCACTGCGTTTTGGGCACGTCCTTCTGCAGAAGCAGACCAGATGCAGACCAGATGCAAATGCAACGTGCAGGGTGGACGAGCAAACGGCTGCACAGCACTCCAGCCGCTTCCCACACAATTCTCACCGGTCTGGTGCCTTTCTGTACAGAAGGAATGGCGAGGCAAGGCGAAACTGTACACTTGGCCAGGCATCGCAGGATTTCGAGGCTCCTTGCTCTGTACCACTCTACCCCTCCATCACCGCCCTCTCTCGCATCCCTCCCACCATCAGGCTATGTCGATATTGCTGCCGTGTCTTGGTCTTTGGTCGCGAGGCACAACACAGTTCATCCCAATCTCTCGTTATCACTGCGAGATGATGCGTTTATCCAGCGACCATCTCTATTGGCCCCGCACTCTGTTACCAAGATGCTAACGACTCGGAGCTGCACTCCATCTGACCGATTTCCCATGCCACCGGAGCCACGGCCAAGCACACTTTGCTCGGTCAGCTCTAGCCGTGAGCCGCCTTTGCTCTTTGCTGATGATCTGCGAGCAAAGAGACTTTGGTTCGTTTCATCAAATCCAGAGCTTCTTCTCTCGCCCGTTCCTGCCGATCGGTCCCACAGGGCCTCGCATCCACACCTGTCTGTTTCATCCAAACATCCAGTGGAAATTATTCCGTTCCCACTGGTCGTCCTTTATCGCCGCTCGTCATCTTCTCGATATCACCGGCCAAGCACTCATCAGTGGCTGTTAGAAGTGTACCCGACCACCAGATCCAGGACTGCAGGACTGGTAGCACAAACGGTCTCTTTGACATCATATCTGCCATTCAAACTATTCTCGTCGTCCTCATCCGTTTTCCCACGGTCAGCACCACTCCCAGGCAAGGGTGCAGATGTTTCGACCGTTGTTCCAGCGCCGCAAAGTCACAAAGCGCGTTTGCCTCTGGACCGTTTCTCACCCTTGCACGCGCAGTCGCGTCGCACTGCATCCCCCATCATCCAGAAAACTTTTCAGCTTCACCCCAAACGGCGCGTCGACAGTCAGCCCAGCGTGAGAAACTGTTCAGCATCACGCACACTCACCGGCGTCTATCGTTTCACTATCGCAGCGCTGTGTGCTATTCCCATCCTCTCGTTGTGTATCTGTACCTTGGCTCGTCACGCCCGTTCCACTCCGCCCTCGCCGCAGGGTTCATGCCCCCCCCTAGCCATCAGCTCGCGTTCCGCCCATGATATAAACACCGCTTCAGCCCCGGCTGGTGGTGGCGCGGGTCTCAACTCTCGCTGTCCCTATGGTCAGGGCAATGAATTCTGCCCCCCTGAGCTCAAGCTCAAGTCCAGCTTCTGGCCTCTTTGGACGCTGTTCTGGAGTCGCTTATTCGCCCTGCAGACGGCCCCCATGCATGTCCGTTTTGCACGGTGGGATCCTACGTACCTGCCGACTTGCATCTCCAGTGCGCGATGTGCATGGCCAGATGTCATCACTTATCGTGCTGTGTTTCTCCTTGGACCGGCATTGGCGTCAGTTGCGTGCATGCATGCCCCGCGTGCAAGTGTCATGCAAGGTGTGGTGGTACGAGCGCGTGGGGCGAGCAGGATTGAAGAGGACCCCTCGCTTATGCCGAGGTGGATACTGAACGATGGGAAACCTTGTGCAACTGTGGTACAGTAGGTCTATGTGCAGGGTGGTGCATAAAGGTAGCTATATCTGGATCACGTTGTTCCCATGCCCCCTTTAAGGGCTTGCAGTACTGCGACTGCCTGCTCGGGAGAGTACCCTATGAAGACTGGACCGGTAAAGGTCATGCCTGGGGTAGAGGCAACCTTGCTGCTATCGTTTGTTTTGATGAAGACAGGTGGTGCGTCTTTTGTTCGCTCCTTCACTTCCTGCACTGTCTGTTGTTCTTCGTGAGGATTTGGCATGCCTGGTGGGGCACCTCGACTGAAGGGACACTTGGCTGCTGGCTTGACCGTTGTGTGCTCCTGCGCTTTACCTTCTGCCCGCTCAAATGCCTCTAGCGGGACCGGTATGCCCCATGGGCGACTTGGGCTCTCACCAACTCTGACATCCTTCAGCGGACGGTCGAAACGCCCTTGCCTCTCTTCGGTGTCTGCTTGGGCTTCCGCTTCTGGTTCGTCGGACAATTGGCCTTGCACTTTGACGTTGCTGACGTCGCTAGCCCATCGTCGTACTCGCTCTGCTGATTCAGCATCTTGCTCCCCTTCAACGTCGCCTTCATCGTCGCCTTTGTTCTCTGGCAGCATCGGTGCATGCTTCTGCCCAAGACCTTGTATCATACTCACCAAGTTCCCATACTTGGCGTCGAGTTGTCGAATGCTTTCTTCATTGCTCTGATATCGTTTCACGCATACCTCATGACTGCGTGGCAATTCGTGTTTGTGCTTCTCGAAATATTCTGCTACCTCTTCAGGCGATGATTTCTCCAGGAAACGTATAGGGCAGGCAGGTCCAGAACCCTGGATGGAAGCTTCGATTTCATTTGTACCTTTTCGGGGTCGTGGTAGTCCGCATTGCTCTTGCTCCTTCTCTCGGTCATGCTCGTGATCATCCTCTGGCTCTTTCAAGGACGAGGGAGGCTGTGTTGTCACTGGAGTCGAGCTACGTGCTACGGCTTGCGAATTTGAACTTCGAGGCGTATGCGTGCCTGGCTGACGATACCGTGACACGACAGACCGAGCGTGGGCAGAGAGACGGCGATTAGCCATGCTGGCGAACGGACAGTCCAGGCGACTGGGCGTCCCAGGAACGGTGAAGTCTTGCTCTAATGGAGACTCGGATATAGAAGGCATAGCTGAGCTGTTGTTGGCCGGCATCTCGGAAGATATCTTTGAATTCGCATCATCCCCCATCTGCTTGTCCAGCCCGAGCTGCTGCAGCGAGTCGACGGCGTAACGTGTCCGCAGAAGGTTGCGCTTGCTCATGGGAAGATCACTCCTCATCCACCATTTGTCCTTGCTCGTTTGTCGCCGTAAAGGATCTTCAATGTCTCTCGTGACAGGCGCGAACTTGAAAGTTTGAACATCTTCTTTGTTGACTGTGCCTTTCTCGGTGACGAATCTTTCGAACTATATACTGTCAGTGCTTGCCCACACTTGTCGGTCATGCTTGATTTGTAAGAGATGGCACAAGAACAATCAGAAATGTGTAAAGAGTCTTCCATGGCTGCGTAAAGCAACTACAGATCTAGAGCTAAGGTGTATCATCACAGAGAAGGAGGTGACAGGTGGAGTATTACTGACCTGGCTCTTCGCATCCTGAAGACTGCGCTCAAAGGCTCTGCTGCGCGCCAGTAAAGTGTTGTACTCGTCCAGAAGAGAATGAAAGCCTTCGGCGAGTCGCTGCACGCGGGCATCGGCTCCGTCACTAGCCATACTGATTTGCGACGAGCTGATAATCGCTCAGCGTGAGTTGTCAAAGTGTCGCATACGCCCTGACGACGTCAATGCCAGTCTCGCTTGACGCCGGAACGATGTCGCGCCAAGGTTGAAAGGCTGCAGAATTGCAAAGGTTGCTCGGGGTAGAATCGGGGCGGAAGTGGCCGCACAAAGAGGGTCACGCCTCGTGGTTCGCAGGCGGGATCGCCAAGTGTGGCTGAATGACGCAGGATTCAGGGTGCGAGGAACAAACTGGAAGTCAGAGTGAGAGCTGCGGCTCGGAAATCGCAGACGCGTATTATGCTGAGGCTGGGCTGGCAGCGTAGGCAACTTTGTTGGCAATTTACGCAATCCCTATACTACTCATAATGCTTCACTTATAAAGGACTGCGCGACTTATTCTCAAATGTCTAATCAATAACATCCATCCCATCGCATCGCAATCGACATGTCTTCAGCTCAGTTACTCGGCGTCCGCAAATGGTTGATAAATTCACCACCGGGAGAATGGTGTATCCACAGACTGCGAGAGCTACTCATTGGGGCTTTGAGGCAAGGTCCAGTGCCCCAGCATGTCGCGTTTGTCATGGATGGAAACAGGAGATACGCGAGAGAGCGACGAATGGAGACGGTAGAGGGACATCACCTAGGCTTCGAAGCTTTGGCTAGAGTAAGCAGAAGAAACATACTTTCGCCAGAAGCAGACACTGACCAGTCTAGATCCTCGAAGTATGCTACAAGTCTGGTGTCAAGGTGGTCACCATCTACGCGTTCAGCATTGAGAACTTCAAACGGTCCAAGTTTGAAGTCGACGCATTGATGGATATGGCCAAGTTTAAGCTTACACAAATGGCTCAACACGGGGAGCTGCTTGAAAGATATGGTGCGCGGATACAAATTCTGGGCCAGAAAGATCTCGTCAGGCCAGACGTACTGGAGTCGATAGACAAGGCCGTGGAAATGACCAAGGACAATGGAGATGCCGTCTTGAATGTCTGCTTCCCCTACACTTCACGGAACGAGATGACCACAGCGATCCGGGAGACAGTCCGGGAGTACTCGCAACCCCTTCGACCTACGCCCAAGCGGCCCTTCTCGGAGACTCGTATCTCTCGGACCATTCAGTCGAAACACCTGAGCGACGTTGTTGAGGAGCAACAGTCTGGCGCCTCCACACCTAGAACCGACAGCGTCTTCACTGATGGTGAAGATACGGAGACTTCAAACTACAGCTCCTCAATTGCCGACAGGCCGCCATCATCACATACCTCCGCGTCGACGTCTCCCATCAGATTACCACCAAAGGACAGCAAAGTTCAGTATCCTGACCCGGAAACCATCACGACTGATACCATTGACGCGCATACCTTCACTGCCGATGCCCCACCACTGGATCTTCTCATCAGAACCTCTGGCGTTCAAAGGCTCAGCGATTTCATGCTCTGGCAATGTCATGAGAAAACCGACATTGTGTTCCTCGACTGCCTATGGCCTGAATTCGATCTCTGGCAATTCCTACCCGTCATCGTCGAATGGCAATGGAAGCAGAGAAGGCAAGAGGAGCTTCAGACGCCGCAACAACAAGCGATCAAAGCGGCATGATTTGGCGCGCAATTGAGAGATGGGTCGACGACAATATCACGATCCCCTATACATGATCCTCTTCTTCGGACCTGAGCAATGGATCACATCACTACCGTGCCACGCTCGCGCATACGAACGCTCTGTATAAAATAGCGAAACACTTCTCCCAACAAATCCCATGGAGAGCATTGATGCAACGCACAGGGTGACAATTCTGCCCATGCCACATACCAATACCCCGGCTCGAATAGTATTTGGCTGTCATGTGCCAGGTGGGGTGTCTGAAAGACCCGCTACGGCTTGGGGGTCTTCGTTTCTCGGACATGTCCTGGACAACGTAGGGTGCTGAACGCCAAATGAACGGGTTCATGGCTGTCTTAGCAGATACAGCCATCGGACGAAAGTGGTGCTGGGAGAATGCTAGATCGTCTTCTTGTCGTTACCACGTTTGAACGTGGTCTCGAAACAGATGGGTAACAATACAATCAGCTAGACAGCTCCAACCCGGGAAGTATTCAATAGCTGGCTGTAGCGGACTGCAGTTCTGGCGAATATCAATTGATGATTGTCTCACGGTGTTATATACCATATCCCATACTGAGACGCACGAGGGACGGTGAATGTAAAATATGCAGGTGGTTGCTCTGACCTACAGCCATAAAGCGGAGATACCCCGGAAGCAATCGAGCGTGAGGGCACGTGAATCTGAGGGGACGCCCTTCGCGCTTTAGCCGTCCACGAAAGATACTGCCCATGTCGTCCTAACCACTCCTTACATTCTGCACATGGACAAAGGGTCGTCGACACCGCTGTCGACCGTCCGAAGCACTCAGTCGACAATGTTATCCGATAATACACCCTCTCGTCGTCTGATTGGTGGTATCCCGCCACATTTGAGTACTTGCCGGGAGTGGACCAGGAGTGGGCGCTTAATTGCAGCTCGTCACGCCAATCAGAAGTCGCAAACCATCACTTCCTCTGCAGACCCTCAGAACCATGTACGACGTGAATTGATCTTCATGAATAGCTAAGTCTTCCCGATGTTGTCTTTTCTCCATTCCTCCTCAATCGTGCTCATCATCACCGCCGACACAGCCTCAAGGGCCAGAGGGAGCAATGCGCGCAGACCGTGTGCCGCTGCTCGCTACTCTGCTCACCATCACCCATGCGACACTGGCGATTGATCTATGGCATATTGACATTGACAACGGACCTGCGCCGGCTCCAGAACTGGGTGCTCCTCTATCAGCTGATGCCACAAGGGATCTCAGCCTGCTACCAATCCAAATATCTTGCATCGTAGCTGCATACGTCTTCACAAGTCTGCTTATCGGATCTCTACTTCTGACTGTGGGTCGTCGCCTGCGCCGTCGTAAACTTGCCGGAAAGCCTGATCTGTCTATCGAAATGGTGAAACCTGCCAACCGCACATTCGATCCGTCCCCGGTCAGTCCGCCTTCAGATCAGAAGGCATGGTATAGTCCAAAGCGGCTGAAGAAACGCTCGAGCACACAACACAGCACTCGCTCAGCCGGTGATCCTGCCAGTCCCGGTCTTGAGAGCATCACGTCTTTCGACTCCAGAGTCATCGACAAGGACCGACAGAAAAGACAGGATGAGCTGGAGCAATTGTACGCTGCGGTCATGGCCCACGACGAGGCAAAGCAGAGTGCGAATGTGTCTCAAGTCGAACTACAGGATGACAGCTCTGGGTACACTGAAACACAGACGATGCAAAGGGCTCGGTCTCCGCCTCGACTGATCACCACAGCACCTGCACTAAGACACTTGCGCGACCATGAGAACAATCAACAAAGCCCAACGAGTCCGGTCAGCCCACGCAGTCCGATTCGTGCGATCTATCCTCCAGACTATGATATCCCTCCTGTTCCGGTCTCATCTACATCTCCCATTCGAGCAGAGTATCCGCGACCGAGCCGTATCCCTGATACAGGTGCGGGAAGTCGCGAGTACATGGGAGAAGCAGTCGTTGCACGAAGTGCTCGAGCATCGCAAGTATCGACAAGCAGCACGCATGATGGTGAACCCAGGCGATTGCGGCGATCCCTCAAGAAGATCAACATCAAAGCTGCATCTCAACGGTATGCCGACGAGGATGAGTCTGACAGCGCCCGAACTCCATTGACACCTCGCTACTTTGCCGGACCAAAAACGCCAGTCTCACCACCAAAGAGCGAAGGCCCTTCTACGCCAGGTACGTACGAGTCGCCTCGGCGACGTGCGAGTGGCAGAGTGGGCGATCTCAGTCCAGACTCCGACAATTTCCCTTCGCCTCCGCCAGATAGTCGATTCCATCCAAACAACCCCTATCGCCAGTCTTCGCCGACTTACCTGCCCCAACAACATCACCCCATTGCGCAAATTTCATCACCGAAAATGCTACTTGAAGGAAAGGCATTATCACCCGCACTGCCTCCGTCACCTCGTCCTCCAAGAACGACTACCTCACCACAAAATCCCTCGAATGCAACACTGGGTCCTTTGCCGTTCAGAGCCATGGCGCAGAGTAACAACAATGGACTTATGTCGCCAGGTCTCAACACCAGGACAACATTCCTCGAGCGGCGAAGAGACCTTCTTTCAGCACCTAGAACAGGTATGGCAACACCATATTCGCCGTACATGCCCTTCACACCACTCACGCCAGTGACACCTCGTCTGGTCACGCGACAGGAAAGGCGGATGCGAGAGCGGGAGCAAAGACAACGACCGATTGCAGAAGAGGATCAAGTCAAGGACGAGGACGATATATGGGGTGATGGCATGTAAATATTTCATGAAGAAGCATTCGAAGTTCAACAATATGATCTACAGACTACAATGACCCCTGCTGTCAATCAATGCGGCTCTGCGGAGCATGCGCGTGTCTCTCCACCGAGCGGGCGGTCGGGGCTGCTTCTGACGTCGCCCGCACGCTTCTGAAAATTTCCCCCCCCAACACATAGCAAACTTGTGTACAGTTCACGCCTGCTACATTTCGCTTTGCTGCCACTTGCATTTCCTCGAAATCACCTTCCCATTCGCCATCCACAGTTCTGCTTCTCTCAGACCACACCAGTAAAGGCACAATCTCCTGTGCCTTATACCATCTTTGCCTGCGAAACTCCCCTCCTCTTCGCATACCTCCCATGACTTGAACGTCTGCGTTTTCCGAACATTTACGACCCGAGACACACCCACACTCCAATCTTGGAAACGACTACGGTCTGCTAGACCCGATACTGACCAGGTATCGGAATCTGTCAGGCCTGGGTCGCATACGACTGGTCACAATTCCGCCGCAAAAGGACTTCTTCATCCCTCTGTCCGCCCGACCTCCGTAACGCGAGCTACTTGCTCAGCTGCTGATTGCCGACTGCTGCTGGCGAAAGCCAGCCTCTGAAATAGAAGGGAATTATATTTCGACCCAGCTTGGCCCGACACCCACACTCTGCTAGTCAGGATTGCTTGGAGATGGTCAACGCCGACATTCCCCCTCACTACACAGGATCACCGTCCTCTTTGTCAGGAACACCGTTTCTGACGATCAATAAAGATGCGACTGAAGGTCTAGACTCTACCAGCGCCTTTGAAGGGCCGGAGAAGTTGCTCGAGGTCTGGTTTAGTCCTTCGGCGCAAGGACTACCCGCCTCCACCAAGCCCAATGGATTGAAAGCAGTCTCGGCAGAGACATGGAAGGGCATGTTAGATCTGGTCAATTGTCAAGTGCTGTCCATCATCGAGTCTGAGCACGTGGATGCCTACCTGCTTTCCGAATCGAGCATGTTTGTCTTCCCTCACAAGCTTGTGCTCAAGACATGCGGCACCACGACTCTCCTACTCGGCTTGCCTCGGATGCTGGAAATTGCTGCTATCGAAGCTGGCTTCCCGCCAAAGACTGGATCTCCCAGCAAGGCTGCTTATCCTCACCGCGTCTTCTACAGCCGGAAGAACTTCCTCTACCCCGACAAGCAGCAAGGACCACACAGGAGTTGGCGTGATGAAGTACACTATCTTGACAAGCAATTTCCTGGTGGCAGCGCCTACATGATCGGCAAAATGAATGGCGAACACTGGTATCTATACATCACTGCGCCTAGCCAGGAGATCACGCCACCCCTCACGCCTGAAGCTGAAAAGAGTGCTTCCGCAGCTGGCGATGTCCTGGATCTGGACAAGTTGAGGCGGCTAGAGATTGATGCTGCCAGTGACGAGACGCTAGAGATTCTGATGACTGATCTGGACCAGGAGAACGCGAAGCAGTTCTACCAGGAAGATGCTGTCAATATTGCTCAACGGGACAACCAAAGGGCGGCCTACGAAGATCGTGTCAATGCAGTCAAGCACTTGGATGCCATCCCTGAGCAAGACAGCGTGAACCACAGCAAGGTGAACGGTCATGCCGGCCCTGAAGGGACTTCCACATTCGACGTCTTCGAGAAGCAATCGCTTGAGCTGGACGAGACCGACGCGCCAGCCAGCAGCGGAAACGGAGCTACAGATAGCGACCTGGAGCATTCCGAGGGCCATGTCCTCGGCAGAGCCGTGGCGAACAACTGTGGTCTCGCCGATGTCTACCCTACTTCCAAGTACCCGGATGCTCGGATTGATTCCTACCTCTTCACGCCATGTGGCTTCAGCGCAAACGGAGTGGTCCCGAACCCCAAGGATGCTGGTCTGACCCACTACTTCACCGTCCACGTCACACCCGAGCCAGTCTGCAGCTATGCTAGCTTCGAGACCAATGTACCAGCGAAGCAGACTGGCCGTGAGACTGCCGACATTGTGGCCCAAGTGGTGGACATCTTCAAGCCTGGTCGTTTCAGCGTCACGTTGTTCGAAGCAAAGGGCGAGGAGGAAGGGGCCACCAAGATGAAGAAGGCACACCGTATGGACTCAATTCCTGGCTATCGGAGAGTTGATCGAGTGCTCCATGATCTTGAGGGGTATGAACTGGTGTTTCGGCACTTTGAGAAAGATGGGTTCAAGGGAGGCTCACCGAGGATTGGGGAGTAGGGAGGCGTAGTGTTTATTATGCATCAGCGTCTTTGTTAATTACCATCATCAGCAATCTAGCATCTCAAACTTGGCAATAACAAATATCTCATTAGACGGTTTTAGCAGTTGCGATGAAGGCCTTAACCGGTAGGTCTGTGGCTGCATTAGCGTGTGCCTTAAGAGTACGCCGGCTGCACCAAAATAGCTAGCGGCCGGCGTACAATCAAAGCCTCTTAGTATTAATCTTTTACTAAGTCGATTTTGCCACCTCGTCGTCGGTATAGAGCGTGACTCTAGCTAAAAGGTGTTAGTAATTATAGAGGCCTTTAACGATAACTTCGATAATATTATAGTACTATACCTCTACCTCCGCTACTATCGAGAGCATCGCTGCCGCCGCTAACCTCGGCGCTAAGAGAAGCGCTACTCTCGGCGCTCTATATATAGGTATCGACTACCTTATTCTTATCTTTAGTTCGATTAGTATATAGACTACTAGCTTCCTAGTGCCTTTAAGAATAATATAAAGTTTAATAAAGACTAGATTAATAAGCTTATCTAACTCCTCTAGATAGATAAGATTAAATATAGCAATCGAAATTAGCTATTACTAGAGGCTATAATATGCCTTATACTCTTCTACCTTACCTATCTAGTATATTAGAGTATACTTTATATCTTCTTTAGAAGATACTAAAGCTAGATATCCTCTATATTTACTAATATAATCTATTATATTAACTAGCTCTTCTATAATAAGATAGTATAGTACCTATAGCTTAACAATAGAGAGCTATTAGAGGAGTTCGAATATACTATTAAAGACACTAGAGGAAGTAAGCAAATTTAGAGCTTCGTTAATAGTACCTTCTAAGGCTTCTAATAATCTCTCGTTAACTAATAAAATTAGTATAGTAGTTATTATAGTAGCTACGGCCTTAAGTTCTAAGTAATTATAACGCTAGATAGTCTAATTAGTTCGCTTATTAGACTCTTTAGTAGTAAGAAGAACAACTAGACAATATAGAACTAGTCTATTATAAAGGCTAAGCTCTCTAAGATTAATACTAGCTAGCTAGCTAGTAGTAAGTAACTATACATATATAGCAATAGTACTTATAGCCTTAGCTCCTTAGTAATAGTACTATATTAGTATAAGTCTAGCTAGCAATTCCTAGACAATAATAGGCTAGATTTTAATATAGTAATATTCTTCCTCTACGTAGCTATCGAGAATAGCTTTAGTAAAGTTTAATAGAAGTAGATATATATAGACTTTACTAAAGGCCTATATAAAGGTAAGTAGCTAGTTAGTACTATATATCGTACTATAGTACTATTAACGAATATCTATACCTATTTAACTAGAAAGAATACTATCGCGCTATAGTTTAACTATAATCTACTATTAGTAGAGAAGTACTTATAGATTAGTAAATTTATAGAAGAAGAAGAGGTATAAAAATTAGTAGAGGAAGAGGTAGAAAATAAGATTTACTTATAATTAGTAATACTAGGTATAAAGAACAAGGAGGTAGTATTTATAAAGTACTTTTATATTAAAATACTTTATATAATAGATAATTTTAATATTAATTAATAGAGCTTACGAAGATAAATTAATTAATATTAAAATTATTACTTTAAATACTATATAAGTACTTTTACTTCTATCTTAAACTTTATCTCTTATTAGCTTTACTCTTAAAGATATAGTAACTCCTACCTATTATAGCTCGATTTAGATAGCACTAAAGAGTAGAAAATCTCTAAGTCTAATTTAAGCTTATTATCTAATTTTTACTACGATTTATATACTCTAAAAAGGTATAAAGAAGAGTAGTATTCTTCTCCTATTAGTACTTAAGCCTCTCTAAAGATAATTATAAGTTACTAATCTCGTTAGAAGCTACTCTATTTACTTACTAAGTCTTTAGCTAGATATATACTATAAGTGTCTTATCTAGTATAGATTTAGTATCTTAATAGCTACTATAATAGTAGAGACTAGTACTCTAAGTATAAGAGTAGGTATATAGTAACGTATAGAACTACTAGTATCTACTAATTAGATAGGTAGATAAACTAATAGCTACCTTTGTTTAATAAGGCTAGAAGCCTTATAGAAGATAGCTAGAGAGAGTCTATTATATAATAGACTTAGCTAGAGCTATAATACTAAGTCTTCTCTATAATTGATGCGAGATAGATTACAAGCTAGATTTAGTCGCTATCTAGGTCGAAGAGGTTACGTGATCTCGGCTCGTAGCCTAGGCTTCTAGCCGCTCTACTCTCGATATCTCGCGTGCTTTGTAGACTAGCTTCTCTTCTTCTTTTCTAACTCTCGATATCTTAACGAATAGACGTAATTAACCTCTTATCTTACTAGTCGTGATTACTATATCGAGAGTTCGTAATTACTATAATTAAGCAATAGAGCTATCGAAATATCTAGTTCTCCTACTACTTGCGCTATCTATAACAACTACTACTTACGAAGAATCGAAGAAGAAGCTATTATAACTACAGTTCCCGCGTATACTGCTATAGATCCTCGCTGCCGCTACGTAGGTTAATACTATAATTACAAAGAAGAAGATAATAAGTCGAGTTATAGACGACTCTTAAAGGAAGTAGACTACTAGCTAAATTTTTAATATCCTCTTTGTTACGCGTTGACTTTTACACTACAAATCATAACTAACCTTGCCGAGTATAGCTCGCTCTAACTCTAGTAATGATCGCCGCTTAAGTAAGATAACCTCTCTTACTAACAACAACGACGAGGTAATCTAGTTAGTCTATTACGACCTTATTGTCCTAAGCGACGCTAACCTCCTTAAGAGGCTACAAGAGACTAATAGTATAAGTACCCTACGCGAGGCTTTCGCTTTTGTCGAGTCTATATATAATAAGTAGGTTAAGGTATATAACTCTATACGCTCCGACGCTCTTAACCTATATAACTAGTTAGATACTGCTTAGTTCGAGCTAGATACAGCTAATAACACAGCGGATAACCTTACTATCTAAGCTATGTACTACCTCGTAGATGTTAGTAAGCTTAAGACTAAGCTAGCTCTATTAAGAGCCGAGATAGAGTACGCTATACTAGCTCCTTCTATACGAGGTATTACCTTATTAGAGAAGATACCGGACTCTACTATGTTTAGTAGCGGCACTCCGGAGCAGTTCGAGGTCTTTAAGTATTAGATAAAGAATAAGATACACGCTAACGTAGACTGCTACCTAACTAAGTTAGTGTAATTTATATACCTCTACTCCTGTCTTACTAGAGAAGTATATACCCTCGTTATAGACTCTGCTAGCGATAACACTATCGACGTCGACGTAGGCCTAGCTCTACTAGCCTAGCGCTTCGAAGACTCTAACTATAAGGCTACTACACGCGCTTAGTTCGCTAGCCTCTTCTAGCGTAATAGCTCTTTTAACTCCTTTATTAGCAAGTTTAATAGGTACGCTCTCTGCGCTAAGATTGCTAACAACGAGTAGCTCTACTAGCTATACTAGAAGATCTCTAGTAAACTACGTACTACCCTTGTTAACTTTAACACCGATAACCTTACTACCTTTATTACTAAGGCTCGTGCTACTAACTATAACATTTAATAGAGTAACCTTATTACTAAGCGCACTTAGGCTCTACGCTCTATGCTAGCTATAAGCTACGCTACTAGCGTTCTAACTTACGCTTCTTACTCTACCTCTACTCCTACTACTTCTCCTACTATCTTCTACTCTATAGCCGGAGGTGCTTTATAGCCTTTCTACTCTCCTTAGTCTCTTATCTACTACACTTGCGGAAAGCCTAGTTACATCTCTACTAAGTACATAGCTAGCGCTATAGAGAAGGCTACCTACGCTACTACTTGCCCTATATATACTATCGGCGCTATAGAGGCCGCCGAGATCTAATAGCTCTAGGACTGCCTAGCTAAGTTAAACAGCTACGTTAACACTAACTCGGCTTATAACATAGATCCGGTTTAGCTTTAGTTCGACCCCGACATAGACTATAAGTTAGCTAACCTATCTAGCTAGGGAAACGACTAGCTAGAGAACGAGTTCTATTCTCTAGCGGAAGAAGAGTAATTCGAGATAGATCCGGAGTTGTATAGTTACTAAATAGCGTTATTAGCTACTACATCCTCGCTATTATAACTCCTATTACTATCTACGACCTATATAATCGCGACTATACTATTACTCTCTAAGCCTTCATTAATACTAGTGCGCTTATTAGCGCCGTAGCTAACTATAAGGTTCTTAATAAGCTTAAGGAGTTCGGCTACTCTATAGCGTTAGCTAACTCTATCTAGCTTAACGCCTATAATAGTGTTCCGATAGAGTAAGTTACTTACAATATCCCCCTTACTACTACCGTCTCTAGTAAGCTTAATACCCTTATAACCTTCCGGATTATAAACATTAGCCGCTTCGATATCATCCTTAGCCTCGGATAGCTTAAGGCTAACAAGGCTAACATCGACTATAAGCTTAGCTAGGTTATATATAAGGAAGAGCTCTCGCTAGCTGTCGTTAAGTAGTAGCTCCCGTAGCTAATTAAAGAGCTAGGTTCTAGATCTAAGCCCGGCTTAGATCTAGGAATTAATCTAGTATAAATCTAGTTTAGCTATAGTTTAGCTCGCGAACTAAAATCTAGTTTAGCTGCCAAGTTGGAACCTATTAGTCCCTCTTAGCTACTAGCCCTTAGGTCGAACTTTAAGCTAGATTAGAAAGAGTTTAAGCTAATCTCTTATAGCTCTTAGTTAATATATAAGTTCTCTTACGTACCTGCCTACGTAAGTAACGTAAACGATTATATAATAGCCTTTATCGGCGCTGCTGCCTTCGCCTCTTAAGCTAAGCACTATAGCTATAAGGTATTTGCAATCTCCGTAAAGGATATTAAAGATTACTACTGCTTAGCCTCTAAACTAGAACCGAACCCTATAGAAGTTCTACTACTAGAACTGTATAAGTTTATAGATGTCTTCTCTAAAGAGTAATCTAATACTCTTCTAATACATTGTTCGGATTTCGATAATTGTATTATTCTAAGGAATAGTACTAAGCTACTACGTACTAAGCCCTTACGCTACCTATCGCTAGAGGAGCTCGATATAGTAGAGTAGTTCATCTGTAAACACCTTAATAAGAGCTTCGTTACTCTAAGCTCTACAAGCTACTTGTTGCCTATCCTCTTTGTCTATAAGCCTAACAGAGAGCTCCGTCTCTATGTCGATTATTACGGCCTAAACGAGGTTACTAAGCGTAATATCTACCCGCTACTACTTATCGAGGAAACGCTTACTTACGTTAGTAAAGCTAAGTAGTTTAGCAAGATCGACATCTATTAAGCCTTCTACTGCCTCCGTAACTCTATTAACTATAAAGACCTTACTATGTTCTCTACACGAATAGGCAACTTCAAGTAGCTAGTAATACTCTTTAGCCTTACTAATGCCCTAGCTATGTAGTAGAGGTTTATAAATTATAACTTTGTTAATATACTAGAACGCTTCGTATCGATCTATCTTAATAATATTCTTATCTATACCGACAGCACTTGCCGAGAGCATGCTAAGTACATTAAGCTAGTACTCTAGTAGCTCTACAAGCTTAGCCTTAACGCCGACATCAAGAAGAGCAAGTTCTATCTAACAGAAGTAAAGTATCTCGGTATTATTGTTAGCTAAGATAGAATTTAGATAGACTCTAAGAAGGTAGAAGCGGTTAAGGCCTAGAAGTAGCTAGCTCCTAGTAACACTACTTAGGTAAGAAGCTTCGTTAGCTTCTATAGCTATTATTGCTGCTTTATTAAGGGATTTAGTACTATTGCTAAGCTGTTAAATAACTTGCTTAAGAAGGACACTACGCCTTAGAATAATAAATATACTACTACTTTTAACTGCATAAAGTACACTATTACTAGCGTACTAGTCCTCGCGTACTTTAACTATATAAAGCAAATTATGCTTGAAACAGACGCTTCCGACACTACTACCGCTAGCGTTCTATTATAATACAATAACTCCGACGTGCTCTGTCCTATTGCCTTCTTTAGTAAGTCTATAAGCGAGGCTAAGCGTAACTATACTATCTACGACAAGGAGCTTCTAGCTATTATTTAAGCCTTCGAGGAGTAGGCCTCTAAGCTAATAAGTACTTAGCCTAATAAGACTATCTAAGTCCTTACCGATTATTAGTTACTAATGCACTTTATAAGGACTTAAAAGCTATTATATTATTAGGCTAGATAGGCCCTCTACCTCGCGTAGTTTAACTTTAAGATTATATATAGGCCTAGAGTAGCTAATAGCAAAGCTAACGCTCTTACTAGAAGGAATAGAGACGTGCTATGCTCTAAAGAAGACTCTAACCTCTATTAGACGTTACTACCATTAAAGGTGCTCGATTAGTAGATTATTAACGAACTAGATCTAGGTCGTATCTAACCTAGATTAGCCGCTTAAGCTAAACTAAGGTTAAATAAATCTAGTTTAGCTACCGAACTAAAATCTAGTCTATAATCTAGTTTATAATCTAGTTCGCTACCTAACCCGCTATCTACCTTAGCTACTAAGCTAGATATCTATATAGTACCTATTTTAGCTTTAGAAGATAAGTAATTCTTGCTCCTTTTCGATAAGGTAGCTAAAGCTAACCTATATAATAGCGAATTTAAGTCCGTACGCGGCATTTACTATATAACTAGCGCCTTCCTTAAATGGAAATAGATACCATCGATAGACGTTAAGATTAATAAGAGTATACTATAGGTTACTAGCTAGCTATTCGTGTTAGAATCTCTAGCTACTAAGGTAATTTAGTAGGTGTATAGCTTAAAGAACTATACTTACGCTAGCGCTACGAAGACAGTAGCTATAATTAAGACTACTTTCTACATTCTAAAGTATAATAGCCTCGTTAAGAGATTCGTTACTAATTACTACAACTATAAGCGCTCTAAGGCTCGCTATAGCCTACCCCCTAGCCTTCTATTGCTGCTCCTAATACCTTAAAGGCCTTAGTAGTACATTACTATAGATTTCGTTACTAGATTACTACTCGTCGACAGCTATAATGCTATACTCTACGTAGTTAACTACCTATCTAAGGAGTACTACCTTATCTCCTGTTTCTCTAGAGATAAAGGTATATTAGCCTACGAGACTACTAAGCTACTATTCTTGCACGTTTAGAAGCTATATAGATTACTAGATACTATTATCTCGGATTAAGGACCTTAATTCGTAAGTAACGTATAGAAGCGACTCTACTAAATCTTAAAGATTACATCTAAGCTGTCTACTACTATATATCTACAAATAGATAGCTAGTTAGAGGTTGCTAACTACGATTTTAAGTAGGTTATCTACGCCTACGCCTACTAGTACACTAATTAGCCTCTTATCCTCTCTATAGCTAAGTTCTTCGCTAACGTTAACCTCTCCGAAAGTACTAAACTATTGCTATTCGAAGTAATAAGAGAGTATAACTTAAGGATAAGCTTCTAACCTCCTAAGGAGCTAGGCTCGACCCGAGTAAAGCTAAACGAGGCTACTATCTATGTACTAGCTAAACAGATAGAGGACGTCTACAAAATTACTTAAGAGAACCTCGTAAGAGCTTAATTATATATAGTAGAGTAAGCTAATAGAAAGTAATTACCTATAGAGTTCGAGGTTAGCGACTAAGTATAGTTATTAACGAAGAACTTCTAACTCTATAGCAACTCTAAGCTACTACTAAAAAGAGTTAGTCTATATAAGATCCTTAAGAAGCGCTTAGCGCTATTATATAAGTTTAAGCTGCTAATTACTCTATAACGGATTTACTCTGTGTTTTACGCTAACCTCCTTACTAAGCACCTCGATAACTCTCTACTAGGCTAAGCCTTCGAAGAGCTCTCTTCTATAGAGGTTAAAGGTAAGAAGAAGTACAAAGTCGATAACGTTATTAATATAAAGAAGCTACGAAATGGACTAGTTACTTGTATAAGCTAGAAGAGCTATCTAGAGGACCTAATATAGTATCTAATTAACAATCTTAAAGAAGCAGCTAATGTGCTATATAATTACCTAGACTCCTATATAAATAAGCTTTATCTAAGCTAGATTAACTAACCTGTGTTATAAGCGTTTAAGAGTAAACGCGCTTAAGAGAGGAGGTAGTAATACGAGATAGATTACAAGCTAGATTTAGTCGCTATCTAGGTCAAAGAGGTCACGTAATCTCGGCTTATAGCCTAGGCTTCCGGCTGCTCTACCCTCGATATCTCGCATACTTTGTAGACTAGCTTCTCTTCTTCTTTTCTAACTCTCGATATCTTAACGAATAGACGTAATTAACCTCTTATCTTGCTAGTCGTGATTAATAATTATCTCTCCTCTATATTTAATTACTCTCGATTAAACTATATTCTTCGTAAGCTTTGTATTCGCACTTATAGACCTATTCTATAAGAGTAGGTTAGTACTCTTATATATAAGAGAAGTACTTAGCTTCTTTATTTATACTTCGTATCTATTATATCTTTATTTACTACTAATAGTAATATATTATAGTAGATATAGTCTCTTATCTAACTTCTATTACTAAAGTATTTATTACTATAAAATAACTAGTGCTCTAGTAAATATATATAATTTGTCGTTTACTACTATAGAACTCCCTTAGAGACTTCTAGTAAGTATCTCGTTCTAACACTTTATAATGTTAACTACCTTAACGATACTACTACCTTCTAGAAGGTAGTAACGCGTATAGATCTACTTCTTGTGTTTATTATATTATGTAATAAATAGACTACGCCTATATAGGTATATCTCTTACTACTAAACACTTCGCTTCTTCTACTATACTACTTCTATATAAGTCGCTATCTTCTAATACACTTATAAGCTATTATGTCTCCTAAGTGTGTTTAGGCTAGTATACTATATATCTCTCCTTACTTCCTCTATAGTACTTATACTAGCGATCTTGTTAGTAAGTATCTAGAGTTCTACTAGTACTCTATTAGAAGTATAGCTAATACTACTAGAAAACCTCTACGACTATAATACTAGCCTTACTAGGTCTTACACTTGCTATAAGAAGACTAAGAGTGTCTATTATACTATTATAGATAATGTTCTTTTAGATCTAGTTAATAACGCCTATACTACTATATAGAAGCGTACTAATATTAATCTAGATCTCGCTAACCTCTTGTTTATTAAGAAGTAGTATAAGTACACTAACGAGCTAACTACTACTATAGTTAAGGTTACTAACTATAAGTAGGCTATTAGTATATAGAAAGCTTACTCTAGTACTAATATTACTTCTCTCGCTAGTAAGGAACTAGAGCGTACTAAGGTTACTAAACTTTGTAGTCTCTATATTACTACCGAGGACCTCGTAGATATCCTCTATACTATAGATAGCTCTTTCTCTTCGTCTAGATATTACTAACTCGTTCGTAGTACTATACTAGAGAGGCTATCTCTATAGCTCTAACTCTCTTCTATACTAACGTCTATAGTAGAAAGCGCTCTACTAAGGAGTCTACTAGGTCTCTAGAGCCTAAGAAGACTACTAAGACTACTACTATCTCTAGTAAGACTACTTCTAAGAAGCCTAAGACACCTAAGTCTATTACCTCTACTAAAAAGATAATAACTCTATCTAGTAAGGTTACTAAGTCTATTACATAGACTACTTCTAGTTACTACTTATCTTGCCTTAACTACGATACTACTATAACCGACGCTAACGGTAAGGACAAGCTTAACCTTAGTAACCTCCCTAGATATACTCTTACTAAGAAGAGTAACTTCTCTATTAAGAGTAGTCTAGTCTTCTACTATATAGCTCTTAAGATCCTCGCTAACGACTTCTACGCCTTAGAGATACACGCTACGTCTAGGCTTAGCACTAACTAAGCTTACAATCGCTATAATATTATTATAGATAGCTTTAATACCTCTTCTATTAGTAGCTTCGCTTACGACAAGACTAGGCTTCGTTACTAGGCTATTAGGGAGTATCTCGCTACTATTCTCTCTCTAGAGAAGTTCTATATCTTCTCCGCTACTACCTATCTAACCCTCGACTTCTCTAGCTAAGAGAATAATAACCTAGAGGTTTCTAAGCTTAACGCCTAGTAGAGAACTAGTAATAAGAATCCTATTCTAGCTAACTACTAGAATAGGTTTACTATAGCTCTTTCCTAGGTGCTATCTAGTTATAGTAACTAAGTAGAGACAATTACGAACTATAGTAAGGTTAGAGATAAGACTAGAGTATAAAGGTAAATAGATTCTTAAGAATATACTAATTATACTTTTATTGCTTATCTCTATATTCTCTTTGTAACTCTACTATTAGCCTTCTATCTAACGTCTATCTAATACTTAGTTACTACTTTAGAAGTATTCTCTAATACCTCCTTAGGTTCCTAGGTTACCTCTACTAGAGCGTAGCTCTTCTAGAGTACCTTTAGAAATATATCTTCTTTTTGCTAACTATAGTCTAAGATTCTCTCTACCTTATATTCTATACTATTATCTACCTTAACTAGTCTAGGATCTACCTTAGTACTCCCTTAGAAACTATATAGCTTAAGTAAGAAGATATAGAACACATTATAGATATAGGACTTATCTAGTAACTATAATTAGTAAGCCTAGGCTTCTATAGTATCTATAATCTCGAATAGTCTAAAGTACTTCGGTACTAGCTTATACTTTACTATCTTTAGCCTTAGGTTCTTAGTAGATAAGAGAACCTTATCTTCTACCTTAAAGGATATAGGCTTATACTACTTATCGTAAGTGTTCTTCTACTAC
Organism: Elsinoe arachidis; assembly: GCA_013372555.1. Taxonomy (NCBI): domain Eukaryota; kingdom Fungi; phylum Ascomycota; class Dothideomycetes; order Myriangiales; family Elsinoaceae; genus Elsinoe; species Elsinoe arachidis. The sequence goes on along the minus strand of JAAPAX010000007.1, from coordinate 2,503,822 downwards.
TTCTAAGCTTACTTCTAGCGCTTCTATAAGCCTTACCTTATAGAAACTAGAGTAGCTATATAATCTTATATAGCTAGTACTTCTCTCTAAGAGAAACGCTCTTAGTCTCTATTTAGATCTCTCTTAGTATCCTTGCTAGTATACATCTTAAATAGAGACATTTATAATGTTTTATTCTAGAAGATATTAGCTACGTAAGTAGCTATTTTTAGCTAGCGCAACTAATCGGATTAGTCCTAAGCTCTATAATAATAGAGATACTAGATAAGGAATTAGTTCTATTGTTCTATTTAACTATCTATCTAAGGATAGAAAGTAGTTAATAGATGTCTTATAAACCTTAGTTTATAGACAATTATTTACTAATAGACTATAGTAAAGACTATACTATAGTCTAATACTATGCCTTCTAGAACTCTATACTCTAGTATAATTTAGTCGAAAAATAGCTTAGCTAACTACTAGACTATTATTATCTTCTAGTACAAGATATACTTTACTATTTTAGTAAGGTAATCTACTACTATAAGTACTACGTCGTAGACTACTCTATTAAGCTTACTTAGTAGTATATCTATAATAAAGTCTATAGTAAGCTCTTTCTATAGCGCTTTAGATATTAGTAAGTTTATAAGCTTGCTATAAGGTATATAGGTCTAAGTCTTTATAGTCTAGTAAACGTAGTAAGTTTTTATATAGTTATCGACGTTATAATATATACTAGACTAGAAGTACTTTCTAGCTAGAAGCTTATAGGTCTTATTATAGGCGAAGTACTCTCTATTAAACTTGTTATAATACTAGCGTAGTAGCTTTATATAGAGTACTATATTCTCTAGTATATATATAGTATTATTCTTATATAGAAGGTTCTCCTTCTAATACTATACTAGAGACTCTCTATTAGGTCTCTACTTAGAGAGATTTATATACCTCTATATAAGCGAATTCTACTACTATAGACTATAGATTACTTCGAGAAGTTAGTCTATAGAACTCTCTCTTTATAGATTTTTCTCTACTATTACTACTACTATAGCGACTTAAGGTATTAATCTTAGTATTATACTAACTTAGATTAAATTTGCCTCTCTTTACTTTAACTATTTACTTTATAGCTAGTTAAGCTAGTTAGCTTCTAGAGAACTACCTCTAGTGTCTTTAGTATATTTCTTATTATCGAACTAGTTATTAGGAACCTCCTTAGAGGTCTACTAGTTCTCGTTCGTATCTAAACAATTACTTTATACTATATAGATACTTATATTTATGCCTTCTTCGAAGGTAGTGCTTCTTAGGTATTCTAATAAGGATATATAAATCTACTATACTATATCTCTAATAGCTAGTTAGCTAGTCTCTAGCTTTAACTATAAGGTTAGTAAGCTATTTATAAGACTTATATTATCTACTATTAGGTCTAGCTAATATAAGAGAGTATCTACTAGGTTCTTTAAGCCTATATAGTACTTAATTACAAAATTAAAAGCCTATAGGTATATAGCCTAGTAAGTCTAATAGCTATTTAACTACTTAGTCGTTATAAAGTACTTTAGGTTATTATAATTAGAGATTACCTAGACGAGGTCTAGAGCACTCTTATAGTAGTACCTCTACTACTTAAATACCTCTATAATAGAGAGAAGCTCCTAATTGTATATCTCGTAGTTCTACTCTATAGGTAGCATCTTCCGAGACTAGAAAGTAATAGAGTACTACTTACTAGTTTCCTCGACCGGAAATAGCTAAGAGATAATTACTCTAAGAGTAAGCTTAGACGCGTTAGTCTCTATTCTAATTAGCTTAGACGAGTTATGGTACCTTAGTACTAGCGCTTCTATAAAGGCTTTTCTAATTATCTCGAATGTCTCTTGTTCTAGACTAGTCTATTTCTAAAGTACTAATTACTTCCCTTTCTATAATTCTTTAAATAGCACTATTAAAGGCTCTATAATCTTCGAGTAGTTCTTAATAAACTAATAATAGAAATTAGCGAATTCTAGGAATTACTAAACGTTATAGTAGCTATTTAGTATAAGCTAATCTATAATAGCGAAGACTCTCTAGAGGTCTATTATAACCTCTTTAGTCGTTACTACGAAGCCTAGAAATTCGACCTTCTTCTAGAAGAAGTTATACTTCTTCGGGTTTATATATAATATAAACTACCTTAATCTCTCTAGCACTAGCCGAAGGTACTACTTGTACTCCTTAGCGGAGTTACTATAGATAAGAATATTATTAAGATAGACTATATAGAAGACATCGATAAGCTCTATAAGAGTATAGTTAATATAGATCTAGAAGATAGTAAGAGTATTAGTTAAGCTAAAAGGTATAACTATATACTTGAAATAGCTATAATAAGTATAGAAGGTAGTCTTCTACTTATTACTAGCCTTAATTCGAATACGGTAGTACGTATCCTTAAGATTAAGCTTCGAGTAAATAGCTACTCTATCTAGTCTATTAAGTGTCTTACTAATTAAGAGTAAAGAGTATTAATTCTTAATAGTAATAGTATTTAAGCTATAGTAATTAATATAGAGTCGAAGGCTACTATCTTTCTTAGAGACGAAGAGAATAGATATACTAGCTAGACTCTCTAACCTATAGATCTAGCTCTTAGCTAGTGCGTTATTAAGGTACTTACGAAGAACTATAAGTTCCTTCTCTAAGAGGTTATAGAGAGAGTAGAAGGAAGGTTCTTTCTCTTCTACTAGATCGATAGAGTATACTATATCTTCTATAGTATATATCTATATAGGATCGATAATAAAGACGTTATAGTAGTCTTCTATATAGGATAGTAGCTTCGCTACTCTATTAGGTAGAACCTCTATAGAGGTACTAGCTACCTTCTAAACTATAGTATCTAGTATCGTATCTAACACTACTAGAGCGAATTCTTAGTTCTCTATAAGTAAGAGATTATAGAACTCCTTAGCTTATACTACTCTAATACTAGTAACGTTATAGCTATATCTCTACTAGTTAGTATAACTATCTATTATAACACTCTAGTTATATCTCTATAGCTAGCCGAGAATAATAGAAAGGCTTATTTCTAATATATAGAATATGCCTTTTAACTTATATATTACTCTAGTGTCGTCTATAAGGCAGAGATTAACCTTATAGGCGCTATAATAGTAAGCCTCCTTACTCTAGAAGTCTCTAACCTAAAGGTACTCTATATTAGCCTTCTATAAGTTATACTAGAGAGTAAATACTAGATTAATAATATTAATATCTACTATGTTATCTAGTAGTACCTTAATCTCGATCTTACTATTGGAGCTAAGTACTAGACTTTAGTAGGCCTAGGCTAGAAGTACTATAGAAGCTCTATAGCTCTAGGGTAGACTTCTCTAGTATTCGGTAATATATTATATAGGCGTAGAAGTACTCTTCTCTACCTTAACGTTCCGGACTTAATTGTCTTCTCTACTACTACTTCGGCTAGTATTACTCTCTTTAGAGTAGACTAACAAGTAGTAACCCTTCTTATAGTAGTTATAGTACTTAACCTTAGAGAAGTCCTAAGTGTCTCTACTACTCTTCTAATTAGCCTCCTAGCTACTACTACTTCTCTAGCTCTTACCTTTACTCTTACTCTTACTCTTCTACCTATTCCCTACCTTACTTCGAGTATGCTTACTATAGTTACTACCGGAGGCTTCTAGGGAAGCTCTATACTACTTCTATAGCTTATAGTTATTGCTTCTAGCGAGGTTCTCGAGAGTAGAGACTTATATAACAAGCTCTATATAAGTAGAAGACACATTAGAGAACTAGAGGATCTACTTATATAGATTAGGTAATAATTTAGCTAGATAGTACTATACTAGGTGCTTACTATTATATTTTAGCTCGATTATCTCTTCTAGAGATACTAGTTAATTCGAGAACTTCTAGATACTCTTACTCTTCTTCTAGAGGTAGTTTTAGTAGAATAGAACTACGTTTATCTCTTAATTAATAAAGTCTTTAACTTAGTTATTTACAAAGCTTAAGAAGTCCTCTTTATAGAAGAGATTATACTAGTTTAATATATTAAGTATATAGAGGCATTCCTATAACTCTCTAAGAGATAGAGATAGATATATTATAGCATAAGTAATATAGCGCTAATCTAGATAAGGAGTATTAGTAAACTATAAAGGTTCGTAGTTAAAGACTATCTAGAGGCTTCTTCTAAAGGACTAGGTCTTATAGATAGATTTAGCCTTATACTACTCTAGTTCCTTAGCTTTCGTAGAGAGCTCTCTAGTAGGTAGCGTTACTAGCTAGTCTATAGTAGGTAGACCTATCGAAACTAGTACTAGAGGAGCTATAGGTATTCTCTCGGTAGTCCTATAGAGACTAGCTAGAGTTATACTAGCGTTCTAGAGACGATTACGGTCTTAGACTAAATTCTCTAGATTAGCTAGCTAAGCTATAATTACTTTAAGCAACGTAGTAGTATAGCTACTATTGCTACTAGTTAGAGTATACCTTTCTCGACTATCTCTATTATCTTCTAGCTCTTCTAACATTCTTAACTATAGACGCGAGGCGTCCTCGATAATGCTACTATCTATCTAGATAGCTTCTAAGTTAATTTACTCTTATATAATCTAATTGTCTATATTAATAATTCTATAGACTACGACTAAAGGGAGCTATTAGAACTATAAGAGTAGGTATATAGTAACGTATAGAACTACTAGTATCTACTAATTAGATAGATAGATAAACTAATAGCTGCCTTTGTTTAATAAGGCTAGAAGCCTTACGGAAGGTAGCTAAAGAAGGTCTATTATATAATAGACTTAGCTAGAGCTATAATACTAAGTCTCTCCTACACTAAGAGTCTCTTCTATAACTACTAGCTAAGCTATTATTATCTCCTCGGCTACTAGAAGAAGTCTCTAACCTTATAGCTTAAAGCTATAAAGAAGTACTACTCTATAGCTAAGTAATCTAGCTATCTAGTACTATCTCTTTAACCTCTCTCTTAGTATTACTAGTCTATACTCTATTACTCTTAGCCTCTCTCTTAGCATTAACCTTAGTAGCCTTACTCTTACGCTAACTATAAGAGCCTTACTAAGTAGTAAGCGCTATTAAGTTATAATCTATATAAGTTACCTCGGTATTAGTAATCTTGTTATTACTCTTCTAGAGCTAGCGTTTAAAGAGTATCTAGATCTTGTTAATAAAGTAATTAAGATAGTACTTCTTCTCTATTATATCCTCTATACTACTAGAATTATTTTCGTAGTACTTAGATCGCTAACTCTAGCGCTTATTAATCTAACTAGTAAAGGTATAGTATAAGTTCTAGTACTTAATACTAGTCTTCTTTTGCTATACCTTTTGTAGTACCTTAAACTATACTAAAGAATCTTTACTATTAATAAGAGTATAACTAATCTTATATACTATAGTAATAACTACTCTCTTATTTACTTTCTTCTAGTACTTACTAGTCTTCTTTAGTGTAGTAGCTTATAGTATTACTTTAGCCTTTTTTACTAGCTAAGATTACTTTAGCTACTTATCTCTCTTCTTTAATAATAAGGCTATAACCTTAGTCTCTTTCTTCTTCTTCTTCTCCTTCTTCTCTACTTTAGATTTAACTAATTTGTCCTTACTTACTATACTCTTCTTCTCCTCTACCTTCGAGATTAAGCTTACTACTAACACTACTAAGGCCTACGAGGTCTAAGAGGTTAGAATCGACCTTAGTAATAATACTAAACTAGCTAGATAAGCTAGTAGCTCTATACTTACTAATATAAAGTAATAGCTTAACTATAAAGGCTATAGTAATTAAGAAGAAGAAGATAGATAGAAGGAGTAATATAGTTAAGGAGGTAGTAGATAAGGAGATACTAATAGTAGTCTATAGCTATAAGATAACTCGTATATTACTAGATACTAGTTTATACTATTTAGCTATAAATTCTATTATAAGGGTAGGTATATAGTAACGTATAGAACCACTAGTATCTACTAATTAGATAGGTAGATAAACTAATAGCTACCTTTGTTTAATAAGGCTAGAAGCCTCGCGGAAGGCAGCTAGAGAGAGTCCGTTACGTAATAGGCTTAGCTAGAGCTATAATACTAAGTCTCCTCTATAATTATCTCTCCTCTATATTTAATCGCTCTCGATTAAACCGCATCCTTCGTAGGCCTTGTATTCGTGCTTATAGGCCTCCTCTATAAGGGTAGGTTAGTACTCTCGAGCATAAGGGAAGTACTTAGCTTCTTTGTTTGTGCTCTATATCTATTATACCTTTGTTTGCCGCTAATAGTAATATATTATAGCAAACGTAACCTCTCGTTTAATCCTCTATTACTAAAGCACTTATTGCTGTAAAACAACTAGTGCCTTAGTAAACATATATAATTTGTTATTTACTACTATAGAACCTCCTTAGAGACTTCTAGTAAGTGCCCTATTTCGACACTTTATAACGTTAAGTACCTTAATAACACTACTACCTTCTAGGAGATAGCGACGCGTATAGATCTACTTCTTATGTTTGTTGCGCTACGTAATAAATAGACTATGCCTATATAGGCACGTCTCTCGCTACTAAATACTTTACTTCTTCTACTATACTACTTCTGCGTAAGTCGCTACCTTCTAATACACTTATAAGCTATTATACCTCCTAAGTGTGTTTAGGCTAGCCTACTACGTATCTCTCCTTAATTTCTCTATAGTACTTATACTAGAGATCTTATTAGTAAGTATCTAGAGTTCTACTAGTATCCCGTTAGAAGTATAGCTAATACTACTAGAAAACCTCTACGATCGCGAGACTAGTATTACTAGATCTTACGCTCGCTATAAGAAGGCTAAGGGCGCCTATTGCGCTATTATAGACAACGTTCTCTTAGACTTCGTTAACAAGGCCTATACTACTATATAGAAGCGCACTAATATACACCTCGATCCGACTAACTCTATACACGTCTAGAAGTAGCATAAGTACACCGACGAGCTTATAGCTACTATGTCTTGCGTCATAGAGTATAAGTAGGCTATCGGTATTAAGAAGACTTACGCCGGCACTAATATTACTTCCCTTACTAGTAAGGAACTAGAGTATACTAAGGTTACCGAACTTTATAGCCTCTACGTCGCTACTAAGGACCTCGTAGGTATCCTCTATGCTATAAGTAGTTCTCCTTCTAGTCTTAATGTTACTAACTTATTTATAGTACTTTACTAGAGAAGCTATTCCTAGAGCTCTAACCTTCTTCTATACTAACGTCTATAGTAGGAAGCGTCCTACTAAAGAGTCTACTAGGTCTCTAGAGCCTAAGAAGACTACTAAGGCCGTCGCTACCCCTAGTAAGACTACTCCTAAGAAGCCTAAGACACCTAAGCCTACTACTTCTACTAAAAAGACTACGACTCTATCTAGTAAGGTTACTAAGCCTACTACGTAGACTACTTCTAGTTACCGCTTATCTCGTCTTAACTATAACACTACTATAACCGACGCTAATAGTAAGGACAAGCTCGACCTTAGCAACCTTCCTAGGTATACTCTCGCTAAGAAGAGTAATCTCTCTACTAAGGCAGGTCTAGCCTTCTACTATATAGCTCCCGAGATCCTCGCTAACGACTTTTACACCTCGGAGGTCTACGCCACGTCTAGGCTTAACACTAGCTAGGCCCGTAACTACTATAATACTATCGTAGGTAAACTCGATACCTCTCCTATTAGTAGCTCTACCCGCGACAAGGCTAGGCTTTGTCGTTAGGCTATCGGGGAGTACCTCGCTACTGTTCTTACTCCTAGGGACCTTAGCGTCTTCTTCGCTACTACCTACCTCGACCTAGACTTCGCCGGCTAGGAGAATAAGGACTTAGAGCTAGCCGAGCTCGACGCCTAGAACAGGACTAGTGCTAAGGATCCGGTCTTAGCTAATTACTAGAATAGGCACGCTATAGCTCTTGCTATAGTATTATCTTATAGTCGTAGCTAAGCGGATATAGTCGAGGCTAGTAGATAAGGTTAATAGCGTCTAAGTAGATAGATTCTCGACAATATAACGACTATACTCTTACTACTTATCTCCGTGCTCTCTTCGTAACTCTACTATTAGCCTTCTAGCTAATATCTGCCTAATACTTAGTTACTACTTCGAAGGTATTCTCTAATACCTCCTCCGGTTTCTAGATTACCTCTACTAGAGTATAGCTCTTCTAGAGCACCTTTAGGAATATATCTTCTTTCTGCCGACTATAGTCTAAGATCCTCTTTATCTTATATTCTATACTATTATCTACCTCGACTAGTCTAGGATCTACCTCGGTACTTCCTCGGAGGCTATATAGCTTAAGTAAGAAGACATAGAACACATTATAGATACGGGACCTATCCGGCAACTACAATTAGTAAGCCTAGACTCCTACGGCATCTATAACCTTAAATAGTCTAAAGTACTTTAGTGCTAGCTTATACTTCGCTATCTTTAGCCTTAGGTTCTTAGTAGATAGGAGAATCTTATCTCTTACCTTAAAGGATATTAGCCTATACTGCTTATTATAAGCGCCCTTCTACTACTCCTAAGCTTGCTTCTAGCGCTTCTATAAGCCTTACCTTATAGAAACTAGAGTAGCTATATAATCTCGCGTAGCTAGTACTCCTCTCTAAGGAGAACACTCTTAGTCTCTATTCGGATTTCTCTTAGTATCCTTACTAGTGTACATCTCGAATAGCGACATTTAGAGCGTCTTGTTCTAAGAGATGTTAGCTACGTAAGCGGCCATTTTTAGCTAGCGTAACTAATCTAATTAGTCTTAAGCTCCGTAGTAACGGAGGTATTAGATAAGGAATTAGTTCTATCGTTTCGTCTATCTATCCGTTTAAGAGTAGAAGGTAGTTAATAAACGCCTTATAAACTTTAGTTCGTAGGCGATCGTTTACTAATAGGCCGTAGTAAAGACTATACTATAGTCTAATACTACGCCTTCTAGAACGCTATACTCTAGTACGATATAGTTAAAAAACAGCTTAGCTAACTACTAGGCTATTATCGTCTTCTAGTATAGGATATACTTTACTATTTTAGTAAGGTAATCTACTACTACAAGTACTACGTTATAGACTACTCTATTAAGCTTACTCGGTAGTATATCTATAATAAAGTCTATAGTAAGCTCTTTCTATAGCGCTTTAGGCATTAGTAGGTTTACAAGCTTACTATAAGGCGTATAGGTCCGAGTCTTTATAGTCTAGCAAATATAGTAAGTCTTTACGTAGTCGTCGACGTTATAATATATACTAGACTAGAAGTACTTTCTAGCTAGAAGCTTATAGGTCTTGTTATAGGCGAAGTGCTCTCTATTAAACTCGTCGTAGTACTAGCGTAGTAGCTCTATATAGAGCGCTATGTCTTCTAGCACGTATATAGTATCGTTCTTATATAGAAGGTTCCTCTTCTAATGCTATACTAGAGACTCTCTGTTAGGTCTCTACTTAGGGGAATTCGCGCGCCTCTATACTAGCGAATTCTACTACTATAGACTATAGATTACTTCGAGAAGCTAGTCTATAGAACTTTCCCTCTATAGATTTTCCTCTACTATTACCGCTACTATAGTAACTCGAGATATCGATCTTAGTATTATACTAACTTAGATTAAATCTGCCTCTCTTTGCTTTAACTATTTACTTTATAGCTAGTTAAGCTAGTTAGCTTCTAGGAAACTACCTCTAGCGTCCTTAGTATGTTTCTTATTATCGGACTAGTTATTAGGAACCTTCTTAGAGGTCTACTAGTTCTCGTTTGCGTCCGAACGATTACTTCGTACTACGTAGATACTCGTATCTACGCCTTCTTTAAAGATGACGCTTCTTAGGCGTTCTAATAAGGATATACAAATCTACTACACTATGCCCCTAATAGCTAGTTAGCTAGCCTCTAGCTTTGACTATAAGGTCGGTAAGCTATTTGTAAAGCTCGTATTGTCTACTATTAGGTCTAGGCGATATAAGAGAGCATCCGCTAGGTTCTTTAAGCCTATATAGTACTTAATTACAAAATTAAAGACCTATAGGTATATAGCCTAGCGAGCCTAATAGCTGTTTAGCTACTTAGTCGTCATGAAGTACCTTAGGTTATTATAATCGGAGATTACTCGGATAGGGTCTAGAGCACTCTCGTAGTAGTGTCTCTACTATTTGAATGCCTCTATAATAGAGAGAAGCTCCTAATCGTAGGTCTTGTAGTTCTACTCTATAGATAGCATCTTCCGAGACTAGAAAGTAATAGAGTACTACTTGCTAGTTTCCCTAACCGGAAATAGCTAAGAGATAATCGCTCTAAGAGTAAGCTTAGACACGTTAGTCTCTATTCTAATTAGCTTAGACAGGTTATAGTGCCTTAGCACTAGCGCTTCTATAAAGGCCTTCCTAATCGCCTTAAATGCTTCTTGTTCTAGATCGGCCTACTTCTAGAGTGCCGATTGCTTCCCTTTCTATAATCCTTTAAATAGAGCTATTAAGAGTCCTACGATCTTCGAATAGTTCTTAATAAACCGATAGTAGAAGTTAGCGAACTCTAGAAACTATTAAATGTCGTAGTAGCTATTTAGTATAGGCTAATCTATAATAGCGAAGACTCTCCGGAGGTCTATTATAACCCCTTTAGTAGTTACTATAAAGCCTAGGAATTCGACCTTCTTCTAGAAGAAGTTATACTTCTTTAGGTTTACGTATAGCGCGAACTACCTTAATCTCTCTAGTACTAGCCGAAGGTACTACTCGTGCTCCTCTATAGAGTTGCTATAGATAAGAATATCGTCTAGATAAACTACATAAAAGACATCGACTAGCTCTATAAGAGCTTAATTAATATAGACCTAGAAGGTAGTAGGGGCATTAGTTAGTCTAAAGGATATTACTATATACTTAAAGTAGCTATAACAAGTACGAAAAGTAGTCTTCTACTCGTCGCTAGCCTTAATCCTAATATAGTAATACACATCCTTAAGATTAAGCTTAGAGTAAATAGCTACTCTACCTAGCCTATTAAGAGTCTTACTAATTAAGAGTAAAGAGTGCTAATTCTTAATAGTAATAGCGTTTAGACTATAGTAGTTAATATAGAGTTATAAACTACTATCTTTCTTAGGGACGAATAGGATTAGCGTACTAGCTAGACTCTTCGACCTATAGATCTAGCTCTTAGCTAGTGCGTTATTAAGGTACTCGTGGAGAACTACAAGTTCCTTCTCTAAGAGGTTATAGAGGAGGCAAAAGAGAAGCTCTTTATCTTCCGTTAGATCGATAGAGTATAACATATCTCCTATAGCGTATATCTATGTAGGATCGATAATAAAGACGTCGTAGTAGTCTTCTATATAGGATAGTAGCTTTGCCGCTCTATTAGGTAGAACCTCTATAGAGGTACTAGCTACCTTCCGAACTATAGTGCCTAATATCGCATCCGACACTACTAGAGTAAATCCTTAGTTCTCTACGAGTAAGAGGTTATAGAACTCCTTAGCTCGTACTACTCTAATACTAGTAACGTCGTAGCTATACCTCTACTAGTTAGTGTAACTATCTATTACAATACTCTAGTTATATCTTTACGGCTGGCCAAGAATAATAGAAAAGCTTGTTTCTAACGTGTAGAACATGCCTTTCGACTTGTGCGTTACTCTAGTGTCGTCCGTAAGGCAGAGATTAACCTTGTAGGCGCTATAATAGTAAGCCTCTTTACCCTAGAAGTCTCTAACCTAAGGGTACTCTACATTCGCCTTCTGTAAATTATACTAAAGAGCGAATACTAGATCGATAACATTAATGTCTACTACGTTATCTAGTAGCACCTTAACCTCGACCTTACTATTAGAGCTAAGTACTAGACTCTAATAGGCCTATACCGGAAGTACTATAGGAGCTCTATAGCTTCGAGGTAGACTCCTCTAGCGTCTAGCTATATATTAAGCAGGTGTAGGCGTACTGCCTTCTACCTTAACATTCTAGACTCGATTACTTCCTTTACTACTGCTTCGGCTAGCATCGCCTCCCTTAGGGTAGGCTAATAAGTAGTAACCCTTCTTATAACAATTATAGTACTTAACCTTAGAAAAGTCCTAAGTGCCTCTACTACCTTTCTAATTAGCTCCCTAGCTACTGCCGCTCCTATAGCTCTTGCCTTTACTCTTGCCCTTGCTCTTCTACCTATCTCCTGCCTCGCTTCGAGCACGCTTGCTATAGTTACTACCGGAGGCTTCTAGAGAAGCTCCGCGCCGCTTCTATAGCTTATAGTTATTACTCTTAGCGAGGTTCTCGAGGGTAGAGGCTTATATAACAAGCTCCGCGCGTATAGAAGACACATTAGAGAACTAGAGGATCTACTTATATAGATTAGACAACAATTTAGCTAAATAGTACTACGCTAGGTGCTTACTATTATACTTCGGCTCGATTATCTCTTCTAGAGATACTAGTTAATTCGAGAACTTCTAGGCGCTCTTACTCTTCTTCTAGAGGTAGTTTTAGTAGGAAAGAACTACGTTTATCTCTTAATTAATAGAGTCTTTAACTTAGTTGTTAACGAAGCTTAAGAAGTCTCCTTTATAGGAGAGATTACGCTAGTTTAATACATTAAGCGTATAGAGGCGTTCCTATAACTCTCTAAGAGACAGAAATAGATATATTATAGCATAAGTAATATAGCACTAATCCGGATAAGGAGTATTAGTAAACTACGAAGGGTCGTAGTTAAAGACTATCTAGAGGCTCCTTCTAAAGGACTAGGTCTTATAGATAGATTTAGCCTTATACTACTCCGGTTCCTTAGCCTTCGTAGAGGGCCCCCTAGTAGGTAGCGTTACTAGCTAGCCTATAGTAGGCGGATCTATCGAAACTAGTGCCGGAGGAGCTATAGGTATTCTCTTAGTAGTCCTATAGGGACTAGCTAGAGTTACACTAGCATTCTAGAGGCAATTACGGTCTTAGACTAAATTCTCTAGGTTAGCTAGCTAAGCTATAATAGCCTTAAGCAACACAGCGGTATAGCTACTATTGCTGCTAGTTAGAGTATGTCTTCCTTAGCTATCTCTATTATCTTCTAGCTCTTCTAACATTCTCGACTATAGACGCGAAGCGTCCTTAAGGATGCTACTATCTATCTAGATAGCTTCTAAGTTAATTTGCTCTTATATAATCTAATTGTCTATATTAATAATTCTATAGGCTACGACTAAAGAGAGCTATTAGAACTATAAGAGTAGATATATAGTAACGTATAGAACTACTAGTATCTACTAATTAGATAGGTAGATAAACTAATAGCTGCCTTTGTTTAATAAGGCTAGAAGCCTCGCGGAAGGCAGCCGGAGAGAGTCCATTATGTAACAGGCTTAGCTAGAGCTATAATACTAAGTCTCCTCTACATCTATATAGTTACGAGTACTAATTACCTAGTAAAGTAATAGAGTAATATATTATAAAGTTAATAGAGTTTAACTATCTTATTAAATTTGCTTAAAGAAGTTAACACTAAGCCTTTTATAACTCTAAATCTAGTTAAAGAAGAAGCTTAAGGCCTTAAGCTCTTCCTTTAACTAATTTTATAGTTATAGAGCATTACTAATAGCGTTAGTACTATTACTAACAAGCCTTAAGCTGTTATTAATCGCTCCTTGGCGTAATCGACAGAGGAGGAGCGATCGGCCGTAGTTGAAGCCTTTAACGCAACTGCTAAAACCGTCTATTGTTGTATTCTCACGGTTGTGATTCAAGCAAATCGAAATCTACCAATCGCCCCCATCAAAAATGCGATTATTCCCCGGAACCATCCTCCCAGCACGCACAGACCACCTCTTCTGAAGTTTCCATCCAACATTTTGCTTCCCACCTATCACCAGCACATCAAACCACCCTCCAACACACCTTCTCACCCATCAATCCCATCCTTACCGTCACAATGGGTTGGTTCGACTACATCACCGACGTGGTCTCATCCATCACGATCCAAGATGCCGCGGCCGAAGTGCAAGACGACATGCACAACGCCTCCGGCGAGTTCGGCAGCTCCAAGGACCAGAAAGGCGGCGTAGGCACGCCGCAACACGACCGGGGCTCGGCTGTCAAGGGTGGTGCGAGTACCAGCACGCCTCACTCGGGTACCAACGAGGAGAGCGATTCGGAGAAGGATGTCAACAAGGCCGATGCCGCGAAGCAGGCGGGAGGAGAGCCCGAGGCGGGACACAAGCCGGGTTCGGAGAGCGGTAAGGAGGCCGCGGGGCAGGTTGGTGCGGACAAGGCGGGCCCTCATGGGGGCCCGGTGAAGGCTGCGGAGGATGATGGAGAGGATGAGGAGGGCGGCGAGGAGGAGGAGGAAGAAGAGGAGGAAGAGGAGGAGGAGCCGGAGGACCCAATGCCCAAGATTCAAGAACGTAGGTGGCGAAACATGTGTGGATGAAGGATTGGACACTGATGATACTGCAGAGTGCGAGAAGACTTCTCAGTGTGCGCCTCTCAAGCACCATTACGATGAGTGCGCTGAGCGTGTCACTGGTCAGATTGAGGAGAATGGCAAGGCTGACGAGGACTGTGTTGAGGAGTGTAAGTACAGCCAAAAAGGCGATGTCCCTTGGGGGCGAAGGATAAGAGCTAATTGATCATCCAGTCTTCCATCTCATGCACTGCACCTCCCAGTGTGCCGCGCCTAAGCTCTTCAAGGCTCTCCGATAGACTACCACACCATATACATGCCATTGGGGACGTTGGAAGAGTCGGCTCATGTTGATATAGACAGCTGTCTCTTTCATCTCAATGGCAAAGCATCGCCAACCAGGACCCGTCTGTAATCACGGCCAGACGGCTCGAATTTCTCTTGCCCAGTAGTGTTCCTTAGCTGCTGCGTCTAGCGAGTGGGAGGACTTGTAGTATAGCATCCCAGGAAAAATGTACTCGACGCATAGATTATATATTGTTGTTTTTGTTACTGAAAGAGCTTCGTGATCATTCAACAGCCGCGACTACCTAAGCTATTACAGGTCCATGTGAAACATCATCGAGTCTCCAGCAATGACTCGGTCGAGTTGACTGCCAGATGTGGTAAAAGTCTCGGTATCCAGTACCAGCGAGTTAGGGATTCTTGAGGCTCGCTGAGCAATCTTCTACGCGACCTCGGCCATTTCGGGTCTGAACCAAATCCGAATGGAGATGACGTCTGTTTGGGGATGGAAGCTTCGGCAGCATTCAAGAGCTTCATCTTTTCGCCAACCGTCTTCGCTCCCTTGCCAACAGCACATTGTTGTTACCTCTCAAAAACTGAAATACCAACACATTCCGCCATGTCTTCAGCATTGATGCGCAACACTGCGCTCCGCTCCGCCCTGCGAGCCGGCGGAGCTTCCACAAGCAAAAGGGCAGCTCTCGCAAGCACATCATTCGTGCGAGGCAAGGCGACGCTGCCGGACCTGAAGTGTACTTGACAAGACTCTCAAGAGCGTTCACGCCAAGCTGACATGACCTCTCAGACGATTACGGCGCCCTCGAGCCCGCCATCTCGGGCAAGATCATGGAACTGCACCACAGCAAGCACCACCAAACGTACGTCAACTCCCTCAACGCCGCCGAAGAAAAAGTCGCCGAAGCCCAATCCAAAGGCGACGTCGGGGCCCTCGTCTCCCTCACCCCGCTGATCAACTTCCACGGCGGCGGACACATCAACCACTCCCTCTTCTGGGAGAACCTAGCCCCGAAGAACGCAGGAGGAGGCGAGCCCCCCTCGGGCGCATTGGCAAAGTCAATCGACGAACACTTTGGCAGCCTGGAGGGGATGAAGGAGAAGTTCAACGCTGCGCTGGCGGGGATTCAAGGCAGTGGGTGGGCGTGGTTGGTGCAAGATACGCAGACGGGGAAGGTGTCGGTGAGGACGTACGCGAATCAGGATCCGGTGGTGGGGCAGTATAGGCCTTTGTTGGGGATTGATGCTTGGGAGCATGCTTATTAGTGAGTCATATTCCTGGGTCAATTCAGAAGGATTGTGGTGCTGACAAGGCGACAGTTTGCAGTATGAGAATAGGAAGGCCGAGTATTTCAAGGCAATCTGGGATGTGGTCAACTGGAAGGCGGCCGAGGGGAGGTTCAAGTGAGGCATCATCATGCGCTGTGAGTGTAAGTGAGCTTGCCTACGTACGTGGCACGGCAGGCAGCAGAGGATACATTAGTGTCAGACTGAATAGCTGGCAGACGGCAGATGTAGGAGTACGCGTAAATATACAAAGCATCACCATCTTGACTCCTTCTGGAAGCACGCTGCGACGACATGCTAGTGTAGGTAAGCATAGACCCTAGCTCGTAAGGTAACAGGATTTAAAGTTGTTACGCGTATAAATTTTAGCCGGAGCCGCGTGGTAGCTGTCAAGACTCGATCATCATGCACAGCTGCCGTCGACAGTTTCAGGCAAAAATGTGGCGAGTATGACTCTTCTACCAACCTGCGCTTAGCCATACGAACTACTTTGGCATTTGAGAGACATTATCTGACATGCAGCAATGGTGGTTCGATGAATGACTCCAACTTTCATCCTTCGGCCCCTCGGAGCAACTTCGCAGTGATGATACGGAAAGACTAGGCGAGGATCCGGGGAGTGTTTCTTCTGAAAGAGCTGTCATCAGTGTGAGATTGCATAACGTGCCAAGGAACCGGATGCGACTGTACCCGACGGACTTTGCAGGTGGAGTCCGCGGGTTGCGAGTCTTGACCTCATGGAGGAATCCACTTCCATCGTTCTCGGTCTAATACATTGTCCCTGCCGTCTCTCATATTGTTGTTCTGTTCTTTCCTGTACATACTGTCCTTGCTTTCTGTTCATATTGTATACAGTATAATCCAAAGACCAGGCTTACACGAAGAATAATAGACGGCACGATTCATCGTCCGACCTCGCTTGTCTCAATCCTTCGCTTGCCGTCACCAATTTCACGGCCGAAAGTCGAACCGCTTTGACTCTAGGCATCCAGGATATTCGTCAGGCAGCGTGTTACTGCATCTTTTGTATATACAATCAGACCTCAATCTGCGGTTTTTGATCAGTCATGAATTAGTCTTTACACCGGACCTTCAACATCAACCACAACATCATGAGTGGCACGGACGAAAAACAACATCCCCCAGATGTCAACGAAGCCGCACAAACAAATGCGGTCAAGGCAGTCAACGATGTCGAAAAGGCTGCTGTGGCGTCCTCTGGAGTGCCCATGAATGATGCAACTGCTCCAGTCGACCTCAAGCGCGTCGATTCCACACCGCCACCCAAAAGCAGCGATAGCAAAGAGGACGAGAAAGATGTCTTCGCCCATCTACCTGAGCACGAAGCTGCTGTCCTCCGACGCCAACTCGACACACCCGAGAACAAGGTCGGGTATTTCACTCTCTATCGCTATGCCGACAGGATGGATCTCTTCATGGTCATCGGCGGTGCTTCTTGTGCCATCATTGCTGGTGCCCTTTTGCCACTCATGACACTCGTCTTCGGTGGATTGACGGGTACATTCCAGGGCTACTTCCTAGGGACCGTCACTGGTTCGGCCTTTAGCAAGGAGCTAAGCAGCTTCACTCTGTACTTTGTCTATCTCGGCATTGGCAGCTTCGTCATGACCTTCCTCGCCACCTCTGGCTTCATCTATGCTGGCGAGCGCATCGCGGGGAAAATCCGACAGAACTATCTCGCAGCGGTCCTCAGGCAGAACATTGGCTATTTCGACAAGTTGGGAGCAGGAGAGATCACTACTAGGATTACTTCGGACACGAATCTCATCCAGGATGGTATCTCGGAGAAAGTGCCTTTGACTCTTCAAGCTTTGGCGACTTTCTTCTCTGCCTTCATTATCGCCTACGTACGCTTCTGGAAGCTGGCATTGATTCTCACGAGCACCATCGTAGCCATTGGTGTCACCATGGGTGCCGCAGGCGTCTTCATCATGAAGTGGAACAAGAACACCCTTGAGCAGTACGGAAAGGGTGGCTCGCTCGCTGAGGAAGTGCTCAGCTCAATCCGCAATGCTACAGCTTTCAATGCTCAAGACAAACTTGCGAAGCAGTACGACAAGTTCCTGGCAAACGCTGAAAAGTCTGGTTTCAGGACAAAGGGTTTCACCGGTTGCCTGATCGGTGTGCTCTTCTGCTTCATCTACCTCAACTATGCTCTGTCGTTCTGGATGGGCTCGCGATTCCTGGTCGGGGGTGAGATGACGCTCTCCCAGGTCGTCACTGTTCAGCTGGTCATTATCATCGGTGCTTTCTCGCTTGGAAACGTGGCACCGTCGGCTCAAGCGATGACGACTGCCGTTGCTGCTGCCAGCAAGATCTATGCTACCATCGACCGACAATCTCCTCTTGACCCCGATACGGACGCTGGTGAGACATTGAAGGAAGTCGAAGGTGTTCTCGAGCTTGTCAACATTCGGCACATCTATCCTTCTCGTCCGGAGGTCGTTGTCATGGAGGATGTATCTCTCAAGGTCGAAGCTGGCAAGACGACTGCTTTGGTCGGTGCTTCTGGATCTGGCAAAAGTACTATCGTCGGACTGGTGGAGCGTTTCTACGACCCTGTCGGCGGCAAAGTCTTGCTTGATGGCCACGACATCAGCACTCTCAATCTGCGTTGGCTTCGTCAACAGGTTGCACTGGTACAGCAGGAACCGGTACTCTTTGCCACGACCATCTTTGACAACATCGCCCACGGCTTGATCGGTACTCCGCATGAAGGTCAGCCTCGTGAAGAAATCAAGAAATTGGTCGAGTCTGCAGCTATGACTGCAAATGCACATGACTTTATCACTAAGCTGCCGGAAGGGTATGAGACCAACGTGGGTGATCGAGGCTTCCTCTTATCTGGGGGTCAGAAGCAGCGTGTGGCGATTGCTCGCGCTGTTGTTAGCGACCCAAAGATTCTGCTACTCGACGAGGCAACTTCCGCACTGGATACCAAGAGCGAAGGTGTCGTCCAAGCCGCGCTCGACAAGGCCGCACAAGGTCGTACCACCATCACCATCGCCCATCGTCTATCGACCATCAAGAACGCAGACAAGATCGTCGTCATGAATCGTGGCACCATCATCGAAGAAGGCAAGCACTCCGAACTGTTGCAGAAGAAGGGCACATACTGGGATCTTGTGGAAGCCCAACGCATTGCGGCCCAGCAGGAGGCCAAGCAAGAGACGACCGAGGACACCAGCGATAGCGACGAAACTCCGGCACTGTCACCTCAACTTACTCGCGTCTCTACTGGCCGTCCAGAGAGCTTGCGCATGAAGGCGACGAGAACCATGTCGGCATCAAGCAAGGTGCTCAAGGACAAGAAGCCAGAAGAGAAGTCACAGTACAGCTTATTCACACTGATCAAGCTCATCGCCAGCTTCAACCGCAAAGAATGGTACTTGATGCTGCTCGGTCTGATCTTCTGCATCGTCACTGGTGGAGCCGAACCTACCGCTGCAGTCTTCTTCGCCAAATCTATCGAAGCGTTGTCGCTGCCGGAAAGTCGCTATGCGGAGCTACGTAGTGACGCCAACTTTTGGTGCTGGATGTATCTCATGCTGGCTCTGGTCCTACTATGTGCGCACATCACATCAGGCGTCTCATTCGCATACGCATCGGAGAAGCTTATCCATCGTTCTAGAGATGCTTCATTCCGGTATATGCTCCGTCAGGATATGGCGTACTTTGATCAGGAGAAGAATAGTGCAGGAGGTCTGTCCTCGTTCCTGTCAACGGAGACGACGCATCTGGCTGGTATATCTGGGGTTACGCTCGGCAACATTCTCACGACCTTGACCACGCTGATCTCGTCATGTGTCGTTGCTCTTGCGATTGGCTGGAAGCTGGCGTTGGTATGCATCTCGCTCATTCCTGTCTTGATCGGATGTGGTTTCCTGAGATTCTTCCTCCTCGCCAGGTTCGCGGCAAGATCAAAAGAGTCATACGAGCGCTCCGCTGCGTATGCTTGCGAGGCTGCGTCAGCTATCAGGACTGTCGCATCTCTTACCCGCGAAAAGGATGTTTGGTCTCACTACTCTGCTCAGATCAATGCGCAAAGCAAAGCTGGCATTCACTCCATCTTGAGGTCATCTGCACTTTTCGCCGCTTCTCAGTCCTTGTCCTTCCCATGCATTGCGCTGGGATTCTGGTATGGTGGTACACTCATCAGCCGTGGGGAGTACACTATGTTCCAATTCTTCTTGGTATTCACCGCTGTCATCTTCGGTGCGCAGTCAGCTGGTACCATCTTTGCCTTCGCTCCTGACATGGGCAAGGCCAAGCAAGCCGCGTCGAGCATGAAGACTCTGTTCGACCGCGTTCCCGCCATCGACAGCTGGTCAGAGAGCGGCAGCCCAATCACCACTATGACTGGTGAAATTGAGTTCCGCGATGTCCACTTCCGTTACCCCACACGCCCCGAGACCGCTGTCCTTCGTGGGCTCAACCTCACCGTCAAGCCGGGCCAATACGTCGCTCTCGTCGGCGCATCCGGCTGCGGCAAGTCGACCACGATTGCACTGCTCGAGCGCTTCTACGACCCCTTGACCGGAGCCGTCATGCTCGACGGCCAAGACATCACCACCGTCAACCTCACCGACTACCGCTCCCGCATCGCACTCGTCAGCCAAGAACCCACGCTCTACCAAGGCACCGTGAGGGAGAACATCCTCCTCGGCGCACCCGACGAGTCCGCCGTCTCCGACGCCGAAATCGAGCGCGCCTGCCGCCAAGCCAACATCTACGACTTCGTCATCTCCCTCCCCAACGGCTTCAACACCATCGTCGGCAGCAAAGGCTCCATGCTTTCAGGCGGACAGAAGCAGCGCATCGCCATTGCGCGTGCACTCCTTCGCGAC
The DNA here is from genome assembly GCA_013372555.1 of Elsinoe arachidis. Lineage (NCBI taxonomy): Eukaryota > Fungi > Ascomycota > Dothideomycetes > Myriangiales > Elsinoaceae > Elsinoe > Elsinoe arachidis. The sequence continues at coordinate 2,482,940 of JAAPAX010000007.1, read as the reverse complement.
CCGACCGTGCTGCTCCTCGACGAAGCAACGAGTGCGCTCGACAGCGAGTCGGAGAAGGTAGTGCAAGAGGCCTTGGACAAGGCGGCCAAAGGGAGGACGACGATCGCGGTGGCGCACAGGCTGAGCACGATCCAAAGGGCGGATGTGATTTACGTTTTTGATCAGGGGGTGGTGGCGGAGAAGGGGACGCATGCGGAGTTGATGAGGAGGAAGGGGAGGTATTGCGAATTGGTGAATTTGCAGAATTTGGGGTAGATGAGAGATGAGAGATGATAGACGAGAGGGGAGAGGAGGGGATGGAGCGGAATGCATGAGAGGTTGACGCCACTCTTTGGTTGGCATGAGCGTGGCGCTTGGATTTGGATGGGGGTAGAGATAAACGGGACTCTCCTAGGGATTGAGTATCTGCATGGCATGTAAGACACTTCTCAATTATCATTTTTTTGACCACAGGTGCACAAAATCTCAGGAAGTAGAAAGGCAGGCGAGTCAGGGTGAACGTACAAATGATTATTTCGTCGACTGGAACAGCCGATGGCAAAATATGCATGTGGTTGGGACGGGCTCCGACTCTCTTGGTACCATTTCACACCTTTCATGTGACTCGTCAGATACAATTTTCCACAGAGAACCCGAGCTACCACAATCACACTTCCGCACTTCTAGCACAGTGGCATAACTGCCACTACATACAACCGAAAGAAGACATAACCATGGCAGCCACTAGTGACAAAGCTCGTGCGAAGCTATACGCAAGGTATGTCCCTCTTCCAGCAGCTGTGTCTGGTTCAAGGGCCGCACACCTCACATCAGACTCTCAAACGTACCATGGCTAACAAATTGCAGCTTCGCCAACAATCCAAAGCTCTCCGATGTAAAGCTCCAGTACGGCAATACAACCTTTTTCGGCCACAAGATCATCCTCGCCACCGCCTCTTCCTACTTCATGAAACTGTTCACAGAGAACCCAGTACGTCCCCTCTCCCCCTCTGCTCCACGCCCTCTCCCTCTCCCTCTCCCGTTCCATAAAATCCTCACTAACATTCCCCTCCAGAACCGCACAACCTTCCCCCTCCCCCTCCCCCCCTCCAACCCCACCACCACCACCACCACCACCACCACCCTCACCTACCTCTACGACCGCGACACCCTCTCCCTCCCCCTCACCCCCCACCTCTCACCAATAACCCACATCCGCACCCTCGTCGCCCTCACGCACACCGCCGAAACCTTCTCCATCCCAAAATTGCAATCCGACGCCCTGTCCAAAATCGCAAAACTCCTCACCGACTTCCTCGCCCCTCACCAGCCTTTCGACCGCCATGGAACAGGGGAGATCTTCGCTTCGCTTGCGGGGTTGTCGGGGGGGAGTATGAAGAAGGGCGCGAAAGGGATAGTGGAGGCGATGGGGGGGAGGTGGTGGGCTGTGCTGGATGTGAAGGAGGTGGGGGAGGCGATTAAGGGGTGTGAGGCTTTGAGGGAGTGCGTGGGGGAGAGGTGGAAGAGGGAGAGGGGCAGGGTGGAGAGGGAGGGGAGGGAGGTTTGGGGGTGTCAGGGGGAGGAGGGGTGTGGGTGGTTTGTGGAGGTTGAGAAGGGGAGGGAGGAGGGGTGGAGGTGTGAGAGTTGTGGTGGGGGGATGGGGAGGGGGGATGAGGGACCGAGGTAGGGGAGGTAGTTGTGGGAATCACAGGGGATGGAGGGGAATGGTAGGGTGTGGTAGGGCATGGTAGGGCATTTTGGGAGGTGCAAAGCAGGCGGTGGCATGGAAGAGGGTCGTGATGCAATTCGCAAGCATGATGGGAAAGGGAGACAAATGACAGTTGAGTCGAGCTGGAAGCGTTGTGAATGATTGCTCTGAGGTGATATGCAGACCGCTGCAGCTCCAGAAGAGGTTTGTGGTTTCAGAACGTCTCTTACATGCTTGCTGTTTGCATGTGTTCCGTCTGTCCGATGTGAAAAAGGAATAAGAATTGCGCGGGTTGTCAAAGCACGTGATGAGTTGGGGCGCTGTCTATAGAACTTTTTCTCAGACGGACACCTCTTTCACGACCTTCCACTTCAGCTTTCACACTGCTTTGCGAGATACCACCTTAGATGTCCACTACATCGTCCACTTCCAGCATGACCGACCAGGCCAAGCCACCGGCAGTTCTTAGATACAATTACGCCTCAGCGGCCGGTCTTTGCGTGTCGTGAGTCTTTGTGGTAGTCGCAGTGCTCACGAAGCTACCAGCTAACGTATACAGATGCTCTGAATCTCCATGTATCCACACTGTGACCATCCGATTCGGCGACGACACCTTCACCAGCAACAGAGAAGTCCTCATCAAATCGTCGGATTACTTCAAGGCCATGCTCAGCGGGAGTTTTGCGGAAGCGAACGTAAATGAGATCCAGCTTCATGATGACGATCCGAAGTACCTGCGCAAAATGCTCCAATCGACCTTTCGAAGCGTCAGGGATTTTCTCAAGGAGGACGATGGCAAGCAAATGACGCGCACACGCGAATTGTACAAGGTGGCGGACAAGTACCAATTCACGGATCTGCAGCAACAACTCATCCGGACTACAGTCAGTCGCCTTGGTCACGGCGAAGAGTGGAACCGCGGTCAGGTCGAGGACGCAGTGATATTCCTGCAGAGCCTATCCGTCCGTGTCATGGAGCCGTACTATGAGCTGGTTATCGAGACACTCGAGGCGGGTGGATTCTTCCTCTCGGTCGTGTACACGGATTTCTTTGAGCACTTTCTCCAAGACCACCCGAAAATGACCATTCCCCTGCTTCGACATATGCTGTTTCGCGAGCATCGGAACAACGAGCATCTGATATGCAACACTTGTGGCTTCGGTTTTACCGTCCAGGATCTTGATTACACTTGGGAGAGGTGTCCAGAATGTGGCGAGGACGAGGAAATCAATCCCCCGGAGGTTGACGACTTTGGGCTTGAAAGGCTTTTCTGATTCTCTCATCTACGTCGCATGTCAGGGGGAAATTTCTAATCCAGACCACCACACAGTCCTCACGAGCAGTACCCTGGACGGCTTTGGTGTTGTCCTATCGCTTGCCAAGCCATGGTCAGATGGCTCTGATTCACATGGGTTGCTGGGCCTGCACCCATGCTTACACGTTGAATCAGTTTCGGAGAAGCGATAATGAGTGCCCGGGCTGCTTTGAGGATCGCTGACTTTGCTCCTGGGATGGGAGGACCAGGGATCCATGGACGGATTACAAGCCATGACTGTTATACAACATCAGAGAGGATAGTTGGTGAGGAGCACACATTTTCGATGGGGATACCAGGTCGGGACAGCATGTCGGGACAGCATGTCGTTGAAAAGGACTTGACGGCGCAAGAATATCACAGAGCGGACTTGGAGGTACATGGGCAGGAGCGTTCATTTTGGTGAAGATTGCAAAGAGTGAACGAAGAATCCTCGGAATCATAGAGGCTCGTAGTTAACGCTGTAGATATCGTCCTCGCCATGATCTTCGCTTAGCCTCCCTCATGACGTTGTGGAGACAGTTGACGCGCTTCACCAGTTCTCGTGAACAACGGTCTCCCAACACTTCGCACATGTTTCCACTCTGTCAGTCTTCCACTCCTCCAGCTTGACGTAGCCACAGCTGCTACATCTCTTGCAGTCTCCCATATTATGCCTCTGATGCCACATTTCCCAAATCATCCTTACAGCAAGGTGTGGATGAGCTGACATGAGATCCTTGAAATTGACTCGGGCAATAATGGAAAGGAAGTCTCCTATCGCCAAACTTCTGCTTGATGGTGTCGTAGAACGGGGATAGTAGGCGTGTCTCGATGCAGCATAGTGTCTCAAGAACGCGATCGACCCTATCGTCGTCCCATTGCCTGTCAAACGTGTTGATGAGCTCCAGAACGACAGAATTGATGACTCCTGGGACCTGATACTTGTCGGCGACTTGGAGAAGCTTCAAGGCTTTAGCGTCCGGACTCATAGCTGCCAGGTCCATGGTTCTGAACAATGTCTCGTCGTAGAGACATGTGAGCATGGTCTGGAGACTATCGGGATCGTCGTCGACGAGTTCAATCTCCTTCTTATCTTTCTCCTGCTAATAGTCAGAATTGATGCATTTTGCGGTACAAGTTTTGCATGCCTGAAATTTACCGCTAAACATGGCGTTGAAGTAGTCTGATTTGGCGCATAGTACCAGTCGATGAGCTTGGAATTTGCGACCACTGAACAACAAGGTGATATCGGAGGATGTAGTGTCGTTAAGAAATCTATCTAGTCAGTTCTGGTCGTTAGTCATTGTGTGTTTGGTGTACCTTGCGAAAGGCCTCATGACCCTTTCATCAAATTCCATTTTGAAACTATGTTGCACAGTGGATGTGGTGCGAGAAGGACTGGTAGAGTCTAGGGTGAGTGTGCGAGTGAAGTGAGAGAGGGAACAAGCTCACGCTGTGAGTTATGTGAAGTCGAGCATGTGAACAGCAAGAGCACTCACGTGCACTTCTCTTCTTTCACCCTGTACCAGAACTTCTCATCTATTCTCCGTTGCACCAACGAAGTTCCTTCATTGAAGCATTGCAATTCCATCCAGCACGTCGCCTCGTCATCGCCCTTTCAACAGAGGCATCAACATGGCGCTGCGGCGCTCAGCATCACATTTCAATGTCTATGCCCGGTAAGATCGTCCACTGTATGATTGGCAGACTGCCCGATTGACCATTACAGCTTTGCCGATAATGAGGAACTCTCCGACGTCACCATCTGCTACGGCGACAAAGAATTCCGCGCCCACAAGTTTGTCCTGGTAGCTCACTCCGACTACTTTGCAGCACTTCTCACGGGAAATTTCCAGGAATCTGGAAAGAGCAGGGTGCACCTGAAGTCAGTCGGAGATGATGAAGGGCACGCCTGGTCTGAGAAAGAGCAAGAATATCTGACCTTGCTGCTGAAATCACTCTACGACAACGACATACTTGACAACCACATCAAGGCCATCTCTGGGCTGATCAAGAGATCGGAGACCACGATCGGGCTTTACATGGTCGCCGCTATGTATCAGGTCAGCGCTGTGAAAGAGGCCATGGTGGAAAAACTTGTAGATTCTGTGACGACCATGCATGGGACCAAAGAAGGCATGGGAAAGGTGTTGGACAATCTGCTCAATGTCGAAGCTTCAGATCTGCGCCCCTACTACCCGAAGCTCGTGGGCGACATGAGGAATGGCCTCTTCCTTGAGGTGGTGGGTCTCAAGAGCTTCCGAGCACTGTCCAAGCGTGACGCAGACTTGGCATTCATGTGTATGGAGAAAGTACTCAAGGATGTCCACATGTTCGGAAGCGGGTACGATTTCCCGAGAAAATGCAAGTTGTGTGGCTATATCACAACCTGCAAGGAGAGTGGCTTCACCGGTACTAAGTGTCAGGGTTGTGGGAGACCCTCAATATTCGAGAAGTGGACTTACGGACTTGAGTGACACCCCTGATATGCTGGCGGATAAAGCCTTCAAGTTATAGCATGGGACCTTAGCCTGCAAGATGAGGATGCGATGAATGGATTCGGAAGCCTCACAATTGCCGTACAGGCGAATAGCAGCCAATTGATCGTCAGTCTTCCAGGGATGCTCGTCACAAACAGCTGTGACATCATGGTCATGGCTGTGCGGTTTGACCATGTCCCCAAGTGAGTCGTGCGATCCAGTACCTGGATCAGTGGGGACGAATGACTTCTAGCATCACACTGCCTTTGCAACGAAAAGCTTTGTCGTCAGTCCCATCGTGCCCGCTCGCGACCGCCGGCCACTTTCAAAACCTGAAACTGTACTTCGCTATTCTGATCAACCCACCTTCCGGGGAACCGTGTCCAGTCTCCCTGTAAGCCTGATAGTCATGCTCTAGAGTCGTGGCTTCCATGATCCGGACGTCCTCGAATTGCATCGTATCTCCATCGAGGTGAATAAGCCAAGTGATCTCCGGACGGCAGGGGAAATCGGGCATGAACTCAAACGGGAAGTTCCAGATTTCATCGAGACAAACAAGGTGCAGCTCTTCGATGTTCGAAAACATTGCTAGCTCGTGATACTCGATCCGGGCCCAATAATCTGGCTCCATTTCGCGCGCAAGTCGAAAACTTCTTATGCGGTCGGCGTATGATACAGATTGCTTGAGATAGGACTGGCCCACGGAGAGCATGTCGATATTCAGACTAATCCATACGTAGCGTCCGGTGAGCGAGAAGTCCTCGAATTCTCGCTTAAATGGCCAAGCTACGGGCCTCGCTACATGTCTGGCTCGTTGCTGGGGTTGGAGTTGCCGAGTATGGGTCGTGGTACTTGAGAATGTAAGATGCATCGGACGATTACCTCGATGCTGCCAGGCTCTACCGTGAAGGCCCAGATCCTTGCGCGGATCTCGAAGGGAAGCTGGGGAAAGAGATGGAAGGAGGCCATGGAGGTCACCTACCTGGCAGCGAAAGGTTGTAGGCGAGATGTGACGGCGGACTCTGGAGTCCTCGTCAAAACATGTATGGATCGATGGCATTGTAGAAGTTCTCGATCTGAGATCAAGCCTTGCAAAGCACACGAGGTCTGAACACATTCACTTCACGTGAACCTCGGCAAAGCTGGCGGCAATTTTGAGCTCCATTCTTTGGCGTGTTCACAATTAACATGTCCATCATGAATGTGGCATGCAGTCAGCGGAAAGACGCGGATGTCATCAGATCGATTGCGTGGTATGACTTCTATCCAGTGATCGATACCGATGACTCGATGTCGTCAATCACACGACAAATGCGCAAGAACTCGCGACTTGCCACGAAAGACGCCGGCTGTGATGTGACGCACAGCACACCACCCAACATACTGGCATCCTAGCTCACCCTCTAGCGATGGATATCATGCCCTCTTCCCCGCCAGCTCCAGATCATGAATGGCAAACGATAGGTGGCCCCTGGTGACTCTCATTCGGTGCTCCCGATCACCACAACCTTCTCTACGGAAGAATAAGCGATGCAGTATTTGACAGGACAGACCCTGCACATGGGTAAGGGACGGAGCGGTGTGTCTAGGTCGCGATCGAGACAATCCTGATGGCAGTTCTGGCAGTAGTATCTGTAGACCACCTTGGGATTCTTAGGCTGCTTCAAGACCCGATCCAGTAACTTTCTGGACAGGACTCCATGGGCATCCAGCATCGAGTGGAAGGACGTCAGCAGCATATGACTGTCGACGTTCTTCCTCAGCACTTAGGCGAGCCCATCCGCGTGCACTTCGAATAGATGAGGGGGAAGAGGGACCAGAGCGGCGAACACAGCGTCAGGTGAGTTATTTCTGTCCAACACCTCGATCAAACGAGTGGAGACAACGTCAGTCAAGCCCTCAATTTGGTACTTGTCGGCAACGATGATGAGGTTGATCAGAAGGGTGGCAGTGTCTTCCTCCAGTTTTTCCAGCGGGATCGCGAGTTCGCCGGTGTACATGTACTCAAGCATGGCATAGACAGCGTCAACGTCGTCGTCTTCGAGCTTGAGCTCGGATGTGTTACTGTCCTAGTAGGATGTCAGTCTATTTCCCACCACCTGTTGACCACCCCACCGGTGGATGACGATGGAGTGGATGATGGAGGTACCTTGAAAGCGCCGCAGAACAACGTCTTGAAGTACATGGACTGACTGAGAAGCAGAATTTTGTGCGCTCGGATCTTTTTGTCCCCAAATATGATTGTGATATCCGACATGACCTCGCTGTTGAAGAATCTGGATTGGGGTTAGCCTTCTCTTGTGAGTGTCCGCGATGTCAGACGCACTGGCTATCGATCTGCCGAGGGCTCTTGTTTGTGGTACTCATGGTGGACACCTATCGGTGAGTAATCTGGCTGCTTTCGGTTGTGTCGCCTCCTTGCTGTAGTAGGATGTGGCGGAAGTGGAGAAAAGAGGAGATGAGAAATGCAAAGACGGATTTGTGATTTCTTTCGCCAGGATCACATGTCAGGGAAAGTACATTGTGATTCCAGGATGAAGAGAAATTTCTGCACTTCCTCTCCATTGCCTCCTCCCAATTCACCAATCCTGTCAGGACAACTCGGACACGGTCATTTTGAGTCCTCCATTGCGCACAGGATCATAGCAGTCTACATCGCGTTAGTCTGAGGAAGCAAGCAATCAAGATGTCAAAGGGTGAGAACCTTCTGAAGTAAGTATGTCAAACCCCAATTGCTTGCTGCCGGCTAACAAATCACAGATACTTCAAGAAGGAGAGTTTCTCCGACGTAATCATAGTCCTTCCAGATCGCAAGATTCCAGCTCATCGTATCGTTCTGGCTTCCGAATCTTCTTTCTTCGATAGGCTTTTCAATGGATCCTTCGAGGTTGGAAACTAGACTTCACATGCTATGGCTACCCTGACACTAATCAGGACAGCTCCGCTCCTGAACTTGTCCTGGACCATGATGATCCCGAGACCATGGAACAGATGATTCGATTCATATACACTCAGGACACGTATGCCATCGTGGTACGCTTCAAGGATACGGCAATCGACTTCTTGCGCAAGCTCGTCATGCTCACTGACAAGTATGGCGTGTTGCGAGTCAAGGAATGTGCTGTGAGCGGGCTGCTCGACCGTCTCAGGGGGAACTACGATCAAAAAACCACGAGCGAGATTTTCAAGGCATTGGCACAGATCCCCACGCACATGATTGACGATCGCTTCTCTCAGATCATGTGTGTGCTCAAAGCCAAGACACCTCAAATTACCCGCCATGCTTCGTTCGACTCCTTACTGGATGCTCATCCGAAGCTGGAACGCTATTTAATCCATCAGCAATTCGGCGATTCGTGTGGAAGCTGCGGTATAGGTCGATGCGGTCAGTGTGACTACTTTTTTCATATGGACGGGCAAGACATCGAATGGGACAGGATAAGATGCGGGTCTTGTAACCTGTATGGTCATTGTGAGACTGCGGAGACTTTTGAAATGTCAAAGGTGGAGGATGCTTGAGGCCAGATGAGGAATATGGTAATCATTCCTGGTGGAAATGGACTGTCGCAGGAACGGCAGTCAATACTGCCGATTACTGCAGAAACCCCCCATTGAAAGCTCGTACCCAAGACAGAAATCTCCTATTTGTCCTGTCTATCCCAAGCCAACATGTCGAAAGCGACCGACCAGAAGCTGAAAATCCAACGTCTTCACGTCTATGATCACTTTCCTGGAACAACTCGCCAGACCCGCTGTCACTGGTGGGCGCAGTCTGGCTGAGCATTGGCAGGAGCAATAGGAGCCATTGGCTCCTCCCATCCCTTCTCCAGCTCACTCTTAGTAAGCACTCTCGATCCTTTCCCACACTCGCCGCATGCCTCTCTCTTTGCTCCAATCCACACGTTGGGGCACTTCGTGCAAGCCAAACGGAGCCCACTATCATGCGGATGCCCCTGCTTGACCATATGATAGAGGAGCGCTCTTCCCAACGTGGGCTTCTTCTCAAGCATCTCGCCGAACGACCGCAGTTTTGTGTAGAGCAGCAGTCCTGGAAGGAGCACATAGATGGTATCGTCCATGCTGTGTCCCAGGATATGATCCGGCGTCGAGCCCAAGACTTCGAATGCAGCATTCTTTGCGTCGTTGCTTCGGATGTCGCGGACTGTGAAGGAGGCGATGGCGACACACCGGAGTACCAAGGCGGAAACCTCGTACTTGTCGGCCGTCAGGAGGAGGTTGAGGAGGCCGTCGATGTCGGTCTGGTTGTCCCACCAATCATTAATGTCGTAGGGATCGGCGTTGTCGTAGAGAAATTGCAGCATCAGGAACACAGTATCGGGTCCGTCGTCCTCGAGCTCAATCTCTGTGCTGTGACTTTCCTAGAGACCTAGTCAGCAACCGTTCAAATGGTTTATAGGGACGATGGTGGCTCGATGATAATTTCGTGGTAATGGCATGATGGTCGCAGACCTTGAAAGAACCCGAGAACATGGCCTTGAAGTACGGCGACGCCTGTTCTAGCACTTCTCGATGCACGTATATCTTGCGCCCTCCTGCGATGACCACCAGATTCGCCGATGAGGGGTCGTTGAAGAACCTAAGGCATTGGGATTAGGTATGTGTATGGCTAATGGCCGCTTCTGCACCAACCTCTGCGGTGGCGACATGCTTTACTGATGACAAGCAAGTCTCGTTGGATGTGAAAATTAGCCGAGAGTGTGAAAGATCAGAAGGGACAGGCATGAAAAAGGAATGACAAGCGGAAATTGGTATGATCACGTGCAAATGGTGTCCTCTCGGTGACATGTGACATTTGGAACCGGGCCGTAATGGTTCAGCTACTACCTGCCAAACAGTTACCAACTGCTTCCCACGTGTATGACCTTGCCCAGCTCAGTGACCCATGATATTCCTCGGAACGTACAGCTCCTCCAGGTACTTCTCCTCCTCATCCGTCAAGATCTTACCCTTGACATCACAGTTCTCGTCCACGCGGTCGACCGAGCTGAAGCCGATGATAGCACTAGCGACCCGCTTGTTGAGCCAGGCAAGGGCGACATACGACATCTTCCAGTCCCTCTTCTTCGCAATCTCCTCGACTCTGTCGATGATCTGTCGGTCCACATCGGCAGTACCAAGGCCGGCGAGGAGGTTGAATGGGTTCTTGATGTCTTCTTCTGAGCGAGGAGTGGTGCCGTGGAGGGCATTGGGGCGGACGAGGTAGCCGCGGCCAAAGGGCGACCACTATCAGCTATCAGTAAATTGAAGGAGACACAAGAGTGGGGGCGACCATACTGCCAATAGTCCTACACCGGTCTCTTTGCAGAACTTGTTCATCTCGCGCTCCTCCTCACGATAGAGTAGAGAGTAGTGGTTCTGCATCGAGACGAATTTGGTCCAACCATTCTTCTCTGCCCTGATCAGATTAGCCAAGATGTCGGTGAGGTATTTGTAAGATCTCTGCTTACACAAACTGCATGGTGATGAATTGGTAGGTATCCATGGAGCTAGCACCGATGTACCGGGCCTTCCCAGACTTTACCACATCATGAAGAGCTTCCATAGTCTCCTCGATGGGAGTGTTTGGGTCAAAGCGGTGGATCTGAAGGACATCGATATAGTCCGTTTGCAGACGCTTTAGGCAGGCGTCGACCGCAGTGAAGATAGCACTTCGAGACAGACCTACAGAACTTGTCAACGGTGCCCAGTTATAGTAGCGGTCCTGTTCGTCTCACCTCCCCTGTTGACAAAATCTTTGCTCTCCGCAATCTTCTCCCCGTACATCATTGTGGGTGTGCTTGGTGTATCTCCCACGTATGACCAGATCTTCGTCAAGAGCACCACCTTCTCGCGTGGGATCTCATACTTCTTGATAGCTCTTCCGATGATCTCCTCAGACAGACCGTTGCTGTAGACATTGGCGGTGTCCCAGGTGTTCAGGCCCTTGTCGTATGCCGCCTTGAGGAGAGGTAGTGCCTGAGATCTGGTCAGATCGTGGGATCAATCCAGTCATGATTCTCTTACCTCTTCTTCTGGAGTCGCCCACGGAAGCCAGCCCTTGTCGCCGAAGCCCATAGTCCCCAAGATAGGAAAGGATACCTTCAAGCCTGATTTCCCAAGTCGCTTGTACTCGGGCTTCGTGGCCGCGATAGAAGCGAAGACCGGGTCATTGGCGAAGCTGAACGCCATTTTTTTCGTGAGTACTTCGCTAGATTGGAAGAATCGAAGGTATTGTAGGGAAATTTGTATACCGCAGAACGGCAGACATCATGGCACATATGAGCTGACCTACCATCTTGCCCTATCGTTGTCCTTTGTCATGGACATCAACTGGAGACGTCTAAGTCGGTGACCGACGCAAAGCCATCGGTCGGATGGTCACCGAGCAATGCGTGGCTGACGACTGCCATCTGGGCGCATGTTGACGAAGGAGGGATCGTGCATAAAGGAAGCTCGAAGCCCTGATGAAGTGCATGCAGATCACACACCGCGGAACGACGGATGCACCCGGCGAACCTCTCATCACTGGCCGCCTTGATTGCTTCTCACCACTCTTTACCCTTTCAAGCACGTCTAAGGACGCCGAACTGTTTCGGGCCATGTGTTAGCACCGGCAACTCAGCATGTTGAAAGCTTGTTTCATTTCAGGCTATGGACTGCCGGCCAATGATGACGGGCAGGTTGCACACGACTTCACGCTCCTTCAGCGACCTTTTCGCCGTGAAATATCGAATAGCCTCAGTGGAGAATTTTCGATATCACAGTCCAGCAGCAGACAGCCATCAGCATGAGTGTCTTGTGTTGCTCTCTGCCACGAGGCCAGGTCAACCATGTCGTTTGTCCTCACTTCGCGGCCTGAGGAAGAATTGCCGGGTAACCTGAACCTGGTGTTCTCTTCGTTTCCTGCTTTCTCAACACATTTCGATGAAGAGCTGACGGGTTTTGCATGATGGACAGAGACGCTTTCTCTTCCAGTCCATGGTTTCATTGCAGGTATGCACAAAGGAACATCCAGAACACTCGCGTGCGGATATAAAGTCAGATCTGTTCTTCCAGAAGTGGCCAAGCATCAGGACACCCAGCTTGAGATGCGCTTTCACGAGGCTGTCAAACCCTGCCAACGAGAAGAGAAAGAGAAAGTTCTTTCCACCTATCGCCTCACTGATGTCGTTATAGATTGGCCCGAGTATCGATGGTGGTATGCTGGTGAGGAAGTCGAGCAGGTCGTGCATTTCGTCCATGTGGTAAACATCGAAGTGAAGACTGGCAAGCATAGCCTTGACCAATTTGATCTGGACACTGGAGACCTGGTATTTGTCCGCGAGGTCATAAGCATCACGGATCCCTGCCAGATCGTCCAGCGTCTGGACACTGAGCTTGTCGATCAACGCATCGTTATAGATATAGCGCAGAAGATCGGTGAGCAGATCCTCATCGTCTCCTTCCAAGATGATTGTGGTCTGAGATCTTTCCTAGGGTTGGTCAGCGTCCTACCAGGTCCGTGTCACTACTCTGCTTACCTTGAAGCCGCTGGTGAACATCTTCATGAAGTAAGCTGATTTGCCGGCCAGGACTGCCTTATGGCCCTTGAAGACCTTGCTGCCGTAGCGCAACTGTATGTCGGAGAAGAGCACGTTGTCAGTCAATCTTGCCGTGGTCAGCAGGATCTGGTAGTTGTCGGGACATGCAGCTCACGCCTCGTATTGGACTTCCCGTGGGTCAACGACGTCGTCAGCCATGTTCGAAGTGTGTGCAAGTTGTGGTATGGTGAAGCGGTAATGAGTGTCTGAACCGTTCTAAATGAGCCTTTTTAGCCTGGATCGCTATCAAGCGTGAGAAGTGGGTGTTGGTATCGTGATGCTGGATTTCATGAGTTTCAGCTAGCGCACTGTCAAAGCTGGATCTCATGTGAGATATCGAGAACGTCGGAATACATACAGTACAAGACGAGAAGAGTAGCGCTCGTTGGATGTCGACCAAGCAATAGATGGGGAGCGGTGCTTACCTGACTGACGGTCAAGGACGTTTAATAGCAAGCAGATGGAATGGTGAAAGGTAAGGCCATGTGAAGGATGAATTTTACTACATGCGAGGATGAACAAGTGCGTTGACGAACAGAATCTTCATTCACCTTCCCCCCAAACAACTCTCAACTATCTACCAGAAGGGTATCCTCACCTCCCCCACCACCCAACAAAAAGGCCAAACGAGTGGACGCGTCCCCGACGCTACGCCGCCGCGCCTCATGCCACCACATTCGCATGAGCGCAGACGAGACGAATCTGGTGTATGAAACTTTTACATGAAGCTGACCGACCACCCTCTGCACCTCCTCCATCCTCTCCTCCCCCACCACCAGACCTTACTCATAATCCCCAGTAGGTCTCGGCAACCCCGGCACCACACCGGTAGGACGCACAGGCCTTCCCGGACGACCAGGTCGAGGACGGGATGGACGACCAGGACGACCAGTAGGAAGTGCAACGCCACCGACTGGCTCTTCCTCATCTGGGGTACCGGTAGGAGTCGGGCGCCCAGGACGAGGGAATCCGCCAGTTGGGCGGGGGAAACCGGGGAAGCCGCCTGTAGGACGAGGGCGGCGTGTGGGACGGCCTGGACGAGGACGGGAGGGACGACCAGGACGACCGGTAGGACGGGCAGCGCCTTCGACGATCTCCTCTTCCTCGTCGAACTCGAAGGTGCGCTTGGTCAAGTCGTCAGAGGACTCTTCGGCGTCAGGGGTACCGGTGGGGCGACCAGGGCGAGGGAAACCGCCAGTTGGGCGAGGGAGGCCGGGGAAGCCACCAGTAGGACGGGGACGGCGGGTAGGGCGGCCGGGACGAGGACGAGAGGGGCGGCCGGTGGGACGAGCGGCGCCGAGGACGGGCTCTTCTTCGCCGGGGCCGTCGACGGGGGACTCGCCAGCGTCTGGAGCCTCGGGCTCCTCAGGGACAGCGCCGGTGGGGCGAGGAGGACGGGGGAAGCTGCCAGTTGGGCGCGGGCGGCGGGTTGGACGGCCGGGACGAGGACGGCGAGTTGGGCGTCCTGGACGGCCAGTGGGGCGGGCGACGCCCTCGAAGTCTGCCTCGTCGTCGACCTCGCTGTCGTCCTCAGCGGCGACTTCGTAGTCGGCGGGGGCGAGCTCAGTCAGTCCGCTGCCGAGATCACCGAGGCCAGGGAAGCCAGAGAGACCAGTTGGGACTGGGAGACCTGGACGACCGGAGCGGGTGGGGCGAGGACGGCGGGTGGGGCGAGGGAAGGGAGCGCCACCAGTGGCACCAGGACGACGAGAGCGGAACTGGTCGATGAGAGACTTGATGCGGTCCGCCTTGTCGCTGTCACCGCTGCCGGCACCGGGGAGACCGGGAGCAGGAGTCGGAGCGGGAGCAAGACCCTCGTCCTGGGCGGCCGGCGTGGCCAGGGCAAAGGTCGCCAGGGAAAGGGTAGCGAGAGAGATAAACTTCATCTTGCCAGAAGATGCAAAAGTCTAAATGAGAAAAGAGGGTATAGGGTCCGGAAAAGACTGAAAGGGAGTGTGAGGAAGAGACTGAGAGCACTGCTGAGACATCGAAAGGGAATGCTGAGAGATACTTGCATATATACCTGCAAAGGCATGGCGCTTGGAGATTGACTGATACATGATGTGGAGACTGGTGGATCAGCACGTTTTTCCACGCAAGCAGGGGGAATGGGAAAACTCCGACAGACGGAATGGCTACTGAGCATGGATCCCTGTGGCAGGTAGAGTAGCGCGTGGCAGGATTGTGTCGGGACGCAGAATAGCGTTCGACCATGTGTGATGGTACCTGTCGTGGTGATGGAAAATGTGTTGGGACGAGAGTCGAGAAGGCGATGCATTGACCTGTCGCAAAAGCTTGCTAAGATCAAGCCAGAGCAGGGTCGTGGACATCGGGGCGGCAAAACAACGGTGCTGATGCAGTCATGCAGCAAACATGGCCAGAAGGTCGGGAGGCTGCAGGGGATGAAAGTGGAAAAGAAAAGATGAAACGTGAAGAGGTGAGTAGTCACGTTTCATTTTTGTGGGGAGTGGTCCGCCCGCACCTGGATCCGTGGCGCCACAGTATATAGCATTGACTTTTCGGCCTTTTCTTTCAACGACTCATGTCAGCTTTGCTGTTCCAAGGTTCCAATTGTGTGATGATCATGCAGGTCGCTGATTATGGTCGTGCTAATGCAAGGTACAGGCATCTCGATGGCGTCAATTGTGGTCGTTATGGGGTCAACAAGAGCAGCATCTCGATACAGTGGACTTTGTCGATGATCGATCACTTTACAGCATAGGTGATGTTGGTCGTCATATGTGAGCAAATGCTCTCTGTCTATGGCCGTCACGGTCACAGCGTCTTCAGTGCCTCATGGCGTACGCCGAACCAAGCGCTTGCTTTCAAGCGATATCAAGCTCAAACCCGTCTGTGCTCCAGCTTATTACTGGGTAAATAGTCGATAGTGATAACCTCCACCTCCACAGTCTACAGAGGACATCCGTGACTCCCAACCGACCAAGCCACAAACAGGATGCTTGGACCCTCGGTCCCGAGGGCGTTTTTAAGCTTATATCCTTGACCACTGTCCGTTTCATCCCAACCACGTCCGGTCGCGGACTCGTCCACGTCGCTGCCTCCGAATCGGACGACCAGGTGGTGAATTATGATCGCTGATCAAGAGCTCAGCAACCTGCTCACTCCCCACTGATACCTTTTTTGGCACGCAGAGTCAGGTCTTTCACCCCTGCGACAAGAGATTCTCCCACGGCGTCTACCGCTCCTTTTGGACTCCACAGGCTTGGCCCTTGAATGTGACCAGCTTTTATTCTGAACAGCTTGATGTCAGTCCCTGCCCAGATACCGGTCCCTGTACCCGACACGCGTTGCGCATCATGAGACACTACCAGACCCCAGTAGTAGGAAGCATACAGGGCTGCTATTGATGGTTGAAAGCTGAACTTCTCCGGTTTGTACTCCCGAGGTTCGAGGCCTGGTACACCACCAAGCTCTCGCACAAGTCGTAATACATCAGACTTGTCTGTTAATGTTCTCGTCTCTGTCAAGGATGGTCTACCACTGTGATAGACGGAAGGCGTGCTGATCCCGTCATCTCCGTCTGGGGTAGTCGTTAGATTGCTTTCTAGTAGCGAAATGAGGGTGAGAGGCGTGTGCAATGGAAGATCGGCGAGCTTGTTCATGAATTCCGCCGAAGAAGTTTTGTGTTCAGACGGACGTTTACCCCTCGACTTTTCTGTCTCCACGCGGTCAGGCGCCTCGAGTGATGACCGACTCGAAGGTGGAAATTCGAGTTCCGAAATTGCATCCTCGTCCATCAAGGACAGATCACGAAGAGCGCGGAACTTATCGCGTGCTCGCCACGTCGCATACAGGAGATGCCCATTCTCGTGGCCAATCTCATGATGTTCAATTATGGTGTTGATGGCGTGTAACAGGCTCGCCAAGGTATTGATATTGCTTTCGTTTGCGTAAAGGACCGAGGGTTTCGCCAGACGGACGAAGGTTTGCATTAGCTTTGAGCTTGTTGCCCGACCCAGTCCTACAACATGCGGTGCAACATTAGTTATGATGGTCGTCAGGGAAGTGGACCAGAAAGTTGCCTCGGTTGGTGTATGCTCCAACAATGTCAACATCGACTGTTCCATGTCAGCAGAGATTATGTCGCAAGCTACCTGGTCAGCTTACCGTGATGAAGTAGTCAGAGTACTTTCCATGAAAGTTCTTGATCTGGATACTGAGCGGCAGGGTATCATGTGCTTCAAACGGTCGATTGAGTAGCTCCCCAAAATGGGTTTCCGCACTCAAGGTCTGCAAGCAGAAGATGCAAACTCGACCGACGCCATCCATGTGCGATTCTTTCGCATAGAAGACGAGCAGTACCATCAAATCTAGCGCTCTCCCACTTTCCACCACATAATGTAAGTACTTCCGATTGGTGTAAAGAGCTTCCCAGAGCAGGATGATCATTTCTGGAGTCCACGGCACTGATCTTTGCGCCATTGACAATACGTTACCGGATGACTCCAGTGGTCGGCGTAGGATCTTGAATATTCCATCGGCCAGAAATTGGAGATGTTTTGGCTTGTGCAGATAGCTGAATTGCAGTCGAAACTCGTTCCGATCCTTTCCTTCATCCCAAGGAGCTCGATTCAGCATGTTGACGAGGAGGAAGTGCAGACACACTCTGACGTGCGTCTCCCGAATGTTGTCGCCCTGTGGGTTTCGAGGATCGAAGGGAAGCCACGTATCAGGGTGGTATTTGATGACAGTGTTGAGGAGGGAGCATAATAAGGATTGTGTCCGCCTCTTGTCCGGATTCCTTGTGATACATTGCACGGCATCAACCTCATAGTCGGCGTACTCAGGTGCGGAGACATAGATCGACTTGCTCTCGAGTGTGAGGAGTAATCGCATGATCTCTGTGCGTTTCGACTCGTATTCCTTGCTGGACAGTACTGTGGTGTCGCATGCTATTCCGCTTTGCCATAAAGTATAGGTGACCTTACCATGCCGCGTGTCAGCGTCCGCTTCTGGCCATGGCAGCGTGAAGCCAGTGTAGAAGAGGAGATCCAAGAGCGTTCGCACAAGCTGCGAGGTCAAGGAATCCTCCACAGATACATAGTCTGCCGCATCCTCCACGTAAGTCTTGTAGTATTCCAGATCATGCACGGAGGAGAAAGTGGATTCTTCCCATCTTCGTGTTTCGTCCAACTCATAAATATATGGAAGTATACGGGTCAGAATGCGGATACAATTGAGGGCCACCAAGCCATGTCGAGAATTGTCCTCGGAGAGAGAGGTGGACTGATGTCGGATCTTGAACAGTTGTAGGACAGTCCTTAGTATCAGCGTTTTGAGATTCTCGATTGCTGTAGTGTTGTCCCGCATGCCTCGAATGTCCGTGGTCGTGATGGTCTCGAAGACATGTTCGGCGGTCTCAGGCCTGAGCCAGTACTGGGAAAGGAAGGGTCAGTAGTAGGTCTAGAAAGGGATACTCGATCAAGACTAACGATCTGCCAGAAGTCATCCTGCTTGGGCGGAATTACACGTCCTCCAGATGTTGCCTGGACTATGCTCGCTTTGAGGTCGCTCTGGACCGCGCCCATGCTGGATTACGATTGTTCGGATCGGTCGTATATGATCATGGCAGGCGCATGCTGCCCTCAGAGGAGAAGAGGCATGCTCCCCAACAAGCCGTGAGCGGAAAGACAATGAGGAGCCGTGGTCTTTGAGCTTAAGTTCCGGTTGTGTAGATCATCGTTTACCTCTGACCTCATGGGCTGCGTGGTGAGTGATCTGGATAACCGTTGTCGTGTGCGGAGTTTCAGCTCACCCCAATTTCTCCACGTGAGTCCAACGACCTGAACATTTTGTACAGTACACACACGCCAAATCATGGCATTGCACACGGCGGCTCTCTGACCGTAAGGCAGCCCAGACCCCAGAGATGGATTTGGCACGAGGTATTCTTCGCGGAGCGTTCACGAAACAAGATGGCGATCTTGCGCCGGTCGACAAAGATACTTTGAACACTTTCTGTCACAACCTTGATCAAGTTATACAACAGCAACTTCCGGAGTCGTCTTCAGAGGTCTAATACCATTTCGCCTATGTCTTCGATGAGCTCCTTCACTAAGTCTGTAACAGTCAACAGAAAGCTTGGTGTGGATCCTGGCCAATGTAGCTCCATCATCGACCAGGACAGCCGCTCTTGGAAAGTACCTCATAAAGTTGGTCGAGGCTGAAGGTCGGAGAGGCTCGACATCACATGTCACGTATTCCGAGACTGGAGATCCTCGACGACAGCGCAATTCGCAGAGTAACGGGACTGCTGAGAAGTCATGGTACTCGTTAGCCGACGCCAAAGCCGAAGCAGGTGCTGCCAGCAGAGCCGTCACCGCATTGGTCTTCCTGGCTCTCATATTGGATGCAATCCATTTCCGCATGGCGAATGAACGCTATATTAACGGCTTCACATCTGGTATCAAGGTCGCCACCCTCCAACTGCTCCAGCATGCGTCCTTGGAAGAAGGCAAACAGGCTCTGGACATTTATCATGTCCTACACAAGCTGCTAAGCTCCTTCAAGGAGGATGGTACATTCGACGACTTCGACACCATGGAGTTGCGAGAGATTGTACGCGGCAACTATGAAGCTTGGTTGTCATGGCTCAAGGCTTCCGATCTACCCTCGCATCGTCGACTCGTTCGGAAGAACGACGTTCTTACCTCCTTATATGACTTACCAAGGTACCACGGTAATCAAGAGGACCCATGGTATCAACAACCCGCTGGTACCATACTCGATCTTATCCAGGGTCAGAATCCGATCAACACAGAAAAGATCCGACCAATTTTGACGACGGGAGTGGCCATCGATCCAGAGCTTGCGGACGTTGTCAGCGAGCATATCAAAGAAGGCGATCGCATATATGCTCTTGCGAAGATCAGCCCCTACCTGGATGACAGTGATGTGCGGCTGAATAGCCTTGGTTTCAGGGTGCAAAAGGATGCCGTGAATGGTAGAAAGCGAGTGCTAGAAACCTACTATGGGCATCAAACGGGTCATTTCGAGAGACTGAAGCGTAGGAAGACTGTATCCCGGAATCGGTCTCAACCAGATTTACCTGCTCAGCAACAACGACAAGTAAAGCAGATGCCCATGCCAACACCCGTGGCCACGAAAACGACGCCTCCCGAGCCGATGCGATCCCATGGGGCAGTGCCGCCAATGCAAGCAACATATTCGTCTTTCCATGACCGACCTCCTCCTCCTCCGCCTCCATCTGGTGGACCGGCTGGATCACCGCCATTTCCTTTCCAGATCCCTCCTCGACCATCCGACTGGACTGGACCATGGCCCCCTCCACCGCCGCTAGCAGCCATGGGAAATCCTTCTGCCCCGCCGCCACCTCCTCCGGCCAATTCACCACCGACCGGATCATATGGATACAATGGTAATGCTGGTCGAGGTATGCATGACAACTTCGGCCGAGGGTATGGTGAAGGAAGAGGCAATTATCAAGACGGTCATTCACGCGGACGAGGAGGTCATGGCCGAGGACGTGGTCGCTGGTAGGCAGAAAAAGTCTTTGGATTCGATAGCGATGCGGTCTACACAGGATGGGAACGGGAGGCACTGGCAATGATACCCACAGCTATACCTATCTTGAGTTGGCTACGCGAAATAGGAAAAAGAACACAAGAATCCACAGAAAGTAATTATCCATATCAAGACGAGAGCCAATATCAGGCCACGCCATCAATCACTTTCGGAGCAGGCCGATCGGTTCGTGAAGCGGATCAAAGGTCTACCCACACTAATAAGTGGAGAACATCTTTTCGAAACGAGTCGGAATAGTCATACGACACTCGAATATCGACATCAGCTTGCTGCTTAAGTCGTATGATCTATTTCCGTGTCCACATTCAATATACACGGCAGACAGGAGCGGGTGAATGCCTTGCCGTAGAAGAAGCCGCAACGACACAAAGCGGAACAGGCGATTGTCGAGAGCTCACGAGACTCTGCTGAAAGGCAAATGAGTTCGACTGTTCCGACGTGGGGTCGCTTGTGTGCTGTGAACCAGACTCCAGGTCTGTGTTTTGAAGCTTCCAACATCCACTCGTACGTTTCATCTGCCTCTGTTCAAGAAAGACTTACGAGGCGAAGGCCATTCGTATCTAATTCGATGGTTGCATGCTAAATATTGTACACTCGATGCATTACCCACCTCTGACGAGGAGGAGGCGATGGCTCGGGGCAAACTCGCAAGCATGTGCCGCCAGAAGAATGCCGCGTCGAGAGGGGCCACCGAGCGGCGGTTGCTGGCGGCGTCGGGCTGAAAAGACATCCACAAGCGTGCATGTTTGCGTACCTGGAATCGTTTCCGACACACCTGCCCTTCCCCAATTTTCGGGGGGGCCACGCCGCTTGTACGCAGAACAACAGGCCGCACGCAATGCCGTGAAGCACCACAAGGCGTCAGATGGCACCATACAAATATCCGCCGTGCCCAGCTAGTACCTGTTGTCTCCGTGTGACGCAGGACGGTTCATAAGCAAATCAAATCCATCATATTTCCCATCACTGGCCGCTGACCAATTTCTCGTCAATTTACTCGCTCCCTTGCCCGCTATACAGTCACAATTCGGGGTACTTGCTGAATCCGAATCGTTTCCGAGCGAGACAGTGTACGACGACCACAACATACGATCTCTCATATACAAACTGCTGCCGACTCTCCAAAACTACTGAATTCTCTCTGCGCATAGTCTAGCGCCTCATCAGTCTTCAGACGACTCACCACCTTCTCCAACCATGTCACCAGTATCAGCCTACCTTCTCCACACTGTCCGTCAATACTCCCACAGCGCAAGACAAGTCTCAGGTGGGGGCCGACTCCGCGCCAACGCAATTATCCTCTATTGCTGTTTAGCATTCTCAGCACCATTCGCAGGCGCAGCAGAAATGAGCAGGAGAACAGGTAAAGACGGCAGCTATGCTAAAATGTACATGATCCCACATCCTCGCAAATGCAGAGCCCCACTAACAATCTTCAGGCGACCTCTCTCATTCCGCGACTGCCTCCGATCGTCACCACTCGAAGACTACGCCGGTCTAAGAGTATGATACACCGCCAGACAGCGCAAACCCACCATCACGAGCCCAACGACCACATCCAGCATACCCATATTTCCTTCCTCATTGCATGCACAGCGGGCCGGAGGGGCAGCATGGAGGTGACGGCGCAACACCCCCCAAGGACAGAGGGGAGATACATGCTTTTTCTGCCTTTATCCCAGCTCCTCATCATTCATCCCGTAGCCCACAGCCCACCCAACAAGCAAATGTTAACTAAACCTATCTCCCTTCGGACTCCGATAAGGCACCGCACTCTCGTACTTGCCCTTCGGCACCTCCCTCGTCGCCGCCGGCGCCACGTCCTGCTCATGTGCATCTTTCCCAGGACTCGCGTGCCCTCCCGTCTCTTTCGGCGGCGGCGGCGGCGTGCCGTATTGCATCCTGTTCATCGTTTGGCGGCGTCGTTCGTCTGCGGCGGCCCGTTCGGCGCGGTCGTTGTTGATGCTGCGTTTGGCGAAGAAGTAGGCTCCTCCGCCGGCGGCGATGAGGACGCCCCAGCCGTAGCTACGGGAAGTTAGGAGGAGGGAGGGATGGGGGGTGAGGGGGAGGTGTACGCTACTGAAGCTCGCTGGGGGGAGTTAGTAAATGGATCTGTTCCCCGCAATGGGTGCGGACTTACTGTGTTCATGTTGCTTGCTTGGTTGGTGTGCTGCCTCACTTGACTGTCACTCCACGCAAAGAGAGGCTGAATGATCTTCTTTTCGTGTGATTGCTGGGTGGTCGCAAAAAAAGTTGATGGGTGAACACGGAACCTCAGGAACGGATCTCTTGATGAAAGCCCAGTCCTCGCTCGAAGCTCGGCGACGTTCGGATCTTCACAAGCTCGAGCTTTACCGAGTCAGAACCACGACATCGAGTCTTAGTCATCGCCGGCTACATTGGCCCCCTCAGTCATCGCTTGTTTCTTCTCAGTCCGAGATCACAGCATCGTGCCATCATGGCACCGAAACGCAAGGGAGTTGGTCTCGGCGGTGAAAGAGCGGCGAAGAGGGCTGCTTCTGGAGTCAGCACACCCATTAGTTTGGGTAGCGACAGCGACGATGACTACTCGGATGCTGGAGATGGAGACGATGTGTCTGCGCATCGCCTTGACAGTCAGTCATCCCGAGCAGTCGTGTAGAGTCGCGCTGACAGTAGCTAGATGTGGTCAAGAAATTTCAGGCGTCCTCGTACATGAAGTCGAACAAGTCCAAGAAAGAGCGAGACTCGGCTAGCCACCTGTTTGGCTCGACCCGCGATCTCTCAGCGCTGGAGCTGAAGAACGATCACTCTGTACGACCACTATGGCTTGATCCAGACAAGGGACGTGTCGTGCTCGAGACCTTTTCGCCGTCCTTCAAGCAGGCGCAGAACTTCTTGATCAACATTGCAGAACCGCAGTCGAGGACGACGAATGTGCACGAGTACACGATCACAGCACATAGCTTGTTCGCAGCAGTATCAGTAGGTCTGACGACAGACGATATCATACGACAGCTGGAGACATTCTCGAAAACGAGGCTGCCGGAAGGGTTGAAGGAATTTATCACAGCATCTACACAGTCTTTCGGAAAGGTGCGGTTGGTATTGAAACACAACAAATACTTCATCGAAAGCTCGGATGCTTCAGTACTGCAAATGCTGCTGCAGGACCCGGTCATCGGACCTTGCAGAATAGAAGATGCGGAGGAGATACATGCGGAAGCTGCGCCGCAGATGGGTGGACTGGTCATTCCCGGAACGAAAGACGCTGCTGGTGTGAAACAGGCACAGCAAGGCCAGCAGCAACAAGCGGCCCGAAAGGATGATGAAGAGTCGGACGATGATGAGGAGGAGGGAGCAAAGAAGCCGGAACAGGATATGACGGCATACCTGCGAGAGGAGGACGACGATGATGAGGTCGACCAGGTCCATACATTTCAGATTGATGGCGAGAAGATTCAGGTGGTGCAGGAACAGTGCAACGTCAGACTGGAATTACCGCTCACAGAGGAGTACGATTTCCGGAACGACGAGGTCAACGCTACACTGGATATCGATCTGAAGCCTTTTGCGTCCATCCGATACTACCAAGAACAGGCTCTGTCCAAGATGTTCGGAAATGGTCGTGCAAGGTCTGGTATAATCGTCCTGCCATGCGGTGCCGGGAAGACTCTGGTTGGTATCACGGCCGCATGCACGGTCAAGAAGTCAGCAATCGTCCTCTGCACATCGGCCATGAGTGTCATCCAATGGCGGAACGAATTTCTCAAGTGGTCGAACATCTCTCCTGACGACATTGCCATCTTCACGTCCGGCGAGAAGGAGCGACTAAATCAGCGAGCTGGTATCATCATCTGCACATATTCTATGGTCACCCAAAATACAAGGCGTGCTCACGACTCGCAACAAGTCATGGACTTCATTACGTCTCGAGAATGGGGCCTGATGGTGTTGGACGAGGTGCACGTTGTGCCTGCTGAGATGTTCAGGAGAGTCACATCGCGGATTAAGACACACTCGAAGCTTGGGCTGACAGCTACTCTGCTTCGGGAAGACGACAAGATCAAGGATCTCAATTTCCTCATCGGTCCCAAGTTGTACGAAGCCAATTGGCTGCAACTATCAGAAGAAGGCCACATCGCCCGAGTGCAGTGCGCGGAAGTGTGGTGTCCCATGACCACGGAATTCTACACAGAATACCTCAAGACAACCATCAGCAACAACAAGCGCTCTCTTCTATCTACCATGAACCCTCGCAAGTTCCAAGCCTGCCAGTTCCTCATCGACTTCCACGAGAAGCGTGGCGACAAAGTCATCGTCTTCTCCGACAATGTCTACGCCCTCAAATCTTACGCCACGAAACTCCAAAAGCCCTGCATTTACGGCGAAACACCCCAGCGCGAGCGCGAAATGGTCCTCGCCAACTTCCAACAAAACGAATCCGTCTCCACCGTCCTCCTCAGCAAGATCGGCGACACCTCCCTCGACCTTCCCGAAGCCACCTGCCTGATCCAAATCTCCTCCCACTATGGCTCCCGCCGTCAAGAAGCCCAACGTCTCGGCCGCATCCTCCGAGCCAAGCGCCGCAACGACGAAGGCTTCAACGCCTTCTTCTACTCCCTCGTCAGCAAGGACACCAACGAAATGTACTACTCCAGCAAACGCCAAGCCTTCCTCGTCGACCAAGGCTATGCCTTCAAAGTCATCACCCACCTCAACGGCATCGACCGCATGCCCGGGCTATGCTACACATCGCAGCAAGAACGCATGGAAGTGCTCCAGGACGTTTTGCTGCAGGGCGAAGAAGCGGGCGGTGTGGAGGATATCAAGGATGATTTGTTCAGTCGGGCGGGCGGGAAGAAGAAGGGTGGGGTGAGGAGGATGGCGGGGGCGTTGAGTGAGTTTAGTGGTGGGAATGATATGGCGTATATGGAGAGGAGTAAGGGGGTGAATAAGACGTTGAAGGCGCCGGGGAGTAAGTTCTTTAAGGATGTGAAGAGGACGAATGAGAGGAGGAAGAAGGCGGCGGGGGGCGGATGATCCTACAGACCTGGTGTTTGTTCGCATGAAGTGGTGGCTTGGTGAGCTGCAACGCGATTGCTTGCCTCGTGCTCATGCTTTCACAAGCATGTGCACAGATCACCAAGTCCAACATATATAGCCTGTCGCCTCTCACGATCTTCTCCCTCCCAATACACATTCCTACGGTCTTCACCACAGCTCCGTCACCCTACCACCTCACCGTCTCTTCATCAAGTGGCATCTCTGGACGCTTCGGAACAGCTACTACTGGATCGCGTGCTATATTCGCCAAAGCCATGTCGGACAGCGACGCTGTTGAGGATGTTGACCAGCAGTGGCGGGGATGGGCCGGCAATCTCGCAGAGTGAGTCAAGCGCGAACAATGACAATTGCATGGACTGAAGCCTGTGCCAGCTATGCCAGCAGTGCAGTCTTTTCTGACGTCACAATCTCCTTCAACGGACACTCTTTCGATGCCCACAAGATCATCTTAGCGAGCCGATCTGAATACTTCAAGAGCATGTTCACCGGATCCTTTCAGGAGTCTCAGCGACGTACAATTGTTCTGGAGGATGATGATGCTGAAGCTATCAAGACGATGCTCGAATGGATGTACGACAGGGCCGCGCTGCCAAAACTAGAGCTGTCCGAGGGTGGCAATCGTGAAGCTCTCCAAAACATCTTTACGGTGGCCGACAAATACCAGGTGTCGGCCCTCGCGGAGGCTGCCATCAAGGAGCTTCTCAAATTCTTGTCGCAGACATGGATCCGGAAAGATTCATATGAGGTCGTTGGATTTCTCGCGGATCTGCAGCCCGGTTCGCTGAGACCCTACTACACAAACCTGCTCAGTGCTATGGAAGGCAAATTCTTCATGTCGATCTTCAACATGAGCGAGTACGACGCACTCTTGGCTCAGCATACGGACCTCATCCGAGACTTCAACGAGATTGTCTTCAACCGCGGACGCGGCGTAGCGTGCCATACCTGCTTGT
Organism: Elsinoe arachidis; assembly: GCA_013372555.1. Lineage (NCBI taxonomy): Eukaryota > Fungi > Ascomycota > Dothideomycetes > Myriangiales > Elsinoaceae > Elsinoe > Elsinoe arachidis. Next base: position 2,456,331 of record JAAPAX010000007.1, on the reverse strand, counting down.
TCGTCTTCAACCCTAACGACGTACCTGATTGGGACAATGCGACATGCCCCGAATGTCACGGGAAGAAATGTGAGCAATGGTAGTGAACCATTGGATGCGAAGAATTGCAGAGCCCCATGAGTTCAAGGATCTCAAGCAGCGCGGCCATCTTCATCTACTTCCGGCAGCAGGATACCTGGTGGTGCGACGGGAACAAGGAATGGTTGGTGGGTAGGCTTGTGCATAGTATCGTCCGCGATACGCGGCGAAGTCATCACAAGTTCGCAAGTGTTCTTCTCTTTGCAGAATGTCTTTCTCGTTTGTCTCTCTCGCGTGAAACCCATCATGCGTTCTGCTCATATTGTTCGCTGGACCTGAACACTCTCTCTAGCCTTTAGTGAGCATTCCTACGGCGCATCGTATGCAGATATGCATTTCTCAGTGCTAGCTCAGGCATTGACTCATTTCTGACGACCTCAACCATCGCGCGGGACATCTTCCTTGAAACTGCTTCACCAAATCTCACACCGCGGGCTACCTACCTACCAGAGGTCTCGCAAACAGAAGCATCTCTCAACGGTGGTGCATTATTCCCCCCATTCGTGACCAGCTTCAGGCGGTGGCTCATTCATCGCTCACTTCCGCATACTCTGCAATTCATCTTGCCTCACCATAAACCATCCGTGTCGGTCTCCCAGCGTACGTTCACCTAAGATATCATCCTGGTCTGCAATTCATCTTGCCTCACCATAAACCATCCGTGTCGGTCTCCCAGCGTACGTTCACCTAAGATATCATCCTGGTCCATTGCTCGTCACCCACCCATCAATCACTCGCTACCGACACAATGAGCTCTGACAAGGGCTGGCAGGATTGGGTTGGCACACTCGAAGGGCAAGTGGATACGCAGGACTTTGTGCAATTCTCGCTGACTTTCTATACAGCTTCTACAACAACTGCTCGTTGTCCGACTTGACAATCAATGCTGATGGGAAGACCTATCATGTCCACAAAGTCATACTGGCGGCGAAGTCTCAATACTTCAAGTCGATGTTCACTGGCAGCTTCAGTGTATGTTGATAGCTCTTCGCGCAACAGATGTAATGGCTCACACTGTCCAGGAATCTCAGCAGAGGACCATTGAGCTCAACGGAGACAATCCCGCCGCTATGAGCATCATGATGAGGTACTTCTACGACAAGAATGCCCTTTGTCAGTTGGTTGAAGACGGTTCCATCTGTCATCGCGGGGTTCTTCACGTCTTTGTGGTGGCAGACAAGTACTGTGTCACAGGGCTGGCGTCTGCAGCCATTGACCTACTCTTGGAAGACATTTCTAAGGATGGTGAATGGAAAGACGACGCAGCAACAACTATTCTAAAGCTTCTGACACAGCTGTCGAGCGAACAGCTACGTCCATACCTGGATCAAGTTCAAGCCGTTCTGGATGGGCCCAGATTCTTCAACCTGTTCAGGGCTTTTGGATTCGACGCTTTATTAGCGCAACACACTGGTCTAATCACTGGCGTCATGAACAATATCTGCGGTCTGGGTCAGCGATTCGTCGACGCCATGGAATGCGACAAGTGTTCCTATGCGTTCTCGCCGAATTATGGAGAGGAACCGGACTGGGATTCTCCCGTCCTTTGCCCTGGGTGTGGCAAACACACTAACTTCTCTGGCTGGCTAGCAGATTAGTCGCAGGACTTCACGATGACGAGAAGGCCGACGGCTCACAGGGCCGAGAGAAACAACGAAGCAATGCAGTATATGCAGAGCCAATGCAACACGCCGAACTGTCCTGCGAGGATAGCGGTTTGAGCAGGTTCAGTCTGAGCAGAAGTGCCGTCTCAGAAAGGCAGACAAATTTAGTGCTCGAGTGAACAGCAGTGAAGTAAAATCTGAGCATTTCTTATCCACAGTTTCTGCTGTCAACCTGCTGTCACGGGTTCTTCAGTATCATACACCTTCACGTGCATCCCAAACTGAAGCCTCCTTCAAGGCCCAGTTCCTTGTCACTTTCCATCATCATCGAGCTATATATCACGCATTTCCTAGATTTCATATCTTCTTCTCCTTTGCATGCATCACCGCTCCCCTCACATCGAGTCGCAGCCCACCTTCCGCCATACTTCGCACTCCACCGTCCAAACATGCCAGCGACGATGGCCTCCCCAGCCTACACCGGCGGCTTCGAGAGGTGGGTCTTTCCTTGGACCTGTCCAAACTCTCATTGACAATCATCAGATTTCTTGACGATGCCGCCTTCTCCGACGTAACCATTGAATTTGGCGGCGAGCCCTTTCCTGCCCACAAAGTGGTCCTCTCCGCCAACTCCAAGTACTTCTCCGATTACTTCAAGCGTGTAGGTCTCCCGTCCCAACTTTCCACAGCGTGTATTTACTCTCCCAGTGTCCGCACGCCACCACGGTCGTTCCCAAATCCATGTTCCAGTCCCTCGATCCCGAAATTTTCCAGACCATGCTCAGGTTCTTCTACGACCCCTCCATTCTGGTCTGGGATGACATGCTCTGTTGGGACCAAGCCCGACCTCTCAAGGAACTCCGATACCTCCGTGACCTCGCCAGGGACTTTGGTGCCAAGAAACTAGACACTGCTCTAGACGCCTACCTCGCACACTACTTCATAGCCTGCAGCTGCAGATTCACCGAGTGGTCCGCTCTAATCACTGAGATCTCCCACATCGAACCCAAACAGCTGGAGCCACACTATGAGCTTATGGCGGAGCATGTTAACTCGTGGGACTTCTCGACATGGATGAGTTCCATGGCTTGCTCCGGAAGCACCCTGGTTTGGCGGTCAAGTTCATGGCGGGTCTGAAATACAGCAAAGACGGCAGGAGCAGGTTTGATGCGCTCAAGTGTAAGGAGTGCGGTTTTGTTGGGGTCAAAAGTGATCATCCAATCTACTGGGAAGGAAAGGAGGATGGCGACGAGAGAGGGTGTCCTAGTTGTGAGGAGGTGTCGGTGATGAAGAAGTGGTAGAAACTTGACGAAGTGCAGGAGCTGTGGCTTTGTTGTTCAGGATCAAGGCTCTATGGTAGGAGACTTTCATTTCAGCAGACCGTGACCTATCATTACATTCTACTGCAGTGAAAGTGAGCTCACCTGTGGATTGACTGAAGGTTGCACGTGCTTTCACCCTTTCCTAAGTGCCCTTTCAGTATCTCTGTACTAGTAAAGTCACGGACAACAGACGTTGTCACATGTTCTCGAGCCATGAGTGCTGCGCTCATGTAGGGTTATCAGATTTGAGTACTATCATGACTGCCTGAAGTGGCTTTACTTTGACCTCACTCCAGCAGTGAGTCTCCTCCATATATAATCTCTCGTCTCTCCTCTTTCCTTCTTTCCATTCTCCGAACACACGATATCCATCATGCCTGGTCTACCCTCCGGCGCATGGCTCGACACTCTCCACAAGTAGGTTACAGAGTCCTTGGGTCAACACTAAGCCCCTGACAAAGACCAGCTTCTACGACAACGCCACCTTCTCCGACGTCACCATCACATATGGCAAGCAGCGATTCGACGCCCACAAGGTCGTCCTCGCCTCCAACTCCCTAGAGCTCAACGATCTCCTCGTCCAAGTAAGCCCTCTCTCACTAAAGCTTACCGACCTTAACTGACCACGCAGCTCACACCGGGACATATCCTCGGACTTCAGCTTCACGGCTGCGACGAAAACGCCATGACCAGAATGCTCGAGTTCTTCTACAACGACCACGAGTTCTACGACTACTGCACCAGCGATGGCGACTGCCATGTTCCCGTGCTCATCGAGTACCACACTATTGCCATCAAGTACAGAGCCGACAAGTTCGCCGCCACAGTTCTAGCCGTCATGGCTACGATGGTCGTGCGAGCCAGCTGGATTGATACCGATCGCAAAGCGCTGCATCAGTACCTCTGCAATATTTCCGTGGAGCAGCTCAAGCCTCACTACGAGGAAATGGCAACCTTGGTGGCCGATGACCTCTGGCTGTCTGTCCTTAACATGCCGGACTTCCACGAGATGCTGAAGAAGCATCCTGAGCTGGCGGTGATGATGATGGCGGCCATGAAGAACTTGGAGCACGCGAGGGCACACTTTGATGCGAGGGTGTGTGAGCACTGTGGGGCAGTGTATGCAGAGGGGTTGCAATCTTCCAAGCAGCCGATTGATGAGCCCACCTCCGAGTGTGGGCTCTGTGGGGATGAGGGGAGCATGGTGAAGTGGTAAGGGCTTGCGAGTCTATGGGCTAGTCTCCTTGCCTTCATATTCGTTGAGCAGAAGAGAGGAAAGGGATGGTCGGAAGACGACTTGGTCTTTGACTAACGTCGAAGGATTGCTGATACCATGGGGAATGATTGCATCCTATCATACTGCAGTAAGCTATATACATCTAGCAATACACAACATCAGACCATACTCGTAGTTGATGCCGACACTCATTCCTCCTCTCTTCAGCCAGCGACAACAGCCCTATGCTCATCATCAAAGCTCTTCGCGCCATACGGCTTCCTGCCCGAAGGCCCACGAGAACTCCCATTAGCCGGCTTGAGATACTCTCCAAACCAAGTAACAGCCTGAACAAAAGCCTGCTCCTTAGCGAAGACCTGACGAGGCAACGAGTCATTCGCACGGATACCAAAACCGTGAGGCACGTCCGAGTAAGTATCCAGCTGCCAAGCCACACTCGAGTTACGGAGGATATCCTCTGCCAGACGAGCCTGCGCAAGGGGCCAGGTAGTGTCCAGCTCAGCGTTGGCGATACTCAGCGGCGCATTGACGGCCGCCCATTCCGCGGCAGCGACGTTGGACGGGTGGGCGGTGTAGCCCGCGTTGATGCCTGCGTTGCGGCCGAGGAAGCGAGCGACGTACTTACCGCCGAAGCAGTAGCCTACTACGCCGAGACGCTTGATGTTGGTGTTTGTCCTGATTTCGTCGAGGGCGAGCTCGATGACGGGGTCGATGTTGGCGGGCTGGTTGCGGGATTGCCATTCGGTGATGTTGAAGGAGGCGGGGCGGTCGACGGGGACGGGGTCGCCGCGGAAGAGGTCGGGCATGACGGTGTAGTAGCTGGGGAGTGTCAGGGTGGAGAGGTGGTGGGGTGGGAGGTGGCTTACCCTTGGGCGCCGAAGGAGTCGGCGACGAGCTGGGAGTTGATGAAGTTGATGCCGAAGATGTCGGTCAGGAAGAGGACGCCGGTCTCAGAGTCGGCTGGTCCGGAGAAATAGACCTGGGCTGTAAGGATGTTAGTAGCTGGACCGTGGGAAGACATGGAGTAGAGACTCACTGTCGCCGGCAATGTTCCTGAGCTCTCCGCTGGCCTCACCAGTCTTGAGCTTCACATCGCAAGAACGTCCCTTGCCTCCTCTCGCCGAAGCCACCGCTCCAAGCGAGCTGAGTAGAAGTAGGCTGGATAAGATCTGCATACTGGCCAAGGACAAACTCAAAAGTGTTTCGCTATACAGCTACTTGATGGAGATGCGAGCAAAAAAGTAGGAGGGAGGCCCTACCATAAATATGTTTCACAAACAACTACATCACCTCATCGCCATGGCGCCTGCCAGATGCAGGGCCCTTGCTGGGCGATCACCTCCTTTGGTCGATTAGAAATTCATCTGTCAGGCACGTTTTCCACGAATGCCAGTGGAGAAAAGTAGGACGTGGAACGATGAAGTGGACACTATAATTTGCTTGGCCTCCATCACCATCGGTCAGATGAATCTGGGCGCGGGGTCCATCATTTCCGACCTCGCTTGACGTGATCTACGAGTATTCTACTCTTGTCATCTAACGATAACTATACTCTTGGCAATACGCGGCACTCCATCTCAATGTCCCCGAATTTCTTTGCGAATAGTCCCAGCGCTTTGATCGGGAAGATGAACTTGTAGTTGGGGTACGAGATCATGCTGTGACCGTTAGCGACATTCCTCGGCGAAATGCAGTAATACTCACCAGCTCTTGTTAAACACCCCTTCGATACCTTCTTGCAACCACTCCCCATTCTCCTGCTGTCTCTTCATCAACAACCGCACCGCCCTCTCGAGTGGTGCTCTCTCCGGAAAGCCCGCCTCGATCATGGCAATCACTGTCCATGCAGTATTGACAACCTGACTCTGCTCATGCTGCGTGTAGACTCCCACCTCGCAGCTCTTGTACGTCTCTCCCCACCCACCGTCCTCCATCTGCTTGTCCAAGAAGAACTTGCACCCTCTTCGAACCCGCTCGCTATTCTCGTATGTCTCACCCACGGATGCCAATGCCTCGAGAGCAAACATGCCTGCATACGTAAAGCAGATGCCCCAAGCACCATACCAGGACCCATCAGGCCGCTGTGCCCGTCGGATGTACTCCACCGCTCGCTGCTTGAAGTGCTTGATCTCCTCGGCTCGGTAGTCAGGGAAGTATTTGTTGAACAGACTCAACGCTGTAACGACAGCAGTGGTGCACTCGACGTAGTCATACTCAACCATGATCTTGCCAAAGACCTCGGCTGCGTTGAGCATCTCCATCCACTCCCCTGCACGGGCGGGCTCGTAGCTGGAACAGCCACCGGAGCCTTCGTTTTGCATGGTAAGTAAGATGTCGATGGCAATTGTGATGCGCTCGGCCGGTACGAGGGCTGGGTAGTCGCCTGCATTCTGGAGGAGCATGACAGCGCGGACGCCTTCGGCTGTGCAATCGGAGACGGTGTAGGATTGGTTTTTGGTCGAGAAGCCCCAGGCGCCTTTGTGAGCTTGTCGATAACATTGCTGGAGGTAGGGAAGTTCGTCGAGCATTTGTTGCGATTCGACGTACTCGAGAGCTTTCATGAGGACAGGGCGGAATTCAGGGTCGAGGTGTAGGTCGGCAGACATTGCGGCTTGAATGGCGAAGGCTGTGTCCCAGGTCTGTACACCATTCGTACCGTTCACGAGCATACCTTCGTCCTTGACCCAGATATAGTCGTTCATGCGGGCGACGTGCATCTTGAATGAATGCGAGTCAGGGCCTTCGCGTACATAGCATGCCAGCATATTCATCGGCGCATTCACAGGGGCCAGATCGGCGTAATCAGTGTTGATGTCTTCGCGCTGGATGAGCCACCACACCCAGTCTTCCGCTCGCTTTGCAAGAGACGATGTGCGGAGGAAGGGAATCCAGATGAATACAAGCAAGAAGTTGATGAGGTTGAGCAGCCACGACTTTGGATGGTAGTTGTCCGCGGCAGATATCGAGTTGCGATGAGAGGCGAAGTTGATAGTCTCGTGTGGCTGTGTGAATAGTTCTTGTCGTAGCTCCCGTACCAGTTCTGTCTCCGGCATTACCCATCTCCGACTCCAGACGAAACTCATACCAAGGAACACCATCCTCATGTGGATCCACCATCTCCACGGAGCAATCGGTACCCAGTCCGGAAGTAGCCACAGCTCAGGAGGCACAGGGTTGACGATCTCCCATTGCATGACTCCCATGACACTCAGCCAATACTTCGCCCAGTGGGGACCATAAATGGCACCACCAAACTTGTGAAGCGTCGCTCTCGCCCTCGCCATTCTGGGATCGTCCTTGTCTGCACCACATATCCGAAGAACAACATAATTCATAGCGCAACCAAACACCGAGCTCTCGCCCTCGATGTGCAATCCCCACCCACCATCCTCAGGATTCTGCCGAGCGAACAGGTAGTTTCGAATCTCGATCTTGTAATGCTCCGGGATAGGCGTCGAAGTGGCATACCAGCATATCACCACGCCAGGTAGCAGGAACATTGGTCCACCGTACTCACATGACCAATTTCCAATGTCCATTTGAAGGTTCGAGAAGAATGAGAAGCCATTCCGAGCTGCCTGGAGGGGTGTCCGTGGGCGTGGAAGTTTTGGTAGTCCTGTCGCGAGACCTAGGTGGTACTTTTCACTGACTGATTGAGAGGTTGATTTGGCTTCTAATGGCGATGCGTAATGCCAGATTTGCTGTCCTCGTTCGGATCGCAGACGCCATCGTGTGTAGTCGGTCTTTTGGTCTCTGGCGGTGGACTTTGCTGCACCGTTCAGGTGACCATTGCCATTGGGAATATGGCCATTCGACTTGAGAGAGACCTGTTTACCCATGATGAGGGGCGGGATGTGATGTTTCGACAATCAGGTCATTGGATTCGTGGTTTTGATGGTACACAGTGCTGTTCCGATATCATCCAGCAATATCGGTCGAACAGGAATTAGGGCAGCTGCAAGAGGAATTGCAAAATCAGACGAATCGAGTTGATGTAGCGAACGCCGTATGACAATTTTGCGAGATTGTGGTCAATTTTGCTGATATTGAAGCATTCATGTGGCGTGAGCATTGTCCCAAAACAAAATCGTACGATGCACAACTTCATAAATTATGCATAACTGCGCTTCACCATAATGCATCAAGAAGTACGCTGAGGCACAATGGAACTTTCGAATTTAAGAGGCAACACTTTTCGAGCGCGTCATTGCATTCCTTCCGCGAACGAATGATATTTTCCATGACACAGAATGACACCTTTGCCGAGGAGTCGCTGTAAGCATTTTGCTCCTCCACCAGAACGCCACGCTATGCTTGATCCCGTCCTTCCCTGAACCTCAAATCTGGTTTAGAACTGCGGATCTTTTTCCAGAACAGCCGATACCAAAGCTGGCTTGTTCAACTCGTAAATCTTCGTGCCCATAACCTCTCCGATCACGTCGATCAGCCGGGCCTTCAGTTCCTCACCCTCCGGATGGCCATTTGTGCTATCGATCGCATCTCTCTCCAGCAATCCAAGAACCTTCGTCAGAAGAAGTGCCACCATCTCCGCCTGTGACTTCTTGCTCTCGTCCTCCAATCCTGACTTGAGCAAGACGTCGTATGCTTTGAGGTTAGGGAGAAGTAGGATGCGGACTCCCGCAGGACCAGAGACCCCTTCTAGACCAAGGATGGCGCCATAGTGAGAACCAAATGTCTTGTGCGAATCGAGGAATGTCTTCAGGCAAGAACGCGCAATGCGTGGCTTGAGCGTCGATGTAGTTGTGCCATACCTCTTCGCAATGCTGCGCAAGAGCGACGAAGCAAGGTCGCGTAGCTCGAAGTGGGCATTCGGCCCATCAGATGTGCTGTTTCCAAGGTGCTTGCCGGTCAAGCATGTTAGTACCGGGGGTACCAAGGAGGCCACGTAGGGCGTGATGTGAAGGCTCGGATTGTCCAGAAGCGCCGCAAGCAAGTGCATCATCTGTCCGAGGACGAAAAGATTCTTCAGACTATGCGTAACCTTCTCCGCCACGAACTGGACAAAGTAGGGAACCAGCTGGTGGAGCCCAGGATCCGATCGCAGACTTGCAAAAGCAGCTTCTCGGTATTCGTCGTTGGTCTCGTCCAACACTGCTTGCGATATCCGCTCAAAGTATAATTGCAGCTCTTTCGACAGTATGTGCTTGACCAGAGGTTTGACGGTAACATTATCGTTGCCGCTGACAGCCGCAAGATGGGGATTCGCGCCAGGACCTTTAGGAAGCAATTCTTGTTGTCGCTGGTCTGCGGCTGTCGGATTCTGTGGTATGGATGGCTGAACTCCTTCCACCGCGAGCCAATGTGCCGTCAAGGTCATCTCGCGTGGAACTTTGGGTAGCGGCGCATTTATGAGCTTCTCAAAGTCGATCTCTTCGTCTTCAATGTAGAAGAGGGATTGGCCTGGTCCTATCGAGGCCTCGCCAAATCGCAGTGGTCGCGTCGAATCGTAGCCGTAGAGTGGCTCGACATCAAGCAGTCGTAGCGCTTGTGATACATCTTGTGTCGTCAATGTCGTCCTTTTCCCATGGCGCATGAATTTGAGGGCTTCTTCGATGACTTGGCCAATCCTGTATTCTACGTCTCGCGCGAGCTGTTCCACCACATCTTTATTGAGAGAGCCGATACCGACTGATTCGGCGACATCGACCACGTTGTCGGCATTCCAGACAGACATGGTCGAGGTCGTGGCAGCTAGGAGCTCGAATGTCCAGAAAGTGGAGCAAAGGTGAGTGCTAGAGCGCGGCTTTGTCCATCACAGTGTGAGCGTCGCATGTATTTCGGGACTTCTTTCTGGGGTCACGTAACCAGTAAGGTCGCGCGAATACTATTGTTGTTTCGTGAGTGGTGATTCATTCTCTTGGGAACTGTACTGCGACAGACTTCCGACTCCGAACTGACATTCAACCCTAACCCTGATGAAGCATGTGCGGAAATGCAGATCATCGGGCACGTGTTAGGGCTTTGTGGATCACTTATTTGGGAACGTGGTCTCATTCCTCCCACCATGGTTCATCAGGTTTGGGAATGGATGGCAGACATCATTACTAGCCCGAAGGCTGTGCGCTGATATGAGGTTGCAGCGCAATCGCACTCCTTTAATTGCGGTCGCTATGCTCAAGATGCATTTGGATGATTGCACCAGGCCTCGGCCAGGCGACCGACTATCTGCATACAGTCGGCTCTGCACAGCCCTTCAATTGCAGATCTGCTCTTAGGTGTCAGCATTTCCTTATGCTCGGCTCTCATTCTGGAATTGCGTTTGGCGCTCGTGCGAACCAAATTTCCTCCTGTTTCTAACCCATGAGCCTGGTCCGATGTTTGAAATTACCAAGATTCCTCCAGGCACTCGAGAGACATTCATGGATCGGATGCATCATTTTCGGTTTCTGTAAGATTGCTGCCAGGAGAGGTAGCCCTTTTGTGAGGGCAATTGGCACGCGACTCCCTTCTTTATCCATCGTGCTTGACCAAATCAGCAGTGTGACTTTGAACTCTCGCTTTTTGGCCTTTTACAGCACTTCGAGATGCCCACAGACAAGCCAACTGATACCACGCCCGGCAGCAATCCGTTCACTCCCGCCGGTGCAGTCTCCGCTAATCCTTCACCAACCAAAGACGAATACTTTGATGCGCCAATAAGTACAACAGATCCCAAGAAGGCAGCGCCGCCAGAGTCGCCTCCAGACCCTCGACTCGGTGGTCATAATAAGGAGTCTGTCGAGCTTGATGATGCCATACGATACGACTTATCCCCTACTGCATCCTCCACTACATCTGAAGAGTATGTGGATGCTATTCGTCCTGCGCCTTCCGCAAATGCGAGTCGGACATCGGTAGCGAGACCTGGTACTAGTGGCGGACTGCCAGCTCAGACTCTGTCGACAAAGGCCAGCTCTCGAAGTCTGCCTTCCCTACGCAGACCGGAGACACGACTAGCTCAGAAAGAAGCACATCCATGGCAACACCTCGGCATCACCCTAGGCTTACCCATGATCCTTCTCTTCGATCTAGCAATACCCTGCATCGTATACTACACATGGTATAATAGGTCAGTCTCGAGATGGGAGGAAGACTGTCGATACCAGTTTCGGGATCGCCCATGTGAACTGCCGAAGCCCGAACTGGACAAGACAATCATGGGAGCCGCGGTGGCTTGCTTCGGCTTTGGGGAGATCTGGATCTTGGGAGCTAGAGTCTGGCGGCTATTCTTTCGACAGGAGGAGTGCGCACCATTACTGTCGAGGAGTAGATGGGAACTGGACGCGACTAGCTGGGTCTACCTTGTTGCCGTGCTGATGGCCCTCATTCCTTTCGTCGTTGGATCCGAGCTCGTCATTCCCAAATTGTACTTGTACGGGCCAAGCTTCATCATGGTCTTTCTCGGAATATTGATGGTCATATCCTTCTTTCCCTTCAAGTTGCCTGTAGGCATTAATTCACAACCACGCGGATCCCGCATGCGACCTTTCATATACTACGCAGCCGAGGACTTCATCGCTGTGGACGGACTGCAAGATCGAGAGTTCAGAATACGTTATAATGAACGGTACGAGGAGAACAAGTCCTTCCGGAGATTCTTCTACTTCCTTACCATCTGGTGGATCTTTGGCGTCATGTTATACGAAGGAGCCGTGTCAGCAATCATCTGGTTATTACCCTTTCACTACGCATTTGGAGCGAGTCTCGGAGTTCTGTTTGGCTGGATCGCCACATGGGCGCTATGCACTTATGGATTCGTAGAATGGGAGATGAGGAGGGAAAATAAGGCGTACGAAGCTGCGGCTCTGGAGGCTTGATCGACATTGAAGCTTGTAACATGCATGAACTGCCACGCTCGGGACAAATTAAGCGGTACACACCACCCAAACTACCAGAACTTGACAGTGGCACATCTCCTTCTATATACCTAGTGATGCTCCTATACCTGGTAGTATGATATCCAGTACTACTAGATATATGACTATCAAGCCAGGTACATGGGTTCTTGTAGAGAGCGTCTGGTAGTTCAATATACAGCTACCGTCTGCTTTCTTAGGTGTACCATTTAATTTGTCTCGAGCGTGCTGCCTCGGTATATACGATAGATCTGTTTAGAGCGGACCATGGACGAGATCTAATTCCTCCAATCGTGCGTGCTTTACGAGGTCCACTTCAAGGGCTGAAACGACTTCCTCCGAACTTTATAGTAGATCTTACTACTGAGAATACCCATTTGGTGAAGAACCCACAACACGGACATGGTTCCCGACCACGTCAGGAAGGTGGAGGAAGTGGAGGAGACTTTGTCGGGCAACATACTCCGCCCTTTGTACAGTTCAGAGTATGATACTCCGCCGCTGTGGCTGCTTATTAGTCGGTTTCAAGGCGTTCTCGAAACAGCTGACGCCGGGATGCGGAGCTTGACAAGAAGCTTGAAATGAAGGGGTTCACCTTTTCTCCTCCAACACTTTCTATCACATCTGGTGGTTGGCTTGAAGAATTATTCCGATCTGTGTCATGTTTGTAACGAATGTATCACAGAAGCAGTGACAATCTAGAGGTATGTATAAAGGTAGTATTCCCATCCTGATACCCTCAACCACGACATCACTGCCAGTCAGCTCTATTACCCTTCGCACACATTCGCCATGGGTTTTCTCAGTACCGTCAGCGCCATCGCGTCAATTGCAGCATTTGCTTCTGCCAACTCGGACTTCGTCACACTTGCCACTCGCGGCTCCGCTTGGATCCAGGAGGCAGATGCTACTGTGATACTACCAGCCATACCCAACCCAGTCAACGGCCACAACTCATTGTGGAGTGGTATCTACACTGACAACAACTTGTCATTCATGCAAGGTGTCAGCGCTGTTGGACCTGGCGAGTACGTTGGCAATTGAGAAGACCGTCACGCATAGGACGCTGATGGTCATGACAGTACTTTCTGTGGTCGTGCTGGAACCACTGCCTGGTGCAACAACGCCTACACACTCACTGGGCAAGCGCCGAGTAAGATCTGGCCGTTCTATCATGTGGACTGAGCTGACATCCTCCTAGACTGGAACGTCCACAATGGCAAGTCCGTCACAGCCGGTCCTGGATCCAAGGTCAGGACACATTGTACGCATTTCTCTTGATCATGTCGCCCCTCCTTCTGATATAATCTGCAGACAAGCTCAACCCCTCGACACAGCTATGGGACCAGAACATGTACATCGACGGCAAGCTTGTGTCGACCGTTTCCATGAGTACGTTGCCTGCTCTAAGCCGAGGGCTGCATGGTCACTGAATTCCTACCAGGCAAAGGCGAGCACGGCAACATCTTCTACATCTCCATCGAGTGCGCCGCCGGTAACTGTGCTGCTCACCCAGCTCACTGTATGTTGGATTGCACCTGATTCAAGGTCTCAAGACTAACACATTCTTAGCTTGGCAAGATGTCTCGATTGTCCTCAACCAGCCCGATCTGAACTTCAAACACAATGGTGCCTGGGCTTACGGAGCCACGGGAGGTGTCATGTCCACACCTGACTCTGGCAAGACCTGGAACTTTACCACCCTGAATGTGCCGGCGCAGAAGGCTCAGTAAGGAGAAGGATAAGGGTTGTCTTGTTGATGCAAGAGATCTGTGGCTTGTGTATAGTCAAGAGGGTAGGATAAGCTTCGGTCTCCGGGAATCCGGGCTGTATATATCCAAAAATCATGTACATACCTATCATGTCGAGCTGAGGAGGCTCTTCCAACACTGGCACGTACAGCCCATCTAAGGCGATTCGGATAACGCAGACTGTCTGTCAGAGTATCTTCGGATATTCATTGTAAGTTATGCACACATCCAAGGTAGGCGTTCGAAAAGTATGTTACATGTAGAAGTGAAGTTGCGAGTCCACCGTTGACCAAAATACATCGCCGCTCTCGGAGCTCGCCATATCAAAATCTTGGCAAAGTGACGACTTTCTCGATCTCTCCCCTCCACCTTTTTTCTCTGCCACCTCCCATCACTACTCCCACCATGCGTCCCTCCACGGTCCGCCGCTTCGGCACCACCGTCCTGCGGTCGGCCTCCCTCCAAGTCACCTCCCACCCCGGCGGCAAAGGCATCCCCATCTCCAAAGCCCAAGGGATCATGCAAGCGGGCTTCGTCGACGGTCCCTCCTCCCCACCCCCTCCCTCACCTCCCCACTAACCCCTCCCAGCAATCGGCAACACTCCCCTCATCCGCCTCAAACACCTCTCCTCCGAAACCGGCTGCGAAATCCTCGGCAAAGCCGAGTTCCAAAACCCCGGCGGCAGCGTGAAAGACCGCGCCGCCCTCTACGTGATCAAAGACGCCGAAGAACGCGGCCTGCTGCGCCCCGGCGGCACCGTGGTGGAAGGCACAGCCGGCAACACAGGCATCGGGCTCGCGCACGTGTGCCGCTCCAAGGGGTACAAACTCGTCATCTACATGCCCAACACACAGTCGCAGGGCAAGATCGACCTGCTGCGTCTGCTGGGAGCGGAGGTGTACCCTGTCCCTGCGGTGGCGTTTGAGAATCCCGAGAATTATAACCATCAGGCGAAGAGGCATGCTGAGAGGTTGGACAATGCGGTGTGGACGAATCAGTTTGATAATACGGCCAATAGGCAGGCGCATATTGAGACGACCGGGCCGGAGATTTGGGCGCAGACGGGGGGGAAGGTGGATGCGTTTACGTGTGCGAGTGGGACGGCGGGGACGATCGCGGGAGTGACGAGGTATCTCAAGACGGTGAGTGAGGGGAGGGTGAAGTGCTACTTGGCGGATCCGCCGGGGAGTGTGCTGCATAGCTATATACAGAGCGGAGGGGAGCTGAAGGAGAGGAAAGGGAGCAGTATTACGGAGGGGATTGGGCAGGGGAGGGTCACGGATAATTTGGCGCCGGATTTGGAGCTGTTGGATGGGAGTTTGCATGTGCCGGATGAGGAGAGTATTGAGATGGTGTATAGGTGTTTGGATGAGGAGGGTTTGTATCTGGGCGCGAGTAGTTGTTTGAATGTGGCTGCTGCGAGGAACGTGGCGAAGATGCTAGGGCCGGGAAAGACGGTGGTGACGATATTGTGTGATGGGGCGTACAGGTACGCGGATCGGTTGTTCAGTAAGAAGTGGTTGACGGAGAAGAAGTTGTTGGATGCGATACCCAAGGGTTTGGAAAAGTATATAGTATTGCCATAGATGTGCATAACGAAGTCACAGTAGACACGTAATTCGCAGGTGCGTTCAGATAGAAGTTGATTCATGGGTAGCTTATGCTTGGTCTAGCATCTTTTGTACCCTCTGGTCTTCCCATTACCATTTATACGCCCGCCGAGACTGTGAACTCGAAGCTCATGTAGCTGAGAAAAGACCCATAACGCCATGCAGAAAATCATGCCCGGCCGATGCTCATCATGTTTTGTTCCCCCTTCCCGTGTGCTAGGTGCAAGGTCGTGAAAAGTGAATGGCTGTCGTAAGCCGGGTATCGTGAAAGACAGACTATGTAGGTGGTGGTGAACCGAATGGATCTTTGTCGTCTAGACTGCAGATGCATTGCTTGTGCCGCTCCACTCAAGTGGTCTTGTTGTTGTTGTTATTGGCCGAGGTGGTGGCGGAGCTGCAGACAGTGCCGGAGGACGAGGTGCTCCTAGACATGCTGGTCGGGGTACTGTCGGCGCTGCGAGTGAAGGCCGAGAAGAAGCCGGCGAAGAAGCCAAAGCCGGCGCTGGGAGAGGCCATGGGAGTGTTGCAGGCGCTCTGTGGCTGTCCGAGTGCGCGGGCGGCGCGCTCCATCTCTGCCTTCCTAGCTCTTGCTTCCCTGATCTCCATCTCGCGCTCCTCAATGTAGCAGGCTGGAAGTGCGTCTGCTGGGAACATTTTGGATATTTGTTGTTGATGTTGTGTTTGAGGAGGGGTAAAGTCGAAGGTGCCTGGAGGAACTCGAAAGTCAGAGGTTGGTGATTTTGAAAGAGAAATATCCGACTGAGACTTGGTGGGGGATTCTCGTATCAGGCGTGATCGATGGAGTAACGGTCGCGAAAATTGGGAGATTTGATTATAAAGGTTCCGGTCCAGAGAGCAGACGTTACGTCCACGTGAGGTCGGTTTGAAATTTGGTGTGGATGGCGGGCGGCGGCGGAAGTCACGCGAAGAGTTTGTTCTCACCTTGTAAAAATCTTCGTCGCAATAAATCGCTGACTCTTGATTGATGAGTTGTGAGTTCTGGATGGAGGCGAAAGGTACGTCAGATGAAGAAGGAGGGCAGAGGACGTTGTTTTTGTCTTGGGAGGAAGGTAACGGCGGTGAATTGTAAGCGCGGCTGCTAGAATTCAGCAAGAAAAGGGTCTGGATGAATGCAGCGCGCGCCGCCGAGCTTCTGGAAGCGGTTCGCCGGCCGCCCAATCGTATCCACCCCCGCATTTTCAATCACACAATTCCGGCTGTAAATCCTCAGCGGTCCGTCTCCCAGAAGCCTCTCATTCGCCGCGACTGCGTCATTCCTAGACAACCTAGCAGCACATCCCCCGGTTTGACCTTGTCCGGACCTCGTGACGGTTTCTTGGAAATGCTGCGAACATGCTTGGGGAACATGACGATCGGCGCAACACTGCCTCAAGCCCGTCCAGGAACGTTGCGCTTCGTCACGCTCGTGTTGTGCTATGACCAGGAACAGCCCTGGATCTGCTGGGAAGGGCTGGAGATAGTACGGACGGATTAGAGTGGCAGTCACTGACCGCCGCAGGAGCGCACACATCAGTGGCTTCCCATCCCATCACATTTTGGCCGGTGCTAAGATCCGTCGATCGGAGATGGAAGGTAGGACAAAGCTGACAATTCATGGCTCTGCCACGCAGACAGCGGGACAAGAATGGCCACGGTTTTTTACTGCAAGCACCTGACTCGTGGACAACGATACGAAGGTTCATGCAAGATCGTCGGTAAGTACTATTGAACAGGCTCCTGCGACGTGGACATCGGGATTGAACCGTCCTAAATATCACGAGGTACAGTGCCTTTGGAGTTCAGGACCGATTGCTTGCCAGTCTGGCGGTGTCCACGAGTTGCTCGAGATGTGCCTGAAGTGCGAAAGCGGCTCCGAAGTTCCTGCATGACTTGCTCTAACCCTATTGGTCCGCTTGCTCGCTGATTGTTTTGTTTACCGTCGGATTTGCGGGGCAGACCACCGTCACATTCGAGCTTTAGTTGCAGACAGTCTTCAATCTATCATACTGGTCGAATTACCTCGCGAGCATCGCCAGTCATGCCTGGTCGAGTTTCTGCACGCGCATCACGCGCTTCTACGGGACAGGCGGCCCCAACACGAAAATCGTCGACGCAAACACTCAAATCCGCGCGTAGCTCGACAGACCACCGAGCATCGTCCTCTCCAGTCGCAGATGTACCAGATGAAGGCGCCTCGACAGCCTTACGCAAGCACATTGGCGCCATCTTCTCGGACAGTCAGAAGTCTACTACCGGCCATCGCAAGCTAGTCATCAATCTACGCAAGATTCAAGAGTCATGCTGTTACGAGCCAACGAGCAAGAAGGGAAGACAAGACGATCAATTCGATGAGGAGGACTTCAACAATGAATTTCTGCGCTGTATCCTGCGGCTTTTGCCAATCAGAAAGTCAGAAGCAGCAGGGGACAGAGTAGTACGCTTCCTTGGTGTATTTCTTCGCGTGGCATCAGACAAGGATAACGCTCTTCTCGCGGACCAGCAAGATGAAGACACTACAACCCTACCAGAGACTCCGACGTCTCGTCTGTCGAATCTGGTCTTCTCAGCTCTGCTTCAGTTCTTCAACACAAAGGACAAGGTAGTGCGATTCAGGGCGACGCAAATCACCAGCCACATGATCAACATCTTGGACGCTCTGGACGATCAGCTGTACCACGTGTTGCGTCTCGCTCTTCTCAAGCGCATTCATGACAAGGAAGCTTCCGTTCGCATGCATGCCATTTATGGTCTCACGCGCTTGGCAGCAGACGTGGAATCTTCTGAGCCAGAAGCATCCGACAGCGAGGACGATAGCGGCGCTGCTGGGGTTCTGGAGAAGCTGCTCATCTTGCTGCAGAATGACCCTTCTGCCGAGGTGCGCCGATCACTCCTCCTCAACCTCCCTTTGGTACCGAAGACTCTGCCATATCTACTCGAACGAGCTCGAGATCAGGACGCTGCGACCAGACGTGCTCTTTTCGCGCGGCTTCTTCCAGCACTAGGCGACTTCCGGCATCTTTCCCTGACACATCGCGAGAAATTGCTCCGGTGGGGACTACGCGATCGTGACGAAGCAGTGCGAAAGGCGACGGCGAAACTATTCCGGGAACGCTGGATCGAAGATTGCGCAAAGCTACCTGCAGCGGGTGCCGCTGAGGACGCTGAAGGTACGAAGAAAGATGCAAACGCAGCAGCTGCGCCCAGCATCGAGGCGTTGCTAGAGTTGCTGGAGAGAATCGACGTGACCAACAGCGCTGCTAACGGCGTCGCTCTCGAGGCCATGTTGGAGTTCTGGGAGGGAAGACCAGACTACGTCAGCTACGTGGACTTTGAACCCACGTACTGGGAAGAGCTGACACCCGAGAGCGTTTTTGTCGTCCGCACTTTCAATGATTTCTGCCGCAAGTCTGAGAATCGAGATGCGCGAGAGCAGGGACGCCTCATGGATTTACTGGAAGGCAAAATGCCAGAGGTCACCAGGTTTGGGTTTCTGTTGGAGAGAGAGATCAAAGCACTTGTCGACACGGTCCGAAGAGCAGCAAGTGGTGGGCCGGATGGTGATGGCGATGAAGAGGCCGAAGAAGAGAGTGTCAGCAGAGAATTCGTGGTCGAGCAGATGTTGGCCATGGCTTCTACCTTTGACTACTCGGATGAGGTCGGCAGGAGGAAGATGTTTGGTCTGCTTAGGGACGCAATGGCCATGCCTGAACTTCCTGAAGAGGCCACGAAGCTGGTTGTAGAGGTCCTGCGACTGGTTTGCGGTGACGACAATCAGGGCAAAGGCGAAAGGGAATTCTGCGGAGTTGTACTTGAGGCCATTGCCGAAGTCCATGACACCATCATGGGCGAGGATGAGAAAGAAAAGAGCGAGGAAGGCGACGAGAGCTTCCACTCTGCACGCAGTGAACTCAGTGCTGGTTCTGGCAAAGGCCGCAACAAAGTTGTGCAGGATGCTGACGGTGACATGAGCATGGACGACGGGGTGGACGAGGAAAAGGCAATTCGAGAGATCATGGTCAACATGAAGTGCCTGCATATCGCGCAGTGCATGCTTCAGAATGTCCAGTGCGATCTCGAGGCGAACGTTCACCTCGTCACCATGCTCAACAACCTCGTTGTGCCAGCTGTACGAAGTCAAGAAGCACCTATTCGTGAGCGAGGTCTCATCTGCTTGGGTCTCTGCTGCCTTCTCGGCAAGGTGTGTTCCACCTCTTCCACTACAATGGCTCATCTAACATTCTTAGAACCTTGCCCAGGAGAATCTGACCCTCTTCCTACACTGCTTCGCCAAAGGTCACCCCGAGCTGCAGATCATCGCCATCCAGATCCTGACCGATATCCTCACCACCCACCCCTCACTCCTCGCCCCATCCCCATCCGAGACCGACGCCTCCACACTCGACGCCTCACCCCTTCTCAAACCCGTCCTCAAAACCTTCTCCCGCGCCCTCAAATCCGAATCTCCCGAAGTGCAATCCACCGGCGCCACCGCCCTCAGCAAACTCATGCTCAGCCAATTGATCACCGACACCGATATCCTCCGCCAACTCATCATCACCTTCTTCGACCCAGACACCTCCACCAACGCCCAACTCCGCCAAGCCCTCTCCTACTTCCTCCCTGTGTACTGCCACTCCCGCTACTCCAACGCCGTGCGCGTCGTCCAAGTCGCCACCGGCGTCATCTCGCGCGTCGGCGGCATGCGGGAAGCTTTTGTCGAAGAAATGGACGACGAAAGCGGGGAGATGGTCACGACTGCTTTCGTGGGAGGACTGTTGGTGGACTGGACTGATCCGCGCAAGATCGTGGGGAGAGAGGCGCTGGGTCTTGCTGTGGAGAGTGAGGGGGAGACGACCTCGACTCATTTGCTGCTGGCGGAGCAGATCCTCGAACGAATGGTGACGAGTCAGACGAGCAAGGACGAGAGGAAGGTGTTGTTTGGGATGTTGGGGAAGCTGCATCTTGCCGAAAAGGGCCAGGGGCTCGAGGCGATCAAGACGGTGTTGGAGTTGGTGGCCGAGGCGACGGAGGCGAAGGTGGCGGGGGATGCGACGGGAAGGAATGTGTTGGCGAAGATTCAGGGGAGTTTGTTGAAGTTGGTGCATGATGCTGTTGGGGCGGAGAGGGGGGTTGAGGGGACGGAGGTGGATGTTACGGCTTTGACGGCTACGCCGGGACGGGGGAAGGGGAGGGGGAGGATGAGTGGAGAGATCAAGGAAGAGGAGGAGGAGGATGAGGTGACGATGCAGTTGAGGAGGGAGATGGAGGGGACGAAGATTGAGGAAGAGGATGAGGAGAGTAAGTTGACGGTGATTGGAGAGGGGAAGGAAGAGGAGAGTATGATTGATACGAGCCAGTTGCCGAGTGAGAAGGAGATGCAGAGTTTGATGGATACTTTGGATGATGAGGATGAGGACTTGTAGGCATGGATTGGCAGAAGGACGGGGGCGTTCGGGAGATACCTTTGTTTCTATCTATTTGTTCAGCTCTTCGTCTATCCATGAGAGTATGTGCATGAAATCATTGTCGACCGTGGATGAACTCGATGCGCATCTCCACGCCACCGAGCTTCTCAATGAGTGGTATTCGTGACTCGCCCTCGCCCTTTGTGTCAGTGAGCAACGTGAGTTCTGCTATCGCAGCATGCTTCCCATCTTGTGCCTTATCCGCGCTGATCCTGATCTTCGGCGAGTGCACTCCCTTGTCCTCATTCACAGCGTCAACACCCCACGTCACAGATTCACCGTCAACATCGCCTTCACTATCCACCAGTGCAGAATAGAACTTCTTGAAGGCACCCAGCTTGTTGCTCGGGACCGCAAGATCAAGCTGTCCCACGCCGAGCACACCGGACGGATGAGTGGTCAGCTTCTCGTCTTTCGGCACTCTCAGCTCTCGAGGCGTCACGTCGTGGCACCAGAACGGCACTTCCCCTCTCCTGACGTTCTCCGGGAAGGTGACCTTCCATTTGATCTCGACACCATCGGGTTTGATCCTCCCGCCTGCTCTAGGGTCCTGGTACTTCACTCCATCAAGTCCAGTGGCAGCTCGATCAATACGGCTGTTCACCTCATGGACGTCCTCCGCACTGTCTGAGGTAAAGGCCCAGTCAATGTATCCTGAGCCATGCTGGCCCCACCAGTGACCCTTTTTGTTCTCGGGGTCGTCGTTGATGAATGCAATGAGCTCGATATAGCTGCCGTCTTTGAAGACAATGAGCTTGTTCTCTGTCTTGCCGTCTGCGTGGCGGCCCCCGGGGGCGATGGTGAAGTTGGTGGTGAGCCAAGTTGGGAGGTTTTCTAGGTCGGAATAGGGAAGACCGACGATGATGTGGTCGATCTTTGGTGCCATACTCCAGCGACCCTGGAATTGACCAGCAATGACAAATGTGATGTTGTAGAATTGCACTCTCGTCGTATAGAACTCACGATTTGCAAGCAAAGCAAAACGATACGATTACCTTGAGCAAGAAAGGTTACAATGAGTCAATCACGAACCTCGATGGGGTGATCCACGACTGCCCCGCATTGCGGCTCTGTAAGGGTGTTTTCCATGATGCCATCATGTATTGTCCACCTGCATACCTTTCATCAAGAAGTCTGGTGCAGACATCTTTGGCTTCTACAACGGACCAAGTCATCTCTCTGCAAGGGTCTCATGAGTGCAACCTGGTGCCTTGCCTCATCGACACAGGCTAGCGAAGCGGCCCCAATGGCATAGCAACATCTGCGGCCGTGAAGAAGGTTGACCGTCGCTGCAAGGTACCTATGTCCTTGAATGCAACCAAGTGGATATGTTGTGGAACTGAAAAGATCCTGCAGCGGGTTGTCAAGGTCGAATTATGGGTCCCATGTTGTACGACCCTTCAGCTGTCCGAGCTTGGTATACGAGGCAGTCTTCTTGTGTTGCGAGATTGGGTCACCGGACGAGACGTCAAGCTGAGGGGTGTCATGAACGACCTCGGTGATCCCTCTACAGATTAAATGACAACGAAATGAAGAGAGAAGGTGATGGAAAACGGCAATGACCTTGACCGAAGGAACAAGGGAAACTCGAGGCGTTTGTGGCTGAAACTGGTGTGCGGCTCCGCGAGGAAAAAGAGCCGAACTGGTCCCCAAATCCGGGGAATGTTTTTATGTCAACAAGACGTCGCAGCAACCAAAACCAGAACTTCGCATGCGAACCGCACGGCACAACGACGACCCGCTATCCCTCTCAGTCACTCGCTGCATATTTGTATTCGATATAGCGCTCGCCGTGTAGCCAGGCCGAACCTTCAGTCGTTGCATCTCGTCCCTCACAGGCTTTCAACCCACGTCAAAACACACGCACGACCGCTTCGAGACATCATAACACCCTCAATGGAACTCAGCGCCCTACCAACATAGAGCCTCCAAATATCTTCAGTCGCATATATCAGTCTTCGTAATTTGTCACAATGGGGGGCCCTCCGCAGCAGGTCCCCACAAGATTTCCTTGTTGGTGCAGAGCTGTCTATTCATGGGGAGGAGAGGTATGCGATCCGGCGCATTACGATACTGCTGCGTGCTGACCAGTGCGACGTAGACTAAGCGAGATCTCGGGTTCATCGAAGGTGACTTGATCGAATGTCTCAACGCTGGTGACGGATCGTGGTGGACTGGACGATTACGAAGAGATCAGCGAGCAGTCGGCCTTTTCCCCTCCAACTTTGTCCAGGTCTTGGGCGAGGACTTTCAACCAGCTCCCATATCCAGGAACATCTCGCCTATGCCTTCTGTAAACCACGGCACACCACAGAAATCGAATAGCACTTTCCGCAAGCCATTTCAAGCATACGAGAAGCTAGGGTACAAGGGATCAGAGAACTCCTCAAGAGAGGGTACACCAGAGAAGGAGAAGCCAAAGTCCAAGTGGAAGCCATATTCGAGTATGAAGACCGCTCAAGCCCCCACAGGAACGATCAAGAAGAGCGCAAGTTCATCCCCTCTGAAACAGGAGAACGAATTCAGGATACCATCTCCGCCAGCAAGGACAGTCGCGCGCATGAAATCGAGGCCGCATAGCCCTGCACCTCCTTCTGCTCGAGCCCGATCTCCAGCACCACCTGGCGCATATCGTCCTGTCTCGCCCAATCCTATGATGAGACCAGTGTCTCCAGCCATTCCGAGAGCAGTATCTCCTGCGCCGAGTCAATACCGGCCACATTCTCCAAACCCACAGATGATGCGCCCGCATTCTCCAAATCCACAGATGGTACGATCTCATTCTCCAAATCCGCAAATGTACAGACCACAGTCAGCCATGGACTATCAACAGTATCGCGCCCCTTCACCGAACCCCGAACAGGAGTATTACCAGCAGGAGTACCATGACTCTCGAGCGCCATCTCCCCAGCCGTGGAAGCAGGACGACTACTACTCGAGAGCTCCTTCGCCTGCTTTTGATGTCGGATCATCGCCTCCGCCGCCGGCTCCCCCACCACATCGAAGCATCTATCAAAACAGTCGGGCACCTTCGCCAGCGCCAGGTCATGTCCAGCGAATCACTGATGGTAGTCATTCTCCCGCGCCTCCTCACTCTCCAGGTATGACGCCTTCACCGCTTCGAGATGCCATGAACGAAGTCATGTCCTCTCTTCATGATATGAGCGGCATCGCCAGAGAGCCATCCCCCGCGCCACGTGAACCTCGTAGTGTTTGGGCTCCAGACGCTTTCGAGGAGCTTGCAGGTCAATCGCATCAGCCATCGCGTGCTCAGTCAGCACTGGGCTTGAGTCGACACTATCAGTCCAACGACAGCGATTCAAATCCTTCTCTGCCTCCTTCTCGAGATGGTCCGCCTGTGCTCAGCAATTATGTCCAACGCATGGAGCAAAGACTTCGCCACACCAAGTCATCGGGAATGGACTTCTCAAGTGTCACAGATGACACCGAGACGATATCTGACCACCCGCCATTGCAGCAAGTTATGCGCATGGGTACTGGCGCTAGGCATCCCGAATCACGCACAAGCAATCGGTCCGAGTCTCAACGCCAGCGAATGGCTCTACATCGTAAGTCAGCGTATGAACTCGGAGCTCGCAGCGGTCTAGGACGGAAGGACACCACCAAATCGAGCGCCACTTCTTCATCTTCTGGTTGGCAAAGCAATGCCACAACCAGTAGCAGCAGCACGAGCGCTACATCACAGTCCTTGATGTCCAAGTCCTCGGCTGGAGCCGTCAGTGCTACCAGCGCCGGCTCCTTGTCAAGAAGGAAGTTTGGTATGGGCAGCTTGAAATCGCGACGACCTCTCTCTGTGCTCTCTTCACGTTCTCAGACAGACCTACACGAGGACATGTCTCGTCCATCCCGACCTGCTTCGCCCATGTCAGGCCCGAGTTATCATGCAAGCCACGCAAGTCAGTCTGTTGCGCCTACACCTGTTGCAGACTGGACTACCAATCCGATGGAATCGGCAGGCATTTTGGGTGGACTATCAGCACCAAAGGCAAAGAAGTCTGGTTTCTTCAAAAAGATGCTTGCAACTGCAAAGACTACGGCAAAGACTGGCGCGGCCAATGCAAGATCTACGATTGGGTCCAGTAACGGGTCACGTCCATCATCCCGAGCAGGACCAATGGTTCGCAAATCAATGATTCCTGACGGCGTGACGGCTATCTCGCATGAGGACGCAAACCCGCTGGGATCTTCTGCACATCGCGACATGGGTCTTGGAGGTGGGTCAGAGTGGATGCAAGTGCGGCGAGACGTGAATCGCTCAAACAGTCTTTCGCGCAACGAGCGTCTGGAACGTGCAGAGAGGTGTCAGATGCTGGATGTTCTGGTGATCAAGCCTATCGAGGAGCTTCTGGATCAAGCCGAAGGCGACGAGTCTCTCGATGGTCTGCCTGTCAGCGAGCCTACAGATTTCCAGCAGCCGAGTCTGGCATTGGTGGACAAGAGTACCAGGTTCATTACAGCCATACCACCAAGTACAACACCACAAGCGCTCGCTCAGACTTACTTGTGCCGACCTTTCAGAAGCGACGTCCAAAGACTGAGAGCCATCTTCACCTGGGTAAGCGAACGAATTACCTGGGAAGAGGACTTCTTGGGACCGATCGAGACCGGAAGAGTTCTGCAGACCAAGAGGGGCTGCAGCGAAGAGATTGCAAACCTGGTGCGGGACTTGTGTGTTGCTGTTGGTCTGCACGCTGAGGTGGTACAAGGGTACTTAAAGGCACCTGATCAGCCATATGATCAAGACGCCTTGAGTAGACCAAATCATTGGTGGAACGCCGTGTTATGCGATGGCGAGTGGAGGATCATGGACTGCAGTCTTGCTGGACCGACAAACCCGAGGAGGGGCGAGTACAGCAACGCGAACAACAATGTGGCGGAGAGCTGGTGGTTTCTAGCAAGGCCGATGGAGATATGCTACACTCATGTCCCTTGCAGATTCGAGCAGCAGCACATCTGCCCACCGATCGCTCCGGAGATTCTTCTCAATCTTCCATGCGCTTGTCCGCCTTACTTCCGACACGGTGTTGAGATGGTCGACTTTGAGACGAGCATGCTGCATGTCGAAGGCTTGGAGATGACGCACCTCAAGCTGGCGGTTCCCGAGGATGTGGAGTGTGTGGCGGAGATCGAGGCCAGAGCATTTGCACGCGATCACGACGGCGACCTCTTTGAGAGTGGCGACATGGTTCGCAAACCCGCCTTTGCCCAACCACAATGGATCGGTGGCCGCAAGATCTTCACCGTCAAGGCCATCCTCCCAGGCGATGAAGGGACCGGCGTTCTCAAGATCTACGCCGGCAAGCGCGGTCTCATGGTAAGTCGTTCCGTCACTCTTAGTCCCTCCAACCCCGCTAACTCTCCCAGCACTCCACCTCCTCCAACCCTCACCCCCTCGCCCTCTCCCTCGCCATCACCCACTCGGGCACCAACCCCCCCTTCGCCTTCCACACCCGACACCCCACCCCCCACGCCCAACGCCACGACCTCTACGTCGTCCAACCCCAATGCCACCGCCTAGTCATCAACAACACCTTCGTCTTCTGCATCCGTCAACACCCCTCCTCCCTCTCCCGCTTCACCCCGGACACCTGGGGCAGCTCCAACGGCACCAACACCTCTTCCTCGTCCCACTCCCGCAGCCAATCCTCAATGGGCATCCGCCCCGTGTCCCCCAACCCTTACGCCCGCCCCACCAGCGCAATGAGCATGCGCTCCACCTTCAGCGTCAACACCGTCTCGGCATCAGTGGCAGGGAGTAATTTCTCCTCGGGCAGCGATACCGCCACGGGAGGGGGGATGAGCGAGAAGCAGCTCAAGCCTGCGAAGCTGGCGGTGCAGAGTCCGAGTGGGAAAATTATACGTCTGACGCGCAAGCAGGAGTATCTTGGTAAGGAAGAGGAGGGGGGACAGGGGCTGGGGAGTAGTTGGGAGACGGTGATTAAGGTGGGAGAGAGGGGGACGTGGAGGGGACTGGTGTTGGCGGATAGGAGTGCGAGGTGGTGTGTGATGGCTGAGTGGGAGTGTATTTGATTGGTTCATGTTATGGTCGACGGGGAGGCGGGGAAAAGAGGACAGGTGAAAGGGGGAGAAGGATGGTGGGAGGCTTTCTTGTGTATACATAGCATGACCTGGAGTTTGGGCATGGACAGGGGTGATCATGATGCATCTTGGGGGAGATAGGCTTACGCAAAGGGCGCGAAGATACTGCATCACAGCGTTGCATGGCAAACAGATATGCATTTTGACTTTCCCAACTTCCGTGTACCAATCGCGCGTGGCAAGTTCTGTTGTCTACCAATTCCAAAAGGGTATCAAGGAAACACACGCAGCCTGTTGAGAGGCGCTACTCCATCCCAAGCATCATGTATATCGCCAACACCAATCATGCTTTTTTCTCGTTTCACACATTGCCATCTCGGCTTCCTTCCCCTCCCTACCACCCACCCAATCCCTTTCTATGATGAATATCCCCCCCCCCATCCCCCCCCCCCCCCCCCCCCCCCTGCTGGACACCCTACCTCCTATTCAACAAATTCAAAAACTCCTCCCTCGTCTTAGCCGTACTCCTCATCCTCCCCAGCATACAACTCGTCGTCGTCACCGCCCCCGTCTTCTGCACACCCCGCATCACCATGCACAAATGGCTCGACTCCATCACCACCGCTACACCCTGGGGCTTCAGCACCTCTGATATGGCGAGCGCGACTTGCTTGGTCAGGCGCTCCTGGACTTGTAGCCGGCGGGAGAACATTTCTGCGATGCGGGCGATTTTGGAAAGGCCGATGACGCGGCGGTTGGGGATGTAGCCTATGTGCATCTGGGGAGGGGTTAGTTGGGAGGGAGGACAGGGGAGGTGGAGGGGAAAGGGGGAGGCGTACCTTGCCAGTGAAGGGGACGAGGTGGTGCTCGCAGAGACTGAAGACTTCAATGTCCTTGACGATGACTAGCTCGTCGTGGTCTTCGTGGAAAACGGCGCCGTTTACAATGTCCCGGAGGTTCTCTTCGTAGCCTTTTGTGAAGAACATCATGGCTTTGGCGTAGCGTTCTGGGGTGCCGTAGAGGCCTTCTCGGTCGGGGTCTTCGCCGATGCATTCGAGTAGGGTGCGGACGGCTCCGGAGAGCTTCTTGAGTCGTTCTTCCTCTTGCTCGGGGGTTTGCTCCAGTCGGTTTCTGGTCCCGGTACCTGGAGAGGTTAGGTGGTGACTGAGAAGGCGAGAGGACATAGCTTACTTGGCCAGCTGAGGCCGTCGAAATCTACTGTGGGGTTGTGCGTGTACGGGCTTGTACTTCGTGAAGAGGTTGCTGGTGGAGTTGGCGGTACTGCGGTGTCCCGTGGATCCCTTGCGGCCTCTTCCTCTACCCGCTCTGTCTTCTGCTCCTCCTTTGACTCCGTGCTGGGTGATATTTCGCCATACTCGAGGTCAATCGGGTATTTGCGTGGTCCCATGGAGGACCTGATCGCAGCGAAGGCACTCTCTCTTTCCCGGGTGTCCCGCGCGACTTGGTTTGCTGGAGTTGCTGACTTGCCTTTCTTCATGTGATGAGGTATCGCTTTGGGGCGTTCGTCTCTGGTAGAGTCCTCCATGATAGTCGAAATAGGTCCCTATAAAGTCGGTACCCCACGGAACTCTTGGGCTCTGCTTATATGTGGTAGGATGATTGCACGGGTCGCCTGGATCTGTTCACTGGAAGTAGTTGGAGAATGCTGCTTGTATATGGTAGAAGAGATAGTCCATGGTCGCTTCGAAATCTAGTGTGGAGCTATTTGCAGCATGACTAGGCCTTTCGAGGGACCTGCCACATGTCGCGATGAGATATATTACAGGGTTCGCTCGCCGGGTGAAAAGTTGCTCGGAGAATTACTGAAGACCGCGGGACAAACGAACCCCATTCAAACTTTAAACGAAGACCGTCATTGCCCGCTGTTCGCCGAAGACCCTGCCAAGCTCCCGGCCCTTTCACGACTTCACCTGCGCTTCTGCTTCAACATCTTGCACCAACAGAGTATCTACTGTGAAGGATCCAAGATATGGTGCTCCATCAGGTATACGGATTTGACGGTGGGGCTGGGAGCAGCAAGAATCTCACTGTACGAAGAGGTTGGACGCGCTCACTAGTGTCATGGCCGAAATGTTGGGACACACCACAATTTCTTGCCCGAGACACTGCGATGCCATGTTCCATGCCTGGCATCTCCTTGGTCACTTTGGAAGGCAGATCAACCACATGAATTGCACAATGCCGCTGAGACACAGGATGCCGAAATGACCAGTCGGCAGTCTCGACGTCTATGCACTGACCGTACTCGCATCACATTCGGAGCAGCAAGATGCTTGACCGCAGACTTCATGAGAATGAGTGAACGAGATACCTACACTAACTCGAATCGCTCACCAGCAATATCTGAAATTGTGCGTTGGATCGCTTCTGGAAGGAGAGGCACGTCCTTGCCGGCACCGCCAGCAAAACCGGCACACTGAGCTGTTATTTTGTTGTCTCGTGTGGCGTGGCAGCTCCACCAACTTCGAGGACGATATTACGATCATGTCCAATCTGCATGGATACTTCATCAACCCTGTTCTGGAACCCGACACTCTGGCAAAGCTATAGAGGAGGCATATCATGGCGGCCGTCGGGCACTACAAGGTGACAGGCATGGTGGCCTTGAGGTGGTTTATAGTTGTATTGTGACGTGATGTCGTCTCTCACGTGTCTGTCATTGCGTTCAAGGACGTCCGAAAGGACACGCCTCAAGGCGGAGATCGAAAAGAGCCTGGAGATAGAATCTCTCAGACGCTTCGACAGCTCGAGCGCGCCCTGTGTTATCCTGCTCCAATTACAGGCATCGCGAAAGATGATTGACACAGGACCACAGAGGGAAGACAGCAGCGACCTTGGACGAAGTGCGGTTGACGAAACGCACGCGAGGGCAAGTCTCGAGGGTGGTCCGTGCCGAGTCGAAGCCAAAGGCGAATGGAGAAACTGACGTGCACCTCAAGTCACTGACACTGGCCACGCCGAGCAGTACATTCAACTCTTCTATTCGCGACCCGCTACTGTCATGGAGGATTTGTTATTTTTGGAGGGGACTTTGCACATCCGAAGGTGAGAATGCTTGCGCAACCCTTCGTCACTTTTCTTTTCCCTGCCATTTTGTTATTTGCAGCTTGCGATCAGCCCAAGTCGCAGGCGCACTGAGAGAGGGGAGTGTGGCTTTGCCGAGCGGAGGATCCGCCAGTTCAGTGACCTTCTGCTGTTGATTATCTACGTCTGTCCTCTGCCCATATGGACAAGTCAGAGTCGTTCAATCGTAACGTGCGGCCGAGGAATGGAGGGAATGGCAAATTGAAGTCGTGGTCGCGCAAGGTGGAGGCCAAGAGGAAGCTATCGCCGGATCCGCCTCAGAGGTCTGAAGGTCGTGGAGAAGATTCATCAAGACCCAAATTTCCTCCCTCTTCCCACACCGACCGCAGGCCATCACCTGCAAGATCTTCTCGTGCCGACACCAGTACATACGCCCAACAATCTTCTCGCGCGTCTCCAACCCGCGCGGGCAATTCCGATCAATCATCCCGCCCAAACCCAGCTGCAACCTCACCCAATCGACAGGCTCGAACACAGAAAGCAAACTCGCCCGAACGCCTTGACACGCCCAAACACATTGACAAGAAATCTCGCAACAACAAAAAGCGCAAGAGCAAGGCAGCAAAACAATTTGAAAGGTCCGCAAAGGATGAGACTACCGGTCCAAGGCCCGTGACCACCAAGCAAAGTGCTGAGGCCTTGCGGGATGACAGAGGCTTTCCGACACGAGATCGATACTACCACAACGAGGAAAGTCATCGGTATCCTCCATCACGCCGCGGAAGATCACCTGTAGATTCTCGGCGCTACGATTATCCTATAGACCCGCGCGACAGATACCCGCCAGACGATCTATACTACAGCCGCAGGCGCACTCCGCCCCCGCCAGGACGTACTGCCGACCCTCGCGACCACTACTCGCGAAGAGACTACGACGATTACCACCGCGGTCAAGAATCGAGACATACTCGAGAATCGTCACGCCGCAGGTCCACCTCGCCCGACGACGACCTCATATCGGCCCTTGCAACGAGCAAACGCAAGCCTCCCCCGCCATCAGCTCCAGCGCCTACGTCTGCAAATCGCTCGCGGCACCCGTCCCGCTCGCCTCCACGACCGCCACAACGTAGGGATCCCCGCGACTGGCCCGAAGACCGTCGTCTTAGTGATCGCGAATCTCGCGACTATCCAGAGTATCCTGAGAGATCTCGACGCGAGCACTATCGCGATCGAGAAGAGGAGGACGAGATGTACGGACGTGGTGGGGCTCATAGAGGCGGCTATTACAGTCACAACCAATCGCCACAGTATCATGGGCAAGGATATTACAACCAACATCACGGCTATCCACCTCAAGGTCGCGGCTATCCACAACCGCCGTACGGCAGTCACCATGGCTCTCCCACTCATGGCTATCCTCCTCAAGGATATCAGGCGTATCAGCAGAACGGATCTCCGTATCATCAACAACCACAGCATCAGCATCAGCATCAGCAGAGTCACCCGCCTCGAGGGCCTGCGCCACCAACGGACGCACCTCGTGCACCTCAAAATCGATCAAGTGGTCCGCCCTCGGGTGCTCAAAAGACGAAAGCAGGTCACTTTGCCAACCTATCCTGGACTCCGACCTCGAAAAAGACCGAGTCGAATGCGTCTGTGAAGAGCTCCTCACCTGCGCCTGCCGGCCCAGCATCCGCTATGGACGAGGACGAAGAAGACAACCCATTCCGACCGCCGAAGGATTTTCGGGCTGAAGATGAGGCGGCAAAGAAAAAGAAGAGGGAAGAGGAAGATCGTAAACCTATCAGCTTCACCATCAAAGGTGCTGCCGAGAAAAAGAACCCTCCCAAAGGCCCCGCTACGCCTGCGGTACGTATGGTCAAGGAACTTGTGATACGAAAGCGGATGAAACCTCGACCAGAACTCGACCCCGATCATGTCAATTCGGAATCTGTCTACTATCGAAAGGATGGCAACGAGTCAGTCGTCGGGTCCGGAACATATGGCAAAGTCTACAAAGCCGTGCACGTTTACACCAAACAGCACGTAGCTCTCAAGAAAATTCGTATGGACGGCGAACGCGACGGGTTTCCTGTCACTGCTATCCGAGAGATCAAACTGCTGCAGTCACTACATCACCCGAATATCGTCGAGCTACAAGAGACCATGGTCGAGAAGAACGACTGCTTCATGATTTTCGAGTACCTTTCCCACGACTTGACTGGTCTCCTCAACCATCCCAACTTTGACTTGACAGCAGCACACAAGAAAGATCTTGCAAAACAACTTTTCGAGGGCCTGGACTACCTGCATCGACGCGGTGTCCTTCATCGAGACATCAAAGCCGCGAACATTCTAGTGTCTAAATCTGGCCAACTCAAGTTGGCTGATTTCGGTCTTGCTCGATTCTATGCCAAGAATCGCAAACAGGATTACACTAATCGCGTCATCACCATTTGGTATCGATCACCCGAACTTCTCCTCGGCGAGACTCAATATGGGCCAGCAGTCGACATATGGTCTGCTGCCTGTGTACTCGTCGAGATCTTTACCAAACACGCCATCTTCCCCGGTGATGGAGGTGAGATCAACCAATTGGACAAGATCTACAACGTTCTCGGCACTCCATCGAGAAATGTCTGGCCTGGCATTGTCGAGCTTCAATGGTACGAGCTTCTCCGGCCACAGCAGAAACTTCCTTCGACATTTGCCGAGAAATACCAGGATCGAGTGACGAAAGAGGCATTTGGTCTTCTGGAAGCCATGTTCCAATTCGATCCCGAACTTCGACCTTCGGCGAACGATGTCTTGGAACACCCTTACTTTACAGTCGAGGAGCCTCGACCAAGACCTCCTACCGAGCTAGCAGAACTGGACGGAGAGTGGCACGAATTCGAGAGCAAAGCGCTCCGAAAAGAAAAGGACAGAGAAAAGCGACGTGAGGAGAAGGAGCGGAGGGATCGAGAGAAGGAGGGAGTCAAGGGCGAGAAGAGACCTGTACCTACGGGAGCTGAAGAAGGCGAGGCAAAGAGGCTGAAGCTAGAAGGGGATGTATGATACCATCTACCTCGAGTCATGAAAGGGGCACACACAGCATCACGTGTAATCTATACAGACATGCATAGCGACAGGGACGCTTGATGACGACCAGCACAATACAGCAACCAGCGATGAATGACACAGAATCTCACAATGACCTTTCCAGCTCACATTGATATCTGTATTCGTACACGCCCTCACGAAGGCTTCCCCTTCCTTGCCTCGGCCCCTGCCTCGGTCGCCAAATCCTCCTTCGTCTTCGTCCCCTGACTCCCCTTAACAGCAGGCAACTCAAAAACCTGACTCCTCCCGCCCTTGATCCCCCTCCAAAACGGCGTCAACCACCCACCCTTCACCCCCTCCGCCTCCTCTTCCAACGACCCTGCCGGCTTGGGCGGCCACACATCCCACTGCAACATACCCACCCACGGCTGCACATTATACCTCAAATACAGGGTACAATTCTCCAGCCCCGCGAGTTTCCCCGTCGGCGTAGTAACCTGATACTTCGGCCGCTGATTATCCAGCCTCAACACCCCCTCGCTCTTCCCCTTCGGATACGCCCTGAACTCATCCAGCTGCGGATCATGCGCGCGCAACCGCTTACTCTGCTTCCCGACCGGCGAGGCTGCGCGCTGCCTCACGCGATCCCGCGACTGCTTCGGGGACTTTGTCGTGCCGGGGTGGATGTAGGTGTTTTCATGCCAAGGCGCGAGGGAGGACGGCACGATGGCGTCCCAGATTACTGCCTCCGAGGGGGGGTAGGCAGGGCCGTGGTGGGATGGGAATACGGCCACGATGTAGATGAAGACTTGCTTTGTGTTCCATGAGAAGAGCGAGGTGAGGTCTGCGGAGAGGTCGAATTTGATGTGGGCGTATTCTTCTTTGCGGGTCGAGTAGTAGTGCGGACGCCCCTTGACGACGGAGACGTTGGACATGTGTAGTTTGGCGGAGGGGGATTGCGGGTGGAGGAGCGAGGTGAGGGCGATGATGCCCGCGAGGGTGAAGGCGACGGAGGTGAAGAAGCCGAAGCTGTTTTGCAGGCGGACGAGGGAGGAGTGCATCTTGGGTGGTGGTGGGGGCGATTGCGGTTGCAATGCCGGTTGGTAGTGGAGGTGGGAGGGAGGTTGTGTTGCTGGCTTGGAGGACACATGTTCTGAGTTGCGGCTGGACAGAGCTCTGCGGCTGAAAATCGTCAGAGCCCCCACCCCCCCTTAGCCCCCCCCTCTTTGGCCTTAGATTTCCCCTCGACATTGATATCGCCAACGAAACTGGACTTGCATTCTCTGGATTAGCTACGTCCGCTCATACTGTAATGATGCGGAACGTCTTGTCAAATGCAGCTCTATTTTCGGCTACTTCTGGCTTGTCCTTCCACCTATGAAGCGGGCCTGACCAGGTGTCCAGTCTTGCCAGGACCGGAGCCCACATTGATGCTCGATTGGCCAATTTTCCTACCATTGTCAAGCTTGAGGCCATGTTCGTGCTTGACGAGGTTTCCGTATTAGTCACGATCATAGTTTACGGTCCTCTAGACCAACGTCATACGCTGGTGCCTCAGCAAATGCTAGGGACGATCTTCGCAACAGGTTTGCTCAAGAAGTGAGATGCACAACCACAGTAGGGCTCGGAATGTCTTCATCTATCTTGGTATCCTGTCCGACATCTGACATTGTATGCAATGATCGCTCGTAGAGAGCAACAGGACTCTGATAGCCTAGTCCGGCGAGTCCTCTCCGAACATCATCGATGGCTGCAAGAGAGGTGGAAGAGCTCGTAGTCTTCTATGGTGCTCCGTTTACTTGGTCTAGCCGCCTGCTTGTTTCGAGGAAGATCTTTCTTGAGATATGGTAATGTCATGTAAGACAGATCGTTCGCCAGCCTATCTAGCACTCCAAGATCGATTTCAACTGAGCAGAGAGATGAGTCTGTTGCTCTCAAAGAGCAATTATATCGTGCGTAGATAGTGAAAGAAGAAACTGCTGTTCGGTCTGCAGAAAACAATACTCAAAAGTACCCGATGCTTGCTCCCTGTACATGTCATTTCACGGAAAACCATAAGAAGCATATCTCTGAAATCATCGATTCTCGCGAGCTATAGGGCTTTCCTGCAATGTGAGATATTTTAGGGACATCACCAGCAATGCCGATACGTTTTCGGTAGGACTACGTCGCTATCATTGTGATGAATAAGTGAACGCAGGTATCAAAGGTGGTGAAGCGCTTGGTCGATGCCACAGGCTTGGCAGATGCCGAGCCAAGCTGTTTGAGTGAAGCTCGAGCCGCATTCCGGTGAAACCATTCTCCGAAGATTTTCTGGACAACCTCGTCAAACTACTCCAGTATCGAGAAGATAGCAGTATTCGAGGAAGTCAATACAACCACGACAAATCACACGATGTCGTCACGACCAACTGTCACCATCATTGGTGCTGACGGCAAGCCGTCCGACAAGTCGCACCCTCTACCAAATGTCTTCAAGGCGCCAATCCGTCCGGATATTGTTCAGTACGAACCAGCCGCGAAAAGCTCGACAAAATCGATTGCTAATGCAAACACAGGGCCGTCCACACCGGCATGGCAAAGAACAAGAGGCAGCCGTATGCTGTGAGCGAGAAGGCTGGTCATCAAACCTCTGCTGAGTCCTGGGGTACTGGTACGTGGAAATCTATTAAGAGCAAGGACAAAGGGCACATTCTGATATCACTCTACAGGTCGCGCTGTCGCTCGTATTCCTCGTGTCTCCGGTGGTGGTACTCACCGCGCCGGTCAAGCTGCTTTCGGTAACCAGTGCCGTTCGGGTCGCATGTTCGCCCCAACCAAGGTCTGGAGGAAGTGGCACCAGAAGCTCAACCTGGGCCAGAAGCGCTTCGCAACTGCCTCCGCTCTCGCCGCCTCCTCGAGCGCCGCCCTCCTCCTCGCCCGCGGTCACCGCATCTCCGACGTCCCTGAGGTCCCTCTCGTCATCGCTTCCTCCGCTTTCTCCGGCGCCGCCATCGCCAAGACCTCCGCCGCAGTAACTCTCCTGAACGCCGTCGGCGCTGGCCCCGACGTCGAGAAGGTCAAGAACTCCCGCAAGCTCCGCGCAGGCAGGGGCAAGCTCCGAAACCGTCGCCACAAGCAGCGCCGGGGTCCGCTCGTCGTGTACAACCCAGAGGAAGACGGACGCGAACTTGTCCGCGCATTCCGCAACATCCCCGGCGTGGAGACCTCGTCCGTCTTCGCGCTCAACCTCCTCCAGCTCGCACCAGGCGGCCACCTCGGACGCTTTATCGTCTGGACCTCCTCCGCCTTCGCCGCCCTTGACAAGGTCTACGGCTCTACCACCGAGCCCTCCGCGCTTAAGAAGGACTTCCTCCTCCCGTCCAACGCAGTCGCACAGCCAGATATCGCCAAGCTCATCAACAGCTCTGAGATCCAGACTGCGCTCCGCCCAGTCAAGGGAGGCAACATCACCAAGCGCTCGAATGTGCAGAAGAA
The DNA here is from genome assembly GCA_013372555.1 of Elsinoe arachidis. NCBI lineage: Eukaryota > Fungi > Ascomycota > Dothideomycetes > Myriangiales > Elsinoaceae > Elsinoe > Elsinoe arachidis. The sequence continues at coordinate 2,419,783 of JAAPAX010000007.1, read as the reverse complement.
GAACCCCCTGCGCAACAAGCAGGTGCTGCTCCGTCTCAACCCGTACGCGGCGGCTTACCACAAGGAGAAGTTGGGACAGCAGAAGGCTGAGGGCGAGAAGCCAAAGGTGGTGACGGCTGAGTTCAAGGGGTTGTTGCATGAGAACTAAGGGCATGGGGTGAATGAGAAGTTTGATTTCAGCGTGGGATTGAGATGGGCTGGGTGTAGTCCAGATGAATGCATCGGCAAGATTCAAGATCAACATATAATGTGCTTCGTGACGTGATAATAGCAGGGCGTCGTGATTCTGGTAGTTCGCTTGATCGTGGATAATATGTATTCATAGCGCCCATTACGCCTGCGCTGGTAAAGTTGCATTTTTATAGCATGCTTGCTGTATCTCATGCTCTCCCGTCCGGTCATACGAACCAGAGACTACCAGAGGCAGGACATCAGGACGTCAGCCATGCTTGCGGTATGCCCACGAGCCGTCTCCTTATCCTGCCTGCAAGCTCTGCTCGCTGGCACCTGGTAAGACCTTCTCCTCAAACTACCAGATTTCTAGACCCCAACATCGCCATTTTTGACTATCCCCCGTCAGCCCCTGCTCCTTCACGACTGTACCTCGCGATTCGTGATACCGGGTGGTAGTGTTTCGACCAAAGCGCGAGATGCACGCCAGCACTGGATGAGATTGTCCTCGGCCACGGAGCACATCACCCAAGGATCATTGCGGTTCCAGCTAAAGTCTGACACGCGAGCGGTGTGGCCGCCGTGCATGAAGAGCCTGCTGGTAGTTAGTCAATGTTCAAACGACGGGAAGGAGGTGCTTACATCTCAGGTGGTCCGTCTTCGGCGTCTTCCGGAGTCTGCTCCATACCCGCACGGCTGATGTCCCAGAAGATCATACGTCTGTCGTCGGCACTACTGGCCAGGATGGCAGAGTCTGTTGGGTGCCATTCTACTTTGCTGACCATGTCTTTGTGGCCCTCGAGAGCGTGGATCTTGCCGTGTTCGGGGAAGCGCAGGTCAAAGATGCCGACTGTCTTGTCTGCTGAGCCGGTGGCGAAGAGGACATCATGCTTGGGATGGAAGGACAGACTGTTGATTGCGTCACCATGAGCTTCGATGCGGATGGCTGGACGTGACGTAGATTGTGTGCGTTGGTCGATGAAGCAGAAGGTTTTGTCGTCGGAGACTGAACCGAAGAAGTTCTTGCCCAGTAATGGATGGAACTGGATGTCGTTCACGACTGCAGTGTGATGAGTATAAACAGTTCTGGCGGAGATTGTCTTGTCGTCGGCGTTGAAATCCTTCTGAATGTCCCAGACGCGGACTGTCTGATCTTCGCTACCAGTGGCGAGCTGGCCCTCGACATAGGGATTCCAGTCCAAAGCGAAACCCTCTGATTCGTGACCTTTAAGGGTCATCTGAGCCTTGATCGTGTTATCTTTTGGCTGGAGCTGGTGCTTCTTCCGGTCGAACACTAGGGCGGTACCAGTATTCGTCATTGTGGCAACCAAGTCTGGATTCTGTGGCATATAACGAGCCTTGTTGACCTCGCCTGGGTGGTTGATTTTTTGGTTGATAGAGGACTCGATCCTTTCTTTTGCCGATCCGTAGCCGCCGAATTCTTCTCGTTCGCCATCGTAGTCCGCGGGAGTGGCAGGTGGCTTGTTCGGGAAGTTTATGTGGGCGATTTGAAGGTAGTTCTGATGCGACTCATCAGAGGTGTGTGTGCCGATCAGAAGACGATGGGTGGTAAAGTTCTTGCCAGGGACAGCTTGGACATCTGGTAGCCACTGGGTTGTGAGTGAAGGCCATTCAAGTGCCCGACTGTACATGATATCGTAGAGGAAGACAGCATTCTTCTTCCATATCTTGTATTCTTCGTTGATGATTTTGTTGTCGATTTGCCCAGCAGTCAATTCTTGCTGCTGGATGGTCTCTATATCGTCAGGGTGAAACGTCAGTATCGGCATCTTGTCTGAATTGTTGAAGTGACTATGAGTGACGAAGGGTGAAAGTGAATGAGAAGACAGAAATTGATTTGATGACAGCGACGAGTAAGTGGTTGTGTGACTGCCACCTTCCGGCGAGTTGCATGTGCAGTGCTTCGTGGTACGAGGATAGAAAGAGCAGATCTACGCACCAGCCATTGTTTCGTCCATGGTCATCTTGACAGTTTTCTGGTAGTATTCGTGTGGTCAAACTACCAGACGCTCTCTTTTCTGGTACGATATAAAGAGGCGAAATCGAATATACCTTGCTTTTGAGAGGCAGCACGCGTGGAGGAAGCTCTGGACGCGATTTGACTACTTTAACCTTTCGGGACTAGCTTGCTTCTGCCGTCTCAGAGCACCTCTGCTGGTGGTGGCCTGTGCGCAAGCTGCAGTCATTACGTTGTGTGTTCGCCTCTCGTCTCCTTCTTTCTTACAAGGACTCCGTGTCAGTATCCCGCTGCCCTACGACTCCTCTCGCCTCCTTTCCCTTCTTCTTATAGCTTTACGACAGTCACCCGAATCATCACCAACTCGAAATCCATCCATTACTCGCACTTGAAATACAGGCAACATGGGTGTCCCAAAGTTCTTCCGCTGGATGAGCGAGCGGTATCCCGCCATCTCCCAGCTGATTGCAGAGAACCGCATTCCGGAGTTTGACTGTCTCTATGTATGTATTTTGCTGTGGGGAGGTTGTCTTTGGCTGACCTGAACAGCTTGATATGAACGGCATTATCCACAACTGCACGCACAATGATTCGGATTCTGTCACAAAACGCATGACCGAGGATCAAATGTTTATTGCGATCTTCAATTATATTGAGCACTTGTTCGGCAAGATCAAGCCGAAGCAGCTATTCTTCATGGCTATTGACGGTGTTGCCCCAAGAGCGAAGATGAACCAGCAACGTGCTCGAAGATTTAGGACGGCGAGGGACGCAGAAGAAGCCAGAGACAAGGCGATTGCAGCAGGAACGGAAATGCCGAAGGAGGATGCTTTCGACAGCAACTGTATCACGCCAGGTACAGAATTCATGGCACGACTTACTCAGCAGCTGAAGTATTTCGTCAACAAAAAGGTTTCCGAGGATTACGATTGGCAGAATGTGGAGGTCGTCCTTTCTGGACATGAAGTGCCAGGAGAAGGAGAGCACAAGATTATGGAATACATCCGTAAGGCAAAGTCGCAACCAGGATACGACCCGAACATGCGACACTGCTTGTACGGACTGGACGCAGATCTTATCATGTTGGGTCTCTTGAGTCACGATCCGCATTTCTGTTTACTTCGTGAAGAAGTCACTTTTGGACGACAGGCCAAGGGCAAGTCTAAGGAGCTGGAACATCAGAATTTCTACCTAATGCATCTTTGCATTGTCAGAGAATATTTGGAACTGGAATTCCAGGAGCTGAAAGAGCCCGGTGTTCTCTCGGTCCCATTCGACATGGAAAGAGTCATAGATGACTTTATCCTCATGGCCTTCTTTGTGGGCAACGATTTTTTACCCAATTTGCCACATCTGCATATCAACGAAGGTGCGCTGGCGCTCATGTTCGCTGTATACAAAAACGTTCTGCCGAAAGCAAAGGGCTACATCAACGAAGGGGGTGTGATCAATCTGGAGAGGCTGGGTCTCCTGCTGGACGAATTGTCTCACGTGGAGTATAGGCACTTCGAGGCGGACAATGCCGACGCCAGCTGGATGAAAGACAAGACGATGAAACGAGAGGATGTCATGGACAGGCAGAAGAACAAAGGCCAGGTCGTCATGTCAACAGCCCAGAAAAAGATTTTCGACCAAGTCAAGAAGTACGTCAATTCTCGACCGGCTGAAGGAGGAGCATCTCCGCTTGACCTGTCATCTGACCTTCCTGCGAGAGATCGCAAGTTTGTGGAAGATCTGGCCGGCGATTTGCACCTCCAGTGGAAGAGCGTTGCAGATGATGCTGGAAACAGACATATGCAACTCGCTTTTCCAGCCCGAGCGGAGCAGGACGACGAAGATGACGATGACGATGAGGAAGCTCAGATCGCCCTTCTCAGAGTGATGAAGAAGTACGACAAGGCTCAAATCGTGGACGTTACACCGGAAGAAGCGCAAGCGAAGATGCAGCAAAAGTACGACGACAGATTCCAGAAGTGGAAAGATCAATACTACAAGGAGAAATATGAGTGGGGACTCGACAACGAGGAAGAGATGCGCAAGCTAACCGAAAACTATGTTCAAGGTCTGCAATGGGTCCTTTTCTACTACTACCGTGGGGTCGCGTCCTGGCCATGGTACTACGGCTATCACTACTCTCCAATGATATCAGATGTCAAGAAGGGGTTAAAGGCCGACATGAACTTCAAGCTTGGTCAGCCATTCCGTCCGTACCAGCAACTTATGGGTGTTTTGCCAGATCGAAGCAAAAAAATCGTGCCAGAAGTGTATCACGAGCTTATGACGAACAAGGACTCGCCCATCATCGACTTCTACCCTCGGGACTTTGCTCTCGACATGAATGGCAAGAAGCAGGACTGGGAGGCTGTCGTCCAGATCCCTTTCATCGACGAGAAGCGTCTTCTCTCAGCCATGGGCCCTAAAGACGCATTGCTGACGCCGGATCAGAAGGCTCGCAACGATTTCGGAGTGACGCTCAAGTTTGCCTACCAAAAGGACCTGGACTATGTTTACCCTTCGTCTCTTCCTGGCATCTTCCCGGATCTGCCACACTGCAAGTGCGTCGAGAACATTTTCGAGATGCCCACCATGGAAGGTCTGCATGTCTACGTCGGTTTGGTAGACGGCGTGAAGCTCGGCAAGCACGCGCTTGCTGGATTTCCCAGCTTGCACACACTCGAACACTCCGGGCAGCTCGGCTTCCACGGCGTCTCGGTCTTCTCGCAAGAGAGCAGGAACGAGAGTATGGTTGTCACGATCATGGATGCGGAGTCCAACAGCAGCATCGAGCTTGCGAAGCAGAAATTGGGTCAAGCTGTTCACGTCGGCTATCCTTTCTTGCAAGAGGGCAAAGTCGTCAAAGTATCCGACGAACTTTTCGATTACGTCCTGCAAGATCCGGGCAAAGGACCAGAAGCGTCCAATATCGTACAAGTACCCCACCAAGGCATGCAGATTGCCGATTGGAAGAAGAAGGCCGACAGGCTCGAGAAGATGTACAGTAAGCGGCTTGGTATCATCTCGAGCGATGTTGAGTCCTTGATCCATGTCGATATGTTGGTGGGACTGAGGAAGACTGATGAAGGCGCCACTATCAAGGAGTATGCTCAAGTACCTGGCCAGGAGACTGACTACATTACGCAAATGGTTGTGGATGAAGTCATGTCCCCGGATGAGCGCTTCCTTGAGAAGGCTGCTCTTCCCTTCGAGGAGGAGTTCCCTTTGAACACTCAAGCTTTTTTCCTGGGCGACTTCAACTACGGTCGACCCCTTGTTGTTACAGGACATGCTGGCAACAAGGCTGAGATCTGGATTTCGACACTCAAGGGCAAAGAGCCAGAATTCGGTCGAGACATTGCGAGACAACAAGAGAGGTTTACGCCATACACGCCAGGGTTTGCTGTTGCCAAGATGCTGAATTTACACCCATTGGCTCTGTCCAAGATCACATCGTCGTTCCGAGTACAATCGTCAGGCTTGCAGCTCAACCTGGGTCTGAACCTCAAGTTTGAGGCGAAGAAGCAGAAGGTTCTTGGATACAGTCGCAAGGGCGAGCGTGGGTGGGAGTACAGTCAGAAAGCCATTGCCCTGATCGCCGAGTACATGACTACCTTCCCCGACTTCATCGCGACTGTCTTGCGACACCCAGAAGGTGATGGATTTCAGGACACCGACTTCTACCCAGATCCTCAAGTGGCCAAGGCAAAGATGAAGGAGATCGGAGAGTGGCTCAAACAAAAGCAGGCCAAGAACCTCGAGCGTGTGCCACTTGATGCTGAGCAAATGGACGGCGACACAGTCATGGCACTCGAGAAGGCAGCGGACCAAAACAATGCCAACGGACCCGCGGTAGATGGCAAGCGCGTTGCTGGAGTTCCGCGCAATGCTCTGCTGAAACCCACTGATGCTGAACAGCGTCTGGGTAATCAAAAGTTTTCTCTTGGCGACCGCGTCGTATATGTGCAGGACTCTGGACGTGTTCCAATCGCACTTCGAGGCACTGTCGTCGGCGTAACTCGTACACCACGGACCGTGCTTCTCGACGTCGTTTTCGATAACACTTTCATGTCTGGTACCTCACTTGGCGAACGATGCAGTCCCTTCCGAGGCAGTACAGTGCCTGTCACCAGCGTACTAAATCTGACCGACAGACAAGTCATCGCCAACTCAAAGGCAGCTCAAAATCGTCAGCCATCAGCTCAATTCACGCCGTTGCAGGCCCAGCAGAATGGTTACAGTGCCGCTCATGGCAATTATGGCGCACCTGTCGCTGCTGGAGGATTAGGACAATTGCGTGAAGCCGCAGCACCAGGCCCTCTTCGGGGTAGTTTCCGTGGTGCACTCGGCGGACAGCACAACGGCAATCACGTCAACGGCAATGGCGTAGCACGTGGTCGCGGACGTGGTGGTCTGGGTTTCCAACAGACGATCCCCATTCACAACGGTCCTCCTCAGCGTGGAGGAAGAAGCGTTGCCAACGGCTTTGCTCCACGAGGTGGGCGAGGTGGCAATAGAGGAGGATACAATGTCGTGGACAACAGCGATCCGATGGAAGGAGTCAAGACCAGCAACCCGAACTTCAGGCCGCAGAACTATAGCAGTGTCCCACCTCCGCAGAACCTCAACATGGATAGAGGACGAGGAAGGGGCAGGGGCGGACCTGATAGAGGTGGTAGAGGGCGAGGCAGAGGACGTGGCGGGGCTCCTGCAGCTGCACCCACTGCTCCTGCGGCTGCTCAGTAGATCTGGCCAGCGGCATGAGAGCTCTTCTGATCAGAACAGAAAGTAGATGAAAGACGCTACAACATGATAGACGGTATACAAAGCCATACTTCAGGGTGACAGTATGAACACAATTACCTGTGAACGTGTACGTAGGCATGATGCCGCGCTGTCCATCAAACAGCTGACGGTGGAGGCCACTCAATGTGACAGGTAGATGAGCTCTGAGTAGCTTCTGGACATCAGGGTAGCCCTTGGTATACCAAGCTGTCGGCCCAAATGCATTTCAGATCCGACGGACCAGTCGGAAGCACGACATCGTCTCGTTATCGATAACAAATGGTACCTTTGACCCCGTTTCAGTCGTCGCCCTGCAGCACCACACAATTACCGGCATACGTCTCTCGTGTCACCATAATTTCTTCCTTGTGCGCAATCTCAGCCTGCTGATCCCTTCAGAGCGCATACACGACCAAGCATCTTGCGTCTGTGCTCGCGCGTGCTCGCCCCCGGGCAGTGTGAAGGCACATGCGACTACGCCCATCCATTTCCTTAAAACATGCGAGCTGTCCTGCAACAGTTTCTCCTCGGCAGTCTCCTCTCACTTCTACCCGAGTAAGATCTCTTCTGTCTATTTCTCACACCTTCTCGGCGACGAGAACGACACTCGCGCCACGAATCTCGTCGTCATCACTGCTTGCTCAGTCAGCATCCTCTCTCCTACCGCAGCAACGCATCAGGCACCCGTCATCTATCTCACATCTTCGTCCTTCTTTTCGACAAATTCATTCATCCTCGTTCAAGATGGCTGAGGGTACCTTGAATAGCCGGGCAACCATGTCACACCGCATTGCGGACAAGCTGGAGAAACCACAGCTCGACAACCGGACGTACAGAGTGATCGAGCTTCCCAATAAGCTTGAAGTCCTTCTCATCCATGATCCTGAGACGGACAAGGCCAGTGCGGCCATGGATGTAAACGTGGGCAGCTTCAGTGATTCGGATGACCTGCCTGGCATGGCACACGCGGTGGAGCACTTGCTGTTCATGGGCACAGAAAAGGTAAGAGATCTGATATATTGTACAAGGCGATAGGAACACTGACTGGATTTAGTTTCCAGGCGAGAACGACTACAACCAGTACCTACAAAAGTATGGCGGCTACTCGAATGCTTTCACAGCCTCGACGGATACCAACTATTACTTTGAGCTTTCGGCATCATCGACATCCAGCGACCAAGCTACCACGAACGGCGCGGCTGTTGACAAGTCCCAAGCACCGCTATATGGTGCCCTGGATCGCTTTGCACAGTTCTTCATCAGGCCGCTTTTCCTCGCAGACACTCTGGACAGAGAATTACGGGCCGTGGATTCGGAGAACAAGAAGAATCTACAAAGTGATAATTGGCGGTTACATCAACTGAACAAGAGCCTGGCAAATAAGAAGCATCCGTTCAACAAATTCTCGACTGGTAATTACAAGGTGTTGCATGACGATCCAATTGCGCGTGGCGTTGCTATTCGGGATGCCTTCATGGACTTTTACAAGCGACATTATTCAGCAAACAGGATGAAGCTTGCAGTCCTTGGACGGGAAGAGCTAGACACACTAGAGACATGGATCACGGAATTCTTCGCAGAAGTTCCGAACCAAGACTTGAAAAAGTTGAGGTGGGATGACATCCCAGCATACTCGGAGCATGAGCTGGCTACTCAGATCTTTGCGAAGCCGGTCATGGAGATGCGGGATCTTGACATCTACTTTGTGTATCCGGATGAGGAAGAGCTGTGGGAGACACACCCTGGCCGATACATCAGCCATTTGATTGGACATGAAGGACCGGGGAGTCTACTAGCATACCTGAAGACCAAGGGCTGGGCGAATGGACTTGGGGCCGGACCTTTCCCCATCTGTCCCGGAGGTGCCTTGTTCAGTATCTCGATACACCTTACCAAGGATGGCTTGACTCACTACAAGGAAGTGGTCAAGACTCTTTTCCAATACATCGCCATGATCAAGGATCAGCCTCCTCAAGAGTGGATCGTGGAGGAAATGAAGCAGCTAGCCGAAGTCGACTTCAGGTTCAGGCAGAAGATTCCCGCTAGCAGGACGACTAGCTCCCTCGTAGGAGTCATGCAGAAGCCATATCCACGAGACAAGCTTCTCAGCGCACAGAGTCTGATCTGGAGATTCGATCCAAAAGCTATCAAGAGAGGACTAGACCACTTGACGCCAGACAACTTCCGTCTCACCCTCGTAGCGCAGGACTTTCCAGGTGACTGGGATCAGAAGGAGAAGTGGTACGGCACGGAGTACAAGTATGAGAAGATTCCCAAGGACTTCCTCGAAGAGATCAAACAAGTCTACGAGCAGCCAAAATCTAAGCGACCAGCTGAGCTACATCTGCCGGCGAAGAACGAGTTCATTCCGGCCAATCTTGAGGTCGAAAAGAAGACTGTCGAGAAGCCGGCTTTGACACCAAAGCTCGTGCGCAACGATACTCGTGTGCGCACCTGGTGGAAGAAGGACGATCAGTTCTGGGCACCAAAGGCTAACGTGTATGTGGTTCTGCGATCACCAATTGTCCAGACTTCTGCCATGACCGCGGTCATGACCCAGATGTTCAAGAGCCTCGTCGAAGATTCTCTCGTCGAGTATGCGTACGATGCGGAGCTTGCTGGACTTGAGTACAGCATTCAGAATCATGCTCAAGGTCTCGATGTTGTCGTCAGCGGGTACAACGACAAGATGCACGTCCTTCTTGAAAAGGTTCTGGTTTCAGTCCGTGATCTGGTCGTCAAGGACGATCGCTTCGAGATCATCAAGGAGCGTGTTCTTCGAAGCATGCGCAATTTTGATTACCAGCAACCTTTCCACCAGATCAGCACGTACAGCAGATATCTGGTCTCTGAGAAGGGCTACGTCAACCAACAGCTCCTCGATGAGCTACCAAGCATCACCGCTGATGATATCCGGAGGTTCGCCCCTCAAATCTTGGCGCAGATGCACATCGAGATTCTGGCTCATGGTAATCTGTATCGAGAGGATGCACTTCGCTTGACCGACATCGTCGAGTCAACACTTCATGGCAAAGTCTTACCACCATCTCAGTGGCCAATTCGCCGGTCACTCTTGGTGCCACAGGGCAGCAACTATGTCTACAAGCGAACACTGAAGGATCCTGCGAATGTCAACCACTGTATTGACTACATCCTGTTCACGAATCTCAACAGCGACCGCACAACTCGTGCCAAGCTCCTGCTCTTTGCCCAGATGGCCGATGAGCCAGTCTTTGACACTCTGCGATCCAAGGAGCAGCTCGGCTATGTCGTCTCTTCCAGCACAATCGCTCTCGCTACAGTATCTGGCTGGAGAGTGTTGATTCAATCCGAGCGCACTCCAGAGTATCTCGAAAACCGAATCGACATTTTCTTGACCAAATTCGGCGACACCATTCGCGAGATGAAGCAGGAAGATTTTGACTCTTTCAAGATTGCACTGATCAACAAGAGACTGGAGAAGCTCAAGAACTTGAACCAGGAAACGGCACGATTCTGGCATCACATCACGAACGAGGTGTTTGACTTTGAACTTGGTAAGCCCACTATACCCTATCCTGACAAATGCTAATGTTGCAGTCCACCGTGATGTCGAAGAGATCGAGAAACTCACCAAAGAGGACCTGATCCGGTTCTTCGACACCTTCATCTCCCCAGCATCAGACAAGCGAGCCAGGGCTGCAGTCCATCTACTCGCCCAGACCTCCTCAGAAGAGCTCGCCGAGAAGACCGACCCAGCGGAGAAGACAGCCAAGGTCAGCGACGCACTCGACCAGCTCCTTACCCAGCTCAGCATTACCTCGGATCGCTCTCAGCTCCAGAAGCGCATCACTGAATTGCCCTCGTCGGACCTAAACACAAAGTCCATCACCACTGCCCTGTCTTCCCACCTGACAGAGGACGTAAAGACCCCATCCGCCGACGTGGAGAGTGTCATCGCTCAGATCACGCCAGTGCTCGAGCAGGCTCTGCCCCAACTTGGCGTCGCGAATACCACAGCTAAGAACGTGGAAGCGGACAGCGGCGATGTGAAGTTGCCGAAGACCAAAGAGGCGACTGTCATTGAGGACGTGAGACTTTTCAAGGCCAGTCTAGCAGTGACAGAAGGTGCTGTGCCGGTCAGAGACATTAGGGAGTTGGAGGATCGAGAGGCGAAGCTGTGAGGGCTCTGCACGGCACGGGAGAAGTAGGTTAGGTAGCATCAGCGCTGGCGACGGCGCTTAGACATTCTTAGAAGTGCATACCTCCTTCAACCTCATCGATACCTCCCTTCATCATACATCGTGACCAACATCCTCTCACCATCACCCGCACCGCACACCAAACACTCATCCAAACACTCATCTCATTCCCCCTATCTAATGCACCCCATTCACCCCATTCCCATTCACCACCGCCCTCCCATTCACCTTCTTCGTCTTAAACCCCTTCGTTCTCTCAATCCACTCATACCTATCCCCCAACGCGTTCGCCGCCCTGAGATCCCCGCTCCTCGCATGTCCCTCAAAGTTCTCCGCCCTGGCTGCGCGACCACATAGACGGCCCAATTCACCGCTTGATTGAGGGACGCGGACTTCTTGGTAGGTGCAGGTGCGCAGGTATTTGCCTACCCAGAGACCGCCGGTGTACTTGGCTGCTTTGCGGGTGGGGAGGACGTGGTTGGTGCCGATGCACTGGAGAGTATTAGTCAGAATCTGGTAGAGGGAGGGAGGCAGGGATAGAAAGGCAGGGAAAGACAGAGACAGGAGGGGGGAACCAGGGGACGGAAAGGGAATGGGAGAGAGACGTACCTTGTCACCATAACTCACGCACGTCCCTTCGCCGAGGAACAAAGCGCCGTAATGCTTCATCTTCTCCAACGCCTGACGCGGGTTCTTGGTGAGGATCTCAACGTGCTCGCTCGCGAACTCGTCGGCGACGGAGAAGGCCTCGTCGAGGGTATCCGTCACGATCACCTCGCCAAAGTCGCGCCAGGAAACGCCGGCGATGGGCGCAGTGGGGAGGACCTCGAGGAGGGCGTCGACGGCCGCCATGCTCTTCGTCGCGACGTCCTCGCTGTTCGTCACTAGCACGGCGGGCGTGTCGGGGCCGTGCTCGGCTTGCGAGAGGAGATCGACGGCGACGGTGTAAGGGTCTGCGTGCTCGTCTGCTACGACGAGAATCTCGGTGGGGCCGGCGAAGAGGTCGATGCCGATTTCGCCAAAGAGTTGGCGTTTGGCTTCGGCGACGAAGGCGTTGCCTGGTCCTGCGATGAAATCGACTTTTTGCATCGTCTCGGTGCCGACGGCCATGCCGGCTACGGCTTGGCCGCCGCCGAGGATGAAGATCTCGTCGGCGCCGGCGAGGTGCATGGCTGCCACGGTGGCGGGGGGGATTTGTCCGAGGATGGGCGGCGTGCAGGCTGTGACGTGGGGGACGCCGGCGATTTTGGCGGTGAGGATGGTCATGTGGGCGGAGGCGAGGAGGGGGTAGCGGCCGCCGGGGATGTAGCAGCCTACGGATTGGATGGGGTTATTGCGTTGGCCGAGGAAGACGCCGGGTTGGGTCTCGATCTCGAAGTCTTTGATGCTGTCTCGTTGGGCGTGGGCGAAGACGGAGACATTTCGTTGGACAGTCTTGATGTCTTCTATGGTTTGGGCAGGGACGGTGGCGATGATCTTGTCGATGTCTGCTTGGGAGAGCTTGAAGGATGGCGGCGACCACTTGTCGAACTGCTCTGAGTATTTGCGGATTGCTGCATCACCTTCTGAACGGATGGAGGAGATGACGCCAGATACAATGGTGGCAACCTTTGGATCTGACAGTGCGGGGGAGGTGGATGTGGTGATAGGACGTTTGAGGTGCTTTGGTGCCATTTTGATTGTTCAATGTGAATACAGGTAAGAGACTGCAGCAAGGGAAGGATGGTGAATTACTTGCGAGAAGAAATGTTATGAGGAAAGACTATACGTATTCTTGGCCGCACCTACAGCTATAAGCTCCCCTCATCTGAAGCTTCGCGGTGGAGGTCCCGGTTGACGTTCGTCTCGATCCTGGGGATACAGATCTGATTGCTATTCCCGGGACGTTCCCGGCGGACATTGTCCCGACTGGACGGGCAATTGCGGAAGTTTTGAATAAGCGCCATGCTATTCGTCGAGTTGTTGACGAAGAGTGGTTCTGGATTTGAGGTTGATGTGAACGACCGTTCTAAATATCGGAATGTGGAGGAGAGTGGGGGAACGTGGTCCCGGCGGCGGCGACAGCTTTGTTTCCTCTCCACGTATCGAAGCCAAACAACAAAGTGATGTCCGTTGCATCGAAATGTGATCAAGGTCCTGTCCGTCTGTGGTCCTCGATGCCTGCAGATGGATTCAAGGTCTGCTGGATCAACCCGAAGCTGGTGGTAATCAGCGACAACGTCAGCAGCACAAAGATTATGCGACCCGCGATATCAAAGGCATGCGTCCCCATTTGACATTCTGCATTCAGACAACGTTGTATATCACCGAGTCCTGGAGTGCGCGCATGTTGTATGAATTGTCTCTACCTGGCAGACATGAGCCACTTATGGGGTACAGAAACGTGTTTCCGACGGCCGAATTTGGGCCTGATAAGACGTCGACAGACAGCTGAGAGTGTTGGATTGGCGGCGTATTGTTCAAAGTGCAAAATCAAGTCGTCCAGAAGCAATTGATTGGCAAAGTGACATGTCGACAATGTTTCGCAGATGCAGACGTGTGGCAGTGTTGACTTGTTTGTGCAGAAAGGAAGAGTTTCACCTCTCGCGAGCAAGCAAAGAGCGGGCCGTCGCGTTGCTTTCTAACCAATCAACGGCGACAAACACGAGATTGCCACGAACGCGGTGCTACGCATCGGCCAGACCATTTGGTGCCTTGAGAGCCTATGATTTAGCTTGATGAACCCCATCACTGCCTCAATTGGTATCGCGGCGGCAAGTCTTTCGTGTATGCGCACACGTCCTGTCCTTCTTGTCTCCAGCTCGCCCCAGTCTTTCATTCTTCCAATTCCCTCCCTCTGGCGTTGTTAATGATCGAGTATACACAAGCCGGTAATTGGTATACTCGAGACCCACGCTGTCTCGAGAGAACCCAGGCTCTCAATCTACGCGGTCCAGGACGTGTATAGCACGTGTCGGTTAGGATGGCAACTCCAATGTCGACTCCCCGCCAGCCCTTTGCTGAGCTGAGTGGCCAAAGACTACAACACCTCACGAGCGTCAAAAACCGCCAGAATGGTATAGCATTGCCACCGACACTTTCCATAACGCAATACTCATGACATGCAGGTCTTCTCTCCACCCCTTCCAATGTCAAATCACCCCTCTCAATCATGACCAAAGCCTCTCCCTCACCCGTCTCCACCTCCAAGAAACGCACCTACGACTCCTCCCCCGCCTACTCGGACGGCGACAGCGAGAACGTCGACCCCACCATCTTCCTCTCCCCCTCCAAGAAAACCAAAGGTCTCTCCGGCAGCACCATCCTCAAGCCCTCGACCTTCTCCTTCTCCAAGTCCAACCCGACCATGCCCTCCTCCCTCCTCCGCCAAACCCTCGCCACCCCCCGCGCCAACATCTCCTCCCCTCGCACCCCCGCCACCGCTCCCGCAGGCCGCTCCCCTCCCCGCAGGAAACTCTCCCCCAAACGCCGTATCTCCGCCCCTTACACGCGCATCGATCCCCCATCCTCCCACCGCAAGTCAAAGGACGCAGGCATCCCCTTCTTCTCCCTCGAGGAAGCCCTCGCCGGCTCCCTCAATAAACCCGTCGCTACCGTCTCGTCTGCCGCGCCTGCTCCTGTGGTGCCCAAGGTGGAGGCGGGCATGCCCAAGTGCTGGTTCTTCGCCATCCACGAGGACACGCCGGATCAGGAAGCGGAGAATCTCATGGAGCACTCGACTAAGGTGTTGGATCTGTCGAGTGATGAGGAGGGGACTAAGCGGGCGGATCGTGGGAAGGAGAACGTGGCGCCTGTTGGGGCGCAGGTGGTGAGGAGAGAGGGGAAGAGGTTGAGGAGGAGGAGGGTTAAGGTTGATGTTATGGAGGAACAGGAGGGGGAGAGGAGTCCGTTGAGTGAGGTTGAGAGGGAGGATTTCTTCCCTGAGGGCGTCAGGGGGGATGAGGTTGTGGTTATTGGGGCTGAGGGGGTGGTGGAGGAGAAGAAGGAGGAGGCTGTGGTGCAGGCTGTGCCGGCGCCGGTCAAGAGGGAGATGGAGGATATCGTCATCTTTGAGGACGCGGAGTAGGGATGGAGTTGTTGTCGGCGGTCATGATTGCTACGCTGTTTGGGTCTGTCGGGTAACGATGTTCATGGCGATCAAGGCGCATGGAGGCTGGGTCGCTGTTCATGTCATGTATGCTTCATGTAGTGCTATTTAGCAACATTGCTCTCTTTCGACAGCCTTGCTCCTCTCTCTTTGCGGTTCGTCCTTGCACTTGGTTTGTGCCGAGATCGATCCCGATGTCAGCCCTGGTTAACATTCACACGTGCGATCCTCTCACAGCCTGGTGTCGATTCAACGCTGATACATTCTGTGAAGCTATGCAACTTTTCATCACCAATTCCACGCTATCTCTCACACATAACCTGTATAGTATTAGCATCCTGTTCATACCAGTCCCCTCGACTATCCACTCACCCTTTCTTCCACCAGTAAAGAACATCCTCACAACAAACACCTGCAAACCAGCCATGCCCACCATCAATCCACTCTCCATCAAACTGAAATTCCAGATCCTCTTCTCCGTGCTCCTCACCGTGCTAAAATTCCGATTCTCCCTCGTCCTGAAATACTTCTGACTCCTGCTCACACTGCTCAGCAGACTCGAAATCTTCATCACGCTCTCCTCCAGGACACTAGCCTGCTCTGGCGCCGCGCCTTGCTTGGTCGGGATACTAGCCGCCCGTGGCTCATTCTCCACCGTGATCTCGAAATCGATGAGTTTGTCCGCGAATGTGCTGATCGTGTTGTCGAAGCAGAAGCGGTATTCGCCCGCTACATTGGCAGTGAAGACGTAGTCTCCTTGGCGCTCTTTCTCGCCGTTGAGGATGATGCGGTCGCCGTGAGGGTTGTTTTCGACGGGGCCGTGGACGGAGTAGTCGACTGAGAAGGTTAGAGGAGACAGAGGCGAGGAGGGGTGGGGGTACCATCGAAGGAGCCGCCAGATTGGACCTGGGATTGATTAGAGATGGGAGGTCATAGAGACGTCGGTCTGCTCACGGCAAAGTAGAAAGCGACCTTGGCTCCCTTATTATTCACTTGCGTGAAGAAGCACTCCCTTGAGTTTGGTGGTAGGTTGTATGTGAGAGCTGTCGCAGCGGCTATCGAGAACAATGAGCTGGCCAGGGCCAGTATCTGAAGGAGAAACAACATGATCCCAATGCTGTGCCTCTCAATGGCTGATCTGCGATGAGACGGGTGGAATGATTGAAGCTCAAAGTGACAGCCCGAGACGTCGCGTGTCTTCAAGAAGCTCTGGGACTTTTGGGAGAAGCATTCTTGGCGCTTCAGCCCTACCACTTCTTTCAACATTGCTCGTATGTCAATTGTGAATGGCTCATTACATATGAGCACTTCGTCAAGATGTTTGCCACCATATCAATGAGGATGATGAGATCCAGCCTACATCATGGATCGACGATGCCATGGCGATGAACGACTTTGTTTAAGTGAATATGTAAAATCTGGATAGTGGCCAACAAGGAGATGAAAATGTGATTATCCTTGTGCCTGGTCATGCAAGATCAGCATGACATTTGGTCCAGTGGAAACGAATTGCTGGGGACGTGGTACAGAGTCCCAGCCCCTCCAAGCATGTGAAGCTGTCTTGATTGCGCCTCAACCTGGCAACAACTCTGGGTATACTTCACATTCTCCTCTGATTCACACCACCATGAGCTGATGTGTCTTCCTGCTTGCTGGCTCTTTGTCGATGCGAAATTTGAAGATTACGAATTCGAAGACCTGACACCGAGACGACGGCACAAGCAGATCACGTACCGAAAGAAGCACAAAATGACCGTGGTACGTTCACCTCGCGCCTTCCTGTAAACAACACGCTTCACCTTATCCTCTTCCTACACTTCTCACCGACCATCATACCTCTGCTCAATGCCATACATTGAGCTTGACCAGAACGAGATGCCCAAAAATCCTTTCATCGTCGAGGACTCGAGCACGATCGCTTACGAAGATTATGTCGAGCAGAAGAACAAGAGGTCGAGGTCACCCGATGCCACCGAATCTGTGACCAGCGGCGCTTCCTTCAAATATCAGGTCGCCGAACCTGCTCAGGCAAGCTTGGAGGATCTGATCGCGCCACGCATTCCTACTGACAACACACCAGCCAAGCTACACCTGCTACGCAAATGGTCAACCTTATCCGCCGATCCAGCCCGCCGCCTATCAGTGCTACCCTCAGAACCCCACCTACATGCCTCATTATGCCTACCAGCCTGTCTCATACCAGCCTCAAGCATCTGCTTACTACCCCAACTTGCCTCCGGCTGGCTACCAGCAATACGCCTGCTATCCAAACGCCATGGCTGGTGCAGCTCCAGCAGCAGTCACAGTCGCGACATCAACAAAGCCAGCTGCCTCCAGCAAGCCTGCAGCCTCCATCAAAGCTAAGGACGATGATGCTGGCGAACACTTCTGGATTGGTCGCACTCGCGCTCAGGTCGACGAGGACAATCTCAAGATCGCTGCTCGTGAAGGTGTCTTCAAGTACGATCCCATGAAGCCCTCTGGAGCAGCGCCCGATGCATTGTTCTGGGTTTCAGAGCTGGATGGGAGGACCACCTTGAGGATGTTCAAGACGATTGACGAGGAGCTGGGACCGGGCAAGTGGGAGAGGGATTCGAGGTACGGCAATGCTTACTTCATACGAGAGGAGCCCGAAGAAGAGAAAAAGACTTTGAGAGTGATTCATATAAGGCGTGCAGAGAACTAGCAAGCTGGTTGTGCGCATGCTCTATGAGAACCGACCTGAGGGCTTCACAGCGTGTTCGGCAGGCGCTTGGGACGGCATGATTTAGGAGATACCCATCAGCGATACAAAGAGTAGCGTTACGAATAGCGGACAATCATCAGACATATGCTCCATTGTGAATGTGATGTGGCAGTGTTGCTGTCTCGCGCTGTATTCCACAGGCATCCCACTTCACGCCCCACCACATGAAATGACGTCGAATCCACCAAATTCCACCATCAACCTCTTCTGCCCAACAACAAACATTGTATGCCTTTCCAGCCAAACGCAATCAACAGCTTTGCCTTTCTCGCAGTCTTCATCCTAGCCTTCTTCCCAAGCCTATTCAACCATATCCTCTACCTCCCACTCTACCCCTTCAAACTCGCCTTCACACCTGCCCGGCAACCCAGCCCGACCACCACCCCTCCGGCCTGTCAACATTGCCACCCCTCCCCAACCCCAATACCAACCATGGCCTGGTTCCAAAGACAATTCACCCTTCCCACCAAATCCCGCGGCTCCTACCTCATCACCGACGAAGTCCTCAAACAAGTCCCCGAAATCAGCCAGTACAAAGTCGGCATCCTCAACTTGTTCATCCAGCACACATCCGCGGCATTGAGCCTGAATGAGAATTGGGATAGTGATGTCCGGTAAGCCATCTTCTTCCTATCGTTTTTCCCCTTCCCCCTGTGACTGCATATTCTGCCCCATCAACCGCCGCATATGGCTTTGCCACATCCCATACCCAAAATGGAAATTGAATTGCCACAAGAATCACCACACTAACCCCCCACCAGAACAGACATGTCCAACGCCCTCGACCGCATCGTCCCTGAAGACCGCAAAGGCGTGCTATATGAACACAGCGCGGAAGGGCTCGATGACATGCCAGCTCATATAAAGTCGGCGTTGATAGGCGCGAGTGTCTCGATTCCCATCTCGAATGGCAAGTTGGCGACCGGCACGTGGCAGGGTATTTGGTATTTGGAGTTTAGGGCGGCGAAGCATAGTCGGAAAGTGGTGGCGACGATTCAAGGGGAGAGGAGTGCATGACTGGGGAGGATGAAGGCTATGGAGGGGAGGGAGAGGGAGGTAGGGAGGGGAAAAGGCGGTGGGTCAAGGGGCATGTCAGGCATTGTGAGACGCAGTACGGGGCATTTGCGGAAGACGGAATGGGTGATGAGCTCTTGTGAAGCTTGAATGCATTTGTACAACTAGTCTATCAAGACATCTATCGATGCTCGAGTGGAGCACCAGTATTGCTCTGAATCTGTGGGACTTCTTCCGGCGCGCCGATGGGGTCGAGAGGGTATGAGTGGTGTTCGAGCGCTTCGATGTGCTTCCGGTTCTTCTCGTGTGCCTATTGTTGCATTAGTATTGGAACATGGATCCAGATCATCTGTAGACTTACGAATGGCAGTCCGCAGTACGTGCACCAGCAGATCTGTGGCTTGTCGACGTTGATGAAGATCCTTGGGTGACCGAGTGGGCCTCCTCCGCCGTCGCATGATGCTTTGCGCTCCTTGATCCATTTGACAGGTTGCTTGTGGATGAGGTCGATGGCTGCTAGGGGCCGGGGCTAGACATGATCAGCTTTCTGCTTGAATGTATGTGATCTCCGTGCGACGAAATCCTGGCTGGAATCGCACTGCATCATTCTGCTCCAGCCCCCGGAATGGGAAAAGAAGAGAAGCATATAGCCTACCTGATCTTCCATAATCGTCTGCTCAAATCGCGGTCCAACCATGGCCTTCTCCCTCGGCTGCTGGCTCCTAGACCAGACTGACGACCTGTTCGGCGCTTGCATGACCCTCATCTCTTCTCCCGCCTCCACTGACTCTTGCAATGTCTTATCGAAGCTTCCTTCCGAGCTCGTGGGTACGGCATTGGTGCTCGATACTGGCGATTGTGTTTTGGATGGGTTGGGGTCGTTGGCTGGGATGGGATTGTCGCGAAGAAGAGATGATGAAGGATGGAAGGAGCGGCGCGAGATAAGGGAGAGACCGCTCCGTAATAAGGGTCGCGTTAGAGGCGCCATGGTGTGAGTAGGATGTATCAAAAGACGAGAGCCATTAGGACTGAGGAGGGTAAAGTTGAAGATGTAGATAATGGAGACAGCTGATTGGTCAATGGTTCGCGGTGAGGTGACCGGAATTCCGCATGGTGCGGGACAGTGATGTACTACACAACACAACCTAGGACCTGAGACGGTAATATACACATTCGGAATATATTCATTCTACTCTCACTTCTAACGATATCCCTTAGAGGCATCTTTTGATCAATTTCACGCCCTCCAGAGACTCAGTCCATTGCTGGACAGACAACAACCTCGGCGACCCCGCTCTTCACCTCCTCACATACCACCTACAATCACCTACACCTTTGGTGGGATTGACACACGACATGCTGCTACTCGGTCTCACCGGCTCGATCGCGACTGGCAAATCCACAGTCTCACAAATCCTCTCCTCACCACCATACTCACTTCCCATCATCGACGCCGACAAAATCGCACGGCAAGTCGTAGAACCCGGCACATCCGGCTACAATGCTATAGTCTCACACTTCTCCTCCACCACGCCAGATCTCCTCGAACCACCATCAGAAGCCACAGGTGGAGAAGCAGGACTCAATGGCAAAGGTCGACCACTCAACCGACCAGCGCTGGGCCGAAGGGTGTTTGGTCAAGGCAAGGAAGCGGACAGGAAAGTGCTGAATGGAATCGTGCACCCGGCTGTACGAAAGGAGTTGTACCGCCAGATGCTCTGGGCATACATCAAGGGTTCGTGGGCGGTGGTCTTGGATATCCCATTGCTGTTTGAGAGCGGGTGGGAGGCTATGTGCGGGACCATCATGGTGGTGGCTGTGAAGGACAAAGAGGTGCAAATTAAGCGACTGAGGGATAGAGACAGCCATCTTACGGACGAGGATGCGCGGAATCGGGTCGCAAGTCAGTGGGACGTGCGGGACAAAGCGAGGCGTGCTGAGGCGAGAGGGAGCAGAAGGGGCGTGGTGGTGTGGAATGATGGTGGAAAAGAGGACCTTAAGAAGGAGATCGAGAGGGTGATGATAGAGGTGAAGAAAGGAAGTCCGCAGTGGTGGTCCTGGCTACTCCTGGTTAACCCTGGATTTATGGTGCTGGCGGCGTCCTGGAACTATTTCTTGGGTTGGTATTCAAAGCGACAGTGGGAGCAGATGAAGGCTCGGGAAAAGGCGAAGCTTTGAGTGCTGTGCAGGAAATACAAGTAATCGAGACTACTGTAAGATGAGTAGGCCAAGTCGTGACTATGACCAAGTCCGCGATGCAGACCGGATCTCTGTCGCACCTGCAATCTGGAGAACCATGCAGCTGTCGGATCAATCAAGCAATGGCGGCGGACCTGCATGGACTGGAAGATGCGATATGGCAGTGGTTGTACGATAGACCCTCTGACTCAAGTCCAGCTTGAGTCGCGGCGCAGCTTGACACGGTCGCTTGGGTTGGCGAGTAGCTGGAGAGGATGCAACCACGATCATGCTAGGAGGACTGCTATGCGAGTCACCCGTAACTGTCTACGTCGATCGTAGACAATGCTGGCTAAATTGTGTGGTGCGGCTCTATCGACGGTCTTCAAGACTCTTCTCCGGCATCTTGAGGCGCCAACAAAGGACTCGCATCATGGAAGCCATGTGAAGATCAGTGCTTCCTGCGGGTGCGCAGATGACTTGCAAGGAAGGGTATATATTATTTGCTGACAGCTAGACTTGTTGGCCTCGTGCCACAAGTCAATTTGAAACTATACAGAGAAGATTAGCATGGTGAGTTGGCTCCGCTCTTCGACATTCTTTGGCACAACGCTAACCCTTTCAGGCCCCTGCACTAAGGATGAGTACGTTAAACCCCAGCAACGCGCCCGAACAGTCACTGACTCTTCGCAGCACATGCAAACAAAGAGATGCTCAAAAGTTTTTTTGCACTTTTTCTTGCACGGTTCGACTCTCGACGGCCGCCCGCACAACGCATCTTTTTGCAACACCTCAGATTCCGTCCCTACTGATCAAATGCTTGCGCAAAATCGATGGATGATTTTGCGGCTCCAATTACAGTACGCATAATTTTTAGCTTGTTGCATATAGCTTTGGAGCTCTCGCGGAAATCATGCCGCGGTGGGTCTGATAGAAGAGCCGCATATCACTGTCCGATTCGTGCCCAAAACAGTCCATGTCAATAGCTTGCACCTTGTGAAATGAGAGGCCATCGCACTGTGTCCTCGGATTCGTATTGAACGTCAATCGCGAGTGCTGCAACCAAAGAGCGCTGTTCGCCGACGACACCTCTCCAGTCTGATGGCCGGCGACATCGGCCGTGGGTGAATCACATGTTAAGCTAGTACCAAGACCGTAGAAATCTGGCATCCTACAGGCGCAGATCCATACGCACCTACACCTCTTGGCCGATGCGCTACTATGGAGAGAACATATCGCGTCCTATCGCGCCGGCATCATGTTGTGAGGGCATATTCTACAACGACTTCAAGCACGCAACAAGGAACAGATAGCAGTAGCATACCGCCACCATGGCGACCAGCTACTGCCCTAGATGAGTAAGGAGAACTCGCCAGTCCCTGTTAATGGCTGCTAATGTCGTGATATAGATGGGTCGAACGAGAGGCTCGGCCAATCAGTCTGCGTCAGCTCACAGTGTTTGGCAGAACACTGAGCGAAGGTCGATTGTTAAGTTCTGCCAACTATGTTCGACTTGAGTTGCCAACACGGTATGTACTTCGTCCATGAGTTCAATCATGTTGCTGATGGTTGCCAGGATCGCGCATCGGTTACGGAACATGCAGACTTTGCCATACTCTGCTCTCACCAACCAGCACATCTCACATGTGCACGAGCTTTACTACTCTGCCTTTGAGAAGCTTCGAAAAGTGCCAGAAGTGCGGACGTTGGCAGATAACGATCATCTCTGCGCTGTCATTCGAGAATGCCTCCATGAGCATCTTTCGGTCATACCGGCACTAGCCATGGGTGTACTCGAAATACAGTCGGCCGTGCCAGCAGATGTCTGCGATCAATTAATGCGAACCATGTTACGATCGCGAATATCTCGAAGGGTGATAGCCGAGCAACACCTGGCTCTGACCGACACCTACCATTCACCACACTCAATGCGAAGATCACAATCAGCTGGCTCCGCGCCTGATGAAGACTTTATCGGCGAGGTCTTCCTCAAGTGCAAAGCTCGCGAGATCATCGATACTTGCTCTAACACGATCACTCGACTTGCTCGCCGAGCTCACGGCAAAGATACACCTTTGCCCGAAGTCAAACTTTTTGGTGACATTGACACCACCTTCCCATATATCCCAAGCCATATCGAGTACATCATTGGCGAGCTTCTCCGCAATAGCACTCAGGCTATTCTCGCTAGAGCTCGTACAAATCCGAAATCATGGACATCTGAGTCCTCCGCACCCGCCACACCATCGGGCGCCGTGCCACCCATTGAAGTTCTCATTTGCGAGTCGGCACAACACATAATCATCCGTGTATCCGATCAGGGCGGTGGTGTCGCACGGGACGTACTTCCGTATCTCTGGAGCTTCACGACGGGGCCACGCAAGGAGAAGCGACTCAAAGATCTAGAGCAGGTCCCTCGTTTGGCAGGAACACTCCAAGAAATTGCTGTCCCGCCGAGCATACCACCAGAAGACTCTAGCATCAGCAGCATCACTGATGCAGAGACCCTGAGAAGCAGTAAGCATATACCCGAATCTACTGAGGATTCTACAGAGAGGTCCGAATCAAGCAGAAGATCGCAGAGCAAGAAGGACAGGTACGACAACAGCTTATCGACATTCACCGCCCGGCCACCGGGGCTCAGACTTGGTATTGGTCTACCAATGAGCAGGATATATGCCGAGTACTGGGCTGGAAGTCTGGAACTGCATAGCTTGGAAGGATATGGCGTTGACGCTTTCTTGCAGATCAGTAAACTGGGGAACAGGAATGAGGTGTTAAGTACGAGGGCTAG
This sequence comes from Elsinoe arachidis, assembly GCA_013372555.1. NCBI lineage: Eukaryota > Fungi > Ascomycota > Dothideomycetes > Myriangiales > Elsinoaceae > Elsinoe > Elsinoe arachidis. The sequence goes on along the minus strand of JAAPAX010000007.1, from coordinate 2,395,855 downwards.
CATGGATGCAGTCTGATTTGTAGGATGTCAGGAGTAGGAAGGACGACGAACACGTAATTCGTTAGTACAAATGCCTACTATGGCAATGTCGACGACTATGACTCTATTTACACTTTCTCACTCTCGCTATCATCCTTCTCAACCGCTTCTGATGCCACCCGCTTGTCCACGTTTCCCCGTCCTTCCTCACCGCATCACTCTTACCATCCTTTGGCCCCATATCTACCTCTCCCATCTTCATTTGATTATCCATATAACATCTCCCCGGCCTCCACATCCACTGCACACACTCGTCCCACTCCTCGCACGCCCTTTCACACCCAGCTTCGTCCTCAGTCGCCTCCAACTCCGCACCCTTCCATTCCCCGGGATCTACCAACCCATCCCTGCCCCTCTCCTCTTCCATCAATACATTCTCAACCACCAGCCTCTTCCTCTCCGCCCCATTCTCCCACCCCCTCCTCCTCCCCCTCATAACCCCCAACATAAACCTCTCCACCACCTCCCTCCTCAACATCCTCTCCCCCCACCCATACCTCCCCACCCACTCCCCCTGCAACGCCCAAAGATCACTCACCAACGCGCTATCAACATGATGCATCGTCACCAACGGCTCACACAACTTCCCTTCATCCAACTCCAGTCCCCCCAAATTCTCACTCTGCAAATGACTCCCTCCACCCTCCATCTGCACCCCCGCCTCCTTGAGCGCAACCGCCAGAATCGCATCCCCCATCGAATGCCGCGTCGTCTCCTCCTCCCACCTAGCATCATACTTGCCCTCCCCCTCCTCCTCCCTCCGCCGCACGAGTGCCTCCATCGCCGGACGAGAGAGGATATACCCGCTTCCGCCGTGCGCAAAGGAGATGTCTCCCACGACACGCCCGGCGCCGATGTAATGCGCTTTCTTGGCGTCCAGGGTCGCGAGCCACAGGAGCAAATTGACCCACGAAACAGACGTGTCGGCTTCGATGAAGAAGAACCACTCCACGTGCGCCGGGGCGGAGAAGTAGCTCGCGAACGTCAGCGGGAGGAATTTCCACTTGTCGAGGTCCCAGCTGCGGGGGCCGGCGCGGGGGAGGCTGGCAGGGGAGAGGCGGAGTTGGCGCGCGCGATGCAGGTGGCGGTAGTGCGTGAAGTCGGGGTGGCTGGTTTTGTGGGTTGTGCTGATGTTGGCGAGGGCGTCGTGGATGGGGTGGCCGGCGAAGGTGTCGGGGGCGTCGGAGAAGATCATCAGGTTGGTGGGGGGGATGCAGGGGGCGAGGGTGAGGAGGTGGGCGGGGAGTTTGGCGTGGAGTTCGGTGGCGCCGGTTTTGAGGGAGATGAAGATGTTGGAGGAGGAGGGGGCGGAGGAGCAGTGGTTGTTTGTTGTGGAGGGGCTGCTTGAGAGGGGAGGGTGCAGGCTGAAGTCGTTGGTGTCATGGCCTTCGGACTTGCTCTGAAGGTCCACTCTTGATCCCGCGCTGTGCCTACCAGATGACTCTTCGAGATTGACTTTGCCCGTTACCTCATCGTCATCAGACCAGATGTCATCCAGATCGATCAGCTTAACAGGATCTTGCTTCAGCTCGTCCGCAGGCGCCTTCTCCAAGCAGGACGAAGACCTCCAGATATTCGAAGCATGAGAGCGGACATGACTTGAGCTATTGAGAAAAAGGACGCAACCAACAACGAATGCTATGACAGAAAGCAGTGCCCGACACGGACGAGTCCGCTTCGAACGGAGCGTTGGTGCAAGCATGCTGAACGAACGGGATAGCAAAACGCGGAAAGATGACAAGACGGCAGAAGCAGACTTACGGGATAGAGAGTAAGAGATACGGTATCAGTGGTTTGCAGTCTGGATTTCTGTGGGTGTCAGGAGGAGATAAGCCGTTGGGGATGGAATCGCCACAGAACGCCGGTAGACAACGTGGCATGCACGACCGTTGACAAGGGTTCGGGCGGACTATCGATAGTAAATAGTCAATATCGACCTGTACAGCGCAAGTGTACGAAGTGTATGCAGCTTCTGCAGAACTGTGTTCGTGCAGGACTGATTGTGGGAAATGTCGTGGAAGTTACAAAAGCCTTGAAGCCTTGAGAACCTTCACGTGACGCTATATCTCTTGAAGGATCTTCGAGGCTTAAGGGTGTCGTTTGAAACAGAGCTCGTCGCATAGCAGTACCAGGAGTCGCTCACGAGTCAAGCCCTGCCGGCGTAGATTATGTTTGCCATCTCGTTCCCTTACCTGGTCGTGGTGCGTCCATAGTATAATCAAACCACTTACCTCCAACCCAGCCAGTAGCTTTCTTCAAGGGTATCGCACGTAATACTCACCATTCCATCTTCAGTTCCACATCCTAATAGCTCTTCCTCTTCCCACCACTCCCTCGCCCTCCCCTGCCGCCACTCCCACCGCCACTACTGATCCCCCCGCCCCTCCCCTCTCTCCTCGGTGTCGAATTGAGATTCACCTCCCTCCCTCTCCTCTCCGATGCCATCCTACTCCCTTCCCTCCCCCTCTCCCTCCTCTTCTCCTTCATCTCCCTTCTCGCCCGCTCCGCAGCCTCGCTCCTACCCCTTTGAATCAAAGAATCCACGTCCTCGGGCTCGTACTCCTCACTGTCACTCCCGCTCTCACTCCCACTGTCACTATCACCCTCACTACTCCCGCCCTCATGCCCCTCCTCTTCCCTCCCCGGCCTCCCCCTCGTCTTAGGCAAAGGCTTCCCAAACGTCCTCCTCCCCACGCCCTCCCCTTCTTCATCCCCACGATCGATCTCCCCCAGTCCCACAATCCTGAACCTTCCCCCTACCACCCCTTCATCCCCATCCCCATCCTCCCCCTCCTCTCGCTCCGACTGCAACGTCGATAAAACCCATCTCGTCTCCCCCTTCTCCCTCCCCAGTCTCTCAAGCGCTTCATCCCTCTTCGCCTCCTCTGCTTGGAGTGACTCGCGCACAATGCGCTCTTGGGATGTCTCGCGCTTGCGATCCGGGGTGTAGGAGGGGAGGGAGGGGCCGTTGGAGAGACGCTGTTTTTTCGAGGGCGGGGCGGAGGGGGTGGAGGACGGGGAGGAGGGTTGCGATTGGCAAGGGGAGGAGGTGGAGGCGGAGGCGCGTTGCATGAACTATATGGGGTCAGTGAGGGTGAAGGGGAGAGGAAAGCGACGGGTGAGATGGGAGAGAGGACGGGAGGCTTATTGGGAGGGGAGGGGGAAGAAGGAAGGGAGGCTGACTTTCATGGTTAGGAGGCGGGAAGACATGATTACTGATATGCTGGTGGTGGTGTGGGCGCGATTGCCAGAGGGTCCGCTGGGCGGTTCAAAGAGATGAGTGGTTGAGGAAGATAGCTGGTTGTGAGGTTATACTGAAGGAAAATACCAGCTGCAACGAGTCAGGATTTATCTTCACGCGAGTCATTCTTCACATGCTTCGAGAGAAAGCGGCTGTCACACTTTCAACGTGCACTATAAGCTTAGATTCCGGCCATGTCAAAGTGTCGGTAGCGTTGCCAGAAAGCGCATCGTCCAGTGGATAAGCACAAAGTAAAGAAGCTACAATGGAGTGCATGCTGACAAGCTCCATGGCCGCATCTCAACCCTTTCATTCATGCTCTACCAAGCAGTATCTGCTACATCATGCATGACTAGGCGCGACCGTCTACCCTAAACCCTTCTCTGTTCGCGCCCGTATCATGAACACGTCCTCATCATGTCTTCATTCCGCACCTCGTCGCCTCGGATGCAGAACCTCTTTACCCTCCCCAAAACGCCTTGCCGATATCATTGCTTCTTGTTATCGTAGAAGTTCTTGACCATGTATTGCATACCAGTCGTGCGATCCGAGCGATCCATGTCGTTCCTAGCCCTTGGCTCATCGTATCCTGATCGAAACGCTGTTTATCATCTGATGTTGAGCCTCTCGTGCTGTGCCCAGGTATTCCTATTCTTGTTGACGTGCTCCAGCCCCAGCTGATCATCACTCTGCATCTTCTCGCTCAGCACGTCCTCGTCGTCGATGTAGGCTGGCTTCGCATATGCCTGACCACCTCTGATGACTGCGAACTTGATCTTCTCGAAAGCTTTTCCCTTGATTCCGGTCCGCTTCGACAGTCGCTCCTTAGTCTCTGTGAAAATCTCTCCCTCTTTGAGCAGGAATACAAACGGAATGTTGTGCGTCTTGGAAGGATCCTTTTCGTAGTGGAAAGCAGATATTTGTCGATCAGCCGAGTCGTCTGTGATCTCTGCCTCCTCTTCTGGAGTAGGCTCGGCGTAGACGGTGCAAAATTCGTTGATAGAAGCCACAGCGTAGGTGGGCGGGATGATGCGGTGGATTTTACCCGAGTGAGCCTCCAGGAAGCGGACACGAGACAGGACGTCCTGCTCGATGGAAGCCTTCTTGCCCAGTATCGGTAGCACGTCCGAAATGGTACCTTGCTTTGGAACAAGGATGTCGTGTGGTTCCTATTGACTGGTTAACCGAGGCAACAAGCAGACTGACGATTGTTACTGACCTCTTTGTTGATACCGTCTGGCAGCCAGAGCACTTTGACAATCTTGCGTTGCTCAAGGTCTGCCAAACTCATCTCCAATACCTCGTAGTACAGCGAGTCTTGCGATTGGTTTGTGTATCCGTACGAAGCGTAGCCTCCAGCAGCGCCAAATAGGATGCTTGTCATGTTGACGGTCGGTGCGCGCTTGACGATAGCACGAGGGCGTTGTGACTGCACATTGATCGTGGTGAAGCGCAGATGCGTCGGATCGACGGGCGTACTTGAAGCTTTGGACAAGTGCTCGGCCACTTTCACTGCCAAGTTGTCGTACGAGTCCTTCTTCGACAAGTAGAGGCTGAATCGGAAATTGTCTTCCGGCTCGATATTGATGTTCTGAGGTGCTGTAGGCTTAGGTGCAAAGTGGACTGTGATGCGGTTGAGGAGGTAGTCGTAGAACGTCGGGGCTTCCAGGTATGCTGATGGCGATTTTTGTTGAATCGCTTGAATCTCGTCTTCCGAGTAATGCTTCTGGAAGCAGATGATGTCGCCATCTTGGATCTCTGATTGGGTCAAGGTCTGCTTCGGTTTCATCGTCTCGACAAAATTGGGCTTGATCTCCTCGAAGAGCTTGAGGTTAGTCGCACCAGCCTCCCAACCCATCATGTTGAGAATCGGTGTTGCAAGATCCGCGACCTTGTCATTCTGGTTCATGTAGACATGACCGGCTCCCTTCAGTTCCTGCTTCTCGACGTCGAAGTGTTTGAGGAAGATCACGATTTGCTTCTTGTCCGCAGCACCATTGACTTGAGCATCGCTGTCCCAAGATATGGTACCATCGGCTGACCTTTCCTTCTTCTCCAGCCAGAGCTTGAAATATGCCTGCCTGTTGGCGTGCTTCAGTGCAGCATCTTCCAGGGTCATGTTCAGAGGTGAGATGGGCTGGTCTGGTCGCTTGGTGCCGTTCTGCCTGTTGACCACTACCCACGGTCGAAGGGTCTCCGCATCTTCTCCATTTTCCTCCGCGTAGAGCTTGACAAAATCTGCGACAGTCATGGCTTTCAGTACCCGCATTGGCTTTGGCGTTGATGGATCTTCCTCGTCTTGGTTCTCCCATTGAACGATATCGAACCCCTGCCAGGCCTTGAAATTGTCGTTCGTAGCAACCTGCACATTCATGTACAGATGTGCTTCTTCTCGTTCCTTGCGCCGCTTCTCAAGAAGTGCTTTCTCCTCGGCCAGTCGTGTCGGGAGATGCTCAGGTGGTTTGATCTCATCAGAAGCTGACAAGATCTTCTCTAGCCTGGATTCTCTGATGTACACTAACATGTAAGCACTCATAGATCGTTTTGTCGACCAGGTCCGTGAGAATGGATTCTGCATCTTCATGCCACCACCATTGACGTTAGGACCATAGTCGCCACCAAAGTTCTCCTCCATAGCTTCTCGTTTGGTGGCTCGCGTTACTCTGTCATCGTCAAACTTGTAGAAATCACCCTCCTTGGTCGGCTTGATGAAAGCGTAATAGTGTCCGGCATTCATGTCTCCACTGTGTACTAGGACGCCATGGAGGTGGTAGACGTAAGGTTCCGACTTGTCCGCAGTCTCCGAAAGGTATGGTGCTGCATCCCAGACCTCAGGGAACTCGTACCGATCGTTGACCTTGACCATCATGTCGCGCTGGAAGTCGTACTCAAAGCGCTTGAGTTGTAGATGCAATACCTGGGGGAAGCTCTCAAAGATGACCCCCTTCTTCGCGTCTTGTAGTCCGAATCCTTCAGCATGGTATTTGTTGTCTCCCTCCAGCGTCTCTACCTCGACGTAGTTCTTGAAGCTGTCGTCTAGCGTCTTGCATCCAGAAACGTTGAGTTGCAGATCCCAAAAGTCCTCGATCCTTGATGATTCGTAGTCGACGTTGATGCATTTCAAATACGTCTTCATCTTACCGACGAACATCTGTGCGAGGGCATTCTCTGCTTCTGTGCCCTTCATCTTCTCTTCCATCTTCTCCATCAAGATTCGAGACAGTTCCTGAACATCCTGCTGCTCGAAGATCTGCCGCGACTCCCAGCCAAAAGATTGTGTGAGCTCGGCAGTACCGACTGCGATTGGATCGGTCTGTAGTCGATAGAAGAGGCGCTGTAATGCCCAAGCGCTTGAATTCTTCGGATCTTGCTCTTGCTCGGTCGGTATCTGGTAAACAGCTCTGCGGAATGCATTGGTGAAGTAGAGCGACTGCAGCAGCGAGTTGAGGTAGCAGGTCGCACCTTGGTTTCGCATACCAACCATACCCGTTTCCTTTTTGGAGTCGTAGCTGCGCCGTGTTAGCTTCTGCGATAATGCTGCTGGTTTGAAAAGACCCACTTGTTGAAGTTGTGCCATAACACACCGGTAGGATCTTTGATGACGCGGACGTATGCTGTGATCTTCGCCGAATCATTCTCAACCAGAGGCCTCTCCTTGTCGTCAAACTTTGTCGCAAAGATTCTGTTCTTCTCGGCAAAGCGTGTGAACCCCCAATCCCCTTCCTCCGCAGTGAAGCGATGATTTGCCTCATGATGCAGGTACATGGTCGGATCATTCGGGTTCCATAGAACCAGCATGAATTGTACACAAGCATACCAGTTGTCGGGAACCTGTTCCGCTTCGAAACCCTGCTCTAGGTAGAAACTGACAGATTCGCTCGCGTTGTTGCCTGCGGGAAAGAACAGTATTCTCCAGGGATGTCCCCCTGCTTGAAATACCGGCCCATGTGTTCTCTTCGGTAGTGTTCGCCATCCTTCAATCTCCCATGTGTGCACTTCTTCAGCTTGAATTTCGAGGTCGGGTAGTGGCGGCATCCATCTCTCTTTCATGGCATCAAAGTCGTCAGCTCGTGGGAGCTGTTCCGCCTCATCCATGGAATCGTCGGGCGTTGAGATGACAGCGACGGCATCTTGCTGCTTCTCGTCATAATCGGAGTCCACGAGCATGTCACTGCCGAGCTTGATATTGGTCAGCGACCGTACTTTACGAATCATGGTGATATTTGTGCAGAGATTGCTTGAGCACGAGAAAGCTCGCAAGAGGCTTGACTTACCTGATCCATGCTGGAGAAAGGGCAGGCAGAAGCTGGAGAAGGAGCGATCCTCCCAGCCGCGACTGTGAATGCCTACTGCTATCTGACCAGGAAGAATACTTCGCTATGAAGTTGCAGGCTGCGATGCTTTCTTAGCAAGGAAAAGAGCGGAGAGGGATGATGGTTGAGTCGAGCACACACGACTGAAACTGTCCCATGAAGCTCTGTGACGTGGGAATTGGAAAGCAATCCGGCACACTGCGCACGGGCCCTTTCGCACATGTGCTTTGGCAAAAGAGAGCGGGGTGTTCTTTGGCTTCTGTGCCTATATTTACATCGATCAGATCTTACAATATTGCACTGTTAGGCATGTGCGCCAGTTAGCGAGGAGCATGTGCTGCTCGCTGTCACTGGACTATGGCAGGATAGAGCATACAGGTGCTCATATACAACTAGCATGAGCTGTCACCACTAGTTCCATGAGGCATGCACATGTCAGACACGCTATTGAGTGTAAATCGATTATTCAAATTATGCATCGCTCTCGAGAGCTATTTGACCTCGCCAGTCATGGGTATATGCGAACAAATCAGATCCCGCTATGCACATCCGACCTATATCCATCAGAATCTTTTGAACCATCCCCTTTTCTTCATCGTCCGCAACGCCTCCTCTTCAGCGTCCTTCTTCTGTTGCTCGGCTATATTCCTGACGCAGATGCCATCCCTTCCCACTTTCTCGGCGAGGTACTCGATCGTCTTATCATCGCCCCACTGGACGTTGCTCATCCTCGCGCCACACACGATGTTGGGGGCTTTGGGCGAATCGATACCAGCAATCGGGATTGTCTTGACCAGCACCTTCTGCTTGTGCAGGATCTCTCCTGTATTGCTCTCGCGGTCGAGACTCATATCTCCTGCGTGGACAACTTCTCCGTCAACGAGCCTCTGCTGTGCGGCGTGGCGCGCCTTTGCCAACTTATGCTTTGCTCTTGCCAACCGAGTACCTTCGCCTTTCGGAGCTTTGGTGTGAATCTCCTCGTATGACTTCGGTCTGTCTGAACCACTGTGCTTGTGAGTGGCCGTCTCGGTCGATGTCTCGTTGGCTTTGCGATCGACTTTGGATATTTCACTCTTTCCCTCGACGTGGTGGAATAGCTCGGGATTGACACTCCAGCATTTGAGACCAAGATTTCGGCAGCCTTCCAGGAGTCTCACATCAAAAGCCACAGTGCCGCCTTCTCTTTCCTTAGGCGCAATTTCCATCAAGAGTTTCTCTGCCGCGTATCTTGTGACGGCGTAGGCGAAAGTGCACAGTGGCCTGATGGACCGGTGCACTACCCTTATATCCTCTGGCAGGTCGATTGCATTCAGTAATGCCCTTGTGTCGCTGTGCATGTCCAGCCTCCTCGGTATACTCTGATCCTCGAATCCAGCTCGTTTAACTCGAAAGTTCCATTTGCCTGGATTGAAGTTCTCTCCACAATGGCCTAGGTATAGCATGTCCCACTGATCGGTAGGACCCCAGTAGTTGTCCTCATTGACAGGTCCTTTTAGCTCAGCATCCCTCGTCTTGTCGTCCTGTGACATTAGATACCGCATCGCAGCCGCCGTGCGTGGAGCTTGTAGAGTGCGAAGGTGGATGTCCCAATTCACGTCATCCTCCAGGATTAGAGCGGTCGTGAGGTTTGTAGTGAGGAACCAGCGTAGGGTGTTCAGATGGCCAAGCCAGGCAAGGGCGGACCCGTGAGATATCGTGCTACCCTTTTCTGCCTTGAGTGCTTTTGTGTCTTCTTCATTCCACGAAGGCTGTACTGGGATAGAGAGTTGGAGGCCAGTGATCTGGGCGGCCATGATGAGCTCATTCTGCCGAGGCGAGGTGGGTACGGAGACTGCTGCGACTGCGCCGAACTGAATCTTGGTCAGAGGAGGACTGTATGGTAAAGTGGATACTTACTCCCAGAGTCAGGTTTGCCGCCGGCAGAACAGGAATATCCAGCATTCGGCCTGCTGTCGGATGCCGCATAGCTCTTGAGGAGCTGCTCGCATAGCTCGAGCTAGAGTCGCGGCTACTTATTAAGATATAGAAGAAGCAGAAAAATATGGTGAAGAAGAAGACTGGACGGAGCACGCGAGGAGGAGAGCGAGCGATCATCTTGACGACCAGACCTCGAGCTTCGTCCTCGCTCGAGATGGTGAAAGAGAAGCAGAAATGGCACCACTTCCAAGGATTGTCAAAATCCAGAAACGTTGTGCATGGTACCTACTGCGCCTTTGAAATATGCTAAAGGGAGCACCACACGTGGAGGGGCGCCGTTGACAGACTATCAGATAAAGGAGACCACGTTCGATCGTTTTGGCTTGACCAGAGTCTTCTGCGGGCGATGCGCAACTAGAGCAGGGTCTAGTGGACATAGCAAGACGTCTGTTGTGCGGGATGAAGAATGCTAGATTACAAAGGAAACGGTGGTGGGCTTTTTCGCCAACGGTGTACCTGCGTCTATCCCTGGAACTGACGTGGCCACGGCAGAGTCGGACCTCTCGACGGTTGAAGGCGGGATGTCCTCGCCGAGACTTCTGAACAATGATGCTATGCGAGTGTAGGATGCCAGGATAGTGAGAAAGAGTCAAGATGAATGTGTCGTTTGGCTTCTGCTTAACGATTTGAGACTGCAGATGTCATTGACAGGAGGAAGAGAGCGGACTTGTGACCGGCGATCTTCAGAGTGACGAGGGACCTCCCGTCTAGCCCCTTCGTCTGAGCCAATCATACACACGTGATCGACAGCTATAACCAAGATCAAGTAGTCGCAAAGTGCAATTTGGTTTCACTTCAAGGCTCTCAAAAGCCATCCCTTCCTTTCTCCAACACAGGTCTCGGATTGAGCGCCGTCCGGTACTCTCAAACTCGAGACAGTGCGCAGATCTGCTATTGTCGCGCTGCATCATCATTCTCAAACATCTCTTTCTCCTCGCATCCCGCCGGCCGTTTTTCAAACAAACATTTACATCACCGCGCAGGTGAACTTTCAGCCTCGTTTACACATTTACCGCCCGAGCAACCACGCTGCACGCGAGCCGCAATAACACTCGACACACAGCAATGCTCGGTCTGAATCTTCTCCTCTACCATCTTGATCATCTGTAAGTCGCAAACATGAATTCTTCCGACCAGAAGCCGTCGCGGTATCGCACCGTGAGGCATTCAAACAATGCCGCCGCCGCTGCTGCCCCGGAGCCTACTATGGATGCTGGATCAAACGACGACAATGCTGCTGGAACAGTCAATCGCTCTCGCTCGCGCTACCATAGGAAGCCTCAACAGCAGCCCTACACCCAAAGTCCACCACCGATTGCATCACCTCAATTAAGCTACGCTTCTCCTGACCCAACCGCCGGCCCATGGTCTGCGCCGCACCAAGGTGGAAAGCATCTCCGATCGGCACCTTCAAAAGAGCGCGTCCTGACACCGCGCGCCGAGGCAGAGCGACAGAGACGGCTGGAAGATAATAGCGCGAGCAGACAAGGCAGCGCTGGGTCGCGTGGTCGAGGAGCTGAGGGAACACTCAAGCCAGAGTCTGCAAACAGGCACGACAGCCCTATGCTTGAGACAAGCGCTCAGAGGACCAGAGCACACGAGTCGCAAGCACCTCAGCAGATTTTGGCAACGACTGTCGATGTCAAAGAGGAGAAGGCTGCGGGCTGTTTTAGTGGTCTGTTCGGAAGGAAGAAGAGTCATCTTGTGCTCCAACAACCAGAGAAGATCAAGGAGGGTGGTAGGAAGGAGCCGCAGTTCATTAAGCATGGAGGTGGAGGTATCGTGCCAGGCACAGATGCGCCCAAATCGGCGGTCAATTCTGGCGAAAGGGTAAGATCGAATCTCCGTGAAAAGAGTAAGTCAGGCTGACATATCTAGCGCGTCTTGATCGAGTGCAACCGCAACAATATGCAATTCCCGGTCGATGTAACAACAACTGCCGCGGAACTCCTCCAGTCTGCTGCGAATTGCTTCTCAGACCCGATCGATCCAAAGACTTACGTTCTCATTGAATATTTCAGCAAAGTCGGCGTTCAACGACCTTTACGACGATACGAGCATGTTCGAGAAGTCATGAATTCATGGGATGACGACAGCCAGAATACTCTGATGGTAATGCCAGCTGCAGCCTCTGGAAGTGACCCAGTCTTGCTACAAGCATCTAACGTTCCCTTGGTCAAGCCAAGCGAGAAGTCATTCGTAATTTACTACTCTCAAAAAGTCGGCAAATGGGACCGACGACATATCATAATCCGTACCGATGGTCAGGTGGTGGCGAAGAAGAACTCTACAGCGGCAGACAAGGATGCCGTCAACGTGTGTCACTTGTCTGATTTTGACATCTACACGCCTACGCAGCGTCAGTTGTCGAAGAAGATCCGTCCACCAAAGAAGCTGTGCTTCGCGATCAAGAGTCAGCAAAAGACAACCATGTTCGAAGCGACCACAGATTTTGTCCACTTCTTCTGCACAGGTGAGAAGGAGGAAGCAATCGCCTTTTACACTGGAGTGCAAACCTGGCGCAGCTGGTATCTCGTCAACATGAAAGGAGAGGGCAAGAAACAACCTATCCAGCAGCCGGATCCTTTCAAGGCTTCTCCGACAAGGGGCAAGAGCACTAAGAAGGTCAATCACAACCGCGATCAGTCGATGGAGTCGGCATATCAGCTTGGCTCGTTCAAGCCTCTCATCGAAACCGAGAAGATGGACTTCCGACCGTCGTCGGCCGAAGAGGAGCCAGTGAAGCCTGTGGTGCGAAGAGCCTCAAAGCGCGAGCGCCACCATCCTCCGCCGGCACTGCCTCCCCAACAACTCAGCGAAGATGAACCTCTTGTGAAGCTGCTCGACAAACGTGCCTCGGTCGATGAGCCTCGAAGCAGCGGCACTTTTGCCAATGGCGGTCTCCTTGGACGCAGCTACTCGCAGCGCAAGAGGGATGTCGCCGACAATGAGGCCGCAACAGCTCAGCCATTCACCAATGGCCCGTCGCTAGTCTCCAACATTGAGTCGTACCGACCTGCGACCTCTGACAATCACCACGTCCGCCGCAACTCCGTTCGCCGCTCCAACGACTACAGCACTGGAGATATCCGTCGACAGACATCTACTCGCCGCCCAGACCGCGGCTCCGTTGATCTCGGCCGCAGCACATCGACAAGAGTTCCCCAAAAACCACTGGTCGACCTGACCCCAACCTACCGCGAACCACCCCAACACGCCCGCAAAGGCCGCGGCTACAACCCCGCCGCCACCTCAGGCGGGCTCATCAACGCCGTGCCCTCCCCTGAAGACCCTCTCGGCCTGCCCCCATCGACAGACTGGCGCGGCCGTAACTCCCAACGAGAGCTGCATTCTTCCGGCCAGACCTTCAGCCCCGAGCGCGGGACCAGCGCCACCCGCAACCGCGCCCGCAGCACGAGTCGCTCTCGCGCCCCTCAGGCGGCGAGATTCCAGAACTCGAGCGCCTATGCTGCTTTGACAGGAGCACCGGAGCCGACCCAGCCTGTCCCGAGGGAAAGGGAGAGGGAAAGGCAGCTCTCCGGTGGCGGCGGTGGGGGAGGAGGAGGGGAGGCTTTCGTGCCTGGCGGATTGCTGGAGCAGGCCGCTGGAGGTTGGGGAGCGGGGGATAAAGGACGCGGCGTGACCTCCCCGAGAGCAGGTGCGGGCAAGCCGTTGGTGGATCTGAGTGAGGCGGGGATGTATGGGAAGGGAAGTCTGTTGGAGAGACAGGCGAGGGCGGAGGGGGTGAGGGGGCCGGTGATTGATAGGGACGGCTAGGAGGAGATCACGAAGGAGAGTGATGAATGGGAATGTGGTTGTCATGAAGGAACGGCTCTGAAGAATGGAGATATGCATTTGCGAGATGGAATGAGATACCTCGGCGTAATGTAGCCAGCTGCTATAATAGGATACTCCGGTCTGAAAAGGCCAATGCAAGACATGGACTTTTGAACTCGGTACCAAATGTCCATCTTGACCTGCGAGATATGCTTTGCTCCAAGCAGAGCCGCGGACGCAGGGCTGAGCTGCAGTGTACCAGATGGGCAAATGCAAATGCAAATGCATGATAGCTTAGAGATCATGCAACCGCAGATGCAGATGCACGACTCCTCCCGTCCAGCCTCAACCCCTCCCTAGTGCACCATGCAGTGCAATGCATCTCCCACAGTATTTACCCCTCTATAGCTCCTCAATCCGCACTATCACGGAAACACGTGCCCCAAATCCCCCCTCCGTCTCGCCGCCTTGGCCGCTCTCGACCGAGCTAGCAGAACTCACCGCAAATTCTCGTACGGCAGAGGCGTCTGTACCGACGGGAGCAAGTCAGGAAGACGCGCTAGGTATGTGGTTGAGGACAAGTCGCGTCAAGATACCAATTATTGGGCGAGTTGGAGGCAGAGGGGGAGCTTGAGCACGGCCTGTTTCTTCTGCGGCGGGGGAGGGGACACTTCGCCTGGCAAGACCTGAGGACAGAACGCAGGTGATGACGCTTGATTTTGGCATCAACGACAGCAGAGGAGACAGGGGGTGATGTCGTCTTGCCTACAGAGAAATGGCATCATGTCCACCATCAAACCCAGCATCAAAGTGGGTAGGTACTCGTACTAGCAGGCCAACTTTCAGCTTCGCTTGGTCACGGGAGGTACAGTACGTCAGGAACTGGCCAGGTATCTCAACCGGGTCAATCTCGGAGCCGGTAACGCGAAGGATGAGTGAGAGTGAAGCCGAAAATCTCGCATACCGCTTTCTCTTCCCCTCGCCTGGTTCGAAGCGGGCGTCTGTGCTGCGTTTGACGTCTTGGTTCTGGTCATGCCTCCGTGCAGGCCTGGCGCTAGTGGGAGATCATTGGGCTGGAGGAAATCGTGTTGCATGAGCTAGGGGGATGGGGCAAGGCTGCATGGTATGCATGTGCTAAGTGCTTGGGTGAGGATGATGGTGTAATCAAGCCGACGGGGAGAACAGGGAATGGATTCAGGATGATGGAGACGTGGTTCATGTCGCGGGATCTGCGTGGAGGATGCTGGCGATCATGGATGACAGCTGCTTGTGAGTGATCTTGTCCTTGATCTTATTCTCGCGGTTCGCCGATGTTAGAGACTACAATGAGGCTATTACTGAACGGGTGGAGAGAGAGGGCAGGTCGTTTGTTCCATGATGTTCTGGTCCTGGTTCTCCTTGACATGCAACTCGACAGATCATCGTCGCCCGCATGTAAGATCGGCGATTTGAGCCGCTGTGGAGTTCTTGACGAGACCAGAAAAATCAAGGTTGAGAAAGTGCCAAAGTGAACGCCAGCTTGGGCCAGTTGCTGGTTGCGATTCGTCTGGTTTATGACGTGGTCAAGGGTCTTGAACCATTTCTTTGGGATGTGCCTTGATTGTGAGACATTTTTCGGGTGTTGAGGAGGAAATGGACGGGAGTAGGGGTGATAGGAGGATACATTATGGAAGGAGAGAAAGGTACTTGGGCCTACGCACATGGCTGAACGTTGGATGACCAGGACCTTGGAATATGGTAGTACAATGCTGATGAGCAGGGAAGAGTAGATTGCAGATTGCTGTCGCGACGTCAGCGTCAGATGATTGTACATGATTGCGCATATGCATGTGGATCT
The DNA here is from genome assembly GCA_013372555.1 of Elsinoe arachidis. NCBI lineage: Eukaryota > Fungi > Ascomycota > Dothideomycetes > Myriangiales > Elsinoaceae > Elsinoe > Elsinoe arachidis. The sequence continues at coordinate 2,380,671 of JAAPAX010000007.1, read as the reverse complement.
AGCATGGTACAGCAACTCCGAAAGCACGACTCGGTGGTCATGCATGCAAACGGTCTGCTCTATCAAGATCAGGCAATTGGAGTTTCTCTTCACAAAAGCGTCAACTGCGCGGAATGGAAATAAAAGTGGATGCTCTGCTTCAGAAACTCTGCCGCGTTTAAAGTGCGGCGCTGTGTTCCGATTGGTACAGACCAAAAGAAATCCAGAGTCACGGTCGACATGCGAAAGGATCCTTGTCTTTGATCCGCCCGTGAGCTGGTGAGACGCCATGTGCTGACAATGATTGGGTTGAAAGGCGAGAGCTCGCTATCTTCCATCATCCACGGCCCGAGTCAGCAGACTTGGCTGTGAGCCTGTAGAGGGGGAGTTGCAATTGCAGGTATTGTATACGAAAGGTACAGTAGCATCTGAGCGAAACTCGGACCCAGCGAACAAAGGGACCCTTGCCTCGCCTTGCTCGCTCGCACTGATCACATTCTTGAGCTCGCGCCCAATTCACATACGAGATAGCTGCCGTCATAAACCACAAACCATGCCCCCTCGCCCTGCCAATTCTTTTTGTCTCTCAGGCACAGTGGTGACATTTCCAAAACCTGCTTACAATCTACTTCACTAGGCCTGATGGACTAGATCCGGTCCAGGGCTGAAGGAAAGCAGCACCGACCCCTCATTTGGCTCATTTAGATTGCGTCTTGCCTGTCCGAGACCTCAATCAAGCTTTCCCACTCGCAATCAGGCCGGGGCTTCTGATACCGATCCAGCCTTGGTTTGAGCCTGCTTCACCTGCAGAGTCCACTCTTTTTTTTGACCGACTACCCACCACTTCTTCTCATCCATCCCTGCAGCGACCCGGACGACACTGGCTGCGACAGTCTGACGCCTGCGCTGGCGTTGGACCCCTCCTGCAGCTCCTCGAGACGACTGGTATTTTTCCGCCTCCCAATCGACTTTCAATCTCACGCCCCGAAACGTCGCACAACATCCCACCATGTCTGCCACCGTCGACTATCCCGCCGCTCCTTTCGGTGCTGTGCCTCACCGGAAACCTCTGCCGTCCACCGCCACGGCATATCCCAGTGTGACTGGCAATGACCAGATCTACACGCGGCAGCCATCTCACAATCACACTCGCAGTGCATCCTCCTCCGCCATGCCCTACAACGGCCCGCCGCCATCGTATACCAACTACCAGTCTCAGATGCACATGCAACCAATGACACGACGCACACTCTCCAATGCCACTTCCAGCACTGCTTCTTCCGGTCCAAACACTTCCGCCATGAACCGCGCTCCGACAAATACTTCTTACGGGAGCTCAATTCGTCGCTCCACCTCATCACGCAGCCAGCAGCAGAATAATACATCCTACGTGGCGCTGCTCCGACGACAAAAGGCAACCGTCTGGTGTGACCGTGCTCAACATGAGGATCCACGCGTCCTCGCTCAACAACGACAGGCAAAAGTACGTGCAAACATGGAAGTCGTCGGTGGTGTGAATCCAGCATCTCGCACGTCTACATCTTCCGGTGGGGGCGTCAGGAGCAAAATTCGACATCACGGTGCAGTCAAGGCCTCGGCCTTCCAAGGTCAAAACATGTCGGGCGCTGGCGTCCCCATGCGATTGTCTGCGAGCGAGGTCGATGACAACGAAAGCGATGATGACAGGCTGAAGGGGACAAGATACGCGAGGACAGGCAGTGGTCGCAGTTCACTCAGCTCCGGTCACAGAGTCAGCATGTCTGCCGCCGCCCCTCCTCTGGCTCAACGTGTGAGCAGCGGTGATGCTCCATCCAGCCGACACAGTTATTCGCCCGTCGATCCGGCAAGTCTGCGCCACGCCAGCGTGTCAGAGGAGACACCAGTGCCAAGTGACTACGACAGTAGTCAGGACTACTTTGCGAGAAACACTCAAGGAGGGACTGGTATCAGTGGTGGATCAGGCAGCAGTGAAGAGCGTGGATTCGGTGAGATGAGCAACCTGCCACAACGCAGGGAGGACGATGAGCAACAGCAGAGGAAGAAGACGAGCGAGGAATTGAGGAGGAGGGGAAGTGTGGATGACAGGACCATGACCATGAGTGGAGTCAGGCTGTTTGTTGCCAACCCAGATCTGAGCGATTAAGGTTGAAGAGCAAGGGTGAAGCAACGAGTGTCATGGGCAGGAATACGCAAAGCATTACAGGGAGTACACAGGTTGGATCGGGACACAGTCGCTTGGGTATACCACTTTGCACAATGGGGCTGCCTTATGGCGGCAAACAAGCATGGCATGAGATGAGATAGATATACGGGATATTGAATTCAATGACTGATCATACTGATATCGAATGCCCCCAACGTAGCAAAGGACTGCTATACTTTTCATGACTGAAGTCTGCTCCACGTCAAGATCGTTCCACAATCCTTGACGAAGGAACGCTGATGTTCTCGCAGGAGCATGCATTGACGTTGGTAAAGAAGTGCATCTTCCGCAACGAAGATACCGCATGGAATTGCCACTCCACGAGTTTCACCATTGACCGTAATCGCCTCCCATCCTACTGACTACATCTAATTACAAACAAAGCTTCGATCCAACCTGGTCACAAGCCCTGCATCTCAAGTTACACAGGCCCCATTAGCCCTTGCATAAATCTCGTAAGCGGCAATCTCCCGACCTCCCTCATCCGCACCACCTTCAGGCCGGCGGTACCGTCGAACCTTCTTCGACACATATTCCTGCCAGACACCATATCGAGACCGAGCAGGATTACTACACCGGTCTTTCAGCCCTTGATCCCCGCGTTTCACCCCCCCATACCCCGCGCCACAAACTACCGACGTCGACGTTCACTAAACGTCTATCGAACTTAGACCCCGTGGTTTTACAAGTATAAGAACACGATCCCTCGTACCGTTCCTCCAGGATTAGGACTGGGATCACTGGCATTCCTCATCACACCACCAAGGCAAGATCCTATTCAGTAGTCTCTGCGGCTCGCGGATCTGGCCTCTTCCTTCAAGGTCCGTCTCTCAGCCAGAGGATCGGAGAGGAGGATCCCTCCATCCGCGGGCAGTCGTCGATATTCAGACGACAAGCTGCACGTGAGTGGCACGCGATTCCCCCATCCAAGCACACGATTACCATCCCTCCACTTCTGGCTCACGACCTCGCAACCATGTCATCTGCTCTTCCGCTTCCCCTCTCTGTCCTCCTACCACTCCTGGCGGCCGCCTATCTCCTTCTCCAAAGAACCCTTCGCTTCCGCCGCCTCCATGCTCTCCAGTCACAGTACCCGCCCTCGTCCTTTCCAGACATGACCCTAACCGAAGCCTACAACATCCATTATTCGCTGACCGCACTCGAATTCCCTACAACCTTCTCCCAATCTGTCTTCTTCGCCCTTTTCAAGACCTATGGTATCCCTACCATATCCTCTCTACTTCTGCACACATCCGAGCTCTCTGGGCCCACAGCCTCCAAGCGAGCTGCAGATACAGGCGTACTTCTCACCGAAATCTTCCTAAACCCGCCAGGAAGTGATCGCGCCAAAAGAGCCATGGGCAGGATGAACTACCTGCACTCCAGATGGCAGAAAGCCGGGAAAATCTCAAACGACGACATGCTCTACACCCTCTCCCTCTTCGCCCTCGAACCAGCTCGATGGGTCTCACGCTACGATTGGCGCCCCCTCTCCGACGTCGAACAAAACGCCCGAGGGATCTACTGGCGCTGGGTAGGCGAAGGCATGGGCATCGACATGTCCCCACTCCACGCCCACTCCCTCTCCTCAGAAAAGCCCACCGACGCCACGCCACCATCACAAACCAAACCGACCTCATGGCCCCACGGTCTCGCCTGGATGCACTCCCTCGAAGCCTGGTCCCTTTCCTACGAAGAATCCCACATGCTCCCCGCCCCGAGCAACCAATCCGTCGCGACCGGCACCGTCGCCATCCTCCTCACCAACGTGCCCCCCTCCCTCCACGCCGCCGCAGACCAAGCCATTCGCGTCCTCATGGAGCCCCGTCTGCGCCGCAGCATGATGTACCCCGACCCCTCACCGCTCGCGTCCCGAATAGTCCTCAGCATCCTCGCCCTGCGCAAATGGGTCCTTCTCCACCTCGCGCTGCCCCGGCCCTGGGTGCTGAGGTGGAAATGGTTCGATCCCCAAGAGGACGCGCAGGGACGGATACACGCGAGGCAGTTCACGGCGCATCCGTGGTATGTGCGGCCGTCGACGGGGTGGCGGTGGGGTGTCAAGGGGTTGTTGTTGCGCTTGGCGGGGGGCGTGGTGCCGGGGGATGATGGGGCGAGGTATTTGCCTCAGGGGTATAGGATTGAGGATGTGGGGCCGGAGAGGCAGGTGGGCAGGGGGAAGGAGGAAATGAGGAGGGAGGTGGAGAGGTTGGGGAGGGATGAGAAGGTGGGGTTCGAGGGGAAGGGGGGGTGTCCTTTTGGGATGTGGTAGGTGTCGGGATTGGAAGTTGGGATAGATGTTGGGATGGGGAGGTTGATAGATTTGAATGATATCCTGGTGGTAGGGAAGAATTGTATCCTCGATGTGACCACATGACTATTGGACTCAATGCGATTTCTGCTCCGAGTGAGCGCCGAACCGACCTTGTCTCAATCTTCACCACAGCGTAGCGAAAGATAGAGACATTGCTATCAGCACCCTACGCAGGCTGCGTTGTTTTCGTCCTACCCCCACTACCGCTCCCTCGTGAACAGTCCCGGTGGCCGCTATCTTGACTACCCGCCCATCGCCCAACCAATCGCTTATGTGCTGAAGATGCTCGTCCCTTCCGTTGCATCGTACCTCAGAGCTCATTGGGTGATGGAGCCGTCTGAGTCGTTCATGCAAGTCACGCGGATAATTCCAGGGTCAGAGAGATAGCCGCATCGAGAACGCGGCTGACATCCAATCCTCGCGTTCGCGATCCACCTTGAGTCGCTGAGATTGGTTCGGGGTCGGCGACCTAGCGTACAACCCTACGCAGACAAGGGGGGTTCGAGGTCCTATGGCCGCTCTTCGGCGACATTGACAAGCGACGATAGTCCGGCGGCCGGCCTCCAGATGCCTTTCCTTCAGCTGGTGGCTTACCAGACTGGTGGTGTAGGCCTCGAAGCCAGCTGAAACTTGACCCCCAGACGCAGCTTTCCGCTTATGAGCTGAAGCGCACATGCCATACACCCATTTCCCACGCTGCAAATCAAGCAAGTTCACTCAACCTCGGAATAGCATCCATCGCCCCGCTCCTCTCAACCGTCTTCGCCGCTGCCTTGTTCGCAAACCGTATAACCTCCCTCGGCTCCTCCATCTCCTTCCCACCAGCCGCAGCAATCCTAGTCGCCAGCCCACCAACAAACGTATCCCCAGCAGCAGTGGTATCGACCACCTTGACCTTCTCAGCCGACACACTCATAACCCGTCCCGCATCCGGTCCCGTCCTCGAAACCCACTCCACGCCTTTCGACCCCAGCGTACGAATCGCGATATCCCGCACACCATGCGCGAAGAAGAACTCATCCCATGCCTTATCCTGCCCTCTGCACATGATCTCCGCCTCCGTCTCGTTGACCACGATACAGTCGATGCTAGCATAGATCTCCTCTGGCAGCGTGATCGCCGGTGCAGGATTGAAAATGACATACTTGCCCTTCTCACGGGCAATGTGGCAATTATGCACCACCTGCGCCATGGGGATTTCCAGCTGGAAAACCATCACATTCGCCTCATCAGGGACCAGATCTCGGAGGGTGTCCTGGTTGGCATGGTTCGCGTTCGTGGCCACCAGGATCCTATTCTCGCCCGTCTCGGTCTCGACGATGATGTTGGCGATGCCAGTCTTTTGGCCTGCGATCACGTTGATGTGGGAGGTGTCGATGCCTTCTTGCGCGAGGGCGGCGAGGTAGTCTTGCCCGAAGGAGTCGGAGCCGACGTTGCCTACCATCATGGTTTTGACGGGGGAGGTGGCGTCTTGGGGTCCGGAGAGGCGGGCGCAGGCGACGGCTTGGTTGGCACCTTTGCCGCCGAAGCCCGTGTTGAAGGAGGTTGCGGTCAGGGTTTCGCCGGCTGAGGGGACGCGGGGGGTGTTGGTTATGAAGTCGATGTTGAGGGAGCCGACTACGGCGACGACGCCGGAAGGCATGTTGAGTGATAGGGAACTTCTTCGTTACTTTCTGGGAGAGTGTGTTCAAGGGAGATGGGATGTTTGTAAAATTCTGTGCTTGAAATGTGGACTCTATCGGACTGGCCCGAAGAGTTGGCTCGGCTTAAGCACTTACCTGTGGTCTATGGTCAGTGATACATCCTATCACTGTGAACATGACATGTATGCGCTGTCTTACAACTGGTAGTGGTTTCGGTGACAGAGCAAGGAAAGCAGTCTCTCCTGAATGACAACATCGGCCCCCCACCTCCCCCGGGGCTCAACCCCCACCGGACCCTGTCCATCAAGAATGGTCCCCGAATATCAGAGTCTCAGAATGACAAACACAAAAGCGGTCAGAGCAGATCTTCTTATTATATAAATTTGCTCATAGCACTTGTCTGGACATTGCCAGGGTACCGTCGCGACGAAGGCGTACATTAGACATCACCCCTGCTTTAGAACACTGATATAGCATTACCAATCATGGACGGCGGCATCATCGGCGGCGACTTCCGCCACGACAACACCAAAGCTCCCAAATCAAAGGGTGTCCTCTCCCTGTTCGACCTGACAGGCAAGACCGCCATCGTCACCGGCGCCGGGGCAGGCATCGGTCTCGCAGTGGCAAGAGCCCTCGCAGAAGCCGGCGCCAATGTGGCAATCTGGTAATCTCCTGCCCGCGTACATCTCGTCACTAGCCGGCTCACCACTCTTCGATAGGTACCACTCCAACGAAGAAGCCATCCAAAAAGCCTCTCAAATCGAAAAAGACTTCAACGTCAAGTGTACGCTATCCATTCCTAATCCACTCCTCCAGTTCTCCTTGCCCTTCTTTCCGCGCCCATCTTCTTTAGTCCTACCTCTCCTTCACGCTGGCCCCCTTCTCACCCATCTCAGGCCGCGCCTACAAATCCGACACCACCTCCGAAACCCAAGTAAAATCCCTCGTCAACTCCATCGTGACCGACTTCAACGGCCGCCTCGACATCTTCGTCGCCAACGCCGGCATCCCCTGGACCCAAGGCCCCGCACTCGAAGGCCAATCCGCGCACTACCGCAAAGTCATCGAGATCGACCTCGACGGCACCTTCTACTCCGCGCGGGCGGCGGGGGAGATATGGCGACGACAGGCGGAGCTGGGGACGGATGTGCATGGGCGTGCGTTGGCGAATTATCGCGGGGGGAGTTTTATTGCTACGGCGAGTATGAGTGGGCATATTGTCAATTTGCCGCAGTTGCAGGCGGCGTATAACGCTGCCAAGGCGGGGGTGATTCATTTGTGTAAGTCTGGGAGGGTACGGGGCAGGGAGGCAGAAGGGGGGCTAATGTGCGTAGGTAAGAGTTTGGCGGTTGAGTGGGTGCGGTTTGCGAGGGTGAATACGGTGAGTCCTGGGTATATCAATACGGAGATTTCGAACTTTGTGCCGCCTGAGACGAAGGATATTTGGAGGAGTAAGACGCCGGTGAGTGTTGATGTACGAGAGGGGTGGCGATTGAGCTGATGTAGGGCAGATGGGGAGAGAGGGCGAGCCGGAGGAGTTGCAGGGGGCTTTCTTGTATCTGGCTTCGGATGCCTCGAGTTATACGACTGGGACTGATATTATTGTTGACGGTAAGCTGGTCTGTTTGAAGGAGCTGGGGTGTTCACTGACTGAGGCGTTAGGTGGCTACTGCTTGCCATAGAGCAGACAGGAGGCTTGAAGGCATGTGCATAGAGTACGGCCGGTGCATAGAATGTACATCAGGATGACCAAATGAATATATCCACTGTCCGACGTCTCGTGAATAAAGCTGAGATTGTTCCCGAAAGCTCTTTACATGCTGTGCAAGGTATCGACAAATGAGTCCACATAATACAAATGCCCCCGTCCCATCTTGGGCCAACCTACTCTACAGACATTGGTCACCGTTGCTTCTTCATCTCCTGTCTCTTTTGATACCGTTTCTCATACTCCTCTGCTCGCTTGAGGTAATCCTTGTTCCTCGCGCTGCCATCATGCGGAGCCATTTGCCCTCTGAACCTCCTATACTTTGTCCACATATTGTTATACGCGTCCCCAAAGTCATTCAACTTGCCTGTTACATTGTTGTAGAACTTGTCTACGAAACCCTTCTCAGGCTCGGGAGCGGGCTGGACTTCTTCTTTGGTCGAACTCGACCGTTGTGCTGCTATGGATGCGGCAGCAGAAGCGCTGGCCGTGGAAGTCCCATATGCGCTATTTTTGTACATCTTTCTTCCTCCGTTGTTGCTGGCGCCGTTAGCCGCGGTCGTCGTAGCGCTTGATCTCGACTTTACTCTCGGTGCCTGATACTCGACGCCTCCGATGGAGGATTTGTTGATGTTTTCAACATCGATCGTCTTCTTGGGCGTGTCCACGTCATCCTGGTTGAACATGGACATCATGCCGCCGCCACCGTTGTTGTGTCCTGGAGGTGGTGGTTGCATGAGACCAAATCTGTCCCGGAAAGCTGGATTCTGGAGGAGCTTTCCCACCGTGATGGAGACTACGCCTGCACTTGCGAACCACAGATTGAGAGCGGCTGAGAACCACGCCATACTGAAGAAGACGATACCGGGAAGACCGTATAGCATGAATTTGCGCATGCCGGGGCTATTTTGCAATTGCATTGATGGATCTGCGCCGAAGCGGAACACACCATGAATAGTGCCCGCCATCATCAAAGGTAACAGGTAGTATGGATCGGCGACCGTAAGATCTGTGAACCAGAGTGCACCGCCGTTCAGAAACCCAGGTACCGGAAGTGCGATCATTGCTCGTAGAAGCTTCAGTGACGCTATGGCAAACACCATGTTGACGCCCAGGTTGAGCATCATAGGTTGGAAGGAAACACCGGCTCGCAATCGCAAGTTCTGCATCTCAGTCCTAGCAAGTGACGTGGCGTTGTTGTCTTGGGCACGGTAGGCTGTCATCATCGCCTTCTGGAGCTTGTTGAGTTCTGGCTGGATATGCGACATACGTGCTTGGTTATCGGAAGTCTTCATGAGAAGAGGAGTGAATGACAGACGGATGAGGGCGGCAGTGATCGCAATGCTTCCCCACCAAGGAAGACCGGTATAGACGTGTATATGCTCCAAGAGCCATTCCACCGTAGCAGTCGGTCCATAGCTGTACTCGAGCCCCAAGGATTTGAGATAACCAATTTCTTCGACAGGAAGAGGTATGGTGGAGACATCCGGAGTGTTGACCTCAGTAAGGTTGCTGAGCGGGGAGGACTCTACTGCTGCCGGTGTGGCTTGCTCTATCGGTGCAGTCGCATTCGCTTGGGATGCTGAACTTTGTGCAGCTGGAGTTTGTGTGATGGGAGAAGGAGTAGAAGAGGCGGGTGCGGTCGATGCTGGGGTCGCACTTGATGAGGTCGCAGCGTGGATCTCGGAGAAGGGTTTGGTCTCATTATTGCTCGGCCACCAGGTCGTTGGATTCCATGATATGCTTCTCTTCTGTTCCAATACCGATCGCCGAATTATGGTGGGCCGAGTGCTAGGTTGTATGAATGCGCGGGATGTGCTGGATGAGAACTGTTCGAGGATCAGTGGAGTTGAAGGAGCGATTCAAGATACATACCATTCGGGTTGAATGTGTTGGGCGATATGGAGTGGCCTTGATGGCCCTCAAGCCCAGTTGGGCACCTCGACTGGGCATCATCTTGACTTGTGCCAGTGGGAGGTCAAAAGAGAGATTGATTGCTGTCGCGATCAAATGCAGGTCGGCGTCGAAACTTTTTTGGCCGACCAAAGCGCGACCTGGGGAAATCTTGGGCAACATCACGCGAAGACCGAGGCACAGCAAGGTCTTGAGATGTGATAAATTGAAACAACGCTTCTCAGTGAGATACATGCTTGCACTTGGTGAGAGTATCGCATAAGAGACTACTGCTTCGTAATCATCGTCGTGCATTCAGGACGATCCCTGTCTACCTTGATTTGAAGCCAGAGATATCCCCAACCATGCTGTCCTTCTATACAGACTGTACTGTTCGTGATTTTGATCCATGACTCCTTTCAGTAGGCATTGCAAATTCCTGATCCCTATTCTAGCGAACTGTATGCGTCGAGCTCTTTGCCGTTCCGTCTTCGTCTTTCAATAGGGTCGTCCCTCATTTCCACACCAGGACCTACTCTCCGCGTACTCGAACGATGGGACGGGAAGATCTATTGTAGTTGTTAGTGATTAGTCACAGGCTTCAAGCCCGGGGTCCTCCGGCTCATGCTCATGTAGGGTGAGTGTCTGCTATTCAGCATCTGAAGACTCACCTTTGTACCGCCCCATCCGAATCTAAATGCCAGCTCGTTGGCGAAAAGCTCTCCAAAGCCAAGCATGAGCCCATTGACGAACGGCAATAGCAAGTTGATGGCAGCACCTCTTAGCAGACTCCAGACGGTCGGCGGTGAGTACAGGATCATTGGGGAATTCGAAGACTCCGGCGGATCCGACTCTGACATGTCATGATGCGCATCATAGTTCTCGCTGTCCGAAGGTATCGTCATTTGTGAAGCGCTCAAGTCATTTGAAGGTGAGCCCGACATGGCGTGTGATGTGGTGGGGGAGTGCGTCCCCTGCACCTGCTTTTCGTAGATTGTCGTCCGTGTGGTATGCTATAGTGCTCGTGTATCAATTCGGAGAACTTGCATCCTTGGACTTTGCAGTGTTAGTGAATGTTGTCGTCTTGGAATTGTAACTTATAGGTTTCATGGAGGTGAAGTTGCTCATGCAGCGTCCCACACGCTCACGGGAGTTCCCGCTGTTCGCGCGCCATTTCGCCGACGGAACGGAAGCTCTGCAGAAGCTGTCCCGCAGAAGCCATGACGTTGAACATCTGTTTTGGAGAAATCACCTGTCACGGATCTCTCTAGATCGAACGACCTCACTTCATATTCGACCGACCAAGCTCAAGTGATACTTTGGTCACTTTTCGGTCATGGCATCGAATCAGGACGAACTCATATCTGAAATATGCAGCATCACAGGAAGCACACCTGCAGCAGTAAGCCCCACCTTGAACATTTCCACTCAAGCTTCTGTCAACCATACTGACTCTCCTTTCACAGGCCAGACAAATCCTTGAAGCTGCCAACTGGAATTCCGAAGAAGCTGTGCGCTTGTACTACGAATCACAGGACGCCGACGAAGCTGAAGAGCCAGGCATGGATGAGGATGATACACCACAGAGAGCCGGCGGAGCTGGAGCTTCACAAGGCGGCCAATCATCTGGGCCATCACGAGCCCCTCCCAATCAGTCACGCATGCGCACCCTTAGAGACCTGCAGAGTGGTAGCGCCGGGGATGACAGCGATGATGAAGATGAGACCAAGCAAGATTTCTTTGCAGGAGGCGAGAAGTCAGGACTGGCAGTGCAGAACCCCAACAACCCCAATAACTCTTCCGACCACTTCAATAACATCATGAATCAAGCTAGGCAGTTGGTGATGACCTTTTCCTTTTATTTATTGTAGACTCTGACATGTGCAGAAACCGACCACGTCCCGGCGGAGAGGAGCAACCTTCACGATCGACCAACTTTAGCGGAAGGGCTCAGACCTTGGGCGGCGATGATGCGGAGTCTAGGGTCATCGACGACCCAGCAGCTGCTCCTCGACCTGGCAGCAACTCCAACCTCCCAAGAGTGACCAGGACACTGCACCTCTGGCAAGATGGCTTCTCGGTCGACGACGGACCTCTCTTCCGCTTCGATGATCCAGCCAATGCTCCAACTCTGGCGCTGATCAATCAGGGTCGTGCGCCGTTAGCCCTGCTTGGTGTCGAACCGGGACAAGAAGTGGATCTTCAACTCAACCCTCACAAGGATGAGAAGTATGTGCAGCCCAAGAAGAAGTACAAGCCATTCGAGGGGTCAGGGCAGCGACTGGGTAGTCCAACACCGGGACCTTCAGCGACCACTTCGCAAAGCAGTGCACCGGCTGCTGCCGCGCCAGCTGCACCGAGTGCAGGCTCATCTGGGGCGACAGTGTCAGTCGACGAGTCTCAGCCCACGATCCAGCTCCAGATTCGCCTTGGTGATGGCACGCAGTTGAGATCGAGATTCAACACGAGTCACACCATTGGTGACGTCTATGAGTTCGTCAACGCTACGAGCACTCAAAGTCGTGGTCGTGGATATGCTCTCATGACCACCTTCCCGTCCAAGGAGCTCAGTGACAAGAGCGCGAAGCTGGGTGATCTTGCAGAGTACAAGCGTGGAGGAGTAGTGGTGCAGAAGTGGACATGAAAGGAAGGCATGGAATGATGGCGCAAGCGAAGTTGAACGATTGCTGGAATTGACACAAGCGATGGCGTCAGGTGACGGTCGCTAGGGACAAGTACTGCAGTGTACCTACTCGTCGGGAGGATCAATCAAGCAGTCAAATTAGGATTTTATAGAGGCAGAGCCATGAAGGCGTGGGCCAAGCTCTGGCGATCACAAAATGCTAAAATCGGCGACTGTTTCAGGTCGGCCTCGGAACGAATTTGAAGCTTCTTGGCGATAGTCTCTGTGGCTGACTTGTCTACTGTTCGGTCTCACTGATGTCTCGTCCGTCTGACAGCGAGACAGGACCTGTTATCAAATTTTGATCAATTTGATCACCTCATCTGACAATTGACTCGAGTGCCCTAACCATCGTGGCGGCGACAATTAGGCAGAGTTCCGGGATTGGCAGCCAGTCAGACGTATCCGAAGCCACTTGCGCAAGCTGATGTGGGTCATAAATTAAAAATCCATCGCTGCCGCTTGAGACATCTCGAAATAGAGCCGTGAGATATTTGACCGACAGCAAACTTGGATAAGCAGGCAGGCAGGCTGACGACCGAACAATGGTTGAGATTAATTGCATGCGATCATGACAGGTACAGGAGAAGCTTCGGACATCAAGTCGATAGTCTTTGATTTCATAAGCTGCCACGAACAGTGTCCCGTCCCTGCAGTGCGCCACCTTCATCCTTCCACCATCGGTACCTGAAGATCGTGGGGCCGGATCAGTAGAAAATGCAGATATGTGCATGGCAGTCCCGGACATTTTGTCTGGGCGACTTCTCAACAATCGTCGTCGTGTCTATCCCGGACGATCGTAGACGGACGAAGCATTCAGAGGTAGAGGAGTGCGAAATGAAGGATAGCCGTTGAAAGCTTGGCGTGCATTGGGTCGTGGCTGAGATCCTGATCCATATCGATGGAAGAGATAGGAGACTTTGCTAGCGATAGGGAGGAATCATAGGACAGATGCAATGTCTTCGACGCAGTGATGGTTGACCTGTATATCGCTGGATGACATGTTTGGAAGCCTAGCAAAATATCCAACACATGACTTGAGATCTCTTCCCGCGCCTGGAAAAGAGACATGATCTGGTGCCTCGTGGTGGAGACGTTTCAGGGGAGGCCCCAGTTTTTGGTGCTATCTCCTGCTGCTCTTGGAGTCGGCGCAACCTTGTCCTTTGCAGTAGCTGCACGCTGCAGAGACACCAAAGCTTGCCGGAGAAAAGCCTGGAACCATCGTTCACAAGTTCACAACCCAGGGGGCAACTTCTCTTCGTCGCACTATTGGTGTGTTAGTATCCAACATCCCACGTCTTCCTTGCTCCGCGCTCAGACGCTGAACGCTTGGCCGACCACTTCACTTTCTCGAACACCCTTTTGCGCGACCAATCTCTACCCTCCACCCTCTCCAACCTTCACCGTCGACACGTTAGATCGTCGTCACCTAATACCGGTCGCGATTTTTCTCGTCGACGTACACTCTTTTGGCATCTCGACTACTTACCACGACCTTGCATACGGCGCATATTCCCTCGGATCATGTTCGTCTCCAGCCTGTAAAAACCTCCCTGCGCGATCCCTGTAGAGTCTCGCCTCTCTACTGGGACTCTTGAACACTCGCTCTACGCTCTATGGCCATAATGTTATTCTCCCCTTCCTCTTCGCTCCGCCGACTGGCATTGCTGGCAGTGCTCGTCCTCTTCTCCACAACCATACTCTTCCGCAACACGGAGTACCGAGAAAAACTTTCGTCATACACATTCACCGGCGCGCGGCCGATAGACGCAGACACAGATGCATCGGAAGAGCCGACGAATACGCGGGACCATCAAAAGCCGGTCGGAGAGCCTCTCAATGATCTGGTGGCGGATAAGGTAGCGAGTGGGAGGCAGAAGCACCAACATAAGGGTCAAAAGGTCCCGATATCGAGCTTCGAGTTGCCCAAGGCAAGGAATTACATGGAAGGGGAGATTACACCTGTCAAGCATTTACCATTTGAGGATCAACAAAAGTTTGTAAAGGACCTTAAAGATTGGCAGACATTGGACACGAAAGATCACTGGCCTTCGTGGGATGCATACAGGGATTCCGATTACGATCCTAATCGGTGGGAGGCTTTTGACTGGTAAGTGAGGCGGTCCTGGAAAACTCAACCCAGCTAACATCCGGCAGGGAACTAGGATACTTTACCAGAAATGGTATCAAGCACCTCCAGGAGAAATCGGTCAAGCCGGAACCTTACTTACCATACCCCAACTACAACAGCCCCGAGTGGAGCTCACAATGGCGAGGAGAATGGAATCCCTGCGAAGGTCCTCGAGGGAAGAACTTGGACGAGAGTATTGAGGATATTGTACTGGCATACCGAAATCCACCACCAGGCTTCCCTGCGCCCGCCGTAGGAAGCGCGTCCGTCACAGGCCTGGATGAGAACGTCTGCTTTGATCGATTCAATCGCTATGGGCCATACGGTCTCGGTCAGACCCAAATGAGTATACCACAAGATTGGACTCGCCCCGAAGTGCGCCCCGACTGGTCGGAGAAGTGGTGGGGTCAACTGCAAGATCAGTGTCTCCAAAAGAACAAGCATCGATACGCCCCGGAGGCACGGATACCCATGAACCTGGTTCCGTCAAAGGTTGAGCCTGAGAATGTCGACGCTCTAGATGAGACAGAAGCTGCGCCCTCCAGGAACACAGCTTTCCCAAAATACCAGCACAGGACTGCCTTACTCATCAGGACATGGGAAGGGTACACATACACCGAGAACGACTTACAAGCTATCCGCTCGCTGGTAACGGAGCTGTCTCTTCTGTCAGGCGGCGAGTATCAGGTCTACTTGTTCGTCAATGTGAAAGAGCACGATGCAGACATCTACAACAACCCGCAAAAGTACCAGGACGTCCTCCGGCGGGTCGTTCCCAAGGAGCTTCGCGACATCTCCCTTCTCTGGACAGAAAAGGTTTGCGAAGAATGGTATCCCAAAGTCGGCGACTGGCAAGTCTACTGGCAACAATTCATGCCACTCCAATGGTTCAGCAAGACACATCCAGAGTTCGATTATGTCTGGAACTGGGAGACAGACGCCCGCTACACCGGCAACCACTACCACTTCCTCGAGAAAATGGTTGAATTCGCGCGCAACATGCCACGCAAAAACGTCTGGGAACGAAGCTCCCGCTTCTACTTCCCGGAAGAGCACGGCAACTTCGCCTCCTTCCTCGCCGATACAGACGCCGCCGTCCTCAACGCCACTCTCGCCGGCACCATGAAACCCATCTGGGGCCCCCAACCCTACACCAAAGAACAACCCGTCATCGGCCCGCTTCCCCCCACCAAATGGGAAGACGACAACTTCACCTGGGGCGTCGGCGAAGAAGCCGACCTCATCACGCTGCAACCCATCTGGGACCCCACACAAACCGAATGGTCCTACCGCTACAAAATCTGGAACTTTGTCCCCGGCAAACGCCCTCACTTCACCCAATCCGACCCCGGCGACGACGCCTACTTCCACCCCGACTTCGCCAAGATCCCCCGCCGCGTCTTCATCAACACCGTCGCGCGCTTCAGCAAGAAGATGCTCCACGCCATGCACCTCGAGAACCGCGCCGGCCGCTCCATGCAGGCGGAGATGTGGCCCGCCACTGTGGCGCTGCAGCATGGCCTCAAGGCAGTCTACGCTCCTCACCCGATCTGGCTGGACAGAAAGTGGCCCTCTTGGTTCATGGACGCGACTTTCAATGCGGACAACGGCTCCACGGCAGGGTGGGGGAGTAAGTCCGACTCGCCTT
Source organism: Elsinoe arachidis (assembly GCA_013372555.1). NCBI lineage: Eukaryota > Fungi > Ascomycota > Dothideomycetes > Myriangiales > Elsinoaceae > Elsinoe > Elsinoe arachidis. Next base: position 2,364,469 of record JAAPAX010000007.1, on the reverse strand, counting down.
ACAACCATGACCGGGAGGCGGCGTTCAGAGGGTGGAGCTGGTATTACTCCACTGGGTTTCCCCGGATTCTCTACCGGCGATGGCTGGGGTGGAAGGCGAAGGATATCCTGGGTGATGTGGGGGGACGGAGCTATGAAGAAGCGACGGTGAAAGCGAGTGATGACGCGGTGGGGTTGGAGGAGGGGGAGAGGACGTTTGGGGGTAAAGGCAGGATGTGTTTGCCTGGTATGCTGCTGCATCCGGTGAAAAAGGTCAAGGAGGATGATGGGGTGAGTGTGGATATGAAGAGGGCGGGGGAGAGGGATCGGGAGCGGGAGAGGGAGATTGCGGAGGAGGTGAAGAGGGTTAAGGAGGAGAGGGGGTTTGTGTGGGGGACGTAGCAGAACGTCATCATGGTGATGCAGGAGAGAGGGAAGGAGAGGGACGGAGCGTATATCTATTTGCTAGCATTTTCACTGGGTAGGATCAGTCATGTTTGGACTTTTTGTAGCACAAGGAGGAGGGAAAGGCATATTGCGCTGAGAAAAAGTGGTAGGGTATATATGCATGCTGGATAGACAAGTGTCAAAGCCCTCTTTTGTGTTCGTTGCAGTTCTACTGTGCCTGTGGCCCTTTTGCTGTTCCTGTGACCTCTGGGTGGGAGGTCGGTCCGACTCCTTCTGTTATGCGATGCTGAATGGTAAATGCTAGATGCTATATGCTAGGTATATTCCAAATGTCCAAATGGCCGATGTGATGCGGGAAAGTCCAAAGTGCTCCAATATGCGAATGTGGTTGGCTCGTTATCATCAATACGACTCCACTTGCTGCTTTCATTATTTTCATTGCTCCTCCTCCTTTTCCTTCGATCTCTGCAACTCCAAGACAGTGAGTAGTGTTATTCTCTCCCACTCACGAACCCACCAGCCAACTTATCACCCCCTTTCGCAGACAACTCCATCCAGTGGAAAGCAACACACATCGTCTCAGCATCGTATTTCCTCCCGTCGCTGTTCTCCCTCGCCCATTTCGCGGCTTGACTTGCGCGGAAGACATCCTTGACACGACTCATCGGTGCCAAAACCCTGGGTACCAATTCTGGGTGAGTCAGGTATAGTGTTGCCAGTTCCCTCTGCGCAACGGGGTGATTCTGTGCGGCTGCGAGACGGAGGAGGGCTGAGGCGCGGGTGAGTGGGTGTTCGTCGCTATGAGGGTTGAGGGCAGGGGCCGGGGACGGGGCGCCACGAGACGTGTGCGAGGAGATGAGGGCGTCGGCGGCTTCGACGATGGATTGAGTGGCGGTGGATTTCAGAGTGAGGGCTGCGAGAGTGGCGCTCCAGAATGTCTTGCCTTGCGGGGTTTCGTCGAGGGTCTCGGTGGGTAGAAGTGAAGCGATAGTTTGCAAGTCGCGGAAGAGGTGAGCGGGACGTGTCGAAGATTCTTGAAAGAGGGTGGTAAAATGTGTGATGGATGCGTGGAGGTGAGTGGAGGACTGGCCCGAGAGAAGTAAAGGCTCAAGGCGAGTACGAAGGAGAAAGGTCGGTGGGTGTGCTGTTGAAGAAGTGGTGGGATTCGAGGTGGAGGAAAGCAGCATCTCGAGGTCGTGAAGAATTTTGAGCTTCTCATAGGGTCCATTGGTAAGATCGAAACGTCTCACAAGACGACGTTTGGCAAGGTCAAGGTCGAAGAGCGACTTGTCCACCCCATTCGTCTTTGACGACGTCTTTTGTCTGCTGGAGGGACGGCCATTGACGCTTGCTTCGGCGTGGGCATCCTTTATCGATGCAATCGGCATCTTCGAGTCTCGTCTCGTATCACGATCACGATCGCCGTCCCGGCCGTATCCAAAATTGGAGTCATGACTCGCCACTCGTCGTGGAGAGCGAGATAGTGATGCCGCCACATAGTCGCGACCCACACCGTAGAAGAAGGAGATGTCGGTCTCACTCCCCATTGGATAAGTGGCTTGCATGATGTCCGAAACGAGCAGCCCAGTCACACTTTGACGAAGGTCGCTCAACAGTCCTTTGACTTTGGTAGCGGATTGGAAAGATTCTCTCGATATCGATTGACGCAGGTGCATAGGTGACCATGTCCTGGATGGAGGGCTGATGTTGCTCAACGGCGATTGAGAGCGATACCCTGTGGGCGACCAGAAAGTCGTTGAAGACCTTGTCAGCAGGGTCGGACTTCTGTTCTCGAGATAGTCAGATGTAAAGTCCTGGCTGTTCATGCTGGCCGTGGCAATGTTGAAGTCGGACTTGCGTCTCAATGGGCCTGGATAGTCACCGTGTATGAATTCTGACCCCTTCGAGCTGGGGCGCGAGATCATGGTGTAGGTGTCCCTACTATCGTTGCTCGCAATCTCGATCTGAAGTGCTTCATTCTCGCCGTCCATTCGATCTCGCTGAAAGAGCTCACTGCCCCATAAGACTGGGCTTGCCACTGGGTCGGAACTGATGAGTTGGCTCAAGCACTTGGCTACTTCACACAGCAGTCTGTGTAGACGCTCTTCGCCGACACAGATGTTCTCGATACCAGACTTGTCCATCCATTGCTGGGCGATGGTGACTTGATCATCCTTGAGCTTGTTCAACACTCGATAGATGGGGTCCGTGACCATGACATCGACAAGGGTTGCTTCGCCCTTCTTGACAGCACTGAGATTCTTCGGCTTGAGAGTCCCCTTGTGACGAAGAGGCGGTGGCTCGGTCTTCTTAGTGTTGAGCTGTCTGGGCAGATCCATTGTCTTGATGGCCGAAGCAAGCTTCTCGAGTTCTGAATAGGGTGCAGCAGCGCGAACATCGGTGCAGTACCACATCTTGACCCTCGTCCTGCTCGTAATCGAGGCAACGATCCTTACCAATGACTCTGTTTCGATATTTTGCTGCTCCAGCAAAGAAGCTAGTACCTCAAGCTTGGCTGAAGCGCTCCTAGATCGAGCTACTGACTGCTCGACATCCCTGGTGAAGTACCGCAGCATAGACGATTCCGTGTTGGGATTCGAGGAAGATAAGATCTTGATCCTGGACAGAGTCTGAGAGTATCCGAAAGCCTTCGTAAAATCTTCAGCTTGCTCCAGCTGACGGATCGCCCAGGAGAATGCTTCAGACAAGGTTGATGGCCATCTCGAAGGGGAGCCTCGGCTATTACTGGTTGGTGAAGTGACATTTGCGGCATGTACAATTTCGGTGAGTGATAGACTCCGGTTCCTGTACGGATTCGTTCTTGACCTTTCCGAGGGTTCAGGCGGTGGCGAGAATGGATTGTGTTGTCTCCGAGGCGACGGAAAGGGCAACATCATATCACTGCTCCGTATTTCAACATTTGATGACTGTGGGCCACCAAGTGCCGGGTCCGCAAGAAGTCGCAGCAAGCTCCTCCGAATCTCCAGGTATGTGCTGTTCTTGTCCGAATCGTTTCGAAACCCGTTGTCGTGCTCGCTGTCGCTCTGAATTTCGAATTCGGACTGCTCGACCGTGAATGTCTGAATGCGATCGATGTTGCGGACGCGACCGTTACGAAGTTCGAGCAAGGCCCAGGATTCACTGGCTGGATTATTGATCCCGTTGACAAAGTCGGCCTTTGTGACCGCGAGTATCTCCGAGCATGCGCTACGTAGGGTGACCGCTCTGACACCGGAATCCTCGTCAGTCGTGCTACTAGATACGTGACCTCCTGAACTCGTGGGCCCTCGAGAACTGACATCGGACTCGGTAGACAAGTTGGAGTCGTTTCCAGGGATGGGTGGAAGCCGATCGTGGTCAAGGTCATCAAACACAGACTCCCGGAATATGGACAAGCCAGATACCGACGAAGCGGAAGATGTGACTGGCGGAGAGATGGCTGCATTGAGGAACAAGGATCCAGTGATACCGTTGTTTCGCTTATCAGGATAGAGAGCCTGGACCAATGTGTAGACATCGGCAGGGCTCAAGCTCCTCAGGAAGTAGTCAGATGATGGTGCATCTTGCTGATCCCAAGATCGATTATCAGGAGTGGGTCTGAAGATGGCTGCGATCGCATCCACATCGGCTTTCAGAGCCGCGTCGATAGGACCTGTGTGGCTCCTGGACAATGTCAGCAACTCAAAGCCATGTTCTCAGTGGTCCACGTACCAAGCATACGACACATCAAAAACAACCTTCTGTGCCTTCAGGATTGTCTCGCGCAGTATTCGATGACGAGCAGTCTCAGGGAATGAGTCGCTCAGCATGAGTCCTCTGGCCTGTCAAACATTAGCTTGAATTGAGAGCAGATTGTATGGGATCGGTCACCTCTGGTGTTATGATATTGTCAAGCATGAACGTCGAGAACAGCCAATGAGCCAGGAAGAAGAAAGGCGCGGTGCGGAACCGGGTGTCCGAGTCCCTAAGCTTGTCCACAGTGAATCGGCACAGGTTTAGAACTCTAGAAGGGATGATGTGTGTCCTGTCATTGTCCTTGAGCAACGCAAAGAGCTTCCTGGTCGCAGAGGTATAAAAAGCTTCAGCTTCCTCGGACTCGGCTGGGACATCTGTTGTGATACCTTGGCTCCTCACACGGAACGAGGGATTGTCGGATCTCGAGAGCAGAAAGTGGCCATCCTGGAGGGTTTCCTGGATCCAAGTTTCTAATGCTCTCTTACCTGATGGTTCAATTTCATTTGCCATACCATCGAGGATAGCTATAATGAACTTTTCTCGTCCTGGGCGGTTCTCGGAGAGCATGCGAGCACAAACGCTTGCCCATGTAAGCTCCTGTCGGCGGCGCACAGAACCGCCATTGCTCGCTGGGTAGAGCCCGACAAGGTCCAGAAGCAGGGCAAAGGCATCGTGCCGGCACAGATCCCATACCTGTGAAGAAGCTCTTGATTCGGTCTGACCAGGTCCGGGGATGGATCCTTTGCGAGAAGAAGACGGTGTGGAATGGCCAAAGACAGACTTGTTGTCTGGGATTGCCAGATGTTGACCAAGCTGGATGTTCTCGAGTTGCCGCTGGTTCAGAGACATGAGCCGATTGATCAGGAAGTCCTCGTTCGACACAATGTCCGAGACAAACCGGAGCACTTGGTCACGTGAGTCCCGTGATATCCTGTCGAGGAATGATTGAGAGTCGGCATGCTTACTGAGTTCCTGCCGTAACAGGTCGTCAGATATAGCTGTGGAGATCCGTCCCGTGGCAAGGTCAGTGGCCAGTCCCTTGACATCCTTGAAAGCATCAAAAGCATTCCGAAAGTCGCTCTTGTTCCCTGTCCGGATACAGTCGGCGAGCGTCCTCTGGAGATTTGGCTGGCTTCTGATAAGTCTCTTTTGAATCTCACACGATACCTTGAGCTTGTTGACCCTGTCCTGCAGGTCTCGTCGTTTCCGTTTATGGTACTTTTGCAACCTAAGCAGATGAGCCAGCTCCTCCACTGGATTAGAACTGGATTGGTCCATTAGAGTATTACAGTCGTCACGAAGGTAGAAGAGAAGTTGTTGGGTAGTTCGGACCTAATTGGGAACCAGTGTGGTCCAAGTCCATGTCAAAGAATTGATACAAGAGTGCCTCAGGAATGGAAGAAAGGGAGGGCTAGGAGGTGATGTCGGGAAAAGTGGTGACACAAGATGTTTGTCTACGAGGGGTCCCCGACTCGTAAACGAACAAGGGCGATTGCTTGTCACGGATGACAGAGTCGAGACGGCGTGTCGGAAGCAGCTCCAGACATGTACATGTCAGTGGTAGTGCATATGTATTGCCAGCTCACAAACGGCGACGAAGAGAGGGCGATTGTGGTGGATTGCTCGGTGGTCTGGTCGAGGTATGCAGATCTGCGGAGCTGCCAGCGAGTCGTGCAGCTCTGAGCATGCAGGAGTAAAACTTCGTCGCGAGAGGCAAGAAGGAGTTTCGTTTGGTTCTGATGCGAGATCCCGACGCCGGACGCGGGTGCTGAGGTGTCGAAGTGTCGGATGTGGAGCTTGTTCTTTTGGACTACAAAAGGTATGCGTTGGCGGCCTTGATGAAGCTGTCGAGAGAAGAATTCCTCAGTCTTGTGCTACGGATAACGCGTTTTGGGAGAGGGAGAAAATCCTTTGACCACGCGTTGGAGATTTGACTTGTATTACTGATGAATGACACGCGTCTGTACTTGGGCCTGTCCAGCAGATGGGATGGGTGAGCAGAGCAGAGATGGCATGCATCGAGTGACCAGGGTTTGCTCAGTTTGGTGACCTTTGGTGCTCTGCTAGCAGGAAAGTAGCGTCAAGGGGATGCCGCGGGGCGTCACATGCGCCAACGCATCGCCTCATCCCGGTCTGGTGCCATCTTGCCCCCATCCAATCAGCTTACAGACACTCCCAAAAGCCATGCATGCCACCTCGCCGGACTTCTTCTGGCCGTTTGTATGCATCTCGTTGGCCATGCTCGCTATTGGTTCGCTACCTCTCACTACTCTTCAATTCTCTGCATTGGTGTGGTTCAAGCTCCCGGACACAAGCCACGTCGATCGTGTCCCGTCCATGGAACCATCGTGGCAGACAGACCGCTTGTGCGACCGATATGGGGCAAGCACATCGTATCATTCCTGCCGTCAGACATCATGTACGACGGAGGCAACGGAAGTGTCACATGACAGCTGAGGATCTTGGTCAGATCCAGTTTCTTGGGTAGTGGTGGGTTCACAGTATTTGAATATCCGCTTTCCCACGTATCTGGGCTGCTGGCATGTCTCTCGACCATGGTTGACACATCTTCTGATGCCTCATGACCCATGTCTGGCATCCATGCCGGAAAGTGGCGGCGGGCAAGATGTCCCTGACTCCGGTATTTCTCTACATCCTAAATGTTACTGCCGTCATGGTAAACAACACTACCGCCATGCTGAACGCCACTACCGCCATGTGCAATATCGCCACAGCCACGCTGAAGATCGATTGCCATGCTGAGCCATCAAGAACCGTATCCAGCATGTGAACTGTCATGCTAGTCCTCCCCGGGCATTTCCACACTTCTATACAGTTATGCAAGACCAATCTGCTGCCATGTGTCGACCCATCCCTCACTTCGCAGACATGGCCTTCCTCAACATTGGTGCAATCTGCTTCCGACTCGCTGCCAGATTCCTCTGCTGCCAAACATAACTCACCCACCCCTCCTGATCCTCATGCCGAATCTCCTCCAAACGCAGTCCCTCCGAGCACTGCTTCCTAAACCTCTCCACCACCTCCCTCCCCTCCCTACTCCCCGCCCCCACCATCAACTGCCTCCTAAACTCCCCCTCGACCACATACCCCGTCATAACCGACAACACCCTCAACTCCATCTCCTCCGCAAACCCCCTACACACCTCCCCCAACACCTTCCCCTCCCCCCTCGCCTTCTCCTCCAAATCCTCCCACCCCCTCACCACCGCTCCCGTCCCCAACTTCCCCCCGTCCTCCCCCTCAATCCACTCCTTATAATCCCTCCGCAACACATCCCTGATCCCCATCCCATCCAAATCCTCCTTCGCCTTCTGCACTTCCCCCCAGAACCTCTCCCGACTATACCCCCTCCCCACCTTCCCACTCATCCCCACCTTCGCCTCCAAATACCCCACCATCTCCCGATCCACGTCCTCCGTCTTGTTCCCATCCTTCAAACACGCGGTGTCCACCAACACCGCCCCCAGCCCAAGCAACGCCACCTGCGCATCCCAAAGCGTAGCAAACGCCCCGTCTTCAATGAGATTATCCCCCTGCCCGTTCGCCGCCCCGGAGAACGACACAGTGAGGAACCACGCGTCCCATTTCTCCCTGAAGTGGCGCAGGACAAGCGAGGTGCAGCTCCCCGCTGTCTCAATCACGCGTGGTTCCGGCGTGGTGTCGAGGGGGACTTTGCTCTCGTCGACGTGGTGGTCGATGCACCCCACCACGCGGTGGGCGTAGTGCTGGCCCAGGACGCCGTCGAGGGAGTTGTGGTCGACGAGGATCCAGCGGGTTTTGTCAGCGGGAAGGCGGGTGGGGAGGGTGGAGAGGTCGCCGAGGTCGGAGAGGGTGAGGAGGTGCGAGGGGGTGATGTTGGCGTGGGGGAGGAGGTGGAGGAGTTCCGGGCGGAGGGGGAGGTCGGCGCGGGGGATGTTGAGGAGGGGGATGTGGACTACCGGTGGGGAGATGGGTTGGGGGGAGATGGTGGCGATGTAGGAGTAGATGATGGCTGAGGAGATGGAGTCGAGATCTGGTGGGTTTAGTTTGAGGAATTAGACATGAGAATTGTGAAGCTCACCTGCGCTCTCATTGCCAATCACGAATGTCACGGGTGATTGTCGCGTTTGTGCTACTTGGAGGAGATATTTGGCGTGGGTGAGGAAGCCTCGCAAGGAGGTCCTCGCAAGAGCCATGACCGTGGTAATGAGTTATATGCGACGCCTGAAGGTGATAGCGCAAATGTCAAGTTCTCGTGAAGTGTTGAGAATGTCAGTTGCAGGGACATGAGCTTGATAGAGTTAAGAAAAAAGAGACTTTAGAATCAGGATGGCTCTACCGACAGCGACCAGCAAAGCCAGGGATTCATACAAGAAAGATGGACATGAGGTCAAGATAACTTTTGCATTTGGATATATGCCCCCAACCTATCCAGCAGTGCCTCTCCCGGACCACTCGAGGTGATCATTAGTTTGAAAGCACTTTCCCCAAAGAAAGAGTATAAGGTATCTAACTATATGGAAACGTGGACTGCTCGCTAAAACAAACGACTTCCTACTGCACCTTAACGACGGCCGTGGGATCTCGTACCCATGCTGCCTTGAAGGTTCTCGAGTTCCTGCTCGAGTTGCTTGATCTGCTGGTGACTCGTCTCGAGATCCTTGTTGAGGCGGTCTCTCTCGTTGATGAGCTTCTGTTCCCAGGAGCGGAAGCGCTGTTCCTCCACCTTGACCTGCTCGGTGAAGCGCTTGCGCAGAGCTTCTTCCTCCTCCTTGAATTTGGGATTGTCCAGCTTCCTCGGACGTGCCTCGCCAAACTTGCGTGTCTCCATCTGTTGCGCGCGGTATGCCTCGTAGTGGTTCTCCTCGGTTGTGTGGATGAGGTCGAGCATGTGGTTGCGGATGAGGACCGACCTCAACTTGCGGAAATCGCAGTGCTCCTCGTTCTCTACCTCGGCGACACCCCAAGCGTACTGGCGACCCTTGACGCTACGACCGTCCGGTGTAGTGACATCCTTCTCCGATCCGATGACGGCAAATGGCATGGCAGTAATGAGCTCGCGGGTGACCTTAAGCATACCCTCATCGTCGTCGTCAAGAGCAGGCTGGTAGACCCTAATGTTCTGAGCCTCGATTGTGGTCCGGACTCTTGACTTGAACCTCTGAAGGTCTGCTGGGCTCAGGGTGTCTGCCTTTGCGATGACCGGGATCAGGTTGACACGGGTACAGAGACGCTTCATAACCTCAATGTCGAGCGGTTTGAGGGTGTGGCCGGTAGGGCGAATGAAGTACAAGCAGACGTGTACACGAAGGTCGATCCTATCAGACCTGCGTGGCTGCTGCTCCTGGAGCATGTACGACTCGTGCTGGTCGTCGAGGAATTCGATGATAGGCTGCCATGAGTCGCGATTGTTGACGTAGTCGCCGAAGCCGGGTGTGTCGATAACGGTCAGACGAACTGTATAGTGTCAGGTTGTGTCCTTCCGGCTCATGATCTGACATACCCTTGAAGAACTTCTCTTCTAGCTCAGCCTTTGTGATCTCAATCTCAACCGTCTTGTCCACCTGCTTCGCATGCCTTCGGCGGTGATCGGCGTAGTTCTTGATTGTGGTGGAAAAGAGTGTGTTAATGAAGGTGGTCTTGCCGAGGCCCGACTCGCCAGCAACCTGCAGGCTATTAGATCGACGCGTTGATCAAACGGAGCTGTTATCTGCATACCATAATCGTGAAGGATGCGCCACGCTTCGCGACAATCTTGTGGCTGATGGACCATTAGTGTCTTGCTTGCAGATAGATGCAGCGTGCTGTACCGTTGGTTGGGGAGCTTTGAACTAGTTAGCACATAGTAACACGATAGTCTAGACAGTACTTACATTGGCAATGCCAATTGGGGAGGCGACGTCGGCCATATTGAGCTGTTGAGCTTCGTTGATCTTGCGATAGATTTGATCTGGTCGGTCAGAAGGCGTTTCAGGAGTCGAGGGTTCGGAAGCTCTGTAGCTGCCAGTGATGTTGAAATGCGGAACGAGAACGCTGAAGAAGCGGGTCGGGGCAATTGGTGATGATGCAAGGTAGGAGAAAGACGGTCTGATATGCTCAGACCTCCTGAAGGGACTCACCAAATGAAGCCGACTTGGAGTGAGAGAAGTACTTGGCTCGAGCGTTGGAGCGGCCGAGCAGAGGAAGAGGGACCGAGGAAGCAGAGCCGCACTCGTTCCTTCCCGTTTCGGCGCCGGCGGACCCTTGACTCTGGAGCGCAGATGTCTTGGCGTGATTTTCCTCCATCTGCAGTTTGAGTGAAGAAACCGACATGGTCGACAAAAATTTGTGATGGACCGAAGATGATATCGTGACACTGGAAAATTTCGATAGAGGAAGAAGGAGATGAAGACGGACTTCAGAGTAAGAAATCAATCCCATTTCTGACATGTGAAATAGCTGCTGAGCACATGTATCAGTTTTCGAATTTGCTGGGCACGGTATACAGGCGAGGAAACCTACACTTTACGCCTGATGGAACTTGTCTGCTGTCGCCAGTCGGCAACAGAGTGACAGTCTTTGATCTTGTCAAGTAGGTAGCCTCAGCCTCGACCTACACATACACTAATTGCCACAGTAACAAATCACATACTCTACCTTTCTCGCATCGAAAGAACATTTCAAGGCTCGCCTTAAACCCTCGCGGAAATCTCCTGCTCACCGTAGACGAAGATGGCCAAACGATCCTGACTCATCTCCAACGCCGTATCGTTCTCTACCACTTCTCCTTCAAGGGTCCTGCATCAGCTCTTGCTTTCTCTCCCTCTGGCGACCATTTTGCAGTGGCGATAGATCGTCGGATAGAGACATGGCGGACGCCCTCCACTCCCGGCGACGATGAACAGGGCGGCCTGGAGTTTGCGCCATTTGTCAAACATAGAGACTATGTCGGCCACAACGACACGGTCTCGAGCATAGAGTGGTCTAGCGATTCCCGATTCTTCCTCTCGGCGTCCAGAGACTTGACAGCTCACATATGGAGTCTTGATCCCGAAGACGGCTTCACACCAACCACACTTGCCGGACATCGACAGGCTGTTCACGCAGCATGGTTCTCCGCTGACCAGGAAACCATCTACACCGTCTCTACAGATGGTGCACTCTTCGCTTGGCGGTTCGTCGCACCCGCCGAGATCGAGGATGCCGACGGTGTGGCAGCAGATGACCAATTCCGATGGCGGATCACCGACAGGCACTACTTCAACCAGACACCTGCGACCTTGACTTGTGCCGCATACCACCCCACGAGCAATCTGCTGGTAGCTGGATTCTCGAATGGCGTGTTCGGTTTGTACGAGCTGCCGGACTTTAATCAGATTCACAATCTCAGCATTTCACAAAACGACATTGATTTTGTAACAATCAATAAGACGGGTGAGTGGCTCGCTTTCGGCGCCTCACATACTGGACAATTGCTCGTCTGGGAGTGGCAGTCTGAATCTTACATTCTCAAGCAGCAAGGTCACTTTGACTCGATACATGCACTTACATACTCTCCATCTGGTGATCGCATCATCACATGTTCAGAAGATGGCAAGGTAAAAATATGGGACGCCACCTCTGGATTCTGCATAGTCACATTCACTGAGCACACTTCGTCAGTCACGGCTTGCGAATACGCAAAGCGAGGTAATGTCTTGTTCACAGCATCTCTGGATGGCTCAATTCGCGCTTGGGACTTGATACGATACAGAAATTTCCGGACCTACACTGCTCCATCAAGACTTGCTTTCACCTCTGTGGCTGTAGATCCGTCAGGAGAGGTCGTGGCTGCGGGATCGCAAGATAGCTTCGACATACATCTATGGTCGGTACAGACTGGTCAACTCCTAGATCGCCTGGCTGGACACGAAGGACCGGTGTCCTCACTGGCTTTCTCACCTGACGGCGGATCACTCATTTCTGGCTCATGGGATCATACCGTCCGTATATGGTCGGTATTTGCTCGGACACAAACCAGTGAACCCCTCCAACTACAAGCTGATGTGCTGCGGGTGGCCGTCAGACCTGATTCGCGGCAAGTCGCAGTCAGTACATTGGATGGGCAGCTCACCTTCTGGTCCATCTCCGAGGGCTCACAACAAGCAGGACTTGACGGAAGACGGGATGCTTCCGGAGGCCGGAAGGCATCAGATAGACGGACCGCCGCCAATGCTGCGGGTACCAAAGCATTCAACAGTCTCTGCTACAGTGCAGATGGTGCCGTCGTGGTCGCTTCAGGGAACAGCAAGTACATCTGCTTGTACGACGTGGAATCTGGTGTACTACTTCACAAGTATACTGTCAGTGTGAACCTGTCTCTGGACGGCACACAAGAATTTCTCAACAGTCGGAATTTGACAGAAGCTGGAGCTCGAGGACTCATCGACGAGACAGGAGAAGCTTCAGATCTAAAGGATCGCTTAGACAAGTCCTTACCTGGTGCAAAACGAGGAGACGCCGCACAAAGACGACTCATACCAGAAGTCAAGGTCCCTGACGTCGCTTTTGCCCCTACAGGAAGGGCGTTTTGCGCTGCCAGTACAGAAGGTCTGTTGATCTACAGTCTGGATACCGCGGTTGCCTTCGACCCCTTCGACCTGGACATCACTGTCACTCCGGCATCGACTCTCAAGACGTTGAAGCAGGGTGATTATCTCCGGGCGCTCGTCATGGCGTTCCGCTTGAACAGCACAAACCTAGTCACAAGGGTGTACAGGGCTGTGCCACCCGCAGATATTTCTCTGGTCGTGAGAGATCTCCCAACAGTCTACCTCGACCGACTCATTCGCCACATTGCGGAACAGGCGGACCAGACGCCTTTCCTTGAGCTCAATCTGTCCTGGCTCAACGCTATCATCAGATCGCATGGTGCTGCACTGAAGAAGCGGCAAGGTGGTTTTGGTGAGGTGGTGCGGATGATGCAAAGAGTGATTGCCAAAGTGCAGAGAGAAGTCATGGGTGTGGCAAGCAGCAATGAACATACCATCGACTTTCTTCTCGCTCAGAAGCAGCCAGAGACAAAAGGTCATGGCTTGCTCAACGGCGGTGAAGTGAAGGCTATCACCAATGGCGATGGTCAAGCTTCTGAGGATGAAGATATGGCGGACGACGGTGAAGGGGAATGGATCGGATTGGACTAGACAGACTCAAGATACCCAATGTAATGACAAGGAAATGCTCAAATATTCGACCCCATCACTCTGGCATGACCTCGTCGTGAACCCTCGTCGTGAACCATTTGTCAAGATACCCTAACCCTACGTGCTCAAATCCATCATCTCCACCCCACCTACCACATCCCTTCTCCTCCACCACGAACATGGGATGACATCCTTCCCAACAAAGCCCCTAGCCCGTCTAGGCGGTCACAATGGTCCGTTCCCCTCTCGCTCCTTCCGCTTCCCCTAACATCCCCCAGGCCAAGTTCTCGCCCTCACCTACTCCTCCGGCTCAGGCCAATACGTACGTCCCACCTCCCTCTCCCCCTTCCAGACCCCCAACTGACCCTCCTTCAGCTCCTCACAGCCTCCACCGACCGCCTCATCCGCCTCTTCTCCCCCCTCTCCCGCTCTCCCCTCATCCAAACCTTTTCCGCACACGGCTACCCCGTCTCGGACCTCTGCATCTCCAGCACCAACGCCACCTTCCTCTCGTCGGGCGGCGACAAAATAGTCTTCCTCTGGGACGTCGCCACGGCCTCCACTTTGCGTCGCTGGGCCGGGCACGCAGGGCGGATCAACGCGGTGCGATTCGCGGGCGACGAGGAGAGTTTAGTTGTGAGCGGGAGTTATGATGGGACGGTAAAAGTGTGGGATACAAAGCAGAGGGGCGAGAGGCCGGTGGTGACGTGGGGGGAGGCGGGGGATAGTGTGGCTGATGTGCAGGTGGGGGGAGCCGAGGTGTGGACGGGGAGTGTGGATGGGAGGGTGAGGGGGTATGATGTGAGGATGGGGAGGGTGGTGGTTGATGTTATTGGGGGTGAGTAGTGGGAGAGAAGCTGGGGCGGGGGACACATGGCTGACGAGAGTAGCGCCGGTGACGAGTTTGAGTTTGGCAAAGGCTGGGGATGCGTACCTTGTGGGGACACTGGATTCTACGCTGAGGCTGATGGATAGGAGGGATGGGAAGTGTTTGCAGACGTTTAGGGATGGGGAGGTAAGAGAAAGCATCATTGGGCCAAGAGTAGGTATGCTGACAGGCAGCAGTTTGACAACAAGAATTATCGGCTTCGATCGACTTTTGCAGCGGCTGACTCACTGGTCATGTCGGGGAGCGAGGACGGATATGTGTACGTCTGGGACGTGATGACGGGTAAGGTAGAGCATAAGCTGCGGCACACACAGTCGCTGCTGGGAGACGGACGTGGTGGTGATTCTGCAGGCGATGCCTCGAAGAAGTCGATGGTCAGTGCTGTGGCGTGGAATCAGCTCAAGAAGCAATGGGCGTCTGCTGGAGGAGATGGCACGGTAGTGGTGTGGGGCAGAGATGAATAGATCATGATACCCGGTCAAATCAACCATGACAATAGCAAAATCAGCTCAAAGCTGTGCATGGTGCAGGCGTGGTCACGATCAGTATTACTAAGTGATATCGATGCATGTATTTCTATGAACAACTACGAAGGCAAGACGAGGTTTTGACATCGTCGAGGGTTAAACCGCAAATCTATGCCGGATGTGAAAGAGCCGGGCCTGCTGCAAAGATATGATTCAGATCTGTGTCGATGTCGAAAGGGGACGCTGATTCACAGCTTTGTCCAATGTGCACGAGCTGCCGACGATATCATTTCGACGGATTCCAGCTCACCAGCTCCAGGGATCGCAAAGATCCAGTGATCTATCCTTCGCCTTCGTCATGCTAACATCGCTCCAGCGAAAATCGCCAATGCTCCAGTAAATGTTGCCACCTACCAGAGTACAGAACCCCTGAACCAACCACTCGTTTCTGACCATAAGCCTCTACATGACCAGACACTTGGTCATAGTCACATCAATCTCCTCCTGTACCGTGACAACGTTCGGACAATCGCTCGTTTTGGACCAATACGACCACTGATAGATATGCCACGGATCCTCGTTGATAAACTCCGCCAAAATCGCCAACGCCTCTTGGTCCTCGGTCTCAAGCAGTAACTTGGTTAATTCCCGCTTCTTGCTGGTTCCGGGCCGTGCTCCTAATGCAGACGCTTGTGCGATCAAAGGACTTTTGGCATCGCGTAGTCTTTCTTCGAGCACGTGGAACATTCCTCGGAATTCTGCTGCCAAAGCAATGAAGTTGAGCCCGGCGAATTGATTCGGTGACGCAATGTCGCAGAAGAGGTCACAGGTGATGTATGACAGGTAGTCGGCTCTGTTATGGGCAGCGGAATTCGCGGTTCTGTCACTGGTCGATGCTGGTCTTTCGGGCATTGGGCCGACGCGCACAGTCGATGGTCCGGGCGTGGCGATGCTCCTGTTGGCGGGATTGGACGGAGGCTTTACTATCAGCACATCGTTCTTGTATATCTGCTCTTGACGTTTCGTGACGCCCGCGTCCCGAGCTCGAGCGAGAAGACGTCCTTGAGCTTCGGATAGCGTACCTTCTTGGTTCAGAGCGATGCCCATGCGGTACTGCCAAAGGGCACTATAGATAGCAAGAGCCTCGTCACTGATCCGATCTGGTACCCATTCGGCATCGGACAGATTGATCAATTGACTCTTTCGATTGAAAATCTTGTTGTCATGGATCTCAAGGCTGCTGCGCATATCTTGTTGGTCTGCCCGCAGACGTCGCAAAGACTTGTCTCGTGGCTGTCTCGTTGACGATGTCTGGCGGATAGTCTGACGCTCGAGAGTTCCTTGAAGCGTAACAAGAGGGTCCTGATCTTCTGTACCGAAAAGACCGGGGTAACGTTCCATGAAAAGCTCAAGGATCTCGTTGGGATGTGAAATCATCTCTAGTCGCAAGAGTCGTTTGTACAAATGTATGACCATGATCGGCTCGTGGATAACGTCGAAGACTCGCATTCCGACTCGATAGGCTAGCTCCATGGCTTCGACCAGAGCTGAGCCGCACGCCATGGGCGAAAAAGTCCAGAAGCCGTCCGGATTGTGTGCCGAGAAGCGAGACTTGTGCGCTGATTTCTCCCCCGTCGCGAATGCCGAGAGTGGATAGTCCTTCGGAATCTCTTCACGGAGCAGCTGGAGCAAGTCCAGAATGCCCTCGTACCAGCCTCTCTCACAGCATCGACAGTAACGGCGTCGAAGCCAGTCTTCGAGGATGGTAACGGTATAATTGAGATCATAATGCTGTGTGTCATCATGCACGCCGGATGATAAGAATTTGTCCAGATCCCGGCGAGGATGAAACGTCGGGCGTCGTCGGACCACGATGTGATTGCCATGGTCATCAAAGCTCCAGCCTCTAGAGATGGCAAACGAGTCGACTGCAATCTGCAAGAAAAGGATGAGGCTTGGCAGTATCTTGGGTTCTGCCATGCTGTTGGAGGGATCCTTGACCAGAGCTAGCATTGCCTTTCCAAATTCGTCAAGCCCTGGGAGCCTGCGTCTGGCAGATGTTGCACAAGTGCTTTTTGACCCTCGTTCCGCTTTGCGATTCGACCCAGGCGGGGTTACGGAGTCGTACGCCGCAGCATTGACGAGATCGTACAGCCAATTGATCGTATACAGGCGACGCCACTCCCGAAGCTTGGCAAGGTTGAGTAGCTCAAGATCGAAATCGGGATCCCACTGATCGAGCTGCACACGCAGTCGTCGAGTAGGATGTCCAGTGCGGCTCTGCTTGTAGTCTTTGATGAAGTCGACCAAATCCTGATATGTGTGCTTGGAGAAGAGTTCTTCGACGTTGACAACGGTAGGCTTGTCCGTCGTATTGGCACGGGCAGCCACGACATCACCAATCTGGTAATTGGACTGGAAACCATGGAGTAGTGGTTGGTAGTACTCGTCTCCAGGGAAGTCTATGGCAATCATAGCCTCTGTGCGTCTGACCATAGCAACAGCTACACGGGTCAAGGCAGCTGCGCCTGCAGAGTTTTGTCGTTCATATATGACCTGAAGCCAAATCTCCTGCATCTGATGTCGCAAGGTTGTGTAGTCCAGGACGAGAGAATGGAGTGCCATAAGATAATCAGTCATGTTGGTACCGTCATCGTGCAGGATCTTGTAGCTTTGTAGTGGCACCTCGTCGAGCTCGGCTTGCCCTTGATGATCACTTTGAGCCTGAGTTTTCGTCTTCTTCCGCTTGGACTTGTGTCGTCGTGACCTCTGCTGTTGTGTAGGCTTCGAAGGTCGTCCAAAGTCGTCTGCTTCGTTGTCCGATGCTCCGATTTCGCTTTGTACATCCAGCAAAGAGAAGCTATTGGTCATGTCGTCTACAACGTCTGAGGTTGTGGAAGTTGACTCCTGCGCAAGCCAGCGAGGCCCTCCGAGCGCGGTGAAAGTCGCCTGCAGAATGTCGACGAAGTGCGCATGAGACTTGTTGCTGGCGACCACATCTGGATCTTGATGACCACTTTTGGCACACATGTCCTCGTACATGCGATGGAACCTCATTCGCGCGGCGATGATGTTTTGCAGCATGCTGAAGATCGTGGATGGCACCTTGCGAATATGATTGTGAATCAGTCGTGCGACGGGCAGTATATCTGCTAGTTTGATCTGACCAGTCGCATTCATCTGGATGCTGCGATCAGACGAGCGACCAGCTTTAATGATTGTGTTGGAAGCCCGCAACATCCAATGCAGCAGCTGCTGCGTATCCTGCTTGTAGCCCAGGTAGGCATTGCGATTTTCCATGATGCCGTGTACTATGTCGCGAAAGGTTTGATGGGGATCGGTTGAGGGAAGTTGTGATACCAGAGTAGACTGGGTGAGTGGGTCGAAGTCCAGGTGTTGAGCACAAAGGAAATCCCTGCAAGCGGGAGTCACACAGCCCCTCAATCAAGGTACGACCAAGTGTGATGTACTTTGTATATCTTCCAAAAGGTCAGGGATCGATAAGAGGCCACTGCCTGAGCAGGCCTGGTCGACAGTACGCTACGAAGCTTCCGGTCAACGGATCCAGCATTCGACAATGCGAGCGTGAAGTCCAGCAATCAATCCACGCAAGCGACGTCAAACGCCGACTTGACGGGCCGCAGCTTAGAGACAACAATGACGTCCCACCTTGCCTATTTCAGGTAAACACGCTGCGGGCATACGCCGACCTGATACTCAGATCAGGCCCTGGCCTGGGAAGAAGCACGAAGCCTGTTTGTACAGGCATCAAAGTCTGATGCTGTTTCATAAAAAGCCCAAGAATTGACCGAAAGGCTAGGACGCCCGATAGCGCTACGAGCATCACGATGAGTAAAAATAACTTGTCGAAGTGTTTCGCTTGGAGCCTCTGAGCGTAGCTTGGTAGTGGGCTGGCCAGATCGTTGTCCGTCACCTTCACATTGGGGACTGTGACCCATGCTGACTGGCCCGCCATCTGCCCTGGGATCTGTGTCGATAATTTGCCCGCGTGACTATTGACGAAGGACACGTTCGTGTCGTCCGGCGTCATACGTAACCTTCTCCAGTACAGGAATATCTCGAAGTCTTGTTGTGCTTGCTTTTGGAATACCTTGGCGATCAGATTCAGGCATTTCTTGTCGTCAGTCGCCAGGATCATGCGAGTGAATGCATCTTTGAGGTCTCGAATACCAAGGTTCTTTGCCATCAAGACTTTCTGCCAGAATGGTTTGTAATTGTACTCGATTTCCTCTTTGAAGCTTGTTGATAGGTCCAGGAGCTTGCTGGCGAAGAAGAAATAATTGATGCCGCTGTAGGGGAAACGGCCCCAGACGTCCCGGTTGAATTCTGTCTTGGACAAGTAGAGAAGGTCCGCATTGTCACCGCAGCATGCATGACCAATGTGATTGTCCCGGCTCAAACTTGCAAACCCCAAAGGACCATTAGTCGTCGAATGTGTTGTGCTGCTTAGGTCACCGCCGCCCAAGAAAGCCTTCAGCTTTGTGGAAGTGCATCCATCTGCAATCGCCCGATGATGTTCGGTGGCTTCCAGTATCTGCTCTTGTTTGATACCGAAGAGCTTGCAACGGTCTCGTAAGGCGGGACGAGAAGCAGGGACACGGCCATCTATCGAGCAGCGAGCGATGACAAGTCCTCCCCAATGAGAAAACACATCGATGTCCTCGTCGGAGATTTTTTCGTGATTGTAATCAACGTCTCGCCACACCGCCCACTGCGCCTTGTGACGGAAGAGTCTGTTGCTCTCCAAGGAGATATTGTATGCCTCCAGATTGTTCAGCATATTACGAGTGCTTGAGTGCATGGAACGAGCAGCCACTCGCTCAATGTATGTCGTTTCGAAACCGTTGGCCGGCACGCACGATCTCCCGAAGAAGTAAATTCTGAAGATATTCTGCATGTTTGTGTGCATGGAGAGCGTGTCCTTAAGTGTTTTGGTCTGAATAAGTTTGTTGTAGATATGGGCGATCTGTAAAGGCTCCGGCATAACATCGAAGACTTTCATGCCGACCTCATAGTTGACTTCAAGACATTTTGCCAGTGCAATACCAGCCAGGTAGGGAGAGTATTCCCAAAGACCATTCCTGGTAGTCCTCGTGAAACGTGACGGGGTCTCATTCTCCCCGGAAGCTAGGTGCGATACTCCCAGATCGCTTACCACGTCCCATTGAAGCTTGCGCAGCAGGCTGATCAGTGCTTCTGGATAGACGAGCTTGCCTGCTGCCTCATTCTCCCCCTCGAGCCGCAAGTAGAGGTCCTGGATCGTTGAAATGAAACAGACATCGTCTTGTGGGAAGCCTCTCAGGAAGGTCTCAACATCACGCAACGACTCGTAAGGCCGAGAATTCCCGTAGTTCGATGCATCGTGGAATAGATGACCCTGGAAGGGATCTTCGATCCATCCACGGCACGCAGTGAAGGAATCGATCATCATCTGGAGCTGGAAAACGAGAGCAGGCGGGACTTTCGATCGGAAAGCCTTGTTCGGCTTTTGCATGGCGAATTCTGCGATCATTTCCGCAAACGGGGCGAGCCCGAATAGGCCACGATGGTCTCCAAACAGGTTGACTGGCACTGTATGATTTGATGTATGGCGATCCCCGGTTGGGGAAGCAGCCACTGGAGCACTTCGCCATGCGTTAACGAGCTCGTAGAGATAATTGATTGTGTACGTCCGGCGCCATTGCAATCTGGCAATGTCTGACATTGCTGCGAGGTCGGCATTGGGGTTCCAGAGATCGAGCTGGAGTTTCTTTGCCATGTCTTTGGTCGGCTTCCCGTTGCGATTCTGCTGATAATCTGAGATGAAATCGATGAGATCGTAGAACGTGTACATGGACAATGCTCCTTTGGCGTCAAGGAATGGAATATCCTGGCCTGTCATGATCACAGGGCTAGAGCGAGACGTTCCAGCGCTGTGAGAGATTTTGAAGATGTAATCCAGGGTAAATAGCATATTGTCGAACCCGTCTTCTCCGGGGAAGTCTTGGGCGATGGTATTGGCGGCACGCCTGATGATACCCAGGGCGTGGCTGGAGGTTCCTCCAATTACTGCCGCATTATCTGTGCCGAAAGCCACACGGGACCAATTCAATTGCATCTCCTTTCGCAAATTTACCCATTCATGGAAGAAAGAGAAGATGGCCATGAAGTAATCTGTGCGACGTTCGGCATCTTCATGCACGAATCGGCAAGATTCCAGTGGAATGTTGTCCTCAAACATCATATCAAGCTGCTGGTCAGGCGATGGTAGGGTCGAGGATTGTGTCCTAGGCTTTCGTCCAGCACCAGACTTTGCGCGCCTGCGAGCTTGCTTGGTGCTGACTATGTGACTGGATTCTTCGACATCCTTGTCGACTTCATCATCGCTGAAGTTAAGGGCCAGGTCTAACGATGAGAAGGCGTTGGCAAAGCTTGAGTCCCTCGAGTCGCCATGGATGTGTTCATCGTAGCTGGCTAGCCATTCCTCGCCTCTCAAGGCTATGAATGTATCTTGCAACAGGCTGATGAAGTAAGCATGAGTTTGATTTCCCAGCTCCACACGTGGATCCGATGATTGTGCGGATCTGGCTTTGAAACTTTTGTTGAAGGCAGTCCTGGCATCGATGACATGCTTGAGAAGACTGAGTATGACGTCTGGGGTTTTCTTGGTATGTTTGGCGACGAGTCTTGCAAGTACCACAAGCTCGCGGGGTCTGATATGACCGGTAGTATTGACATGAAGGCTACCTTTGCCGGCTTTGGCTTTTATGATGGTATTGGAGACTCGGACGAGCCATTGGATGAGCTGTTGCGTGCTTTGTTTGTAAGTGAGGTAAGAGTTTCGCTCGAGCATTGTCGCTGAGACCTTCGAGTGAATTGGAAGTAGAAAGAGAGCAGGAACAAACCTGGAGGTGGTGAAGACATGTTCTTGCAGCACTTGACCTCGCGGCGCGGTCATGGAGGATGCCCAGAGTCGATATGCATGGCGTTGCAGTAGCTGTACGCGGTCACACCACTCGACAGCGTGGTTAACGCCATCTTGGCATTTGCGATGTCCTTTACTGCACTAGCTCACGGCATAGTGGCAACGCGCATGCAGTAGCTGGTTATGGACGTGCAGGCGGTCAATGGTGTCGATGGAAAAGAAAGCGAAGAGGCTGCAGGGATGGCACCGTGGGCACCTTTTCAACGGGTCCAGAACGCGTCGCCCGCCTCTGCCCCTCCACGCCGAGCCACGCCAAAATTTCCTATGCCGGCAAGTCACGAGGCAAGCACCAAACTTCAAACATCCTTCCTCCCATTCATCGATTCGGCAAGATCAAACCCGAGCAGCATGGCGCTAGAGCTCTTCTCCGACCCTCCAACAAAGGACCAGTTCCAGACCCTCGAGGACTTCCAAGCCTCCACCCCCGCCACCTTCTTCGACGGCAAGCCCGTCCTCCACTACCACAACCCCTCCTGCACCCTGACCATCTCCACCTCGGCCCTCGCCGGCTCGCCTTTCGCTTCCCTTGGACCTGAACCACCCCAATCCACAACCAATGGCAATCACACCAATGGCGACCACCCCTCGACATCCGACGAAACAACCCTTACAGTCGAAACATGGATAACCTCACGTGACTTCACCCTCTACTCCCCCTCCGCGTCTTCGGGTCTTCACATCCCTTACCCACTCATCTCCCTCCACGCCCAACAAGGCGAAGGACTGTACATGCAACTCGTCCTCAACTCCTCCCCACACACAACCGATGACGAGCTCGAGACATTAGAGCTAGTGCTCACACCATCTCCTCAAGCGTCGTCAGACTCGGATCCAGCAGCCGAGTCGTCGAGCTCCAATGGCCGCAACCAAGGCGCAGGCAGCGAGGCAGCTCTCCTCTTTACGGCTCTTTCGACATGTGCAGATCTGCACCCTGACCCCAACCCAGATGATGAGGCAGAGGGTAATGCCGCAGGGCTCATGGCTATGTTGCAGCAAGCGACGGTGGAGGGAGGGGAGGTGGACTTGTCGAATGGAGGGTGGGTGACGGCGGAGAACATGCATGAGTTCATGGATGCGGATGGGAACGTGACGTTTCCTGGTCAAGCGGGTGGAGAAACGGATGTTGTAGATGAGGGTGAGCATGGAAGGTTGGGGCCCGGAGCAGGGACGAGAAGAGGTGCGGAGGATGGAGAAGTTGGAGTTGAGGATGGGGCTGATGGTGATGATGACGGTGACGAGGGACGGGGAGAGACGAAGTGGCGCAGGACTGGTTGAAGATTCCGTCTCCGCTGAGAATTGTAACAACGAGTCACCGAATTGATATACGAGAAGCGACAACCAGGATAAGGGTAAGGCAGAGTTTGAAGGAGGACTGAAGCCGAAGCTGAGATGGCAGATCACCAGAGCACCTCCGACCGGTTTGTGCTAGTCATGTATGGACTCAGAAGCCAGAAACAGTGATCAAGCTGAACAGGATTCACTCACTGTGTGGAAAGTAGATACCCCAACGCTATGAGATTACATCATCCGGGCTGACCCCTTCCAAACCCCATATCCCTCCTCTCGCCTCCCATCACCTCACCTTGTCGATGTAGAACCCGTCAGGATCATACGAACTCCCCGGCGTCCTCACCCCTCCCCTTCCCCCCAATCCCAACGGCGTACTCGGCTCAACCCCCATCAACTCCTCCATCTCCCTCAACGACATGCCCATCCCTACCTGCATCACCTCCTGTCCACCGACATATCCATCCCACGCCCTCTCCCCATCCTCCCAAACACTGCTCCCCCTCCTCACCCCCTCCCCTCTATCACCTCCGTTACCTCGCTCGACAGCACTAAACACCGCAGCAGCCTGCGCCGTCTCGTCCTCGAGTTCGCGGAGGATATCACCCGCTACCCCGCCCAGTGTGGAAGGACAGGGGAACTCGAAGCTGAAGTCGAAGCTTGTGCCGCCTGTCCAGGTGACCGACTTATCGAGCGGAGCGTGCGAAGCTGGGTAAATTCGGGATTGAGGTCTGGGATGCTTGGGGTCGAAGGAGTACGAGTGAGACTGCACCCGGGGCTGGGACTCGGATTGGGACAGGGAGGAGGAGTGGCAGAGGATATTCTCCTTATCCTCCTCCTCCGCGACCTCATACAGCGCCTTTCCCCCCTCACCTCCAACCCTATCCACATTCAAGCAGGTAAAGTCCACCTCACCCCCCTCGTCCTCTTCCATCTCCCCCGCGTCCTGATCCGACAGCAACGACTCCCCATCCCCATCATCAAAAACCGGAAACCCCCCAAACGTAAACGGCAGTATCGGACTCGCTTCCCGCCCGAGTTTCATGTACCGTCTCGACTGCGGGGTGCTGTACCCCGCTCCTTGCACGGAGCTGTTCATGCGCCGGAGCTGCATGATGGAGCGGCGGAGGTCTTTGACGGGGGCTGTGCGGGGGCCGGAGACGCGTTTGGTGAGGAGGGAGCGGGCGTGGCATGAGATGGGGCGGAGGGGGGAGGGGATGTCTTGTGAGGAGGGGTGGAGAGGGGAGGGTTGGGAGGGGAGACTGCTTGCTGAGTGAGATTCTGGGAGGGTGGTGGTGGTGGTGTGGGGAAGTTGAGGTTGGGAGGGGAGTTTTGTGGGCGGGTGGGCGCCGAGTGGGGAGAACGTGGTTGTATCTGCTGGGACAGAGGTGGCCCATGGTGTGCTGTTGGGTGAGACTTGACGTCGTCTGCGGCCGAAGGATGGAAGGTCGGTGTTGATTAGTCGAAGGTGGGATTGTGCATCGAGGGGGTCGGAGCACATGATTGGGTCGCCGCCATCTGCAAAGGGGAAGTCTAGCGAGCTTGATGATGTGGAAGCTGCAACGGTGACGTTGGTCATGCGTAGGGCGGACTGAGGCCAGTCGTCGTCAGCCCATATTGGTAGAGAAATGTCCTTCTCATCTTCAAAGTAGTCTACGGGCGGTGGTGACCAAGACATATCCGAGTCATCAAAAGCTTGTGCCTGAAGAGGAGCTACATCAAAGTCGAGCTCGAATGGAAAGCCAGCCCTACAGTCATCGTACTCGCCACTTGGTCGAGTGAGCTCAATGGTAGGCGTAGGCGTCCTCTCGTCAATCCCACCTAGTCGACTTCCAAAACTCGGTAGACTCGGTATGCTCAGCATGTCCGTCGATGGAACACGCTCAATCTCCACAAAGGCTCCACGTCCCGTGAAGGAGCGAGAATGCCTTTGCGTCCACGTATCTTGCTCGAATCTCGACATCGATAGCGTAGGCGAGCTTGGTGTTAGCGATGCTCTCCATTCCACAGGATCGGTATGACTCCTGGGAGACAATGCAGGTCGGAAAGATGTTTGCTCGGTCGGCGCTGAGATACGCATGACTGGGACACGAGTATGGTTGAGATTGTCGGGCGACTCCTCCCAAATGCCGTCCAGCAACGAGTTGGCAGAAATGCCTTCACCTAGTACTTCAGGCGGCAGCGTCGAGATCCTGACGCAGTTCTGTCTCCTATGCCCTCGACGAGGCGAGTCTGGACTTCTGAGAGCAGATCTCTTCCTTGCAGGAGAGCTACTTGGGCTGAGAAGCGCAGTGCCGGATCCCTCGACTGCCTGAGCTTCTTGACTAGGGCCATAGGCATTGCCTGTCACTTCTTGCAAAGCAGAAGCGCGTCTGGGTTGTGCCGGAGATCCTGTGAATGATACTCGTGTCTGCAGGCGACGATGGGGCGTGATCTTTGCGACTGAGCTGGAAGGTGAGCGGACACTATTTCTCGGAGACTGGATGCTGGTCGAGATATCTTTGGTCACTCGAACACTCCCAATCTGGCGGTTTGGTATCAGCGAATGGCGACTGGCCCTCCTCTGAGATCCAGCCGGAGAGATAGAAGACCTCCATGTGTTCACAGATGCTGACTGCGAGTGCGCGACATGCGCGTCTGATTGTGTCGCCGTCGAGTGAGTCGGTATGCACCATTTCGACAAATTCGAGCAGACGCTTACCGCATTGGACACCGGCCTAGGACTTTGCAGCTTCTTTCCCACAGCGGTGATAGACTTGGTGGGCGAGCTACTCGATCGATGGTACCTATCCACGGTACTCGACCTGTTACGGCCGTTTGGAATACGAGGCAGTGGCGGCAGAGGACCAAGTGGCGCCGGACCGATGCACCCAGCACCATAGCTAAGTGAGCGGTTGTGGAGGACGGGCCGCTCTGTACCAAGATCTTGTACGATCGTGGAACTGAAACTTCGTGGTAGGACGGCGCTTGCCGACCTCCTTCTTGTCACGACGACCCTTGTGAATCTGTCTGGAGACACAGAAGAGCTCCTGCGTCGAAGCAATTGTGATCCTGGATCGTCCTGGCACCCACCCTCCACGCGTGCCATTTCGCCATGCCATTGGGTGTAATCCGACTCTTCCACCAATAACCTAGCTGGCATAGGATCGGATCGGTGCACTTCCTTTAGATTCTTCTTCGACAATTTCCTCCTAGAAGGCCTTTCTTCGCAGTCGTCTTTGGATCTCATGCGCTTGAGACGAAATGTCCTGAACTTTCCCTGGTTGCCAATCTCGATCTCAAATTGTGTCTGTGGTGTTGGATTGATCGATTTAGACAACCTTGCAGATATGCTGCGGTGCATCTTGTCGGGTGCGATTCGTGCTTGCGCCGGAGCCAGAAGAGTTGTCGCTTTGTCGTTGCTGGGTCCCGATCGCAAGAAGCTTGACAGTCGATGCACAGCATTCGGATGATCAAATGTGCTTTGTCGTCCATATCCGTTGGATTCAAGCTCTATGATCGAGTCTCTGAACTTGCGCCGCCGTATGCAAACCCAGAGGATGATGCCGAACAATGATAATACGAACAGCCCTCCCAGACCAACTCCTAGACCAATAGCCAGATGTCGCTGACCAGCTGAGCCATCGTCGGTTCGTGCCGTATGATGCATGATGGCGTTTGAGAATGGTCCACATTACCAAAGTCGAAAGTATCTCTGTTGCATGAACGAAGTCCAGATCGTCGCGAAAGACCATCATGTCACGAATTTCTGACATTGTCGCCGCGGATTGTAGACCAGCCATGCGGTGCATAACAAGGGTGGCACTGCGGAATGTAAAATGCTAACAGACGCGATGTTTCCGCGCCGTCACGCAAGGGGCCAGCCTCACCTATGTCCGAGCCCCTCCCCTTTGGTAGCGACAGCTTGCGTGACCGCACAAGCATACTTTGTCGAGATGGCGCCAGTACTCGTCGGAATAGTCAACTGTGACCTCTTCGCCGGCTTCCACGCCCTTGGAGACCAGAATAATGCGCTGAGTCCCGAGCCAGTTGAAGCGCTCAAACTGGCAGTTCGGTACGCATGAGTGGTTCACGAACTTGGTGAAGTTACCCATATTACCTTGATAGATCTGGTATCTTCCAAAGCCAGTCTGGCCCTGCATGACATCCTTGTCCCGCAAATCTCTAGTGATGAGTCCTGTAAACTCGCCAATGGCTTCACCTCGCTCAAACGGCTACTTTGTCAGCAGAATCGAGAACGGATATTGCGATACTCACCAAGTTTGCGATGAGCCCATTATTTCTGCCGTCGTTTGTCCTGAAGATCTGCGTTGGACTGTGGTGCCTCGGAGATCCGAAAACCGTTGGGTAGCACCCGCATCCGTTCGCCAGGTGGTCGTCGGACTGGAACTCGCCACAAACAGAACAGAGGAAAGTTTGGCCTGGTTGCCCCATAGTCAATGCTCTTGGATCAATTTCGCCCCATGCATCTCCATCAATGATCGATTGGTCCAGATGCTGGTAGTGAAAATGAGGGTCCCACTGGATGTAGGTGTTCTTCAATGGGACAGGCGGGTCACTGTCGCTGACCACCCAGTCGTGAGGATGGCCATGGTAGCGCCGTTCGGTCTGTCCAGCTACAACGGATAGCAGTTGACGCCAGTTCGGATGTATCGTGTCTGCTGCAACTTCAAATCTTGACTTGAGCTTTGCGAGCTCTCGCATGGTACTCTCGGTGAAGCAACCTCTGTATTTACAGAAGCGATAGATTCCCATGCCAGCAAAAACCAGAATAGCCCAGCCTCCAGCATCCTTGAGTTCCTTGTAGCCGCGCCAGACGGCCCTGATCAGGTCAGATGACATTATTCGTATAGCACCTGCTCTCGTACATCTTGTTTCGCATTTCCTTCTCTGACCATCCAAAGTCCTCGTATGCTTCTTTCAACGCCAGCATCTTGACTCGAGTTAGTGATAAATCGAGGTTCTCGCGTAATAAGGTTTGGATGCGAGCATCAAAGCACTCGACCCATCGAGCTTGAACGATGACCTCGAGTGCGCGTGTACATCGACTGGCTTGGGTGACCTTCTTGCAGAAAGTATTCATCTGGCTGTAATCCAGATCGGCTTGACCGGAAATCAAGCTGTGTCGTCCAACATCTTCAATGAGTGATCGATCGCGCCACTCGAGCGATGCAGGCCCAAACTATGCAAGGTCAGTAATCTTCACGTGTTTGTGCCATGCAACCCCACAGCTTGTTGGCCATTGACATACGATCTCTGCCAAATCGAACTTGGTACCACCATAGATTTGCTCCCATACTCCGTTCACAAGTTTCGCGACGCTGGTAGGCTGCATAGCTGGTAAGATCTCACGCGACTTGGGCTTCTTTCTTTGTGGAAAAGACCGCGAGCTGTCCATGGATCGAGGACCCGATGGTGTGGTGTCGGTAGAATCGATCGATTGCTGTCCTCGTTTGACATGTAAGCCACCTGTAGCTTTACGACGTATGGAAACGTCATTGTCGATAGCTTCCTCTGAGCTAGAAGAGGAAGAGGGTGAGTTCCGCGAGAGTCGTCTGCGAAGGTTCCTTGGTGAAGAAGGATTAGTTGTTAAAGACGGAGGGCCCAGCGAGGTCGTCAACAAGGGACTAGTAGTAAGCGAATCGACAGGATGTCTGGACAGATTTGGTGATGTTGATTGCGAGAAGTGGACTGTACCCTAAGGAAGCGAGTAAGCGAAGGGTGTACCACGGTATGGTGAGAGTGAGGGCCGCACAAGGTGAATCTGACGAGGCTCAGCTAAGCCGGCCGACAGAAAGCCCTCGAGTCGTAGAGACGCATTTCGTAAGTCGTCCAATGAGAGACCTCCGGTAACATGACTCTGACGACGTAATTGCTCTCGGATCGTGCTGGCAATGTGCAGGACTAGTCCGTCCGGGTCGGCATCAGGGTCATGGTCGTTGGTGTCCATGGTGTGTGAAATGGCATGATTATTATCGATGATAAAAGCGAGCCTGTCACATAAAAGAATGTCATACTCCCTTTCTGGAAGAACGCTTAAACTTGTATAAAACTGGAACAGGAGCACAGGCTTTTGGCTTTTTCTGGTCGAAGCTTGCATAGCTTCCACGATCGTGGTAGGCCACCGGGTTCGAAAGATAGCCACGGCGATCCTCGAAGTATGGCATTTTGATGCCAAGAATGCTCATGCCAGCTGAGAAGAGCAAATGCCGACCAGGGCACAACGGGCACAAACGTGGCCATGCTAGAGTTCAATGTTTCTGATTCCCGTCGCAACGGGCGCAGCATCTGCTCGCTTGCAGAGATTGGGGATTGCGGATATTCTGCCCGAGCAGACAAGCTGCGGACGGAGTCGCTACGCAGGGGAGAGGCAGACGAATGGAAGGCGCCGGTCCAGCTGTCATAGATCGGGTTGTTTTTGTGGCACGTGCGACGGTTGTCTTTTGTCCAAGCGCCAAAGAAGTAGTTCAAATTGGCAGCCCGAGGGTCTTGTGCTCGTTCTCTCCCCTCGGGGCATGATCCGGCAGCATGCCATGTCGTCTGCCGAGACGAACAGTCTGCCCGACGACTGCGCTCGCTGTCGATCATGCTCCACATGGCGCCCCTTGGAGAGACATGAGCACGTTTGTGGCCTCGTGGAAAGGTGAGAAAGCCTCGTGAACCTTCCAGGGTCTGCTAGTCAGTTCGGCCAAAGTCCTTGCAGCGATTGCCTGATGCTCCTTTCGGTCGAAGGTTATTCAAGCCTCACATGTCGGCTCCTGGCGTGCCCGGATTTCCCAATTTGAACATGGAAAGTATCGTTTGGAGACACGTCAGAGTACTTTTGGAGTAAGTCCGACGTTTGGAGTGCTGACAAACAGACTTTCACGACTGCGGTCTACAAAGGACAACATTCGCCAAGTGAAGCATGCTGGCAGCTCATTCTACAATATCATTTCCTATTGTGCAAGGATTTCCATGGCCAATCAGTCGGTTTGACGATCCTTGACAGGGATGTGTATCGGAGATAATTCGCCATGTCTCGTTCATGAATTCGTGACAAATGTATCATGTCCCAACGCCTTCGCTATTGAAAGAAGCACGTGTGTATCCTGTGTAGCTCACTCGAGGCCTAGCCCACGTCGAACCTCTTGTCTGACACGCTTTTCATAATCCGCCCTGCGTTCCCTCCACATACGCGCTGCGTCGACGTTGGCTGGACTCTCGTCGTTGGGCTCAGCCAACATGCTCATGACGCTGATCAATATCTTCTCGACCGATTGTATAGGTGACCAACGTTCCGAGGCCAACTCGTAATGGTTCGGATCGTCGCCCGGAGGATGCAGGATGGATATGCAGACAGTCCCGTTGGGATAAACTAATAATCTGTCAGTCATGATCGGCAGGAGGCTGATGTTCTAGAAGCTGCGTACCATTAGGATGCCAGAGGTCGCAGGTGAACTTCATCGTTGGCGGCATGAGCGGGTAATCGCGAGGAAACTTCAACTCCGCGGGAAAGACACCACCTTCGAATGGGGTGCCTTCTGGACCCTCTATCAGAGCCTCCCACACGAACATATCATCTTCCGAGACCGGACCAGCGGTGATCCCCTCTGGCGGATCGGTGGACAGGTGTTTGTATTCGCTGAAAAGGCGCTTGGATGCCACAGATGTCATGACGACCAGTAGATCAGGCGGTGTGGTGAACGTATAGTAAGGTGACGAACGGAGAGGGTGGTGATTAGCGGAAGAAGCCTGATGGATGACGACAATTGCGTGGTTGTCGGTCCGGGTAGAGTTCCCGACCGGACTTTTGAAAAGGAACGTGGAGGAAAGCAAGTCACAGACGAGTTACAAACGGCTTTGCGGCCAAGCAGTGTGGGGGAGAGACAAATCATGCAAACCTGTGCTGCACATCTGTTCGTTTAATTTTCAAGCTTGCGGCTTTCGCAAACGTGGCTGTCTCGAGGAACCGACCCGGACACTTTTTCTCTTGCCGATCAATTAGGGCCAGGTTGGTCGTCTGCACTTCAGACTTCGTCCACTCCCACCCAGCGGGCTCCCTACCCGCCCTCGTGTCTCTATCGGATGCTGTCTGCAAGAGGGATGCGAGGTTCAACTTGAATTTATCCGATGTCAGATAGCCACACGACCTCCTCTCGTTGCCGTCTTCTCTCAATACGGTCGCTGTCTCTAAACCGTGGTTAATATGACCCGCTTAGTCTCGACTACGATTGGCCAACCATCTTCTCATGACAAACTCTCTGACCCTGTAACCCTGGAAGATCTTGCCGACGTTGTCTTGCGAATGAACGCCATGATCGTCCACGCGCAGGTCTATGCTTGGAGGCACCTCCACGTAGCACAGAACTAGTGTTTTTCTGACCTGGCTCTGCACTCTGTTCGTACAGTGTACTTCCCACCACTTTTTTTGTGCAACCTGTTGCCATTGGTCCTTATTCCCGTCATTGCTTGGCCCTTTGTGTCCATCAGGGTACTCGGGGACAATCATGACCGCGAATTCAGCATGGGAAAACACCGGGCCACGATTGTAGAGCAGCCAGTCGACCGCGAACTTCGCACCTGGTCGAACTACCCATCCGAGACTTCTGAAGTGGTGATAGACTACATACTGTAAAAGGAAAGGGTTATCGGGCCGAATTTCATCCATCCGGCAGGGCGGGAAAATGCTATGACGGGCAAACTCTCGAAGAAGGGCCGAGGTGCTCATGGATTCAGTTGCAGGATTTTGGCCTGATCCTGAAGATGTGGACAGTACTTGGAGTGCTCCCAGAGCATACGCCAAGAACAGTGCTTCGCATAGGTCAAGTTGAAGATGTTCCTGATCAATTGGTGGTGCGTCCTCTTCGAGCTGATCTTTCGCGTCCGGTTTCAGTTCATCGTCCTCGATCTGCTCAACGTTGTCTGACATGGTATTCTCTTCAACGTTTACGCCGTTCGCAGGTAGTGCAGAAGGTACGATCTGCCGTTGCTCGGCCTCATCGATGCGGTCGACCTCTTTGGTTGCTGAATCCGTCTCTGGTCGTAATTCAGCAAGTTTTCCTTCCCGTCTCAGTTGCTCCTCAATGGCTTCTCTGTCTGCACGGGCGCGCTCGAGCTTGAACATCCTGCGTTCTTCTCTTCGTTTCGAGGTCGCTTCTTCACTGGTACCACCAGCGCCAGCTTTCCGCCGTGCGAGCTCTCTGTTGAGCCAACTAAGCTCACTACGTGACAAGTTGCCTTTGCCGAAGAAGCCCATCTCCCATAATGCTCGGCCGTGATCTACATCCGTCACATGGACCGATCTCGTCTCGGGAGAAAAGTAGCCAGTATATCGTGGCGGAGGATGGCCTGAGCGTCTGGAGATGAGTTCGCCTACCAGAGCACTCAGGATGCGTACCAAGGACAGAGGATTATGAGGTACGAAGGCTGGCAGAGGTACGATCTCTAGTGGCAAAGGCTTCGCATGTATCTTGGCGTAGTTCGGTCTGGGTGGTCTTCGAGGTTTCGTGGTTGGTTTCGCTTCGGTAGATTCGACAGTGGCCTTTGCAGCTGAACCGTTTCCCATGACTGGCGTAGCACGCCCATTTTCCAGGATCGCCATATTCGATACGATTGATGAGCTTGTGACTCTCAGCTGAGAATCACTCAAATGCCGAACAGCTGATTCTGTCGGTGCGGACAATGACTGGGAAGTGTACTGCAGATGAATCACAGACGGCGGTCAAGTTTTCCGGGGCTTATGCGAGGTCGTCGTCATCTGAAAGTGATTGCGCCTCGACAAAAGTGATCCAGTATGTGTAAGAAAAGGGATGCGTTCGATTACCAAATTGAGTGTTCATATGATCGACTGAAAAGTGAATCGATGTTCTGACGGAGCCTTGAAGGTCTTGCAGGCCTGTGACTGATATTTCGGCAGGGAAGGTCGAGCCGTCAATGCGGCTCTGCGGCTTCGGTTAGATCACAGCAATGACAGGCAGTGATCAAATTCCGCCACCATTTCGAACTTGTTCTTTCTCATCTTCAACTATAGATGCGTAGACAGACGTTTCGAATCACAGCGAAAGCTCAGGGGGTCCGATTATGCCGCTCCTTGTCGAGTCGGACCTCCTCAGCCCAAAAGAGATCCTCGGATTTCAGTGCTCCTAGGCTTCATCGGAACGATTTGTCGAGACGGCCCCCATCCATCCCAGGCCGACTCATAGGAGCCGGAGCTCAGAAGTCTGCACAAGACCATAAGAACGAGCCAGATCAGCTATCTGCGAAGACTGAGCTTGTAGCCTCGGCTCTAGCGGAGCACGAAGCATCAGATCTGGTAGCACCTGTCCGGATACCAGAGGATCCTCATGGCATCCTCCAGAAGGACCATCCGGCGATGGGCATCCTGAACAACTCTGCAGTCGTAATTCAGAGGCAGATAGAGATGATGAATGTCTTCCTCGGCTACGAACAAGCTAATCGATACGTTATAATGAATGGCCGTGGAGAGACGATAGGTTACCTTGCCGAAGAAGACCATGGCGTTGGCCGTGCCATAGTACGACAGATGGCACGCACACACCGTAGCTTTACTGCACACATTTTCGACGTCTCTGGGCGAGAGGTACTGAGGATCCACCGACCCTTTGCATGGATCAACTCTCGCATTCGGATCTACGACCCCATCACATCAAGCTCTTCTACCAGTCACACTGCCCCTACGGCTAGTACCTCAGACCCTACCACCCTAGCAGCTGAGAGGTCGACCTCTACAATACCGCTCTCAGACATGCGAATCATCGGTGAAGCACAACAGGAATGGGCCCCCTTAAGGCGCAAGTACAACCTCTTCGCCTACCGTCCCTCCCTATCAACCCCCGCTCCAGAATCCCCCACCTCCGACGTCTCCAAATCCATGGACCAATTCGCCCGCATCGACTCCCCTTTCCTCTCCTGGGACTTCCACCTCGAATCCTCCACCAGCGCC
This sequence comes from Elsinoe arachidis, assembly GCA_013372555.1. Lineage (NCBI taxonomy): Eukaryota > Fungi > Ascomycota > Dothideomycetes > Myriangiales > Elsinoaceae > Elsinoe > Elsinoe arachidis. The sequence continues at coordinate 2,330,614 of JAAPAX010000007.1, read as the reverse complement.
ACCATCGGCAGCGTAAACCGCAACTTCAGCGGCTTCGCCCGCGAAATCTTCACCGACACAGGCGTGTACGCACTTCGAATGGACTCGGTCGCCTCCCCTGCCCCAAGCACCTCCCCTCAAGCTCAACCATCTGACAAAGCTGTTGAAATCCTCAGCGAACCTCTCACCCTCGACCAGAGAGCCATCATGCTCGCCACGGCAGTGAGTATCGACTTTGATTACTTCTCCCGCCACTCCAGCTCCGTAGGAGGCATGCCCCTCCCCATCTGGATCCCCGGCATGGGCGGCGCAGCAGGCGAAGCTGGCGCCGGTGCTGGCGCTGCGGGTGCTGGCGCTGCGGGTGCCGCGGGAGCAGCAGGTGAAGCCGGCGTCCTTGGAGCAGGAGAAGCAGCCGGCGCTGCAGGCGGTGCGGTCGCGCGTGGCGCCGGAGCTGCTGGGACTGCGGGACTGGAGGCTGGGTCAGCGGGCATCGCGGGCGCGGGGACGATGGCTGGGTACGAGGCTATGCAGAGCGGGATGGGACGAGGGGAGGGTCAAGCGCAGCAGACGGCGGGGGATGACGGTCGCCCGACGGCGCAGGGGTATGATCAGGGACCATCCACTGATGGGCAGGGAGGTGGTGCGGAGAGTGGTATGCAGGAGGATACATGGGGTACGGACGCGGATCCGTTTGACAAGGTCGACGTTCCGGGCGGGGATGGTGGAGGCGAAGGAGGGGGGTTGTTGTCTTCGCTGTGGGACTTTTTCGGGGAGTAAACACTCGGGGCAGTGACCGCTTGGGGGACGTGGGGCCTTGATCTCGGTGCCTTGTGACCTCACTTCTTTTTCGGCATATACGCATGGGAGGTGGATTGTATCACTATACTCTCGGTCGTACATCAAGAGAAGGCGTTTGGCATAAGCATACATCGGACAGGTACGGGAAAGGAGAGATGGAGTTCTGTATAATATACTTGAGGCTTTGCGTGCCATTACGATATTCACGACTAGAAACGAAAATGTACATGTCAACACAACTTGGTTGAACGTGACTTTGTAGAGGCGGTTGTGCGTGAAAACAGCATGGCCTGTCGAGATCCAATCAACGTGATGATTTCCCATGACGGTCGGCACATGTACTAAGGTATGCTTGCATTCCGTTTCATAAGTTTCGTCAGTGAGATTTCCGTCTCGTGCTAGTGTATAGCTACGCTTAAATGCATCCGCGCCTCGCTAATATGATAATATGCTCATCGTATCACCATGCTATGCTTTCATAAGATGTTCGTGTAACAGATCTGCTTGTCTCTGGCCCAAGGAGAACTACGACCACTTCTTCGCCTCCATCCCATCCGGCGGCGTGACTGGTACTGTTCCCTTCTGCACCTCTGACCAGTTTGTACTCAATGCTGTTCCGCCACTCTCAGTGTATGATTTAATCATGGCTTTGCGAACATCCTCGGAGGCGCCGGAATAGAGCTTCTTGAAGAAACCGTTGACTTCATCGCCGTCATCCTTCTCGTAGTCCCAGTCGTCATCGTCCTCGCCTTCCTTCTTGTCCGACTTTTCTCCATTGGTGTCTTGCTTCTTCGGCTTTTTAGTTGTGAGATCGTTGGCAAGCTTGTCCCAGTTCTTTGGGCCGCTTCGGGAGGAGGTGGGATAGGATGGACCGGCGGTCGAGTTGAGTACGCCAGAAGGAATAGGCTTGGGCTTGTCTTCCTGTGATGCAGATGCGGGTCCGGTGCCTTCAAGAGCATGCCATTTTTGACCAGCCTGCACTTTCTTGAGCGTGATTTCGATCTTCGTAGAGAGTATGCTGCTTTTGGACTGTGCTGGATCGATCGAAGCATACAACGGATCCAACGAGAACTCGTAAGTCGAGCCATTGACCAGAGGGTAGGAGATAGACAGTAATGTTGGCTCGATGTTGATCGTCGTCTCGTCCTTGGGCACCCCTTTAGCGAGTAGGGTGAAGATGACATTCTCGTTGTTCTGGTACCAGTCATGGCGGATCTTGTCTGCTGGCGTTTGTGCCGGGGCAGTAGGGGGTGCGATCGATCCGTTTGTGGCTGCTGGTGTTGCAGTATCCTGAACCTTGTCCTTGTCCTTGTCCTTTGACTCTGCCTTTTCCTGTACTGCCCCTGACTTCTGAGCTGGTGCAGCTTGCGCATCTGGTATCTCCTTCACATTGGCCACGACTGCAGGATCTTCTGGACCTAACGCGGTGATCTTTGAATCAACCTTGTTCTGCCACAGAGCCAGACTCTTCTCCTTAGGATCCATCCGCTTCACAACGCCCAGAATGAAGCTTGCGTCACCATATCTACCTAATCCAAAAAGAGCTATCGCCCTTCTTAGCTGTGCTTGGACGATATATTCACGCTTGGCTCGTTGGTGACCGTAGCAAACGCCTTGCTCAGCGTCTGAGAGCGCTGCAGCATTGTCTGGTGGTGTGCTTCGCTGGTGGGCAATGGACCTCTTGATGAAGTAGTCAGGGGCGGTTGGTGAGACCTTTATTGCCTGCGTGAATGCTTCGATGGCATCGGCGTAGTTGCGAGCCTCAATGGCTGTGTTTCCGCGTTTGGCGTGATCCATTGTTGATGCCGCGAAGGGCGCGGCCACTGAATACAGACGCACACTCTTTCGTAGGCGTAGTGAGCGCTTCAGGTGGTGATGAGAGGAGCTTGTCAAGAGAACGATCGAAGGTGAGCAGGCTCGTGTGAAAGAGGAATGAACACAAGCACAAAAGCACCAAAACTTTCCCCGCGCTTCTCCAAGGCCGCAGCTCCCTTATCGATAAGGACTAGCATGATACAGCATAGCATCAGACATCATCTTCTCTCGTTGATTGGCGACCTGCATGACTTTTTTCAATGCTCTGATACGAACGCACCACATCACATCGCGTAAGAAGGTCAGTAAGCTGAAGCAAGCAGCTAGGAATCATGATGTGTTTGCATTGCTTCGTAGTGGAGGTGCACCTGGTATCATGTACGTCGAAGGCCCTGAGCAAGGGGTTCGATCGTGGGTAGATAGTGTCCATGTACGTCTCCATATCTTCATGGTGATTGGTATCTCTGATCTTTGGTGCAGAACCTTCGCTACAAGGACTACCAACTTGCTCTCAAACCTGCCAAAATCGTGCACAACAACGAGACGCAGGCACCGCAGCCAGATCTCGGTTCGCTATATGAGGTTGACACAGTCAAAGCGTTCTCCGATGAGATGAAACGTCGAGGCATCTTCTCATGGTGGCGGAAAGGTATGGGATACGAGTCTGATTCGGTCTAAGAAGTGTGTCTTTCTCGGAAGATGCTGGTTGCACGTTCATGTGGCGAACCGGCACATTTACTCCAGACCCTTCGGATCGATCCAGAGTGACCTGTGTGGCCACTAACTTCGCGGTACAACGGAGTGCACAAAGCGAGCCCATGGCAGGGTGGAATTCGATGCAGGGAAATGGACAAAGGCCGTACCCTGCCAGTGCGGCCTGGGCCCTCTTACAGATACAGAAGGGACATGAAGATGATTCCATAGTATCCAGCGAACGCAATCTTCGCTGCGAATATCAAACAAAGGCCCAATGCTTCCATCGGCGTGTTGGCGTGAACAGATGTCCAATTATTCACTACTGTGAGGTGCTTGATGCTGCATCTGCGAAACAGGGTCTATCCGGGACGTCACCTATTGCTCTCGTGATGCCGTACCTCCTTTTGCATAAAACATGAACAGAGCAGTGACACCCGACATGATTATGATATAGCACTTTCCCGGCTGGCTCATCAAGCGCTATCATCATAATGCCGAATGCGCCAGACGTCCTTGTCTGCCTCAGCTCGGCTTCGCTTCGTGTATTGAGCTACATCTTCCTTAGATGGGTGAGTACCACAAACTACTTCATCATGGATCAGGACTGATAGATCGTAGATACCAGGTCATGTAAGACTGATAGATCTGAGTAAAAGGTCATCCACTGATCATCTAGCCATTCCCGCCTCTCATTCTTTCGGCGCTCCTCCTTTACCTGACCATATCATTCTGGGCGTACTCTGAGAGGGGTTCAACCACGGCGAAGCGATTAGTCAAGGACGACAGAAGCGTATTGAGCGAGAAAGAAGCGGTCCGCAATGGCAGTGCCAATCCCTCAGAGAGTCATTCGCGCCAGGATGATGGCAACATCACTCCTCCGCACCACTCGAGTGCAGCATGGACACTCCTTCTTGGACTACCCAAATCCAGGAACAGATTTGTGAACTGGACCACCATCCTCATCAATGTCTTACTAGCAGGTATGGTGGTGGATCTGACATATGGACCGAAGTGGTTTTACCCTTCTCACGACCTCTCCTTTGCTAGAGTGGGTTTCGTCTCCTACGAGAGTGCAAAGATCATGGTCCGCGAGCCGAACATTCAACGCCTACCTATTCATCTGGATTATCGTCTGCATCCCGAAATCCCAGACGATACTGTTCGTGCCTGGACTTCCATAGCCACAACCTCAAATCTCAGCGATGAAAACGATTTCACTGCTGCGTTCGATATCCCTTACTTATTACCATCTACAAGGTACCAGTATCGTACTTCGACCAACCACACTGGTTTCTTCGTCACAGCTCCTCCTCCAGGCGTCAACCCTTCGTCATTCACGTTCCTTCATTCTTCTTGCATAGTCCCAAATTTCCCTTACGTCCCCTTTCGACACCACCTCTCCTTCCCCGGCTTCAAGCATCTCTCCAACCTCCTCCCCTCCTTTAAGGCACAATTCATGCTCTTCCTCGGCGACTTCATCTACATCGACGTGCCTCACCGCCACGGTATTGACCGCGAATCCTACCGCCGCGAATACCGCCAAGTCTACGCCGGCCCAGACTGGCCATCCATCTCCTCCTCGCCACCCAACACCACCCACTCCCTCCCCTGGATCCACGTCTACGACGACCACGAAATCGCCAACGACTGGGACAAGAACGAAACCGGCGTCTTCCCCGCCGCCCTCGACCCCTTCACCCACTACCAATCCAGCATCAATCCGCCACCCCACCGCCCCAACGTCTCCTACTACTCCTTCACGCAAGGCCCCCTCTCCTTCTTCCTCCTCGACACCCGCCGCTACCGCACCCCCTTCGACGGCACCCCAGGCCACTAGAGCGAACCCACCACCCTTCTCGCCGCCCGCAAGTCCATGCTCGGCCCCGCTCAACGCCAGGACCTCCTCACCTGGCTCGCCGCCCCCGTCCCCCGCGGCGTGCACTGGAAAATCCTCGTCTCCTCCATCCCTTTCACAAAGAACTGGCGCTTCGGCTCCGAGGACACATGGGCCGGGTACCTAGGCGAGCGCAAGATCATTCTCGAAGCGATGTGGAGCGCCTCTGCGTCTCTCGGGGTGGGCATCGTGGTGCTCTCAGGGGACAGACACGAGTTCGCCGCGACGAAATTCCCGCCTCCTCAGGTTGGGGATGTGAAGGACATGGAGTCGACCCAAGCCGGCGCTGGACAGGAAGGCAAGTGGCCTGCTGAGGTGGCGGTGCATGAGTTCTCTGCTAGTCCGTTGAGTATGTTCTATTTGCCTGTGAGGACTTATCGGCAGGAGGATCGCGAGGATGTGGTGGTCAAGTATTTGCCGGATGGGAATAGTAAGTTTGGGGCCGTGACGGTGGGGAGGGATGGGGGGTTGGGGTATAGGTTGTTTGTGGATGGGAGGGAGGCGTGGAGGTATGAGTTGCCACCGCCGGGAGGGGCGAAGAGGGGGAAGGGGAAGGGGTGGGGGATTTGGGGCTGAGGGAGAGAGAGTGGAGTGGGCTGGAGGAGGCCAGGGATCGTAGACTTGGTAGAGGTTGTAGAGGGTGTATAGATTGTCTTTGGTGTTTGATGACTGTATCTTGGTGTGGTCTTTAGTACGAGATGGTGATGTGCAGATATCGTGGCCATGCGCAGTCTGCTCTGGTAGTACGCTGTTCACTTGACCTTTGGCAGGAAGCGAGTTTTCACAAGGTCGCTGTCGCTGTCGCCACCTAACAAAAGCTGTCTAGCAGTAGAAGCCAGTAGATCATGCTGCCAACGAAGTAGCAGTGCCAGTCTGGTAGTACTTCTCTTGAATCTTGACTAGCACATCCGATCCACAACGAAGAAAGCATAGCAGGTCTGGTAGTGGCGTTTCCGGTTGACATCAAGCAAATTGCATTATGCCAGTGAGCGCATAGCAAGCCGGTAGGATTAAAGGTCAGCAAACCTGTTGTCAAAGTCATATCAAGAACCGGCAGAAAAGCGCAAGAATGGCAAACGAATAATACGTCAAGACCACAAACATCCTGCATGCCATTTGTTCAATAAAAGCAGTCCTGCTCCCTGGGTATCATATCAAACACATTGTCACCCAAACGCCAAAAGTCCTTCCACCTCTCCTCCTACTCCCTAGGCACCCCTTCATCCAGTCCCTCGTCGACCACCGCAAGCCCCTCGCCTTCCACCTGAGTCTCCTGCACCACCGCGCCCTCATCCCACATGATCTTCTTCCCAACCAAAACCACCTTCCCGCCCTCCTCCACCCTCACAGACCCAACGACCAACCCCTCCCACTCCTCCCTCAACTCCTTCTCCACCTCCCTGCCCTGCTCCTCCCACTTCTTCCGCCCACACACCCCAGCCGCAACAACAACATCCAACACCTCCACCACAACCCCGTCCTTCCTCCCCTCCGCTCCCATCAGCGAATACCACACCTTCGTCCCCACTTTGCGCTCCTCCCATCGCCCTACCGCTTCCCCTGTCGCAGGGACATGCACTGCACCCCTGGCCTGCACCCCCAGTGCAGCCACGAGCTGATCTTCTGAGTCCACCACTGTGGCGCCGTGCTGAAGCGCGCAGGATCGGGCGGACCTGTACTCCGCTGGTGTTTCGTGGCGGCGGCGGATGCATACTATTGTGCCGCTGAGGGGGCAGGTGGTGTGTTCTCCTCTGCTGGCGCGGGTGAGGTTGGCGCAGTGGCTGGGGAGAGGTCCGCTGTAAGGTGGTGGGGGTTCACGGGTGGACATTTCTGCTGTACGAGAAGGAGAGATGTGTGCTAGTGGCGGAAGATGTGATTTGATAACGAGAGGTTGCGGAGTCTGTATGCGTAGTCTCTTGCGAAGAGGTGAGGTGGAAGGTGTGAGTGAAGATTGCTGTTGTGTCGGAGATTTTCGTTTCAGGGGCGAGGTCGGGGTTGTTGCTGCGCTGGCACGTGCGATTTTCCGACGGCAGCTTTTCTCGATCCGGGCCATCCAGCGAAGGTTTTCTTGCGATTCCGAGTCCACGGGAGCGGAGAGGGCCTGCTTGGCGAGCTTTTGAAGGTCGATGAAGGGGACACAGTCTCGCCATGTTCGGTCTTCGTGGAGTTTCTTGACGCGAGGGTGCCGTAGCATCCAGTACCCGCAATTGGAGGGCTTCTCGTAGGAGCTGCCGAGGACTTCGAAGACGAATGGTACACGAAGCGTGATGTCCATGCTGGGATGATCTGGGACAAGATCGAAAGAGCTTGGAGGGTGTGAGGGTGTATACTCTTCCGCGGAAAGACGAGCGAGTGTTATTGCTTTGGGCAAGATCGTTGGCGGTATACAGCTGTCTGCTGAGATGGTGCCGACAACTCTGAAGCGAGGTCTTTCTTGATATCTCTCGACATCCTCCTGATTCATTAAGCAGCCCACATGGAAATGAGTATAGCTGTTGCGACCCAAACCCTTGCTGATGGCTAGTTGAGCATCATATGATGCTCCCACTACAGCCAGGTCAGCTTCATCTCCTAGACCATTGATGTAGTCCTTCTTCAGCTTGATCACCGACGATCCCTCGTTGTACTCTCCCGGAATAGCCAGATACGGACGACCACATGGCTTCAGAACAAGTCCTTCATGTCTTGCAGCGACTGAGGCAGCGAGATGATTCATGAGCTTTCTCTTGGAGTCGTCCTCTGCAAAGTCGAGCACCTTGGACTCTGCCACAATAGCTCGGCCGATCTTTGTCTTGACCAGATTGATGAGGATAGACTTGCGTTCTTCGAGAGGTTTCTGCATGACATTGTTGTCGTCATGAAGCAGTAGATCAAAGAAGATGATCATCAGATGCTCGTGCTGATGGCGTGGAGAGTCCTTTGCTGTTCCAAGGTATGATCCAGACCTAGGTACGTACTTTCGTATTGTGTGGAAAGGCATGATCTGCTTCTCATGTTCGCTGTATACGACCATCTCTCCCAAGAGGATACATTTTGATTTGACCTTGCACCTGTCAGAGCCGATCGATAGACTCTTCCTCAAGGTTTCCCGGAGGGCTCCTCTGTCCTCAGTGGAGTCCTTGCCACTCTTCGAGAAGATCTTCAGCCAGTCTGGTCCCTTTGACAGATCGATATGCATCTCGCAATACTCGCCATCGTACTTCCTTTCGATCATCCATCGTCGCTGCCCGGTGATCTGGAGACAGTGGTCGATGGATCTGGCCTTGACGAAGCTCGATCTGGAAATCTTGATACCAATTTGAGGTCGATACGAGCCGGAGACTAGCTTGCGAAGCAGACTTGCCGACTGTGCATCTGGACAGCTTGGATACTTTCGGAAAGGTCCTTTCAAAGTTTCTGCTGCTACTTTAAAGTCATGCTGGAACCGAAGAATGTCTGGAAGGAGAAAGTGTATCGATCGGAGGATAAGATGCTCGTCGAGCTTGACTGGTGAGAGGTCCTTCAGGATGAGACGGACAAGCCATTTGGCCTCACCTGGCGAGCAGCGACGAATAATATTGGTCAAAGCCGTGTGAGGATCGACTTGCGGCTTGTGTTCGTGTCGCACCTCGGGCGAAGAGAATTTGTAGCCGCTTGCTAGTGCAAACAGCATCTTGTCGACTTCATCTAGGGTCACAGGTGGTGTAGCTGGAGGGCCACCGCCTTCCAAGACTCGTTCCAAGCAATCAGCCAGATCGCCATTGCCTGGCTGTTTGTAGACATCAAGGTCTCTTGATCGAGACGACGAAAGTCCTAGCGTTCGACAGAGAGTTCTCGAAAGAGTGGTGTGTTGCATGCCATAGACGCGATCTGTACGCCGCTCGGGGAGGAAGGATGACAGCAGTGCGGCCGCTTCTCCAGCGTCGAGGCCATCTATGGCTCTTCGATGAGCTCTGAACCAGCTTCGGATCTCAGTCGTGACGCGAGTATTCCTGTCGGTCGGCAAGAGCGGAGGGTCGCGTTGGTGGAAGTCTTCTAGACTCGAGAGTAAGTGGCAGAAGACTGAGAATCGGAAGGCCATCGTATCATGGTTGTACCCGAAAACTTTGGAGACACTTCAGACAAGTCATTGTCGAGAATCAGACTCCCTCATCACTGATGCTGATTACAGCGCATGCCCATGTCGATGCAATCGAAGCAATGGAGAAGGTCGGGAGATGGGGCTCGTCACAAAGCCGGCGGCGGCAACGCGTCGCACAAAGGCCCCGTGGGTCAAAAACGCCAAAGCACATGACTTCAATCTCAATTCTTCTTTGTTTCATTCAGCGACTCGACGATCCTCGCTGTCCGCCAACTACGAAAACTCTGCTTCTTCTCCATCATCACCGCATAGGACATCAGACCCCGGTCATCTTTCCAAATTTACCACAATCTTCTTGAAACTGACGCCTCCCCTCACGACGTCCAATGCCTCGTTCAGACTCTCCAACCCACGGCCAACAACCTCTACTGGTGGACTCGGAACCACTGCTCCTGCCTGAAACTTCCCAGCGAGCCAGCCTTGGAAGACGTCCGCAAAGTGAGCATCGCGTGCCTTTGGATCTGCTGGTGGAAAGGTAAATTTGATTTCTGTATTGTCGAGGGTCGGGTGGCCTTCTGGCAGCATTGGTGAGTGCGCTACCACGGCTTTGACGCCATCATCCTTGGTAGCCTTCAGAACTTCGAGCGTCGGTTCCAAGCCGCCAGTGACTACCACATGAGCTGTCTGGAGCCTAACACCATCCTTCTTGATGTCGTCAATGATCTGCTTGACGGCATCCGCGTCATGGTAGTCATAGAGCTTGTCCGCGCCGAGGTCTTTGATGTAAGAGTGATGCTTGCTGCTGGCGGTCGCGTAGACGGTGAACCCGAGGTTCTTTGCTGTCTGGACTGCGAAAGTACCAACACTGGCAGCGGCACCCCACACCAGAATCGCCTGCTTGTCCTCCGACGCATGCTGGGTATCGAGAGGAATACCAACGGTCGTATAGGCAGTGAGAGCAGTCAATACGGCGACCGGGAGAGAAGCACCTTGCTCGAAGCTCAGCCGCTCTGGGAGTGCGACTACGCACTCACTCTGCGCAAGAGCGTACTGTTGGAAAGCGCCATATTCAGGTCGACCCTCTTGGTAGAATGCCGAGGCAAAGGCAAAGACGCGAGTGCCTGGCTGTGGAGCGCTAGACGGGACTGAAGTGCCAACTTTGACCACTACACCAGCAGCATCTGAGCCGAAACAGGCAGGGTAAGAAGGAACGGGTGGCATGCCATAATCGCGCTGGTAGTAGTCCACAGGATTGATGGCCACGGCTTTGACTTCGATCAGAATCTCATTGGGGCCAGGTACTGGAGTCTCGCGCTCCTGAACTGTGAGAGGCTTGCCCTTCTGCAAGGAGACTGCTGCTAGATGCTTGCTAGACATTCTGTGAGGGCAAGGAAGTCGATCGCTTCGAGATCGATGATTGTATGAGTACCGAGGTGGTGAAAGAGCAGATAGAAATGCGGTTGGACGTGAGGCACGGAGCAGCCTTTTATGATGATTTCATGTCAATCATTTCACGCGGTCAAGGACTCACCAGACATGCCTACAGCGTAGCATTACCGCATGAACGACCACAGTAAGCACGCTAGTGCGGAGTTACCGGTATAGTATGGAGTTACGGCTGGAGATAGCCGGAGAGCTGACACACCTCGAGCAACGAGACATACTGACTCTTCGCATTGTTGTTACTGACACAAATAATTGTAGAATCACATCGGAGAAATCGCATTCGCATTGCCGATCGGCCATTGTAGCTGACGAACATCTCATCGTGTCTATTCAACTGTCCTTCCGCGCACCGTTTCAGAGACACATAGTAAAGCCATCCAACAAAGAGTGGTCATCAAAATGGCCGACGACACTGTTTCTCTTTTCCACCTGTCGATTCCTCAAGCCGATCTCGACGACTTACAAGCACGTCTCCGGCTGACCCGCTGGCCGAACAAAGAGACAGTCGACGACTGGTCCCAAGGCGTCCCACTCTCAGCAATACAAGAGCTCTGCACTTATTGGCAGACGCAGTACCACTGGCGGCGATGTGAGGATTTGCTCAACTCCTATCCTCAGTATACGACCACCATTGACGGTGAGGAGATCTATTTTCTGCACTTTCGTTCGAAGCACGAAGATGCTCTACCCATGCTCATTACACATGGCTGGCCTGGCTCTGTCTTAGAGTTCAGGCACGTAATTCCCAAACTAGTTGATCCAGAGACTGATGGTGGGGCTTCCAAGGACGCATTCCACCTTGTCATACCTGCACTTCCAGGTCATGCCTTCTCTAGCAAACCTGCAGGGACAGGGTGGAATTACCAGAGGGTCGCCCATGCGTGGGGAGTATTGATGTCGCGACTTGGCTATAGTGACAGCGGATGGGTCGCTCAAGGTGGCGACTGGGGCTCTCACGTTACCTCGAGCCTCGGTCACCAAGCACCTAAAGGACTGAAAGGTGTCCATATGAATTCGATCTACTTTGAGCCCAATGTAGGTCATATGTCCCAGAGTCTCTTTGGCAAGCACCCTAATCGGATCCACAGAAAGAGATTCAGACTCCAGCAAAGGATAAGCAAGGCGAAGAGCGAGCCATGCGCTATGAACGCTATCGTGAAACCTTCGGATATCGTGGTTACTCTGGTCAACAGTCCACTAGACCACAGACACTTGGGTACGGGCTTGCGGATTCACCAGTCGGCCAAGCCAGCTGGATCTACGAAAAGTTCAGAGACTGGTCTGAACACGATGGTGACATTAGTACCGTCTTTAGCAAAGACGAGATGCTCGACACGATCATGCTGTATTGGCTGTCCAACTCAGCCACTTCGTCGGCTCGATTCTACTGGGAGAACAAGCCCAACACGACAGCCTGGCCAATCGAATTACCGGTGGGGATCAGCTGGTTCCCTGGTGACACAAGCTATGTGCCTAGAGAATGGTGCGAGCGGTATTGGAAGGATATTGTGTATTGGAACGAGACAGAACGGGGTGGCCACTTTGCGGCATGGGAGCAGCCAGAGTCATTCGTTGCAGAGATCAGGGCGTGGAGGAGTAAGCTCAAGCTGTAGAACGACCTGTATAGTCTCTTCAGAACACCCGAAACCTGACTTACCATCATCCCGCACACCGAGTCTCATGCTCGGGGATGTATGCTTCCTTTTAAAGACGTGCGCCCTGCTTTGCATAGGTCAAGCAACATCTACCCTATGACTGTGAGAGAGCCCGATGATGAGCGACACGTGTCCCAGATTCTCAAGTGAGTGACACGAAAATCCGGTAATGCTACTGTCCGCAAATGCAACAGTTGCACAAGCAAGGGACAAAGCTCGGGTCAAACCAACGCGCGAGGGGCAGCCCCTCCAAAGCTTCAACCTCATCTCACAACGCCACCCATCTCCCTGATCCCATTTCTCCTCCTCTCCCTCCTCTTCCTTCCCTCCTCATCCCATCCCATTCCCATCTCCCCCCCTCCCCGCCCACAATGTCCTACCACACCACCTCCGCCAAGTCCGAACTCATCTCGCGCGGCGACAAAGGCCCCTCCCCCCTCGGCACCGGCCTCTTCATCGGCCTGCGCTCCGCCGACATCCTCCTCCAATACGCCATCCTGCGCCACGACTACGGCGCCCGCCTCATCACCTTCCTCGGCTCCTCCACGCTGCCGCACGGTCCCTCCTCCACCGCTCTTCCCCTGGGCCTCTCCCCCTACCGCCTCCTCCTGCTCTCCTTCGCCGCTGGGTCGGCGCTCAAGCAGAATCTCTGGCTCGTGGGGCTGAGCTACGAGCGCATGCAGCCCGGCGCGAGCGTGGCGGTCAGCGCGTTCAATAGCGTCGTGAACAGCGTCAATGATCTCCTTTTCATCTGCGCCGGGACGAGCGCGAGTGTGAACGGGGAGGCCTTCCCGCAGACGCCGGTGGTGGTGGGGGCGGGACTGTATGTGCTGGGCATGGCGGTGGAGACGTGGAGTGAGGTGCAGAGGTGGCGGTTTAAGCGGGAGGAGAGGAATAGGGGGAAGGTGTACCAGGGGGGTTTGTTTGGGGTGGCGAGGCATGTGAATTATACGGGGTATTTGATGTGGAGGGTTGGGTATGCGGTTGCTGCTGGGGGGTGGACGTGGGGGGCGGTGAATGTGGCGTTTTATTTGTTTAATTTCTCGAGGGCGATTCCTCCGTTGAATCATTATTGTGAGGAGAGGGTGAGTATGGGGATCTTGTGGGTAGGGGATAGGGCTGACATGAGACTAGTATGGAGAGCAGTGGGAGCAGTACAAGCGCAACACGCCGTACAAGATGATTCCGTACATCTATTAAGCAGTGGTATCTCGGGTCGTCAAATCTATCGGGTCCAGTCTGTCCCAGCTCTTGGTCATCTATTTGCTTCGCTTGTAGATCTTGCGGAGGAACTCCTCGAACACCTCTTTCTTGAGGCCTTCACTCTCGTCCACGTTTGCGATCAGCTTCTTGATGGCGCTCACACGCTCCTCCTCGTACTCGTGGTAGACCTGATCCAGCTTGAGCTCCTCAAATACCTTCTTCACCGTCGCCTCGTTGTCCTTGTCCTTCCTGCCGTAGTTTTCTTCCAGCACTTTTCTCTGCTCCGAACTCGCCTTCTTGAGCGCCTGGTTGATCAGCCAGCTGCACTTGTTGTCCATGATGTCCGTGCCAATCTTGCCCAGCGTTTCCGGGTCTGCGTAGTTGTCGAGGTAGTCGTCCTGCACTTGGAAGTACTCCCCCATTGGAATCAGGATATCCTTTGCCTGCTTCAGGTTCTTCTCCGTGGCCAACTCGCAGTAGTACAGCGCTAGCGCCACTGGTAGGTAGAACGAGTAGAAGGCCGTCTTGTAGATCACAATGAAGCTATACTTCTCCAGGCTGAAATTATCCAAGTCCACCTTGTCCTCTGGCGCTGTGAGCAGATCACACTGCTGTCCCATCTCTGTTTGGAAAGACACCTCGTGGAATAGCTCGATCAGATCGACGTAGTGTTTCGACTGCCGGAAGTACTTCTTGAGAAGGAGGTATATCGAAGTCTCGAGCATGAATGCGTCGTTGATCGCTACCATACCCACCTGCGGCATGAGGTACCAGCATGGCGAACCGCGGCGCGTTTTCGAGCTGTCCATGATATCGTCCGAGACCAGGAAGAAGGCTTGGAGCAGCTCGATCATCCACCCCAAGGTCGCGGACTTGAAGTATTCGTCTTTGCTAAGCGAGCGGCCGAGGAGGAAGGAAGTGGTGTCGACAACAGACATACCGCGATTGCATTTGCCGCCGACGGTGTTGTGAACGAGGGACTGAGATGTCAGAGATAGCCGTGACATGCGATTGGAATACTACTCACCTTGCGGAACCATTCCAGTGGCTGCTCAGGCAGGTTGGACTGTTTGCATATCTCCGTGAGGTCCTCGACGAGCTGGGGGAAGACGGCCTCAAATTCCTTGAGTGTTGTCGGCATTCTGAGAGCTTCGGAGAGGATAACGAACGGCGATGCGAGCTAAGGCTGAGTGGTGTATGCACGAAGCAGTAACGGCGAATCGCAATTGAGCTGGGGGACAAAGCAATGCCACTTTCAAAGCTGTGTTCTTGCTTCAACAAAATATCGTCCCACTTCTGTCCAGGGACATCGGCAATTGTCGGCCCGGAGTGGTTGTGTTCCTGCATGACTTTGGCAAGCAAGTTTAACCGCGTTTTGTTAAAGGCGCGTTTCTGGGGCACAAGAGCTTCACCCATCACCACATGCGAATCACGAAGTCACGAGATTACGAATGAACGACATTCTTTAGGGATTTTTTTGATTAGGCAGTCTTTCAGCATCGGAGGCCTGTATTTCTGCAGTCTACGCTCTTTGCCTCGACACGTTGCTTGCCATAGATACTGGACTCAGCAATGGCAGGCGGCCTCTCAACAAGCCAATTGCGTGGAATTGAGCGTAACTTGCAGAAGGCTGTGGTCGATTGCAACGACAGATGTCTATATAATGCTTCTAAATGGTTTGATTACACTCGCTGCTCCTTGTCCGACGTTGCTGATGGTTAGTAGGGCTGCAGAGCTGCTCAATTCATTTCCAGACGAGTTTGATCGAGATTCGGGAGATGATACAGACATCGAAGATGCTGAAGACGACGCTGCAAAGGACGACGCATCTAGAACAATAGACGCACAGGAAGCAAAGCTGCAGCGGCGAGAGCGTAACAAATTCATGATGGCAAAGTCGTTCTTCGATTGCAAGGAGTATGATCGATGTGCTGTAACTCTCTTGCCAACACTACTTCCTCAACAACCGATCAATCGAGACCCACCAGTACCTGTAACGCCAGGGAAAGGCAAGGGTAAGGTCACTGCGTCACCTCGACCGCCTCGAACGTGGAAGCCAGATGTGCCGGAGATGAGTCAACGATCTCTCTTCTTAGCACTGTATGCCCGATACATCGCAGGGGAGAAGCGAAAGGAGGAAGACAGTGAGATGATTCTTGGGCCCTCAGACGGTCCAGTCACTGCGAACAAAGAACTATCTACTATAGCTGGTCTATTGGAAGATTACTTCAAGCAACGTGAAAGCGAACAACCGATCAAGCGACAGTCAGACGGGTTCCTAGAGTACATGTACGGAATCGTCCTCGTCAAGTCTCGCAACGAAGCTCTTGCCGAACAGTGGCTCCTCCGCTCTGTCACCCTCAATGAATGGAATTGGTCAGCCTGGGTCGAGCTCGGCTCTCTCATATCTACAGTCGAAGATCTAGCCGCGATAACGCCTCATCTCTCGCCTGGCCTCCCTTCCTTCATATTCCAGATCCACATTTCCCAAGAACTCTACCAAACCTCTCCCACCCTCTACAACCGCCTCGACACCCTCCTCAACCTCTTCCCCACCTCCGCCTTCCTCCTCACCCAACGAGCCCTCCTGCACTACCACGCCAAAGACTTCGACACCGCCTCCCACACCTTCTCCACCCTCTTGACCACCCACCCCTACCGCCTCGACAGCATGGACATCTACTCCAACATTCTCTACGTCCTCCCGACCTCCCGCCCCCGCCTCTCCCACCTCGCCACCCTCGCCTCCTCCACCGACCGCTTCCGCCCCGAAACCTGCGTCATCATCGGGAACCACTACTCCAAATCCTCCGAGCACGAAAAAGCCGTCATCTACTTCCGCCGCGCCCTCGCCCTCGACCGCACCTTCCTCTCCGCCTGGACCCTGATGGGCCACGAGTACATCGAGCTCAAAAACACGCAAGCAGCCATCGAATCCTACCGCCGCGCCGTCGACGCCAACCGCAAGGACTACCGCGCCTGGCACGGCCTCGGCCTCGGCTACGAGTTGATGGACATGCACTCGTACGCGCTGTACTACTACAATAAAGCAGCTGCCCTCCAGCCTTGGGACCCCAAGATGTGGGCCGCGGTCGGGTACAGCTATGAGCGCTGCGGCAAGGCGGAGAATGCGATTCGGGCGTTCAAGCGCGCTCTTGGTGCGGCGAGTATGCTGGATGCTCCGGCTGCGGCGGGGCAGGGGGCGAGTTTCAACACTAATTCGTCGGGGGAGACGGATCCGTTGGCCGCGTGTGTGGGGGGGAGGCTGGATCCCGATGTGTTGCATCAGATTGCGTTGTTGTATGAGGGGTTGGATGAGGTGGGGGAGGCGGCGGCTTATATGGAGCTTTGTCTTGCGCAGGAGGAGGGGGTGGACGAGGAAGAAGGGATGGGGGCAGGGACAGGGACGGGGGCAGGGGCCGGGTTGGGGGTCACGTTGACGACGAGTAAAGCCCGGCTGTGGTTGGCGAAGTGGGCGTTTAGTCGGGCGGAGTGGAAGCGGTGTGTGGAATTGGCGAATGAGTTGTGTCAGGATGGGTTTGAGGTGGAGGAGGCGAAGGGGTTGATTAGGGATGTGAGAGGGAGGATGGGGGCTGAGGGAGGGGAGGAAAGTTTTCTTGGTTAGATGTAGCCCCGGAAATGATACATATCGTGAGAACCAGTATAGTGTGATGTGCATTGTACAACTATCTCCCGCATTTGTATCTTCTGTACTGAAACGATATCCACCCTTCCCATCTCACATTCCCTCCCTTTCATGTTCCCTCCAGTCACCTTCGCTTCTCCCTACTCTTATGCCTCCATCTACACGAAACACAACGCCACCGCAGACACCACACTCAACCCCACCGCAACCCACCCACTCCTCTGCACCCTCACATTATCAATCCCCTTCCCCATATCCCACATCAAATGCCTCAACCCATTAAAACTATGATACGTAAAGAAAAACGCAAACGGCAACTTGACCGCCGTCTTGGCCAACACCCCCCACTTGGCAATCCCCGCCGCCATGACCGCGGTCCCCACCTGCCACCCGAACAGCGGCGCGACGAGGTACAGCGCGCCGTAGACGTAGAAGGCGCCGGACAGCATGGAGCCTGTGATGCGGTTGAGGGCGGACCCGTACCAGGTGATTTGCGGTTTGTAGATGCCGAGGTGGGGCGCGACGGGGCGTTGGAGGCGTTGGCGCGCGAGGATCGAGGTTTGTTCTTCGGTGGCGGAGATTTTGGCGGTTTCGACGAGTCTGGGAGGGGGGGGGTTAGGGGGGGGTCGAAGGGATGGGGACGGGGCGTGGGAGGGTGGGGGCGTGGTGGAGGAAGGGGCAGGGTGTCTGGCTCTTGCGTCGCGGTGAAGAACGGATTGGAAGATCGTCTTACCTTCGCTGGCTGCCATTGACTGTGCTGGCGATGATGGCGGCGGGGGTGCGGGAGAGGAGGGAGCTGCCGGGCTGGGTAGCCACTGTGGGTTCGTCAGTACGGGTGGTGAGCGGGAAGAGGGCAGAGTCGACGTACACCGGCGTGTGCTCTGTTGCATCAATCGTTGGGCAAGCATTGTGATGGACTGCGACGGTGTGGTGGGTGTGTCGTGTGGTCAAGAGGTATGGATTTGGTGATGGAGGTTTAAGCCGAGGACCGGGATCGTGATGCCAAGCCTGACGGGCAGCATCACGTCGATGTTGATTGGTCAGTTGGATCGTGAAGCAGAGCCGCACCGCTCTTCATGGCGGACACTTCAGGGTGGGATTATATGTGCTGGCATGCATTTGCGTTTGAAATATATCTGGTCACAACACATAAGGTCTCATACATATTCCCGTTCGTGATTTGATCACTATTCGCAGGCACGGCCTGCTTCAGCCGTAGAAAGATACATGAGTCCATGGGGGCATCAAATTGTCGTTTCCGCCTTCCGTCATCCTATATACCCAACCAGACACGTGATCACCAGTGTTCTATGTCATTGACTGCAGAATCAGCCTATCTGACCTAGCTATGGTCAGAGTGAGCCTCTACTTGATTGAAATCTTCAGCCGACGTTCGATGGAGGCTTGCGATAGCCGTCGTGACCATCGACCGACGTTGAGAAATATCTTGCTTCGTAGACGGTGTCGCTACGACGGTCTTGCTGCTCGCTTGCTGCCGGATGACCTGTGACGATTAGGATTTGACATGCAATGAGACCTTGACAAATACTCACATGCTGATTCTCCTGGCAATACCTTGCACCTTGGTGTCGTTATCTGCGTCCTTGACAGCCTTCTTGAGAGCCTCCTCCCTCGTCTGTGCGTGGCTCCTCTCGACCTCATCGTGGCTCGGTGGGAGTCGCTCATTTTGCAGATCCACCTTTCTAGCATCCTCAAAGTTGGTGATGGCTGCCTTGATACCTTCGGCACCCAACATGAGGGTGCCCGCTGGTAGACGGCCACCGCTTGCAGTCTTGAGCTCTGTAACGCTCTCAGACTCCTCACGCAGGACCTGGAAGACACGCGACAAACGACCGATAGCCAGGATCTTGTTCTTGATGGCACGACGCTTGTACTCTTGACTGTCTGGGTCCATACCAGCCATGTTCGGATTGATCGGTGGAGAGGAAGGACCTGATGACAGAGGCGTCTCGTCATCGAGCTCTTCTTTGGAGCATGTGTTGAGGATTGCAATCAGCATGTCGGTAATCTTCTCGCCCACGAAAGGAAGAGACCAGGTGAAGACATCCATAAAATTGGGCAGCCAGTATGGATGCGGTGTGCAGTTGAATTGCCGAATGTTCATAACATTGTTCTCGTACTTCAGCACCGCTGCTTTGTTGTTGTAGACGTCAAGATAGTTTGGTGCTGAGAAAATGGTCATGACCGAGGGGAAACCAGTCGTTCGTGTCTTGCGATACATCCTGTAGCCAGCGTCCTGCGCTTCGTGTGCTCGGATGATGGAGAGAAGATTATTCTTTTCCAGGAACGCGCATGCGGCAGGGTATGAGAAGAAATAGGAGCATCCTCGAACGTGGTTGTGAATGAAGTATTCCTGCGTCTTTTCCTGGCCAAAGTCTTCCAGCGGATCAGCCCAAAGGATGTCGCACATGAGGCCGTGTGTGGGAGGTTCTCGGAAACGATTGATCTGACAATCCCATTAGCATCTGCGCTGCCATCGCGAGTGAGGTGACTTACGCTCTTCAAGTCCTCGAGTGTGTGCAGCTCTGGACTCAGACCGCCATGAATGCAAAGGAATTGCTTGTTCATGACTGCGGCCAGAGGGAGAGCACAGAAAGACTCCATGCATGCCTCGTACACGGCTTCTGAGTACTTGTGCTTGCACTCAAGCTTGAAGGTGAAGTAGTCTGTCAAGTGGCGACACTCGTGGTTGCCTCGAAGAAGCCAGAGAGTGTTTGGGTACCAGATTTTGAGCGACCAGAGGTAGAGGACGCACTGTAGCTAGTCAGTCTTCGTTCTTGTAAGACCTGCGCTTTCGTACCTCTATACTGAAGTATCCTCTGTCCACGTAGTCCCCCAAGAACAAATATCTTGTCTCTGCTGGATCGCCTCCAACCTCGAAGAGCTTCATCAAGTCAAAGTATTGTCCGTGTACGTCACCGCAAACTGTAATGGGGGCATCCATCTCCAGCAGATTCGGCTCTTCGCTCAGCACCTCTGTTCCCTTCTTGATGATCCACAAGGCTTGATCCTCGGTCAGCCTGCCCTCACGGTAGAAGTGCTGTTTCAGAAACTGAATGTTTGGCTTCGATCTGTCTTGAGGAGAAAAGAATTGCTCGTCGGTAGGAGTGTGGAATGCCGGAGCTTGCACATCTACAGTCAAGTCAGCGGTCTCGCTTGCAAAGATGTTTCTGTGAAGGCTGTGTCGTGTGCTACTATCTTTCTCACAGACAGAGATGGTACGGCGTCATGAACGAACCTTTGCAGACTCTTTCAAGAGTGCTGACTTGATTGCCATCCTCCATAGTGTGCAGAGTGAAGTCAATCTCCGGGATTGGCCTTTTGTTGGTGACCGCCCTGACCGCGGAGTCGATGTACTCCCGGTCCTGACCAGGTTGAGAGGTATCCATGCTGGGCTGCGACTGTGACTGATTGTCACGTCCTTGTTCTCTGTATTTGTTGACTAGCTAAATCGCGTCGTGGCTGTAGGATCTCGTCGCAGGAATGATGCCTCGGAGGCAGTGGCGGTAGAGCTAGCTCTCGAGCTGAAGCCGGTCCAGCTGAGTCGAGGAAATGCCCTGTCGATTGACCACTGGATATTACTGGTATGTGGCGAAATTCCTGTGGACAAGGACTGATGAGATAACGGCAGGCACTTGAAAAATTGCTCAAGTCAAAGTAGTGGGGTGATGATGAGCTCGCAAGGCAGTCGAGGCCAAGTTTCGTGTGTGGACAGCGGTCTCAGGCTCGGGCTCTCTCAGCAAAGCAGAAGCAGGGGCCGAAAATGCGGGCAGGCGGCGCGTGCCAAGAAAGGCCCTCTGTCGCTGTCATCGCGTCTTCTTGGTCCAGAGGTCACTGGACCCCTCGAAAGCTGAGCTCCGTCCTTTTGACACCAACTCAGGGCTGAGTTGTGCCCTAGCAAATCACCAACATCGTGTTACAGAGTCTGCGACTTCATGTCCCAAGACTTGACGTCTGTCTTTCACAAGCATTATCATCATTGACCACTCTCGACCTCGATCCGCCTGTCCAATACGATGGGGACAAGGCCATTGTCTCCAGCATGTGAAAGAGCACAAAGACACCAGACAACACCTTTCACGTCACACAAAGACTCATCACAACACATCAAAGGAACAAGAACATCTGGCGAACATTCGCATGTATTTGTCAGACCTCAAAGGCCCAAGCTATCTAAGTCTGTACTCTGGATACTGTATCCGCCCCCTACTCCGAACCAATCACTGTGTCGGAGTCTACTCCATCAGATCCACACGAATCTCTCAATGATCACAATGCGTGCCAGAATATTCCACAAATCCACCATCATGAGCCGGATCCGAATCCATGCCAATAGTCTCCCAGCGCCCAGCATCAAGAAAACCCATCCCGCACCGGATCCGATCCGTCTTTGCCCATGCGATGAAGAAGAAAAAGGGGGTATGTATGAAGTGAAGTGAATGCGCCGCCGATTGATATTTGTTTTGTGTGCAGGCCGTCTCAAATGAAATCCAAGGTCGTCATTGTCGCGTCTCTCATCCTAGGATATGTGGGTTGGGAAAGAATCTAGGACAGGTGCTGGGCGCCGTGAATGTGACGGGCGAGGTGCCTCTTGTTCTTGGACTTGGCCCAGGTGATGGCGCCTTGCGAGCACATGGTGCCTGGGGCGACGGCCTGGGCGATGGCGCATCCGTTGTAGTCGCAGATACCGAAGTGGTTGTCGTCGACGCAGACGACGCTGTTCACGCCGATGCAGGAGACGCTGCCGGCGGCGCAAGAGCCAGCGGTGGCAGATGGCATGGGGAGAGAGACGGCGCCGGTGCCGGTGCTGCCAGCCTTGGTCTTCTTGGGCTTCTTGGACTTGGTGGTCTTGGTGGCGACAGGTCGCTTGCGGATGGTGCTAGTGTTAGGAGCTGCGCCAGTGGTGCCTGGTGCAGCAGCGCTAGTCTGAAGGGTGGTCGATGGCTGGGAAGGAACTGGAGCCTGGCTGCTAGGTGCCGAGTCGGACGATGGGACGGGGGCGGCAGCAGAGGTGGTTGCGGGCTGGGAAGGAGCAGCAGCAGTGGTGCTTGGCTGGGGCTGAGGAGCACCAGTGGCATAGCTGCCAGTTGGGCATCCATCAGGAGTCTTGATGGGGTAGTCGGAGGCGGAAGCGATGCGCATGTTGGGAGAAGCGACCTTCTTGATGGCGTTCTTGCCTGGGTTGGGGAAGCCGACGTTGGTCATCTCGGTGGTCTTGCAAGTACCGCCACCGACGGATGCAAGGTTGGCGACGAACATGGGAGGGAAGTCCTGGAGACCGGAGGCGTCGGAAGAACCACCCTGGATGTTGACGGCGGCGCAGTTCATGTACATCTCACGGTTGCCGATAGTGTTGAACCAGGTCCAAGCGAGAGTGGCCTGGCCAGACTTGACACCCTCAGGGATGGTGAAGCGGAAAGCATTCACACAGTCGTAGCCGTTGGTGGTGGCGTCGCTGCACTGCCAGGAACCGCTGTAACCACCGGATGGACCCTGGTAGCTGTCGGCGAGATTACCCCTGGAGTTGGTGGGGCAGCCACCCTCAATAGAGTAGAGCACCCTCCAGCTGTTGGGGTCCTTGAGCTTGGCTGGGTCGGTCTCGTAGGTGATGGAAACCTGGCAGGAACCACCGCCGTGAACGGCAGTGTTCTCGTGGGAGGCACCGGAGTCGAAGATCAGGTCCTGCTGAGAACCGACAGCCATGTCAACACCGCCAGCTCCAGGAGGAGCGACGCCGTGGCAAGGGAAGTCGGAGCCAGAGGGGTCGAGAGGGTTCTTGATCGCATTGCCCTGGATTGGCTTGGGCACTTGCATGAATAAGTGGGCGGAGGCAGAGGAGATGAGGGCGAAAGTCGCCGCAGCAGTGGTAGCGTACTTCATGTTGAAGATCTTGTGTGAGGTCTGAAAAATGAATATGCGAATATCACCAGGATAGTCGAAGAAGAGTCTGTGCGACAAGGGCCGGCCTTGAAGAGAGACTGCGAAGAAAAAGAGTGTGTGAGTGTCTACTCAAAGGAGGTGAGGATGGATCGAATATAAGCTTTGGAGGTGAGTCGCTGGAGCTATATTGCGGTGCGAGTGGATGCCTGGTCTCAGGTGCTCGGTGAGTGTTTGACAATGGGAGGTCAACAATGACTTTGTTTCAGTGAATGGAATGTGTGAATGAATGTGGGTGTGTCAAAGGAATGACGGTGATTTTGAACCTGCAAAGATCGAGTTTGTCGCGTACGCGCTGGGTGGACGAAAAAAGAGTGGTCGGCGGGCAGTCGACGTTGTATTATACGATACGGGACGGTGGGCCCACGCGTACTTGGGAGTCTTCACAATCCCTTGTCCAGCCGCCGTTGCGCTCTCCTCGCCCGTCCTGAAACGGCGATGTACATAGTCTGGCCTACATTGTGCGCTGTCCAGGCGCATGAGTGGATGGATGCATCCAAGCAAGGGGCATACCCGGCATAGACTGGCGTGGACCGAGGGTCCCCGCAGCGCCAGATCCAAGATTCTTTCCTGTTACCTACTGGTACTCACCAGCATGTGACGATGTGGGTTCTGAAAATTTACAAGCGTGTGCGCCCTCGCCAATAGCCACCCCGGCTTGCACATGCAACGGACACAGCGGACCAAACGGCGGGCGCAAGGGCATCCAGAAGACCCGCCATCACATCTCGCAGTATGAAGTCCACTCGAACGAGCCGTCGTCGAAGCCTCTGCTACGCGCCATGTGGTGATCGGGTGTTTCAGAAGGCATCTGGCCGACTTGATGGAAGCCAATTCCCCTGAACCAAAAACCAGGCGGACCCAAACTCTAGCAGAGTCTCCACCCTTCGAAGCAGATCCTCCAGCGATCCACGGAGTCTGCACAGAATTTGGAGTGCGCAGGGGTATGCACTGGCGGTGGCATTCATCCAATCACAGCCGCGCCCGCTCCTTCTTTTTCCACGGCTTGCGGCTCTAGCTTCCGCATCCAGGAACACTTTTCGAATCCCTGTCTCTCGATTGGTTCTCACAATTTCATCCCATCCAGACGGCCACTGCCCACAGACGTATCAGATATCCCCCGTCCCTGCGAACGACAGGGCCTTATTGCTACCTCACGTACCTCTTGATCACCTATCAACCCCAGCGCACATGCATTACCTTGGACAATCCCCGCGACGAAAGCCATAGAACCTTCGGCGCATCCGAAATTATCATGACTGGTTGGTACAGTACATCCTGGCCCCATCTCCAGAAGCCGTGGAACTGGGATCCGTGTACAGTAGCGCCGACCCTCTCTGCGGCCGGGTCGTCTTCCATGCATCCTCTGCCGTTGACCGTAGTCCCGCATCGACCCATCTCGAGCAGGAAAAGGACATGGCATGTTTCCACAGCCCGGCGGGACTCTCCCGGCCACATCCAGCTCGCACGACACGAGACCGTTGATCTGCACAGCCTGAACACGACAAAAGCCGTTTCGTCGTCGCCGTCAACAACGCGAGAACGATGAGCAACACGACTGGCGTGCTCGGCCGCACAGCCGAACACACCACGCTCTGGGTCCGACTGCTAGTGCTAGCCCTCGGTTGTGTCACAGGGTTCATCGTTGTCCCGCCACAACCTTCCGATGCCAGGGGTACGTGCCCATCTCACTATCGACAGGAGTGTTTCTCATCTATCGATTGTTCTCGCGCACAAGCTTTACCGTGACTACCATACGATACAGTAGTGAGCAGACTATACGCAGCGCAATGTAACGTCGGCTGTCGTCGGTGAGTTGGTTGTTCCCTGCTCCTCTCATTTCATCGCATGCACTCGTCATCAGAATGATCGCGACGAATCCCCGTTGGCTTCTTTTTTTCTTCGCGAGCGGAAATGCGGATCTTCGTCTTGCAGCGGCGCGGGTGGGCTGGTTGGTAGGGCTGGATGCTGACGAGATGTTGCTGCAACGGTCGACCGGCGGCCGTCGCCTTGGTGCTCGTCATGACTTGCTCCGGCAGTCATCTCCTGCACCCTGTGTTCGCAGGTCATTCTACGATGCATACCGGTGGCTGGACGATCCCTGTCAAGGGGGGTAGTGAGGCTGGCGATACGAAAGCACTTCCATATCGACCTGTCAAGTGTCCCGACAACCTTTGTCAAAGTCGTCGGGGGGACGATGACTGCATTGATGGCGCGGGCTTTGATCCTTCGGCCTGGATCTTCTCGTACAGTAACCCCTTGCTGCTTCGCCGTTGATGGCCTCCAGCATGTCCGTTGCTGCTGCAGTAGTCCAGCCACTTGGCCACGTCAGATGATGGGCAGACTTGAGGGAGGACTGTTGCAACTGGTGAGGTGCAGAGTGGGGATCTATTTCTGGTGGGTGACATCGAGGCGTCGATGGCTTGGAGCATCGTTGGATCGTGGACGGCGGACAAGTATGGAGGCGATATCACGTTAAGTCAGTTGGCTTAGCACATTTCAATTCTCTGAATTCGATCACACTACTAAATGGAGGATCGTGTTTGCCACATGAATTTGTATTGCTGGCTATGAGTACCGCTGCCTGCATCGCATGCGCCTTGCGCTCGATGCATGTCCTGCCTCCTGTCCTGCTAGTGTACAACCAAAGCTCTCTGCCCAGGGCAACGAGCTCAGCCCATCCTCCTTAAGCATCGAACAGCCGCTTGCGACTTTAGTTCTCTGAGTCCAGCACCACGAAGTCATCGTCGTCAATGTCGTTTGCTTCTCCATGCTCGACAAAATCGTACCCTTCTTCTTTCTCACTATCGTCTTCGACCATCCTGTAATCTTCCTCCCGATCGTCCTCGATGGCGATTGCCGAGGCCTCGCTGCCACCAGTCTGGATGGGAGAGCCGCTTGTCGAAGCTGCAGGCGTCGGCAACATTCTCGGAATGACCACTGCCTCGAACCATCTGACTCCATGCCTGGGGACATGAGTCTCTTGCGGCTCTTCATCATCTTCTGTCCCTTCTTCGTCGTTATCCTCGTCAGATGCCTGCTCTTGTTGCCTTGCAAGTCGTTCTTGTACAAGCTGTCTCCTCCTCTCTGTCTCCCCTGCTTGCTGCTGCTGTCTTCCCAATGCGGTCGTCCTCCACCATCTCTCAACCCCGCTATTCATCCTGTTTTCATACTCTGGTCCGATGGCCGTGAACCTTTTCTGCGGTGAGACATTTTCGTACGTGAACTGTCGGATTGCATTTCTGATTGGATCTTCTTCGGCGGCGAACATGCTATCGGGGCTTGAAAGACCATACGCCTTGGCGTTTGCCAGCAGCTTGTGTTTGAGCTTGTCGTCCAGCTGCCAATTCGGCTCCCCAAAGCCAGAGAGAACGCCGAAGAGGAAGGCCTTTGCAATAGCTCGATCAGAGACTGCTGCAGCTGCAGGCAGGTGACTTTTCAGGATAGCAGCAAAGCGAGAGCCGAGCGAGAGCCAAGTCGGGCGGGTGAGCTCCTCACGAGGTGTGACATGCCATCCTTGGACAATATCAGAGACGAACTTTGTGATGATCTCTGGCAATGACGAGGCGACAGGAATGTAGTCGGAGAAGACGCTGCTCAGGAGCATACACATCGCACTCATAGATGCATCGTCGATGACAGGGTGGTTTTGGCGCATGAGGCCACGAACGAGATGTGTATACCCTGCGAGCTTGAGGTACTGTGGTCGAAATACAGTAGTAAAGTTGGCGTCGATATTGCAGATGCCCAGGAAGTCGGCGACAGAGAAGTCAGCCAAGATGGCCTCTTTGGGTATCTGACCCCAGATCAGGAACTCGGACTGATACATGTTAGCTTATGTCTATAATGCTAGGTGAGGGCTCCCATACCATGCCGGCTGGACGCCATCCACCACTCTCATAAGCGCGACGCTCACGGATCTGTGCACTGTAGGCACGTAGATGATAGGCCTTTGATCCATCATTTCCGGCTGCTTGCCTGCCATCGATGACGGATATGCGGAGTGGCTTTCCTCGGGTAGACAGCTTTATTGCTTGTCGAAGCGACCAGAAGAAGTCGTTGGCAACAGAGATGAATGGCGATGGAATGTTCGCACGGTTGACGTGATGTTCGATGGCGTTGAACAAGAACTCAGCATCGTGCGGGAGTGGTGTTGCGATGCCGCCTTTAGTGGACAAGAAGTAGCCAGCGATGAATCCTTTGGTTGCCGGCAGGTTGCCCACATGTGTCGCGTCTGGATGGTAGAATCTATAGACCAGTGTCGAGGGAGGGGGCTGCGCTTGCTCCCTAATAGGCGCCCTGTAAGGGCCATGTATCATTGCTCTCGTCGCCTCGAGGCGTGCTGCAAGCTGCTCCCGGGAGGATCGACCCATGCCAGGTCGGTTTGCCAACAGATTGACAGACCCTGCAAAGTACTGAGATCTTGTGACAGTGGTGAATCTCGTGGGTGAGGGCAAGCCATTCAGAGCTGTATTGATTTGTGATGGCGGAGTGACTGGCATTGTTGGCCTGAGGCTCATCCTGTGATCAACAGAGTGAGAGGACGTAGCTGAGGTGCCTACTCGCGCGGAAAGTCCGTGGACGTGATAGCTTCGTGCTGGTTGTGATGAGATCGCAGGTGAAATAGCAGGTGATGCCGCAGATTGAGTCGCGGGGATCGAGTTGATCAGTGAGCCAGTAGGTGAGTAGTCTTCATCAGCGATCGCCAGCCTCATCCGAGCTATCAGGTCTGTTGCATGCAGCTCAAGCTCTTCGCCTGTTTTTGGTATGCCTTGCCAGCACTTCCTGTCGGGGTTGCGCTGCTCCCGCCATGTAGCATCCAGTCGAGTCTTCAGGGTTCGTCCAGCAGAGGCAATCCTTCCGGCGTCATCGGGAAAGAAACGTGCCCACAATGAAGGCACTGCACCCCAGTCTCCTTTGGCCACATGTACAGCAACATTGAGCGTGAGACGCTTCTCTGGAGTCCACTTGATCTGGGTTGAGTGGTCTCGACCGACTTTATGATAGGCAGATGAGTGCTTTGAGGTGCCTTTGGGCTTTCTACTGGCTTTCGATATCCTCCCCATGGCAACGGCTGATGTCTAAGTCTGAGGATTTCTTATATCCGGATTCGATAGCAATGTGAATTCAGATTATCCACAAGTGTAGCTTCGATAGTCGGGCGGACTGCAGATGTGCTTAATCGCAATTAGCTTTGATGGCTGTGAAGCTCCACTTGCTCTCCACCGGGAAGCTCTACCACTTCCTGACTGAGAGAGAGAGCGGGCGCTGGTAGAGCCTTGACACGTTGAAGACGACGCAGATGCTCAAAGGAACAAAATTCGGTGGGCTCGAGTGAAGAGAAGAAGACATGTGAAGTTGATTAAGGTTTCGCCCACGCCAAGCCAGCGGCAGGAGGGGTCCTGTATGATCGACGCCAGGGTATCTATGCGATGATGTACATAGTGTACAGATGATGCTTCATATCTCATGAAAATGGTCAAGTGGTCCACTCGTCGCCCATCTGAGCAAACTTGAACCAGTTTGGTCTGCAATCCTCCTTGTTAAGCCAGGCCTCACCATCCGTGAATCTGCCAGTGACGCATCCTCGACACTTGGGTGAATTGGGGCAATTGAAGAAGGGTATGTGCTGATAGCCAATGTCCTTGAACCTAAAAGGTGTATTAGAGATAGGCCAGGATCGGCAGGACATGAAAGGGGCTTACCAATGTATCTTGGTCTTATCCTCGAACAGGCCAAGAGCGATGCTATGAACGGGAGCGTCACCCCAGCGTTCGTAAAAGAAGCCTCCAGCTCGATCAAGATGCTGAAAGTAGTCTTCGTATGGCTTCGATCGCCAGAAATTGAGGTCCGCAATCTCGAAATTGCTCCAGAAGTGGCAGGTACTATACCCATTTGCCATTCTGTTGTGCTCAGGCCGACGTTCACGATCTGTCAGCCAATTCATAGCATTGTTCTTGTGCTGATATTCAGGATGTGCTGCAATGAACTTTACGGTTTCGGGCCAGAGAGTTGAAATCGACTGAGGAGAGTCGTAGAGATTGATGGTGAAGCCGTAGGTCTTGTTGTGATCCTGCATGAAGCGGAAAACATCGTAGTCAATGTCGCAGAAGAAGTGAACCTTGGGCTCGACTCTCCAGTAGTACTGCATGTCCTTGAGGGCTTCATGCTTGTAGAACATGCCAGAATTCCAACGACACATCTTGTGGTAGCTCTCCATGTGGGCATATTGCACATCTTGCTCAGCCAGTATGTCTGCGCTCTCCTTGAACAAGTCATGATTGATCCAGGATGGAGCGTCCCAGTGCTCGCGAGGAATGAGCTCGTAGCGGACTTCGGCCTTTGTCAAACTCCTTGTCACTTCCTTGAACTTCTCGTCGAACGGTTCGTCGTTGAAGAAGGTCCAGGGATAGTTGAACTTATGGTTCCATGTCCTCTCCAGATCTTTCATCGATTGTACGAGATCATTCAATTCGGAGTTTCTGACTAGCGAGAGAATGGTCGCGTTGATCCGATCGGACTTTGGGTTGTCTGGCGCGTAGTTGTTTCCGGACACTCTGGCTAGTGGCTCTGGTGGTTCTCCAGTTGCTATCACATGTCAGCGAATGTACCACGTGGGCGGACAGGTAAATCTTACGATCCAGGTTCGGGTCGCGAATCATTTCATCCAGTGCACTGGGCGACTTCTTCGGAAGGTCTAGCGTGGACGGTGCTCGAAAGATCTGAAATACCAGGAAGAAGAACATCAATAGCGTAGCGCCAGCGAGTACGCGAAAGATCTTTGGTACAGGCATCTTGCCGCTTCGTCCTGAGGGATATCCGTTGGCTTCGCCGTAGTGCTTTGAAGATTGGGAAGACATGGCGGAGACTGAGATGAGCCCTCAATGTCTCCGCAGCTAAAAAGACAAGACCGAAGATGAGACCGAGATTTGGGTCATGTGTTGCGCAAGCCCTAATGCAAGGTTCGGGCGAACATGTACAAAGATTGCAGAGCTCTCCCGTCTGCTTGAGTGGAGATGACGACGCAAAATTACACGCAGGTGAGCTTCAGATTCGAGTTCCTGCTCTGCGCAAATGACGGGATCCATGGCCTTGCCTGTTTCGGCCAAGGCTGTCTTCAGACCACGCATGCACTTCACAACGAACAGGACATACCATAGCAAGACTACGGTCTTCGGAGCATGATTACAACTCGAGACCGAGTCTTGAATAGAGACATGTGACGATAATACATCTGCATGCTCTACATTACAGAAGTCACGTGCGCTGGTCATCGGCGAAACGTGCACAGAAGAGCAGTGGGCTCTATCAAAATACTCTCCAATCGTTCGAATGTAAACAATCGAATGGTGAAGGTACCGAGCAGCTTTCCCTTCCTTCTTTCTCCGAGTATCAGCCCTTGAAGTCTTGTCTGTATCCCTGATATGAAACGCACCGCCCGGTAGGGATATCAGGCAGATGCGCGATTAACGACGGGAGAATTGGTCTCGGAGACATGGACGATCTGACAAAATGTCGGGACCAGTTTGTATATCAGTCCAATCACGAAAAGAGCTTGAAGCGACTGTCCGTCTCCTGATCAAAGAAGGAAGAAAGATAGATTCGCGGCGAAGATTTTATGCCTGGCGGAGGTCGGAGCATTGCGAGCTGTGATTGGTCAATTGGCACTGCACCTCTGATGTCTTTAGCTTCGACCTGTTCCGACCATATTCCTCAATGCTTTTGCGCCGCGTAGCGCATGGTGCGCTCAGCACTTTTCCGAATAGTCTCGCACCAACCGAAACCTCTGTCATGCCCTTGGGTATCCTCATGCCTGGACGGCGAGCCTCACAGCGTATTCTCTTGCTCCGACCTTACCGAACACATGCCACCAGGTCCGGTCACGACTTTTCGACATACGTCAATACACACCGGCCACTCGCCTCTGGAGCAAGGACGGACATAAGCCGCAGCTTCTACAGCCCCTCGTACACTCGCCGTATCACTTTTACAGCATACCGAACAGCTTCTGTAGACGCAGTCCGTCCCAATACCCCAGCTGCACCTTTCCCTATTCAGACTCATAGCATTCCACCCGCGAATGAGCTGCTGCACACTTCGTTACAAGAGCTCAACAATATTGCTCCAGACTTGGTCAATCAGTCTCGTCTGCAATTGGCCTTGCGAGGTCTCGAGTCCACATCTCCAACCATTCGCATAGCTATCGTTGGCCTAGGACAAGCAGGGTTTCGCAAAGCGAGGAGGCTGGCACGTCTCTTGGTGGCAGACCCACTTGGACATGAATCATCATCGGAGCGACACCTGGTTGAAGCCGACACAAGAGATGAAAGAGCAGTCTTGCTAAAGTACAGCCAAGTCGAAGAAGAGGATGGGTTTGGTGGAGTGCAGGGCGGTCCCGAGAACCCGCTCCTGAGGACAGTTCACATCGACAGCCCAGTACTGAGTCGGAATGGTGTCGAAATACTTATCGCTGAGACCACTGGAAACCTTGTTCCGCAAGAGCAACAATCCGGTGACAGTGCTCTTGAGACTGCATTGCTTCCAGTGCTGAATAGTCCTTTGGCTGGCTCGGGTCGCGCAGGCTTTGTTCGATTTCCTGTACACAAAGCCATTGTACTTGCGGCGGGCTTCGATGGTGCCATGGCTCTGGCAGAATACGCAACTCGTGTCGGAACAAATGAACAGCGAATGATCAACACAGCTTTGGACCTTCCAGTGTCTGACAAGTCGTTGAGTTCAGACGCAATCAATGTCGGAGCTGCTGAGCAGGCTTTGAAGGACTTTCGACGAGATGTAGGAACCGGTCCACGATTTAGTCAGACATGGCAGAGCAGCGGCATTGGTGGACTCGCCGATGTTCTCAAGGTGGACCGAACCCACACACTACCAATTCCACTCGAACAACATATTACATCAATGCTTTCGTCAAGCGAAGCCGCGATTGAGAGGTCTCAGGATGCTGCTGAGAGGGATGTGGAGCTGCGCTCCGTCCCCGAAGAAACCCGCGAAGCACTTCAGCAAGCTATCACATCCTGGTCTGAATATGCGCATACCGACTTGCAGGATACTATGGCAGCAGCTTTCGCCTCTTCGACATGGAAAAGGACTTCCTTCCCGCGGGTACTATGGCGCATAGATGACGTATCATTCTCTGCTACACAGCTGCTGCATTCCAATTTCCTTGTCGAAAGCGAGACTTATCTCGCCTTCCTGATCGGACGTATCGGAGAAGCTGGCTTCTTCACCACAATGCAGACGCCACCAACGACATCACCGTCGCCAGTGGAGTCTACCCAAGCAGATTTTGATCCATTACAGGGCTTGTCTCCTGCCCAGCTTGCTCAGACAGCAGAGGTGAGGGACAAGGTCAAAGCACAGACAGGTGTAGATCCCTTCGTCAGGAAACCATGGCCCGTGGGCCTGACTGCTTGCCGTCATTCGCTTTTAGTCACGCTTGTGCCAGCACTACACGCAAGGGCGCAAGCACTGGTACTTCAATGCCTAGGTCTTGTAGGGAGCACATCAGCGCTTGGAATCTGGTACGTCGTCGCCACGGCAGGCACCGGTATCTACGAAGCAGGCGCCATCGTTGGCTTGGGCACAGTGTGGGCTCTCCGGCGATTGCAAAAGCTCTGGGGCGCCGAACGCACCAAGTTCGAAGGCGAAGTAAAAGAACGAGGACGACTCGTCCTCAGCGAAGTCGAAGCAG
This sequence comes from Elsinoe arachidis, assembly GCA_013372555.1. Classification (NCBI taxonomy): domain Eukaryota; kingdom Fungi; phylum Ascomycota; class Dothideomycetes; order Myriangiales; family Elsinoaceae; genus Elsinoe; species Elsinoe arachidis. Next base: position 2,297,755 of record JAAPAX010000007.1, on the reverse strand, counting down.
GAATGCGTAAACGTGTCCGAGAAGCACAAAGACCGCAGATTAGAACAGAAGATCTCGAGAGATGGGCACAAGCACGACAGCTCGTGCAAAAATGCCGTGAGCTTCTGAGCAAGCTCTGATATACCATTGTCGCCCTCTAGGCGCACTGTACAATACATAGACTCTATACCCAACCATCACCAAGTCGATGTCTGTCCATGACCCAGACCTCCCCTCCCCCTCCCACCGACCTACCTCTTCTTCCCCTTCCCCCCTTTCTTCTGCTGCCCCAACCCCGCCCTCTGCCTCAGATACCCCCTCACCAACCCCTCCACCGAGCCCACATCATGCTTCGGCGTCCGCATATAATACAACCTCGCCCTGCGCGCCCTCTTCTCCTTCCTCTGCACAACCTCTATCCCCGTCACGTTCGGACTGTAAACCTTCACCCACACCTCCACACCAACTCTCGTCAGCTGATTCCGCAGCAAAATCGCCGTGTCAATGGGCGTGCGCCGTCGGATATTCAGCACCACGCCGCTGATCGGGTCCGAGTTGGAGAGGCGCACGAGGACTACGTCGCCGGGGTTGATGCGCTCTGGGTTCAACGGGGAGAAGAGCCGGGTGCGCACGCCGGTCGGGTCGAGGGTGCTGAGTTGGGAGGTGGTGATGGTGCTGATGGGGTCGGGGCAGGGTTTTTTGATGGCCGGGACGGGGGAGCGGGGGACGGGGAGAGGGCGGAATTGGAGGGATGATTCTAGGACAGTGAGATGGGGAAGGGGAAGGGGGTAGGGAGGGGAGGTACCTCGGTGGCCGCGGTAGATGTTGCCTGGGTGGAAGTCGTGGGGGCGTGGGTATTTTGGCGCTGTCGGAGTGGCGTAAGTGCGGAGGGATGGCCGTGAAGGTCGGAGGGCGGAGAAGGCTTGAGTGAGGGAGGCCAGTGGCCGTATTGAGGGTTGTGATGCCATTGTGTTGTGCGTTGAAGGAGTGAGTGATGCGGTATCGAAGATGAAGCTTGATGTGAGGTCTTGGCATTGACTTTTTTGCCCGGGCGGAGCTTTCACTTCAAAGCGCAACGACTTCGCGACCAAGCAGAGCAAATCGGTTCTATACACATCGGGCCGTCGAGGAGAGCACATCATGGCAGGTACGGAGGCAATGGGTTTTGTCTGCAGGTCGTGCGCGCGAAGAGCGCGGGCACTACCATCTTCCGGCACAAGAAACAGCTTTCTCTCGCGACCGTTCTCCAGCACAGGCAGATCACGAAGAAGCCGTACGTACAATGTCCTTGGGCGACATGGCGCTTGCTGATCGGTGCAGATGCTGTCCCAACCTTTCACCAGGAATGCTCACCCGAGCTGAACACCATCCTCTCTACCATCCGTAACGACCACTTCCTCCCAGCCTACCTGAACGATACACAAGAACGAATGGTATTCCGCAAGAAGTACCGATCGGAGCTCGAGAACAGCCCAGTATCAATATCGATCGAAGATGAAGACTTCAACCTCAAGCCTCTCGACAGAGACGCCGTAGAAGGCGAACGAAAAGCACTCTTGAAGCAAGCCCTTGAACTGATCACGCTCGAGAAAGAATGGACGCAACTATTCCCGCTCCTCGAAGGTGTCGCGAAAGTCGGCAACTCACTGGACCAAGCGACTGTGGAGAAGCTGATCCGGAAAGCATCATTGGAAGGACACTTCGGGGTGATACTACAAGCTCTCAAGGCAGCAGAGCGGACGGGCTTGACAATGAAGGACAAGTTCGTCCTTCGTGGATCGATCAGGGCTCTACGGACAACGGCTGAGAGAGGGAATTGGCAACAAGGAGCATTGAGCAAGGCGGTCAAATACGCGGATGAGGTTGCGGCGCTGTTGTCGGACAGAAGTCATATGGATGCAGGCAAGATTCCTCGTCGAGAAGCTGTCACGGTAATGGGAAAACCACTTTCGAGACCTTTCAACATGGCGGTGTGGTTAGAGCTGCACGCTGTGAGGTCATACCTCTATGGCGGAGGGGCGGACGAGGGTGGCAAGATCCGAGCTTTCTATGAGCGGCTGATGGCGTGCTTCGATCCCGAAAAGAAGGTGAGAACAATGATGACTACCTCCAGTGGCAACAACTGACGTGACATAGCCAAAGTGGCTCAACAATGAGCGACTCGACCTTTCTACGCAATTCCTCCACATCATGCCACTCTGGCAAGGCGTTCTTCTGTCCACAAAGCTACTTGGCACGGACACGCCACAGGGCTCAGAGCAACTCCAAGCATTCGCCACAGAATGCGGTGAGGTTCTCTCAAGAAATGTCGCACAACTGAGAGATCAAGGCGAGCACAAGCCTGGTAGCTTGGCGGACACTGCAATTACGCAGTACGGAATTGCCAGGCTGCACATTTACTCTAAAGACAGATTCCTGCCTGTCTCAGCGAAGGAGAAGGAGCCCAAGCAGGCGTCGCCTGAGCAAGCTACCACAGTAGCGGAGGACCAGTGAAGGCGAGAAGATAGATAGATTCCCCCCGAGCAGATTGCTGGTCTATCAGCCAATGTACCATACCATACCACACCATCCAGCCCCCACCTCCCTCCGCATCCTCCGGCCACATGTCCCCTCATGCACTCACCCCTCCCCCACCTCCACCGCCCCCCTCGGCGCCGGCGTCCTCAACCTCGACGCAAAGAACTGCATAACAGGCATCATCTCATCTCTACTCTGCGGCATCGTATCCCCCTTGCGCTTATACCTACTCACCTGCACATGCTGGAAATTATTCTTTAGCTTCTCCACCGCGCCATCGGTGACCCAGTGGCTGTCTGCGCCTGAGACGCACAGCACGGGGGTCTTGCTCTTGGGGTCTGAGGAGGCGGGAGCAGCGGCTGGGAGAGGGCCGCCCATGGTGATTACGCCGCCGAGTTCTTTGGGGTGGGAGGCTGGGGTGGGTCAGTGTGTCGGTGGTGGTGGGAAGGAAGGGGAGGATGAAGGGGCCAAGGGGGTGGGTATACCTGCTACGTTCAAGGCGGCCATTCCTCCTTGCCCGAGACCAAGGAAGACGATATCCCGGGGCCGGTAGTTACATTTCTCTATTAGGCCATGGTCGATGATGTCCTCTCTCAGGAGTCTGGTGGTGGCTTTGAAGCCGCCGTCAGGGTCGAGACCATTGGTGGTGGAGTCGAAGATGACGTCGTCGCACCAGTGGAAACTTGTGTCTTCGAAGGGGAGGGCAATGGGACCTCGAATAGCGATGCAGGCGGTGTTGGGGAGGTTCAGTTGGGTGCCTAGGCGGGCGAAGGGGAGGTGGGTGTCGCCTAGGCCATGGAGGAGGATGAGGATGTTGGTGGGTGGTTGGTCGTTGGGTGCTTGCGGAGGGTCAGTAGGGGTGCACGTGGGTGGGAGGTGTGGTTGTGGGGTTTTGGTGGCGATGGGGGAAAAGGCAAACCTCTTAGTAACACCTACCTGGCGTGATTGAGAGAGTGAGATTGGAGGGGAAGTCTGCAGTGGTGGGAAGTCTCTTCTCCTTTCTCGTTTGGGACATTGCATGGGATTGGTATTGACCGCTATTCAGGTCGAGACATGAGGCGGTTGCGAAATGGTCGATGAAGAAGGCGATGCGAGGTTGCAGCCAATCGGGGCAGGTTTTGATGCGCGATGAGCGAGACCGAGGGCGAAGCTTTTGCCAAGCTACAGCCAAAGCTTGTTTCGTCTTGCCGAACCATCATGATCAACAGCGTTGTGGACATCCCTTCTCTGAGATGATTTCATGGTGGGAATCGTGCATGTCATGATCAGCAGCTCAAACACTTTGGACGCTGTCTCTCTGGGTCTCCCTTCATCCACGAACAAGGATATGGCAAACTTGCTGCAGGAACACATGAACCCCTGGCAAACCTTGGGCAGGCTAATTCGGCAACCGGATCCGTGGTGGATGATCGAATTCGATCTAGACTCCGGCGCCAGAATGTGATGCAAATTGACTCCAGAGCCAATCGAACACTGCGTTGTGGTGGCTCAGACACCGTGCTGCGTCGTCAGCTTCGCGTGCCCCTCCTGTTTACGGTCAACGGCCCCTCGTATGACATCGAGGGACCCTGACCATGTGGACCTGGAAGCTGTAGCTACATATAGAGCTCCTTATCCTCTGACCTCCCATTCCTCGCAATCTCATCTACCCTTGCCATCCTCTCAATCACTACTCATACACCTACCAATCCAATCAATTCATCACGACAAACAAGATGTTCGGCTTCGGTTCGCACCTACCCGTATTGATGCAAAGACCAAGCATTGACAACACCACAGGAGAGTCCCAGGACGCATACAACCAGGTCTACAACAACGACCAGCCCAACGAGGGCAGCTTCGGCCACGAGCTTCTCGCCGGTGGAGCCGCCTTTGCTGGATTCAAGGCCTTTGAGGACCACCAGCGTGCTGAAGGTAGAGATGTCTCCATTAATACGATATAAGCAGACCATTGACTATCCCTTTAGGCAAGCCCGTCAACCACCAATTCGCCAAGGAGCTGCTGGCCGGCTTCGCTGGTGCCGAGGTCGACAAGCTCTGCGAGACCAAGGGCATGGACTACGTCGACCGCGAGAAGGCCAAGCGCCACGCTAAGGAACAGTCCGAGAGGCTCTACGATGAGCACTACGGACAGGAGGAGCAGTACGACCCAAGGCGTGAGCCTCCCCGTCACATTCGGGAGCAGTTCGGTGGCTACTAGATGTAGACACCATCGTCGATAAGCCCGAGCCAAACCACAATCAATGCAATAAACGAGACATAAAACAAGACCATACATGGCAATTCTTATACTCGTACCTAATGCTCGCTTCTTGTTTCGACACGCGATGATGATCTTGCCGTCTACGTGTGCATTTCTGTGCAGCGGTTTCAAGATGGTAGCGTTCTCAACATGTCGAGAGAGGGAGACGAGACGCACTTATTCCACAAGCCCTCTTTATGCGTGATTGAGTGATTCGAAGTAGTACACTACATCGCTCGTGTCCAGATGTCAGAACTGAAGAAGTTCCAAGACGATTGCATGAGTTACGTCACTGGTTAGCTTGATTTCAGGTGGATGCCAGGGAGGCCTCTAGCTTTTGTAGATTGAGTTGCGGGACGAGGCGTCAACGCTGCAGACCCTCTGTATCATGTGGCGGTGCACATCTAGGAAATAGTGTCAAGTGTCAAGATGAGCATGCACTGGGACGAGAAGAGATTTGGTGGCTGCGGATCTACAGGAGAAGCGGGTGACTTGCAGAAGAAACCATCGTCATTCTGACCCGCCAGAGACGGGAAAACTCCCGCCAGCGAGCTTCCGAGAAGACTCCAGCGAACCAGCCGCGGGGAAACGCGATCTGGAGTGTCAATACCAAGCAATTTTCTAAAACAATTCTTGCTTTGTGACAGCCACAGAGCATTGGCAAAAGCTCTGTGCACATCGCTGACATCCATGCCAATCGTGAGCCCCGGCTGAGACTGGTGGCCTTCATTAATATGCAACCATGAAGTTCGGCAAGTGAGTATCACTTTCAACATTCAAGATGAGGATGCAAAACGGGCTGACCTTTAACGAAAGGGAATATCAGAACGAGATCATCCCAGAATGGAGGGTGAAGTATCTGGACTACAGAGTAAGTCATCCTCCTACGCTCCCGACCACAACTGCTCACGTGTCCACAGACCGGCAAGAAGAAACTCAAGGCAGTCGGTCGAGCAATACGCAATGCGAACAAGAGTCCCGGCCATTTCAACTCGACGCCCGACACGAATACGGCCGCACCCGTTTACAGCTTCCTCACACGCGGCAACGAAGGGTCCAGTGATGAGGATGACGATGATGTCGAACAAGGCGATAGTGACAGGAACCCAAACACTTCTGGCCCTGTACCGATACCATCTCGTACTGCCACGGAGCACTCCTCGTTAGCGCAACATGCGGACAATCAAGGTAGAAACTATGGAGGCATGACAAGATACGGGAGCATCATTGGCACACCCCCAGAGGATGACAGCGAGCTCAACCAAACACAAAGCCGGACAGCCCCATCTCTCCACCTTCCTGGACCGGCCATGGGGAGTGGACAACAAGGACAGCAAGCCAGCCCACAGAGACCATCACCGGCAGGCAGATCCGGGAGCGCACAGAGTGAGAATCCTGTTCGTGGCGGATCATTACAGCATCCTAAGCAGAGGTCGAGCAATCCACACCGCATATCAAACATGTTTGGACCGAAGAGAGTCAACTCGCTACCAGGTCCGCCCTATGATTCGCCTAGGAGACCTCTTCGAGAACGCATGCTGAGCTTCAGGTTCCGCAACTCCGCCAACAACATATCGCCGGACGCTATGCCACTCGAAGCCTACCGAGAACTCGAGGCTCGCCAAAATGAATTCTTCGAATTCTTGGACGGCGAGCTCAAGAAAATTGATAGATTCTATCGCGAGAAGGAAGACGAAGCCACAGATCGGCTAAAGACACTTCGGGGGCAGTTGCATATCATGCGCGATCGTCGGATGGAGGAGGTCACTTCGAACGGACATTCTAAGAGTCACAGTAAGACTGGGCATGGACAGGCCAATGGGAAGAACAAGGATGATTCCGAGCATGGTACAGATGTGCAGTGGTTGAAACCTTTTGAGAGGACTTTTGACAGGGCTTTCGACAAAGCGAAGCTTGGTCACGTCGGCAAGACATTCGAAGCGATGAAAGATCTCGGAACCCCATCTGGACCATCTGCTGTCGATCTGTACCGTGATTATACCAAAAAACCAACTCAGAAGGACGTCTCATACCGGACGGCAAAGCACAAGCTGAAGATCGCCCTCGCAGAGTACTACCGTGGCCTGGAGTTACTGAAATCGTACGCCCTTTTGAACAGGACTGCTTTCAGGAAGATCACCAAAAAGTACGACAAGACTGTCAATGCGCATCCCACTGGCCGGTACATGTCTGAAAAGGTTAGCACCGCCTATTTCGTCAACAGCGAGGTCATTGAAGGGCACATGCATGCAGTCGAGGATCTCTACTCTCGCTACTTTGAGCGCGGTAATCGCAAAATTGCGGTTAGTAAACTCCGAGCCAAGGTTGCCCGAGCTGGCGAGTACAGCTCCAGTGCTTTCAATACTGGTGTGCTTCTTGCACTCGGGACGGTCTTTGGCGTGGAAGGGATTGTGGACGCCGCAAGGTTACTCTCGGATCCAGACCGCACCTTCACGGTGCAAACCCAATTCCTGCTTCAGATTTACGGAGGCTACTTTCTGATTGTCCTCCTCGCTCTCTTCTTCTGCTTGGCCTGCCGGACATGGCACAACAACAAGGTCAATTACACATTTGTTTTCGAGTTTGATACCCGCCGCCAAGTACTCGACTGGAGGCAACTTACACAGGTAAGTCCGAAATCAACACTTGAGGTTTCCATTACTAACCCAGATATAGATTCCTTGCGTTTTCTATCTTCTTCTGGGGCTGATCGGTTGGCTCAACTTCCGACAGATAGGCGGCGATGCCATGTACCTGTACTGGCCGGTTGTTCTCGTCGCAGCCACGGCGATGATACTGTTCAATCCTCTGCCCATCTTCTATCCAAAGAGCCGCCACTGGTTCCTCGCCACCAATGCAAGTGTCCCATTTCAATACCGTCGAAGTTTACATACTAACTTCTTTCAGTGGCGTCTGATCTTTTCAGGAGTCTACCCCGTCGAGTTCAGAGACTTTTTCCTTGGTGATCTCTTTTGCTCTCTGACCTACGCCATGGCAAACTTGGAGACATTCTTCTGCCTGTACCACCAGCGCCCAATCTGGTCGAGACCGCCCGTGTGCGGCTCGACACACTCGCGGCTGCTCGGATTCCTCACCTGTCTTCCTGGCATCTGGCGAGCGCTGCAATGTATTCGGCGGTACAAGGATACACGCAACTTCTTCCCACATCTCGTCAATTGCGGCAAGTACTTTTGCACGATCGCTTACTATCTCACCCTGAGCCTCTATCGAATGAACCAGAACTCTCATATGAAAGCACTATTCATCACGTTTGCTTTGGTCAACGCACTCTATGTGAGTGTGTGGGATCTGGTCATGGACTGGAGCTTGTTAGATCCGACTGCGAAACACAGATTTCTACGACAAAACCTGGCATTCAAGAGTACCTATCCCTACTACGCAGCGATCATCATTGATCCGATCATTCGAAACAACTGGATTCTCTATGCCTTTTACACCGAAGATCCGAGACACGCGGCGGTCGTATCCTTCTTTGTGTCCTTCACAGAGGTGTGCCGCCGTGGCATGTGGATGATTTTCCGCGTGGAGAACGAGCATTGTTCCAACGTTGGTCGCTTCCGAGCTTATCGTGATGCGCCGCTTCCGTACGAGCAGGAAGAGGACAAGTCGGCTTCGACCACTGTCGTCAGCAGATCACCAGATGAGAGTGGAGACGAGCAAGCTCAAGCCAAGGCTCAACGCATAACCGGCGAGCAAGCTGTAGCCATGGAAGAAGGTCTCCCACAAGCGGAGCATCAACACGGTGGCAGAGAACCACTAGCACCAACGACTGGCGCCGACTACAGAAGGGCAGCAGCGAATGCTCCCAGCGAGAATGCCGAGCTGAGACGACGCAGAGGGCAGCCAGTGAACGACTCTCCCATCGCCGCAGCGTTGGTCAGAGCTGGTACCATGATGCATCTGGCCCACACGCAGGATTTCGAGAGACGCAAGAGACCAGGTCTGCGCGACATGAACCAGGAGGAACAGGCAGATGATGAGGACAGCGATGACAATAGCGATACGGAGTTGGAGGAGGCCGCCATCGAGCGAGCCAGAGGAAGCAACAATGCAGAGCCTTCGACTGGCCAAGGGCGATAGAGGAGACCATGGAGCAGGATAGCGGCAGTGACCACGAAGCCGGTCGCATCATAAAGACCACGTCTATGCGCTCGGCGTGTTCGGGTCAAAGACGCAATGAAGATCCTATTACCCGTCCTGAGACGTAATTGTCATCTGTGCTCGCATGTTTGAAGACTCCGAAACACGTCGCAGCAAATTGCATTTGCAATCCCAAAGCTTGTCTGAAAGTGAGACAAGATTTCTTGACCGAAGCCCTATTTGCGAATCTCCGATTGCTCTCTATCTGATCACGTCGCTTACACCACTCGCATGTGCCTGCCACCTGTCAGAGCTATTCTTGGAGCAAACACGCACACGGAGCCGTTCGCATGCCGGGAGGGAATAGACGCCGTGTTGCAATGGCGCCTCGTGGGAGCGTGTGACAGGTTCTCTCTCTGTCTTTGACTCTTTGTGCCTGGCGTCTCAGCCGCTAGCTGGCGAGGGTAATCAAAGTGAGGGCCAATCAGAGAAGCACCAGGTTTGCGGCAGATGCAGATCTGCTGGTCTGACCGGGGCGAGCTAGACGGAACGGGGCAGTTGGTTCACTTGGAACTTGCAGTTGACCCCTCGGGAGGCTCGGGGGGTCCTGCGCGCAGGTCAAGCAATGCGGGGAGGCGACTTTTTTTTAATCAAGTAGACGCGTGAATTGGGGCTTCTGCGGCCCTGAGAGGTCCTTTGGGTCGGACGAGTCGGGGGTTGATGCCCTGAGCGCCTCTTTTCTGTGGTCGAGAGGACCGATCGGAGAGCTCGTGACTTGCTTGATAATTCCTCGACGCTCAATTGATTGTCATTCTTTCAGCTTGAGATGCTTTCTTGTTTCATGGTGCTTTGGTCGTTCACCGCGCGACTGTATTGAACGCTCCAAACGCCACACCTTAGTTGACCTGCATCTGACCGTGCCCCTCTCACCACCACGAGAGCCCTTGCACAACATTGTGCGCCTCACTTTCAGCCTTCACTCTGGCTGACCTACTTTTCCACCTTCCTTGCTTCTCGACCTTCCATACACGCCCAAAATGGGCTTCCTCAAACACCTCCGATCCAAATCGAGGATAAAGGCGCAGGAGGAATACTACGAGTCCCCGCAACAGCGCTACTACACAAACGGGAACGGAGCGAGCTACGGACGCGACCTGACATCACACCTGGGCGACGACTTATTACAGCGCATCTTCGAATATGTCTGTCCGCATGCTACAGATACTACATGCGTGTCCAGCGAGGACTCCGCGGTTGGAGATGGCTGCATGTTGTGTGACATGCGCGATCTCGCTAGGTCAGCCCAGGTCAATCGCAAGTGGTACAAGGTTGCGCAGAGTCTACTGTGAGTCGGATCACCTCACATGAGGAGCTAGGATACTAATATCCCACAGCTACCACAGTGTACGGATAGACGCCGTCCATTACTGCGAGCGCGAAGCAATCCTCTCCGAGAAGCGACATCACCAGCGCAGATCATTCCGCCGTCCCTCCATCAACACCGCAGCGATTGAAGATGTCCCAGCCGCGAGGCTCAACATGTTCTGCAGGACCGTGCGAGCATCGAGGACCTTGTCACAACAGGTGGAATATCTCAAACTACCATACATGACGCGTGAGACGAGCAAGGGGGAATTGGCCGCAACAGTATCAGCACTGCCGAATCTGAGATATGTGGATCTACCGAGTGGAGCTTTCAACGGCGATCCGACGTGCCTGACGCTTATGAACGAGCTGCAGGCGAGGTGTCCGGCGATCAAGAAGATGACATACCAGCATGGGTCGGAACCATATCTGGAGTCGCTCACGAGACGACACTGGCAGGGACTGGAAGAGCTGGATCTCGACGGTGTGACGATCGAGCCGGGTATCTTGAGGGTGATCCTGGCGTCGTTACCGACACTACACCACCTATCGATATCAAACCTCCCCTGGTTGGGAGACACGATATTTCAGTCTTCGCCAAATCTGCCCGAATTTCCACCTCTACACTCACTCACGCTAGAAGATTGCCCACACATCACTGGAGACGGCCTCAAGATGTACCTCGAAGCGCCAGCGAATCGAGAAGTCTTCTCAAGCCTTCACCTTCGCAACACAGGCGTCACAGTCTCCTCCCTCAACTCCTTCCTCTTCGACGCCCCCCACCTCCACACTCTCCGCATCTACTCCACCGTCTCCTTCACCGACACCCTCCCCCTCAGTACCACGCCTCTCCTCTCCAGCATCTCCCTCCGCGAACTGCACTACGAAATCATCTCCGACATCGACACCCACACCGCCTCCTCCCCCTCGCAATCCTTCTACGCCTACCTCTGCCGCTCCCTCCACGCCAACACCCTCCCCGGCCTCCACAGCCTACACGTCCGCGACCCTCTCTTTCCCGACATGCTCCTCCTCCCCCCTCCCCCATCCCACCCCTCCCAACGCCCCAGCCAACTCTCCACCCCCCTCGACGTCTACGCAAAGGGCCTCGACGAACTCGACCCCATCATAACGCACATCACCCCCGCCCTCGCCCCGCAGTCCACCTCCACCTCCGACCCCGGCTCCCCCTCCTCCCTCACCCCGCCCAACGCCTTCGGTCTCCGCTCCACAGGCGGCCGCCCGCTCTCCGCATACAACGCCTCCCGCGGCCTGGGCCCGCAGTGGGGCAGCCCCGACTCGGTCGTAGTGGGGAATGGCTTCGGTGGCTTCCTCGCTGTGCCGAGGGAGGATGTGCCGAGGCCGAAGTCGGCGGGGAGTGATCGCGCCACGCTGCTCGGGCCGGGGTTTGCGGCGATGAATTTGGGGAATGGTGGCAACGTGGGGAGTCCGAAGGGGAGTATCTCCTCTGTGGCGGGGGGGTCGGGGGGTGCAGGTGGGGGGCAGAGTTTGCAGGGGTCGGTTTATGGGGGGAGTGGGTCTGTGGGCGGGGGGACGGGGAGTCAGTGGGGGAGTCCTTTGCTTGGGAACGGGAATGGGAATGGGGGGTGGTCGAATGTGGGGAGTCCGGCGATGGGGAGTCCGGGGCAGGGACAGGGGAGGTTGGGGGGGTTGGTGGCGAAGGTGGGTGGGAGGGGAGGGGGGAAGGATAAGAGGAAGTATGATCTTTGGCGGTAGTATGCTGGATCAGCTTTGTTGGGATTTATTGATGGTGTCGCGAGATGGGAGGATGGATCGATGGCGGGAGGCAGGCAGAAGAGGATTGTTGCGTGATGGATGTGGCTTTACGATTATGATATTCTCCCCGCCTAGCTGGGGCGGTTTAATGCGTGGTTCTTGGAGTAGCTAGGCATGCAGACGTGCAAGCAGGCAGGCAGGAAAAGCGCAATGGATACCCATGACTTCCTTTAGCCCCTTGCCATTGACATTCGAATCGCCAACGAGATTCACCGCGAACGCCAGCGCCTTCTTGCAACCCATGGCTCAAGCTTCACGTTGTAACTTGTCAATCGAGAGATCATTGAAATTTACAAGATCGGCCTGCCTCATAATTGTCGGCTGGAAGCGACGCAAGGACTGGTCGTCTCACACTCGCGCTTGGTCGCAGGACTCGGTGCAATAACCTCCAATGCAAGCGTCATTTATCATAACAGTCTATAAGAGTCATCATCGAGCACAAGTCCACCACATCACCTCCTGACCCTATCCCCCCACCTCCACATCCCCCCCATCCCAAGCACACACCCCACCGTCGCCCCCGCCAGTATCACCACCCCCTTCCTGACCCCTAGGTCCTCATACAAAGGCTGACTGAACACGATTGCCCCTGCAGCCAACGCAGCTCTCATCAGATCGTTCCCTGCTAAGAGCGAAGCGGCGTCGTGTGGGTAGGCTAGGAGGAGGTAGTTGGCGAGACACTGCAGGACGATGAAGACGCCGGCGGTTTGGATTGCGACGCCGGTGAGGCTGATGGACCAGTGGTGAGTGGGGGTGGTGGTGAATGCTGGGGGGGTGTCAGGAGGCTGGAGTGGCGGAAAGTGTCCTGGGAAGGGTGGGGAGGAAGGGAGAAGGAGGGGGCGGGGAGGGGAAAGTAAGGAACGGGGCAAGGTTTTGGAGGATGCTTACCGAAGATGAAAAGCCCGACTGAGATGAGTATCGAGCCGGCAATGGCGGGGACTAAACAGGTTTCTGCTTTAGGTGGAGGAACCGATGTTCGTGAGATCCGGCGCCACCAGGCTGCCCAGGGAAGGTAGAGGAGTATGCCTATAACGGTGCCGATGCAGATCGCGAGAAAGGTCAGACTGAAGTGCTGAAAGGTCAAGCCATATACGCTGAGGTAGACGTGAGGGAAGGATTCGAAGAAGGAGTAGTAGATGGCGTAAATGAGACAGGTGTAGAAGTTTGCGAAGAAGATGGCTGGGTTGGTGAACATGATTCGGAGGGGCTTCCAGACTATCATGACGGATGCGGTGAGAATGTTCCGTGGGCGGTGGCGATGGCCAGCGGATTCGAGGAGGTTCTCCTCGCTGGGGACCGGCTGGGTGGTCTTGTTTGCTTGATAGAATATGGTCGAAGCGTATGTCTCTGGTAAGGCGATGACCATGAGTGCAAGGCAGCCGAGTGATAGCCAGAACAAGAACCACATGGGCCACTTGTATCCGTATGCCGTGACGCCGTAGATTGATATGGCCGGTCCAAAGGCAGGACCGCAGGTGGCTGCTCCTACCCAGGCAGTAACGGCAAATGGTAGTTCAGGCATGTGGTACTAATGACCAGTCAGCGTAAGGGCATGCACTCGTCTGCGAGTGACTGACTATATCGGCAAGTGAGCCGCCACCAGTGGCTAGTGCAGGAGACCCAAAGAAACCTTGAAGGAAGCGCAGAGCCAGGAACAAAGCGAATGTATCGGCATAGCACAAGCCCAAAGTGGTCGCCACGAACAGGGAAAAGGTGATCAAGTATGGTGGGTTACGTCCTATGCTGGAGACTTCGGACAAAGGCGAGAAGAATATGGCTCCTAAACCATCTGCCACGAATCAGCTGCGTGTCTGCCGTGTTGCTTGGTATGACCTACATCCTGCTACATACAATGCCATGGTCAGGCTTGCTGACATGAGTGTGACATCGTAGCGGATGACAAAGTTGCTGTAGATGGCGTGTCAGCTAGCCTGCTGGTGGTGCCTTAGAGGTATCTTGAGAACTTACGTGTACATGCCCAAGCATAATGTCGATCCTAGATATACCACGAATGTGTAGAGGCTGCGTGCTGTCAGTGCACGGTTTGGTCACTCTCTATTATGGGATCATACCAGATGATGGTAGTGACGAGCAGTCTCTTGCTCTGTGACCATTCTCGCGGATCTGTCACAGTCTTCTCCGTCAATGTCGATACCTTTCCGAATCTGTCCGATATGCGAGGTAGGTATCGCAGGAAGCGACTGGACACTGCCATTGGGATTGGTTTGGTGGTGCTGTGTCTATGGCTGCAAAACTTCATGTGGCGTCAAGCATGTGCCTCGCAAGAGATTGCTCGGACACAGGCTGCATGTTTTGCTCCATGACAGCGTCGTCTTCTTCGTTATGAAAGAAATGCCCCAAACCAAACGGTCCGAATTGTGTTACCAAGAGCCGCTGGTCGATCCATGGTTCATGTACGCCTCATCTTGTTGGAGGTCGCAACGGCAGATCTATGACAGACACGTTTGGTACCATGAGCCTCAAACCTTGACGGGTGGCTTTGTGATTCACAAATCAGATCCCGACCAAAGCGATGCAGAGGCATTGGCGACCAGAAGTGGATGAAGGCGTCGTGCCCAGAAAGAGGCTTGCTTGAAGAGGTGGGATTGTCCAGGGTCTTTGCCCCCAATTGAGCAGAATTCTTTACCGATTTGGGGGTGATTTGGGGAAAGAGCCCCCCTGAGTTTCTGGCGCCGACGCCCGTTAAAACGCAAACCACCTTCTCTTCACATGCCAGGATGCACCGTTCCCACCACAGCGGTATGGGGCTCTATCTAGCGGTCCAATCAATGAGACTAGGACAATCATACCCCCGGTCAATCCATGGTCGCCATGTCTCACTCTGCTCAACGGAGCCTCCTTCACCACAACAGTCGGCCTTGGCCATCTCAGGCAGGACCGTGCTATGCATGTATAATAGATCTCATGCTACTACTACCGGCTAGGTCGCTCCATTCGCAGATCTTTTCGCCAATTGTGGAATATGGCTGTGCTATCTGGCGTCAATATCAGCATCACTGCCGCATTGGCTGTGGTGGTATTGCTGTCCTATTTCATTGGTCTTGCAATTTACAATCTCTACTTTCATCCACTCGCCAAATTCCCTGGCCCAAAGCTCACAGCTGCCACGAAATTGTACGAGTTCTACCATGATGTAGTCAGGGGTGGCCAATTCTTCAAGGAGATCCAACGAATGCACACCCAGTATGGTCAGTCGAGATCCAGCTCGGTATATTACCCAGATTGCGAGGTTAACCTTGTCAAGGTCCAATTGTGCGAATCAATCCAGATGAGATACACATCAACGATGCGTCGTACTACGAGACTGTCTATGCAGGTGCCTCGCACAGGAGGGACAAGTATGTCATTGCCAGCCCCGTCCTTTAAATCCAACAATCTTAATCTTCCCACAGATATGTCTGGTTCACCAATGCTGGTGGCTCACCTAACTCAGCTTTTGCGACCCAGCACCATGATCTACATCGCACCCGACGAGGAGCTCTCAATCCATTTTTCAGCAAAGCGTCAGTCTCCAAGCTTGAGCCAATGCTGCGTGCCAAAGCCGATGACATCTGCCGAATCATGATGCAGAACAAGAAGCACGACAGAGTGTTCGAATTTGGTGCCGCCTACATGTCCTTTGCACTCGATACGGTGACACACTATGCATTCGGCAAAGCAGGCTGCTGGGGCTGCCTGGATGGTGATGAGTTCTCTGGAGATTGGAAAGAAGCCATCATCAAGGCATTCGAGAATGCCACCTTGATTCGGTACATCCCTTGGATGACCGAGATCCTGCGACGAATACCGCATGAATGGATAGGCTTCGTTCATAGGCCCATGGGAATGTTCTTCAAGAGCGCCTGGGTAAGTAGATCAGAGTATCTTCAGTTTTGCTGTCCCTGACCCATCTGGTAGCTGATTCAAAAGACCGTGGATAACTTCTTCACGGCAGAGGCCGACATGAAGCCAGGAGTTGCAGCAGAAGAGACTATATTCTCAAGTCTGCGCGCAGGCAAGCTACCAGACTCCGAAAAGACACGGAAGAGGCTTCTAGACGAAGGGACCATTCTCATCGTGGCTGGAGGCGAGGCCATCACACAGCTCCTCACGATCGTGTCTTACTTCCTCTGTGACAACCCACATATCCTGAGGAGACTTCAACAAGAGCTGAAGACTGCCTTCCCAGAAGGCGGCGACGAAGTCACATGGGACAAAGCACAGAATCTGCCATATCTGGTAGCATACCTCCCTGTTTGATCCATGATCTCATGGCTAACTTCAATGCCAGACAGCAGTAATCCAAGAAGGCCTCCGCATATCCGCCATCGTCACGACGCGTCTACCCAGGATATCACCAGACGAAGCACTGATCTACAACGACCACGTCATTCCCGCCGGGGTGAGTAGACACCCTCTGATCCTCCTCACCAAGACGTCCTAACATGTCACTCCCAGACCCCAGTATCCATGACATCCCACTTCATCCACCTCGACCCAGCCATCTGGCCTGACCCCTTCAAATTAGAGCCAGAGCGCTGGACACCAAACGCAACTCCCGGTATCACAAAGGGACAGAAACAGTTCCTTGTTCCGTTTTCGCGAGGCACGAGAGGGTGTTTGGGTATCAAGTAAGCTCGACTGGACATGTATCTTCTTGGGGACATGAAGACTGACCAACCTCCAGCCTTGCCTACGCTCAAGCTTATCTCGTCATTGCAAAAGTCTTCCGCCAGTTCGAATTTGACCTGTATGAGACGGATAGGCGCGACGTGACGATCGTGAGGGATTGTTTCAATGGGCAGCCATATGTTGGGTCCAAAGGGGTCAGGGCGAGGGTGGTGAAAGTCTTAAATTAGGCATATTTTATATGGTCTGGCGGCGATGACTGACATCGATCACCCTCTGAGTGCACTCAGGGTAGTAATGAAAGCATGCATAAAGATGGGGGTTTCCATGGGTGATGATGCTGAGCGCTACGTTCCATTGTCTTTAGTGCCAATTGCCTCGGATCACAAAGCCGGGTCGCTAAATGTTTGTCGCAAGGACATACCTCTGACGATGAAAGGGTAAATGACACATGTTTGCTCACTTATGAAGCAGGACGTCGGCATGTTGGTTTACCTCGATTTGGATTGAGGTCTTTCCGCAGTTGTCACCTCTCAAACCATTCGTATCAAGCGACACCATGGCACTGGCTGATACCCAGGCCATGGTTCCATCGACCATCTGACTATCTGGAGGATCTTATTAGAATGAAAGAAGAGCTTGCTGCCGTCATCCCTATCACCGAAATGTCGAAAGTTCAAAAGGCTGTGGATAAACATCATACATATTAATCACTCGCATCTAGCTTTCTGTAAGTCTCTAGCAGTCTATCATCGCAAAACTCCCTGCCCATGGTCCGTCCTCACCGGCCATGAATCATCCACAGTAGAAAATGAACCTATGCACACAAACCATGTTCCAAAGATGCAACAAGCCCAACGGGATACAATTCCACCAATGCAACCCCCTCATGACCTGATACACCATGCCACTCACAATCGCGCCCGTGATCACCAACGACCACATCACACAGAGCACCCTCATGTTCCTATACTTGTTATTCTTATGCGATTTATTGTCCCCAGACGGCGCCCAGCTGAGCCCGTTCCCGAACAACCGATCCTTGATCGCATTCAGGTACGCATACGATTGAATCGCCATGATATACTGGACATTCATGCCGTAACTCGCCTTGGACCAGACGCGCAAGCAACAAAGCCCATACAACAACGACGGCGCCGCAAACGCCAAGTTGTAATACCGGAAGTACTCGGGCCGAGTCCACAGCAGCAACAGGCCAGGCAGGGGCGAGACGAAGATGCTAAGCGACATGGCGCTATAGTACATCATGCCACAAAGATAGCAAATTTTCTGCGTGAAGCCCAGGCTCGAGGTCCAGAACTCCTTGTTCGTCAACAGCGTGGTGGATCCCATGCACCACCTCATCTGCTGCGAGAAAAACGCCCGCGGGTTGTCGGGGCATATACCGCACGCCAAGTTGAGCGGCACGTACTTGACTTTCCAACCCCGATCGACGGCGCCGAAGCCAGTGTGCACGTCCTCGGAGAAGCCAATCTCCGCGGTGCCGCCGACTTCTTCGAGGGCTGAGCGGCGGTACACGGCGTTGCTGCCGACGCAGATGGAGGCGCTCCAGCGGTTGCGGTTGACTTGGACGACGCGGTAGAAGAGTTCTTGGATGGCCGAGGCGCCTTGTTCGGTCCAAGTTTGGGCCGGGGAGACGCGGAAGAATTGAGGCGTTTGGATGATGGCGACGTTGGGGTCGGCGACGTGTTGCGGGATGATTTCGAGGAGGAAGTCCGGGCGCGGGCAAAAGTCGGCGTCGTAGATGTTGAAGAAGTCGCCGGTCGTGCGGGCGAAAGTCCACCGTAGGTTGCCGGCTTTTTTCAGGCGCGGGCGGTCGTCGCGGCAGAAGTAGGTATAGTTGTATTTTTCGGCAAGTCGTTGGACTTCAGGCATAGCGCCGTCGTCCATGACGTAGACTTTGAGCTTGCCTTCGGGGTAGATGAGTCGCTGGACGTGTTGGTAGGTGTTCTCTAGTACCTCGAGCGGCTCTTTGCAGCATGGCAGGTAGATGTCGACGGTCGGGCAATTGTTCGAGTCGATGGGATGTGCTTCAAGGACCTCCTTGTGGGCTTCGAAGTCGAAGTCCTTTCCGCAAAGACTTACAGCGTAAGAGATAATGAGGTAGATCTGTAGGAGCGCTGTAGGGATACCGAACCATGCGAAGATGGGGGTACTGACGACGAAGAGCCACATGCCAGCTGACAGCGTAAGGAATGATAGCATCCCAAAGGCATAGAGTAGGAGGCGGTTGGTGTGGAGATAGCAGTACTTTTCGGCATCGGTAGGTCCAGTAGGCAGAATGAGCTCTGCATCTTGTTTTGGATAATATGACCTGCGGAAAGCATCGCAGAGTCTGGTGAAGAGAGGTTCCTTGGGCAGTCTGTCGTGCTTTATCTCATCCTTGCCGGAAGTCTCTGACATGGATCCTTCTCCCTTTGACTTCGGAACCGGAGCAATCTCAATGCCTGCCATAGCCAGAGACTTCTCGTTGAGTACGTTTGGCAGGGCATCTTGCGGAGCAAGGGCAATGGTCGTCTATGGACTATGAGAATACAGATTGATACATATTGCCTCCGGGACTTACGTTCGAGCTCTTCCTTGATGGTCCCTTGATAGCAGTTTGTGCAGGAGTCTCGTTGTTCTGGGTCTTTGCCGTGGGTTTCTCCTCTTTTGAGTGTGTGGAGTGTGCCGTGCTAGCGGACTCTTGCTGGCAAAGGTCGGCTGCAGTGGGGCCGCCAGTACCGAGGTTGTCGTCAATTCGCGCGAAGGACGTAACACCTGTATTATAGGTGTCCGGTGTGGCTGCTCCGGAAGGTGAAGCATCGCGGTCATTAGATTGGGTGATGCTTGTGTGTCTGACATCCGAGCTAGGTCGAGCAGGGTTCGTTGTCGAAGCGGAATCGACAGATGTCCTTCTTCGGTCTAGGTCTGATTGGTGTGCTTCGTGGACCATGACGAGCAAGATTGGAAGCAGGGAAGTAAGAGTATCGCAATATGACTTCTACGCTTTGAAAAGTTGTTGATTGACGAAGGGAACAATTGCTGCCTGTAGATAGGCCAAGTTGCATCCAAATGTGATGATATGAAGTGCGCGACTTACATAGTAGATGTATGAATCGCACCTCACCTTGGTGGCCACTGAGTGGCCGCTGATAGACCATGATGTTTCGCTCTGAATCTTCCAAGCCTCGTCGAACGCAGTGTCATGCAGGAGTCAGAAGCGTGGAGGGCTCTGTTGATACTGCGAGACCAGGCGTCTGTGTCAAGATGAGCAAGCGACCACAGGCCCACACTACCAGACCACCTCGATGCAGGTTCTCCGTCGCGCACGAATTGCCGTGAACACATGCGGCACAGTTCTAGAACATGATGGTCGGGGTCACCGACGGTTACACACAGAAGTGAGATTCCGTGGCGTTCGTCTTGTTGATAACACAACCGTCGCAAGGGTCCAGGTGCCCAGGGTCCAAGGATTGCTTTGAACGAATTGCAACGCTGGTTGTGACCGTTTACGGCGCGACCCGTTTGGTGGCGTTCTAAACCGCTCAAGCCACAGATTATCGACTCAAACGTGACCCTGAATAGGGCTTGTTCAGCACGTTGATATTACATACCGAGACATATGAATCAAAACGAGCAGCCTGGGCCACCGCCAAGTGCACGTGGCGAGCTGAAGATGCGTCAAAGAGAGATAGACTGCCTAGCGACAGCGGTATCGGGAACCTGGAGCCCACGGGTGGACGGCTAATAGCCTACCATGAAGCTCTGCTCGGTTAGCTAAATGACATGAAAGCGTTGATGAGTGGCATGTACCGAATCTAGACAGCCGCGAAGCTGCGTCCCTGTACCTCAGATTCGACACATCGTTGACTTGTAAGACCGGGACCAGTACCTCGACTGGAGGTATGAGCAAGCTTGTGCCTTGCGTAGTCTGCCCTAGATTCAATGTCATTCACCGAATCAATGGTAGTCCCGGCTCGGTATGTTTCCAAAGCTAGTAGCGATGAGTGTGTCCAGCAGTGTATGCTTAGCGCAGTGGTTGCCAAGTCTCGATTAGACGTGCATATAAATCCATGCCAAGATAACGGCAACGCTGTCCTACCAAGGATCAACCAATGTGTACTGGAGAGCATGACGCCGCTCTCGATCGTGCTTTTCAGGGTCAGTCAACTATGAGCGTTGGTGACGATCTGGTGCAAGGCCAAGCTCATTCATGTTCCAAACAGTATCTCGCATGGTCGCGTGATCTTGCCGCATGCCGTCAAAGTAGTAGGTGTTGATCCTAGGTGGGCAATTTGATGAACCACCAGTAGTCTGATTGGTGTATCTTTCATTGTCCACCTGTCTCACATTGCCTTCACGTTAGATCTGCTTGTGGGTCTGTGGCACCTTCACTGGGACTTCGGTTCATCTCGAGACCATCGTGAGTAGCATGAGTAGAGGAGGAGGAGGAGCCTGGGAGAATTCGCAAGACAATGCGTTTCGTATCGGAAACCAAAGGCCTGCATCCAGTCTCGACCTGTACACATTGGACGGGGACCACGAACATCTTCCACTCATACCCTTGCTCTGGGCGCTTACCGGCGTATCAGAGCTGAAGCCGGTCCCAGGACGGAATTTCATCAGAAGAGACGTGGTAGAACCCAAACAATCCAATTGCACTTACGCTGGTATTCGGCTGGCGCAACCATGGACCCTGTCACGGTCTGGTCTGTCTCGGTCTGGTCTACCTCGCTCTGCGTCGGCGGGTGTGCGCTCTGGCGAACGATGGTCAGGATACCCTGTGTACCCGGATGAAGCTCTGAATGGTGGAAAGTGGCTGACCTCAGAGTGGGTTCAGTGGTGCCTCATCACGGCGCTTTGACGCTTCGTGCCCGCAGGAATGTTCAGGGGTTTGCTTTAGCAACGCAGGATAAGAAGGAAGCCGTCCCTCGTATACTCGTTGCTTTGCATATCACTCCATGAACTCGCAAAGTGGCCCAATGGCGCACAAGCAAATGTCAACACCAACGATGATCAGGGACGAAATGGACTTCAGCGACACCTCGTCCATGGCTTCCGGGGGATCGACGCCTAGCATCAGTAGGACCAGCTCAGCGATTGGCACTCCGGCAAGCGAGTATTCTCCAAGTCCGGGAATCAGCAAGAGCGCATGGGGCAATCATTATTTCAAGCCAGCTAAAGCTTCGATACCACGGCATGAGCGGGCTCCACGGTCTATAAAGAACATCTGCTGCATTGGCGCAGGCTATGTCGGTACGTTGACCTATAGAGCGGCATATTTCATGGACTGACGAATGAAAGGAGGGCCGACTGCCGCTGTCATCGCGCTGAAGAATCCACAGATCATCGTCAATGTTGCAGATCTGAATGCCACCAGGATACGGAAGTGGAACTCGAATCATTTGCCGGTACATGAACCAGGATTGATTGATGTCGTCCGGATAGCAAGAGATGGTACGCGAGGTGTCCCGACAGAGGTCCGAGATGGGGGACGGAACACGTCATCGATCAGCTCCGACCGTCTGTCAAACCTCTTTTTCACAACAGAGGTGCAGAGATGCGTCGAAGAGGCAGATATGATCTTGCTCAGTGTCAATACCCCGACCAAGTCGTCGGGTATGGGTGCTGGAGCGGCCAGCAATCTGGTGGCAATTGAGGGTGCCGTAGTCTCGCTCGCACAGTGGGCAAGGTCAGGAACTATCATTGTCGAGAAGAGCACAGTGCCTTGCCGTACAGCTCAGATGATTCGCAAGATTGTAAGTGCTGATCTACGCATTGGCCTTGCAGCGGTTACTGATATGGAGTAGCTTGCTGTGCATCGACCTGGCGACGCCTTCGAGGTTCTGTCCAACCCAGAATCCCTGGCAGAAGGGACGGCTGTCCAGAACCTCTTAGCCCCGGATCGTATCTTGATCGGGTCGTCACAAACGACAGATGGACTCAATGCTGCCACCGCACTGAGCAATATATACGCTGCTTGGATAGACAGGAGACAGATCTTGACAGTAAACTTGTGGTCATCGGAACTGGCCAAGCTCGTCGCAAACGCCATGCTTGCTCAGAGAATCAGCAGCATTAACAGTATAAGCGCAATCTGTGAGCAGACGGGGGCTGACATTCGTGAGATCGCCACTGCTCTGGGCAGGGACACGCGCCTCGGATCAAAGTTCCTAAATGCCGGCCTTGGATTTGGAGGTTCATGCTTCAAGAAGGATATCCTCAATCTTGCATATATGGCTCGGACCCTACACCTCCCAGAGGTTGGCAATTACTGGATGCAGGTCCTGGAAATGAACGACTACCAGAGAAATCGCTTCGTCCAGACGGTTGTGACGAAGCTGAACTCGTCGCTGATCGGCAAGAAGATTGCCATCTTCGGGTGGGCCTTCAAGGAGAACACAAACGACACTCGCGAATCTCCCGCACTGGAAGTGGTGCGCTCGCTTCTTTTTGAGTCGCCAAAGGAGATTGCCATCTTCGACCCGGGCTGTAATCCAGAGGATGTCCTTGACGAAGTCCAAGAATTGATCGCGCTGCCTGGACAGGATCTAAAACACCCTGGAGGCCCCATCCGTGCCGTCGCCAATCCCCTGGATGCCTGTCAAGATGCTGACGCAGTGCTCCTACTGACACCGTGGGACCAATTCCGGTATCCACCCAAGGCTCTTGAGTTGATTGCCAGTCGCAAAGTCGGCCTTTCCGGCCTTCAGTGCCATCTGAGTTCGCCAACAGATGACTTTGGACTCGGTATCACCATCCCCGAGACAGAATACTTGCGCAAGCGGACGTGTGAGTCGGACTGTCGCGATTGTTCAAGCGGGCCTGGTCGTAAGAGCTTTGGCAACAACGTACCGTGGCATCGTATTGCGGACATGATGAAAAAGCCGAGGATGGTATTTGACGGGAGAGATCTGGTTGACGTGTCGTTGATGGAAGCTCTAGGTTTCTCCGTGACGGTAATCGGTAAAGTTGGTTCAATGTCGCACTTGAATCTCTCGGATTAGGGGTGGAATTCGCCGAAAAGCTAGTCCTAATTGGGCTGACTGTTGTTTCGTTGGACTGTGATAGACTGCTTTTGAGTGCACTATGCTATGAACACACGCATTTCCCTTGTACCACTTCACGTTAGATTGATGGACAGACTAGTAGATCCGCTGTTTCCACGCAGAGGCAATTTTACTCTACTGTGCATGCGTCATATCGAGCAGGCGTAGGTGTTACGTTCTGCTGCCATGATGTGGAACAGCAAACCGCCCCCTCTCGACGTGAATGCTCGTCGTAATCGCAGGACCCGCGCGCACTTGCCGCGAGACATTGATGGCTGAGACTATGTACGACGTGGCGAGACAGGCTCCCATGCTTTCGGGCGACTGGGGCGAGATTGTCTGCGATCAGATGGAAAGTCCCTCCACTCGTGGCAGCTACGATCCAAGAGTCGCCGTCGTAGGATCTCCTTGCTCGTTGTCGAAAGCAATTGTATACATCAAGTCCAAAGTTCGAGGCTTGTCCAGCTGCGTGACCTCCTTCGCCTGCAGCCCCACCATCATGGCTTGCAGCCTGGCTGGCAAACGAATATGCTTCTGCATCGATGTTATAAAGACGACTTCCAGCACCTGGAGTCCCAATGGCGATAAACTGACTTGGTGATACGGGTCTTCACACGACTCGACAAGGCTGTATTCCGCTCCTTCAGTACCCGGCCTGCAGACGCAGGAGGTCTTACTAGGCCACTCGTGGGACGCTTCCAAGGTCAAGGCACGGTAGTCCAACCCAGAGAGCTATCACTATCGGTTACGGTGATGGACTTCGCGGACAGAGCTATTGCAGAGCTGTGGAGCGAGGCGGTGGACGAGTTCGTAGGATCGAAATGATTCAACGATGAAGAAGTAGACGGTGTTGTACATGTATAGGATGTGAAGCATCAAGTTACTTGTAGGAAGCTTGTCATCTGACTACACTCCAGACCGTTGTAGTAGGCTTTGTGACATGATGAAGGACATCTGGAGTCCTCGCTTGTCGTCGGGGCGGTTTACTGGGCTACTGGGATGACCAACATGGTTCCTGAGATTCCAAAAATCCAAAACCAGATGTATCAGGGAAGGAAGTGCGGAATCGTTTACCGCCTCGAGGTTGCCTGGCGGTGCTGTGAGCGGCCATGAAGTCCCAGATCTTGGATGATCCACTACACACATTACCCGGCAAGGAGGTGGACGAGAAATCATGGGCGGTCCAACACGGTAGACCGCAGTGATCCTGCAACGTTGATAGTGTGCTGCAGCGTTTAGCACGGGCAAATCCGCTTACATGCTGACATTGAAGAGTCCCCGCCCAGCAATGCTCGCTCGCCATAGCAAGGTAGCGCCACAGGGCCATCGGGAACTTCCTGAGTGCTCACCCACACTGGACAATCCAGGACAATTTGCAATCTGGTAGGTCTGAGAGATACGGCTCATAGCACCGTCTTCTTCTCCGTATACCTCATGTAGCTGACGCAATACAGAGCCGATGCGGCCGAAGCAAGCCAGAGTTCCGAACCGTCAAGCGAGGTGACTGTGCTTTTTGGAGCGGTATGCATTGCAGGCCATCGAAGAAGCTACGGCGCACGCTTCACGTTGAAGCAGTGTCGGCATCTATTGTCCTGGGCATGACCCACTGACCCTGATGTTGTAGCGTATGTGTCCAGGCAAGGTAGAGAGCAAGTCTCTCCAGAATCTTGAAGAGATCAGTACATGAAGGCCATACAACTATTGCCTCGTAGTCAAGAAATGCTCGTCATTTGCTTGACTTGTAACGCCTGTGACGCCAGGTAATGGAATCGACTTCAGCTCCTGCCGGTCGTCGGCAAACAGCATCTACGCATCTGACCATTCCTCAAACATCCGCCGTGGGGATTGTCCTGTGAGCTGTCGAGGCGCTCGAGGCATCAGGGGTCTTTGGTGTCGCTAAGTGTTCGAGATTTAAGATGCAGGGGCGATGAAGATGACGAAGGCCAGCAGAGGAGGAGGCGTCGAACATGTCGGTGTGTCTCGTCGGTATATTGGCTGCGTGGCGTAGACATTGAGACCAAGGTTTGCGAAGATGAATCGCACATATAAGGAAAGACAGATCTCCAAGTGAAGGGCTACACGACAGCGACCTCAGCATACCATTACCAGGTCGGATCGTCAGCGCCGATAAAACAATACCTCTTACATCTCTCGAGTATAGCTCCACAAGCTACCAGCAAGATGAAACAATAGAAGAAAGAAAGCAGTACATCATATGTCCCAGCTGCAGTCCATCTTACCAATACACCCTCTCAAGCCACCTAAGCTTGCACTTCATCTCGCAAACGACTGATATCTGAAGTAAGAAGCAAGTAGGATAGAAAGCAAGCACCTACCACTCCCTCTCAACCTCTCAAGCTCACATGCCTCAAGAATCCATGTCAGGCCTTGCTCATACTGTATACGGCGGAAGCATGTCACGTGGGCAGAAAATCTGCGCGCCACCTTCGTGCGGGCATCTCGAGAAATACAAGTCGTTTTTACTCGCCATGAGAGGGACGAAAGATCGCGTGTATCGTAATTCGGATACCTGGCTCTTTCTCCTTCGTGGTATCCTCGTGGTCAGGGGGCAATTGGTGGTGTTTGACGCGTCAGATGAGGATTGCTGCGGTGTGTCACTGCTGTGGATGTGGTAGGAGGAGAGACATGGCTTTGCTGTGGGAGACCAATGGACGTAGAAAGATACGTCGTCGCTGGCGTCCGATGGATTTCGGTCTCTTGTGCGATGCTGGGGTCTGTTGTTGCCATCGCCGTTGTTGTCGCTGGTCGGGCTCTCGATACCAGTCGATTGATGTCGGTGACACTCGATGCTTTTGTTACCAGGTGGCTTGTCAAGGTTTTGCTATTCGGTCCGTAATCAATTCATCGTGTGCGAACAGAGGATAGTCGTGCTGTCGTGTCACTCATGAGACCTCCTTGGACGCATGAAGCGTAGCGTTTCTCTTACCGGCTCTTCGAGGGCACTCAAGTGATCACTGGGCCAATCGCGCAAGGACATGCTTGTCACGCAAATGAGTTCCGTGAGGTGAGAAAGCAGGACACGCATTCGTGCAGGAGGAAAAAAGTGAAGTTTACAGCAAGCCCTCGCGCGTCGCCAACTTTGACCTACTTGTCGTCGAGTCAGGCAAGAAGCGAAAGAAGCTCTCGGCTCTTTGAGCCCTGTTCACTCTGGAATGGCATCGATGCAGAACCACTGGAGGGGGCGTTCTTCACAAGCCTTCCCTTAAGTCTTTCGTGAGGTTGAGGATACACATCACATGTCACGTGTCACGTTGGGTGCAGGGCAAGACCAGACCTTAATGTAGTCGTGGAGCGTTTCCAGCAAGCCCTCGAGATATGCTGGCCAAGACGATTATCTCGGCCTCTCTGGACCTTCGCTTTGCTTATTTGGGTGTCCATCATCCCCCACAATCCCGAATGGGTCTTCGGTCTGCATAAAACATCGAAGTCCCTCTTACGGTGATTTGTGTATCCGGATACACATCAGGCGCCGGTCTAGCTCACGCGTGCGACAGGTCTTGACCTGGTCGTCGTGCCGTACCTCGGAGCAATCCAGTGGCGTTTGCGGCACGAAATGAGCAACAAGCGAGGGGAGGCCGTTGCCGGAAGGACGCTGCAGGTGTGAAATGTTGCAGAAGGTGTACCGCGTGTACCTACCTAGCCTAACTGGCCTTGTTTCCAATGGCACCACTCTGTGCCGTGATCGACCCTGCAGCTATACAATACAGTACTGTACCTCCCACTCAGGCCGCCCGTGGCTGTTCGTAGATCGGAAAACAGTCCGCCGTATGCGGGCGAGTCGTTGCGAAACGGCAAGGTAGCGAGGGAAGGGGGCATGGGAAATGCTCCGCGGAGCTGAGAGTCTCGTTGGACGTGTTCGTTGGGTAGAAGGATAGGGGACTTGATTTCCGAACCCCTCGGTGGCTTGTCTAGGCATTGTGGGCCGTAGCGGATGGGCCCTGATGTCAAAAGCAAGGTTCCCCTTCTGGCCTTGGAAGGACCATGTGCCCTATAGAATGACGTGAGTCGGGCGTCGATGCATTTATTGAAGTCGTTTGGAGGAAAGGGGGATCATGGTTTGTTTTGTGCCAACCGAGCAGCAGGTGAAGCCTATTGGTGCCCTCATATAGATTGTGCAAGTTACTTTCCCTGCCCTGTTCGAATGTGTTATAGTGCGGCGTGGTGGGTCTAGACCCTCAGATAGCCAGGTCTTCTCATGTTCGTCTATGCGATGATGTGGTTTCCCGACAGCGACGACTGGCCTGAACTCGATACGTGTCTGCCACGCCGTATCCTTGTATAGGAAGGCTCGGTCTGCGGAGTGTTCCGTCCTTGTTTGCAACCATCCTGAAGGAATTCCTCGTGTCAACGCCATGCTGAAGTTACGTACCCGTGCCGCCCTGAGACATTCCCGGTCTCTCAATTTCTCCTTTGGATGCTGTTGTTTGTGGTTTTCCGAGCAATATCCACAAGTGACCTTTTATTTCCAGTGGCGTATTTTCATACGAGTTAGGCGAAATGCCCGCACGTTCGTGCGTGGTCATTATTCCATTGTCCGACTGCAATGGTGTGTAGCATATCATTGTCTCGTATCAATGCATCCGCAGGCCGAGAGTGGCGTCCTAATGTAACGAACCTTCTCGACTTCTGGTACGCTAACCTTCGAATCCGGGATTGCGAGAACAACCATATGAACGAACGTGTGAGAGCAGACGTTGAGAAAGTCCATGATGATTATGGAGGCATGATAGAGTGGGTTTTATATGACCGAGGCCTATCTGCACGGCGGTATTTCAACCATGGTTGACACAATTTGACGAGGTGGGTGAACGGTTGAACATGTCACTGTGCTTCTGAATCTGGCTTCAGCATTGCAAGAGAGCTGCGATCGGTGGTAGAGGCCAAGACCCCACGAGTATTGTTCGTTGCGTCAATCCTGGAAGTCTGTTTGCAATCTCCTCATTCATGGGAAGAGACTTTGAGCTCGTGATGACCCTTCTAGTTGGAGCGCAAGGCCTAGGTTCGATCACGCCTGCAGTGTTCGAGACGCCATGCGACAGGTAAGGCCTACGCTAAAGCGGTCTACACTTTCAGGTGATATCCTGTGCAGTATGCTGCGTGGCTAAGTTTTCCGTGTGGTGATGACACGCTGCAATCGACGGGTATCACTAACGTCCAAAGCTGCACAACAAGTCAAAGGTCCACAGGACTGGGGCCTCAGCGCTGCTGCACCTCTGCAGATCTCCCTCAAATCCGCTTTGTCGCAGCGGCGTCGAAAGGCAAACCCGAGCCACGAATGAAAGGCAATCAGGAAACCCCATCGAGATTCTCCGTTGGCATCCGTAAATGATCTGCTGCTGATCCACGCATATCAGGCGTCCTCGAGGAGCGTTCCCCAGTATTCTAGATTTGATAGAGGGCTGCACCACGACGATCATTACCAGCAGATGCCGGATTTTATTTCTTGTTGCCATAAGTTAGCTAGCGTGCGGCGTATGCTCGTGCGTACGATAGCAGATCAGCCAAGATCACGCAGTGTCAAGTGCAGTCGGCGATACTTCTTGATGAAACTCCATCGCCGTCGATCGGCAAAGGCTGCCTGGAAAGATCACAGCGTTGCATGATCTTCACCAGTCGGAAGAGCGTTCAGCCAGCAGGATAGCCAAGGCAATTATTCAAATTGGATGCGGACATTAAGATTATGACCATCAATAGGCAGGGCGAACGCAGCCGATGTGAAATCGATGAGGAAGTGGGTTCTCCATGGGCAAAGTTCTGCCTATTTCGCCGCACTAATTTTCAAGTCGTGAAAAGAGCCGAAACCTTCGCATTTGGCTTGCGCAGAAACGGTGGTAGGTTTTCAGAGCGGGCAGGTCAAGCGTGAAAGAGGCGTGCAGGGGCGGTCGTCGTTGGCCGTGCGGAACGCGCCGTCGCTGGGGCACGTCAAGCGAGGTCTGCATGGCGCTTTTTGCCCAGAGAACGGAGCCATGCGGCCCCCTCGCCGTGGCGTGGTTATCGGTGAGGACATGTCGACCTGCGGCATGTTCTGTTGCATGTCCTGTGCACGTGTTGACATGGAAGGGCTAGGGTTCTTGACCGCCAGGATTCAATGCCTGGGAGAAAGAGAACTACCGGGTTGTGCCAACCACGTCAAAATCTTCGATGCCGCGACGCTCCGAAGATTCGCAATCTAGCAGGCACGGCGTACCCACACAGTGTGCGGCAGCTGCTGTTGGGAGGAGGTTTCGTTGGGTCAAGGACTCAAGGGTGGGCGACAAGGTTTCGGTGGTCGGAATAATCGACACGTGGAGTACTCCTCCGTTCGGCAAGCAAATTGAGGGCGTCTTGTGCTTGGGGCTGATCGAGCCGACAAGGAACGCCCGCCGCGGCGCGACGAGCAGGTGGGTCACACACTCCGGCTGGCCGATCCCGCCCGCAATCAATGTTCGGGGGGTCGGGGTCCTCGATTGACCCCCATGTCCACAAGGAAGAGCCTCAGGAGTTTTGCATGGCGATTCGGCAGACCCCGCAGTCCCAGACACAACCCATGCACCTGGTTGTTTTGCGGGAGCGACGCTGGGCCAAGTCGATTGGGCTTGCGTGCCGGTTCCACTGACTATCCTGCAACGGTGTGTGGTGCGAGATGTGACTGCCGATGGGGCCATGAGCGGTCAAGAGAACCAAGAGCAATGATATCGTCGAGACGACTGGCGTGGCAAGGGTGCTTCTGGGTCCGTGTAAGGAGCTCTCGATGCTGTTCGTTCGACGCAGTTCCAAACCTTGACGAGTCCACCGTGCCCTGTCGGGCCTGAGCATAATCGCGGCAACGTCGCTGAGATTGTCTGCTTTTGAGGTTAAGTTGAATAGGCTGAAGTGTGTCTGATAGCGGTGTAAGCGACATGGCAGACTCCCATGTGATCGAGATCAAGAAACGGCATGGCAGAAAGGATGTTTGTTCACCTTGCGAAGGAGGTGTGGCATCCTCTTTGGACCCAATCCGGCCGACGCGAGATTTGATACCTGCACGGTGTCGGCAGCAGGTACCGAAAAGCAAAACGCCACACAACAGACAGGCCTTAAAACAGTATGGGGGAGAGGAGGCTGCTGACAGATATGCATCACACGTTTCTTGCTAGTGTGGTTGCTCAATCGGATTAAGCTCTACTGCAGTGGCTGCCGATCACAACGCTCCGCGGAGCTGAGAACGAGTCCGATTCTCTGCATGATGATGCAGGACCTGACCGTTACAGGGATGCGAGGAATGAACCCCTCAAAATACAATCTACCGATGATGCATGGCCGCGCGGTATGTACTGTTTCCAAATAACGACTGTTGCGCTCACAGGCGGTCTGGCACTGTGCCGACCGTGCTTCCTTGCATC
The DNA here is from genome assembly GCA_013372555.1 of Elsinoe arachidis. Lineage (NCBI taxonomy): Eukaryota > Fungi > Ascomycota > Dothideomycetes > Myriangiales > Elsinoaceae > Elsinoe > Elsinoe arachidis. The sequence continues at coordinate 2,266,691 of JAAPAX010000007.1, read as the reverse complement.
CCTATAACTTGTGACGAAATCGCTTCCGGTGTGGCGCCTTCTGGACCTCCACACCGTTTCATGGTATATCCGAAAAAGCAGGGAAAGGAAAGTAATTCTATGCGGCTGCCTGCGACCGTACGACCCGACTCTGCTGTTCCGAGGAGGTTGCGTAGGCCGCAGATGAACTAAAGGTGTTCCTGAACTGTACAAATCATAGAATTAAGAGAACTGTGCCGTGATCCGAGTTCCATCTCTTCCAGGATGCGTGTTGGGCACGTGGTGGTCGCCATGTCCTGGGTACCAATCGCGGTCTTTGGGTGTGACATATGCATCTGAAACTGGACCGTCGATCCAGAAAACGTGATGTGCGTTCGCAAACAAAAGTGCTCAAGTGATGGGTGTGACTCAACCCCGTAGGGCATGAAGATACTCCTTGGCTTCAACACCGTAAATGAGATCGTACTCGGCACCGTAAACTTTAAGGAATGGTTCCCTGCAACGCCAACCTTGGTCGTCGACAAGGATAATGTTTGGTGGTGGGTGCTCGTGGTTCTGAAACAAAGATTGCAGTTCCGTCAGTCGTTGCTCGACACGGCTTAGCTGAATCTTAGCGAAAGGCCAGACATGTCCGATTGTCTTGATGATGGTGAAGCCGTCCATCACGGCAGTCAGAAGCCCTCGAAGATCCCTGAAGAGACCGCCAGCGCTGATCGTATCGATCGCGTTATAGACTGCCGTAGCAAAGAAGGGTGAAATCAGATCTTGCAAGGACTGTCCCTCCGGAAGGTTTTGACCGAATTCGCACAGTGTGTGGGCGAGGTGAAGCAGTTGATGCGCGCTATGATTTGCTTGCTGAATGTTCCTTGCGACGGTATTGCGATCCAGAAGTTGATGCCTCGCGTACCGGCAAGAGCGGACTACTGCTGTGTGATAGAGAGAAGACATTGCGGTGACGATCCCAGTCACTTCGTTTTTCATCGCTTTGTTGAGGCTGAAGTCGCTTATGTGGAGATCGGACGGTAGGCCTGAAAACCATCTTCCGAGTTGCTCTTCTGTGTTTCGGAAGAAGATTTCGTACTCTCGCGCGTACGAGGGCGATGCCCTGTAAGAGTGCGGGGTTATAAATTGGTCGACGTATCCACTGATTCGGCAGACGTTATAGATTTGTGCAGCGGGTGAGGTACTCTCATGCCCGGGACTGCTCATGCCGTATGGTGGTGTGATAGAAGTCTCAAAGTACTGTGCTCTTGAAGGTGCGCCGTTCTCAAAGTCGTTGTCAGAACAAGGTAGCCTCAGATGTATCATCTCGTTGGGCATGGAGCTGTAGGCGTGTGCATAAACTCCTGTTTGTCTATCCAGAAGAAGTGCAGACCAGAAAGTCCTTCTCTTGCATTCTGTCAATTGATCACGATTCATGCCAAAGATGGCAGTCTCCGAATCGGTCGCTATACATCCTTCTTCGGTGTTCATCCCAGTCACCTTGAGTGTATGCATAGCTCCAGCGTAGAATTCGGAAGCGAGTGTGTCCTGTCCCTTGGCATAGCGGTAAATGCATAGCAGCATTCTCGACTGCGCGAGGGCCAGACTAAATTTCCCCAACCGTGTCGCGACACCCAGGGATGCTTTCTCCGCGCAGGTCTGCGCAAAAGCGGACTTATCTTTTGAAATGGCGCCGCCGAGCGCCAACATGCTGAGCAGCACCATTCGTTCATCACTGCTCTTACGGTTGTTCGTCGTCAACCAAATCCGGAAAGTCTGCTTTGGAAACAGGATATTGCATGAGTTGATGGACTGGGCAAAGAAGGCCGCTACAAGCCGAAGTGTGTCGTCTTTGTTAGCCTCGTAAGGATCAATGTCCCAGCCAGAATCCTCACGGACTCCAGAGGGTGGAAAGCTGTCGCTCGATGTATCAGACTCGGTCTTAATTCGTGATATCTCCCTCTGCATCTCGCCATTGCTGTGAGGGTTGTACGAATGTTCCATGGAGGGATTGCCGAGCTTTGGCCGTACAGAGAAGTTTCGAATGGTGTCTTGTGGTGAGGTTGAGCCACCCAGCTCGTCAGATCTACGTCGCTTCGAGGGATAGTGGTTACGGCCGAATTCGCTGGGATTCGTATCGGTTGGAGAATGCCGATTAGGAGCCGGCGATAACGCGGGCAGGCCGGAAGCATTTGTCGAGGATATGGGTGCGTCCTGGGGTTGCTGACCAGTTGGCCTATAAGATGTTAGTGCTTGTGTGTTCGTGCTCGCCGAATAGACGCACATGATACACTCGCGTTTCGACTTCTCGCACTGCAGGCATCGAGGCTGTCGAGGTTCACAGCGAATCTTCTTCTCGCGACAATTCCTGTCATTGTCAGTATTGAATTCTCCACCGAATATGACGGGACACTCACAAGCATGCCTGAGCCAGCCTCTTCCTGGCTTTGCCCGCTTTGGTCGTGCCCCAGAGGGGATTGACGACCTATTGGTCATGTTAGATCGACAATATCTTGCTCAAATTCTAGGTCTCGTACCTCGCCGTCAATGACTGTGGGACAGCTATCACCATTGCTGAAGACATAACACAGGCCGCGGCCTGGGAAGTGTTGCTGGCCAACGCATTCTATGTTGCTGGTCGAGTATGTGGAATTTGACCTGGCTGAGTCACGGCGTTGTTCATCAGATCCGTCGCCATGATGAACAGAGAGCGAGCCGCGATAATCAGAGCCGATAGGTAGTGAAAGTCGCTGCCCTACCGGAGGATAAGTTTGCGGCGGATGCAAGTTTGGAGGAATCGAATGGTTAGTATTGATGCTGTAGAAAGCATTGCTCGGGCGTGCTGGAATTTGTTCAGCCGAGAAGCTTGGTCGGCCTGGTAATGTCTGGGAGTTGCCAGGTTGCCATGCTTGTGGAGGAGGCGGAGGTGCAAAGGTTGTGGGTGACTGATAGCTGCCCGGATGTGAACGACCCAAGCTGTTAGTCAGAGACGGGAATCTGCCTGGCGAAGAGTTGTCATGCCTCAGACTCGGTGACAACAATTCATGAAGACCAGGCAGCGTCCTGTTGGAAGTGTCCTTTCCGTTGACCGGATGGGACGCTGCTGATGTCGTGGACATGTGCAGCGATTGGAGCTAGCACCTCGGATGTGTTTGTCGTACCACTCGTGAAGAAAAAGTCAATTATGTGTCGAAGCTGGGAGGAGGAAAGATGATAGTGCCGAAACATGCGCAGCTAGTTCGGGCGAAAGTCGAGCATAGAGCTGTGACTGCAGGAGCGAGGTGACAGGCGATGGGCATGCCTTACCCGCAGTGCAGCACGGGCGACGTTCCCTAGTTTCTACTGTGGTTGACGGAGAGAAAAGAAGCAACAAAGCTTGCCAACCAGGAACCCAAGGATTGCCAAACGGCTACCCGACGAGGTCCCACCAGCAAGTGCAGCGACGTTGAAGAGTAGGCGAGCTGGACGGCAACTCAAATTGACATCCGAGCTTAGTTGCATGTAGCGGCTCGTCAGCTGAAAGCTGTTTTGTTGGCGCAGAACGGGCACAGGAATGGCGTGTCTGTCCGGGATGCGGCGTAGTGGTGGGTCCCCGGTAACAAGAGGGTGAGGTGTGAGTGGGTGGAGGGGGGGTCTGACACTCAGTTGGGAGGTACGGTACTTAGTATAGTACTTGTGCAAACGCACGGGACGGCAAGGAGAGTGAAGGGGGATGGTGTCTTGCGATCTTTGGTGTAAAGATCGATTCGAACGAGGAGGCGAGTAAGCAGGGTCAGGTGCCCGTGACCTATCGACGAGGGAGTTGCAGCCGAAAGAGGATGTTGTTCCGCGGTGTTCGACGACTGGGAAGCAATGACACGCGCCGAACTGTGGATGGGCACGGCAGGTATGCCAACCGGTGTGATAGGCTAGTGTTGTGAGTGAGCGGAGTGCCCTGAAAGGGCGGAGGGAAGGGAAGAAGACGAAGATCAAGTCCGTATCGAGGGCACAAAGATGGCAGATGATAGCCCCGCGGACGTGACAACCATCAGGTACGGAGCACGACTACCGCAAGTGATGATCCGCGATGGCCAGGAGCCAGGGAGCCAGGGGTGCCGATGAGGTGGCTCTGCGTGTGGCTGCGGGCTTGACAGGCGAGAGCTTTTTCTCCAACAGGCACAAGAAAACCAATTTGATGGAAATAACAATTTAGAAAAAAGAGGGTCGGCAAGCCGGCCTTGCTTTGGCATGTGCCGCGGGAACTGAGACCTCCTTCGCAGCGTCCCCACAGGCCGCGCAGATCGACCTGCTGCACGCTACTGCACAAGCTGAAGTGTATGCGTGTAATGGGGTCCAAAGTTTGGAGCCTTTTAGAGTGCTTCTGGGAAACACACCTTTCCTGCATCAACTCTGCCGATGCTGCAACGGCACTGCTTGACGACGGGCGGAGATGAGCTGTCGTTGCGTCTTACCTGAGCGCTTAATTCCAGAGTGTGTATTCCAAGCCTGTACAGCTTCCGACAAGCACGCTACCCAACACCTGTGAGGCCCACGTCCATCCCGCTGATCATTGATCTCGGCTCGCCAGTCCGAGGAGCACGAAGGAGTCGATTTGGGAGACTGAGCAAGATCCCAGCCGTGCTAGTGGTGTCATGAGAGGCTTACTTGTGGATGGACGCCATCCTCGATAATTTACCAGAGGCGGGTCACGCCCCGCGGTGCAGGGAATGGCACTCGGTGCGCCTCATGTTCACTCGCCCAAGGGTAAGGGACCGCGCTGTCGATCTCTGTCATTCCCATTCCTCGCCACTCTTTGGCTTTTGACCGGTCCATGCGCGACTCGCTACGCCCAACTTGACGCACATTCTGCCGTGAGCTTAAACCAAATTGACAGAAGCCGAGACAGCTTCGGGATCTAATCTGATCAGCGCCCTGGTCGAGCAAATCGCTTCCTCGATCCCTTGCTTGACGGTCGATAATTGCTCCGCCTGCTTCTTATCATGCAACCTTCTCCGCATGAGCACTCGTGGTTCAGACGGGTCAGCCACGTGTTGGATCATCCACAAGAGCCAGCGCAGGACATGTCGCTTGACAGCGCCCTGACTCGCCAGCCTCGGCCTTCGCGAGACAAAGTCTTGTCGACCTCGATGCCGATTGAGATGGCTGCAGGGTTCTCCGAATAGGTTCAACGTCGGTTGGAGCCCGTAAGCTACCGTGCCACTAAAATGCATAACGGAAATTGAGGGGCGTGGCGTTTATCACGGCGTTGTCCTCTAATTCAATTAGACTCATGAACGCATTCAACTGACGTTGCGTAATCCTCAAAGGTTGTTGCTGTCTCGCTGCTGCAAGGTTTGATCCGTCAGAAAATCCTCCTATCTGTCCGGATATACCCCTGGCAAAGCCGGAAGTCATGTCTCTGCTGCGTGCAGAAGCTCATGATTGCCATAGAAGCTTCGTGGCAAGCTCGTGCACTGCATACACTCATGTCATCCTCGCAAGATCGGCCGAAGGCTGCATGATAGGGACATGGCTCGGAAAGATACAGAGGTCCATGTTCCTTTTTGACATCGTCACAAGGGTCTCTTAGCTTAGATTCGATTGGTGGAGACCTGCTCAATTTGCCCCGGTTCCCACTCAGATGCCTGTCGTTCAGCATCACTTACCTCATCTGCCATTTTATGATTCCTCGCAAGGAGCCCTGCATACTTCTCTCGGAGACATGTCGACCGAGTGAAAGCCGATGTGATCTTCAAGACCGCTTGACGCTCGCCTCACCGATCATGGGTGCGAGGTGGGCATTCTAATCAATACTTTAGGAGGGGACCTGCGCCAGTGGGGCCGAGTATTCGAGATAAAGCCGAAGCCCTAGTGATCGCGCGGCAAAGCAAACTGACTACCGACATTATCCACACTGTCATTCCCGCCTGTGCCGCTCTGCTCACCACTTGTCTCCGAGGACGACGGGGTGCGGAATAGCAAGACGTCCGGGTGTTCTGTTGCATTTGGGAGTGACCGCGGAGTAGACTCCGTCTCACCGAGCCGTGTCGTTGCGTCAGGCCTCTCCCGTGTCTCTCGCCTAGAACAATCACATCCCATTGCCCTGAGACGACCTGGTTGATGAGGTGCCGTTAGTCTGCGGCAGCCACAGTCCACGAACAGCTAACTCCCCCTCGGATTCCTTATCCGACTGACACGGCGTATCCGGTCTATCTCATTCAAGCTGAGAGGCGTTGACGTGGTTGTCTCTACATGTATACACCGCGCCGTGGTGGCTGATTCCGACGTCCACCCGCACTTTCCGCAATGCTCTTTCGAGTCAGTCCGCATGCAATTCCTCAAGGCGACGCTATGTGTCAACCAAGGCGCTTGTCTATCGGGCTATCCAAGGCACCGTCAACTTGTAGGTACGAGAGTGCGGTCAACGTCCGCCATGTGCGTGATTAATGACTTCTGCCGTGTTGCAGGCGGTAAGGAATGATGACAGTGCAGTGGTATCATCCACACTCGATTCTAGGGACACCGTTATGTCCTTCGCTTCTTTCTCGCTCGTGTCTCCCCATCGGAGTCACCAACGTGGTTGCTGCCCCCGACCAACTTTCGCATGTCGATCATGCCGTCTTCTTGAAGATCCTCAACGTCCTCAATAGCATCGTCCTCATCGTCGTCCTCAAAGTCATCGTCCGAAAGTTCCGCATTCTCCTGCGCTTGAGCTAAGGCATGGTCAGACGAACCCTTAGAGATTTACAGAATCGGCCCGATGACACTTACTAAAATAACGAATGGCGCCTGGCCAGAGGTCTTCCGCAAGCACCGTTGCTAGACTGTCGCCATCCTCATGTGCTTCAACCTGACTTTCAAGCTGATCGTCCTCCGGCAGCTCGACCTTGGCTTTCTCTGTGCCGCTTCTGACACGCTCTCGTGTAGCCAATTCGGCTTTCACGGCTTGTGCAGACTCCTCCGCGCTTACCCACCTTCGGGAGGAAACATATGCAAACCATGTGAAGAATGATGTGTTGTCACCGTTCCAGTTCTCCGTGATCTTAGCCATGTGATCGAACTCTGCAAGGTCACGCTTGCGCATGTCACCCGCACGTTGTCGGGCCTCCCACAGCTTAATAGCTCCATCCATCAATCCCTTAGTGGGATCCTTGCCTTTCTTCCAATGCACGCGAACAGGCTCGGAGACCAGACCAGCCCACCCGTCACTGGCTCGACGCCACCAGAACCTCTTTTCCAGGACAGTGTCGTCGAACCATTCATTGGGAGAGAATTCGAACTTGATGCTGATACTGCGAGGATCTCCAGAAGCATTGCCGTTCGCTTCACTCGACCCATCGTCAAGCTCGAATCGATCTACCTCGACATTCACAAGAGCTTCTGCGAATATCTCCGAGTCAGAAGGTTGGATGTATCGATCAATTTCTGGCGGCGCTGCTTCAAATACATGTGACCAAAATTTGAAGATCTTCGAGATCACTGCCTTGCGTTTCTGATAAGCGTCCTTGCTCAAGTGATACTGCTTGCGAACTAACAATGGTCAGCATGTGTGTCTATGAGCCTAAACGATACCCTACTGATTTCCACATCCAAATCATCAAATTCTCTTTCGATCTCGGCAAGCTCTTCGTACGTGGCAAGGTCTGCTTCTTCCGGGTTGGCGGAAGTCATGACTAGAAAGAATTGTTCGGTTGATCAGACGGAATTTATGCGTCTTGTATGATGTGACCGAACAGCTTGACCTAGTCGTGCTGCAAGAAAATATGTGTTGTGCTCAAATGGGATAGATCAGAAAATTGACTGGATGGAAATGAAGCGGAGACGCGGGAGCATGACTTCACCTCCTTGCACTCACTCTGTATCAAGGCTCGCGACAACGGGGTCCATTCCAGTTGCCTATCGATCAATGTCACAAAAAATCCAGTATCCGCACGGAATATATCTCCGTCACTAAAGCGAGATGAAGCCAAAGACTGGCTCACGTACTGAAACACGAGCTTCTGCTTGCCATGATTCACGCGATGATTCACCTTGACTGGTACATGAGCCAGTATTTACAGAATCACTTACAGACTCTCATGATATTGTCTTCAATATCACCGAAACAACCATACAAAAATACCTGACACTATGGGCGGGAATGCTTTCAACCCAGCTGGGTCCAATGGACAGTCCTCGATAACCATTTCTCGCCTGTCTCCAGCAGAGTACAGGCAGCTGAAAGCACGTGTCCGCGATATCTTGCAGCACTTCTTCCAGCAGGTCCAATCACCAGCTGAAGCCCCGGAGAAGACTGATTATGGCGACCTTGATTTTCTGGTACAGACTCCACTACCATCCTACCAGCCGGACGATCTAGAAACATCGCTAGCCGCCAAAGCAGCACGCACCTCTGGTCCAGTGACCAACTTCGCTGTCCCTTTCCAGGCCGAAGACGGCACACATCATCTCGCACAAGTCGACGTGCACGTCTGCCACGACGGAAACATCGACTGGCTCACCTTCCACCACGCATACGGCGACATATGGCAAATCCTAGGCACCATCATCCGACGCTACGGCCTCACAGCCAACGACAAAGGTCTCTCCGTCCGCATCCAAGAAGGCGAAGACCGCGACTGGCAAAAGTCCATGATATTCCTCACCCAAGATCCCCAAGCAGTGCTCACCTTCCTCGGTCTAGACTGCGGCACCTACAACGCCGGCTTCACCACCCTCGCCGCCACCTTCCACTGGCTATCTCACTGCCGCCTCCTCAACCCTTCCGCCTTAAAGGAAGCCGCCACCGAACACCGCCAGCGCAACATCAAAACCAGGCCCATGTTCCGGCGCTTCATCGAGGACTTCATCCCCACTGTCCCAGAGCCGAGGGCAGACTCCCTCCCCACCCGCAAAGACATCCTCAGCCAAGCCCTCGCCACGTTCAACAAGCAGGCCGAATACGACCAGAAACTCACCACCATCCTCGCGGAGAACAGGGAGATCAAAGCCAACTCCCTCCTCGTTGAGACCCTCAAGCCTGAAGGGGAGGAAATGTCCAAGAATCTGAGCAAGAATATCAACCTCGTCGTACGGGCTGTCAAGCGCTGGACGTACTTGTCGGAGGGGAAGGAGTTGCAGCTACGTGCAGAGCCGGAGATGGATGTGGAGAGGCAGGTGAAGCTGCGTGATTTGCTGGATAGGGAGGGGGAGATGGATGGGAGGTACAAGGCGTGGGTGAAGGAGCGGTTCGAGGAGTTGAGGACGTTGGAGAAGCAGAGGGTGAAGGAGGCGAAGGAGGCGAGGAAAGCGGCAGGGGAAGGGAAGGGGGAGGAGGAGGAGGAGTAGATGTGCGTTTCGCTGATGACACGAGTCAAATGGAATAGGCGACAAACATCTAGCATGATACCCGGAATTCAGATACAATATTCATAATATTCGTGTTCTATATACATGTGCCGGAGAGGATATCCTGATGCTTCCCTGTCGAACGCCGCGTAACAACAATAGCCACGTGCTCGCTCATCCCCAGAACCACCCATTTTTCTTTGGCGCTTCCGGCTTCACCTCCTTCGAGCCCTCCACAGTCTTGCCATCGTGCCCTTTCCACGATTCCTCCACACCGCTGGGATGCGTGGTCGAAACACTCTCGACCAATTGCTCGCTGCCATCGGCGAAACGCTTCTTCAAGACGACCTTTGTTGTGACTGTGCCGTCGGGAAGCGTGGTCTTCTCTGTGGTGGAGAGAGTAGAGAGGATCTTGGACTTGCTAAAGCTCTCCTCCTTGATCTGCTGGGGTACAGGCTCCCTTCGTGGAGTCGGCACAGCGGCCGGTCGTGGAGCAGGGGATTCTGTCTTGCCGTTCGCTTTACCGAGGAACTGCTCGTAGGCATCCAATTCCGTCTGAGGCGCGGCGGCAATCTTCTTGCTCGCTTTCTGTTCGAAAGCTCTGCGCTGCTCCTCCCTCTCGTCTCCATCGAACCAGCCCACTTCTCTTACTAGATTCCAGAAGTCCTTCCTTGCTGGGGCGTATCCCACCTCTTCCTCCCCTTTGACCAAGCCCTTCCATACGCGATCCATTACGCCACGATCCGGCAATCTGTATAATCCTGGCAGAAGCGGAGGTACAACGCCCCTGCACATGAGGCCGAGCATCCAATCTCTCCCGGACTGTGCCCAGGCGCCGTACAGCTGTTGATCTTCCCTCTCTCCTGTCCAAGCTTCCCTGGCTCTTTGCTCCTGACCCATACTGGCACACATCAGGTCCTCAAACGCAGCCCGCCACATGCTACCGTGCTGGTGCAAATGAGGATCCGTCTCGCATTGCAATGGGCTGTACCTGCTCTTCAAGAACCACTCGGTTGATAGCCACACCGGTCCATTTGCTTCCTCGTCGAAATAGTCGAATGGATAAGGTGGCGCGGTCTCGGGGTCGCGGAAGAGCTCGAGGATTTTCCCTGGTGCCACGCCGGCTGCAGCTAGTGCGTTGCGGGACTGCACAAGCAGGGCGCGGGTGTGGGCAACGGCCTCAGGGGAGGCAGGCGTAGGCGGGGACAGCGGAGGCTCAAAGTGCTGCGACATGAAGGCTAGAGGCTGAGAGGCACGGTCCGTGAAGGAGTCGGAGGACCAGCGCGAGGAGGTTGAGCTGGAGCCACGCTCTTCGAGGGAGGAGAGCAGGGCTGGCACGGCGGAGAGGCCGTAGGCGAGGTGGCGGAACTGGTCGTCTGCGAAGCGGCGGAAGGCGATGAAGGGGTTGGATTCGAGATCTTCGTCCGAATCGTCCGTGGACTGATAGGAGGCAGGAGGCGTGTATGGTTTGACAGGGATGGAGGAGGTGTTGGGCGTGGAGGATTGGTCTTTGGGAGGCTGCGGGGTAGATGAGGTCGAGACGAAAGGCCAGACCATGTTGTCACTGCGGCTTTCTTGGAGATAAAATAAAGGTTCTTGATGGGCGGAACGTGATGCTTGGACTGTTGGACGCAACGCACGCTGTCGTGAATGAGGCAAAGGATGACTGATGGCGTATGGGCCCTCGACGACGAAGGGCGGGGATCGGAGTCGTCGGCGCTAAGATCTCAGAGCTATAGCCATTCGCCGCGTTTCAGGCTTGTGATTGGACAGCTGCCGATAAGCACGATTCATGTAACTCCCTGCTCGCAATCGATAGGACAAGAACATCCAGTTGACAACCTCACCACTACCACAACTCAACAAGGGAAGTTCATGAGTATCAAAGGCGCGCTATAGTCCATGAGACGTGCTTGGATGCTGGAGACATCGAGAGACACAGGCTTCTCTCCCTCATGGACGGTCTGTCAGACCTAATTGACCTTCCATCTTTCCTGTAAATGACCTAACAGAGCAAGTTTCCAGGCAGGCTCGCCGCCTCTTGCTCCATCGAGGTAGGGGCTAACAACGAAGAGCCTCGGACGACCCAACAGTCTTCGATAGCATGCAAAGACCTGCAAAGATGTTCTCCGGGATAGCGAGCCGCACAAATTGTTGCGTTGAGAAGGGCTTGGTCCTGGCCCAATTTCGGCTACCCGAGATTCTGTCCTTCATGTGGAGAAGTTTTGGTCAGCTCACTTCTCCGCTGTCAACTTGAAACCAAACCCTGGTCGCTGGGAACACAACGTCGCCAATGCATGCAATTTTTGGATTCCATTACATACTCTGCCCTTAGGCCAGACGCCTCCATGCGGCGTCCCCATCATTTGGCGGGTGGCAAGCGCCCAGATCGAGCGGGGTTTAATGACCTTGATCATGCCTTAATATTTTCTCTACGTTTCAGATGCCGCATCTCATCAACAGAGGGCAAGCAGTGGCACGCACATTTCGAGTGAGTATAAGGACACAGCCAAGTCGCTTGCCATGGCGAACGCCTTAGCTTTTGCTTGTCTTTGCTTGTCCTCTGCTTAAGCCCCGGCATCCAGGTGAAGCCATTACGTTCCTTACAGACATACGTTCATTACCACACGCTCCTTAGCAGCCTTTTCACTTCTCCATTTTCAGCCACTCTTCACTCTCCAGGCCATCCAACCACACCAAGTATCAGCAGCCATGCATTTCGTCTCAACCCTCATCGCGGCTTTCGCTGCCACCACCGCCTTCGCCGCACCTCTCGGCCCCATCCTCCCACCTTCCAACCCCTCAGCCAACGCCTCTCCCCAGTACTGCCGCACCTGGCAAGCCTGCCTGACCGCCATCAACGCCGCGCGTTCTTCCCAAGAAGGACTCCCCGCCATCGCCCTCCCCAGCAACTGGTGGGACCTCACCTACGGCCAACGCGTCTGGGCCTTCATCAACCTCGAGCGCGTCTCCCGCAACCTCCAGCCCCTCGCCACCATGATCAACACCTACGACAGCCAAGTCGAGACCGCCGTGACCAACGACGCCGACCCCATCGCCCCTTATGGCGTGGGCAGCTGGGGCTCCATTTGGGCTGGCGGGCAAGGCATGTTCCCTCTCTCCGCCATCTACTTGTGGATGTACGTCGATGGACCTGGGGGTAACAACCTCGACTGCACCGCAAGCAAGACGTCTGGCTGCTGGGGTCATCGTGATATCATCCTTGGAGCGGACTTCAATGCTATCAATAGCTGTGCTGGCAAGGACAGCAGTGGGCAGGATAGTTTCGCTGCGTTGCTTCTCAGCCCGAAGACGGCTCCGGCTGCTGCGAACACGGTCATGACTTGGGATGCGCAGAAGGCGTTTAGTGCTCAGGGGACTTACTAGGTGTGGGGATGTAGACGGTGTGGTTTAGCAGGAAGGAGATGAGTGCCAGGTGCCTCTTACATACTTGTATATACTTGTCGACAGTCACTTCGATAGCTTCACTTCTTTTTATCAAGTTACGAGAGCACATGCCGGCTCGAAAGGCACTTGGCTTTAGCGTCACAGCTACTGGCATCGAATGAAGCATTACGATGAGTGAAATGGATTGCTAGTGCCGGTGCAAGGTGACGGGCCTTTCGGCATACTCAGATTCGGGCTTTCGAAACCTTTGACAGCTGTCGCAAGTCCGTACACACACTTCGGATGAGTCTCAACGTCGATCTTGGCCGCGCCAACGTGGACTTCACTTACGCACTCCGTGGAGCTCAGCGGTCATCCTTCAGGTCAGAGTCCTTTCAATTGATCGACTACCCACTCTTTCGCCTGGACAGCCTCGGGTATACCGTACATGAAAGCCAGCGGGAAGCAATGCATCTGCTTCTCCCAATGTAACCAGGCACCCGTAGCACCTTGTTTCCGAGCCGCATCGCGGAACTCCAACGCACTTGGTGCCAAGATATCCCAGCCGCCTGTCACACCAACCATCTTCACACCCGCCCTCGCCAAAGGCGTCACATCAGCCGTGATGGGAGATATCCAGGGCTGGCCGGGATCCTCGGCTTGAGTCCACGTCTTTGCTTCGCTGTCATGTGACGCGACAGTCAAGACGGGATCTTTACGTGCCACTTGCATAATCGGGCCTTCTTTCCTCGTTGGCCTCAGGTCCACGGCAGGAGAAATGAGGAGAACGGCGTGTGGTTTAAGCAAATCAGGCCCGTCGATCACGCCCGTCCCGACCGAGTGCAACGCCAGAGACAATGCCAAGTTTCCTCCAGAGCTATCGCCTGCAACTACCACCCGCTCGTCGGTACTCTCTGCCGCAGCCTGCAAAACACCATGGAAGAAGCGGGCCAGCACGGGAAACGTGTCAACAGCCGGAGAATTCGGGGCGAGTGGAGCGCTGACGAGCGTCACGCTAAGTCCAGGTACCTGCCGTGCCAGCTCGGCACAGAACTTCCAGTGCTGTGAGGACGGTGGGCTTTGCCAGCCGCCGCCGGCGAAGTAGTACATGCGCAGCCGCTTTGACCCTGTCGCTCCCGCATGTGTTTCCTCTTTCGAAAGTGTGAGATCGTAGACGTAGATGTCTCCGTCTTGCCGTTCTGTTACTCTAACGGAGCTTGCGATACTTTTGTGAGGTGTGAGCTTTGGCGATCCTGCGGGGAATATCTTCTTGGGAGACACCAGGTGAGGTCTGAAGGGTCGCAGGATTGTTTGCAGTATCAGTGAGAAGGTAGACTGTGTATCTCGATGGTCGATCTCCATGCTGGATACGTCGTTCGTTAGGGTGCTCGCTGGGAGAGATAAGAGCTTCACGCGCTTACACCGCTTGGATAAAGACCGAGCTTCATGGACTTATGCTGCCCGGTCGTTCTTTAGAGTCTTTGAAGGGCTGGTCCTCTTTAAAGGTGGGGGCGCTTGATGATTCCGACAAGGTAAACTGTGGACTATGCAGAGACCGCGAGGTCAAGTGTAGCAACGAAAGCAGATGTTTCTGCTACTTACTGCAAATAACTATACTCGAAGCACATGATTACTGCTGTGAAACCGGAACAACACGGAAAATGTAGACGACTACAAGGATCATGCAAGCAAACGCCAAATATGGTTGCCAGCACAAGAAGATGTGCAAGACGGAAGTGGCGTGACGTCATGAGCGGGCAGCAAATGGATGGCGGGCAGTGGAATTCAGAGCAACTCATGCTTTTTCGTGCCTTTCCTACCAGATTCTGCTTGAGATCTGGCCAGATCGGATTCGAGTGTAACCATCAGCGACCTCACCAATTTCACGAACGACTGGATTATCGTTTCAGCGCAGAACGTCTGCTCTGTGCGTCTTGAGCTGCGACAGACATCACCAAATCTCAAAGCTCCACTTTTCCGGGCTCGTTTCATGATCACATGTCAACAGGGATCTGGCTTGAATACGCACTCACACTACTCTCGACTCTTCTCAACACTCACGACTCACAAACCCAACCCCTTAACTACCATAAAGCAACATGTCGCCCACTACAGCTCCAGACGCATCACCTACCGGCGGCGATAGGAAGCCAAAAGGTGAATCAAGACAGCATGTCTCATGTCGCGCCTGCTCACATCTATGACAGGTATTCTCAAGAACTCTGGTCAGCATGTATCGCCCGAGTTGCGCACGTCACCAACAACAGAAGAGGCGCCAATAGCCAGACCAGATCTCAATCGCGAGTTGTCAGAGAAGGAAATAGTGCAGATGAACACGAATATTAACGCGGGCGGGCACAGGAGAGGTTCGTCCAACCCTCGTGGATCTGTTTCTCGCAGACAGTCCGGCACAGAAGGACCAGAGGCTGGATCTCCAAGATTAAGATGGGACGAGGCAAACCTTTACCTCAACGAGGGACAGATGGGAGGGAAGATGAAGATTGACGAACCAAAGACACCATATGCCGGTCAATACGACCCGGAAGAGGACGACGAAGATATGCCCGCCATTGATCCTTCAGACATCGCAGTCGACGAGCTGGAGACGCACAAGAGGAAGAAGCAGACAAAGACGGACGAGATTCCTGGACTTGACCTTGGTGAGCCTGAAATGGAAGGCCTTGAGCGCCCGCCCTCGGAGGGAGAGAGACGAGTGATCCTGGACCCTGACCATATGGATGTTGACGGTGCTAGGCATGGCGAGGTGCCTGACAGTGTGCCTACCGAAGAAAAAGAGAAGCACCGCAAATTCGAAGAAATGCGCAAGAAGCACTACGAGATGAAGAATGTCAAGAATTTACTCGGGTAAAAAGGGCTACTGATGGCCGCGATGCTTTATACTGACGAATCATAGACATTCTGAAGATGGCAACGAAGATGAGCAGTAGGGATCCGGTGCTCGACCAGTAACGACTTTATCACGGCCATGGCTTTCTTCCCTTCACGGGACTATCATGTGACGGCGTTCACAATCAGACAGTCGGACTCACCCAAGACGGGTAAACTATAGCATCGAATTCTCAAAACCGGAAGAATACCCAGAAGTGCAGCATAGAAGCGCACAATCATTACCACGGTGAAGAACCAAATGAATCTACTTCCCCCATCCCGCTTCCAAACATTCCCCTAAGCAGGGTTGGCTTTCAACCCAATCTGCACTCTAAGTCTCTCTCGTTTCTCCTCCTCCTTACCCGTCCTGTCCGCATCGAGCGTGCTAAGTATCGCATCGACAACAGTCACTACCATTGATCAGCTCCCGAGTCTTTCCACAAACCACACGCATTACTCACCACTAAGCTTCCCGATATCTTGAGGAGTAGCGGGAAACTTGTCGATTGCCTTGCCCGTCTTGAGGCTCAGCAGAGGGTGAAGCTTCTCATCAGCTGACACAAGTTGGCTGTTGGCTACGCGGGCGACGTTATTCGCGTTGCTGTAGGGGTCAGCTTTTGATTCTTCGCAGGGGCACTACCGGGGTGGCTGCTGCGAGATGCTTACATTGCTTTGGTTTTGGTTTCGAGCTTCTTTAGAGCTTCTGCGGGATCTTCCTTCGCGGCGGCGGAAGAGCCGGCCACTGAGGGGGCCTTGGAAGGTGCCTTTGGAGGTGCCTTGGCAGGTGCCTTTGCAGGCGTTGAGGTCTTTGCTGGAGTGGTCATGGTTTTGTATGGTTTTGTATGGTTTTGTATGGTTTTGTATGGTTTTGTATGGTTTTGTATGGTTTTGTATGGTTTTGTATGGTTTTGTATGGTTTTGTATGGTTTTGTATGGTTTTGTATGGTTTTGTATGGTTTTGTATGGTTTTGTATGGTTTTGTATGGTTTTGTATGGTTTTGTATGGTTTTGTATGGTTTGCTATGATTTTGTATGCTGTGGAGATATGGGAATTGACAGGGAAGGAAGAAAAGGCACAAAGACGGAATGGGACATTCTCTTCTATACTTGAATGCTTCCTCACCTCACCATTGACAGGGATTACAACTTCCAACATGCCAAACAGGTCTGACGTCGGCTCACTCCCCTGAACCAGGAACAGAAGTGGAGGACGGCAGAGGAGAGGTTGATTGGAGCATGAGGTAATGGGCACGCCACATGTGGCTGATTTCCCGGCCGATTAGCGTCATCCCTCTCGCTCGCGAAACTTTGGGTCCCTTTTCCTCCATCCGAAATGTGTGGCTTGTGGTAGCGGCTGTCGCAACATGAGAGGTTGATTCGGAGATCTGGTAGTTAAAGGCGTAACTACAGAACTATCTATTAAATTGATTGTGGGTTTACAGACTCTGTGCTGACAGATTTACAGGTGCAGCAAGTGGCTGCTCTAATACTCCCCTCAAGAACCGGTGCAAGTCTTCCATAGCTTCTTCATCCTTTTCCAGCGTGAGGGCGCAACAAACGGCCTTGTCCTGCGCAAGCACTCGGTCAATCCCGCGAGCATTATCTCGTCTGCCTCGGTTTCGCAGGGAAGTCGTGCAGGACCCCACGGGGTCTCAGACACACGTTGCCGGACGAAAGTACTTAGCACCCACAGTTCTTCGCTCCAGCTCGGTAGGCGTATACGTGCAAATCGAGTTGCCCCTTGTGTTGGGCAGGCTCTGCATTGGAAGGCACATTGGGGTAGTTCGACTACTTTCTGGAGTGATTCTAGAGGACGTCCTCTCTCGATACTGCGGCGAACTTCGGCTTCTGTAGTATCTCTCAGGCGTGTTCTCCCGAGTGCAGTCGGTCCAGCAATTATGTAGTCCGATTCGGCTTCGTGGGTACAGGGCCTCAAGACGCCCTCTTGGGCGCAGTGTATCTTGTCGAGACGCAGCAACTCGGTCAGATTCGTCGCCCAAACATGAGCTTGACTGCATATGACGCGCGAAGTATCGTTTCTGGTTTCGAGTGATATCACACATCCGTAGGGTCGGTCGTCTGCTACGTTATAGAGACCTCTGTCTGCTAGAAGAGTGACAGGTCGCTCGAATGGGCCCAAATCAATTATTTTTTGAACAGTTAAAGCATGATCGAAGAGCTTCGCTGGTATTATCCGTTTGTCCAGTTCAGCAGATGACTTCCTTGGTCCTGGTAGTGGCATGTCGTCTGGAAGTACTCCGGCACGCGACTGGTCGAAGGTAGATGGAGCTTCCTGGGTGTAGGCTGGAGGATCGAGTCTGTTCTCCATGGTGACAAAGGACTTCTTAGAAGAATGGTTCAAGGATCTTACCAGCAGAGCCAGATACTTATGGAGAGGCACAGTGGGCAAATGGTCATTTGGGATGGGTTTTCTTTTTGCAGGAGAGTTAAGAAGACATCTCAAACTTCATAAGAGGGAAATCAGACACACATTTTCTTTTTCTTCAGAAAAGTAGGAGTCATGTATCACATCTTCCACCAGAACAGTGAAGCCAGTGTGACGGGAGCTCATCGATTGGTGGATCGAGCTTGAGCCGCTGAGCTTCGCCGGCAACAACATCCGTGGCCCACCTAGCAACCGCGAGTAACAGGCCTCATGACACCATCTGGAGATAGAGTGGCCTCTTCTCTCTCCACATCCTATCTGCATACCTCCATCTAGCATATTGTCTTCCTCCCAAGCAGTCGGTTCATTGAATGTATCCAGACATGGTCAAGAACCTCTCCCGCAAGAGCTCGACGGTCTTCCAGTCAGCGATCCAGGACCCGCTCCCACCACTCCCACCGCAAGCAGCTTCATTGAGATCTGGTTTCAACTTCAACGAAATGCCAACAGAGTCAAGGCCACAGGTCAGTCAAGAAGAGTTGGACGACATGTACGAATACATGCGACGACGTCTCGAGCAGAGCCGCATCAACGACTCGGACCGCGCTGCACCAGCTCCTGTCGAATACCGGAGACAGCTCGAACTCGCGCATCAAAGAAGTCACCGATTCCTGCGTGATGAGCAAGCAAGACTTGACGCTCTGCTCGAGGATGTCAAGGCGCAGCAAATTACCATTCCTACCGCTGGCAGACAGCGAGCCCGCGTGGCTAGCTCGGACCCAACAGCTTACACCAAGCCTTTCTGCGACTACCTCACCGACAACCCGACCGTGTTCCATGCTGTAGATGCTGTGGCCAAGGACCTGGAAGAGAACGGCTTCACCAAGCTCTCCGAGCGCAAAGAGTGGAACATCGAGGCTGGTGGAAAGTACTACGTCGAGCGCAACGGTAGCAGCTTGATCGCGTTCGTTGTTGGATCCAGCTACAAGTCCGGCAACGGTGCTGCCATCATTGCTGGCCACGTGGATGCTCTGACTGCGAAGCTAAAGCCAGTCAGCAACGTGCCAAACAAGGCCGGCTTCACCCAGCTGGGCGTCGCGCCATACGCTGGCGCTCTAAACAAGACCTGGTGGGACCGTGATCTGGGTATCGGTGGTCGCGTACTAGTCAGAGAAGGATCCAAGATTGTCAGCAAGCTTGTCCGGCTCGATCACCCTATCGCTCGTATCCCGACCCTGGCACCTCACTTTGGCGCTCCTTCTGCTGGCCCGTTCAACCCTGAGACGCAAATGGTGCCTATCATCGGCCTCGAGTCTGCTGACACCAATGCTTCTTCCTCGATCAAGCCTGGTACCTTTGCCGCCACGCAGCCGCCTCGCCTCGTCCGCGCCATTGCTCGTGAGCTGGGCATCAGCGAATCAGAGTACCACAACATCGTCAATTGGGAGCTTGAGCTTTACGACTACCAGCCAGCAACCGTCGGTGGTCTTGACAAGGAGTTGATCTTTGCTGGTCGCATCGATGACAAACTCTGCTCTTGGGCTGCCTACCAAGCTCTTCTCAACTCTGCTGATCAGTCGTCTTCCGGAATCATTAAAGTGGTTGGGCTCTTTGACGATGAGGAGATTGGCTCCTTGCTTCGTCAAGGCGCTCGTGGCAACTTCCTCCCGGCCACGATTGAGCGTGCGGTATCTTCACTCGCAGACCAAGGCTCTGCTGAGCTCCTCGGGCGCACTTTCGCCAATTCATTCCTGGTCTCATCCGACGTCACTCATGCAGTCAACCCCAATTTCTTGAATGTCTATTTGGAGAATCATGCGCCTCAACTCAACGTCGGAGTCACCATCTCTGCGGACTCAAATGGTCACATGACCACCGACGCAGTCAGCACTGCTCTGTTCGAGGAGTGCGCCAAGCGTGTCGGAGCAAAGACACAGTTGTTCCAGATCAGGAACGACAGCAGAAGTGGTGGTACAGTCGGACCGATGCTAAGCAGCGCTACCGGTGTCAGGGCCATTGATGTCGGTATCCCGCAGCTTAGCATGCACAGCATCAGGGCTACGACTGGTAGCCTCGACCCAGGTCTTGGAGTCAAGGCCTTCCAGGGTTTCTTGGACCACTTTGAGAGCGTCGACAAGGAGTTTGAGTAGACTGCTCGGTAGGATCATTGTACAGGCATGATAGACGACAGCGGGAAGAAGCGTAGCATAGCGTTGTGTATGAATGCAAGAGAACAATTACCAGATCTGGAAACGGCACGGTATAGGTTCATGCAAGTCCTACCGCAATTGTGGACCAGAGGGATCTCATCGTCTTCATTGTGAGATCTTCTTTGGTCCATCTGAATTTTCATCCTCTGTGATCTGAGAATGACGGCCAGGAACAAGATCTCATGCACGGCCATGTCATGCCGCATCCACGGGAATCCTCTCTGACGGTTGCACCACCCAATATGGCCGCTTTCGTGTGTCGGTTCGTTGCTGCACGCAATGAGCTCTCGGAGCACAGGGAACCGGTTCGTTTTACCCTCCCGACAAATCAACGGGCGGCCGGAGCATCTCTTGTTTTTGCCATGTCTGCAGCGAACATAGCGTCAATGTGTCGATTTCAACAAGAATGATCAGAGACGACAGCGGCAGAAGCAGACCCCATTTTCAAGGCGGAGAGGAGACCAATCGGGATGTGCGTGGCCCTGAGATGGATCCCCGGGAAAGCCAATCCAGGTCATCACAACAACATGTTTCACCTTCTTCATCTCGACATATTTCTGGTGTCCAGGAAGTCCAGGCCATACTACATGCCGGACGGAGGAGTTCTGCGCCAATGACAGAGGACGGAGGCAGTCTGACTGAGACTGTCCACGATCACAGCAATGGACAGGACATGGGACCTCCTCAGCTGTCGGCCGCGGATTTGAGGAAGCAGAAGCGGTTTACCTTGACGCTACCGATTACGACGAACTTCAACCAGTTTGCACCCTCTGGTCCTTCGTCTCCGACAAGGTCTGTCGCGCCGAGCATTGCCCCGTCAGAAGAAGCCACGAGACCAACGACGCCCTCGGAGCCAAACTTCCTCACGGCCCTGGCGGCGCAGGAGCGACGGGTTCTGGAGCTGAAAGAAGAGCTAGCAAAGGCAGAGCAGGTGCTGCAAAAGCTGAAGAAGGAATGGGCTATACATGAGGTGCACAAGAAAAGACAGGATATCCGCGAGACTCGAAGGAGTCGCAACCCCAGACATGGCAATCAAGCGAGCTCTGCGGCGTCGATCAAGTCTCAAGACAGCGATACGCAGTCAGACATGGCGGCTAGAGAAGCAGAGAAGCGGAGAGCGATGCACTACCAGGCCAAGACCACGCAGCGAAAGGTCTTCTCCGGATCAAAGCACGCTCGGGCGTTGTCTTTGCTTTCGCCAGATCCCCAAGAAGGTGCTTTCCCGACCAATGTGTCAAGAGAGATCGACTCGGCTGCCACGGCACCTCTGACAGCGCAGGATGGGATTCAGCATGCTGCACCTCGAGCTGTGCCACATCAACGAGTTGTCAGTGGAGAAATGCAGAGATCAAAGTCTAATTATGGACCTGACGGTGAGATCGATATTCCGAGGGAGGTTCTCATGCGAGCTGGACGTCAGATGGCGTCGGACTTCAAGGACGGACTGTGGACATTCCTGGAGGATTTACGACAGGTGACTGTGGGAGAGGAAGCAGCCACTGAAGCAGGGACGCGACCGCAGCGACCAGACGTCAATGTCAGAATGCCACAGGCAAGGGCTGGCCATGGAGACAAGCGGACTAAAGCAACGACGTCTTCGCCTGGTCGAGTCCAGAAATCGAAGAAGGCGATGCCAGCTTCGCGACGTGGCAATGGACAAGTAGAGCAGGCAGATGAAGGATCACCAAAGGATAGTGCGGTGGGCTTCGATGAGCAAGACAGTAACGGGAAAAGCCTGGTCGACATCGAGGTTACTGCTTCGCCGACTGCGAAGAGGACGCCCAGAAGACGATCCGTCACGAAGCCGGAGATACGAAAGTCACCGATGGGAGCAGATGATGGGGATGCTTGGGACAATTGGGACTCGCCGCAGACTGTGCAGAAGGTCTCTCAATCCGAGAAAGTGCCACAAACGCGGAACGATGAGGCAGTGTCTTTTGAGCAGAGGTAAGCTTCTTGTGCTCGTGGTGGTTGAATCAAAGCTGACACTGTGCAGTGGATCCGAGTTTAAAGACCTCCTGGACGCTGCCAACCAGGCCAATGGAAGACGAGAACCGATACCGTGGCCGACGATTACGAAATTACCGAGCAACTTGAAGAGGACAGCGAGCCATTTGATGAGCGAGTGGGAGAAATCACTCTCTCCACTACCGGAAACGAAGCACACGCATCAACCTGAGGATCATTACTTTGACGGCATGACGACTGTGACGGTCAATAAGACTGACTGATTGATTTGCATTGGACATGGCATCACGAGCATTTGAGCGGATTTGTTGAGGTATCTTGGACATTTCTTGTAGATACGGAAGGCATGTTGGACACGAATGTATGGATCATGGACTGTCTTGTGACCGGTGTTCACATGTTCACATACTCCTTCTCTGGACTGCAGTAGTGGGGCAATTCAGATAAGCCGAAGGCGTGATGCAATTGCCTGCTGTCCTTGATTATTTTGTGCTACACATGAATTGTCACGGAATTGTGCATATGGAATCACGTCGAATGAATGTAGTTGACTGTATTCTGCACATGAAAACAGGCACCTGCTCAATCTGACATGCCATGAGCGATGAAGTGCCTTGAGCGTCATCTGGCGCCTTTGCTCCTTCCACCCTGGCCAGTGCGTGCTCCATGATAGCGGAACTCTAAAACGCTCCTTCGTCTTGAACCCTCTCCACATGTCCAGCTCTCAGAGCATCTCACAATCTCCCTCCGACCAACAAGACATTCATCAACGGCCTGTATTATATTCATCTGTCGCTCGTGCCAGGAAAAGCCACCAAGATCCCAAAGCTACACAGCCAACCTGCTGCCATCAACAGGCCATTACCTACCATCAAGCCGACATCTCGGAGCAACCTCTCTTGCCTCTCGCTCTCCATCAATCACTACCACAACGTCCAGCTTGCTTTGTCCGACCCTCGAGTCTTCGTATAACTCCTCAACTTGGTTACTAGACCAAGTCCCGACCCGCATCGCGACACAACCCGCCGTCCAAGTCTCCGGCCTTGACGGCCCGGTAGACGCTCCCCGGGCAGGCACACAGCCAGCAGGCTGGCCGACGAGATCCCCTCGTCCTCCCTTCCCCCAGCCACCACCGAAACACCTGCCAGTCCCACTGCACCACGAACAACCGGAACCCGAGGCACCAAACGCCAACGAACCTCCGACCAGCACAGTAGCTCCCCTCCAACTTCCAGCACCGTCCCCCCCTCTAAGCGGCAGAGGGGCGGCGACTCGGATCCTGCACATCGGAACATGCGATTAGAAGGACAGACGACCTCGCCTCGCAACAACGGGACTGTCTCCAACGGGAGTCGGTCAAGTAACGGCACCCCGCACAAGGGCGGTCAGACGAATGGCTCATCCACGAATGGGGAAAGCAACGGACATGCCGCTGTTGCGGTGAGACCGACGGGAGACTTTCACGGGCATGACAGGGAAGAGGTGACGCGGATACTGATACAGAGTCTGACGGACTTGGGATATCACGGTGCCGCGGGCATGTTGAGTAGGGAGAGTGGATTTGAGTTGGAGAACACATCGGTGGCAGCATTCAGATTAGCCGTGCAGGAGGGAGAGTGGAATGAAGCCGAGGGACTACTGTTCGGAAGGAGACCCGAGAGTGATGGTGGCGTGGTGCTGAAGGGCAACGGACACACCGGGGACGATCTGAGCTGGTTACGAAGAGGAGGTGCAGTTGGAGATGGGCATTTACCGGTGCTACCTCTGGCTGAAGGAGCAGACCAGGAAGAGATGCTGTTTTTAATCAGACAGCAGAAGTACTTGGAACTGTTGGAGCAAAGAGATCTGGCAACGGCATTGTCGGTTCTGAGAAGAGAGATTACGCCTTTGCACCGGGATACAGCACGGTTGCATACCTTGACGAGGTGAGTTGAAGACTGTTTAGGGCCTTGCCAGGCTCGCTGACTTTAGCTTACAGTCTCATGATGTGTCCGACAGCAGACGAATTGCGGCAACTAGCGAAATGGGATGGTGCTCATGGCGATTCGAGGAATAATTTGTTATCGGATCTCTCATGTAAGTTGCTTGACCCCAGAGTCTACATCGTACTGACGTAGCACAGCATCAATAGCACCCTCTGTCATGATTCCAGAGCACAGGCTGGCCGTCCTCTTCAAGCATGTGCAGGATAATCAAATTTTCGACTGCTTGTACCACAACACCACATCGGTCCCGAGCCTCTATCATGATCACGTCTGCGATAGAGACGACTTTCCGCTCGAACAGCTTACGGAACTACGAGATCACCATGACGAAGTCTGGTACATCGCCTTCTCACCCAAAGGTACATATCTTGCGACTGCATCAGCTGATAGCCACGTCTACATCTACAACACCACCAATTGGCGGATCGTCCACAGACTCAACGAGACCCACACGAATGGCGAAGTGTCTGGAATAGTGTCAATATCCTGGTCTCCTGACGAGAAATACCTTCTTTCGTGTTCCCGCGGCAACCAACTCACAGTCTACGATGTTCAAGATTCTGGCCGCCGAGTATCAACATACACGAGCTACACATATCCTGTGACAGCTGCAGCCTGGCTACCAGACGGTCAGCATTTTGTGGTAGGAAGTCAAGACATCGAGCGCGCCCTGGTCCAGTATCGACTCGGCGATCTGAGTCCGATGCACGAATATACTACCAGAGATCAGAAGGTACGCATCCACGACCTGGCAGTAAGTGAGAACGGCGCTCGTATGGTCTCCATTGCAAACGAGAAGCGCATCATGACCTGGGATCTGTCAAAGTCTGGTAGGACCTTGCTGTCAGATACTACCATGGATGACGTCCCGCAGAGCGTCTCAGTGTCTGCGGACGGCAAGCAGATGCTGGTAGGTATGAAGGGACACAAGCTCTATCTCATGGACACGGATACTGGCGAGTTTGTGCAGAGCTACTCCGGGCAAGTCACGGATCAATACGTCATCAGGGCGAGATTTGGTGGCGCTGGCGAGGGTTTCGTGATCAGCGGATCCGAAGATTCACGAGTCGTGATCTGGCGCAAGGAAAGCGCTGTGCAGGTCGCCTCTCTGGACTGTCACGCTCCCGGGCCTGTCAACGCGGTGGCTTGGCATCCTAAAAACTACCAGATCTTCGCCACGGCCGGCGATGACAGGCGAGTCAAGATGTAAGTACAGCCCCACCCAGGTCTCTCGTCTGGTTTCTATCACGTCCTGGTAGTTTTCAACGTGCAGGTCCTACCAGAATGATGTGCTGACTGGTAGTAGCTGGGCATCCGCCAACGTAGCCAAGGGCTACAGCTCCGGCCGCAACCCTTCGGCGTCACTATCCTCTGGACCCAGAGGTATCCTCCGCCACGACTCTGACGATGATATGGGAAGGTAGAACCAAGTGCATAATACCCTTGCTGCAGACATAGCTCCTACCAGGAACGGGGACACGAATGGAAACGATGACTCCTCGGTTTATTCCTTTCATTCCCAAGTGGACCCAGATGACCTTGCCTACACTGGTGGGAGAAGAGCTCCTCTTTCCAGATCACCCGTGACACCCGTAGATGGATCCAATGACGTTTGGACAGACAGAGACTCGCAGCTCACAGAGACGTCCGACATGCGTGGACTCTTCGATATGGAAGACGCATTCGACGCCTCCCGCGGTACATACGTTCATATCCTCGATCCACAGGCGCCAAATTTCCAGCCGCGACGATCAGGAGCGCATGTGGGCGCTGCTTCATTCGCTACCGGTAACGACATTGTTGACCCGCGCCGTCAAGTCAACCCGTACGACACCGCCAGTCCCTGGCACACCGTCAGCCCCCCGGACAACTTTAGACCAAATCACGCGGCTACTACATACGGGACGTTCATCCATAATAACGTACCAAACTTCTCTCGCCCATTCCTACCGGCATCGTCCATCGCTCAATATGACATTCCTGAACCTCACACCGCGAGTCCAACCATCGAAACCATCCAGCACGACACCGAATCAGTTTCTCTTGGGAGTCCTCAGCCTCGCCATGACGGAACGATACCTTTCCCGCCCTTTTCCGCGACCGAGTCAGCACCTCCGTACCACACCTCGATTGTCCGATCGTTTCCAACGTCTCACCCGCCAGGATTGACGCTCGGCACGCAACGGAACAGAGCCGTGGGAGGGGAACACTCTCCTGCTTCGCCGGGAGGGTTTAGCTTCTAGCCTGAGTTCGATGATGACTGGGAGCGAGCTCTGGGGGATGTCTCCGTCCCTCGGGCCGGAAATAGAGGGACACTGGGAGGGGCCGATGGTGGGCGCGGTGGTGGTGGAGGTGGTCGTGCTGGGGACGGAGAGGCGGTGGGATATGACGGGAATTGGCCTGCGCACAGTCGTGTTGCTGTGAGGGAGGTTTCGTTTGTGGGTTGGGTGAGGAGGGGTTTGAGGATGTATCTTCAGGCGGCGGCGGAGGCGGAGCGGGTGACAAGGACGAGAGGGAAGGGTGAGGGGGCGCTGTTGGAGGTCGAGAATGTCCAGGAGGAGATCGTGGAGCGCGAGAGCCAAGGAAATGGAGCTCAAGAGGGACAGACCAGGGGAGAGGTGTTAGGGGAGCGCCATCCGACGATTCTGACGCTCCGTCTTCGACATGGCGACGTGAGACATCTCAGAGTCCCACAGGACGTATCTGCATATTTCTTTGGCCCTCATGAGCAGAGGCGACGGCATCGAGGGAGCGCGGAAGCATATGGCGAGAGGATGCCGTCGAGGGAGATGCATCCGGACGAAGTCAGTCACGGCCAGTGGCAGATCGACACCGACGCTGAGAATCAGCCAACTGCAGAAGGGTACGAGCTGAACCGCCGCAGACAGCTGGGACATAGGCAGGCGCTTTCTCCAAGCAATGAGCAGATCTCGGACTAGGAGCACGGGATCGATGATCTGGAGAGGCGACTCGAGGCGTATAAGACACATGATCGAAGCAGATTCCCAGCAGTACAATCTGTGGGCCCGATCAGATCTCGACCTAGCTGGTTGCGCGGCGCAGGCAGGGGACATGGCTCGCACTTACCACCACTGTCTACCTTCAACCATCTCCCAACCATACCAGGACGAGGACATGGTACCACACCTACTCGGTCCAGGCACTCGCATCCTCCCAGTCGCATCGCCACCCGTCCGCAAACCGCTTTCCGCTTTGCGTCCGACCTCTGGTTCCACGGCGGTCACAATAGCAACCACAACCTCCGCCCTTGGACCGCAACACAAACCCGCAACCCAATGTCGGATGCCTTCTCGGCACGACCATCTTGGTCCTCTGTCTTTCCCTCGCTACACTCCTCGTCCTCCACCAACACCACCTCCTTTCCCCTTTCCCTTCAACCTTCCTCCTGGTCCCCTCGACCCTTTCCGGGACCAAGTCAACCATCAAGTCAACTCCCAACTCAACCACCGACCTGGGCCCCACGCCTCACACCCGCAAACCTCGCACCGCTAAACTTCACAACTCCAAATCTCTCAAGCACCAACTCCTACCAAAGAAGCCACACGACACCGCAAAACCTCGCTGTCTCAAGGAGGGACAATCCCCCTGGACGAACGGAACAACAAACCATGACGGTGAGCGACTTCGCAGTACAACAAGTCATGACGATGAGTGACTTTGCGGTGGCTGTGCGGGAGGGGTGGTTGGAAGAGGATTAAGCTGATGGGGATGATGGATGGCGGGAAGAGGGAGAGGATGGATGGGAGTGGGCTGATGGACGGGGAGTCCAACCTGAGCGGGAGTGGCACGAGGGAAACGACGCCGGGGGGATTGGTGCGGCGAGGTGGAGGATGGTCTGACGTACAGAATTGAGGTGACTGGGCGGGCAAGAGGCCGGGCGGGGCTCAGCCATTGGGAAGAGATCCCAGGGAGATAATCGGCAGGGAGAGAATCGGAGGCGTGGACGTCGATGTTTCGGAACAGTGTGCGGGTGAAAAGACGAGGGGAAGGATTTGAGCTGTTCGCCCAATGCCAGGGGAAGCTGTGGGTTGCGCTGGACGATGACGATTTTTTCTCTGGTCGACGCTTGGATCTTTGCGTTGGTTGTTCTCTCGTTTTTGCGGCGGTCGATTCTACCCTCTGAACTCATTCACTGGCTATCCCGGAGTGGGTCTGGTCCGGTCTGTTCTGATCATCTGGACTTTTGGTCAATCGTCATTGCTGGCTTCCCTTGCTGCTACGGACCTTCCTTGCGTTTCTGGGCTACTGCCTCTTCTTACCTCCTCGCCTCTCGCGATGGGGATGGGTCAAGTAGGGTGGTAGTAAGTACGAGACGCTCTTTCCAGATATGCTGGATGTCTCAAAGCGGGGGGTATGACACAGCGTCTTCTGCTGGAGGACCATTCGCTGTTGATACGCGCAACTGGAGACGTAGTGCAGGCCTGGTAGCCATAGGACATTGGGCTGTGATCACTATCGTTGGCGTCATTGCTTCTTAGGCATAGATATAGACATTCATTATGGGTATACAGCGCACCATGGGACAAGTCCTGGAAGTTTTTTACAAATCATTGATTATGATGTCCGTATATGTCATTATTCGTGTGTACGTCTTTTGTTTCCTTGGTTTCAAGTCGCGAGACTCTAAGGGGGTGGGGAGAGGGGCGATACTGTTGACTCGCCTCCTGTGCCCAGCCACTCCTTGAGCATGCTCCGGGAAGTGATTGCATGCTGTGCTGCTCATCCTGGACCAGTGTCCAACGGAGATATCGTTCTCCTACTCGGAACAAAACCCGCATTGTTGAGTAGTCTTGCCCATCATCGAAACCTCTTTTCCCGGTGACTCCATCCGTCCAGTAGCACTGAGACAGATATCCCTGACCCAACCCACATGGTCAATATCCCAATCAACCTCCGACGCAGAGTTCTCTGACAAGGCCAATCAAGCAAACCACCCCCCCTCCCACCCCCCTTCTCTAAACGCCTGATAAGCATCATACCTCCCCCTCGGCTCCTTACCCTGATTCTCCCCCTCATCTCCTCCCTTGACCTTCTCCTCCACCACATCCTTCGCCTTATCCTTCCCCACCCGCGCCTTCTCCCCCACCTTCCTCACCGCCCCTTTCACCTTTCTACCCGCACGTACACCCACCCCTCCTTCCGCACCCATCTCCCCGTCTGAGCTCTCACTCGCGTCCTCCCTGTTTCGCTCCCTCGCTCGGTCTTTGCCGGCTGGTACAGGTGGTAAGGTCTGAAATTTCAGCCCGGAAAAGCCGATGATGAGGTTGAATGCCCTGTCGCGGTTGCGGATCATGGAGAGGCGGAGGATGAGCAAGCGGGCGTCGTTCATGAGGTGGGCGTCGACTGTGTCGTGTTTGCGGTTGCAGGGGTTGGCGGCGTTGCGGTCTGGACTGGCATGGTTGGTGGGTGGGGAGATGAGGAGTTCGATGCCTTCTGATGCGACGACTTTGGTGAGGGGGGAGGAGGTGAATTTGCGCATTTCTCGGAGAGAGGGCCAGGGGATGTGGTGGTATTGTTTTTGAAGGTGGTGGAGGGGCGAAGCTTGGCGGAGTGTGAGGCCGGAGGGTTGGATGAGGAGGCGGCAGCGGATGCCTTTGTAGGTGGTGGAGAAGGATTGGAGGGGTTGTTCTGGAAGGAGGTGCTCGAGGGAGTCGGTCGAGGAGGTGCGCGAGGGTGGGGTGAGATAGCCTGAGTCTGAGTCCGAGTCGGAGTCGGATGTGATCGGAGTGATGGACATGGTTGGTGGCTGAGAGCGAGCGTTTGGTATCGCCTGATTGATAGCATGAAGACCGTCGTCAAAGTCTCTTTGCACTTGCTGCTCAATTATGCGTTCCCTCGTCATCTGTGCTTTGCTCCGAAGATACATGAAGCTCCAGTCTGCGTCAGTGGGGATCTCCCAGAAGATCCACTTGAGAGCATTGACAACATGCCTGTACTGCGGATGCCTGCTAGCTATAGGTCTGGCGAGGAAAAAGGCGAGCAGGATGAACATGGAAATGATCTTCCAACTCCAGCCAGTAGGCAGAAGAATGCCCACTGTGATCGCGCAGGCATACCAGAATAACGTCGACCATGTCCGGTAGGGGTCCTTCCAATCATAGAAATTCGATAGAATCTCCAAGAAGTCGGCGAGATCAGATAGTTGCATCTGCAAGAGCGGACCGGCCTCTTCAATCAGAGGTTCAGCCCAATCTCCAGGTCCATGTCGATTGATAAGCTCATTGAGACGAGTTGCTGTCTGATAGTTGTCACCCCATGAACGTTCCTCAGATTCTTGCAAGGCTTCTGCTCGCTTCGGATAGAATCTATTCTGAAGTACGATAAAGGCCATCCAAGATAGGACAAATGTCATTACATAATCAAAATACCATATCAAGAACCAGATGGCGGCCCATCTAGCTGTCTTGGAAGGATCATCCCAGCGGTATATGGCACGGACCGAAAGGGCCCATGTCTGCCATGGGGAAGTAGCAATCAGCATACGTTCCAGATACTTAATGCAAACGTCCTTGTCGAATGGTTCTTGTGGTCGGACGTCGATGCCTCCCATACTGTTGATGGCGAACTTCTTAAAGCGATAGCGGTTGCCAGCATGGAAGTAGGACTTCCAGTCGAACTTCCGCTTGCCAGTCAGCGTGTCCGTCGTGTAGAAGTCATCTGGATTTGGTGGCGGAGGAGCCTGGTTCGCAACGACAGCCACTCGCATGACATGTTTGCCGGTCGTCCATGCTACTTTCCTTGCATCTCTCGAGTCTCCAAGCTTGGTGACATGGTCTTGCGTTGCCTCGACATCGGGGTCATTGTCCGATTCAGATGTCGCTGCGCCGGAAGAACGTGCTCTAGACAAGTCGGTATGGGCTTTGATGAATTCGGCATCAGCTTGCTGGGACAGATACGGACGATCTTCGATGGCGACCTTTGAGACGGCTTTCTTCTTGAAGGTGTTTTTGGGGTTGGCGATAGCTTTCCCAGTGGCTAGGGTAGTGCCTAGGACCTTGTCTGCAGTGCCACCGACAGTGAGCTTCTGCTTGGCCCCTAGTTTGGATGGATCGAAAGCGGTGTTGTCAAGCAATTCTTTCGCCGGGTCGTCTGGATCATCATCGTGAGAAGTATCTTCAGATGTATGTCGAGGCTTCAATCTGCGCAGGAGACGTTTCGACTTTTGCTTTGTCTCTTGTTTGAGATCTGTCAAGACCTCTTTCGTCGATGTTCTGGTAGTATGATGGTCTGTCGCATCGTGGAAGTCGTCATCGCTCTCTGAACCTGTCTGTTCGTTTCCTTCATGTAGCGCTGTCAAGGATGTCATATCGGACACTAGCCAGTCGTTGCAGGTCGTGCTCGCTGCGACATTGACGAATACGAGGTATCCATAACAGGCGGTCGGAGGAAAACACGCCACCAACTGGCCTGTAGTTTGATGAGAATTTCATGATGCCGAAGAATGGATGTGGTGCCGCAAATGACTGTCGCTCCCGTTGTCCACGTTTTTGGGACGCGACCACACGGCAAACCTGACGTCACGCATACAACAAAAAGTGGACAAGAAATGGACGAGGTATTTTGGCTCGGACCCAGCAATGTAGGATCTGCCGGCGCATCATGCTGATCGTGATGATCACAGGTTCATTCGAGTCATGTATCTGCATTGTCCACAATTGCCATGGTCATATCATGCCATCTCTTTGCCCTCCTGTATGCTTTGCAGAGCTTGTCTCGGCACTTCCTATGCGCGAAGATAGTCGGCTGCTTCCTTTTGCGACAGTCCCAATACGTTCATGAAATAGTCCAGCCTGGAATTATCAGCGACGAATGCGAATTGACCAAAAATCACACTTACATGACATCGTACTTGACCTTGCGACGGAACTGGTCAAGTTCGGTCTGCGTCTTTTCCCGAACAACTTGCTGTCGCTTGGGATCGATGCTTTTGATTCGCATCCTGAAGTGCGCAGAGACAGGTCGGTGATCACTGGTGTGCACTTCCCATCGTCGATAATCGTCGCATTTGATACGACCGAGCCCTCTGAACAGAACACGATCACACCATGCCGGAGATCTCTTCTTGTCAGAAGTGTCGTATCTGGTCATGCCGACATCGTATTTGTAAGTGGGCGCAAATGTAATAGGCATTTCTTGGAAGAGCCGCAAGCGGAACGCAGGATTGCGCTTCTTGGAGAGAATGAGCTGGTCTCGTTCTAGCAGTCGTGACAGGTCGTTCTTCTCGACTGCTCGAACGACAGAGTCTCTTGTCATGGCGTCAATCCGGTAATTAAGGTCGCCGTTGAGGATACAGATTTCGTGATCCAGTATCATAGACCCATCGCCGCCACCGACGAATATGTCTGGAGAAGCGACGGAAGGTGGCAGGTTCTCGCTTTCCATGATACCAGCCACGTCGTTGTTTCGATGCATTGTCTGGGTCTGTCCGGCTGCAAGATGGCAATTGATCAAGCAAATTGAGGTGTCATCGAGGATCATGCGGAGAATCAGTGCTCCTTTGTTGCCATGCAGACCACCCATGCCTCGCTTGACTTCGGCACCGTTGAATTGTTTGACTCTTGGTCGAAGTGATGTTTTGATGAATACGCAGCTGAAAAGTCCCACCAGATTCGCTGTTTGTAAAAGGGTATAAGTAGAAGATGCGGGCATAAATTCGTCAATGCATCGTACGAGGTGGTCCCGCCACGCTCGATATTGATGGCTCATCTTGTCGTGGTCAGATGAGTCTTTCTTTTTGCTTTTGAAAAAGCTCTTTGCAGTAACTTTCTTGTCCTCGAGGTCTACCAGCTCTTGGAAACCGAAGATCAGAATGTCAGGGGGCGAGTGTGAGCTCAGATACTCTCGGAAGAAGTTTTCATCTTTCTGGTTGTTGCGTAGTGCCGTTGGTTTTGATGCTCCGGCATTCCAAGTCAATACGGAAGCTGTGAGTTCTTCAAAATTGCAATACTCTTCATCTTTCTTCTGCATGCGGTCCTCGAGCCAGTCTTGTTGCAGCATTCCGTCCCAGATACCTAGAATGTTGTCCATACCCAGTGTGACCACATTGAATCGATCTAGCTTCCAGATGCTGCTCTGGTCTGCAATGATACCACATATTGGCTCGCTATGTGCCCGCCAGTCTTTCTTGACAATCCATGGCGTCGTGCTGGTGTCGTACACGAACGCCATCCCAGTACTGTAGCCAGCCCACAGCAAGTTACCCACGCCAGTCATCGCGTTGATCTTGTATACACTGACGTTGAAGACACCGATGAGAGAATAGTCTTTCTTATTGTACACTGAGACCTTTCCGTCCGTGTGACCGAAGTAGACTGCATTCGGCTGACTGCTGATTTTGGCTGCGCAGGTAATGTCACCAGTACCTTCCTGAAAGAGTGGTCGAGTGAGTACCGAGAAGCTGCTGTCGGAGCTTGCAACGAGATTGTACACGTAGATATATTTCCCCACCGCCATCCAGAGACAGTTCCCAACTACGATGGACGCCGAGTGGCCTCGAGTGACTCTGAATGCCTGAGGCGTGACGTCCAGACTTGCAACACTGTCCGGCGAATTGTTCTTCCAGTTGAGCAGCTTCCCATCATCGTCCAGAGACCACAAAGCCGATGCATGTCTGAAGATGCTCACAATCTCACCTCTGGCATGTGCTGCATGTCTGGTATTGACTATATGACGGCTCGGAATGTCAAACTGATGGATATCTCCCATATTGGTGCCAAGCCATAGTCGCTGGCCCTCTTCAAGCGGATTCTTCGCTGGAATCCAGGCCATGGACGTGACCTTGATGCCTTCCCCTAGTGCTTGCGTCGTGATTGATTCGCCGGTCTTGATGCTCCATATGCGTATGTGATATCCGCCAGTGCAAATGTATTCACCGCAAGCAGTAAACAGCTTGGTGTCATAGCCCACACCGAGTTCCCACGGACGGTGTTGATACCTTGGTGGTCGACGATTGGCTTGCGAAGCGTCTGGAAAATCTGACAGCCCAGTAGTACCTGTACTAGGCAAGTCTTCGACATCATCTGCGCGAATGCCAGATGCTCCTTCAGCGTCCAGTATCCGCTGTTGGCGGTCCATCGAAGGCCTTTCTAGTGATCTTCTGGTCTCCATGGAGCGCCTTGGAGCGGGCACTGCAGGTGGTGCTGACTTGCCAATTGCCGCATCGGGTTGAAGCCTGTCCGTCACAGCGACTGCGCCATTCGTCCGATGAGCACTCTTTGGCTGTGCTGGAGCTGACTCAGACCTTGCTGCTGCTTCATCAATTGACGTCCTGGCTGGTATGCGCTGCAACTTGGACGGACTGTTCCGGCCGGACAGTGTCTGACGAAACCCATGACTGGAACTTGCACGCTTGTCTTGAGCTCCGTCGTGACTTGCGTTCTCGTTGGGCTTATCTGCTGGTAGAGATGGCGTCCGCTCAAATTTTCGTGGTGGCTGCAGATCAAATTGACGTTGTGCTGGTCCATCCGACCTGGCCAGGGGTACAAAATATGATCGAGCAGCTGCGAACGCGGGGACAGTCGATCGTGCCTTCCTGTGATCTTCCAATCGAGTCGGCGAGCCTTGCTCGTGTGGCGTACTCTCGGAACTACTAGGCGGAGTACTAAACGGCGAGATTGCTTTGTCCGACTTGAGATCCAACGTCATCGGCTCGGCCTGGGGTGTGCTGCCGGTAGATGAGCTAGGGATGTTTGGCTTTCCGGCGCGATTGACAGGTGGCGGACCACTTGCGCCAAATTTCGGACTTCGTTGCACCGTGGGGGAGAGCATCGGAGCATGAAGGTTTTCGGCGGAAGCGGCGGCACTCGAAATGGATCCGCGGGCAGGGAGAGGCGGTTGGAACGTATGTACAATCGTTTTTGGAGATACATTCTGCTGCGATCGCGTTGTTTGCTGGATGACATTTACAGACCTAGTCGGACTTCGCGAGCCAGTCGACATGGCTTGCCCCTTTGGTGGAGACTTTGGGGAATTGACCGTCACTCGAGGAGGGGATACCTGCCGGGTGGGTAGTTGGCCTATCGACAGTGGTCGCTGCTGTCGGGTTGGTGTCTGCCGAGGTTCTGCGATGCTCCCATTGCTGATCCCTAGGCCACTGGAGGTTTGAAAGGATGGCCGCGGCAAGTCCAAGGACATGCGAACAGGTCCTCCTGCTGGAACATCTCGAATTTGTTGCGGCAGCGGAGATTTGACGATGGATGGAGTCTGTGATGGTTTGCGCTGATGGCCAAGATTCTCAAACTTGGAGCGAAGAGACGAGACGGGCTTGATGGAGCTATCGTCTGTCCCTTTGCCCTGCTCCTCGACCATGATGGTCCGCGGGTGCAGCGGGACTACCTCCGCGTATGTCTGGCCTCTGACTCGGGGCGTCTTTGTTCCATTCCACAACTCTTTCACGTTCTAGGATTGAATGATCGGTGGAGAAGGGATCGTCGGGGTAGGTTCGAGGTAGGGAGCGAGTGACTGGATATTTGCAGGACCAAGGGCGCTGAACGACTTGGGTGACGACTGCGGTGCGTGCTTGGAGGGGTTGCGCGTCAAGTTGAGCGTCTCGTGTCGGGAGTGATCAAGGCTGCACGGTCGATGAGAGGTCATGTGAAGGTTGATGTTGAGGCTATGCTTGGATATCGCGTTGCAGATCTCAAATGGCAGCTGTGACCACATAAACAAATGTCAAACTACCCCACGAGTGCCTGGCGGCGTCGTCTTTTCTCGGCATGCACGATTCTCACCTGCATATCGCGAACTTCGGGCCATTTTGCCGAAAATTGCTGAAACAGAACTGGTCTTGGCGCGTGGCATGCGGCTGATCTCGTCTCTCCCTCCACTTTCCAACATACGCGTTTGGGAGGGGCCTTTGAATTTACACAATTTTGCTGGGCACGATGTGGTGAGTACTCATCTCGATATCTGATTAGAGAAGCAACTCACAGTATCCAGCAAACATGTCCTCAATGCTCAAGTGGCTATCCGCAGCCCCTGCTGCCGGAAATGGTTCGACTGTGCGGAATGTCACGCAGAGCAAGAAACGCACATGCTCAAGCAGACGATGGAGATGACATTCGCCTGCAAGAAGTGCAAGAAAGCTTTCCGCAAGGATATGAATGAGTTCGAGGACAGCGACGAATACTGCCCGCATTGCGACAATCATTTTGTCCTGGAAGCGGTAGAGCCACAAGCGAGACTGGAGGTTGAGGGAGAGGATGTGCGGAAGGACGCTCGCATGCTCAAGGACGATCGTGTCAAGGGCGAAGAAAGGCAGAACATCTGGAATCTGAAGGAGGCCAGTGAGCGTCTAGGTTGAGCAATGGGAAGACATCACGACATTACGAGTAATGAGGGTGGATATTTGGGTGTAATGGGTTCAGAGAGAGCTCTGGCTGCATATGTCGTGGCTGCTAGTCAGGCCGATCACTTCGGACACACCAAAGCGTGGGTCGCGCACTCCCATGCAAGCTTCCTCAAATCTGCCATCCACTCTATTCCGGCGGCGCTCCGGATCCTTCACCAGCAGGACGTGCTGCCAATACAGCCTCCGCTCCCGGCGCCGAAGCACCTGCCGCACCTGGCTGACCTGCCCTGCGTCCTGGTCTCTTGGTCTCCTCTTCCTGCTTTTCACTGTTGATGCTTTCCACGAACTTCTCGATGTCCTCAACCTTGAGCATCTCCAATGACTTGCCGGGCTCCATGACTGCGATCTCAATATTCTTGGCTCCAGTCTGTACCACCTCCAGAAGAGACTTGATGGTCAGCTTGATGGTATCGTCACGGTCCATGTCTGGCTTGTGGTTTCTCTCAAGGAATTCGCGGACTGTCTTGGAGGATCGGCCAATGGCATTTGCTTTCCTAAGCCATGTATTAGCAAGATCATTCATAGAGGTGCCGAAGAGCTCACCAAGCTTGATAGATTCCGCTGGGCTCGGTTTGGTAGAGTCGTGCCTCTTTCGTACCAGGATCGAATCCTATGACCAGTGTGCTGATGCCGAATGGCCGTACTCCTCCGGCTTGTGTGTATCTTTGCTGCACTCCTGCAATGTACTTCGTGATGTACTCAATCGTGACCGGATCCTCCACAGTCAGACGATGACTCTGCGCCTCAAGTCGTGCCTTGTCCACCAATATCCGAGCGTCCGCATTGAGTCCTGCAAAGGCCAGGCATGCGTGTGTGTCGACAAGTGAGATCTTTGATGGGGTGATGCGGGTATCTTGGAGCTTCATGGCCGACTTCTTCTCGCATCCCAGCACGACGATCTCATGACCCTTGACGCCGACTGCGCAGGTACCACGCTTCACCGCCTCCAATGCATATTCGACCTGGAAGACGTGTCCATCGGGACTGAAGACTGTATACGAGTTAGAGCTTGACTGGATGTGGTGATGCATGTCAAGTACCTGAAAGGGCACGGTCGTAGCCGCTCGCCATGGTGAGGGAAGCTCCTGCTCGATTGAAGTATTGAAAAGGCTGTCAATATGAAGTGTCTACCACGGAGATGGAATGTGCTGTCGAAAGTAAAACGGGGCAGAGTTGAGTTGATGGAGTTGACAGGCACAAAGTCCAGAGCTCCAGCTTAGGCGCAAACTGAACGCGCAGTTCGTCAAGCGATGCGGCTCTGCTGAATCGAGAGAGCTTCTCCAAAAGTCCGATCGACTGCCGACAGACCGAGATCGCTCCAACTTGTTTCGTCGACATCATTTCTCTCTGGTGCTCTCATCTTCCCTCCAATTGCCTCATACACACTGGTCACGGGTTCTCACGAACCTCCTCTACTTATCTGGCACTTTCACATCATCATGCAGCCACTTCGCCGCACAGCGCCGTTTCTACGACAATTCCGTTCATCTCGCCCTTCCACATTTTGCCCCACATCACGGATAGCACATTCACGATCTCAGTCGACACAAGCAGCAACGACGTCAGCAACCTCGGAACCTTTCCAGCCAGATCCAGATTCAGGAGTCAAGGGGTCAGGAGCAGAAGCGCCAAAGATCAAATACACCGTCGATTCATATCCAAAGCTCAAGCGGGACTCTCGATTCAAGCAATTAGATGCCGAGGATGTCAACTACTTTCGGGACCTACTAGGGTCGGAGCAAGCAGTCCTGGACGGCGTGACAAAAGAGAATGCAGACCTCGAGGGCTACAATGCAGACTGGATGCGAAAGTTCCGCGGCAAGTCACAACTCGTTCTCTCCCCGAACAGTACGGAGCAAGTGAGCAAGATCCTCAAATACTGCAATGAGAAGCTCCTAGCGGTGGTACCACAAGGCGGCAACACAGGCTTAGTAGGCGGCTCCGTCCCTGTCTTTGACGAGATCGTCCTCTCCCTCAACCGCATGAACAAGATCCGCTCCTTCGACGACATCTCCGGCATCTTCGTGTGCGACGCTGGCGTCATCCTTGAAAACGCCGACAACTTCCTCCGCGAGAAAGGCAACATCTTCCCCCTCGACCTCGGCGCCAAAGGCTCCTGCCACGTAGGCGGCAACGTCGCCACCAACGCCGGCGGCCTTCGCCTCCTCCGCTACGGCTCCCTCCACGGCAACGTCCTCGGCATCGAAGCCGTCCTGCCCGACGGCACCATCGTGGACGACCTCTCCAAGCTCCGCAAGAACAACACCGGCTACGACCTCAAACACCTCTTCATCGGCGGCGAAGGCACCATCGGCGTCATCACCGCCATCTCCATCCTCTGCCCCCAACGCAGCGAAGCCATCAACGTCGCCTACTTCGGCCTCTCCTCATACGACAAAGTCCAACGCGCCTTCCGCGAAGCCAAGAAACAACTCGGCGAGATCCTCTCCGCCTTCGAACTCATGGACGGCTCAAGCCAACGCCTCTTCAGCACCGTGTCCGGCACCAAACTGCCCCTCGAAGGCGGACACCCCTTCTACGTCCTCATCGAAACAGCAGGCTCCAACGGCGACCACGACAGCGAGAAACTCGAAGCCTTCCTCGAGCACGTCATGAGCGAAGACATCGTCTCCGACGGCGTAGTCGCGCAGGACGGTGCGCAACAAGGCGAGCTCTGGCGCTGCAGGGAAGGCGTCACGGAGACCCTCGGCCACTGGGGCGGGGTGTACAAGTACGATCTGTCGATCCCGATCGCACAGCTCTACGATCTCGTGACGGAGATGAAGCAGCGCATGGTCGACCGTGACCTCATCGGCGAGGGCAAACCCGTGGTGGATGTCGTGGGGTACGGCCATATGGGAGACGGGAATTTGCATCTCAATATCGCCACGCGCGAGTGGAGTAAGGAGGTGGAGAAGGTGATTGAGCCGTTCGTGTATGAGTGGGTGGGGGAGCGGAATGGGAGTATTAGTGCGGAGCATGGGTTGGGGTTGGCCAAGAAGGATTATGTGGGGTATAGTAAGAGTGGGACTATGTTGAGGTTGATCAAGCAGTTGAAGGATTTGTATGATCCGGTGAGTTTGCTTTGTTTCGATCCGAGTGAGGAGAGGAGAGATGTGCTAACAAGAGGATAGAATGGGATTATGAATCCGTACAAGTATATCTAGACGGCGGTTGAGGTGAGGGATGAAGAGGAGGGGCAGGCGACTATGGAGGACTGTACATAGGTTGTGTATATGATTGGACATGATTGCGGAGGGATAATGACGAGGATAAAAGTCAAGTGATTAACAGGTCTATTGAGGAGACTGGTTCTGCCCTATTTGTCATACTAGGGACGATATTACGCTATCCTGAAAAAATGAAGTCTTGACATGCTCACAGTACGCACAGTCCTAGTGCATTGATTCTGCCCGCACAGCTTGTGGTTGATGTTGTAGTGGAGCTGCTTCGAGTGCTTGAGAACGACGTAATGAGAGTGCTTGAGGACGATGTTGCCGATACACTTGAGGAAGTCGGACGGCTGCTTGATGTGGAGGTAGCAGATGATGAGGAGGAGGATGGGGAGGTCGATGTAGTCGTCGTAGTGGTAGTTGTCAAAGTTGTTGAGATCAGAGCGGATGAGGATGATGACGTCGAAGATGGGCTGGATGAGCTTGTTGTGGTCGTCGTTGTTGTAGTCGTAGTAGGTGGGATAGGGGAAGAGGAGGATGATGAGGTAGTCGAGGTGGGTGTGGTTGTAGTAGTTGTCCAGGTCGTTGAGACGGAGAGAGGTGGGGATGCTGATGTCGATGAGAAGCTAAATGTACTTGTTGGACTCGTTGTCGTTGTAGTTGTAGTAGGTGGGATCGGCGAAGATGAAGAAGACGAGGTAGTTGACGTGGTCGTACTCGTCGTGGTTGTAGTCGTGGTAGATGGGATAGAGGAAGAAGAATACGAGGAGGAAGTCGAGGTGGTTGTGGTCGTGGTGGTCGTGGTGGTCGTTAAGGTCGTCGAGACAGACAGCGATGAGGACGCTAATGTTGATGAGAAACTGGATGTACTTGTACTGGTTGTTGTTGTTGTAGTCGTGGTGGGTAGGATCGGGGAAGAGGAAGAGGACGAAGTGGTTGATGTAGTCGTGGTCGTCGTGGTTGTCAAGGTCGTCAAAATAGGGCTCGAAAAGTTTAAGGAAGAGGATGAGCTTGTGGCAGTTGTCGTCGTGGTTGTACTGGGCGCGACCGACAGAGAAGGCGATGAAGAAGTGGATGTAGTAGAAGAAGAAGGACCGGATAAAGGCGTTGAAGTGACAGATGAGCTGCTTGGAAGGGTTGCACTTGTTGTCGTTGTCGTTGAGGTTAGGGCGGAGGAAGTTGAGGAAGTCAGTGTGTTTGCCGTAGTAGTCGTAGTAATTGTAGTAGGCGAGATGGACGGAGGGAACGAGGAAGAGGAGGCGGAGATACTAGAGGAAGAGGAGGCGGAGATACTAGAGGAAGGGGAGGCGGAGATACTAGAGGAAGAGGAGGCGGAGATTCTAGAGGAAAAGAAGGTGGAAAACGAAGTCGACGTCATGGACGAAGAGCTTGAAGTGATTACTGATGTTGTGGTGGTCGGGTATATTGAGACAAGGGGCGAAGAAGTTGGGGAACTCGAGGTGCTTGTCGTCGTCGTAGTTGCTGTAGCTGGCGAGAGCGAGGAAGAGGAAGCAGAGGAGACCCCAGATGAGGAGAGAAAGGATGACGGAGTCAAAAGAACGGATGAGGGAATCGAAGTACTGGGGGCAGTAGAAATTGTCAAGATAGTCGAAGCAGGTGGCGAAGAGGGTGAGGAAGTTGACGAGGTAGAGGGTGTGCTTGCCGTGCTTGTTTCGGCGAGTGACTGTATGGAGAGCGAGAGGGACGGAGAGGACGAAATTGTCAAGGTAGGAGGTGAAGTATTCGAGGATGGCGTCGTACTGGTCGTGCTTGTTGTCGCGGTCGTATCAGGTGAGGATGAGAGTGCAGGGGTAGAAGAGGACGAGCCTGACGATGACGACAGAGCCATGGAGCTTGACGCTGTTGACGCTGTTGACGTGGCTGTCGTCAAGGGATCCAAGCTGGGTGCTGATGACAGTGATATCGACAAGGGAGAAGCTGTACTCGACGAGAGGCTCGAAGATACAGTTGTGCTTGATGATGTGGTCGGTGTGGTTGTGCTTGACGATGTATCGGAGGACGTACTCGAAGACGTGCTCGGAGACGTGCTCGAAGATGTGTTGGAAGAGGTGGTCGAAGATATGCTAGAAGAGATGGTCGAAGATATGCTCGGGAATGTGCTTGTAGTTGTGCTTGGAGCTGCGATCGCTGCAGTCATCGTACTCGAAGACGTGCTCGTAGTGGTCGGAACAGTGTTTGTCAAAGACGGAAATGAAGACGAAGAGAAGGAGACCGAGTCCAGAGAGGAAGAGATCAGTATCGAGATCGAGGAGATAGAAGTGGAGAGGGAGGAGGAAGATGAGTCGGGTGGAGATGAATGAATCTCTCGAGATGACGTGGTGACTGAGGTTGTCAGACTCGTCAAGATGGCGCTCGACGATGGAGTTGAGATAGAGCTCGATGAGAAGCTCAAGCTTGAGGTTGACGTAGACGGTGCGCCAGTGGAAGAGGGTTGTGAGGTGGGTGATGCGGAAGCATTTGAAGACCTCGTCGCCGACGTTATTGTAGTCGTCGTTTCACTTGTAAAGACTGAAGAAAATGATGAGCTTTGTGCGCTCAAAGAAGTGCTCGAAGGGCTGCTCGATGGACTGATCAAAAGACCGCTGGAGAGAAGGTTCAGAGTACTGCTGGGTAAATTGCTCGAGAGACTGCTGAAGACGCTGCTCAAAGTAGTGCCTACGGTACTGCTCGAAGTAGTGGCGAAGAGGCTGCTTGAAGTGTTGCCCGGAATACTGCTGGAATGACTGCTGCTCGACGGATCGCTGCTCGATGAATTGCTGCTTGATGCACTGCTGCTTGGTGAGCTAATACTTGACAGAATGCTGGTCAAAGAGCCGCTGTTCGAAGAAGCGCTGGTCAACGGAGTGGATGAGAGAGCACTGTTGGACGAGTCGCTGGTTGGAGGATTGCTGCTTGAAGGAGAGCTGCTTGGTAGCGTCCCGCTTGATAATTCCGTACTGGACGAAACGCTACTCGACAAAGTTCTTCCTACTGAGTCGCTACTTGGGAGCGTGCTACTTGACTGACTACTGGTCGAAGGGCTGACGCTCGCCGGACTGCTGCTTGAAGTACTTTCACTGGAAGTAGAGCTGCTTGAAGGGCTACCAGTCGACGGACTACTGCCTGGTGGAATACTGCTCGAAGGACTGCCGCTCGAAGAACTACTACTTGACTGATCGCTGAACGAGTCTTTTGAAGAGGTGGACGTACTTTGGGTAGTTGTGGTCGTTGTTATCTCGGGAGATGGCAACAGAGAAGAGGACGAAGGCGAGGACGGATGCAATGCTGCTGTCGAGATCGCAGTCGTCAAATCCGTCAAGGTTGAGGAGGGAGGAGGATTTAATGAGGAGCTAGAAAAAGAGCTAGATGTACTTGTCGTGGTTGTTGTGATTATCGCCAAAGAGTATGACGTGGATGAAGCCGAGGAGGTTGATACAGAACTTGAAGGTGTTGATGTAGGCTCTGCCGTGGAGCTTGTCGAGATTCCGAGAAATGATTCAATTGAGAAGGCACTGTATGTGCTCCCAAGTGATGTGCTCGACGTTGTCAATACACCCAGAAGTGATGACGAAGAACTGATACTTGTA
Organism: Elsinoe arachidis; assembly: GCA_013372555.1. Taxonomy (NCBI): domain Eukaryota; kingdom Fungi; phylum Ascomycota; class Dothideomycetes; order Myriangiales; family Elsinoaceae; genus Elsinoe; species Elsinoe arachidis. The sequence continues at coordinate 2,223,469 of JAAPAX010000007.1, read as the reverse complement.
GCAGATGTGCTTGTCGATGAAGACGCAGTCGTCGAGATCACTGGCATGTCTGAGGATGTGAAGCTTGAGAATGAGCTAAACGTGCTCGTTGTACTTGCGCTAGCTACAGTCGTTCCTGGCTGAAATGACAAGAAATTATCTGTGCTGCTCGATGTAGTAGTGCTCAGTGTCAAGGTCGTCGAGGACTGGTCCAAGGTCATAGAGCTCACTAAATTTGACTCAGATATCATGCTTGCTGATGTTTGCAACGAGATTGTGGAAGCTGAGCCTGATGCGCTCGAAGAGGCTGTAGAAAAGGTGGTGGAATCCAAAGAAGCTAGAGATGAGAGAATGCTTGACAAGGAGCTGAACGGAGTACTGGTCGTACTTGTCGTAGTGGTGGAAATTACAACATCAGGTTCGGAAGAAGAGAGGATGCTGCTTGTTGTGCTAGAGATGATGATGTCTGTGGTTGTTCGCTGTGATCCTGAATCCAGACTACTTGTTGTACCGGAATCAGGAGCGGAACTCGAGAGAGAATCATATACGACAGACATTGAAATGCTCGACCCACTTGTGCTTGTAGACACTTCTGAGGAAAGCGGTGATGACGGCGGACTGCTCGGATATGATGTGCTGATGGCAGACGATGACGTCGCAAGTGGAGAGAGCAAGCCACTGCTAGTCGTCGCCATCGTGGTTATCGGAGAGAGCGCCAAGCTGCTGGATGCGCTGAATGACTCCATGCTACTCACTGGTAGGATTGTGGTGGGAAAAAGCGAGGATGACAGATCCGTCAGACTGGAGGCGACGTTGCTCGAGCTTAGGAACGAATCTGAGGATCTAGTCATGCTTCTAGTGGCAACTGAAGAGGCAGACCAGGAAGCGCCTGTTGGGATCGTACTGCCAGAAGTCGTTGGCAGCACAGGTGAGAAGCCATCGTCCGCGCTGTTCATGGTCGGGCTCGTGGCAGTGCCTTCGGATGTAGAAGTGTCCGAAGTCACTGTGGACAATACCACGGCGGACGTCACTGATATCAACAAGCTGCTCGAAGTGGAGATTGTGGTATCGAGAGATGATTCCGGGCGGCTCGTGGTCAATGGCTGAGTTGGATCGCTCGTAGTTGTTTCCGGCAGTGGCGAAGACGAGATGCTAGAACTGCTGGTCTCCAAGATCAAGGATGCAGACACCGCAGATGAGGCCTGTTTGTCCGTTGAATCTGTACTGTCGGATGTGCTTGACGGCGGCGAAGTCGAAGCGATACTACTGGTTGCGCTCGAAGATAATGAAAGGAAACTCAGATTACTTGTGTCGGTCGTTGATGAGACCGGACTGTCAATCGTGGTCGAGCTTGCCAGCGTCAAAGTCAGAGGCAAGGAGTACGAGCTACTGGTCAAGCTGATGAAATTGGATGTGCTTGCGGCTGACTCTGGCAAGGTCGAGTTGCTTGACAGTGTAGAATGTGGAGTGGACGCGGTACCTGCAGGTGAAATTGACAGCAACGGCGAAATCGATGAGCTCAGCAAAGTGCTGTATGTGCTGGAGATAGAAGTAGCGAGGACGGTCTGACTCTGATCCGACTCAGTGGGACCGGTAGATACGCTATCCAGACCACTCAGCGGGCTACTAGCAGGCTCAATTATCGGAATGCTAGACACTGCAGGCGAGCTATCTGCAGAATACGAACCAGACGAGCCGCTAGGATACCCGCTGAGAGTGCTGCTGCGCTGGATGTCGAGTGAGCTGCCAGATGTGATATCTGTTGAAGGAAGGGCAGACGAAGGCCTTAGTGAAGGCTCGGTCGATAAGCCAGTGAGCGACACGGTGGAAGATGCGGTGATCGTCATAGATAGCGATGAGCTCGACAAGATAGACGAAAGGATGGCCGCATCACTCGATAGTATCATACTTTCTGCACTTGAGGCCGGCATGGTAAATGTGCTGCTGCTGATCAAATCGGTTGTCGTCAGGAGTGATGTCGCCGATGCGGCTGACGATGAGACGTCCGAGGAAGAGGTCTGTGTCGAGACTGTGTCCGCCAAGATAGTCTCGGTAGGAGTAGAACTGCTCGCTAAATCCTCAGATAGCGAGCTCAGCATACTGCTGGATGGCACACCGCTAATCCTATCTGTCGAGCTATCATCGGAGCTGTAAGATATGCTGCTGGAGAAGCCGCTCAGGTATATATTGGAGGCCGCTGTCAATGAGCCTGTGAAACTCATGGTAGATGCATTGCCAGAGGTTGTTTGTTGGCGCCCCGTCGCAAAACTGATTGTGCTGCTGCTGGAGGTGCTTAAGGGGCCAGGCTCCGGAGATGTAGCAACCTGGAAAGCACTCGAGCTTGCCAGGGAGTCCACCGAGACACTGGTAGGCAAATTGGTGGATGCAGACCCATGTATGTCACTCGCACTTGTGCTGTCTATTGTCGATCCTGTGATACCCGCCAGGCTATCTGAGAGGCTGCTTGATTGGTCTGTCATTTGTGTTGCGATAATCTCGCTGGTCAAAGTGCTAGAGGTTGCGGATGATGCGACAGAGAAATCAGATGCGAGACTGCTTAAGCTTGTCACTGTACTGGTTATGGTACCATCCAGACTGCTCCGGGTCTCGCCTGATGAGCTCTGAGGGAAGGAATCAACTGCGGTAGTCAAGCTGATTGTGGATGTGCTTAGTCCAGGAACAAAAAGACTGGAGGCGAAATAGAGTGTGCTTGAGCTGGGACTTTCATTGGGCGTGACTGTAGACGAGCTTTCGGAGGAATCACTGGTGGGAGTGCTTAAGAAGCCACCGGTAGAGGTATCAGAGGTCCCAGCGGGCGGGTCCATAGACGAGTTGAGGGCCGTATCGCTCGATAGACTTGTCATTGTCATGCTTGCCGAGATAACCATTGAAGGGCTAGACGCAGCATTAGGGAAGCTGTCATTGGAGCTTCCAGACAGAAAGGGCGATGTAAGCGTTACAGGAGGCGATACAGTGTTAGACATGCTAATTGAAGCGAATGTGATGGTCGCCGATTGCAGAGCGGAGTTGGATGAAATATCAGTCACTGTTCCAAGTGAAGGTTTGGTGGGCAGCAAGGAGATGGAACCTTGAGCGACAGACGAGGGATCTTGCGAAGAAAGTGAAGCCGTCGCAGTCGCACTATTCGTACCAATCAAGGAAGGTAGCACCGACGTATCGTTGCTACTAGCAAGATATCCAGATCGTGGGCCCGATGTAATGGTTATAGGGACGCCGGTGCCGCTGTTCGGCCCGCTCGTCGATATTGAGCTACCAGATAAGGTCGCATCTACGGTCACGCTCCCAGTGACGGAATCTGGAAGCGAGTCGGAGGTACGCGAATCGGAGCCGAGCGAGGTGGACCCTAGGTTCGTGACGGAAGTCAATTGATCAGCCAGCGAGGGATCAAAGCTGGTGGAGGAATTGTGCAACGAGACCGTCAAAGACTGGTCCGGAAGCGGGTCGCCGAACGAAGTAGAAGCTGAGCTGCTGAGCGAGCTGGAAAATGTACCCGTAGACATGGTCATCGAGAGACCGGGCAAAGAGCTGGCTGCTTCGTTTGACGACGAGGTGAAGTCCGAGCTTGCTAGTGAGCCAGGCGCTAAGCTTATGCTGGGACCTGGAGTGGCTGTCTCGATGCTCGATGGCAATGACGAGCTACCAGGGTATGGATTTGCTGCACCTTGCAAGCTCGACAAAGAGTACTCTTCGCTAGACCCGGGACTGCTTGAAAAGGAGCTGCTGGTCCCTGACATTTCACTCGCCAAAGACGTTGCCAGGTCAAGCGGCGATCCATACGACAAGTCCGAGGACAACATGTCGCTGGAGGAATCCAAGGACAGCAGAGGAGACGAGGCAATCGGAAGGTCGGTCCCTGTCAGCGCGGTGATAGTGATCGTGGAAGGGGAGAAAGTCGGCGAAGCCATGCGGGATGATTCTAGAGTGGTTCGTGGTGCTATTGTCGACGTAGCGCCAGTCGACGCAAGGCCAGCGGTACTGAATGGTGGTTCTGACGACGTGGTAAGCTGCGTTCCTATTTCCGAGGGAAGCGTTCCAGAAGATGGACTCGGAGACGCGAGCGAAGATGAGTGAGGACTCCTTGGAGACAGCATGGATCCGTCTCCACTGCTCCCATCGGGGGTTACTGAAGAGACTAAGTCAGGTCGGACGCCATCAGAAGTCGGGATTGTTTCCGAAGGAGATGGAAAAGTCGAGAGAAACATGAATTGGGAGTTGCTTGACGAGGGTGTGCCAGGCTGGGTGGACTGATCGGTACCGGAAATTTCTTGATTGCTGCTGCTGTCCACAGAAGCCGAATCTAGGGGGGTTGGCACAGATGTCGGTATCTCGGTGGCTGATGTGGGCTGCGGATCAAGTACTTGAGTGGACAAAAGCGTCGATGCATAGTACGTCTGCGGCAACGACGCTTCGGGTGAGGATATGTTCGGCGCTTCATCCGACATCGCGACCTCGATGGAGGTAAAAGTGGCATCCTGCGAGGTGCTTGTTGAAGGTATGAGTCCATTGCTTCCACCCGAAGTGGTTTCACTGCTATCAGTAGTCCCTACAATGTCTGTAGACAAGAATGTGTCGCTACTTGTGCTAATGATTTGACCAGTGGAAGCAGGTGTATGTAGCGTAGTGCTTGTATAAGAGATCGACGCTCGTGTAGAAGTTGCTTCTTCATACGCTGGTGTTCCGGACGACTCGAGTGTCGTTGGCAAGGTTATGGACACCGGCAACGATGTGGGGAGTGGCAGTGAAGAGTCAGCCTCTGAGGATGCGCCCGGATCAGACAATAGTGGGGGTAAGTCAGCGTTTGTAGAGGTAGGCAATGTGTCCGACTCTTCTGTGAAAGGCTGCGAAGTCTTTCCGCCTACTGGTCCACTTGTAAGACTGAGGTCTGATGTCGTGGTGGATGAAGTCGCTGGGATTGTGTCATCGTGTTCGGCCGTGCCCGTCACAGTGATGTAGACTGTGACAAGAGGAGGACCACATATCCAACCTGACAGTTTTAGCTGGAAGCGTTCAGATGCACAGTTGGGTCACTTACTTGACGATGTTGCCTGACCATGGGCGATCCCACACAACACGGATACCCCAAAGAGCAGCACACGCAATCGCATACCCACGGTGAGTCCCGTAAGAAGACATGAGTGAACTGCATATACATTTTCTGCCCATGAAATTTACACATTGGGACCATGGTAACCCAGAATTCCTCGCCCACTGGGCTTCAACCCCAATATTTGTGCAAGTCAAGGACTAGCGCACGAATGAGATTGACCTGACGTGAGCTTGCGTATGGAGCTAGACCCATACGTCGCATTCGATGTGCGAGACGCTGACCCTGTGTCGACCATCGAGGGAGTAGATCCAATCATGTTGTGTTCGGTGGCTAATTGCACTCGCGAGCACAGAGACCTCATTCCTTTCACATGCTCCATATGGCTCCGTTACTCCTAGCTTGGATAGGTATGGTCCAGCAACAGACTCGTATGGTCGGTATTCAAGCTTTCTTCAGAGCAAGCAAGGGATACCCCTGGAGGCGTTCGTGGGCGCTGTTAGCGTCTCGCTTAGATGCTTGTCATGCCAATCTCTTTCATTCCAGAATACGTCTGGCGACGTTTTGAAAAAGTGGATGCAGTGAGCAGAATTTGTACTTCGAAGCAAGGGAGGCATCGTTGGTCAGTGTGGTCAAGCTTGCCGACGACGCCATGTCTTGTCCAGCAACGACTGTGCCTTGGGGGTATTCCGGAATTTTCCCTTCCTCTATCAGTGCAGTGAATGCAGGGTCGATTGGGACGCTGCCGAGGAAGTCGATATCGAATTCTTGTGCCATGATCTGGCCTCCTCCTTTGGAGAAGACGTTCGTACATTCTGCGCAATTGGGGCAGACAAATCCAGCCATGTTTTCCACGACACCAATGATGTCGACACCTGTCTTCCTGCAGAAATTAATCTCCTTTTTGACGTCCGAGATGGAAATGGCTTGTGGTGTTGTCACAATCACGGCGCCGGCCATTTGCTCCGGTGCGGCCTGTTGAAGCAGGGTCTCGACCAGAGAAATGTGCTCGTCAGATGTGCCTGGCGGAGTATCAATAAGCAGATAGTCCAGCTTGCCCCAAAGCACATCGGTCAGGAATTGTCTGATCATTGCGGTCTTCTTTGGACCTCGCCAGACCACTGCGTCCCCCTTCGTGCCCAAGAGAAATCCCAGTGACATGCAGTGCAGCGAGCCGGTCTGGACAAGAGAAGCTCCATTTGAGCCTTTTGCCCCGTTTTCGACATTGCCCGATTCCACAACAGGCACAGGCAACCAGCCACCAGGTGCTTGCCGGACTTTGGATGTCTCAATACCCAGAAATCGAGGCATAGACGGGCCGGTCAAGTCCACATCCAGGACCCCGACCGATTTACCTTCCAGACATAATGATAGCGCTAGCTGTGTGGTGACACTAGATTTGCCGACACCTCCCTTGCCGGAGAGTACGAGGACTATCTTGTTGACTCCAGATAGCGACATTCTGAAAGCAGATGCACAAGTGTTGTCCTTGTTGATGCTATGATCGATTTTCTAACAGCTTTATAAACAGATTATCATTGTGAGAGTATAGATTGGATGAAAAGAGAAGACCTTGTCACAGTAGATTATCAATCATGAACAAACCTCGATAGCCGCCACAGCCGCGGAGCGACGTCGGACGCGCCAAGGACGATGGTGTCGATCGCAAATTTTTGCTTTTCGAGAACCATCAATTGTGACCATCGCAGCAAGACGTAGGTTGCTCAAATACAGCCTATCATCACGCAGATTTATACCACAGTAGTATCAAGATGGCGATGCCCATGGGTGGTGGGTTGATGGGCGGACGTCCTGGTCTTTCGGCAGAGGACCTTCAGCAACAACAGATACAGAAATACGTGAGGCTTTTCCATCCATCTGTGTCTGGGGAATGCTAAACATCATGGGACAGATAGTAATGGGTGCTGAATCATGTGCATTCAAGACCGGCATGTCCGGCGTCATGGGCTTCGGTCTTGGTGGAGCATTTGGACTGTTCATGTCGAGTGTATGTCACGATGCTTGGCATATCAGCATGCCGTGCCTATGCTGACATCTTATCACAGATGCGGTACGATACACCGATGACACCTCAAGGTCAAGAGATCTCCAAATTGCCTGTGAGAGATCAGGTCCGGCAAGGCTTCAAGGAAATGGGTAAGGCTAGTTGGAGCTCTGCCAAAAACTTCAGCAAGGTCGCTTTCTTCTACACCGGCATCGAGTGCGGTATCGAAGGTGTACGTTGTACATTGCGTAGAACGGATGACCAATCTGACTCAACTCGCAGTTACGAGGCAAGAATGAAATGGAGAATAACGTCATAGCCGGCTGTATCACTGGAGCCATCCTTGCCAGGAACGCTGGACCGCAAGCCATGGCTGTAGGAGCTGCTGGATTTGGTGCGTTCGGCGCCGCGATTGAGTGGTATCTGCGGATGGACTCCTACGATGCTTCGAAGGATCCTATCACCTGAGCGAGTGTGGTGATTACGAATACGACCAATCTCAACTCCGAACATCAAGGCACCACATGCACGGCTGGCTCTGTGTATCCGCTGCGAAGCTGAGTGCAGGCTCCCGGACTTTCGCCGCAGCACGATTGCTCAGTCCCGCTTAAGGCGAAATGACGGGTGGAGGAAATATCGTGGCAACTACATCTGGAAGGCTCGAGAAGTTGTGCAGAGCCCATCGCCATCTGGAGCGTCGGTCACAGGCTATTCGACGAGTGACGCATACGACTGATAGAGGGGTGAACCACGAGGTGCCGAACGGACGGGTCAAGATGATCTTGGCCAAGACGATGACATAGATTAAGCATCCGCGTGGCCGGAACTCTTTTGCATACAAAGCATGTACTTGTAGCTGTAAAACAGGCTTTAATTACCCTACCCAAGCCTTTGATGAAGATGATGCGGCTGCTGTCTCTGCTCCATCTCATTTGCCATGTGGGGAAGTCGAGGCAGATCTGGGGGGCCGGCTAAATGTGATTGATTTTATCCAGGAGATCACCTTCTCTTCTTGCAACCACTTCCCTCTGAAAAATATCTGCCCTCATCATATGGCGTTCGCCTACCGTCGATCAACCCTGTCTTGCTTGTCTTGCTTGTCTTGACTTGGTAGGATGCCGACCCATCCGCCCACATCAACCGCGGTACCTGCTCAAGCATTGACAAGCCTTTACCCTGCGCCGGTTATATACGATGTGGCATTTCTTGTATTGCTTGTCGTCCGGCAGATGGGGTGGCGCAAGATGTACGAAAATGCTCCTCTTGTCCGCTGAAAGGTTGATCTATAAAGGTTCAAGGTGGCCTGCAATCCAGTAAGTTCAGCGAGCTATACTTGACGTTCACGCACTCTCTACCTCGAATACCGCCATCATGTTCAAGCTCTTTACATACGCTCTGCTAGCCAGTGCGCCATTGGTCACTGAGGCTTTGCCGAATCAAGATCGCCACAGTCAGAAAGGTCTTGATCAATTATCGAAGAAGGCCGGCAAGCTGTACTTTGGCACTGCTGCGGATATCCCTGGGACAGGCGAATTGCAAGATCAGTACTACATGCAACAGTACAACAACACCAAGGACTTTGGCCAGACTACTCCTGCCAATGCCATGAAGGTAAGCATGCACATCAACCTAATCACGTCCTCAACTAACAACATACTCAGTGGATGTTCACGGAGCCTCAACAAAACGTCTTCAACTTTACCGACGGCGATCTCTTCGTCTCTCTCGCCAAGTCCAACGGAAAGATCCTGCGGTGCCATGCTCTCGTCTGGCATCAACAGGCTCCGGAGTGGGTTACCAACGGTAACTGGACAAAGCCTACGCTGCTCGCAGCCATTGACAACCACGTCCGCAAGACGCTAGCCCACTTTGGCGACAACTGCTACGCATGGGACGTGGTCAACGAGGCTCTTGACGAGGATGGTACCTACCGCAAGTCTCTCTACTACAATGTCACCGGCACAGACTACATCGCCACTGCCTTCCGTGCCGCACAGGAGACCGTGAAGCAGCACAAGCTCAAGGTCAAGCTTTATTACAATGACTACAACATCGAGACTCCCGGCAACAAGTCGTCCTCTGCAGCTCAAATAGTCAAGAACCTCAAGGCACAAGGCATCAAGGTCAACGGCGTCGGACTCCAAAGCCATTTCACCGTCGGCGGCACACCAAGCACCGCCACGCAGAAGACCAACATGGAGAGCTTCACGAAGCTCGGCGTCGAGGTCGCCATCACCGAGCTCGACATCAGAACCACCACCCCTGTCACTGAAGCAGCCAAGCAGCAGCAGGTCTTGGATTATGCGAACACAACCGCTGCCTGTACCCAGGTCGACAAGTGTGTCGGTATCACTCTCTGGGACTTCGTGGATACCTACAGCTGGATCCCAAGCACCTTCCCGGGTCAGGGATATGGATCGCCGTGGTTCCAGGAGGCTGGCGAGAAGACGCCGCTCACAAGGAAGATCGCTTATGATGGTATCGTCACTGGCTTGACGACAGGCAAGAAGCACTAGACACAGACAGGCGCTCTGATGGTAATGAAATGGAATGTACACTATTTTCGACGATGATGGGGCGACCAGCAAACGTGACGTGGAAGCATGTGAAGACGCATGTGAAAGACAGGGCATTCATAAATTTCTTCCTTCATCTGAAATCTCTTTCACCTTCTTTCTTTCTCACATCACTTTTGCATTGGCAGACTACAGCACTACTGTCACCATATCATCAGTGCTCTTAATTTACCGACACCCGGCATCATGGCTGACGACGCTGGCAAGATAGCGACACCATCGGACCAAGCTATTGAGACCATCAAGCTCTGCGAGAATGGGGACGTCATCCTCGTTCCCATTCAGCCGGCAAAAAAGCAGTTCCTAGTCTCGTCTACCGTCCTCGCAAATGCGTCTACTTACTTCCGCGCTATGTTCGGTGGCAAGTTCAGCGAAGCACACGACCTCTCCAGCGCCAATCCGAAGACCGTGCCACTGACAGACGACGAAGCTGTCCCTCTGGAAACGATTCTCCGACTGCTCCACTTCAAGCTGGACATCGAGGACGGTAAGCTGATGACGCCTGCCGAGAGCCCTGCCTTCGCTGTCCTTTGCGACAAGTACGACATCATCCAGCCCCTCAAGCCAGTCATCAACCAGTGGCTCGACTACATCACTCGACAGAACATAGGATTCAAGGATCTCTGCCACGTCATCGAGACCGCCTTGTTCTTCCGCGATAGCCCCCGCTTCATGGCATTGACGGCCAAGATTGTCTTCGTCACGTCAGACTGTTTCATGCCATTGCTCGAAGACGAAACGACACACTTACCTATCTCTGTCATCAGTACGTTCTCTCTCTTCCTCCAAAGCCGAACCAATTCTGACCATCCCAGCCTCCCTCCACAATCTCCGAGAGAAGCACAAACGTTCCGCCCGCACCATCATGGAGAACGTCGTCGAAGGTGTCAAAGCGGTCACCCACTGCCGTTGTTCATTCACCATGGACGCCCAGGAGTCCGCCAGGGTCGTTCTCAGCATCGAAAAGGGACCCCTGAAGACCTCCCTTGCTCGCGTCTCCAGCTTCATCGCGGCTCTGAACGCCGACAATCGCCGCTTGTGCCAGCAAAGGGGAACCTGCGGTTACGGAGTCTCGGAGCTGCAGAAGATCAAGACACAGGCTACGACTGCCGTTCAGGCTATTTCGAAGCAGGAAGGCTTGGCGCTGCCTGAGGAAGAGAAGTGATCAGTTGGTGATGGTCCTCACGATGTCATGCAAAGGCTGGGCAATGAGGCAAGGCGTTAAGGAGAGGTGATTGGAAGCGTTCGTGGTAGGTAATAAGCACATCGGCTCGACTTAGGCCTGATCACAAACCTTTCTCGGAAAGCAGACTCCCCAGCACTGTCTCTCTGATATTCGCCGCCGTGCAGGAAATGAGCACGCAATGAGCGAGGAATCGGTATGGACAGAATATCAGTCGGACGGAAGAGCGAGACTAGATACTCAAGATACCTCGTGATCTGCCACTTCACTTCACTTGTACATGCAGGTCGTGTGTGCGGTCCATCAGTGAATGTCAGTGACACCTTGACTGTTAACAGTTGTGTGAAGGCAGGCAAATTGAAGTTGAGATCTCATTCCTTCTCTCCACGCTTGGTATATATCCTCCCCACCTCTCCCCTGCCCCTTGCTCCCCCTCGCCCTCACTCATAAACTACCACCCCATCCCCATCCCATATAAAACGCCGACGCTGAATACCGAAACCCCAACGTCGGCAACATATAATGAACTTTTGTACTTGTACTTTTTTCTCTCATGCCATGCCTTGAACCCATCCCTAACGCCTCTCACCCATGCATGCAAGTGCTCGTCACCGAATATGCAGATGTCGTTTTTGCGGCGTGCTTTTCCGCCCCGATGAAATCCGAGAATTATTTTTCCGTGGGGAGTTATTCCCGAGCCGTGTTTTTGATGCGCAGCGGTTGTGGCAGCGTGCTTTGGGTCTCATTGAGCTTTTGTAATCTCGTCGGTGTGGTATACCCTTTTGAGCCTGTTGGGTGCGAATTGGTGGTGTGCGCGATAAGCGTCTTTTGCATCATCGTTTGTGTTACACGGTAAGATCCTTTAGGCAAGCCGCAAGATCGAAGGATGAGCTTGTGTAACCTCATGTTCTTGGAGGATGCCCGAGCAATCGCCTCGGACCGGATTTGATGTGGCGCTATTCTTGTGCGACGTCCGGAGTCAAGTCCGCACCTAGCAGCTCCCAACAAAGAAGTTGCCCAGCCCGCCCTCGGGATGTGCGCCTGGGGTCCTCGTTCCGGAGACATAGACTGGAGTACGTCCGGGCGCGGGACTGTTCGTGTTGCTGTCATCTAGATCGTCATCCGCGTCTCCGTTGGCGTCTGTGTCGCCGTCTTCATCCATTTCATCCATCCAAGTGAGGCCATTCGCGCTTTCTTCGACTGGGAAGACTTCGCGCGCGTATTCTTCGATGCCTCTGTAGCCTTCCCACAGTGATCGTGCTTCGTTGGGATATTCGTACTGTGGGCCGAAGTAGGGGGCGCGCTTGTCTCCAAGGACTTCTTGTAGAATTTCGAGATGTTCCCGGTAGCCGGATGGGATGTTGACTGCAATCTTGATGGGGCCGTGGATGTATCGGACGGGCCTGCCGACTCCTCTCGAGAACTTTTTGCAGACTTGTAATGGTGTGAGTCGCTCGAAGGCAAGAATGACTCTGTGACGCGTTAGTGGATACGATCAAGGTCGATAAATTTTGAAAACGTACCTTTGGCCCTTCCACGCCTTTGGACCCATCTTGAAGATTTGTAACAAGGCGGGTCCAACATCATGCTCGGCATCTAACCATGGTAGAGGGTCATTAGGGTGGAATGGTGCCTGCCACGCGAAGCTGCCATCTGTCTGCAGCTCCATCTGGAAGAGCGGATAAGGTAACGATGTGAAGTTGTTGTTGTAGATGCCAGTAATCAGGAAAGTGGATGGTATGCCAATCTGCCGTACGTAGTTCTCGACGGCAAATTTTTGTGCCCACAACGGAAGTGCTTTCCACTCGGGATCGTATATCGAGTGGTCTGGCATGGACGAGTAGACATAATGCTGTACACCGGCTCGCTTGGCTGCATCTGCGCAGGCCTTGCCAATTGCTACCTCGTCTCCCCAGTGGGTCGTGTTGATAAATGCTACTTGTGCGCCTTGGAAGAGCTCGTTCAGGAACGGTACAAGAGTCTTCTTGTTTTGACAGAGATCGCCTTCAACGATTTCGACATTTGGAAGTTCAGCAAGTTCCTCAGCAACAATGCCTTCGCGATTTCTGATCTGTGCGCGCACCCTCCATCCCACCGCAGAAGCTACACGAATGAAAGAAGCAGTCTGTCGGCCAGTCGAGTTGATGGTGACGACAGTCTTTTGAATTTGCGGCATCAGGAGCGGCATGCCACTACGTAAGTTGGCAGCTCAGATGCTTGCCTAATAGCGGGATCTGAGCTTGCGACGAAGGGGGCCGACTGACAAGGCAGAAGTGAAGTATTGACGTGTGCCGAGGATGCGGTTGTTGGTTGGAAGCCTGGGTAAGTGCTGATTCCGTTCAGAGAGGGGTGAGAACCAATTCGTGAAACGAGAGTGGTGCAGGTCAAGAAGCTTTTATGCAATGCCAAGCGTGAGACGTCGAGCCAAACCCTGATGGAACGACAAGCGGTGGTCGCACAGAGAGTTTCGATGATTAATAGTGTCTGCCGGTGAGGGGGATGATCCGGTTGGGCGATGCGGGGAGGCTACTGCAGGTGGGTCGAGGCGAAACGAGGCGGGTCAAAGGTATAAAGTGCGGACGGAGAAGGGAAGAGAGAATTCGACCCAGTTAGCGGTGCAAAGGCCGGCGACGGAGCCGTTCGAAGAAAAAGGCGTTGATATCAGAGGGCGAAAGCGCTGGACGATGGACGGTGAAGGTGGCGCCGGCAGCACGTTCCGACCCCAGCAGCGGCTCCGCGCGCGAGGTGTGGGGTTGAAGGACGATGACGGTCGGAAGTGGTGACGAGAATCTGTATCCTCTTGTATACTGCTGTCGAGCAATCCGATATGGTATATCTAATTCAGGGTGCAGGGCGTCAGGGCTGGGCGACAACGAGATGCAGCCACAAGTGCAGGCGCCAGATTGATGAAAGAGGTCAAAGTTTGCCTGAATGCGGAGGGGAAGTCCTGCAGGTTTTTGCTTTGCTTCCAGACAGGGCTGAAGACGCAAGGATCAGGACGGTGAGCAGGACGATTGCGCGTGAAAGGGAGAAAATGACCACATGGAAGAATTGTGCTTGAACCGTGTTGGCGGGATGGCCTCAGACATTGGCTGGGACCGGTGCAGTAGTTACGAAGAGACGATGTGTCAGAAGAACATGTCGCCGCCCAGTCAAAGTAGCCAGAGAAGCCACTGGTGAGCCCTCGGGCACGGCGCATGGTGACATTGGTCGACGGCAGAGCACGCGGTGGACCAAGAGGCCCCGAAGAGGCCCCCCGAGACGTCTACTCGAACGTTTATACGCTCATTCGTTTACCTAATATTTCATCATCTTTCCCCCCCCAATGCTCATCTCTGGGCCAGTACCGCGCACCAACGAGCAGAGTTTTTTCCAATGAGGCCGAAACTGTCCGCGACACGTGCAACATTTCAAATTTTGCGAACTCCGCTTTGTGTCATGCCGAAACTGAGATGGTGTGTGAACTCCGAGTTATCTCACGGCGGCACAGCACGTCAGAGTACTTAGATATTGCTTTCTCCATCCTTGTCTTTGGAGGCAGATAAATTCATTTGGGATGTGCAGATCAGCGACGATTGACCGCTCATCCCCAGGCGCTCGCAGCTCCAGATCTCGGGAAGGACACGGTTTCAGAGCCTCCCTGATTCTCGACACGTGTCTCTCTTGTGGTTCCTGTGATGTCTGGCTACGATCATGCGGCTCACAATATGGCGTGCAGATTGCAGCGCTCTTCCGTGCTTGGCCTGCACCAAAATTGACCCGGCCGCCGTTTAGCGTGATCCGTTCAGAGTGAGAAATGCGGGGAGAGATGGATCAAGCATGCCCTGTGATGCCATTTTTTGGCGATCGTGGGAGGTGCATCTCCTCGGTACTTTTCGGCTGCCTTTCGACGTTGTATCAAGCTTGCATGTTCACATTGACAGCAAAAACAAGCACAGCTCTTCCATTCAGCATGAAGCTCATGACAACATTCTCGATCGTACTCCCTGTGTAGCTATCTTGTTCAGGCCTGCTGATGACTTCGTATCTCACAATCTCATGTCATTTCCGATAAAGCTATACCTGTGTCGCAGATATTTCACCACCTTTCTGCTCAATAATCTCGATACCATGCAGGTTGCCAGTCGAAGAGGTTTACGATCCCCCAGCTCCCAAAGCCTGCGACAGCCAGCGAGGGTTCCGCGACCCAACAACAATCCACCCGAATCTCATCTCATGGTGTCCAATTCCAGCCCTACATGTGCCCTCCTCGCTCTATCTAGCCCTTTTCGTGCCTTTCCTCTCATCTGTTCTACCTTTTTCTCGACAAACTCTCTTTTCTTGACGGTGAATGGACCATGCTCGCTGGAATGGATGTTTGGCGTCGCTTCCTCGGTCCTAGGATAAGCGAATGCAATACACAATGACGCCGACGAGAAAGAAGCTTCAACTGCTGTCGTGCTCAAGTTCGCTAGCGTGTGCGTGGCAGGACCCAGCAGTCCGACCGAATGGAGGTGCCAACCGACATTGCGAATGTCGTTGGAGAGAGTCTTGATGATGTCCTTGATTGCTCGTCTGTGCTTCTCACGTGCTTGATGGAGGGCATCTACCAAGGTCAGTGACTTTATTCGATATCCATTGCGCTTCTTGTTTCTCACATATGACCTCATACGACATATCGACATTCGATATCGTTTCGGGCTCCAGGAAACATGTGGTGTGCTCCATGATCAGCTTGCGTGTGATGAATCGGAAACGCTCCTCAAACTTGAAAGACCACGCAGTGGCACAGATGCGCAGCAGGTGCAAGGTGTCACGTTCCGCCGCCAGCATCCTTGCAAACCACAACTCCATCGTCGGACTCAGAGTCACTGAACAGGTGCAGTCATACTTGTCGCAGAGCTCCTCCAACGCTGGTCCGTCGAGAAGGTTCATCTGTGAAACATCGCTCTGATGGTAGTGAAGGATAGCGAGAAGGAGCTCGACGGCACGCGGATTGTCCTCTGGCAAGCGGACTTCCTTGGGCGCTTCAGGATCAAGACCTTGTCCCTCGGAAAAGCCGCCAGCGAACATGGCTTTGAAAACAGGGGATGCCGCGCTGAGAATGACTGATGAGATGCGGTACCGCTTGGAGGCATCCGGGCCGGGAATGATGAAGACGTCGCCTTTGCGACAGAAGATGATTGTCTCCATTGTGCTGGCGATATCGACGGAAGGTGTGAGTGCCGACTGAATGAGACGAAGTGTGAAAGTGGGATGAGATGACCATTCGACTTCCTATAATCCTACGGGTGAGCTTTCACATGTCACAGCCGCGTCCAGAAATACGACGTGCACATCTGGCACATGCACAAAGTGAGCGGATGTGGCTGTGGATATTCTTCAATCCGTCTACCTCTATCTATGCTACCCTCCCAAATCCCCATCCCTCTTCCTCCGCTCCCCACCTATCAGGCCGTTATACATCACCCCCCTGGTACTCCAAATAGCATCAAACAAAACACGCTCGCTGATGCGAATGCGATGCAACCAAACCAAAAAGCAGTAACAGAACATGTATGTTCAAGAATCGAATCCCTCTCCCCTTTCCCGTCCCTTCCTTTCGTTCCCTTCACAAAGATGCTCGGCAGGTCACTACGCCCACCTCCCCCTCAACCCCTCCCGCCATCTCCCCCAGAGTCCTTCCTCGACTTGACCGACCATCTCTCCCTCTCCTTCCCTCTTCCTCCCTGGCAACCTCTCCTCGAACAACCTCGTCTTGTACTCTTCCTCCTTCGTCTTCTGCTCCTCGATCAACGCCAATTGACTCTGCTTCTTCCGCAACGTCTTCATGTGCGGGTTCTTCTCGCTCATAGTCAACTTGCCACTTGGACTACGCGTGCCGGAGAGGTTGGAGTTGCTGCTTGCCCTGTGAAGAGAGGGAGACGAAGGGGCAACGAGAGAAGGCGATGTCACGCTTGCGACTCGCTCGGCGCGGCGGCTGGGTGTCATTGGCGCTTTCAGAGGGGAGCCGGTTTCGCTCGCTCGTGACTTTTTTGGTGATGAGACTGGGGAGTTGGCGGCTGATCGAGGAGTCTTTGCCACTCGTAGAGAGGCTAGCTGGGCTGAAGCGATGCGGTTGGGCATGAGTGCGGCGGCGAGTTTGGGGTCTGACTCGAGGCGGGAGAGCATGGCTTTGAGCAGTGCGAATTCCCCTTCTGGATCTTGAGCGTCCAGGGCGGTGAGAGCAGCAGCTGCGTTGGAGAGCAATTGACGAGATGTCGTGGAGGAAGTGGTGGCGAGGACTTCTTGTAAGGCTGGATCGATCACCTTTTGATGCACCCGCCTACCGAGCATAGACTCCTTTGTGCTGGCTTCGACCGGGGCTTTGGGCTTGTCAAGATCTGAAAGCAGAATAGAAGTAAGCGGTGGACGGTTCTCGGTGTCTGAGTCGGGAGGCGTAACCGGATCGGAAGAGGGAAGTGATTGTCGTGGTTGAGCAGGAGCGGGTTGGGCACCCGACGATACTCGTTGAAAAGCCCGGAACGTGGAGGTGGCGTTGCCATATGTGATATCAACCCCCAGCGGTGCTTTTGTCTGGTGACTAACCCGTCGGGCAGTGGGTTGTGAAGTAGATGCTTGACGGGGGACTCGACGTGCTGTTGGTGATGAGATGGTACCTCCCACCCTGAATGCAGTCGATGGTTTGCGCACTGTCGAATGTGCTGTCTTGGGAGTATTGATGGTGGAGCCTCTCGAGACATTACCTGGTGATGATCCCAGTGGCGCCTTCTCTACCGAGAGGTGTTCCATAGCTTCGATCGCTGCGTCCAAGCCCGAGTCCGTGCTGTCCGAGGGTACCCTAGACAGCTTCCGCCGTTTGATGGTGTTTCTCGGCAGGGCTGGCTTCGCCATAGTGGATGGCTTGATTGTGTCGAACACCCAGTCATCCTCGTCCGATGGTGCCGATACGTTTTTCAAGGTCTCCTCGTAGAAGCGAGTCTTATCGGATCTCTCCGTCGTGGTGGTGAGCTTCTGTGCCTTGACGACCAAATCTCGGAGTGCCTCAGTCTTGCCAGCCTTGGTGATGAAGCGGTGCTTGAGTAGTGCCTTTGCTGTTGGTCGACGCTCAGGCTCCTTGTTCAAACATGCTGTGATAAAGTCTTTGAAATCTTTTGACCAGTTCGGACCTTCTAACCGTGGCGGCTTCTCCTTTGGAATTAGGAACAGTACCTTCATCGGATGTACATTGCTGTGCGGTGGTTCTCCTAGTGCAAGCTCGATGGCGGTGATGCCCAGACTCCAAATGTCTGCTTTGAAGTCATAGCCTGCCTCTTGTATTACCTCAGGTGCCATCCAGAAGGGTGTCCCTACAAAGGTCATTCTTTGCGACTTTATGTTAGTCAATTGTGCTGCGACGCCAAAGTCAGCCAGCTTGACATTGCCATTGCTCGACAAGAGCACGTTGGCAGCCTTGATATCTCTGTGAATTTTGCCCGTACTATGAAGGTAGTCGAGACCACTGAGGAGTTCACGCATGACGATGGCGATCTGTGCTTCGTTGAAAGAACCTGGTTTGAGCTGAATGGGTGTCAGCGATGTTCCTCCTTGTGCCAAAACATAAGATTGCCATACCAGATCCAGACATGATCCACCTCCAAGGAACTCCATGACTATCCAGAGTTTTGTGCCTCGAACGAAGCTCGCCTTGTATCTTGTGACCCATTCACTGGAACATGTGCTCAGTAACGATATCTCTTGTTGAATCTCTTGTATGTCATCGTCATTTCCTTCAAGGTCAATCTATGCGGAGTTAGACTCGGTCCAGGGCATCGAAGGACCGATTCGTACATGTTTGATAGCCACGAGCTCGCCAGTCGATCGCTCTATAGCCTTGTAGACGACACCGAAGCTTCCACCTGTGAGCAGTGTCAGTCACTGTCCAGCTATCCGAGTATGTCTTGCATACTGCCCAGCTCCTCCAGCATCTGGTAATCGTCGGCCATGGCGGCCTCGTCGAAAGCCGAAGGCATATTGATCCGGTCAATCGTGCCCGAGAAGCGTAGTATCGAGTAATGGTAATATAGAATGCTCAAACGAAGTCAAGGAATGACAACAGTTGGGCCGATGGCGTCAGAGAGGGTGCGGGCGATTCCATAGCATATAAGAATAGCGATCCGGAGAGGAAGTATGGAACATGTCAGGTCTGCACGGTGACGATCTAGCGCAGTTTCCGGATGGTCGAATGGCCGACAGAAGAGGACCAGTGGGTGGGTATGTACCAATCGGCCAGACATGCGACCTGACTTGAAGACCAATGTTGTTTTCGAGGTTGACATCGCAACAACCGAAAGTCTACCGAGATTTTCAGGTTCTCAGTCACACTTGGCGTTCTGTCCAAATTAGTTAGCCGTCACCACCAAAATATAGACTGCCCTCCAAACTCACTAATTGCTCGTAATTCGTGAAAAATTAAAGCTGAAAAAAGGTATAATAGACCATAAGGCGCTCTAGCAGAAATAGCTAGCTATTATAGCGTGTGTATAATAAGCCTCTATTACTACTAGCTACGTAGCTAGCCAAGAGACGACAGTAGCCTCCTCCACCTCTAAGCAGCCGTTAGAAGAAGCTACGCTGCCGGTAAGGTATTATTAATCCTCCTTCTATATTAGAGCATTAAGAGGCTCTACCTCTAGGTCTACTAATACTACTATTACCGCTACTAGAGGAGGTGTCTCCTCTAGCGGCGGCGGTAGCGGCTACTCCTTCTTCTACTTAACTAGTGTTCTACTCTTTACTGCTGCCGGAGGTTCTCTCTCGATCTCGGCGTAATAGTGTAAGCTTAGAGCGAGAGTTCTCTAACTAGCTACTAAATTAGACTATACTATAGACTCTAAAGCTTAGTACCTTAATCCTCTACTATAACACTTAGTTAGTGTTAGATAGGACAGCGTAATTGCAGTAGATAGAGGTGTATAAGCCTCAAGTTTAAGAGTGCTTTAACTAGAGAGAGGTAGCAAGGTTTAAGTTAAATTCGTTTAAGGTAGTAGCTAAGCTATTATACTATAGCGTATAGAAGGTAGATTACGCTTAAGGATTACTAGATTAGAGTTAGCTTAATAAAGCAATAAGGAGGTAGTCTCTCTAGTATCTAGAAGAGTAAATTACTATAGAAGTTATACTATAATATACTTCTAAAGATCCTCCTTATACTACTCTAAGATCGTCTACTACTATTTAGATACTAGAGAAGCTTTTATAGAGTAAGTAAGTTACTAGTAGCTATAGTTTAAACCACGCTTAACTTATTAATCAGTAGAGGTGTCTAGATAATTATAGCCTTAGCACTAAAAGCGACTATTACTATATTAACTAGAGCACTTAGTGTTATTATAAGATATATAACACTAACTAGCGTAAGTAGGCTAAGGCAATCTCCCGGCAAGAAGCGACTATTAATAAGCCTCCGGAGGTACTAAAAATAAGATTAGTTACTAACGACTAATAGCTAAAGGCTACGAAGGGATTATAGCTAGTTAATTTCACACTTAATCTCGACTACTAGCTTCTATTAAGCTAAGGCATAACTCTAGCTAGTAGAGGAGGTAGTAGAGGTATACTAATAACGCTCGAGATAAGGAGCTCTCCTCTTTAAGAGGAGATAAGTATAGACTAAGCTCTTCGCTCTTACTTTAACTAGCAGAAAGAGGAGGTTTAAAAACTTACTTAGAAGAAGAAGTTAGAGAAGGCTTTTTGCCTCCTTAACAACTAGTATATTAATCTTTATACGTTAAAGACTAAGTCTCTAGAGTAGCTAGTTTCTTAAGGAATTGTTTAAGGAGTTACTAATCGAATAGTCCGTAATATAGAGAAGTAGAAGAGGCACAGAAATAAGCAACTACATAAGTAATAGAAGGAGGTTATAAACTCTTTAAGAGCTTTAATATACCCCCTTCCTAATTAGGAAGAATAATAATATTAAACTTTAATATATACATTTCTAAAGTAACCTTTTGCTGTAGTACTATTATAACTACTTATCCTTACGCACTTAGTAATAAATTGCTCAAATTCAAGATATTTACTACTCTTCTAAAGGCTCTAGTATTACTAGATTATATCCTTTAATTAGCCGAAGTACTCCTCGATCGAATTAAAGTTAGATAAGTAAGGAGGTAGATATATAAGTCTTACGCCGGCGGCATTATATAACTCTATAATCCTCTCTAAACAGTAGAAGAAGGCGTTATCTATAACAAGCACTAACTTAGCTATAGAGAAGCAACTATAAAGAGGTAGTACTTACTCTTTAAGCTAAGTACTATATTAATCCTCGTTAGTAAATCTAGTATAGATCTCTATAGTAAGGACGCTGTCTACTATATAAGCTAGAAGTATATATACTCTTTAGCCTCGATCGTAGCTAATAATCTTAGCTAGAGTTACTCCTTCTAGTAACTAGTCTATCTTATATATACTAACACGCTTATTACAACCGGATTCATCTATAAAGACTAGCTAGTAAGCGGTAAACTTACTTATTACTACCTAGTGCGCATTACGGAGTTCTTGGCACTGCTATATAGCGACTCTCTAAGTAGCCTTCTAACTCTAGTCTATATTCTCTAGAGTATAGTAAATAGTTAGCAAAGAGACTACAACTCTAAAGAGGTCGAATAGGAAGACTGCTATCTCCTTAAGGTACATAGTTAGCTTATGAATAAGAGCTTAGAGAAGTGCTAAAAGCGCTAGAGGGTTAATTAACTACTATAGACTAGTTAGTATATAAGGTAACTCGGCTACTTCGAAGTTACTAATATTCTTCTTATATCGAAGGATAGATCGTCTAGATAAGCTACAAGCATTAGCAATCTGCTAATTAGTAAAGAGGCTAGTGCCGAGTAGCTCTATAGCGTGGCAGCGTTAGTACTAAGAGTAGTAACGAGGTATAGTAGCTAGTATAGTTAGCACTCTATTACACCTTCTCTAGAGCGATATAGGCTTATTACACCAAGTTTCACAGCTTCAAACGACGAATTAGGAGAGTTATGAGCAATCTGGTATGCAGTCTTTATTTTGGTGGTGACGGCTAACTAATTTGGACAGAACGCCAAGTGTGACTGAGAACCTGAAAATCTCGGTATCCGTGCGGGCCATCCCGCATTTCCGCTTCTTGCATCAAGACCTCCCAGAATGCCGGTATTCTTTCGATGCCAACGGCATCAGGATACATGTTCAAGCACTGGTTATCATTGAATACATTCGCACTGATACTCAAATACACATGTCTGCTTCATTGATGGTAAATGTCGCCGTACAAGCGACTTTTCCTGCCACATCAAAAGCAAAGTCTCACATCTATCGCGCTCAGACACCGCGCAGATCATTCTCACGGCGCAACCCAAGCCCATCCTAATTTCCCATGACTTGTGTCGCGGCAGCCATGACTTCACGATGCCCGTTGCCATCTTGAAAATAGTATCGAACGTCCTCCGAAACCGCTAAGCCCTATGACTGCTCTACGTCGGTCTTTTTCCACAGTGTGTACCGCTTTAAGCTGCACGTTGGACTTGGGAGATTGGCACTACAACGCAGCGGGGGATTGTCCAGATACCACTGATATCCATATCAACGAGGACGTCATAGGCGAGTTTGAAACCTCGCCGTCGCTCCGGGAGACTTCTGTCAGGGTCCATGCACTAGGTTTCGTCTCCGGACCATGCCGGTGCCTTGGGACAGATCAGGGTCCTTGCTTCTGTCTACCATCATCCTCTGGTCCTGGTCTGCGGTCTGTTCGGAAAGTCAAGCTCACTCTCCGCCATCCAAGAGGCTTTGAGGAGGCACTTGTTCGTCTAATTTCGTGTTGCCAGGTGCATCTGGCGTCGCCTCGGAGGATCAGCAGACTCCTTTTGCCCATCACGACATCTTCCCTTCGACCTGTCCTTGGTGCCGAAGACGCCTTTCCGGATCTCACACTACCATCATGAGCAGTCTCCAATTCGTGGAACCGCATTGTGTCTTGACCGACTAGTGTGAGTGAACACACCGGCTCTCCAAAGCGGAAGTTCTCGACGTGTGCTGAGATGCCTTGACCAGGAAGATATTCATTGATAATGCAATAGTCTGGTCGGCAGTCGTCTTGATACAGATCCTGACCTATCATCCTGTCCACCACGAACCGCAACTCGTCCGGCATTGCAGGCGCGTGTAGGATTGTCTGCTCTATCTGCTTGCGTTCTTCGCTCGTGCAGCCTTTCGGAGGCATGAGACAGAACGTGCCTCCGAAATGCATGGTCCGTCTGGACAGGTCGGTTCGCCATGTTTGACCATCAAGAAATGCGAGTATCGACTTCTCCTCATCAGTCGTGACAAAGTTGCTGATTATGCTGAGTCCACGAGGGGCCTTGATCGCTACCTCTGTACACCCAAGCTGTGTTGTTGGAAAGGCTTTGATGCTGGCATCTCCAGTCTTACTTTTCTTGACCGACGGTAAGAAGAAATCTTCCAGCGTCCCTCGCTTGCCCATTGGCACTGCGCAGTCTGAACTATGTAAGAATCAAAGACTACATGACTCGATGAATCGATTCCGAACTTTGATGAATGGTCATGCAGATGGCCGTTTGTTTTGAAAGGGTCCAAGCTGTTTGGCGGAGGTGAACCTCATTCCATCGTCATTCTGACCCCGCAGACGGGAACAGATCTCGTTGTAGATCGATCTGAACCTTACAGCTCGATAGCACCGCATGTAGCTAGCTTGACGAGATATCTGCAAGAGCTTGTCACAATTTCAACATGTCTGCCGTTTCTGCTTGACCTTTTTGACTGGCAAGTCCGTGACTTCTGTTTTCCACAATTGAACCTCGTATGGCAGCTTCCTTTAGACACCTTTCTCGCCCAGTCACGCGAGCACGTCAAGTTCAAGCTCACATACTCAGACGATCTTCTCCGTTGACATCTCGTGCAAACTTCTCTTCGAGCTCCGTCAGGATGGCCCAGGAACAACGTCGCGGCGAGGAAACGGAAGGCATCTCAGAGTGGAAGAAGAGAGCTCCGTACCGTGTCCACGAGGACAATGAGACCTTTCCGGTCAAATATGAGGCGAACTGTCACTGCGGTCGTGTCAAGTATCAGCTGTCAAGGGACGAGCCTCTGGATTCCAAACTGTGCCATTGCACCACCTGCCAGACTCAGCATGGTACGTCAAAACTCACACTGTGTGAAATAGTCCTTACTGATATTTTCCAAGCTGCTCCTTTCCAGTGGGCTGCCATTTTCCATAAGGATGATATCAACTTCACCAATGGCCACCATGAGCTCGAGTGGTACGACCCCACCGACAAAAGCATTGAGCACAAGCTGCCATGCAAGGTCCGCTGCTCCTACTGCCACAGTCCTATCATGGATGAAGGACGCAACATGATTCTGCTGTTCCCTAGTCTGGTCCATTTGAAGACCAAAGAAGCGAAAGACAAGTTCAAGCCGAGGTCAGTACAACCTCTCAAGCTTTACCGCGTCCTTTTCTAATGATGAAATAGGCTCCACATGTTCTATGGTCAGCGTGTCATGGACATCCCTGATGGCCTGCCAAAGTGGTCCGGCATCAACGAAGAGAGCGATCTTATTGAGGACAGCCCACCTGAGCTCGTCCGCGAGCATGAGAGGAAGAGGGAAGAGTCTAGAGCCAAAAGAAGAAAGGAGGAAGAGTCGAAGTAGGATAAGTGAGCGACGAGTGTCCTGGACGATGAGATGATGTGACGAAGTATCTGATGAGGAAGCTGGTAGAAGACCGGTGATGGCACAGGGTACAAATCTCGCTAAAGGGCTTATATTACTTGAGGGGTGACTATCTATCGTGAAAATCGGCTAAGTAAAGAGCAACTTAAGGGCCGCTTCCCAAAAGGGTTTAGCGCCGCTGACTTAGCAATTTTTCACGTCAAGCCAAACTTGAGGCCTGTAGTACTACCAGGTTAGAAAGCTCGCTATTGCGCCGATGTAAACGAGTTCGCGAGAGGCTTAACTAGTCGAGAACTAGCTAATTACTTATTATCCTCCTTAAGTCGTTTAGTAGTGTTTTCTTGTGTCCTAGAGTTATAGTCTATAAGTATTAAGGTAGAGTAGTAACTCTCTCTACTAGCTTTAGTAAGCTAATATTATAGCTACCTCTACCTAGGTATTATCCTTATTAATAGCTATAAAAGAGTATAGTCTAATATTCGGAAAAGAGATATACGTGCTAGTACTAGAATAGTATTGTCGATGTACTTATAAAGCTCTATTTAGGAACTATAATAATAATATATAGTACTATTATAAGATTATAATATTATAAAAAGGAGAATACTTAAACGCTTATTAAAGAAAAGAAAGGTAGACTATAGTTCTACTAGTAGCTACACTAGTTATTCTCTGCTATATATAACTACTATAAGGTAGCTAGAGAAAGACTAAGTTAAATATCTATTAAGAATTACTATAGATGTTAGAGTTATACTAATAGAAGAACTTATAGGCTATATTACTACCTATAAGGTCTCTCTAGGTTAATGTTATACTTCGCTATTAGTTCCTATCTCTACTCTGCTATAATCTTAGCTATTAGCTCTAAATAGTCCTTATCTAGTATATCTATTTCCTTCTATACTAGTGTAATATCTCTCTTCGCAAGTCTAAAACCTTTCTCCTAGTTTAGCTCTTTCTTATATATAGAATTAGATATAACTTCGAGGTTTATAAGCTATCTAGATAGATAGGCAATAATAGTAGTATCTTACTCTTTACTCTCTACTATCTTATTCTTAATTACTTCGTTATAGTTAATAACGTTATTGTAAGTCTTCTTCTAACTTATAATCTACTAGTCTTTCTCTATTAAGAGAGTAATAAGTCTAGTATTCTCGTCGTTTAGCTTCTTATATTACTTAGTCTACTTTGTCTATTGTAATGCCTATACCTTTCTAAGAGTCTTTAGAGTTAAGGTAAGTGTCTTATTCTTGTTCCCGACTATATCGAGCTTGTCTATTAGCTATTAGACCTGCTCTTTCCTTATAATAGTATTCTCGTAGGCCTTGTTATACTCTAGGTTATATGTCTCTTAGTAGGCTTATATATCGTTAATAGACTTTATAAAGAGAGTAATAGTATTCTTATTCTTCTTGTCTAGTTAACCTATCTCTAATTTTCTAATTGCTTATACCGATAGTTCTTTATCTCTAATTAGCTACTTTTATAGCTTAGATATAGTACCTATATTAAGGTTCTAGTCTAGCTTTAACAACTCCGCTAGTGTACTATTAGCTACCTTAATATCGAAAGTCTTTCTTGTCTACTATCTCGTCTTTAGGTCGTTACCCTAGACTAGTAATCCTTCGTGTCTTCTCTACCTCTTTACTCTATTATTCTTGTACGTAATCGAGTTATAAAACTTCTATAGACTCTAGCTATTCTTGTTTTCGTAAAGGATAGTCTAAAACTCCTTAGAGATACTAAACTACTTAGGGTCGATACGAGACTAGTAATAGACTACGAGGATATTACTATAGAAGTTAGTATAGTCGTAGAAGTGTTCTAGGATATAGGTTCTAGTTAGCTATCCTTAATAGCTATGTCCGAATAGAGGTTCGTAAATAGTCTAAGCTAATTCCTTAAGCTTCTTTTCGAGAATAAGAGTATAAAGTTCCTTATATTTACTTAGAGGTAGGTAGTCTAGGAAGTCGGGTTATAGCTTGTCTATAGCATGCTTTATATTAGTCTTACGTAGGCGATCGCTAGTAGATGCTTTTCTCTTAGTGCTATACTTAGTGATTTTAGCTAATTCTATAACTAGATACTCCTCTAGGGTATAGATAGGAGCTTAAATATTCTTTACTTCTTTTAGTCTATCTCTTCTATACTTTACTAGAGAAGTAACATCTATATCCTCTTTAACATCTACCTTGTCTTCTATGTCTACTCGAGCTAGAGTCTTACTTATCTTCTTAATCTTCGAAGTCTTACTCTTTAGTATCTTCTTAAGTATCGTAGTCTTAGTCTATCTCGCCTACTTCTCTTTGTTATCGGCCTACCTATTAATCCTGTCTAGTACCTCTAGGAGTTATAGATTGTCTATCTTTATTTACCTAAAGTAGTCTTCTTCTTCGCTAAAATAGACTCGAGGCTTATTATTATAGATATACCCCTCGATATTTGCCTTAAGTATATAAGTCTAATCTATAGGCTTACTAAATTCCTTATCTTCTTCCTTCTTCTATATAAGGTAGATCCTTTGCTTTCTAGTCGCCTTCTTCTACACGAGTACTACTTTATATATCTCTTTATTCTCTTCTTTAGATATGTCTTCCTTATCCTCTAAATCTCTAAGATATCTAGGCTAGAAATTACAATCTTCGTTATTAGTGTCTTCTAATTCTTTATAGATATAATCTATAAAGTTAAAGTTAGACTCTAGTCTATTATTACTTAGGTTGTCTATATCCTTATCCCTAGAGACATTAGAGCTATCTATATTGTCTAAGTCTTACTTCTTCTCTCTACTCGAGATGTCTATAATATTTCTCTTCTTACGTAGAGCTAGGTCGATTATATTGTAGTTAATAGAGTTATCTATATAGACTATAAGGTATAGGTTAAAGGCGTCTACTATATCTATATTAGGTCGCAATAGCCGGGTAGCTCCTTTAGTAGAATCCGCTATACTAGGAGGTATATAAATATTACTAAATTGTAAAACTCGCTCTAAACTATAAATTAGAGTCTAGTTATTATATAGTAAACGCTAGAGAATAATGTTATTAGATAGGATTATACTAAAAGGTTATAAGTAGTAAAGTAGAGGTAAATAAAAGAGAAGTAGTTAATGTTAACTTCGCAAGATTAATATATATATCTAAAGCTTTAGTAGCTAATGCCGCTAGTATATAATTCCTTTATATTGCTTAGATTTACTCTATATACTTATAGAGTCTATCTCTTATAGTCTATAAGTTTACTAGTCGTGTCTCTATAATCCTCTTATACTCTAGGTCTAGTGTAGTTAAAGAGTTAGAATAGGCACTAGAGTACTAAACTTGTAGATTTACGTATAGTCTATAAGTTATTTTACTAGGCTAGTATAACATTGTCTAGTTCCTCTCTCTCTCTACACTTCTCTTAGATTAGACTTAGGCTAGTTAAGGAGAGCACTAGCGCTCTCTATCGCTAGTATAGAACTTATAGAGTCGTAAGTGCAATAGCTAGTAAGTATTAGACAGTGCTTAAAAATGCTAGATACTAATCTACATTGCTAATATAGGATTAAATAATAACAAAGACATTAATTACTTTTAATTTTATACTAATGCTTATACTTAATAATGTAGAAAGAAGCTACTTAATAAACTCTACTAACTCCGTCGCTAAGTAATTCTACTAAGGCTTCTACCTTCTATAACTCTATACTTTTAGAAATCGAAAAATTTACTAGTAATCTATATTATATAAAGGACATCCCTATCTCTCTCTAAAAAACAAAATAAAAACAAGTAATACTATCTAATCTATATATAGTAGCTCTATATCTCTCTCCTTCTTGTAATTCTTTATACTTAAGAGCTATAGTGCTATACACAAGTTCCGTACTATAGCCTCTATAATAACTACTACTAGGTTAGAAAGAAGCTTAATATTAGATTAAACTATAGAGTATAAGCGAACTCTTTATAGGTATAGATATCTCCTTCTCTAGTAATCTACATTAGGTCTATCTATTAGATTCGAGTCTTTGTGCTCCTACGCCTCTATAGCTTTATTCTTATCTATAGCTTATATATTCTTACTCTTAGAGTAGGTAACCTTCCCCTTTATATACTATATAGTCTAGTTCTTAAGGCTGTCGAGGTAAATATTCCTTAGCTCTTTAAGAGTATAGCCGTCTCTATATACTCTATCTTCTCTTAGGATAAAGACCTTTAGGTTATTAATATAGTGTTAGCTAACCTTCTCTCTAGTTCGTACACTTACGAGAGTAACACTGTTCTTGCTATAACTGTCGACAAGATAAGAGCTAGTCTAATAGAGCTCAAGTTTATAGCCTCTCTAAGTGTCGAGATCTATATAGTATAGTAGTATAAGGTCGCCTAGTTAAGGTTCTTACTATATGTAACTACTCTTACTACTATTGGAGTTATAGACTTTAAGTTTAGCCTTACTAAAGGTATCTCTAATCTCGTTAATCTTGCTAAGCTATTCGTGTATACTAACTACTATCGCATCGATCGCGAGGCTATCGCCGATATGTTCGAGCTCTGCTAATAACTATACCTTAACCTTGTCTATTATATCTAACTCGACCTTTAATTCTTCGTAGCGAGGGGTCTAGCTAAATATAAGCTAAGCTAGTATAAATTCTTTAATTTGCAATACTCGGGAGTTTAGGAAATAAGTAATTAGTCCTACTAATCTATTCTAGTTAATTTTGTTACCGAGCTAATTCTCGATCTCTTTCTATAGACCTGTCTTAAGTAACTAGACGTAGCGTTTAGCGAGTTCTATAGACTATAGAGCTCCTAGAGATGCGAAAATTTAAATTATAAGGATCGACTTAAAGAACTATATAACCTCGTTCTAAAAGTATAATTCATTATTATAGTATATAGTCTATAGCCTCCTAAAGACAGCGAAGATCCTCTTTAGAATTAAGACTATAGTAGTAGTATCTATAATAACTATTAGAGTTATCTAGTAATACCTACTAAAGTAATCTACTACAACGAGGATATAGTAGTACCTCTCTACTAAGGCTAGAGAAATAAGACTAAGGAAATCTATACTAATTATGTCTATAGGAGTAAGTTATAGAACTAGTAAAAGTAAGGCAAATAGTCTTAGAAGTCTAACTATCTAATATAGGAAACAGGACCTATAGTACACTATAATTCTCTCGCTTCGCTTTAGCTAGTAGAACTTGCTAATTATCTTATAGAGCATAAGTTATAACGAGAAGTGTCTATACTTATTATAAAAAGTAGAGAGTATTAGGTTAATCTTCTCTTCTATTAAACATCTACTAATTTCGCTATTGCGTTCTCTATATACAAGCATTAGAGCTCTTCTATTAAGAAGCAAGAACCTACAAGCTTATCGGGTAGCGTATTTATAGTAAGCTATATCGTTTATGCCTTCGTACTAGAGTATAGAGCCGCTAATAAGTAGAGAGACTACGTCTCTATACTAACTACTCTTAGTCTATCGAGAGTATTTATCGAATTCGATAGCGAACTTATAGCTTAAGCTCTTAGCGTTAGAGCCCTTAAGTTACTAGGTAGTAGAAGTAGTAAAGTACTAGTCTTCCTTCTCGTTAAGATCCGCTATACTAATATTCGAGCTAGTAAGCCTAGATAATCTATCTACTATAGAGTTCTTTTTGCTAGGAAGGTAGATAATCTTAAAGTTATATTTAGAAAACCGTAGCTACTATTATAATAGTCTACCTCTCGGGTCTATGTTATTTATAACTATAAGTAAGGCCTAGTTATCTATATACTAGATAAATAGGTATTTGTATCCTATTAATAGCTATTAGTACTTATCTATAGCTAGGAGACTAGCTAATATCTCTCTTTCTATAATGTAATATTTCTACTCCGTATCTAAAAATTTCTATAACATAAATAAGACAATTAGGTAGTTATCTAGATTAGTATCTATTAGAATAGTTATGTCTTAATAACTCTTATCGAGTTATAATAGAACTCCGCCTACTCTAGTATTAGATACGTTAGTAATAAGGTAGTATTAAAGAGTATTACTTTCTCTAGATAACTTGTAGTCTACAATAGCTACCTTCGCTCTTAAGAAAGCTTCGTTAGTAACGTTGTTCTATTCGAAGCTAATAAGCTTTTACTTCTTCCGTGTATATCTCGGAATATTAACTAGCTTATACTTAAGAGTTGTTTTTATAGTAGTACTTAAGTCTACGCGCTCTAGGATTAGAGACAACAACTAAGGTAACATCTAGAGAAATTAGTTAAGGCTAGCTTTATCTATAGGCTACGCTATCTTACTAATAGTTTCGATCTTATTCGAGGTTAGTCTTATCGAGCTAGAGCTAATCTTAAATCTAAGAAGCTTAATCTTATTAGCAAAGAACATTAACTTCGCTAGGTTAAGTATTAACTTTACCTAGGTAACTTACAGGAAATAATAGTTATATAAGAACATAATTATCACGTTAACTAAGATTACTATACTAGCGTTATTGTTAACGAAGTATCCGAATGTTGTATCTAAGCTAATTTTATATAATGCTAGTTCGCTAAATAGTTTAGGAATATACCTAGTAAAGATATTCTTAAGTATAGTATATATAGAGCATGTACTAGTAAGGCCTTAACCTATACGTATATTAGCTAGTTGTCCGTAGACAGAATAAAAGGCTATTTTGTATATATACTTCTACTATACCTTAACTGCCTAGTATCTATTTATAGCGTTAGTACTAAAGTAAACCTTAAAACGGCTTTAGGCTAACTAGTTTCGAATAGGCTCTATATGTAGTATTAGTATATTCTCTTTAATTATAGCGTTATTAATTAGGATATATACGTATACTATTTGTAGTATCCTATTCTATAATGCGAGATAGATTACAAGCTAGATTTAGTCGCTATCTAGGTCGAAGAGGTTACGTAATCTCGGCTTATAGCTTGGGCTTCTAGCTACTCTACCCTCGATATCTCGTATACTTTGTAGACTAGCTTCTCTTCTTCTTTTCTAACTCTCGATATCTTAACGAATAGACGTAATTAACCTCTTATCTTGCTAGTCGTAATTACTATATCGAGAGTTTGTAATTACTACAATCGAGCGATAGAGCTATCGAAATATCTAGTTCTCCTACTACTCGCGCTATCTATAACAACTACTACTTACGAAGAATTAAAGAAGAAGCTATTACAACTGCAGTTCCCGCGTATACTGCTATAGATCCTCGCTACTACTACGTAGGTTAATACCACAATTATAAAGAAGAAGATAATAAGTTAAGTTATAGATAACTCTTAAAGGAAGTAGGCTACTAGCTAAATTTTTAATATTCCCTTTGTTACGTGTTAACTTTTACACTACAAATCATAACTAACCTCGCCGAGTATAGCTCGCTCTAACCCTAGCGATAATCGCTGCTTAAGTAAGATAACCTCTTCTACCGACGACAATAACGAAGTAATCTAGTTAGTCTATTACGACCTTATCGTCCTAAGCAACGCTAACCTCCTTAAGAGGCTATAAGAGACTAATAGTATAAGTACCCTACGCGAGGCCTTCGCTTTTGTTAAGTCTATATATAATAAGTAGGTCGAGGTATATAACTCTATATACTCTAACGCTCTCGACCTACGTAACTAGTTAGACACTACTTAGTCCGAGCTAGATATAGCTAATAATATAGCGGATAACCTTACTATCTAAGCTACGCGCTACCTCGTAGATGTTAGTAAGCTTAAGACCGAGCTAGCTCTATTAAGAGCCGAGATAGAGCGCGCTATACTAGCTTCTTCTATACGAGGTATTACCTTATTAGAGAAGATACCGGACTCTACTATGTTTAGTAGTAGCACTCCGGAGTAGTTCGAGGTCTTTAAGTATTAGATAAAGAGCAAGATACGCGCTAACGTAGACCGCTACCTAACCGAGTTAGCGTAATTCGTATACCTCTACTCCCGTCTTGCCGGAGAAGTATATACCCTCGTTATAGACTCTGCCGGCAATAATACTATCGACGTTAACGTAGGCCTAGCTCTACTAGCCTAGCACTTCGAAGACCCTAACTGTAAGGCTACCGCACGTACTTAGTTCGCTAGCCTCTTCTAGTATAATAGCTCTTTTAACTTCTTTATTAGCGAGTTTAATAGGTATACTCTCTGCGCTAAGATCGCTAACGACGAGTAGCTCTACTAGCTACGCTAGAAGATCTCTAGTGAACTACGCGCTGCCCTTATTAACTTTAATACCGATAACCTTATCGCCTTTATTGCTAAGGCTCGTGCTACTAACTATAACATTTAATAGAGTAACCTTATTACTAAGTGCACTTAGGCCCTACGCTCTGTGCTAGCTATAAGCTACGCTACTAGCGTTCTAACTTACGCTCCTTACTCTACCTCTACTCCTGCTACTTCTCCTACTACCTTCTGTCCTATAGCTAGAGGTGCTCTATAGCCTTTCTACTCTCCTTAGTCTCTTATCTACTACGCTTGCGGAAAGCCTAGTTACATCTCTACTAAGTACATAGCTAGCGCTATAGAGAAGGCTACCTACGCTGCTACTTGCCCTATATATACTATTAGCGCTATAGAGGCCGCCGAGATCTAATAGCTCTAGGACTGCCTAGCCGAGTTAAACAGCTACGTTAATACTAACTCGGCTTATAACATAGATCCGGTTTAGCCTTAGTTCGACCCCGACATAGACTATGAGTTAGCTAACCTATCTAGCTAGGGAAACGACTAGCTAGAGGACGAGTTCTATCCTCTAGCGGAAGAAGAGTAATTCGAGATAGATCCGGAGTTATATAGTTACTAAATAGCGTTATTAGCTACTATATCCCCGCTATTATAACTCCTATCACTATCTACGACCTATATAATCGCGACTGTACTATTACTCTCTAAGCCTTTATCGACACTAGTGCACTTATTAGCGCTGTAGCTAACTATAAGATTCTTAACAAGCTTAAGGAGTTCGGCTGCTCTATAGCATTAGCTAACTCTATCTAGCTTAATGCCTATAATAGTGTTCTAATAGAGCAAGTTACTTACAATATCCCCCTTACTACTACTGTCTCTAGTAAGCTTAATACCCTTATAACCTTCCGGATTATAGATATCGGCCGCTTCGACATTATCCTTAGTCTCGGATAGCTTAAGGCTAACAAGGCTAACATCGACTACGAGCTTAGCTAGGTTACATATAAGGAAGAGCTCTTGCTAGCTGTTGTTAAGCGGCAGCTCCTGTAGCTAATTAAAAGACTAGGTTCTAGATCTAAGCCCGGCTCGGATCTAGGAATTAATCTAGTACAAATCTAGTTTAGCTATAGTTTAGCTCGCGAACTAAAATCTAGTTTAGCTACCGAGTTAGAACCTATTAGTCCCTCTTAGCCGCTAGCCCTTAGGTCGAACTTTAAGCTAGATTAGAAGGAGTTTAAGCTAATCTCTTATAGCTCTTAGTTAATGTATAAGTTCTCTTACGTACCTGCCTACGTAAGTAACGCGAACGATTATATAATAGCCTTTATTAGCACTACTACCTTCGCCTCTTAAGCTAAGCACTATAGCTATAAGGTATTTGCAATCTCCGTGAAGGATATTAAAGATTACTACTGCTTGGCCTCCGAACTAGAACCGGACCCTATAGAAGTTCTACTACTAGAACTACGTAAGTTTATAGACGTCTTCTCTAAAGAGTAATCTAATACCCTTCTAATGCATCGTCCGGATTTCGATAATTATATTATTCTAAAAGATAGCGCTAAGCTACTATATACTAAGCCCTTATGCTACCTATTGCTAGAGGAGCTCGATATAGTAGAGTAGTTTATCTACGAATACCTTAATAAGAGCTTCGTTACTCTAAGCTCTATAAGCTACTTATTGCCTATCCTCTTTGTCTACAAGCCTAACGGAGAGCTCTATCTCTATGTCGATTATTGTAGCCTAAACGAGGTTACTAAGTATAACGTCTACCCGCTACTACTTATCGAGGAAACGCTTACTCGCGTTAGTAAAGCTAAGTAGTTTAGTAAGATTAATATCTATTAAGCCTTCTACTGCCTCCGTAACTCTATCGACTATAAAGACCTTACTATATTCTCTATACGAATAGGTAACTTCAAGTA
This sequence comes from Elsinoe arachidis, assembly GCA_013372555.1. Lineage (NCBI taxonomy): Eukaryota > Fungi > Ascomycota > Dothideomycetes > Myriangiales > Elsinoaceae > Elsinoe > Elsinoe arachidis. The sequence goes on along the minus strand of JAAPAX010000007.1, from coordinate 2,188,837 downwards.
GCTAGTAATGCTCTTTAGCCTTACTAACGCCCTAGCTATGTAGTAGAGGTTTATAAATTACAACTTTGTCGACATACTAGAACGCTTCGTGTCGATCTATCTCGACGACATTCTTATCTATACTAATAGCACTTGCCGAGAGCACGCCGAGCACATTAAGCTAGTACTCTAGTAGCTCCGCGAGCTTAGCCTTAACACTAACATCAAGAAGAGCAAGTTCTATCTAACAGAAGTAAAGTATCTTAGTATTATTATCGGCCGAGATAGAATTTAGATAGACTCTAAGAAGGTAGAAGCGGTTAAGGCCTAGAAGTAGCTAGCTCTCGGTAACACTACTTAGATAAGAAGCTTCGTTAGCTTCTATAGCTATTATTGCTGCTTTATTAAGGGATTTAGCACTATTACTAAGCTATTAAATAACTTGCTCAAGAAGGATACTACACCTTAGAACGACAAATATACTACTACTTTTAACTACATAAAGCATACTATTACTAGTACACTAGTTCTCGTGCACTTTAACTGCGCGAAGTAAATCGTGCTCGAAACGAACACTTCCGACACTACTATCGCTAGCGTCCTATTATAATATAACAACTCCGACGTGCTCCGTCCCGTTACCTTCTTTAGTAAGTCTATAAGCGAGGCTAAGCGCAACTACGCTATCTACGACAAGGAGCTTCTAGCTATTGTTTAAGCCTTCGAGGAGTAGGCCCCTAAGCTAATAAGCGCTTAGTCTAATAAGACTATCTAAGTCCTTACTAATCATTAGTCGCTAATGCACTTTATAAGGACTTAAAAGCTGTTATGTTATTAGGCTAGATAGGCCCTCTACCTTACGTAGTTTAACTTTAAGATTATATATAGGCCTAGAGTAGCTAATAGCAAAGCTAACGCGCTTACTAGGAGAAATAGAGACGTACTACACTCTAAAGAAGACTCTAACCTCTATTAGACGTTACTACTATTAAAGGTGCTCGATTAGTAGATTATCGACGAACTAGATCTAGGTTATATCTAACCTAGATTAGCTACTTAAGCTAAACTAAGGTTAAATAAATCTAGTTTAGCTACCGAACTAAAATCTAGTCTATGATCTAGTTCGTAATCTAGTTCGCTACCTAACCTGCTATCTACCTTAGCTACTAAGCTAGATATCTATATAGTACCTATTTTAGCCTTAGAAGATAAGTAATCCTTGCCCCTTTTCGATAAGGTAGCTAAAGCTAACCTACGTAATAGCGAATTTAAGTTCGTATATAGCATTTACTACATAACTAGCGCCTTCTCTAAATGGAAATAGATACTATCGACAGACGTTAAGATCGACAAGAGTATACTATAGGTTACTAGCTAGCTATTCGTGCCGGAATCTCTAGCTACTAAGGTGATTTAGTAGGTATATAGCTTAAAGGACTACGCTTACGCTAGCGCCGCGAAGACAGTAGCTATAATTAAGACTACTTTCTACATCCCGAAGTGTAATAGCCTCGTTAAGAGATTTGTTACTAATTACTACAACTACAAGCGCTCTAAGGCTTACTACGGCCTACTCCCTAGCCTCCTATCGCCGCTCCTAATACCTTAAAGGCCTTAGTAGCATATTACTATAGATTTCGTTACCGAATTACTACTCGTTAACGGCTATAACGCTATACTCTACGTAGTCGACTACCTATCTAAGGAGTACTACCTTATCTCCTATTTCTCCGGAGATAAAGGTATATTAGCCTACAAGACCGCTAAGCTACTATTCTTGCACGTTTAGAAGCTACATAGATTACTAAATACTATTACCTCGGATCGAGAACCTTAATTCGTAAGTGACGTATAGAAGCGACTCTACTAAATCTTAAAGATTACGTCTAAGCTGTCTACTACTATACACCTACAAACGGACAGCTAGTTAGAGGTTACTAACTACAATTTTAAGTAGGTTATCTACGCCTACGCCTACTAGTACACTAATTGGCCTCTTATCCTCTCTATAGCCGAGTTCTCCGCTAACGTTAACTTCTCCGAAAGTACTAAACTATTACTATTCGAAGTAACAAGAGAGTATAACTCGAGGATAAGCTTCTAACCTCCTAAGGAGCTAGGCTCGACCCGAGCAAAGCTAAACGAGGCTACTATCTGCGTACTAGCTAAACAGATAGAGAACGCCTATAAAATCGCTTAAGAGAACCTTGTAAGAGCTTAATTACATATAGTAGAGTAAGCTAATAGGAAGTAATTACCTATAGAGTTCGAGGTTAGCGACCGAGTATAGTTATTAACGAAGAACCTTCGACTCTATAGCAACTCTAAGCTACTACCAAAAAGGGTTAGTCTATATAAGATCCTTAAGAAGCGCTCGGCGCTATTATATAAGCTTAAGCTGCCGATTGCTCTATAACGGATTTACTCTATGTTTTACACCGACCTCCTTACTAAGTACCCCGATAACTCTCTACTAGGCTAAGCCTTCGAAGAGCTCTCTCCTATAGAGGTTAAAGGTAAGGAGAAGTATAAAGTCGATAACGTCGTCGATGTAAAGAAGCTACGAAATAGACTAGTTGCTTGTATAAGCTAGAAGGGCTATCTAGAGGACCTAATATAGTATCTAATCGACAACCTTAAAGGAGTAGCTAACGTGCTACGTAATTACCTAGACTCCTACATAAATAAGCCTCGTCTAAGCTAGATTAACTAACCTATATTATAAGCGTTTAAGAGCAAATGCGCTTAAGAGAGAGGGTAGTAATGCAAGATAGATTATAAGCTAGATTTAGTCGCTATCTAGGTCGAAGAGGTTACGTAATCTCGGCTCGTAGCCTAGGCTTCCGGCCGCTCTACTCTTAATATCTCGTATGCTTTATAGACTAGCTTCTCTTCTTCTTTTCTAACTCTCGATATCTTGACGAATAGACGCAATTAACCTCTTATCTTGCTAGTCGTGATCATTCTACTTCCGTAGATAGTAAGTCTTTATATACTATAGAGAGCCTAGTATATATACTAAGATCTCTTAGTCTATTAGGACTAGTAACACCTCTCGCTAGAACGCTTCTTTCTCTTTGTTAAATATGCTATAGTATATAATAAAAGATTAAACGTCTTTATATATCGGGATATAGTAGACAACTAGGTCTATTACTAGTATAGCTCGAATATCGTTATAGAATAAATCTACCTATATAGCTATTAAGTTTATAACCTTCTACCTCTCTTCTTCGCTTTAAACTATATTACCGACGAGGTTAGAATATTTGTCTATAAGCTCTATCTATTACTTAAGCTACTTAGGCGTTAGCTCTATCTTAATTCTTCTAAATTACTTTAGATATTACTAAGTTAGAAATCTATATATATAGCTAACTCTAAATTCCTTATTCTCCTCTAGATTATCTAGCTCTCTATAATTAATTAGTAGATAGGGATATATCTACTCTTTCTTAAGAATCTCTTTAAGGACTTATGCCTCGAGAGCAAGAGATAAAGAGTATATAAAGTTGATAGGTAACTTAGCCTTAAGAAAGAAAGCCTTCTTACTTCTAGAATAAGGTATTACACTTGTAGGCTATAAACATTCGACCCCTAAGTCTTGTATAGCTTCTAAGGCTACCGGCTTAGGCGTTATAGCTAACTTGTAGCTACTATAGTATTAATAATCTATCGCTCTAGGAAACTCTATTAGTTATAGCTCGCTAACGTAGTCTAGAGCGTAACTAAAGATGTTATCGATTATAAGTACCTTAGAGGCGAGTAGTATATAGTCTTCGTAGATAACTAATACTTTCTTATTTAGCTTATTATAGCAAATTTTGCTTATAAGCTCCTTGTACTTTTCTATTATATAGCGCTTAGTAGCCGGCGCTAGAATAGTAAATAGAATACACTAGGGGAGTAGAGTAGATGCTTAGAATTAGTCGAGAATGCGTATTATAGCATCTATTCTACTAATAATTAGACAATTTTAATTATAGAAGATAATAAAACTTAAGAGTAGCGAAACAGCTCTCATGTACTATTATAATTACTTTATATAGCTAGAATTACTAGCGAGTTTAGACGTTCTTATAAGTCCGATATCTCTATTATCTATAGTAACGCTTATAATTACGTCGAGATAGCGTGCTATATAGTTTACTCTTCTCTAACTTATATAATCTATAGGTAGTACTCTTAGTCTTTAGTCTTCGCTGTCCTATCTAGCTTTAATATCTTTCTTACTTACCTCGCTTAGTTTATAAGCCTTACCGACCTTCTATTACTAGCGAGTAAAGTACTTAGAGCAAGTGTCCTAAAGTGTTAATACTACTACTATAGTCGAGACTCTAGTCTCCTCTACTTGTTAAAGCTGTTAGCGGAAGGATTCTATACTCGACTACACCTTGTCTATGTTATTGTTATCTACGTCTATAGAGTCTAGACCTCTTATAGACGTAAACCTTTTCTCTACTCTTGCTCGTGCTCGGTAGAGTTATTCTATATATAAGATTTAGGCATTATTAGTACTTATTTATTCGGGTTAAACAGTTTAGACTATCTAGCGAACATGCTCTATAAGACTCTATAGGCTACTCTAGTTTAAGGTAGAGATTTCTTAAACTTGTAGCTTAACACTAGTATAGGCATTAACTTTCTCTAGTCTCTATAGACTAGGATATACTTACTATTAGAATTGTAGATATATATCGTTTAGTTACTATAATACTCGATTATATCTACGTCGTAGAGAAAGAGGTATCCTAGTAAGGCTATAAAGAGACTAGCTTTGCTTATAATCTAGAGCTTAATATTGTAATACACATTATAGATATCTACTACGTAATATATATATTCCTTAAGAACGTTAGTAGATCCATTCGCTACCTTAATAATAGTAGAGACTATAGCCTTAATGTAGAATAGATATAGTACCTTAATAGCCTAGTATCTAATTAAGTTAAGAGTAGAACTAGAGTCTAGCAAGATAAGGCTAGTTCTAAATTCCTTAGAAGCGATGCCTTTAACCTTGTTAATATAGATAATAATCCTAGAGGTAAAGAAGTTAGTAAATTTAACCTAGATCGTTATGCCTAATAAAGTAAAGCTAGTAGTATTAAGCTAATCCTAGCAAGCCTAAAGGAGTTATAAATGCTTATTCTTAGTCTTACTTAGCTCCTCGACTATATTAGCGTCTTAACTCTTATAGCACTTGCGCGGGACAATTAGCTTACTTATAATCTATAAGCGAATTTTTAGTAAGGTATCTATAAGTAAGAAAAATAGAATATTAGAGAGGACAGTAATAGTCTTAAATATCTTCTACTAGTTAGTCTCGATGTTGTCTACGCTACGAATGTAGGCTAGGACTCTAGCCTTCGTAGAGTAGCGCAATTTTAAATAATATTAGCTAGTTAGTTCTAGCTAAGTGTTATAGTACGTTATAGCTCTTTCTAAAGCCTCCTTATAATAATATAGTATCTTCTATATACGGTCGACACTAGGCCTACTAGTTGTATTATCCTTACTATACTCCTCTAAGTCTATTAGAATACTTATAGGCTATTTGATACTTGTAGAGTACGCCTCTATCTTAGACTCGGACTTATCCTTATTAGTAATAATCTTATAGATTAGCTCGAGTTAATATATAGCTAACTCTCTACCTATATACTCGAGTAGCTCTATCTTTCTTTTGTCTCTAACACCGCGACTATATAACCTAGACTCTAGATTAACTAGGGAATATAGCTCGCGCTTAGGAGCTTTTATAATACGTCCTAAACAAGTAATAGAAGTAACTACCTCGACTCTTGTATTCTACAAGCGATAAGGTAATATAAATTGTAAAGTCTATAGGCTAACAAGGTTAACTTCCTTATCTAGCACTAGGTAGGTATAATAGGATTCGAAATAAGAATAAAGGTAACTAGAGCTTAAGGTAATAATCTTAATACAATAGCTATCTTCGCTAACTTCTTCGATATTAGCCTAAACTTGTTAGTATAAGAAGTCTCCTCTCTAGAGTATCTAAGCTCTATACTTACGTTTAGGGAGGTCTAGCTTCGGGAGATAATCGCGAGACATGTGTCCTAGGACTAGGCAATTATAACAATATCTATCTAGAATGTTACTAAGGCTACTAACCTCTCTAACCTTTACTTCCTCTACTAGTACCTATAGCACTCCCGGAGGTATAGGTCTAGTAGGAGCTAGTACTAGTAGAGGCACTATAACCTTTAGCCTTGTTAGTTAAAATTGAAGTATAGGTACGGGATGTATAGTCTACTTCTAATACTCTAGAACCGCTATTATACTAGTGCTATAGAATTTCGTAGTAGCCTCTAATGCTTATTATTAGGTTAATACTAAAGCGTTAAGCTTCTTTTTAAGGCGTGTATTGTCTGCGACAGGTAGATAGTATTATTAGATAGCGCTACTCTCCTACTTAAACTAATAGTTTAGCACGTAGAAGACCTAGTCGAAGTTAAGCTTCTAATTGCCTATAGTCTCTATAGTAATACTACATATTTCGTTAAAGAAGAGTAGATTCTCCTTAACCTACGCTAATGCTAGATTATTACGAATGTATATTACTAACTATATCTCCTTAAGGCTATTAGTAAACTTCTTCTTAACCTAGTACTATTTAGAATTACTAAGGCTTATTACTATATTCTAGAGTTAATAACTATACTAGATATATACGAGTAAGGTCTTCTTCTTTTCTTGTTAGTATACTATAAGTATATTAAAGAATATAACGTACTTAGTGTAGGAGGTAATAGAAGAGAAAGCTACTTTTAGTACTATAAGGAAACTATCGAGTAAGAAGTTATTCTTATTCTTATACCTTAGAATATATAAGTAATAGAATTATAGAAGATCTCTAGCTAAGAACTATACTATAACTACTCTCGCGATAAATAATAGTTCTCCTTTGTTAGTTTCGCCCTTACTATAATCCTTAATAGCTTACTTAATTAGGTAAGACTAGTTCTTAAAGAAAGCTAAGGTAGTATTAGAGAGAATAAATAGCTTAAAAATACTATCTGCTCTAGGTCTATATAGTTAGAAAGCGCTATCTACTCTCTATAGCTTGTTAAATTATAGATAAGAAGCTATTATCTCTTATAGGCTATAAGGATTCTAAAAGCTAAATTAAGACAAGGAAGTAGAATTAGTAAGCTTGAATCTAGAAGCTATTCTATACTTCTCTATAGGTCGTTTAATTTGTATAGCTAATCTTACTCTACTCGAGGAGCTTAATAAGATCTTATTAAGCTCTTTACTAAGCTTTTTGTTCTTAGTAGTAATAGCTAGAGTATTAGGCTTTATCTTCTTCTATAGTATATTATCTACTTTCTTCTTCTAATAGTTCTTTAGGATAGTTAATAGACTAGTATTCTCGTCTAGTTTAGATAGCTCTTCTAATAATTAAGATTATAATAAGTTAGAGTAGGTAGGTAGAGGAGGTAAAGTTTTCGAAGCTAGTATAGCAATACTAAGTAGGTTAGAGTTAAGCTCTTCTTCTGTACTAGGTCGAGACTAAAGAACTTATAGACTGTTAAGGTTAATCTACAAGTATTAAAAGTATTAGGAAGCTTAAACAAGCTAAATATTTAGAGTATTAGTAAACTCTATAATTGACTACTTTATAGTCTCTAATTAATAAGGTATATCGCTAATGAATTAACCTTATAGTCTAATATAGCAGACGCTAGCTCGAGTTGTCCTAGGTCGCTACTTCCTAGTACTATAGAATAGTACTAGATTCTTAGAAATTACTAGATAATAATCGTTTAGCTCTTGTAAAGTTAAGAGTTACTAAGGTATAGTCTATAAGTGTTATAGACGATAGTGCTCGATAGTTGTTATAGTGTTATCTTAGACATTACCTAACTAGCTAATCTCTAGCTATAGCTCTAATAAGCTTATAATCTATTCTAGCGTTCTAGCTATAGTATAATAGTAGTTTTCTAATATAATACTACTCGCTACTAATGGAATTTCAATATAGATTGCTATTGTGACTTCTCTAGCTCCTAGGCTAGTAGAAGAATAGCATATAGGTCTAATCTAATAGCTCTTTACTTAATAACGATATAATGAAGAACGCCTTATAGTAGAAGCTCTACCTTCGGCTCTAAAACTAATAGCATAGAGTACAAATCTCGCTAAAGGGCTTATATTACTTGAGGGGTGACTATCTATCGTGAAAATCGGCTAAGTAAAGAGCAACTTGAGGGCCGCTTCCCAAAAGGGTTTAGCGCCGCTGACTTAGCAATTTTTCACGTCAAGCCAAACTTGAGGCCCGCACCGGGGACGGAGCATGTGGGATCACAGCCCTGCACCTCCGTGCCATACTTGCTGGCCCTCCCTCGATAGTCTCAGAGGCAATGCCGAATGAAAACTGAGATGACTCTGACGCCTGTCAATACAAACATCTCATCCTTTCGTGCTTGTCCTTTGTAGAATCACGGTCCCACCATCGATCTTTAGAAAAGGTGGTGGAATTCATGCACGCAATCAAAACCCCACGCGAACGTGCCAAGACAATGCTTTGACTTCACTTGATCGTGAGCATTTTGCCGACGACTATGTACGGGTCAATTGACTCTCAACCTTCACCATGGAACTGACGCAGCTTCAGCTACTCCTCTCATTCGCAGGCTGTGCCGCATAATGCCAGCAAAGCGCAAGCGAACCTACGAAGCATCTACGAGTAAGAAACGACTGAAGCAGGACGATCGCATAGAGCTCGGCGAGCCAGACGTCTTTGAAGTCGAGGAGATCCTAGAGGAAGACGCGAAGAGATACCGTATAGCCTGGGCGCCGAACTCGACTACAGGACAGGTATATTCGCCAACCTGGGAGAAGAAGAGCAACGTAAACCAAGAAGCGATCGAAGACTGGGAAGCAAAGAAGAGGCAGAGGCAGACAGCTTCGACTACACCGAGGAAGACGAGGGGACGACCGAGGAAGCTAGCCGTAGCCAGCAGCGCCGAGACACTTTCTACCCAGGGTGAGGTCCGGAAGGCCCTAAGAGGAAGCTCGCCTGCAACACCGGTGCCTGAGCGTTCAAGGAGGATCATCGAGAGCTCGCCGTCACTGGGCAGCCAAAGGACAGACAAGTCTAGAAAGTCTCAGAGGTCTGTTCAAAATAAGCAGGAGGATCAAGTGGAGGACTCCGAATCTTCTGCGTCCGAATCTCCTCTTCCTGCGCCACACAGATCTTTCGAGATATCAATTCCCCAGCTTCGACAGTCTCAACAGGACCAATACTCATATCACACCTCATCCCCAAGCTTTCCTTCCTCCCAAGTAATCGCTGGGACAGCATCTCAGCCAGAGCAAGCTTCTGTAGCACACGAGTCCGGCTCACAAGTCTTGGTGGACGCCGCGGGTGCACCAGATCTGACACAGAGGCACTCTCAATACCAGCACATCGACACGTCGGGATCAGGCGAGGAGACTATTACCAGTGGGGAAGCAACGCGCTCGGATCTACCGGAGCAAGTTCAATCTGAAAGTCTTCAAGTCTCTGGGGAAAGTCAGCTCGATCAGGGTGCTTCTCAAAGCTACGTACTACCGACTCAGACTACTTCAAAGGACTCAAGTAGCGGTTCAACTCTCGAAAACATTCCTATCGAGATTGAAGAGAACATAGAAGACATTTCAGACGGATCCGCCAGTAGCCCTAGGGTCCCGCCACGATCACGTGGACGTCTAGAAGACCGCAGCTCCCTCTCTCGTGGCTTCGAATCAAGCCCAACATCCTCTTCACCAGCCGAAGAGCCGAACTTTCGAGCTAGTGCCCAGGGGGCCACAACATCCCAACCCGTTGAAGGGCTCGCAACACATATCAGCGAGACCATCGAGGAGCGTGACTTCGCTGGCACTGTGATATCCGCATCCCAGCTACCTATCGTAGTGTCGTCAGCAAGTCCCGGAATTCGCAGTTTCCAGGGCACACAGGTCTCTCAACAACCCCTTCAGAGACGACTGCTCGGCGAACGTGACAATTTACCATCGAGCATTGATTCTGCAGTCTTCTCTGCACCGCCGAACAGCGTGAATCTACCACAGACAGGCGCTCAAGTCCAGTTTGCGACCGGGAAGTCACGCTTAGACGAGGGCTTCCATTTTCCAACTCAACAGCAAGTCGTCTCGCAGACTTCGAAGCGAAGCTCTCCCAGATCGAAGGCACCCAAGGAAGCGATACGCCAGTCGCAGCTAGGATCGCCATTCCGAGAATTGGGAGAACCCCCGCCAGGTCTCGACAACGACAAAGCAGCCAGCAACAGCACGAGTCTCGAGTTCAAGACGCAGATATCCCTCACGCCTCCGAATCGCCCACAACGAGCTGGTCTTGGTCTAGATCTTCTTGGTCTCATCCAGAATCAGGGCGTCGCATCAAGGACCCATTCTCAGAACAATCTTGCGGGAGCCTCTGTCGATATATCGTCCAGCTCTCTCAGACAGCCGCCTAGTCAGTGGCCGGAAACGTTCCGATCTGCGCCTCCGAGGCCGGATACCCTCTCTGATCTTCCCATCACACCGACCAGAGCTATGAACTCGAGATCGCCGAGATCGGTACCAAGCGACACCACAAGCAAAATACAGGAGCTCAAGGAGGCAGGCGGTCCGATCACGCCTGCTCAGCGAAGTATAGGTATGACGACTAGAAGTTCTGCCAATCGTGCAGGATCCCCTGCCCTTGCTCGCGATGCCAGATCTCCCTCAGCCGTCCCATCAGCAGAGGTCATACCTATGCCAACAGAAGAAGAGAATAGGACGTCTGAGCGATATCTCACACTCGTTCCTGAGAAAGCACAGGATGCAAAACGAAAGAAGAAAGTCTTGCCGTCGGGAATTGTAGATGAGCCTGTCGTCGAAGCGCAACACCAATTAGCCCAGACCACTAATAGCAGCGACGATACAAACATGGACAATAACACCGACACGGGCGCCACCAATGAGTTTCTGGTTCCTATCTTCTTCCTTGGCGGACAACGAGACATGTACAAGCAGAGTATAGGTTGGGAAAGGACATTCATCGACCAATTTCTCAGTCAATCTTGGCCGGAGAATTCACCAATGTACGACAAGGCCCAAATGCTGGTCAGCAAGCTGCACAATCTACAGAGCCATCCGGACTTGCTGAATGAGGAATCCTTTACACAGGCACAGATCAGCTCGGAACGGAAAGCTGAATGGGATAAAAGCACGAGTACCAAATTCCGTTTCCTCCATGAGTTACTGGCAGGACTCGTTGACCAGAACAAGCACATTGTGATTGATGTAGAGCAAGGTAGATTGCTCGATGTTCTCGACAACTTCTTGACCGGTCTACATATTGAGCATGTCACGGTCGGTAGTGAGGACAAGCTTTCACAGGAGACTGGTCTGAAGGTCACGTTACTCCCCAAGCATATTTCGGCCAGCCATGTTCTTGCTGCCGATCTCGTCATTAGCTTCGAAGGATCCACCAATCTCATTGAAGAAGAGCGGAAGAATCTCCGCACGTCTGCGGACGCTGTTATCGCCCCTCTCCTCTACCTGGTCATTCCGAGGACTGCCGAGCACATCGAGCGATATCTTCGGGAGGATCCGTATGCTTCAATGTCATCCAGTCGCAGGCTGGCAATTCTGGTTGAGAACATCGGTCTCCTTCGTAATGAGGCAGGGCTTCGCCAAATTCATGACCAGGACTCGCAGAATTGTGCAGCTTCGATAGTGAGTTGGCTGTTGGATGGCCACGCTTCATCCGATTGGCCTGCAGATGAATTACCGGACCTTGCGCTCAAGGATCCCACGTCCGAATCACAGGCGACCACAGCAAGCGAATCGACCCAGCCAGTCCCAGCATCGACTAGTTCTAAGCGCTCACTGGACGATACGATCTCACCGGCAGCGAAAAAGGCTCGAGTCGATGGGCCTCCATCGTCCGCGCTCGACATGCCCTCCACCATAAACCCTTCCGCGCTTTCACTGTCAGGCGTCACTGATTCCAACCATGCCCTCGTAGCGTCTGAATACATTTCTGATCTTGCCAATCTGCGCGCAGAGCATGAAGCAACCGAGTTGGCGCTCCGCAATGAATCGAGTTCTCTGGCCAAACGACTGGCAGAGCACATCACTGCACTCGAAGAGCTGCAGTATCGCCACGAAGACATTCGGACCGAGCTAGTGAAGACTAGAGTCGAGCGCGATGAAGCGTACACCACAGCGGCGACCGCGACTGCACAATTGTCGAGCCGCGACTCTATCATCAGTAAAGTCAAAGCCGAACGAGACGCGTACAAGATGCAAGCAGAAGAAGCCAAGGCAGCCCTTCACAGTCACGTGATTCCCGAGGTAGCGGAAATGGAAAAGCTCAAGACCCGCCTCGAGGAAGCGGAGAAAGACAAGACCAAGCTCGAAGGCCGCGTCGAGTCCGCCCGCAAAGAAGCCGAATATGTCCGCACCCTCTATCAAGACGCCAGCTCCAGAGCAGCAGACATGGCCGAAGAGACGTCCGAGATGAAAAGCAAAGTCGCCGAACTCGAGAGACGCGCCAGCGTGGCTGTACAGCAAGCCCGACTCGCCAGCAAGGATGGCGCGAACCAAACCCTCCGCAAAGAGATCAGGAAGTTGCGCCTTGAAGTTGTGGATCGGGAGAGGGTGCTCAAGGCCAAGGACGAGGAGATTGCGAGGCTGAAGGAGAAGGAGAGAGGCAGGATGGGGACGAGAGGAGGAAGCGTGCCGAGATCGCCGGGTAGATTGGGGAGTCCCATGAGGTTAGAACCGCCGAGGAGTAGTGGGGTCGGGAGCAGGGCGGCGAGTCCAAGGAGAGGGTCGCCGGCCGCGGGAACGTTGACGGGGAAGAGTAAGCTGGGGAGATGAAGATGAACTGAATCATGAGCTCTACAGTCCGTGGAAGTGGAATGTCTGGCTGGCGAGATTCACAGAAGAGACGAGTTCTAGCATGAGATAGCGTCAGCATGGGCATTGTCCCTCTATACGAGCATCTGTTCTATGTGTCTATCCTCTATTCCATCGTTGTTCATCACCCCTTCCCATGCCTGTCTACACAGCACCAGACACCACGCCCGCTACACCCCTTTGGTGCTCCTCTAACTGCCTCCCAATATCCCCATCCACTCCCCGCCCTCCTGTCCCATCCTGCCTATCCACAGCCTCAAACTCCTCCCTCCCCGTCTCCCCCTCCGTCCCATCCTTCCCAATCCAAAACCGCATCTTCTCCCTCTTAAACGTCTCGAAATCCCACTCCTCGTCTTCCAACCTATGTTCCCCTGCGATCCAGATATACGTCTCCGCTTCGACCTCCTCACCCTCATCCATCTCTTCAGTATCAATCGCAACCTCTGCTTCTCCCTGCTTTGGCCCCTTGCCTTCCCCTACTTGCACACTCTCCCCTCCTCCTACCCCTCCTCCTGTCACTCTTCCTCCCCCTCCTCCCTCCCCAGCATCCCTCCTCGGCACCAACCTCCTCACCCCCACCTTCCTCCTCTCATACTCCCCCCCCTCAAAAATATCCAACCTCCTCACATCCGCATCCGTCAACCCCGTCGCCAGTGTCCCTCTCACACTCGCCGACGGCTGCGAAGGGATAACAGCAGGGTAATCCGCGCCTCGCACGCGATGACGCCGGTGGGATGGGAGAAGAGCGGGACAGGTGCGTACGTAGGAGGAGGCGGGCGTGGGGAAGGTGGGGTTGGAGGGGCCGTGGATGACGCGGTGCAGGATGGGGGGGAAGGTGAGGGTGCCGTAGAAGAAGAGGGTGGTGTCGCCCATTGTTTGGTCACGGAGGATTGGTGACGATGGGGGAATTGGGGGGAAATGGGGTCGATTCAGTGGGGTGGTGGAAAGAGGAGGGGTGCGGGCATGTGATTTTCGGATGGGGATCTGATAAGGAGGGCGATGTCGGATGCATGAGCTGCAGCAGATCAGAGTTGGCGGTTGGAGCCGCAGAGCCGCGGATGACGGCGCTGCCCCTGGCTGTTTGATGATATTTTGGGAGATCTTGGAGCGCGTTCGGTGACACAAGCGACCTCTTTTCAAAAGAGGCCCTCTTTGGCTAGTTTAGCGTCGATTTTCCCGCGACCTCTTTTGAAAAAGGAGGGTCAGAGCTGTCATACGAATTTGAGGCTGGCTATACCGTATTCGGATAACGAAGCGATAAGGTAGCTGTTTTCTTGCCAAGCCTTACTCTAAAAGAGGCTACACCGAACGCGCGACCTCAAATCCGATAAGATAGCATTAAATCACGCTAGAAGAGGCCGATTTCAGGTCGTACCGAACGCGCTCTTGGTTTTTAAGATTGCTATTTGAAGCTGTATCAATGGCAATTTTTTCAACAATCACAATGGCATGAGACGAATAGACGTTTGATTGGTATTGAGCGATTCTGTATCACGTATGTACTCGGAAGCTTCCGCAAAACTACATCTCTGGAGATCCGAGATCTGGCAGCCTCAAAACAACAGCGTGGACACCAGCTGGCAGGTTGAGCGACATTGGGATCTTTGATCGATCCGCGACATCAAGAAGTTGAATCAACAGCGGCGTGTCGCCATCATGGCTTTCTTTTCATGGATCATCACGCATGTCGCTCCACTGTTCTTGGTCTCGTCGCCAATCACGAGCTATGCGGACCAGATCTACTCGATATACAAGACGAATTCGTCAGCCGGATTCTCCTTGGACATACCTTTGATCATGCTTGTAGCTTCGATATTAAAGTATGAAGCCTGCTGTTCGGGCCACCTGCATCAATGCTAATTTGTTACCAGGGTCTTCTACTGGTTCGGCGAGCGATATGATACTTCTTTGCTTTTACAAGCAGTGTTGATGGTGGGAGTGCAGACACTCCTCCTGCACGTAGCACTACGAGGAAGACCGTCACTTACTTCCTCTACTGCGAAGCCATTCGATGGCATGGATGGACCGGAACCTCTTTTCTCAAGGCGGCCGTACAACTTTTGGCAATGGCGAGCTACGCAGCCGTACTGGAACTTCCTAGGGTACTACACACTCGTATTGTTAGTGCTGGGCATCTTGATTGGCGACTCGAAGAAATATATCGAGCTGCAAGGCTATGTGGCACTTTCGATAGAAGCCATGCTTCCACTACCACAAATCGCATCTAATCAGCGGAACAGGAGTTGCAAAGGATTTAGGCTGAGTGTGCTTCTGAATTGGCTGTTGGGTGACGCCATGAAGATGACTTTCTTCTTCATGGCCGACTCTGATATTCCCTGGGCGTTCAAGCTGTGTGGTCTCTTCCAGGCCATGTGCGATTGTTACCTTGGTATACAGTATTGGATGTTTGGAGAAGGTCAGGATGTACAGTACAGCCCGGAGAGTAGGGAGATGCGCAAGTTATAGCATAATAGAATCGCATGGAGACATGCCTGCATGTTGAATATTCATCAATCACTTTGAGAAGCAGCCGCCGGGTAGTGTCGGGTCAAACAAGATTCGGCCCATGGAGAAATCCGGCAGAAGTGACCGGCATCGGCTCTGCGCGTGCGGAATCAGCCCATCCGCACAAATGGGAGAGGGGCTGCAAATCAATCTAATCAGATCTTTCATCGTCCCTCGACTTTTGACATTCACGACATCGAAGATCAAAGGTGAGTGACCTTATGTATTTCTAGCATTTCTATTCCAGAGCAAGCGGCATTGTCTGCGGAACCCTCACTCACAGTTGTCTTTCCCTGCGTCCACGATGCGCAAATTTGCACTGCTCCGAGAACACCTTTATTCACCATTCGTCCTTGTCCGCGGGATAGCAGCTCTTTGACACCGTTTAGTAGCCTCGACGTTTCGACAGAGCCCTTTACACAGTACAGACGACTGTGGTAGACCGGCCTTGTACATACAGCGTCGTCGGGTGGTCCTGTGGTGACTCTGGCTTACGACCCTTGCCTCCTCCCTCTCGACCGAAAACACGACCTCGAAACCATACATCCAGTGCTTGAATACAATGGCGTCGCCACAGACAAAAGTCGAGACCCCTCAGGCGGGTAGTCCAAATGCCCCTTTGGCCTTGAAGATAGCTATGCCATCAGCCTCGGCACAAAATATACAACCACTAGCAGTTGCTTCGCCATCTGCTAACATCCAACCCGCTCAGTCGATCGAATCTGCCGACAGCCCCGGCGACATGAAGCCACAGTGTGCTCCATATGGCCCTGCCTCAAGAGAATACAAGATTCCTCCTCGAGCCAAGCCCGGTCGCAAGCCAAAGATCGAGACAAACGACCAGCACCGACGAGAACAGAACAAGAATGCTCAGAAGAAGTTTAGGGCGAAGCAAGCGGACAAGATAAAGGACCTCAGTGATGAGGTCGACCAGTTGACCAGCAAGATGCGAAGCATCGAGGCTGCACGCGTGGCTTTACAACGGACAGTCGAGGAGACAAGGGCACATCTCCACACTGCATTGAACGACAAGGAAGCGTACAAACGCAAGGCAGAAGAACTCGAAGCAGAACTACGATCGACCAAGAGATCTCGTATCGTTGTTCCCGAACCCATGGCGGATGTTCAGTACACCTCGTCCAGCATGCTCGATCCTTCTCGCCATGGACCCACGCCACCCAACGAAGCAGACGAGATCGACTTTACCAATTTTGGCAAGACCATGCCGGACAACTGTGGTTTCTGTGATGGCACCGACTTCTGCGCATGTAAGGATGCTGCAGCTGCCAACGCCGTCATCATTCCGACGCCATCTGATCCCGCCCCTGGCAGCATCGCTCCTGGCTCATGCGACATCTGTCAGAAGGATCCCGAACAAGCTCGCAAGTGCAGAGAGCTGGCGGCGGCTGCACAGTTCAGTCCTGCTCCAGAGATGGCGGTCAAGAAGGACCCTGCGTTGTCACAGGGCCCCAACATTACCCTTCCTTCTTTCGCCGAGATCGAGCGGACGTCGTGCTCGGACTTCCTGGCTAGGGTCAAGCCGGGGAGTGATGAAGCATATAAGCGAGTACTGGGGAGACTACATGCATATCCTTATGCAGAGAGACCGGGTCGCGAGACACCAGGCTCGCATAAGCCCGCGATGGATCTTGACGCCACAGAAGCGGCGGAGGCCTTGACGATGTTCGCAAGCGGTACCGGGGTAGTCTCCTGATGATGTGGCAACTTGGGGAGGTCTATACTGTACAGGCTCACATCCACTCCCACAGTCAATGGTTCGTATGAATAAATTTGGATTAGAAGATCCGAAGGCAACTCCGGAATGTCAGTCATCTGTGTCCATTCAAGACCGTGAGAATCATCACTATGTTGGCCCTACCCCCTCATCGACCATTCCCATCTCCTCTACTCGGTCTTCAGACCACATGCTCGACCTTTTCGAACATCATGGTGTTGCGGGATCGTCTGCTGAGCAGGCGCCTCCAATGCGAAGACCGCCATTGAGCAGTAGTCAAACCGCCGAAATTCCACAGCCACCATATCAGCAGCACGATCAGAGTCGTAGGTATCGTGACTGCCGGAAAAATCCACACCTGCGGATCAACCGTGAAGCCCCTCTCGCCATCCTCGAAGAAACACATACCAAAAAAGCTCGCCATAGTCGACGCAGGCAGAAACACCATAGTCAGCACCGCAATCGTCTTCATCGAAGAGCTATCATTCTTCGTATCCCTCGCGATAGCCATATTCGCCTCGGTATCCTGCTGCGAAACAATATTATACACCAGATTCATGGCCGTGTCCTTTTTCGACTTGGCATTATACAGCCAGCGCTGTCTGCTCAGGAGCGCTCGTCGTAAGAACGCCAGCGCGTCGCCCTGGTGTGCCAGCTTGCGGTGGCGTTTGGAGAACATGGAGATGCGGGACTGTGTCTGTGTCATGGCGTCCATCATCATGATTCCGATCTCGACGCTGGACACGAGGAAGTCGGCGTCTTGGGAGACGCGGTGGAGTTTGAAGGTGAGGTCTTTGAAGACTTCGCGGTCGAAGGGCCCCTGGCGGGATTCGTCGATCGTGTCGACGGCGCCGAAGAGCGTGGAGGCTAGCTCGACGATGCGGTAGTCTGAGGCCATGAAGCATTCGTGGGTGATCAGGCAGGGAAGCATGAATGGATTGCCAGCGTTGGTGAGAGCTGATGGAAGGGTAGTGGGACCGGTAAAGGCTGCTGTAAGTCGTGAAAGGACAGTGTTGAGACGAGGGTCGTCGGTTGAAGCTGATACAACGCACGTCACGGTACCGCTGCGGAGGTTGACTGACGACAAGGTTGAGATTGGGGGGATTCTTTCTCGAAAGCCCCATCGTGGTTGTTGGCAAATGAAGTCTAGGTTGTGATTAGCACGCTACCGGAATGAAGCTTGGGAGACTCACCAAGAGCTGAGATGTGTCCGGTGTCATCCAACACATCTAGTCCGATAAGAGGAATATGGTTGACGGCATACAGTCCAAGGAGGAAAGTCGCAAAGTGCGGATTGATCTTCAGCGCTTGGAGAACCTCATTCCGAGAAGCTCTGCCAATTGATATACTAGTACCAAACGTTGCTGCCGGATGTGTTTCGAGCTTGAAGAAGCTTAAGACCGTTAGCTGCGAGGCTCGCGATCGCTCGTAGATTCTTACAGGTAGCGAGCTGTGCAGACTACATCTGAGGAGAGCCTCTCGAGGAGTACTTCGTCCTTCACAGCCCGAGACCATTGTCCTCTACCATGTTGGTCGATCTCGAAAATGTCGCAATCTGTCGTCGTCGTGAAGTTGTCTTGGTTTGCGAAAATCTTCTGGAGATAGCCGAGATCATGTATAGCGATGTTGGCAGAATGAGAAGAAGATGGATATAGATCTGGAATCAATGCCTCGTCTCTTGCTGTCAACGTGTCGCAAGCCGCTTTGCTTGACTTGGTGGCGTCAAAAGGCATGGCAGAAACCTCGACATTGCTGGATAAGAGAAGAAGGGAAAGGTGGTACAAACCATATATTAATTACGGTTCGCGCGAGAGTCACCCACTGCCTCGTTTGTTTCACGATCATGCATATCTGTAAGTAGGCAAGTGCTTCGCCCCATCAGTGGTCGTCTAAGCGCGCTGGGTGATTAGCTGGATGCAGCAGTGCGGCGCAGGTCTCTCGTCCTCTGCACCTTGACTTTTCGCACCCACCCGGCTCGAAAGCTGACTCACTCACACGAATGAGTTGATGAATACACGAAAGGGAAGCAATGATTGACGTATTGATTGTTGTTTGATGACAAGCAAGATGAGTGGCGGACGACGTTGGACGCCGAAGATGGCGACCACCGCTGTCTGTGTGCTTCTGGCTCTGAGCTTCATCTACTACAGAATGAGCCTCAGTGAAGATCCTCAAGCGGACAATCATCATGCAGTCGCGCTATTAAATCTGCCATCGGATCTGGAGAGTCAGACATTAGCTAGGTTTGACGATTTGGTGAGCAAGGGAGAAGTCCTGTGGGAGCCTTCAAAGGCAGAACTCTACGACGACCATGGCTTCGAGGTACGTGCCAGGGCAGGTTCATCTCTCGATTCCCACCATGTCATGGGACACCATGATACTGAATGCATTTGAAATCGAGCATTTTCCTGACCCTCTATATCAGTTCGAGTTCCGCCAGACCACGGCCTTCAACAAGAAGCCATCCACTCCTGCCAACGATCCAGGCCGCACCAAAGCCGGCGGACCATTCATGAATCCACGAAGTAGCATCACCTTGATTCCCCAACTAGGACCACGCCACCGTGTACTGTTCAACGAATTCTGCGTCTGGCGACCGATGCTCCTCCTCACCACCACCGCCTACGAGAGACAAACCGAACCACTCAACATCCATGATATCTCTGCCTCATTAGCGCTTCTCCGGACGTATCACTCGCCATACATGATGATCTACAATTGCGGCGTCAACGGCGGCTCGTCACAGGGACACAAGCACATGCAGATCCACCCACAGCCCGAGAAGGCCAAGCTCTTCATGGCGGCGGCCGAGTCAAGCGAGGTCATCTCTGATCGAGTCAAGGGGGTTCCGTACAAGCATTACGTACTTCGAATACCGCGCGGCGCGACAGGCGAGGATGTGCTGCGCTTACACGACCGCTTACTAGAGCGAACGCATCAGGCGCTCCAGAAAGCCCAGGCAGGCGATGGGTACAATGTCGTTATGACGACGGAGTTCATCGGGCTGATCCCTCGCCGGACAGCAAAGACGCCAGATGCGAGCGACGTGTTTGGGATCAACGCCGCGGGGATGATGGGCTTGGTGACAGTGAGGAGCGACAGGGAACGGGAGAGGTAGGCGGAGCTCGGGTATGGAAAGTATCTGGCGAGGTTGGGTCTGCCGATTGATGATTGAGCTTGGTTGCGGGCAATCGAGCGAGCCAAACGATGAATGGGGTATCATGAATCGTCAATATCTGCAGTACCTGTGCAATGCATGTGCATGAGTGGCGTGACCATTACCTTCCGTCCAAACCCCCAAAACCCGACCCACTCTACTGTTTCACAGACCTGATTCCAAGTCTCTTTGCAACACAGCTCATGCTCGACCTTCTTGCCTCCCCTCAAACGATCAATCAGAATGCTCCTTCACCTCCAGTACCATTGGCAGCGCTCGCCAACCACACGCCACAAAGGCCCCACATGCCCACTCTCCAACCTCGCCATAACCCACTTAGCCCTTGACCCTTCTTCTCCTTACCGCCCTTTCTGACTGATACAGGCGTACTCATGACAGAGCTGACACCACTTCTCCGCACGCCCTCTTCGAAGACGATGCAGTACACCGTGCCAAAGACGCCCTTGTACGGTCCAGGAGTGACGATTGTCCTCAATTCGGAGTCCAGGAGGCCGTACTTTGTCGCTGTTGACGCAGCGGCCGATGATGATCGCGACGAGGACGTCGCTTTGATGTGGCGGTTGTATCGAGCTGTGTGCTGTGCTCGTAAGGTTGAAACCTGTGCACGGCGAAGCACGGTCTCGAGTGGGAGCTTGAGGAAGAGCTCAGCTGTGGAGGAGAAGAATGAGCAGAAGCTGTAGAGAGTAGGCGTAGTGAGAGGATCGATGTGGAGTTGTGATCGCAGAAGAAGTGGTGTGGAGGACGTGAGTAGTGGTGGGAGCATGGAGTGCAGGAGGGTGATGGGGAGGAGCGACGTGGGTACGACGAGCGATGGGAGTGATCGTAATATTTGGATCGTGGCTCGCGGTGGAAGGGACGTGGGCGTGATGATAAGACTGTCTGTTGTCAGCTTAGAATCTTTGATCTCGAAGGGTTAACATACCGTGTTCGTACGAGGTCGAGAGGAGCCAGAAGCACACCAGTGATGCCTGCGGCAGCGACCGCCACACCGAGTGATACAAGCGGCGATGGGCTATCGGCGACGTCTACGCCTCCCATCGCTGATGCAACCAAGTCTGAAGGTGTTCCTGCCATTGCGGCGGGATCCGGCAAGTTCGCCAACGCAGACAGCAAGCTCCGTGTCCATGACTCTAGTGCCTTGACAAGCACGTTGTACACAAATGTCGCGTTTGTTGCTTTCCACAGACCCGTTGCCCCCGAGCTGTTCCACAGCGCCCCCAGTGTCTCGAGAATGGAGTCGTGCTGCCGTAATCGAAGTCTATGGGGATGGGAATAGGATGACGGTACTGGTGTAGTCGATTCGGATCGTGATGGCGGTGACGGTCTCTCTCTCGACCTTTTCCTTCGCGGTGAACCATGATCGTATCTCGAGACTGGTGGCTTGGTAGGTGTAAAGTACGACGGCGAATCCGAGTCCGATTCCTCTTCTGATTGTGAGAGCTAGCCAGGACGTTAGCTTTACCTTGCTGACACCTCCGCCCACACCTCACTGACCTCATCGATATGTAAGCTCTCTCTGCTCCTCGCCGGGGTATCAAGAGCCAGCTCCTCTTCCTCCGCAAGCCGCACCTGCAGTATCGTCTTCGCGACATCAAAGGGTTGCGCCAGCAGTACACTTGTGTATTTCCATATCGCTTGGTCCACAATCTTCTTTCCTATCTCCGCGGCCGTCGGTCCATCTCTGTCCAGCAGCGGTCCTCCATAATCAAGGTCCGAGAGCAAATCCCTCGCCGAGCGGCCGATGCCTGGTTTCGAGGTAGTCGCGCCGGCAGCTGCTGTGTTCGCCGCACGATCAGGCGGTACCCCTATCGATGGTGGGACATAATATGGTCTGAGGGGATTTGGAGTATCCCGTGAGGTCGCCATGGTTTGGAAGGGTGCATATTCAGAAGTCATGTTCGCGACGGGACGATGGAATGTTTCTTGATTCGAGAGATGGATGTCGATCAACATGCTTGCACGGTGAGCGAGATGACGGCAGCTTGTACGTGCCAAACCGCCAAAACTTTTGAACTTTGTAAATAAACAAACCTTACTAATACTACTTTTTATAACCTCTCTAGCGCTATTAATCCTTCTTTTTACGCGCTTTTAAAGCATTCTAAGGTAAATTAGAGTATTAGAAAAGCTCTCTAAAGAAGTATTTTTATTATATTATCTTATTTAATAGTCTACTACTATAATTTATTATAGTTGTTTAGGTTATAGATTAGGCTTTAAGGCTAACAAGTTCGATAGTAAATAACCTCTATATACTATACTTGTAATATAGACTTACTACTATACTTATAGTATTACTCGCTATAACCTTACTACTATTACTCTCTCTATCTCCTTTATCTCTACTAAGTACTATATTATACTTAGTTAATTTTTTAACCTTTAACATTATAAGTACGATTAGGTTGTTCTTTAGGAGTAGTCCTTTACTATAAGCATAGCGTAAGATTAGCTAGATATCTATACTTATAGAGTACTTACTAATAACTTATAGAGGATACTACTACTTAATAACTACTATATTGTTTAATTTCTAGTTCTTTAGGATCGCTACTTTCGAGGCTAAGCTAGCTTATCTCTATTATTCCTCGTAGAGATATAATCCTAATAATTACTTTATTATATAGATATAGCTAGCTATATTATAGAGATAGAAGAAGAGGTACTAGCTCTAAAACTATATAAAGAGTATATTAAGCATAACTACCCTTACTAGGTATTTAAGAAGAAGGAGGAGGTATATATCTTCTATAAAAGGAATAATAAATTCTATTATAACGTAGAGAGGAAGATTAAGAAAGAGAAAGAAAAGAGAGAGAATACTACTACTACTACTAGCCTATCTATAGTAGATCTAGCTACGAGTCTAGCTATAAGTAAGTAGTAAGTTACTATTTTAGAGATAGAGAAGGTAGTACTAGAGGCAAGAGTAGTAACTCTCGAAGATAACTATAATATAGTAGAGAATATACTTACTAATATTAAGTAGTACCTTAGCTTACCTTAATTACTAAAGTCTTTTTTATACTTATAAATAATATCTAATAGATATGCTTTTCCCCCTTATAAACTATAAATATAACTACAAGTCCCCTACAAGTGCTACTATACATTAGATAACCTAAATCTAGCTTATAATCTAAGCTAAATCTAGCTCGTAATCTAACCTATAATCTAACTTACTAACTTATATCTAGCTCGTAATTCGACTTATAGTCTAACTTATAGTCTAACTTATAGTCTAACTTGTAATTTAAGTTAGTAGCTAAGAACTAGTATTATATTACTCTCTACTTCTTCCTTTGCCTTAATTATATCTCTCTCTTCTCTAGCATTACTAGTATAGCCTTCTCTTAGTCCTTCTTAAGCTTCTCCTCCTGCTTCTCTACTTCCTTATCTAGCTTATCTAGCTCTAAATTATTAGATAACTCTATAGTTAGAAGGGGATATTCGATAGTAAAATAGGAATCGTTATTATCTCTAGTTAGGTTAGTAAATTTAGAAGATTAATCTTAGTAGAGTTACTAAATAAGGTTAGTATAAGTTATAATAGTAAGTTAACTATAAGGACTTATAGTCTTAAGTAGCTCTAGCTCTTTCTTAATTAGCCTAGTACTTAGTATAGTACTTAGAGTGCAACTTGTAGCGTAACTTACTAGTGCCTTTTTAAGTTCCTTAACTTACTATATATAGATTATAATAACGTAGATAGCCTCGCTATAATTACTATTCTTTTTCTTTAAGACCTTCGCTATAAATAGTATAATAAGGCTACTAAGGTCTTCTATAGCTACTAAGGAGGCTTTTATAAGCCTTCGTAGTACATTAGTAGTAGAGCTCTAGCTAGTATAGAGGAAGGCACTATCGAAGTACTTAAAGGCTATTATTTAAGATTTAAAGTAATAATTATTACTATAAGTTAAAAGGAAGATAATAAAGACTTTACCTTATAGTCTATTATCCCTTTACATATTAAACTCTTACTTATAGAAGCTATTATTCTATTCTTTGTATATCTTAGCTACTTTAAACGTCTAAATAGATATATACTTATTATATATTACCTTAGCTAATTACGTATAAGCTTTAACTAGAATATAAAATTTGAATAGATTAACTAGTAGTATTAATACTACCGATTAGCCTCTAGATAATAGCGTATAAGTACTAGTGTTAGCCTAAGGTAGTCTATTAGCTATATAGATCCGGCGCTATTAAATAGTAATAGAAGAGAGGAAGGTAAAGACTATAAAGGTAGTAGTTAGTAGTAGCTATACTAGTAGAGTCTATACTTACTACTAACTTATAGACAAGCTTATAGCTAGTAATAGTAAAGTTAAATAGCTAGAGAAGAGAGAATCTAACGAACTTCTCTACTAGCTAGTTCTTATAAAGCCTTTACTAGTTAATATATTAGAGTTTTTAGTACTATAGCTACTACAAAAGGTATATTAGCCTATAGCCTTATTATAATAAATACTCTACTTTAGGTAGTAGAGTATCTACTCTAGCGCTAATATATTACTATAAGTTAGCTATAAGTATAGTAGTAAGTCTATAAAGAGCAAGTAAAGAGAAAGAAGAGCAAGAAGAGAAGAAGAGACTATATTCTTTTTAATTATCTAAAGTCTATATTACCTTCCTTACTAGTTAGTGTCTTAAATAATATAATAACCTCTAGTCTAATAACGCTACTTTAATAGAGCTTATCTAACTTAACTAGTTCTAGATTAATATTACTAAGAGCAATATAGATATAGATAGCCTAGCGGAGATAAAGATATACTAGTTAATAAAGGTAATAGCCCTTAGGATTAGTACTACTACTAGTTAGTATAGTACTAAACTCTTAGATAATAACTTTATAACACTACTAGAGTGTTTTAGCTAGTAAATATTCTTTAATATCTACCTTAGTAAGTTAGTATAAGTACTCGAAAAGAAAGTATAGAAGGCGCTATCTAGAGTTATAAATTACTAGAAGCGCTACGAACTAAACTTTTTAGCCTTGGTAAGGAACTCGCTAAGAACTTATAGTTTAACTTATATACTATATTACTTACTCTTCTATATCTCTAGCTACTTATATATATAAACTAGTTAGCTATAAACGATATAAGGCTAATTATACTACTTATAGATCTTATAGAAGTTCTAGTAGAGAGTAAACTCTTATAGCTCGTAGCGGATAATTAGTATATAGATAGCAAGTAGAGTAATATAATCTAATAGACTATCGCCTATAAATATCTCCTTAGTAACTAGCTTAGTAAAGTAGTTATACTAGTTATTTATAGCTTCTTTTGCTATTTATAACTACTACGATTTAATTTGCTAGTTTATCTTACTAGTGCTATACTAATAGTAGTCTATAAAGGCTACAGGATTTGCTTAAACTTGTCTAGTAATAGTGTAGTATAAATCTACTATAATTAGCATTTTAGTACCTCGATTAGATTATACCTTATATAGTATAATACTAGTAGCCTCGAGATAATAGAGATATTAAGTAGTAACTAAGTTTTCTATATATCTAGTAATACTAACGTAAAGCTAGAGAATATACTATAAGTATATATCTATTATAGCGTACACTTAGATACTAACTCTCTCGAACTTGTAATAGACATTAAGTAACTAGTAATAGTTTAGCTCTAGCGTAATTAGAGTGCTATAGTAGTAATTAATAGTATAAAGGTAACTACTAATACTCTCTAGATTAAGCTCGTAATTAAGCTATATTACTCTAGTACTATAAGTTATAAGCTATAAGTCGAACTACAAGTTAGATTACTAGTAGTATAGGCGCGAGATAGACGCCGAGATAGACACTAAGATAGACACTAAGAGAAGCTACAAGTTAAGCTATAAGTTAAATAGCAAGTTATAACTTATATATCTACTAGATTATATCTCTTCCTTAGCTCCTTAGCTAGTATACAATATTCCAAGTTCTCTAAGCCTTTATCTAGTAACTCTTATAAAGTCTCTCTTGTATATACTTATATCTCTTTCTTGTCTATAGTATCTATCTATTTATAGAGACCTATAGCTAGCTAAAGGTGTTAAAGCTAACACTTTAAAAGGTTTAGCTAGCTCTCGTTGTGTAATATCTTTAGTATTAGATTATCCTTTTCTATAGCCTTACTAAATATCGATATAATCTAAGCTTATAACTCTAGTAAATCTATAGCTAGTAGCCTCGTTATAATACTCTAATACTTTAACTACTACTATAGAGATTATAAAGATACCTTAATATAGAAGACGTTACGTAAGTAGTTAATAACTATTAATTAATCGAGGTTATTGAGGATGATCTAGCGCTAGATTAAAGGCTAATAGGCCTTAAAATTAATATATAGGCGTAGCATGACAAATAATAACTATTTAGACTATTAGCGAGTCTACTAGCGAGTGCAAGAGTAAGTAATAACTAATAGAACGTAAATATTAAGCAAATTCGCAGGTGTAAATAAATAAAAGTTAGTTAAATTAGCGGTTTGGAACATATAAGCCTCCCTAGAGATCCATGTCTGCGCAGGAAATTTATTGCTGACGTCGGTATAGAGCCCGTTGCTCCGTCTTCGACCTCAACTTTTTCAGATTAACGATAAACGTCAACAAACGAGCTATCCCTGGCTCCTTTTCCCGGCCACCCATAAACAAAGCTTGCAATGTCACCCTCTACCCGGATTGCTCGCTCTCTCCTCGCCCAACATGCCCGCACCCTCCAACCCACCACCCACATCCTCCCGCGAACAAGCTCAATAGCAACCCGTTCCTTCACCACTCAACCTCGCCTTCCTCCCGTCCGCGCCTCTACCTCACCCTTCTCACCGCCCCCATCCCACGTCCGCCAGACGCCCACCCCCCGCCCCTTCTCCACTACCCCCCACCTCTCCCACGGCCACCTCGACAAGCCCCCGCCAGGGGAAGAACGCCACATAACCTTCATCGACAAAGACTCCACGCGGCACACCTTCGAAGTCGCCGACGGCGCCAACCTCCTCGACATCGCACAGGCCAACGACCTAGAAATGGAGGGCGCATGTGGTGGCAGTTGCGCCTGCAGTACATGCCACGTGATAGTCGAGGACGGGGAGATGTACGATAAGATGGAGGAGCCGGACGATGACGAGAATGATATGTTGGATTTGGCGTTTGGGCTTACCGAGACGAGCAGGCTGGGGTGTCAGATTAAGATGAAGAAGGAGTTGGATGGGTTGGTGGTGAGGTTGCCGAGTATGACGAGGAATTTGCAGGCGAGTGATTTTGCGAAGAAGTAAAGGGGGAGAGGGGGAGGGGTATGGAGGTCGTGATGTGGGTGTAGGATGTCGCCCGAGAGGACGGGTCACGCGCGGTCGGTGTGGCAAGTCTCCCATGTATGTATAATGTACAAACCACGCATAGCGATAGAATAGGGATGGTCATGTCTCTTTGATATACTGGATGGGTATCAAATGCTGTCTTGCTAGTATATGCTACGAGTGAATCAGCTCAGGCGAGACTCGTCTCAAGGCTGGCTTGCGGCGGCTCCGATGCCGTCTAAAAAGGTGCCTGCTTCAGTATTACTGCTGGTCAACAGCGATTCTGGTTCCAATCTTTCCTCCGTGGCAGCTTCTTGCATTCCCGTCAACAACGACTCTACAGCCACATTCTCTTGTCCCTTGCTGCGATCCCCCGCGGGTGATGAGAGCTCGTGATGCCGGAGTCTGCTCCTACTGCGGCTTCTATCCTGCCTCATGGTCACCGAGCTGGGTATGGTCGGCGTTCCGAATTCTCCCGTGGCTGGAGATGACGACGGGATGGAAGCATCGTCAATCTTGGATTTCTTGATTGGGCTGGAAGATCCGGCCAAGCCCCCGCCATCTGTATCATTTGCCTTGCGCTTCTTGTTGGCTTTGGCCTCCTTATTCTCCTGGGTCTGTTTTCTGTGGAACTTCACCAGGAAGTCGCGCATCTTATTGCGCTTCGCCACAGGGTCAAAGTCCGCAAAGTCGTTGTTCTCGTCCATGTCTCGACTGCAGACCTTCTCGACAAACAGCCGAGGATCGCGCAGGAATGTGTCCATATATCCGAGCAGAAAGACGCCGCAATCGAACATGTTGGTCTGAAAAGGGATGCCCTTGGCCGAGATACTGGTGATGTCTGCTTTCGTGATACTTTGCCCACGTTTCTGCTTTGCCTCCTCAACCAGATACTGCTTCAGGTGTCCGATCTCTTGTGAATGGGGTTTGCCCATGCTGTCTAATGCAATTATGAGTGGGACATCGGGGTCTTGCTGACGTCCGCGCCGTTTCGAGGGACCAAATTTCCCCTCGCGCGTAGATAGCATGCTGCCTTGATTGAGCTCCAAGAGGTTGTCCTTGGTGGTCGATGACGCTTGTGCAGGCGATGAAGGCCCCACAACTTCGTTGTCGGTGGCATTTAGGCTCATTCTCTGCATCGCTAGACTCGCGGGATCTTCAATCTCTGTCTGCGAAGAGTTCGGCACCGGTAGGTCGAGGTCCTGTTCGGGTAGCTGAGATGAATTCGCCAGTACATCGTTGTCTTCGAGCTCAACATCGGTCGGTTGCAAGAGTTTATGCGCGTTGCAAATGATGAAGACATACCAATGAGCAGCCGAGTTGACAGGAACGATGATATAGGGATATTTGAACAGGTCAATTTTGCGGGTCCAAGACTTGACGTTGTCGTATTTGAAGGTGCTTCGTCCATTCGGTCCTTTGGTGAGAGAGTCGTAGAAGTATGAATTAAAGAAATGGACTTCATCGGCATATTGGTCGTGTTTGATTTCCAGTCTTCTTAACTCGAACGCTATGAGATTGTCATTCAGCATCTCATCTTCTTCCAATCTTTCCAGGTCAGACCAGTTAACCATGACTTGCTTTGGGGCGTTGGGAGGGTACGTGAGGGGATTCTTCCAGGGTTTCCTTGAAGGGTGATCAATCCAACGAGGTTTGTCCACTGCTTGCTGCGGAACCAGGTCGATGTACTGTTGAGGCTTGACATCCTTCAGTCGATTACTGGCACGGACACCCTTCTGCTCTGTCGGCGCCACTTCTTGCACTTCCTTTTGGGTCGCGGCTGTAGTCTTCTGGCTCCTGGTATGCTCCCCCGGATCTACGTTCGGGGTATCAGAGTGGAGCTGTGAAGATCGTGGCTCAGCGAGCTCGGCAACAGGCCTCTCCAATGTCGCCTGCAATGGTCCCAAATGGGCTACCTCTCCTGATACGCGAGTCACCGCGTGTTCTGGAAGATGAGTAGTTGGCTCGTGGATTTCGAGCTCCGGTGAAGTGTCTCGAGGTGATTCTTTCGAAGCCTGAGGCAAGCTTGCGGAAGTAACTTTTCCACCGTCGCTTGGAGCGAGAAGGGCAGATAATAAACGATCACTTGCACCCATGGATCGATCTGATTGTTTAGTGACAGCTCTCGACGTTTGTGTCCTATTGGCGCTGGATGGTTGAGTGGTGTGGGTATTTTCAGGCTCGCTGTCGTCGACAACGTCGGCCTTCTCGCCATGCTCGATGTCTAGCTCTTCTTTGCGGTGGATTCGCGTACGCTCTGGAAGATCAACAGCTTCTCCATGTGGCACCGTTGAACGCCTTGAGGTGTCTTGTATTGTTCGTGACTTCGTAACAGGTACCGGCACATTGGACGGCCCACTAAGCACATCTGCACTCGATCGACGGTGTTTCTCAGACCTCTTTTTCGATTTGGGAAGAGCCTTCTGTTCAGGAGTCGAGGTATCCCTCATTGCATCCCTGCGACGGATCACTGGGGCGCCATGGATGGGAATCTCGATGATAGTCTCTGAAGACTTCGGTAGTTTTGCAGTCGGACATCTGACCATGGTAGAATTATCCGGCTGCCGAGATGCTGCTGGAGATGACCGGATGCTTTGCTTTGAAGACAATGGAACAGCCCTCTGACTCGATGAGATTCGAGTATCAGTCCTGTCCGCTCCATCGTCTCCGTCGTCGTTGGCGTCTTGCCCCACTACTTTCCCGGGCTTGGATCTTCGTTGAGTCGCCATGATCTGAGGGTCTTCAGGCCATTCATGGTCTTGTATGAATGTCGGATTTTGAGTTCGGTGCTTGGAAGGCCGCGAAACTTTGTCTTGAGGCTGGGAATCGTCGATGTTGATCGGGTTGGCAGCTTGACCACCGTTACGCTGGGATTTGGTCCGTTTCTTGAGCAAGGTAGGAGATCTCTCCGCTCCGTCGTCGCTTGTGAGGTCTTTTCTCCAATGGTCTGGAGATTCGTGTGCTTCCTGAATGGCCGTCTTTCGGACGGTGCTACCGCCCTGCGATGACACGTCGTCCACACGTGGAGTCATTAGACTCGTGTTAAGGCGAGCTTCGCTTACAATTCTCACGGGACTGCTTTTCACCTTTCTGGCGACAGATGACCTGTTGCCGTGGGCAACGACAGCCCCAGCCCGTCGAGCATCGTAAAAAGCTCCCGCGCTATCCTCGATGGGGTCGGAAGCCTGATCATGAGATTCGATGTCTTTGGTGCGGTAGATGGGTGATGACTTGGCCGTTTTCTGCTTCTTGTTGGGCGGTTCCGAGTTGCCACCGTGCTGTATGGCATGCGCATGCCGACTATTCTTGGCAAGTAGAGACGAGTCCTCATCGCTGGAAAAGGTCGTTCTATGGCCGCTCCATTTGGTACCACCATGCGTGTTTGGCGTCCGGAAGGTCTGTGTCTGGCTTGTTCCGAGGGTATTCTTGGGCCGATGAGTCCCAGTCACGGAGGGCTTGCGCATTGTGTGCTCCAGAAATGCAATTTCTTTGTAATCTGGGTCCCTTCTTCTCTTGGGTCCGCACGGTTCGCTCTCTGTGTTCTTACAGCCCACTGTTCTGACCTTCGTTATCTCGCAGTCTCCTGCTTCTTGAGTAGCTCCTGGTAGCCTTTGTCGAGCGCTTGTATCGGGGACCACAGGCGACAGTGACTCATGACTTGTCTTCAAGGCGCCCTGGAGCCTCTTCGGCGCTTGGGAAGACCGCTGCGAGCGTGAGTCGGTTGAGAAGTAAGGTGAAGTCTGTGGTGTTGAGCCTGGTTGATGTCTCAGTGATTCCCTCTGTCGTCGCAACCGGTCAGCTTCTAGCTGTGCTAGCGAAGGTGAGTACATCGCACATTCTCACCGTGGAGTAGAGACTTTAAACAACCAACGAGATCCGGGAGGATGTTCATATAACCTTGGTGATTCCCGGACTGCTGGGAATAGTGGGGTAGGTGTCGGTCATTTGGGCCTCCTAGAGCGAGTTCGCAGTATCGTGAGGGATTACTTGCTTCCAAAGCACCCTGTGAGCTCCTAGCAGATTCTATCGTGGAGCGTCAAGAGCGGAGGCAGCAGTTGTGTGAGTGCGGCGGACAAGTGAGGTCGGATTTCTTGACCGCGGAGGTGCCGCGCAGATGATGTGGGCCCTTTGTGACTTCCTAGCTCGTGCCTGCGCAAGCATGCACTCCACAACGACCCCTCCAAGATTGCAAGACGAGGGCAAGCGATGGAGAAAGCTTGTGCAAGGATTTGACGTTGGTTCATTTGCCAATTAGGCTTTCACTTTCATAGTAGCTATTGTTACAACGAATCTTCTGGCCAGCCGATCCAGAGTATCACACCAATCAAACAAGCTGCAACCAGCCAGACCATGACCTGCTCAAACCAGGGCTCGTGGCCCGGATGTACTCGCTAAAGACTCGCTTCCGACAAGAACAAACGGCGGGTGCTGGACGGCAGGAAGCTCTACTTCGCCGATTCCTCCACCAACGTGTTACGACGCTTTTCAGAATGAAGCTGGGATCGTTCCTGACGAGCCTGATCGATTGCTGACCTCTGTGATATGCTGTCATCGTGGGACTTCCATGTAATAATTGTGTCTGCGGGCAAAGCAAGGACGCGCTTGATTGTTTCACTGGCAAGGATCAGCAAGTTGATCCGGATGCTCTGGGCAACGTGACTTACCGAATCTTCACGTTCCTGCCGCCGTCGTTCTTGGTCCACACGCTGAAAACATCTTCACCGCTGCGGACACTGACGACGGCGCCACACACTTCCTCGCCGGCCTCAGCGAATTGATCGCCGATCAGAGCAAGCAAGAGATCCTCCCAATAGCGATCAGCCACTCCCTTCTTGAGCCTCATGATCCATTTGCCACCTCTCTTGTTCTCTTCATCTTCCCAGACTGGTCGAATGCCGTCCTTGAAGAAATGCCAGTCCGAGACTACAGGCAGAGTCGAAGGCCTTTGAAGATGTCTGTAGACACGCCAGAACTCTTGCGCAGTACTCATGCGACACAATGGCTTCATTGACTTCTCGTAATCCGTGTTCTTGGATGTGGGAGGTCGGTACCAGATGACCCAGCTGTGCTTGAGCGGCCACGGTTCTGTATGACTGCGTGGAGGACCCGAAGGACTCTCTGCTGTGGGTGTGAGTGCACTCGATTTCAACATTGATATTGACCGTCTTGGAGCAGCACGCTTCTCTTCCTTGTCTGTCTCTTTCTTCTCGCTAGCGGTAGTCGCAGTCGGGGTAGTCGCGGACTTGCCAAAGTCAAAAGCTGAGCCTGGAGTCTTTGGGGTCTTGCTCGCAGAGCCGAAAGAAGCGAAGGCGCCAGATCCGAGTCCAAATGCTGAGGATCCGCCGGAAGTAGGTGATGCAACGGATTGAGCCGTCAAAGGAGCATTGCCGCTGAAGGGATTGCCCTTGCCGGAGGAAATACTGCCGAACCTTTTGGGCTGAGGAGGTCCTTCCTTGCTATCATGCCGATCGGACTTGTCCATGGAGAGGGACAGCTTGCCAGCGCTGTAGTCAGTCAGTATGTAAACCTCGAGTGTGTTCGTCGAGTCGTCTTACTTTGAGCGACGAGTCCACAAGTTGTCTCGGTCCATGATGCGGCAGAAGCGGCCAGAGGGCCTTGGATCAGGAGAGTACGAGTGTAGACAATATGGTGGTGTTCAAGCGCGGTCGGTCTGCTATAAATCCGTATGTGGTTGCGAGTCGTGAAGAAGCTCTTTGGACGTTGGGAGAAAGCGAAAGCGAAAGCGAAAGCGGTTCAAGTGGGTTGTCGTCGTCGAGTATTACTACAAGTAAGCGCTGGAGGGTATCGAGAGTATACGAAGCCAATTATCGAGTCTTAAGTCTGTCTTTTGAGAATTTCGCAATAAAGATGGAAGTGAAGATGCAGAAGAAAGCATCAGACAAAATTGGCGAGGAAGAGAGCGGACCGCAGAGAGCATGGGCCAGCCAGTGCCAAGCCGACTGCAAACCACATCCAGAAATCCCTTGCTCGTCTCGTTCTTCTCCTCTTCTTCTCATACCAAGACCACCAACTCAAATCATCGCCAGTCGAGCTATTACAATTCCACCTTGCTGACGATTCCGATGTGTGTGTCGAGAAGAAGATCACCCACTCTTAAAACCGTCAACACGAGGACCCTTTATGGTAGATCCCAGGATGCGTTGACGACCTACGAGATGGGACAATCATTTTCGTAGCAGAGCCGCAAGTGGCTGTCATCAGAGGTGGGTATGCAATGGTAAGAATGCATTCCCTTATTTCATAGCCATCATGATGATTTAGAGCTCTGGTAAACCAATTCTGCTCAGCCGCCGTATCTACTGCGCTGCTGGTTGAGCCTGCCGATAGCAAGGCAAATCTGATCATATCTTCAATCATATCTTTGTACAGACTTTGTAATTGACTATCCCTGACGAATTGTGCAGGTCCAGATATCAAACGCCAACGCTATGCAGTCACGAATGCAGAGTCCACCCTCCTCATCACCGTCGCCCTCCCCTGCCACCCGGCGGCGGTCCTCCACCTCCGCCACCCATCATCTTCATGAGGTTGCCCATATCCATGCCACCCAGATTTGGCATACCCCCGCCTCCACCGCCGAGCGCCTTCATCATCGAAGCCATGTCCATGCCGCCCATCCCACCAGCACCTGCTCCGCCCATACTCTGCATCCGCTTCTGCATAGCCGCCATTTGCTGCTTGTTATTCCCACCTCCCATGGCTCCTTGTGCTCGAGCCATATTCTGCATCCCCCCCTTCATCTTCTTCGCCATGCCCGCCATCATCTTCTGCTGGGTAAGAAGCTCCTCAACCTCGCGGACGGTGGTACCAGAACCTCTCGCTATCCGCGTCATTCTTGTTGGCTGATCAATGAAGATCTTGCCATCGCTGTCGAGCTCCTTGTCTGTCATGCTGTCGCAGATATAGAGCATCCTCTTTAGCTTCATGCTCCCCTCCTCATCGTCCATACCTTGCATCATACCTCCCAGACCAGGGATCATTCCTGCCATTTTGCTCAAAGGCCCCATCTTCATGATGTTTCCAAGCTGATCCCGCAAATCCCGTACTGTGAATACTCCCTCTACAAGGTGCTTCATGGTGTCTTTCTGATCCAACTTCAAGCTTTGAACATGATCCACCAAACCCATCATATCGCCCATGCCAAGCAACTTGCTCACAAAGCTTTGTGGGTTGAACCTCTCCAGATCCAGCAAATGCTCTCCAGTACCAATAAACACAATCGGCGTCCTCGTCGCCGCCACTGCGGAAATCGCACCACCACCAGCCGCCGCACCATCCGTCTTCGTAATGATGATCGCACCAAAATCCGCCGTCTCCTTGAAAGCCCGCGACTGACTCTCTGCCTGCTGTCCAATACTCGCATCCAACACCATAATCGTCTGATTCGGCGTCACCGCCTTCTGAATCTGCACCATCTCATCAAACAAATCCTGCTCCTGCCTATGCCTCCCCGAAGTATCCACAATGATAATCTCAAACTTCTCCTTCTTGAACTTATCCACACCCTCCCTCGCCACCACCACCGGATCCGTCTGCGTCAACGATCCAAAGTACGGAATCTTCGCCTTCGTCGCGTTCTGCTTCAACTGATCAAACGCACCAGCACGAAACGTATCCGCGCACACCAAGCACGTCTTGAATCCTCTTGCCTGGTACCACCGCGCAAGCTTCGTACACGTCGTTGTCTTGCCCGCACCCTGCAGACCCACAAACATGATCACATTGCTCTTCCCCTTCTTCGGCTGGAACGGCGGGTTATGCGGGTCCACGAGCGCGACAAGCTCATCGAAGACGGCTTTCTGGATGACGCGCTTCTTGTTCACCCCGGCGCCGAGTTCTTTGAAGTTGACGCTTTTCTTGATCGAGGTGCGCAGGTTGGAGACGAGTTTGATGTTGACGTCGGCTTCGACGAGGGCGTTGCAGATCTCTTTGACCATGGAGTCGAAGGCCTGGAGAGGTTAGTAGGAGCTTGGAGGGGGGTGGAGGGCGGGGACCTTTTCGTCCAACGTTGGGGCGCGGGTGAGGTCGTTGACGGCCGCATTGATGCGGCGGCCAAGGTCCTGGAGGACCATGTTGTGGTTGGGTGCTTGACGATGTCAAGCTGATGTCGTTGGGATGGTCAAGACGTAGAGCGGTGGTGTGGATTCATGCCACCTTGAATGTGAGGTGGGGTGCTGGCCGGGCCCAGCTGCTTCACCGCTTGCAGGGCGGCAGAAAATTATCCGCCTCCAGAAAAAGTTCCAAACGATCTCGACTTCACATGGTCTTGTACGATCGCAACAAATATCACCAGAATGCCTTCTGCTGCGCCGAAAAGGAAGCGCACTGTGGAGCACTTACACAAGGCTAAGAAGCCGAAACGATTCCGGAAGCAGAAGAACTATCACAGCTCGAGCGAAGATGAATCCGAGGATGAGGCCGGCGAGCCGGACTTTGCGCCGGTCAACATGGCGGAATCCAGTGATGAGGAAGGATCAGATGAGGTGGACGAGGGCGTACCTGTGAAAGCAGCTGCTCCAAGCATAACCAAAGACGCCACCACAGCTCCGCCTGCCAAGGCCGACGGAGACGATGACGGCTCTGAGTCGGCGGAGGTCTTGGATGATCTCGAAGCAGAAGACGATCTGGAATTAGAAGACGACGATTTGCTTGACTCTGACGCATCGATGGACTCTGCTTCTGAAGCCGACTCCCAAATACCTGCAAGGAAGACGAAGAAGCGCAACGACCCCTCAGCATTCACAACATCTATGCAGAAGATCCTCTCATCTAAATTGTCGAACTCTAAACGCTCGGATCCGGTTCTCTCGCGAAGTGTCGATGCCTCCACTGCGAACAAGGAGCTTACCGACTCTCGACTGGAAGCCAAGGCGAAGGCGAAGCTTCGGGCGGAGAAGAAAGCTGCTTTGGAGAGGGGACGGGTGAAGGACGTGCTTGGGCTCGAGACCGAAGGTGTGAGCGCAGCCGAAGTGCAGGAGCGGGAGAAGCGGCTGAAGAAGACTGCTCAACGTGGTGTGGTCAAGCTGTTCAACGCTGTACGTGCGGCTCAGGTGCAAGCTGATGTGGCAAGGGAACAGGCGAGGAAGGAAGGTGTGGTGGGTATGGCGCAGCGAGAGGAGAGGATCAATGAGATGAGCAAGAAGAGCTTTCTGGATTTGATTGCCAAAGGTGGCAAGAAAGGCCAGACCATTGAGGAAGGTTGAGACATGCTTGCATGTTCGCGACTATTGCAGCCATGTACCTCGATTCGCCTTTTTTATGGCAATCATGTCATGTGCCAAATCCCGATCTGCAGGCAATACTCCCGCCTTCTGGAGAATGGACACCGTGCTCTCGATGACTCGGAGATCAACACCTCGGACATCCTTGGTGAATTTGACCGTCTTCATCCACGACTCGGTATCCTCCTTCGAGTACTCCATGGTACTGGTAATATGGTCAACCGACTCGCCAGTCTGCTCCGAGTACCAAACAATGCCCTTATTGAGCTTCTCTGCCAGCACCTCAAGTCGCTTGTCGGTTGCATCCCGCGCTGCAATCATCCAACTCGGCCACGGAGTGTAGATCTCGCCGATGCGCTTCAGCTCGCCGTTGTCGTAGAACTTCTTGGTGGTGAAGTGCTCCCACATGAAGAAATCGGCTCTGTCTTCATGGTTCACGCCAGCGCGGAGGGACTTGAAGTCGCCGAGGACGACGGGCTCAAAAGGTGGTTTGCCGGGGGTGAGCCAGCCGTGTCTGTCGGCCAGAACGTAGGACATTACGTAGGAACCACTATAGACTGTTAGTATCGGGCACGATGCCGAGAATGACTGTACTTGCCTGCCGATCCGTGAGACTCCTACTCGCTTCCCTTTGAGCTCTGATGCATCCTTGAGGCTGCTCTTGCTGCCAACACTGATGGCCCAACACAACGGGCTATCAACATACGTGCCCACAAGCTTGTACGCAGATGACTCCTTGCTCGCCGCCGTCTTGCCAAGATCTGCGACGAAACCCTCTGTCAAGCCTATGGCAACATCGATGCTGTTGTCTTTGAGTGCTGCTGTCAATGCTCCCGTGCCTGTGGGGAATGGCTTCGTGTCGGCATCGAGCTGGAAGTGTTTCTGCGCAAAGTGGAGCGGAGTCGAGAAGTGCTCTGCCAAGTGTTAGCTCGGACTCCGTGTTGATCTACTGCGGAAGATCTGACCAGGTATATAGCCTATTCTTAGCTTGTCGGCTTGCGGCGGCATGGTCCCCGAGAAGTGGCGGATATGATGTCGTCCCACGTGGGTGCGGAGGAGGCGATTGGCGAACATTGCTTTGATGAGGACGACAGTCACTGAAGCATCGTGGACAATGTAATCCACGGAATTCTACATGAGTCTATAAAATTAGAATGTCATAGTGAGAAGGAGGAGAAATGGGACGAACCCATCTACTTTGAATGGTGGCCCCGCACGTGACAGCTTCAAGCCTGACATCATGAACTCTCTTCGAGCTTGACGTCTTGATCAACAACGCTGGTAGTTATAACATCGCTTGATCAGGTCGTGATCTACTTGCTGACCTCGCAAGCATTGGAAGCGTACAAGCAAGAGCAAGGTGAAGGGCAAGAATGGCTCGCGATGATTACGACCACCGCCTCAGCGCCTGCTGGAGAAATCAGGACTGCAACTCCTGCATCCACAACAAAGCTGGATGTGGGTGGTGCGCCTCAGTAAGTCCCAATGTGTTCGAAACTATGGCTCGAATTGGAAATGAAAGATATATGGTTGCACGAGCGAAAATATGGAGCTGACGGGTTCTCAGTCCAAATCATGCGTACCAGCTTCATCCATATGGAATCCGGTTCGCAGTCCTGATATCTGCCCACACTGGTCCGAGAGATGGGAGCTCCGAACCAAGACTCTCGGTTGCAATTGTTCAAGCATAACCTTTCTTGCTGTGCTAGTCACAATACTGTGCACCATTGCTGGGCTAGTGGTGCTGTACGGTCTGGTGAAGGTCGCCGCTTGGATCAATCGTGTCTGGGGGGCTGGCGCTCGCGGTGGGTGGTATCTGCACATCGATGATGCTGGAAACAGACGAGAAGGTCTTTGGTTACGCAGGAAGTGGTGGTTACCAAGACTCTTTCAGCGCAAAAGCATTGAACTGGACGACGAAGACTGAGAGACTATGACTGAGATACCGTCGGATCGTGAGCGATATGTGGGTCTTCTTAGACGTCATGAACTTGATGGCACAACAAGAGGAAGGCACGATGCGGCGTATCCGTCCACGTCCAACTTCAGGAAACGACTGATACTACTGCTGATGCCTCATGACTGGCGCGGCCCAGCCTTGATGGATTGGGTCCTTATCGCCTTCATTTCATCCTCCACGACTTCGGATTGCCACAGTATTCCTCCCCTTTTCTTCGACCCCGACCAAATCCATATCACTACTCCCTAGACACGTCACTGAGTACTCACATACCGCACTATTCATGGGATTGCTGAGGAAGCTTGTTCGGAAAGTTCTACCTCGCAAAGCGCCTGCCGCGCCGAAGCCCAAGCCGGCATCAAAGTCCAAGCCCACCAAGTCTGCGAAGAAGCCTGCAGCAAAGAAGCCTGCAGCAAAGAAGCCTGCACCAAGGAAGCCCGCCGCAAAGAAGCCTGCACCGAAGAAGCCTGCACCGAAGAAGCCTGCACCGAAGAAGCCTGCACCGAAGAAGCCTGCACCGAAGAAGCCTGCACCGAAGAAGCCTGCACCGAAGAAGCCTGCACCGAAGAAGCCTGCACCGAAGAAGCCTGCACCGAAGAAGCCTGCACCGAAGAAGCCTGCACCGAAGACGCCAGCAGCCAAGAAGCCAGCAGTCAAGAAGCCAGCAGCGAAGAATCCTGGTAGGAAATTTACCAAACTGGTAGCGAAGAAGCCTACCACAAAGAATCCTTCGGAGAAGAAGCCTGCCGCAAAGAAGACTCCTGAGAAGGAGCTCGCCGCAAAGAAGCCTGCAACGAAGAAGTCTGCGACGAAGAAGCCTGCGACGAAGCCTTCAACCAAGAAACCTGGGGCAGCGAAACCTTCAGAGAAGACGCCTGCTAAAGATCCTGTAGCAAAGCCTGCAGCAAAGAAGCCTGCGGCGAAGAAGCCTGCAGCGAAGGAACCTACAGCGAAGAACCCTTCGGACAAGAAACCCACAGCGAAGAAACCTTCGGAGAAGAAGCCTGCCAACAAGCCTGTATCGAAGTCTCCTGTGGCAAAGAGGCCTCCCGAGAAGGAGCCTGAGAAGAAGCCTACCATAAAGAAGCTTTTCCAGAGAAAGCCCGCAGGGCAGAAGCCGGAGAAGGAGACCCCTGCAGACAAGAGACCCGCACCGAACAGACCAGCTGCAAAGAACCCAATTGCAAAGAAGCCAGACACGAAATCGCCGGCTCCCAAGAAGGTTCTGGGGACCAAGGATCCAGCAAAGGCGCCCCTGACGAAGAAGAAACCAGTCCAGAACGTTCCAGCAGAGAAGCCACTTGCGAAGCAAGGCTCAGTAATAGATCCTCCTGTGCAGAAGGCTCCGGCAGAGCAGCCTCGAGATAAGGTAACGCCAGTGGAGAAGGTGCCGATTGAGAGACAGGCCTTGAAGAAGCCTACCACAAAGACAATTACGCCACCTGCAAAGCAAGCTCCTGCGAAACACGCCACTCCATTGCACCCAGATGAAATCCTCGGGGCACCGGCCCCAGTGGTGGGTGTCAAGGACCCAGCGGAGAAGGATCCTGCGAAGAAGGACCCTGTAAAAACAGCCACAGGTGTGCCAGCAGCGAATACACCCGCAGGCCAAGACAACCACGAACCGCAGCCCTTCACGAGCTTAGCAGGGCCTGTTCCTAGCGACACACCTCACCCACAGGATCCGACAAAGACTACTGCAGGACGACCGACATCGGAACAGCAACCGCAGAAACCACCACAAGTTGGCGGCGGTCAGCAGCAACCTTCACCAAATAATGGTCAGCAGCAGCCTTTACCCAGTGGAGGTCAGCAACAAAGCTTACCGCCTCCTGACATACATGGACAACCTGCACCAGATACTGGAAAACAGCATCCAAGTGCAAGTGAGACACAACAGCAGAAATCACCAAGCGGCGAGCAGCCCACACCGCCATAGCCCGGTAGTGAACAGCGGTCTTTGCCCCGTAGCAGGCAGCAGCAGATATCACCAAGTGATGGACAAAGCTCAACGTCACCAAGTGGTGGTCACGAACAATCTCCGCCAAGCAGCGAACAGCAACAAAGGTCAGCAAGTGGAAGCCAACAGCAGTCTTCATCAAGCGGCAGCAAGCAGGAAACTTCGGCGTCTTCGGGCGGTCAAGTGCAATCTTCATCGACCGGTGGAGGTCAGCAGTCTTCATCAAGCGGAAGCCAGCAGCAAAGCTCCTCCTCATCAGCCGGACAGCAGCAATCATCATCGAGTAGCAGTCAACAGCAATCATCATCATCAAGCAGAGAGCAACAACAGACGGCATCAAGTACAAGCCAGCAGCAGTCCTCGTCGAGCGGGGGCCAACAGAGCTCTTCCTCCCAGAGCGGACAAGAGCAATCATCATCATCATCAAGCGGTGAACAGCAGCAGTCATCGTCAAGCGAAATGCATGAGAGTTCAGGGGGAAGCAGTTCATCGAGTTCATCAAGCTCATCCAGTTCCGTATCTTCCGGCTAAGCCAGTTACTGTGTACATCTAGATTACTCGATCTGATTTGTAGATCTTGCATACCTAACGCTATCTATACATCTTGAATGCCTACCACATTCGCATCCTTCATATTCTCATCCCCTCAACCCCCTTTCCACTTCTTTCTCCCTGCACGGTCCAGTCCTCCCCTCCCTCCTACCAGGCCCCTCACCCCTCCCTCTCACCAGGCCTCTCACCCCTCCCTCCTCATCCCAAAGAAATAATTCCCCCACTCCTCCCCGCCCTTGACCTCCCACCACCCCACACCAGGCACATACAAAACCCCCATGACCCGCCACTCCCCCCAGCCCTGCTGCCTCGCGACCCACCTCTCCAACTCATCCGCGTTGATGTACTTATCCCAATCATGCGTCCCTCTAGGCACGATACGCAATACATCCTCCGCCATCAACTTCGTGGTGAAATAGCTCGTCCACGTCCGTGCGATCGTGCTGCCGATCAGCCATCCGCCCGGCTTGACGCGGGACATGCATTGCTCCAGGAAGAGGTGGGGGGTGTTGACGTGTTCTATGACTTCGAAGAGGGAGACGAGGTCGAATTGTTTAGCCTCAGTGGGGCCAGACGAGGGGGAGGAGGGGGAGGTGGAGGGCGAGGGCGAGGGTGATAGGTGCGTGGAGAGGTCCTCGATGCTGGTGTTGAGGTATTGGAGGCGGGAGGATTGTACGAGGTCTGGGTCGCGGCG
Source organism: Elsinoe arachidis (assembly GCA_013372555.1). NCBI lineage: Eukaryota > Fungi > Ascomycota > Dothideomycetes > Myriangiales > Elsinoaceae > Elsinoe > Elsinoe arachidis. Next base: position 2,146,807 of record JAAPAX010000007.1, on the reverse strand, counting down.
CATGTGTGTCTTTGCGACTTGGATCACGTCGGGGGTGGGGTCGATGGCGGTCACGGAGAGGGTGTTGGGGAGGCGGGCGGCGGATTCGGCGAAGATGCCGCCGCCGCAGCCGACGTCGAGGTAGGTGAGGGTTCGTGAGGTGGGGGATGGTGGTTGTTGAGGTGGGGCGACTGAGGTACGGCAGCGATTGATGAACTGGTGGCGGAGGGGGTTCATTAGGTGGAGAATCCGTGAAGGGCCTTGTGGGTCCCACCATGAGGAGGCCAGGGCGGAGAAGTGCGATACTTCGGAGGAAGAGACGGAGCTGGATGGGGAAGCGGTGGTGGAGTGGAGGCGGGCGGAGAGGGAGATGAGACGGCGGAGCTCTGTCGGCAAAGCAGTCACTCGGGGCCGTAGCATTGACATGGTCTTGATGATGCTGTCGGACAGTTGTGAATGCTAGTGTTGATGCTTTGATATCAGTGGCGAGCTTCTGCAAAGACACTTTGTCGACAATAGCTTTCAACTATAATAAGGTCAGAGAAGGTAGCCTTTGACGCAGACGTCCTCAATTACTTCAGATGACTGAACGGCGACAGTGTCGCACGACTAGCACGTTGTACAGTAATAGGGGTTGTTGATGAATGGTCCAGCACGTGACGGGCCTAGCGAAAAAACAGGTCGGACATGGCTCGCACAACTTCGGCAAAAAGATGGATACCCAAGCTTCTCCAAAATCGGGGGCACAGAAGGCCCGCAAGGCTTGCGGAGTTCAACCGACTTGTCGACAAGACGTCATTCCCAGACCAAAGCGAAATACAAAACCTCGCGATCACTCGCCAGCTCAAACATATCTAACCCGACTACCACAGCATACGTCCGCAAGGGGAGGACATGAACGACCAATTCCCGCCGTTTCCCCGGTTCACCAAATGTGGCGCTCCCCATTGCGTTGCAAGCGGCTGCCTCAGACCTGTCAAACGTGGATTCGGGCGTCACGGCTCGAAGTTGTCCCGCTTGCCGGCGGTCGTCGCAAGGACTGCAATGTAGGCAGGCATCTATTGACCAAACACTCCTCCATATTACAGCTATATAGCTCACCTCTACCCTCAGTAAGTACCACACAGTCAGCAAACCCCCCCCATCTCCTACCACATCCTCTCTCCCTCCCACAATCACACAATGAAAGTCATCGTCACCGGCGCCACAGGCCTCATTGGCGGCGCAACCCTCCGCCGCCTCCTGGCTCTCCCTACCATCACATCTGTCATCGCCCTCTCCCGCCGCGACATCGGCATCACCGACCCCAAGCTCGAGACCGTCATCCTCAAAGACTTCCACCACTACCCGGACGACGTCCTCGCTCGTCTCTCCGGCGCAGAAGCCTGCATCTGGGCTCTCGGACGGCCAACTGATGGCGGGGACGTGCATGATGCTCTTACTTTCGCGGGAGCAGACGCTTTTGCTGCGTCGTTGTTGCCGAAGTTGAAGGAAAAGGGCAAGAAGTTCAGATTCATGTATGTCAGTGGGCATTTCGTGGAGCCGGATCAGGATGCGAATCTGTGGTGGTTGGGGGCGACGAGGAAGTTGAGGGTCAGTGATATCAATACTTCCTTACGAAATGGACTAACATGACTTGCAGGGCGTCGTGGAGCACAAGATCATTGACTACGAGAAGAAGTACTCTCCGTCGTGGGAGACGTTCATCGCGAGACCTGCGGCTGTGACGGTGGGCAAGCCTATCTACTCGCCGCTATTGCTTGGTCTGTGGATCCCGGTCGAGGAGCTGGCGGCGGCGTTGGCTGATGTGGTGGTCAATGGGAAGACTGGAGATCCGAGATTGGCGAATGCAGATCTGAGAGCGAGAGGGCAGGAGGCGCTGGCGAAGGCGTCATGATGCGGCTTGACGAGCTGATGGAGGTTAATGAGTTACGACATCTTGGCTACTGGATTTGTTATTACGGCATGGAGGAGTCACAGGGATTGTTCACCACGACTGATCCCTATGATTGGATCATCGTCCATCTTGCATATATAACATGGGTATCATACATAATCGCTACTTCACCTTTGGCTTCTTCCTGATCATTCCTGCCCCCAACACATTGACAGCTGGTGCATCGTTCTGCTCTTGTGTTGATACGACAGGCTGCACGTCACCTGCTTTCCGCTTCTTCCTTACAATAGATGCTGACAAGTCGTTCGGTTGACTTGCCGTGCCATTCGTCGTGCCGCCGTTCTGCAGAGCTACCACTTGCATTTTCCCTGCCACTTCTTGACCCCACTTGGGGCTATCTCCAAGTATCGTAGCGGCTTCTTCCAACCATTTAGCAGTGCTCTGAGCCGAGGCATCATCTGTCGAAAAGTCCAGCTTGAGGAGAAGGTCATGGATGCGGTCGTAGTCGGACTTCTCCAACACTACTTGACCTCGACTTGATTCTGGCCACCTGAAGAACGACGATTCTTCTGGTTGGGACGTGGCAGATAGTGTTGAGGACACCTTCTTGATCTTCGGTGCGCGTGGCAGAATGGCTCCTGAGAGAGGCTTTCTCGTCCTTTCTCTCGATGTTGATTTCGTACTGGTTTGGCTGTCCTGAGACATGACTTCTGAGATAGACGGCATATCGAAGCTACCCAACGATGGTGATCCAGGGCTAGAGAAGACACTGACATTGTCGTCGTCGATTTGCGAGTCTACATCTGCTGGCGTGAAGACAACCCAGATAAATCCAACCATTCGACCTGACGAGCATTCTTGCCGGAATGCCATGTGGTCCCAGAACTGAGACAAGGTCTTGACGGTCCTCCACATGCCGTTGCCTTTCTTAGAGGGACTGGCTGTTGACCGTCCGCCTTGGGAGTCCGGTATCTCTTCGTCAAGCTCATCCAGGTATCTCGACTTTGGGTCATCTGGGAATCGAGGCACCAGGCACCTCGGTGGTACATTTGGATTCGAAGTTATGATATCCAGAGGATGTCCAAACTGCCACTTCCTCTGGTCAGTCGGGTCTGATCGCCAGCTGGGCGGGAAGAAGGTGGTCGTCTCGCCTTTGTCGAATCCAGGAACTATGACATAAGCTTGACTGGTCGATTCGATACGCTCTCTACGCAGCACAGGATCCAGTGTCTTACACCACCACTTCACAAGCTGCCGATCGTCAAGAACATGCTTCCCCTTGTTCTCGACGCTCCGAGGAAAGAGGTACTGCCCCTGCGCCCGAGCGAAGAGTGAGACCATGCAGCGTATCCTAGGTCGTCGTCTGTGTTCGACAAGCCATGCCAACATTTCGCTCGCCGTCGATCGTATTAATGACGCGCCACCCCCTTTGGGCAGCTGAAGTGCAGCCAAGCATCCAGTCGAGTCCGCCTTTGATACAAATATAGTCGTTAATCGTTTCGTCGTGAATACAAGAACTTCAATCGCAAAGAGAAGCAGTTTCTTCCCATCCTTAGATCCAGAAACCGTCAAGAAATGCGACTCGCAGTATGTCCGCTCCGGCTTCCTCCCTGGCGGAGGCGCAAAGAGCGGGTCACATTTCGTCGGCGGAGTAGAGATATGGTGGAAGGTGAAGGTCGATCCATGTGGCAGCCTCTCTGCCAGTCTATCGTACAGTGATTCCGATGATGATCCAAAAGTCGCCATAGTGATGTGGTCGCGACTCGACGCGACAGGAGACGGCGGACACATAGCTATCTCATCCGAAGTTCAGCCGGCGCCAGGAAAAAAGTGAAGCTACCTCATCTGCCTCGCATGCCTCACATCCATCGAGCACGACGCATATCCTGGTGTCTTATCCCACTATTCTTTCCTCGAACCTTCGACACAATGGAACAGCCCCACCTCCTTCGCGCCGCCGACCGCGCCCTCCGCTCCTGCAACCTCCTCCACACCCGCCTCCAATCCCTCAAACACACCCGACCCATCAACACCACCCCTTCCAACCCAACCTATCAAACCGCATCACACCGCTCCTACTCCTCCGATCACGCCCCTTCATCCTACCCGTCCTCCACCCCCCGGCACAACTCCCCCCCACCCCCCTCCCTCGGCAAAATCACCCACCGCTTCTCCCCACGAGGCAACCTGCTCCTCCGGCCCACCTCTACCCCCTTTGCAGTCAACGACTCCCCCGCCGTGCTAGACGAGACATACACCTCCCTCCTCGGCCCCAACGGCCACCTCCTCCTCCCATCAGACCTCAAATGGCTCGCGGTAACGCACAAGAGCTTCGACCACGGCTGGCAAGGGAACAACGACCGGCTCGCGTTTCTGGGTAAGAGGATCGTGGATGTGCAGGTTAGTCTGGCGCTGGTGGGGATGCCGAGATTGAGGAGCTGGGGGGAGGAGGAAGGGGAGGGCAGGGAGCAGGGCCCCACGGGGGGACTGGAGAATTTGACGGCTTTTGCGAAGGGGAGGGTGGCGGAGAGGAGGAGGTTGGCCGGGTTGGCGAGGGAAAGGGGGGTGGAGAGGGTGGTGAGGTGGAAGCCGAAGAAGGTGGGTCTTGTTGTGGACGTGTCATGGAGAACTGTGCTGACTGTTACAGGCGGATGATCTGCAAGGTTCGGGGATCGATACGGTTTTGGCACACACGTTGTATGCGATTGTTGGGGCGCTGAGTCTGCAACGGGGAGGCGAGACGACGAATCAGTTGGTCAAGGAGAGGATATTGGCGCCGCTTGGGTTGAGGAAGTAGACGCACTCGGATAAGGCGGCCGTGGAAGATTTGAGCAGAAGAATGTGACAAATACTGTGCATAGCGTGGACATACCAGCGACTCTTCCGTCGCAAAACTGTACTATGTAGTATACATACCCAACCATCTCCCTCCAGCCCCAAAGCATATCCTTCGGAACCTGACTCTCCTACCCATCTATTTCTTCCCCTTCCTCTTCGCCTTCAACCCTCTCCTCTCAATATTCTTCGCAATCCTCACCTTCCGCTTCCGCCACGCCAAAAACCTGTCTCCAGGCTTATACGGCGCCACCTCCTTCGCCTTCCTCTCTCCAACCTTTCCAATCTCATAGTTCGCCACTCTCGGACTCCACGTACTCTGCAACACCGGGCCCTTCTTCCCCTCCTCCCCTGCTCCCCTCGTACCCACCTCTTTCGCCCCTCCCTCACCACCCGTCTGCGCACCCTGCTCCCTTCCCGCCGCCTCAAGGTCATCACTCGTCTCTTCCCACCCCTGATCCAAGTCTTGCTCGCCCTCGCCCTCGCCTTCGACGACCGCGCTGGGCATCCGTTGCGCAACCATGCCTAACCTCCTCTTCCTCGCTACGCCTTTAATCAAGGGCAAGGTATGGTGTCGTTCGAGGACCACCCCGATGTACTTGCGGGTTTTGTGCAGGTTCGGGTCGCGGTAGTATTTCACGTAGCCAGGGGCGGTGGCATAGAGGGTGTGGTCGCGGCCCATGCCGACGTTGGAGCCCGGGAACCAGAGGGTGCCGCGTTGGCGGTAGAGGATGTTGCCTGGGATGACGTATTGGTCTGGTGAGAGGTGTTAGTGGAGAAGTGAGGGTGGGAGGCGCAAGGGGAAGAGGGGGCAGTTCAGTGGGAGTAGTTGACAGGATGGGGGAAAAGGTGAAGGGTAGGTGTAGGGAGCTCGATGGCAAGATCGCTGGTCTTGAAATGGGTGGAGTGAGGACTTGTCACGTACCGCCTGTCTTCTTTGCTCCCAATCGCTTGCCGGCACCTTGCTTTGCTCCGTTCGCGCGGCCTTCAGACTTGTGCGTGGCATATCGGATGGTGGTCTGGTTGGTGGTGACCACCTGGTAGGCGGGAGAAATGCGCAGTCGCGATAGCGCTGATTCGATCGAGCATGTACATGAATTTCTGAGCCTACTCGAGGCTCGTAATGATGGTTGTAGCATTGCCTTTATGTGCTAGACAATGATGCGCCTGGGTCGGGATGAGAAGAGCTGGAGCTGCCGCAAAGGCGAGATGAGGTTGGAAATTTTGCGGAGCGATTCAGCCCGACCAAGAGATGGAGAGCAGAAACACGGTGTTTCTTCTTGTCACAAGCAAAACTCATGGAAATCTATTCAATCGAAGTAGGTGATCACATAAGAAAGACTCGATATTTCAGCGCTTGCATTGTATACTCTGCGGGTATCATAATGTACAAAATCGATGTCCGTGGTGTGGACAACTCCATCCGCTATGCCGCTTTCCTACCAGCCCGCTATGCAAGTCGCTGAATTCTATGATACATGCTCCCCGTTGTGGTAGTTTGACCTTGTGAAGTACTACCAGACTTTTCGCCACGAGCTTGCGGTCAGATCTGCTTGCGCAGCTCGTTCTTGAGGATCTTCCCACTCAAACTCTTTGGAATTTCCTCGACAATGCGGATCTCTGCATGCTCCACCTTGTATCTAGCAATGTGCTCACCAAGGTATGCCCTCAGGTCCTTGGGATCGAGATCTTCCTGGAGTACGACAAAGATGAGTGGAACCTCAGTACCGATGTGGGGCTTCTCCATTCCGATGACCGCAGCGTCTGAGATGGCAGGATGGGAGATGAGACGTGCTTCCAATTCAGCGGGGGAAACTTGGAAGCCTTTGGCCTTGATCATATCCTTCAGACGCTCAACCACATAGATACGACCGTCATTGTCGATATATCCCAGATCGCCGGTGTGGAGCCAGCCTTGTTCGTCGATGATGGAGTTGGTTGCGGAGGGGTCGTTGTGGTATTCCAGCATGTTGATCGGACCACGTACTAGAAGCTCTCCCTTGCGGTTGTAGTCGCGGATCTTGTATTTCGCACCGTCATCTTCTTCCACAACAACACAAGCTTCGTACGTGGCGATGAGGCGACCTACAGAGCCAGATTTGTCGTTCTCGGGATATGGGAAAGTCGTCATCCAGCCACCTTCTGTCATACCCCATACCTGCGCAATGCAAACCTTGGCATGGAACATAGCACGGACCCTGTACTGGGTTTCCTGCCTCAGGGGGGCTCCGCCAGTCCAGACTTTACGAAGACCTTGGAGAGCCTGGCGGTAGGAAGGGTCCATGTTGAGATAGTGGATGAGCAGTGGGGGCGGCATGGCGGTCTCCTTAACACCGTAGTTCTTGACGTACGCGAGAAAGTGATCCGAATCGAAACGACGCATGACGTAAGTCACAATCCCAAAGCGCAGGGCGGCAATGACCGCAAGTGGCATCGTGAAGCCGTGGAAGAAGGGAGTGCAGAGCAGGCGTATCACCTCGTAGTCCTTCGGAGCAACGTCCTGGATCGCAATGCACTCCATGACAATGCTGTAGTGCGACCGAGCAGCCATCTTTGGCAGTCCTGTTGTCCCTGAAGTGGAGTTGAGGAACGCCACTTTCTTTTTGGCGACGTTGTCATCGATGAATTTCACCCAAGGTTGAGATGATCCACGAGCTGCGAAAGCATCGATATCCTGGACTTTGCACAGAATCGGTCCTTAAGATTGGAAAGTCAGCAACATTGTATAGTGGCTGAGGTGATGGCCCTCAGAAAAATGGCGGACGTCGGGACAATTGACGAACCTAAGATATCTGACATGCGCTTGGAAGCCTCCCTGGCCACATGAAACTTTTCGTCACAGCTGATAATATGGGTGGTTTCGGAAACGAAGAAATGGTGGCGTAGTTCGGAGGCTGTGTACGCTGGGTTCGCTGCGGTGACCTTTGCTCCGGCGCCAACAACAGCCAAGACGATCAAAGGGTACTTGATCTGCGTGAAACATCAGCTTGGAGAGACATTCAACGAATTCGGTCTGCCTACGCTGTTAAACATGTGAAGGCAAACCACACTATCGGGTCCGACATCTTCAGCCTTTAGGCTGCCGATGAGGTTGCGGACGAAGTTGCGAGCGTAGCGTAATGTGACATAATTGACAACGGGATCTGCGGCATCGATCAAGATCTGTGGAACTTAGTGAGAATATGGAGACGATCTTCACAAAGGGGATCTTACGGGCTTGTCCTGATCATAGTTCTCGTGGCCGATGGTGAATGAAACTACATCCTCGAAGCAGGGAGGAATCGTATATCCAGCGCGGACGATTCCGTTGCCGTCCATGGTTGTTCCAGTGGCGAAGGCGGTTCCAGATAGGTAGGTGAATACGGACGCGGCTCCAAGCAGGCGGCTTTGGCAAGACGGGCAACTCAATCAAAGGAAATTGGGTGCAACTCACGGGTCTTCGCTCTCGCGATAATTCCGACACCTGATGATTATTGCGCTACGTTATCACGCAGTCTGATCTGTGTGAATTCGGTCGTAATTGTCAAAGGTCTTAGGAGACAAAGAGTGGGCTTTCCTTTTTCGGCTGCCGCGGCAGACGAAAGGGGATGTGGAATACAAACCTGTGTGTAATTGAGTTCTTTTCGCTTGTGGATCTTCAGAATACGCTGGACCGGTGTGCTGGATCGCAGCTACAGACGATAGTCGCCTGTTGGAGGAGATCGCAGACGGTCGATGTTTGTGCGAAGATGAAGTTCTGTGGTGCGAGGAACAGAGCTGGTGAAGCTTCTAGCTCGGAGCTCCAAGCTGTCTTCCCGTCAGCTCGCGTCTGATAGGCTCGCGTCTGCATAAACACGTGAAAAGTCCACCGGACGAGCTCGCGGCGGTTGAAGAATTTCCTGGGCACGCGTCTGGTCGGCTGAATTTCTTTGAGTCGCTCATTTCGTCGTCAGCGGCATGTCCATCTCCACTTCTCCTTCATCGACATCCCAGCTGGGACAACGCCATGAATGAGCACTTCCCTTCGTGGAAACATCGTTATAGATCTGCAATCCTGCATCGTACGCCAGACATACCCATGCGATCGGTTTTGGGACGCCTGACTCCTCGGCAAGCACGCGGCGAGGATGAGGTGCATGGCGGCGCATAGCCTTTGTGCCAGATCGTCTGAAAGGGAGGGGACCCGCCAGTCGCAATGGCCTCTCATTGTCCAGCGCTCCGCTGTTCCGTGGGAAGTCTATGCAGGATAGATGAAAATGCCATGCCACCGGTGATAAAAATACATCAAAGCGGTTTGTGGATCGCAGGGCATCGCGTTCGGGGAGCGACTTCCGCATCTCGAACCGTTGAAAGATCCCTGCAACAAAACTGCTGATAGTGTGAGTGAGGCCCTTTGCCTTTGGTCCACGGGCGCTGGCCCCGACATCTCCTTGTTGTTCCGCGAAGATGAAGCTGTGCCTGTCGTTGATACCGCCTCGCTTTGTCCTCCAATTGCCCATGATCCCAACCGACGGATGAGAGTAGCATTCATTACGCCCACCGGCGGAGTCCACCAAGGCGCAACGTGATGATACTGGTACTGCATCTCACCTCCCGCCTTGACCAAGACACCTCGTGGCTGTCTTCCCAGCGACCCGGTCGAGAGAGATATTAACATTGCATCGCATACCCGAACCACCATCTCATCCACGCGGCATTTTCACATCTCATTCTCACCTGCACTTCTGCCGTCTGGCCACTCGAGCTGACGTCCATATATTCACATCCCATCATCTTGATCGATCGACTCGACCTGTCCCACCATCTCGCCACCCCTCCTCCCACTGTCGAATTTGCGCTGGTGCGGCTCCACATACCAACGACGCCATGACTTCACATCCCGTCGACGACCTCGACCTCGAAGCTGCACACCCGCCACCAGCTGCCCTCACACGGTCACCAGGGGTTGTTGTCACTTCGCACACCATGGACGCTGTCCTCAAGATCACCGACGGCTGGCAATGTGTCGTGACCACCCCAGTCCCGACTCACACCCGTAGCTCCTCCATGGACGACAGCGCCATCAGCGTCAATCTCGACCACAATGAGAAGATCCTCCGCCATGTGAGGCTATCACTTGGCTCCAACATTGCCACGAAAGAGGAGCTTCAAGCAATCAAGGAAGCCGCGCCATTGCCACAAAAACCAGCAAGCAGACCATGGAGATTTCTGCGCTGGAATTTCTTCAGTGTGTATCGAAAAGCATTTACATTCGTACTCACAGCAAATTTGATCGCCATTATCATCTTCCTCATCCAGCTCAAATACAATACCTCGATAGCCTCGTACCAGAATGCGGCAACGGCAGCATCAGCAAACTTCCTTCTCGCCATTTTGATCCGCAACGAGCATGTCATCAACGTCCTGTTCTGGCTGGCTTGCGCACTACCTGTATGGGCTCCATTGTCGATTCGCCGCCGGGCGGCCAAGGTCTACTCGTATGGAGGCATCCACTCCGGATGTGGTTTGTCTGGAACTGTCTGGTATACCGTATTCGCAGTGCTGGCTATGATCCAGTATCCTTCGGGCGGACCTATAGAGACTGCGTTAGCGGTGACGACTGGCATTACACTCATGCTATTGGTGATAATACTCATCTTTGCTCATCCAATCCTGCGAGCAAGACTCCACAACCATTTCGAAGCCACCCACAGGTACGGAGGGTGGTGTGCTATCCTGGTCCTGTGGGTGCAAACAATGCTACTCGTTATTAGCAACGCAGAAAACAGCCAGATAGACTTCGGCATGGCGTTGATCAAGACCCCTCCTTTCTGGCTCCTCGTCGTCATCACTGCCCTCCTCATCTACCCCTGGACACGCTTGCGATCACGAGAAGTCCAAGTTGAGAAGCTGTCCGAGCACGCCACTCGCTTACATTTCAAATATCAAGACCTAGAGACCTGCATGGCGGTACGCCTGACCGACGCACCCCTGATGGAGACGCATGCCTTTGCAACCATTCCAAATTACAAAGGAGACAAGAAGGGATTCTCGATACTTGTATCCAACGCAGGCGACTGGACGAACAAGGTCATCAACAATCCTCCTAAAAAGGTGTGGGTCAAGGGAGCGCCAACAATCGGGGTGATGAGGGTAGCGTTGATGTTCAGGAAGGTCCTCATCGTGGCCACTGGATCCGGCATAGGTCCGTGTCTGTCGCTGCTGCAATCCTATCCCGAATATCCCGTCCGCGTTCTCTGGTCGGCTCAAGATCCCGAAAAGACATACGGCCAAGGTATCATCAAGGCTGTATATCGATCCGATCCCAACGCCGTCATCGTCGATACGAGGAAGACTGGTCGTCCTGACCTCACTGCACTGGCGTATAGTATACTCGTCACAGGAGAGTGTGAGGCCGCGGTCGTTATCTCCAACCCGTCGCTCACTCGCAAGGTTGTGTATGGACTGGAGACAAGGGGCGTGCCTGCCTACGGACCCATCTTCGACTCATGAGACCAGCATATGCAGCTTGCAGGAAACCAACCAACGACACGATCGCGGTCTCAGCAGAAGGACAAGGAAGGATTGTATTGACTGAGTCACCGACATGACTCCTGCCACAAGTCAGGCTCCACGATACAATACACAAAGACCATGTAAACTATTTGAGATATTCGCGGACCGTGCCCGCAGGATCCGCATCCACCGCGAACCACGAGCCTCTGCACAGCCAGGCTTGCAGGCGGCAGGAATTGGCGGACGGCACCAAAAGCGCCATGTGAAAAGCTCAGGTCGGACATGTATCGGCATCGAAGCGCGCGTGGGAATTGGAATGGCGTGCATCCAACGAGGCAGGCGACTTGACCAGAGACAGAAACAAAAGCAAGACATTACTGTACCACTATCTACAGCATAGCACTCATAGAATAGACATCACATCACGCGAGCGATACCTCTTCTCCCCCTTCTCCATGTCCCTCTTGTCGTTTGCTCGTACAGACTGCGTCCTTCTGACCTGAGCACCTGTCCCGCAGGAGCGGAAACAACCTCTAGATAGTTCCACCATCTCGCTTCCAACGCCTACATTACCCACCTGCTAGACCAACGTCAACGAAGTGAGAGAAGGTTGAGAGAACTCCAAATGTGCATCCTCGTATAGCACGCACACGTTCACCCATCACGATCTCCTCACCGGCGCCAGGTCACGTTTGGTCGAGCTCAGCTGAGCCCGTTGCCCACCGATACAGTACCGTGCAGATCCACTCACGTCGTGCAGACGAGACAGATGGTGCAGAAATGCTCAGTGCGTGCAGGAGACCCGACAGCCCGACGAGAGCCGGGTTGCTATTCCGAGACCGAGGGCGCGGGATGGGGGGCGTGCAGCTGGGAGGGAGACATGCGGGCGCGTTGGGGGTGCTGCATGGGGCATGGCATGGGTTGGGGGTCATGAGGGGAGCAGGGATCAGGTCAGGTCAGCTTACGCCATTCGACGCCGGTTGAGTGGGTTGGTAAGGTTTGGATGCAGTGTCGTGCATCACGGGGGGAGATGGCTGCCGGCCATGTCCGTGGAGGCTTTGTGCTTTAACGTGTGCCGATGTGCTTTGCGTCTGCTGGGCGTGCATGCGGGTTTGGTCGGGGAGCATGAGTAAGCTTTTGTAGAGCGGAGTCGTTTCCTAGGGCACTTGCGAGGAGGGGATGGGGGTTGAAACGTGGCAGATAGGTGGAGTTGGTGGGTTTGTAGCTTTGTACAGTATAATGGGTGGTGCATTTGCTGTTGTTGAGTTCTGACAGCCACGCTGTCATGGGCGCGATTTACACTCCTCCTTGGGAGATCTTTCGGCATACGGGCGGTCAAGCCTGCGACCTTTGTGAAGGCTGAATTGTAGAGTATTCTCCCTCAAGCCACATCGTGGTCGGAAGAACTATCTGGACAAAAATCTCGAGATGGGATAAGGATGATGAACTCTGATAGGCGGGATGAGGGATAGTTTTTGGAATAATCTGAACTTTATTGGGATATCCCCACGTGTGCTTGAACTGTCTTGGCACGATCTGCGATAGCCGAGGGATGGAACCACTTCCCTTGTTCAAGCAGATCACAAAGACATCTCAGTATGGCCTCGACCTGGTTGTTTGTACATCTGGACCGAGTTGCTGGATATCGAAAGTCTAGACACAGAGATCCAGAGACGACAGTTGACCAATCTCGACCATGTGGAATTTATCTGTATACTTCAAAGGCTTCTGGAATGAGCAAAGGAAGCCCCAAAATGAATGACAAATTGTCCCCGAAACCCTTCGCCGTTTATCATCGGCAACCCAATCTCGCCCTGCTGCACCCTTGTTCTCTCACGACGAATCACAAGCGGATCCTCTGCTTCGGGTCAGCCGACATTTGTCACACCAAGAGACCGGAGACGAGACGTTGCTGCTTCAGCTTCTGTGACAATTGGACATGCGAGTCAGATGCCACTGACGATCTCTCGGATCCCTCCTTCAGCCAGCAATTGCATCACCGTCAACAGGACATCATCAATCTACACCGCGTCTCGCATGCTTCTTCAGCTGCCTGATCTTGCTCTTCTGCCGCAGCCGTGTCGTGCTAGCTCACGATGTCTGCGACGTGGACAATCACTTGTCAATCGGCTGTCCAATTATCCTTACCGGATAGCCTCGCAGGGCTTCCTTTTGGTTGCTCTGGTTGAATCGCTCATGGTCCGTCATGCACAAAATTTGTCAAACACGCCCCGCCAGGCCCTTGTTGCCCATTCACACATCGCACATCCTTGACCCGACACCAGGGATCCAATTGTCCATTGGCTCGTGCCAGACTTCCGGACGTTGAACCGTTCTTGCGCCTCTCGGTACCGTCCCAGATGTTCACCTCCGGCTGCCTGGCTTCCGTCCAATATCGCTCTTTGCGATTTGAGATTCCTCTTCCCACGAACACGTCCTCACCATCGACCTCCAATCGTGACACAAGTCGTCCCCCAGATCAGGTTTGTACCGAGATTGACCGCACAAAGGATCTTCCAATTTCCTTTCACGTCTAGACTTTCCTTTTGTGACTCTTCCTCCCTTGTGCAACAATGCATCATCATCTCGGCAGCCTGCAGCGCTTGCACCTCCAACCCACATCATCAACCACAGTCCATCATATTTGAGAAAGGGAACCACTCAACCTCAACCGTCGTAACGGGTTTCGAGTCCTCCTTCATACAACCTTAACCTATCGTACAGTCATTGCTATTCCAGGACCGGGTCTGTATCCCATACTGTTGCACGTTCTAAGACATATATTCGCCCTATCTCCCGTTGTATTCTACCTGGACAGTACACAAGGGCGCTACACGAACCATTCGATTTCCGGTACGACCACACTCTGGCTCCTCCATCCGCTCGCGAGCTTATATCCAATTACCATACAACTCTAAGCACACCCTGTGGCCTTCCAAATATCGTCTCACACATCACCGGACCACCCCCGGACAACTCACACCGCCGTCTTTGTCACACCTAAACGTCCCACCTTTATCTCTGGTTACCTCTACTTCTCGACAATACTCAAAGACCATGCCTTCTGCTCCATCACAACGAACAAGCACATCAAGCAGACCATCACACGGCTCTCCCACTTTCACAACATCCTCGCAAGGCAACGCCTATCCCGCACAAGCATACCAGATGAATGCCCAACGTGCCCACCAGGGCCAGCAGCAGTCCAACTACAACCCGGCCGCCATTCACTCTTGGGTCCAAGGTGTGCAACAGAACCAACCCAGGCAGCAAGTCAACATGAATGATCCGGCCGTGCAGGCATACATGCAGGCCAAGTTGGGGTTGTACCAGCAAGCCGCTCAGCAAGGCTCGAGCAAGAAGGGAAAGTGAGGGACGATTTGGAACTCGCCATCCACCAACATCTCATCGAATCTGTCATCGCTGCGTCGTCAATTTGCTACGGCTAGAACGCATCATGCACTTTGCATGTCCGGCTATGCGATGACACGAAGGACACTTGAGTCCCCGCAGCGCTTTCTCTGTGGCTGCTCCCTCGTCGCCGCCTCTCCCACCGAGACTCCTTCCAAGCAAGCCAATGCCTGCGTTCCCGCCTCCAAGCATGACGCTTCTTCACCTCGTCTCCCACTAACCTCGCGACACGCTCACCACCGACCCATAACGCCATCATGATTCTGGCCACAGTTAACCATTCCTGCTCAAAGGCGATCCTCTCCGTCTACGACTAACGACCACCTTTCATCTCTGGCTTCAAGACACGTCGATCTCCAGGATGGACCGTATTGGACGCTATCTATTCATCACGACTCACGACATCTGTTTCTACATCCTGTTTGTCTACCGCGTTAGTTAGATACCACAGCCCAAGAGGCTTATGAATAATCATTTCCCAATTCTCGTCCTCCCTTTCCCTCATGCCACTTCCACACCTCTGTCAAGTCGCTGACTGCTGTTCGATCTCTTCGTCCCGTGACTTCAGTCCCAAGCATTTCCTTATCTGCACTGTCATTGCACATTTTACTTCTGCTTGACCTCGACTGGTGCCCGTCACGCGTATTCTATACATCCACTTCGTCCATAATGACTGCCAGGCTCGTCCTTGTTGAGCGCCCAAAGCGCTCCCCGTCCCCCATCGCTGGCCATCTTGTATTCTGGTCAATCTTGAGCGTCAGAGAAGCCGTCTCCAGCTCGTATCAGATGTCTTGCTCAAGAGGTGATCCAGGGTAAGTAATACCACGCGTCTGATGAGCAGATCGTTTTCTTGCTCGGACTAACGACCATGTACTGATCAAGTCTAGCATCGGATTCATCGAGGTCGCGTAAGAATATGATCTCTTTGCACTTGACCTTCCCCCGAACGAGTCAGACGTGGATACAACCCTTGTTCAAGGACTGAAGACATCGTACAAACCTGATAATTCTGTGACGGGTAGAGACACATGGCAGAGAAGGAATGGTTGTGGCCCCGGAAGATGAATAGAGGAAGAAAAGATGTCTATACCCTGTATCCCAAACGCCATGCCAGGTCCGTAGACCGGCTTTTCTCTACCCTCTATAAGGCCAACATAGGAGATATATACACCAGATCCTCAATCTTCCCTGACCCCTATGCCCCTCCCACTTCACCTCCAACCACCTCTCTACGCCGACGCAGTCCCATTCACCCCAACAGTCCCATTCCCCCCGACCGCCGCACTCCACTCCTTCCCACCCCACACGCCCCCCTTCACCGTCCCATTCCCCCACGTATCATAAACCTCTCCCAACGCACTCTTCCCCATCCCATCCACCCCCATCAACATGCCCTTAACATTCGTATCCATAAAAAAGCTATACCCAGCAACATCCTCCTGCGCATCCATCCACCCCATCACCTCCTTGAGGAAACTCTCATTCTCCGCATCCGTATACCCCCCCTCCTCATCCGTCAACGCAAACTCCGTGACCCAAATCGGCCTGCCCCCCGCCACTGCCCGCGTCGCATTGATGAAACTCTTGAAGTAGTTTGCCCCCGCGTACTTGTTGCTGTACCAGTGCACGTTCACGAAATCAAACGTGCACCCGTCGCAGGCTGCCATGAAGCGTGTCAGCCAGTCGAGGCCGTGCGGGGCGCCGGCGTTGGTCACGGCTGGTGCGCCGAGGAGGGCGCGGCCGGCGTACGGCTGCATGTGGGACTTGTAGGTGGACACGGCGTCGGATAGGGACATGCAGGAGGAGCCGGTGAAGCAGCCGTCGGGTTCGTTGAAGGAGAAGAGGTGCGTGACGTTTCGCGCCAGGGCGGCTTCGACGGCGGTGGGCCATGAGGCGAGGAGGGACGGTTGGTTGGACCAGAGCATGGGGATGTGCATGAGGGAGGGGTTGGAGGTGGGGCAGGTGGTGAGGGAGTTGGTGCAGGGGGACATGTACCAGTTGTAGGTCCAGGACACTTGGGAGGTGGAGGAGAGGGTGGTGTTGAGGAGTGGGGTGGAGGCGTTGATGGGGAGTGGGGAGGTGCCGAAGGGGTTGGTGAATTGTGGGTTGTTGTAGGCGAGGCCGCGCTTGCCGGGGGTGCGGGCGTTGGTGACGGGGGAGGCGATGGGGAGGGGGGATGAGGTGGAGCTTGGGGGGAGGGAGGAGGTGGCTGCGGGCTTCTTTGCCTTCTTCGTTGTGGTGGTTGTGGTGGTTGGTGTAGTGGTTGGTTTCCGGCGACGAGTGGTGGTTGTGGTAGTTGTGGTGGTGGTGGAGCTGCTAGACTTGGTCTTTTTGGCCTTGCGCTTCTTCGTCGTTGTCGTCGTCTTGCGTGCTGGCGTCTTCTTCGCAGGGGTCTTTTTCGCAGCAGTCGTCTTCGGCGTGGGGGCCGCTTTCGCCGCCTTGATCTGCGCAAAGAGCTCGACGATGTTCTTCGCTACTGTCACCTCCTGGACGATCTCGACAGTGTCCTCGGCAACATCTTGAGGCGTCCTGTCAGTGGGCGCACCCAGCACGCCCTCACCAGCTGTAGCTAGGAGCAGACAAGCTGCCCACGACTTGACCAACATGATTTCTGATCAGTTGAGATGGCGTTGGTAGCTGCTGGATCTTCTTCTTGACTATCTTTGGGTCCAAAGGAATGTCGAGTGCATAGGCGGCAGTGGCAGCGCAAGGCGCAGATATAAAGATTGACTTGACGAGGATGATACGAAACATTTTTCTAGATGGTCTGGTAGAAAGGAAGCAAAATTCAATGGTGTAAACATGTGCATCGTCGAGTGCGTGGTCTGTACACGCAAATTGCCATGAAACTGGTGGACGACGTTGTCGAACGGTGTAGTCGCCGTTGGCTTCATTGCTCTAGAAGGTGGAGGAGAGGAATTGCCACGGCGGACGCATGAAGGGCTGTATCTACTTACTTGCGGGATATCAGGAACTTCACAGGACGCTGCATTGCGAACCGATGATACTTATGATGATAGTCGGATTGTGGTGATTGTAATGAAGGAGATGAAGTCGCAAATTGGTGCTTGGAAGCAAAAACCCCACCTCTCAATCAGGTGACCCGTTTCAGAGCCGCTATAATCTCGCCTTATCACTATCGATTCAACCATAACACGTGCAACCCGTCAAGAACTTCCCGCCGGGCATCCGCCGACATTCCTAAACCCTTCATGTCTCTCCTCGGAGGTGATTCGTGGCGACGCCACGTCTGCCACCTTCTCGGCATCCAGATCCGTCGACGACGGCTCAACTGGCTTCCATGAACGATTGTTGAATGTGAAACATTACTCTTTGCATTAAGTCTAGAAGGTATAGACGCTCTTGGAAACTGTCCTCAGGCCCCCAGCGCAAGTCCAAGCGCTCATACATGGCTTGGTCTAGTAATTGTCGCCTTCCCAAAAGTTGGCGGCTCCCTCAAGGTCATCCACATTCAGAAGGTCAACGCCCTCGTCGTATAGCTGTCGCCATACTGCGTTTCTTGTACCGACTGGCCACAACGGTAGCTCCCAGTATCTGGTCCTGATACCCTTTGACTTTGCTGTCGCGACCTGGCTTCGGAGAAGGGACAGCTGGGTGTCGTTGAGACCCTTGGTTCTAACAGTGCCGAATGTGCGAAGGAAGCTGGTGCTGGCAATAGGGCTGACGTTGGCAGTGATGTTGCTGAAAGATGTACCAAGCGTCGGAATCGGGGCATCCCAGAAGTAGTCTCGCGGGCTAACACCTTGAACTTGAGCGAGTGGGGTATTGCCTGTACCAATCACGGTCACTGCACCAGGTGTGACTGTGCCATTGCTGCTGACGGTGGTGAGCCAGCCGCGTTCACGGAGGGGCTGCAGTGCTTGAACAGCAACGGGCCAGGTGGTAGGGCCATTGGTCTTGATGTCGATCCAGAGGTAGAAAGTCTGAGTGCTAGCCGCGTCAAAGACACCATTGTTGGTAGGTCCAATGAATGGAGATGGCGGGTTTTGTGCTTCAAGAATGCTCACGAGCGGGTTGATGTACAGAGATTGCAACGTCCTCTGGGGTGTGAGTGCAGAGGGCTCATGGCCAACCTAGCAAGGTCAGAAACCGATACGACGTGAAACTCGAGCATACAAACATATAGGGTGCCATTGTACAACCAGACATCGGATTCAACCGAGACAGCACCGACTGAAAGAGCAGTGTAGAGAGGAAGCTGCCTCCAGTAGTCGTTGTGGGAGTGAATTGCCTTTGGCACTATATCCTGGGTAAGCTGTGTCGGATACTGGTATTGAGGTGCGCCGGTGTTGGCCAGAATCTTCTGCAGTGGAGCAGATAGGGGAATGTCACTCTGTGCCTGTGCAGTGATGGCTGCTGTGAAAACTAGCAGGGGGGCAATAGCAACCATGATGGCGGTAATTTGCTACAGAGGATGTACGTCTTGGAGCTCATCGTCTGCATGTTTGACAGATACCTTGACTATATACCTACCTCGTTAGGGCCGGTCCAAAATTTTGGTGGAAAATGACGATGGAGAAATGACGAAGTTGAACTTGAAGAGGTGAAATGACCAATGGAGAATCCCACGTGGTTTCAATGTGCCCCGCTTGAAAGGCCGGCCCTTCCTGGTTGCACCTCACCTTCTGCATTGGTAGAGATTAAAATTTGGATTATTCATGCATTCAACAGAAACCTGTCCGGTACGTGTGAAGGAAATCATGAAGGAACAACATGTCGAGGACTAGGGACTGTTCGGTCGCTATGCCACGCTCGAAGCTCAGCTATGTAGGTGTGGTAGGGAGAAGAGAAGCAAGGACACAAAACACAATTCCATGAAGATCTAGATCTAAAACAAGCAGAAGGAGCGAGGGGTTCGTCATTGGCCATATGTGGTCGATCAGAGTGCTCGACCAGATAGATACTGCTAAGAGGAAGCAGCGGCAGCCTTTGTTGCCTTGACCAGATCGGTCAAAATCTGTGCAAAGGTGTCCTCGTAGTCGTCAAACAGTGGTTCGTCGCCCTTCAAACGATCAGGTCCGGTGATGTAGGCTCGAGGCAATTTGATGTTGACATCACTGTCGAGCAGGCGTGCATGGAGACCGCCTGCGAGTACAGTCCTCAACGCCTCACACGCCTTTGTCCCTCCATGACCACCAAGAGTGACGAGAGCTACAGGTTTGTTCGTCCACTCGTGATACAGATGATCGATGGCATTCTTCAACGGGGCTGGGATACTCCAGTTGTATTGCGGCGACACAATCATGACAGCATCCATCGATGAGATGAGTCGAGACCAGGCCTGGACCCGCTCATTTTGATATGACATGGCGAGACCTTCGGAGCCATTGTCCGTCGGATGACCTTGCGGAATGAAAGGATCGATTCCGAGAGGAAGCGGATGGCCCTCGGAAAGTGACAGGTGGATTTGTTGACATTCGCTTGTGGCTTTTGGTTTGCAACGGAAAGTGTGATGTCAGACACGCTCGGACTCTGTAACAATAGCGGACGGCTGGAATGCTGCTGGCTTGTGAAAAAGAACACAGTGAGCAACCCAGCCGTGTGGTACTAACAGATACGAGAGAGCACAGAATAGGGAGCACGGCCATCTCGTTCGTTGAGCGCAATCTTTCTCGTTGACCGTCGGTCATGAGGTCAGCCCCGTCAGAAGACAGGTCCGTCAGCCGCGAGTTGCGTCGTTGTGACTCTCGACACCAAACAAAGCACGCCTGTCATGTCAATCCCAGCCAACCATTCATTAGCCTCGAGCCGCACCCTTGGGCCACTTGCGACCCATGGCCACCATGGCCTCATCCCGCAGGATAATCTTCAGGGTTCTTTCGCCAAAATAGCCCGCCCCTCCGCACCACGGACAATTTTTTAATGGAGCATTCGACGTCAAGAGATCTCCAGGGTCCGTCATCAGGTCCTCAGGGTTTAGCCTTTGGCTTGCTTTGGCGTCGCTTGGGCTTGCTTCGAACCGCTCTTAGCGTTCGATAGGGGCAGCTTCCGTCGTTAGCTTTGTTTTGCCTGCATCGAACGGCCTTGATTCGACCGCGGTCGGGGCCGTTTTGAATGCGGCGAACATCAGGAGAGGCAAATGACGCCTGTGAGTGGCGGACTGAAAGCTGTCTGGGCTGCACCGACTAGCGTGCCATTCCCACAGCCGAACTGCATCATGGCGGCGATCTTAGCGCGTTTGCAACTGTGGTCCAGGGTCTACCGACGTATCTCGAGCTGTACCTAGCTGTACCTCGCCGCGAGACAGGCATGCTTACATATATCCAGCAAGTGCTCCCCTCCTGATCCGGACCATATCACAATTCGATACACGCGGAATACCTAGAAGCTTTTCATCTTCGCTGAAGATCGAAATCTCCCATACCAAATCATCTCTACCAAGTCCTTCTACCTGAGCACTTCCCAAGCTTAGCCCTACCCTCTCCACCGAACCACAACTCCACCACCAAACAACATCATCAACGATGGCCGCCGCACCCACCGACTCGGTCTACCACACCGACAACATTGCCGTCCCCCTCGAAGTCCAAGACCACTTCTCATCCCAATACAACATGGACGACCCAGAGCAAGCTCGCCTGTGCTACATGCGCGTCATGCACGAGCACACCAAGCAGCAATTCCAAATGGCCACCGCCTCGTCGCGACGACGAAACTCGCCAGCGACTCACGACATGGCCAACTTGACCACGGAGTCATCCAACGGCTCCGTTTCCTCTACCTCTTCGTAACGCCCTCATCGATATTCCATGATCACGACTTTTCTACATCTCATACGACATGACATCCACTGCAGTGGAACGTGTCACATGATTTCTCTACCATACAACTACCCTCTCGTCGATTAGCCGGGCATTTGCGCTGGCTTATTAGAGCACAGCACGGAGTTTTACGCGCATCGGACGGACTTTTCATTAGTGTGCAACAGCACTTACTAGCTTTTCCATGTAAGGACGACAGATATTGAGAACCAGTCTCATCAATCAAAGAACTTTATCAACAACCTTGCCTGTTGCCGCGATCTATCCCTCGTGATCTGTCCTTCTTCTCATATCCCGTCGATCACTCGCGTATTGCACATCTCAGCCCGCGTATAACCCTTGTCGTAATATGGTGCATCCTTGAGTGCTTACCTTCATTCATCCACTGCTGTTGGCCATCTTGCCTACCACCTGCGACAACTCTCAAAGTTATTTCTTGACACCCAAGTCCCATTGCCAGTGCACCTACAGAACTCCCTCCATGTGTGATCTACCACATGGCGTCCTCCCGCAGCAACCCTGCAGAACCTAAGCCAATACACCGCAATGATGACCGCTAGCTCACCCGGACTGGACCCCGATGGAAAATATCATCGACGAGCATGTCCATCTGCGATGGCCCTGCTGAATCTCGACTTCGACACCCGTGACCCATCTCCCAGGATCACCATGGGAGAGTAAGTCGTCGTCATGACGGAGCTGCTCTCGCTCGATGGTTTCTAGATGTCGTTGGGATCTGAGACGTTGGGGTCTTGACAGGTGGGTGTACTTTGTTCATGATGAAGTCACATGGATAATGCCTCGCGATGGACTCCGATTCTTGTTGCTGCTGGGGACTCGTACTTGGACTTTGCGAGTGTCGCAATGTTGACACTTGTTGTCCATTGGCGATGCGTGCGCTGTAGGGATGTTGCTGGGTAATGGACTCCGGTTCTTATTTCTGCTGAAAGACTCATATTTGAGCTGTTCAGGTGTCGTGATGTTAACATCTAGCGTCCTTTCTTGGACGATCGATCGCAGGCATACTGAGTCGGGAAGAAATCCGCTCTGCAGAAAACTGGCTGTGTTTGCGGACCGGAGGCTTAGCTGGGCGACCGCTTGGTGACGCCTCGTGTGCTCTGGCAGGGATACATCGCAAGAATGCTCGTATCGCGATGGACTCCGATGGTGGTTCTGGCGATAGATACATATGGAGAACGGCATCGTGACACCTAGCGTCTTCTCTGTCTGGCCATTGGCTCGGAGTAAGGGCCGGTCTGATTGCTGGCCGAAAGTGCATCCTGCGATATTGTCATGTTGACGCCTGGCTCGGCTTCCAACGCGGATCTCGTCCCAAATCACGGCAATGCTGATACCCTCGAGGATGCTGGGTACAAGGTCGAACTCCTTGCCGTCGGCTGCTCCAGATCACGCGCTTCCATATCGCAATGTTGACAGCTAGTCCACTTCTTAAGCGAACACTTCCAGGGATGTTGTTGCCGCCATCAACTCCGATTTTTCTGTTGCTCGGTGTCACATATTCAAGCGTAGCAAGACTGACGGCTAGCGCATCTGCCCCGGTCGTCCTTGGGCTCCTTACGGGCGATGTTTGACTCTTCGTCAAGGCTGGTTCAGCAATCAGACCCCTGCCTATCTATTGCCCAGAAGCACACACTGGGACCTCGCAATGCTAAATCCTAGTTGCATTCACGCGATCCATCGCAAGTATGCTGGTCCAGGATCAAACTCCTTTAACTCATCTGCCTGAAACCGCATGCTGTAGCGGCGCTGAAGATACCTAGCTGATGCCTACCGGTCTCGGATGACGAACGTTGTTGCGTGGATGCTGATCCGCCAGTTGACTCCGTCCTGATCTTTGTCCAAAAGCATAGGCTGGGGCGCCGCAATGGTGACACCTAGTGTGTTCCTTCGACAATGATTGGCTCCGGAACGAAGTCCTTGAATAGCCAGCTCAGAGAGAGATGTGGTGCGGCGGTAAGGGTGACATCTAGCTCGTTCATTCACTGCTGCTCTTCGCAGGGATATCGCGGCGTTGCTGGTCCGTGATAAGACTCCGCTCAGTCTGCTTGTCAGAAGCACAAAGAAGAGTAACGCAATGTTGGCCCGTAACTCTCCCCTAAGCGCGGTGGCAGCGGTGCCAACGCATTGGATCCGCAGGTTGCAGGGATGATTGTCTACTCCCGGCCCGCTCTCATGTTCCGGCAGGGGTGATAGATGGGTAGCGGTGACCGCTAGCCTGACTCCGCCAGGCTGATAGATTTGCCGTCGGCGTGTGTCGCCGTCGTCGTCGAGTTGATCTGCAATGACAATGACCATTTTATCAAGGAGACGAGACATCCTTGTTGCATCCTTGCTGTCTGCTCGTCCGTGATAGCCGCGGGACGGACTATTGCGAGTTCCACTGGGCCGGTCACCGTCATTCGTAGGGCGCGGAGACTGCATTGTGACCGGCAGGATATCCGGCTTGCGCAGGTGGAGCAGATTTGAATACCCCATGTCCACCCCATGTTCGCCCCATACAAGCAGCTCCACGGTCATCTCGGAAACATCTGGTCTCTGCTCTCGCGTGCTGGATCTGATCTCGGTCATTCATGTACGCCAGTCCTGATCGGGGCGAGCTTGCTTCCATCTTCAAGAGGATATCGATCACGGCTTCTTGCATCATCCTCTCATTCAGTCTCCACCTCTCCTGCAGGGTTACGAGCTCAAACCCCCCTTTCCCCGGCCAGTCTCCGTTCAGATTCCCTTGTCCCTTCCCAAGTTCCCGACGTATCAATCCTTGACCCCAACGACGACCATATTCCTGGGACTGACCCCATACCCGAACACCGCCTCCACCCACCCCCTCACCCCCTGCTCCCGCACCCAACACCACCGATCCGTGACAATCGCCGCCTCCACCACTCCCGCCGTGAACGCCATCAGACTCCACACCACCTCCAATTCTTTCTTCCTGTGCGCATACCTGGCCTCGTATTCCTGCACATCCTCGTCACTCATGTCAGCCAACGCGGCAGAGAAAGCCCTCGCCCGTTCTACGGAGAAGGTCGGGTGTGTCTCATGACGACCAAGTTTAGCTGAAGCAGCACGAACGTAGCTGAGGAACGAAGCGTAGGACTTGCGCGGGAGAGAGCCAAGGATTACGGGATCTGTGGCGGGGGCGGAGTCCTGGCTCTCTCCATTTCCATTGACCTCATGAGTGGTGGAAGTAGCCTTGGCGCCCCAGTCTGGCCGTGGGGCGGGGACGAGGCCTAGGTCGACGAAGACCCGCTGGAGTAGGGCGCGGTAGAAGTGGCGTCTGAAGAAGCCTTCGCTGTCGTTCCGCGTCCAATTCCTTGGTGCTTGGACAGCCATCATACGTGCGGTGATGTTGAGGCGGACGCCGAGAGAGCCGGGCCCGTCCAGGGGCGAAGGATGAGTGCAGAAGCGTTGGCTCATAGGGAAGCCATGTGGGTCACGGCTGTTCTGTTGCACTTCGAGACGTGTGTTGCGGCCGCGGAGGGAGTCGAGTTTGAAGGTTGGCGGGCCGAGGCGTTCCGTGAGCAGATTGTAGCAGCAGCCGACGAGGGCTACGGCGCGGACGGAAGGAGTAAGTAGGAGTGAGCGTAGGCCATGGTGAGTGAGGTTGCCGCAAGCGTGCAGGCCAATGACTAGTGCGCGGATGTCTTCAGGTGCGGCACGGGGCAGAAGTCGCTTGTCTTCGGGGTCGAGAGAAGCGTTGTGTCTGATTGTATCAAGAGAAGTTGGGGCAAGGATCTGAGAAGTGATCCTGGTCAGGTCACCATCCAGAAGGTAGTGTGAGACGTATTGTACCGCTCCCTGAGAGATAGGCATGCAGGAAACATTTACATCTTCGCGATCAGCTGGAATTGATGGATTCGGTAGGCCTGGATGACTGAAGAACCCTCTATCGCCTTTCCGGTCTCGCTTACTTGGATCGACCTTGACGGGGACGGTCCCGTTTGCACGTTGCTGAGCCAGCTCCTCCTTGTACACCTTCTTATTACGCATGATTGGTGCTGGCTTAGGTGCGAGCTTAGCCAGAATGTCCCAATTCTGAGAGCCTGCCACATTGTGTTCGCGGGACTCGACTCCGACAACAGTGTGGTCATGTGGTGGAGAGGCGAGTGCTCGAGGTAGATAGCCTTGACCACTACCTAGATCGATGACGTGGGTGATACTTTTGTCGGGAGATGTTGCAGCGAGGTCTTCGGTCAATCGAGAGATGTACGAAGTGAATTGACCGACTTCGTGTACCTTTTTCACTCCCATGCCCAGAGCCACTTCTCGGGTCAGGGGCGCTGGCTCAGGACCGTTGAATTTGTGGTCGAAAGTATGCCGTCTGACAGTCCTGATGTACTCAAGAAGATCCGCTGGGGGCATGGATCTAGTCTTCCAAGGTTCATGATCCAGACTGTCCAAGTCCTCTCGCATGAGCAGATCCAAGACATCCATTATATCGTGCGACCCAAAGAAGTCCCTCCATGTCTCTGGCAATATGGCGGTATATAGACCAGGCTCGAAAGTGAAGAACTCCAGCATATGTACGCCACCACATAGCGTCCTTACAAGCTTTGATGTTGTTACAAGATCAAGCAGAGAAGAGATATACTCTTCTGGCGATGGAAAGGAGGCATCAATGGGAAGTGGTTTCTCAGGACCCATGTTGATCTAGAAGCCAATTGCTTCTTCTTCGGATCTTTGAACTTAGTCTTAGCTGTCTCCAGCACGTACTCATGGTTTCATCTTGACCATGTGTCGCAGCAGGAAAGATCTCATCGAGCATGTGAAAAAGAGCAAATGTGCGGATGAAATGCTTCTGACCAATCAACGCCCTTGGTCGCGAGCCGCGTCAAGCGCGTCATGACCATCAGCTATGCTCACATCGAGGTCCACTCCATCTCGTCCATGCATCGCCTTAGCTCAATGGCATAGCCAATCTCTCACCTCCTTTGCAATTACCAGGCTCCAATCTCCCACCGTAGCAATGGCACAACCCCCCGACCCCTTCCTCCAAGTCCAATCCGACCTCCTCTCCAACCTCGACTCCGCCCGTCCCCTCTTCCAATCCTACCTCCGCATCCGCTCCACCGCGACCTCTGCCTCCTCGCCCGAACTCCGCGAAGCCCGCACCGAGCTCGAGTCCGTCCTGCAAGACCTCACCGCCGATCTCGCGGACCTTCTCGAAAGCGTCAAAGCAGTCGAGAAAGACCACTACCGATATGGGCTCGAGATCGAGGAGGTGCAGCGGCGCAGACAGCTAGTGGAAGATGTAGGGCGGGAAGTAGAGGATATGCATCAGGAGTTGCGGCAGACGGTGGAGGCGGGTGGAAAGGGTAAAGGGGTGGGGCCGGATGGGCTGCCGCATCCGAGTGATTTCGATAGCGAGGGAGAGGAG
The DNA here is from genome assembly GCA_013372555.1 of Elsinoe arachidis. Classification (NCBI taxonomy): domain Eukaryota; kingdom Fungi; phylum Ascomycota; class Dothideomycetes; order Myriangiales; family Elsinoaceae; genus Elsinoe; species Elsinoe arachidis. The sequence continues at coordinate 2,120,031 of JAAPAX010000007.1, read as the reverse complement.
GGGGATGGGTATGGTGAGTTTGAGCAGCAGAGGCAGATGGAGATTATGGCGGAGCAGGATGAGGCGTTGGATGGGGTGTTTAAGACGGTGGGGAATTTGAGGGCGCAGGCGGATACGATGGGGAGGGAGTTGGAGGAACAGGCGGAGTTGTTGGATGATGTGGATAATGTGGCGGATAGGGTAGGGGGAAAGCTCCAGACGGGGATCAAGAAGATTGGTTATGTGATCAAGAAGAATGAGGGTAGGCGTAGAGAGGTGGTTGTGGGGCCATGGCTGACACATTACAGACACGTATTCGAGCTGCTGCATAGCGCTTTTGATTGTGATGCTGATCATCTTGCTGGTCATTGTCATTGCCATATGAGCCAGGACTGGGAGCACTGAACAAGCACAAAGCGAAGAAACGGCTTCAAATGCCCAATCAGGCCGAGTCCTACGCCGCAGATCGAAGGCCTCTGCTTAGCCGATGCAATAGTACGGTCGACTGGCCAGGCTACGACACAGGCAATGGGGAGCGATATGATGAGTCTGCTGGAGGGATTGGATGCAGGGGGCTTGGAACATTTTTGGTGAGTATTAGTGAGTCGATCGCAGCACTATCAGCTGATTCGATCATAGTCTGTGAACGGCCGTTTAGAAAGGAGATACCCAGAACTGTACTATACAACATGTAAGAATACACCACGATCCCAGCATCAAGCTGCTACTCGCCCCTCCTTCCAACAAAAGAAAATCTCCATCCACCCCATCCTCTAAGAATCTCTCTACACCCACCATCTCCTACACATCCAAATTCCACGCCAACCAATTCGCCCCATCCGCCACATCACACGGCCTCAACAACACACTCGAACTCAACCACCCCGAATTCTTCCCCTCCGTCGTACTCGCCATAACACTCCCATCCGGCCCATACACATTAAACCCCAAACTGCCCGCGCCCCCACCATTCGCCCACATCAACCGCACAGGCACATAACTGCCCGCATTCAAGAAGAAGCTCTTCGTCACCGGCTTCGCGCGGTACCCATTCGCCCAAAACGTCGTCATGTCGGCGTTGGCTCGCGTCCAGCCCCGGAGCGCGTCGTCCCAGAACCACACCAGCGCAATGTCGTCTGCGTAGGGGACGTTGAAATGGTAGTAGCCAGTCCCGCGCCCGGCGTAGACGTAGAACTGGTGCGTGATGACGGCGGTGCCGGTGTTGAAGAGGAGGGTGTTGTATTGCATTAGTTGGGTGTTGGCGTTTTCGTTCCACACGCCGATGTAGGATGTTGTGGAGGTGGTCTCGGGGCGCGCGCCTTTGTACACTTCGGGGTCGAAGGAGGGGTAGCCGTACGTGGATTGGCCGCCGAGAAATTTGTTGCGCCAGGTGAGGTAGCGGGGGTAGCGGTTGGTGCAGCTGAGGTCGGGGGTGGGGTACTGGGAGGTGTTAGTGGTGGGAGCATGAGTGGGGGAGATGGGACTTACGGTCACGGTCACGGTGGCGAGACCGTTGGCGTTGGGGCTGCCTGTGGTGGTGGTTGGTCTCTCAGCTTGGCCGGTTTCGCGAGTGACCGTCACGTATTGCGTAACGCCGGCAGTACGGGTGAACGGAGTTTGGACGACTACCATGGCAGTGATGTCTGAGAAGGACGTTGTGGTAGCGGTAGATGCACCAGTCCAGACTTTTGTGACGGTAGGGCCCCAAGTTGCAGTGCCGGGTACCTTGCTTGCCTCGAAACCGTCATACTTGGCTGGAATCCATGCCATGTCAGCATTCCAAGTGTTAGGCTGGGGTGTACGACTAGATCCATCGAGGTTCTTGAAGTAGCAAGTAGTGCCCAGGTATGCAAATCCGCTGCAGCCGTCGAAGGCATCGCACAATTCAAAGCAAGAATAGAAGTCGGTACTGGTGGTGTTGCCAATGTCAGACGAGTACTGGACGTCGTAATCACAAGCGAACGTGTAGTTCCTATCATTCATGCTGGTTAAGCTTGAACCATACTGGCTAGCCATGGACTTGCAGCTTGCCGCAGTACCTGTTGGTGCTGCAGTCCACGTTCGACTTGTTAAGCCTTTGTCGGGTGGATAAAGCGACCAGCCATGTGAGTAGGTGACGTTGAGAACCTCGTTGTTGATTGAAGCAGCGTTGAGGTACCCAGCCTGATCAGCGACGTTGCTGTCACTGTAGAGAACACAATACGTGTATCGATAATTCCAAGCATTCTTGGCCAGATTGAAAGTATTGAAGTAATTGCAGGGCGTATAGCTGGACGCTTTGTTGGCGATGGCTTTAGCTCTGTTGGTTGCGGTAATCTGCTTGCAGAGTTTAGCACAGTCTCCAGGTGCATAGGAAGCAGTGATCTGGTAGCTAATCACTTTCGAGCTCGTGTAGGCATTGACAGCGCCAACCAGTGGCTTTGGGGTTCTGAAGTCCTGGATGGTGTCTGGTAGAGGCGTCTTGATGTAGCCATTGGATCCAGTAATCAGCACCATGAAGTCGTTGCGCCATTGCCCAAAGTTGACAGCTTCTGTGGCACTGATCATGCCCCCATATGGAACACAAGCCACCGACCCTCGAGACGCTGGACTTGGACAGGTGCTTTCGTTCGGCTTGTACAAGGGATTGCGTTCAAAGTAAATGTTGAAACCCACGCAGTCGGACCTAGCGTCGCAGATGGCAGCACAAGCTGCTGTATCATATGTTGACAATTGTGTGTAGCCGAGACTTTGTGATTTGCTGTACAATGCGGCCATCTGACTGTAGAAAGCGGTATAGTAGCCTGCAGGAGCGATATAATTAGCGGCAGCCGTGTTGCCCATCCAAGCGTCAAGAAGGAAGCCGTTCGGGGTGTTGGTAGGCGGGATGTAGTTGAGTAAATTGAGTTCCGGCTCAGAACATTTGGCGTTCTGCCGGGGCTCCAACTTCTGCTCCTCTGATCGAGCTACTTCCGCTGGTATGGCTCGTCCTTCATGACGTCGGTTTGCCTTCTTCGTCGAGGCCGCTGCTTTCACATTCTGCTTCTTCGTCGTTGGCGCACTTGTCGTCTTCGCCGCCGCCTTTGTCTTCTTCGCCGAAGTGGTGCTCTTCTGGACCGCCTTCTTCTTCGTTGTGATCGTGGTCGTTGCCTTCTTCGAGTTTTTCTTGGTCGTCGTTTTGATCGTGGTACGCGCGGTGGTGGCCTTGCCTTTCGCTGTGCTTGTCCTAGCAGCCTTCTCTCGAGACTTGACTGATCGCAGGCTAGATACTACCGACGAAGCAAAGACCTTTGAGTTCGTCTTCTTCGCAGCAGGTGGACGTGTAGCTCCGGGTATACCTCCGGGAGGACCTTTTCCGTGGGTGATTGAGGGCGATGCGAAGATATCCTTTCCTGTTGGCGAAGCTGTCTTTCCAGCTGCCACCTCAAGGAGGCCTAGTAAAGGTAGTACAGTCTTGAGAAGCTGCATGGTGGAGCTGATATTGCAAGGAAATGCCAAAGCGTGCCTACCGAAAAATCTCACCGAATGGCAGAGCCTCTTCTTACATACTTGCGGATTTGTACAATGGAGCTCGCAAGGCAATGCACTATCTTGGCCGACCGTTGCCATGATCTGTATGCCGCCCTTGTTCATTCCGCTATAAGTGGTTGGGGACGGCTAATGGTCGGGCAGACTTTGCAATACAGGAGAGATGCAGACCTTGAGTGAGCACACTATATCCGTGACGGAGCTCGGATTAAACGCCCACGCCAACGGCGTCTTGCCGACACGGGTGCATGGCTGAAGAAAATGATAGTAAGATAGCCGTTGCAAGCTTGAAGTGACTCTAGGACGGCTGTGATTTTCACGATGGTGCCATTCGATCAGATCGCGTGCGAGTTCTCTATCGAGTTCGTGGACTGAAACAAAACGAATTAGCATAAGACCGAGGGATCAGAGTGGTACTTAAGCTCTTCAGGGGATGCATAGTACTTCCACCTCTTTCTCTAGTATACAAGAGTACACTGACGTCAGTCTTGACTAGAAGCGTATCGCTTCCAGTCTGAAACATTGCTGTAAGGTCCCTGCCAAACTTGAGATACATCCCGTAGAGCGGCAGTTCGCGGCTCGGAGTAAGCAAGACGCCATGTGTCAAGCACGTTGTGTCGATGGCCCGACGACTTTCGACATGATGAAGTGTCATGTTGCTGTTAGAAATGCGGCTCGGGAAAGAATTGTCGCTAGTGGCTTCGCCGATGCAACGGGCCACTATAATATCTTGCCGAGCGGGTAGCATGAGCAGCGCCGAACCCTCAACGAGTAACAAGAATCGTGAAGAGGATGATCTGGTCTTATCGAAGATACCTCCGATACTGCCCATGCTACGCGGCCCGAGTCCTCAAGATGGCACTTGTGATCAAAAATGCACGCCAAGTCGAGATATTGTACTTCAAGCATGGTTGTACGCCTGACAGAAAGTGTCGACTAGTTCCATGTGCTAATTCGTCCATTTATCATGACAGACATGGGATGCGCCGATGAGATTGAGAGATCTGATGAATCGGACTTCATTTAGATCCGAGGTTGTTGTCGTAAGCGACATGGCAACAAGACCGTTTCGAAGCCGTTGTCGTTGTCGGCACGTCTCCCATTTGGGCCATACGATAGCATTACCCGTATTCGCGAGTCAACGTAAGCTCCCAATTGGCTGCACTAAACAACCAGAACAAGACCGAGCGGAATGTGATGCGAATGCATTGAGTGTTCGCGGCTCCAAATACTGCGAGGCCCGAGAATTGACAGAACCAATATTTTGATCTATCCAGCTCGTGGACTATTACAGCGCTCTAGCTCGCCAGACCCAAGCCAGAAGTCCGATCGGGAGCAGGCGGTGCTTGGCCGTCATGGCTCACAGCCATCTCGCTGACAAACAATAAATCTGGCATGTCGTTCCACGTCATCTCTTTCTTCGTTACAGTCATTAGCGTTCCTTGAGTGCCTTGGGTTTCCAGGGTTTCTTCCATGGCTGCTACTTCGTCGGCGACCACTGGCAGAGTTGGTCTCCGTTCTGACCGCAAAGACCTCATGAATAGTGCACCCCAGCTTCGACTGAGGACACCGGGGCTTGCACTGCTCTTCCTCCTGGCTATTGATGCATGCGCTTGCAGTGCCTTTTTCCGTCCCCCGAAGCACTTGTCGAAAAGTGGTCTGAGTGTCGCTGCGCTTGCTGCGGTGACGCCAATGCCCACTTCTGCTGTACTCAAAATGGCGATGGGCGTGCTTTCGAAAAGAAACTCAGAGCTTGTTTTGTCGTAGACATCCTTTGCAGCGAATCCATACACCATCCGGATCGCTGTAGCGATCCCAGCTAAAGATCCCAAGCTGAGTAGCAGGACGATGGTGATCTTCACTTTGAGACGCCATGTCGAGTCCCACACCATGTAAAATGGTAAGATGACGTAGGCCAAATCTGCTAGGCTGTTCAACGCACCAGCTACATAGCCCATAATTATATAGGAGAGCGCTGTGATACAGTGGCCATCAGCGGAATGATGGAGGTCCCACCAGTACGAGATAGGTCGGCACTGGAAAAGTAGAAAGAACCAGTAGCCGATGCCAAACAGAATTATTGAGGCGCCGAGTGCATATATTATCCGGACGTGCCAGCGCTCATTGGTGTAACGAAGTAGAGACGCCCCAACGCTGAGTTTGAGAATAATAGTTGCAGGTTCGTAAAGAAGTCCTGCAAGGAACCAGTACAGCATTGCCGTCGACGCTCGATCGATGGTCGTATTTTTAAGATGCATACCATTTCCATATGGCACAGAAGCTAGCTGAACGATAGTGTAGCCGGTGTACAGCAGCATGCATAGGAGCATAAGCCAATCGTCAGTCTTCAATTTCTTCCATCTTGTGTTCGTCAGACCAGTATCACCTGCGGAAAATTCTTGTCACTTGCCTTACGTAGACCCGCAGCGTCGTGGTAAACAGTGATATCGTGTACAGAACCACAGCGGTGATGATGATGTTGGGAGCGCGATCCGGCAGCATGTTTCGTCGCCCTCATCGGCGCCCGAGATGATACGACACGGCCGGAGTACTGTTGTGAGGTGTTGGCGGTACACAACTAAGCTATTGATCCCCGAGTCAGTGAAGAGAGAGAATATGCAGAGCCTCGGCGGAAGACGGTCCCTGACATCCTTGCAATCGCCACGGACTTAGACTTCATTGTAATCGTTGCCGCGATTCGACGTTCTCGATCTACCGTTGGCCAGGCTGCGGGGAAAGTATCAACGGCACTGCTAGCGAACTGCACGTTGGTTTGCAGTTGAGTCGTCACGAGACATTGCATGTCATGCATTGGCATGTTGATTGTTGGAATGTGCGAGTAGTGCGAGATAGACATGAAGGAGAAGGAGAGAGAGAAGTGCCGTCTGAAGTCCAAAGTCATTTGCCGTGCCCCTCGGCCCCACGTTCAAGTTTGAAGTGGGGTCCTCGACGTCCCTCCTCCGAGCTCGCCATTATGACCCAAAAGTTTCCTTTGAGGTGATAGATCATTCTTGACATTCGCGAGCTTATGACTGGCTCAGAGATGACACTATTGCTCAAATACCCTCAGAGATAGCGACATGGAACGCATCTCGGACAAAATCGCTGCCCTGCCACAAGATGGCTCCTACTTCTCGCTCGAGTTCTTTCCACCAAAGACACAGCAGGTATGATGGACGTCCTCCCTCTCACGTGGAATGCTAATACGTCTAGGGTTTTGACAACCTGCAATCGCGTCTTCAGCGTATGTCCCAAGCGCTGCGACCGCTCTTTGTCAACGTCACATGGGGAGCCGGCGGGAGCACCTCGACAAAGTCGATGCAATTGGCGGAGCTCACACAACGACAACTCGGATTGACAACATGTCTACACCTGACGTGCACCAATATGTCTCGAAGACTCATCGACGAGACCCTTGAGCAAGCAAAACAGCTAGGTATACGGAACATTCTAGCATTGCGCGGCGATCCTCCCAGGAGCGAAGAGTACATGGCGGAGAATGGAGACGCGCCGGAGATTGAAGAGGACGACAGTAATAAGGACTTTACATGGGCAGTGGACCTGGTGAGATATATCCGACAGAAGTATGGGGATCTGTTCTGTATCGGTGTCGCTGGGTACCCAGAGGGACATTCAGATCAGAGCCATCCGGAGCATCAGAGTGTCAACTTTGACATGCCTTATCTGGTGGAGAAAGTACAGGCTGGAGCTGACTTCATCATGACGCAGCTGTTCTACGACATCAAAGCTTACGAGTCATACGAGAAGCTTTTGCGAAGCCATTCGAGCGGGATGTTCAAAACCATCCAGATAATACCAGGCTTGATGCCTGTGCAAAGCTTCCAGATCTTACGCCGGACGACAAAGCTCAGCCATGCCAAACTTCCAGAACCGATACTGAAACGATTCGAGGAGGTCAAGAGCGATGACGAAGCTGTCAAGCGAGTTGGTGTGGATATCATCAGTGAGATGGTCGAGTCCATGAAGAACTCTACTCAAAACCAACCTAAGGGCTTCCATTTCTATACCCTGAACTTGGAGAAATCGGTGGCACAGATCTTACAGAGATGCAATCTCATTCCACCATCTACACCCTCCATCATGACCAGTCTGGATTCTGCAATCAGTGAGGAAGATAGTGACGGCTATCTGCTTGTCAAATCGACCGACCAAGAACGAAGAAGAAGAGTCTCGCGTGAAGCGAATAATCGCATCATAGTTGATCGTTCTCGAGCGGCCTCTACGCATAGCTCGTTATACGAGGCATCGGAAGACGAAGCGGGCAAGCATTCTGATTTCCCTCCGTCCCGTGCAGCAGCGCTCGCTATTTCGGAAGGTGAAGGCTCTCTGGGTCGGGAAGCAACTTGGGACGATTATCCAAACGGTCGATTCGGTGATGCAAGGTCACCTGCGTATGGTGAAATTGACGGCTATGGTGTCTCGCTCCACGTCTCGATACCACAAGCATTACGTCTATGGGGTCGACCAGCCACAAAGGACGACATTACTGGCATATTTGAAAGATATGTTCGCGGGGAACTGGAGGCTGTTCCTTGGAGCGAGGATGCTTTGAACGCCGAGACGGCTACCATTAGGGACGAGCTCACGACACTGATCAAGAAAGGTTGGTGGACAATCGCATCTCAGCCAGCCGTCAACTGCGTTCGCTCCACCGACAAGATCTTCGGTTGGGGACCGAACAACGGATTCGTGTATCAAAAGGCGTTTGTGGAGTTCTTTATACCCTCTTCGGACTGGAAACGACTGAAGGAAATGCTGGATCAAGACGAGCAATTCACCTATTTCGCGGCGGACGACGCAGGGGATTTCGAGGCGAGCAACGAAGACAGTGTGAACCCAGTCACATGGGGTGCCTTCACGGGTAAGGAGATTGTGGCTCCGACTATCATCGAGGCCATGAGCTTCAAGGCCTGGGCGGAAGAGGCGTTTGGTATCTGGCGGGAATGGGGAGTGGTGTACAAGCCTGGTAGCGCCACCAGTAAGCTTTTGAAGAGTATCAGGGAGGACTACTGGCTTGTGAACATTATTCATCACGCGTACGTCGAGCCGAAGGAATTGTGGGAGACTCTGGCGAAGTGCTGAGAGCGGGATCGGGCGTTGAGGCGATCATTGTTGCATTGCGTCTGGCAACGCGGGAGGGTTGCGATTGGATCCATAGCATCACAAGACTTTCGCACGTATTACGAACTCCAATGAACACTCATTCACGAAGGTATTCTTGGTCCTCAATGCATCTGGTGTACGCACTGCTACTTTTCGGGACTCGTGCCGGCGCCACTGTGGCTAAGCACCAGGGATGACGTACCTTACTGCCGCACCAATAGGCGCCCGCTTCCAGGTACCGTATATGAAGCTGCAATCAACCTGGTCCAGCGCAATTCATTCCACACAAACACCGTACAAACAACCCGAACCCTCAATAAGCTCATACAAACGAAGTCAAGATGATTGCCGCGATTCTTCTCATCATTCTCACCATCTTCCGTGAGTGCAACCCCACTTCAGCGACCAGAATGTCAGATTTGCTAACTCCATACTAGTCCCACCTGTCGGAGTCTACTGCGTCGCAGGCTGCGGTGCAGACTTGTTGATCAACATCTGCTTGACGCTGTTGGGGTACTTGCCTGGTCATATTCATGTTTGAATGTGAAGCTTGATTTCGTAGAAGCAGTGGTGACACTGCTTCGTCTATATACTTGGTAAGATTGCTACTATCCTTTGTTCTCTGAGACCACACAACTATTGCTATAGAGTAATTGGACCGTACAAACGACGGTGATTGGCCTCCTGTTTCAACACTCCCCCTGAGACAAGCTGCTGTCGTGGATTGGCGGTAGTGGCACGATGCTGGCGAGGTCGCGAAGGTAAGTGTGCGTTGGTCGAGTAAGAGGCTTGGTAAACATGTCGGCGATATTCTCCTTCGTGGGGATCCAGACTAGATGAACTTCTCCTTCTTCGAAGACCTCCCTGATGTAGTAATAGTGACGTTTGATGTGCTTTGTGCGTTCGTGGAATTCGGGATTCTTAATGATCTTGATTGATGACTGATTGTCGATTATGAGTGGCACTGACTTGATTTGTGGAATGACCTGCAATTCGTTGATAAAGTCCTTAAGCCAGATAGCCTCCCTTGTAGCTTCCGAGGCAGCGATGTATTCGGCTTCGCAGGATGAGTGTGTAATAGCTTTCTGACGACGCGAGGCCCAGGATATCGGTGCTCCCCCTAAGGTAAACACCCATCTAGTTGTCGATCGGCTCGTATCCGGACATCCGCTGAAGTCTGCATCGGTGTACCCTATAAGCCCTTGGTCATTAGATGTGTATCTTGTTCCGAGATCTTTTGTGCCGCTCAAGTATGCGAAGATCCTGTCGACTGCTCCTATGTGGGTCATGTTGGGATTGCCGTTGAAGCGTGCGACAACTGAGGTAGCGTAGCTGATGTCTGGACGTCCCTTGGTGGCGAAGTATATGAGTTTGCCCGTCTTGGATTAATACTCGCGTTGGAAGGCAGGGTCTGCCTTGAGTTGTTTCTCCGCTTCTAGCTTAACTCGTGGATCTATTGGGGTAGTCACCGGCTTGATATTGATGAGTCCGTACTCCGATAGGGCTTGCTTAATAGACCTCTTCAGGTGTAGGTGAGTAAAGTCGTGCTCGTGTGTGACTTGCATGCGTAAGTAGAAGGAGACTTTCCCCTCGTCGGTCATTTTGAAGGCATTTGCAAGTTCCAGTTTGAAACGGACAATGCGTTTATTGTTTGGTCCGAAGATGTTAAGGTCGTCGACGTAGACGGTCATATGCATGTTACCATCGGCATGAAAGTGAATGAAGACGCAAGGGTCGAAGTCGGACATAATCTAGCCGACCGACAAGAGCCACTCCTTGAGGCGTTAATACCACATCCTCGGAGATTGCTTAAGTCCATAGAGCGATCAAAGGAGCTTAAGAACATAGCCTTCTTCTTCAGGGAAGCCCTAAGGTGGATAGATATACACGTCTTCGGGAAGGTGGCCATTTAGGAAAGCTATGACAATATCCATCTAGTGGACGTGCTATCCAAGCATAGCTGCAAGAGCAAAGAGGATACGATAGGATGGCGCCCGGACAACTGATGCGAAGGTTTCTATGTAGTCCTCCCCTTCAACCTGCTAGAAGCCTCGTGCTACCATCCGTGCCTTGTACTTTGTGATCTCTCCGTTAGGGCCAATCTTCCTCTTAAGCACCCATTTCGTAGTCAGGGGCTGTCGGTCTGGAGGTAAAGGAACGACCTGAAAAGTCTCGTTGGTCATGAGAGAGTTATATTCCTGCTCAATTGCTTCGGACCATTGCGCGGAGTTAGGCATTCGAAGTGCTTCTTTCAAAGTCCGTGGTTCGGGTAGCGATGCATGGTCGATCGATGAGGTACTTTGGTTCTGTGGCCCATTCTCCCCCGAAGCTGGTGTTGCAGACGCCAGATTTACGCCTAGACGGAACCTTTGGAGAGCCTTGACACTATCACTTAGTGGGATCGAGCCGTCGTCATTGTCGTCTTTGTGGTCTTTCCGGAAGAACTTGTCGAGGGTATTGTGGCGGTATTTGGCAGGAAGGTGTCTCTCGTTGTCATCTTTCTCGCCTTCAGTCTCGCTTTAAGTCGATTTGCCTCCCGGGTATCGCTTGCCAAACCACCCCCCCTTCTTGTTGAATGTCTCGGTAGTATCGGGGTTATAGTCGACTTCGTTCTAGTCGTTGATGTAGAAAGGTTTAAGCAGATACTTTTCCGTGTAGCCGTTGGCGTAGTGAATGATACATGACTCCTTTTGGTGCTTTCCACGGCTGTGATACTTGACACAGTGATAGCACGGCTGACCCGTACATTCTGTGCCGAGATCCTTACATAGCGTGCATTTGCCGTCGTAGTCTGGCTTGAATTTGGTTGGATCTGGTTAATAGATCTTTCGAGATAGACCGTTGTAAGAAGTGCGAATACAGGCCTTGTTGTTCTTGATACACTGTAGACAAGGGTTACGGTCGTTGCAGCTGTGTTTTCTCATCTTGCAATAGTCGCATCTATCTTCGGGATCCATTTTGGTGTATGTGCATGGGTGATGACCTTTGCTAATTTCGTATTCCTCGCAGTTGTTGCACAGGCTTTGACCGTTGCAGGAATAGTTAAAATGCTTATAGTGAAAACACCTCTTATCTCTCTCAACCCTGTCGCCGAGGAGGATTGGGACTGCCTTGCCTTCTCGTGGTTAGATGGGATTTGTATTCCGCTCTTCACGGCGCTTCTCGCTGCCTCTAGTTCGCCTTTTCTTAATAGCTTCTTCGCGAGCTTAATTATCGGCTTCTGTAGCTGGAACACATTTGCTGCCTTCGAGCATATAGCTGTGGCATTTCTGCTCCCCTGGTTGCGGAGTGCACTTTGCTCCTTTGCGGTGACATCGTCGACATCCTCGCCCTCCAGCGATCTGCTTGTCGTTAGCGGCGACGCAATTATACTGTCGGCTTTCGCATAGGTCGCATCTGTTAGCTCCATCACTTCTCGTGCAGTGGCGTTGCTCTTTGATGCATGGTAGACACTTCTTAGTGACTCCGATTTCTGGCGGTGCCGGTACTCGCTTTAGGATTAGCAGTGTAGGCATCTTTGGTCCTCTGCTAGTGACTCTTAGCGCATAGGACTCGCGTGGTCCTTTCTGACACTTGAGGCCTTTGTTATGGTAATGGAAGCATTTGTTGTACCCTATTATGCCGACATATTATATCTCTTTCTTAGCACAATTAGGGCACTACTCGGCTTAAAGGAAGCCTTTAGAGTAATTGCTTTTTGGCTTGCAATGTTTACACCTCTTTTCTCCTGGCTTGCGAATGCACGGCACGTTGTCGAAGAGACAGCAATAGTAGGACCATTTGTCATCGTCGACTTGGAGTTCGGAACTGTCGTTGGATGGGTAGAGGTCTACTTCTTTGTGGTGATCGATGGTCTGTTCGTCAGCGTTGGTGTCGCAATCGTCGATCTTATTATCTTCTTCTAGTGGATGCTATGACATAGTCTCGGAATTGTCGTCGTCATTCTCTGACATGGTTTGATCGAAGATGTCTACACCCTGTTTAATGCCTTTTATAGAGCGTCGAATGGGTTCATCGTCTGAGTTATCATTGCTTTGCGAGGCGTTTAAGTGTTGATCATCCTCGTTAGCAGAGAGATCCATACTGTCTTTGCTTCTACCGTGGGTGACCTGTTCCTCTTCGTTGGCGATAGAGCTCAGGAATTCGTGCGACGGGCCGAATGATAGGTCAAAGCCATCTTTGCTTTCATCGTCAGCGTAATCGTCCTCGTCCGTCTTGCTCCTCTTCTCCTCTTCACGACCGAGAGGCTGCGATCTAGAGTAGATTCTAGTGAAGTCCCTTTTTGCCTTTGCTATGCCGAAAAAGCGTGAGCGGACCGGAGCCTTATTGGTGGTAGTGCGTGTAGAGTTCTTCCATAAGCTGTCAAAGTACATGTTGATGGCACGGTTGATGTCACCGTCTAAGGCTTCCTGCAGAGCTTTGAAAGTGGCGTTAGGTAGTTCTTCACCGATGATGGCTATGATCTAATCTCGATCGAATCTAGTCAAGCGTCTACCGTTGCTGTCTGTGTGGACGTCTGCAGTGTCGTCTTGATAGGCATGTGCTTCATCGCTAGCGATCGTTTCCGACACTGTGGGCTCGGCCTAAATAGCGGAGGGCAGAGTTCTGGCTGATAAGGCAGGTCCAGTAATGGCGATTGGAGAGCGTCCTAGGTCAGCGACTAGGGAGCGTTCACTAGTAGGCGAGGTTAGGTCGACGTTAGCGGGTAGTAGATCCTCCATGACTTGTAGAGCGGATGCTGCGTTGTTAGACAAAGAGCTTTCTGCTGGACTTGGGCCTGTTAGAGAGGTTTGTTCCTCTAATGGGTTAACTTCTCGCAGTAACGGTTGATCGTGTTCGTCTATTAGTCCAACTCCGTCGTTGACTCTGGCGACAGCAACTCTTTCTACTCGTGACTTGTCTAGATTCTAGACTCGTATTACTGTCTCGCTTTCGTTACCGACAAAGTAGCCTAGCCTTAACCTCGCTACGTGCAGTTTGCCGTGTGTGCTGTATCGATTTTCAGGTGCTACTATGACGTAGGTGTGACTACCCCAAATTCGTTCGCACTTGAGCTCTGGTTTAATGCCGTAGAGTGCTTCGTAGGGGGTCTTCTTATACTTGAGTGCTCTCGTTAGTGACCTGTTTTTCAACTAAACGGCATGTTTGACTGCTTTAGACTAGAGCATGCTCGGGAGATTGGTTTAACGCATCATTACATTACTTGAGGCGTTGATCATGGAGCTGATTCTACCAGAGACGGAATGGTGTTGGATTAGGGGTGTAGTCTTGTCTCGGACAGTCCGCATCGCGCGTTCTCCCCCTCTATTCTAATGGTGCGCACGTAGAGCAGTTAGTTTGATGTGTTTGCCTTCGTTTCTAGCCTACATGATAAAGTCGCCGTTTTCGGGGAGTTCGTTGTCGCATCGGAAGCCGCGGATGACAATATTGTGCTCCGTTTGAATAGTAGTGCATCGTTCTCGGACAGTCCGAACAAGGTTTTGCCTGTTTTGTACCAAGTCGACCTAAGTAAATCGTGTAGCATCGTCGACGTACAGGATGAAGTATCTAGCTTCTAGATAGCCCTTGACGCGATAGGGGCCTCAAATATCAATGTAAATGAGACCGCCGGGGAGTTTATGTCTACGCCTTGCTAGGTCGCGCGGGATGTTATATGTGGCTTTAGTGATCTCACATACTGGACAGATCACACCAAGTTGCGTTTTGATCTTTTCCTTAGTAAGCGGGAGTCTATTACTCTGATCAGCCAATTTGGCTATAGCATTAATGCTCATATGACCAAGTCTTACGTGCCAGACCTATACTGGATGCGAGGTGTCGAAGACTGCTGGTTTAACCATTTCGACAACCGCCGTTTGCTCCTTAGTCTCGCGCTGTTCTGACTCTTCGTTCTTATCGCGTTCTAAGTCAGTAGCGCTTTCCTCTTTAGACTGCAGTTGTTTAGGTTCTTCCGCATCGTGGCTTGCGCTATTGAGTCCTATCACAGGAGCTGCGAAGAGTTGGTTATGACTGTGTGCGATTTGAGTCTTAGACATGTGTAGATTGTACAGGCCGTTGCAAGGCGAGCTAGTGCCGACAACGTTGCCATCTTAGTCCAGCATTTCAAATCCTTGCTTCGTGATCTGGACGACAAGGTTGGTGGAGTCAAGCAACGCCGAGATGGAGAGAAGGTTGTATCGGCTTAAAGGTGCGTATGCTACGTTAGACAGGGATATCTCGATAATCTCGCTTTGGCATTCAAGCCGCAGAGTTACTGTTTCTCCCCTAACTACTTCAAGCATGTCTTTCTCGTTCGCAGTATTGACCTTTTCGTGAACTGGTCTAATCTTGCTAAACCATTTCGGGTTGTTGCAAATATAGGTATTCGCGCCTGAGTCGGCTAGCTAGTCATCTCGATTCACGTCATCATCAACGGACAGCATATTAGTGAACGTGCGGTATGGTTGTGTCTGTAAGTTATTGTAGTCTATGTAATCCATTCTTTAATCCTTGCTGTTTTTATCTCCTACCTTCCTTCCCTTGTCTCCCTCTGAATCCTAAGTAATGTCAGTGAGGAGAATAGGGCTGAGAGTGTGGTGAATCTTACAGTTAGGGTCTATGATTAGATTATCATAGCCGTTGGTGACGTCTAGAGAGTGATAGAACCGGTTGCGGTTGATCTTGGCTATAGCCGCGATTCTGCAGATAGGCTTCTTCTCTGTGTTGTCCTGTTTCTTGTCGCCCTCGCTCTTTTCGTTGTCCTTCTTCTTGGTAGGTCTGAGTTCTGGATGAGCGTAGAAGCACTTGTCGACGGTGTGTCCCAGTCTGCCGCAGTGGGTGCATTTCGGGGCGTCCTTGTCGTGTTTCTTCTTGTCCTTTCTCTTGTTGAAGGCAGCGTTTGCATGCTTGTTGTTGCGGTCCTCGCGGTCGATCATCTTGGATTCGAAGGTGAGAAGCCTAGCGGCAATATCGCTGAATGTAGTGACCTGGACGTTGTCGATGCCTTGGAGGAAGTAATACTGATCAAGGAAGCCATTGTACCTGTCTGGGAGGCCTCGGACCACCTTAGAGATGAGTGTATCATTGTCGACCCTTCCGCCAGCGTCAGTGATGTCTAGCTTGATGCCTTGAAGTCTGTTGAGATAGTCTTGGACTCCTTTGCAGTCGTCGAGCTGAATTCTTTCGAAGTTGCGTAGAGCAATGTCGAGGGAGCGGGAACCGTGCATCTTGTACTGTGACTTGAGCCAGTCCCATTGTGCCTTTGGTGTCTGTTGCTCTTGCAGTGATCCTCTGATGGATGGATCGACCCAGTAAGCGAGTAATGCTTTGGCGAGTCTGTTGCGCTTGTGGTTGCGATCATATTCGTCGAGCTCCAGTTTGTACTGGGCGATGAAGGCGGCAGTATCTTTGGTGGGCTTGTCCAGCATTTCCGCATCGGAGGTGTTTGCAGAGGAAAGACTTTTGATGCCATATTGTTCGCGTGAGGGCTTTGTAAGCTCGAATTCGGCACCAGTATAGAATTCCCAGACTCCTTTGAGTTCGGCGAGAAGCTGAAAGTCGCGAGCGAATCTGTTGTAGTTGTTCTGGCCGGTAAGGCGCTGAAGGTCGATGCCTGTGTCGTCGACGCTCAGGTCGGACGGCATCTTGATGACCGGTTGTCGGCTATCGAGCGGGGCTCGACCGGCTTGGCGGGGCGTTGCTTTGGAGTAGCAACTTCAGTGGATGATTTTGTTGATAATCACTTAGTTGTTGGGCTTCGAAGGTTGGCAGTGAAGTGCCGGGCTCATAACCTGTTTGAATGTGAAGCTTGATTTCGTAGAAGCAGTGGTGACACTGCTTCGTCTATATACTTGGTAAGATTGCTACTATCCTTTGTTCTCTGAGACCACACAACTATTGCTATAGAGCAATTGGACCGTACAAACGACGGTGATTGGCCTCCTGTTTCAACAATTCATGCCTTCTACGTCGAATATATTTACTACCAGCGCAAGGACACAGGCGAAACTGGTCCGGCGCCTGGAGTCTACAGCGCCAACGTCCAGACTGGAGGCAGGGGATATGGTACCATGAGCACACCCGCCTAAGAAGTAGTCGGATCATCTCGTAGGAGCAACAGGACAAAGACGAGCGGAGGACAACGTGGAGGGAAGGGAAATGTGAATTGGCGTTCGGAGGCTAGCAGGTGTTGCTCGCATGGATTATACCCTTAAGGAAGCAATGCTATTTTCCATATCAAGATTCATTCAACACAGCGTCCGCGACGATAATAACCTGGTTATCTGATATGGGTCTGCCGTCATCATCTGCCAAATGGCCCCTGTGAACATGCTCAGCTTGCTCAGATCGTCAGTGTCCTTACTCCGTTTGCAACAGGAACTAAACACTGATCGACCAGCAACTTCTGAATGACAGAACCTGTGGAAGTCCTTTGTATCGAGCAGATGCGAGTTTTGGCCCGGAAATTGAAGGTGGAAGGTGTTGTAACACACAGTAGTCACTTTTTACCGAGGTGGAACTCGTACCAAATGAAGAGCTCAACCACGATTTCCTCTTTCGCAAGCCATCTGTCTTCTCTTTCATGACCGCACTTCAGATGCAGCACATGCAATGACTACTGTGACAAAGCTCGCCCAGAAGAGCGCACATCCGTACGTCCAGAAAACATGCCCGACAGCAAGCAGAGGAGTTGACGATATGCTTCTCTCAGACCGATCATACCTCCGGACTTCAATGCCAACCAACCAAAGACGATCCGCCTCTACCCATTGAGCAATTACACATTCGGCACCAAGGAGCAGCAGCCAGAAGAAGATCCGTCTGTAGCAGCTCGACTCAAGAGATTGGAAGAGCACTATGAACAGCATGGAATGAGGAGGACCTGCGAAGGTATTCTGATATGTCACGAACATAACCACCCGCATGTTCTCATGCTACAAATCGCCAATGCCTTCTTCAAACTCCCTGGCGACTACCTGCCGGCAGTAGGAGAAGAAATTGAGTCGTTCAAGGAGAAATTGAACGAGCGACTAGCCCCAACACCAGGCACAGCACTTGCGAAGGAAGAACATGCCAACGAGTGGGAGATCGGGGATACAGTTGCGCAATGGTGGCGACCCAATTTCGAGACCTTCATGTATCCCTTTATCCCTGCGCATGTCTCTCGACCAAAGGAGTGCAAGAAGTTATATCTGATTCAGCTACCCAAGACGAGCACGTTACACCTTCACCCTCGAGACGTATACCCATATTGACTATTGGCAGAGGTCTTGAGCGTCCCAAAGAACATGAAACTGCTAGCTGTACCACTCTTCGAGCTATACGATAATACTCAACGCTACGGACCTCAGCTCTCAGCTATCCCGCATCTTCTTTCACGGTATAACTTTGAATTTGTGGATGAAAACGACAACGTGGTCTCAGTCACTCCTGGAGCCGGAGTGGGCGCTGACTCCGTGCCATTCACGAAGGTCATGGCTGGGGATCAGATCGATGACGTTGAGTTTAAAGTCGAAGACAATGCGACTGTGAAGACCGAGCCCAACAGCGCTGTCAAGATGGAGAACGACGCGACGTGAGACAATGTCCTCGTGAAGATCAGCTTGTCTGGACATGAACGACACCGATTGAGGGAATGCCAGTGAGGTTCCAGCATATAGAGCATGTGCTAAGAGGGCGCCGCTCAGGACGCTGACCTCTTCGTGCACTCGCGCTCGCACTATGAAGCAATGGCTGTGGGACCCTTAAGTTGCAGCAATATCTCCTCCAAGCACTGCGAGCATATACGAGGACCCGCTGGCCAACCCCTGATACACGTTCAATCATGTCTGGTTGGCGTAACTAACAGAAGCCTCGAATCTTATGGCTGGAAGTCGAACTAAGAAAGTCTCGACGCGTGGACCGACCTGGTGGCGTTCAAGTCATGATGGCTCTGACTTTTCGGAGCCACATGCTTGTGTGAAGGCAAAAGCACGGCATGGCTTGACAAAGCTCCTGCAGCGAGTAGTGCATAAAGACCATGTCGAATAGATACCTCAATCCACTTGAAGATTCATGTGCCCTTCGTCGCCGCACCGCTTGTGCCTGGGCCTCTTATGCCTTCTATATAATGGGAAATGTTGACTTGACCATAATGCCGTAATCCGATACCGCGATTTCGGACATGCTTAAAGCACGGTCGATATTCGAGGTGTCCAGGCTCGGAAAGTTTGTAGGGAAACCCCCGGCATGGTTCCACCAACGATCGACTTAACCACAAGTCGACCTTCCTCTCCACTCGCAAAAGTTTGTGGATTTCTTGGCGGATTTAGTCTTAGCACTATACCACCTTAAGCCTTTAGAGTAAGATAATTTATTCAATTCTTAATATATGAAGCTATTATTAATCTATAAAGTAGTTATAACCTTTATTTACTAGAGTCTTTAATCTAAGCTTATTAAATGCTTTATATAAGTAGTACTTAGTAACCTCCTTATTAAACGCTTTTAACTACTAGACTTACTTTAGACGTCGATCTACCTTAGTAATAGTCACGTTCTTTGTATCTTTAACATTAAGAATAAAGCTATTAAGAAGCTTCTTCTCTTTATAATAGAGAGTCTTATAAGAGTTTAAATCTAGTAAGAAGGCTAGATACTAAGCAAATAAGATACTAAGCTACTTAATCTTAACTAATAGTATAGCCCTTACCTTGTAGTATATAGTACTATTATCCTCGATAATAATAATCTTCTTAGTTAGATAATACTTTCTAATATATTAGATATAAGGAAAAAGATAGTCTTTATAGACAATAAAGCTATACTAGAGGAAGTTTAGTTTTTTAGATAAGGCGCTAAGGTCCTTATATTTAAATACTTTAGATAAAGTCTAATAACGCTTCTAGTCTAGCTTATTATAGTTAGCTTAATAGTAGTTATATTAGTTAATATACTAGTTATAATTATAAAGCTTATTAAACTCTATTAAGGAAGGCTCGTTATCTACTCGCTACTACTACTTATTAATAGCTTTACGCCTTATTATATTAAGAGCTACTAAATACTTAGCTAACTTAAGAATCTTTTTATTAGAGAGTAACTATATAATATAAGGCCTTCTCGTTACTAAGTCTTAAGCTATTACTATAGTCTATTATTTATACTAGAGTAGTTATAGAGTTAGGAATAACCTACCTAGAGTAGAGTAGAGTATATCTTTCTTAGTATATAGAGTAGAGTAGAGTAGAGGTAATCTCTTATAATACGAGATAGATTATAAACTAGATTTAGTTAGATTTAGTTACTATCTAGGTTAAGCTAGTTACGTAATCTCGGCTCTATAGCCTAGGCTTTTAGCTACTCTACTCTTGATATATTATATACTTTATAGACTAGCTTCTCTTCTTCTTTTCTAACTCTTAATATCTTAATAAATAGACATAATTAATCTCTTATCTTACTAGTTGTAATTAATAAGAACTATATAAATCGTTAGAAAGAAGGTTACTTAATAGTCTAGAAAGACTAATTATAGTTAACTACTATTCGAACTAGCTCTAAATAGAAGTATATACTTATATACGAAGGAACATTTTTCTAATTAATAGCTAGCTAACCTCGAAGCTATATAAGTACTTATTATACTAGTAACTCCTTATAGACTAACTTCGTAACCTTACTATAACTCTTTATCTCCTAGTAATTACTTATAGTATTTGTATTTTACTTTATTAATATAGAATATACTAGAGTATAGCTATACTATAGATAGAAAATAAATAGATATCTATTAGATACTTATATAGCTTCTTTAAAGAACCTCTATACCGACCTAGTCCTTAGCTTTAAATTCTAGTTTAGTAAGCTAAATTCCTTTAAGAAACTATACCGAGATATCTATAGTATTAAGTTCTACTATAGTAAGAAGCTTTATAAGTCTATCTATTTATTAATATATACTATAGAATTAAGTAGTAGATATTTAACTAGATAGCGTAGTATAGAATAACTATCTCTATTACGTGTTTATATAGTAAAGTAATACTCTAGTAGATCTTATAGAATAGGAATTATTATAATTTATAAGAGTAGAAGTAGTTATAGTTATAGATTAATTAAGTTATTAGAGTTTACTATTATAAAAAGCATATAGATAGATAGGTATTAATAATATTAAGAAGTATAATAGTATATAGTTTCTAATTATTTATTAAAAAGACTATACCTTAAATTCTTACTATAGATAAGCGAGATAGTCTAAAATACGCTAGTAGCTTCTATATATTAAAGGAGATTAGTAGTACTTAGTACTATTCTAAGACTAAGATATATATAAAATTAAAAGTATTATTATAGTATACTATTATAGTAAATTAATTTATTTACTCTATCTATTATTTCTAGTATAAAGATCTAGTCTCTATACTAAATTATATCTAATTACCTACTATAAACTTTTAATAGTAGTTCTTAGCTAATTATAAGTCCTTTACTTAGATAGTAATATACTTAGTATAAATAGTATTAAGGTTTATATCTATATATTATTAATTAGCTATACTAGAAATAAAGATAAATAATTATAAATCTTCTATATATCTAACAATAAAGACCTTAGCTAATTCTTAGAGAGCTCTAATTATAGAGAGTTAGAAGTAGAGGTCTCTCTTATAGTTCTAAGTAATCTTATAGATAAGGCAAGAAAAGAGAAGCTTATAGAATAATAAATCTAGACTCTTCTAGTAGCGACAAATCTCTTAGAGAGTAATAGCTAGCTTCTATTAGTACTATACTATAATAAGAGAATATAATAATTACTACTAGACTTATATCTAGGTTTCTTTCTAGACTTCTTTAGTATTATCTTCCTTAGAGTCTTTATAGCTCTACTTACTCTAGAACCTTTAGTAGCTTAAGTACACTTAGCCTTTTACTTAGTATATGCTATAGTAGTAAATATATATTATAAGTTAGTTAGTAAGAAGGAGAAGTTTATATATAAATTTCTAGTCTATATAAGATAGTAAATAAAATAGCTAGAGTAAGAAATATAAATATTACTATTATTACTATTATTATATAACTTATTATTACTATTCTATTATTCTTTAATAATAATAAAGATCTTTATATTATACTCTAGCTATCTTAATTATTTTATATATTATAGATTATAAATTCTAACTCTTAACTTTACTTCTACTACTTTCTATCTCCTATACTATCCTTATATACTATTTATATACAATAGCTATCTTTTTTTTATAATTAATTAAATATCTATATCTATAGAAGACATTAAGATAGAGTAGGAGGTTAAGATTAAGAAGGAAGAAGTCTTAGTAAAAGATATCTATAAGGAATTATTAGAAGTAATAATTATAGTATCTTATTATAGATATATACTAATAATAATAGAGTTTTAAGTATAAGTATTACGAAATTAAATACTAGATTTCTTAGTATAGTACTAGTTAGACTAGAAGAGACTATAAGACTAGTTATATTACTAGATTCTCTAGTACTTTAAGTTTAAGTACTTATACTATTAAGTAGAGAGATTATACTATATAGCGTATATATAAGGAATTAGCTCTCGATACTATAAAAGTAATAGACTATAAAGCACTTAGTACTTTACGTACTAAGATTAAAAGTTAAGATAGATAGTATTAGTTATCTAATAAAGAGTAGACTAGTAAGATAGATAATACTATCGAAGATATATAGTAGAAGTACTTCGAAAATTAGTAAAGTAGTAAGTATTATTATAGTATACTATTATAGTATAACTAATTACTATAGCTAAATAGCTTAAAGACATATTTATATAGACTTATAAGAAATAGTCTAGTATTAGAAAGACTCTACGAAAGTAAGAGTATAATAATATTATTAAAAGTATCTAAGAAGATACTACTATAAATTAGTAAGGTAAGCTATAGCCTATAAACGCCTATATCTATATCTATAAAGCTAGTAGTACCCTCGAGAAGATATAGTATTAAATCTACTAGAAAGGCTATACTAGCCTAGTTACTAATAACTCTAATAATAATAATATATATAAGAGATTCCTAGCTTAGCTTATAGAATTTACTTCTATAGAATTAGTAACTCTATAGAATTCTAATTAGTAGTAGGTTTATTATAGTTTCTAATTATAGTAGTTTCTAATAATTATATAAGCTAGTTATTATACTACCTCCTAAGTATAAGTATATCTCTAAGTTTAAGTTTTATAGTTTAAAGCTCTACTATAAAAGCAATAATAATAACGAGTATAAGGTTAAGGTTAAGAGTAAAGAAGAGAATAAGAACAAGATTAAAAGGTTATTAGATAAGGCTACTACTAATAGTAATAATTATATTAGTATTAAGGTTAAGAATAAGTCTAAGTCTAATAATAATAAGGATAAGAATAGAGATAAGAAGGTTATAGAGTACTCTAAGATAGAGACTAATAGCGAGGATAATAATAAGAATAATAATAACAAGGACAAGGATATAGAGAATAAGGAGACTAGTAAGGCTAAGGATAAGAAAATAGCTAAGGTATAGATATAGTAGCGGTTTAGATTATAAATTCTACTAGAAGTAGTACTTAAGAATATAGTATACAATTAGAGACTATAATTAGTAATTCTCCTCTACTATCTTTTTAGATTACTAATTATCCTACTACTAACCCTATACTAAATTTTATAACTCTAACTCTACTCTACTCTATTAGCTACTAACTCTAACCTAATCTACTCTAGTATAAGTTTACTAAGCCTAGAAGTAGGTTAGAGGTAGATAGAGTTACTAAAAAAAAATATTAACTCTACTCTACTCTATAACTACTCTAATTTATACATAAAGCATTAACGAGCCTCGTTAATAAACAACTTTTAGCTAGATCTAATACTTGTCTTCCTCTTCGAAGAACTACTAAAACTAAACTTCTTTTTGTTATAAACAATAATAATTACTTACTCCTTAATATAGCTATATAATTCGCTATTGTCCTTATAGTAAAAGGTTTACTTATTAGGGTTATAACTAGATAGCTTAATAATATTCTTCTTAGCTATACTTAGATAGTAATTACAATTGCTAGTGTTATACTTCTTACTTGTAAAGATATTCTTAACTTGCTTATATATTATCTAAGAGATGTTAATATCTAGTTCTTAAAGAACCTTACAATTATTAACCTTATTAGTAGCGATAACTTAGTTATAATACTTTAAGCTTTTAATAGTACTCTATACTATATTCGATTTAACTAATCTAGGCTTAATATCCTATAGCTAGCCTATTCTTAGTGCTATATTAATAGTCTTTATTAAATTATTCAGATTATTACTCGTTGACTACGGTTTTGCACGCTTTAGAACGTTGTTAACTGTTTAAGAGCGAATTCTAAGGTCACGTATAATGTTAACTTACTTCCGCTTTAGACTACATTTTTTAAGGACAATTCGATAACGAACATAATCACTAAGCTCCAGACCACGAGGCATGATGATTTAACATTAAATACAATAAAATTGGTAGACTTACAACTGTTTAAAGGTTTGTTTACGGGTTAAAGCCTCGGAGTTGGAGAAACGCGCTAAAAAATCCACAAACTTTTGCGAGTGGAGAGGTTGTTTCACCCTGTCATGGAAGATCCACCCTCTCATCTCCGTGTTTTCCTTCCACTTCATCTCGCTTGTCAATGGCTGACAGTCACCTGAATCACCACACAGAATGCGGAGTCGCGGCATCCTGGCCCTTCGGATTAACACGATCCGCGTATCTCTCAAGTCGCTGGATACTCGCCCACCGGGGTTTGAAAATGTAGCAATGTTCCCAGGTCATGGGAACTGATCATACTGCAGGCTCATGCAACTAAGGAAATAAGCACGCAGATTAAGCTCCACAAGTAGCTTTCATGATGCTTAGGGCTTGAGCTTGACCTCTTCCATGCAGTGGAGGAGCACCAGACCGTCGAGAACGGACACTCCGTTTCAGCCTACGCCTCAAGCCCGACTAAGGGTTGTTCCTTGAGTGTTTGGCATCCACGCGTTGCTACTGAGTCAAGCTGCAATTTGCTGTGGATATGGCCTGGACAGAGACTGTAAGTAGCGCCTCGTGGGCACTCTCTTCCACCATCACCTTCTTCAAGCCTGCCAGCAGCGCTGTTGTTATCTATTTCTTGTGCATCTGACTACAGTCTCTCATTTGATCTTTATTCTCAAATTCGTTATGCGGTGTATCAGCTCCATCTTGGCGGCCGCTGCCCTGCTCAGCTCGCTGGTCGAAGCACAATTGGCTGGCGCGGTCGGCCCGACTACGAACACTGCCGCGAAGAGAGCTAAGAAGCAATGCAATGTCCTCGATGCGGCTTACGGAGGCAAGGCCGATGGCAAGACTGACGTTGGTCCCGCAATCACAAAGGCCTTTGCTGCCTGCAAGACTGGCGGTGTCGTGGTCATCCCTGCTGGCAACTATGCACTCGGCACATGGGTCAACCTCAGCGGAGGCTCAGGATGGGCATTGCAGCTCGACGGTGTGCTCAACCGAGTCGGAACAGCTGGAGGCAACATGATCTTCGTCCAGCACACTTCCGACTTTGAGTTCTTCTCTTCGACTGGCAAGGGTGCCGTGCAAGGCAACGGATACGTCTTCCACAAGGATGGCAACATCAGTGGAGCTCGTATCCTCCGTCTATACCAGGTCGATCGCTTCTCCGTGCACGATCTCGCCCTCGTCGATGCCCCGGCTTTCCATCTTACCCTGGACAGCACTACCAATGGCGAGGTATGTCTTCCCACAATGTCCTCAAGTCTACATCACTAACTAGTCGCAGCTCTACAACCTTGCCATCCGCGGCGGTAACATGGGCGGTCTCGACGGCGTTGATATCTTCTCCACCAACATCCACGCCCACGACATCATGGTCACCAACAAGGACGAATGCGTTACCGTCAAATCGCCCAGCAAGAATATCCTGATCGAAAACATCTACTGCAATTGGTCCGGTGGATCAGCCTTTGGGTCTCTCGGTGCCGACGTCGCCGTCTCAAACGTTGTCTACCGCAATGTCTACACCACAAACTCCAACCAGATGATGATGATCAAGTCCAACGGCGGCAGCGGCACTGTCAGCAACGTCGTTCTAGAGAACTTCATCGGACACTCGAATGCCTACTCCCTCAATGTCGAGCAGTACTGGTCTTCCATGAAGGTCGTCGCTGGCAACGGTGTCAAGCTCACCAACTTCAAGTTCTCAAACTGGACCGGCACGGCGGCCAACGGCAAGCAACGTGGTCCTATCCAATTCAAGTGTGCCGACGGTGCGCCTTGCACTAACATGCTCGTCGACAATGTCAACATCTGGACCGAGACCGGTACGACAGCGTGGTGGAGCTGCAGGAGTGCGTACGGTTCTGGTGCTTGCTTGAAGGGTGGCAGCGGTGCTAGCTACCCGATCACTACCAAGACCTTGACTGCTGCTCCTACTGGATACCAGGCGCCGAAGATGAAGGAGGATTTGACGACGCACTTTGGCACTGCTGCCAGCATTCCTATTCCTACTCATCCGGCTTCTTACTTTCCGAATGCGAAGCCGCTCAAGGCTCAGGCTACTGGCTAAGCAGCTGTCATTGAAAGTCGAGTCGGTCAGCAAGACTTGAAGGTGAGATGGACTGCCTAATAACCCATGCAGTGTTTCACCTTGGACGGTGACCTATCATCAGACGTATATTTTATGTACATATTTACAATCATAACCGCGGCTTTGTCCGCAGCTCGAGTCCTCCATCCACCACATGATACTGCCCGCCGTTCTTCCAACCCACCCACCGCTCCAATGTCTCCTCACCTCCTTCGCCCGGACTCAGCGCATGGCCCGTCCACCCACCTCCCTCTAAACCCAATCCTTGACCCTCCGCAGCCTCCCTCTCCGGATCCCCATCCGAGACCGCATGCCCCGGACTCTCTCTCAACGTCACCAACGGTCTTTGATCATACCCCTGCTCCTCCAACTCCCCCATCCCCAGCACAGGCGTAACACACGCATCCGTCCCATCAAACACCTCCTCCCACTCTCTCCTCGTCTTACTCCTGAACCTCTCCTCAAAAACCCTCCTCATCCCCTCCCACTCCCCCCTATCCTCCCTCTTCCGCAACCATCCCCCCTTCTCCAACCCCAACCCCTCCACAAACCTCGCAAAAAACTGCGGCTCCAACGCCCCGACCGCCACATACCCCCCATCCCTCGTCTCATAAGTATCATACCACGGACAGCCCCCATCAAGCACATTCCTCCCCCTCTCGCCACCCCACATCGGCGTCCCCCTCCCCACCCTGGGAAACGTGCTCAAATGCGCCACCCCATCCACCATATTCGCCTCCACGACCTGGCCCTTCCCCGTCCTACCCCTCTCCAGCAAAGCCATCAATATCCCCGTGAACAAAACATGTCCACCCCCCGCGAAATCCCCCAGTATATTCCCAGGCGCATAGGGCTTCTCCGCCGCCCGACCCAGCAGGGCCAACGCCCCCGACACAGCGAGGTAATTAATGTCATGCCCCGCCATGGCGCTGTATTTCCCCTCGCGCCGAAACCCAGTCATGCGCGCGACGATCAACCTTGGATTGATCCCCAGTAGTGTCTCCGGTGCGAGGCCTAGTTTCTCCAGCACCCCGGGACGGAAGGGGTCGATGAGGACGTCGACGCGGGGGATCAGCGCGAGGAGGAGGGCGAGGCCCCCAGGGGATTTCAGGGAGAGGGCGATGGAGGATTTGCGGCGGGCGAGCTGGTCTGAGGTGGGCGGGGGGAGGGTGGCGGTGTGGGCCGTGGGGTGGGGGCGGTCGATGCGCAGGACGCTGGCGCCGTAGTCGGAGAGGAGGAGGCCGGCGTACGGGGCGGGGGCGAGGCCGGCGAGTTCGAGGACGCGGAGGGAGGTGAGGGGGGGTGGGGCGGGCATGGTGAGGTTGGGGGTGGAAACAGGCGATGTTTGAGGAGATCGGGGGGGAGCTCGGAGGGGAGGCGCTTGATGGGTGATGTAGGAGATTCAGTGCTGCAGTGAAGTGGGATAAGCACCTGATTGATGCTGAGAATACACGTTCAATCAACTATGAAGTGATATTGCGGGGAGAGCTCAGGAACAGCCGAGGTGGTGGTGGAATGTCCGAGACATGTCCGGCTGCACCCCAGATTTCACCCCACTGCTACCCCAACTCCAGTGCTTCGGGTCGCGTTGGAGATATGGCATTTTAGATGGCAAAGCTTGAGGTCTGTAGTATTATGTCCGTGTGTTCTACCCATCTCCTACTTTTTGGAGGACTTCCTCAACATGCCCACCCCCGCTCATCGCATACACGACTGGATACAGATCCAAGACCTCTACGCCACGTACATCCATGCAGTGGATGACCATGATTGGTCGCTGCTCGGCGAGGAAGTGTTCACGCCTGAGACGCTCTTCGATTGGAGTGCATCCGGAGGACCACGTCTTACATGGTCGGAAATCCGAGCCACACAGTACGGAGGGTTTCCCATGGCAGAATGGTTCCCATACGGCTTTCACGTGTGCACGAATCTCGTGATCGACTTTGTAGAAGATGATGAGACAAATGAGGAGGCAACAGTGAAGAGCAAGACCATCCACCCATCGGGTCTGCCAAAAGAAGGAGGTGGAGACGCTTTCTTCCAGGTCCAAGGAGTGTACAAGGATGTTGTCGTCAAGACTGAAAGTGGATGGCGGTTCAAGGAGCGGAGGTGGCAAGATGGTTTTGTAATGGGTGTCTTTACCAAATTCGAAGGCATGCCTGAAATGATGAAAGCAGCTGGAAAGTCAATACAATGACAGTTCGAGGCGGGATGAAGGAAACAGGGCGAAATCTCTGAATCGTCGAGGTTAAAAGGGTATATGTACCGAATGTAATATCAACCAGCCCGCCAACCCACTGGTGCACGAGGTCGAAAGTCTTCTTCAGCAGGACTATCCGCTGGTCGCTTCTTGCTTGTCGCTGCCCTGAAGACATCCTGCGTGTGATCCCAGATCTGTTTGCCCAGCCCGTTTTCGCGGTAAGGCTTGAGGATGTCTTGATCACCGGTCGATTGGGCATCCCAGTCCAAAAGATAAGCACCGCTGCCTTGTTCACCATCGCTTCCCTTGCAAACCTCAAACCCGTCCGGGATAGAAACGCCACCACTGCCTCGCCGTGGTGGGTACATTGCGCTAGTGATCTGGAAGAAATGACGTTCGCCACTTTCTCTCAGGTGGATGATCCAAGGCGAGGATACGGCATAGAGGATCTTGACTGCAAGACGAGCTGGCCCGCCAAGCTCATTTGTGATTCCGGACTTGACGGTGCCAGGGTAGGAGTGCGAGAATGCTGTCAAGGGAAACCTTTTGGCAAGCTCTTCAATCAAGAAGTCGTTCATCACCACACAGTGAGCCATGCATGCATGTACCGTGTAATTGTACCTTAGGGAGAGATCGTCGGTCCTGATGTGTCCCTCCGATCCGGCTGCCAGGACAGACAAGACTCGTGACAGCTCGTTGGCTTTGGCAGCGTCGGTGAGAAGTGGCATCAGATTGTGGATGAACCTGGCGCGCGAATAGTAATTGACAGCCATTTTGCGGTCAAGTCCCTCCGAGGTTTCTAATCATGATTAAGGTGGGTACTTTATGGCAAGTGTTGAAGTTCAAGCATACCAGTCCGTCCTCGCATCGACATGAAGCCCGCAGATAAGAAGAGGATATTAATCTTCTTCTCCTTCTGGATTATCTGATCGCAGACCTCGTCGACATTTTTCAGAAGAGTCACGTCCGCCTTGATGAAATAACATTCTGCATCAATGCTGGTGGATGTTACCTCTTCGATGAGCTCTTCAGCATTCTTCTTGTTCCTGCAGACTGTCAGGTGGCAAATAGCGGAGCGGAGACGCCACGTACCTGCCGACGATATACGCCTTGGGTCGGATTGTACATTCAAAGAATTCTTTCAACGTACTTGCACCAATCCCCGCTGTACCGCCCACTGAAGAGTGTCAGCATTCATGCACCATGTCACGTGCAATTCGTAATCCTCGCTTACCAAAGACACCGACTAGTCCCTCGAGACAACTCGCCTTCAAGTTTGACTCGCGGACTACTTTGATCGGTATCGAGTGGGCGGTCTCACTGAAGAGTAGTGAGGAAATGGTGACGACTGGATCGAAATGTCGTGTCAAGGGGGCTGTGTCTGTACGCCGGCAGTCGGGTTACGACACGGGAGAGTTTAGAGACATGGACTGCATTCACGCGAGAAAAGAGAGTGAAGCTTGCTATCACGATGAGGTCACACACCAAGGAATGGGCGTTGTAAAAGTGTTTGTGAGACACGACCAAAGTGCAGGCGGGATACACGGAAATTTTCGTACTTTGGTGTGGTAAATTGCTCAGAAATGGTACTGGCTCAACTTGTGTTCTTCTTCGTATGGCGCACGCGGAAAGTGCGGTAGCAAGCGAGCGTGGGGTGCAGATCATGACTGGCAACGCCGGCGGGTTTCTGCGCGACATGTCAACAAAGAACTTGGAATAAACATTGATCCTGCGACACGATTATTCTTCACACGACACACGTCGCGGTCTGATTGACGTGGAGAGCAAAGACCACTCTTCGTGTCTTTGCACCAGACATCCAGATGGACTCTTCGCCTCCTCTACCAGCGCATCACTCGCTGTCGCATCCTTCGTCACCAGCACGTTCGGGGCACAACGATGCCCAGTCGGATTATTCTTTGGATCTCGGGGCTCTCACGAAGGACTCTCTCTCAGCCCCGCCATCGCCGCCCATGACGCGCAAGGTGGACGAGGTACGAAGCGAGGACATTGACGGACCTAGCGACTTCACTTTACACATGGAAGAATGGATGCGTGGCACGCGCAAAGGCAAATCTAAGGGCACGCTGGGGCGCGGCACTCAACGGAATCCTTTCGGTACCATGAAGAAGGGCACGGTCAAGAGCATGTTCGAACAAGCGCCGGCATCGCAGATTGACGAAGAGGACGAAGCCATCCCACAGCAGGCGGTTGAGGACACCGCTTCGCCCTCAAGACAACGACAAGTGGATACGCCTGTGCCTGACAGCTCTCTGTACCTGGGGGACCGGGAAGGCAGTGCTACACCAAGAGTAAATGGCAACAGCTCTATGCTCGACGCCAACCTAGAGCGAGCGTGGATGAAAGGGAGACAATTCTTACAGCCAACAGTGGAGGACTACAACTCCGAGCTGACACCCGGCCGACCGCTTTCCGCGCCGCCGATGCCTCGACCTAGTCCACTCGCATATATGGATAGAGCTAGCTCGCAAGGACTGCCTGTGCCAAAGCACGGCTCGACCGACAACCAAGAGGAGATAGATCAGCTGAGGAGACAACTGGAAGAGTCGCGGATATTGCGCGAGAAAAGCGAGCTTCGAGCACAACATTTCGAGGATCAATTGCGTGCCTCGAACGAGGCCAGGAAGGAGTTGCAGAATCAGCTGGATCGGACTACTGACGCCTTGCGATCTGCAAATGAAGGACAGTCGGACAAAGCGAGCGACGCAACGCAGCTTTCTGAACTGGAAGAGCGGCTGCAGAAGTCACAGGACGAGACTGCAGAAGCTCGCAAGGAGCTGTCTAAAGCTAAGTCGCTCGCAGACGAGCTGAGAACGCAATTGGAGGAGATGCGAGAAAGTGAGGATGCAGAGCTCCATGACCTGCGTTGGCGAGTCAAGAGCCTAGCAGAAGGCGAGAAGAGACTCATCACAGAAGTCGAGGACCTCAAAAGCAAGCTTAGAACCGCGGTTGACGAAGCTACCCGGCTACGAACCGACCTCGACAGCGAGAAGCGAGCAATGGATGATCTGCAATCGCGCCTCAATGCCGCTCCCATGCATCAAATCGCACCCACGCCTACCATATCAGAAGCCGACCTCCACTCCCTGCGCACCCAGCTCCAGACCGCTCAGAACGAAACCAACACCCTCCGTCAGCGTCTCCAACAACCCGCCATCCAAGCACCCACGACCACGCAAACTGACCTCGACGCGGCCAAGCAAGAGATCCTGCACCTCCGCGAAGAGCTCGACCTCCTCCAAGACCTCTCCCGCCTCGACGACGACGACCGACCTACACAAAAACACGCCCGTACCGAATCCACAATCTCAAGTGGCGACGAGCAGCTCCGCTCTCAACTCGACGCAGCAGTGCGGAAAGCAGAGCACTTTGAGAGTATGGTAAAAGAGTACGCTGCGCAAATCGCCAGCTTACGGTCGGGTCTACTAGCGAGCAAAAACGATGCAGAGAGCTTACGGAAAGAGCTAGATCTTGCGCGCAAGCAGGCGGACATGGCAGGACCCAACGATGCTGAGCTGCGAGAATCAGAACGCAAACGTCTCGATCTCCACGCCACGGTGGACGAGATGCGCAAGGAACTGGTTGGGCTGAGGAAGGCGAATGAGGCGATGGATCAACGGGTGTCGGAGAGTTTGAGGAAGAGGGAGGAGGGGTGGAAAGTGAAAGAGCAGGAATGGTTGAGGGAGCGGAAGACAATGGTCAAGGCGCTTATGAGGCAGTGGGGTCGAGAGGAGGTGGGGATGGATGCGAGGGAGCAGAGGTACAGATATCAGTTTGGGGGAAGAGGGGAGGTGGTATCATGATGACAAGATAGAGAATGAGAGAGAGCTTTTATGATTGTACTCTATTTTCGGCTCAGGGGCTTGCACAAGGTGCTTTTGCACAGACGACACTCCCACCGTCTCGTACGCGGAGTAGCTTGCCTTCGTGGGGTTGTGACCACCATGACAGAGGCTTTTCCAGCACTCTATGCCTTCTCATAAACCCAATCAAACTCCGCCTTCTTCCACGCATTCAGCTCCTCAGGCTTGAACCACAACGCAATCTCCTTCTTAGCCGACTCCACAGCATCAGAGCCATGGCAGACATTGCGACCGACATCGATGGCGAAATCACCACGAATGGTGCCAGGCGCGGAGGCGAGCGGGTTGGTGGCACCGAGCAGCTGGCGGCCGACCTTGACGACCTCCTTGCCCTCCCAGACCATGGCGCAGATGGGGCCAGAGCCCATGTAGCTCACGAGACCGGGGAAGAAGGGCTTGTCGGACAGGTCGGAGTAGTGCTTCTCCAGGTGCTCCTTGGAGGCGGTCACGAGCTTGATGGCGACGAGCTTGTAGCCGCGCTGTTCGAAGCGGGTGATGATGGGACCGACGAGGCCGCGCTGGAGGAGATGTTAGTCGGGGATCTGTGTGGTTGTGGACATGGTAAGTGGAAGCTGGTGATGGTGTGCTTCCAATTGATTTTGAGAACGTACCTGGACGCCGTCAGGCTTGATAGCGATGAAGCTGGGAATGGTCAATTTGTGCCCCTCCTTGTCCATCATGGCGGGGTGTTTGCATACGTCTGCTCGGAAGTCATCTTGGCTGATTCTTCTTCTTTGAGTGCTTTGTGGACGACAGTGAGATGTGATCGGTCTTTTGCTCCGAGATGCTTGAAGATGGGAGGATTGAATTCTTCTTGTTGGGATGAAGACATTGGAAAGAAGATCAGGGAGGCATTGAAATGTGCTGTGTTTTTTCTGGGCAACCCCACCACTGCGTTGCACCAACCAGATGGCCAATTGGACCAAATGGCGGTGGGCAGCTAGCTCCGTTTTTCAGGGACCACGACCGGGACCTCGCGCCGAAAATGCCGTCGATAGCCTCGCTGTCAGGAGTTCAAGGAGAGCTCCACCACGACCTCGTTCTTTTCAAGGCATTGGAGTTTTGTGGGGGATCAATTGTGCTTCCTTCAAGTCTCAAGGGCGAGCATCTTCATCATGGCTCGTCAAACCTCACATTCACGACTCTGGGCATTCCTGGCTGCGTTTCTATTTGTTCTTAGCTACGTTTCGTTACCAGCTTGTAAGTAGCTACTCCAGGACCTTGTCTACACTGAGTGGAAGAGTGGACAGGCCTTGCTGTTGGAACGTCTGCTAATGGTCGTAGATGCCGTCAAGAAAGACAACTTCAAGACCTGCGACCAGTCAGGCTTCTGTAAACGGAATCGAGCATACGCCGACACAGCATTGGGATCCTCGTCATGGTCAGCGCCTTATGCTCTGGACTCTGGCTCGCTCAAGTTCAACAAGGGAAAGCTGACTGGAACCGTCCTGAAGACCTTGAAGAACTCCGAGAAGGTCAAATTACCAATCACGATTACCTTCCTCGAATCTGGAACAGCTCGAGTAACTGTCGACGAAGAGAAGAGGCAGAAGGGGGAGATCACACTTCGTCATGATTCAAAGGCGAGGAAAGAGAGATACAATGAAGCTGCATCCTGGGCATTGATAGGAGATCCAGAGGTGAGCAAGGGTGCCGCAATCAACAACGAGTCTCCATCTGGCGAGACACGTGTGGTCTACGGACCTGGCAGCAAGTTTGAGGCAATCATTACTCATTCTCCTTTTGCCATGGAGTTCAAACGAGACGGCTCCACACAGATCAAGTTCAATGATCGAGGTCTTCTCAATTACGAACATTGGCGGGCAAAGGTTGACAAACCTGCCGAGGAGAAGAAGGAAGGCGAGGAAACCCCTGCCACAGAAGTTAGCAAAGATGAAGAGGATGAAAGCACTTGGTGGGAGGAAAGCTTTGGTGGTAACACTGATAGCAAGCCTCGCGGACCAGAAAGTATCGGCTTGGACATCACATTTCCCGGCTATGCTCACGTCTACGGCATTGTGGAACACACTGGACCTTTGTCTTTGAAGCAAACTCGGGGCGGTGACGGCAACTACGATGAGCCTTACCGAATGTACAACGCTGATGTCTTCGAGTATGAGATGGACAGCCCCATGACACTTTACGGATCGATCCCGTTCATGCAAGCCCAGAAGAAGGACTCGACTGTCGGAGTCTTCTGGTTGAATGCTGCTGAGACATGGGTGGATATTACGAAGACCACGACTGCCGCCAACCCGCTCAGCCTCGGTGTGCCAACCCAGACTACCACTCACACTCACTGGTTCTCCGAGTCAGGACTGCTGGATGTTTTCGTTTTCCTCGGCCCGAAGCCACAAGATGTCATTGGTGCATACACCGACCTTACTGGGTATACTCAGCTGCCGCAATCCTTCGCCATCGCCTATCATCAATGTCGCTGGAACTACGTCACAGACACAGACGTCAAAGACGTGGACAAGAAGTTCGATCGCGCAAACATCCCATACGACATCATCTGGCTCGACATTGAGTATACAGACGGCAAGAAGTACTTCACCTGGGATCCTGATAACTTCCCCGATCCAGTCAGCATGCAGAACCAGCTTGATGAGAATGAGAGGAAGCTCGTCGTCATTATTGACCCGCATATCAAGAACACTGACAGCTACTATGTTGTCGAGGAGCTGAAGAACAAAGGACTGGCTACCAACAACAAGGACGGTAATATCTACGAGGGATGGTGCTGGCCAGGTTCTTCGTACTGGATCGATGCATTCAACGAAAAGGCCCGCAAGTGGTGGACCGAATTGTTCCAGTATGCCAGCTTCCCCCACAGCAAGCCGAACATGTGGTTGTGGAACGACATGAATGAGCCCTCGGTGTTCAACGGACCGGAGACTACCATGCCAAAGGACAACTTGCATCATGGCGGCTGGGAACATCGTGATGTTCACAATCTCAATGGGCTTACTTTTCACAACGCGACATATCACGCACTTCTTGCCAGAGACAAGTCTGAGGAGAAGAAGGGAGGTGTCCGTCCATTCGTCCTGACCCGCAGCTTTTTCTCTGGCAGTCAGCGTGTGGGTGCCATGTGGACTGGTGACAACCAAGCCTCGTGGCCACACCTGGCTGCATCCTTCCCCATGGTCCTTGGCCTCGGTATTTCCGGCTTCCCATTCGCTGGCGCAGATGTAGGTGGCTTCTTTGGCAACCCCGAACGTGAGCTGCTCGTCCGCTGGTACCAGACCGGCATCTGGAATCCTTTCTTCCGCGCTCACGCGCATATCGACACTCGTCGTCGCGAGCCATACCTCCTTCCCGACACCGAACGACAGATCGTCACTCAAGCCATTCGCCTTCGCTACTCCCTTCTCCCATCATGGTACACCGCCTTCCACCGTGCCAGCATCGACGGCACCCCAATCGTCAAACCAATGTACTACGCTCATCCCGACGACGAGTCCTCCTTCGCCATCGACGACCAACTCTACCTCGGCAGCACCGGCCTGCTCATCAAACCCGTCACCACCGAAGGCAGCTCCAGCGTCGACATCTACCTCCCCGACTCAACCCCCTACTTCGACTACTTCGACTACACCCGCCACTCCGGCCGCGGCACCAAAACCATCGCCGCCCCACTCGACAAGATCCCCGTCCTTATGCGCGCCGGCCACATCTTCCCGCGCCGCGACCGCCCCCGCCGCTCCTCCGGCCTCATGAAGCGCGACCCCTTCACCCTCGTGATCGTCCTCCCGGACAACGACGACGCATCAGGCGACCTCTACTTCGACGACGGGGAGAGCTTCGACTACCAACTCGGCGCGTATACATGGCGCAAGTTCCGGTACACCGGCGCCACGCAGACTTTGATCAGTGAAGACCAGGGTAAGGAGGGGAAGAAGACAAAGGAGTACCTCAAGAGTATCGAGGGGATTAGGGTGGAGAAGATTGTGGTGGTGAATGCGCCGAAGAGCTGGAAGGGCAAGACGGAGGTGGCGGTGAGCGAGGAGGGGGCAAAGGGGAAGAGTGGGCTGGTGAGGAAGGTCGGGGTTGTGTTCAATGAGGGCGGCAAGGGGAGAGCGGATTGGCTTGTGGTGAGGGATCCGAAGGTGGGGGTGGGGAGGGGGTGGAGTGTGGATTTCTCGTGAGGGGGGGATGGGATGGGGAGAGGTCCTGCCCGTGTGGGATATCAGGGAGGTGTAGGATATGAATATTGAGAAAAGTAGAATGTCATCATACTCTTATTGGTCCGTAGTGTCATCCAATGTGCACTTCCTTGGCTATCTCGTGGTTGAATATTGACGTGTCTAAGAGGACCAGTTTCCACATGTACGAGAGCTGCGCAACCAAGCAATTCTTTAGAAGGCGACGAGCTTCACAAGGCCAATCTACGAGGGAAGTGAGAATGATTACACCGGACAAGTAAGCGCTTCAGTCACTGTGTACCTCTACGATACTCTCTACCTCATCCCTGCCTTGTCTGGACCACTCTCCCTAGCGGATACAGTGAGACAAAAAGAAAACGACCCATGACTACACCCTCCGCCCCTCCTGCTTCCCTCCCTCCCCCTCATCCCTCCGACTCACCCAAAACAAAACTCCAAAAATCCTCCCCCCATCAGGGGCTAGACACAATTCAGCGCGCCAGGAACCCAAACACCACTCCGTCTCGAGCACACAGTCCAGATCACCCGTCTGGAATCCAGTCTCCAGTCCAGCAATCCAGTGATCCAGTCTCCAGTAATCCAGTGATCGTGTCCAGTCTCCAGTCTACAGACGGGAATCGAACTGTGGGCTCTCCGACGGCCGGCTTGACTCCTTTTACGGACTAGATGCGCATTTTGATTTTGGCAGCCCGTACGACTGGGCCACCCGTAGGTGGAACCGGTCGTGGCTGAGAGAGGGGCGGGTGAGGGGGTTTATAGATGTTGGTGTGAGCGGGAAGGGTGGCATGTGATTGCCGCTGCCTTGGGGGGCTGGATGGAGGGAGGGTGAGGGGGGGTTTTGGTGTGGAAGGGGTGTGGTGTTCATCGTCGTGCTACTTTTCGGAGGAGCGAGGAGATGGAAACCACGGCGATGCGCGCGAACCAGGGGGTTGCCCAGATGCTGGCGATGAGGCGCGCGGGCAGGAGGACTTTGGTGATGGCGTAGGCGGTGGCGAGCTCGACGACGATGCGGGCGCCTTTGCCGGCTTGGGTGTCGGCTGCTATGGTCCTGGGCTTGCGGGCTTCGAGGGAGGGTTCTGGTGCATTCGGGTCAAGCTTCTTCTCGAGCTCGGCGACACGGTCGTTGATGGGTTGGGTGATCTTTCCCTCTTCCACGTAAGTCCTGGTTACCACTTCAGCGGTTGACTTTACGCCTGCTTCTCTTTCCACTTCATCTTCCTCTTCACCGCTGATCCAGCCTTTCTTTCTTGCGTATCTTCCCCATTTCTTCACTCCTTCTTGGAAGTTCTCGCTTTCTTCCACTTT
Organism: Elsinoe arachidis; assembly: GCA_013372555.1. NCBI lineage: Eukaryota > Fungi > Ascomycota > Dothideomycetes > Myriangiales > Elsinoaceae > Elsinoe > Elsinoe arachidis. The sequence goes on along the minus strand of JAAPAX010000007.1, from coordinate 2,082,258 downwards.
CTTCCTCCATCGTTCCAGCCAGACTGCGTTGGAGTAATGGAATAGTGCGAAGAAGCCTGCCAGAGGGACGATAGCGGTCAGCTCATGTAGGATGAGGAATGAGGTGACGTGTGACACTGGAGCAGACAGGAGTGGAGCCAGGTAAGGTCTCAGTCGTGGTGGAAGGCGAGCTTGAAGTCGTGCTACAGCAGAGACGCGGTTGGTGGTTTCTGAACCTTGGGCTGAGCTGCCAGGTGGTCGAGCACTGAAATGGCGGTGAATTGTACGTGCTGGGAAGGCGAGCCTCCAGCGTTGAATTTGGAGTCTACATCGCTGCATAAATTGCATCGCAGGTTGTGATTGCGATGGTCAAAGAAGAGAGATTGGTGGGATAAGGTTGACGTGAATTGCTCAGCTGGGGTGCGGACGGCAGCTTGTTCGTGCCAAACCGCCAAAACAAATGACTTTCGAACTTTGAACTTTTAGAAAACGATTCTCGATTTACATACTAATTTCAACGCTTAATAATCCAGTCTACAGACATCGTAGAGAGTTTTTGTAAATATCTACGGGTAGCTTATACTACGCTCTACATTAGCGTATATAGTATATATAATTATCTCTATCGTAGCTGTTGTAAAAGCTAATTGTATTTTAAAGATATAATCTTAGCGTTTTTGGTTGTTACGCACGGACGTTTTTCTAATAGTCTTAGCGCGCGGGATGACCTGTCTAGTCTATGCGGCGGCTCGTGCACGTAGCCTTAAACGCCAAGACACAACTCTCCAGAGTGTACGCTGTAAGAGATAACTAGCTTTTGCGACAGCTACGACAGAGATAATTATATATGCTATATACCCCTATGTAGAGCGTAGTATAAGCTACCTATAGATACTTATAAAAACCCTCTACGATGTCTATAGGCTAAGTAAATATAGAAAAATCCGTTTTTTCGAAAGTTAAAGATTTAGAAGTTAGTTGTTTTAGCAGTTTAGTACGTACAAGCCTCCCTAGGTGCGGCCCTATAGTTCTATGCACTCAATTGTTGTAACTTAAAGGCTGGTATAGCTTCTCTAGTACTAAAGGACTAGTACTAATAAGTTAGTACATATATAGTAGATAATTAGTTATTATAACTCTCTAAATGAAACATACATCTCTCGATCTAATTTGCTAAGTATAATAGGTTATAAGCCTAGCGCTTCTTAAGAAGTACTTAAAGCTATAGTAAATTAAGTGTGTTATTATTAAAAGGATTATTAAGCCGCCTATACTAGATTTCTAGACTAGCTATATTAGGATAAACACTTATAGTAGCCTATATATATCCTTCGTTAAACAGCTTAATAGACTAATTAAAAGTATCTATTAATTGCCTTTTAGCTAATTAACATGTCCTTAGAAAGCTTAAACAAAATCTATAAAACTTAAATTCTTAAGAGAGAGAGTAATTATAATACCTAGAGAGCAACTCTAGAAGTTATTCTTATTAAGAAGAATATTATTAGTTATATATTTAGTAACCTTAACTAGATTAATAAGTAAGAGCCTCCTTTACTAACTAACTACCTAGGGGGTATTAATAGTATCTTCTATAAAGTAGAGATAAAGAAATAGTAAAAGGATAATAGAATTATATATAGAATTATTATATTAAGGCTCTATAAGTCTATTAGACCTTACTATAGGACTACTCTAAAGACTATAAAGGACCTTATAATAACTATTAAAGCTATATTTAGACTAATAGTAATTTATAAGCTTTATTAATCTATTAAGAAGCTCTACTAAGTAGTTCTTCTATTTAATAATAATATATTAGAGTACTATAAAAACTTTTAGAGGTACATTTATTAGTATAATATTATAGCAGAATAAAAGGCTCTTACTACTAGCTAATAGACTTATTTCTATAGCCTCCTAGGTCCTTATATTATAATACTCTTTATAATAGGCACTAAGGGAGCTAAATAGCTTAGGAATTAGAGGTTAACTCTCTAATCTAATATACTACTTAAGGTAATAATAGTCTCTCTAAGAAGAGAAAGACTACTCCTTAAGAAAAATAACTTAATATTTATAGCTACTAGTTATATTAAAGACTAATATATATAGTACACTTACTATGCTTATTTAAATACTAACTACTTTAAGTAGTACTCTAAGAAAGCCTCTAAAGGCTAGAGTAATAAGAAGGATAGTAAAGGCAAGAGTAATAAAAGAACAAAGAATAACTCTAAAGATAAGACTAAAGAGAAGTTAGACAAAGTAAAAGGCTATTTAGCAGTAGATAAGGAACTTAAACCTAAGGGTCTAGAATCTAATAAATATAATAATAGAGACTCTATTATAAGTAAAGGAGCTATTATTATATCCTTATTATAGAGTAGTATAAATTATAATAACTATATCTAGGATTCTAAAGTATTAAAACACTTTATTAATAACAGATTATAGTTTACTAATATCTATATTATAAAGAAGTCTCTTAGAATTAGTTAGACTCTTAGAACTTAAAACCTTGTTTAGATAAAAGTTAGAACTATAGTTCTTACTATTATAAATAAGGCTAGTAAGAAGACTACTATTAGCCTTAAAGGCTATATCTATTCTCTATTATCCCCTTATAATCTTATTTCCTTTAGGAAGATTACTAGAGTAGAAGGTATTAAACTCTTTAAACTCTAGCTCCTTAACAAGTATAATAAGGAAGTAGAAATACTTAAGGCAGATAGTAATATTAAATAGCTTTAAAACTTTAAGGTTTATAAGAGTAATAATAACCTTTATCTAAAGAAGACTACCTTTAGAAGGGACCTAAGCTATATTATAGTAAATCTAGCTATAGCTAGAACTACTAAGGTAACATCTAAGAGATAGTATTAGAGGCTTAGTTACTCTAGAAGTATAGTAATAACTTATATAAAGAACCTTACTATAGAGATAGAAGAGTTCTTATTATCTAAACTTAGCTACTACCTACTATATATAGTATTAAAGATATAATAAGTTATATTAAGAAAGCTAAGAATACCTCTATCTTACTTACTAGATAAGCTATATATTAACCTTATAGGTCTAATTAAACCTCTATTATATAAAGGACATAGGTATAGTATGTTTACTATCTATAGGAAGAGTAACTTTAAGAGCTAGAGAGCTTTACTTACTAAAGACTAAGCATTTAGCTTTATTAAGTATACTTCTCTATACAATAGCAAAGTATATAATAAAGCATCCTTCCTCTAGATCTTAGATAGTAGTAGTAAATTCTTAAGCCTAGAGCTTAGAGTAAAGATTTAAGCCTAAGGTTAGAGATAGAATATCTTATTACTATATACTTACTATTAAAATAGTAGAGTAGAGTTAACTAATAAGATAGTTACTATTAGAATAAGATATATCTTTATTAACTATAGAATCCCTCTAGAGTTCTAGAACTTAGTTATTAAATTTGCTATTTATGTTATTAATAGGACTACTTATACTAAAACTCAGAAAATCCTACTTTAGGTCCTATATAAAGACCTAAAGGTTACTACTAACTCTATCTTACTATTACACATTAGACGCTTTAGCTATAAGGTATATATATATAATTATAATATTCTAAGATTATATAAATTCTAAGTAAGAGTATAGCTTAGATAGTATATAGGAATATAAGCTAACTCTATTACAAATTATATAGTTTAGTAGCTATACTAGTACTAAGCTAAGAGTAAATAGAAAAATAGGTTCTTCTTTACCTCTTATATAATATTTAATAAGGACCTTACCTACTTAGACTAGTCTTATATGCCTATTAAATAACTATATATCCTATAGATAAGGAATCTATAGATAGCTAGACCTAAGGCTTTATAGCTTTAGAGGGAGTAGATATTTATTAGCTAAAATAATATATAATTTAGTTATAAGAATCTAGAAACCTTAGACTATTAATTCTAATAACACCTTTATAATACTTAGGCTAAAGATCCTTCCTTAGGAAGTAATAAACTCTATACTAAAGCTTAAACTTTTAAATCTGCTCTATCTAATATATCTATAACTTTATTTAGAATATCTTATTCTTTATAAGAACAGGAGGAGTCTTAGTTAGAGCCTCCTATCTAATAGAGAGAGTCTTAAATAGAGTCTCCTATTAAATATAATAACACTAAGGATCTTATAATACTTCTACTAGAAGTCCTAGAGGAGCCTTATTCTATATATAATCTACCTAAGTATAAGGCTAACTAGCTACTCCTACCTATAACTAATAAGGATGTTAATATACTTATAACACTATTTTATATAACTTCTACTACTAGTAAAAGAAGAAGATTAAAGTTATCTCTATTATTAGTAGTAAGATCTATTAGAAGATTACTTAGATTATATCGATAAATTAATTATAGAAGACTTAATTCTAGTAGAGTTATTAGTAATGCTACTACCCTTAGTAGCACACTAAGGGGGAGAACCTTTAGGCTAGATCTATAAACTATAAAAGAAGCTCTCTCTAGCTCTAAAGCTAGGCATTAGAAAGCTATAATAAAGGCTAAGTTTAACTTATTAATAGCAACTAGGACTCTTAAGATTATTAAGAAATCTTAGGCCCTAGCTAGATATAGACTAATAACTAGCAAATAGGTGTTTAAGACTAAAAGGCTTCTAGATAGTTCTATTAATAAATATAAAACTAGATAGATAGCTAGAGGCTTTATATAGAGAGTAGGTATTAATTTTATTAAGACCTTTACTCTAATACTAAGAGCTAAAACTAGAAGAGTTATTCTAGTATATGCTCTTTATTATAATTAGGTAATTATAATAGCTAATATAATTACTATATTCCTTAGGCTAGATATTAATCTTAAGAACTATATCTACTACTCTAAGGGAGTCCCTATTAAGGACTTAGCTAATAAGCTTATTATCCTAATAAAGGAGCTCTATAGTCTAAAACAAGCTACTACCCTTTAGTATAAAGCTATTATTAAAGCCCTTAAATTACTTAGGTTTATTAGATTAGAGAGTAATGTCTATCTCTTTATTAGCAAGTTCTATATTGTGTTAGTGTATGTTAATAACTTTAGAATTATTACTACATATTAGAAATATGCTAATAAGCTAGTATAAGACTTTTATATTAAGTTCCCTATAAAAGTAGTAAGCTCTAATCTCTTCCTTAGTGTATAACTCTATAGAACAAAGGATATAATTAAGATTAAGTAATTATACTATACTAGAGAGAAGCTTAAAGGTTATAACCTTCTCTATGCAAGGATAGTTAAGTATCTAATTAATATACTCTATAAGCTAAATCATAGTTAGGTTAATGCTAATAACTATTAGAAGTTTAATATAATTATTAGTAAACTTTAGTATCTTACTAATAACACTAGGCCTAATATTAGTTATACTACTAATTATTTAGCTAGATTCTTATAAAATCCTTTAGTAGCTTATGTTATTACTAGTAGGTAGATCTAGAGATATATTAATAGAACTATTAAGCATAGCCTAACCTTTAGAAGAACTAATAGATTACTTAGTAATACTATTTAGGCCTACTCTAACTCTGACTTTGCTAGTAATAATAAAACATTAAGGTTAACTACTAGAACTATTATCTATATACTTAGTATACCTATTATCTAGAAGTTAAAGCTTTAGAAGACTATAGTACTATTAAGTACTAAAGCTAAGTATCTAGCATTAACTAAGACCTATAGAGAAGTTAATTAGCTTAGAAATCTAGTTACTAAACTTAGGCCCCTTACTAATATTAACCTTAGTCTAGTTAAGATCTTTGTTAATAATAAGTTAGCTATTAAGTTAGCTAGAGATTATACTAACTTAAGGAGATTAAAGTATATTAATCTAAGGAATTATTATTATAGAGAGTAATATAAGCTTAGAACTATTAAATTAAAGTACATTAATATAACTTAGTAATTAGCTAATACACTTACTAAGCCTAAGTCTCCTAATAAGATTCTTTAATAATTACTATAAGGCTAATTATTTAGTACACCTTTACACTATATACTTATTTAGAATCTCATTTGTAATGTTATTTAAAGCATAATTACTATACTACTACACTTATTAAGCTATCTTATTTGTTAAAAGCTTATTATAGTCTATGCTACTTTATTATTAAAAAGAGAGAAAGAAAATAGCTATCTCTACTATACTACTAGCTACTTAATCCTAAGTAAAATCTACTATCCTTTGCCTTAACACCTTTACTATCTACTAATACTTATATAATAAGCTTACTTCTTCTTCTATAGAGAGCTCTTAGAGTTAGACTCTAAACTACTCCTCTTCTTCCTCTTTCCCTTGCTATTACTAGACTTAGTTATTAGTAGAGTCCCCTTAGGAGTTAGAGATAAGCTTATATTAGATATACTTCTTAGAATGCCCTTCTAATCCTTAAGCTCTAGACCCTACCTATATAGCTAAGGCCTATTAGTTCTGTTACTACGTAATAACCTCCTCTAGATAGCCTTATAGTTATCTATATACTCCCTGAACTTGTCTATATACCTTCCCTAAGTGCTAGGATTATTTAGCTTAAATCTAGTAGGTGTAGGAGTAGGAATAAAGTACTTATCCTTAGTATACCTTAGCTTTAGGACATTAGTATCCCTAACTAGATCTATATTAATCTTACTAGTTACACTAGATACAAAACTAGTAGTAGAAGGACGACGTCTATAAGAGAGACTAGTAGGAGTTAAAGAAGAACTAGTAGAAGTTAAAGGAGAACTAGTTAGAGTTAAAGAACTAGTAGATAACTTAACCTTCCTTAGAGTAATTCCCTAGCTCTTTAGAAAGATATTATCTAAGATCTAAGACTAGAAATTACACTTAGAGTGCTTGTTAGAATAGATGTAGTTAGTATAAGCTCTACTATTAATTTACTAGAAGGTAACATAGGTATTAAAGTTCTTTCTAAAGCAAGTCCTATTTATATTCTTAACATTGTAGTAGGTTAGGCTATTATAAACAGTTCTACCTCTTATATAGTACATTAGAATTATAGGGAGGTAGTTAGTATTCGTAGTGTGTTAAGTTATAATATTAATAGTCTTATTAGCTATTAAAGTATTAACCGGAACTACTATATTATAAGCACTATTACTATTAGCAAATGCCTTAACTTAAGGTGTCTATACTAGACTAGAAAGGCAATAAAAAGCATCTAACTTCTTTAGTAAGCGAAGGAAGAAGGAGACACTAATAATGCTATTTATAGTAACTAGAAGACTAGAAGACTTAATTACTCTATCTAATATAGTAAAGACAATTATAATCTAAGCTTTAGAAAGGAGTATACTATTACCCTATACTAATATACGAGAGAGCTAAGTATAATTAAAGAAGGTTACTAACATATTAGTAGTAAGTAAGTTAATATAACTTAAGAGGTAGTATTATAAGTATAATAAAGGAAAGAGAAATTATAAATAGTATAACTATTAGGTTAGGGTTAGTGCTATATAGCACTAGCACTAGTACTAGGGTTTAGGCCGGGCTAAAGCTAGTATAGAGCTACTAAGCTCTAAGTAGCACTAGCACTAGTACTGCACTACGCTGTATAAGTACTAGTACTAGCACTAGACCCCGGTTGTGTCGTGCGCCTTCTAAACATAGCGTAGTGCTAGTTTAGGTTAGCTAAAGCATAGTGTAGTGCTATTAAGGGCTTAGCGTATCTATACTAGTACTAGTACCGGGGTTGCAATTCTTATAGTATATTCTTATAGTAACTACTATATCCTATAGTCCTTGTTACTTTCTCGCTTCGAATACTTAGAGTTATAGTAGCTAAAGTATAGTAGAGAAAAGCAAAAGTTATTAATTATTAAACCTTAAGTACTATTACAAATTAATAGTAATTTATAATAGATTAACCTAATTAATATTATCTATAAACCCCCTACGTGCCTAAATCACGTACTAAGCAAGCAAGCTATATATTACCTAGATCTAGAACCTTATCGTCTCCTTATTACTATTCTCGGTAGTTCTCCTTAATTCCCTTAACCTTATCTCTATTACTATCCTTATAAAGAAAACTAGACTACTAAAGTTATAGACTAGATTCTAAAACTAGGTTAGTTAGTTCTAGGTAGATAAGGCTTCCTACTAATCTATAGTATAGTTGCGGATTGCCTTAATGCTATTAGAGTCCTAGTTAATAGTAAATATAAGGCCGGCTATATCCTTAATCTCTTTCTAAAGGGTGTCGATAAATTAATAGTAAGTGAGATAGGCTAGACAATTAATAATATAGAGATTAGTAGACATCGTAGTAGATTTGCTTAAATTCTAGCTAGTATTAGTATAAACTATACTATAGCGACGTAAAGGTATACTAGATAGTTATTAGAATGTTTAAAAGAAAAGAAAGAAGTAATAAGGCTAGTAATCTACTTATATCCCTTAGTATAACAATAGCTATTATTCGATAATAGCTATTGTTCGTATTGTTATTTTTTCATAATAGACAATAGCTATTGTCGATATTGTCGCTCTTATAATAAGAAACACTAGATATATATACCTTTTTATCGCTATTTCTCCTTTCTTCTTCTAAACTATCTCTTCCCTGTTAATATAATAGTACCTTCTTGCGAATAACTTAACCTTAACCTACGCGATATAACTCTCTACTAGCCTCGTCTTATAACTCCTAGCGACTATACTAGACCCGTACACTTACGTTAGTATAAAGCCTACATCTGCTATATAACTCTTATATACCTCGACCTAGACGATTTCGAGTTAAGATAAACCTCTTATATTTGTAATAACTATAGAGATTTAGTACTACACTATAAAGCCTATTACACTTACAATACCTATTATAACTTTATATATATTCTAGTTCTAATATACTTATATAGTCTAACTAATATTAGTACGATATCTCCTAGACTAAAGATATTCTCGAACTTCTCGACTTATAGTATAGAGTTAATAGGCACGTAATTAACCTAAGGTTAGATCTATTTAACCTCTTTACTATACGCTATAACGTCTAACGTAAGCAGGACGAGCTAGATTATATTAGCGATAGTAATTCTTCCGACGACTAATCTAATAAAGTAGTATAGTTAAAGCGTTAGCGAGCTAATAGCTTTAGGTGTTTATTTGTAACGTAGACTTATATTTAATAACATCTTTAGTAGCCTCCTTACTGTCTACCTTAATAAATACCTCGTTAGTCTTGCCTATGTTATAATCTATTATAATGTAAATAGCGTAGAAGAGTGTACTCTAGAGTTAGTAGACGACACGAGAGTATACCCTAGAGTTAGTAGACAACACGAACATTACGACCGATAGCAGCGAGAATCTCCTACTTATTAATAATCTTAATAACTCTATTTAGGCGACCTTAACGTAGAAGCTAGTAGTAACGCCATTAACAGGCTTAAGGGGCACCTATAGGATAGCCTTAATACTCGAGAGGCATTAACTAGATACGCTTTAAGTACTAGCCTTTAACCTTAGTAACGTTATATAGTAGATCCTCGTCCTCTTCGTAGCCTCCTTCCTTATTAACCTCTTCCTTACTTAAACTATAGATAGTAATATCTCTAAAGTTATTGCTTATGCCGTCTACCTCGCTATTAGTATTATTATTATTAGTAGTAGTATAAATGTCTCTTTTAGCCGAATAGATACCTTAAAGACTGTTATCTACTAGCTTCGATATTATAATCTATTAAATTGTCTACAGAAGTAGTCTATGCCTCCGATTGCTAATGACATCCTTTACAATATTAAACATACGTTTAACGCCTACGCTAGCGATTAGGATTATAAGAAGATTACAAGTAACACGAGCTAGTCGTAGGAATAAGTGCTTATTCTCTTTCTACTAAGAAAGAATATTAAAATCGGATGTTTCCTATATAGGTAGAGTTCTAAAGTAATCCTTCTCTTCTATCCTTATTATATAGATATTAGTCTACCCTTACGAAAGTGTATTATCTTAGCTCGATACTATAGATATAAAGCTAGTCGCTACATTCGACAAGAGACTTCGTCTAAACTATTAAGTAGTAGACAGGACTAGTAGAGAGAGTAGGAGGGTAGCTTAAGGAGGGTAGTTATTATCGTAGCGATCGAGGTAGTCTAGGAACTGTTTCTAGTAGAGTAATTTAAAATGTAGTTCCTACGAAGTATACTTATATATACTAAGTTTCTAAGTTAGATCTAAGATTATACCGTAATTAAACAGGAAACCTTAACCTCTACTCGTTTGCTTATAATACTTAGAAAGCTTAGTACGACTAGCTTTTGCTATATTCTACACGATAGATAGCTAGTCCGAATTGTCGTTCTCTTCTTAAGTAGACTTAACTACGTTAAGGAAGTCGAAAAGGTAATTATATATAAGCTATACAAATTGTATCTCTAGTGTATAAGACTAGCTTAGCTAGTTAGTTATAGTTTTAAAATTCTCTAGTATTCGAACAATAATCTCTAGGTATGCCTATTCGGTATAACTAAGACAAAAGCGTTTTATATCTACACGATCTATAGATACTATGTCTTAATTAGCTAGTGTTTTATTAGCTTAGGGTTTTTACGTAGTTATAATCTCTACGTTAAGCTATTTGTTAATAATTGGTCGAAGTGTAATTACTTACTTATATATATTATATATTAAGTTCTAATAGGTATAAACGTCCCGAACAACTACGAGTTATTAACAAGGAGAGAGATACACTTAAAGAGATTTAAAGTGTTAGTAGCGTTAGGGGGATTAGTTAATTATAATATAAATCATATAGAGCTTATAAACTAGTAAGAAAACTATAAGAAAGAGCTATAAGAAATATAACTTACCTTATAGAGAGAATTAGGCACTAATAGAGTTAATTAGATATTATAGAGATACTACTTCTTAAGTTTATTAGCTTTCTTATTGTCCTCGGTAGTTTCTAGTTATAGAGCTTAAATAATATCTTATACTATAAGATTAATTACATAGGCTAGATATAGAATTAAATTCTCAATAGAGAACTAGAGTATACTCTTCTTCTAAAGACCTTACTATACTTTAGAATATAGAGTATTATTATTACTTGTATTATCTGCTATAATAGTAAGAAGGCATGTCTTAATCTATCTTTTATAGAGAACCCTAAGTAGTTCCGTGCTAAGCGTAACTCTAGTATGCTATCTGCTAATAGGTACGAAGTCTAGTAGGCACTTACGTAATTGCTAGTTATCGTTAATATAGTGTACTTTTATAGTAACGAAACTTAGATAGTTATTAGTAGACTAGCTATCTAGTACGATTAAAACTTTCGTCTAATTACCGAGATTAGTAAGAAGATTAGATTAGATATTCTTGTAGTACTCTTTTAATAACCCTAAGGACTACGTCCGATCTAGAACATTAGTATATAGCTAGAGGAAATATATAAACTAGAGGAAAACGGAATTATTAACTATTCGAAATAACTAATTACAATAGATAAGAACCTTAACAAGCTCTTTCTTAAATTATTTAGAGGAGAATTACAGTATACGCGATGTAGTTATAGTAGCGTTCGCTTTTAATTACGTTAAGATTATTTAAGTATCTAATCGTTTATAGCTTATAACTCTTATATTCTAATAACTCTAGTAACCGAGATACTTAAGTAGGTGTTTATTACTAATTAACTTCGTTATTAGGTGTTATAAAGCTTTACTATAGCGGAGGTAGTATATAAGAGGTACTCTATTAGCGAGCTTAGTACCTTTATTAAAATTAGTCTAAACTACTCTATAGTAAATTATAGAATTCTAGTTAGGAGTAGTTTATGTTCTACTAAATCTTAATTCGCTACTAATTAATATCGAAGGCTACTATATTTTCTAAGCCTATATAGCTAGCTATTCTTTAGCTAGTATATTTAGTTCTAAGGGTAGATAGTAGACAATTTCGAAGGTTTTGCGAGATCTAGAGGATAAACCTTAAGTCTAGCATTTAATATAGAATTCTTCTAGCTCGGGGAGAATAGGTATTTATAGTACAATAACTTCTAAGAGCATCTATAATTAAGAATTAACTAAGGCTTTATTAAATAATAACATATTTAATATAAGGATATAGAATATTACTAGTTATATAAAAAGGAAATAAAGACTATAAGAATACACTATAAGAATCTATTAGCTACTATTAATCTTATATATTATATTAGTTTAAAAAAAAAGAAAGCTACTACTACTCTATCTAATCTCTCTAATTTATGTTAATCTATTCTTTCTCCTCTATATTATCCTTATTATTATCTTTCTTATTACTGCTGTCCTTATTATTATCGCTCTTATCTATAGCTTTTCTATTACTAGCCTTATCCTCCTTATCGGAGTTGTCGAAATCTCTAGTAGTAACTACCTTATAGTATATTTTAGCTACTTCCTTAGTCTTATAATTATTAGGTTCCTTATCGAGGAGATCTTTAATTTCTAAGTTGTTATCGACTTCTTCTTTAACCTCGTTATTACCGTATTTAACATAGTAGCTATTAGATTTAAGTAAAATATTGTTATTCTTGTACTAGAATTCGAGTTTAAGAGTAGGTTCGCGCTCGCTTTAATAGATTAGTATAAGACTATAAGAAATAACTATAAGAAAGAATATATATCTATTCTTTTACCTATGCTACTTAGAGTTTAGCTAGTGTTATATTCTTAACAAATTTCTTAAATTTAGCTTAGTTACTATTATTGTAGTTGCTAGGATTATATAGGTCGTTAACGCTATTCTAGTAGATATAGTAAGTCTACTTCTTAACGATTCTACTAGCGCTAAGAAGATGTCTAGCTTAGTTATTAGGGAATATGTCTTTCTCGCGAGGTATATTCTATATATAATTAGCAAGGAGTTACTTATAGTAGAGAAGAGCTTTAGCTTAGCAAATTTTGCTCTATTTCTAATAAATTAATATAAACTTATCTTCTATCTATTCCTCTATATAATGTTAGTAAATAAACTATAAGAATAGACTATAAGAAATATATAGCTCTACTAGCTATAGTAGCGAGTCTCCTCTATCTTCTTCTACTTTATATTAAAGAAGATTACTTTCTAATTATTAGATATTATCTAGTATGTCTCGGACTTCTCTAGTTTTCCCTTAAGAGTACGCTTTATAGATTAATTATTATTGCTAAGAGTAATAAGGGATTTCTCCTCTATAGTTGCTTATATAGCGTAATCTCTTTGCTAAATAGCTTATAAAGTATTACTAAGCTATACTTTCTATTATAGAATACTAATAGAGTAGCTATAGCGAGAGGTTTTAGTATTCTAACTATAATTCTTAATCTAGTATTTAATCTCGTTAGCTTCGGAATTAAAACTCTATTATCTAATTAGTATTACACTATAAGAAACATCTATAAGAATTACTACTACTATAGTAAGGATTACTTTCTCTTTCTTAGTTATCTTCTCTACCTTAACTTCTAGAGCATTAGTTATCTCTTTTTCTTTTATAAAGGATTACTCTTCTATAGGATTAGTAGATATTATAGACTAAGAATTAGTAGTAGTATATAAAAGAAGGTTAAATAAAGGTAATAGAAGGTAAGGCGAGATATAAGGTTTATAAGAAGAAGAGTAAGAGAGAAGGAATTAATATTTCTTATACTATATAGTAAATAAGAAAGCTAGGAATACGAGTAATAATAGACATTAATCCTATTATCCTATTAGTATAAAGTCGCTAGTATTATTAATGTAAAGTCGTTATAGTTAATAATAACTATATAGAATTTATATTCTACCTATTGTCTTAAATTTTATATTATAGCTTATTTTCTTACTCTTAGTATTTTCTCCTCGCTTCTCTCTACTCTTATATATAAATTTCGATAATTAATTTAACATATTTACGTAGTTATAGCTCGTAAGAAGCAAGCTGTAGTAAGGAAAGCAACCTCGAAGAGTAGGATAAACTCTATAAAGACCGCTACTAAGATAACTACTGCTAGTTACGCTACTAAGTTTAGACTAGTAATAACTAGTTAGATTCGCTAGCTAAAGGCCTAGAGGTTTAAGCCTAGCAGTTAGTTTCTTATAGAGAATTCTTATAGTGTTATATCTAATATAGTATAGCTATTGCCCTCCGAGAGATTCGTTACTACTAGAAGATAACTAAGCTCCTCTACTATAAACTTCCCTTCTCCCGCCTCGTTTACGAAATTGTGTAGGATATTTGCTATAATCTAAGCTCTTTATTTAGGAGTAGAGACTTACGCTTCTAGAAGAGTACTATATAGTATCTTTAGGAAGCTACTAAGGCAATAATAGTAAGATACTTCGAAGGTACATTAACTATGCATTTAGAATATATAATCTTAATACTAATAACTATAGTAGACTACTACCTTAACGCTATTTATGCTAAGTATATTACTATCTTCTAGAAAGACTTAGCGCTTACTAGGAGATACTACGATAAGTACTATCTGTTTAGTTTTTCGAACTAGTAAGAGCTTTCCTCTATAATACTATAAGAAAGAACTATAAGAAAGGCTAGGTATATTTTTATATAGACTATATTATTAAATTTCCTTTCTAAGCTACTCTTATATAACCTTAGCGTAGCTATAGTATAGTATATCTATCTTAAAGCTCGACACTAGAGTAATAGTCTAATACTATAAAGAGCTAGTTACAATGTAGTACTATACCTCGACCCTAGTATAATACTAAGGTATAGTATAGTACCTACTATAGTGTAGTACTATTATAGCTTAACTATAGCGTAGTGCTAGTGCTAGTATAGTCAGGCGCGGTACTAGCGCTAGTGCTAGTGCTAATATAGTTAGGCGCGGTACTAGCGCTAGTGCTAGTATAGCTTAGCGTAGTGCTAGTACTAGTTTAACTAGGCCCTAGTGCTAGCACGCTAAGAATAGCTCTACACTAGCACCGGGGTTGGCCTTAGGCTACTCTAACCCCGACCTAACGGTTACACTAATTATAAAGAAGCTAGCTAGATACTTATATCTCCTTATCTAAGATTTATAAGCTAGTCTATTTATATAAACAATAGCTACCTAGCTATTATTAAGGGTTACTATTGTTGCTAAGCAGATAAAGCAATTAATAGTAAATAAATACTAATAATTAGCTAAAACTAATAATCATAAGTAAGCATGTAAAATAAAGTAATAACCTAATTACTTTAGTTATATATAATAGACTAGTTCTTTAGCTTTAATAATCTATACTAGAGGGGGAGTGTTGTAACTTAAAGGCTAGTATAGCTTCTCTAGTACTAAAGGACTAGTACTAATAAGTCAGCACACGCACAGTAGATAATCGGTTATTGTAACTCTCTAAATGAAACACACGTCTCTCGATCCGATTTGCCAAGTACAACATCAATCACCCAGCATGTTGCTCACTGAGCAGAATATCTACAACATCTCACTCCATGAGTGAATGGGTTCATCAAGTCATGATCATATATCTTCATATCGTGACATTTGTCAAATCTGTTTGCCAAAGATGTGTTGCTCGAAACGAAATTCGTCCCCTGAACACCCAAAACACGCTACAACTCAGCATACGCCGCCCCCAAAACCGGACTGATCCCTGTCCCTCTATTCAAGATACCGTCACTCGTCATGAAGTAACTGTACCCTCCCACCTTCGCCTGGGTATCCATCCAATCCCCCACACTAGTCACAAAATCCGCCTTGTCCTGATCCGTCCCATCATTCAACCCAAACTCCGTAACCCAAACCTCCTCAATCCCATACTTCTCCCCCAACGCAATCGTCTTATTCACCTGCAGCTGAAAGTTATACACCGCATTCTGCTTATTCCCGTACCAATGCATGTTCAAGAAATCAATCGTGCAGTTGCCCGCGCACGCCTTGAGGAAGTTATCCTGGTACGTCAGGCCCATGCTGCCCCCGCCATTGGTGACGGCAGGGGAGCCGATGAGCGCTTTGCCTTTGAAGGGGTTCATGTAGGCTTGGTGCCCTGTGGCAGCCGCGGTGTAGGTGATGTCGCATTGGCCTGTTTGGTCGGGCTCGTTGAAGCCCAGGAGGCGCTTGGAGCCTTGCGAGATGGCTTTGTTGGCGTCGGTGGTCCAGGCGCTGACGGAGAGTTTGGTTGGGCACCACATCATGGGGAAGTACTCCATTTCCGTGGGGACGTCGCCGCGGGAGGTCCACCAGTTGTAGGTCCAGCCGACGTTTTTGCCGGTCCAGGGGGTGAGTTGGCTGGGATTGGTGAAGGAGAGGCCTTTCTTCTTGGTGGAGCCGGTGGGGGGAGATGGGGCTGGGGCGCTGCTGGTCGGGGCTGGAGCATAGGTGGATGAAGGCGGCGCTGGAACGGCGGTCGTGGCTGGGGGAGGGCGGGTGGTGGAAATGATGGTAGTAGGGATGACGCTGGTGGGAAGAGCTGTGGTTGGTTCCGGGATTGGCTCCTCTGATGTAGGCTCGACGGTAGGCTCAGCAGTTCTGTACGCCGTGGGAGTATCTCCAGTGATCGTCACATCGGTAGTAGCGGTCACATCAGCGGTGACCACAGTGGTGACGATGACGGTCGAACCTCCAGGCAGGTCGGTGACAGAGTCGACAGGAGCAACGACTGAGGTAGGGAACAGGCCGCCAGTGCCGGTCCCAGAGCCGCTGGTGGGGAAGAAACCCCCAATAGGGCGGAGAGTGCGAGTACTCTTCCTAAACCTGCTTCGCCATCGACCACCACGACCACGACGGGCGGTCGTGGACTGAGCAAAAGCGGTTGCCAGCAACGCGCTGATGAGAAAGAGGCGGAAAGACATGATCGACATGTTGCCTGCTGAAATGAATGTAATCAAGAGAAAAAGAGTGACTCTTGGGGTGAATGACAGCTGGGAAGGACAAGGTTCGGGAGAGGCGCAAGTGAAAGATGATATACTTGCCAGACTTACTTACGAGAGAGACTGTGCTTGTGGCATGATGGAGCAAGTCGGTGGCCACGTCCGCTGTCCCCTGTACGTTGCGAGCGGACCATTGCATGATGAGGGAAGGAGTCCGCCTTCAATTTCCACAGAGTAGTACAGATGCAAACAGAGTGGATGGGGCCGCGCAGGTACAGATCCGATTGACCCGTGCCAGGGGTGCGAGTCGACGAGAAGGGCGACTGTCCCACAGCATATTGATTCTAGGGCGGCGGCAACGGCGTACAGAGGTCGCATCGTTTGTCTGGACGTGTTTCGAAAGGTGCAGACGAAAAGACATGGTTGTTTCAAGTACAGCTAGCGTGTGGAGAGGGAAAGGGAAAGATGCGACCAGATTTCCGGGAAAGTGCCATCCAAGCATCTGCCCCTGCGTCGGAACAGCTTAGTCACCCCGGTCTGGAAGAGCCGCATGCCGTAGACTGCATGAGTCTGCAGAAGTCTGCATCGGACATGCAAAAGCATAAAACCAGCTTGCGTAACCAAAAGTGACAAGGTGGATCAAAACATGCATCCGCGGAGATATGGGTGGGTCGCAGACACGCTTCTATGGACGCCGTCGCTAATGCCAAAGACCAGTAACATGCCCAAGAAGGACCAAATCGTAGGCGCTACGACTTGTTCTCGCCCTCTTCTTCCTTTCCGTTGGACACTTCCTCCTTTTTCTGTGCCGGTTCTGCCGCTGTCCCTTCAATCTTGCGGCCTTTTGCACTATCCACCAAGGCTTTTGCGATGTCCGCAAACCCTTCGATCTTGCTGAGTCTGCTGTCAAACAATTCGGCGTCGCGCAGCAGCCTATTGGTCAAGTTAGCACATATATGGCCCACCACATTCGATATGTGCATACCTCTCCTGTCCTTTCTCCGTCTCCACCTTGACATCGTCAAAGGCTGGCACCCACACCTCCTTGTAGCTGCTCGCGATCTGGCTCATAATGCTTGCGACGTCGATCTCAGTAAGGTGCCGATTCAGAACCCTATACAATGTTCCAGTCTCCTTTGTGAGCGTCTCCATGTACTTATTAGGCTCGTCTGTGCCATCCTTGTCAAAGTCGATCTTGCGCATGGCTGCACTATGTGATCTGGCTCGTGCTGTCATGATTTCAACAAGCTTATCGTGAATCCCCATTTGATGGTCTTGGAACAGCCGCTTGACCTTGTCAAACTCTGCCAGTGATTCGGTGCGGCCCCCGACGTGCCGACGCACGGCTTCTCTTATGTACGGCGTCAACGTGACTACGAAGCTGAGTGCTTGTGATGATAGCGCTAAATGTTTCGTGGTGATGTTCTTCAATCCAGAGACTCGTGTTGCGCCGGCGCCCAGAATCAGCTGTGAAGACCGGGAATTGAAAGTGCGAAGAACCTCAGAAAGTGCAGGCACCACCGTCGCAGCGATATTGGGTATCGAAGCTATGAGAGCAAGAAAGTCGTCCAACGTGGGAAGCAGGGCTATGGCAGATGCGACAAGTATGAAGCGAGTCTCGTCGATATATGCAGGTTTGGCAGATTGTTTCTTACCATCGGTACTTGCATCCGCCTTTGTTCCATTTGAGACCGGCTGTCCATTCTGCAGTGGATCTGTGAAGTCTTCCCAAACTCTGGTGCCCCTGGTCCAGATTGAGGGATCAGAATTCATGCCATCCAATATCCTCGAGAGGATGACCTGATCTCTGTCCTGAAAGTCTTGCGCCTCCCATTGGTCAGACTCTAGCTGTGTGGCGATCCTCTGACTCTCGCTCTCTGCCATGTTGGCTACAAAAGCTGTAAGCTGAGTATTGAGAATGTTCTTCAGTGTCTGTCCAGATCTTCCAGAGATGGCCTCACATTCATCTGCGAAGAAGCGCAAGAGCGTGTAATAGCGAACGAATCGCGCAATTGGCAGCTTGTGTGTTTGCTCGGCTCGTACTTTCAGCACGCGAGTGATTTGTGTCTGAGCAACATCCACGGCTTGACCAAGAAGAGATGACAGATCCAAGGCCTGAATCAAGTTGCCAGGCAATCCTGGTGAGCTCAGGGGTGACGTGACCCCGTTGGGCGCCCTGAGATGGCCATCAATAGATACTGTACCCGGTAGAAGAGGCGAGGAAGGCATCTCCGGGGATGCTGCGCGAGACGGCCGCTCTGAGCTACTCGTCACATCAAGCAAAACCTTCACTTGCGAGGACAATCTCCTCAGAGCTTCACTGACATCAGTGCAGACGCCGACGAGGAGTAATTCGGCATCAATCTCGTCCAGAGCTCGAAGATTGCGTGCCAGTATCGCAGACTTCTCTTGCTGGCTCGACGTGCGACCACCTCTTGTGGCTACCGAGGTGACAGATTCGGCATCTTCGTCATTGGAGCTTGGAAGATGCTTTCTGATCAACGCTTTCATCTCTTTCATAACTGTGTCCCTGAAGGCGTCGGCGGCAGAATTGATGTAATCTGCTCTTTCCAGCCCAGCCAAATCAGCTGACACTGCTCTCCTGAACTCTTGACCGGTGTCGAGATACAATGGTGGCCCAACAGAAAGCTTTTGATCACCCCGATGTCTCTGCGTTGCATTTGCCCATCGTTTAATCGTATCATTTGCCGGCACACGGTCCACATGTGCTCGGAGATCTTTCATCAAGGTCTCTAGGAAGCGAGATTCGAATCCCTTGCCTATTCTTGATTGCAGTTCTCGGACTCCAGATGTGAGACTTTGTAGTACCTGCAATTCTCGCAGATCTATGAGCTCGGATTCTGGGTCCTGTTCGGTCTTGAGCTTGGCTGGAGATAAAGGTTCCTCGGACTGGCCGCAGATTAGACGATCAGTTGCATCAATCCCATCTGCAGCAGCGTCAAAGTCCCCTTCATCCACAAGCTCCTCGCATCGAACGACCTGATCAACGACTCTCTGCACCTGTTGCGTGGCCCTATAGAGCTTGCCAATGTTTTTTCTGCGTTGCCGCATCCGAGATATCTCCAACCCGCCGAGGGCCATACCACGATCGAGCTCGGCAAGATCTGCGCGAAGCTGTTGGATCTGTGCTGCCGACTCTTCCGCCTCACGCTGCAGGTCTCGGAGGGACCCTAACGCAGCGAAGAAAGATGAAGATGCAGTGGAGATGGAGTTGATCAGATGTACCTCCACGGTATCCATGTACCAAGAAAGCTTCTCCTGGAGGATGGCATTGGTCGCAAGCGATTTTCGGGGAGGGAGCGTGGTGCCATTCGCGGCTTTCTCCTCGGCTGCCGTGCCAGGGGCAGGTCGCACGATCTCGGCTCTTTCGCTCACAATGTCAAAGGTCCTCGGGTTCTCAAGGTGGAAGTCTTCCTCAAAATAGACATTCGGTACTGTGGTAAGGGGAGTTGGCTCGTTGTACTTTCGCCGCGAGTACCCGCTTGACCGTCTTCTGCCGCTTGGGCTCTCGACGACGGGTGACAGAGTCGTTGTCGATCCTTGCCTCGATGTTCCTGGTCGGCCTAGCTTCTCTACTACCGGAGTGGCTGGAACGCTCCCAGCATCCTCTGGTCCGTTTGGCTTGCTCGTCGCATCTTTGTCCTCCCTCCTTCTATTTATACTGTCAAAAAGCGGCCCGATCTTTGAGAGATAGTCCTTGAAAGCCGAGGTCTCCACATGAGGAATGTTCGTAAGAGTGACTGGTGGAATATCTCTTGTGGTGGGGGCCTTGTAGCCGGGGGTGACGTTCGCATTATGGGGCAGCAAGCCTGTTCGAACGATGGGAGGTTGCAATAGATTAGATATGGCTGTAGCAGTCAGATCAGTCAACTTGGTGCTGCGGTCGGCATTTACCATTCTGTCCTGTCTCCCTTACCGCGAGATCTGTCCGTGAAGGTCTACTATCCAGGGATCCTCCAATGGATGTCGTAGTCGATCCGAAAGACACAATGCTAGCATTTGATCCTCTCCTAATGCTTGGGGTCCTCGAACCGCTCGGGTGCCGCTGACTTGTGTCAATTCGTGGGAACGGATATGAAGCATGCGCCGACAATGGTGAGAGGGCGGAGTCGAGGCTGTCGATCGACCCCCGATTCGAGGATGACATTGTACAGGACGGAACGCCAGCTCGACCTGGGAAGACATGTGGAAGTGCCGCGTTAGCTCCGAGAAATCAGCAGCGACATTGGCGTTTAGATGGCTGAAGAAACACAGTTGCGATAAATCTTGGGAGTCGGAGATAGTTTACGTTGCTCACTTGACCCAGCACCTTGGAGCTCGGATCGACCGCGCTAGGAATCATCGAAATTCTGTCACTTTCGCTTCCGGCTTTTGCCAAATTGGATCAAATTGAAACGCGAACTCGCGCAAGCTTGGCGCTCCAAGACGCGTCTGCCCGCGGGGGAAGCGCTGGATGATATTTCCCAAGCTTGAAGCACCCTGCTTTACGTTTGTTGCATACACAATCATCTGCACGTACAACTCCAGTCACCATGGATCGACAGTCCATATACACAGCGAGCGTCTTTCCGGAGCAGCCAGAGCAGAATGAAGATGCTTCGCGAAGAAAGATCATCCAGAAGCTCCTTTCCTTCATCCTCGAGTTCCATGTCGACAACACATTCAAGTATCGGTATGTC
Organism: Elsinoe arachidis; assembly: GCA_013372555.1. NCBI lineage: Eukaryota > Fungi > Ascomycota > Dothideomycetes > Myriangiales > Elsinoaceae > Elsinoe > Elsinoe arachidis. Next base: position 2,060,747 of record JAAPAX010000007.1, on the reverse strand, counting down.
AATGACACGAGCTGAACGGAATATAATGTGCTGATAGAGTGTCAGTGATCAGATACGCGAAAACATCCTCTCAAAGCAATACTATTGCGACATAGACATTGCCGATCTCGTGGCATACGACGAGACTGTTGCACACCAGCTCAACAACGAGCCCGGCGAGATCATTCCCCTTTTCGAGTCAGCGATCAAGCAATGCGCACAAAAGATTGTATATCCTTCTCAACGCGATATCGTGCTACCCGAACATCAATTATTACTTCACTCTTCGGTCAATCAGACACTCATCAGGGGCTTGACAGCCACACATGTCTCTCACCTTGTCCGTATTCCTGGTATCGTCATTGGAGCTTCCACGCTGTCGTCAAAGTCGACAGTGCTACACATTCAGTGCCGAAACTGCCAGCACACGCAGAACATACCGGTAAATGGTGGCTTCACAGGAGTGTCACTCCCAAGGACTTGCGCAAGGGTACAGTTGCCTGGAGAGAATTCAGCGAAATGTCCGCTCGATCCATACTTTGTGGTGCACGAAAAATGTCAATTCATCGATCAGCAAGTCATCAAGCTCCAAGAAGCGCCAGACGACGTCCCGGTTGGCGAGCTGCCTCGACACATCCTCATCTCCGCGGATCGATACTTGACAAATCGTGTGGTCCCTGGCTCAAGATGCACAGTAATGGGCGTGTTCTCGATCTATCAATCTGCAGGCAAGAAGAATGCCGCAGCAGTCGCTATTCGAAACCCATACCTTCGAGCTGTTGGCGTACAGACCGACGTCGATCACACCGCAAAGGGAGGTGCGATCTTTTCGGAAGAGGAAGAGCAGGAGTTTTTGGAGATGAGCCGAAGACCAGATCTGTACGACCGCTTTGCGGAGTGCATTGCGCCATCCATCTATGGGAACAAGGACATCAAGAAAGCCATCATCTGTCTCCTGATGGGCGGCAGCAAAAAGATTTTGCCCGACGGCATGAAGCTCAGAGGTGACATCAACGTGCTGCTACTGGGTGATCCCGGTACGGCGAAGTCACAATTGCTCAAATTCGTCGAAAAGGCAGCACCCATCGCCATCTACACATCCGGTAAAGGATCTTCCGCTGCTGGTCTTACAGCTTCGGTGCAGCGAGATGCATCGTCGCGAGAATTCTATCTGGAAGGAGGAGCCATGGTTCTTGCAGACGGTGGTGTGGTCTGCATCGACGAGTTCGACAAGATGCGAGACGAGGATCGAGTTGCCATTCATGAAGCTATGGAACAGCAAACTATCTCAATCGCCAAAGCTGGTATCACAACGATTCTGAACGCCCGAACGTCAGTACTTGCAGCCGCCAATCCCATTTTTGGTCGCTACGACGAGATGAAGTCTCCTGGTGAGAACATCGACTTTCAGACGACCATTCTGTCCCGTTTTGATTTGATCTTCATTGTGCGCGATGAGCACGATCGAGCTCGAGACGAGCGGATTGCAAAGCACGTGATGGGCATCCACATGGGAGGACCAGGACTTCAAGACGACTCGAATGCTCCAGCAGGCAGTATCCCAGTCGAGAAGATGAAGCGTTACATCTCATACTGCAAAACGCGGTGTGCCCCACGACTCAGCGCAGAGGCGGCAGAGAAACTCTCAAGCCATTTCGTCAGCATCCGACGGCAGGTTGCACAGGCCGAGGCGAACGCGAACCAGAGGTCCAGCATCCCGATCACTGTCCGTCAACTCGAATCGCTGGTCCGTATCACAGAGTCACTCGCGAAGCTCACGCTAAGCCCGATTGCTACGGAAGCGCATGTGGATGAGGCGATCCGATTGTTCTTGGGCAGCACGATGGATGCTGTACTAAGTCAAGGTGGCGAGGCAGCAGGACGCAATCCTGGCGCGGGCTTGAATGGCAACAGAGAGTTGATGGATGAGATTGGCAAAGTGGAGGAGGAGCTGAGGAGGCGCCTGCCCATCGGGTGGAGCACGAGTCTTGCAAGCTTGCAAAGAGAGTTTGTGGAGCGGAAGGGCTACTCAGAGCAAAGCTTACATAGAGCGCTTTGGGCTTTGCAGAGAAGGGAGAGTGTCCAGTTTCGGAGAGGAGGAGCGCAGGTGTATCGAAGTGGTGTTTGAGCATGTTAATGATAGGTGCATGAGAAGGAGTTGGGGCTGGGATATACCTTGGATGACCTTTTAGCATGATGTCCGACATGCAGATGTACGATCAAGTATTCTTGCGATTACGTTTTCTTACCTGACTCTTCTGATATTGTATCGCTGTGCGGTTCTTTGAGCTGCTGCTATGCGGCGCTTGGGAACTCCGTCCCGTTTCCATGCCCATTTTCCGCCCTTCCTCCATACATCTATCTTATTCCACTGTCCACGGAGTGCCAGTAACTCTGCCATCCAGGAATCGCTATTGCTTCACCGTGGCTGCACTATCAAAGAAGATAAGTCGAAAGATCAGCGCCATCCCCGCCGTTCCAGACCCCCCTCGGCCAGGCCGTTGAACTATCCCTCACCTACTCAAGACCTCAGCACCGTTTCGTCACCACATTTCCTCCTCCACACCTCCGCTCTCCTCCATCTCCCCTCCTCTCTTTCTCAGCACCAGCGCATTCCCCTCCCAGTCTCAGCAACCTACCAATCCCCACCTCACAACCCCAGCTCCCACCACAACCATGACCACCGTCCCAGAGCAATACATCACCTCCCGGCCCAACGGCTGGATCGACTGGGCCCACACCCTCACCAGCGTCCTCCCCAAACCCTTCGGCCCCCGCGCCGCCGCCCTCGCCACCATCTCCTCCCCCGCGCCCACCCCCCTCGGCCCCGCCTCCTTCGGCCCCTCCACCCCCCCGACCCTCGTCGCTTTCGTGCGCCACTGCGGCTGCCCCTTTGCCGAGAAAGAACTCCGCCTGCTGGGGGAGCAATCCGAGCGCAACTCCTCCCTGCGCGTGGTGATAGTGCAACACTCCTCCGAGGCGGACACGAAAGACTGGTTCGAGCGCGTGGGGGGGCACGAGCTGTTCCCGGACCAAGAAAGGGTGGTGCTGGTGAGTGATGTGAGCAGGGAGTTGTATGCGAAATGGGGCGTGGGGACGTTGGGCTGGACGGAGTTGGTGAATGCGGATATCATGAGGACGTTGCATGAGGGCAAGGTCAAGGAGGGGTTGGATATCACGAAGGGGGATTGGACGGGCTGGAGGTGGCAGAATAGTGGGGGTTTCGCGGTGGATGCGGAGGGGAAGGTGAGGTGGGTGCATTTGGCGAGGGATAGTAGTGATGTGGGGAATTGGGGGGAGGCGGTCGATGTTTTGTTGCAGGGGGCGGCGTAGGGGGTGGTGATGAGGCATGGGGAAGGGATGGGTAGGGGAATTGTGGCGTTGGTAAGGGATTGGGCATGGATGAGTTGGGATTGGCTTGGGTATATCATGTGTATCAGATCTTTTCTGCTAGACCGGCGCCTTCTATGTCTTTCACGTCTGAAATCGGATTCGAGTCTGCGGTCTCGGCGATCTTTTCTTCGGCATCATTCAGTGTCTTGTAAGCTGCTGGGTTGCGCTTGACTTCTCCTGGACCTTCTGATTTGAACTGATATCCTCGCACGCTGTGGTGGATTAGCAGAGCAAAGGTATGGTGACAAGAAACAAGCGTACCGTGGTCCTTGGCCCGTCTTCTCTGGTAACGATGGCTCATACTCTCTCTCAAATGCAAGCTTATCTTCCTCGAACGTTCCCGTTTCGATGCTACTTCTGACGCCATCGAAAAACCTATCCATGGTATCATGGTTGTGAATTTGCAAGAGAACCCATCCGAGCATCTCTTTCGCATTCAGTAAATGCTTGAGATATGCTCTGTGATGGTTGGTGCAAGAGTAGCAGTGACAGCCTCGACTCAAGGGTGTCACGCTTGTTGTGTGATCCTCTGACCACATGTCTACTCCCAGCGGTCTCGGTGTATGTCCGTTGACATGGCCATAACCTTCGTATCGTGAAACAGGAAATGTAAAGTCCAAAGCAATCCCTGCGTCCGTGGCGAAGTCGATGAATGGTATAGTGAAGATATCAATGCCTTGCGATATCTCCCAGAGCAGCTTCTGTGGTCCCTCTGGTTTCGTAAAGGATAGCTTGGGAAGCTTGCGTAATGGCTCAGGAGCGTACCTCAACGAGGCAGTGTCGTAGATGGCCAGACCAGTGACCGTGTCGAGCATGTTATCGATGATCTCTTCGATGTACCACCTTTGGGCCTCGGGCTCAAGGGGCAACAATGGTGCGAACATGACCGGCCTCCTATGACTATCCGGAAATTCAGATTGGATCGCTTTTGTCTGTTCCAGCATCCATCGAGAGGATCGATCGGTCATGGTCTCTTGCCGCTTTTGCGAAAATCTTTCAGCATTGAATGGAATATCGGCCAGACCAACCACAATATCAGGCCGGAGATGGTTCACAGCGTCACTGTAGTATGACACAGCAAGCTTCGCAAATCCAGTAGATGTAAAGACCTGGATATCAGTGCTTGTGTTTGAGACTGGAGCAGCGACTGGTAGAACCCGTCTCGAGCCCAGAACCAGGATAGTCTCGTCCGGACAGGCATTAAAGCTCCGTAGCGGAGAGACATCTCCCGGCGGATTGAAGTTGAGTATAGGAGGCTTCACAGCAGGAGCTCGTTCTATAACTGCGAGAGATCTTGTAAGCAGGGAGTCAGCATGGCGAGCAAGGCAGACAAAAGTGGACGTACAATCTTCCAAGGCCATGTAAACGCCATTGATACTAGTGCTATCGGCGAAGACGTCTTGTGCAACATGAGGTACCGCTCCTCGGGATGTAATTGCAATATAATTGGGTGTCAATAGCGGCGATCGGTTGGGTAGCGCAAGACGGCCTGTTCTTGCGGCACATGTCTTCGACACCATTCCTATCCGGAACATGTCGTCTGCAGCCTCGACTGGCTCACCATTCGCCTCCTCCCCCATGATGGTCAACAGAAGAATTAATGGATGTTGGTGAACAAGTCTTTACCGAACCAAGAAGAATTTGAGCTTCAACAGCACACCTTGCCAAGCGGTGAACCTGGCGACCTCCATAACCAACAAATTAATCTTTTGCTTTCAGACACACCGCCGGGTCGAAGACTCGCAATAGATAGTCTTTGCATTTGACGATATGGTGCGAGGCAAGTTGATCGTGCTTGAAGGCCTAGATCGTGCAGGCAAGTCGACACAGTGTAGCAAGCTGGTGGAGCGATTGTCCAGCACAGGACAAAAAGTCAAGCATGTCAAATTTCCAGGTATGGATGAATCGCCTCAATGAAGCATCTCACCTGATTATGAATAGACCGTACGACACCCATTGGAACTATGATTGACAATTATCTGCGTGGCGAGAATCAACAAGAGGATCATGTCATTCATCTTCTATTCTCGGCAAATCGCTGGGAAGCAGCGTGGGTATCATGTTTCACTCTTCAGAACATTACTGACTATGTCAGAGCTTCGATCGAAGAAGCCATCTCGTCTGGCACCTCTGTAGTAGTAGACCGCTACATCTACTCGGGATGTGTCTACTCTGCTGCGAAACAAAACCCGACTTTGAGCCTTCGTTGGGCTCGTCACCCGGAAGAAGGTCTTCCTCGTCCAGACATATGTGTCTTCTTGGAGCTCACTCCCGAAGAGGCTGCCAAGCGAGGTGGCTGGGGAGAAGAGCGGTATGAGAAGAAGGAGCTCCAAGATCGTGTGCGCCAGCTGTTCACGGAAATGAAATCGACACCCGACGGCGAGGACTTCGTCACCATAGATGCCGGTCGATCTTTCGACGATGTCGAGCGCTCGATCTGGGATGCTGTCGAGGCGGTATGCAAGGAAGTGGATGAGCAGAATCTACCTCTCCGTCGGATCCAGGGAATATGAGTGTCAGTCCACCTCATCAGCTTTGCTCCAATCGCTTTCGTTGATGACTCGGTTTTCCTGGTCAGACTTCTTGGTCTTCCTCGATGTCCGCTTGGACGATGTCGGTCTCTTCGTAGCTTTCACCGCTTTCGGGGACGCCTCGAGCTCATGCCAATCGTCCTCACTAGCCTGCTCAAGCTCGTCGACATCGATGGCTTCGCTCAGATCGGATAGCGCCTCCAGTAGATCAGCTGCAGCCTCCTTCGGGGCATTCGCTGCCTTCTTGCGTCCCTTCTGCTTGAACAACGCAGCCTGTTCCTTCAGACCCCTACTCCTGAGACTGAGATCTTTGACCAAGTCAGACCATCTGACAGAAGTCTTACAATTCGGGCAATGCTGGGTCTTGGGCAGTACGTCTTCGCCTTCCTGTCCCATCAAGCGATTACCGAGGCAGGTGAGATGATATGCACCGTCGCATTCAGAATTCGGGCAGACAAGAATCAGATCTGTATCTGGCGAGAGGCTATCCTGACAACAATGGCATTGCAAAGACTCCTTCCCAAGCACGGAAAGGCTATGCTCAAGCTGCTGCTTCATTGATCCATAAGTATAGTCGAGCGCATATACGCCGGAATCAGGCGGCGACTGCTGTTCTACCGGCGGCTCACTGGTACTCGACTGGCCAGGCTTTGGAGCAGGCGGGGCATCTAGGATGATGTCGGACGGATGAAGTGGTAATGGCTGTCGTTGCAGCACTACTTTCTGCCAAGCCTTGTAGACGTCTGGAGTGAAGAATCTTACGCTCAAAGGCCACCTTCGAAAACTTTGCGCGCTCAAGAGAATGTGAAGGTTGACAAGTCTGTCATTGAGTGACATTCGAGGCCGAGTAACCTTGGTGTGCTTGCGTCCGGTTCGAGGAGAATACTTTGTCTTTGTACCCATTCGACTGATTCGCTCGTCTGGAGCAATGTGGCGTGTCAGATGTGTGTTTTGCCATGCCCATCTTTGACCAGTCAGCACCTGTGTAACATGGTAACAGCACACTGGGCGGCTAGACGTACTCGAATTGCAACGCAGCAATCTTGGAGGGAAAGCCGACCACGATACACGACATCTCCCACGGACGTAGACTGGCCCTTGACGTCCTGACTGCACCTCCCTTGGTCTTTCCATTATGTTGGCCAAGTCTTCTAACAGGATGGGGTGTGCTTCCAACATATAGGCTGGAATGCCTAACGGTCGATCTTAGTAGATAACAACAGTAGAATGCTGGGATGGGTCGGTCCATGCTTTAAAATAATTGACGACTCGTTCCGCATAGTCCAATCTGTATCTGCTTCGATACCTGTGGTCGTCGATGAGACGTGTTTACGCGAAGCAGGTGCAAGCACGGGAGGTCGAGAAGTGGTGACAATCGACCAATGGGAGCGCTTCCCGTCGGACCTACAGACGCATCGTGGCAGATCGACGTTGCATCTCTGCTAATTTTGACTCCATCCCGTCACGTGCAGGCTGACCTCGAGGCAGCGAAATGATCCGGATCTGACGAGGCGCATAGGAGGAAGGAAGGGGAATCCACACTTAGATTTGTCTGAATATTGAATATAACTATAAGATAATTAAGAGGTCTTGTGCCGTGTCATCTGCCCGATATCTTGACTTTCAAGATCGTGCACCAAAAAGGGAAAGGGCGGCGTCTCGCTTCAGCCCGCAAAACGCAAATGGAGCCAAATTTGTGAGGCGTTTTGCCGTTCCTTCTCGGTGACAGCGAAAGCGCAAGTGCATGGCGGAGGATCCGCACCTTTGGTCGTCCCCTCGGTGCTGCCAACTCCACCTTTTGATATTCAGCTCTGCCGCCTTTCCTTTCACCTTTCTAAACTCTTCACGACCTAACACCATTAAATTCATCGACGATATCGACTTTCATCTCTTCCTGATTCACGCTAGCCAAAAAACAAATCACTCCGAGGATATTCTGGCCCTTTGGGGCTGCCGCATGGGCCGAACCTGAACCCGACGCCGCATCAAGGGATTCTTATATCCCCTCAAACTCATGTCCACCACCTTTTGATCGCCTTCTGCTGCATTCCGAAATATTCGGGATTGATCCAGCGTAGCTATGGTGCAGCCTCCAAGTGTCGGAGGCGGCACTTTCGCTGCTGTGAATCGACCAGCGACCGAGCCTGCCACAAACGGGTCGCCCATAGGCTTCAGCAAGCAGCCCAGCACCATTCTTCCGCCACGCACAGCTCCAGCTCAGGCTGCATCGGTCCCACTCAGCGCCAGACGGGCAGATGCACTGGATCTCAATACTGTCGAACGTAGAGGAACACCGACCCAAGTACGATATCCTCCGAAGCGCACTCGACTCCACGACATACCTGAAGCGGCAGTCTTTACGCCAACCGAAGAGGAATTCCGCGATCCTGTAGAATACCTGAACAAGATTGCGCCGGAGGGCAGAAAGTATGGTATCGTCAAGATTATTCCGCCAGACTCATGGAATCCAGAGTTCTCTGTGGATACAACCGTATGTATTTGGAGCTTTGGTGCGGACAAGTTTGCTAATACCTTCCAAGCGCTTTCACTTTCGAGTCCGCCGACAAGAACTCAATTCTGTAGAAGGAGGTATGTACTTGGAGGATGGAGGCAGCAAGCCTGTGCTGACCGAACAAGGCACGCGAGCCAACCTGAACTATCTCGATCAGCTCGCCAAATTCCACCGACAGCACGGCACCAGTCTCACTCGATTCCCCAGTGTCGACAAGCGACCCTTGGATCTTTACAAATTGAAAAAGGCGGTCGAGTCAAGAGGTGGTTTCGAGAGTGTCTGCAAGCTGAAGAAATGGGCTGAAATTGGGAGAGATCTTGGATACAGTGGGAAAATCATGTCTTCACTGTCCACGTCGCTCAAAAATTCATACCAGAAATGGCTGCAGCCGTATGAAGATTACCTACGGGTGGCCAAGCCTGGTGTCCAACATCAGCTGGAGATGGAGAATGGAGGCCCTTTCACACCATCTCCCAACCCGTCACCAGTGCGAAAGGTAGGACCACAGCAGGGGACACCTGGACAGGACCATCCTGTGATACACGCCTCTGCAGCGCTACATGCCTCGATGAATGGTGGTCCATCGTCGCATGGCACACCACATCTCAACGGAGGCTCGCAAGCGGCTTCTGTACCACCACCCAAAACTGAGGAAAGGACACCTGCGCCTCCAACTGGTGGCTTCACACCCGTCAACCCCGGAGGATTTACCGCCGTCAATCACTCGCCGGCCTTCAACGCGGTCAATGGTCCAGTGTCGAACGGAGGTTTCCGAAGTTACCCAACGCCGAGTGCTCAATCAACGCCTGTCCCGCAGCATAGTCCGCCAGTTCAGACTCCTGCGTCGGCTGCACCAACACCGCCATTCCAACCGGCTCCTGCTGAGGGCCCGAATGCGCTGAAGCGGCAACTCAGTCAGCCCGACGGACTCACGAATGGCGATCATGACCGACGAAGTAAGCGACTCAAGAAGGACGATCCACCAACCGTAGTCGGGTCAAACATGCACCAGTCCAGGCACTCACACACGAAGCACCCATCACTGCGCGATCGTTCGAAGGAGAACCCTGGAGAATTCTGCGAGTCATGTGGACTGCCTGATCGTGGCGATATGCTCTTGTGCGAAAGTTGCGACTACGGCTATCATATGGGTTGTCTGCAACCGCCTCTTTCCTCCAAGCCAGAGTACGATTGGAATTGTCCCAGGTGTCTGGTGGGAACTGGAGAATTTGGGTTCGAGGAGGGCGATGTGTACTCCTTGAAGATGTTCCAGGATCGGGCTCGCAGATTCAAGGATATGCACTTTTCCGACAAGGTGAGATACCATCCCGTCACAAACAAAGCTTTGCCTGTGGGCGAAGACGATGTTGAGCGAGAGTTCTGGCGGCTTGTAGAAAGCATTACAGAGACCGTGGAAGTTGAGTACGGAGCCGACATTCACTCGACTACGCATGGCTCTGCTTTCCCCACCATCGAGAGGAAGCCACGGGATCCATACTCGACGGATCCATGGAATCTCAATGTACTGCCCTTGTACGGCGAGTCCTTATTCAAGCACATCAAGTCCGATATCTCCGGCATGACTGTACCTTGGCTGTACGTTGGCATGGTGTTTTCGACATTCTGCTGGCACAACGAGGACCACTACGCTTATTCTGCGAATTACCAGCATTTTGGAGACACGAAGACCTGGTACGGCATTCCGGCCGAAGATGCCGAGAAGTTCGAGCATGCCATGCGAGAAGCTGTGCCTGAATTGTTCGAGACACAACCAGACCTCTTATTCCAACTTGTAACATTACTACCGCCGGAGAAACTCAAGAAGGCAGGTGTACGCGTGTATGCAATTGACCAGCGGGCTGGCGAGTTTGTCATCACTTATCCACAGGCATACCACGCTGGTTTCAATCACGGCTTCAACTTCAACGAAGCCGTCAACTTTGCGCCGGTAGACTGGGAGCCATATGGCGACGCTGGTGTACAACGACTCCGCGATTACAGACGCCAGCCCTGTTTTTCCCACGACGAGCTCTTACTCACTGCCGCCATGAGGGACAACACAATCAAGACTGCGAATTGGCTGGCACCAGCATTGGAGCGCATGATGGATCGAGAAACTTATGCACGCAAGTCCTTTCTCTCGGATCCTGGCCCAACTCCAGACGGAGTTGTCGATGATGTGTACCGAGGGCCAAGATATGCAGAACCGCCGGAGATCAACCCCGAGCATCTCGAAGAGGAGGATTACATTTGTGCATACTGCAAGTGTTTCAGCTATCTTTCTCGCTACGTTTGTCAGAACTCTGGAAAGGTCCTGTGTCTTTTACACGCTGGCAGCTACGAATGCTGTGAGGACAAAGAGACTGAACGCTACTCTGGCAACTTGCGCGATCATGTCCTGTACTATAAAGTTGCCGACGACACCCTGCATGACACTGTCTCCAAGATCATGGACAAGGCTCGTGTGCCAGAACAATGGACCAAGAAAGTTGAAGACCTTCTGGCGACGGAGCCGCGACCTCAATTGAAGGCTCTCCGAACACTTCTGCATGAGGGAGAGCGTATCCCCCACGAGCTCCCCAAGCTTGTTGACCTTCGTCGGTTCGTCGACCGATGCAATGAATGGGTTGAAGAAGCCACGAACTTCATCGCCAGGAAGCAAGCCGGTCGCAGGAGGAGCGATAAGCCTGGCCGCAAAAGCTTTGCCCGACAAGCCGAGATTGACGAGCAGAACAAGGAGTATCGCAAGCTGGAAAACGTCCGAAAGCTGTTGCTGGAAGCCGACGCTATCTCTTTCGAATGCCCAGAAATTGAGACACTTCGCGAGAAAGCCGAGCAGATTGAGGAGTTCCAGAACACAGCTCGAGCTGCTTTGACTGACCCGAAGAAGCGTACGGCACAGGAATACGAAGAAATAGCAGAGCTTGGAAGGGCTTTCAACGTCGACATGCCTGAAATCGATGCTCTGGAAAAGCTTATCGAACGTCTTCGTTGGCGTGAGGAGGCCAAGGATCGTCGTGCTAGCACCCAGACGAAAGCAGATGTCATCGCCTTGATTGATCGTGGTCTTGAGCTGGGCCTTACCAGGATGGATCAGGACATGCAGTACTACGAATATCAGAGAGAGCAGGGTGACATGTGGGATACCCGAGCCAAAGAGCTTATGAAGGTCGACAATATCAGCACTGCTCAACTCGACAGTCTCGCCAATCACGGAGCCAGCTTGCCGGTTGACGCTGAAATACTGGGCGAAGTGCAGTCGATTATCAAGAAACAGCGCGAAGCTCAGCAGAAGATCTTTTCACTATGCGAGCGCACCCAGGACCCCGACTTCCGCGGGCGACCAAAATATCAAGAAGCCAAGGAAGTCATGGAAGCCTTGCAGGATATCAACAACAAGCCAGGAGGCATGGTCGACCTCGAGAGACACATCCGCCGCCACGAGGATTGGATGCGAAAGGGAAAGAAGCTTTTCGGAAAGACCAATGCGCCACTTCACATCTTACTGCAGCACATGGATATCGTCAGGCTCAGGAATGAGGGTTGCTTCGATCTCAAAGACAAGCCGAGGATGCCGGTGGAACCACCCAGTCGCGAAGTCACTCCAGTTCGGGGATACACTGGGGAAAGGCCACTTTCGGATGTGTTTTGCATTTGTCGCAAGTCAGAAGCGGGCATGATGATCGAGTGTGAAATCTGCCATGAGTGGTGAGTAGTTATTCGAGTCCTGCTCGCACTGTTTCTAACCTTTCTGCGCAGGTACCACGGGAAATGCCTCAAAGTCGCTCGCGGCAAAGTCAAGGACGACGACAAGTACAAATGTCCCATCTGCGACTGGCGACAGAAGATCCCGCGCGATGCAGCTCGCCCGAAATTGGAAGAGCTCATGGCCTGGCAGGATGAGCTAGAGAAATTGCCTTTCCAACCCGACGAAGAAGAGTGCCTCGCGCAACTCATCGACACTGCTCAGGCATTCCGCGACTCTATTCAGCCGATTGTCAATCCCGTCACCGTCACTCCAGAAGAGGTGTCCACCATGCGTTTCTACCTTCGCAAAGTCGAGGGCGCCGACCTTCTCCTAGCATATGAGACCAACTTCCTCCGTCAAGAGCTGCACAAGTGGGCACCCGTCAATGACGTGCCGCCACCTGTGATCGACCACTCGGGCTCGACACGCAAGCCTCGTCCAACGAAAATCCAGAAGCTCATGGCGCAGTATGGAGTGTCCAACCCTGACGATCTCCCAGAAGAGCACCGTCAAAAGCCAGGTACCAAGCGCCGTATCACAGAAGCTTTGGAGGAGATGAACAGACGCAAGCAGAACCTCTCCATCAAGCCAGCTGGTGGCACAGGCTACGCCGCTCATCAAGCAGCATACGGCATCCCACCCGGTCTTCCCTCGGGAAGCGTCCCACCAGGCGGCCAATCCGGATCGCCATCCGTCCTCGGTTCCGTGACAGGCGGCTCCGTCACAGCCGGCTCACCGCCCACCCAGTCCGGACCGACAATGGCCACACCCAACACCGGCGGCGGCCCGGCCTTCACCTACGACTCCTCCCCCGCTCCCCGCCCATCAAGCGGCATCAACATGTCCGGCACCGGCTTCGGCGACCGTCCCCTGTACAGCTCCGCCTTCGCGCGCAACGCGGAGAGCACGCCTCAACCCACGCCCGGCGCGGCCAACCTGGACCCTGCTCTCTTCGGTCCAGGCCCCTCACCTGGTCCCTCGCCCGGCACAGGCATTGGCTTATCCGCCGGCGGAGTAGCGGTGGACCAACACCTCAGCAGTCCAGGACGGGACGAGGAGCAGGAGAGGAGGATGTTTGCTGATATGGTGCAAGATCAGGAGGAGGGCCAGGGGGAGATCAAGACTGGGGGTGAGCAGAAGGGAGCAGAAGCGGCTGGGGAGCAGATGGAAGGGGTGGAGAAGACGGGGACGGAAGGGGCGGGACAGGAGAAGGGAGATGGAGGGGAGGGTGAAGCGAGGGGTCAGGAGGAGTAGGTCTCTTTCTTGACTCGGGGATGGGAGTGGGGTGGTGGTGGTGGGTAGCGGGGGATGATGGAAGATGAGGTGTGAGATGACTGGGATGGGCATGGGGAGAGAGGAGGTGATGGGTTTCTTGCTGGACAATAGCGGGGGTTGAGGCGGCGTTGCTGTACAATTGATCGAGGTGGACAAGGGATATGATGTATGAGATTATGGAGTAGGGATACATGTGCATTTTATCTAGTAGCGCTTGAATGGGAGATGAGACTCTTCTCTGCTTTACTTTCTGGCTGTGTGATTCTGAGGGTGCATGGTCGTCAAAGGACATTGGACATGGCAAGCAGCGCGAGGAAGTAGTGGTTTGAACTGGACTTTCTAAATGGTCGTTTCAAATGGGTATCTATGCTGGGTAATCCCCTTCCAGCAGGTAAGACGCTAGCAAATTGCCGCTTAGCGACGTGGGTATCTATACTTCGTGGCAAACGCCACGGAAAACAAATAAAAGATGCCTCATAGGGCCCTGAACCTCACACGCCGCTCCCATGCCATGTCCCTGACCGCTGGGGCAATGAGACGACCCCAGCCTGCGCGCTCGTACATAAGCCTCATGTGCAGCCATCCCTTGGTTCTATCAGCATGCGCCGTCCAAGACCAGCTTTCAACGCCTCCAAAAAAGGTACCTCCGACTGTCTTGCCCCGTGTGTTCCGGCAATCATATCCTTAGTAATCGACAGTGATCAAACGCCCCATCTCAAACACACCCCCTCCACACCTCTGCTCAACCTATCCTGCTCCCTCTCCAACTCCTCCATTGCCCTTTCCACTTCCTCTGACCACCCCTGGACTTCTGCCAGCAGGGCAAATGCTTCCTGCCCTTCGCTTGTGCGTCCCTTGTGCTGCAGTACCTGTGCCAGTCGCTCGATCCAGATGGCTAGACTGTCGATCACGGCTGCTGGCGTCGGGCGAGCTGAGGCAATGTCGTTGAGCGACTGGCGGGCTGAGGCGGAGAGGGAGGAGTACATAATCTCGTTCTTAGGACGATCCGGGGTGGAAGAATATGTGAGTGAGGTAAGGTTTGTGAAACTAGATGGTGAGTGGGGAGGGGTTTGGTGGGGACTGGGTGGTGGGGTGTCCAAGATAGCAGAGAAAATTGTGTGGATTTTGGTTGGGAGCTGCTCGTCGAGGTCGCGGAGAGAGGGGATGAGCTTGTAAGGGATGGCGCATGACGAGGTATGAGCGTGGTAGTAGAGGTGCGCGAGGATGGTATCGTGAAAGCTACGAAGTGTGACTTCGGTGGAGGTCGTGCCTGATGATGAGGATGGCATTGTGGGAATGACTTTGATCAGCTGATGAGCCTTGACTTGATGTTGCTGGTCAATGGTGTCGCAGGATATTGTGAAGTCGAGATCCAGAGACTGAGCATGAAAGGTGTGGGTTGGGTTTGGATGTGAGAAGTAAGTGGAGATGTGCATGTGAAGTCAAGAAAAGCAAGCTCAACTTGGACCTGAAGTGCGGTGGAAAGAGCACTTCACATGGACTCCTCCCGAAGAACACATGCCTGTGAAACAAGCAGCAAACGCGGAGCAAAGCACAAAATGATTACAAGTAACGACAAATAGCTGTTTGATCCCTCTGACACCGCCCTCGCAACAGGTCCGAAGACGTGCGAGGCCAGCTCTTATGGGATCTTCACATTTCCCTCTCCGCACCTCTAAATCGCCCTTGCAGCAAGAAGTCAAGGCTCAATCTTCACAAAATGTGTCGAGGAAGCACTATGCTGAATTGCACTGTCTGTTGGGTGCGTGATGGAGAAGGAAGCATTGAGTGCAAGCAGAAAATTTGCATGTATGCGCCGGCTAAATTGACGGCAGCTTGTACGTGCCAAACCGCCAAAACTTTGTAAATAAACAAACCTCACTAACACCACTTTTTACGACCTCTCCAGCGCCATCAATCCTTCTTTTTACGCGCTTTTGAAGCATTCCAAGGTAAATTAGAGTATTAGAAAAGCCCTCTAAGGGAGTATTTTCATCATATTGTCTCATTTGACAGTCTGCCGCTGCGATTCATTACGGTTGTTTAGGTCGTGGATTGGGCTTTAAGGCTAACAAGTTCGATAGCAAATAACCTCTATATACCGTACTCGTAATACAGACTCGCTGCCGTGCTCGCAGCATTGCTCGCTGCAACCTCGCTGCTGTTGCCCTCTCCGTCTCCTCTGTCTCTACTAAGCACTATATCGCGCTTGGTTAATTTTTTGACCTTTAACATTACGAGCACGATTAGGTCGCCCTTCAGGGGCGGTCCTTTACTACAAGCATGGCGTAAGATTAGCTAGATATCTATACTTATAGGGCACTCGCTAACGACTTGTAGAGGATACTACTACCTGACGACTACTGTATTGTCCGATTTCTAGTTCTTTAGAGTCGCCGCTTTCGAGGCTAAGCTAGCTCGCCTCTGTTATTCCTTATAGAGGCGTAATGCTCGTTAATTACTTCGTCGTGTAGATACGGCTAGCTACATTATAGAGATAGGAGAAGAGGTGCTAGCTCTAAAACTATGCAAAGAGTGTATTAAGCGTAACTACCCTTGCTAGGTGTTTAAGGAGAAGAAGAAGGCGTGTGCCTTCTATAAAAGGAATAATAAATCCCATTATAACGCAGAGAGGAAGATTAAGAAAGAGGAAGAGGAGAGGGGGAATACTACTACTACTACTAGCCTATCTATAGCGGATCTAGCTACGAGTCTAGCTATAAGTAAGTAGCGAGTTGCTATTTTAGAGGCAGAGAAGGCAGCGCTAGAGGCGAGGGTAGTAACCCTCGAAGACAACTATAACATAGTAGAGGACATGCTTGCTAATATTAAGTAGCACCTTAGCTTGCCTTAATTACTAGAGTCTTTTTTGTACTTGTAAATAATACCTAATAGACATGCTTTCCTCCCTTGTAAACTATAAACATAACTACGAGTCCCCTATAAGTGCTACTACGCGTTAGGCGACCTAAATCTAGCTTGTAATCCGAGCTAAATCTAGCTCGTAATTTAACTCGTAGTCTAACTCGTAGTCTAACTTGTAGTCTAACTTGTAATCTAAGTTAGTAGCTAAGGACTAGTATTATACTACTCTCTGCTTCTTCCTTTGCCTTAATTATATCCCTTCCTTCTCCGGCATTACTAGTATAGCCTTCTCTTAGTCCTTCTTAAGCTTCTCCTCCTGCTCCTCTACCTCCTTATCTAGCTTATCTAGCTCTAAATTATTAGACAACTCTATAGTCGGAAGGGAGCGTTCGATAGTAAAATAGAGATCGTTATTGTCTCTAGTTAGGTTAGCAAATTTAGAGAGTTAATCTCGGCGGAGTTACTAAATAAGGTTAGTATAAGTTATAATAGCGAGTTAACTACGAGGACTTACAGTCTTAAGCGGCTCTAGCTCTTTCTTAGTTAGTCTAGTGCTCGGTATAGTACTTAGAGCATAACTTGTAGCGTAACTCGCTAGTACCTTTTTAAGTTCCTTAATCTGCTATATATAGATTGTAATAACGTAGATAGCCTCGCTACAATCGCTATTCTTTTTCTTCGAGGCCTTCGCTATAAATAGCATAATAAGGCTACTAAGGTCTTCTATAGCTACTAAGGAGGCTTTTGTAAGCCTTCGTAGCGCATTAGTAGTAGAGCTCTAGCTAGTATAGAGGAAGGCGCTATCGAAGTACTCGAAGGCTATTATCTAAGATTTAAGGTAATAATTATTACTACGAGTTAAAAGGAAGATAACAAAGGCTTTACCTCGTAGTCTATTATCTCTCTACGCATTAAACTCTTACTTATAGAAGCTGTCGTTCTATTCTTCGTACGTCTTAGCTGCTTCGAACGTCTAAATAAGTATATACTTGTTGTACGTTACCTTAGCTAATTACGTATAAGCTTTAACTAGGACGTAAAATTTGAACAGATCGACTAGCAGCGTTAATACTACTAATTAGCCTCTAGATAACAGCGTGCGAGTGCTAGCGTTAGCCTAAGGTAGTCTATTAGCTACATAGATCTAGCGCTATTAAATAGTAGCGAAGGAGAGAGAGACAAAGGCTACAGGGGTAGTAGTTAGTAGTAGCTACACTAGCAGAGTCTATACTCGCTGCTAACTTATAGACGAGCTTGTAGCCGGTAATAGTAAGGTTAAATAGCTAGAGGAGAGAGAATCTAACGAACCTCCCTACTAGCTAGTCCTTGTGAAGCCTTCACTAGTTAGTACGTTAGAGTTTTTAGCACTATAGCTGCTACAAAAGGTATATTAGCCTATAGCCTTATTGTAATAAATGCTCTACTTTAGGTAGTAGAGTATCTACTCCGGCGCTAATATATTACTACGAGTTAGCTACGAGTATAGTAGCGAGTCTACAAAGGGTAAGCAAAGAGGAAGAAGAGCAAGAAGAGAAGAAGAGACTATACTCTTTTTGATTATCTAAAGTCTATATTACCTTCCTTACTAGTTAGTGCCTTAAATAATATAACAACCTCCGGCCTAATAACGCTACTTTAATAGGGCTTATCTAACTCGACTAGTTCTAGATTAACATTGCTAAGAGCGATGTAGACGTAGGCGGCCTAGTAGAGATAAAGATATACTAGTTAATAAAGGCGATAGCTCTTAGGATTAGCACTACTACTAGTTAGTATAGTACTAAACTCTTAGACGACAACTTTATAACACTACTAGAGTATTTTAGCTAGCAAATATTCTTTAATATCTGCCTTAGCGAGTTAGCGCGAGTACTTAAAAAGAAAGTATAGAGGGCGCTATCTAGAGTTATAAATTGCTAGAGGCGCTACGAACTAAACTTTTTAGCCTCGGCGAGGAACTCGCTAAGAACTTACAGTTCGACTCGCATACTGTATTACTTGCTCTCCTATATCTCTAGCTACTTATATATATAAACTAGTTAGCTATAAACGATATAAGGCTAATTACGCTACTTGCGAATCTTGTAGAAGTTCTAGTAGAGAGTAAACTCTTATAGCTCGTAGCGGATAATCAGTATATAGACAGCAAGTAGAGTAATACAATCTAATAGGCTATCGCCTATAAACACCTCCTCGGCGACTAGCTTAGTAAAGTAGTTACGCTAGTTGTTTGTAGCCCCTTTTGCTATTTGCGACTACCACGATTTAATCTACTAGTTTATCTTACTAGTACTATACTAATAGTAGTCTATAAAGGCTATAGGATTTGCTTGAACTCGTCTAGTAATAGCGTAGTACAAATCTACTATAATTAGCATTTTAGCACCTTAATTAGATTGTACCTTATGTAGTATAATACTAGTAGCCTCGAGATAATAGAGATATTAAGTAGTAACTAAGTTTTCTATACATCTAGTAATGCTAATATAAAGCTAGAGGATGTACTACAAGTACACGTCTATTGTAGCGTACACTTAGATACCGACTCTCTCGAACTTGCAATAGGCGTTAAGTAACTAGCGATAGTTTAGCCCTAGCGTAATAAGAGCACTATAGTAGTAATTAATAGTATAAAGGCGACTACTAACACTCTCCGGATTAAGCTCGCAATTAAGCTATATTACCCTAGCACTACAAGTCGTAAGCTACGAGTTAAACTACAAGTTAGATCGCTAGCAGTATAAGCGCGAGATAGACGCCGAGATAGACGCTAAGATAGACACTAAGGAGAGCTACAAGTCGAGCTACGAGTTAAGTAGCAAGTTATGACTTATATGTCTACTAGATTATACCTCTTCCTTAGCTCCTCGGCTAGCATACGATATCCCAAGTTCTCTAAGCCTTTATCTAGCAACTCTTATAAAGCCTCTCTCGCGCGTGCTTATATCTCTTTCTTGTCTATAGCGTCTGTCTGTTTATAGAGATCTATAGCTAGCCGAAGGCGTTAAAGCTAACGCTTTAAAAGGTTTAGCTAGCCCTCGTTGTGTAATATCCTTAGCATTAGATCGTCCTTTTCTATAGCCTTGCTAAATATTAACGTAATCTAAGCTTATAACTCTAGTAAATCCGTAGCTAGTAGCCTCGTCGTGATACTCTAATACTTTAACTGCCGCTACAGAGATCGTAAAGATACCTTAACGTAGAAGACGTTATGCAAGTAGTTAACGACTATCGATTGATCGAGGTTATCGAGGACGATCTAGCGCTAGATTAAAGGCCGATAGGCCTTAAAATCGATGCGTAGGCGTGGCATGACGAATAATGACTATTTAGACTATTAGCGAGTCCACCAGCGAGTGTAAGAGTGAGTAATAACCAATAGAACGTGAATATTGAGCAAATTCGCAGGTGTAAATAAATAAAAGTTAGTTGAATTGGCGGTTTGGAACATATAAGCCTCCCTATAAATTGCGGGTCATTTGAGCTCGACATCAAGTGCTCCCTCAAGCTGTAAGGCATCAAAGCATATCATCGTTCTTACTTCCTACTCGTTCTTTCCCGCTACCGATACTACTTTCTGCGTTTACCAAGTTGAGACAGGCCAGTCAGCGAGCTCGCATCAAATAGGATCACCACAGCAGCAAGATGGCGTCGGCCATCTTCTTCCTCGACCTGAAGGGCAAGGTAAGCAGTCCACCAGTGAGATGAAGGCATTGATTGACATGCTTTAGACCCTGCTTGCCCGCAACTACCGTGGTGATATCCCTATGTCAGCAGTAGAAAAGTTTCCCATCCTCCTCTCCGAAGCCGAAGAAGAATCATCCGCGGTGCCCCCTTGTTTCTCGGACGAAGGCATCAACTATCTCTACATCCGACACAATAACTTGTATCTTCTCGCAATCACGAAACGAAATTCCAATGCGGCGGAGATCTTGCTGTTTCTCCACAAGATTGTGGAGGTGTTCACAGAATACTTCAAAGAACTTGAGGAGGAGTCGATCAGGGACAACTTTGTCATCATTTACGAGCTGTTGGATGAGATGATGGACTTTGGATACCCTCAGACGACGGAAAGCAAGATCTTGCAAGAGTACATCACCCAAGAGAGCCACAAGTTGGAGGTGCAAGCACGGCCACCAATCGCAGTCACAAACGCAGTATCGTGGAGAAGCGAAGGTATTCGGTATCGAAAGAACGAGGTATTCCTGGACGTAGTGGAAAGTCTCAACCTGCTTGTCTCATCGGCTGGAAATGTGCTACGGTCGGAGATTCTGGGAGCTGTCAAGATGAAGTGTTACTTGTCTGGAATGCCGGAGCTGCGACTGGGATTGAACGACAAAGTCATGTTCGAGACGACTGGTCGAGCGACAAGAGGCAAGGCAGTCGAGATGGAGGACGTCAAATTCCATCAGTGTGTACGATTATCAAGATTCGAGAACGACCGGACGATCAGCTTTATCCCACCTGATGGAGAATTCGAGCTCATGAGCTACCGACTGAACACGCAAGTCAAACCCTTGATCTGGGTTGAGTGCATTGTGGAGAGCCACAGTGGGAGCAGAATCGAGTACATGCTCAAGGCGAAGGCGCAGTTCAAGAGAAGGAGCACGGCGAACAATGTCGAGATCATCATCCCGGTGCCAGACGATGCGGATACACCGAGGTTCAGGACCAACATCGGCAGCGTACACTATGCACCAGAGCAGAGCGCCATCGTCTGGAAAATCAAACAGTTTGGTGGGCAGAAAGAATTCTTGATGAGAGCGGAGCTGGGCCTTCCTAGCGTCCGTGGAGATGACGAGAAAGGTGGAGGTATGATGGGTGGGTTCGGAGGAAGTATGGGAGGCGTGGGGGAGAGGGCAAAAGGGAAGCGACCCATCAACGTAAAGTTTGAGATCCCCTACTTTACTACGTCTGGTATTCAGGTACGGTACCTGAAGATCATCGAGCCAAAGGTATGTGGAGGAAGTCATAGACATGTGGGGTCTTACTGACCGTTTACAGCTCCAATATCCATCGTTACCTTGGGTACGATACATTACTCAGTCGGGAGACATCGCGGTCCGACTACCAGACGTCCAGGGATGATGCGACGAGCATCCAAGCCAAGCTACAGTATCATGACCTACCCACGATTACGCACACAAGCAGATGAAGTGCAAGCCGCCAGTACCTTGGTCGAGGGCTGCAAGCGAGTCAGCCCACACGTGCTATGACAGCAGCAGGATCTACCGGGGATTGCCCAGATGAACGACGGGCCACGAGGATGATCAAGGCGGGCCGCGGTCGGGAGGGCACGGTAGCAACAGGGCGATCGATGAGGCAGATATAGCACAGCCTGAATTCCGGGCAAAGGGCAGGTCCAGCATACGTGGTCTGTCCTGACACTGATAGCATTGTGAATCGGCACACACGATCGAGAATGCAATCTCGGAAGCTCGCGCTAGGGCCTGAAAAAGCTGAGGATTCTCGGACCTGATTATTGAGGTGTTGTGAAACCATGACTTGGCAATTTGCTTGAGCCGCTAACAAAAGGCAACGTGAACGGGACCTGGAAGCAGGACAAGATGCGATCCTGCGTGTTGGAAAAGCTCGGACGAACGCAGGCGATCAGATGGGATCCAATCTTGCCATTTCTTCTCCGTCTTTCTCGAAGCATGGAGTGGCCGCGGCTGCCCACGTTTCGAGCAACGAGATGAGACGGGAGCGACATTTACACAAAAGCCAGAGCGGGGCTCTTTTTCCGCCGCGCCTTGCTGCTCGCCGCTCGCGTGCTCTGGAAATTTGGCCGGGAGCTGTAGGGACCTCGAGGGACGTGTTTCAGAGTTGCCCGGGCAGGGTGACAAGGTTATGTTCAGTAGAGGTGGCTGTCCTGTCATGTCAAGAGGAAGCTCTTACTGTAGCTGTGTCTCTCTTTCTCCACCCCGTCATCAATCCGGACACATCCGCCTTGCTGGAATTCCTCCAGGCATGTGGGTGGCTTGTTCCGCGCTCCGGGTCAGATTGATTGCTGCTCATGGTGTGACATGCTTGTAGAGGAGGAGATTGTGGTTGGTGGAAGATGAATTGTAGAAGATGAGGTCAAGATGGAGGCGTCATGTGGTGTATTGCTGTATGCTGTAGATGCGAGCGATTCCCGAGATGCGATGCCTTGTACAATAAGGTTCGGTTTGCCTTGGTCCGGCAGCGGCATCTCGAAACGTGAGAGAAGGTCGAGCTGACACTTGAGTCTTGACTACTTGGGGTTGCGAAAAGAATTCTGTGACATGCTTTCACCACTTTAATATCAATCCTCGGACTCGACTATTCGTCCTTCAACACGCTCGCTGTCGGCCGTTTATTTCTCGAAGCGATTACTGAGGCAAACTTTTTTTTGGCGGGACCGGGAATTAAACAGCCAAAGCGTTCAGTTCCTGTACCTCGACTGCACCTCCAACACGCAGCTCGCCCCATAGCACCTTCCCAACCTTTGCGACCTGCCCTGAGCCTCTGCCAGCTCGCGACACACTGCAATGGCGTCCAATCAAGGCGCCGGCCTGCAGCGATATGTGGTCATCCATGTCGCCACTACCTGCGACGAGCATGGTGTCTATGTTACAAAGGACTCGGCAGAAGTCATTGAGCTTGGATGGATACTGCTCGATTCGAGCAATTGCGAAGAAGTAGAATACGCATCGGTACCTGCATGGCCCTGCAGCTGACACATGTCCTTTAGATCCACCGCGAAAGTGTCCTCGTCAAGCCCGTCAACACCCCGATAACGCCTCTCTGCAGTAAGTATCCAGCTTCGAAAAATCTCGATTTCCAAAAGATATGTATTGACATTGTCTCCAGCCAGTCTTACCACCCTCACCTGGGAGCATGTCCGAAATGCTGGCTCATTTCGCGATGCAATCAGCCGCTTCGATACCTTTGCGCAAGAACACATTGTTAGCAAGAACCTTGACTTTGCATTCGTCACGCTCGACTCGTGGGATCTTCAGGTACAGCTCCCGAGGGAGGCAAGAGACAAGGCAGTCGTACTTCCACCATACCTGCAGCATTCAAAAACATTTGACCTTCGGACGGAATACCAGCGATGGCAACAACACCACCCCGAATCTCTACCTTTTGGGTCAAGCGCGTTGGCGAACATCTGTGCGGCCCTTGAGGTTGAGCCGGTACAAGGCTCCGCACCCATCAAACACAACTTGCCATTCCACCTCCAGGCTCTTGCGCCGTCGTCTCCGAGACGGGCCATGGAGGAGGCCGTCACTCTTGCTAGAGTCCTGCGTGGTCTGATTACGAAATCACAACCTCCGCAGGACCATCCGGATGTCCTTACCCGGCCCCTTGATGCACGAGCTGACGTCCGCGCCTTCTTGGGCGAGCGCAGCAAGGTTCTGCACATGAGCGGTCTTCCACACGACACTACTCAATCTGAGCTCGAGAGCTGGTTCACGCAATTCGGTGGGAGGCCCATTGCATTCTGGA
This sequence comes from Elsinoe arachidis, assembly GCA_013372555.1. Taxonomy (NCBI): domain Eukaryota; kingdom Fungi; phylum Ascomycota; class Dothideomycetes; order Myriangiales; family Elsinoaceae; genus Elsinoe; species Elsinoe arachidis. Next base: position 2,036,971 of record JAAPAX010000007.1, on the reverse strand, counting down.
CGCTCAAGACCCCGGATCAACACAAGCCGACTGGTACGGGATTTGCTATCTTCTCGTCCCATGAAGAGGTATGTTCGACGTGACGTGGCTTGATAGGCTCAATCACTAATTAGTGTTCAGGCTGCTGAATCACTCTGCATGAACGGTCGTGCTCTCAACGAAAAGGCCATTGAGGTATCTCCGTCATCCGACCGCGTCCTCTCCCGAGCTGCCGATATCCTTACCCCATTCCCACCAAGCAAGAACCGACCTCGACCTGGTGACTGGACGTGTCCTAGCTGCGGCTTCTCCAATTTCCAGCGACGAACCGCCTGCTTCCGATGCTCATACCCCGCCATGGGCGAGCAGCCGCATGCTCCCATGTACGGCGGCTATGGTTACGGTCATCCTGGCATGATGCCTCATCCAGGTCATCACATGGGTGGTCACAGCCACGGCATGCATGGCGGTGGTGGTGGTGGCATGGGCCGAGGTAGTGGAGAGTCTCGTGTACCCTTCAGGGCTGGCGACTGGAGATGCGGTAACGAAGGCTGCAACTACCACAACTTTGCCAAGAACGTCAGCTGTCTGAGATGCGGTGCTTCCCGAGCGACCTCCGCAATGAGCGCTGTGGAAGTGCCTGGGATGGACGGACCCGCCTCGTACGGTATGCCACCTTCCATGGGTGGTGGGCACGGTCCTGGTCCTTTCGGCGGTGCACCGTCAGCATACGGCTCAGCTGGAGGCTATCCGGGTCAAGGCTTCGGTGGTCCAGCACCGTCCACCTTCGCTCTCCCATCCGGCATCGGAGCTGGCCCAACCGGCTACCCACCCATGGGTGGTCCCTACGGCGCCTCATCCGGAATGGCCTCCGGCGGTTTCGACAGCCGCGCCGAGTCCGCCTTCTCTTCTGCTGGTCAGAACTCAGCCGGCGGCTTCTCCAACGGCGGCTACGGTGCCGGTCCAGGCGCCGACTCGCACGACCCCTTCAACTTCCTCAACACCGGTCTGAGCAACCTCTCCATGGGCGGCAACAACGACGACGGACGCCGCAACGGCGCCAACACGAGCAAATCGCCCGCATAAAAAGCCCCTATCATTCCCGACACCGATCTTCTTCCAATCCTTCGCAACACTTATTCGCCACCACTTCGCTTGCTGTCTTTTGTCATCTCCTCGCCTCTCCTTCAGCAAGACTGCCCAACACTTTATCGTTTCCTTTCTATCATCTCCTATCTGTACGCAATCACTACTTTCTCGTTGTTTGCACAAAAGAACTCAAGCGCGGCGCCGGGAAAAAGCACACAACCAGATAGCTCTGGTTGCGGGTGTGGGGGACGGGGGGCTTGGTCGGGCATTGCACGTACGTCTGTTGTCTATCTGTTGGTCGCTGGAGGTTGCAGCGCGTCGAACGGTGGGGTCCAAGGGGGGGTTGCACAAACGTAAACGTCATGTTCCGAGAGCATTGCTGTTGCATTTTTCTGGTGCGGGGGCTTGCAAGAGGAGGGCCGGGGTCGGGGTCAGGAGGGGGAGCATACAAGCAGCGGTGGCTGGGGGAGCATAGCGCGTGGATCTGTCGGTGGGTCAATACCTTGGCGGACATCAAGCAAGGGATGGAATGGGATGGGATGAAATATTAGGGCTAGGCACTAGCGGGACAATAGGGGCGGTACGGATACCCTGGGTTTGAGCAAATCAGGTGCATTGCGTGTGTACGGGTTGGGTGATCTCTGGGTCTGTGTTTCTTTTGATGGAGGGGGGTTTGTGGATATGATGAGGGGGGAAATGGAGGGGAAGGGGGAAGGGGGCGCTAGTCGTCGCTCTTGACTTGGGAGGGATAAGATAGGGAGAAGCAGGGAGAAGGAGGGAGGAGCAGGAGGGAAGAGACGGGTTCGCTTCCGTGGTAGCTGATGCTTTCCTTGACGCGGAGAATTGAGATATCTTTTACCATTCACTTTCGATGTCACTTTTGTCTTTTGCCGACTGAACACCTTTTGCTGGCATTGCATCACCTCTTCTATGTTGACGATTAAGCCCGTCTCCGCTCTGCCCAGTCCACGTCAATAGTCAGCCCAAGAGGGTACTTTATGTTGTACATTTATTACATTCATGGCCATACATGGCTCTCGCCACACGGGCCGGGTTTATCGTATATACCCCATTGCCTCCATCAGCAGTGCATCCACCTGCTCGATCTCTCCCTTTCGTCCCACAGCCAAAGATAGGCGCCACTCACCCCTCCACCAGTCCCCCCAAAATCAGACTCTGTATCACAAACTCATCCCCCACAACCCTCACCCCTCCCTCAAGCAGCACCGACATCCTCCCCTCCCCTCCCTCCTCTTCTCCCCTAACACCACTCGCCCTCTTCCTCTTCTTCCCCGTCGCACCACGAGCCTTCACCTCCTCCAACCTTCCTTTCTGTCCCGCCATGAGCGCAGCGACGCCTTCGACACGATCAGGGGAAGTGTGCAACCACTTCCATCCCCCACTTGCTCCTTCACCATTCTCACGTCCAGAGGAAAGGGGAGAGGTGATGCACCCCCTCGCTTCCTCGATCGAGTCCACAAGACGGACGCGCTCCGCACCCAAAGCGAGAGAGAGGAAAGCGTAGACTTCTCTCCTGTCGGCTTTTTTCTTGCCTTTACCCTTGTCGTCGTCAGCGAGGAGGAGGACGCCGCCGCCGTTTAGGAGGCGGTCGCGGGATTGGAGCTGTTGGGCCAGAGAGGCGTGGGCCGGTGGGTAGGGGACGAGGGTGCGGCTGCGGACTGTGCCGAGGAAGCTACTTTCGCCTGCTGGGAGGAGGTAGCGGGCCCAGTCTAGTGGGTGGCCAGCGTGGAGGGAGTCGGAGATCCATCGGTGGTGGAGGGTGGGGATGGAGAGGGAGAGGGATTGGATGTATTTTTGGGTGCGGGAGTGGGTGTCTGCTATTAGAGCGACGAAGGTGAGGTGGGCGTAGCGGGGTTTGAGGCGGAGCGCGGGTTCGGAAGGCGGATCGGAAGTGGTGGTGAGAGTTATGTCGAATAGTTCGTGGAGGCCAGAGTGCAGGATTAGACCGCCAGATGAGGTGAGTTGGGTGATGGTGTGGTCTCGTGCTGCATCGGATGCGGAGGAGGAAGTGTATGAGATTGCGAATGCCATGTTGGAAAACACCGAGCTGGTGACTGGGTGTGAGATGGGTGTGGGAAGGCCAATGGGAATGTGCCCGGAGTTCATTGTTAGTCGGCGAGACCGCGATGACGGCGTGGCAGGCGTCGAAATTACAGGACCTGGAGTGCTCAGGCGTGAATTCGATGCCGTTGCTGGAGGTGTGAATGTCCGCGTGTTGAACTTTGGCCACATCGTTGGTGTCACCTTGATTGACATGGTGGGCACGATCAAGACCTCATCCGCCGTGGCTGCTGGAGTAGGCAAAGACTTGCGACCAGATGTTGTGCTTTTGACCTTGAGCTGCACATAAGCATGACCATTAACGTCGACCAGGAGCTCTTGCTGAGTCTGTTCTGTTGGAGCTTCAAATCCGCAGACCACATACGTGTGCTGCCGTTTCCCATCGATATCCAGTTTGATGGCATCGTCAACTTGTAGGTCAAAAGCGGCGACCTGGTATCGCTCCAACGTCGCTTCTGTTCCTTCATCAAAGCGAACTTGATACATGGCTTTGTCGCCTGCACCAACAACAGTAATGAACGTTGCAGGATAGAAAGCATTGTAGCTGCCTTTGAAGAAAGCCAACACTCGACTGCGGCCAGCATCGGGACTAGAGATGGCAGCACGGTCGACAGAATCATCCACAGCAGCAGTCGCAGTAGCGTCCACGTCGGCAGCCTCATCGAGAGGAGCATCGGGCAACGTCGTCTCTGTTGGCTCTTGCGCCTGAACGGCTGGCACGCCAGATTCATCGATAGATCTGGCAGTCTCTTCGCCTGGGTGATGCGGTCCCGCATCGTTTCCGGCTTTCCCAGCGTCTTCGCCGGCAGCTGAATCCCTGGTCGTGGTCTTGCGAGTCTTCCGGCGTTTCGGCGCAGGCATGACTGGTGAGCTGTCTTCGATCTGCGGAGCCGCAACAGTCTCCTGCGCAGTGCTCAGAGCTGCAAGATCCTGCCCAGCGCTTTCAGCGACAGGGGCCGATTCAACTTCCATGACGGTCTCCTCCACTTCCAGATTGCTCGGGGCGACTGGCACCTTCGCAGATTTTCGGAGAGCGTTCTTCTTCCCATAGACTTTATGGTTTTTGCGCTTAACAGGTGATTTTGTCATCTGCAGAAAGTGCTGGTCATCTTCGTTCATGAGATCCATGCCGATACTGATATCGACTTCGCCCAAAGAGTCCGGAGGTGACGGATCGTTCGCTATGTCTGCCATTCTTCGCACGTTGCCCACTTTGCGAGGACTCTCGGATACTAGACGTCGTCGCTGAGAGCTTTGTGCGGATGACCGCGGCTGGGATGCCGACATATGTGTTGCTGCAGTATCAAAGATACTGGTTTTGTTTGAGTCACTCTTGCCGGTGGCTTGTTTGGACGTCGATTTGGCTGCAATCGGCTGGGCAGATGTTTCGGCGTCGTGCTTGTCTTCAACTGCGACAGACACGTCTTCGGCATCATCCCTCTCCTCAGACTGCTTACCCACCACCTCAGAGACCTCTAATCCACCAGTCGGAACGTCGTCAGGATCATCCAGAGGCACAGGGATGGGCGGACTACTTGGCATGTTCCCGCTAGTCTCCTCCACGGCATCTTGTGGTCCGCTCGACTCTGGTGGTCTTGGAAGCGAAGACATTTTCGAGTCTTCCACCGGTCCTTCAAGGATCGGTCTCCATTGGCTTGACGCAATAGGCAGCTGAGACCCAGGCACATAAGACGCAATGGAGGAGGGATCGATTATCCTGGGTGGCCCATTGATACTGCTGTTGATGTTGCCCGGCTGTGAATTTGCCACAACAGCGTACGCTGGATTCGTCGAGCTTGCATCTTGGCTGGAATCGACTCGAGGAAGATGGTTGATCTGGCCTTTGGTAGGCAATCGTGCTGCAGTCTTTGTTACTTCAGGCTCCGGGGATCCTGCGACTTCCATGTCCTCCTCGCGATCTGATACCAGCACTTCGTCGTCGTCCTCAGCTTGGTCTTGCGATTGGCTTTTCCGCTGGCTCTGTACTATGTCGCCGCCGAATTCATCATAATCATATACCGAGTCCTCGTCTTCTTCTGATTCTTCGTCATCGTCCGCTATGATCACTGGCTGTCTACGATCCACTTTTGCGTCTCTTGATTCAGGTGCTCCCCTCATTCTCGTGCGAGGAAGAACTTCTGAATGGGATCTTGCGAATTTCGACTTCGCTCTCCGGGCAGGAGTCTGCATAGCATCCCGGAAGCGCGTGCTTCTCAAACTGGTCGGCACGTTACCCGGCGACGTGCTCTGGGTATCATCATCGAAGATAACCTTGGAGGAAGACGGTGGGTGAGTGCTGTCTCTTTGCAGGCGTGACTTGGCGTCGCGACGTTCTTGCGATTCCTCCATAGGCTTGTAGGTCTCGCGGGGTCCATTGGCAAACCTTGGATTGCTAGCTTTCGTGGGCGATGACAGTGCATGTATCGAAGGTGACACAGTATTTGCAAGCAAAAAGTTCGGGCTTGGGCGAGACTCCACAGGATCTGACCGTGCTAGATCGCCAGCTGGAGAAGTCATTGCTTGTGTATTCTCGAACATCTGGGTCGCTGTCATCAGAGGTTGTGCAGTCCGATTCCCAAAGATGTTGGACAGAGCCGAGCCAGGAGTCTTTGATGCTGTGGTAGGGGTGATGGTTTCGCCCTTTCTGTTTCGCTTGTGTCCTGCGAGACCCGGTGTCTTGAGATGAGTGTCCCTTTGCAGCGACGATGGTATGCCTGGCGACGCATCATCCTCGACCGACTCGTGCACGCTGTGTACATCCACTGGAGGAACGCTCTCGCCCTGGGTCTGCGACCAGGCACCACCAAAGTCTACCATTCCTGGCTTACCTGGCGTAGTATCCATTTGTGTGACCTGCTCTTCCATATCCTCGTCATCGTCTTCGTTCATGCTAGCCCTGTGTCCATTAACTTGAGATGGCCCCGGGCGATGGAAGGACTTCTGATAATCGCGGTAGACCTGTGATGGCATTGGCTGGGTGTCGCCGTCTTCAGCCTCAAACACCTGAAAGGTGACAGCCCTTGTCAATCCTGCATGGTGCTGAGGCGAAGATTCGGTCATCATTCCACCCATGTCGGGTGCAGATCTGGTTGCTATCGGAGGCGGTCGAGGGTCATGAGGGGCAATTGTTGGCCTGAGGAGTTGCCGGACAGGAGAGGTGTTTCGATAGCCGTGGATAGGATGTTCGTGTCCGTTGCTATTATAAAACGAATGCGACTTGTCCTGCAAGACGATGTGGTTAGCAAAAGATCATTGGCAATGAATCGCGCAGCTACCCTGCAAGTCGGGCGATCTAGCATGACACGAAAATTGCGCGCACGTACCAAAAGCACTTTCTCGAGATTGCGGAAATGCTGGCTCTCCAGGCTGTCGTCCACCGTTGACGCCATGGCTATTGTTGATGGTGTAAGGCTGCAGCATAGCTATATTGAAGATTATACATGTGCTTCTGGAAGAAATCAAGTCCTGTACCACACCTCACCTCACACCTTTGTCTCAAAAGCGAAAAGCGGCTCAACCACCAACGCGTCCGCTTTTCCCCGCAACACGCGACCAATTTCGGCCCGATGCGGCATAGTGTCGTCACTCTGTGGAAGTTTACACACGACTTCACCTGTTACAATACTGCATGATTGCCACACTCGAAATCACGAGACGACACGGGCATCTCTCGTGCCTTGCTGGATACATGTGAGGTCTGACTAGATTATTCACTTTGCACGTGACTAAGGTCCTAGGCTTGCATTGCACATGTCAGCTATGTAGTTCTGAGTGAGTATGTTTCGTTGTTCATAGGCTGTAAGGTCAGCAATGTTCAGACGCTATGAAAGAAGAGAAGAAAGAAGCAGCACAAAGCTACTGAGAGTGCAGAAAGCACAAGGACCAACCTACCAGAACTTACCACCTCAGAAACCCGGAAAGTGCCTGGTCAAGATGGCCCTCAATCCCGTCATGAGCGTCCTCTTGAAGACGTTCCTATTCAGCACGGCATCAAAGACCACCTGCTCCTGCACAAACGCCTGCAACTCCGCCTCCAACGCTGTGAGAAGCTGATGGTCGGCCCGTACATGCCTCGTGAACTGATGATCGATAACATCAGTTGGCAAAACACAATACACCGATGCGCGGGGCGCAATCGCCACGACCACCTTCAGCTCACCCCTCATGAATGCCATATTACCAGCCGCGTTGTAGTGCGCATGGCGAAAGTTAGGACACCTGAAAGTTACCTCGATGCACTGGATCCTCGAAAACACATCGTACTCGGCCCAGCGGAACCAGTTCTCAAATTCTGCGCTGCCGATGCGTGAGTAGCGATAGATGCGGATCTCGCGGTGCTTGGCCTCGATGGCGGCGTCACGGAGCTGTTTATTGACGGCCGCGATGGGAGGTAGAGCGAGCTGTTGACGTAGATCGCCGGGCTGACCGTTGGGCTGGTTCAGGCCGATGCGCAGAGGACCACCGTGCTTTTGTTCGACTTGGCATGAGTGAGCAGCGATGAGCTGAGCAACCTCGCGGGGCATTTGGGTCAGGACATTCTTGGCTGGGTCGCTGGTGTAGGATGGAACATCTGGGTCGGCGAGGACGGCAGCCTCCTTGTCGCGCTTCTCTTGGGCCGAGCGATGGCCGGCGCGGGTGATGACTGGCATCGTGAGTAGGGTGGGGACAGACACTTACCGGAAGTGAATCTGCTGGTAGGGAAAGGAAGGAAAGGTGACCAATTCTAGGGGGATGGTAAGGCACAATGATATAGTCGGTTTGAGACCCGGAGACTCGATCAAGGCAGACAGGACCGCGTGGGTGGCAAAGACAAGTGATACAAAGACGTCCGATTGATGGATCTCTTTGTGCTTCACCTTTCTTGGTCACTTGACTTTGTCGACGATGCTGTGATCAAAGGGAAGCTTCCCTTGTCCTGAAACAGCACCATTCTAGGCAGGCAAGTTCCAAAGGCACGCAAAGTTATGCTTAGTGCAAACCTCGAAGATCTCAGTGGAGCTGGTCAAGATAGCGTGATAGCATCGTACTCTGTCGTTATATATTCTTCCATGTACTTCCTACTCACCCTTTGAATACCCGCGCACACTATTAGCAAGCTGCTACTCACAGCACAGGTGACTGATACTGATTGAGATGTGCATTATTTCACTCTCCAACGAGCGCTTACTTCGACTGTGCGTGCCAGCTAGCCTTTTTTTTGGAACGCTACTCTTGTCTAATGCAGCGAAGCGGATCGGACTCCAGGTAAGCCAGTAGGTTTCTCGACATATAAATGGAGCTGCCTCTGGATGGTGTTAAGAATCGTCAGAACAATGTCGGGGGTAAGGTGATCCGAGGCGTTTCCAAGGAGAGCAAGTTTGGCGTCGATGATCCGCGACACCCTTGCTCTGGTTTTGTCTTCCATCCACTGCCTCTCTTCTGGCCTCCATTCAGCGTATCGGCCGAACTGGTGAGTACCGTTCTCCCATCTAAAGTTCACGGAAACTGTTCGTGGCAATACCACCTCCACAGTGATGTTCACCATGTTCACCCTGTACTGTCTTTGGCCAAGGAAAGCCATCAAAGATCCCTTTCTTCTGACACCCAACCTGAGTCGTACGAGTGAGTGATTAATACTGGACTGAATGTGAAGAAGTGATTTAGCAGCAAGTGGCTCTAAATGTCCAGGGTCCCCCTCTGAGTCGATCTGAAGGCAAAGTTGGCAATACTCTTGCATTTCAAGACGCAATTTTCGATTGAGTCTTCCAAATTGACCCAACTGGTTCGTCACCGTCAAGCCCATCTCGGTGCGAGTAATTTTGAAGCAAGAGAGGTCATGCTTGGCTTTATCGGGATCCACATAGCAGCCGTAAATCATATCTCGAACCTCCCGTGGCAAGTCTAGGAAGCCTTTTTTCATCCCTTGTGGTCCGGAGAAAGCTTGATCTGCCGGTCGAGGTTCCAAGCTGGAAAATTTCGGTGTCGACTCGGGTTGTTGAATCGGGATGTGCGAAGTCTGTTGATCGTCTCTGGCCAGACTTGACCCCAGCTCTGGAGCTTCGTTGGACTCAAGTATTAATTTTGAGCGTACAACTCTTCGCCCAAGATTTCCTTCAACCCAATCTCGGGTCCTCTTGGCCGCGAGACTCGAGGATCGTCCGAGTGCCATGCTCGAATCATGCAGTGTGGTGTAGGTAGACAAGGCGAGCAAGTTGCGGAGTGTTTTGGAGATCGACAGTGTCAACTACACAAGAGACGTAATGATGGCAGGCCGAGCAAGGGCAATTCCGAGTGAAGTGTATGAGAAGATTTATTCACAGATGGAATCCAACAATCGAAGTCCTCGATGTTGTTGATGTTCAGAGCTCACGTGTGCGTCTGCATCGGCAAGTTAGGTTGTAACCCCACACCACTTCAAATGTCAACCGAGGTAGAAGCTGAAGCGCCAAGAGGGACCCTGATTCAGGTCAGCCCAGGGTTGAACTAAGCACTTATTTACTACGCCACTAATCCATGATCAAATTAGATAATTATTGTCTTATTTTGTTACTATTAAGGAGTTCTACTAGTTTAGTTATCTTTTAGTTTATTAGGTTAAGTATATATATAGTTATAATCTATCTAATTTATATAGATTAGATAGTAATAAATCTCTTTCTCTCCCTATATATAAGTTAATAGTTATAAGCCTAGTATAACTACTCCTATATAAGTAATTTATTTAGTTACTTCTCTATCTTATTTATTAGTTTATTCTCTATTATCTTACTTTTTAAGTACTAGAATCTATTAAGAACTACCTTATCTATAACTATAGGATTTAGGTATTAATAAAGAGATAAATAACTATAAATACTAATACCTTAATAGCTAGAACCTCTATTATCTTAGCTATAATAGCTAAATAGGCTAGCTAGCTATATATTATTAAGATAAGAGCTATAAATACTAAGATCTAGTACTTTATTAACCCTTAGGAGATAGTTAAACTAGAAGGACTTCCTAAGCCTTAGAGGCTAGATATAGTAAATCCTAACTTCTTAGCACTCTTCTAGATCTATAAGGAGGAGTAAGCTTAGTATAATAAGTAGTATAAAGCTTTAGCTAACTTAATAAGCCTTATCTAGTTATCTATTACCCCTTAGGTCCTTACTATTATCTAGCTAGAGAGAGATCCTTATCTATAGGCTATCCTTAGAGCACTAAAGAACAGATTTATACTATCTAATACTACTATTTAGCTTAAGGTAGAAGCTCTATAGAAGAAGTAACTTTTAGGTCTAAGCCTTTAAAATATAGACTATTAGTTATAGTAATAGGAAGAGGTTATAGATAAGGCTATTATCTATATATTACTAGAGGCTTAAGGCTTAAGGCTATAGAGAGACTTCTTACTCTCTATCTTAAGGACTAAGCTAGTATTTACTAATAAATATCTTATTAATCTAGACTTACTAACTCTACTAATACTACTTAAACTAATTATTAAGTTTAGATAGTTCTATAAGTTATATAAGCTATATACTACTATAAAGGCTAGTAAGAGAGTAATAGTATTCTCTATAGCTACTAAGGACTCTTATAAAGAGAACTCTAGTTCCTCTAGAGAGCCTAGATATATATACTAGAAGAGGTATAGATAGAGTAAGTATTACTATCTAAATAAGTACCTTAGGCTAGAGAGGTAGTTACTAAACTAATAGACTCTTAAAGAGGTTAAGTAAAGGCTAAATAATAAAGCCTTAAGAGATAAGGTTAAAGCTATCCTTACTAAGGAAGCTAACTTTTAGAAGAGGTTATCTCTACTAGTACTAATTAATATAGCTATAACTATTAGATTACACTTAGTATTTATCTTAGCTACTAGTAATATATCTAGCTTATAGATTCTTAATTCTAGAGTAACTAATTATATTTATAATTATACTATAAAGGATAGATATAAAGTTACTAGAATTATAGAACCTTATAAGAAGCTATTTTATAGTAACTCCTTACTTAAGATTAAGAGTTAGAGAACTATTAATATTATAGCTATTTATAAGAGATAGCTAGTAACTATCTATCTTACTTATATAGCCTATATACTATCTATTATAACTAATCTAGTTAGTCTTAGGAGGTTCGTTAATAGGGAAGTCTATTAGAATACTTAAACTATAGAGATTAGTTACTAAGGAAGAGTACTCTTCTTAGTTATACTAAAACATAACTAATATATACTTAAGGATAACTCTAAGACTCTCTATATTACTACTATAGTATTAAAGAGTAATAAAGATCCTTATCTATTAGTATTTATCTTAGTTATTATAAGGACTAATTAATCTTAGTATAAAGTTATAGACTATCTAAGTATAGAGTCTATTAATTACCTTCTAGCTATTATAGTTAGTAGTAAACTAACTCTAACTAAGTCTAACTTAGCTTAGCTAATCTATCTTAGATTACTATATTAGACTTATAAGCTATCTAATGCTTAGTAGCTTATATTATAAAGCTCTAACACTAAGATTACTATAATAAAGCTCTTTAAGAGAACTATCTTTAATATTATTATTAACAGATTTATAGGCTTTAATAAAGTAAGATATATAAGTTACTTTACCTATAGGAAAACCTAAATTCAATCTAGTTACTAGTTATACTTATAGATATAAGCTTAATAAAATTACTATTAAGATAATTATCTATATTAAGACTAATCTTAGCTTTAAGATTAGATCTATTAGGAGCGATAATAAGGGTGTATTTAGCCTTAGATTTACTATCTTCCTTAATAGTAAAGGCATTTAGTGTAAGCTATCTACTCCTTATACTCCTATATAGAATTAGAGTAGTCGGTAAGTAGTAGGTTACCTACTACAGGTAGGGTAGAGTATAGCTTCTTAGCATAGTAGATAAGAGTAGAGTAGAGTATTCTTAGTAGTAGGTATAGTAGAGTAGAGTAGTAGGTAATTTAGATAGTTAAATACTCTACCTACTATAACCTACGCCTGTGTATTAGTAGGTATTACGTAAGTAGTATAAACTTATTACGATTCTATACTATAAGATATAATAAAGAATTTAGAATTAGGTAGAATAGCAATAATTATAGTCTCTAATTATAGTATATTCTATACTTAATTATTGTATTAAGGAATTATACTATTCTATACTCTTCTAGATAATCTTATATACTTTACTAGAGGCTTATTATTATTAATATTATCGTCTTCCTCGTGATTACTTAGACTAAAGATGTTCTCTTAAGAAAGTAGCTTAAGTAAGTTATCTACCTTGTCTATAGTAGTATCTTTATAACTACTAGCAAGAATATCCTTATAACTACTAGCAAGAGTATTACTACTTAATAAAGACGAACTAGTTATAAGCTTTATAATAACAAGCCGCCGAATAGTTTATATAGAGAGCTAGTGCTTTCTATTACTAATAATATTCTTTACTATATTAAAGACATATTCGACACTAACGCTAGCTATTAGTATAGCAAGAATATCGTAGGCGACTTTAGTAAGCTATAGAAACTCCTTCTTATTAGCCTTCTACTAATTAAGTAATATATATCCTAGTTAACTTCGGACTAGAGAGATACTAAGGTAGTTCTTACTCTCTTAATATATAGTTTATAACTTCTCCTCTTATTTCTATTCTAGAGATATAGAACTTATACTAGATTAGAAGCTAAAGCTAGTCTATAGGGAGGTAAGCTATATAGGTAACCGAGGTTAACAAAACTAATCGTCTTTGTCTTTAAGCAGAATTATAACGTTTAGAGTATTAGATAGGCTTAAGAGTAATTTACTATTATAACGACTAAGGTAGTTAAGGAACTACTTACGATACTTCCTCTTATTAGTCTTATTCTAGGTCTTATCCTATAATACTATTAGCTTTACTATATTAATATATATCTAAGCTATAAACCTCGTAGGGAGTTAGCTTTTATATAGAGTCGAGGATAGTCTTATAATTAAAGAAGTAACTCTTCTTGTTATTAGTATAAGTATAGTACTTTAATAGTTTATCCCGACTATGTTATACTATACTTCTAACAACTATAGGCTAAGGCTCTTTATTATTCTTCTTCTCGTCTATAGTGCTATTCTCTATCTTATTAAGGAAGTCGAATAGTTAGTTATATATTATCTAGATATATAAGATTTATAGGTAGCTAATAGTACTTAACTAAGTAGTTACTCTCTTAAAGTTCTCTAGTATATTTATAACTAGCTTAAGGTAATTCTATTCTATACTATTAAGATAAAGACACTTTAGATCTTTATAGTCTAGATTACTAGTGTTATTACTAACCGAGTTAGATCCGGCACTAGTTAAGTCTTTTATTACAATTTCCTAATTAAGCTATTTATTAATAAATAGCCTAAGCTCGAGACTATACTTATATATATTAAACATTAAGTTCTACTACGTCTTAATATCTTAAATAATAGCCTTATACTCTCGAGGTGTTATAGATTATTAAAGGTTAATAAACCTCTTAAAACGTTAAGGTAATTAATTAATAGTAATATAGGTTATATAAAGCTAGTAATTTATTAGACTATAATTAGAAACTATAATTAGAATACTAACCTTCCGAAGCAAGTTTAGTACTAAAAGTTTAGAAGAGATGTCTTTTAAGTATTATCTTTTAAGCCTAGTAGCTTATTTGTTCTTCTTAGTAGTCTCGAGGTTAAGGTGCTTAATAATATCTTATATAACAAAGTTAATAATATATATAAGACATAAAATAGTGTTTTCTTACATGTTCTATATAATACCTATCTATTCGAGAAGCTTATATATAGTCTTATATAACGTGCAATTATTACTTATATTATTAGTAGTAACTATTAGAAGCCGGTCCTAGAGATTATACTACTATAGTACTCGTATAAGCTTAGTAGCTATATTATAGCCTATATATTAACTGCAAAGTAATACTATATCTAATAATTGTTCCCGGAGCTACTATTAGTCATTAATATAATAAGCTTTAATTATAATAAAGCCTAAATAATTATTAGTAGACTAGCTATCGAGTGTAATTAAAATCTTTATAGTCTTATTAAGATCTTATAATAAGCCTTAGTAGAGAGTTTTAAATTTGTCTACGAAGAGAATAGCGAAATAAGTATAGCTTAGAATAAGTACTTCTAGGTATAAGAATTATATAAATCGTTAAAAGGATAGTTACTTAATAGTATAGAAAGACTAATTATAGTTAATAACTATTCGAATAAGCTCTAATTAGAAGTAAGTAGCTAAATATAATAGAACATTCTTCTAATTAATTACTAGACAACCTCGAAGTTATATAAGTACTTAGACTACTAGTACTTCCTTATAGACTAATCTTATTACTTTACTATAAAAGTTCGAGTCTCTATACTTACTTATTATATTAGTACTAGTCTTTCTAAGTATAGAGTAAGAAAGAGTATTACTATACTATAAGTAGTAAATAAATAGATAGCTATCTAATACCTATATAGCTTCTCTAAAAAATCCCTATACTAGTCTAGTTCTTAGTGTTAAGTTCTAGTATAGTAGGTAGTACTCCTTAGAGTAACTATAGCGAGATACCTAAAGTATTAACTTCTACTACTATAAAAAGCTTATAAGGTCTATTTATTCCTTAGGATATATTAAGGAATTAAGTATTAGACACTTTATAAGATACTATAGTATAGACTAACTACCCTTATTATATTATTATATAGTAAAACAATAACTTAGTAGATCTTAAGGAAGAGGAACTACTATAGCTAATAGAGTTAATATAAGTAGTAGTTATAAATCGATTAGATTATTAGAGTCTACTATAGTAGAGTAGAGGTTATATAGTATTATAGATAGTATAGGTATTTATAATATTACACTTCTATAGCTATATAATTTTAAATAATTAGTAGATTTATATTTAGACTATTAGAAAGTCTTCTTTACTATTACTTTATATTGTTAAGCAGAAGGCACGTTCAGGAGTGGAATATTGTATAGAACTAACCTATACACTAGTTAGGTAATAGATAGATTAATTAAGAGGAGTCTATCTACTAGGAGAAAGAATAGCTTATATAAATCCCTAGGCTTAGTGTTATATAACTTGTAGTTATATAACTCTATGCCTAATTATCTAGAGAGAGCTATATTCTTAACATATATAAGGTAATTTAAAATACACTAGTAGCCTCTATAAATTATAAATATTAATTATAACTAACAAATTTAATTCTAACCTTTAAAGTATATAATAAATAGAAAGAATTAAAGTATTATTATATTATATTTAATTACGACTAGCAAGATACAAGGTTAATTACGTCTATTTATTAAGATATCGAGACTTAGAAGAAGAAGAAGAAGACTAGAGTACAAAGCATATATAATATCGAGAGTAGAGTAGCTAGAAGCCTAGGCTATAATACTAAGATTATGTAATTAATCCGACCTAGATCTAAACTAAATCTAGTTCGTATCTATCTTGTATTACTATCTCCTCTCTTAAACGCGTTTACTCTTAAACGCTATTATATAGATCGTTAGTTAATCTATCTTAGCCTTAGTTTGTCCGTGTATACATCTAGATAGTTATATAGCACATTAGTTACTTCTTTAAGGTTATCGATTAGCTACTAAGTAAGATCCTCCGGATAGCTCTTTTAGCTTACATAAGTAATAAGTTTACTACGTAGCGTGCGTATGTTAATAATGTTGTCTACCTTATATTCTCTCTTACTATTAACCTCTATTAGTAGTAGCTCCTTAAAGGCTTACCCTAGTAGAGAGTCGTCTAGATACTTAGTAAGAAGGTTAGTATAGAACATAGAGTATATACAGTATAGCGTAGTTAGCAACTTAAGCTTGTATAATAATAGTAAACGTTTTTTAAGAATCTTATAAGGACTAACCCTTTTTAGTAGAAGCTTAGAGTTACTATATAGTCGGAGGTTCTTAGCTAATAACTATACTAAGTCGCTAACTTTAAATTCTATTAGTAGTTAGTACTTGTTAGCTTATTCTACTATATATAATTAAGCAATAGCAAGGTTAGCCTTAGCGATAGCTAGTGCCTCCTCTAGTTACTTAGCTAGTGCGCGGATGTTAGCCTTATTAAGCTTAGCCTTCCTTAATAGTGCGTTAGATAGTAGTTAGAAGCTTATTCTTAGTCTATATTCCTTTATTACTTCGAATAGCAATAACTTAGTACTATCTAAGAGATTAGTATTCGCGGAGAATTCTGTAACTAGTAGAATAAGTATCTAGTTACTAAAGCATATTATATACGAGTAGATAACTCGTTTAAACTCTTAGTTTATAACTTCTAATTAGCTATCTATTTAAGAGTAGCCTACTATAGATAGCTTAGTAGTAATCTTTAGAATTTAGTAGAGTCTATTCTATACGTCGCTAACGAACTAAGGGCTATAGTTAGAGATAATGCTATCGGGTAGGCTATATAGCTTCTACATATAGAAGAATAATAGCTTAGTAGTCTTAAAGACTAAGGTGCCTCTATTACTAGAGAAATAGAGAATTAGGTATTATTCCTTAGTTAGGCAGTCTACGACATATAGTATAGCGTTATAGCTATCTACTAGAGGTAGACTAGTAACGAAGTCTATAGTAATGTACTACTAAGGCCTTTCTAGAATAGGTAGAGGTAATAGAAGGCTAGCTAGTAGGCTATAGCGAGCCTTCGAGCGTTTATAGTTATAGTAGTTAGTAACGAACCTTTTAACGTTATTGTTATATTCTAGAATATAGAAGGTTATCTTAATTATAGTAGTAGTCTTAGTAGCTCCTATATGTGCGTAATCCTTCGAGGTGTACACCTCTTAAATAACCTTTATAGCTATCGATAGAGGTATAAATAGCTATCCTTCGACCTATAGTATCTCTTTTTCGATTATAACACTAGTTAATAGTAACTATCTCCATTTCGGAAAGGTCTCTATTATATAGTAGATACTATAAGCTAATTCGAACTTAGTATCTTATAGGTTAGCTTTTGCTACTTCGT
Organism: Elsinoe arachidis; assembly: GCA_013372555.1. Taxonomy (NCBI): domain Eukaryota; kingdom Fungi; phylum Ascomycota; class Dothideomycetes; order Myriangiales; family Elsinoaceae; genus Elsinoe; species Elsinoe arachidis. The sequence continues at coordinate 2,019,810 of JAAPAX010000007.1, read as the reverse complement.
TAAATAGTAGTAAGAGCTACTCTTTAGAGGCTAAGATAGGTGCTATATAGACGTCTAGCTCGGTAGCTAAGATAGGTAATAGTACAGGTAGTAAACTAGATAATAAACTAGATAGCGAACTAGATAGCGAGCTAGATAGCGAACTAGATTTTAGTTTAGTAACTAAACTAGATCTTAGTTTAACCTAAATTAGTAATCTAGTTTAGATACGACCTAGATTTAGCTCGTCGATAATATATAGATCGAGTACCTTATATAGTAATAGCATCTAGCGTAGATTAGAGTTCTCTTTTAAGCGTAGCGTATCTCTATTCCTTCTCGTAAGTGCGTTAGCCTTACTATTAGCGGCACTAGGCCTATATATAATCTTAAAGTTAAACTATACAAGGTAGAGAGCCTAGTAAGCTTAGTAGTATAATAGCTTCTAAGTCCTTATAAAGTACATTAAGGACTAGTAGTCGGTAAGGACGTAAATAGCTTTATTAGATTAAGTGCTTATAAGCTCGGGAGCCTACTCCTTAAAGGCTTAGACGATAGCTAATAGCTCCTTATTATAGATAGTATAGTTACGTTTAGCTTCGTTTATAGATTTACTAAAGAAAGTAATAGACTAAAGAACATTAGCTCTGTTATATTAGAAGAGAATTCCTGTAGTAGTAGTGTCGGAGACATCTATCTCTAGCACAATTTACTTAGAGTAGTCGAAGTGTACGAGGATAGGCGCGCTAGTAATAATATACTTTATATAGTTAAATATAGTAGTATATCTATTGTTCTATAGTATAGCGTCCTTCTTAAGCAGATTATTTAATAGCTTAGCGATAGAGCTAAATCCCTTAATAAAGTAGCAATAATAGCTGTAGAAGCTAATAAAACTCCTAACCTAAGTAGTATTACTAGGGGCTAGTTGCTTCTATACTCTAATAGCTTCTACCTTCTTAGGGTCTATTTTGACTCTATCTTAGCTAATAATAATGCTAAGATACTTTACTTCCGTTAGGTAGAACTCGCTCTTCTTAATATCGGTATTTAGGCCTAACTCGTAAAGTCGCTAGAGTACTAGCTTAATATGCTCGGCATGTTCCTAGCGAGTGCTATTAGTATAGATAAGAATATCGTTAAGGTAGATCGATATAAAGTATTCTAGTATATTAATAAAGTTATAATTTATAAACCTCTACTATATAGTAGGCGCGTTAGTAAGGCTAAAAGACATTACTAGCTACTTGAAGTTACCTATATATATAGAGAATATAGTAAGGTCCTTACTATCGACAGAGTTATAGAGGCGATAGAAAGCTTAATAGATATTAATCTTGCTAAACTACTTAGCTTTACTTACTCGTATAAGCGTCTCTTTAATAAGTAATAGTAGATAGACGTCTCGCTTAGTTACCTCGTTAAGGCTATAGTAATTAACATAAAGGTAGAGTCCTCTACCTAGCTTATAGACAAAGAGAATAGGTAAGGAATAGCTAGCTAAGCTTAGCGTAATAAAGCCTTTATTAAGGTATTCGCGAATAAACTACTCTACTATATTAAGCTCTTCGGGAGATAGGTAGTATAGAGGCTTAGTACGTAGTAGCCTAGTACCGTCCTTAAGGGTAATACAGTTATTAAAATCTAGTCGATGTAGAGGAAGAGTGTTAGATTACTTCTTAGAGAAGACATTAGCGAACTTATATAGCTTCTCTAGAAGTACTACTATAGGGTCGAGTTCTAGTTTAGAGACTATTCGGTAGTAGTCTTCGATATTCTTTATAGAGATTATAAACACCTCGTTCTCTTAATATTTAGCTACTAACGTAAAAGTAGTAGCACTAATAAAGGCAATTATAGATCTCTCTAGCTTAGTGTTATTTATATAGGCAGGTACGTAAGAGAACTTATATATTAACTAAGTACTATAGGAGGCTAGCTTAAACTCTCTCTAATTTAGCTTAAAGTTTAACCTAAGAGCTAGTAGGCGATATAGGCTAAAGTAGTCTATCTTAGTATCTAAGCTAGAATCTAGTTTGCGAGCTAAACTAAATCCGAACTAGTTCTAGACTAGAGTAGGAGCTTTGCTAAGTTAGACTCCTAGATCTAAGCCTAGCTTAGATCTAGATCTTAGCTCTTTAATTAGCTACGGCTACTACTACTTAACGACAACTAGTGAAAACTCTTCTTTGTATATAACTTAGCTATGTTTATAGTTAATAGTAGCCTTATTAGCTTTAAGCTAGCCGAGGCTAAGGATAATGTTAAAATAGCTAATATCTATAATGTAGAAGATAGTAAAAGCGTTTAACTTACTAGAGATAGTAGTAGTAAGAGAGACACTATAAGTAACTTATTCTATTAGAACGCTATTATAGGCTTAGAGCTAAATAGAGTTAGCTAGTACTACGGGACAGCCGAAACTCTTAAGCTTGTTAAGAACGTTATAGTTAACTACAGCGCTAATAAGCGTGCTAGTGTTAATAAAGGCTTAGAGCGTAATAGTACAAGAGTAGTTATAGAGATTGTAGATAGTAATAGGAGTTATAATAGCAGGGATGTAGTAGCTAATAACACTATTTAGCGATAGTACTCCTCTAGATCTAGCTCGATTTGCTCTTATTCTACTAGAGAATAAGACTTGTCCTCTAGCTACTCGTTTCCCTAGTCGAATAGTTCAGCTAACTTATAATCTATCTTAGAGTCGAACTAAGACTAAACTAAATCTAGTTCGTAAGCCGAACTAGTATTAGCTTAGTTATCTAACTTAGCTAGATAGTCTTTTAGCTATTAAATCTCTTCTATAGCGCTAATATATATAGGGCATATAGTAGCGTAGGCGGCCTTCTTAGAGGCGCTAGCTATATACTTAGGAGTAATATAACTAGCCTTGCTACATACGAAACAGATAAGTGTCTAAGTTAGATAGAAAGGTTATAGAGCACCTCTAGTAATAGGACAGAAGAGAGCTAGAGTAGCTAGTATAGAGGTAGAGTATAGCACGTACGTTAGCGTAATAGTAGTGTAGCTTATAGCCGGCATAGAGTGTAGAGCTTATATACGTTTAGTAATAAGGTTACTCTACTAAATATTATAGTTAGTAGCGTAAGCCTTTATAATAAAGGTAAAGAGGCTATTAGTATCGAAGTTAATAAGTGTAGTACGTAGCTTGCTAGATATCTTCTAATAGAGCTAGTATAGCTATTTATCGTTAGCAATCTTAGCGCAAAGAGTATACTTATTAAACTTGCTAATAAAGAAGTCGAAGGAGATATTACACTAGAAAAGGCTAGCGAACTAAGTATAAGCGGTAGCCTTATAATTAGAGTTCTTAAAGCGCTAGGCTAAGGTAAGGAGAGCGTCGCTAATACTAGTAGTTCTATTACTAGCGGAGTCTATAATAAGAGTATATACTTCTCTAGAGAGGCATAAATAGAGATATACGAACTAGACTTCTTTAGTAGAGAAGTAGTTAGCGTTAGCGCATATCTTGTTCTTTATCTAATACTTAAAAACTTCGAACTATTCTAGTATACCGCTAGAGAAGACAGCGGAGTCTAGTATCTTCTCTAATAGAGTAGCGCTATATATAGTAGGAGTTAGAGTACTACGCTCTATCTTAGCCCTTAGCTAGACTAACTCGGCCTTAAGCTTACTAATGTTAGCGAGATAGCGTATAGCTTAAGTAGTAAGATTATTAGTAGTATTATTAGTAGTCTCTAGCTTAGCTAGAGCGCTATCTAACTAGTGCTAATAGTTAAGAGCGTTAGAATATATAGAGTTATATACTATAACCTATTCGTTATAGATAGACTTAATAAAGGCGAAGGCCTTATATAGAGTAGTTATACTATCTGTCTCTTGTAGCTTCTTCTTAAGGTCGGAGTTATTAAGGTAGATAAGGTTATAGTAGATAGACTAGATTAGTTTATTAATATTGTTAGTTAGAAATAGAAGAATCTTACTTACGTAGCGGTCGTCGCTATCGTCAGGGTTAGAGCAAGCTATACTCGACAAGATTAGTTATAAGTAATAGTGTAAAAGTTAACGCGTAACAAAGAGAATATCGAAAATTTAGCTAGTAGCCTACTTCCTTTAAGAGTTATATATAACTTAACTTATTATCTTCTTCTTGTGTTTATAGTATTAACCTATATAGCAGCAGCGGAGATCTATTGTAGTATACGCGAGAACTATAGTTATAATGTCTTCTTATTCTTCTTTAATTCTTTAATTCTTTATAAGTAGTAGTTGTTAGTAATTACGTAAGTAGTAGAATAACTAGATAATTCGATAGCTCTGTTGCTCGTTCGCGATCGTTCGAAGTCTCGATATAGTAATCACGACTAGCAAGATATAAGGTTAATTATATCTATTTATTAAGATATTAAGACTTAGAAGAAGAAGAAGAAGACTAGAGTACAAAGCATATATAATATCGAGAGCGGAGCGGCCGGAAGCCCGGGCCGCGATGCCGAGATCACGTGATTTATCCGACCTAGATCTAAACTGAATCTAGTTCGTATCTATCTTGTATTAATATTATTATAGTAAAGAAATTTGTTACTTTATCTATACTATTTCTCTAGTATAAAGTACTACTACCGTTTCTAACTCTTGTCTAATTACTAACTATAAACTTCGTATAGTAGCGCTTAGTAAGGCTAGAGTCCTTATTCTAGATAGTAATATACTTAGTATAGATAGTATTAAGGTTTATATCTATATATAGTATTAATTGAAAATTTAACACATATTAGATAAGTATATATCTTCTATATATCTAATAATAAATACCTTAGCTAATTCCTAGAGAGCTCTAATTATAGAAGGCTAGAAGTAGAGATTAGATTTAAAGTTCTAAGCAATCTTATAGATAAGGCAAGAAAAGAGAAGTTTACGAAATAATAAATTAATAGATTTCTATAAGTTACAAATCTTATAGAGAGTAATAGCTAGCTTCTATTAGTTCTATACTATAATTAAAGACTATAATAATTACTACTAGACTTAAATCTCTACTTCTTTTTAAGCTTATATAGCTACTTCTTTATAGTAGATATCTTCTTTTCTCCTTTATAACCTTTCTCTCTAAGACTAGTAGTAGCTTAAGAATAAGCTTTAGTATATACTATAGTCGAAGCAAGAGGTAGTTTATATATAGCTAAGAAGGCAAAGTTTATATATAAAATTTTAGTATATATAAAATAATAAAAAGGAGAGCTAGAGTAAGAAATATAAAATCTATTATTATATATACTATTTACTATTAATAATAGAGAATAATAGGAGAATAGTAAATAACTTATATAATAATAGATTTCTTATTTCTTACTCTAGCTTTCCTTTTTATTATTTTATATATTTATAAATTATAAATTTTTATCTCTAACTTTACCTTTATACCTTTATCTCTTTTACTTACCTTATATATAATTTATATACTATAAGTACTCTTTTTGTTATTCTTAATTAAATATCTATACCTATAGAAGATATTAAGATAGAGTAGAAAGAGTAGATAGTAATTAAGTAGAAAGAAGACTCTAGATAAGATACTTTAAGAGAATTATTAGAAGTATTAATTATAGTTTCTTATTATAGATAGTTACTAATAATACTAGAGATTTAATTCTAAGTAGTAGGAAATTAAATACTAGATCTCTTAGTATAGTACTAGTTAATCTAGAAGAGGCTATAAGACTAGATATATTACTAGATATTCTAGACCTCTAAGTTAAAGTACTTATACTATTAAGTAGAGAGATTATACTATATAGCATATATATAAGAAATAAGCTCTCGATACTACGAAAGTAGTAGACTATAAAGTACTTAGTACTTTATATACTAAGATTAAAAGTTAAGATAGATAGAATTAGTTATCTAATAAAGAGTAGACTAGTAAGATAGATAATACTATCGAAGATATATAGTAGAAGCGCTTCGAAGGTTAGTAGAGTAGTAAGTATTATTATAGTATACTATTATAGTAGTACTAATTATTATAGACGAGTAGCTTAAATCTAAGTTTATATAGATCTATAAGAAATAGGCTAGTATTAGAAAGACTCTATATAAGTAAGAGTATAACAAGATTATTAAGTATATCTAAGATAATATAGTAGTAAATTAGTAAGGCAAATAATAGCTAATATAAGTCTATAAGTATATTTATAGTACTAGTAGTATTATCGAGAAGCTATAGTACTAGATCTATAAGAATAGCTATATAAGCCTTGTTACTAATAACACCGATAATAAGTAGGCCTACTAGATTTAGTTTAAGTAGCTTAATAAGCTCTCTTCTATAGAATTAGTAGTCTTATAGAATTCTAACTAGTAGTAAGTTTATTATAGTCTTTAATTATAGTATATTCTAATAATTATATAGGCTAGTTATTACTCTACCTCCTAAGTATAAATATATCTCTAAGCTTAAACTCTATAGTAATAGGCTATACTATAAAGGAGATAACGATAATAAGTATAAGAAGGAGATTAAGAAGAATAAGAATAAGATTAAAAGAATATTAAATAAGAAAGCTAGTAGTAAGGAGAATAATTATCTAGGTATTAAAGATAAGATTAAGTTAGATACTAAGAATAATAATAATAATAAGGTTATAGAGTACTCCGAGCCTAAGACTAATAGTAATAACGATAATAAGGATAAGAATAGTAAGGATAAGAATATAGAGAGTAAGGATACTACTAAGGTTAAGGTTAAGGATAAGGAGATATCTAGTTCCTAGATATAATAGAGATTAAGGAATTAATAGTACGAAATCTATAAGTAGTAGTATTAGAGAATATAGTTTATAATTAGAATCTATAATTAGTAATTCTCTCTTATTAACTTTTAAAATTGCTACTTAAACTTTTTAGATTACTAATACTCTACTAGGTATAAAATTAAATACCCTACTCTTCTCTACCTACCTCTTAGTATACTCTACTCTTCTCTACCTTAGTATAGGTATACTAAGAGGTAGGTAGAGTATATATAGAGTAGAGTATATATATTTAAATTATATACTCTACTCTACCTACTAACTACTCTAGTTCTAAGGCTCTATTAATTAGAAGGCTATAAAGTAGCTAACTATTACTACTTCTAGTATAGAAGCTAAGCTTCTTACTCTTATAGAGACCACTAAGTAAGCTATATAGTAGAGGAGGCTAATAGTCTCTATTTATCTACTAAATTATATTAGTATTTAGTATAACAACTAGTAAACTATTAGACTTATAACTAGTCTAATTAAGAAGCTTAATACTCGCCTACGCTATATAGATATCTATTATTACTAGCTAAGGCAAGAGATTACTCTAGGTAGCTCTATCTCTATAAACTAGACTCCTTTAGTAGATACTCTAGCTAATGGACTTACTAAGTTACTACCCTCTAGAAGATATAAAGCCTTCCTATAGTAGTATAGAGGAGACTTAGTATTGTAGCTCTAGCTAAGCCCGTTACGTAACGGACTCTCTCTAGCTACCTTCTATAAAGCTTTCGGCCTTATTAAACAAAGGTAGCTATTAGTTTATCTACCTATCTAATTAGTAGATACTAGTAGTTCTATACGTTACTATACACCTACTCTTATAGTTCTAATAGCTCCCTTTAGTTGTAGTCTATAGAATTATTAACATAGACGATTAGATTATATAAGAGCAAACTAACTTAGAAGCTATCTAGAGGAATAGTAGTATTATCGAGAATGCCTTACGTCTATAGTCGAGAATATTAGAAGAGCTAGGAGATAATAGAGATAGCCGAGGAAGGTATACTCTAACTAGTAGTAATAGTAGCTATACTACTATATTACTTAAGGCTATTATAGCTTAGCTAGCTAATCTAGAGAATTCGGTCTAAGACTATAATTGTCTCTAGGACACTAGTATAACTCCGGCTAGTCCTCGTAGGACTACCGAGAGAATACCTATAGCTTCTCTAGTACTAGTTTCGATAGGTCTACCTACTATAAGTGTAAGAGGCTAGTATTAGAGCGGCACTTAGTAGCGGCTAGTGTCAACCGAGGTAGAAGCTAAAGTGCCAAGAGAGACTCTAATTTAGTTTAACCTATAGTTAAACTAAGCACTTATTTACTACTCTACTAATCTATAATCAAATTAGATAATTGTTGTCTTATTCTGTTACTATTAAGGAGTTCTATCGATTTAGCTATCTCTTAGTTTATTAGGCTAAGTATATATATAGTTATAATCTATCTAATTTAGGTAGATTAGGTAGTAATAAATCTCTTTCTCTCTCTATACTAAGTTAATAGTTATAAGCCCGGTATAACTACCCCTATATAAGTACTTTATTTAGTAGCTTCTCTACTTAGTTTATTAGTTCATTCTCTGTTATCTCGCTTTTCTAGTACTAGAATCTGTTAAGAACTGCCTTATCTATACCTATTAGATTTAGGTGTTAATAAAGGAATAAACAACTATAGACATTAACACCTTAATAGCTAGAACCTCTATTATCTTAGCTACAACAGCTAAATGGGCTAGCTAGCTATATATTATTAAGACAAGAGCTTCAAACACCAAAATCTAGTACCTTATTAACCCCTAGGAGATAGTTAAACTAGAAGAGCTCCCTAAGCCTTAGAGGCTAGATATAGCAAATACTAACTTCTTAGCACTCTTCTAGATCTATAAGGAGGAGCAAGCTTAGTATAACAAGTAGTACAAGGCCTTAGCTAATCTAATAAGCCTAATCTAGTTATCTATTGCTCCCTAAGTCCTTATAGTTATTTAGCTAGAGAGAGATTCTTATCTATAAGCTATCCTTAGAGCACTAAAGAATAGATTTATACTATCTAATACTACTATTTAGCTTAAGGTAGAAGCTCTATAGAAGAAGCAACTCTTAGGCCTAAGCCTATAGAATATAGACTATTAGTTATAGTAATAGGAAGAGGTTATAGATAAGGCTATAACCTATATATTACTAGAGGCTTAAGACTTAAAGCTATAAAGAGACTTCTTACTCTCTATCTTAAGGACTAAGCTAGCATTTGCTAATAAATATCTTATTAATCTAGATTTACTAACTCTACTAACACTACTCGAACTAATTACTAAGTTTAGATAGTTCTATAAGCTATATAAGCTATATAGTACTATAAAGGCTAGTAAGGGAGTAATAGTATTTCCTATAGCTACTAAGGATTCTTAATAAGAGAAGCCTAGTTCCTCTAGGGAGCCTAGATATATATACTAGAAGAGGTATAAGTAGAGCAAGTGTTACTATCTAAATAAGCACCTTAGGCTAAAGGGGTAGTTACTAAACTAATAGACTCTTAAGGAGGTTAAGTAAAGGCTTAATAATAAGGCCTTAAGAGATAAGGTTAATACTACTCTTACTAAGGAGGCTAACCTTTAGAAGGGGTTATCCCTACTAGTGCTAATTAATATAGCTATAACTATTAGATTACACTTAGTATTTATCTTAGCTACTAGCAACATCTCTAGCTTATAGATTCTCGATTCTAGAGTAACTAATTACATCTATAATTACACTATAAAGGATAGATATAAGGTTACTAGACTTATAGAGCTCTATAAGTAAATATACTATAGTAATACCTCTCTTACTATAGAGAGTTAGGGATTAATTACTATTATAGCTATCTATAAGAGACAGCTAGTAAGCATTTAGCTTATATAAGTAGCTTATGTACTATTAATAATAACTAATCTAGTTAGCCTTAGGAGATTCCTTAAGAGTAGAGTCTATTAGAACACTTAGACTATAGAGATTAACTATAAAGGAAAGGTGCTCTTCTTAGTTATCTCTAAGTATAACTAATATATGCTTAAGGATAACTCTAAAGCTCCTTATACTACTACTATTATAGTAGGAGATTATATAGATCTTCATTCTTTAGCCTTTACCTTAGTTATTACAAGGACTAACTAATCTTAGTATAAAGTTATAGAGTATCTAAGCATAGAATTAGTTAATTATCTTCTAACTAGCACAGTTAGTAGTGACCTAACTCTAACTAAATCTAGCTTAGTTTAGCTAATCTATCTTAGATTACTATATTAGACTTGTAAGCTATTAAATACTTAGTAGCTTATATTAAGGAGCTCTAACACTAAACTAGTAACTAATAAGCTCTTTAAAAGGACTATCTTTAACATTATTACTAATAGATTTACTAGCTATAATAAGGCTAGATACACTAGCCATTTTAGATATAGGTCTACTAACTATTAACTAGTAGCTAATTATGCTTATAGATATAATCTTAATAAGATTACTATTAAGATAATTATCTATATTAAGAGCAATCTTAGCTTTAAGATTAGATTTATTAGAAGTAACAATAAGTAAGTATTTAGCCTTAGATTTACTATCTTTCTAGATAGTAAGGGGATTTACTATAAGTAAAGTGCTCTATATATATAGGCCTAGAATAGCTATAGTAAAAGGCTAGAAGCTATACTATTAAGGAGATTAAGAGTAATGTCTATCTTTACTAATCTACTAAAGGAACTATACTCTAAGCTATATAGGATAGTAGCCTATCTTATAAATAGAACCCCTTTAAAGAAGCTAAACTAGAAGACTTCCTTTAAGTTAGTTTATAGTTACTCTCTATTAATCTCCTACCTTAGGCTAATTAGTTATAAGGCTTATACCTTAGATAACTATATAATAGCTAGAGATAAGCTTATACTAAGAGCTTATATAGGCTATCTAGTAGGCTATAACTCTACTAATATCTTTAGGATTTTTATACTCTCCACTAAGAAGGTAATTAGAACAAGGGATATCAGGTTTAATAAAACCTAATTCTACAAGCTAGAGGAGTAGCCTTAGCCTTAGCTAATTAGACTACTTGATCTACTAAGGCTTCTATAGGAGGTTAATAAGTATAAAGCTTAAGCTAAAGAGGTAACTATAGTTTAGAATCTAGGTTAGAATCTAGTTTAGAATCTAGGTTAGAATCTAGTTTAGAATCTAGGTTAGAATCTAGTTTAGAATCTAGTTTAGAATCTAGTTTAGAATCTAGTTTAGAATCTAGTTCAGAATCTAGTTTAGTAGCTAAACTAGACTCTAACTAAGAAGCTAGTTTAGTATCTAACTAAGGCTTTAAATTTAGTTTAGTAAGCCTTAATTCAGGAACTAAACAATTATAGTGTATTATTATAGTTAAAGGCTTAAGAAGATAACTCCTTACAATTAGCTTAATAAGCTCTATTACCTCTACTAGATAATTATAGTGTATTATTATAGTTACTAATCCTAGATCTAAGCCTAGCTTAAATTAAGGATATTACCTTACTAGAGCAATTCTATAATACTCTAGCTTCTCTACTATCTATAGCTATATAGCTATTACCTTTACTAGAGCGTTAAGCTAAGACTAATAAAGGTAATAGAGTAGAAGTTTAACCTAAAGGGGTGTCTAAAGTTTAGCCTAACTAGTAGTTAAGGAGAATTACTACTAGGTTAGCTAACCTATTACCTAAGTATATTATTACTATAAGGAGAATTAGGAAGCTAAGAAGGTAAGTATATATTACTACACTTACTTAGCCTTATAAAGCTCCTAGTTATTATTAAGCATTTAATGCTTATCTACTAATAAAGCTAATATAGCCTTAACTAGAGCTAAAGGACAATCTTCCTCCTCTACCTATAAACCTTAAGAAGCTTTAGGCTTATCCTTATAGGGAGTAATTCTAATAAGCTATAAGAGCTAAATTGCTTACCTTATACTCTAAGCACATATAGACTATTATACTAGCCTTATAAGCTTTAGGGAAGCTAGTTCTACTAACTTAGGTGTTTATATATAAAGTCAATAATAGAGGTAAGGTTATTAAGTATAAGGCTAGGCTTTATGTTAGAGATAACCTCTAATCTACAGAATCTAAGACTTATATAGCTACACTAGTAGCTAAGATCTTTAGAATGCTTATAGCTCTTCTTGCTTATAAGAACATAGAGGCTATTTAGATAGATATTATTAATGTCTATATTAATAGCTCTATTAATAAGACTACCTACTACACTATTCCTTCTAGATTTAAGCTTATTCTAGAAGAGCTTAAAAGGACTACTCTAGAATTATATTACCTAATACTATCCTCTTGCTTAATAAGGCTCTATATAGCCTTAAACAAGCTCTAGCTCTCTAGTATATAGAATTTACTACTACTCTAAAGAGCTTTAGATTTACTTAGGTCTCTAAGGCTCTATACCTTTAGCTAACTCCTAAAGTAATAATCTTCTTCTTTGTAGATAATATTACTCTTATATACCTTAATAAGTATAAGCACAAGGCTAATACTATTATTATAGCCCTCTATGCTAAGTATAAGATAAAGATACTTAGGAATCTTAGCTAGTTCCTTACTATATAGGTTATAAGGGATAGACTAGCTAAGAAGCTATAGCTAAGCTAAGTCTAGTATTTGTAGTAAATATATAGCAGATTTATTACTAAGCCTATAAGGCTAGTGTTATTACCTTTGCTAGTAGAGATGTTATAACTAAATAAAGGCCAAGTATTACTCTAAGAGATCTATCTATATTAGTAGAAGATAGAATCTATTAACTTTATAGTAGTTATTACTAGGCCTAATATAGCCTTTATAGTCTCTAGGCTATTAGAATATCTAACTAACCCTTTACTAACACACTAGAGGCTAGTAAATAGAGTAATCTAGTATCTCTATAAGACTAGAGATCTTACTCTTAGCTTTAATAGGTTACTACTACTACCTACCTTTAAAGCCTTATCTAATGCTAGCTTTAGAAGTTACTCTTTAAGGAAGAGCCTTTAGAGGTATCTATTTAAGCTGTTCTAAGGCTCTATAGATTAGAAGGCTACTAAGTAGCTAACTGTTACTACTTCTAGCACAGAAGCTAAGCTACTTACTCTTGTAGAGACTACTAAGTAAGCTATATAGTAGAGGAGGCTAATAGCCTCTATCTATCTACTAAATTATATCACTATTTAGTGTAATAACTAGTAGACTATTAGCCTTGTAACTAATCTAATTAAGAAGCTTAACACTCGTCTACGCTATGTAGATATCTATTATTACTAGCTAAGGCAAGAAGTTACTCTAGGTAGCTCTATCTCTATAAACTAGACTCCTTTAGTAGATACTCTAGCTAATAGACTTACTAAGTTACTACTACCTAGTAGATATAAAGTATTCCTATAGTAGCTCTCTCTCGAGCTTATAGTCTACTAATTAGTAATAATAAGCTTATAGCTATTTAGTAAAGAGGTATATTAACTAAGGTAGAAGCTAAAGTGCTAAGAGAGACTCTAATTTAGTTTAACCTATAGTTAAACTAAGCACTTATTTACTACTCTACTAATCTATAATTAAATTAGATAATTGTTGTCTTATTCTATTACTATTAAGGAGTTCTATCGATTTAGCTATCTCTTAGTTTATTAGGCTAAGTATATATATAGTTATAATCTACCTAATTTAGGTAAATTAGGTAGTAATAAATCTCTTTCTCTCTCTATACTAAGTTAATAGCTAGTCCCGCTCACGTAATGTACTAGCTTATTCTATGCCGCGCTTGTATATAGGCTTAAACAGTAATTAGTTCTACTACTAACGGACTATTCGATTAGATAGGCGTTCTCTATATTACGATATATATAGCTTTAATATAAGGCTTTAATAGTTCTAATTGCTCTACCTACGGTTATAATCTATTAGACTCTATAGATAACTAGCTTCCTATCGGTAAGGCGCTAGTGCCTTATATAGTCGAAGTTATAGATATAGACTCCATCGAGTAGACTTCTCTATAGAATAAGGAAACGCTTAAAGAGTATCTCTAGCGCCTATACGCCGAGCATAAGTACTTAGAGCTAGAACTCGAGGCTTAGAGCCTTAAGGAAGAGATTAAGTAATTATATTATATACGTAATATAGGATATACCTCTATAGAGTTTAGATATAGTATAAGCTATAGCTATACCTATATAAGAGACACGCTAAGTAAGGCTAGTACGTAGAGTATATATAGTAAAGGCGCTCCCTTTATAAGGCTATCCTCTAGATAACCTTAACTATAAGAACCTTATCTCTATTAGAGTAAAACTCTAAAGAAGATAAGATCCTTTTTAAAGAATCTCGAGGTTATCTTTACTCTAGCCTCTAAGGCTTATCCTATAGACTATTAGAAGGTACTATATAGTGTTATATTTCTTATAGGCGAGCTAGATAAGACCTAGTATTATCGCTACTACGTAGATAGCCTAAAAGGCTATATATAAAAGCAATTTCGTTAGTTCGTGTAGGATATAGTTAATAATCCTATTAATCGTAAGATATATATAACTCTTATATACGAGACTATATAGTAGCGAGAGAGCTAGTCTATCTAAGCTTTTGCCTCGGAACTCGCTACTATAGAGGAGCAATTAGTACTCTACTCTAAAGAGTAGAAAGTATACTACCTCCTTACTAAGTTATAGCCTATACTATATATAACTATTATTAAGTACTATACTATTCCGGCTACTTGCTAGAAGCTAGTATCCCTTAGCTCTTAAATTAAGTCTATAGATTATAGAGATACTAAGTGTGTCGCGTACGAAGATAACTTAGACCTTCTACGTAAGCGAGAGAGTTAAGGAGGCTCCTAGGAAGGCTATCGCTACTAACCTAGTAGCGGCTATGTATGCTAAGAGTATAACGTAGCTAACTTGTCTACTAAAAAGCAAGAGAGATAGAGTAGTTCCTTAGATATATAGAAGAAGAATACTAAGTGCTATAGATATAGTAAAATAAGGCATATTAAGCCGGAATACTACTCGAAGCACTTATAGCCTAATAACAATTCGCAGGCGGTATATAAGGTAGCTACTATAGACAAGACTAATAACTCTCCTAAGTTGGGAAACTTAAAGAGCTTAGCGAAAGAGTATAACTAAGCTCTCTATCTCTCTCTATTAACGCTTATCTATCTCTACTCTATAGCGGCGCTATTATAGCGCCTATAGAGCATAAGAACTATATATTCCTTATAGACAATTATATAGAAGTTAATTTAGTATCTTAGGTATTTACTCTTTGATATAATTTACTAAGGGTAAAGTATACTTAGTATTTAAGTATATCTTCTTTTATAGAGTAAGCCAGATTCTACTATAGCGCACACTAGCTACGCGTATATCTAGTAGACTCTTATAGTAACCTTAAGGAGATAATCGGCCTCTTCTACGCTATAGACTTAGGACTAGGCTCTCTAGTTATTTTAGAGCGTCTATAGTAAAGGAAGTAATATATAATTATAGATAGCGCTATAGACTATTAGTTATATAGCTACTTCTTATATATAGTTCGCATATGCGAACTAGAAGACTTTATAAAGGACCTTAAGAATAAGCTAAGGGTTTACGCTATAGTATAGACTCTATCTAAGAGGCGTACTCTTACTATAAGCGACCTAACTCTTTCGCTAGAGTTCGTAGAGTTCTCTAACGTCTTTACGTATAAGGATATTACTAATTTACTACGCCTCCTAGGTATAGAGTATATAATTAATCTAGAGCTAAGTAAAAAACTACTATTCTAGCCCTTATATAACCTTTTAGTTAAGGAGCTTATAGTACTTAAGAACTACCTTAAGACTACTTAATTAAATAGATAGATCTAGTACTCTATAAGCGAGATAGGTGCTTCTATCTTGTTTATGCCTAAGAAAGATAGTAGCCTACGCTTATATATAGATTATTAAGACTTAAACAAGATAACTATTAAGAATCGCTACCTACTTCTACTTATTAGCGAGACACTTAATTAACTCGGGCGAGCCTAGTAGTTCTCGAAGCTAGATCTAAAGGATATCTACTATCGTATCTCTATAAAGTATAGCGACAAGTAGAAGACTATATTCTATATATACTATAGCTATTTTAAATACCTAGTTATACCTTTTAGATTAACTAATGCCCTAGCTACTTTCTAAGCTTATATTAATAAGGCGCTAGGAGGACTAGTAGATACTATCTATATCGTCTACCTCGACGATATTCTTATCTATAGTAACTCGAGAGAGAACTATATATACTATATACGCGAGGTTCTTACGAGGCTATAGAAGTTTATATTATATACTAGCCTTAAGAAGTATAAATTCTTTACTAAGGAGATAGAATTCTTAAGCTATATTATCTCTACTGTAGGCGTCTTAATAGATCTAAGTAGGGTAGTTACAATTAAGAAGTAGCTAAGGCTAAAGAGCTATTATAAGGTATAGTAGTTTACTAGTTTTACGAACTTCTACTAGTACTTTATATAACATTACTCTAAGATTATTACTCTCCTCTCTAGCCTTCTAAAGAGTTTAGTAAAAGGCTATAAGTATAGCTCCTTCGTGTAGAGCGTAAGCAAATAGAAGGCGTTTAAGGATATATATAACACTTTTACCTACGTGCCGATTCTATACTATTACGACTCTATACTACTCCTATATATCGAAAGTAATATATCAAAGTTTGTAGTAGCTACTATTCTATTATAGCTATTCGATAGTGCTTAGTATCCTATTACCTTCTAGTTAAAGAAGATAATCTCTATAGAGTATAATTACGAGACTTATAACTAAGAGCTCTTAGTAATTATATATGTCTTTAAGTAGTAGTAATACTACCTCGAGGGTGCCTTATATATAATCTAGATACTTACTAACTATAATAACCTCTAAGGATTTATAAAGCTAAAATAGCTAAATAGCTAATAAGCTTACTAGGCTATCTTCCTTACTGCTTTTAACTTTATAATAAAGTACTAAGCTAGTATATAGAACCTAGCTAATACACCTTCGAGGCGCTCTAACTATATAGCTAAGAAGTAGAAGGTTTCTTACCTCCTACTAACTCTTTAGAATAAGCTAAGGGTATAGGATTAGTCTACTAATCCTAGAGAAACTACTCTACTACTTAGATATATATAAGTAATATACAAAGCTACTCTAGAGTAAGCCTAGGCCGCTTATATACTATATGTTAGTAAGTCTTCTTCTAAGAACTTCTAGAGACTTTCGTCTACTTAGTAAGTTATAGTTATAGTAACTATAAGGGAGAACCTCTTTAAAGATCCCTCTACTAACTTAGTATTAGTTATAGAACTACTATAAGAATAAGACCTCGAGACTATAAAGCTATATTCGTAAGTAGGAAGTAGTAGAGATAAGAGTAAAGCGTTATAGAATATCCGAAACGACCTTCTATTCTACTATAACTTACTTGTTATTCTAAATAATAGTACTTTAAAGACATAGGTACTATATATACACTATAATAGTAAATAGGCTAGTTACTTCGGTAAGAATAAGATACTTAAGCTTCTCTTACGAAAGTACTTCTAGGCAATAATAAGAAAGAACATTAATAACTATATCTAATTATACTAAGTTTACTAGAAGTATAAGGTACACTACTACTACCTCTATAGCGAGCTACGTATACTACTAATACTAGACTACCTATAGTAAGAAATTATAATAGATTTTATTACTAACCTACTACCGAGCAAGTAAGGTAGTAGTGTCTATAATACTATACTCGTAATTATAGACTAATATACTAAAATGTTACTATATATTTCTACTACTAAGAAGTATACGTCTATAAAGCTCGTAGAGATACTATATAACTATATAATTCGCTACTATAGTATACCTTATAGCATTATTAGTAATAGAGGATTAGTCTTTATAAGCTAGTTCTAGAGTAACTTCTGCTACGAGACGCGTATAAAGCATAGGCTAAGTATAGCCTTCTACCTATAGATAGATAGCTAGACTAAGTAGTAAAACTAGACATTAGAGTAATATCTCTGCTACTACTATACTAAGTTATAGAATAACTAGGCTAAGCGACTATCGTAGGTGAAGTTCGTAAGTAATAACAGCGTCTATACTATACTACGTATAAGCCTCTTCTAAATTATATATAGCTACTATCTAGAGTTAGAGGTATCTACTATTAAGTCTTAAGACGAGACTTTAGAAAGGAGAGTACTAGTAGCTATAGAGTTAACGTAACGCTTGCGAGATACATATGTAAAGCTAGTAAAGTAATAGAAAGGTACTTCTACTTACTAGGCTAAATACTATAATAAGAAGTATACGCTAAAGGTATATAGCGTAAGTAACTTAGTACTACTCTCGGCTAAGAACTTATAGCTACCTATACTAAAGAAGAAGATAGACTTATATTTCTTAGGGCTCTTCTATATACTCGATATAGTAGGTTTATAGGCGTATCGCTTAGCTCTACCTAGTTAGTATTATATCTATAATGTCTTTTATATATCCCTTCTTAAACTATAGAATAGTAGAGCTAGTAAGGAGCTAGAGAAGAGTATATCTCTTATAGACGAAGTAGATAAATAGATAGTTAAGGAAATCCTAGATAGAAGAACTACGAAGAGTAAGGTGTTCTACTTAGTAAAGTAGAAGAACTAGTCTATTAAGTTTAATAGCTAGGAACCTATAGAGAATTACATAAATACGAAGGAGCTAATTACCGTATATAAGTTATAGCCGATAGCGCCTAAGAAGAGTCGCCGGAAGTAAAGTTAATAGAGTATATAAATAGACAGACTATATAATATAAGAAGTTAGTTAAGAGGTAGACTTCTTGCCTAGAGTAATACATTTATAGAAGTGCTATACTTATACTATAAATGTAGATATTAACCTAAACGCTATTATCTATTATATTATATATAAGGCCTTCTTATAGGTATAGTACTAGTAATATATATCTAGCTTATATACGACTAGATATTATTCTCTTTCTCCTCTCTATTACTACTATCTTCGCCTACAAGTACTACACTAGCTATAAGCTATCTACTAGCTATAACGTAGTTAACCTTAGTAGTAGAGCTACTAGAGTTATATACTATCTAATTATATTAGCTATGTTTGTAACGTATAAGGAGTATAGTTAACTTACTTCCTTACTAATAGTAATTAAGCTATAAAGTCTACGCCTAATCTTTTATATCTCCTTAACCTTCTCCTACTCGAGTCTAAGACCTCTAAGTGTACTACCTATATCTCTTATGTAAGAGGTAGAAGTCTTACTAGTTACCTTATTCTTGTTAGTGTAGTATACCTTTAGTAATTTCTTAAACTCGATAACCTTAGGGAGTACCTTATAGGCTATAGCGTATATATACTTCTCGTTAGCGGCGATACTAGCTTCTATAGGGGAATTACTTACTACGACTATATCGAGAGTAGTTATATAGAAGTCGCGTAGGATAGATAGGAGCGAGTCGTATAAGTACTTACCTTTAATATAGTACTTACACTTATAGCGAAAGAAAACACTAAAGTTGCTACTAGTATAGATATAAGCTACTACGAGTTAGTTATGTCTCTTATATAGACTATAAGAGCTTACCCTTAGCGACGCTATTAGCGTACCTAGAATAAGTATTAGCCTCCTCTTTAGAAAGTAGAAGAGTTATAGAGTTAGCGCTAGTAGCTATAGCTCTAGTATTGCTAGCCTACCTTACGCTACACATGTTAGACACTAGAGGTCTAGAGTTAGATAATATAATAATCATAAGAGAAGTGCTTAATATAATAGAGATTAATAAAATATAGATATATTTTAGTATAGAAAAAGAAGAAAGTAAGGAGTAGTAACGAGATTATATATACTAACCTTTAGTGTACTATATCTTTATTATAGCCGCTAGCGTGAAGCACGCGTCTCCTATAGCACTACTAGGAATTCTAAGAAAAGTAATATTATTACTACTAATTAGCTTTAATACTATAGTAACTAGATAAATGCTCTATTAGACTTGAATTGTTAGAACTATAATAACCGAACCGCATGCGAGATATATGCGATATAATAGTAGAAATGCCTTAACTACGTTACTCCTCTATGCTACTATACAGCGTGCATCGTTAGCTAAGAGCTAAGGATAGCTCTCCTAGAGAAGAAGACAATTATAAGAGGCTAGTATTAGAGTAGTACTTAGTAGCGGCTAGTCTCGCTTACGTAATATACTAGCTTATTCTATACTACGCTTGCGCATAGGCTTAAACAGTAATTAGTTCTACTACTAACGGACTGTTCGGTTAGATAGGCGTTCTCTATATTGTAATATATGTAGCTTTAATATAAGACTTTAACACTTACGTAGAGCTTATTATATAAGTCTCTACCCTTAAGAACCTTACTAAGAGTAGTAACTATAAGCTATAGAAGTAGCGCGAAGCTTCTCTAGAAGCCTCTAGTAGCGACTATAGTAAGCATACTCGAAGTAAGGTAGGAGATAGGTAGAGAAGTAAGAGTAAGAGTAAGAGCAAAAGCTAGAGATATAGTAGTAGCTAGGGGGCTAATTAGAAGAGTAGTAGAGACACTTAGGACTTCTCTAAGGTCGAGTACTATAACTACTACAAGAAGAGTTACTACTTGTCGGCCTACTCTAAGAGGAGTAATACTAGCTAAAGTAGTAGTAAAGGAGATAATTAAGTCTAGAATATTAAGGTAGAAGGTAGTATACCTACACCTACTTAATATATAGCTAGACGCTAGAGAAGTCTATCTCGAAGCTATAGAGCTTCTATAGTGCTTCTAGTATAGGCCTATTAGAGCCTAGTGCTTAGCTCTAATAGTAAGGTCGAGGTTAAGGTACTACTAGATAACGTAGTAGACATTAATATTATCGATCTAGTATTTACTCTTTAGTACAATTTATAGAAGGTAGATATAGAGTACTCTTAGGTTAGAGACTTCTAGAGTAAAGAGGCTTACTATTATAGCGCCTACGAGGTTAATCTCTGCCTTATAGACGATACTAGAGTAATACGCAAGTTAAAAGGCGTATTCTATATATTAGAAATAAGCTTTTCTATTATTCTTAGCTAGCTATAGATATATAACTAGAGTATTATAATAGATAGTTATACTAACTAGTAGAGATATAGCTACGACATTACTAGCATTAGAGTAGTACGAGCTAAGGAGTTCTATAACCTCTTACTTATAGAGAACTAAGGATTTACTCTAGTAGTGTTAGATACAATACTAGGCGCTATAGTTCGGAAGGTAGCTAGTACCTCTATAGAGGTCCTACCTAATAGAGCAGCGAAGCTACTATTCTATATAGAAGACTACTATAATATCTTTATTATCGATTCTATATAGATATATACTACAGGAGATATATTATACTCTATTAATCTAACAGAAGGTAAAGAGTCTCTCTTTTGTCTTCTCTATAACCTCTTAGAGAAGAAACTTATAGTTCTCCGTAAGTATCTTAATAACGCACTAGCTAAGAGCTAGATCTATAGGTTAAAGAGTCTAGCTAGTATACTAATTCTATTTGTCCCTAAGAAAGATAGTAGTTTATAACTCTATATTAACTACTATAGCCTAAACGCTATTACTATTAAGAATTAGTACTCTTTACTCTTAATTAGTAAGACTCTTAATAGGCTAGATAGAGTAGCTATTTACTCTAAGCTTAATCTTAAAGATGTGTATTACTATATTAGGATTAAGGCTAGCGACGAGTAGAAGACTACTTTTTGTACTTATTATAGCTACTTTAAGTATATAGTAATACCCTTTAGACTAACTAACACTTCTACTATCTTCTAGATCTATATTAATTAAGCTCTTATAGAGCTAGTTAATGTCTTTTATGTAGTCTATTTAGATAATATTCTTATCTATAGTAACTCTATAGAGGAGCACGAGTAGTACCTTTAGCTAGTGCTAGAGAGGTTAAGGTAGTTCGTGCTATATACGAATCCGAAGAAGTATAACTTCTTCTAGAAGAAGGTCGAATTCCTAGGCTTCGTAGTAACTACTAAAGGAGTTATAATAGACCTCTAGAGAGTCTCTACTATTATAGATTAGTTTATACTAAATAGCTACTATAATGTTTAATAGTTTCTAGAGTTCGCTAACTTCTACTATTAGTTTATTAAGAACTATTTAAAGATTATAGAACTCTTAATAGCTCTATTTAAAGGATTATAGAAAGAGAAGTAATCGGCACTCTAGAAGTAGGCTAATCTAGAATAAGAGGTATTTAAAGCAATCTAGAAGGCCTTTATAGAAGCGCTAGTACTAAGGCACTATAACCTATCTAAGCTAATTAGAATAGAGACTAACGTGTCTAAGCTTACTCTTAGAGTAATTATCTCTTAGCTATTCCTAGTTAGAGAAACTAGTAAGTAGTACTCTATTACTTTCTAGTCTCGGAAGATACTACTTATAGAGTAGAACTACAAGACTTATAATTAGAAGCTTCTCTCTATTATAGAGGCATTTAAATAGTAGAGATACTACTACGAGAGTACTCTAGACTCTATCTAGGTAATCTCTAATTATAATAACCTAAGGTACTTTATAACGACTAAGTAATGCGAGATAGATTACAAGCTAGATTCAGTTGCTATCTAGGTCGTGTCAACCGAGGTATAGGCTAAGGGCGCCAAGAAGGACTCTAATTTAGTTTACCTAAGGCTAAACTAAGTACTCTTTAACAGCTTTACTAATTTATGATCAAATTAGGTAGTTCTTGTCTTAATCTATTACTATTAAGGAGTTCTATTGATTTAGTTATCTCTTAGTTTAACAGGTTAAGTATTTATATAGTTATAGTCTACTAACTTTTGGTAGGTTAGGTAGTAATTAATCCTTTTTCCTCCCTATACACAAGCTAACAGTTATAAGCCGGGTATAACTACCCCTACACAAGTAGTTTATTTAGTTACTTCTCTATCTTATTTATTAGTTTACTCTCTATTATCTCGCTTTTTAAGCATTAGAATCTGTTAAGTACTACCTTATCTATAACTATAGGATTTAGGTGTTAACAAAGAGATAAATAACTATAGATACTAACACCTTAATAGCTAGAATACCTATTATTCTTGCTATATTAGCTAAATGGGCTAGCTAGCTATATATTATCAAGACAAGAGCTTTAAACACTAAGATATAGGACCTTGTTAACCCTTAGAAGACTACTAAACTAGAGGAGCTCCCTAAGTCTTAAAGGCTAGAGGTAGCAAACACTAACTTCTTAGCACTCTTCTAGATATACAAGAAGGAACAAGCATAGTATAACAAGTAGCTTAAGGCCTTAGTAGATCTTATAAGCCTTATCTAGTTATTAATTACACTATAAGTCCTTACTATTATCTAGCTAGAAGGAGATTCTTATCTATAGGCTATCCTTAGAGCATTAAAGAACAGATTTGCTCTATCTAATATAGCTATTTAGCTTAAGGTTAAAGCTCTCTAGAGGAAGTAGCTATCTAGTCCTTCCTTATAGAATATAGATTACTAGCTTTAGTAATAGGAAGAGGTTATAGATAAGACTAGGAATTATAACCTTCTAGAGGCTTAAGGATTAAGGCCTTAGAGGAACTTCCTCTTATTAATCTTAAAGACTAAGCTAGCATTTGCTAATAAATATCTTATTAATCTAGATTTACTAACTCTACTAACTATACTTAAACTTATTACTAAGTTTAGATAGTTCTATAAGCTATATAAGCTATATACTACTACAAAGGCTAGTAAGGGAGCAATAGTATTCCCTATAGCTACTAAGAACTCTTATAAAGAGAAGCCTAGTTCCCCTAGGGAGCCTAAATGTATATACTAGAAGAGACATAGGTAGAGCAAGTGTTACTATCTAAATAAGTACCTTAGGCTAGAGGGATAGTTACTAAACTAATAGACCCTTAAAGAGGTTAAGTAAAGGCTAAATAATAAGGCCTTAAGGGATAAGGTTAAAGCTACCCTTATAAAGGAAGCTAACCTTTAGAAGGGGTTATCTCTACTAGTGCTAATTAATATAGCTATAACTATTAGATTATACTTAGTATTTATCTTAGCCACTAGTAACATCTTAAGCTTATAGATACTAGATTCTAGAGTAACTAATTATATCTGTAATTACACTATAAAGGACAGATATAAGGTTACTAGAATTATAGAACCTTATAAGAAGCTATTCTATAGTAACTCCTTACTTAAGATTAAGAGTTAGAGAACTATTAATATTATAGCTATCTATAAGAGACAGCTAGTAACTATCTATCTTACTCGTATAGCCTATGTGCTATTAATTATAACTAATCTAGTTAGCCTTAGGAGGTTTATTAATAGTGGAGTCTATTAGAACACTTAGACTATAGAGATTAGTTATAAAGAAAAAGTACTTTTCTTAGTTACACTAAAACACAACTAATACATGCTTAAGGATAACTCTAAGACTCCCCTATGTTACTACTATAGTATTAAGGGGTAATAAAGATCCTTACCTATTAGCATTTACCTTAGTTATTATAAGGACTAATTAATCTTAGTATAAAGTTATAGGCTACTTAAGTATAGAGTCTGTTAGTTACCTTCTAGCTGTTATAGTTAGTAGTAAACTAACTCTAACTAAGTCTAACTTAGCTTAACTAATCTATCTTAGGTCTCTATATTAGACTTATAAGCTATTAAATACTTAGCAGCTTATATTAAGGAGCTCTAATACTAAAATTGCTATAATAAAGCTCTTTAAGAGGACTACCTTTAACATTATTATTAACAGATTTACTAGCTTTAATAAGGCAAGATATATAAGTTACTTTACCTATAGGATAACTAACTATAATCTAGTTACTAGTTATGCTTATAGATATAAGCTTAATAAAATTGCTATTAAGATAATTATCTATATTAAGACTAATCTTAGCTTTAAGATTAGATTTATTAGGAGCGACAATAAGGGTACCTTTAGCCTTAGATTTACTATCTTCCTTAATAGTAAAGGCATTTAGCGTAAGCTATCTACTCTCTATACTCCTACATAGAATAGTTATAGTAAGAGGATTAGAGTAATACTATTAAGGAGAGTAAGAGCAATTACTATCTTTGCTAATCTCCTAAAGGAACTACACTCTAAACTATATAGATTAGTAGCCTATCTAATAAACAGAACACCTCTTAAGAAGCTTAACTAGAAGACTCTCTTTAAGCTAGTTTATAGATGCTCTCTATCTATGTTCTATCTTAGGCTACTTAGATATAAGGCCTATGCCTTAGATAAGTATATTATAAGTAGTAATAAGCTTACTCTAAGAACTTATATTAGATATCTAGTTAGCTATAACTTAACTAACATCTTTAGGATCTTTATACTAGCTTTAAAGAAGATCCTTAGAACAAGGAATATTAGATTTAATAAGACTTAGTTCTACAAGCTAGAAGAACAACTATAGCCTAGGCTAATTAGATTGCTTAATTTACTAAGACTTCTATAGGAGGTTAAAGAGTACAAAGCTTAAGCTAAAGAGATGTCTAAGGTATAACCTAAATAACAACATCTAGTTTAGGATCTAGTTTAGTATCTAGTTTAGTATCTAGTTTAGTATCTAGTTTAGAATCTAGTTTAGCTAACTAAGGGGCTAAATAATTATAGTCTCTTATTATAGCTAATACTAGATCTAAGCCTAGCTTAGATCTAGGAAGTTTAGCATGCTCTATTACCTCTACTAGATAATTATAGTGTATTATTACAGTTACTAACTCTAGATTTAAGCCTAGCTTAGATCTAGAAAGTAACATTACTAGAGTAATTCTTTAATACTCTAGCTTCTCTACCTTCTATAGTTACATAGCTATTACCTCTACTAGAGGCTAAGGCTAAGACTAATTATTACAGGACAGATGTTTAAGCTAAAGGGTTAGCTAAAGTTTAACATAAACAACCCCCTTAGAGAATTACTATAAGGTTAGCTAACCTACTCCCTAAGTATATCCTTACTATAAGGAGAACAAGGAAACTAAGGAGATAAGCATATATTACTACTCTAGCATAGCTAGAGATAGCCTATAGATATTATTAAGCATTTAATACTTACCTAGTAATAAGGCTAATTTAGCCTTAGTTAGAACTAAGAGACAATCTCTCTCTACTACCTACTAATATAAAGAAACTTAAGACTTATTCTTATAAGAAGCAATTCTAGTAGGCTATAAAGGCTAAATTACTTACTCTCTACAAGAAGCATATATAGACTATTATACTTACTACTTAAGTAACTAGTAAGCTAGTTCTATTAATATAGGTGTTTATATATAAAGTCAATAACAAAGAAGAGGTTATAAAGCATAAAGTAAAGCTCTATATAAGAGGTAACCTCTAATCTATAAAGTTAGAAACCTATATAGTAACTCTAGCTACTAAGGTCTTTAGAATGCTTATAGCTATTCTTGCTTATAAGGACATAGAGGCTATTTAGATAGATATTGTCAATGCCTATATTAATAGCTCTATTAATGAGATTATCTACTATATAATTCCCTCTAGATTTAAGCTTATCCTAGAGGAGCTAAGGAAGGACTATTCTAGTATTACTCTATTAGAGACTATTCTCTTACTTAATAAGGCTCTATATAGCCTTAAATAAGCTCTAGCTCTCTAGTATACAGAATTTACTACTACTCTAAGGAACCTTAGATTTACTTAGGCCTCTAAAGCTCTATATCTCTAGCTAACCCCTAAGGTAATAATCTTCTTCTTTGTAGATAACATTACTCTTATATATCTTAACAAGCACAAGCACAAGGCTAATGCTATTATTATAGCTCTCTATACTAAGTATAAGATAAAGATACTTAGGGATCTAAGCTAGTTTCTAGCTATCTAAGTCATAAGGAATAGAGTAACTAAGAGGCTATAGCTAAGCTAAGCCTAGTATATACAGTAGATATACACTAAGTTCATTACTAAACTAATAAGGCTAGTGTCGACACTATTACTAGTAGAGATGCTCTAGTCTAATAAAGGCTAAGCTTTACCTTAAGAGATCTACCTCTATTAATAGAAGGTAGAATCTATTAACTTTATAGCAGTTATTATAAGGCCTAATATAGCCTTTGCTGTCTCTAGATTATTAGAGTATCTAATAAACTCTTCACTAACATACTAGAGGCTAGCAAATAGAGTTATTTAGTATCTCTATAAGACTAGAGATCTAGCTCTCTACTTTAATAGTTTAATACTACTACTAATCTTCTAAGCTTTATTAGATACTAGCTTTAGAAGTTACTCTTTAAGGAAGAGCCTTTAGAGGTATCTATTTAAGATGTTCTAAGGCTCTATCGACTAGAAGGCTATAAAGTAGCTAACTATTACTACTTCTAGCACAGAAGCTAAGCTACTTGCTCTTACAGAAACTACTAAATAAGCTATGTAGTAGAGGAGGCTTATAGCCTCTATCTATCCTCTAAAGCATATTAGCATTTAGTGTAACAACTAGTAGACTATTAGCCTTATTACTAATCTAATAGAGAAGCTTAATACACGCCTTCGTTATGTTAATATCTATTATTACTAGCTAAGGCAAGAAGTTAGCTAAACTAGACCTATCTCTATAACATAGACTCTATTAGCTAATACACTAGCTAATAGCCTTACTAAGTTATTGCTACCTAGAAGGCATAAGGCCTTCTTATAACAGCTATTCCTTAAGTTAGTAATCTACTAACTAGCTATAATAGCCTTATAGCTATTTAGTGAAGGGGTATGTTAACCGAGGTATAGGCTAAGGGCGCTAAGAAGGACTCTAATTTAGTTTACCTAAGGCTAAACTAAGCACTCTTTAACAGCTTTACTAATTTATAATTAAATTAGGTAGTTCTTGTCTTAATCTGTTACTATTAAGGAGTTCTATTGATTTAGTTATCTCTTAGTTTAACAGGTTAAGTATTTATGTAGTTATAGTCTACTAACTTTTGGTAGGTTAGGTAGTAATTAATCCTTTTTCCTCCCTATACACAAGCTAACAGGTCGAAGAGGTTACGTGATCTCGGCTTGTAGCTCGGGCTTCTAGCTACTTCGCCCTTAATATCTCGCGTGCTTTGTAGACTAGCTTCTCTTCTTCTTTTCTAACTCTCGATATCTTAATAAATAGACGCAATTAACCTCTTATCTTACTAGTCGTAATTACTATATCGAGAGTTTAACTTACTACAATCGAGCAATAGAGCTATCGAATTATCTAGCTCTTCTACTACTTACGTAATCTATAATAACTACTACTTACGAAGAATTAAAGAATTAAAGAAGAAGCTATTATAACTATAGTTCCCGCGTACACTACTATAGATCCTCGCTGCTGCTGTGTAGGTTAATACTACGAATAAGAAGAAGGTAATAAGTCGAGTTATAGACGACTCTTAAAGGAAGTAGACTACTAGTGTTACGGTGTAGGTTGCTTCCTAGTATCGAGTGGGGATGTTCTGCTCTTGTTACTACTATCACGTTAAAGGCACTAGTCCATTACACTAGTAAAGCTATAATACTATATCTATTCCCTATAATGCTATCTCTAAGTACTAATGCTACTTTATAATAATAGCTACAGGTCACCTAACCTGCTTCTTAGCCTACAACAACTGTCCCCTTCCTACTAGTGTCTGTCCTAGACACGAACAACAACTACACTATGTATCCTCCGTGTTAGATGCTTACTTATCTAGATAGCCTTTCCTTAGAGACCTCGAACAAGACTACTCTTAACTACGTAGAAGACTACGAACTCCTTCTTAACGAGCTATATAACTATTACTATCACGCTAACGGAGACGACGTCTAGTCTTAACGACAGGCATAGTAGCGTAGTTAGTAGCCCCGTCCTTAGCCTCCTAGCGTTAACGCTGCTATATAACTAGCTCCTCCCTAGTTAAACCCTTATCCTTATTATCTAATAGCTTAATGTCCTCGTCGTCGTTATCTTCCTCCTTAGTAGTAGCTCTACTAGAAGAAGACCTCTGTTCCTGCCCTCTACCTATAACTATGTTAGACAAACCCGCTACTACAGGATCCGGATTATCTCAAGGAGTAGGCGTAAGTCTCTCCTCCTTATAATAGAAGAACAAATAAGCACTAGTAAAGTAGTCCTTCTTGTACTTCTTAACTTGCTTCTACGCCTTACGTATAGCATAGTTAATCTTGCAACGTATGTCGTTTATGCGGTCTATAGCATTATCTAGATTAGCACTAAGTAAGACACTAACTTCTTCGACGATAGTAGAGTTGTCCTAACGAGCACGTCTAACTAGAGCATTACCTATAGGACTGTTAATGCGAAGGTGTACTATAGCAGGGAAGGCAGCGTAGACAGTCCCGTACATGTTAGGCTTACTAGAAGGCGTTAACGGACTAGGCTTCTTCTATATATAGGCGTCGGCGAGCTATTAGTAGGTACTACCCTTAGACATCTCTAGAGTCTCGTAGTTAGCGTCGATACTATAGAACTAAGGAAGCATTATACGACGTACACTAGTAGCAGGACTAGTGGAACTATAAGGGGCATAAGGTATAGTAAGACGAACATTACTAGCCTCGTAGGGAAAACGCTCTTATCTAGCTCTATACTTCTTAGTATCTACCTCTATATAGTAGGCATTAGTGATGTTAATAACCGGAGCATTATTAAGAATCTTACGCTTCTTGAGGTCTTCGACCTATTCGGTAATATAATAGTACATTCTACGAATAATAAGAGTATAGTTAGTCTCTAGCTTATTATCGAGACTTATAGAACCTTAGACAGCGTTAATACTATACCCGGTAGCGAGACGACTAGGGTTAATGTCGATATAGCAGAACTAAGTATAATCTCTAGCACGAGTATACTTAGCATAGTAGAGGTATAAGATTAACTAGGTAAGACTATCGGGACGACTAGCTACGTAGGCGCGGTAGTACTAAGAGTCTATATATATAGCCTGTTAGCTAAGAGAATGAAATATGTTACATAACTAGCTAAGTTAAGCCTTATCGGCACGATGCCCGAAGTGATACTAATATATCTCTATCTCCTCTAGAAAGATATCTACGAGACTAACTCTATTCTTACTCTTCTCCTTAAACTACTATTTAAAGAGATTAAGCTTTATATTCCCGTTAGCAGTCTACTTATCGAAAAGTCTAGCCTTAAAGCTGTCTAGAATTACCTTCCTATACTTGTTATTAATGTAGCGCTCTATAGGCTTAGGCTTATACTTAAAGATACCCCGCTTAGTAGAGGCACAGGTATAACAATACTAGGCCTAGAGCTACGTAGTAGTTTCCCTATAAACTTCTAAAAGGCCGAGAGTGCCCTTCTAGAA
Organism: Elsinoe arachidis; assembly: GCA_013372555.1. Classification (NCBI taxonomy): domain Eukaryota; kingdom Fungi; phylum Ascomycota; class Dothideomycetes; order Myriangiales; family Elsinoaceae; genus Elsinoe; species Elsinoe arachidis. The sequence goes on along the minus strand of JAAPAX010000007.1, from coordinate 1,989,640 downwards.
CGTAGTATACTAGTAACGAATGCGCTAGGTAAGGACCTCTTACGAGAAGTTAGTAAGTAGGTAAAGGCGCTATACTAGTAAACAGGTGTAAATGTAGTAGACCTTAGCTCTTATAGCTAAGTTCTTCTATATCTAGATCTAAACTAAAGTAGCTAGCTTAGTATTAGAGGCTGCCTAGCAATTCTTAAACTCCTTCTTAACATCTAGAGAGACCCTAGTATAGGTGTAGACCTTCTCTTCTTCTAGGTTAATAGCACGACTCTTGCCTTTGTCTCTCGCAGGCGCTAAGACCGATTAGTCCGGGATAACCACAGCCGACCCTTTATAGTACCTGTTATTCTTATCCTTATCGTAGCGACGCCTCTTGCAAGGCGAGCTCCTATAAGGCTCTTCCTTAGCTTCTACCGTCGGAATAGCTATCTCCTTATAATTAGCCTACTCGAGCGCCTAGAGGCGATTATACTCGAAGCAGCAGAGAAGATTAGCAGGCTATAGCTCTACGTAGCAAGATTCTAGATCTAAGCCGGGCTTAGATATAGGATTATTAGGGTTTACCCGAGAGTTACCTCCTGTAGCGGCTAACGTAGTAGCGGCTAACCTATTAGCATTACTAACAGTTAGCCTATAGTTCTAAGTAGTAACGTTGTCCTTAGTAGCTTCTATAGAGGCTTCGGGCACCACCGACGATCTGGCCTCTATAATACAACTAACTTCGGTTAGTGTAATAGACTCCATAAGGAAACCAAGAGCATCTTAAGTGTAGTACTTAACCTAGCGACTAGAGCGATCTATAATTAGCTTAGGAGCTGTTAGATCTTTTGACTTTAGAGAGCTAGATGCTTAAATTTTGTTATAGACTTACTCGATGTCGGCGCTCTAGATCTTGTAGCTAGTAATACCTTTCGGAGTAGCAATGCGAGTAATAGCGGCGTAGTAGAATATGTTAATAGTATAGCGGAAAGTCTTACCTTTAGTACAGTAGTTAAACCTCTGCCTAGCTGTATTAGCGAGGCTATAGTACTAGTCGGCGTATAGAGGGAAGTTAGCAAGGTTAGAGATAGCTTTTAAGATAGCTGTTTTATATTCTAGTACTTTGTTCCTCCTATCTCTAACTCTCTTATAGGTGGCAAAAGCTTCCAGAAACGTACTCTCCTAACTAGCCTTATCTAAGGTAACTATATTCTCCTTACGGATTGCACTAATAATGTCGAATAGAGCGTTATTAAAAAGAGCCTATACTTAGGTATACACGTCTAGGGCGTAGTTAACGAAATCTATACGGAGATTAGAGTTATAGTAGCGTATATAGTCGAGAACTTCATTAACGTTATAAAAGAAGCAGCTACTATATCGGAAGAGTATATCTTAACTATTCTAGCTATTCGACATAGTAGCGACGGCAGCCGAGCTAGGACTAGCTATAGGCTACCTACTATCGTCCGCTATTGTCGTGAAAGTATTAGATAAACTTAGTCTACTAATGTAAAAGTTACATAGTATATTAGAATTTTACGCCGTAGCTATTAGCCGTTGTTGTCGATATAGAACAGCTTAAACGAGCTTAAAGAAAGCGCTCCGGTATAGAGTAGAAGAGGGTATATATCTATAAAAGTGTAGAAGGTATAATATAAAGGTAGGAGGTGTCGAAGGTAGTCGTTAATATAATATAAAATTTTTCTATAGCTATAGCAAGCGCACCCTTTATAGCAACTACTTGCAACTTACACTATATTTGTCTTATATTATATTTGCCTCGTCTACTGCACCTTCGCGCTTACTCTTAGAGGCAAGTTATACCTTATCTCTTTTACGCCTCTACTCTATTTCTTTATTCTATATGCTTTGCTACTCGAATCTCTCTATAACTAGTAAACTCCTTTTTATTATTCTTATTACTCGTTCTTTCCGAAAGCATATAAAGTAACTAAAATCGACTAAAAACAAAACATCTATATAAAGAAGTTAAACAAAGATAATCCTAAAGCAATTAGAACAAGGAAACCCTTTACTAATCTTAATAGACAGCCTTTGCTTTAATCTATCCTAACAGCTAGCGTGTACTTCTTATTAAGCGTATCCTTACTATTTACTGTCTATAGCTATAAAGGTCTCCTTAGGTTTCTTGTTTATATAGGGTAGAGAGCTAGTAAGCGTACTTCTCCTTAGGCGCCTTCTTCTTCTTCCTCTTCTCCTCTATAACTAATCTATAGCTACTACTAATCTAGATTAGAGGTTTACACTAGGAGTCGGCTAGATGGTAGTATATAAGTAGCGTGTTATATACTTGCGTATAGCAAATCTAGATTTAAGCTAGGCTTAGATATAGGAGCTTCTATTATTCTTCGCGACCTTATCTCTTCGTAGCATACCTCCCCTACTAATAAGTGTCTATCCTAGATACTAAAACTCTAAACTCTAAACAAAAGAGATCCCGATTACTCGTATTGCTCGTACTTATCCAGATCGAAGCTCTCTAGCTAATCGATCTTAATAACTAGTTAGCGTAATAACTGTCTAATAGTAGTAGCTTTAACTTGTCGTTTGTCTATAGACCGATAGAGCTTTAGCCGTCGTCGGACATATGTGCTAGGAAGCACGTGTCTATATAGCTTAGCTAGTTTATAACATCTAGAATTATAGACAGCAATAACTCTATATAGTCCGCGCTATCGATTACAGAGCTTGTCTTAATAAACCTTCTTAAGATGCATATTGTGTACTAGTACTACATCTCCGACCTTAAGCTGTTCCTACTAGATGTTATAGCTTATGTCCTATACGTCTTTATACTTCTCTCGCAATTGTAGAATCCTTACATAAGTCTCTTCTAGGTTATTATCTTATATCTAAAGCTATCGAGCGTATACAGCTATTAGGTCTTTATAAGTACGAATAGCTCTCTAGTCTTAGGTTTGCTAAGTGCAAATATCGAACTTAACTAGAAGAACTATATCTATCCTATATATTAAGGTAGCTAGCGTTTACTCTATAATTCAGTTCGTAGTTGTCCTTTCCGCCTAAAGGATAGCATATAGAAACTCTAACTAGCTACTATCGTTGTCGTTAGTGAGCTTAGTAAGACTATTTATAATGTTCGGGTAGCCTCTTTCTACCTTGTTAGATTACGGATTATAGAAAGAGGTAACGACGTAGTCGATGTCGAATTATACGTAGGTAGTATATATAGCTTCCTTAAACTCGGATTCTCTATCGAAGATAATTAAACCTATAGCGCTATACCTAGTAATAATGTCTTTAAACAGGAACTTTGCTATAGCCTTAGCGTTAGCTAAAGTTAGTCCTTATACCTCCGGCTAACTACTTATAGCTTCCCGTACAATAATAAGGTACTTCCTAGCTTGTAATACTAGTATATAAACGACATCGATGTACTACTTTATACAAAGGGCAGGAACGCCTAAAGTCTTAAGCTCTTTAGTTGTACGTTCTTAGGCTCTACGTTAACACTTATTATATATCTCTATATAGTACCGAATGTTAACGTATATCGATGGCTACTAGTACCTATTAGAGATCTTTTTCTATGTCGCCTCTTGCCCCTTATAACTACTATCGTCGTGTAATACACATATAACCTGTTCTTGTTAAGCACTATTATCTACGACATGCCTAAGAGGAGATCCTTTTCGTCCTTGTCGGAATAGGTACTTATCCTATACTAAGAAGTTTAAAGTATTACGCTTAAATTAAACAAACTTCTTAGTATTTAGTTCTAGTAGACGCCAAAGAGTAACTAGATAGGTAGCTAACGCTACTAACTCTTCTCCGTAGCTAGGCTCGAGTATATTATCTACTTACAAGGCGCGTACTCTAACCGGGAAGAACTTATCGTTAATTACATTATCGATGTCTACTTCGCGTACCTCCTCCTGATTATCTAATAGGAACCTTAGCTGCTGTAACAAACTATTAGCTACTATGTTTTTGCTTCCGGAAACATATCGAATATCGAACGTAAACAGACAAAGCTATGTAATCTACTACGCTATTACCGATCTAGGAAGGTTAGTAGTAGACCGATTAAGTTGTACTACTAGTGTATTAGCGTCTATTTCTACTACGAAGCTTACGCTATATAGATAGGACTATACCTTTTGTAAGGCCTTAAGCAACCTACGACATTCGCGCTTGCTAGAATCGTATTTGTGTTTAATATCTAACTATATACTAGATTCGAATCGAATAATGTATTATCTCTTAGGCTAGTTCTTGTCGACCTATATAAGAGCTACTCCCTATCCGGAAAGACTCGTATCTACCGCTAAAACAATCTCGCCTGCCCTATTCTTGTAGTTAATAGGCATTAACGCGAGAGGCGAAGTTAAGGTAGTCTTTAACTTATCTATAGCTTCTTAGGTATCTCTCTCCTAGAGAAAAGGAACGTCCGTGCGAAGCAGACAATATAGAGGCTTTACTACGATAGTAAAGTCTTTTACCTATAGCCTATAGTAGACATAGACCTCTAAGAAGGAACGGACTTTAGTACTGTTAGTATACACCGGCTACTTAAGGATCTTAACAATCTTAGTGTTATTGAGATATCGTTCTTAAGCATTATAAAGGAAACTAACAATGCTTAACCCGGCCTGTAAAAACTATAACTTAGCGCTAGAGATTATACATCTAGCACGCTCGATGTTAGCTAAGGTCTAATCTAAAGCTTAGATATGTTTAAGTATAAATCTCTAGATGCCTAGCTCTGTTTCTTCTCTACTATAATTAGTATATAGTCCTTTTACTCCGTTGTTATCTATAAATAGCTAAGCGTTATAAGGAATATAATCCCGGAGGATAGTGTTATTTATACGACAAAACTACACTACCGAATTAGTTACTCCTTAGAGAAGAGTTGTCTGCCGTACAAGGCTAAGAGGCGTTATAAAGGAGGTAATATCTCTACTTAGTCTAGCTAATATAACTTAGTCGTACCCGGAGAAATAGTTAATTAGTAACGCTACGTGTATACCTATAAAAGACTCTAAGAAATTGTCTACAGAAGGTAGAAGGTTTATATCCTATATAGTAACGGAGTTAATCTTTATAGCTGCGTTTACTATACGATACTAGCTACTTTGTTTCTTAGCGACTAAGAACTACGGATTACGATAAGGTACATAACTCGGCTCTAGAAGTCTATTATCTATCTATTCCTTAACTATGTCTACTACCTTGCCTCTTAGGAACTTAGGCACAGGAAAGCTAGGTTCCTACTATAGTATATGCGGGATTATTCGTATCTCTTAAGGTAGAGCAACTTTAGGTCGAACACGACCTATCTCTAAGAAGTTCTATACTAGCGCTACTTCTCGATTTAGCAGGACTTATATAAATAACTCTTTCTTCTATAGCTATATCTCGATCCTAATAACGAGCTACGCTTCTCTTTCTTCTATAAGTCTCGACCTAGTAGGAATAGTAGAGAACTTAGGTATAAGGTATTAGTAGAAAGGTATATTAACAAAGGAAAGAAGAGCCTCTCGCTTTAAGTAGCACTTACGCTAGTGTAGATCACTACTAGGTATAGAGCTATCCGTGTCGTGTATGTCTATAGGTCGAACCTTCTTGTCTTTCCGTTTATATAGCATCTCTACTTGTACCTTAGACACCTCTATATGTCTTCGAAGGCCGAGCTTAACTGCCGATAGCAGAGAGAACTAGTTATCCTTACGTAAGGTGCAGAACTCGAGGTTATAGCCTACTAGAGATAGGACAAACTAATAACGTAACCTAGCTAATCCCGTACTTCCCGATCTTAAGCCGGGCTTAAATTCGGCAAGGCTTACTACCTAACAAATCCTTCTATCTCCTAGATCTAAGCTAGGCTTAAATCCGGGTAATTCCGTAGAGCTACTTAACCTTAACTAATTATTTCTCTATCTTTCGGCTAAGGCTGTGTTTTTAGGACCTATCTATAGGTCGTATCTTAGATTATATAACACTAACTCCTTACATTTACTAACCTTAAACGCCTAAATAGAAACCCTATTAGAAACAGAAGACAAAGGAGACTTCTCTAGCTATATACATACGACGTCTAAGCCAGGAATGACGCTACTTACTTATTTAAAGCCTTCGACATCTAGGTTAGCTTACGGAACAATCGATTCTTAGGACCTTTAGACTTAGCGCCTTAAAAGATAATCTTGCGAGTTCTATTATTAGACTAGACAGTGCCCTACTAAGAGCTATTATCTATATTCTAAGACAAGAGATAGGCTTTGCGTTTATATAGGCGGCCAAGAATAATGTACTCTAACTTGTAATCTGTTAGTAGGAAATAGGTGTTAGTAGTAACTCCTCTAACGTTAATATAGATATTTATACACGCCCTAGAGAAGTAACCTATTCCCGTAGTACCTAGCATTTCGATACTAAGCTCTTGCACTAGCAACCTAAGTTCTATAGCTAGGTTCGTAGACATTAGGTTACATTCTACTCTACTGTCTAAAAGAGCCCGCACTAAACGTGTGTCGTGCCTAAGGCCGATAATAAGCTTTAGACTAGCTACTATTACTAGCTCTTCCGAGGATCCTTGTTAAATAGCTTCTTGCTTGTTATCTAAAGCTACTAGTTCCTCTAGTTGCTAGAGAAGGCTTACCTTAGCACGGGAGGGGCAGAACAACTCTAGAACTTTATTGCTAGGAAGGTCTAGATTGTCGAACCTCTAGTAGAGAATATAGGAGAGAGGTTAGGATATGCCGAGAAGAGTGCCTATACATAAGGTAATATTTAAGTCTAATAGAAATCTTATAGTATCCTAAGGATTAGTAGTTTACTAAAGGACCTTATCGAACCTCCGAGTCTTTAGTATCTTCTTTTAAGCAGAAACAGAATTATTCGATTAAGCCTCTATCTTAATATCTTAATCTCTCTTAGGCTCTATAGTAGTAGAGTAGCTCCTCTCTACGCTTACACCTATAGGCACGACTACCTCGGAAGGACCTACTATAGGTTAGTAGTTCCTAGCACGAAGAGACCTTATAACTCTATAAGATAGACGTTAAGCCCCGGGCTTCTAGACACTAGCAGTAGGCACTTTCGTCTTGCTAGTATAAGTAGAAGGAGATATCTGTTAGATAGCAGCTAAGATAGACACTTCTTAAGGGTTAGGGAACTCTTCTAATACGAAATTAGTACACTAGATCGAGTTATTAGCTTCTTTATCGGAGTTGTCTTCTATATAGGGATACTAATAGTCCAAGTTTTACACTAAGAGTTTGCCCCGAGTAATAAGACGTTACTCGATTTGTTCCTTCTAGGACTAGGTAGCTTCTTTATTACAACGAGCTAACTTTCCTACGGGGTTCTCCGGATTCTTAGCTAAGCTCTAGAACATACATAGACCTTGGAAATGGATTAAGCTATAATCTACTAGGTTAGTAATAGATAGGCAATTCCTATAGGAATGTCCCTCTACCTCACAAAACTAACAACTATAAGGGTTTACAGGTGCGGGTCTAACAGTAGCTCTAGACACAGGATATGCTCGAGAGGTCGTGTACTAGTTAGGCTAAGCGACGGGAATAGGTACTATAGGAGTAGACTTAACCTGTAATAGCTATACTAATAGCTTTTCGATACTACGAACCAACTCTTATATACTTATTCCAAGCACTGAACTCTCGTTAGGCTATATCGCTAGCAAGCTATTCGTCGCTAGCTAAGGGTCTACCGACATCTTCTTTATAGAAGCCTCACTTATAGACTAAACTTTAGAGGTACTCTAGAAAGACTTAAGACGTTATATCTCTAAAATCTTGTCTTCCGCTAGCCTCTAGATCTTGTCGAAATGCTTAAAGGTATCTAGACATTTAACATCTATACTACTCTTAGCACAAACATAGTTCCGGATGTAAGCTAGAAGGCCTTCTATAAACTAAATCCCTCTAGTGATTATATCTAACCTAGTCTCTCCGAGGGAGTCTATAGCTCTTCTAAATATACAACTATATTACATTATCTCTTAGTAAGATTAGCATAGAGTATCTCTTAGTCGTTCTAGGTAGGCGTAAGAAGTTATCTAGTAGGTTAAGTCTATCTCTTCGAAGCTAAGTCTTATCTCCTCCCTTAAGCTCTCCTAGTTACGTGTAGTCTATCTAGTATAGGACTTAATCTGTTCTCGAATACTTACTAAATAATACTAAGGAAGGCGTCGTATAGCAACACTCTTAGCTAGCTAATAGGTAGATATAAAGGTATTCTATTCTTCGAGAAACTCGGAGATATTAGAACTATTAAAGAAGAGTACTCTCTATTAACTAGCATTAGAAGCTAGCATAGTTACCTATACTATAAATAGATACACGGGGTGTATAATTACCGAAGATGCTAGTGTCTATTAAGGCAGTAGAGGCAAGGAAGACGATAATAAAGAAGCTACCTGTTTAGTCTTCTCCGTAACTAGAGTACTATAATCCTTCGTAGGCTTCTCTTTATTATTGTCGCTACTAGCTAAGGCAGGAGGGGGCGGATCTCGATATCTATTAAATAGAGTACTAGCTCCGAAATTGTCTATAGCTATAGTAGCTAGAAGGTTTATTCTCTAAGTTCTCTAGTTTCTCCCTTTTAGAAGTAATATCGTATATATAATATACTCTCCTATTAGGACAAGAAGCAACACTTATATTCTCCTTAGATGCTTAATAGTAGAGAACCCCTTATCTATATAACTCTTTATATAGCTCTAAGCCTTAGGGTATAGAGGCAAATCTCCATATCTCGGCTAATTATATAACTAGTGTAGCCTTACCTATAACTTGCGTAATGTTCTAGATTTAAGCTAGACTCGGATCTAGGAGCGGCGTTAATTGCGATTGTCTATAGTAAGTTTTTAGAGTCTTTCTCTTTGTAATCTGTTAGAGTCTTTATAATCCCTACGTCCTATAGTTCTAGAAGAAGCCTTTTAAGCGTTCTAGTGTACGTTAGTATACTAAAGATAGTGCCTCTCTTAATATCTCTATTGTATCCTCCTTATGCAAATATAATATTACACTACGAAAACGACTATAGATTATAAACGTGTATATCGTATATAAACCTATAAAACTCTACAGAAGCTAGAGCAACCTTTAACGTGTGTAACTAAAAATGAACAACACTTAATATGCCGTTAACTGCGAATTAGACGCCCTCTAGTAGAGATCACTAATGTTGTAGTATAGGTTACTTCCTAGTATCGAGTAGGGATATTCTACTCTTGTTACTACTATCACGTTAAAGGCACTAGTCCATTACACTAGTGAAGCTATAATACTATATCTATTCCCTATAATGCTATCTCTAAGTGCTAATGCTACTTCATGATAATAGCTGTAGGTTACCTAACCTACTTCTTAGCCTATAACACTAGCTAAATTTTTAATATCCTCTTTGTTATATGTTAACTTTTTATACTACGAATTACAACTAACCTTACCGAGTATAGCTCGATCTAACCCCGGCGACGACTGCTACTTAAGTAAGATAAACCTCTCTACTAACAACAATAACGAAGCTATCTAGTTAGCCTATTATAACCTCTTTATCCTATCCGACGCTAACCTCTAAAAGAAGCTCTAAGAGACAGATAGTATAAGTACTCTATATAAGGCCTTCGAGTTTATTAAGTCTACCTTTAACAAGTAAGTCGAAGTATATAACACTACTCGTTTCGATACTCTCGATCTATATAGCTAACTTAACACTACTTAAGCCGAGCTAGTTATAGCTAATAGCACTATAGATAACCTTACTATCTAAGCTATGCGCTACCTTGCCGAAGTTAGTAATCTTAGGTCTAAGCTAGTATAGCTAAGAGCTAAGATAGAGCGTGCTATACTAGCTTCTTTCGTGCGAGGCGCTACCTTATTAGAGAAGATACTAGACTCTACTATGTTTAGTAGCGGCACTCTAGAGTAGTTCGAGGTTTTTAAATATTAGATAAAGAATAAGATATACACTAACGCCGACCGCTATCTAACTAAGGTAACTCGATTCGTATACCTCTACTCTCGCCTCTCTAGAGAAGCTTATATCCTTATTATAGACTCTGCTAGAGACGATACTCTCGACATTAGTACTAGCCTAGCTCTATTAGCCTAGCGCTTCGAGAATTCTAACTATAAAGCTACCGCGCGCGCTTAGTTCGCTAGTCTCTTCTAGTGTAATACCTCTTTTAACTTCTTTATTAGCGAGTTTAATAAGTATACTCTTTACGCTAAGATCGCTAACGACAAGTAGCTCTACTAGTTATACTAGAAGATCTCTAGTGAATTACGTGCTACCCTTGTTAACTTCGATACTAATAACCTTACTATCTTTATTACTAAGGCTTACGCTACTAATTATAATATCTAATAGAGTAACCTTATTACTAAGCGCACTTAGGCTCTGCGCTCTATACTAGCTATAAGCTACACCGCTAGCACTCTTACTTACGCTCCTTACTCTACCTCTACTCTCGCTACCTCTCCTGCTACCTTCTACTCTATAGCCGGAAGTACTCCGTAGCCTTTCTACTCTCCTTAGCCTCTTACCTGTTACGCTTGCGAAAAGCCGAGTTATATCTCTACTAAGTACATAGCTAGCGCTATAGAGAAGGCTACTTACGCCGCTACTCGCCTCTCTTGTATAGTTAGTACTATAGAGGCCGCCGAGATCTAATAGCTCTAGGACTATCTAGCTAAGTTAAACAGCTATATTAACACTAACTCGGCTTACGACATGGATCTAGTTTAGCCTTAGTTCGACCCCGAGATAGATTACAAGTTAGCTAACCTATCTAGCTAGGGAAATAACTAGCTAGAGAACGAGTTCTATCCTCTAGTAGAAGAAGAGTAATTCGAGATAGATCCGGAGTTATACAGTTGCTAAATAGCGTTATTAGCTACTATATCCCTGCTATTATAACTCCTATTACTATCTATGACCTATATAATCGCGACTATACTATTACTCTTTAAGCCTTTATCGATACTAGCGCGCTTATTAGCGCCGTAGCTAACTATAAGGTTCTTAACAAGCTTAAAGGTTTCGGCTACTCTATAGTATTACCTAACTCTATTTAGCTTAACGTATATAACAGTGTCCCTATAGAGCAAGTTATCTATAATATCCCCCTTACTACTACTGTCTCTAGCAAGCTTAATAGTCTTATAACCTTCTAGATTATAGATATTAGCTATTTCGACATTATCCTTAGCCTCGGTTAGCTTAAGACTAATAGGGCTAATATCGACTACGAGCTTAGCTAGGTTACCTACAAAGAAGAGTCCTTACTAACTGTCGTTAAGTAGTAGCTCCCGTAGCTAATTAGAAGGCTAGGTTCTAGATCTAAGCCCGGCTCGGATCTAGAAACTAATCTAGTTTAGATCTAGTTTAGCTATAGTTTAGCTCGTGAACTAAAATCTAGTTTAGCTACTAAGTTAGAACCTATTAGTCTATCTTAGCTACTAGCTCTTAGGTCGAATTTCAAGCCGGATTAGAAGGAGTTTAGGCTAATCTCTTATAGCTCTCCGTTAATAAACAAGTTCTCTTACGTACCTGCCTACATAAGTAACATAAACGACTATACGATAGTCTTTATTAGTGCTATAGCCTTTGTATCTTAAGCTAGACACTATAGCTATAAGGTATTTACTATCTCTATAAAGAATATCGAAGATTACTACTGCTTGGCCTCTAAGCTAGAACTAGACTCTATAGAGGTTCTACTACTAGAGCTACGTAAGTTTATAAACGTTTTCTCTAAGGAGTAATCTAATACCTTACTATTATACCGGCTAGAGTTCGATAACTGTATTACTCTTAAGGATAGCGCTAAGCTACTACGTACCGAGCCTCTATGTTGCTTATTACTAGAAGAGCTTAATATAGTAGAGTAGTTTATTCGCGAACACCTCGATAAGAGTTTTATTACCCCGAGCTCGGCGAGCTACTTATTACCTATCCTCTTCGTCTATAAGTCTAATAGAGAACTCCGTCTTTATGTCGATTACTATAGCTTAAACGAGGTTACTAAGTGTAACGTCTATTCTCTACTACTTATCGAAGAAACGCTTTACTACATTAGTAAGGCTAAGTAGTTTAGTAAGATTAATATCTACTAGGCCTTCTATCGCCTTCGTAATTCTGTTAACTATAAAGATCTTATTACATTCTCTACACGAATAGGTAACTTTAAGTAGCTAGTGATACTATTTAGCCTTACTAACGCCTTAGCTATATAGTAGAGGTTTATAAATTATAGCTTCGTCGATATATTAGAATACTTTATATTAATTTATCTTAATAACATTCTTATCTACACCGATAGCACCTGTCGCGAGCATGCCGAGTATATAAAGCTAGTACTCTAGTGTCTCTACGAGCTTAGCCTTAATGCCGATATTAAGAAGAGCGAGTTCTACTTAACAGAAGTAAAGTATCTCGGTATTATCGTTAGCTAAGATAGAATCTATATAGACCCTAAGAAGGTAGAAGCTATTAGAGCTTAGAAGTAGCTAGCTCCTAGTAATACTACTTAGGTTAGAAGCTTTATTAGCTTCTATAGCTATTACTACTGTTTTATTAAGGGATTTAGCACTATTGCTAAGCTACTAAATAATCTACTTAAGAAGGATATAGCCCTATAGAATAACAAGTGCATAGTAGTCTTTAATCGCATAAAGCATACTATTACTAGCGTACTAGTCCTTGTACACTTCGACTAGACTAAGTAAATTGTGCTTAAGACCGACGCTTCCGATACTACTATCGCTAGCGTCTTATTATAGTATAATAAGTCCGACGTGCTCTGCTCTATTACTTTCTTTAGTAAATCTATAAGCAAGGCTAAACATAATTACACTATCTATAACAAGGAGCTTCTAGTAATTATTTAAGCCTTCGAGAAGTAGGCCTCTAAGCTAATAAGCACTTAGCCTAATAAAACTATCTAAGTCCTTACTAATTATTAGTCGCTAATGTACTTTATAAGAACTTAAAAGTTATTACGTTATTAGGCTAGATAGGCCCTCTACCTCGTATAGTTTAACTTTAAGATTATATATAGGCCTAGAGCAGCTAATAGCAAAGCTAACGCTCTTACTAGGAGGAATAGAGACGTACTATGCTCTAAAGAAGACCCTAACCTCCGTTAGACGTTACTACTATTGAAGGTGCTCGATTAGTAGATTATCGACGAACTAGATCTAGGTCATATCCGACCTAGATTAGCTACTTAAGCTAAACTAAGGTCGAATGAATCTAGTTTAGCTACCGAACTAAAATCTAGTTCGTAATCTAGTCTACTATCTAGCTTACTATCTATCTTAGCTACTAAGCTAGATATCTATATAGTACCTATTTTAGCCTTAGAGAACGAGCAATCCTTGCTTCTTTTCGATAAGGTAGCTAAAGCTAACCTATATAACGGCAAATTCGAGTCTATATGTAGCATTTACTACATAACTAGTGCCTTCTCTAAATAGAAGTAGCTACTATAGACAGACGTTAAGATTAATAAGAGTATACTATAGGTTACTAGCTAACTATTTATACTAGAATCGATAGTCACGGAGGTAATCTAATAAGTGCATAGCTTAAAGGACTATACTTACGCTAGTGCTACGAAGACAGCTACTATAATTAAGACTATCTTTTATATTCTCTAGTGTAATAGCCTCGTTAAGAGGTTCGTTACTAATTACTATAACTATAAGCGCTCTAAGGCTCGTTACGGCCTACCTACTAGACTCTTATCTCTACTCCTAATACCTAAGAGACCTTAGTAGCACATTATAATAGACTTCGTTACTAGCTTACTACTTGTCGATAGCTATAACACTATACTCTACGTAGTTAACTACCTATCTAAGGAGTACTACCTTATTCTCTATTTCTCTAGAGACGAAGACACCTTAGCCTTTAAAACTGCTAAGCTACTATTCCTATATATGTAGAAGCTATATAGTCTACCTAATACTATTACCTCTAACTATAGTCCTTAATTCGTAAGCGATATATAGAAGAGACTTTATTAGATCCTAAAGATCACGTCTAAGCTATCTACGGCTATATACCTATAGATAGATAGATAGTCGGAAGTAGCTAACTACGATTTTAAGCGAGTTATTCGTACGTATACTACCTAGTACAACAATTAGCTACTAATTCTTCCTATAGCCGAGTTCTCTACTAACATTAACCCCTCGGAGAGTACTAAACTATCGCTATTCGAAGTTATAAGAGAGTATAACCTATAAATAAGCTTTTAGCCTCTAGCTAAACTAGAGTCGACAAGAGCTAAACTAAATAAGGCTACTATCCGAGCACTAGCTAAGCAAATAGAGAATAGCTATAAGATCGCTAGAGCGAACCTAGTAAGAGCTTAATTACGTATAGTAGAGTAAGCTAATAGGAAGTAACTACCTATAGAGTTCGAAGTTAGCGACTAAATATAGTTATTAACGAAGAACCTTCGCTTCTATAGTAACTCTAAGCTACTACTAAAAAGAGTTAGTCTATATAAGATCCTTAAGAAGCGCTCGGCGCTATTATATAAGCTCGAGCTACTAACTACTCTATAACAGATTTACTCTATGTTTTACGCTAACCTCCTTACTAAGTACCCCGATAACTCTCTACTAGGCTAGGCCTTTAAGGAGCCTTCTCCTATAGAAGTTAAAGATAAGGAGGAGTACGAGATTAACGATGTTATCGACGTAAAGAAGCTACGAAATAGACTAGTTACTTATGTAAGCTAGAAGAGCTATCTAGAGGACCTAATATAGTATCTAATTAATAACCTTAAAGAAGTAGCTAACGTACTATATAATTACCTAGACTTCTACATAGATAAGCCTTATCTAAGCTAGATTAACTAACCTATAATGTAAGTGTTTAAGAGCAAACGCGCTTAAGAGAGAGAGTAGTAATACGAGATAGATTATAAGCTAGATTTAGTTACTATCTAGGTCGAAGAGGTCACGTAATCTTAGCTTATAGCCCGGGCTTCTAGCTACTCTACTCTCGATATCTCGCATGCTTTGTAGACTAGCTTCTCTTCTTCTTTTCTAACTCTCGATATCTTAATAAATAGACACAATTAACCTCTTATCTTGCTAGTCGTAATTACTAAGTAACTAAATAGCTATTAGGCCTACTAGGCTATATATCTATAGGTTTTTAATTTTGTAATTAAGTACTATATAGGCTTAAAGAACCTAGCGAATACTAATACGAGATAGATTACGAAATAGATTTAGTTAGATTCTAGGTCGAAGCTATTACGTAACCTCGGTATCGTAGCCTAGGCTTCTAGCTACTCTACTCTCGATATTACGTATGCTTTATAGACTAGCTTTTCTCTTCTTCTTCTAACTCTCGATATCTTAATAAATAGATATAATTAACCTTATATCTTGCTAGTTGTAATTACTATATCGAGAGTTCGAACCTACTATAATCGAGCGATAGAGCTATCGAATTATCTAGTTCTCCTACTACTTATATAACCCCTAATAACTACTACTTATAAAGAATCGAAGAATCGAAGAAGCTATTATAACTATAGTTCCCGCGTATACTATAATAGATCCTCGCTACTACTATATAGGTTAATACTGCAAATAAGAAGAAGGTAATAAGTTAAGTTATAGATAACTCTTAAAGGAAGTAGGCTACTAGCTAAATTTTTAATATCCCCTTTGTTACGTATTAACTTTTATACTACGATTTATAACTAACCTTACTAAATATAGCTTACTCTAACTACAGCAACAGCGACGACTATTGCGTAAGTAAGATCTCTTAATTCTCTACTAACGACAATAACGAGCTAGTCTAGTTGCCTTACTATAACCTCTTCCTCCTTAGTAATACTAACCTTAAGAAGAGGCTCTAAGAGGCGAATAGTATAACTACCCTACGCGAGGCCTTCGCCTTTGTTAAATCTACCTACGACGAATAGGTTACTTTACGTAATTCCGCTCGTACCGATACTCTCGATCTATATAACTAGCTCGATACTACTTAGTTCTAGTTAAACGCCGCTTAGTCCGAGTTAGATATAGTTTAGTCTAAGTTAGATATAGCCTATAACACTACGGATAGCCTTATAACCTAAGCTGCCTGCTACGTTACTAACATTAGTAAGCTTAGAGCCGAGCTAGCCTAGCTAAGAGCTAAGATAGAACGCGCTATACTAGCCCCCTCTACTCGAGGCTCTACTCTATTAGAGAAGATACTAGACTCTACTATGTTTAGTAGCGGTACTCTAGAGCAGTTCGAAGTCTTTAAGCATTAGATAAAGAATAAGATATACGCTAATATAGACTACTATCTAAGCAAGGTAGCTTAGTTTATATACCTCTACTCCCGCCTTGCTAGAGAAGCTTATACCCTCGTTATAGACTCCGCTAGCAATAACGTTATCGATGTTAACGCTAGACTTACTCTCTTAGTCTAGCGCTTCGAGGACCCTAACTGTAAAGCTACTACGCGCGCTTAGTTCGCTAGCCTCTTCTAGTGTAATAGTTTATTTAACTTCTTTATTAGCGAGTTTAACAAGTATGCTCTTTACGCTAAGATCGCTAATAATAAGTAGCTCTACTAGTTACGTTAGAAGATCTCTAGTAAGCTACGTACTACCCTTGTTAACTTTAACACTAACGACCTTACTACCTTTATCGCTAAGGCTTACGCTACTAATTGTAATATCTAATAGAGTAACCTTATTACTAAGCGTACTTAGGCTCTATGTTCTATACCGGCTATAAGCTACGCCGCTAGCGCTCTAACTTGTACTTCTTATTCTATCTCTACTCTAGCTACTTCTTCTACTACCTTCTACTCTATAGCCGGAGGTGCTCTATAGCCTTTCTAACCTCCTTAGTCGCTTACCTATTTCGCATGCAATAAGCCTAGCTATATTATACCTAAGTATATAGCTAGTACTTCCGAGAAGGCCGCTTATACTACTATATGTCCCTCTTGTACTATTAGCGCTATAGAGGAGATATAGTAGCTATAGAACTACTTAGCCGAGTTAGGTAGCTAAGTTAATACTAGCTCGGCTTACGATATAGATCTAGTTTAGCCTTAGTTTAACCCCGATATAGATTATAAGTTAGCTAACCTATCTAGCTAGGGAAACAACTAGCTAGGGAACGAGTCCTATCCTCTAGTAGAAGAAGAGTAATTCGAGATAGATCCGAAGGAGTATAGTTACTAAATAGCGTTATTAGCTACTATATACCTACTATTATAACTTCTATAACTATTTACGACCTATATAACCGCAACTATACTATTACTCTCTAAGTCTTTATCGATACTAGCGCGCTTATTAGCGCCGTAGCTAACTATAAGGTTCTTAACAAGCTTAAGGGTTTCGGTTGTCCTATAGCTTTAGCTAACTCTATTTAGCTTAATATATACAATAGTGTTCCGATAGAGCAAGTCACTTATAATATCCCCCTTACTACTACTATCTCTAGTAAGCTTAATAGTCTTACTACCTTCTATATTATAGATATCGGCCGTTTCGACATTATCCTTAGCCTCGGTTAGCTTAAGACTAATAGGGCTAATATCGACTATAAGTATAGCTAAGTCACCTACAAAGAAGAGTTCTTACTAACCGTCGTTAAGTAGTAGCTACCGTAGCTAATTAGAGAGCTAGGTTCTAGATCTAAGCCCGGCTCGGATCTAGGAGCTTGTCTAGTTTAGTACTAGTTCGGCTATAGTTTAGCTCGTGAACTAGATTCTAGTTCGGCTACTAAGATAGAACCTGTTAGTCTATATTAGTCGCTAGCTCTTAGGTTAAACCTTAAGCTAGATTAGAAGGAGTTTAGGCTAATCTCCTATAGCTCTTAGCTAATGTATAAGTTCTCTTACGTACCTGCCTACGTAAGTAATGTAAACGACTATATAATAGCCTTTATTAGCGCTATAGCCTTCGTATCTTAAGCTAGACACTATAGCTACGAGGTATTTGCTATCTCTATAAAGGATATCGAAGATTACTACTGCTTAGCCTCTAAGCTAGAACTAGATCCTATAGAAGTTCTACTACTAGAGCTATATAAATTCGCTAATGTCTTCTCTAAGGAGTAATCTAACACTCTACTAATGCACTAGCTAGAGTTTAATAACTGTATTACTCTAAAGGACAGCGCTAAGCTACTACGTACTAAACCCCTTTACTACTTGTTACTAGAGAAGCTTAATATAGTAGAATAGTTCATTCGTAAGCACCTCGATAAGAGCTTTATTACCCCGAGCTTCGCGAGCTACTTATTACTAATCCTCTTCGTCTGCAAGTCTAATAGAGAGCTTCGCCTCTATATCGATTACTATAGCCTAAACGAGGTTACTAAGCGCGACGTCTACTTATTACTACTTATCGAAGAAACGCTTTACTACGTTAGTAAGGCTAAGTAGTTTAGTAAGATTAATATTCGTTAGGCCTTCTACTATCTCTGTAATTCTATTAACTATAAAGACCTTACTATGTTCTCTATACGAATAGGTAACTTTAAGTAGCTAGTAATGCTCTTTGGCCTTACTAATACCCTAGCTATATAGTAAAGGTTTATAAATTACAACTTCGTCGACATATTAGAACGCTTTATGTCGATCTATCTTAATAATATTCTTATCTATACAGATAGTACTTGCTAGGAGCACGCCGAACACATTAAGCTAGTACTCTAGCGCCTCCGCGAGCTTAGCCTTAATACCGACATTAAGAAGAGCAAGTTCTACCTAACGGAAGTAAAGTATCTTAGTATTATTATTAGCTAGGATAGAATCTAGTTAGACTCTAAGAAGGTAGAAGTAGTTAAAGCTTAGAAGTAGCTAGCCTCTAGTAATACAACTTAGGTAAGAAGTTTTATTAGCTTCTATAGCTATTACTACTACTTTATTAAGGAATTTAGTACTATCGCTAAGCTACTAAATAATCTACTTTAGAAGGATACTACTCTATAGAACAATAAGTGCACGGCTGCCTTTAATTGTATAAAGTATACTATTACTAGTGTACTAGTCCTTATACACTTTAACTACACAAAGTAGATTATACTTGAAACCGACACTTCCGACACTACTACCGCTAGCGTTCTATTATAGTATAACAACTCCGATGTGCTTCGCTCTATTACCTTCTTTAGTAAATCTATAAGCAAGGCTAAACACAATTACGCTATCTACAACAAGGAGCTCTTAGCTATAGTCTAGGCCTTCGAGGAGTAAGTCTCTAAGCTTATAACTACTTAACCTTATATAACTATCTAAGTTCTTACCGATTACTAGTCGCTAATGTACTTTATAAGGATCTAGAAGCTATTACGCTATTAAGCTAGATAGGCTCTATATCTTATATAGTTTAACTTTAAGATTATATATAGGCCTAGAGTAGCTAATAGCAAAGCTAATGCTCTTACTAGAAGGAATAGAGACGTACTATGCTCTAAAGAAGACTCTAACCTCCGCTAAATACTTCTACTAGTAAAGGTGCTCGATTAGCGAATTATAGACGAGCTAGATCTAGGCCGAATTCGACCTAGATTAGCTACTTAGGCCGAACTAAGACTAAAAGAGTCTAGTTTAGCTACCGAACTAGAGTCTAGTTCGCGATCTAGTTCACGATCTAGTTTAGCACCTAGTTTAGTACCTATTTCACGACCTAATTCCTCTATCTTAGCTGCCGAGCTAGACACCTATATAGCACCTATTTTAGCCTTAGGGACTAAGCAAAACTTACTCCTATTCGACAAGGTAGCTAAAGCTAATCTACGAGACTCTAAATACAAGTCTATATACGGTATTTACTATATAACTAGTGCCTTCCCTAAATAGAAGTAGCTCCCGTAGATAGACGTTAAGATCGACAAGAGTATACTATAGGTTACTAGTCGACTATTTGTGCTAGAATCGATAGCTACTAAGGTAATCTAATGAGTGCACATGTTAAAGAACTATACCTACGCTAGTACTACGAAAATAGCTACTATAATTAAGACTATCTTCTATATTCCTAGATACGATAGTAACGTTAAAAGGTTCGTTACTAATTGCTATAACTATAAACACTTAAAAGCTCGTTATAGTCTACTAGCTAGCCTCCTTTCTCTACTCCTAATCCCTAAGAGGCTATAGTAGTACATTACTATAGATTTCGTTACTAGTCTACCGCTTGTCGATAGCTATAACGCTATTCTCTACGTAGTTAACTACCTATCTAAGAAGCGCTATCTTATCTCGTGCTTCTCTAGAGACGAAGGAACCTTAGCCTATAAGACTACTAAGCTACTATTCGTGTATATATAGAAGCTTTATAGACTACCTAATACTATTACGTTAGACCGAGAGCCTTAATTCGTTAGTGACGTATAGAAACGACTCTACCAAATTCTAATAATTAAGTCTAAGCTATCTACTGCCGCGTATCTATAGATAGACAGCTAGTTAGAAGTCTCTAACTACGATTTCGAGCAAGTTATCTATACTTATATCTATTAGTACTCTAATTAGCTACTTATCCTCTCTATAGCCGAATTCTTCGCTAACGTTAACCCCTTAGAGAGCACTAAGCTATTGCTATTCTAAGTAATAAAAGAATATAACTCGAGATTAAGTTTCTAACCTTCTTTAGAGCCTACCTTAACTCGAGCTAAACTAAACAAGATAGCTATCTAAGCACTAGCTAAGCAAATAGAAGACATCTATAATATTACTAAAGCTAATCTTGTAAAAGCTTAATTATATATAGTAGAGTAAGCTAACAAACGATAACTCTCTATAGAGTTCGAAGTAGATAATAACGTATAGCTATCTACTAAGAATCTCCGCCTCTAAGGCAATCTAAAGCTTCTACTAAAGAGAGTTAGCCTATACAAGATTATAGAGAAGCGATTACTTCTATTATACAAGCTCGAGCTACTATAGGCACTATAACGAATTTACTCTATCTTCTACACTAATCTACTAACTAAACACTCTAATAACTCCTTACTAGGCTAAGCCTTCGAAGAGCCGCTACTAATAGAGGTTAAGGGTAAGGAGAAGTACGAGGTAGATAACATAGTTAACATAAGGAAGCTACGTAATAGACTAGTTACTCGTGTAAGTTAGAGAGGATATCTAGAGAATCTAACATAGTATCTAATTAACAATCTAAAAGAAGTAGCTAACGTACTACGTAACTACCTAGATTCTTACCTAGATAAGTCTCGTCCGAGCTAGATCGATATATAAGATAGCGTTTAAGAGTAAACGCGCTTAAGAGAGGAGGTAGTAATACGAGATAGATTACAAACTAGATTTAGTTAGATTCTAGGTCGAAGCTATTACGTGACCTTAGCATCGCGGCCTAGACTTCTAGCTGCTCCGCTCTCGATATTACGCATGCTTTGTAGACTAGCTTTTCTCTTCTTCTTCTAACTCTTAATATCTTAATAAATAGATATAATTAACCTTGTATCTTGCTAGTTGTAATCAAATACTCTCTTACGTCGCCTAGACCTAATAGTAGACAACACGAGCCTTATAAATAGCTTACTAACCTTATAGTTAAAGCTAGAGGCTAGCTAACTAGCTATTAGAGGTATAGTATAGTAGATTTATATATTCTTATTAGAACGCCTAAGAAGCGCTACCTTCGAAGAAGACGTAGATACGAGTATCTATGTAGTATAAAGTAATTATTTAGATATAAACGAGAACTAGTAGACCTCTAAGAGAGTTCCTAATAACTAGTCTAATAATAAGAAATATACTAAGGATACTAGAGATAGTTCTCTAGAAGCTAACTAGCTTAACTAGCTATAAAGTAAATAGTTAAAGTAAAGAGAGACAGATTTAATCTAAGTTAGTATAATACTAAGATTAATACCTTAAGTTACTATAGTAGTAGTAATAGTAGAGGAAAATCTATAAAGAGAAAGTTCTATAGACTAGCTTCTTAAAGTAATCTATAGTCTATAGTAGTAGGATTCGCTTATATAGAGATACATAAATCTCTCTAAGTAGAGACCTAATAGAGAGCCTCTAGTATAGTATTAGAAGAAGAACCTTCTATATAAGAACGATACTATATACATACTAGAAGATATAGTACTCTATATAGAGCTACTACACTAGTACTATAACAAGTTTAATAGAGAGCACTTTGCCTATAATAAGACCTATAAGCTCCTAGCTAGAAAGTACTTCTAGTCTAGTATATATTATAACGTTAATAACTATATAAAAACTTACTACGTTTACTAGACTATAAAGACTCGGACCTATATGCCTTATAGCGAGCTTATAAACTTACTAATGTCTAAAGCGCTATAGAAAGAGCTTACTATAGACTTCATTATAGATATGCTACTAAGTAAGCTTAATAGTATAGTCTATAATGTAGTACTTATAGTAGTAGATTACCTTACTAAAATAGTAAAGTATATCCCGTGCTAGAAGACAATAATAGCCTAGTAGTTAGCTAAGCTATTTTTTAACTAGATTGTACTAGAGTATAGAGTTCTAGAAGGCGTAGTGTCTAACTATAGTATAGTCTTTACTATAGCCTATTAGTAAACGATCGCCTACGAACTAAAGCTTATAAGGCGTTTATTAACTACCTTCTACTCTTAAACGAATAGATAGATAGAATAGTAGAACTAATTCCTTATCTAGTACCTCCGTTACTATAGAGCTTAAGACTAATTAGATTAGTTACGCTAGCTAAAAATAGCTACTTACGTAGCTAATATCTTCTAGAATAAGATACTCTAAATGTTACTATTTAAGATATATACTAGTAAGGATACTAAGAGAGATCTAGATAGAGACTAAGAGCGTTTCCTTTAGAGAAGAGTACTAGCTATATAAGATTATATAGTAGCTCTAGTTTCTATAAGGTAAGGCTTATAGAAGTACTAGAAGTAAGCTTAGGTATAGTAGAAGGACGCTTATAACAAGCAGTATAGACTAATATTCTTTAAGATAGAAAATAGAGTTCTTCTATCTACTAAGAACCTAAGGTTAAAGGTAGTAAAGTATAAGCTAGTACTAAAGTACTTTAGACTATTCGAGGTTATAGATGCTATAAAAGCCTAGGCTTACTAATTATAGTTACTAGATAAGTCCCGTATCTATAATATATTCTATATCTTCTTACTTAAGCTATATAGCCTCCGAGGAGATACTAAGGTAGATTCTAGACTAGTTAAGGTAGATAATAGTATAGAATATAAGGTAGAGAAGATCTTAGACTATAGTTAGTAGAAAGAGAGTATATTCCTAAAGGTACTCTAGAAGAGCTATACTCTAGTAGAGGTAACCTAGGAACTAGAGGAGGTATTAGAGAATACCTCCGAAGTAGTAACTAAGTATTAGACAGACGTTAGCTAGAAGACTAATAGTAGAGTTATAAAGAGAGTACGGAGATAAGTAGTAAGAGTATAGTCGTTATATTCTTAAGAATCTATCTACTTAGACACTATTAACCTTATCTACTAGTCTCGACTATATCTACTTAGTTATAACTACGAGATAATACTATAGTAAGAGCTATAGTATACCTATTCTAGTAATTAGCTAAGACTAGATTCTTAGTACTAGTCCTATTCTAGGCGTTAAGCTCGGCTAGTTCTAAATCCTTATCTCTCTAGCTAGTAAAGTCTAGATTAGAGTAGATAGTAGTAGAGAAGACACTAAGGTTTCTAGAAGAGAGAATAGTAGTAAGATACTTTCTAACGGCCTAATAATAGAGTCTAGCCTTATTATAGATAGAGCTACTAATAGAAGAAGTGTCGAGTCTATCTATAATAGTGTTATAGTAGTCGCGGGCCTAGCTAGTGTTAAGCCTAGATATAGCGTAGACCTCTAAGGCATAGAAGTCGTTAGTAGAGATCTCGGGAGCTATATAGTAGAAGACTAGACCTACCTTAGTAGAGGAGTTACTCTTCTTAGTAAGAGTATACCTAGGGAGGTTACTAAAGTTAAGCTCGTCCTTACTATTAGCGTTAGTTATAGTAGTATCGTAGTTAAGGCGAGACAAGTAGTAACTAGAAGTAGCCTACGTAGTAGACTTAGCGACCTTACTAGATAGAGTTATAGTCTTTTTAGTAGAAGTAGTAGACTTAGGTGTCTTAGACTTCTTAGGAGTTGTCTTACTAGGGGTAGTAATAGCCTTAGGAGTCTTCTTAGGCTCTAGAGACTCTATAGACTTCTTAGTAAGGCGCTTTCTACTATAGACGTTAGTATAGAAGAGAGTCGAAGCTATAGAGATAGCTCTTCTAGTATAGTACTATAGCTAAGTTAGTAATATTAAGACCCGAAGGAAGACTACTTATAGTATAGAGAATACCTATAAGGTTCTTAGTAGTAATATAGAAACTACAAAGTTTAGTAACTTTAGTATACTCTAGTTCCTTACTAGAGAGAGAAGTAATATTAGTACTAGAGTAAGCTTCCTAGACGCTAATAGCCTACTTATAGTCGGTAACCTTAGATATAGTAGTAGTTAGCTCGTTAGTGTACTTATGCTACTTCTAGACAAATATAGAGTTAGTAGGATCTAGATTAATATTAGTACGCCTCTATATAGTAGTATAGGCGTCGTTAACTAGGTCTAAAAGAACGTTATCTATAATAGTATAATAGGCACTCTTAGCCTTCTTATAGTAAGTATAAGACCTAGTAAGGCTAGTATCGTAGTTGTAGAGGCTTTCTAGTAGTATTAGCTATACTTCTAATAGGATACTAGTAGAACTCTAGATACTTACTAACAAGATCTCTAGTATAAGTACTATAGAGAAAGTAAGGAGAGATATATAGTAGGCTAGCCTAAATACACTTAGGAGGTATAATAGCTTATAAGTATATTAGAAGGTAGTAACTTATATAGAAGTAGTATAGTAGAAGAAGCGAAGTGTTTAGTAGTAAGAGATATATCTATATAGGTATAGTCTATTTATTACGTAATATAACAAACATAAGAAGTAGATCTATATATATCGCTATCCTCTAGGAGATAGTAGTATTATCTAGGTACTTAACGTTATAAAGTATCGGAATAGAACACTTACTAGAAGCCTCTAAGGGAGTTCTATAGCAGTAAACGACAAATTATATATATTTACTAGAGCACTAGTTGTTTTACTATAATAAATGTTTTAGTAATAGAGAACTAGATAAGAGGCTATATTTACTATAATATATTACTATTAGTAGCGAATAAAGGTATAACAGATATAGAGTATAGATAAAGAAGCTAAGTACTTCTCCTATACTTAAGAGTACTAACCTACTCTTATAGAGGAGGCCTATAAGTGCGAATATAAGACCTACGAAGGATATAGTTTAATCGAGAGTAATTAAATATAGAGGAGAGATAATTATAAAGGAGACTTAGTATTATAGCTCTAGCTAAGCCTATTACGTAACGGACTCTCTTTAGCTACCTTCTACGAGGCTTCTAGCCTTATTAAACAAAGGTAGCTATTAGTTTATCTACCTATCTAATTAGTAGATACTAGTAGTTCTATACGTTACTATATACCTACCCTTACAAGTAGCTCTCTCTCGAGCTTATAGTCTACTAACTAGTAATAACAGATTTAAGGCTATTTAGTAAAGGGGTGTGTTAACCAAGGTAGAAGCTAAAGCGCCAAGAGGGACTCTAATTTAGATTAGCCTAAGGTTAAACTAAGTACTTATTCACCACGCTACTAATCTATAATCAAATTAGATGATTATTGTCTTATTTTGTTACTATTAAGGAGTTCTACTAGTTTAGTTATCTCTTAGTTTATTAGGTTAAGTATATATGTAGTTACAATCCACCTAATTTGTGTGGATCAGGCAGTAATAAATCTCTTTCTCTCCCCACACATAAGTCAACAGTTCTCCGGCGGTGCAATTTTAACCAGCATCAGTCCCAAGCGTCTTCGAGACAGAGCGATCATCAATAGGTGCGGAAAGCCAGACCGCTTCGATGCCATCTGCTGGAGCGGACCATGACTGGTAGGAAACGAGGAACACATATGCGCAATGCTGATGAAGACAAAAGAAACATATACCGGCAGAAGGAGCTCGGTTGAGGTTCTAGATGGCTTACTGCGCTCCATACATGCTATCTGCAGCCCATCGCAAGATCCTCTTGACATAGAGAACGATTCTGATGGATATTCTGACGCATGAAGGCCTCCTCAACGACATCCTCATTGTCATCTAAGACTAGTGCACTGAACCCGTTTCCACCGTATTACTCTAAGAACATGATCACAAACTTTCCTTTCACCAAAGGCGCTTGCTTCTGGCGGACACTCCTGTATTCGACTGCGACCCATCTCCATAGATTTCCTCAGCGTGGCTAAAGAGTCGATCTGCGAGTCAACACTCTGCTACCGTTGACCACAGGAGCCTCTGTCCACGTCACCACTGGTAGCTCATAACCAGGCACTATTCTCGACCTGCTTGATGCCGCTCAGCTCAAGCAGTGTGAGCTCGACCCTCTTGTCTACTACGTCAAGAATCGTGAAGACAAGTTGAGCCGTGACATGCGATGACAACTTTTGGTGGGTCCGAAGCTTCGTACGTATCACTCGAGACAGCTTCTCGGTTGCTTTTCGTTCCAGCCACTCGTGTTCCGGTGGGTTCACACCACGGGGGCAGGACGAAGCTCTCTCCAGCCAGTCGAAAGACACGGTCGCCTGTCGTGGAAGACCAATGTCCAGCGAGACGTTGAAGTCGCTGGCCTTGTGTCCCGCAAAGCACCATGACTGATACAGCTGTACCCTTCTTTGGAGATTTAGCTGCAATCGCACGAGCGGAAGACCGATCCTTGGCTGGCTGCTGAGCAGGAATCTGTCGAGGTATCGTACTTCGTGTATGTGTTCAATATCAATGCAGAGACGCTGTTGACAGTATTCTTGCATCTCGATGCGTATCTTCTGGGAGACTTGGCCCAGCTGACCAAGAGCACTTCTCGCGTAGCGAGACTCGATAGGTCCAGCAATACGGATGCAGCACAGGTCGGATTTGCTCTTATGTTCTCCGACGTAATAGCAGAAAATCGCGTCTCGAACTTCCCTGGGTAGATCCATGAATCCAATCCTCTTCGACTTTACGTGGGCATGAGCCTTCATATTCAGCTTGCGATACTCCGTTTGACTGTGGTCATTCGATTCTTTGTTCTGCGTCAGCATCTCGCGAGCCTTTTGATCCTCATGAGTGCAGCCTGAGCTACAGAGTGAGCTGTTGAGTGCATCCGTTGACAGCTGTGTACCCAGGTCTTTTCGCTTAAGTGGTGGCTGTGAGTCTTCTCTGATAGCCACTTGATCTGGGACTCGCGATCTCTTGGTACCCTTGTGAAAGATGTTGTTTGGCTCCATATCGACGTCGGTGTCACACAATACTACCAGGAAGGTCGATCAGAGCGGATAGCGATGCGATCTTGGGCTGTCTGTTGCAGCCGAATTACTCACTGATGTTGGTAATGGTGATCGCTTGCAGAGAGGGGAACCAAAATAGCATGGAATCATGACTTCAGAAGGGGTCTCTGACATAGAATGATGATGAAGCAGATGCAACGTGGTTGTAAGAGTATAGATGCATGTGAAAGTCACATCAACGCAGTTCACGTGGACTGTGTCATTCAATTCTCTCTAGGAACGCGATTCAGTGAGAGGTATCTAATGCTACGACATCTCCTTGGGCGTTGAGGTGACTCTCCAGTCAATTCACTACCAGGAAGCCACATTTACAGACATCCCCAATCATATTCTCGAAATCCTTTATCATGCTCCAGATGACTCTCCAAGCCTTCACACAGTATCTCACGTGCTAGCACTCTCGAACTCCCGCACCAAATGACGAGGGCAAAGCACCCACAAGACTACCCAGCCGTCCACACCTACTGAGAAGCAGTCGTACTGGCGCGTTGACGAACCACCGACGAATGATAACATCGCTAAGGGCCCTTTCGATGGCTACACTGCCCGCCGGTTTCCAGCCGAGAAGTACCTGTACCAAGCCTTGACGCTTACATGCGATCACCAGGGACGATGGCTCCAGGATGTCTGCTCAGTGATCCACCATTGTTCCAAGCGTCCTGTGGGGTCCCCCTCATTGACCTCCAAGCCGACTTCGCGCCCTAAGACATCCAGAGCGGCAAGAACAACATCGTCGGATACTTCATTAGGGACACGAACAATGCGAGCTTCTGCCGACTGAATAGCAGCACGCATAGCGCTAAGATAGCACGCCTGTCCCCTGACAGCAAGTTCCTCAGCCACGGCCTGAGCATGAGGACGGATAGCAGGAATAAGCCTCTGCGCGGTCCTTAGACTGCTCATGATCTTGTGGGCGAATGGTGGTTCCGCTTTTCCCAGTACACAAGTAGCGTGGGCTGCATCGATAGCGGCGTAGAATTTCAGCTGCGGGCCCGTGCAAACCACTTGCTGCGCACGATCGCGACGCGCCCCGATACGGAGGAGCACACTAGCGCTCGTAATGTGAAGATGCTTGCTTGGAAGATTCTTGGCTACCCACCGGTACACATGTGCAAAGCTGATGTGATGATCGAGACCCGTGATGTGTAATGCTGGAGTACAGAAATCGAGAATCTCTGCACGGAGCTGTCGGTTTGAATGGGCCAGATGACCGGGCGGGAAGGTTATCTCGAGCTTCTTATATCCAGCGCGAATGTGAAGGTAGCAGCGGGCCTCGTCTTTTCTGGAAAGCTCGAGCGGGTTGGTTGCCGAAGAAGGCTTGTATGCCGGCAAGACATGGTCGAATATCATGCGTCTGATCTCGAGCGGGAGAGTCATTAGGGTCGGCGCATCGTTCTTTGTTGCAAGGCTCTTCTTTGTGAAGCGGGGGCTGGTCCTGGTCGGGTTGGAGGTACTCTTGACTCGTCGGACGCGTTTCACGGACGATTCTTTGGTGGCGTCATCTCCTGAAGGCCTTGCGACCGCTTTGCGTTTCTTCGCCATGATGGAGTTCTATCTGCTGGACGAGCGATGCAGAAGATGGATTGGTGGTGTTATCAATCGTCTGTGCCGTGGTTTGGAGATGAAGGTGAAACGTCACGACGTGACTGTGCTGATGTGGTTGTAGAAGTGTGAGTGCAAGTTGCGGGGGTTGATGATATCAGGTTTGGCTTTCTGGGCACGTGACATGCGCTTGGGACTTCGCGTCTCGGGTCGTCAGTCTCTGTAGTCTGCAATCTACTGTACCGCGATACGTCTTTGTTGCAGGTTGGCGGGATGCTCTTTGTCCCTCTCTTGCCAACCCATACACTCCACACCTTCACGTTCGAAGACGTGCCTAGGCATGCAAACCCGGCCCACTGGATCCCGCGTCATCCACAGGTGTATGTGCATCTAAGCCTCACCAAACACTTCCGACGGACCGATGGATGTAAATCGGTGTAGCTGCGTACCTCGCGCCGGGTCGATGTAGGATTGGCGGCCTACCAGCCAAGCGGTCCATGATAGTCAGTACTGAATCCGACTCGAAATGGGCACTACCGGCGGCATGATAGAACGTCAGTTCGTCTTTCGCAACCTCGGTATAGTGAGCAATACAGTGAGCGACGATCTTGCGTTGATCTTTGCTGCTAAACTCGTCCAGTGAGCTGCTGTCATCACTGTCGCGGCTGCTCCCCGAGCTGTCACTGTCGGTGGATGAGCTGACTACGGAGCTGTCGTCGCTCGAAGATGCTCTGTGGTCTGCCAATGTGTATACCCTGGGTTCCGCCATACGCTCGTCACCAGTCGACTCGTGCTCGGAGACTTCGCTGTCGAATATAAGACCATCTTCGCGCGGCACTCGGCTTTTGAGGTATGTGACCCGCACGGAATCGGGGAATCCCATGTCAAGTCGAAAACAGAACGCCATGGTGAGGTTGTCTTCGTCTCCCATATCAAGGTCAGCCTCCTCGGCTATCCGAACGAACTCGATCCGCAGTCTGTTGAATCGTTTTTCAGCGACTTTTGCTTCATGTCGCAGCAGCCACCTGTCGAGATGTCTAATAGTAGGTCGACTATCTTGTATCCGAAGGTACAGCATTGGCGGGTACATGACGTTCAGCTCAGCTCGCATCTGTCGGTTGGCTTTCGACAAGACAGCATCGGACATGGCCACCTCCCATTCATCCTCTTGGCAGATCACCATCGTCACCGAGTGGACAAGCTGGTCCGAGACATGATCGCCAGGGTCATCTTCGAAGATTTCATCCGTAGCGGCCCGGCAGTAAAAGCCATATATCATGTGCCGTATCTCAAGCGGCAAAGAGAAGAAACCTACTCCATTCCCGTTGCTCGAGGCTTCGACTGGTTGGGTCTGATTCGAGCGTGAGACGAGAGCGGGCGAAGCCGCATGGACAACAGCATCTTTCTTGGAGCGGCGGCCGTGCGAAGAGGTCTTGGATCGCCTTGATACCATGTCAAACCACGACTTCCCGTCCGCGCCGCGACACGAGTATTGCGGAGTCGGCGAAACTTGACTTCAATCCTGATTATCTCAAACGTACTGTTGACATGTTCCGCCGTTGCTCGACCCTCCGTACGTCTTAGATCTGGCAGGATGTTGAGTGGCAACTACCATGTGGTAAAGACCGAAGATTCTGCTGTGGGACGCGGGTCTACGAGGGGGGCGACTGTAACAGGATGTGTGGAGCAAGTCCTAGATATTGCTCTGATTGACAGACCTGTTATCGAATAACACAAATAGTCTATGATATAAGTCAAGAATTATCAACGGGTAGCGGAGTTCACTGTGTCACTCCGCCGCCTCTATCTCCGAAAGACGGTCGCGCATATAGTAGGTTCAGCTAAAACGTTAAAATACTTAAAACCTTAAAATACCAAAAATTGCCTCCTTATAACTATATTAAATTAAGCAATATTAGTATATAATTAATAGAGAATTATAAGAGCTATTAATTATAATAGAAATTATTATATTAAGTAGTATAGTTAGTACATAAAAAGGTAGTATAGTTATAAACCTTAGATTTAAGTGTTTTAACAGTTTTAACAGTTTTGACGTTTTAACCAGTTTTAGCGGAACCCTCCGGCTGCATGACGGTGCGAAACTCGGCCTTCAACCTTGACCCCTCCATCCACCTTTGTACCGCCCTTCTACGATCAAATACCACCCAACACCTCAGACCGAACCGACATGCACGACGAACGTAAGCCCCCTCCCTCCCTCCATCCTCCTGCCCAAGAACTAACAACCCCAGCCTCCCTCCTCCTAGCCCAAGTCCCCCTCACCGTCTCCCCCTTCATCGACCTCCCCAAACCGCCCACGCTCCCACACAACTACGCCTCCCTCCCCTCGACCCTCCCACCCTCAATCCTCAACACCCCTCCCACCAACCCCAACCCCACCAGCTCATCCTCCTCCCCCCCTCCCCCAGCCTACGTCACAGCCCCCAACTCCACCTCCGGCTTTTCCGCCCACCCCAGCCAGATCATAGCGCAGAACACCGCTCTGCTCACCCGCTTGCGCAACACGGAAGTCGAAGCGGGGGAGAAAGTCAAGGAGTGGGAACGGGAGATACGGGAAAGGGAACTGCAGGAGAAGAGGAGGAGGGCGCCGGGGTGGTTGGATCGGGATGAGAAGATGTTGAGTCCGGCGAGGAAGGGGCCGGGGGATTTACTTGGGGATGAGGAGGAGGGGGATAAGGGTAGGGAAGGAGGGGGTGGGGTGGATGAGGGACGGGGGGCAGGAGGGGAGAGGCAGAGGCAGAGGGGGCAGGGTGGGGAGTTGGGGGCGATGATGGATAGGGCTTTTGGTGGACTGGGCTGAGGGATTCAGGAGGTGGGATTTGAGCAGGAAGAGCAAGAGATGAGGTACACCGGTACTGCGCGGACAGCACGAAGTCACGATCAGCTAGTCATTATGGGCAAATCAGCCTGATCCGAGAGCAACGCGCCGCGATCGCTGCAAATAGTGAGGCGATGTCCAGCAAACATTGGTTATGCACAGAGGGAAGTCGAGGTCAACACAGAAAGTATTGGGGTCAGAAGCAGCACGACAGGGAGAGCACTGCCTCATGAGGACTTCGAAGCACCGGAGGAGAGGGAGCGATACTGCCAAAGACAACCGAGTTACAATTTTGGGCAACGCTATGCAAGCTACATACATCATGAGCAACATGTCAATCATGACCAGACATAAGCTTCCCTCTACTCCTGCCACCATGTATCCCAACACAAGTCCTTGCCCTCACCCGCCTGTCTCCTCCATCATCACCCCTGCCCCTCCCCTCCCACAGCCTCAATCTCCCTCAGCGCCTCCAACGCCTCCCCGACCTCATCCTCCCTAACAATCACATTCCCCGCCTTGGCCGTGCTCAAATAACTCATATTAAACCCCATACCCTTCTCCGCCAGCCCAAGCCCCACTCCATATCCATTCCCATTCGTCCCCCCATTCACCCCCCCATTCCCATTCCTCCCAACCCACTCCCTCCTCTCCCCCCCTCCCATAGCCTCCAACAACCTCCCCGCAACCCCACACACAATCCCGGTGCTCTCATCCGGCAACCCCCTCAAGTCCAGAATAATCGGCACCGTAACCTCGTCACTCAGCAACAGTACCTCCGTCCCCTCCCCCTGTCGGCCGGAGAAGCCCACGCTGCCATCACCCGGGAAGAGACGCAGTAACTCCCTGTCCATCGTGAGGGAGAGACTATCCACGTCCGTCAAGGTGAGGGACAGAAACCTGGGTGTGATGGGCGAAATGAGTGCAGCAGTTATGTAGTGCGTTAGTCTTGCCTGAGTGCCGTGGTCTGCGCGGTGGGCGGCGGCGGAAGCGAGGCGGAGTGTTGTGTCCAGCACGGGATGGATGCCGGAGCGGCGCAGCAGGGCGAAGGTGCGGAGCTGCCATTCGTGGATGGAGGTGGCGGGGGGAGTGGTGGGGGAGCGGCTGGCGGGGCGGGGGAAGAAGTCGAAGCCGTTGGGGGTGGTGCCGTTTGAGGAAGAGGTGGAGGAGTGGTGGTGGTGGGATGCGACGGGGGAGTGGGGTGTTTTGTGGTGGTGGGCGTGGAGCGGCGAGGA
Source organism: Elsinoe arachidis (assembly GCA_013372555.1). Lineage (NCBI taxonomy): Eukaryota > Fungi > Ascomycota > Dothideomycetes > Myriangiales > Elsinoaceae > Elsinoe > Elsinoe arachidis. Next base: position 1,956,593 of record JAAPAX010000007.1, on the reverse strand, counting down.
TATGTTGGTCATTTGGCTGTGGCCGTTGGGTTGGGGTTCGAAGGCGAAGCCTTGCGATTCGAGGGCTGTGACGACGGTGGAGCGGGATTTTTGTGGGACGAGCACAAAGTCGGAGTAGTAGGAGGTGATGAAGAAGATGGAGATGCCGGCGAGGGCGAGGGGGGCGGTGAGGTCGAGGACGCGTTGGCCGGCTTCGGTGCCTTCGCCTCCGACGGCGATGACGACGTAGTCGTCGCGGGAGATGGAGATTTCTGATTGTGCGGATGAGGAGAGGGAATAGATGATTGGGGTGAAGAGCTCGGTGATGAGGTGGCGAGGGCAGACTATTGAGCACTCGATTGTGGTGACGGAGATGTTGGCGAAGGGGTAGGAGAAAGCCCATGGTCGACGAGGGAGGCCATCTTCGTCTGCTTCGTCTACTCCTACGAGAGCGAGAAGCTGTAAGATGGGCTGTATGAAGTGAGGATAGAGCTTCAGAGGGATGTGTATCAAGGCAAGCCTTGTGTTCTGCGGGTCGTTAGTGATAATCACAGACAAGACTGTTGCATGGCGTACCAGAAATTGGATCTGAGCATTGATGAGTGTGAGGGAACGATCCATAGTGGTTGTATGTTCCGATACTGCTTCGTGGTTGAGACAACCTTTGCCACGCGAAGACAGCTAGGCTCTTTTGACTGACAAGCGTCCGAGAAAGCGTGCTCGAATGGCTCAATATAAGTGTGAAATAGTCCCTGAACGAGTGACGAGTATCAGCGATTGGTGTTTTCTTGTCCAACTGGCCAATGGACTCGGGATGTCATAGTAATGCAGTGGATCCTTGAAGTGGAGCTCGTGTTGGGAGGACCTGTCCCCAATGCAAGACCCGACGACGACTATCTATGCAGACGCTCGGTTCAGTGTTGTCTCAGATAAGTCGGTTGGCTCAAAGAATATCCAGGAGTGTAGATGAACAAAGAGCAAAGAGATTCAAATATGTAGGCGTCCGAGTCGTAGCGTCAAATGATGTAGAGACCAGCCGAGAACGTACAGCGGCCAAGCATGCAAGAGGTGCCTCAAATGCGGAGTATGCGTTTGAGTGGCTTGCAGCGACGTCAGACCTACAGTGGGAGAGTCGTGGGAGGAAAGTGACACGAGAAAGATGAATAGTGGACAGATGTCGTGTGGCCTGCTCCGGAGTGCGTAGTCCTGTTCCTGATGGCGTCGAAGATGGATTCGACCTGGCACGTCACGTCCGGTCAGAAGTCCTGTCTGGTGTGGTCTTGTGGTGATGGCTGGAGGGGAGTGAGGTGCTGCGTGGGGGTTTCGGCTCGAAGCGGTCCAATAGAGGGGTAAATTGGACGGATGGGTGTGAGGCTCCAGCTGGGGTGAAGAGCAGCGTGGGTTTTAGCCAAGTAGGACCTGCATATCTTGAGTCGAGCGTCAATATGACACGGGAAATGCGATATATGAAAGTGGTGGTGGTACAAGGAGAAGTCAAAGATGGACACGATTGAATGTCTCAACCTCTTACCGCTTCCTCACCCAGTCATACCTCGAGTCCGTTATCGCAGCGAATTTTCCGAATCTGGCCGTGAATCTGGGGGGCTCTACCAGAGTTTGAGAGCAACAGTGGAACGAACCACAACCGTGTGGTGAGATAGTTCAAGCCATGGCATGCAGCCAGGCACAACTTCGGTCTTTGAAATCGAGACCCTCTTTTGAATGATGCCATGATCCGAGCCGTGCGCAACGGCATCCCCGTCTTTGCTCTGCATCTAGCATCTGCACGGGCGACTGTGCTCGAGCTTGGATAGCTCATTCCTGCGAGCTTTCTGTGACGTGGGAGGAGGAATCGATGTGTGATGTCTGGACGCGGGGTTGGTCGGCAGTCGGTGCGATTTGGGTGGGATGGAGGCGATATCTGACGAATAGAATCGGCCATTGGAAATTGCTATCATAGGCCGCACCATGCAGGTCATCTGGCGTCAAATTGGCCCGTCTAGGGCACGACAAAGAAATGGCTGGCCTGACTCCTGCTCAGCCCGCCGTCGGTCGATCGCCCCCGACCTGATGGACCGCAGACGGTGATTTTCATCAATTTTGGCGTGGGATAGCTGCAGGAACGTGTGCCGTCGGGAATATGAGGTCTTTATACGTGGACAAGTGGTGTCGATGCCGAGTGCTGGCCGCGGCTACAAGCGGTTGCTGGACTCGTCCTCGTTCTGTGCCGTGCACGCACCATGACGAGACATTCATCCTTGACGCAGTCCACCATGGTCCGTCACACATTCACCCGACATGCATGCAACATCCTCTATCTTTATCCCGACGATCGTGATGGTCAGGCCCGTCCCGGCAATCGACCATATTTCGACGATCAACAAGATGTAGCATACAGCCAAAGCAATCACATGACATCGAACTTGCAGGTAGCAAAACACGTTGATCAATCCATAATAATCTTATACAAGAATCAGAAGATACTTCTCCACCACCTACTCCAGCGCTCCTCTATATCCCAGCCAAACCGTGATCCCGCAGAAACCCTATCACACCAGTCGTTCCAAGCCCAAAGACCTCAGACCTTACACGCACTGTATGGCAAGTCAGCAGCCATTCTTCACCCAACCTCGTACTTCCTTTGAACTCACCTGGAAATAATAAGGATTCCACTCCTTGCACTCACTCCCCTCGGCACACTGTGCCTTTCCCCCTTCGAACCCAATCCCACCACAACGAGCATACTACGGAATCACAGTCAGCCTTCATCTCTCACACTCTCTCACTGTCTCCCTCTCTCTCTCTCGAGATTAGGGACAAGCGATCTACTCCCAGCTCAACCCTCCCCTCTTCGGCCCACCTCTCGGGATCCACCACGGCCTTCCCTTCACCGGCCTCGGGCCTCCGGGAACGCCAGTGGGTCTCCCAGGCTGCGGGCGCGGAGAAGGAGCAGGGGGGTACGGCTCAGGACGACGGGTAGGACGGGGCGGTACCTTTGGGACTGTAGCGGTGGTGGGGACAGGAGCAGGGCCAGGGGCACCTGGTGCGCTTGGGCCGGGGACGCCGGGTGCGCTAGGGACACCTGGGGCGCTTGGGACGGGGGCCGGAGCACTGGGGACGGGCACGTTGCCTGTGCCGAGCGGAGGGCTGGGGATGGTGGGGTTGGCGGTCTCGGTGGGCGTGACGACGGGGGCGATGGGGAGGGTGCCGTTTGTGCCGCCCGAGATGGGGAGGGCGAGAATGCGTTCCGAGGCGCGCTCCGAGACGGCGATGATCAGGGCGGAGGGGTTGGTGGTGACCATGCCGGGGAAGACGGAGGCGTCGACGACGAAGAGCTGGGAGGGTTAGAGGGGGAGTGGTGGGGAGGGGAGGGGGGACTCACGTTGTCGGTGCCGTAGACTTTGGTGTCGAGATCGACGACGGCGCTGCCGCCTTCGAGACCGCTGTCGGTGCCCATCTTGGAGGTACCCATCCAGTGGTTGGCGGACCGGGAGCCGACGGTGACGGGGTACTGGTGGATGTTAGCTTTTGGATTTGGACGCTGGCTGGACAAGACTCACATTGGCAACGAACGCCTCGGCGGTGATGTTGGCAGCTGGGTAGATGATCTCAACACCAGAGACGTTGGCGAAAGCAGCCCTCAAGTTCTTGATACCCTGGACGACAGCAGCCTTGTCCTCGTCAGTCTTGAGGAAAGGTGGGTCGGACACAGTCATGGATAAGCTGGGAGTGATGGTGAGACGACCGCGCGAAGTAGAGCCACGACCGAGGTACTGAGAGATGGTCATGGTGCCGTTGTTACCCATGTTGGCGGAGCCCTCAACACGAGCAGTCCACTGGAGCTGACGCTTGATGCCATCAGCACCGCTGATCTCCTCCCAGAAGACGGGGCCGATGTTGGGAGCAGACTGGGTGAGGATACCAGTGCGGCCGTTGAGGTAAGCGTCGCGATCAGCTTCGATAGGAGCCTTGAAGGCACCGTAGAAGTCGTAGAAGACGGACGAAGGAACACGGACGACGGTGTCGGTGTTGGTGTGGTCGTCAAGGTTCTCACCGACTGGCAGATCAATCCACTCGGACTCAGCAATCATCTTGCCACTGTCAGAGGTGCTGGCAGCGACGGTCTGGAGCTGATCGGCGGGACCGATACCAGAGCGCATAAGAATCTTGGTGGTACCGAAGACACCAGCGGAGAGGATGACACGTCCGCCAGGCTTGACGTTGACGTGACCGCAGTGACCACCCTGGCCGAAAGCCTCGACGTCGAGACCAGTGATGGTGCTGCCAGTGCGAGTGACACGAGCGACAGTGGTGTTGACCCAGAGGGCAAAGTTGTCACGGGCATCAGCCTCGACGAGGTAGGTAGCCATAGGGCCGTTGCGCTCACCGTGAGAGTACATGTAAGGAGTGTGCGAGAAAGTCCTGTGCTTCTCACCCGGCTGCTCGTTGGCGGTGACGCTAGTCCAACCAGCAGATGCCAAAGCAGTGCTGAGAGCATTGTAACCCTGAGGAAGGTAAAGCTCACCATCGGCAGAAGGCCTGTCGGTCCATGGGATCTTGTTGAACACACGCTCGATCGACTCGGTCATGTCAGCGGATCTCCAGCCAGCGGGGAAGTTGTAGTCGAAATCTTCTGGGTTGGCCTTCCACCACAGGGCGGCGTTGACGGCAGTACCACCGCCGAGAACGCATCCAGCCATGGCACCAGCGTCGGGGCATGCAATACCAGCAGAGTCAGCCCAGATCTCGTTGCAGAGACCTGGTACGTCGAAGCGGGTCAAATTGGTGCCCTGGAGCCAAGCAGGACGCATGGTTCCACCCCAGCGGCCAGAGGAAGGAGGACCGCGCTCGATGAGAAGCACGCTCTTGCCAGCCTCGGCCAACTTGGCTGCCATTGGGATACCACCGGCGCCAGCACCGACAACGATGTAGTCATAGGTGTTGTTGCCAGGGGCAGAGCCAGGAGCGCAAGAAGCTGGAGCAGATGGGACCGGAGCAGCTGAGCTGGAAGGAGCAGCAGCGCTGGAAGTGCTAGGTGTGTCGGTGACAGTAACTGGGAGTGAGGAGGCTCCGGAGGTCGCTGGGACCGAGGTGGGTGCAGGGGCGCTGGTCGGAGCCGGAGCGCTGGTAGGAGCTGGCGCAGCAGCGGAGACCCAGTCGTTGTAAGCAGCCTGGCGAGCATCGTCAACTGGCACACCGAAAAGGTTGGCGTAGGTGTGCTGGGTGAATGCCGAAGCAGGGTCGGCGAGATCTGTGGGAGGGGTGGTACCCTGAGCATATCCGACGACCTGAGCATTGCCATCTACGGGGATACGAGAGGCACCATCCCAAGTCCAGCAGTTCTCGCACCTGTAGATGAGCTCGAAGGTGGTATCGGTCACAGTGGTCTTCAAGGGAGTGATGGTGGCATTGCCAGTGTACACGTCTGGCAGGATGTATCCGCTGGCATATCGGAAGGACGTAACCACCTTGCCCTCGTTAGGCCACAGGAGGAGCAGCAGCGAGTTCGTCATGCTGCCTCCGAAGCTGAGACCAGTCCATCCTACACCAGTGGTTGTGCCGGCCACACGGCCGATGAACTCTGTCTGCTTGTCGGCGGCATCGGCGGGGGGGAGAGCGTAGCCAATCTGGAGCGAACCGGTGCCGACGGTGTCCAGAGAAGCCTGGGAGAGGATGATGCCCGTGTCTGCATCAGTGTAAGGGGCGACGGATGCCTGGCCCAAGACAGCGGAGGCGAAAGAGGCGGCGGAGAAAAGAGTGGTGGCCCTCATCCTGGAGGTCTGTGTGTTGAAAAGAAGGGATATGCAAACGAATGACTGCAGTTGGATACGATCAACGTATCGAATGAATGGACGCTCAAGTGAGCAGAAGGTGTGTAGAGAGAGAAAAGGCCCACCGACGTGGGCTACAGCAACATTTTGTTCAGCTGGATCCCCTGCGAAATGATTCCCCACAAGCCATTCGGCCCTGATATGTCACCAAGAAGGGAGCCACGGTTGGTGAGCCGCATGTTGGACTCGTTGGAGGCGCCTGTGTGCGCTGAGAGTGGACGTGCAGTGTTCCACGAGCGCTTGGTGTGCATCTGGACCTGTCAGGGACGAGTCGAATTGCGGCTGCTTGCAGTGGTTGCGCCGGAGAATCTCAGCCACGTGCGACATTGTTGCCAAAATGCAGAGCCTTTCATTCGCGGAAGAGGTTGTGAAGGAGATGGAGGTGCGTTCTGTGGCGCCAGAGTGGATCTGGGTCAGATCGCTTCGTCTGCTTGAAACGTTGGCCCAGAGGCCCCAGACAGGCCAAACAGGCCAAGCCAGCTTTACAGATCCCCTTCATCTCTTTTCCTGCACAATCCCGCCCACCAACAACCATCAAGCAATTCTTTTTCACTGCTTTTCTCGATCCATGCAGTTGCCACATTTATCGTGATCACAATTGGACGGCATGCAGCAGCCGAGCCAGAACGACCCGCCGTCATTTCGATTGCAGCCCGGGCCATTGGGTGGTTAAAGGCGTTCGTGACTTGGACTCCACCAACCATAAGATATGGTACAGCGGATCGATCTGAGGCAGCAGATTGTGTCGAGACCTCCTCCGCGACCCGCTTCGAATCATGCCTTCGAAACAAGCCTTTGTTCCATGAGTTTTCGGTGCACTCGCGTGCCAACAAATCCTGGTTCCGGATATACCGGCTAAATCACAACCTCCCACAGCCTTGTGGTGAATGTATTGCTTCATCGCATCGGGTCGTGTACGATCAGCAAAATTCATCGCCGACAACATTTAGACAATCCAAGGATCCACATCATCTACTTGTCTTGTAGGTAAGTACAATGCGCGAGATCAAAGTCCAAGTGGTCTATTCGCCACCAGTATATTGGCCTCATCCTGGTCTGATCCAGTCCACCTGGGCAAGAAATACCCTTACCACTTCGCAAAGGCGCGATGCATCTCTAGATTGTTCTTTATTACGCTCCAAGGTATGATGAATTCGAATCAGCAGGTCACGGTGCGAAGGGTCGTTAGCTTTGAGGAGATAAATATATACCACAACAATCGGCACAAAAGAGTAAGTCGCGATCATCCAGGCAATCAGTTTCGTATCCTGTCGCACTGTTTCCTCGGCGGTACACGGGCGGACGGTGAGCGTTGCGAGCGCGAGCCGAGCATACCGTCGACAGTCGGAGTTGATCACGGGGCGGGTACGCGGATCTGAGCGAGCCCAATGGACACAAGTCAGCAGACTATATATCTGACCATGTGCCGCACATACGGCAGTGTGGAGCAAGTCAGGATACCGCGCCTCTCCAACATCGATCTAGGACGATTAGTCAACCAGTCGCAAAGCTGTTGAGACATGAGGTACCCTTTCCAGCGTGCGTTGGATCTCAGATATCTCGAAACTCAGGGCACCGACTATCGATTGACGTTGCTCGTCACGGAGACCCGCAGTTGTAACAGATAGTAAATCTCTCTGCCACCGACCTTGCTGCTTGGCAAATGCCGCAAAGACTCTGAAGAACTCGTCCCACGGTCGTTGGCGGGGATCGTCAGACAATTCATGGTGCGGCTGATCGATCTCTTCGTCCACAAAGTTTGATCTGAACCCTAGCACGAACGAGGTCGATCTGTCGACCAGATACACGGTCCAGAAGATCTGTCGTACCAGCTGCCAGTATGCGGCTTCCACCGTTCGTTCCAAGGTGCCTCGTCGGTGGTAGCCCAGGCTGTGGCACATGCTTGCGGCCATACTGATATATGTCCAGGCAAGGTGCATCTCGGATTGCCCTGCTGCAACGAAAGCCTGCGTGAGGTTAGCGCTGCTTGGAAACTCTGCTGTGCCAATGGATACCGCGAGAAGAAATGTCTGGACGTTGTCTAGACTCGGCATCGTCAAAGTGGAATGACGCTCGAGGTCTCGCTGGAATCTTCGCTCGCAAATGCGTCGGGTGGATTCTGAATAGGCTGATCCTCCGCGGTTGGCATTTTCCTCCACCATGTGCTTGACTACCAGATATGAGATAGCCGAGGAGGGAAGGGTGGGCGCAGGCCGGTCCTCCCAACCGTCCTGCTGGTTCCGCTTTCTGGTAGTACTTTCTTCGATAGTTTGTAGCTCATGCTCGATCACACGCCACAGAGGAAGAAGGAGGCCAATGGGTGGTAGATCTGTCATGCTGTCAGCCTGGACGTGTACAGCTGCACGCATCATACCTCGCAACTTGTCCCACAGTGCAAGCGTGGCTCTGGTAGACAGCGTCAGAGCCGTTGGATCTCGAGAAGCTTGGCTCTCGAAGAGCGTACAGCGGTGGTTCAAAGTCAAGACGTTCGTACGCAGTACTGTCAATACCTCGGATGCAGCAGCGATCTGAGGACAGGTCGACCTTGCGAGAGAGCTGGCGTTTGCAACATTGGTCACGATTTTGCTTAGCAATGAGCTTATTAAGCCGAATGGAGAGCCACGATCCAGTGTCAGAGTAGAGCATGCCGACGCCCCTTCCGGAGAGCTAGGCGTCCCGGACGAAAGAGAAGATTGTGAAGATGCCTGTCCCTGGTATTTCACGTGAGTTGGCGGTCGATAAAGCCTGCAGTCCCTTTGTAGCTGCTGGCATGATGAGCAAGGAAGTTTCCTATCGCAGCGGATCTGCCATCATCTAGATCTTGTCATCGATGCGCGACTACTCCGAGCGACGCACCTTTCTTCTTCTGCAATGAGCACACTTTCCACAATTCGATCAGTTGTTTGTCCCCGTCGATGGAAGGTCCAATGATTGAAAGGCGTACCGCACGAAGCTGTAAAGTGGCACCGTCAATCAATCCCGTCTTTGTGGAGTCTATTGCCTTGTTCATCGTACCCGGGAATAACGAACGGGCTTGAAGCGAAAGCGTTGCAAAATAGATCGTTGATGGATAGATGCGAGAGTCCCGGATTGAGTCTCGCATAGAAGCATACTCACGACATGTTCTTATCAATTCACTCCAAGTCGACCATGAATCAAGGTAGGCGATCAAACTACTTAGACCCAACTCTAGGCGGCGTGGAAATGGTAAACGTCTGCTGTAGACGATGTGTCGTAGTGTTGGCCAAGCAGGATTCCCTTAACGTCGGGGACCTCAACCTGAACCACCCCTAGAACTGAACAAATTAGGGTTAACCCTTGCTCTAAGTCAATCAGAGGGTCTGAATCTGCCCCCCACCACAAAACGCAGGTCGGCGAATCACTGGTGTTATTCCAGGGGTGTTCAGATCTAGGTCCCCGACGTTAGCGTTGCGGTTGCAGTATCAAATCAATGGCAACTTCCGGCAGCTGGCTGATCATCACTGCTTTGCAGTAGTCCAGTATATTGATCCAGGTCGGCTCGGTCTCGCCGGCGAGGTTGGCTATGTCTGCGGTGATCTTGAAGCTCGGGCCGAGATTCATTCGCATATCGTCGTTTGACATGGTGGCGTCACGCCTCCGGCACTTCTACGAAGTCAAGCTGACTCCCAGATCAGACTCACGAACTCCACGTGTGAGATCTGCCGCTCCAATGTGGCGAATCTTTGCGATGTCAACGAGCGAGATCCTCTTTGTAGATCAAGGCGGTTCGTGATGCCAGGTTTTCCGCTTCTATTGCCATTTTGTATTTTACTGCGCCGTTGTCTTCAGATGTGAAGGTCCTGCCCTGATTGTCCGTCCAGTCACTGCTGGAATTATACGAGGAGATATTTCGAGGGAGCTGATAGTTGAACTGTCGATGTCAAGTGCCGGGTGGTTCCAAGGAGATTTCGAGAACGCCAACACGTCTAGATGCCCAATATCATCAAGCCAAGATACGTCAGGTACTACAGGCCGAGGCCGTTTCATGGTTGTGAGTTCCTAACACGCGACCGCTCAAAAATGGCACGATCGTGCCGGCCGATCACCGTGTTGAACCACTCCAATACGCGGATCGATAGATGATTACTCCCAAATGCCATCAGGTTGGATCGACTGAATGCCAGTACCTCGAATTATTGGAGTCGGTATCCCATATACCGCTTACGGGATGTTCCGCTCGACTTCCTCGACCATGCACGATGACTTGGATGTCCAGAGCATAACGTCTGGCACCCTGCCCTGAGACCCCCCCCCCAGTGCTGAGACCCCCGGGCTTTTGGCCAACCACGATTCTCAAAAGTTGTGATTTTGTGGGTCGACTTGGAAATTCCAGTGTGTTAGTCAGCGGGGGTCTCAGCACTGGGGGGGGTCTCAGGGCAGGGTGCCAGACGTTATACAGCACCAGCTTATGCGAGAAGGACGGGAGCGTCGCTAACTTTGTCCAAGCTGGGTGCGGACGAGCATCATCTCCGGACACTAGTCCGAAACTGGCGAGTCTGTCACGTGAGTTCAGACACTACCGAGATAGGTTGTCGTCTGGCTAAATAGACAGTTTTAGCTTGCAGCACGCTAAATTACGTAGCGTCGTAGATCTAGGCTAGCCTTACTACTTTTGGCAGAGATTATCCCATCTAGTAGACTCTAATAAATATCTCTTAGCTTAATTCTACTACCTTATTACTACCTTTATGTCGTTAGTATAGCTTATAAATTCGTTAATCTTAGAGTTACTATTTGCTATAATAGATAATTATTACTACTATACTTTAGTAATAGCCTTAGTAGCGCTAGTAATTATAATAGCTACTTATAATAAAGAGGAGCGCTAGTAGTAACCTTAGCGTGTTAATCTACCTTAATAGAGAGAATATAAGGTACCTCTATATCGATATAGAGACTCTTATCTATACTATTAATTTATATAGACGATTAATTAATAGGAGAATTATAAGTTCGATAAGCTAGTATAGTAGATATATATCTATAATAGCTAAGCTATTAATAGCTAATAAGACTATACTAGCTTTATAAGACTTAAGATTATCGAGCTAATTAAGATATTAGATATCTAGTAGCTTCGATTCACTAACAAGATTAAGCCTTTACTAGAGCTAGTACTCTATGTAACTCTTTACTAGCTAGCTTATCTAGGCTAGTAGTATATCTAATCTAATCTCTTTAGCTAGTATATTAGCTATTTGTTAACAATTACTATAGAGGTAATCCTTTACCTTAAGTATAAATTTAGTAGTCTTCTAGATTAGTACTCTTAATTAGATAACTACTAGTAGCTTAAGTACTTTAGTTAGTACATTAAGTAAGGTAGTAGAGATAGAGTAATTTAGAGCTTCCTTAATAGTACCTTTAAGAGGTTTTAAAGACTAATAATTAACTAAGAAGCCTATTACTCTAGCTATAAGAAAGAGTATAGTATAAAGTATACTAGTATCTATATACTAGATAGCTTAATATCCTTATATACTAGTCTATACTAAGAAGCTATTAATAATTAGAGCTAGTTCTTAGTCTCTAAACTACTATAGAGGTTAGGTTAAATTAATAAGAGAGTTAAAGAAGATAAGATACTATTTCTCCTTAGAGATACTATCTATTAGCTTAGTAAAGGCGTTATTATCTCCTTTAGCTAAGCTAGAGCCTTAATAGTAGAGGTCTCTATCTTTAACTAGAGAATAGCTTCTATCTATATAGAGGTAAAGTATACCTTTAGCTTCGTAAGGAAGTACTAGACCTATATAGATTATAATAGAGAATTATCTATAGTACGCTAGCCTATAGAAGTATATTACCGAGTTTATATACTCTTAACTAATCTTTATATAGTAACGAATAGAGAAAATTAAATCTCTAAGTACTTTATATACTCTCTACTAATAATAAGACAATATTTAAGACTTATACTAGATAAATTTGTAGAGTAGAAAGACTTAGAAGGAGGTATATAGTATATAACGCTAGGTATTAAATACTATATACTAAAGTTATTATATCTGCCGAATTGTTAGTATAATATTACAATAATAATATAAATTAATTTCTACTATAAATAGTATACTCTAAATTGCTTATCTATGCTTCTCTAAGCTTAATAGTAGTTATAGTAGTAAAGTTATAAATTTTAGAAGTAATAGAGGCTAACTCTAGTAATAGCTTTAGTATTTAATAACAAGAGAAGGTAATTAGGTAAGCACTTACGAGATTAACTTCTTTAATATTATAAAATTCTTTACTATCTCTACTACCTCCTCTACCTCTTCTATCTTTACTATACTATATAATCTAACTACTTAATTACTATAGTATTATAAGTACTTAGTTCTAGCTATACTACATTTACTATAATTATAACTCTAATGCTACTAGCCTTTAGTCTTAAGCTAGTAAGATACTACTTAAGAGGTTATAGATATAATTAACTAATCGATTAATAGGTTTAACTAAGCTTAAAGTTAGCTAAACACTAGTAGCTAACAACGTAGAAGAAGAAGGTATAAGGCTCTAGCTACTAACTAACGAAGAGCTTATCTACTATAACACTTAGTAAGTGTTCTAGATAGCTTAGGCTTAGTTAGCTTAGTCTATTATTGTATTACAAGTTCTTATAGTTACTACTACTCGTTAAGCTTATAATTGTTAAGCCTCTTCTTACTTAGTAATCTCTCTCTTACGTAGTAACTAGTAAGTATCTATAAACTTGTCTAAGATGTCGTTTAAAGGCAATTATATCTCCTTACTAGAGCGATTAGTAGTAAAGTGTTTATACTTGTTCTTTCTTTTAGTAATTAAATTTTTAAGGTTATACCTTAAGCTACTATACTTATAACTCTCTACTATAAACTACTACTAATTAAGAAGCTAACTAAACTTCTAGAAGCTAACGAATTAAAGCTATACGCTAATACTATAAGCAATCTAGATAAGTAATATCTTCTTCTTAAGAGGCTACTAGCTAAGCTTATAACGCTAGTATACTACTTACTCTAGTATCTTCTCTTTCTCCTTCTTCTCCTTCTCCTCTTTAACCTTACGAGCCTTATCTCTCTTAGTGCTCGTAGTCTCCTCTACTAGTTATAAGGCTACTATAGCTACTATCTCTCGACTATCTCTTTCTCTCTCTTAGCTACTCTAACTTACTTCTCTACTACTATATAAGCCTTGCTCTCTACCTCTTCTAGCTCCTTAACTATATAGTAATTTAACCTCTACTACTAGTTAGGGATAGAGTTAATAGGCCTATAGTAGTAGAGGCTAAAAAGGTAGATATAGATAACCTCTAGCTAGCTAAGAAGAAGCTAGTTATAAGACTTAAGGCGTTTAAAGAGGTACTTAAGAATAAAGAGAAGATAGAGACTACGAAGAAGAAGACACTTATAAGGCTTAAAGAAGAGAGATTAACAATACTAGAGAGCTTAGTAGTAGTACTTAGTAGTATAGAGATTAGTATACTAGTTGCTAAGGAGCTTAAAGAGTAGCTTAAGCTTAATCTCTAGCTCTTTATAAAGACTAAGAAGTAATATTTAAGAAGTTATTTATAATAGAGAATAACTATTTACTAACTTCTAAAGCCTCTATACTACCTCTAAGTCTACCTCTACTAACTTAAAGTTACTAGCTACCTTACTACCTTTCGAAATAGGTAACACTAACGAGCTATATAACTTCTCTAGTACTCTAAAAGACTTCTCTAGCTCGCTAATAGAGTTTACACTTATTTGCTCTTAAGCTACAAAAGATTAGCTACTAAAAAGGTAGAAGAGGCTAGCTAAAACTATCTAATCTACAAATCTTAGAGCAACTCTAACAATTAGAGCATTTTAGCTAAGTAGTAGAAAGCTTTCAGTTTAGAAGATAGAGTTTAATCCTGTTATAGAGACTATACTAGAAGAAGTACTATAAGTGCGTACTTAAACACGTCGAGCTAGCGTGTTAGACTCGTGTATCTTGTCGTCATCGAAAGCAGAGCATCGACAGCCTATCGCTTGTGTCGTACTACGCCGAGAACGGAAGTGAAAGCGAGAAATTCCAACTGAACGACCCTTTTAGTTAACTGAAAGAGTGCTTCAGTTCGCTTACGCCTGCGCAACAAGCTTCAGTCTAAATCTCGCTTCTACTACGCTCTTGAGGCATGATCTTCAAACTGAAAGGCGGTGAGAAGCCAGCTAAAACGCCCTATTGGAGAGAGGGACGGATGAGTCTTCAATGATGAAGAGTCGACATCAAAGCGAATTGATTGTCATCGTTTCCACAGGCCGATTACACGCCCTTGTATCTTGAAACGACCCACTGCATAGCAGTCGTGCTAGGTGGTGGATCGACCGGCTCCCGCGAAATAAAAGGGCTACTTTACCCGCCTCGACCTGAGCCGTACACCTGACCACACAATCACTTCCTCTTCATGCATCTACAGCACTTGGCTCATTGCGGTCAACGGACGTGCTTGCTCAGTATTAACCGCGAGTTGTGGTCGACCCGCTGTGATGTCGCGAATGTGGACGTGGGATACACCTACTTGGTGCTACCGTCCCTGGCGGAGACATGCGCTCCGAAACGCCTGTAAACAAGTGCATTGACTGTTGCAGTAAGTACAATCTGCAGACACTCAAAAATGCCGTCGACCGGGTGTTTGAAGCTCTTTTAGGCGTTTTGCTTGTTTCTTGCTTGTCTCCTATATCTTGCTCAATTCCTCTGTGGTTCGTACCTCTACATCACAAGCTTTCCCACTTCTACACGATCGCCAAGATGAAGTCGTTCCTTGCCATCTCTTGTCTCGCCGCCAGCTCAGCCGCACACACCATCTTTACCGAGTTCTGGGTCAATGGAGTCTCCCAAGGTTTCATGCAGGGTGTCAGGACCGTCGAGTATGATGGGTGAGTCGGCCCTTTTGCGTGCTATGCTTTCCCCACTGACAATTCAGACCCATCATGGATGTGACATCTCCCGACATTGTCTGCAACTCTGCCTCAAACACCTTCTCGCAGCCTTTCCCTCCTACCAAGATCATCAATGTCCCGGCTGGTGCATCTGCCACTGCTGAATGGCATCACACTCTCAAGGGCCGCGATCCCTCCGACACCTCGGACCCTATCGACAAGTCCCATCTCGGACCTACCATCATCTAGTGAGCAAATTGCAAACCCATGCCAGCGAGCGACATTTGCTAATTACCCACCAGCCTCGCCAAGGTCGACAATGCCCTCAACACCAACGTCCAAGGCCTCAAGTGGTTCAAGATCTACGAAGATGGTCTTGATTCCAACGGCCAATGGGGCGTCAACCGCCTGATCAACAACCTCGGCAAAGTCAGCTTCACCATCCCGAAGTGCATTCCCTCGGGCCAGTACCTCCTCAGGGCAGAGCTCATCGCTCTCCACGCAGCACAGAGCTATCCAGGTGCCCAATTCTACATGGAGTGTGCCCAGATCAACGTCACTGGTGGTGGGAGTGCTTCCCCAGCCACTGTGAGCTTCCCGGGAGCTTACAAGGGATCCGACCCTGGGTCAGTAGTACTTCTGAGAGATCAATGAGCACGACTGACATTGACAGCATCACGTTCAACCTGTACTACCCCGTACCAAAGACCTACACGGTGCCCGGCCCGTCTGTCTTCAAGTGCTAGATGGCATGAGCCAGTCCCGTATGGCATGTGCTCGATGTGCCGAGGCAGAGTAAATTGCTTGCTCACTTCACGATGAACAATATAGATGAGCATACACTTGATAACGACAACCTTCTTGTATATATCAATATCTTCCGTATATACTTATCATACCGCCGCACCGATGCCCTCTCGTCGTCCATCACCTCATCACTTCCCCTTCCCTTTCCCTTGATCCTTCCCCAGCCCCTGTCCCTTCCCCTGTTTCTTTCCCTTCCCACCCTCCACCACCAACCCCTCATCAGGCCACTTCCCCTCCGCCGCCCTCTCCTCCTCCTCACTCCACTCCACCGGCAACACCGCAAAAACCAAATAACTCGTATGCGCCTTGACCTCGGCCTCCGTCCTATGCACCAACATGCCCTCCTTGAACGTCTTCCTCTCCTTCTCCATCTCCCGATTCCGTTCCTGCCGCGCCTGTTTAGCAGTGACTCTCCCCTCGCCCTTCTCCTTGGACTTCTTCTCCGCCGCTGTGTCCTCTGCCTTCCCGTCCCCATCCACCCCACCTCCATGCTCCCCCTCCCTCGCAGTCCCCACGCCATCCCCATTCCCAGTAGAAGCCTTCATAGTCCCCTCCCACGCCTTGAACCTCCCTTCTACCTCCCTCAGTCTCCCTACAGCCTCCGTCACATCCTTCGGTCCCCCCGTCGCGCCCCGCAGGCCATCCTCCGCCAACCCCACCCTCTCGCGCCGGATATCGAGTCTCCGGTTCGCGATCTCGATCATTTGGATTTCGACCCAGCCTAGTTGGCGTAGCGAGGAGACGACGGATTGGACTTGTTCGATGCAGGGGGTGAAGGTGCAGAGGTGGATTGGGTGGTGGGGGGAGAGGGGGGAGAGGAAGGGGGTGTCTTCTACGGAAGGTGCAGGGGTGGTCTGCGCTTGGGATTGCGACTCGGAGGTTTGTGGGTGGGTTAGGGATTTGTGCTGGCTCGCAGAGAGGGGGCGGCGGGTGAGGTTGCGGAGGGCAAGCCAGGGGGCGGGGAGGTCGAGGAAGATGGCGGTTGCGTTGGGGGAGGCAGGGGAGGTGGAGTCGGGGGACGGAGGGAGGAGGAACCCTTCGTTGTAGACGTCGCGGTGGGTGACGGTTACCATGTCGGAGAGTTTGTGGGAGATGAGTTCTTCTTGGAGCGACTGTACTCGTGGTTCGTGGTACTCGAAGCTGTAGACATGGCCGGGCGAGGGGTGGTTGAAGACTGCTCGTGCTGCGGCGTGAGTGAAGGAGCCTGAGCCAGCGCCGGCTTCGATAAGGTGAGAGCCAGGAGTCACGCACATTCGTTGAAGGATGTAGCTGTAGTCTGGGGTGTATACTACTTGTGTCCGGTGTGGAAGAGAGATGGTCCAGGATTCAGGGGTAGGTTGGAGAAGGTGGCCGAAGCCTGTACCAGCGACTATGGCGGCTTGCATGGGAGCGGTAGAGCCTGGCTTTCCTTCACCATCGTCGTTGGGGTCTCGCTTCCGCTTCTTGCCCTTTGCCCTGGACCCGGTGTCGACCTTTGATGCCAAGATTTGACTTCCCCATGGTTGATCGAGAAGAGTGCTATGGGGAAACGATCCGAAACGAGTATTGGTGACAGGTCCTTCAGCATAGCCGTCTGCGACTTTCTCGTCATTGGAAAGTATTATTTGCAGTTGATGATCTCTCTTCATCTGCAGGACTGCTAGTAGGTCCGCAGTGGCTGTAGTGCCAGCATTGAAAAATGGAGATACTGTCGCCATGATACCGAAATCACTTTCTGGTTTCGCCAGTGATCTGATCTCTGTTATTCCAGTGTCAAATCTTGACAATGTCTGCTTGGCCCCTCGTATGTTCGGACTGAGGGTAAATGTGAAATGCTTCCGTGAATTTTCGGTATAGCGCGCTTCGAAATATTTGATTGGCTGCAGCTCCGCGGGGCTCGTGTCGGTCAATCAGCCCTGTGACTCGGGCAGGTCGGGGCTTCAGAGGCCACGAGGGACAAGTTTCAACCATTTGCAAAATATACGTGACTCCCTCACTGACTCCGACTGATCACACTCCCACCAATCCCTCCAGGCAACCCTGTCGCTTGATGATCGCCGGCTTTCGATGCTTCCTTCAGGCTAGACATCAATTCCCCCTCTTCGCGCCGCCAACAGCACTCGCATTCCATCGGCCAGCATCAAAGATGGCGGCGGCAATGCCAGAATGGACGCCTCCGCCAGAACCAGCTCCAGAAGTAAAAGGAAGACTTCCAAAGCTGTCCATATACAATAGCTTGACGAGGAGTAAGAAGCCATTTGTGCCAATAGATCCAGAGGGGAAGAAGGTGACTTGGTATGCTTGCGGTCCGACTGTGTATGATGATGCGGTATGTGAACAAAGAGGGGAGTCACTCAATTTATAGCGGGACTGAGTGTTTGCTAGCATCTGGGTCATGCGCGCAACTATGTCTCAACAGACATCATCAGGCGCATCCTCAAGGACTACTTCAAGTTCCAAGTCAACTTTGTCATGAACATTACCGATGTGGACGACAAGATTATCATCGCTGCTCGGCAACAACACTTTCTCCGACAATACAAGGAGCGCCATCCCAACATTGAGCCTGACGTCCTCGATGCCTCGAATCAAGCCTTCCAGACCTACCTCCTCAAGAACCTACCACTACTTGCCCAAGACCTCACGCCGGCCAATTTTCCTGCAGCACTACAAGAAAAGTACGGCCATGTCCTCGCCGGCAAATCTGTCGCGAATGATGGCACTCCTGCGGGTGACAAGGAGGCCAAGATCAAGATGCACATCAAGACGGCCACCTCCGCGGCGGAAGCCCTTGTAGATTCTACATCACAACCCGACACTTTCTACACCAAGGCCGCTGGCGTCCTCCTTCCTTACCTCGATTCACAATACAAGACCGCAATAGATTCCAGCGAGCATTCTGTTTTTACGGCGTTGACGAAAGAGTATGAAAAGCGTTTCTTTGAAGATATGGGTGCTTTGAATGTTCAGAAACCAGATACCCTGACGAGAGTCACCGAGTACGGCCCACAGATTGTCGACTTTACGAAACAAATACAGGACAACGGGTTTGCTTACGAGCATGAAGGCTCGGTATATTATGACACCAAGGCATGGGAGAAGGCCGGAGGGGTTTACGCTCGACTGGAACCGTGGAGCAAGAACGACAAAGACTTGCAGGCGGACGGAGAAGGTGCTTTGAGCAACGAGAAGGGATCTTTCAAGAAGTCTGCCGCTGATTTCGCACTTTGGAAGGCCTCACGTCCTGGCGAGCCCGGCTGGGAGTCACCGTGGGGTGTAGGTAGGCCGGGATGGCACATTGAGTGCTCAGTCATGTGCTCAGATATCCTCGGAAAGCAGCTTGACATCCATTCTGGAGGCATAGATCTTGCTTTCCCTCATCACGATAATGAGCTGGCGCAGTCGGAGGCGTACATGTGCAAGTCTAACAACCCGGGGCAGCAATGGGTGAACTACTTCATCCACATGGGTCATCTGAGCATTCAAGGGGCAAAGATGAGCAAGAGTCTCAAAAATTTCACCACAGTTCGCGAGGCACTGGCAAAAGGCGACTGGACCCCGCGAAGCTTGAGGATAGCCTTCTTGCTTGGCAATTGGAGAGACGGACTCGAGATCACACCAGAAGTCATCAGTGCTGGCAGTGCTTGGGAAGAGAAACTCACCAACTTCTTCTTGAAAGCTCGGGATCTGGAGAGAAATCCCTTCACCCAAGCAAACGGTAGCTCAGCCACCTCTGATGAGACTACCAGAAAGGCGTTAGAGACAGCCAAGTCAAAGTTACACGATGCACTTTGCGACTCATTCGACACGCCCACAGTCATGCGGACGATCTCAGATCTCGTCACTGCTTACAACTCAGAGAAGACAGTATCTGATTCAGTGACGGTTGAGATTGCCAAGTGGCTCACAGAGATCATCAATGTTTTTGGACTTGACTCCGATCCCGATTCCAAGCAGCTCGGGTGGTCAGGGATCGACATAGCAGACGCTGCAAAGCCACACATCTACCCACTCTCCTCACTCCGCGATGAAGTTCGCCAACAAGCTATCAAAGGTGAGATCAAGGATCCTATCACAGCGAGTAAGGTTGATCCTTCACTCATTTCATCGTCACCCGACATGAACGGTGCTCCCTTCCACGCCGTCCTCAAATCCTTCCATGACTCCGTCCAGTCCGCGATATCAGCGAATACTCCTCCAAAAGCATTCCTTCAAATGTGCGACGACCTCCGAGACCATACTCTATGGCAACTCGGTATCTACCTCGAAGATCGAGAGAATCAACCCGCTCTTGTCCGACCACTGACCGCCTCTCTCCGCGCCGACCGCGAGAATCGAGAAGCACTAGCCAAGCTCAAGATTACCAAACAAGCAGAAGCAAAAGAGAAGGCCGAACGTGAAGCCAAGGAGAAGCTCGAAAAAGGCAAGCTTGACCCCAAGGAAATGTTCAAGACGGACGAATTCAGCGCATGGGACGAAGAAGGCATGCCGACAAAAGACAAGGAAGGCAAGGAAGTAGCAAAGAGCCGAAGCAAGAAGCTCAAGAAAGAATGGGAACGACAAAAGAAGCTTCATGATGAATGGAGGAAGGTCCAAGGGCTCTAGCATACCAAATGAACAGACCCCATCTAGATGATCCCAGAACATCTACCTCTTCCTAGCATTAACATCCCTCCCCGCCCCCACCTTCATCCTCCCTCCACTCCTCCCCTCCCTCCTCCCCGTCAGCAATCCCGGCAAATAATCCTCATCCAACCCCCCCATCCCCCCCTTCCCCCTCTTCTCCTCCCTCTTCCTCCTCTCCTGCTCCCTAGCATACTCCTTCTGATCCTCAACCAACACCAACCCATTCCCCCACCCCCCCTTCCCGCCCCCCTTGATCCGCCCATTCGCGCTCCCATGCACCGGTTTCGGAATGCTGTAGCGCTCCCCCCGATGCGACCACTGCATGTTCTTCTTCAGATGCACCTTGACTTCTCCAGACGAAGAGGTCGTGACAGTCACGCGGGTGAGCGTGGGTTTGCCGCATCGCTGGCAGAATTGCAGGTCCGGGAGGCGGTGGAGGAGGAAGCACGCGTGGCAGCGCAGCAGGGTGGTGCGGAGTTGGGTGATGCGCGAGAGGGAGGGCGTGAGGAGGTTGAGGTTGATTTGCAGGAGGAGGTTTTGCAGGGCGTTGTCGGTTGTGAGGGTCGCGGCTTGCATAAGTGAGGGGGGGGAAGTGGTGCTGGTGCTGGGGAGGTGGCCGCGTTTGCGGGGGAGGTTGGAGGGGGTGATCCATTCGCCGTCGGAGGAGGAGGAGGGGTCGTCTTCGGGGTTGGAGGAGGGGATGAGGGGGGAGTCGGTCTCTGAGGTGGGAGGTTGAGGGGCGGGATCGTCGAGGGTGGTGTTTGCCAGAGTCTGTGGCAAATCTGGCTCGGCTGTAAGGCCGGGTTCAGGTGCTTGATGTGCAGACTCGGAGGCCGGGTCGGTGGCGCGGGGTTGTGCGTCTTCCGGAAGTGCAACAGAATCCGTCTGTGTTTCGGTGCTCGCTTCAGTCGCTCCTTCTGACGGCTGACTTGCATCTACTGTCGGCGTGATGCTCGCTTCAGCTGTTTCATCCGTAGTAGAAGACTCTTTCGTCCCTGGAGCAGGCTCTGCACTCTTCTCCTCGCCAGTAGCGTCCTGTGAAGTCGATTCATCGTCCTTCTTCGGTGGCGACCCATTCACCCTCTTCTGGCCGGGCACCCTCCTCAACCTCCAGTCGCCTCCATTACGCTCACACTCAACCTCATAAGCCAGGGCGGCAATCTGCAGATCCACTCTGCTCAGCACGGCGGCATCACCAGTCTTGCGAGCAAATTCCGTGACAAATTTCAGACTGTCTTCAGTTGGGCTCCGCAACTTGAGAAATGGTATGAGCGTCGTCTCGACTCGTGCTCTAGTGACTGCATCTTTGATTTCTGAGATGATGGCGGGGACTGTGACGATTTCTTCACTTTGCGCGAGCAGGGAGGAGACAGTCGGGTGGTTCCTGATGATCGGCCCCGTGTCCAGTACGATGGTATGGATTGGTTTCTCGGTCGCCATTTTGTGCTCTCGGTGTCGTTGGACACGAAAAGACTGGCTGCTAATTTTTCTTCAACAATGCATGCATGTGATGTGAGGGGCAAAACCACGGCATAGAAAATTGAAGCCCGATGTGAAATTTTGACTTTGTGGAACGCTGCGGAGCGAACCTTGTTTTGAGCATCCATGATCAGGGTCAGCTGTCAGGGCGGCACGTGGCTGGTGGACTACATGTGCAATACAACAAGAAATACTTTCGTCAAGTCTTTATGCTGATATTTGGCTATACCTGACGCTCTAAACAGTGCCTCTGCCATGGCAATCACTGCATCATGACTGACCCCTTGTACGCAGTCTTGAAGAAGCGCTAAAAACAGATGATCGCAAAGACGTTCACCACATCCATCATTACTGTACTTGGCTGACAATCTCGTTGGCTCTGCCCAGTGACTCCACCATCTGCTGACATTCCTTTCGTCGCCGGACAGTGTAGTCGGATTCCTTGAGCAGGTCATCGAGCTCAGCTTGACGGTACATTTGTTCCAGAAGTTCTCTTTGCATCTCATCCTTTGAGAATCTGAGACTGGTCAGCATCGGATATCTAGTCTGGGCTTACGGTCACTTACTGCACAAGCGTGAGCATGATCGCCTTTGGCACCATATCAATCATCGTCCTCCGCACAATATTGAAGTAACTGGTGATCAGAAGCTTGATGACTTCGACCTCCTGCGTCTCTTTCTCGCTGAGTGTGCCGCTTGCCTTGAGTGTTGGTGGCGGCGCTTCCATGGCAGCCATCTTCTTCTTGTTCTTGCTCGCGAAGAAGGAGCCAAAGAATCCCGAACCAGCATCGCCATCCAATGAAGGAGAGTTGGATCGTGGAGGTACGGCCGAAGCGGGTAGCGGCTTGCCTGTCTTGGGATCGACCTGGACAGGTCTGGCTGCGCTGTGCCGCTCGTTCACAATGGCCATAGCGCGGTGTCCATTGAGGAAGTCGGGATGACCGGTGTTGACGTAGCAGGCCTCCATTGCTACCAGGTCTCGCACCAGCTTGTTTGTGGGATCCATGACCTTCTTGAAGAATGAAATGACCGTGGTGTGTAGCTTCTCTTTCAATCCTGGGTACCTTCTGAACATGGGCTTGTTGAGTAATTGTCCAAGAATTCTGACCAGCTCGTCATAAACTAAAGAGACACACTTTAGCGAGGGGTCTTCCAGCCTCTTGATCTGTTGCTTGACGATGAGCTCGAAAGCGGTTGTGCCGACAAATAGCGCAGGGGCCGAACCTGACGAATTGTACAGGATCGTGCGAATGTCGATATCCTTGACCTGGTCGAATGGATCTACTGCCTTGACACCGTTGGCATAAAGCTCGTGGAAGACGAAAGCGATACGGGCGCCACCAGACAATTCGATGCTCGAGAGTTCTTGGTTGTTACCTTCAAGCACTGTGCGGTACTCGTTGGAGAATTCGGTGATGATATTGAGGATGATGTTGGCGCTATTGCCGAGGATTGAGTCGCCGAGAGATTGTAGCTCTGCAGAGTACTTTTGCAAGCTCGAAGAAATGCGTGCCTTAATGTCCGGTAGGGTCTGCTTAATGTGCATCATCAAGATGAGGTTGAGTTTCCGAGCCAGGTATGGTGTTCCGCAGTATGTGCTCTTGTTGCGATATGCCTTGTGGTTTTCGAAGAAATTCTTCTCGTGCTCGAGAGCGTATGAGATGGGCCTCTTGGATTCGATATCTCGCTGCCCTCGATTTACAACTGGCACGTATCCCAGGCGGAGGGGAATGATTCGACCGGCAAGGATATCCACTACGTCGGTACCTTCGTCCATCAAGTCGACCTTCGTGAGCACACCAATTGTCCTCTGTCCTTCCGGATCAACCTCTCTTGCGAGCTTGAGACCATCCGAGTTAGCAAGATCGGTATTGGCAGCCGTGACTGCAAGAATGATAGCGTTCGGCTTGCTGATCTGTTTGAGCACCATTTCCCTGATCTGTCTCTCGATGTCTCGTGGCTGGTCTCCGACTGGCACTTTCGTCAGACCTGGCAGATCGACCAGTGTCAGTGTAAGGACATTCGGCGAGTAGATGCGCAAGTTGATGGGTGCAGAAGAAATGCCAGCATTTCGACCAGTCTTGGACTCTGTTTCCCGCACAATCTCCTCTCTGATCTTGTTGAAGTCATGGAACTTCTGGCCGGGAATGTGGAGGAACTCTCCCCATTCGTCGACATTCGATTCCTTGTCTGATGTGCCTTCTACAGCTTCCGACGTTCCATTTGTTTGTGGCTTTCCTGGCGGCGCCCTGTTGATGAGCTGAAGGATGAGCGGTCTTCTCGTCACGATACCAGTTCCTCGAGGCAAGCTGTCAATGTTAGTCGCATGACCTAGTAAGACCTTGTTTGAGCTTACAAGTCCCGGCCGACAATGTTCTCCAACACCGAACTCTTTCCACTAGATTGTGAACCGACGACGGCGATCTGAGGCAAGTCGATCGGGTTTTGTACCTAGGTCCTTCAATCAGCCAAACAGTCCAGAGCTCCAGAATGGGACGCTGCTTACTCCCACGGTCGTAAAGACATCCTGAAGCTTATTCACAAGGGTGATCAAGCCCGGGTCGTTGACATTGATGCTACTGCGCCATGGTCAGGATTCCATCCTCCTGGTATGTGTCGTAGGATTGGTGCAACTAACGCGTTGGCGGAGGCCGCCATGTTTGAGGTTGCTGTTATTCAATTCCTGGTTGATGTGGTCGCCGTTTGATGCTGATAGGTCTAGACTGAATGCAGCAGAGATGTGTTTTGTGGTATGTGGTGGATGAGGCTCTTGAACAAGTTAGGTAGCCAGATAAATAAAGCTCACATGTCGGTCGGCAGGCAGGCCGTCGTGCCAGAATCGCTGAACGCCGCGCATCATCTGTCCGTCTCCCTGAGCGAGCAGAATGACACTATACCGTTTTGGGATGCGGCGACGTTTGCCCAACTCGAGCGTCTGTTCTCAACTCCTTCATCACTCCTCCAAACAGCTTCATCTGACAGCCTCATCGCTGCCAATGGTCAGTCATAAATCTTAGAAGCTGCAGCAAGACGCGCTCAAGTTGATCGAGCCATCGTAGCCTCGAATACACTGATATTGATTCAAGCCATGGCCATCGTGGTTTAATAGCGAGAAACTCCATCAAGCTCACGCTGAGCTCGCAACCAGCCGTACAAGGGTGGTCAGGATGCCGGCCAACATCCTGTCGCTCCCATGGCATCCTCAATCAAAGGTAACAAGTGTCTCTTGATACCACAATCCGTACTCCAAATGGACCCATCTATCCTCTTTTCTACTGTCATTCAACCTCTTCCGTCAACACACAACAAACACCCCACTTCACAGAGCTTGATGACCGCTAATACAGTTACGCACAACCTGCTAATCGGCGTTGATCTCCACATTGCATGGTAGTGTGGTATCTACGCTTCTTCTACTCGGAACCCAGTCCATGGACTTGTAGCGGCATGGTCTATGATGATACCGTCCCTGAGATTGTCAGACCCAATGTTCAGACACTTGGCTACGAACATGACTGGGCTCTGTCCATATTCGACATGGTGTTCCTGCTATTCGAGTACGATGCGATCAACAATGCGGACCCCGAAAAAGAGCCTGACCCGACCGCATGTCACAAGGTCGCTGTCGACCTCCTTTGTCTCATCCCCGCCTTTAGACTTTATTGGAATGATGATGAAGAAGCCCTCGACGAGGTGTGCAGGCAAATCCAGCTCCAGGTCTGCATCCTTGGACGAACGCTCCTCTTTATTACCAAACAGATCCCGCACGCTTGCCGCGAACATACACTCATGGCCGCCCTCCACACGACCATGTTCGCCATGGTGCCGACCGAATATATGCCTGAGAGATTCGTCGAGTCGGAGCGCTTGTGCGATTGGGTCAAATACTGGATCGAACATTCTCTCACCAATAAAAAGTCTCCCGATCCCGAAAACCTTCCTCCTTCAGCCGCTCTCCTCGCCCAGTCTCTTCCAGAAGACCACTTACCCAGCCGCAACATCTGGCTCTTTGACAGCTACCTTTCGCCCCTCGAGCACGCCAATCTCATGGCTCTTTCAGCCCGCGTCCATCGTGCCACACGCAATCCGCTCCTTCAGCTTGATGCACAGGCCACAATCGAGCGCACTCTCTGTCACCCACATTCCACACAAGCGTTAGATGCGCTCGTACCGGGAGCCGCCACCTACTTCCTACATGCATTCATGCATCCGGGTAGACCTGAAGATATGCTCAATGGCTGGTATGATGTTTGCATGCCTTTCGGCGAGCAGGATGCTCCGGGTGAAAAGTTCAGAGAACTTACGAGTGAAGAAGCGAGGTGGTGGGCGTTCTTCAAGGATAAATTCTCTCTCATCAGGATGAGGGAAGATGTTGCACCATTGACAAGAGACTATGCCGAGACTGCCATGCAGCGCATGAGCTGGCTGGACGGCGGTACTAAGATTGGATTCTGGGAAGGACTGAAGCAGAAAGTTGGTGTGAAAAAGACGCAGGCGAAGCTGTAGAGTTGGGTATTACGGACGACCAACTATGACGGCTTCACGACTTTGCGCGCGCTTGTACGTTATAGCGGAGAGAATAATACTGCAATTCATTTTGTTCCGGATGCTCAGCTCAGACTGTTCACATTCCTGTGGCTCGAGGTGCATCACATCGTGCTCTGCCATGTCCCTGACTCGTTGTGACGCGACCTTCTCAATGTGGCTTCTGGTCAATCTCAAGATCTGCAACATCAGACGTCAGCGCTGAGTCCGTCTAGCACGACAGAAAATGTCGCCTGCATAACTCATGTGGTTTCCTCTCTGCAATGCCAGAGAATGTCAAGTGGTAGGCGTTCTCATTCAACCTCTTTGGAAGTCTTTCGCGGTCTGCAACCATGATGCTATTCACCCGTGGACTGCTGCTCCTCGCCCACTTGTCAATCTGCATTGCATTCAGCCACCACCCTGTCGTGTCGTCTAGCAGTGGTAGAATCATAGGCCACAGAGCCCCTAATCGTACAGATACCTTCGAGTTTCTCGGCATCAAATATGGTCAAGCACCGGTAGGCGAGCTGAGGTTTGCCGCTCCGCTACGATACAGCGCACCAAGGAGCCAGGTCTACAACGCTTCCAGGTTCAACCCGTAAGTCCTCGACACACTTCTAGGAACGCTTTCTGATAGTTGCCATAGCGATTGCCCATCGAACAAGCCTCCAGTGACTTCATTCCCAGACTTCACTGGCAATGGCTTTGCCATCTACAGCAAGTTCACAGCTCAGAACAACAACACACAAGATGAAGACTGTCTTGCCCTCAACATCTGGACCAAGTCTCCCAGGAATCTCAAGCACAAGAACAAGCCAGTCTTTGTCTTCTTCCATGGCGGTCGCTTCACCATCCCTGGTCCCAACAGTCCCTTCTACAAGGGTCAGAACTTCGCCGGCATGGAGGACGTCGTAGTTGTCACCGTCAGGTACGCTGCACCCCCTCCTCATCAGCGCCCCCTAACCTTCCCAGCTACCGCCTAGGTATCCTCGGCTTCTCCGGCGCCCCAGGACAAGAACAAAACGCCGCCCTCCGCGACCAACGCCTCGCCGTCGAATGGATCCGCGACAACATCGCCAACTTCGGCGGCTCCCCCTCCCACATCATCATCTTCGGACAATCCGCCGGCGGCACCAGCGTCGACTACTGGACATACGCCTACCGCCACGACCCCATCATAGCCGGCGCAATCTCCCACTCCGGCACAGCCTTCAGCTTCCTCCCCAACGACCCCCTCTACTCCACCTCCCTCTACCACAACGTCTCCTCCACCCTCGCCTGCGGCGTACCCCCCGGCACCTCCCCTTCCCAAACCCTCTCCTGCCTGCGCGCCGCCCCCCTCACCGCCCTCCTCGCCGCAGCCCGCCTCGTCCCCGCCCTCCCCTCCCCCGCCCTCCCCCAAGCCCCCTTCCACCCCACAATCGACCACAACCTCATCTTCCCTTTGTCAACCTACACCAACCTCTCCCTCGCAGGTTCCTTCGCCCCAGTCCCCTACCTCGCAGGCTCCACCTCCAACGAAGCAGGCTTCTACCGCGTCTCCGCTTTCAACGCTAATATCTCCCTCCCCAACGCCGCGTGGGAGCAATTCAACCAGCGCGCCTTCACCTGCCCGACGAAATACGCTGCCGACGCGCGGGCCAAGGCTGGGGTGCCTGTGTGGCGCTACCGCTACGCAGGGGACTGGGACAATCTGCGCCTGTATAACGCTAGCACGAACGCGACTGCTGCGGCCGCGGGGAAGGGAGGGGGAGGTAGGCCAGGGAGTGGGGCGTACCATGGCTCGGAGTTGAGTTTGCTGTTCGGCACGACGGGGGATGTCACTGGCCAGGAAGACGAGGTGGAGGAGGCGAGGTTGGGAAGGTATATCATGGGGGCGTGGGCGGCGTTTGGACGGGATCCGGGGAGGGGGTTGGAGGGGTATGGCTGGCCGAGGTGGAGGGGTGGAGGGGGGGAGGAGTTGGTGTTGCTTGGCGGAGGGGAGGGGAAGGGGGGAGGGGCGGAGTTTGTGAGTGCGGAGGAGGTGGATGGGGAGTGTCCGGGGGTAGAGGAGAATGATCCTTTGCCTGGGAGGGGTGCGTTTTAGTTTGCTTGTGACAGCTGGGATGAGGGGATGGCGTGGTGGTGGGGAAATTGGGAGGTTGAGGGTAGTGGTTCTGGGTATATCTCTTCACCAAGTATTCGTTTCTTCATCATGTATCGTTGCCCAGCTACCTTGCATATGCTCATGAGCCCGCTTTCTCCACCATCTCCCACCACCCTCTCAGCTCTTTGGCTCTCTCCCGTTCCTCATCGCCAATGTCAAGCGGCGGACCCCTGATCTCTTCTCTTGGGCCGGACTTCGACGCCCAGGCCGGCTTCTTGCTTCCTTGCTCCCCGTCCTCGCCAAAGCGGAAGACGCACCATGCGCTCTCGTCCCCGCTGAGGAGATAAGATCTACGGTCGCGACTTCTGACGTGGAAGGAGCGAAGCAGGACGACATCACCCGCGGAGACGGAGGGGAGGCTGGCTTTCCAGGGGCGGAAGACTTCGATGAGGATGTCTTCGCGGGGATCGGAGGGAGAAGTGGAGCTGACCTGGCTGTATCCGTTGAGGTGGTGGTCGTTGCCGTTGGTGATGGCTTTGCCTTTGCCTTTGCCCTTGCCACTATCGTTCTCATTTCCGTTTGGCTGTTCCGCCGGAGGGTTGTCGCCTGTCTCTCCGTGATGACCCGCAATGAACGAATCAGCCTTCTTCATCTTGCTCTCTTGCTCCCAATGCTCTGGGTCTGTCACGTGAAAGAATGTGAACCAGTCTCTCGGGCCGCTTCGTGCTCGTTTAACCTCTGCAGATTCGCGGGTGGCGATGACAAGGACATCGACCGTGCCGGAACTGCGGCCTAGGTTCAAATCGAGATTGGTGAGGGGCGTGTAGTAGCTCAGCTTTGTAGCTAGACCTTGGCTTTGTGCGTACCTTTTGAGCTGTGGTGGGGAGATGGACCGATACTTCTTTCGATCTTTTGCTTTCTGTCGCTCTCGCTTCTGAGCCCCAGAAGTGATAAGACCAGCTGGCGCAGTCGAAGATGGTACCTTGGAGACGTCATCGTGACCGTCTGTGGTGTGAAAATCAGATGTGGTATGGCGGCGTGAAGTCGAGATTGGATTTTTGGGCGAGAACCATGTGGCGAGAGCTTCGGTATTCAGACTCAGCCGCGAGGAAGGACGTCGTGATACGCGAAGTTCCTTCTTCGGCACTGGAGTTTCCATAATCTGCTCAGAGGTCTTCGTCACATCCTCCAAGTGTGATTCGGGAGATGCCGATTTTGCAGAGGTAGAGTGTTTGGGCACATACGCTTTCACGGGCTCATTGTCCGCCGCCTGATCCGCTTCGAGCTCTGCCAGTAGCTTCTCGTCGAAATCCTGTTCGTCGTCATCCTGCTTGTCGTCCTCGGCAATCCTTGGAAGTTGCGACGACGGCCGTGAACCAGCGCGAGGGGCTTTATACTGCGTACCGCCTAGCTCCTGAGACGGCTGTATGGACTGATGGTCATCGGCAAGAGAAAGTTGGGGGTATTCCACATCTCCCTGCATGCCTCTGATAAAAGGGCTGGAATCTGGGGCAAGCGTCGTTACTGGTGACTCGACGCTATCAGGTACAGATTCTGGACGTGCAGGTATCTGCAGCAAATCTGATGCTGCCTGTACTGGTGGGAGAGACATCACGTCTGAAAGCTCAGGGACCGGGTCTGGAGGCTTAGGCACTGCGTCTGTAGACCCAACTGGGGCTCTTTCGAATCCGTTTCCTGCCTCTGTCAGATCTACAACTTCGATGGAAGGTGACCTCGGTCGGGCAGGCTTCCGTGAAGCCGCATCTTCCTCTGCCTTCGCTGCTCGTTCCATGATGCGCCGCTTGAGCTCCTTCAAAGAGTGTCTACGGTCTGGTGGTGTGTTATCAGGCACTGGTCCGGCTTTGTGATCATCGGACAGTTCTGACTCCAAAACAGGTTTTAGCTCCGTCGGCTGTGACTCCGGTAACTGTTCCACCAGAGCGACTTTGCTTGCCTCCGGTGAACCCTTTTCTGTCCTCTCTGGTCCGGCCGAGCTGTCAATAGGCACATCGTGCACTACAGGGGGCTCTATTGACTGTGCTCGACCCGAAGCTATGTTAGACGAGAGTGGTGCCATTGGTGCCTGATCTTCTCGAATCATGCGCCCGACGGATGTGTGTAAAGCCTCGTCCAGGGCAGCGAATGCGGCATCCTCGTCCTGACTCGAATGACCAGCTGCAACTGACGCAGCATCCTCAATAGCTTCCCGAGATGTCGTGGGTGAGCTCGTACGGCGCGGAAGATGACTCAAGGTGGAGCCGTCCAGACCGAAGTCATGTCTGTTGGTATCCGGCATATCAATATCTTCGGCAGGCTGTTCAAGCTCCCGCTCAGACCATCCAGGCGTGACAAATTCAGACAGGTCTACGACAGCATCGTCAGGATCAACGATACCACCGACGAGGTCCGTGTCTTCCAGACCATCCTCTTCGTCATCACTTGGCTCTGAGATACCGGACAGCACATCTGCAGCGTCATCAGGCAAGTATTGATCCCCGTCAACATCGTCGATTTCCTGATCAGCAACGACAGGCAATACAAGTGCGTCGCGTGTGTTATCAGGCACTGGCAAGCTTTCCTTTGTCACTTTGTCGTCTTCCTGGCCCCCGACATGTTGTGAGGAGGGGACTGCATCTGCGTCTTCGTCCTCTTCGCTTGAGACATCTGCTTCACTCCCTTCGCTAGGGGAAGCATGGCCTTCAATGTGTCCTTCCATAAGCTCCACGTCGTTGATGGCATCGGCAAGGGGCACCGTCTGTGACATGTTCGCGGGAGACTCAGACACCTCTTCGTATTGAGCGTCCTTCGGAAGATTTACTGATTGATCGAAATAGCCTGGATGCTCAACGGGTTTCGCATCTGTCAGGCCGTCGCCCCGTAGTATTCCTGTAAAACCTGTTCTAGATTTCGTAGGCGAGCCACCGAGAGGTGTTTGTGGGAACGGCGAAGGCAAAGGCAAATTTGCGGCGGAGACAGGCCGCAGCTCGGGCGTAGTGGGCTCCTTGGACTCCTCTTCCCTGGTAGGGACTGCTGTGGGTGGCATTTGCAAGCGCGGCAAGGGTGGTGGCGCCATTTGAATGCCTCCGTGAGGTCGCGAATCCGCATTCTCCTGAGCTTCACTGTCTTCGATGTCGTCATCGTCATCATCCTCGCTCTCGTAATGGGATCCCGAGTCGGAAGGGATTGCGATTGGTGTCTGAACGTTCTGGCCGTGAAGAGCGGCTGTATCACTACTACGTTGTGACGTTTTCGGCGAAGGAATGCTACTAGAAACGACTTTCGAAGAATCCGGCCCTGGGGTTCTTTGGGGCATTGTGGATCCTCGCTGTATCGAATTGCCCATCATAAGCACGTCCTCTTCGTCATCTTCAGGTGCAGGTCTGATATCCTTTGTTGGACTCCCAGTCGCGAACCGCCACTCTGTGACATTCTTATAAGATACACGCCTTCTCTTACTAGCACTGCCATTCTCGAAGGATTCTTGCGAATTGGACAGGCCGGGCGAGTCCAGAAAGTGCTCTTGCGACAGTCTCAATCTCTTCATAAATGCAGGGCTGGCATAACCTCCCCCAAATGGTGTTCGCAGTCCCAATGCGCCGACAGCATTCCGTTGTCCAGGTGTCACCGGATCTCGTTGTTGCCTTCTTCGAGGCGAAGATTGTGGTGTGAGATCCTCCACTTGGATAACTCGACCGTCGACGGCACCAGACGCATCTTCGAGCACAGTGGCACTAAGAGACCGCTCAAAGAGCAGCTCGGCCTCTACAGCCTTCCCAGGTGTCAAGGTGGCAGCTCTTTCGTCGCGATTTCTCCATGCTGCTTTTGCAAGGTCGATCCGTAGAACATCACCTATGCCTAGCCGAGCTTTTGCGAGAGCTTTCGCCGCTGCTCCCTTGAAGACTACGCGCACCTGACCGCGATCATACCGCTTTCGAAAATCGGTATCCACAAGCAAAAGAGCAGCGGACTCATGTGAGGACGAGTAAGGCCAGACCAGGGAAATTTCGGCCTTTATTGTTGTACCACTTATGGTCGATTCGAAAGGCTGGAGACTCGCGATAGGGATATCGTTCGACATTGTTCCATAACAGCTTGTGAACTACGTGCGCGAACACGTATCGTTATGCATGTGGAATCGCAGTGGATGTTTCGTTCGAGCAAGCGCTGCATGTGAAGTCGAAGCTTGGAGACTCGCTTAAACCTTCTGCTGAAGCTCTGGGGTCTTTTCAACAAGTCGCGAACACATGTTCAACCAAGCAGGCGACATGTGGGGACCGCGGGAAAAGCTTGGGGCATGCCTTGCGGGCATTTGACGTCTGGGCGGGCGTCACCCCCTCACGGTCTGTTTTTGGCACACTATTCCAAGTTAGGTCAATGGGTGCTCTATATGACCTGGAACTTGACGAGGATACAAGCCGCACGCGGTCGAAGGATGACAAGGCCCCTCGTCACTGATTGGCCTGACTGATCATGCAGCTCAACCTCCGAGGCAGACAAGCTGGATTCAGCTCCTCCCCGTGCCACATCAATCACAAAGGCGGGGAGTAGTGACAGTCTTCAAGCTCTATATAATGATATGAGTCTCTGCAAAACCCTTCTGGCATTCTCGTTCCACTAGTAGGTCTCTTAATTCATCTCATTACATCTATCTCTTGCCATGATTCTAAAGGACGACCTGGTCAAGCGTCTTGACAAACAAGCCATCTTGCACGAGATCCAGAGCAAGAAACCCGGCATAGCAAAGTATACGGCATCAATACCCTTTTCTGTACAGCAGGCCAAGTCCGAGAGAGATGGCCCTCCACAGCCGTCAACTCATCTGGTCCGCACAACCTTTCTGGCAGCAGCCTCAAACACACCACAGCTCCAGGCCATCATTGCCAATGCTACAACGGACTTAGCAGTTGGAAATCCGGTGAAATATGCTATGAGCACTGTTGAGGATGTGCGATGTGAATGGATCGGTCATCGATCCGAGACCGACTCTCGAGCCCCACGACCTGTATCGTGCCAGGATCAATACAAAGCTTTGATCAGAGAGACACGCAATGATACAGTCATCTTGTTCACTGCTGGGGGCGCTGCAAGGTGAGTAGGTCGCATACACTACCTCAGTAGCTTACGAATTCTAGCGCAAACAACTCAGTCCTTCACCGGCCAGTCCTCACAAATCTCGCCCGCGCTACTGGTGGCAAGGTCCTCAATGTGCTGAAGAGACTCGCTCCACAGCATCCATATCCAGCGGGGCTACTCGATTTGCTCTTAGCTTATCTCCATCTACTCTACCCGCCACCTGGGTCTCTTCATGATCCCATCCCTGCCTCGAGCATCGTGCTAGCAGGCAACTCACATGGAGCTTCTGCATGCCTGGCACTTGTTCTCACTATCCTTCATTTCACCGGCCGAGCAAGAAACCCTGATGGATCTTCTGCCGATCCTTTCTCTCACTCACCACCGCCAACGCTGGACTTTGCCGGCTACGAACGGCGTCTGCCGCTACCAGCTGGCGTGATAGCCCTCTCACCGGCACCCGAGATATTTCCTGCTCTGCCTTCCTTCTGGAAGAATATGGATCAAGACGTCTTCTCTTGGGCGGCGCATCCAGCAATGAGCCCTTCATTCCCAATGGACAATATATGGCCTTCTGATCCACCTCGAGAACATCCGTACTGCTTCAAGGAGATGCTGTCGCACCCGCTGGTCTCGCCTAACATGGCACCGTCGACCTCTTGGCAAGGTTGTCCGCCAGTTTATATGGATATCGGCACGAACGAATGCTACAAGGACGGGGCTCTGCTGTTGATCGAGACCATGAGGTCATCAGGGGTGCCTGTCATGTTTGACGAGTTCGAAGCGATGCCGCATGATTTCTTCATGTTCTTTCCTCATTGGTGGCAGTCGAAGAAGTTGATAGAAAGGGCGGCAGAAGCAGTGAAGAGTATGGTCCAATCAGGCAAGAAGTCTCCTTCAACTACCTTTCACGATTCGTGGGGAGTCTGGGACCTGAAAGGGCAATACACCTCGAAAGACTGGAAAGATTTCAAAGCCATGGACTGGCAGCAAGCGACGAAGACGATCCGGGACAAAGCTCAGCCGCTCAAGCCGTGGACAGGAACCAAGATCGGAAAGTCAAAGATATAATACTGAGCTGCTCTGTCTATCTCAGTTGCTCGGTCTCCTCACCCATCCACATTACAAGACCTGTGTCGTCACCCTATCCTCTCCGGCTGTGCCAGCTCAAGCCATCTCAAGAGCCACCTCAATCACCGCCTCACCCTGGGAAAGCTCCTCGGCTCCGCATCCCTGCTCACAACCAGTCGCAGCATATCCCCTCAACATAGCGAGAGCGTCAAGGATAGCCTGCTTGGTATTCTCCTTTTCCTTGACCAGCCTTTCTTTCTCCTGCTTGATCGCCAGGATCATCTCGTCGCTCGCCGCAGTCTTCTGGAGCAGGTCACGGTTCTGCAACCTGGACTTCGTTAGCATTCTCGGTATCACTTCGCAGGGCTCCAACTTACTCGATAGCCTCGATTTGCTCCTTGAGGACCTTGATGTCCTCCTCCAACTGCTCCTTCTCCGCTTTGGCCTTGTTCATCGCTCCCTCCATCGCATCCTTCTCGTTGGCCGCGTCGGTGACCTTCTTTCTGGCCTTGTTGATATCTTTGTACAGATTGTCCACTTTTTTCTCATGGGTGGTCTTGGCCTCGTTCAGGTTTTTGGCGTTCATCTCCTTCTCGATAGTGACCTTGCGGATGCGAGGAATCATCTCTGCGATCACGCGCTTCATCTGCTCCTCGAGGTCGCCTTTGAAGTCGTTGACGAAGTTCTGGCCTTCTTGACTGAGCTTGGGGGTGTTGCCCTTGCCGGGGCTGGAGTTGTTGCGGTTGGCTTGGGAGAGGTGGTTGTTGGCTTTTGCGGTGTTGCCCATGGTTTTGGTTGTAGGCTGGACAATTGATGTTGGGTGTTGGAGCTTGGGTGCTGGCGGTAAGGTTGCTTTGGTGGATGGTGAGGAGAGATTGGGGATTGGTTCGGAGTTGAGGATGTTGGGTGTGCTGGTTCTGATCTGAGCAGATGAGAGAGCATCTTGAGCTGCTTATATGTATCCTCCAAGATTCACGCATCCTCTCTGCGTTTGCGCAGGTGTCAGACAAGATTCAGAAATACAACGAACATCTAAAACCGGACAAGCCATCTCATATTGAAGGTCTTAAGCGTGCTCGCAAGGCAAAGTCAAAGCATCCACTTCGTCGACATGAACGACAACGTGACGGCGAAACAGAGTACCGAGCTTTGAACGAGCAAGTCGAAGATTGTTAAGGGACTCTACATCGAGAGGCACATGTCTCATGGGAAGGACCGCCAAATTTAGCGGAGCTTTGGCTGGGTCTCGGGCAGTCTTATTCTGGCGTTTGTCTCCACCATCTCAGGCGAGGATTCCAGAACCGTGCTGTTGCCAGTAGCCAATACGGAGAAAACGACAGATGATAATGAGGAACATGGGAAGACAACAGCACTGGACAGTGTCCATGGTGATCGTGACAGCACCGGAAATCCCTGCATGATTCAGGAGCGAAAGGCCTTGGATAGGGCGTGCAGGCGCCTGGTTTCGACTTCACAGCCATGAATGTTTGTCCTTTGTCATTGGAGGTGATATGAGTGAGTACTGAACCAAACAAGTGGGTCAATACTTTCCATTCGGCGTCTATCCAAGCAGACTTGATCTGAACTATTCGGAAACTGGATGTCTCGGGAGATCATGGCAGCCACTTGCCTCTCTGCACTTCATTCCCAAGCCGTGCCCAATCCGCGGTAGACACCAAGGCAACAGTGTCTTGAGCGTAGAGGACGGCTGGCCAGGCCACCAGAGTGTACCTCTTGTTTCTTGAAGAACGGCACACTCTTTCTACTGCACTATCAGGCAGGTGTGAATCATCATGATTCTTTCTTAAGAATTGTCCAGCCTTTTGCGACGTGGTATGTCGCGACCGGAGCCACTCTGCTCGTGAAGATCGAGCGTCGTGACGATTATTCGGGCTGCGAATCGTGAGGTCGAACCTCTCAGACCTAGATTCTGGGGACGACCAGCTGTACGAACCAAGGTCACATGATGGTAGTCTTGCGACTGAGAACAATTACCTGGAGGTGCCGAGCGGTCGCCGCTTGTCGTGGGCGCGTGCAGAGAACCCCGAAGCGAACGCTGCGAGGAGACATTCCCTGATGGAACCATGGAGCTCGTGGAGAGATTCTTCGCGAGTACGGGCTCGGTACGACCGGTGAGTGAGTCTGATATCTTGGGCGTTGTGCCTGCAGTCCGGTCCGTCATATCAGGTTGGTCTAAAGGAGACCTTTTCTTGCCAGTTCGATCTTCCGTGCGGCTTCACCCTGCTTGAAACCACCCTTGCTCACGCAGAGCATGCTGCCGTCGCCGAGCTCCACTTTCTCCTCAGTGTCGGGGAAGGCGCATGGACAGTGGTGTGGGAAATGGACGCAGGACAGGGTATGTGGGCAGAGATATTTGTCGCAATGTACTGTGCCAGTCAAAAACCGTCCAAGGGAGCAATGGTCGGGCCCTACTAACCATTCTCGTAGTTGTGCTGATACCAGGAAGCATCGCTGGCAGCATTCTGTGGTTGCTGTTGCCCTTGGCCTCCATTGAACATTTGCTCGAAGAATTGGAATTGTGCGGAAGCGGAGCTGACAAGCAGCGCAAGGCTGGATAGCAATATAGTGTATCTCATACTTGATATTCGCTCGTAGTATTAGTGTGATGTGATGGACTGGAAGCTCGACTCCAGCAGTGACAGCTGTCGTTCGTTATCGACTTGAGTCATGGAATTTTTTTGCTGACTCGCTTATGCCAAGAACTTGCAGCAATACCAAAAAATTTCCATCCTCAAGCAATTCCTCAATTGACAGCAATACCACGAGTCTCCTGCCAATCAAGGTTATTGCACTTCAGCAAGTCGTCGCCTCGCATCCGTCATCATGCATCTCATGTACACACTCGATTCCGAGGGAAAGCGCATCTACACCCTCAAGAAGATGACCAACGACGAGGTCACAAAGAGCGCTCACCCGGCCCGATTCTCTCCAGACGACAAGTACTCGCGACACCGGGTGACCTTGAAGAAGAGATACGGACTTCTCTTGACCCAGCAATGTCCGTTTCCTGATTCTCATCTTTAGAGCTTGAACTAATATTGCACAGCATCTGCTTCCAAGTAAAGCACAGCTTAGGAGACCATCATCGACCATGTTTTGACGGCGTTCTTTGCAGCATCTCTCTGGCGTTCTTGTACACTTGGCAATCTGATACCACGACTTTTCACACTGAGGAGACAACTTCAAGCTCTCTCCAGCAAGGCTTCCGTTTCGGGCATAGCTCCGCCGAGGCTTTTGCGCACTTCACAGTCGTGGACAGAGGCAAACGAATTCATCCTTCAACCATCCCCTTCAATCACACGTGATCTCGAGTCCTCACCACCCGATTGATGGCACAATACACCTCCCCCTCTTCTTCCACTCCCGAACCACCATCCATCACCCTCCCTGACGGCCGCAAGCTCTCCTATTTCGCTTTCGGCATCGCCCCTACCACCGCCAATCCCTCCCCACCCACCATCCTCTACATCCACTCCTCCCCCTCCTCTGGCCTCGAAGCCTCTCACCTCCACTCCCTCGCCCTCACTCGCTCCCTCCGTATCATCGCCCCCAACCGACCAGGCCACTCCACCTCCTCCCCTCACCCCACCTCCACCATCCTCACCACCATCTCTGACCTCTCCAACCTCATCTCGATCCTGACCCTCTCCCCACTCGCAGTCCTCGCAGCGCAATCCGGCGCGCCTTTCGCCCTCGGCCTCGCCGCCCTCCTTCCCCCCTCGCACATCCGCGGCCTAGCCATCCTTTCCGGCACGTACCCTCCTTCCCCCGCGGCAGGCCAGAAAGGCGTCCACTGGACCCCATGGCTTGTGAGAAACCTCTCGTACTACGCCCCTAGTCTCATCCTATCTGCATTCGACGCCCAATTGGGCCGACTAGCTCGGGACACGGAACATCCCGATCTCTTCGAGAAGGCAGTGCTGCATCAGATGTCCTCCCGTCCGCAATCTGATCTCGACGCGATGAAGGACGAGAGCATCAAGAAGGCGATCATCGAAGGGGCAAGGGAGGCGGTGAGGTTGGGGTCCGAAGGGGCGATGAGGGAGGGCATGTTGTTGGGAATGGATTGGGGGTTTGGGCCTGAGGATGTGAGGTTGGAGGGGAGGGTGTGGTTGTGGCATGGGAGTGAGGATGGGGAGACGTCGGTTGAGATGGCGGAGGGGGTGAAGGGGAGGGTCAAAGGGGCTGTGTTGGAGGTTGTGGAGGGGGAGGCGGGGATTGGGGTTGTGTTGAAGAGGAGGGAGGTGGCGTTGGAGACTTTGAAGGGGGTGCTGGAAGCGGCTTGACTTCTGTGGAATTCTGCAGGGTCACTAATTGAGGATGTGACAGAGCTTGAATATATGGTCTCTGTATATCTGAATTTGGCCATTTGATATCTGACCGTGCTATTCCAGAGATGGCTTGTCATACAATCCTGACAATCATCGCATGCTGTAGCCGTGTAGTCGTCGCGAACAAGCTCCACAGGTCTGCTCACACAGATACCAATTATCAGTGTTGACACGCGTTTGCAAGGGTCGCTACAGTGTGCGATAAGATCCCCGGGCTCGTCGTCGCCTCGATACTGGTCCAATACGCACCCTTTCCCATACCAGGTGCAGTGATGTTACCACAACGTCTGTGAGGATGGCGCTTGAAGCGCATTGATCTGTGCTTTGGCGGCTCCCATTCAAGTCATGAATCATCCCTTCTTCTTCCCTCCCTTTGCTTTACCAGCAACGGCATCTTTGCTCCAGCCGCCAGCCACGACCGCCTCCCTCGCCACCTGATTGATGATCCGAAACCTATCCGGACCCAGGTGGACGCCACCATACCATCTCGTCACCACGACCATGACGTTCCATGCATCCATCAATTGAAGTAGATGCAGAAGCCGACCACCAGCGGCGGTCTCCCCATCATCGTCACAGTCCTGGAAAGTAACATCGTTGGGACCACGAATGCGCCAGGCAGTAATGTTGTGTGTCGCTCTAGCAGCTTTCTTGTCCGTAGCCAGAAAATGATGCAGGAAAGCCTTGGCTTGATCTGTTGATTCCACAGAGGCAGCTCGTGCGATGAATACAGATTTCTTCTCGGTCACAACTTCAGACAACACCCATGGTGGTGGAGCAGAGAGCTCGGGTAAAGACTGCAGGTCGTCAGCCTCTATGTGCGGGCTGGTGTCGTAGGTAGACTGACTGAGATCTGCTTGTGTCTCGATGCTCGGATCAGCCTGGCTTCCAGAGGCGAGGAGGTCCGGAAGTTGCGAAGAGAGGTCTTCCAGCAGGTCGTATATGCATGGCGAGCCGGGAGTATAGATGGTGGAAAGGATGTGGCGGGCCAGATCGACCACTTCCGAGCCAAACCCTTTTGGAACATCATCACCTACGCTCTGTGTGCCGAGTATCGAGGGCGGAGCATCGGGATAGTCGAATGGAAATTCAAGACGGAGTGACACCGGATGGGTGGGTATCTGGAGCGAGCATATCGTCGGAGAAGTCGAGACGATTTGTAGCGTATGATCGGTGTAGATGGCGTTTATAGATGTTATTTCATCTTCAAGCTGATCGCTCATGGCCATCCATTGAAGAGGTATTTGAGAAATATATAGACGACGAAGAATGTAATCGAGCAGGTGAGGTTTGAGCATGCCATGTGAAGACAAGCTGCTGCGGCTTCTGATTGGCCGACAAATTTCGAGGACTTTGTCCGCATCAACCTCATATTCTCTACCTCTCAACCATCTAATCGATTTTAAAAAACACGACTATGGCAGCTACGAGGACTTCACTGTCGCTGTCGAGCGCTCTGCCAAAACCAAAATACACAGGCGAAGACGAAGAGCTGCCAGCTCACGCTCAACCAAAAGGACCACGAATTGTTGGCGCTCGCGAAGTAGAGTCGCAGGCGCTCACAGTCAAGGTCAGTCCTGGAAGGTATGCGAATGCGACCGTCACTGACAAGCATCAGAAGAGCGGTCCTCCACCATATGGACAGCGAACAGGATGGCGACCACGATCACAGGAGGACTATGGCGACGGAGGCGCATTCCCGGAAATCCCGATTGCTCAGTATCCGCTTGACATGGGGAAGAAGCAGGCATCGAGTTCAAATGCTCTGGCTCTGAAAGTTGACGGCGAGGGCAAGGTCAAATACGATGCGATCGCTCGGAGGGGTCACAGCGATGATAGGATCATACATACTTCGTTCAAGGACCTCATACCTCTACGACAGCAAGCAGATGCAGGAGAGCTGGACTTGTCACGACCATCAGAAGAGCAAGTAGCGGAAACAAAGCGACGGACAGAGCTAGCGCTTGCGACTCTCGTGTCTGGAGCCGTGGCAGCGCAGAAGCCGAAGAATGTCAAGGGCATTTCACGGAAGGATCCGACCTACGTGCGCTACACACCTGCTGCTCAGATGGGCGACAACTCGCGAAAGCAGGATCGCATCATGAAGATTGTGGAACAGCAGCAGGATCCTATGGAGCCTCCCAAGTTCAAGCACAAGAAGATTCCACGTGGACCACCTTCTCCGCCTCCACCTGTCATGCACTCTCCGCCTCGCAAACTCACGGCCGAAGATCAGGAAGCCTGGCGCATCCCACCTCCTGTATCCAACTGGAAGAACCCGAAAGGTTACACCATCGCATTGGACAAACGTTTGGCAGCAGATGGTCGTGGCCTGCAAGACACTACTATTAACGACAAGTTTGCATCGTTTACTGAAGCTTTGTACACGGCCGATAAGCATGC
This sequence comes from Elsinoe arachidis, assembly GCA_013372555.1. NCBI lineage: Eukaryota > Fungi > Ascomycota > Dothideomycetes > Myriangiales > Elsinoaceae > Elsinoe > Elsinoe arachidis. The sequence continues at coordinate 1,915,474 of JAAPAX010000007.1, read as the reverse complement.
CCGAGAAGAGGTGAAGCAACGAGCTATGATGCAACAGCGGTTGGCAGAGAAGGAGAAGCAAGCCAAAGAAGACAATCTACGACTTCTCGCTCAGAAAGCCCGTGAGGAACGCGCAGCAACCAATCGCCGACCCTCACGATCTCGAAGCCGCAGCGCTAGCTACTCCTCTCGCTCTCGTTCACGCTCACGCACACCCGAATCGGAATCAGACGGCGAACGTGACCGAAAAGAACGAGAACGCCAGCGTGCAGATCGCCGACGAGAGAACCAGCGCGAGATACGGCAGAAGAATATGGGTCACGAGCGGCGCATACAGATGATGGCGCGAGAGCAAAATCGAGACATCAGCGAGAAGGTAGCGCTCGGACTGGCCAAGCCGACACAGAGCAAAGAGAGCATGTACGATTCCCGACTCTTCAACCAGAGCAGCGGATTTGCTGCAGGTTTCAATGAAGATCAAGCATACGACAAGCCGCTGTTCGCGGATCGCGCCGCGTTGAGCAGTATCTATCGGCCTAGTGTGGAGGACGAGGGTGAAGACGGTGGGGAGACATTGGATGCTATTCAGGGGGCCAAGAGATTCGAAGGACTAGGTAGGGCACCCAAAGAGGGATTCAAGGGTGCTGCAGATGCGGAGAGAAGAGAGGGACCGGTGATGTTCGAGAGAGATGACGGAACTGTGGCTGGTGGTAGTGGGAAAGGTAAGGGTAAAGAAGAAGATCCATTCGGGATTGGGAAGATGATTGATGAAGTGAGAGGTGAGAAGAGGTATGGGCTTGATACTGGAGAGGATAGAGAGAGAGAAGGAAAGAGGCAGAGGAGGGACGACAGCGACTAATGCTACTATATTATGGATGGCATATCTACCGAGAATGACGACTACAATGAACGGGTATCAGTCCTGTTGTTGTTCACAGTCGAGAAGAGAAGACTTCAACGCAACCCAAGTCATGGCAGATTCAAGCTTCGTGGGAAACGGCAATTGAAGCATGTGCGGGAGAAGCAAAGTCAAGCCACGACCCACATGAACGTGCTGGCAACGATCTGAGAGAATTTGCATTGTGCAGGCACGTGTCAGCCGAAAATTCGTGCGACATGTGCAGAACTGTCCCGGGCGAGCGAACATGAAGTGTAGTGTTGCAAATTATCATGCTCTGGCACATGCATGTTTCAAAAGGAGATAAGAAGTGGATGTGATGCAATAATAGTATAGAAATTGAGTTTGTGTATCTGCGTATCTGACAGCGATTGGCGATGGGAGATGTGTAATGAGTGGTTCGCGGCGCCAGAAAGAGCAGGCGCGAGGCACGAGGGAAAAGGCTTGGCGTTCACATGCCTCGACTTTCTGCGCGAGACGGGCGAAAATGGGGCTTCCGGGCTTCAATCCCAGGCCGCCGTCGCTCTCCACCAATCCACGTTGTGCAAAGGATCGCGAACACCACGCATTCCCTGCTGCACTCCGCACCGATCCTCTCAGTCCATCGACTTTGATTCACATTCGATTTTCACCCATCACTACCACATCCATGTTCAACCTCAACTACCAACTCATGAAGCGATTCCCACGGTAGCGACGACCTCCCCGATACCGCAGCCACCGCTTGTCGCAAAGCGCCTCTCCCAGACCCTGAACGCCATGGAGCTACACCGAGAACAACCTCCAGCCTACGTCTCTACGAACCCGGACGAGTTGAAATTACCTTCAGTGCCTCAACATGAAATCGGCACTTCACATCCACCAGCAGATCTCACCTTGCCAGGGCTGCACTCAGTCCTGGCCGGCATCCCTGAACGTTCGGCAATTGCATATGACAGGCACAACCATCCACATGCTTTGAGGGCAGATCGGCTGGCTGAGATGACCAGTCAGCAGCCGTATACTCGAGGACTACCAGGGATAGATTCATCTTCCTTCGCCGGACAGTTCAGAACGAGCACGGAATCTGCGATTATGAGCCCCACCGAGACTGGTAGTGTCATGAGCGTGGACGATACGGTACAGAGTTCGACGAGGGGAGGGTCATTATCACTTGAAGATCCAGATGTGAGAATGGCAGCAGAAGCACTGTCGGGTTTGGGTAATCCAGGTGAGACATGACCGAGCTCCAGGTCACGATATGTTACTGACTTCTGCAGACTTTGCTAGACACACCAAGCAGCAGACGCGATCGCACAGAGTACCAAGCGAAGTGATTGGATCGGCCACAGAAGTAGACAAGGATACACAAGAGCCAATGTTGCAACTGCTCATCGAAGCCCATCCTTGGGTCGGAGGTACAATCAATGGATCACTCTCAGCCTACACCACCACCAAACACTACACACCCCGCATTGTACAATACGGCGCCAACCTGATGGAGCGCAACACTCTCAACACAGTGAGCACAATTGGACGCTTCACTGGTGTCGAGAGTGGCATTCGACGATACCTCAACAGCCGACGTCCCAGCGATCTCGAAAAGGCAGACGGCAAGCGTCGCAAGGTGGCACTGGACAGTGGAGATGAAATGGATATTGACAGAAACTCGGAAACTGCAATTGACGACTCACCATCTCGTACACGCTTCGAGTACCTACCAGCATACAGGAATAGCAAGCCGCCCAGCTATCGCGAAGAGTCCAGTCCAGCCGATGTACAAAGACAACCACATCCCCACAACCGAAGCTGGAGCACCAAGGTCATGATAAGCTCATCAGCACTTGGTGTGGCCCTCAGCGACGCCTCAAGACGCAGCCTGACCTACTGTGTGGAGCTTCTCACGACTGCGACCCGACACATCGAGACAGTGCTCAATGCTTTGCGTTTGGTCCTCCGCGAGTACGAACAAGCTCAAGAAGAGCGTGATCGAGATCGAGCTCGTTTCGCCAAAGAAGTCGAAGTTGGTCTCATCTCTCGTTCCCAGGCCGAGCATGAAGAGGCGACTCGCAGACTTGCCGACAAGATCAAGCAGATGTGTGATGACATCTGGGGTACCCTCAAGCATGTTGTCCATTCGGTCTCGACTTACACTGGTGGTGCTCTTCCCGAGAATGCCAGAGTCCTGGTCAGAGGTCAGATCATGTCCATCCCACGCAGATGGCATCTTGCCGGCGCCAGTGTACAACAGGATGAGGAATCTGGTCCATCCACTGGTTCCGAAGGCTCCGCAGCTGGCGATGTCACCAAGAAGGCTGCTCATCGAATGATCGTCTTTGCACAAGAGGGTCTTGATGTGATGGGCCAAGTCAATGGCGTCTGCCAGATCACCCTGCAAAAGGCCGAGGAATGGTTGAACACGTTCGGCCGAAAACAACAACAATCCATGTCTTCGACTAGCCCTGCTGATCAATCAGCCAGCGTTGGTGCAGCCGAAGCACCTGCAGCGGAAGCATCGGAACAGGGGCAGTCGTGATGCACACGAGTTTGGATTCGTCTTTTTGCGTATCAACAGGCACACGCACTTTCGGACTTTCCGCCCTCGCACACAAAAGCAACATCGGCTGAATTTTTTGGTGAGGAAAGCACAGGCGTTGGCGGTGTCATGTCGGAAACAATTCCCTTTGGGCGCTCGGAGCGCTTGTGGATGAAAGCCAAAACAAGTCGGAAAGACCCTGCCCTGCCCTGCCCGGTTTTTCGGGATCGTTGTGCTTAAGTCCGGGTTTATCAGATGGCGCTATGCAGCATTAATCGCGAAGGGAGGGGATTTTTATGTACAATGATACCTCGAATATTATGCACGATTCTGATTATGGATGATTCACTCTGATCCATCACACTCGTGCTCGCCCTTTGCTATACACAGAATTGTCATTGAGGTACGACATCGCCCTGTAAGTAAAGACAATGTTCGAAATAGGTTGTTTTCTCGTACGGTCGTCCGCGGTCCATCAAGTTGGTTCCAGCGCCCTATGGTCGACGGCGTCAAGCCGCAACCTTGAAGGTCCTGCCGAGCCGACACTTTTGGGCAAATTGACGACGTTCGGGCTGATTTCACTCCGCTTCCCTCTATATTCAGCAGCTCAGGCACTTGGCCTACGAAACATGGTCCGATGTTTAACCAATGATGTGGCGTCCGGTCCCGCCAAACATCAATAGACGGTTTTAGCTGGCGTCTACACGCATTTTAGTGGCTGATTATTACTGTCAAAGGGGGTTATTACCGAGAGGCTAGTAAGCGAGGTGTAGTTCGCTACATAGTTGTGCTATACTCTACACGCTATTAATTATTGCTCTAGCGTACTAGATAAGAAAGGTAGTAAGGCTTAAAGTAACTTTAAGGCTTAAAGCTTAGAGGTAGAGGAGTAGTTAACCTTAGAGTAATTAGCTATTAGCTAGTAGATTATAGATAGCTACCTTAATACTATTAATCTGTCCTCTTTATAAAGGCCTTAAGAGCTTAGAGAGTAGCCTTAGTAATCCTTATAGCCTTTAAGCTCTTATGTCTTACCTTACTACTCCTCTCCGGCTACTTAATTAGTATCTTCTTTATAGCCTTCTTCTTCTCTATTATTATAACTTTCTTCTCCTTTGTAACCTCTACTCTTATAGAGTACCTCTTATCTCCCTTATACTACCTATTTATTACTACTACTAGATAGAAGTTATCTAGTATACTACTCTTACTAGTCTCTACTACCTAGCTATTACTATCTACTACCTCTACATGCTCTAGCTAAGGAGATCGAGTTCTCTCGAGGCTATAGTATAGACTAAGAACAAGACTAAGAGAGTTATAGAGGCAGCTAAGAAGATAGCTAAGATAGTAGTAGAGAGAGAGATAATACTTAAGCTACTAATATATAACTAGCTATCACTAAGGCTACCGTAATTAAGGCTACTACCGAGGGTAATAAAGAGAAGAAGTAGTCGGTAGAGAAGCTAGAGATGTTAGAGTAAGCTACTTAGTAGATAATAGAGCTAAATTAATAGCTAATAGAGAAGAAGCTAGTGCTTATAAGAATTACTTATAGCCTTAGGTTACAACTCTAATATATCTCTTTCTAGAAGTTCGGCTAATTACTTAATTACTAGTAGTAGATAGAGACTAGCTAAGAGTATAGTAGTCTCGGCTATAGTCTCGATTAATTAATAGCTAAATAGAAGAACAAGTAAGAGAATCTAACTAGTAATCGCTCTAGCTAAGAGATATAGTTACTATTAAACAACTCGTTAGATAAGTTTATAGATATATACTAGCTACTACGTAAGGCTAAGTTAGCTACGTAGAAGCGTACTTAGCGTAATTACTTATTATATATAGCAACGACAACGAGGACTCGTAATGTAATAATAAGTTATATAGTTAAGACTTAAGCTATCTAGAATACTTACTAAGTATTATAGGCCTTAGTAACGTTAACCTCTAGTAGTAGTTATAGTCTTATAGTCTCCTTAGTAGCGTCCTCTACTACTACTACTACTAGAGATATACTAAGCTTATCTAGCTTAGTTAAGCCTATTAATCGATTAGTTAATTACATTTATAATCTCTTAAGTAGAGTCTTACTAGTACACGATAATCGATTAGCCTCGTTAGAAGAGTAGATAGAGTAAATATAGAGTAGCTAGAACTAGGTACTTATAATACTCAAGTAATTAGCTAGTTAAATAGAGTATAGTGTTTACTATAAAAGTGTTATTAGCTATAAAGAGTTTATAGATATTAAAGAGCTTAATCTTATAAGTGCTTATATAACTAACGTTACCTTATACTTTAAAACTAAAGCTATCTCTAGTTATAGTACTATCTATAGTAGATTTTTATAACTCTACTACTATAACTCCGATAATAATAAAATAAATAGTATAGATACTTTTAATAAAGCGGAAAATAGTAGAATTAAAATTAAACAATTATTACTATAATTAACTAACTAGTAGTAGAGTTACAGAGTTTAGTATATAGCGTTAAGTATTCTAGTGTTTATAGATAGTCTTTTATTACTACTCTATTTCAACTATTAAATTCATCTAAATTAAGTCTTAAATATTGTCTTATTATTAGTAGAGAATAGTTAAACCTTGTTAATGTTTAATTTGCTCCTTTTGTAGCTATATAAAGATTAGTTAGAAGTATAGAAACTCGGTAATATACTCTTAAGAGCTAGTATACTATAGAGAGACTACTATTATAATTCGTATATATCTAGTACTTTCTTACGAGACTAAAGCTATACTCGATTTCAACTCTTACTAATGCTATTCGATAGTTAAATATTAGTGCTTTATGCCTTATACCTAGTAATTAATTAAAAGGTACTAGTACTCTCTTACTAAGCTAAAAGGCTATATTACTAAAGAGATAAAGAGCCTCGTTATCTAGTACCTTCTTATTTAGTTTATATAGTCTCTATAGTAGTAGTAAGTCTAAGAACTAAGACTAATTATTTACTACTCCTCTATAAGAGCTAGTATATAACAAGAGTAATTCGTTAGCTATATAGATACTAGTATACTTTATTCTATACTCCTTTTTATATCCTAAATAAAAGAACTCTTAATCTACTATTAGTCTCTAGAAGCCTCGGAAGGTACTATTAAGGAACTCCTATATAACTCGATTACTACTAGCTACCTCTATATAATAGCTAAAGTACTCTAGCTATTAGTAGTTATTTAATCGAGAGTACTAGTTAATAATCTTCTTATACTTATACTTAAGATAGAGAATTACCTCGGTAGTAATAGTTAATAGATATCTAATACAGTAGCCGAATAAATCAGACTAGATATACTAACGGCCTAGATAGACTAATTAGTATAGCATTATATAGAGTACTAGCTCTAGTAAAGGCTTAATCTTATTCGTAAAGACTACTAAGCTAATATTAAGTAATTTAATAAGCTTAATTACCTCTAATCTCGTAAAGCTATTAACTTAAATATTAGCTAGAACTAGAGGCTTAGACTACTTATATACCTACTATATAAGCTTCTTAAACTTATTATTCTTCTAATAATTAATTGTCTATCTAAACTAATAATAAGAATAAGGTAGCTAATAGCAATAAGCTAGAGGTGCTCGAGGCTAATATAGTAGCAAGTTAACGAGCTACAGAGGCTGCTACTCCTCCTCTATAGCAGCAATAACGATTATAAGGGCTACAAGTACTATAATTATAGTACAGTATTAATCTTTATCTATTACAGCAATTACTAACTCCAAGATTAATAAATTCACGCTCTATATCGACGATATAAAACTGCTAAAGGGTGGCCAAAAGAGGCCAAGAGATATCTTAGCCTATCGGCAGAATAGGACGATCTCAGCCAAAATTGGTGGTGCTGACCCACTCCAGAGACTGCTCGCTTACTAGCGTGCTTTCAGCTAAAACCGTCTACTGTCACAGGTGAAGGTGTGGGAAAAAAGTCACCGAAACATAAGTGCTTCTGCGGTGTCCTTTCTCGCATGGAGATTGCGTTCCGCTCGGATCAACCCTTTAGTCTACTCCTTCGCGCACTTTTCTCGATGCCAAGTGCTGCATATCGGAGTCACTGACAGATCCACATTGCGGCATCTCGCAGGCAGACGTGGACGTGCACGCCCTTGAGCTCCCTAGCAACAACTCTCCGGAACGTGTACAAAGGGGATCTGGATACCCCTTCCCATCTATCACGGGTTTCCTCCATTTTTCATTCTTGTTCAGCCGCCGTTGATACGGTAGGGTCTGCTTAGCTCCGCAAACGTTTTACTCTACTCTTGAAGTTTCAACTGTTACATCACTACATAATAATACCCGGCCTGCGAGCTTGAACTTTCACAACATCACTTTGCCGCCACCGGCACCATGGAGGAGAAACGGGACCCAGTCGCCAGCCCTCATGGCGAGATTCAGGAAGCTACAGAACCCTCCGAGACGGTCAATGGCAGCACCACCCAGTCCTCCTCACAGTATGGCGACGACGAAAAGCATGCGGCCACCGCCAATGGCAATAGCTACGAGCCGATTCACCACCCTGCTCTGCAAAGGATCAACACTGGAGTCGACGTCAAGACTGGTGAGCAGGAATTCGCAGACCTGTCACGGCAACTCTCAAGTCTCAGCCAAAACTCCAGACGGGTATCACATCAGCACAGCAGACGAGCATCGAAAGTAGGAGCCACCACAGATGCCGAGAAGGCAATTGGCTCCTCGGTCAGCGAGACCAGCGATGAGCGATTCGATCTCCAGGAGTACCTGCGCAACAGCAAGGCCATGGAAGAAGAGGCGGGCATCAAGTCGAAACAGATCGGTGTGCTTTGGGACAACCTCACAGTCAAGGGCTACGGTGGATTCAGGATATTCACACCCACCTTCCCAGACGCTGTGATTGGCTTCTTCAATGTCTACCAGACTCTCAAGGGCTGGTTAGGGCTTGCCAGCCAGGGGCCCACAGTGGATATTCTCAAGGGCTTCCGCGGTGTGGTCAAGCCTGGTGAGATGGTACTGGTGCTCGGAAAGCCTGGATCTGGATGCACATCGTTTCTCAAGGTCATTTCGAATCAGCGATATGGCTACACGGATGTTGATGGCGAGGTTCTTTACGGTCCTTTCGACGCTGCGGCTTTTGAGAAGCGGTATCGTGGGGAAGCCGTCTACTGTCAAGAGGATGATGTCCACCACGCCACGCTCACCGTGGGGCAGACTCTGAAGTTTGCTCTGGAGACGAAGGTACCTGGCAAGCGACCTGTCGGACTGACTGCCAATGATCTTCGGGATCGTATCTGCGACATGCTCCTGCGCATGTTCAACATCGAGCACACTAAGAATACTGTTGTCGGAGATGCCAATGTCCGTGGTGTGTCAGGAGGAGAGCGCAAGCGTGTCTCCATCGCTGAAGCCATGGTCACAGGTGCTGCAGTATACTCGTACGACAACAGTACTCGTGGTCTGGATGCCTCCACCGCGCTGGATTATGCCAAATCGCTCCGTCTCCTCACCAACATTTACAAGACCACCACTTTTGTCTCACTCTACCAGGCGTCTGAGAACATTTATGATCAATTCGACAAGGTCATGGTCATCGACGAAGGCAGACAGGTATTCTATGGTCCCACCAAGGAAGCCCGAGCCTACTTCGAAAGCCTCGGATTTATGGAGAAGCCCCGTCAAACCACTCCTGACTACCTGACTGGCTGCACAGATCCTTTCGAGCGCGAGTACGCTGACGGCCGCGACGAGACCAACGTGCCTAGTACGCCTGACGCTCTCGTCGAAGCCTTCAACGACAGCTCCTACGCCAAGCAGCTCGACTCGGAAATGTCAGTATGGCGCCAACGAATCAAGGAGGAGAAGCAAGTCTACGATGACTTCCAGACTGCCGTGACTGAGGCCAAGCGCAAGGCCTCTGCGAAGAGTGTCTACTCCGTGCCATTCTACCTCCAAGTCTGGGCTCTCATGAAGCGCCAATTCACTCTCAAGTGGCAAGATCGTTTCTCCCTCACCGTCTCGTGGATCACTTCCATCGTCATCGCCATTGTCCTCGGTACAGTCTGGTACAAAGTCCCCGAAACCACTGCTGGTGCTTTCATCCGTGGCGGTCTGCTCTTCATCTCCCTGCTCTTCAACGCCTTTACTGCTTTTGGTGAATTAGGGTCAACCATGTTGGGTCGACCCATCGTCAACAAGCATAGAGCCTATGCATTCTACCGTCCTTCAGCACTGTGGGTTGCGCAAATAGGTGTAGACATCTGTTTCGCCTCGGCGCAGATCTTCGTCTTCAGCGTCATTGTCTACTTCATGTGCGGACTGGTCTTGAGCGCGGGTGCTTTCTTCACCTTTGTTCTGCTGATCATCTCGGGCTACTTGGGCATGACTCTGTTCTTCAGGACGGTAGGCTGCTTGTGTCCGGACTTTGACTACGCTATCAAATTTGCTGCGTTCATCATTACTCTGCTGGTACTGACGTCTGGATATCTGATCCAATGGGCCCAAAGTCAGGTCTGGTTACGATGGATCTACTACATCAACCCGCTCGGTCTTGGCTTCTCGGCGCTGATGGAGAACGAGTTCGGTCGTCTTGACATGACTTGCACTGCTGAATCTCTTATTCCGTCTGGGCCAGAGTATAACAACATCCAGCATCAGGTCTGCACTCTTGGTGGCAGCCGCGCGGGTTCTCTGAACGTCGATGGTGGGGATTACATCGCGCAGACATTCAATTACAATGTTGGGGATTTGTGGCGCAACTTTGGCATCATCATCGCACTTACTCTGTTCTTCTTGGCTACCAACACCTGGCTCGGAGAGTTTATCCGATGGGGCGCAGGGGGTCGCACGATCACGCTGTACACCAAGGAGAGCGAAGAGGAGAAGAAGCTCAATGCCGATCTTGCTGAGAAGCGAGAGAGGCGCAAGACCAACAAAGCCGAGCGGACTACCACCATGGTCCAGATCGAGTCCAAGGCTGTGCTTACCTGGGAGAAGCTCTGCTACGACGTGCCCGTCTCTGGCGGCACTCGTCGTCTACTGAACGATGTCTACGGCTACGTCAAGCCAGGTCAACTCACTGCCCTCATGGGCGCTTCCGGTGCAGGCAAGACTACACTTTTGGACGTGCTCGCCTCCCGCAAGAATATTGGTGTCATTTCCGGTGACGTCCTGGTCGATGGCAAGGCAAAGGGTAAGGCTTTCCAGAGGGGTACTGCCTACGCAGAGCAGCTCGACCAGCATGAAGCGACTCAGACTGTTCGTGAGGCTCTCCGCTTCTCTGCAGATCTCCGCCAGCCTTTCCACGTCTCACAAGAGGAGAAGTACGCCTACGTCGAGGAGATTATTTCTCTTCTCGAGATGGAGGAAATCGCCGACGCCATTATTGGATGGCCCTCCTCTGGTCTGGCGGTCGAACAGCGCAAGCGTGTTACGATTGGTGTCGAATTGGCGGCCAAGCCTGAGCTTCTGTTGTTCCTCGACGAGCCTACCTCCGGTCTCGACTCTCAGAGCGCCTTCAACATCGTCCGGTTCCTCCGCAAGCTGTCCGCAGCTGGCCAAGCTATTCTCTGCACCATTCATCAGCCGAACGCCAGTGTCTTTGACAACTTCGATCGCCTTCTGCTTCTCCAGAGAGGCGGCGAGACTGTCTACTTTGGCGAGATCGGCAAGGATGCCGCTGGTCTTCGCTCATACTTTAGCAGACACGGCGCCGAGTGCCCACCCGACGCCAACCCAGCTGAATGGATGCTCGACGCCATCGGAGCGGGTCAAGCACCCCGCATCGGCGACCGCGACTGGGGCGACATCTGGCGCACCTCGGACGACCTGAAGAACGTCCAAGACGAAATCGTCAAGATCAAAGCCGAACGCTCATCCATCCCCGTCGACATTGACGAAAAAGAATACGCCACGCCCCTCTGGTACCAAATCAAAGTCGTCAACTGGCGCACGCAACTCGCCTTCTGGCGCTCCCCCAACTACGGCTTCACCCGGCTATTCAACCACGTCGTCATCGCGCTGCTCACAGGCCTCATGTTCCTCCAACTCGACGACTCGCGCTCGTCCCTCCAATTCCGCGTCTTCGTCATCTTCCAAACCGTCGTCCTCCCGGCGCTCATCCTCGCCCAAGTCGAGCCGAAATACGACCTGTCCCGCATCATCTACTACCGCGAAGCGGCATCCAAATCGTACAAGCAATTCGCCTTCGCCATCTCCATGGTCCTCGCCGAAATGCCGTATTCCATCCTCTGCGCGGTCGGCTTCTTCCTCCCGCTGTACTACATCCCTGGCTTCCAGTCCTCGAGCTCCAGAGCAGGGTACCAGTTCTTCATGATCCTCATCACCGAGATCTTCTCCGTGACGCTGGGACAGATGGTCTCGGCCCTCACCCCCAGCACGTACATCGCTGTGTTGCTGAACCCGTTCATGCTCATCATCTTCGCGCTCTTCTGCGGCGTCACTATTCCCGAAGGCCAGATGCCCGAGGGCTGGAGGTGGTTGTATCAACTCAACCCGCTCACGCGCCTCATTGGCGGTATGGTGGTGACGGAACTGCACCAGAGGCCGGTGGTGTGCACCGAGACGGAGTTCAATCGCTTCATGGCGCCGATGGGCCAGATGTGTGGGGAGTACATGGGGGCGTTCTTTGAGAGGGGTGGCGCGGGCTATTTGCAGGATAATATGACGGATGCTTGTGCGTACTGTGCGTACAAGGTTGGTGATCAGTTTTATCAGCCGTTGGGGTATGAGTTTGGGAATCGCTGGAGGGATTTGGGGATACTGATTGCGTTTGTCGGGAGTAATTTGGTGATTTTGTTTGTGGGGGTAAGTGATCTTTTCGAGAGAGGGAGGGGGCATTGCTAATTTGTTTGCAGGGGAGGTTCTTGAACTTTAATAGGAGGTAGATGAGGTTGTGGATGGGAGTAGAGGTTGTGGGTGCGGGATGAGGAAAGAAAGGAGGTTTTATTGTTTATACTCTGACATATTTCACGGCCGATCAGACTGCGAGGGGGGAAGAGATACCATTGTTGTATATCATATTCTACATTTGGGGGGATAAAAGTGTTTTATATAGGTCAAGGTTGAGAGGGAAGGATTGGTGCTGGATGTGGCATGGCTAAAGACAGAAGTCAGTGGATAGATAGCGTTGAAGTACACTGCTCGTATCAGAGAGCTGAATACGTCAATTGGCCCACAAAGCATGCTGGTGGAGTAGGTCATGGAAACAGATGTCATTGGCTGCCTGCCCGGGTGTATTCGCTCATGCTGCATCTCTTTGCGCACGTGATTCTACTTCAGGCAGCGTCTGTCACGCCCACCTCCTCTCCATCTTCTTCCGCACCCAGACACGGATGAATAGCACAGAGATCTTTGTCCACGTCAGCTTGTCCAGTGACCGCTACTCGAGCATGCAGTACTGTCACATTGGTCCGTCCTCGCTCGACTGGTCCTGATTTGGTGGCCGCGTCGAGTCACACACAGACATGAAGCTATTCAACATCGACAGACCTTACCCAAATCGGCCTCGCTTCACTTGCTGCGATCAGAATACATCTTCTCAAACCCAATCATGCCTCTTCACCCGCGGAAAAATGAATCACCACCAAGAGATCTGCCCTCACTAACAAAATCCCACCGGCCACTCCGACATCGCCTATCTCTACCTTTTCCCGCCCACAACTAATGACAACTCCCTGAGGCTCCAAGTCCAAAAACAGCAGCGGCCCAAGATCTTCCTCCCACGACATCATGCCCCGGGTGCGATGACACAAGCGACCAGTTCGCCGCCCGAGGCAGGTATAGATCTGCACCGGACCCTGAACTCTTCCCCTGCACCGCCACAGGCCCACATGCAGGGTCCAGCCCTATTCTTCCTTCCGCTGCCGTGCACAGCTTGCAAGCACAATCTTTGACCTCATCTTTGACCGGGCCAGACCTCCGGACCCTTGGCAGGCACGGCAAGGTTTGTGCTTTGTGCTTCCTCGCATGGGCTTTGCACAGCCGCATCGTTCGTCTATTGCGTTCCACCGGGCTCCTGACGGCTCGCGCGGCACCCTGAGCAGATGCGATTCCCGAAGCACGAGCTTTGCAGGATGCCAACTGTATCGGCTCCAGCCTCCAATTGGCTCTTGACTTCCAGAGGCCGCGTGGGCTTGAGCCCGGTTGATCTGCGTGCCGGACTGGAGGCAGGGTCGTGGCATTGGTTCTGGCGTGGTTGTGGCGACGGACGGAGGGGGCATGGTGCTGGCGGACCCTGGGGCTGCATGTCGGTTGATGTATATGTGTCTGCCAAGATGGTCCCGTGAGCAGAGGTGTCATTGAAGGTGGGTGTGCTTTGATAAACGTTCCCGTCAGGCATCAACTTTCTTTGCTCACCTATCAATCGCTTCGTCGTTCGCTAAGACAGTCGTTTGGTTTGGTTGTTTTGTGGCTTACTATACTATACTACATTACGTTGTACTATACTGTACTATAGTCGCGACACTTGAGGAACACAGTACTGTAATCGGACCTCCATGATAGGGATAAGCAGTGGATCTCGAGGCATGAATACTAACCAGAATTGACACATGACATCTACATCGGGGCCGGGTCACGATGTAGAAGAAGGGATTGAGGAGTATCGCATGCATGTGAGTATCTTTGGGGATATACTGACGAGCCGAAACTAATAAGCAACAGGTCTCGCAGCGGTACTTGGACTTGACAAGGAAGAAGCTTGAGCTGGCCAGATTGCCAAAGGAGCTCTCAGACGACGAAGACGTAAACGAAGACCCTCATGGTGTTACGAAAGCACAGCTCGAGCCATTGCTGGACTTCTGGTAAGTATTTCGTAAATTTATGTCATGGAACTTGCATTGACGCAGTCACCAGGCTCGATGGATTCGATTTTCGCGCTCAGGAGGCGCATCTCAACCGACAGCTACCACAATACCGCACCAACCTCCGCTGGTCTCGGAGGGTAATGTCCAATCAATCCGAAGAGACACTTCGGGTTCACTTTGTCCATCGGCGGTCTACCTTCAAGGACGCCGTGCCACTGTTGTTTGTTCATGATTGGGGAACGAGTTTTGTCGAGGTTGCAAGGATTATAGAATGTCTTTGCGAACCAGTATCGACACCGACGCAGATGCAGAATCATCCGCAGACTTTTCATGTAGTATGCCCGTCGATTCCGGGGTTCGGATTCGGTGATCCTTTACAGAGACATGATGCTGGGATTGAAGATGTTGCAATCGTACTCCAAGCTCTGATGGAAAAGTTGGGCTACAAGGAGTATGTAGCCTATGGCACTGGATGGTATGTGTGATCATATGCTTCATGCCGAGATCTGTGCTAACCATGTTCAGGGGCTTCCGCATCATTCGATCCATGTCATATCGCTTTCCGGCGTGCAAAGCAATATACACGACCAACCCCATCGTGCCAGCACCGACCATGCGCGAGACGCCGCTTGCATATGCACAGTATCGCATCGCTCGAATGACAGGCGCAAGCATACCTTTCTTCAGCTTTGGCTACGTGCCATCAGACATTGATCTCCCGACTCTCGCGGACGCCAGCATAGGCTCGATACCGCTGAACTCCAGTGACAACAACACCGGACTGAGCACTTCCGCTTTGGCATTTGCTCTCTCGGATTCGCCTACAGGGCTTCTGGCATTCATGCTGAATCTCATCAACCCACCGAGTCCGCCGAAAGCTCCCCTCCAGCCGTCCCTGCTAGCATTGCCCCCTCCTCGGCCACTCCTTGGCAGTGTGGCAGGGAGCAACTCAGCATCTTCTAGCGCACGGCTTTCAGCACATTCGAGCGCTCAAGGCAGCGCAAGACTCTCCATACCGGCAGGTGGACTGGCTTCGAATTCTTCGACAGCATTGCTACCTATACCGTCCAGCTCGAGACCGTCTGTCTCGTCCAGTGTACAGGGTAGTGGCAGTGGTTCCGCAAGCATTCGAGCAGGCGGCAGTACATCTGCAAAGGACGATGCAAAGCCAGAGAGCGAGACGAAGAGGAACGACTCCCTTCACCCCAACGCTCTCTTATCCCCAACTTCGATACCTACACCCACGTCAGCGCCGGGCTCCACTCCACCACCAGCTCCTCGCCACCTCCAACCTCCCTCATTCTCCGGCCAGACCGCACCTCCCTCTTCTGCGCACACTCCGCCCTCGCGATCCACCTCCCAGCCCATCTCCCAGCCCACTTCCCAACCCCCTCCCCAACCTTCCAAGATCCCTAATGGGGTAGATCTCTCCCACCCCTGGTCCCCCTCCGATATCCTAACCTGGACAATGCTCTACTGGCTCTCCGGCCCCGAAGCACCCCTACGCTGGCTCCGCAACGCACGGCGCGAGACACGCCCCTCCGCTCCCTTCTGGCACGAGCGAAGTAGAGTGCCAGTGGGAGTGAGTTTCTTTCGACCTCCCTCCCCCACATCCTCACAGCAGGCCTCACAACAGGGAGAAGGGCAAAGGACGGAAGGAGGAACGAGGAGTGTCATGGGTGGGAGAATAGCAAGAGGGGGAAAGCGGGAGAGGAGAGGCACGGGCGTGGGAGCATGTCCACCTGTTTGGATGGCGGCGTGGGGCGAGTTGAGCTGGTTGAGGAGGCATGAGACGGGGAGGGAGGTGAAGTGGCCTGCTTGGGAGAGGGGGGAGGTTGTGGTGCAGGATTTGAGGGATTTTGTGGGGGAGGTGAGGAGGGAGGGGGGTTTGGGTGGGTTGTGACCCAAGGAAAGTGGTGGACTGGGATGGCCGTGGGACAATGGGTGGAGAGGAATGAGGCTTAGGAAGGACTCAGGGGGGGTAATGCACACGCTTGGAATTGTGAGGTTCTCTGGATGGGAGGACTTGACTGTTATGAACGATTTCATCGAACGACGGGGTGGTAATGTGTTAGATGAGCGTAATGAACATGAAAGAGGGTATTTTGCTATGAAGGAGATTTCAGTCAAGTGTGAGCGATCTGGTAGCAACTGAGACTGGTCTGCTTCGAGTGAAATCGATTTGCTATGAGTCAAAGAAATTTGCTACTGTCACAAGCAACTTGCTGCATGTGAGAGTGACCCGTTGTGAGTGAAACCGATGTGTGCCCTCACCTGTCTGGGTGTGCTTTCATGCTACTGGCAGTTCAATGTACAATGCAACCGTGCCACTCATGTCACCTAGCGTATAGCCCTTACCATGCCCAAACGAATCAGGTAGTCTCGAGATGCACGGCCCATGAGTACTTCGCCTGCGGTAACTCACTGATTGCACGTTCTGGCAAAACCAAAATAGAACTTGCACACTAGATCGACGTTGTTGGAGAAGTCGTCATCTGTAAACATCTATCAGGTGCAATTTGGCAACGCCAAAAGACTCTGGATCGTAGAGCTTCTCCGAATCATTGCAAGTCGGCCGGTCCTACAGCGCGATGAGGCAGGATGCTGGATGAGAGTGGTTGGTCATGTAGAGGTCGCATGTTGGGAAAGCACACACCGGTGAGACAGGGTAAAAGTGTTGTCACATCGCCGAGGGCGTGATAGTTCGATTTGCATCTTAGTCTTCATGCTCAGGAAGTGCAAGCGGGAAGACTAGAGACGCTTTGAAGGAAAGCCACTCCTTGACAGTTGTGCGTTCTTAATCAAATTGTGCGAGTCAGCCATCGAGATGATCACACGGCCGCACAAGCTGATAGTGTAGCGAGAAAGTAGAATGGCATGAGAGGAATGAAAACAGCAAAGTCGCTTGACTGAGATGTCAGCGATGTATGTTGAAGTTGGTGTCAAGTTTTCCAGACCGGCGATCTTTCGGAGGTTTGGTTGTTGCCAGGGTCCAAACCAGATCATTGGTTTGCCACGCCATGGTAGGTCTTTCACACCAGCATCCCACTTCGTCTCAGCAGCTAAATTTTTGCAAATAACACATTTCTCCTTGCGTGGACATATCGGCCAGCGCTTGACGTCCAACAACGCAATCCAGACACCAACATGGGTCTTCGAGCGCCCAACGAAGATGGTACATTGCCTCCCCGAGATTCACCAGGCCAGACTGCACAAGCATCGTCGATATCGGAGCCACCGCAGGGGCGGCCGAACGCATCTGAGTTGCCCCCAGCAGCTCTAGAGTTAGCCAGCAAGCTATTCGACTTAGCCCGAGAAGGCTCCACCACTGCCCTCGCACAGTATCTGGACGCCGGCATACCTCTGAATTTGACAAACTCGAAAGGAGACACCCTCCTGATGTTGGCGGCGTACCATGGTCATGTCGATACTACGCGGTCACTCCTCGAGAAGGGTGCGGATCCGAATGTCCTTAATGATCGGGGCCAGAGCATACTCGCGGGCGCTGTTTTCAAGGGGCACGATGAGGTTGTACGGTTGCTCTTCGAAGGAACGGGTGGCGCAAGGGCTGACATCAGGCTGGGGCAACCGAATGCCGTCGACAGCGCGAGCATGTTTCAAAAGGAGGAATATCTTCGACTGTTCGGTGTTGAAGGTCGCGGTTCCAGGCCATGGGAGAGCGTTCGTGGCGACTAAGTACGTCCAAATTCATCAGGGCTTACAGAGGAGGCTGCCGACATTCTCTCCACAGCGTGCTGCCCGACTGAATTGCCATCTGATTGCACTACCTCGAGGAACACTTCATCAAAGGCTTCCGCCTAGGTTCTGAGTTATAACCCAAATAGACCGTGTTTTGTTCATCCAAGCTCAATAACGAGCTCTGGATCTTGAAGCATCTTGCAAGATGTCTTCAGTCGGCCCAATGGGTAGGTTTTCGCAATCCCGCAGACCCAATGGGAGCGTGTCACTGACCGTGCGCAGTCTAGGCGTATGAGTGAGCAAATTTCCAGCCCAGGGCCAATGGTCCAGCAGCTGACCGACGCGTAGTTCTTGCTTTGGGAAAACCTGCAAGAGGTCCCGCGTTCAATTCGCGGTTGTGAGTCATACAGCTGTTCCTGAGTGATGGCAGTGATCTAATAGTAAGAAGGGGCCCTTGACGATGTCGAAAGACTAACTTTTTACTCGATTTGAGTGAGTCAAACTTTTTTGCGCAAGTGAAAGTGGTGTGACGTGATTTTGGTGATATTTTGCCCATGAGAAGATAGACCGGCCAATTCTGAGCAAGTTCCAAGTAGAACGAAAAGAAACGACCAAGGTTTGGTGGAGCTGTGACCTGGTGTGGAGCGGACTCCTCCGTCGCGGAAATGAGGGGGACCAGCGGAGGACGTCACGTAAGCCGGACCCTGAAGTTCCCGACATGCCGATGCTCCGCACAAGACCGATGGTGAGCACCACAATACGCATTTTTGACCATGACAATAATTGTGTCGTGCCTGTCCAGAGAGTGGTTTGGTCTCGCTGGCCAGCGCATGCGCAATAGAAAACAGAACGAATCCCCCATCGGTTCATCGTGTTGTGCTGGCGCAAAGCTGCAATCTGCCGAGGAAGCCTCGGATACAGCGTAACACGGCAATGCCAGTATGATTCCAGTATTCAAGGTTTGATATCGAGACGTGTGGACTCACCGTTTACGATTGTCAGAACAGCTTGTGTCGAAAAGCCTCTGACGGCATAGCAGTCGAAATGTGTTTCGTGTGGAGCTTCACAAGCCACAGAGTCGACGACAGCAATTTGCTTGACCAAGAGCCATTCCAGTGGGACTTCTAGGGCTGTTTGTGACCTGCTCATCTCGTCGCTCCATACGAGACTGTCCAGCGCCATGACTTTTTTGAGTAAGGTTTCATATGTCGGTGTTGTCGATCATCAGGTGGGGCACAGCTTCTGGATGTGCCTGAACATCAACTGCCGGCCTCGACTTTGCCTTTCTTGCCCTCATTGGAAGTTCCTTGGACACCTGCTGCTTATGAAGCAATACATGTCGCAGTGACATGACCTTTCGCTATGCAGGACGGGACACGCAATACTCGTGAAGCGAACGTCGGTAAAGAAATGTAGCCCTGATCGGCGCTGACCGTCTGCTACGTGAGGTACAAGTGCAATCTAAATAGCAAGTATAAGATGTCTTGACACACGCCACCCCTCTACCAGTCCCCTGCCATTCCTACACCAAGTCGATCCACTTGAACAGACCTTCAAGACCATGCAGCTCACCGCGGCCTTCGCCGGCGTCGCCGCCCTCCTCTCGATGGCCACACCAGCCCTCGCAGATGCTTCCCCATCGAAAGCAGCAGCAGCATTCTGCCCACCTCGTCCAGCATCGGCACGAGAGCAGCGCAAGATCTTCAACGAGTTCGTCAATGCTTTCCTAGTCGAAAAGGACTACAGTGTCAATTTCTTCAACACCTACATCGCCGAGGACTACATCCAGCACAACCCCTTTGCCCTCTCCGGCCGGCAAGCAGTCATCGACTTCTTCTCCACTGTTAGCCCCGACGCAGTCAACAACACTGTCATCAGCAAGGGAATTGATGGCAACTTTGCATATGTACATTACCGGATCGATCAGCTGAACGCCACACAACCTTCAGCGGTTGCAGATATCTACAGATTCAATGGCAGCTGTATTCAAGAGCACTGGGATGTCATCCAGCAGAGGCCAGCGAATGCGATCAACCCGATTGCTTTGTTCTAGATAAAAGCTCGAGGAGGACTGCAAATCCAATGGCTGCACTGTGAGGATTGGTCCAGAACCCCAGCAAGATTTGCGTAACAAGTCCGCGAGAGACAAAATCCTGTATATATCCAGTCTCGCATCGATGGTGTAGGTGGAGTTGCATGCTTCATTCCAGTAGACAAGAGAAATCGAGCACGTGTTGGAAACCTGCGATATCCACATTCCAAGTTTTTTTGGTATGACTGAGCATCACAAGTGTGCAAGATGATCATGCCCAGAAAGCAAGGACGTGCCAGTAGATAAGGCATTGTCTATGCAAGCGTGCATAACGCATGCAGGAACGTGCATTGAACATGCAGCCCGAACCGTCATCGATTTTTATTTTCTTGCGGCGAACAAAGACATGTGCAGCCGCACGCGGGCAGGGGTCCTTAGTCCTGCCTTGGCAATTGGGCGATGAATCTCCTCCTTGATCCAAATCCTGGGTCGGCATCATCAATTCCCACTCTCAGCCTGGCGTGCTCTCACGTCTTCCCACGACACTTCAGCTTTGCATCTGCATACCAGCAGCCTTTCAGTAATCTTCAGCCGCCCTATCACATTTGTCTGGACTCCGTAAGACGGCCCACCGCTGAATAAAGACGAAAGATGCCTCCGTTGTTGTCGACATGCAACTCCTGATCATGGGTATACACGACTCCGCGTATATTCAATAACACTGGCAAATACGCCGTGTACCCGCCCTATTCCTCACTCCGTCGCCGCGACAGCTGGATCTGTCCGAAGTCGTCAATCTAACCTCATAGCCCCGGACTCGCTTTCCACCAATTCGCACCTTGCCATTCTTTTGCTATCCCGTCCGAACCACTCTAGGGTCGCCCGAACCCGCCCCTCCCGCTATAAAATCGACATCTCTCCCGCTTCTTCAACATGGCGTCCACAGAGCCAAGAGGCATCATGTTCGCCGAACCGCTGTTGGACATCCTGCAGTGGTTCAAGGGCCTGGTACCGACCTCGTTCAAACCTGGCCGACCACATTTTAATTTTATCACGGTTCACTGTATGGAACCAACTCCGAAAGACTAGCAGCTACTAACTTGCCTAGATGTCTACCTCATCGGCATGACCATCCTCGGCTCGATCATAATATACCCCTCGAAATTAATGCCATACATCGATGCTCTTTTTTTTGCGGCCGGATCTGCGACCCAGAGCGGACTCAACACAATCGACGTCAATCAACTGCAAACATACCAGCAAGTCACGATCATGCTCATAGCAGCCATATGCAATCCAATCTTCATAAATACGGTGGTAGTGTTCATCCGGCTGTATTGGTTCGAGAAGCGGTTTCAGGGCATCGTCAAAGAAGCAGCTCGGATGAGGAGAACAAGAACTATGTCAAGGACAAGATCACAAGCCAGGGAAGATACACTCACGGACCCGGCGAACCTTGAGAACGGCGTCAACGGAAAGGACATCCATGTGCTCCACAACACCACGAAAACGAATGGCATGAATTCACACACTGTTAGCGGTGACAAGGACAGCAGCATTGTCAGTCCAAGGACGAAGAAGCCGGTCAATGCGTTTGACTCTCCCGATAGTCAGGAAGCATCGCCAAGATCGCCACAAGAAACCTTTTTAGGGAGGAATCCACTTCTCAGGAGAGATATCGTCTTTGCCGATGAAGCGAAGCAAGCTGAGAAGGATGCCGAAAAAGATGCTGAGAAGGCGGATGATGAGAGAATACCCGAACCTCGAAGTCCGGATCATCACATCGCTTTCCTGGAGAAGCAACGGAAGCAGGAAAACGGCACTCTTCGCATTCCTGGACCGCGAGACTTTGACCGTGGTGACGTACCGCGCGAAGTCAACAGCGATGATGAGAATGCCGATGACCTCGACCGTGCCATGACCCGCGACACCTTTACTCCGGCGGTACGACGGAACACGACAGCCGCCAATGAAGAAGAGAAAGCCACACTGGATGCAAACGGACCTCGCAAGGGAATCGCTTTCGATGTACCAGATAGGTCTGAGAGAATCAAGGACGACGATTCTGATGCTCACTCAACAAGATTCAACCCGCTTCGCCCCTTCAGTGGACTGTCAAAGCCAAAGCGGAGAATCTCCTCCACCGCGCTGGCAAGCACGCTTCATCGCATCAGAGATGCTCCCAGAACTCTGAGCCGATCTCGAAGTCAGGCTGTGGATGCTGATGACTTTGCACCATACCTGAGCTGGCAGCCGACAATTGGACGCAACTCTGCCTTCGTTGATCTCTCCGAGGAGCAGCGAGAAGAACTTGGTGGCATCGAGTATCGGTCGCTCAAGACTCTCGCCATTATCTTGGTCTGCTATTACGTGGGTTTCCACATGCTCGGCATGGTCATCTTACATCCATGGATCGTCTACAGCAATACGTGGGGACCGGTCGTCGATGCTGCGGGTCAAAGCCGGTCATGGTGGGGAGTTTTCACTCCTGCTTCCATGTTCAACGATCTTGGCTTCACTCTCACGCCCGACAGCATGATATCTTTCCAAGGAGCAGTGTTGCCACTACTTCTTGGATCTTTCTTGATCGTCATCGGCAATACTGGATTTCCTTGCATGCTACGCTTTGTTATCTGGGTCACCCACAAAGTCGTCCCCACAGGATCACCACTTTGGGAGGAGCTTAGATTTCTCCTCGATCACCCGCGTCGATGCTTCACACTTCTCTTCCCGTCCAAAGCAACCTGGTGGCTGTTCTGGCTGCTGGTGCTTCTGAACGGTGTCGATTTGCTTTTCTTCATCATCCTTGATTTAAACGACGAGACTGTCACTGCACTAGCGCCCGGCATTCGAGTACTTGTTGGATGGTTCCAGGCCACTGCGACCCGTACTGCTGGATTCGCTGCAGTTAACTTGTCCGCTCTTCACCCAGCCATCCAAGTCTCGTACCTGGTCATGATGTACATTTCCGTATTTCCAATCGCCATCAGTGTTCGGCGAACGAACGTATATGAAGAAAAGAGTTTAGGAGTATGGGGAACAGAAGAGGAAGTTGACGATGAAAGTGACAAGAGCTACGTCGGCCAGCATTTGCGACGACAGCTGTCTTTCGATTTGTGGTACATTTTCTTGGGTCTCTTCATAATCAGTATCATCGAGGGCCACCGCATCGAGAACACGAACGACTACGTAAGCATACCTTGCATCTCCAAGGAAATCATCTACTGACATCTTCAGGGCTTCACCATGTTCTCGATCCTATTTGAGATCGTCTCCGCTTACGGTACCGTCGGTCTCTCCCTCGGGTACCCAGGCATCAACGCCTCCTTCTCCACCGAATTCAGTACCCTCTCCAAACTCGTCATCATCGCCATGATGCTACGTGGTCGCCACCGCGGTCTTCCCTATGCTCTCGACCGTGCCATTCTTCTGCCATCAGAAGCTCTCCACAAGAAAGAAAGCGAAGAAGCCGCCCGCCGCGCAGGCCGACGCAACAGCATGTCAATCAGCAAAGCACCAACCGACGAGCGCCGCACACTCGGCGACGGGAGCAGCACCATCACAGCCGCCGACACCGTCGGCATGGGTCCACTGTTACACGCCAACACCAGCCCGAGCACATTCAGGAAACAACACCACAGACGACCAAGCGAGTTGAGCCAATTGAGCAGAAAGGAAACAAACAAAAGTCGCGGAAGAACCATCACGAGTCTGGTAGCAGCAGGACTGAGCGCAGGACCAAGTAGCCCTGGGAGTTTCAAGAGGGACTAAGCCGGCAAAGAGGCCTGGCATGATATGCAGCGTTGGGAATGATCATAGACGGCGTAATTTCATGGGACGGACACAGCGGACAGTCGCTATATATACCCTTCACGGACCGGATTTGTTTTGGGAACAGGTTTCTGTAATATAAGAACGAGAGTGACAGACAGAATTGAGTGTCATTTGGCAGGGTCGAAGATGCCTGCGATACAATTTTTGGCCGACCTAGTCCTGACCTCGCTATGCTATGCTTGCTTCATCATGTTGCTTTCTCCGAGCACAACGCCTGTGCCATACTGAACAGGATGTCAAAGACGCCATTCGCATGTGTAGTTGCTGCATTTCATGCAGCCTGTTTGCCCTTTCACTTGAACAACCTCCTCCCCCCATTCCTCGCCGCCGTATTCTCCCTCCCTTCCAGACTCAATCCCGTGAACCCAACCACTCCCCCTTCTCTATCAGCCTTATACCTCCTCAACGCCTCCCTCAAATGATCCGGCAACAACGGCCCCAAATCCCTCTCCTCCACACTCACATACTCAACCCCATCCCTCCCAACCTTCCTCCCTAGCCCTTCCTCCCCCTCCCCCTCCTGTCCCTCAGGCTCAATAATCTCCACACTCACGCTCCTCCCCTCCCTCTCCCTGTCCCTCTCCCGTTCCCTCTCCCTCTTCCTCCTGGCCTTCTCCTCCCTCTCCCCTTCGAGTCGTGCAGCAGTCCACTCCATCTGCACCCCCAACGCCCGATCCACAATCTCGCCGACAAAAACCTTGCTATAGGCGCTTATCGCCGTGACCACGCTCTGCGGCACCGATTGACTGAGCGTCTGGTTTGTGAGCCGCCTTACGACTTCTTTCTTCAAGTGGATGCGGTTCCACAGCTCGTACCGCTGGGCGTTGACCGAGGCGACGTCTTGGATTTTCTTCCTCCTGAGGGCGCGGGCTTCGGGGGGAGAGGAGGTAGAGGAGGGAGGGAGGCCGAGGTGCCCATCTTCTGCGAGGGTGAGCAGGGAGGAGAGGAACATGGCTCGGCGCTCTTTTTCTTCTTCGAGGCGTTCGCGGCCGAAGTTGCCCCCTTTCAGCAGGTCGCCGTCTTCTTCGTCGGCTTCGTCTTCGTCGTCGTCGTCGCCGTCCGGCGCGGCCGTGCCGGCTTTGGTGCTGCGGCCGGTGCCGCCGCCGTCGCCTGAGAGCATGGAGGTGGTTTCGGCGCGGGAGCGGCCGCCGCGTCCTCCTCCTCTTCCGCGGCCGCGGCCGCGACCTCGTCCTCGTGTGCTGCTGCCTCGGCCGGAGACGAGGGAGCTGGTGGGGCCGTCGATGTTGCTGGTGGGGCCGTCGATGTTGCTGGCGGGGACGGAGCCGACGGCTGAGTTGATCTCGTCGTCGTCGAAGTCGTCGATGAGGGAGCCGTCGGAGTATTCGGCGTTGGTGCCGGGTTTGTCGGAGGGAGGGAAGGAGGTCTGGCGGAGAGGGTGGGAGGAGGCGGAGGCGATGGAGGGCTTGCGGCGTTTGGTGGGAGGGGCGCCGGGAAGGGTGAGAGGGGGACGCTTCTTAGGGAGGGAGAGAGGCGGTGGGGATGCCATGGTTGCTGTGCAAGGCGATGAGGGCGGGATAACAAGCTAAAGAGAAAAGCTACCCCGCGAGCGCCGACGTCAGTAATGGAGCAGAAGTGCCCTGATGGTAGATTTGAGGTTGAAGTGAAGAAGTAGAGGTGCGATGCGCCCGGAAATGTGGAGGTCGGACTCGATATCGCGGAGGATCATGTGACCTGTAAGAGCATTGCGATTAGCCAGCGCTCGGTCGGATCCCGAGATGTATATCAATCTGGCCGATTTGACGTTGCAATGCAAGATGGTAGCTGTCGAGCAATAAAGAAGTCTACCTTAGGATGCCCCAGGCACGGATCTTGGCCGTAAATAACAGGGGCAAGTTTAGGCTACGAG
This sequence comes from Elsinoe arachidis, assembly GCA_013372555.1. Classification (NCBI taxonomy): domain Eukaryota; kingdom Fungi; phylum Ascomycota; class Dothideomycetes; order Myriangiales; family Elsinoaceae; genus Elsinoe; species Elsinoe arachidis. Next base: position 1,889,826 of record JAAPAX010000007.1, on the reverse strand, counting down.
AGCTTCCACATGGCTGGTGCATGCCAACAGGGAGGGGGGTCTGCTAGACGTCACGACATGACCACTCGATACATGCAGCCATTCACCTTGTAAATCCACATAGCAAGTCTCCCATTTCCCATCCAGTCACCGTGCATACTCGTCGAGTTCCATAAACTACTACAAACATCGACAATGCCACCACCAATCCCCACCCCCGCCATCCCCTCTGGTGCCGTCTTCTCCGCCACCGCCTCGACCACCATCGACGCCTCTCCCCTCAAAATCTACAACGCACACATCGACCCTTCCACCTGGCCAGAATGGAACTCCTTCGTCCCCTCCCTCTCCATCCGCTCGCAACCCCCTGACGTCTCCCCCACCTCTCCCAACCTCCACCTCGGCACCTCCATGCTCTTCACCGTGCAAATGTCCTCGTCCTTCAAAACTAAATCCATCGAGGAGATCAGCATCCTCTCTGACCCTCCCAAGGATGACGATCCAGTGGGGACGAAATATGTCATTGGGTGGAAGCAGACTATGATGCCTGCGTTGGTTTTGCGGACGGAGAGGGTGAATGAGATTACGAAGCTGGAAGGCGGAAAGTGTGAGTATAAGACGTGGATGGCCTTTGCGGGGCCCGCGGCGTATGCGGTGAGGTGGAGTCAGGAGGGGAATTTGCAGGGCAGGTTTGAGGATTGGGTGATGGATTTGAAGGGTTGGTGTGAGAGGAAGGAGAAGGGAGGGACGGAGGGGAAAGAGGAGGGTGGTGAGGCAGGGGTAGCGGAAGGGGAGGCGAAGTAAGAAAGGAGAGAGCGGTGTGTGTTGGTCTTGTCGTCCTGGCCGGGGCGGAGTACTTCAGGCATTGGACTCTGGCTTTCAGCTCTTCTTGTCTGGACTTTGGAAACAACGACTAGCAAAGAGGCTCGACCTGCGGATAAGCTATGCAGATTCCTCATACCTGCTGTCGCAAGGAAACTGGTCTTCGTTGCTGCCGTAATCCTCTGACTGGACCGAGTCGGATCGCCACCCGTATCCTGGATGAAGCAAGATCTCCCCGGCGGCATCAATACTCTTGCACAGACTGCCAACAGGCCTCTAGCGATGGCTTCCTTTCGCCAACGCCGACCACTCGTCGCCATTCGTCACATGTCGTCGTCGCCACTTATCACATACCTCAGCGCCGTCATACCAATACATCTGATCTTTCTTCACTTCAAACACGAGCAAACGTGGCCGGCCACTTTGCTTTCACTCCAACCAAATCTCCCGATCGTCTTTAAGGCTTGTCAGACGTTTTGCGCGGGGATATATTATTTCCCACCCGCCCTCCTCGCCAAGAAGCCACCACCATGGCCCAGTACAACCTGGCATCCATTAAGCTTCCCACTAGAATTTCCGAGATAGTATAAAGGCTAGTATATCCCGCTCTCAATATACCATTGTTAGTGCCGGGGAGATCGGGGTTCAATTCCCCGTCTCGGAACGAGAAAGTCTCAACTTTTTGCATGTTTTTGGGTGGGTGGGGGTCGTTTTGGAGTGAGAAGGGGCCTGAGGGAGGACGGGACGCGGCCAGGTCATGGAAAGCGTCGAATGAGCGATCAGGACGCGAGAGTCATTGCTTGGGGCCTGATTTTTGCTCGCTGGGTTCGGATGGTGTGAAAGTGGCAGATGGTGGCGAAGGCGGTGAGAGGGGGCGAACTTTGGGTTGTGGTGGGGCACGTCGGTGATAGCTCGGAGTCACTGAGTTGCTGACGGCGGAGTGATTGCTGGAATGCTCGCTTTACTTGATGGTATGGCTGTAATGTGATTGTGGTGCATCAAGGCTATCTTGAGATCTTCTGACTCAGGGGGTGGCGATATCCCGTATGTGCCTAGCCATACAACAGCGAAACGGAATTCATTAGTGATGTACTCCTTCGTCTGATACCTATGCGGGATGTACAGATGCGAGTCAATGGTCGCTCATTGAATATGTTGACAAGTGATGTGAATGTGCCAGTGGCGTATTTCAGGGGAAATCTGCACTTCACACCTTGAAATTTCGGCTGCTCACATGCACGATTGGGCACGAAGATACAGACACAAGCATTGATGCGAAAAGAAATTGATATACAGCACCACCCTCCTCTCCCCTTCCATTCCAGCTCAGCAATCTGTCATCAGGTCCCCCCAAATTGAAAAGAAGCATCAAAACTCCCATACACTGCTATGCAAGGTTGACATTTTTTGTTCCCTTTCTCGCACCTGTACGTTATCTGCTTGCGGCTCTTCCTCGCTCTTCTTGATATCGCTACCTCATCGCCATCTCGTCTCTCGTCAAGGCATTTTTGGAAACAATTCCTCACTGCTCCTGCAAGATCAACAGTCAGTCACGGTCAGACACAATCGATAATGATAAATGGAGTGAGTTACGACTCCGATGTGACGGAATCATGTCCATTTACCATTGTCGGAGTGCTTGTGCCGGATGACTTTCTGGTCTTGAGGGTGAGCGGGAAGGGGTATTCTTCTGGGTCTTCCTCTTCACTGTGAATTGTTAGTAGTTGTGCTGTACGACCCGATGCTGTTACTCACGGAAGCTTCCAGGCAATGTAGTCCTCGGTGCTGAGACCCTCTCGTCCTTCTTGGATGGAAGCAAAGTCACCTGGTGTCATCATGCCTGACCTTTCGCGCGGCGAGCCTGGCACGGACAGAGGGCGGGTGATCTTGACTTCGGTGCCGTCGAAGAAGGCTTGCTCTTCACCACCTTCGTAGGAGTCTGGGTATGCTCTCCGCAAAGCGAGTTGCCTGGCCTTGACGTATTCCATTCCCATCCTCTTCCAGTCCAGCAGATCAGACAGTCTTTCAGTCCTGTTCCGTTGGTTGATCCTTTGTCGCCTGCTTTTTCTTGTAAACTCGTACATGTACTCGGTCAATTGGTTGACGCTGTCCTCCACACCCTTGTTGCGGCGATCGACAATGTAAATACCGTAATCTTGCGCGTTCTCGATCAACTCCTCCATGTAGCAGCCGAAGCCGGACAAGTTGGTAGTGATGCTGGGCACACCCATGACGGTGCACTCAGCAGGTGTGTAGCCCCAGGGTTCGTAGTAGGATGAGAAAACGCCCATGTGTGTTCCACGAACAAAGTCGTCATAATCCATTGGGAGAACAGGGTTGCCGGACGACAAGAACTCGGGGTGGAAGACAACCTTGACGCGATCGCTGGGCTGATTGTAAAGTTGGCATCGGCGGAGCTGGTTCAAAATCGGATCTTCGCCATCATTGACCATGTTGTGTGTGACGATGGGTGGTAGAGTATTGCGCTTCATGGCGAACAGACGTCGGCGGAGCATGACCTTGTCCTGTGCTGAAAGCAAATCCTTCTCATCTGGAGGCTCCTGACCTTCATGCCACTTGAGCGAGCGCTCGAACAGCTTGCGGCCAATATTTTTCTCAATCGAATTGACAGTATCGTGGAGAGCTTTGACAGTCGCTTGACCTTTGAGTGCTTCGACGGCCAGAGAAGTGGTTTGAGCGGGCATGATGATAAAGGCGACGACAGTCATGTCTGACCCGGCGTGCTTCATCCGATGATTCAGTCGGGCCAGTGATTCAATGAACATGTCGACACCCTTATTTCTGTACTCATAACGACCGGCAGTGAAGAGGTAGAGAGTCTTTTCAGGATCGAAATCATTGTGGCCATAAAAGTGTCCCCGGACGAAATCGTTAATCTTTTCCTTGCTGGTTTGGTGCAGGTTCTGGAACTCGTGGGTAGCCGAAAATTTCTTGACGTTGAGACCGTTAGGAAGTACTCCGTCAGGCTTTCGCTTGAGGAGATGCTCGGATTCGTAGGCAGTAATGTGTGAGACAGTCGTGAAAACATCGGCAGCATGAGCGGCACCGCGCTCTATGCAGTATCTGTGGTAGATTCCTCTCTTGCCAGCTTCGGCATCCACATCAAAGTATTGCAGGTTGTTGTAAAAGTCGACATTACCGGCGCAGAGATATCTACCGAGGAGAGTAGCGTGTGTCGTGAAGATGGTAGTGCAGTCAATCCTTCGCTTCTTGCAAAGAGGGAGTGCAACACCGGCGAGCCACTCGTGGAATTGAGCGACTACTGCGCGCTCCTTTTCGTGGTAGACATACTGCGTCATGTCAGTCAGAGTTGCGATTGCCGTTGAGTAGGTCTCACTTCTCCCAAGAACCATGCGATGAGATAGCCAAAGACAATGGCCTCGTTTGTCTCGTGGTCGTCTGCTGGTGAGGGAATGCCTGCAATTGACCACAGGTCACCCTTCCACTCATCGAGCTTGTAGTATCCAGTGCCGGTATCGAAGAGGAGTACTCGTGGTGCACCGTCGATCAACCATCTGCCATAGAGTGTTTGAATTCCTCGCTCGTTCATGGATTTGATTGTAGCGATCATTGCAGGATCTCGAGGTTCGAGCTCTTCGACTTCTACTTGCGCCTGGTGGATTGGATCAGTTTTGATAGATCAATGGCTGTTGCTGATGACATACCGACGCCCTGTTCCAAGGACCGAGCAGAGTGTAGGCCGAGCCATACTCTGCGGTCGTGACTTGAGCTTTCGATTTGAGGACCGAGTAGATACCGCCGACTGGTTATAGTCAGTGAATGATTGCCTTGGAGCGGTGTGCTGAACAAACCTCGATTGGCGACCTCTGTTGCGACCTCAAAGAGGACGTGGTTCTGGACGTCCCGCTTGGACATCGTGTGATTGATTAGGGCAGTAATGTGAGAGCAAGGCTGCTGTGCTATGTCAAGCACAAGACCGAATGCGACAGTCGGTGAACAGCTCTGGCCGAGGAAAAGGAAAAAACGCGACTAATGAGGGAGCTCGGGCTCTTTACGCAGAGTGATGAAAGAGTGGGAGGTGGGAACAGAAAGCTGTCGGCCGTTTTGGAGCTCGGCGACGACGTTTTGCGGAGAAGGTCGAGAGGGCTGGTGCGGAGATGATTTTCTGGCGTCAAAGCAACTTTTTGCCAACCAGACGCGAGATTGTACACCGTTGCGTGGAGAGTAGGCGTAGGATGGGATGAAGACAGGACGCGAAGAGGCTGGAGGTAGGTTTATGTTTCTGATCACGCACGAATTGGCTGCCACTGACTCTGTGAAGCCGTGGACCGACCTCTCTTGACTGTCTAGCTCGACCATCCAGACGCAGGGCTGGCCCATCAAACACCAAAATGACGTCTCAACAGATCAGAGACGCAGGCATTGGCCTGTGGCGGCCTTTGCTAGTCGGCTCATGGCCATAGCTTGGGGCTTGAAAATCCCACTCGGCAGCCTTTCCACCGTACGAAATCCCACCGGACTGGCATCCACCATCTGCATCTCCTTCAGACAGGTATTCGTCGGTCTTTCTGGAGTCAATCTTGACGAGCCGTGTCCCCGCGGGGTCTTACAATTGTGGATCAAGAGGAGCTCATTATCGGTGCGATTATGCATGTACAGGGATCCTGCGCAGAATCGCTCGCAGCCGGTCTCGGTGGTATTCCAGAGCTTAACCCAACAATCTGGGGATCGTCCCTTGGGTTGATTGGGACCTTTCCCCAGAGTCTCGTCGGCGCTGTCAAGTGTTGGGACTTGGAGCCAGGCTGAGGTTTTTTTGCCCATCCCGCGCGTCTCAGCTCTCGCACCGACATCAACATCCGCTGAGCTCCAGGGTCCTGTCAACGTCTCTCGCCTGGAAAAATTCTTGACGAGGCAGAAGGCGGTTCATCTGCAGATCATGCGCCGCCCCGTCCCGTTCCTATTCTGAGATTTGATGCGAAGCGTGGGTGGCCAGCATCCGTGCTCAGCTCTGCTTCAGCCTTCTCTTTAGCCGGGACAATCATCACAAGGAGTTCATGAACGGTCATGGTACGATTTGATAATCAGAATGTGGGTGAACGATGGCTGGCAACGGAGCGCGTCGCGGATCTCTTGCCGACGAAACGTCCACGATGAACTGTTGATTGAATTCTAGCTTCTCTACACGAAATGAATACACCAGCCGGTACCAAACAAGGTCAACTGCTAGTCGAAGCAGCTGTATATCCCAGAGGCCTTGTAGAACCTCCCACCGTCCAATACGCCAGTCCTGATGCACGTCGTCTGGTTGCCTTTTGGTATGACAATCTCGATCCAAGGACCGTCACCATCGCAAGTCGTCACGTCTTTCCACATTTTGAGCTTGCACGTCTTGTCAGCTCTTTGATGGATGCCGAGACCAAGCACTTTGAAATTATTGCAGACATCGCCGGTCAAGCTACCGCTCGCTACTTTGATCCCGCATGAGCCGGCCGTTGTGCTGAGATAGTCGCCGCCGAAGCTAAGCTGGCCCTGATACCAGTCGACCGCCGCGGTCGGTGGTTGTGTCGTGTATGTTGTTGGCGCTGCTAACGACAAGGAGATTGAGGCAGCTAGTGCCAGCAGGGTCGAGAACATGACGTTGAAAATGTCCTGGGCTTGTCTGATGACTGCAGGTGTTTGGGAGAGAGATGCCGTGGCTGTGAATGACCTACCTCTGCCACCTGAACAACTCCTGGAATATATATCCATGAGTGATACGAGGTCCAGGCAATGTAATCAATACTCAGCTTATATTCAGGGCATTTCTTGCCAATTGACTCAACAATTCCAACACTCGTTGAGCAGGATTAGGTAGTATATTGTTAAAGCATTGGCTCTCATCTACTCAAGCCAGGCGACCATTGGACCGAAAAGAGTAATCGGACGGGGGTGTAGATTACGCTAGAAGTCCTAACAATCAATCTGGTGGTGTAGATTGAAAGCACGACTCGGCTGGGTCCGGTAGTGGCTGTTGACATGAAGTGCACAGAGCTGTCAGCTTGGCCGTGCCTCGTGTTCTCTGGTATCACCGACAGGCCTCGATGCGACGTGGCATGCATCTTGGACTAAGAGTAAGCCTCTGGTGTACAAGGACGTCGTCGAACCAGCGTCTCATGCAGTAGAAGAACCGGCGGTGCCGGAACTGTGGACTTTTCTACCATGCCACCGCAACAGTAATGCGTTCGATACTGGTCGCAAAGACGTCTTCCTTGTCGTCGTAGAGAAGAATGGTAAGGTGTAAGCAATCAGATGACAGTTTAGAAAGAGCCGCATTCGTCAACATGTGACCGAACGGTTCTGGCAAGAGCCGAGGCAACTGAAGAACGATGCGGAGAACATCCAGACTTTCGGGCGTAACCATACCCTCATGGCCAGATGAGTGATCACAGTACGGCTTGAGCATCTTCATTTTGTTCATTCGTTCGCATTTCTCTTCTCCAACTGTCTCCCAATCTACAATACCACCCGACCATAGGCTCATACAGCAATCATGCCTTTCAACACCGCCCTCACGAGAGCCCTCGGCATTAAGAGCAAGTTACAAACACAAAGCCTCCTGACATGAATACTAACGAACCAAACAGTTCCTGTGGTACAGGGTGGCATGCAATGGGTCGGCTTTGCAGAGCTCGCATCAGCCGTCAGCAATGCTGGTGGTCTCGGTCTCGTACGCCCCTTGCTTCCTCAGCAATTGACAGACCACTGACCAAGTCCAGCTCACAGCCCTTACACAACCGACACCAGAAGACCTCCGAAAGGAGATCCGAAGATGCCGCAAGATGACCGACAAGCCATTCGGTGTCAATCTCACGCTCCTTCCCTCCCTGAACCCTCCAGATTACCCAGCCTATGCCCGTGTCATCATCGAGGAGGGCATCCGGATCGTCGAGACCGCAGGAAACAGCCCGGGACCTGTCATCAAGATGCTCAAGGCCGCTGACCCACCATGCGTCATTCTCCACAAATGCACAACCATCAGGCACGCCATGAGCGCGGTGAAGCTAGGCGTAGACTTCCTCTCAATCGACGGATTCGAATGCGCCGGTCACGTCGGCGAGTCCGACATCACAAACTTCATCCTTCTGTCAAGAGCCCGCCAATCAGTTCCCATTCCCTTCATCGCCTCTGGAGGCTTCGCAGATGGGCAAGGTCTAGCCGCGGCACTCAACCTCGGCGCAGAGGGCATCAACATGGGCACACGCTTCATGTGCACAATCGAAGCACCAATCCACCAAAAGATCAAGGAAGCCATTGTGAATGCTCAAGAGTCGGACACGGAGTTGGTCATGCGGAGATGGACAAACACAACCCGACTGTACAAGAACCAAGTGACAAAGGACACGATCAAGATCGAGCGGGAGAGCAAGACGGGCAAGTTCGAGGAAATCGCCCCTCTCGTGAGCGGCAAGCGAGGTCGCCAGGTCTTTGAGAATGGCGACCCCGAGTTCGGTGTAAGCACATATTTCCACTCACCCCCCGCGTCTCCGCAGCGGGGTGCGTCTCCCCACAGACTACCAAAGCTAATCCCTTGAACAGGTATGGACTGCGGGCCAGGTCATGGGCCTCATTCACGATATCCCCACTTGCGACGAGCTGGTAAAGCGTATTGAGCGCGAAGCTATCGATGCTCTGCAGAAGACTCAGAGCTTGATTGTCGATGAGGTACCGCATGGTCAGATCGCTGGCAAGTCTGCGGACAATGTCCAGATTAGCTCGAAAGCTGCTGCTGCGCCAAAGGCGAAGAATCCGGGGGCGGAGGTGTGGGGCATTGGTAAGAGTAAGCTCTAATTGGATTTGGCTATTTACTTTATAGATTCGGATTATACAACGACTGTACAGTAATGACTCTGCCGGTAACGTGTGCAGATCTGGCGATCGAAGCCGCCATCATGCATCTCAAATCCCCTGTCGTCCTCGAAGGGGAAGACCTGTCACCCACTTTGCTCCCAGCTGCAGGTCTCTGATTGGGCGGCAAGAGTATCAGTGGTGACCCCCCCGACTCCTGCCTTTTGACAGAAGTCACATCGCGATTATTAGGCATTGGAATTCAGACTTGACGGCATAGCAGAGATACATGAGCGATTAAACCAGGTAAGGGTCTTTACAACTCTCCTCTCCCATATTCCGAGTAAGCTCGGGTATAAAGACTGGGCAGATTGCGTACCTCTCGAGCTGTGTCAACAGCTTTCTCTCTCAGCATGCAGCTTTTTCACTTAGTCGTCGTTCTCCTGGCTTACCGCGGCCCTCCATGGGCTGCTGCTATGGCTGGCAATCGTCCTCATGCCTATGACATGGCTTCGCACAATGGTCTTGAGCCTGCTGTAGACCAGCAGGAGGCTTCCACTTCGCTCGGCTTGTCCACCCGCGATATTCAAATGCATTCATTCTTCGAAGATCTTTTCGTTGGGATTCTCGCTTCCTTTGTTGGCGGTGTCCTGACAGGTATATTCCAGTACGAGACAGGTCTTCATGGAGGGGGCAAGCAAAGTGGCCAGGGAGGCGGTGGCGCTGGCGGCTCTGGCGATATCGATAACAGCATTGATCTTGACAATGGGGGCCAGAAAAACAATCATACAGGGGGCCACAATCAGATCTGCGGCAGCTCCAACGACGTGGACAGGCGGCGTGATAGGATCGAGACACCTGGACCTTCTACTGTTCCCACACCTGTGACGCTTGTAAAGCGCAAGAAGAAAACTACCACCATAGTCCAATCGATTGACAACAGCAATCATGACGGATCTACCAACATAGCGATCAACATCTGCATCAATCCGGCCCCTCCACCTGCACCCACATCTGGATCTGGCACTACCACAGTGACGACTGGAAGTGGTCCAGTTGCAACTGCTCCTGTGCAGACAAAGGTCCCGGAACCATCTTGCAAACAATTTCGTTCATTCGTAAAAAAGGCCCGAAGAATCGATCGGCCAGACCCTCGGTACCAAGGCTTCAACGAATCTACCAAATGTGATCTGCTAGGGAGGATCTGGATGGAGTCGCAGAATGACGCAAAAGTCGGGGTCCAGGCTAAGAAACCAAGCTGCGAGAGCATGCAGCATCTCATAGAGCAAGTTCATGACAAAATACCGCGCAAACTCAAAGGCAAGTCGGACGTCACTTGTGAGGAAACCAGGAAGATCTATTCGGAAATCTACAAGATGGGAGACTTTGCCAACTGGTCCCAGCAAAAGAATCATACACATCGAATCCGAGAAGCAGATCCAGCGAGTACCTTCTTGCAGGTGACAACGAAAATGCGCGTCCCAAGCAGATCTGGCAAGAATTCGCTGGAGTGGATCAACTCGATCATCGATCAGGTCATACAGCAGGTCAAAGACGCTCTCCGCAAAGCTCTTGGTGATGGGACTTAGGACTGTCAAGGTTGAAAGTGGAGGTCATGTGCGATTTGGCTCCGAACTCTGCTTACTGGTGGTCAGCAAGACAAGGAGAAAGACTGGCGCGACCCTACATGACTTATGAGCGGCCTGCAATGTATGTTATCTTGGTACCCTGCGACCTCAATTGCGAAAAGACTCTAGATTGCAATGGCCAAGAAAGCACAACACTCAAACTCCACGTCCTCACTATAGCATACCAGTCTCATGGTCTTGTAGTGTTTGATAAGCAGCCAAACGGCATCCCTACCAGCGTGCCTTGGTGGATAACTTCCTGGCAGGCTAGTCGACAGAAGATCAGACTAACAGACTGTAGCTCTGGCTTATGCTCTCAGGATGCATTGCTGAAGCTTGTTACACATTACGTTTGGCGACCGGAACTCACGCAATATCCTGTTGCGAGATCTTAATCCAAGAGCAGCACATACAGTGCATGACATGCCATCTCGTCGGAGCCCTGGCAACCTGTCCAATCCACCATCGTCACACATCGAGCGCCGATAACTCACCCGCCACCAAATATGCATATCACCTCGCAAGCACTCCTCGTCAATGTTGTCACATCTCTTGTCATGGCAACGACACTACCAGGTGCTCGCACCCGCGACGCAATCCTCGACCTCAGCAAGACGTCCGACCTGCAATATGACAGCTCCTCCCCTCATATACCAATGCAACCAGCATCGAACTCGTCATCCCCTGAGCCGCTCATGGATCTCGCCCCGTCGTCAACGAGCGAATTCGACGACCTCCTCAACGTCGAGTCATTGCCCTCCACCCTCCCTCAGCTTCTCGCGTTCGTAGCAAACCCCCATTTCATCTCCCCACCCAAGGCCCGCTCACACAGGTCCAACATCCTCCGCAGGACCGATCCATCCAGACCTGATGAAGCCGCCGTTCCCCCCGACCATTCCCTGAGCCATTCTTTGGACACTTCCATGGTCGAACCCCTGGACAAACCCATCAACGAACCTCTGAACGAACCTCTGGACAAAGCTCACGACAAAGCTCTAGAAGATTCCCAGCACAACTCTCCCTCCACACCGACCCAACCCAACCAACCCGACCCAGCACTAAAAGCCTACTTAGACGAAATGAAAGCATCAAAGCACTTCCTCCTCACGACGAAGCAGGTCTTGGGCCCGAAAGCAAAGGAGTGGACGAACGAGCGCTATCTCGCACAGTCAATGGAAGGAAGCGGGATGGTGTGGAGGAGCGAGGCGGCGAGGGGGAGGAGGAGGGGTATGGGGTGGACGATGGAGAAGCCGGAGAGGGTTTTGGTGGTGTTGGCTTGGATTTGGGAGGTTGTGGTGTAGATCTCTGCGACTTTGAAGGGGGAAGGGGGGGGGTTAGGGGGCAGGGTGGAGTTGGGGGATGGGAGGGTGGAGTTGGGGAAATGGAGGGAAGAGGGGCGAGGGTTGAGGTGAGGTAGTGGGGTCAGGGATGGGAGGCATACGGAGAGGAAGGGGCCAGGTGGGAAGATAGGGCAGGGTGAGTGGGCGATTGAGGGGAGCTTCTGTCTTTTGGAGTTTTGCTTTTGGCTGCTGGTCTCAGACGAGAGCATTGAGCATGAACACAGCATTGTTCGACAGGGTCGTTGCTTGAGTGCATTCACATCATTTACCCCTGAAATCGGTCAAACTTACAACTTTTATGATGGCAAGGGGCTGTGGCTCATCTGCATAGACGGTCACAAGCTTTGCTGGACCACAAAATATACTGCTTTATACTGCAGCGCTAGCGACATTGGATAGAGCAAAGCAAATGTTACTATCGGTGTTGCCTCTCCCAAAGCAGCATCGCTATCCACAAGTCTGAGACATGCTCGGAGCTTCGCCCACACGCTTCCTCACAGCCCGTCGGAGGTGGCTCAAGCGAGATTGCTTCACTTTCAGGAGTCGCCAAACAGCTCAATAGTAGACACAAGGCACCACAAAGAGCTATACGCCATGAAATTGCCACCATCTACACCCCCATCGACCAACCCATCTGATTGATCCGCCCCTACAAAAGCGGCCTCTCAATCTCCCCCACCACCCCCTGCTTAACCACCACTCTCGGCCTCGTCCCCCTCTGAAACGTCTCCTTCGTAACCCACTCCGGCCCCAACGGCACCCTCAAACTGCGCTCATACTGCTCCTTCCTCTCAAACTCATGCGGCAGCTGGGTAGCCAGGTACTTCCTCCCCTTCCTCTCCTGCCGCTCACTGATAATCACGTTCTTCAGCTTGGCGTCCTTGCGGTCGGCGTGTCGTACCCCGTCGACTTTGGTCTTGAATAAAGGGTTGTGTTTCTGTTTCGCGTTCTGGCGACGCACGGATTTGGAGAGGCCGGTGCCTGTCCAGGAGCCCCAGCCGGGGAGGTGGGTGGAGGTTTCTTGTTCGTCTTCGGAGGCGGCGAGGAGGTCTTTCTCGGTGGTGAAGGCGGGGAGGACGTCGTCGCCGGCGAAGGCGCGGGCGTGGTAGAGTTGTTGTTGTTGGGCGGGGGTGAGGATCGGGTCGGTGGCTTCGTTTTCAGAGGCGGAGTCGGGGTCGGGCAGGGTGGTGAGTGTTGAAGGGGTAGGGAGCTGTGTATTGGTCGACTTGTCTTGGGAAGGCTTCTGCTTCGAGGACGATTTGGTGATGCCGTTGACTGCTGGAGTGGCGACTTCTGCTGGCGAAGGGATGTACTCTTGCGCAGCAGCACGTTTCTTGTCCTTTCCACTGCCAGTCTTGGCTGTCATCCATGCGTCAATGTCGTCTGTTGTAGTGGCGTCGACCTGTTTCTTAGGCTTAGCAGCTTGCCCGTTCGATAGCGGCTTGGAGGATCCTTTATTCGAGGATTGTGGTCGGGACGGCTGCGCTCGTTCGGTGATGATCTCTGCGTCCTCATCCTGTTCTTCGCCCTCAGATTCAGGCTCTTCAAGGACATTCTTGACCACTTTCTGCTTTTGGCGAGGAGCCTCTGTAGGCTTCGGTCCGAAAATCTGCCTGCCAACCGTCGTGTCTGCATCAAATTCCTCTTCTGAGCCATCACCACCGTCCAAGTCCTTGCGAAACTCGCGGATCGTCTGTTCGTTCTGGGCCTTTCTCGCTGCATCTGCCCGCTTCATGAAAGCCATGTTAGCCAGCCCTTTCCGGTTCTCGGCATCATCCTCTTTTAGCCTACTCAGCTGCCTGCCCAGTCTCTCCCTCTCTTCCTCGCTGCCTTCACCCGAATCGGCGTCCTCCTCGCTTTCGCTCTCGTCGCTGCCCTCTCTGCCCTCGATCCTTCTCCGCAGCTCTTCATTCCGTCTTGCCATATCCACCACACCCTCCCTTGCATCATCATCCCAGACAGTCCTTCCTGCCTTCTTCATGCCCTTGGCCCACTTGCTCTCCCTATGTCGCCCGCCCATCCTCTCCATCGCTCTAATTCTATCTCTCTTCTCTCTCTCATCCTCACCTTCAACATCACCCATGATCTCCCGCCGCCTCTCTTCGTCCCTTTCTCGCTCTTTCCTATGCACCCGTCTGTAGCTCTTGCTCTTGATCTTGTTGATTCGCTTCGCCTTGATCTCCTCGCGGAACAACAACTCTCGCGCCTTCCTTAACGCCGCTCGACGTGCGAGAACTTCTTCAAGTGGGACCTCCTTCATTGCCAGCTCTTCGCCACGTCGGATGCGGTCTTCCTCTTCATCTTTCTTGGCCGATGCGAGCCCGCTTTCTTCCAAAATACTACGGATGGCGCCCTCGAGCTCATTTGCAGGGGCGTCCTCGTTGATCCCTACAAGCTGATTCTCGCCCACAGGTGCAGACTTTGTAGGATCCGCCAGAGGGAAAGATAAATGCTCTGCTCGTCTGTTGTGTATTACGGTATCTTGCCACTTATCCAGCTCTTCCTTTGCTTTGGCGAGTGCTACAGAACGGTCGAGTTTGGCCTGTTGCCGGGCAGGGAGAGGAGCAGAGAGCTTTGTGCCTTTCGAAGGCTTGGTCGAGGTCAAGGATTTGAGAGACTTTCGTAGTGCCGGGTCTGTGACGGTGGGCAGTAGGTCTGAGATGGCGAGCTTCTGCTTGGAAGTGAGGGCGTAGTCGGAGGGAGCAAGAGACTCGTGAACGTCCGCTGTCTGAGATTTCGTGGTCTGCTTGGGCTCCAGGGAAGCTACGAGATCTTGCAACTTGGAGATCTTGGCTGCCGACGAGGACCCATGTGACGAGGCAGAGGTGTCGGATGCCGCATCAGACTCGCTGTCTGCCTCGGAGCCACTGTCGTCGTCCTCGTCTTCCTCGCTCGAAGCAGGTTGGTCGAGCATGGTGGCCAGGTCAACGCCTTCGTCGCCAAAGTCGTCCTCTTCCTCGTCTTCCTCCTCAGATTCGTCCAGGTCCATCTCTCCGTCGCTACCGCCTTGTGGTTTCCTGGCAACCTTCTTCTTCTTCTTGCCAGACTCCATAGCTGAACTTCCTCGGAATGTGAAACCCTCGAATCTCTCCTCGTCACTCTCGCCAAACGCTTCGTCACTGTCCAGATCACTGTCCGAGTCTTCTCCAATCTCTCCTCCTATCCGCCACTCGTTCCCAGAGCTATCACCCCCATGATCCGAGTCGTCACCCTTGTTCCGCTTCGCATCTCTCCCCTCGTCTTCATCGTCCTCTTCTTCGTCCTCAGAACCAGCCCTCCGCCTCTTCGTTCCTCGTTCTGTGTTTTCGATCTCCCCTACTCTGTGCGATCGAAACTTCGCCTTATCTTCTACGACATGCTGTGCGGCGGTAAAGGCGTTCAAGGCCCGCTTCTGCGACTTCTGAACTTTTTTCCTGCTCGATTTGGCGGGGGTGGCGGCGGTAGTATTTGAGCAAGCGATGCGGCGAGGCATGTTGCTGAGATGGATCTCAAGGTTTCTTCAGACCTTGCAGACTTACTGCCGGTAGTTTGGAGCTCAGATATGTAAGTTATCCATGGGGGCTCCTTGTGGTCAAAAATGTAGATAATTCTCAAGCAGCACGAAATCTTGGCTGCTCCGTCTAGGGTTAGGGTCAGCGGAGAAAAGTGCTCCTCCGAAGCCATGGCTATCTGATCACCCTCTTCTGCCTACACAAGATCTTGATCTACAACGGGATTTCTCCTCTCCACCATCTGCCTCATAGTCAACATGTTCCGACCAACCCTCGCCCTCCTCAACAAGCGCGCAACCCGCAAGCTAAAGCTCACCCCCAAAGCCGCTGGCAAGGACTACTACAAAGGCTTCGGCACCGGCGCCATGGGTCGACACACGAAACACGGCGGATATGTGATCGACTGGAACAAAGTGCGGACATACGTCGTTCCGGAAGCTGGGGATGGGGAATTGACACCCTTCGTGAGCAAGAAGGTGGAGAAGCCCAAGGCGGAGTACAAGGGGACGCAGGGACCGATGGACGGGCAGGCGTGGTTGGCGAGGTGGAGGGAGAGTGGGTGGTATTGATTGGACTTCAATGGATATCATTCAAACTGTGGCGGATGATGGAGATGGAATGCGGATGCGGGTGCCAGACTGGAGGGTTCAATGTTGGCAAGAGATGACCCATCAGGACCACGGGGATCCGCGAAGGCACTGGGACTCAGCTAGAGGCTCTGGGATATAGAGGCTCTGGGAGCTTGCCATCCGCACGCATCGATTGTTTGAACCCGACGATGAAAGATCTGGCTGCAATGGACCGGTTCAGCACTGGCACATAACCACACAACCTCAGCACTCCCACGAGCCGCAGCATCGTATCACTCAGCACCGACCACCTCCCCTTCCATCGCCTCCCAAAGCCTCCCAGAGCCCCCCAGAGCCGAAAAGATCTCCCTCTCGCCAAGAGATACGCGACCCCCACGAACGCGAGGTCCGTTGCGTGACGCAGATGCAGCTCCAACGTCCTTACCTCGCGATTCTGCAGGAACGATTTGATCTGCAGGGACGATTCATCTAGAACGGTGGCGGCGGAAGTGCACCGCGAAGGGGCTTGCAGGTCCTGCTCGCTGCAAAGCCGGTATTGGGGTCATGACTGCAGTCAGCTCTGCATAGCTTGGCCAGTGACAGGGGAATGTGTTTCGTCGTGCTTGAGGTGGGTTCAGGGTCAGCTTACTACACGACCGAATCGCATGCAGCTGTGTCCTCTTTTCAAGCAAGTGACACACATGGCACGGGATAGATACTATGTTGTAGAGGTGTACATCATCCATTCCCTCATCGCCATCAGGCATAGTCTATAATATCTACTCTTCCCATCCTGTCATTACACCAAGCATCCTGCAAGAATACATCTCATCGCATTGCTACCATGTCGGCCGTATCCTTCCCATGTCCTCCGATCCGCGTAATAGGGTATATACAAAAGCCTCGCTGTGCACATGTACCATGCATCCGTATCCCGACTCTTCCCTGTCCCTCCTCCCTCCTCCATCCCCTCAAGCAGCGCTAAACAAAAGAAACCCCCCTCTTCCCTCCCTCCATCATCCCTCACTCTTGCCCAAAAATCTATCTACTCCCCCCCAACGCCGCACTCCAAGCTCTATACCACGTCAAACTCGCGCCCCCATCAAGGTACTGATTATCAAACCCGGCGCCAAACCAATTCCACGCCGTAGCGGGATCAATCAGCGCCAGATTAGCATACAGAATCCCCCTCCATCCCCCAGCGATACTATCCACCCTCCCATTCGAAAAGTACGTGTCCCATTCCTCGCGCACAAACGTCTGCGAGCGCACGTACGGGCTGAACGGGAACAAGGGGATCATGTGGATGCCTTGGATGTACTCGATGTTCAGCCCGAAATAGGTCGCGTGGTCGATTTTGTTTTCGAAGAGCTAGAGTCACATTAGCACTGTCACTCCCTGATGGGCGGGGTAGGGAGAGGGAAGAAACTTACAATCCCCGCCGCCTTATTCCCAATAAACCGCGCCGGCTCCACCGTATTATCGTTCGTATACAAATAATAACTCTGCACCGCGCGTTTCTGCACAGCCATCATGAGCGCCCCTCTCGCTTCCATCGCCACATCCCCCGACACAGTCCCCCACATCTTGAGCGCGTAACACGCCAGACTGTCTTCGGACGAACTCTCCTGGTCCTTGCCGTCGCCAGACTCGTACAGGCCCTTGGCCCACGAGTGCCCGTGGAACCAGTCGTAGGACCGGCTGAAGGGGAAGTAAGGGTCTGAGTCCGAGGGGTTGCCAAAGTCGCGCACGAGCATGTTCACCCAGTCGCGGTTTTGGGTGGTGAGCCAGTTGGGGTCGAGGTACCCGATGACTGCCGCGGAATAGACAAAGTAGGCGTAGTGGAAGTGGTGGTCGTTGTAGTAGGTATTGCCGAAATCGAGGTTGGCGTCGCCCGTGCGGTAGGTGCCGGAGGAGACGACACCGCCCCATGCGGATTCGTAGAGGAGGGGGTAGATTTGGGTGTTGTTGACAAAGGTGGAGAAGGCAGTTTGGAGACGTTGCAGGCCGGTGTAGGCGAGGGTTTTGTTCTTGCCGAGGTCGCTGACGGCGTAGATGAGGGAGGCGAATTTGGCGAGACCTTTGCCGGAGAAGTACATGCTGTCGAGGTTGCTCTGGGCGGCAATGTCCTGGGTCAACTCGGATGCGGCGGCCTGGTTGATGAGCTGCTGGGCCTGTGTGCTGACGGTCGAGACACTGCCTTGATCAACAGTCCATGGAGCAAAGCCAATGTCGGT
This sequence comes from Elsinoe arachidis, assembly GCA_013372555.1. Lineage (NCBI taxonomy): Eukaryota > Fungi > Ascomycota > Dothideomycetes > Myriangiales > Elsinoaceae > Elsinoe > Elsinoe arachidis. Next base: position 1,871,954 of record JAAPAX010000007.1, on the reverse strand, counting down.
CGGGAGATCTGGTTCTGCAAGAGTCCATGAGTCTCCGACAATAGCTGTTGCGATGCCCTTCGTGGTAGTCTGTAACTTGATGTTGGTCACGCCTCCGCTGGTAAGCGACTGAATGTGATGGGGCAGGGCGAACATCAGCAGGGAACGAGATGTCACACCACCCTTGGAGAAGGCCATGGTGTAAGTACCAGTAGTGCCAGAAGCAGAACCGCTGATGCGAGACGAGGTGGCGTAAACACCTGCAGAAGCATCGAAAGTAGCCTCGCCACCAGGAGTCGAGCTAGGCAACTTGGCGATCTGGATGGTACCAGTGAAGCCCGAAGTACCATTGATGTTATTTCCGTTGGCAAGCGTAAAGGTGTTGCCAGGGTAAGAGCTGTTATCCGGAGTGACGTACATGAGCCAAGTGGTCTGGTCACCAAGACTGGCCTTGTATTTGAAGATGTTGCTTCCAGTCAGCTTGCCACTGTAGAGCAGAGAAAGCACCGAGACGGAACTCTGGATGAGCGGGCTGGCATTGTTGTAGCGACCAGTGATGAAACCCATACCCTGTACAAGCGGGAAGGTGATCAGTGGCGAACCACTTGCGGAGGCCTGCAGATTGACGTTGACGGAGAAAGCAGACAAGCTATCGGTGGTGAGCACACTGGTGTTGCCCAACTCCTGGGCGGACAAAATCATGGACTGAATTCCGATAGGCGCAAAGAAGTACCTCGACGGGTTGTTGTCATTGTCGAATGCCAGCTGACCACGCTCGATGTGCGAGATGGACATACCCCACGACTGAGCGACACCGTTACCCTTCGCCCACTGAAGAGAGTAAGGATGGGTCCAACTTGGCTGACTCTGAGTGCCGAGGAAAAAGTTGGCGTAGAATTTGTTGGTAGGAATCTTTGCCTGCTGCGACTGAATACCCTGCCGAGCGACTGGATGATCAGGACGCTGAGGGACCTGAGAAGGAGGAGCGCCTGTCGCCATCGGAGCGAAGATGTTGGCAGCCTCGATCGTGGGTCTTGCTTGAGGCATTGTGGTAGAAGGCAGAGTAGTGCTAGCAGTGTTAATCAGAGACAGAGAAGAGCTGTTTGCTGCAATTGTGGTTGCAAATGGCTGGGAGCTTGGGTTGCCCGAGGTATCAAGAGAAGAATGAAGTTCCTAGAAGATAATTCAGCATTTACTCACAAGATGTGTACTACCCGATAGAATTGCAGGACAAGTAGAGTCAAGATGAGAAGAGGTCCAGCAGGCAGCAGAATGCTTCTCCAGCTGTCTATACGCCATGGACCGGCGCTGAGACATCGTAGAAGATCTCGCCACGCCAGATCTGGATCTAGGATTTCAGGAATGAGATACGTACACCAGAAGTTGCGACGACCGTCGGACTAGCCGTCTGATTTGCCGATACGGACAAGGACGCTAAGGAAGTGATAGCCGAGAATGAAGAGCTGTCACTACGTGGGACAGTGATGGTCGAAGTGGTAGTCGAGGTTGTCCTGATAGTGGTCAAACTTGATGGAGCTGCCGTCAGACTGGACACAGCCGAAGAGGTTACGGCTGGCTTCTTCGATTTTTTAGACTTGGTGGTATTAGTGGTCGTAGTGCTTGAGCTCTTCTTTGGCTTCTTGGATTTCGTGGTCGTCGTAGTAGTCGTGGTCTTCTTCGGCTTCTTCTTTTTAGTCGTGGTAGTCGTAGTCGTGGTCTTCTTCTTGTTGTTCTTCTTCTTTGTCGTAGTCTTTGCTGCCTGGACCTTTTTAGAGGTCACTGCCTTGCGGACAGGAGTCTTCGTGGCTACCTTCTTCTTGGGCGTGGTCTTTTTCTTCTTCTTTGTCGTGACAGCAGCTTTCACAGCAGGAGTCTCGTCCGGGAAGGGGATCTGAGTTGTGATGGTAACAGTCTGCGTCACACCGTTGATGACAGTCGGTACAAGTCTAGTCTCGTAGAAATGTGCGCGGACTTGTCCGTTAGGGGCAATATATAATAGATTGTTTTGAGGATCTGCTTCGGCTTCTCGCTCGACGTGTTCCTGTAGAGGGGATCAGTCCTGATATACTCGATGATACACCGCGACAAGGACATCATGGAGGTGTCATGACGTCGTCAAGTGCCGGACGGTATGCTCACCCTATGACATGGTCAGCTGGAATTATACGTAACGATACAACAGTACCCACCGAGGATATGCCAATACAGTCTGCAACTGGGAGCATGTCAGCAACGCCCCCAAGGCCAAAGCTCTCTTCATTGAGAGAAGCTCCATGATGATGTCTTGTCAAGTGAGGGGTTGTAAGGATAGAGAGGGGAGGAGGGGAGGGTATAGGTATGATAAGATAGAGGGTCAACGGGGTCTAGAGGGGAGTGGGATAAAAAAAAGTTCTGGACGGTTATAAACCGTTCTTAACAATTTCGTAGACCTCTTTGCTGGCGCGGTTGAAACACTACTGGTGGTCTAGCATGAACAGTATGTGGGACCGGTGATAGTGATCAAAGCGCCAGCGCGCAGACGTGACGGAGGGTGGGTTCCCGAGGCGGCGGGCTGAGGTGCAGATGCAGGTGGTATAGTAGGGTGATAGCTGCAGGGATCGGCGTGCCCAAGAAAGATGGGGAGCCCTGGCCGGGGAGAAGCGAAGTGTCCCACCAGGCAGGCCGGACGATGATTAGGGGGAAATGAAAATGAATTGGGCAAGAGGTCCAGGAGATGACTCTTTTGCCGAGAACAGTGGTGGCAAAGGAGGGATGAGGAATGGCTGCGGTGTGATACAAAGTGCGTGGAAGATGAACACGAGAACATGATATACGGATTTTCCATGACGGACGGCGAAGAAAGGCCTTGTGTTGCGTCGTCTGGGAGATGGAATGAAGGGGGATCTTTCGACTGGCGGTTTCTTGTTTCCGGCCATGCTGCGTGTGCAACGGCTAGCGGAACGGTATACGGTTGAGGCTGATGAGGAATGCAGGCTTGACTCGTCAAAGGGAAAAAAGGGAGAGCAACCTCACCAGTCGGACTTGTGCCCAGTCGCGTGCCGAGACGTGTCGTTGATGGACAATTTCAATATCAGACCTTTGTCTCGTGGCAGCGCGATCAGATGCTGTCCAGGTCAGATCCTGGCTGATGCAGAGACGTTTGGCTCAAGTGACTCTGGCCGCGAGATGGAGGGTAGCAGTAGAGTGACAATTGCAGGCAGGTGCTCGATCTTGACAAAATGGTATTAGACAAATTGATAGATGAATGAAGCAAGTAGGTTTGACAAGGATAGCGGATGATGTGTGTAGTGATGCGATGTTGCGAAGGATCGAGGATCAAGATGGTTTGACGCAGGAACAGAAATCTAAAAATCCCAGGCCAGAAGCTGCATCTTCACCAATCAGACCATCCCTTCCTCATCCATTCCCATCACAAATGACTATATGTTTCGACTCCACAATGCCCTGCACAGCGGGGTACATGAATATGCAAGCAAGGTGTCGTCTTGTCCATGTCTCGTCGAGCATGACTGATGGCCGTGCCACTCTTTCGGGTCATGTGCTTCCACTCCAAATCCCCGGATCAGCTGGCCCCTTGTCGCCCATCCAAGCACATGCTCGCATCACTCACAATGCACTTGTCCCTTTGTCTCCATCCGTCCATGACAAGACGGCTCGCTACCTCTAGTCGACTTGGTGCCCGGCAATGTCGTGATATTCACAGTGGAGCTACCATCGTCTCCGAGTCAACTGTTGGCCACCATTTGCTGACTATCGATACCGCAACGGTGGACTAGGGGTGGCGAGCCAAAGTCTCGACACGAGCGATATTCGTCACCACATTTGCCGCGATGCCGGCTGGAGATACTCCGTCAAGATCACAGAAGATGCACCATGGTTTGCTTGAATGTAAATCCTGTGGCGCATCTGCGCTGTCCAGGTACCAGGTACCACCTTGGGTGCCTGATGATGACACAGCATGTCTTGTGGTCAGGTCGGCTTCAGCTAGAAGGACGCTAGAACAAAGGCTTGCGGACACACGACCACATCATCACATTGCACTTTGCACAAGTACATTTGACATCTTGGTCACCACCGCCGCCCTCGTCCCGCCCCTCTTGGCACCAAATTCGCCTCCGTGTGTGCCGCCGGAAGAGCGTTGGTCGTTACCCAAGCCAATCACCAGACCAACCGTCATGAGTCCGCCTTATCACAGTCGTTGTAACAGCTGGTTGACTGACAGGCGAAGCACCCAAGGCAAGCGACGTCATGTTTGGTGACCGAATGTAGCATTTCGTATGCTGAGCTATCTAGTGTATACTGATCATGGTCATTTGCTTTTGATAACAAAGGAAATTGTCAAGTGAGTGCAGTCATGTCCTGATCGGACAAAGTTTCCAAGCAGAGGCAGCCAGTGCCACGCTGATGAGAAAAGAAAAAGCGCGGAGGAAGGGCATAAATGTCCGGTCCTGCTAAAGATCCTCCATGTCCACCCAAAGAAAGTGTTGCTCCGCTTCACATGCAATGTGTCGATTCCCAATTTCAGTTGCTCAGATGTAGAACGTCGTATCCTTCATGCTCGGGTGCAGATGACCAGGCCACTCACCCATTCCACCGTCGTCCGTGTCCTCTGTCGCGCCAATTGCACCCTCGTGATACGCAAAGTACAAATAGCAGCGGGCACGCTCGCAGAGCAGGTCTGCGTAGTATGCCGGAGGGCAAAGAGACACAGCCCTTGTCGCTCGGTTGAACAGGTAGCAGAGCGTGTGCGTCATCTTTTGAAGGCCATCTGCGCCCATCTTGAGCTCGTCGTGCAACACAACGTAGCGAGCTGGTTTGACCGTGCCTTGAAGGCCTGCATGGGGTTGCAAGAAGAAGTCGTAGACCTCCGGATCGGTGACACCGCGATCGACCACGAGCCCAGGTTTGCAGTTGCCGGTAGTGCCCAAGACGCCGGTGTCTCTATCTTTGCTAGTCGCTGTCCGTACATCAGTGGCTGTTTCATTTTGCAGATCAAATCATAACTTACTGTCCATGTCTTCTCTCTTGGTGGGATAGAATCTCGTATGATGGCGCTTGGTGACGACGATGATCGCCATCTGGGGACGCGGGGCTCCCGCATACATCGCAGTAATGGCCTGGTTGATGGCTGTCCTTTCATGCTGAAGGACGAGTTGGAATTGTCCGTCAGACACACCGTCGCGATACACGATGATCCTGGTTGGTAATTTATTGTTGTTCTTCGTCCTCCAGAGTTGCAGCCGTTCAACCACCATGTCCTTCAGCGCATCGACCATCTCTTCACGGCTTACCGCCTGTCGACGGACACTGCCTGGCCACTGAGCAAGTTGGGGGTCCGTGTTTGCAACAACGGCAGCGATGCTGGGCGTAGCCTTGGAAGAACCAGGAGCTGGATGCGTCACATCGATGCCGACGAACATGGTCGTGTCATTCCAGATGCCTCTGTCCCGAGAGCCCAGTTCCTGCGGCGAGAGGTACACATTCGTTCCACCGACCTTTGTATTCATCTTCATCGCAATGTTGCCGTAGAAGCCTGGATCGCCACGGCCATGGGCCTTCCCGAGCTTCTCTGGAGTCAGACAGATGGAGTGCACCCCATGCTCGACGTCACCCATCTTCTTGATCCACGAGTAGGTAAAGACACTCTTCTCTTCCATCAGCCAGATGGACATCTTGTATTTCTTGGCGGCAAGGTCCCTGAATTTGTCATCGATGGCCTTTTGGTATTCCATCCGATTGACATAGGTTCCACCTACTGGGACATCGCATTGGAAGTGGTCCATGTTGTCTATCCTCAGCCTGTAAGCCCCGAATTGCGTCTTGAACTGATCCATCACCTGTCGTGGGGTAGCGCGCTGTCGGATGTCGAGAGGGGCGAACTGCGTGTAGACATTGCTCCCGCCAGAGACCGAGAAGCGTCTCATCTCGACGAAAGCCACCTTTTCGACCCGCATTGGTTTGAAGAAAGCCACGCCTCTCAGGTTCCACCCTCCCATGATGATGTTTGGCCGTTTGTTCTCGTTGAAGACAATACCTGGCGGCTGAAGGAAGCGAGCGGGAACCTTGCTCAAGGATGTGGCGACTTGAAGACCAAACTTCGCATGTGTGTTGGCTTGCTCATTCAGTGGGAGCTTGAACATTGGAACTCCTTCGGTCAGAATTCGATGAACGTTCACATTCGGTGGGCGAGCGGCAAAGTTGATCATGGCGCTGGTTTGATCGCCGGAAAGCATGCGCTTCACAGCCTGAGCTGGTGCGACTAGACATAGCTGTAGAGGAATCCATGTTGGCTTGGTCCTCGTACCGACATTGAGAACTGGCCAGCCATGGTCAACATCATAACCGGAGTTGGGATACTTCTCCCTGAAGTAGTCGAAGACAGTGACGCTGCGAGTCCGACCAGTCGTCTCATCTAGGCAATTGAAGCGTTGGTGTTTTGCCGACAAATATTCCGGAGGGTTGAAAGAACAGATGGTGCGATTGATCTTCTTCTTGACAGGAGTGCCGTCATCCTTCAACTTCGGGTTGCCATCGGGTCCGAGAGCCGGCATGTAATGACATTCAATCCTCACGTATCTCAACATGTTCTCGAGTCGTTTCTTGTCGAGCCTGTCGAGTGTACCAGGATCATACCTGAGCCGGTCACCCTTGAGTAACTGCCAGGCCAAATTACGGAGTGGGATGAGCTTGTAGAAAGCACCGCTGACAACGTTGAGGTTCAGCATCATGGATCCGGGAGCTAGTCGCACACTTGCGATGTAGCCTCTCAAGGCTCGCAGACCAGATCCAAGATCGACAGCGTTCTGATTAATAAAGCTATCATAGAAGAACTTGTTGGAACGACCAATCTGGAAGACGTGCGCGCGGTCGTGAAGGGCGTAATACCCGAAGATGATGTTGAGGATCTGCAGCATCTCTTCCTTTTGTGGGAATGAAGCATTCGGAGACGAACCAGTCAGCCAATCCAAGAGAGGCTTCAGGGTGAAAGTGCCGGTGAGCTTGAGCTCGAACGGCAGCAGGCGACCGTCTGGTGCTTGAGCACCCTGACCTTGTTGAGGAGCTCGAGCAACCTCATCCGCATCCCTGATGTCAGCTACGGTGGCCCACACGTCGCTCGAACCGAGGTCGAGCTTGGTATTGGTGATGATGATGCCGGAGAAATCAGTCGCGGCGGCAACTCCATCGAACCTTCCGTTGGTGAGAACCTTTCTTGCAAGGACTCTCATTTTCCCCTTGGGAAGCTCCTTAGGCGTTGCCAAAGAGTATCGATAGATCTGCTGCGGAGGTGCATCTTTCTTGCCGGCGATAGGCTGAATTCGGAGATAGTTTGCCATGACTTCCGATGCAGATCCACCGCGGCCGAAGTGAGCGATTCCATAGCCAGTCCTCTTTGGGAAGAGTGCTTTTGGGTCTGGTCGCCGCAAGATCAGCTTGTTCTCAGCTGCAGTGGATTCGGGTGCGATTGGGACCGTCGGCCCGTTCCAAAGGTCCGCAGTGCGTGAGTCGATGGATGACTTGGCTGCTGAGGTTTCGGTGTAGAGAGATCGTGCGCGTGAGCCGTCACGCTGGGGATAAGCTGGATTGTGTTGGGGATCACGACCTCTAATGGGCAGACTTCCGGAGCTTTGACCAGGACCGCCGCGAGAACTGCCACGCTCAGATGAATTGAACTGCTGGCCTTGCTGACCTGGACCGCGATAACCGCCGGGCTGGTTGCCACGGTTGCCTTGACCGCCGTAATGGCCCTGACCGCCGCCGCCGCCGCCGCCACCGCCGCCACCTCCTGTGTTGCTCCGATAGCCGCCGCCTCCACCGCCGCCGCCGCCAGGACCACGATTCCCTTGGTTTCGATTGCCTTGGTTGCCGCGATGGCCACCTCCTCCGCCTCCAGGGGCGAATTTGGGTGGCATGATGAATGTGATTTGTGAATGTGATGTGTGAGAACGAGGTGTGAAAAGGGGAGTGTGATGTTCAGATGTGGAAAGAGAAGTGTGATAAAGGGGTTTCCGATCGAGAGATCTGTATTTTATGTCTAAAAACTATCGTCTTTCACATGTGTGGTCCCGTTTGTCGTTCGCACAAGTCGGTTCTAGATTAGACCAATGGGGTGGCTTGTGTACACGGGAATTCTCCTGGGTGATATGTCGTGCAAAGCACGTACACATAGGATGGCGGTAAACCTATGTCATAGTTAGAATCGGCCAATCAACTTGTCCCTGCTGTTTGTCCTGTGTCTCTATTGGCCAACAAGACGAGCAGCAAACGTGAAGAGCACGGCTCGGCTTGGAATCATTCGTCGTCAAAGTTGCTGCAGCTGTCCGAATGAAACAGAAACAGTACACGAAAGCAGCAAGCATTCCATAGGCAAGAATCGAACGAGGAGAGAAACGCACCTGGCAACGAGTCGATGATTTGCTGCCGCGAATGGTCCTTCTCGGTATTGCGGTGATCAGAAAGTTGTGTTTAATAGGTAGTTAAATTATTGTAGCGATGGAGACCGTTCTTCTTGTGCAACGATTCGCGTTCTTGGTTGTAGTAATGTCTGATTCAGTGAAACGATACGACGATGGACGTACTTGTGTACGAATGTCCCTGAGCAATAGTAGAATATCAGGCGGTGGCTGTCAAAACGAGGTGGTTCAAGAGAGAACGCGTCGTTTGACGAAGTGGAATGAGAGCCACCGCCACTGATATTCACAGGTAGATACCTGCTTTGCTCTTTCTGTAAAGAAGTCTAGAACAAGCAATGCGAAAAGCACAACGCAAAGAAACAGTAACAAAAGAAAGGTTGCTTTTCAATGATGCGGTGAAATAGCAAAAGCACAGGTCACCGCCATGACAGGGATCCCTTGATTGTCGTCGTTTATCCAGCCCAAAATCAGAGGAGAAACAGAGTGGAGAAAGCTCGTCAAATCGACCAATCACAATTCACCATGACTCCAGACTTGCTTTTGCAGAGCTCGACAACGGAACGACATCACATCGGCATCCCCAATTCTTCATCCCACGACCGACACGCACAATGTCTGGAATTGCGCCACGCTTGTACCTATTTTCGGCCAGCAGTCGACTTGCGTTCAGGCCTAAGTCTACACGAATCTCACCCTCATTCGTCCGAACATCACCAGCAATTCGTCATGCCTCAGATCGCAAGACCGACCACGACCTGCCCGTGGCTGATGAAGAAGGGGCTGTCGGCCCCAACATGAGACAGCAGGAACATGTCAGCGAAGAAGCGGCGAAGATGGCGAAGATGACTGGCGGAGAGGGACCAGATCTCGAGCAAGGCACGCCCGTTCAGGACATCTTGAAGGAGGACAAGGAAGCTCAGAAGGATGCACCTCAAGTGCTCAGAGACAGCATCAAGTCGAAACAAACCCCTCCAAAGCCCCAGAGCAGACCATTCAGCACATATGCCCGAAGACAACAAGACATGGAGATGCACCAGAGCGAGCCAGACCTTCCTCCACCAGACTTCCTCCAATCAGGCCCAGCACCCCTTCTGGACCCATCCCACTTCAACCTCGCACAAGAGCCAGCTCTCACCGAGCAAGGCGTCAAATTTGGCCTTCCCGACCTGCCTATCCCTGCCAGGAACCACAAAGACTACCGCTATGACCCGGTGGTAGATCAGGTCACCAACCTCATGATGCAACACGGCGAAAAGGCAAAAGCTCAACGCAACATGAGCAACATCCTGCAATTCCTCCGCACCTCACCACCACCAACATACAGCCCCCAACGGCCACTCATGCCTGGCGCTCGTAAGCTTCCCTACCTCCCCCTCTCCTTTCCGATAGACTAATTTCTCCTAGCCCCAGCATCCCACCTCCCCCTTCACCCCGTCCTCTACCTGACCCTCGCCCTTGACTCCCTCGCTCCCCTCATGCGCATCCGCTCCCAGCGCGGCGCAGCAGGCGGTGGTGCAGCCCTACAGATCCCAGTCCCGCTCACGGTGCGACAACGACGCAGACAAGCATTCAAATGGATCCTGGACTCTGCGAGCAAGAAACCAAACAAAGGCACAGGCAAGTGGGATTTCTCGCGACGCATTGCGGATGAGATCGTAGCTGTTGTGGAGGGTAAGAGTGCGCTTTGGGAGAGGAGGACAGGTGTGCACAAGGTGGCGACGACGGCGAGGAGTAACCTCGGATTTGGGCAGAGGGGGGGCAGGAGAAGGTAGATGATTCGTACAAAAGTAAGGGAACAGGCACTTCGTTCACAGGAGGAGCAGTACAACACTGTCAGATCAACTAGAGAAATGGGACTCGCAATGAGATGGTAAATCTGAATTCTGTTCGCTCCCTATCATAGACTGTCATGCTCGTGATGCTCGTCAGTACTGAAACACCTGACTGGAAAACCTTCTATGCCTTGATCCCGTCGCTTCTTTTCCCCCCTCCGTGTTGCACAGTCAATCGTTTGCTGGTCGCCGCAGTGCTACGCGAGCACTCGATCCTTCCACCTCAAACACTCTCGCGTGCTTGCGCTCGCGTCTGTACCACGCCTCGCTCTGCCGAAGCCAACTCCCAAACCCCTCTCCGCACGCCTGCACACCTGTACCCCAACCAAAACCCACAAACCACAAACCCAGTCCCTCGCAGCCCGGGCCTCTTTCCCTTGTCTCGCCCAGCACTCCCAATCCACCACATCCATCTCCCCCTCTCTCCTACTTCCAGAGTCCAGCGTAAAAGGCTAATCAACCTTCGCAACCGACAACCGATTTATCCTCCTCCCCGGCCCCCCAGGCGCTTCAAGGACATTACTCATCCTCCCCAAGCGCATCCTGCCGTCCGTGGCGCCGGCAACCGGCAGCCCGTCCTTGTGGAGCTTTTGTTTGGTGTGTTTGCGTAACCTATAAAGTCAGCTGGTGGTACAGACACGAAGCCCACGGGAGAGTACGTGGAGGTGCAGGGGTTACGGGGGGTGCAAGAGGGGAGAGGAGGGGGCAGGGCGATAGGTGGGGAGGATAGGTAGGGAGAATAGGGAGAAAAGGCAGGGAAAAAAGGTAGGGATAAGCTAGGGGGATAGAGGTAAGGACGTACCGTTTCCGCGCCACCATGACCGGCACGCTGGATTTGTTGACGATGTAATTGCTGAACGAGCCGAGGAGGACGCCTTTGAGAGCAGACCGGCCGCGAGAGCCAAGGATGGTCATGGTCGGGGAGAGGAAGTCGATCTATGCTTATCAGTGACTGTACACCAACTCAAAAAAAAGTTGGGGAGAGAGGGTTGGAGAACGTACCACTTCCGTCAACATATGCCTCGGACTCTTGCAATGAAACACCTCCACCACAACCCGGATCTGCAGTCTCGTCTTGCGCAACAACTTCACTACCCTCCCACTGATGTCCTCTGCTGCTTTGTACCTCTCCGACTCCGCCCGTCCCTTTGGCTCCCCGACTCTACTCCCACTGCGATTCCGGCCTTCACCGAGCTTACTCAATGGACTCGGCGCCGGGCTTTGCGCGACTCGTTCGCCGGGCAAACTCCCTACGATCCTTGCCGTGTCTTTGACTACGTCCGCGCCGTGCCCGATCTCCACGCCTGCTTCGCCTAGCCCTTCTTCGTCAACCGCGTATACGGCGAGGAGTGTGTCGCCGTCGCGCAGTACGGTACCGATGGTCCATTCGAGAGCGTACTCGGCTTCAGGGGAGAGGTCGGTGGCGACCAGGTAGACGCGTTGGCGGCGACGGCCTTCTTCGGCTTCGCGCTGGAAGTGAGTGTAGTCGCCGCGGATGATTTGGCGGATGACGCGGTGGGCGCTGGGCGTCGAGTGAATCGGAGACATGGTGAGGGCGAGTTTTTGAGCGCGGCGGAAGTCGGAAATGTGCTCTTCGTCATCGCTGTTGCGTGGAGTGGATTTGGCGGAGTGGTCGTAGGCGGAGTGGGGGTGGACTTTTTTCTTTCTGCCGCCCCCTTCTCCGCCGGCTGATGGGGGCGTGACTGTTATGCTGGGACTTCGGGGGGCGCCGCTGGGAGAGAAGGATGTGTTTCGACGCTGATCGATGTCGCTGTCTTCGCTGTCTTCTACGACGCTGTTGTTGCGCGATGATCGCTCTCTCCCTCGTCCACGCTCGTCGTCTGACTCTCCCGAGCTGGCTTCTTCAGAAGATGAGCTCTCATTGTCCTTGTCTTTCGGCAATCGCTGTCCGTCTGGATCGGAAGATTCCCGCTTCTTCTTAGGACGAAGGAGCGCTCCGTCGCTTGATCTTCTCGGTCGTCCAGACTTTGGCGAACCTGTCTCTCCCTCTCTTCTTCGGCGGGATGGGGACTGTGACTTGCTCGCCGCGGGCGATGCAGCTCTGCGAGGGTCATTCGGACCAAGATCGCCTGGCAGGCGCTTAGGAGCTGGAGAAGGAAGGCGTCGTGGATCGCCAGGTCCGAGGTCGCCTGGAAGGCTGATCTTCTTGCCAGAGAAGACAGCTGCCAGAGCTCGCTCTCGCGGTCTGGTCTCCTGCGAAGCCTTGCGACGGTGGGCGAATGTCTCTGCTGACTCCGGAGGCCCGCGAGGAGTGGCAGGCTCCTTCGCTGCTAGCTCGGGCGACTCGATTGCCGAAGACTTCTCCGGGGCTGGAGGAAAGGTTATGCCAGAATTGACACCTGCAATACTGCCGTGCCGTGCTGCTCTGCTCGCTTTTGCCTGCTTCCTTCGCTCTTCGTCCTCTTTACGCAGCTCTTTCGCTTCTTCCGCAAGGGCATGACCTAAACCGAGAGACATGATTAGCTCTGTTGACAAGTATTGCGCGCAGCTTCAACGACCGTCGGCGTTCCTTTCTTTGGCAGTGGGGCAGACTGCGGGGTCGTAAAGAGAGCGAGCGACGAGTCGGTGTGAGTGATATCGGTGAGATTGACTATTGCGCGGCCATGATGTAGTGTTTGCAGCGTCAGAGTCCCGTCCCGCTCTGTGAGCGAGTGAGATGACCGTCGCAGTGACACAGGCTGGTGGGCGGTGCTCCGCCCAAAAGCTTGTCGTCGAGTAGCGGGCATGGCATTCCTTGGCGTATCATGTGATGGAGGGGCACATGTTACTGGGACGGGAACAAGCAGGAAGAGACTTACTCAATCCCATGTTTCCTTTCTCCATTTTTGCGATCTCGAGAAGTCGCTCCCTGGTAGTACTCCGCTGATGGAGGAGTAAGAAGAAGCGATCTGCTTTCCCCCGAAATGACGGCTTCGGCCTCGGAAAGAAGTGGATACAGGCTTGATTTGGGTGCGGGCAAACTTTCACGTCACGGGAACCAATCTCTCTGAACTCCATCAATTTCGACTTCATTTCCATCAACAAGACTACAGCATTCCCTTATCGCCTCACAGCTCATCTCTCATAATTGGAGCCTTGAGCACAATGTCCACCTCACCGGAGTCGTCGGGTCCGACGGCGTCACTACCCTGCTTGACCTCGTACATCAGCCAGCCGGAAAGCGGTTGTAAGGTATCCAGAGTCTCGCCATTCCGCAACGAAGCGCCTTGAATCGAGTTGTCACGATAGCTCGTTGCGAGAATTCCTAGCGAGCCAGCCACCATCTCAGTGTGATGGATGTCGCCATTGTCGTTCACCGTGACTGGGACGGCCGCATACCCCGAGGGCACTTTATCGGTATCGACGCGATGATATAACGTGTCGTCCAACTCACAACCCGCAAGACTGCCTCTGAACTCTTCGTGAGACACTGGTCGTTGGGGGTCTCGATAGAGAAGATTCCCATCATTGTCCCAGAAGCAGAAGGCCGTGAGCCAACCGGATAAGTAATAAGGTCCACTACCACCAGTCATGTGCGCAATCTTGGACCAAAAGTCATGCACATCCACGGAAGGCTCGGGGTCGAACGACGTAATAAATCTCTCCAAGACTGGCCGAAGAAGTGTACTGAAGCGCTCCGGCTCGGTTCCAAAGGTGGGCAACTTGTCAAGTCTTGTCAGAATATCTTCCCAGTCTGCACGTTCTCCGAGGAGTGTTACAGATGGGATCCCGCAGGTCAGCATGAACGTGTAGGAGAAGTACTTTTGCAGAGAGCCCATCATCAGTATTAATGCCACTACCAGGTCGGTGTCTGTCGTAGTGGTGAACGACGGCATCATCCACGATCTAAGCTCTGGATCTTTCACGAGGTTCTCCAATGCTTCGCCCATTCTGAGAGCCAGATTTCCGAGATCGACAGTGTGAATGTTACCAACAGCCTTTACTATCACTTCCTGCCGGCCTTCGTGAGAGACAAAGATGTCCCGAAGTTCCTCGGCATGGGCGTTGATGTAGAAGCAGAGCTGAGACAGGATAGCAAACCAGACATCTTCTGGCCTGATGACAAGATGGTGATGGTTGCTGTATGCCTGAAAGGCGGCCCATACAAATCCATTGGTGCTTGACGAGACGTTGTTGTGGTCCAGGAAATCTTCAGAGAAAGAAGTCTGAAGTAGACCGCTGCTGTTGGTCTGGTATCGTTCGCATGATCCTGCGAACAAGTCTTTCACGGTGTGAACAAAGTACGATCTGACTGCCTCCGTGCCATGACTAGCGATATTGAGGGTGACGGGCATCCTTTTCGGCAAAATTGATCGTGTACAAGTAATGTAGATGGGGGCAGATGCCACGCCTGTTAATGTTCACTTTCCCCTGTATGACTCCTCTCAATCTTCTCAGCTGAACCTGCCAGCTGAACGTGACAAGGATCCATCTAGCCACTTGTCACTTATGGACACGATCACACAACAGTAGGCCACCAATGTGGTGAGGGTCATTGCTGCCTGTCGTGAACCCCACCTTGACCGGTCGACTTCATGTTTACCTCTCGGCTTCCTTCCTGTCTGTCGAAGTGGTCTTGCAAATCCGCCGGCCCAGCTGCCGCCCATCTTCGGCAGCGCGATCTGTGATCCTCGCTAAAGACCAGCAAAGTCATCATTAGTTGCATCTGGCGTTCCCTCAGACAGCCATTCAGGGTATCATTCCCATCCAGCACTCTTCATCATGACTTCCGATGCCGGCCCCTCTGTGCCCGACCTGCGCATTGTCCGCGCCTCCCCTTATGGCTGGCCACACGACAGCTCCTTCTCTCGGGATACCACCGCTCTGGTGATTATTGACATGCAGAACGACTTCTTGTCACCAGGCGGCTATCTATCACAACAGGGATATGATCTCACCACTACCCAAGCCATCATTCCTACGGTCCAACGCCTCCTCCAAGCTTTCCGTGGAGGTTGGCAAGTATACCACACACGCGAGGGTGAGTCAAGTCTTCCCATCCATGGCCCCGAGACATGATCTTCATTTCCCCGTCGGTCTCCTATCCTCTCATCTCCATCGTATCCTCCCTCCATCCCCGCGTCCCCACAACAACCCCCCTATCCAATCGCCAACTCCCCCTTCGACCCCTGTCTCCCTGCCCTTCTCGCCCGTCGATCCTTCCTGACCCTACCTCAGGCCACCGCCCCGACCTCACCACCCTCCCCGCCCGCGAGCGTTTCCGCTCCCACAACAACCCCACCAGCACCGGCATCGGCTCCCCCTCCCCCCTCGGCGGCCGCCTCCTGGTGCGCGGCGGCGCAGGCCACGACATCATCCCCACCCTGTACCCCGAACCAGGCGAACCCATAATCGACAAACCCGGCAAAGGGGCCTTCGCACACACCGACTTCGAACTGCTCCTCCGCAACCGGGGGATCCGCAACCTGGTCGTCACAGGCGTCACGACGGATGTATGCGTCAGCACCACAGTGAGGGAGGCAGTGGATCGGGGGTTTGAGGTCGCGGTTGTCGAGGATGGGTGTGCGAGTGTGGATGTGAGACTGCATGAGGCGACGTTGGAGACGGTGAGGAGTGAGGGGGGCATTTTTGGGGCGGTGGTGCGGGCCGAGGATGTGCTTGAGATTGTGGCGTTGTGGGAGAGGATTCATCTTGATCCGGAGAAGGGGGAGGAGGAGAGGTTGCCTGTTTATTAGGACGGGACGGGGTGCAGCACGGGGTAGGTGGGGGAAGAGGGTCAAGAGGGGAGAGGAGAGTGACGAGAGGAGGCAGGGGTGGGAGGGGGGGGGGGGCTAGATGGGAGACATAGACTATCGTATCATTCTGATGGCAAAGGCCGTGGTATATTCTACTGTGCAAAGAAACTCATGCTCATAACTTCATCACCACTACACTTTCTCCGCCGCATCCCCCGCCACCACCCCATTCTCCTGCTTCGCCTGCGTCGTCTCCCTCGAGAACCCACTATTCGTCCTCCTTGCCTTGCTAAAACTCACACGATCCCTACTCATCGTCCTCGCCATGGTGAAGAAGCCCTGCTTTAGATCCAATGCTGCGAACCTGGCCCTCTGCTTCTCATCATCACTATCCGCGAACCAACCCATCGCTCGCTTGGTCAACTTCCAGCTCTCCATACCAAAGATGAACACAATCGTGAACCCCAGCGCCACAGCCCATTCCCAACTGATAGCCGTGTGCTTGAAAAACGACCTGTTCAGGCCAGGAATGTACACGGCGGGGAACACAGAGCAGAACGCCACCACCACGGCCCAGAAGAGGAATTGGTTCTCCCAGAGATCGTGGAACATGGTGAATTTCTTCTCGGAGAAAGGGTCAAGACGGAGCAGCGAGCGGCGTAGCGACTTGATTTCCCACGCCGAGAAGAGGATGCACCACGTGAGCAGTGCAAAGACGGTGGCGCGGGCACGGAACACCTTCTCGCAGCCCTCGGAGAAGCCGCGGTTGCAGTTGAGACCCAGCGGCCCGTCGGGGTGGAAGTTGGGGTTGGATTCGTACACGACGATGACGAAGGTGGCGAGGCAGAGCATCCCCATTATGGTGCCGTAGACGAGCATGTCGACGATGATTTGCCACGTGAAGACGCCCTTTTTGGTGTCTTGGGGCGGGCGCTTCATGACGTTGTAGGCGGCTTTTTCGCGGCCCAGACCAAAGGCTGGGAAGGAGGAGGTGAGCATGTTGATCCAGATGATTTGGAGGGGGGAGAGGGGGAAGACGGAGAAGCCGGTGCGGTCTTGGAAGCCGAGGCCGCAGATGAGGAGGAGGACTTCGGCGACGTTAGAGATGAGGAGGTGGAGGACGAATTTCTGGATGTTGTCGAACATGCGGCGGCCTTCTTCGATGGCGGAGACGATGTTGGCGAAGTTGTCGTCGGTGAGGACGATGTCGGATGCGCCTTTAGCGACGTCGCTGCCGGAGAGACCCATGGCGATACCGACGTCGGCTGCTTTGAGAGACGGGGCATCGTTGACTCCGTCGCCAGTCATGGCGGCGTATCTTCTACGTCGGTGAAGGGCAGCAATCATGCGGGTCTTGGTGTTTGGTGCACATCTAGCGATGACCAGAGGCAGCTCTGGTAGCTTGTCGATCTCATCGTCGGTCATGCCGTCGAACTCGGCTGCTGTCTTGACAAGGGAGTCCGCGACATCCTTCGGCAGGACCCCGAGGTTGCGAGGGATGATACCAACTTCCTTAGCGATTGCGGAGGCAGTGCCGGGATGGTCACCCGTAAGCATGTGAACACGGATACCGGCGGTGGTACACTCCCGGACAGCGTCCTTTGTCTCAAGTCGTGGAGGATCGTACAACCCGGCAAGTCCGAGCAAGGTCAAGTCCTTCTCAATGTCTTCACGCTTGGGCGTGTTGCGTTCAGAGATTTCGCTAGTCGTCCATGAGCGACGGGCAATAGCCAACACTCGGAGGCCCTGATCCGCGAGAAGCGTCATTTGTTCGAGAATTGCTTCTTTGCCAGCGTCATCGAGTGGTGACTGGTGCTCGCCGTGACCGAAGGAGGTGCACAGATCAAGTACACGCTCGACTGCACCCTTTGTGAAGACCAGGTATCCGCCATCGGTGTGCCCAGCTCCCTGGCTCTTGTATGCTACTGTCATACGCTTGACAGTACTGTCGAAGGGATACTCGGTGACTTGTTCCCAGCCAGCAGATTCGAGATGAGATTTGCCGTGCTCGAAGCGATGTGTAAAGACCTGGAGGGCAATCTCGGTTGGGTCACCAGTGGTCTGCCACTTGCTCTCCTTGTCGTTGAAGCGGACTGTAGCGAGATTACAAAGAGCAGCAGAGTCGAGGAAACCATTCATGCCGTCTGGTAGGTCCTTTGTGTCAACGTCCACATCGACGCCTGTTGGCTTCGGCGAAGAGTCACGACCCGGGTCCTTCTCGTCAGGGATGTCAAACTTGAGGGCGGCGCCAGATCGAGCTTTGTCAAGCTCTTCCTCACGTTGGTTCTGCTCCTGCTCCGCTTCGGCTTTGGATTTGGCAGTACCGAGAGTGATTCTGCCCTTTGAAGGGTCTGCAGCATCATCTGCGTTCTGTACGGTGTAGATTCCTACTCCTGGGATCCAAGCCTTTCGTGTGATCATTTGACCTTGAGTGAGTGTGCCAGTCTTGTCGGTGCAGATGTTGGTAATGCCACCGAGGGCCTCGAGGGCAGAAAGCTGGCGAGTGACTACCTTGCGTTTCCTCATCTGGGTCATGCCCACCACGAAGGTAATGGTGAGGACTGCAATGAGCGATTCGGGGATAATGGCGATACCAGTCGAGATGGCGTAGATGGCGACTTCAGTGGTAACATTGAAGCGGTTTACACCGAAGACGATGATAGCGAGGAGGATAGCAGAGCCGAACAAGACGTAGGCGAGCTTGTTCAGCTTAATCTGAAGAGGTGTCCCATGAGTGAGACCGAGAAACTTGGCAACAGCATCGTAGCTGCGGAGGCCAGCACCCTTTACGGGTTGCAGAGGACCATGCTTCTTTCGAGACATGGACCTGTTGGGCTTGCGTGACTTGCCCTGCATAGACGCAGCAATCTTGCCAATTTCGGTCTCCATACCGGTGAAGACGACGATACCGCGACCACGACCCTTTGTAACGGTCGAAGAGGAGTACGCCATGTTCAAGCGGTCGCCGATACCAGTTTGAAGCTCGTCCATACCTTCTGTGTCGAATTTGTAGTCCTTGGCGACTGGAATAGCTTCACCAGTGAGAATCTTCTCGTCGCACTCCAGATTCATGGTCTCGAACATGCGGAGGTCAGCCGGGATGGTGTCGCCGGTCTTGATCTGGACGATGTCGCCAGGAACGACTTCGGCGGAAGGGATGGTGTCGACTTCACCATCGCGGAGCACAGTAGCGGAGGGTGAGGACAGAGCTCGTAAGCCGTCCATCTTCTTCTCGGCCTTGAATTCCTGGAAGAAACCAATCGTCACATTGATAATGATGACGGCGGTGATGACACCTCCTTCGATCCAGTCCTGAACACCATAGGACAAAGCCATGGCGAAGATGAGGACCAGGATCATGGCATTGGATGCTTGCTTGGCCAGTACGGCGTACCACTGTACACCTTCCTGACCGCTGAGCTTGTTCTCTCCATATTGGGCTCGTGCCTTTTCGATGGCATCTTTGCTGAGACCGTTGTTTGTATTGGTCCCGAGATGATCGATGATCTGCTCGATTGGTGTTGTGAATGGGTGTTGAGGGTAAGTCGTCTTAGGTGCGGACGAGGTGTCCTGCTTCTTACCCAGCATCGTGAATTCCAAAGCTGGTATAGAGGAAGTAGGTCGTCATGCACGGGAAAGGAATTCAATGAAGGAATGTAGTGGTATTCTGTAGCGAGGGTATGCTTTGTGATAGCTCAGGAATGTAGGTATGATTTCAACCTTACCGCGTTATGAACATGACGGAGGAGGGGCGGGACGTCTGTTATATACAGAGCAGTTACCGAGCCGTGCCTTCTTTTCTGCTCGTACGCTTTCTCTCAAACCATCTCAATACTGACTGCATGCTCAGGCTTGGGTCAAACGTTTACTTGCTTGGCGAGTGACGTCCGCAAATCAGCATTCGCGGGACGACCAAAGCATATCGTCGGTTTCTTGTCATGGGGCCATACCAAGAGATGCAGGTTGGCCGTACGTCGGAGGACTTTCGGCAGGATGGTCATTCTGGTTGACAATTGGTTGGTTTGGCTGGTTGCGTTCGCTTCACGCCTTCGAAGAAGATTCGACGCGGTGCTTGGCGGGTGAGCACCCACATCGGAGCCAAGGCGATGAGTTGAGCCTAATCAGTGGGCAACAGAACTATCTGACGTAACTTTTGCCGTCCCAAGACTTTCCGCCGCGGAAAGAGTGCCACAGGCTCCTCTACCGCCGCCAGGTGTAGGAGCGCCAAGGCGAGAGACGGGAATGCTGTGCCGTCTCTTCTCCAGCCGAGCTCGTCATTCCCGAAGACGAGGTATGCAGTTGAACGCAAAGACGGGATAGATGCTGTCGGCACATGTGAACAAGATTCACTTTTCCATGCTTGGTGATTCCTTACTCATGGTGGAGCGGAGACTTCCAAGAGACGGTAGGAGGCTGGAGGTTGTTATCATGCGGAGATGCTTTTTTTCGATGGACCCAGGAGTCGTTCATGAGAAATGCACGCGAAGGGAGGTGTCGTTCGGCGATCAGGCAAAAGCCGTCTCTTGCCGAGCGGCGGTGTGCACAGACTGTTCAGCTCGCCGGTCGCCTCCGCCGCCGCGGAAAGCAGCCGCATGACGTCGGTCCATATCGACAATTTTTGGCTCTGCTTGATCGAACATCGATCACACATCGTGCATGCTCTGGACATGTCTCTAAGTTTGACGTGGAGATCACGTTGTGATCCACATGTCCGCCATGTGCTTCTTCGAATCCTGCCATGCTTCTAGGGTCTTCGGCAGCTGATCACGCTTGTCTTCGATTCTTGTTTTCAAGTCTTGATTGACATGCTTGTCCATCCAAGCAAGTATAATCTCTTTGCGTCTTGGTATCGGTCATTTCTCGGTCATGACAACATTACAAAGTCTATGTACTGGTCTCCGGTCGTTGATGCTCATGAGGCAAACACCCTCACGTTGAGGTCAACGCTGCCAGTGGCGATGACACATCTGATGCTGGCCGTATCCGTCTTGGCGTCCGCTCCGCCAGCTTTCCCTGTTCCATTGGTGGTCGCGCTCCCATCAGCCCCATTCGTCAGGGCTGCGCCTCCGTCTTTTACGATGCCGGGTGCCCACCGCATGCATGAAATAAAGTGTCCGTGCGCTTCCTCCACCGTCTTGACACATTTGCCTTCCTGGCTAAGATCCCAGCACCGGATCGTCTTGTCATCGCTGCATGACAGCAAGTACTTTCCACCCGGATGGAAGATCAGAGCTCGTATCCAGTTGTCATGGCCGACAAGTGTCTTTATCAATGTTCCTCGGCAGTCCCAAAGCTTTATCAGCTTGTCTCTACCTCCAGTCGCGCAGAATTCCGCACTCGAGGAGGCTGATGGTGCCTTTTTCAATCCTGCCATTGATGCCAGGTGTGTATAGCTTGCAGGTGGAGCAAAAGCGCAGCACTCTATAACATGCTCGTGACTGACAAAGGTGATCTTCTGGTCCCCAGATGAAGCATCCCATAACCGCGCGGTCTGATCATTACTGACTGATAGAAGCCATCGTCCGTCGAATGTCGGTGTAACATCTCTGACCCAGTCGGCATGTCCTCGGATGGTCTTCAAGCAGTATCCCGTCGTCACATCCCAGACACGTATCGTCTTGTCTCGACTTGCGCTAGCCAGCAGGTTGCCAGACATTGGCGCACCTGCCGCTCCAGAAGGTATGAACCGCACAGCAGACACACTGTGATCATGTCCGGGTAGCGTCCGGATGTTCTTGTACTCGTCGCTCGGATCCCACAACTTGATCGTCAGGTCAGAGCTACAGCTTGCCAGCAGCGTCCCTCCACGAGGTCCTCCGAAATCCACGTCTAGGACACCTTTAGTGTGCCCTTTGACTGTTCGCTCCAGCTCTCCCAACTCCCAATCCCAGATCTTGATCGTGCTATCTTCCGAACCAGAAGCTAATGATGAGAAGATCGGATGGAATGCTACACATGTTACCGGTGATCTGTGTGATTGCAGGGTGTGTCGGGCCGGTGATCGAGGCAGCCATGTCGCAGGATCTTGGTTGCGCCGCGAAAGGGAGGTAGGTGTCGCATTATCTAGTTCTGATTGTAGAGCCCCTGCTTTGGACTCCAATTCCATTATCTGCGCCCATTAGACACTTTGTCCGTATAGCTTCCTCGTTGAGATCTACCTTCTTCTGCAATCGCACCACGCTGGTCCACTTCTTCTCCAGTAGCCCCTCATACTTCTTTCGAGTTGCATCGTCGAAGCTGTCTCCAAGTCCCACCTCCTCTCGAAGCGCGGCCGCCGCTTTCGGTAGATTCGCAGCAGTAAGGTAGGCGATCAAGGACTTGTGTCTGCGTCTGCAGTCAGTATGCGACTTCTCAACATGTTTGCGGCTCCGTACAGTTCTTCTGCTTGTCGATTCGTCAGGAGATTGGTCATGACGGGTGCTCCGTGATCGCGACCATCAATTGGCGCGAGCCAAGCTCATGCGACAAGTCTGGTCTCTGATATCTATGCTGAATAGTGGTTTTGGTGTGTTGGTGGCAATTGTGTACAATATGGTCGGAGTGACGTTGCGGAGCAACCCTGACCGCAAGCTCGACCAAGGGGATTGTCGTAGACAGGTAGAAACAGGACAGCTTGTGCTATCACGGATCTCAATTTCGTTGTGCGGCGTCTGAATGCAATGTTCACGATGCTGAAGAATTACCGTCGCAACAGGATACTTTGAAATTGAGATACACGTTATGATTGAAAAACGCGCCGCGACCATCTTGACCAACGCGGGGACCCTCTCGCAGCCCAAAGCTTTTGTTATTTCAAGTAAACACCCTGAGCTACATTTTCTGTAAACTCGCCCCACTCAACGGTATTGCCTGGCGCATCGACTCTTACGCTGACTACTGTCTACCTGATCACTGGATACACCTGCGACGTAGTGTACTCATCTGGTCTTCCGACTGCCCCCCGCCTACTGACCTCCCGCGGCTACGGACAGAGTACCCAAGGCCTACCATTCCATCAACCACAAGAATCGCAAGTCGTACGTGAGATCACGATTCAGGATCAGCGACCAGGAAACATAACCAACAGCCAACATGGCGGAAGAGGATGACTTCAGTAGTCTGCCATTGACAGACCGGTGGACACACAAGGTATGGAAAGTGCGCAAGGAAGCCTACGAGACGGCGACAAAGGAGTTCAAGACGGCGCAAGAGACGGATTCGATTGTGAGGGACTTTGTGTCAGACTCTAGCCTATGGAAAGGCGCCGCTGCCGACTCGAACGTGGCAGCGCAACAGGAAGGTCTGGCAGCATTGTGCGCATTTCTGGAGATTGCTGGAAAGCCTGGATGTACGCGGACGAGGAATGAGACCATCACGCCGATCGTGGAGAAGGGACTGACTGGACGACCGGCTGCTAAGGCATCTGCACTCGAAGCGCTGATGCTCTACGTCGAGTTGGACAAGGCAGACCCGGTCATTGACGAGCTCATTCCTCTGCTATCCCACAAACAGCCAAAGGTCATCGCCGCGACTCTCTCGGCGCTTACCTCGCTATTTCACGCGTATGGGTGTAAGACGATAGAGCCGAAGCCGGTCATCAAGCAACTGCCGAAGGTCTACGGACACGCGGACAAGAACGTACGCGCCGAGGCGCAGAATCTTACGGTCGAGCTGTACAGATGGCTGAAAGATGCTATGAAGCCGCTGTTTTGGGGCGAGCTGAAGCCAGTACAACAAACGGACCTGGAGAAGCTCTTCGAGAAAGTCAAGGATGAACCACCACCGAAGCAGGAGAGATTGTTACGGTCACAGCAAGCAATTGAGGAGTCCAAGCCAGCTGCGGGAGCTGGCGATGAGGACGTTGGGGGCGACGATGCTGAGGAGCCGGAGATCGACTTGGAGCCAGAGTATATGGCAGTCGATGTGTTTGCAAAGGTACCCAAGGACCTCGACGAGCGACTGGCATCATCAAAGTGGAAAGACCGCAAGGATGTTCTGGACGAGCTCTACGCTGCGGTCAATGTGCCAGCGATTGAGGATGGACCGTTCGACAACATCATCCGAGGATGTGCAAAAAGCATGAAGGATGCAAACATTCAAGTTGTGCAGGTCGCAGCAAACTCGATCGAGTGTATCGCAAAAGGTTTACGGAAGAAGTTCACCAAGTACCGGAACATGATTCTTTCGCCCATGCTCGAGCGATTCAAGGAGAAGAAGCAGTCTGTCACAGACGCGCTGGCAGGGGCCTGCGATGCTGTCTTTCTAGCCACTGGTCTGACAGACGTACTCGAAGAGACTCTCGAGTTCTTGAAGCACAAGAATCCTCTGGTTAAGCTCGAATCGACCAAATTCCTCACTCGGGCACTCAAGACTACACGAGAAGCCCCTCAAATGTCAGAAGTCAAGCTCATCGCCGACGCAGCCAAAGCACTCCTCTCAGACTCACAAGAACCAACCCGTAACGCCTCGGCAGAATGCCTCGGTGTTCTATGGAAGATCATGACTGACCGCAACATGCTC
Source organism: Elsinoe arachidis (assembly GCA_013372555.1). Taxonomy (NCBI): domain Eukaryota; kingdom Fungi; phylum Ascomycota; class Dothideomycetes; order Myriangiales; family Elsinoaceae; genus Elsinoe; species Elsinoe arachidis. Next base: position 1,847,537 of record JAAPAX010000007.1, on the reverse strand, counting down.
GCCCATCTCGAAGGCGTCGACGACATCCGAAAAGCCAAAATCGTAGAGTACCGCGACTCCGCCGAAGTACGAGCAAAATGGAAGCCCAAAGCCGCACCACCACCAAAACCCGCCGCCGCACCAGCAGCCGCCGGCAAGCGACCACCGACTAAACGCCCGACCGGCGCTGTCAAGAAACCCGCCCCTGCCCGCGCACCCTCACCAGCCGAAGACCTCGCCCCACGCTCCACCGCTCGCGCCCCAGCCAAACCCACCACCACCGCGCGAGGCCTCCCCCCACCCGGCGGCGGCCTCAAAAAGCCCGGCCTCACCCGCCCCGGCGCCCTCGCCTCTCCAGCCCGCAAACCCACCGCCCCTCTCGCCGACGACCCCCCACCACAACCCCCCCGCGGCCTCCCTACCCCAGGCCGAGGCCTCACCGCCCGCGCCCTCAGCAAACCCAGCATCACCTCACCCCCTGCCTCCCCACGAGGCGTGACCCCCCAACCCTCCTCTCTCTCGTCCGCAGAACGCAGCGAACTCGCCGACCTGCGCGCCGAGACGGAGCTGTTACGGCAACAAAACGCCGACTTACGAACGGACAAGATGCGCTTGTCGTCGCAGATCCACGAGCTCCAGAACCAGAACGCGCAGTTGATAGAAGACCACACGAGAGATGTGTTGAGTGTCAAGGCGAAGGAGACGCAGCTTGTGCGGGCGAGGGGGGATTTGGATGATGCGGAAGAGAGATGTCATGCGTTGGGGAGGGAGGTGGAGAGGTTGAAGCGGCAGTTGTCCATATCCGGGACTGGGGACGGGAGGGGATCGGGGATGGGAGGAGGGGGAGAAGGGAGAGGGGGCATGAGTCCCCCCTTAGGCAACGGGACGGGGAACGGTGTCTTGGGAGGGGCGGGAGCGGGACCTGGGCAAGGGGGGTTGAATGGGTTCCGCCGCGACGTCCGCAGTCCTGACGAGGAGGGGAAGGAGAACTCCCTTCCGCGCGAACTGATGTTGCCTCAGCGGCTGAAGAGCGGTGGTGCGAACGGGGACCGGGAGAGGGTGAAGTCGCCTACTGAGGAGTCCGGGCCGGGAGGCAGGCAGAGTCCTGCGGGCTTTGTGCGGCCGACTGCGAGGCCGTTGAGTGGGTTTGTGCGGGATCAAGGCGTGGGGAGTAGGGAGAGGGATGGTGGGAACGGGAGGGGGAGTGTGATGGGTGGGGTGAGTAGGAGTGGGAGTGGGAGTGGGTTGGCGCAGGGGGGCCAGGGGCAGGAGGGGCAGGAGAGTTGGAGGAGGGCGGCGGAGGTGACGCAGAATTTGAAGGCGAGGATTGAGTTGATGAAGGTGAGTTGTGGTCCAAGGGGGTAGGGAGTGTTGGCTGACTTGAACAGGCTAAGCAGGCTCGGGGGGCACATTGAAGGCGTCATGCAAGGAGGGGTGGGGATGGGTCATGATTGATGAGAGAGGACATCATGGGTTGGTAAAGGAGGTCTAGGCAATGATGATGGGGCCTAGGGGCAGGTCATGAATGATGAATGCTGGGACGAAGGTGGATTGCATTGGAGGCGTTTTGATGGCGCGCTGATACCAGATCTGCTTGCGAGAGATGCTTCAAAGACCCTGTACAGAAAGGACCTATGCTTTGCTTATTGGCACGCGAGATGCACGGTGATCATGGACGAGGATTGAAAAGTGAAAACGTATTTGCTCATTCAGACGCGCACGTCTGGTGGTCGTGATCTACCGTCTTTTATCCTTCCTGGGGTATCATTCCGTTCCTTTACCATATCCGTTTGCGCTTCCCGTTCCCGCTGTGCAATCAATGCAAGCCCATTCTTACCTGTCCATGCGTTTATCCTACTAAGTGCAATTCTAGTTCTGATCTTCCCAGATCGTCTCCAGGTCGAGGTCTGCCCTTCTCTCTCCGCCGCAGACACTCCATCTCTTCCTCACTTGGCCCTTGGTAAAGCCGAAGCCAATGGGGCGCGAGGGAATGTCGAGGCTGGCGCCCCTTCGGCGAGGGGGCTCTTCAGCTTCTTCCTCCTCGGCTTCTTCTTTGAGCATTTCCATACGGTCTGCTTCGATTGCCTCGTACTCAAGGTCGGGAGCGTCCTCGATTGTCTCAAGAGAGGAGATGGAGGGTGAGCGCGAGCGGTTGGTAGAAGGAGTGGAGGGCATGCTCGGCAGTGAAGTGAACGAGGACGTGCTTCCGTAGTGGTGAAGAGACGGGTAAGACTCGTTCGCGAACCTCTGTGCAGAGAGAGCGGGAGAAGACGCGGAAGAGGTGAGAGGAGACCTGTTGGGTGAGGTCTGGCGTTGCCGGCGGGGCCCAACTGATCGTGAGGAATTGAGACTGTTCATCGAGATGCTGCGATCAAACGATGACCGTGAGAGATCAAGTTCTGCATGCTCGGAAATGGTCTCAAAACCACTGTCGTAAAAGGATGGTGAATTGACATTAGCTGAGTGGAGCTCATGAGGTGAGGACGGTCTGAAAGGACTGCCTGAGCGAGCTGGTGATCGTAGCGAAGGGCTTGTGGATCCTAACGCTGGTGAAAGAGACGAAGATGAAGCAGGTCGTGCGGGCAGAGAATGCGCCCTAGCCATGGGCTCTGCCATGTTGGGTGTATTGGCTGATCGTGATCGTAAGTGACTTCGTGAATATGGAGATCGATTTCGCTGTCGGGGTTGTGCCACTTGATATGCTAGAGCAGCGTTGGGGTGGGTGGGTGTGGGGCTGGGTAATTCTGGAGCGGTGGAACGTCGAGGGGTGAGAGGACGAGCGACGCGGGCAGGCAACGCTACTTGAGGCACCGAGTGCCTGTTATTATGGTTCGCAGTGTCGACATGGAGTTGACGGGAGTCGTTCCTTTGAGTGTCGCGCCGGACCTGCCGGGCTTCGGAATTAGGCATGACGTCTCGTGTAGATCGGGTCATATGCTCAAGCCCCTCCACTGCGCGGGCGAGGAGATCGTCCTCTGCCTGGATGATGGTGAAGAGGGACAGCGGCATGTAGGCGGGGGGCGAGAAGGAAGTGTTGTGTTGTCGAGGAGGAATCCCTGCACGCGTTGGTGCTGGGGATTTTGAAGAGAGGAGGATGTGAGGAGGAGCTGATGTTTTGTGGATTGGATTGAATTGGATTGGATTATTAGGCGGCGCAAGGACCAGAAATCGGTTCTACGGTTCAGGTTCGCGGAGAAAGAAGTGGACCTGGCCTGACTTGACCTGACTTGTCCTGTCCAGTTGTTTGCCTTTTGGTCACAGGGTCCTTTTTTGCTTGGGATCCGGAACAGATTACGCGCGGGTAAATAGATTAATTGACTGAGATCGACCTGCGATCAGAAGCAGCTGGAGATGATTTGATTAGAGCTGTGTATCCGGAGTTTGACAGGTGACTGCTAGTGCATATATATCAGCTCGCCTTCACACACAGATGGGCGAGACTCGCGTAACATGTCTTGCTCTGGTACGAAGACTTCTGGTAGAGCTCAAGACGCCGACGGTTAGACTTTTCCGCCGCACGCGCACAAGTGCCACGCTGCACGCTTTGTCACGCACTGTCTGGGGCCACAGACCACCGCGGATCCTTTGCCAGTTGCACATCTTTTGCTATCACTGGCTGCTCGACTTCTTGGTTCTGTCTCAGGCGCGCAAACACGACAGACGCCGCCCGACGCCGCCGAAAATTGAGAGGACGCCATTTTCACAGATCTCCCATATTCTCCACTTTTTCTTCTCCACGGCTGGACACATCTGATCCCTCGGTCTCCACTGCAAACGCGCCAGACACCACCACCTCCTCCCTCTTTCTGCACCCTGACCCAGACTCTCCGTCGCTTATCACGAGATCAGCGCCTCTGTGCACATTCCCTGCCATGGTTTGCGCGTTGACACTCATCTCGTGAGCTCCCCGCAACCACAACGACCCGTCTCAACGACCCTAGCAAACCACCAACGATGAGCCTTGTCTTCGGAAAAACTGGTCGGCGGCACAACGTCTTTTTCACCTTTTCTGCCGTCCGGTCCGACGATCCAAGACATGCTGTGTCATGTTCTTCGTGTTTGTTGCAAAGTCGCCTCGCATCTGTCTAGAGCCTAAACGCTTGCTTCGAGACTGGCCTGTCATAATGTCTTGCTCAGCCGCTTTCTTGCCGCACAGAACCGTACAGTATTCCCAACAATAGTCACGGCGCTGATCGCACGGCATCATAGCATGACAGTTGACATGTCGATTGTCTCGCTAGTTGACAGGTCGACAAACTCCCAGGACCCTGCAATGCCTGCACACGTGCATCCCGCGATTGTCCCTGTCGATCTTGTCCCAAATTATGCCGGTGCGTGGAATCATGCCGGCATTCTGCCTTGTTGCAGAATCGACACGTCACAGCGCCTCTTCACTATAGCGAGAACATGCGAAGCAGGAAATCTTTATACTCGTGACCTGGAACGTCTCTCGAGATGTCGCCCAGCTGTCACGTCCCCTCTTGACTCGTCTAGATTGTCATGCTATATTGTGGCTTCGGATGCGGCGTTGCGGCTAAACATATAGCTGGCCCTTCAGGCAGAAACCAATCTCACCATCACATCTTCCATCACTCGCCCCTGACCTCGGCTTACAATCATGCGGCATCAACGTAGCGTATATTCTGTTACGAACATGCTGATGAAATGATGCTTTAAAGACTATATACGATTGTTTCAGCGAATGGTGCCTAGAAGCAAGGCGCCCGGGAAATGACACAAGCAACACACCACGGTCGACATGCCCCTTATGCTGGCCAGCGATGAACAGCTTCCCGTCCGGAATGCACGGAGTAATCGTCAGACGTCGACTACCTTCTTCGACCTCCCTCCACAAGTCCGCTTCAGGATCTACCAGCTCGTTCTCGCAGTATTCGACGACTTACCTCGAAGTCTGAAGACCAGAACCTCGTTCCTGCATGAGCTGCCCCTTTTCCACGTTGCCGCGGTCATCAAGCTCGATCAAAGATTAGCCTTCTCGGCTGTCCGACCACACTTTGAGCACTCCAGAAGGTATGTCACGAGGAAAAGGATCACAGATGCAAGACATCATTTCTTCCCTGATTATTTCGACTTCCTGCGACAGCCCCTTCTCGGCTGTCCACCAATAGAATTCCCTCACATCAGATTCTCTGGACTCGATGGATGTACATTCGTGTGCTTTGATATAGCAGTCCCGGTTGATGGGCCGCCTCGAATCACATACACTCCCTTCCTGGCAGGAAGCGAGGACTTACCGCTATGGCAAAAGCTACAAGCTCAACTTGAATCAGTCGGCTGGCTTCCCTACAGAGAGCAAGCATTGGATCGCCTTTGCTCCTCCCTGTCCGATTCTATCGCTGTCAGGAATGGTTATGGCATTACCACAAAAGAGCTGCAAATTCTTGTAGATTTCAGCATGAGACTGGCGGCCGATATGCAAGACTTTGCCAAGCTCGCTGCTAAGATGGAGAAGCAGGCCGAGAAACGGCGTCACCACCGTGGCAAGACGACGATTTCGTCACAGCCTTCTGTAATCCTTGCCCGTGACTGCAACCCTCAATCATTACCCTTCTTCGACCTACCACCGGAAGTACGAGGACAAATTTATGCAGCTCTACCACTCCTCTCGACTTCGGTCGAACCACAAGACGATGGCAGAAAACCAAAGTCACTTCACCACTTTGATCCCCTATCGTTGCTACGCATTCCGATTGTGCGAAACAAGGACAGGTCAAATGTGTTCGACGCTTGGCGAATGGTCATTTACATTCATCCAGTGGAGCACCGTTTCAAGAGACCTGTATTCGAGAACATCTTTGATTTCAATCGTAAGCTCAAGCCATGGTCAATACGGGGCCTCCTTGGAGACGACACTGTCAATTGGCTGAAAGCATCTTCGTCTGCTGTATCCATCGAATTTAAGCACCTTCAGATTCGCGCACCCTTCAACATGGTATTCGACTTCGATGTCCTGCAAGACAGCAGTGTGGTCAGGATCCGCGATTTCTACCACTGCATGCCCAACCACGACAGGGATGGTAGCTGGGATGCTCTACCGCATTCGCCTTGTTGTCGTGAGGTCGACAAGAGAGATGCTCTATCAAGGCGACTGGAAAGGTCTATCAGCGGTAGGGTCGGCACAGGACTCTCGCTGCTGGAGATCATAATCACGATCAACGAGATGCGGAATTGGATGATTTGTCGAAGGTATGGATCGGTCCAACCAGATGGAACAGTGACTTGCATGGATACTCGCTAGGAGCATTCGAGATGTTATGCCCAAAAGACCATGGCCACAGAGCTGCTAGTACATCACAAGAAGACAGAGCTCACTAAGATCGCGAGGTCGGGACGTCCATGCATCAGACCATATTGTGTGAGCTTCTCCGAACAAAGCGGTCAACAGGCAGGTCAAAGGGAAAACGGAGCAAAGAAGGCCGAGCAACATGACATGCAGCAAACTGACTCGCGTCAACCTCACGTTTTGATTCGTTCATTTTCAGCCGCAATGTCCTGGCTCAACTCCGATTCGCTGTCTCTCCATAGATCCAACATCATGGCTTGCGGTCATCCAGCAGCACTATCGAATCTATTCTGCGAGAACACACAAGGTTCAGCCGCAACATGTGCTGTTCAAGCTTGACTTGTTACTTGCAGGGGTCAGTATACCGAGACGCTGGTTGACCGCCACTTCTACGACGATCGTTCTCGCAGACTTCATACCACGGCTTGTGTTGCAGCAGAATGCTGACACTGGTTGACAATGCCGCCCTGAAGCTGCGGTCCTTCTCCAGATGTATCGAAGTTGGAAATAAGTCCAAACGATACGACACGACTCATGTTGATCGAGGATCCTGGTTGTGGCTACCCCCAACCAGGAAGCCTTACCGGTCAGCAGATTGAATGCGGAAAACTCGAGGGGTATACCAACGTTTGTTCCGTTTATTTCCCGGCATGCAATACCTCCTGGAGGATCATGACAGCATGCTCACCGGCAGCCTCACCCGTATAAGTTCAGCTTGTAGTCATTCGCCGTCCACGTTGAGTAGCACTACAATATATCGTGACCGGACGAAGTGTTCGATGTGTTGTATCTTTTGATGTTGGATACCGGTCAACCGCAGGATGCACGGCCTTCGTACGGGTACAGCTCAACACTAGCCGTCGGACAGGAGGGGCTTGCAAGATCCTGACCTTGAAGCCAAAAACTTGAGCGAGAATAAGTATGGCTTCTCTTACCTATCCCTCCACCCGATCACCAATCTTGACCTCTGAATCCTATTCCTCCTTTCCTCAATCATGTCTCCTCTCCGCCACCTCGCCCTCGCCCTCACCTTCTTCTCCTCACTCGCAACACCCGCCCTCCTCCCCACCACCCCACCCGCGTTATGCGGCACCCCACCCCTCCCCTCCAACGGCCCCCTCCCACCCCGCTCCTCCCTCCGCGCCGCCTCCGCCATGTCCGGCATCTGGGTGCACGTCCACGTAATCACCACCGCCGCCAAAGCCAATCGGTACACCCAATCCCAAATCGACGCCCAAATCTCCGTCCTCAACGCCCGCTACGCCCCCTCAGACATCTCCTTCCGCCTCATGTCCACCACCTTCCACACCAACGATCTCTGGGCCACCACCAACGAAACCCAATCCGACATGGCCCGCCAACTGCGCACAGGCGACTACCGCACCCTAAAACTCTACTTCCAATCCGACCTCCCCATCGCAGTCGGCTACGCCTACTACCCCTACCCCACCTCCGACCGCCCCACGGACATCTCCTACGACGGCGCGTACATCCACGCCGACGCCCTCCCCGGCGGCGCCTGGAGTGGTTACGAGCAGGGCATCACGGCGGTTCACGAAGTAGGGCATTGGCTAGGGTTGAAGCATACTTTCGACGGGCAAAGCTGTGATGGGCCCGGGGACGAGGTGGATGATACGCCGCAGCAGAGTACGCTCACGTGGTATTGTCCGGAGAGGGGGAGTAAGGATAGTTGTCCGGACAGGGAGGGGAGGGATTTGGTGGAGAATTATATGGATTATACGTATGATTATTGTAAGACCGGTTTCACCAAGGGGCAGACGGATAGGATGTTCGTGGCGTGGAATTTGTGGAGGACGTACTGAGGGGCCACTGAGTCGACGCTGAGAATGGATAGGGGTAGGGTAGGAAGGATCTAGGATTGGGGAAATGAGGAATGATTGTTATGAAGAGATGATCGGGGAAGGAAGCCGAGGTGTCAGCGGCTGGAGATTCGCTTCTAGGTATATAGATTCCATCGTCACGACGCTCAATGAGTTCATGATCCACCCACCGAGACACTTCTATCCCGTGAAGCTCGACTCTTCCCACCGACCATGCTCACTTCGCGAGACTCTTCTGACTCTCCGGCGCCACCATCTCCCCACCCTTCCACACCCACCCCTTCTTCTTCATCTCCTCCCACGTCTTCCCCACCTTCACCCTCACCAGATCCCCAGTCGCCCTCGCATCCTCCAACGAATCATGCCCCGCCTCGCCGCCAGTCTGGATATCCCGCCCGAGATGCGTCAACGTGAGCTGCTTCAGGCCATACCGTGTTGGAAGTCCCTTGGGATGTGGAAATAGTGCAATTGTGTCGACGATGACTGGGTGGCAGAGACGGATGCTATTCATGTCGTTTTCCAGGGCGTGGCCGATAAGTGGCGTGTCGGGAGTGATGTAGGAGCAGAAGATGGCTCGTGCTGTTTCGGGGTCTGAGACGATGGGGTGGACGGTTTTGCCCTTTGACCCTGACTTCATTGGTAGGGGAGTCAGACCTTCTGTCCATGGGATCGCGGAGGTGAATGTGCTGGTGTCGACGCCTGAGAAGCGGGTGTTGAAGTCGAGGATGGTGCCTTTTGGGCGGACCAGGATGTCGATTAGTTCGTCGTTGTCGGGCCAGGTCACGGCTGTCAGGCGGATGAGTTCTAGTCCGTATACTGTGTAGCCCATCTCGCAGTCGAATGTCACTGCTTTCACTGGTCTGTTCTTGTGGTCTGTCAATGGTTTGGTGTTGGCCGGAGTGTTCGTGAATTGCACCACGCCGCCCATTCGCGCTGCTTCGACCATTTTGAAGACATGACTGTCGCATGTTGTGCAGCCGGGAGCGTTCAACAGCTCGCCGCAGCAGATGTAGACGGGGTCTTTAGAGCCCTTGATCTTGTCTGTTTTCTCACGCTTTGGGTATCTCATCTTTCCCCAGTGGTAGATGCAAGGTCCATTTGTCGTCAGCACCCCATCAAATTCTCGTCGTTCGGGGAAGACCTGAAATCGAGACTTGCAGCGGTCACACACTTCGAACTGATTCGCTTGCGTAGTCATCACCTTGCGTTCTTCAATTGCTTCCGGCGTCGGAGGTTCCAGCACGAAGCCAAGTTTGGTGAGCATGTCCTTGCTCGTGCTCAGCTCGAATAGTAAGCGAACTTCTTGTGACGTCGTGAGATTGGTAACGATAGGTTTGGCATCAGGAGTCTTGCCGTTGGCTGTCACGCGAGCAGCGAAGATCTTGGCTTTCACATGACTGATCCAGTCATCTACTGCCATCTTCTTGTAGGCTCCTATCCGCTGTTTGATGACATTGCTGTATACCGTCGGATTGTCAAATGCGAGCTGCCTCTCTTCGTCCAGAGCAGCCGTGATAAGCTCTTGTGAATCGAGCACGAGTTTGGCCTTTTCCGTATGCTTGCCATCATCCACGAGCTTGTTCAGCCGCTGCATCTGTTCATGGAGATATTTGAGATATAGTGTCCGTTTCTCATGGCCTGCAGGTGCAGAGATCAAGAGCCGAGGGTTGAGCACTTCCTGCTTTGCTGGCTGCGCGTCTGTCTTGTTGCTTCTCGCCACAGGTACAGGGGGCGTGATGGTCTTCTTCAGCGTTTGCGGTGTTGCCGGGCTGCTGACTTTCGATTTGGATCCGATGGCCATGCTTGGTCGTGTCGCTGTCGGCTTCGAGTCATGAGTCGACGAGGTCGTGGAGACATCTGCATCTAGTTTTCTCTTCTTGACGGGTGGTTCGTGAGAATGAGCGCGATCTGAGATCCGTTTGCTATTGTGCTTTGCAATGTCATGTGAAGCCTCAGATACACTGAGGCCTAGCACCTTTGCATCATGTGAGAAGATACAGTTGAGAGCATCGCACTTTTCGCATCGTGGACAGGGGACCGACTTGAACAGTCCTGTGGTAGAGAACATGATGGCGTTCTACCAGGCACTGACTCTCGATGCATGCGGGCGACGAGTTTGGCAGTTTACAACCCATCAACTCCAGAACATTTGAGCGAGAGCAGCCCTGTGAGGCAATAATGAGAATGTCGCGACTGCTGAAGTATTTCCCGACACACGTCGTGACGATGGGACGTGGAATGCGGATGCGATATCGTTGGAAGCAGGTGTCTGGCCAGCAAACAGCAATTCGAAGCCACTCACACCGGCTCGTCGATTGTTAGGGTTGCAGCCTTAGTGATTGAGAAAGGAACTGTACACCATCGGACATCATCGTTGATCGATCACAAGAGGCACTCGTGGAGAAGAGTCGGAGTGCAATGGTTTGCGCAACTCATTCGTTTTGCAGAGCTCCGATGCCAAAGTGACAACCCCCCTCCACTTTCCGCTCCCTCCTGTTGTAATCGGCAAATCGGATCGAGAGACGTGTATTTCATTCAGAGAGTTACAATAACTGATTATCTACTGTGCGTGTGCTGACTTATCTGTACTAGTCCTTTAGTACTAGAGAAGCTATACTAGCCTTTAAGTTATAATACTCCCCCTCTAGTATAGATTAATAAAGCTAAAGAACTGCTCTATTACATGCAAATAAAGTAATTAGGTTATTACTTTATCTCGTTATAATTGCTTATGATTATTAGTGCTAACTAATTATTAGTGAAGATTTACTATCTATTACCTTATAAAAGCTAGCAACAATAGTAATCTTTAATAATAGCTAGGTAGCTATTGTTTATATAAATAGACTAGCTTGTGAACCTTAAGTATAGAGATATAAGTATCTAGCTAGCCTCTTTATGATTTCTCTTTTCTTTATTATACTTATAATAGTAACCTTCTCTTTTATATAATACTTTTATACCTTCTACTCTTTATAATAACACTTATAACATGAGTACTATAGTATAGCTATAGCTAGGCATTAGTAGCATTGCTACTAGTACTAGTGCTCTAGGTGGTCTACTAGGTAGCTATAACGTAGGCTAAGGCCTAACGCCTAGGTAGAGATATGTTATTCTAATATCTCTCTACCTATACTATATAAAAGATAGTTTTCTAACCTCTCTTCTCGAAAGTTAGGAATTAGTTATTATACTATTATATAGTATATAGTATTCCTTTACTAGTCCTCCGTCTCTAAGCTATTATACCTACTCTATCTATATACTCTATTATAATTCTAATTCCTCCTAAACCTTAGTTAAGATAGCTTAGATTAATAGTCTTAACGTATATAGTATAATATAGAGCTAAAGAATCTTCTATAATAGATAGTACACCTACTAACTCGGTAGAAGCTACCTAATTAGAACTACTAGTCTCTAACGTATCTAAAGAAGAGCTATATACTACCTAAGTAGAGTTATTATAGCTCTATTAGAACAGGAAGTATACTAAGATCTAAAGAGCTCTTATAGGAGAGCAAGAAGAGCTAATTAGAAAGAGAACTTATCTTAACTTATATAAAGCTTAGGAAGAGTCTAACGATAAAGAGTAGTTATACTAAGAGAATATCGCTAGAAGAATACTAGACTCTATTATCTTAATAGAGATACTTACTTTCTAGATTAACCTCGAGAAGGCACGAAAGCTAGGATATTACGAACTATCTAAATATAGCCTACGCTAGTAGTCTAAGCTAAGCCGAGAACGAGGTGTTCTACTTCTATAGTAGTATAGTACTAAGGTAAGAGTTAGAGAAGGTATATCTTATAGATAATGAAGTATAATTAGATAGTATTACAAAGGCTAGCCTTAGTAATACTAGTATTTACTATCTAGACGAGGTTAACTATAGTACTTATAGAAGGTAAGGACTATTCCTATATACTAGGAGATCTCCTAGGGGATCTAGAGTAATCTATAGTACTCTATAGTAGAGCACCTTTAAGTATAATAGAGTAGTTAGGTCTTTAGCCTATACTCTTAGGTTATATAACTTCTTTCCCTACGCTAGGCTCTACTAGAGCACTATAAGCAAATAAAGTTACTTCCTTTACTAATAGGTTCGTAATATTATCTTCTACTCTATAGTGTAGTTATTCTAACGTAAGTGTTTAAAATAGATAGGTACCTTATAAAAATTATTACTTTCTTTTTCTTCGATAGCTAACTATACCTCGAGGTATTAGGAAACTATCTATACTCTCTTCTACTATCTATTAAAAGAACTTAGCTAATAAAATTACTTTACTTAGGACTAAAGTCAAGGTTATAGTATAGTATCTAGAATATTTAAATACTAGATATCTTTATATTATATAATAGAGTTATATAAGATATAGTTAGTATATAAAAATAAATCTTCTCTATAGGGGCACTTTCTTAGAGGCAGAGTTTTGTCGTTTAGAGAATAAGAAGTAGAAGTTATAGCGCTAATCTTAGAACGCTAGGTTATGCCTAGTGTCTCTTACTTATAAGATCCTAGAGACTTAGAAGGTAGCTAATTAGCTAGAGTAAAAGTTAGAGAAAATAATAGAGCGTTAGAGTAATATAGTTAACTAGGAGATATAGCTCCTTAGTAAGCTTAGAGATAATATAGAGTTATCTAACTTCGTAGCTATTTACTCTAAAGACTCTTTTATTAACGCTAGCGACTAGTCTATTTTTTCTAAGCTTAATTTCGTTAGTAGTCTTAGATTAACGTCTAGGTAAGATGTTCTTAGAGTTCCTATATGTTTTCGCTATACTAATACTCTCTCTAGTAGATTAAGTAGTAGTAGCGGCTCTAGATAACTTTATTCTATAGTATTTTATTAATTTCGTAACGAAGTTACTAAGTTTCGTTATCTAATTCTATTAGTCCTAGTTAGGTATTACATAGTACTAGTTCTAATAACGAGATATAAAACATAGAATAGATCCTTATATTCTTTAGTAACTCTAGCTTATATACGCTTTCTAATTTCTTTTCCGTAATTATAAAGAGTTTTAGCTTTATATAGTTAAGTTTCTTACTTAGTTGTTTTATTTTAATGTTTTTACTAAGGATATAGACTTTCTCTCTCTCTTATAGAAGTAGTCTCTTAATTCTTTTTCTATTAGCGAATTATACTATTCTTTCCGAGATAAATATTATATTATTCTTTAACTAGTTATATAATTTCTTAATGTCTAATACTAAAACGTTAGTGTCTTCTATAATTAGTTTAATATCTAGTATATTATAGTATAGGTTAGAGTAGAGTCTATAATTAGTATAGAATAGTAATACTCTATTTACTAACTTTCTATTGTTTACTACTAGTTCTACTAGGAGTAGTAGTATTACCTATATACCTTGTTCGTAGCTAGGTAATATTATAAGTATTGTTCTAGTACTTAGTTAGCTTATTCTATCTACTTGTCTATTTATAGATAGAATAATATTAATAGTTTATATTTAATTCCTAAGAGATCTATAAACGATTACTAAAACTATAATATAAAGAGTTTATCTCTATCTATAATAAGATTACGTAGTACTCTATATTACGAAACAATTGTCCTAAGAAAGGCAAAGGCTATATCCTTAGCTATTAATGTTATCTTATATAGGACGAAGTAATAGTACTTCGTAAACCTATCTACTAATACTAGAATACTATTATACTTTACGCCTGTAAAGAACTCTTCTAACTATAGTAGTAGTCTAATAAAGTCTATTATAACTAACTACTATAGTTTATTAGGTAGTAGTAGTAGTTATAGTAAGCTATAGAGCTTATGTTATAAGTGCTTAGACTTATAGTATATATTATAGTCGGCGATATAGGTTTTAATATCGTTTTAGAGTTCTTTCTATAGGTAGTTCCTTATAATAAGTTTAATAGTCTTATCTATCCTACTATACTCTACTATAGGATTATTATAGTAGATTTAAATAACTTTCTATTTCTATTCTTTCGTAAGCTTTTAGGTAAAAGCGTATAACTACTCTACCTTTAGATGCTTATAGACTAAAGCGCTATCTTGCTACTTTAGTATAGAGGCCTCTATTATTGTTATATTCCTTAAGTAATCTAGTTATTAGCTAAGAGCGTCTACTCTACTATTCTCTAATTCTTTAATATAGTAGATCTAGAAGTTATAGCTTACTAACGTTTCTAACTATCGTATCTATTGTCTATTAAGAACCTTAGTAGTTATCTAGTATAGGAGGTTCTTATAATCCGTATAGACTTATATAGGTAATATAGTTCCTTCTAGGTATACTTACTATTTATAGAATGCCTCTACGATTACTAGTAGTTTCTTGTCGTATATGTCGTAATTAAGTTTAGATCTAGTCATTTTTCGAGAGTAATATATAATTAGGTAGCGTTGTTCCTCTATGTTCTTCTACGCTAGATACGCTTCTATTATAAAGTCCGAGACATCTGTTTCTAGTAGTACTTATTAGTCTAGGTCGAATAGTGCTAAAACAGGTACTATTATAAGTTAATACTTTAGCTTCTTAAAGGCCTATTTATATTTATTATTAAAGACGAAGCTAGTTAGTTTCTTTATAAGGTTAGATATTAGTATAGCTACCTTAAAGAACTCTTCTACGAATTTATAGTAGTAGTTAAAGAACTCTAGTAGCGCTTAAACCTCTTTAACTATAGTAGGTTCTAGCTAGTTATTAACTAATTTAATCTTCTTCGAATTAGGCCCGATACCTTCGGTAGATATAACGTAGTTTAGAAATTATATCTTATATTTATAAAACTCGTACTTAGAGAGCTTTACTAGTAGGTCTTTCTCTTTTAGTTTCTATAGTACTTTACGAACATATTCTATATATTTATTATATATCTTTAAGAAGATAATAATGTTATCTAAGTAAGCTAAGACAAAATTATTAAGATATTCTTATAGAGTGTTATTAATTAATTCTTAGAAGGATGTAAGTATATTAGTTAAGCTAAAGAGTATAATAAGGTACTTATAGAGTCTCTATCTTATCCTAAATACTATTTTCTATTCTTTACTATCCTTTATCTATATTCGATAGTAGGCGTCTCTAATATCGATTATAGTAAACTATTTAGCTCTAATAAGTTAATTCTAAAGTTCGTTAATCCTTAGGAGAGAGTAATAATTCTTCCTAGTAATCGTATTAAGTTTCTAGTAATTAATATATAGTTATAGCGATCTATCCTTCTTAGGTATAAAGAGTACTCTATACGCTATTAGTAACTTCGATAGTTATATAAATCCTTTATATAAGTACTAGTCGATATAGACCTTAAGGAAATTCTCTTTCTTCTTCGATAGTAGTATAAGACCTTAATAGTATATTAGAGATTTACCTTCCTCGAAAGGTATTTCGTAATTCTATAGTTTATATTAGAGTAAGACTATAATACCTTCTCTTTCCTTAAATAGTTCCTTAAAGTCTTTATATTCTAGCGGAAGTACTTATTTACTTACGCTAGTAATAGTTCTAACTATTAGTTATATCTATACTATTCTTATAGTTAGTATCCGTAGAGCTAATTATACTTCTTGTATTTTATAATTATACTTAGGAAATTCGAGTGTTTCTTTAATCTAGTCTATGTCTAGATTATATTATTAAAGCTAGTCTATACCGAGTACTATATTATACTATATATTAATAATATCGATTAATTGTTTTTCTGTATATATTCTAATTTTGATTATAACGTCTTATAGTTTCTAAGTAACTTTTCTATTCTTTCCTATAGAGGTTCTATTTACTATAGTAAGTAGGTAAGGTAACTCCTTCTATTGTTTATAGAGTTTTAGCTATTTAGCTATTATAGTAGAAACGTAGCTATAGTTAGCTCCTAAGTCTATTATTACTCTTACTCTATATCCTTATACCTATACTTATAAGATAAAATAATTTAATATATAAACTTTTATTATATTAAGACTCTAGCTAGTATTATTATCTTACCTCTACTAGTAATAACTTACTAGTTTTTTATTATAGCTACTCCTTATATAAGTAGTTAATCTCTTCCTACGCGTATCTACTATTAGTAGCGTATCTATTATATAATTCTTGTCTTATTATTGTTTAAGAGAGTTAGGTAGACTTCTAGTACTTAATTCCCTTAGTGTCTATAAAGTTCTAGTACTCTCTATTAGTTATATTACGTAGTGTCGTATACCTTAATTAGTACTACTATCTCTTCTAGATATAGCTAGGCGTTAGTATCGAAGATAAATACTAGTTATACTACTTAATTCTATTAGGTTCTACTCTAGTAATAGGTGTATACTATTATATAGTTTTGCTATATATCTATAAGGTAGGCTTTAAGCCTTCGTTCTAGTATTAGTACATCTTCGTTGTTAGATAAATCTAAGTCTATATTATTATATTATAATTGTTCTTTATACTCTTCGTTATATTCCTCCTTATCGCTACTATCTCTACTATAGTAGTAGTTAGTAAAGCTATACTAGGTATATTCGCGTACCTAGCTATAGGAAACGTTACTACTTACCTTAATAACTAAGAAGTCTATAGTATATTCTAGACTAATAGCCTCTTCTTCTAACATATTATAGAAGTAAATAGTATAGTACTACTTATAATCTAGATTTATATATTTCTAGAGTAATATATAATAGGTCTTTCTTTATAGTTTACTATAAGAGCTAAAGGTAAGACTACTATATTTTCGTATAGTACTTACGTCCTAGTACTCTATTTTAATAATTATATATTAGTAATTGTCGCTAACTACCTTCTAGAGTTAGTTAGTATCGTAGTTAATTATAAGGAGCCTTCCTAGGCTTAGCTTATTATATAGCTATTTTATTAGTTACTTACGCTTAGATAGCTTATATAGAAACTAACTAGATCCCTACTTGTCTAATAAATAAATATAACAAGAGTTATTATAATATACTATCTATAATAGCTTCGCGTGTTAGATTTATTACTTATTACTATCTATAGAGATATTAAGTATAATATCTAGAGAAGATTCTCTTATCTCTTAAGTTATTATAGACTCTATCTATACTTCCTTACCTACGCTATTAGTCGTTAGGTCTTCTATAGTAGTGTTAGCCTTTGTTTCTACTAGCCTAGCTACTATTATATATAATCTATTAGCTAGTACTCCTAATCGGTAGTCTCTAGTCTAATATCTAGGTCTTTTATATTTAAAATATAGATTATCTTATCTATACTTCTCTCTCTTCTTTCTACTAAGGAACTTTCCTCTATAGCTATAGTCTTTTATCTATAAGGGATAGCCTTCGCGTATAGCGTCGAGTTCTATAGAGTCTCTATAATTTCGATTAGAGCACTAGTACTCTATATTAAGCTTATATTCTCTATATTTCTCTATTTGTCTTTCGTATAGTTAGTTATCGATCGCTATTAACTAATCTACTAATTCCTATAGTATCTTAGAGAGCTTAGGTATTATATAATTCTTAATAATATTACTAAGTTCTTAGTAGAACGCCGAGTACTTTATACTATCGTTCTAATCTAAGTATATAGCTAGCTATTAGAACTAAGAGTAGTACTAAGCTATCGATTCTCTTTGTTAGAGTTATTATATTTTAGTAGCGGCTACTTGTTCCTTATTAGATACGTTAAAGACTTGCCTAATCTTATCTTAGAACATAGTAAAGCTTTTAAAGATAGCCTTAGTTTCGGTACTAGGTAATCTATCTAGAAATTCTATTATATAAGACTCGAACTACCTAAAGGTAGCTTCTTTAAGTTATATACCTATATAGAGAACTTTAGTATTCTCCCGGGAATACCTATTCTCTTCTAGAGTAAAGAAGACCTTAAGTTAGATAAGGAAGTACCTTAGCTAAGCTTAATCTCTATAGAAGAGTTTAACCTTAACTTTAGACTTACCTCTACTCTTATCTATACTAAGTAACTTTCTATATTTACTTAAGGTAGATCTAGTAGTAGATATATCGTTAAGTAATTATAAGAGTAGGTATATAGTAACGTATAGAACTACTAGTATCTACTAATTAGATAGGTAGATAAACTAATAGCTACCTTTGTTTAATAAGGCTAGAAGCCTTATAGAAGGTAGCTAGAGAGAGTCTATTACGTGATAGACTTAGCTAGAGCTATAATACTAAGTCTCCTCTATAATTATCCTTCCTCTATATTTAATCGCTCTCGATTAAACTACATCCTTCGTAGGCCTTATATTCGTACTTATAGGCCTCCTCTATAAGAGTAAGTTAGTACTCTTAAGTATAAGAGAAGTACTTAGCTTCTTTATTTATACTCTATATCTATTATACCTTTATTTGCTACTAATAGTAATATATTATAGTAAACGTAATTTCTCGTCTAATTCTCTATTACTAAAGCACTTATTACTATAAAACAACTAGTGCCTTAGTAAATGTATATAATTTGTTATTTACTACTATAGAACTCTCTCGGAGACTCCTAGTAAGTACTCTATTTCGACACTTTATAACGTTAAGTACCTTAACGACACTACTACCTTCTAGAAGATAGCGACGTATATAGATCTACTTCTTATGTTTATTACGCTATGTAATAAATAGACTATATCTATATAGGTATATCTCTTACTACTAAATACTTCGCTTCTTCTACTATACTACTTCTATATAAGTCGCTACCTTCTAATACACTTATAAGCTATTATACCTCCTAAGCGTGTTTAGGCTAGTCTACTATATATCTCTCTTTACTTTCTCTATAGTACTTATACTAGAGATCTTGTTAGTAAGTATCTAGAGTTCTACTAGTATCCTATTAGAAGTATAGCTAATACTACTAGAAAACCTCTATAACTGCGAGACTAGTATTACTAGATCTTACACTTGCTATAAGAAGGCTAAGAGCGCTTATTACGCTATTATAGATAACGTTCTTTTAGACTTTATTAATAAGGCCTATACTACTATATAGAAGTATACTAATATATATCTTAATCTAACTAACTCTATATATGTCTAGAAGTAGTATAAGTACACTAACGAGCTTATAGCTACTATGTCTCGTATTATAGAGCATAAGTAGGCTATTAGTATTAAGGAGACTTACGCTAGCGCTAATATTACTTCTCTTACTAGTAAGGAACTAGAGTATACTAAAGTTACTAAACTTCGTAGCTTCTACGTTACTACCGAGAACCTCGTAGGTATCCTCTATACTATAAGTAGTTCTCCTTCTAGTCTTAATATCGCTAACTTATTCGTAGTACTTTACTAGAGGAGCTATTTCTAGAGCTCTAACTCTCTTCTATATTAACGTCTATAGTAGAAAGTGTCCTACTAAAGAGTCTACTAGGTCTCTAGAGCCTAAGAAGACTACTAAGACTATCGCTACCTCTAGTAAGACTACTTCTAAGAAGCCTAAGACACTTAAGTCTACTACTTCTACTAAAAAGGCTATAACTCTATCTAGTAAGGTCGCTAAGTCTACTACGTAGGCTACTTCTAGTTACTACTTATCTTGCCTTACCTATAATACTACTATAACCGACACTAATAGTAAGGATAAGCTTAACCTTAGTAACCTTCTTAGGTACACTCTCGCTAAGAAGAGTAACTCCTCTACTAAGGTAGGTCTAGCCTTCTACTATATAGCTCCCGAGATTCTCGCTAATAACTTTTATACCTTAGAGGTCTATACTATGTCTAGGCTTAATACTAGCTAGGCCCGCGACTACTATAACGCTATTATAGGTAGACTTAATGCCTCTCCTATTAGTAGCTCTATCTATAACAAGGCTAGGCTTTATTATTAGGCTATTAGAGAGTACCTCGCTACTATTCTTACTCCTAGGGACCTTAGTATCTTCTTCGCTACTACCTACTCTAACCTAGACTTTACTAGCTAGAGGAATAAGGACTTAGAGCTAGCTAAGCTTAACGCCTAGAATAGAACTAGTACTAAGGATCTAGTCTTAGCTAATTACTAGAATAGGTATACTATAGCTCTTACTATAGTATTATCTCGTAGTCGTAGCTAAGTAAATATAGTCGAGGCTAGTAGATAAGGTTAATAGTATCTAAGTAAATAGATTCTTAAGAATGTAATAACTATACTCTTACTACTTATCTCTATACTCTCTTTGTAACTCTACTATTAGCCTTCTAGCTAACGTCTATCTAATACTTAGTTACTGCTTTAGAGGTATTCTCTAATACCTCTTCTAGTTCCTAGGTTATCTCTACTAGAGTATAGCCCTTCTAGAGCACCTTTAGGAATATATCTTCTTTCTACTAACTATAGTCTAAGATCCTCTCTACCTTATATTCTATACTATTATCTACCTTAACTAGCCTAGGATCTACCTTAGTACTCCCTCGGAGGCTATATAGCTTAAGTAAGAAGATATAGAATATATTATAGATATAGGACTTATCTAGTAACTATAATTAGTAAGCCTAGGCTTTTATAGTATCTATAATCTCGAATAGTCTAAAGTACTTTAGTACTAGCTTATGCTTTACTATCTTTAGCCTTAGATTTTTAGTAGATAGGAGAATCTTATCTCCTACCTTAAAGGATATTAGCCTATACTACTTATCGTAAGTGCTCTTCTACTACTTCTAAGCTTGCTTCTAGCGCTTCTATAAGCCTTGCCTTATAGAAACTAGAGTAGCTATATAATCTTATATAGCTAGTACTTTCCTCTAAGGGGAATACTCTTAGTCTCTATCTAGATTCCTCTTAGTATCCTTACTAGTATATATCTTAAATAGCGATATTTAGAACGTCTTGTTCTAAGAGATATTAGCTACGTAAGTAGCTATTTTTAGCTAGTATAACTAATCTAATTAGTCTTAAGCTCTGTAGTAATAGAGGTACTAGATAAGAGATTAGTTCTATTGTTCTATCTGTCTATCTATTTAAGAGTAGAAGGTAGTTAATAAACGCCTTATAAACCTTAGTTCGTAGGCGATCGTTTACTAATAGGCTATAGTAAAGACTATACTATAGTCTAATACTACGCCTTCTAGAACGCTATACTCTAGTACGATATAGTCGAAAAACAGCTTAGCTAACTACTAGACTATTATTGTCTTCTAGCACGAGATATACTTTACTATTTTAGTAAGGTAATCTACTACTATAAGTACTACATCGTAGACTACTCTATTAAGCTTACTTAGTAGTATATCTATAATGAAGTCTATAGTAAGCTCTTTCTATAGCACTTTAGGCATTAGTAGGTTTATAAGCTCGCTATAAGGCGTATAGGTTCGAGTCTTTATAGTCTAGTAAATATAGTAAGTCTTTACGTAGTTATTAATATTATAATATATACTAGACTAGAAGTACTTTCTAGCTAGGAGCTTATAGGTCTTATTATAGGCGAAGTACTCTCTATTAAACTCGTTATAGTACTAGCGTAATAGCTCTATATAGAGTACTACGTCTTCTAGTATATATATAGTATTATTCTTATATAGAAGGTTCCTCTTCCGATGCTATACTAGAGGCCCTCTATTAGGTCTCTACTTAGAGAGATTCGTAAGCCTCTATACTAGTAAATTCTACTACTATAGACTATAGATTACTTCGAGAAGCTAGTCTATAGAACTTTCTCTCTATAGATTTTCCTCTACTATTACTACTACTATAGCGACTTAAGGTATTAATCTTAGTATTATACTAACTTAGATTAAATCTACCTCTCTTTGCTTTAACTATTTACTTTATAGCTAGTTAAGCTAGTTAGCTTCTAGAGAACTATCTCTAACGTCCTTAGTATATTTCTTATTATTAGACTAGTTATTAGAAACTCCCTTAGAAGTCTACTAGTTCTCGTTCGCGTTTAAATAATTACTTTATACTATATAGATACTCGTATCTATACCTTCTTCGAAGATAGCGCTTCTTAGGCGTTCTAATAAGGATATATAAATCTACTATACTATACCTCTAATAGCTAGTTAGCTAGCCTCTAGCTTCGACTATAAGGTTAGTAAGCTATTTATAAGGCTTATATTATCTACTATTAGGTCTAGGCGACGTAAGGAAGCATCTACTAGGTTCTTTAAGCTTATATAGTACTTAATTACAAAATTAAAGACCTATAGGTATACGGCCTAGTAGGTCTAATAGCTATTTAGCTACTTAGTTATTATAAAGTACCTTAGGTTATTATAATTAGAGATTACCTAGATAGGGTCTAGGGCACTCTCGTAGTAGTATCTCTACTATTTAAATGCCTCTATAATAGAGAGAAGCTTCTAATTATAAGTCTTATAGTTCTACTCTATAGGTAGTATCTTCCGAGACTAGAAAGTAATAGAGTGCTACTTGCTAGTTTCCCTAACTAGAAATAGCTAAGAGATAATTGCTCTAAGAGTAAGCTTAGACATATTAGTCTCTATTCTAATTAGCTTAGACAGGTTATAGTACCTTAGTACTAGCGCTTTTATAGAGGCCTTCCTAATTGCCTTAAACGCCTCTTGTTCTAGATTAGCCTACTTCTAGAGTGCTAATTACTTTCCTTTCTATAATCCTTTAAATAGAGCTATTAAGAGTTCTATAATCTTCGAATAGTTCTTAATAAACTAATAGTAGAAGTTAGCGAACTCTAGAAACTATTAAATATCGTAGTAGCTATTTAGTATAGGCTAATCTATAATAGCGAAGACTCTCTAGAGGTCTATTATAACTCCTTTAGTAGTTACTATAAAGTCTAGGAATTTGACCTTCTTCTAGAAGAAGTTATACTTCTTTAGGTTTATATATAGCATAAACTGCCTTAACCTCTCTAGTACTAGCCGAAGGTACTACTTATACTCCTCTATAGAGTTACTATAGATAAGAATATTATCTAGATAGACTATATAAAAGACATTAACTAGCCCTATAAGAGCTTAATTAATATAGGCCTAGAAGATAGTAAAGGTATTAGTTAGCCTAAAGGGTATTACTATATACTTAAAGTAGCTATAATAAGTATAAAAAGTAGTCTTCTACTTGTCGCTAGCCTTAATCCTAATATAGTAATATATATCCTTAAGATTAAGCTTAGAGTAAATAGCTACTCTATCTAGCCTATTAAGAGTCTTACTAATTAAGAGTAAAGAGTGCTAATTCTTAATAGTAATAGCGTTTAGGCTATAGTAGTTAATATAGAGTTATAAACTACTATCTTTCTTAGGGACGAATAGAATTAGTATACTAGCTAGACTCTCTAACCTATAGATCTAGCTCTTAGCTAGTGTATTATTAAGGTACTTATAGAGAACTATAAGTTTCTTCTCTAAGAGGTTATAGAGAGAGTAAAAGGGAGACTCTTTACCTTCTATTAGATCGATAAGGTATAATATATCTCCTGTAGCGTATATCTATATAAGATCGATAATAAAGACGTCGTAGTAGTCTTCTATATAGGATAGTAGCTTCGCTACTCTATTAGGTAAGACCTCTATAGAGGTACTAGCTACCTTCTAAACTATAGCACCTAGTATCGTATCTAACATTACTAGAGCAAATCCTTAGTTTCCTATAAGTAAGAGGTTATAGAACTCCTTAGCTTATACTACTCTAATACTAGTAACGTCGTAGCTATATCTCTACTAGTTAGTGTAACTATCTATTATAATACTCTAGTTATATCTCTACGGCCGGCCGAGAATAATAAAAAGGCTTATTTCTAACGTATAGAACATATCTTTCGACTTATACATTACTCTAGTATCGTCTATAAGGCGGAGATTAACCTTGTAGGCGCTATAATAGTAAGCCTCTTTACTCTAGAAGCCCCTAACCTAAGAGTACTCTATATCTGCCTTCTATAAATTGTGCTAAAGAGCAAATACTAGATTAATAACATTAATATCTACTATGTTATCTAGTAGTACCTTAACCTTAACCTTACTGTCGGAGCTAAGTACTAGGCTCTAATAGGCCTATACTAGAAGTACTATAGGAGCTCTATAGCTTCGAGATAAACTCCTCTAGTGTTTAGCTATATATTAAGTAGGTATAGGTATACTACCTTCTACTTTAACATTCCGGACTCGATTATCTCCTTTACTACTGCTTTAGCTAGTATTACTCTCCTTAAAGTAGACTAATAAGTAGTAACTCTTCTCGTAATAATTATAGTACTTAACCTTAGAAAAGTCCTAAGTGTCTCTACTATCTTTCCGATTAGCTCTCTAGCTACTATCGCTCTTATAGCTCTTACCTTTACTCTTGCTCTTACTCTTCTACCTATCCCCTACCTCACTTCGAGTATGCTTACTATAGTCGCTACTAAAGGCTTCTAGGAAAGCTCTATATTACTTCTATAGCTTATAGTTATTACTCTTAGCGAGGTTCTCGAGAGTAGAGGCTTATATAATAAGCTTCGTATATATAGAAGACACATTAGAGAACTAGAGGATCTACTTATATAGATTAAGTAATAATTTAGCTAGATAGTGCTATACTAGATACTTACTATTATACTTTAGCTTAATTATCTCTTCTAGAGATACTAGTTAATCCGAGAACTTCTAGATGCTCTTACTCTTCTTCTAGAGGCAGTTTTAGTAGAAAAGAATTACATTTATTTCTTAATTAATAAAGTCTTTAACTTAGTTATTAACGAAGCTTAAGAAGTTCCCTTTATAGGAGAGATTATACTAGTTTAATATATTAAGCATATAGAGGTATTCCTATAACTCTCTAAGAGATAGAAATAGATATATTATAGCGTAAGTAATATAGTACTAATCTAGATAAGGGGTATTAGTAAACTATAAAGGGTCGTAGTTAAAGACTATCTAGAGGCTCCTTCTAAAGGACTAGGCCTTATAGATAGATTTAGCCTTATACTACTCTAGTTCCTTAGCCTTTGTAGAGAGCCCCCTAGTAGGTAGCGTTACTAGCTAGCCTATAGTAGACGGACCTATCGAAACTAGTACTAGAGGAGCTATAGGTATTCTCTCGGTAGTTCTATAGGGACTAGCCGGAGTTATACTAGTATTCTAGAGGCGATTATAGTCTTAGACCGAATTCTCTAGGTTAGCTAGCTAAGCTATAATAGTCTTAAGCAATATAGTAGTATAGCTACTATTACTACTAGTTAGAGTATGCCTTCCTTAGCTATCTCCGTTATCTCCTAGCTTTTCTAATATCCTCGACTATAAATACGAAGCGTTCTCGATAATACTACTATTTATCTAGATAGCTTCTAAGTCGATTTACTCTTATATAATCTAATCGTCTATATTAATAATTCTATAGACTATAACTAAAGAGAGCTATTAGAACTATAAGAGTAGGTATATAGCAACATATAGAACTACTAGTATCTACTAATTAGATAGGTAGATAAACTAATAGCTACCTTTGTTTAATAAGGCTAGAAGTCTCGTAGAAGATAGCTAGAGAGAGTCCGTTACGTAATAGGCTTAGCTAGAGCTATAATACTAAGTCTCCTCTATAGTAATAGCTATCCTAGCTTACTAGTAATTAAAGATACTAATAGTAACTTAGAGCAAGAGTTACTTATTAACTTCGTAGTGTACTATACTATAGTAAGGGTAGTTAAAATGTTATAAACTGTCCTAATATAGCCTACGCTAGTAGTCTAAGCTAAGCTAAGAACGAGGTATTCTACTTCTATAGTAGTATAGTACTAAGGTAAGAGTTAGAGAAGATATATCTTATAGATAATAAAGTATAATTAGATAGTATTATAAAGGCTAGCTTTAGTAATACTAGTGTTTACTATCTAGACGAGGTTAACTATAGTACTTATAGAAGGTAAGGACTATTTCTATATACTAGGAAATCCCCTAGAGGATCTAGAGTAATCTATAGTACTCTATAGTAGAGCATCTTTAAGTATAATAGAGTAGTTAAGTCTTTAGCCTATACTCTTAGGTTACGTAACTTCTTTCTCTACACTAGGCTCTACTAGAGTACTATAAGCGAATAAAGTTACTTTCTTTACTAATAGGTTTGTAACAAATAGCTCCTATAGTACGTTACTAGAAGTAAGCCTACTTAGGTATATCTATAGGATAATTCCCTATCTTCTCGATAATGTTAAAGCTAACGCTACTAAGAAGAAGATAGCTCTATAACTACTAGAAGCACTAGCTGCTAAGGCAAGAGTAAACGCCTTATAGGAGGTAAGAAAAGAGCTAGAATAGTACTAGCTCGACGCTATTACCTAGTAAGAGTGTTAATATAATAAGAAACACTAGCTAATAAGGTTTAAGAGAGACTAGAAGGTAATATTAAGCATAAAGAATTTCTAATTCCTTAGGCTAAAGAAGAAGCTTATATTAAAGTTTATAAGTCTATTTACTATTATAGAGATAGTAGGCTACTAAGTATATAGGCTTAACCTCCTAGTATATATAAAGTCTATCTATTTAACCTTTTATATATTTCTCCTTAAGATATACTAACGAGAAGATAATATTATTCTACCTTTAGTTAAGATCGAGAGTAAAGAAGAGTATAAGGTTAAGGAAGTAGTTAATAAAGACCTTCTTAGAGGTAAGGTTTACTATAAGGTCCTCTAAAAAGGCTATCTAAAGGAAGAAGCTACCTAGGAGCTAATAGAGTACCTAAGGAACACTATTAAGAAAATCGAGATCTTCGAAAAGAAGAGTCTATCTCTAAATATAATAGAGTAGCAATAATACTCTAAGCACGGAGTATAGAAAGCCTAGAAAAACTAATCTTATACTATAAGAAGTCTAGAGTAATTAGAGTTTAGTAAGTACTAAATTTAACAAAAGTAATTTTATATTATAAAGGAATCTATAGAGCTATTAGCTTACTAACGCTCTTAAAAAGACTTATAGTTATATTATAACAAGTCTATACTATCTAACGCTCTCTTAATTCTACTAGTTAAAAAACTACTTCTTAGATACTTAGGATTATCTAGCTCTACTTACTTTCTAATAAGAGAGTAATATAAAACTATAATCCGAGACTTATTATTCTCCTAGTGTTAAATTATAGTATTAAAGGCCTACTAGAGTAATATAAGGGCCTAGACTTCTTCCTAGAGAGTAATAGAGTACTAAGGTTAGTTAGTAGCTACTCTAATAGAGGAAGACAAGCATATACGAAGTTATACTCTATACGAAAGTAATAATAATCTTAGTAATAAAGAGGAGTATTTACGTCGTTATTATAGATATAGCATAACTAAGCTCTTTTGTAGTTAATATATATAGTAGTCTATTAACGGATATAGGCTTTATACTAATAGTAGTATATTAGTGTTCTAAGGTCGAAAGAGGTCTAGAATCTAGACTACTTAGGCTTAGAGCTCTTACTATCTCTATTAGAATTACGAGGAGGTTCTATAGCAAATTCGAGATAGTATATTACTCTTATAATAGTATTATTAGTCTCTAGATCTTCGAAAGATATATAGTAGCTAGAGTTATAGATCTAATTAGTAGATATATAGTAGGTTATAATACTATCTAATATTATAGTAATAGAGAAGTAAAGAAGAGTATAAAAGAGTTCTATAGAGAAGAAGAAGAAAGAGTAATAAGATGTTATATATATATAGGAGTACCTATTATTAAGACTCGATAATTACGATAGCCTCGATAGCTATAACAATTACTATTATTAAAAAAAGAGCATAATATACCTTCCTAATAATAATAATAGAAAATTACTAGCGATAGTACTAAACTATTACTACTCCTACAGAATATAGTAATATTACTAGAACGTTACTACTCTAGTAGAAGTATCGCTAGAGACTACAAAAAGTAGAACTTAGGTAAGGTATAGAGTAAGAAAGTAAAGAACTTTATAAACTCCGAAAAGTAAGTCTATATACACTAGCTTAAAACTATTATAGTACTAGAGGAGATATTCTTATACCTAGAAACCTAGAAAACCTTATACTAACTACTACTCCTTAACTCTATTACTCTTACTATCTCTTTAGATTACTAGTTTCCTAACGTCGTAGCGTAGGTGTTACGCCTAGGGGCTAATACTATAGATATAGTAGCTAAGAGCTTACTTAAGAGCTTATTAGTCTTCTTCTAGTTAGAGAGTAAGATAGCGAAGTTCTTATAGGATACTAGTAGATCGTTATTAGAGTCTAACTCTCTTCTCTTCTTCTTCTTCTCGGTAGAGTAGTACTTAGACTTAAGAGTTATAATATATCTCGCTATTATAGTATAGGCGTTATAAATAGCATTCTTGTTAGTAAGTATAGTAGGTAAGTTCTTAGCTTTGTTATTATAATAGTAAGTATAGATAGCCTTATAAGCCTACTTAGTAGTATTAAGCTTGTTACTATAGCACTTAGGAAACTAGAAGTATTAGTAGAGTCTCGATAGTAAAGTAAGAGTAATTCTATAAAGGAATAGCTATTATAGTAGACGCGATAATACTAGTAGGAGAAGTACTAGAGCTACTCCTTAAAGTACCTAAGGTTATTCTAGAAGTGATTAAGGTCTAACGTTATATAGTTAAGAGCAAGCTTAAGGTAGTTAATATAGAGGCCTTCGGGAACGTTAGGAGCACTATTATAAGAGAGCTCTAATAGCAGATTATTAGTATAAGTAATCTATCTATAGTTATAGATAGAGGTAGATCTAGTAGAGGTAGAACCTCCTAGAGTAGACATATTAAAAAAAGATTTCTAATAGCGGAGAGTAATTAATAAGACGTTAGAGAAATACTAAGAGAGGTTAGTATAAGGTATAGAAGATAGACTAAGAAGGTCTACTTTATAAAGGAGTTTAAGAAGAAAGAAAGAAAGAGAAATAAGAGTAGAGAGCCTTTATATATATACTAGCGCGCCTATTATCCTATTATCTTATTATTATAAATAATAGAAAGCTTCTACTCTAATTACTATAAAGAGAATATAAGAGAAATAAGATAGCCTACCTATTAAGTAGAATATTATATAGTAAGGTAGCTAGGAGATATTACTAAGATATTATAGTAAGGGATAAAAGTATATAAAGTTATATATAAAGTTAAAACTAGCTTTACTTTATATTCTTTATATAATACTAAGAACCTTATATATAGCGAGATAGTAGTCTAAGAGTAGTCTACTCTTTCTCTACTACTAGAGAGTTTTAATAAGGGATAGCTCTAAGAATAGAACTATAGAGAAGAAGGTAATTATAATATAGACTAAGGCCTAACGCCTAGGTAGAGATATATTATTCTAATATCTCTCTATCTATACTATATAAAAGATAGTTTCCTAACCTCTCTTCTTAGAGATTAGAAATTAGTCGTTATACTATTATATAGTATATAGTATTCCTTTACTAGTCCTCTATCTCTAAGCTATTATATCTACTCTATCTATATACTCTATTATAGTAGTAGAGGTAGTAGCAAGAAGAAGCTAAGTAAAAGGAAGCCTAGTATCTCTAATATAGATCATGTAGAGGCTATAAGGTTAATTAAAAGGCTTAACTAGCTTAGTATATAATATAGCCTCTATAGAGATTCTCTATCTAATAGCTATAGCTATATCTCCTTAGGCTCTAACTTAGGCCTTAGCTAACACTATTTAGAATAGTCTTCGCTGCTTAAGAGAGCTTAAGTATTATAATTATAGTAATCTTTAATTAGTCTAGAGGTCTACTACTATATAGGCCTTTAGCTAGGCTAGTCTTAACCTTATTATAACTTAGCCTATTCTTGTTAGAGATAACTCTCTAAGAGTTAACTTAGCTACTAATAGGAACTACTTAGTAGCTTTAATAGTAACTAGTACTATAGGTAGGTAGGTCTATTCTAGAGTTAATCGCTATATCTAATATTAAGGTTCTAAGCTAGTAGATAATAATAGTAAGAGTAAGACTAGTAAGTTTAGCTAGTGTATTACTATACCTAGGCTTCTAAATAACACCTATACTAACTATACCTATAGTAATTAGTATAAGAACTATTCTCTAGCTAATTATTAGCTAACTCTAAGGCCTCCTAAGAGTAGTAGTAGTCTAGTATATAATCTAATAATACTAGGAAATCTTCTAAAGTCTACTTCTAGAAATCTCCTAAGGTCTATCTCTTTTAGTAGTACTCTACTAATAAGGCTTACTTCTAGGTCTTAGTAGCCTCTAGCTTCTAGTGTTATTAATAACTCTACTAACTATCTAAATACTAGTTATTTTATTATAGTCTCTACTATCTTTACTAATCTAGCTAATCTAACTTAGACTAAGATTTAGACCTTAGCTATAGTGTTTACTACTTATATAGCAAGGATTACTAGGACTATAGCCTATAGTCTAGCTTCTAATCTTCTAACTATCTATACTTTTATATTAGCTTAAGCTCTAGTAACTATAAGGCACTATAGGACTAACTCTAATATCTCTATAAGTAGAAGATCTTATATAAGCTCTAAAGCCTTTAAGAGAATAAGGACTTCTCTAAGGTAAGAGGCTCTTATATAACTTTAGGCAGTCTTTAAGAATTAAAAGTAGCCTTAGTAGTATAGGATAGTAGATAGTAAAGATGTTAATAGTAATAAATAGAATAGTAGATTAAAGCTTAGGCTTAAGTAGCTAGTAATATAGTAGAGATAGCTATTTCCTTTCTCTCTTTTTAATAATAAAGTAGTAAGAGGTATAACAAGCTTTTAACAAATAAAATAGCTTAATAAGTGTAGTAGTATAGTAATTATACTTTAAATAACAATTATAAAGGAGACTTAAATAAGTATATAGTATAGATATACACTAAGTAATTAGCTTTATAATTAATAAAGAATCTTATTTAGAGACTTAGACTTAGTAAGTGTATTAGCTAATTACTAAGTTATATTAATATACTCTAGCTTAATAGTTCTAAGCTTATACTACTCTCTATAGTAGTAATTCCTTAGATTAATATATTTTAATCTCCTTAAGTTAGTATAATCTCTTATAAGTTTAATAGCTAACTTATTATCTATAAAGATTATAGTTAGACTAAGGTAAATATTTACTATAGGCCTAAGTTTAATAATAAAGTTCCTTAGCTAATTAACCTCTCTATAAGTCTCTATAAGAGTAAGATACTTAGCCTTAGTACTTAATAACACTATAATCTTCTATAGCCTTAACTTCTAGATAATAGGTACTCTAAGTATATAGATAATAGTACTAGAGGTAGATCTAGCTAATAAGCTATTACTAGTAAAGTCTAAGTTAGAGTAAGCCTTAATAGTGTTAACTAAAGGTATATTAGTCTTCCTAAAGGTAAGTCCCTTCTTAATAGTTCTATTAATATATCTCTAGATTTATTTAGCTATAATAATATAAGCTACTATTAGATTCTAAAGGAATCTAGCTAAGTAATTAGTAGTATAGCTAATATTAGGTCTTATGTTATTAGCTAGGTATTATAGCTTACTAATAATTCTATTAAATATCTTATAGTTCTAAGTATTAACTTAGGTATAATTTAGCTTATAGAGCTAATTAATAGAATACTTTAAGGTTCTTACCTAAAGAAGATTATAGTCTTTAAGCTTCTCCTTTATATAGTAGAATTACTTAATCTTAATTATCTCCTTAGTTCTATAGAGTTAAACACTAAGGAAGAGGTTTAAGTTTACTACCTTTATTAGAAACTTAATATAAAGGTCTTAAACTAACTTCTCTATATATTTCTACTTAGTTATAATAATTCTAAAGTTATTAACATAAACAAGAACTATATAGTACTTACTAATAAAGAGATAGATATTACTATATAATCTAGTAAAACTAAGTAACTTTAGTATCTTATAGATAGAGTTATACTAGAGGGCTATAGCTTATTTAAGACTATAAAGTTCCTTTAGAAGTATAATAAGCTTATTCTTTATATTAGAGATTAGTATACTCTAGAGGTAAGTAATATAATTCTTAAGGTTAATGTCTAGTCTTAGGAATATAGTAATAGCATTAGCTATTATAATAAACTAGTTATAGTAGAGTATATAAGCTAGTATAACTCTTCTAGTCTTAGCTCTTAGTATTAGAGTAAAAGTCCTTATAAAGTTAATATCTACTCTTTAGGTAAAGCCCCTTATAGTCTATTAAGTCTTATACTTATTAACCTCTCTATTTAGTAGTCTCTTAGTCTTAAATATCTATTTCCTAGTTATTACTATTATACCTCTTAGTGCTTATAACCTTATAATAATTAGGAAGGTTCTAGTGTTCTAAAGAGACTACTATTTAGAGTCTATTATAGCTTACTAATACTTCCCTTTAGGGGAGATAAGAGCTTCCTCTATAGTACGTAGATTAGGCTTAAAGATAAGCTTCTTTAGCTTATTAAAGGTAGGCTTATAGGTAGTTATAGTAGATATAATAACTTTACTAGTGTTAAGTCTTTTATAGTTAACTTAGTAGTATATTCTTAAAGATCTCCTAATAGTTCCCCTTAGTAGTAAATTAGATCTCTTTCTTTTGCTAGTTATTAGTTAAGTATTAAAGAGTATAATAAGGTAGTTAATATCCTTATCTATAGTAGTGTTGCGGTGTAGGTTGCTTCCTAGTATCGAGTGGGAATGTTCTACTCTTGTTACTACTATCACGTTAAAGGCACTAGTCTATTGCACTAGTGAAGCCGTAATGCCATGTCCATTCCCTATAAAGCTATCTCTAAGTGCTAATGCTACTTTATGATAATAGCTGCAGGTCACCTAACCTGCTTCTTAGCCTACAACAACCGTCCCCTTCCTACTAGTGTCTGTCCTAGACACGAACAACAACTACACTATGTATCCTCCGTGTTAGATGCTTACCTATCTAGATAGCCTTTCCTTAGAGACCTCGAACAAGACTACCCTTGACTACGTAGAAGACTACGAACCCCTTCTTAACGAGCTACACGACTATTACTACTACACTAACGGAGACGACGTCTAGTCTCAACGACAGGCATAGTAGCGTAGTTAGTAGCCCTGTCCTTAGCCTCCTAGCGTTAACGCTGCTATGTAACTAGCTCCTCCCTAGTTAAACCCTTATCCTTATTATCCGATAGCTTAATGTCCTCGTCGTCGTTATCTTCCTCCTTAGTAGCAGCTCCACTAGAAGAAGACTCCTGTTCCTACTCTCCACCTATAACTACGTTAGACGAACTCGCTACTACAGGATCCGGATCATCTCGAGGAGCAGGCGTAAGTTCCTCCTCTTTACAACGGAAGAACGAACGAGTACTAATAAAGTAGTCCTTCTCGTACTTCTTGACTTACTTCTACGCCTTATGCATAGCATAGTCAATCTCGCAACGTATATCGTTTATACAGTCTGTAGCATTATCTAGATTAGCACTAAGCAAGACACCGACTTCTTCGACAATAGTAGGGTCGTTCTAACGAGCACGTCTAACTAGAGCATTACCTATAGGACTGTTAATGCGAAGGTGTACTACAGTAGGGAAGGCAGTGTAGATAGTCCCGTACATGTTAGGCTTACTAGAAGGCGTTAACGGACTAGGCTTCTTCTATATGTAGGCGTCGGCGAGCTATCGGTAGGTACCGCTCTTAGATATCTCTAGAGTCTCGTAGTTAGCGTCGATACTACAGAACTAAGAAAGCATTATACGACGCACACTAGTAGCAGGACTAGTAGAACTGTAAGGGGCATAAGGCATAGTAAGACGAACGTCACTAGCCTCGCAGGGAAAACGCTCCTATCTAGCTCTATACTTCTTAGCATTCGCCTCTGTATAGTGGGCATTAGTGATATTAATAACCGGAGCATTATTAAGAATCTTACGCTTCTTGAGGTCTTCGACCCATTCGGTAATATAATAGTGCATTCCACGAATAATAAGAGTACAGTTAGTCTCCGGCTCGTTATTGAGACTTATAGAACCTTAGACAGCGTTAATACTATACCCGGCAGCGAGACGACCAGGGTTAATGTTAATGTAGCGGAACTAAGTACGATCTCTAGCACGAGTATACTTAGCATAGTAGGGGTATAAGATTAACTAGGTAAGACTGTCGGGATAACTAGCTACGTAGGCGCGGTAGTACTAAGGGTCTATGCGTATAGCCTGTTAGCTAAGAGAATGAAACATGTTATGTAACTAGCTAAGTTAAGCCTTGTTAGCACGATGCCCGAAGTGATGCTAATACATCTCTATCTCCTCTAGAAAGATATCTACGAGACTAACTCTATCCTTGCCCTCCTCCTCGAACTACTATTTAAAGAGATCGAGCTTTATATTCCTGTCGGCAGTCCACTCATCGAAAAGTCTAGCCTTAAAGCTGTCTAGAATTACCTTCCTACGCTCGTTATTGATGTAGCGCTCTATAGGCTTAGGCTCATACTTAAAGACACTCCGCTTGGTAGAGGCACGGGCATAACGATACTAGGCCTAGAGCCACGTAGTAGTTTCCCTATAAACTCCTAAAAGGCCAAGAGTGCTCTTCTAGAACGCAGTATACTAGTAACGAATACGCTAGGCAAGGACCTCTTACGAGAAGTTAGTAAGCAGGTAAAGGCGCTATGCTAGTAAACGGGTATAAATATAGCAGACCTTAGCTCTTATAGCCGAGTCCTTCTACATCCAGATCTGAACTAAAGTAGCTAGCTTAGTATTAGAGGCCGCCTAGCGATTCTTAAACTCCTTCTTAACATCTAGAGAGACTCTAGTATAGGTGCAGACCTTCTCTTCTTCTAGGTTAACAGCACGACCCTTACCTTTGTCTCTCGCGAGCGCCGAGACTAATTAGTCCGGAATGACTATAGCTGACCCTTTACAGTACTCGTTATCCTTATCCTTATCGTAGCGACGCCTCTTGCGAGGTAAGCTCCCACGAGACTCTTCCTTAGCTTCCACTGTCGAAATAGCTGTCTCCTCACGATTAGCCTACTCGAGCGCCTAGAGGCGATTACGCTCGGAGCAGCGGAGAAGGTTAGCGAGCTATAGCTCTATGTAGCAAGATCCTAGATCTAAGCCAGGCTTAGACGTAGGATTGCTAGGGTTTACTCGAGAGTTACTACCTACGGCAGCTAACGTAGTAGCGGCTAACCTGTTAGCATCACTAATAGTTAGCCTACAGTTCTAAGTAGTGACGTCGTCCTTGGTAGCTTCTATAGAGGCTTCGGGCACCACTAACGATCCGGCCTCTGTAATACAACTAACTTCGGTCGGTGCGATAGACTCTACAAGGAAACTAAGAGTATCTTAAGTGTAGTACTTGACCTAGCGACTAGGGCGATCTATAATTAGCTTAGAAGCTGTTAGATCTTTTGACTTTAGAGAGCTAGATACTTAAATTTTGTTATAGACTTGCTCGATGTCGGCGCTCTAGATCTTGTAGCTAGTAATACCTTTCGGAGTGGCAATGCGAGTAATAGCGGCGCGGTAGAACATGTTAATAGTGTAGCGGAAAGTCTTACCTTTAGTATAGTAGTTAAACCTCTACCTAGCTATATTAGCGAGGCTATAGTACTAGTCGGCGTATAGAGGGAAGTTGGCGAGGTCGGAGATGGCTTTTAAGATAGCTATTTCATATTCTAGTACTTTATTCCTCCTATCCCTAACTCTCTTATAGGTAGCAAAGGCTTCTAGAAACGTACTCTCCTAACTAGCCTTATCTAAGGTAACTATGTTCTCCTTACGGATCGTACTAATAATGTCGAATAGAGCGTTATTAAAAAGGGCCTATACTTAGATATACACGCCTAGGGCGCAGTCGACGAAATCTATACGGAGATTAGAGTCGTAGCGGCGTACGTAGTCGAGGACTTCGTTAACGTTATAAAAGAAGCAGCTACTATATCGGAAGAGTATGTCTTAACTATTCTAGCTATTCGACATAGTAGCGACGGCGGCCGAGCTAGGACTAGCTACAGGCTGCCTACTGTCGTCCGCCATCGTCGTAAAAGTGTTAGATAAACTTAGTCTACTAATATAAAAGTTGCATAGCGTGTTAGAATTTTGCGCTATAGCTATTAGCTGTCGTTGTCGATGTAGAACAGCTTAAACGAGCTCAAAGAAAGCGCTCCGGTATAGAGCAGAAGAGGAGTATATATCTATAAAAGTATAGAAGGTATAATATAAAGGTAGGAGGTATCGAAGGTAGTCGTCGATATAATATAAAATTTTTCTATAGCTATAGCAAGCGCACCCTTCGTAGTAACCACTTACAACTTACACTACATTTGTCTTATATTACATTTGCCTCGTCTACTGCACCTTCGCGCTTACCCTTAGAGGCAAGTTACACCTTATCTCTTTTACGCCTCTACTCTATTCCTTTGTTCTATGCGCTTCGCTACTTAAATCTCTCCGTAACTAGTAAACTCCTTTTTATTGTTCTTATTACTCGTTCTTTCCGAAAGTATATAAAGCAACTAAAATCGACTAAAAACAAAACATCTACACAAAGAAGTTAAACAAAGACAATCCTAAAGCAATTAAAACAAGGAAACCCTTTACTAACCTTAATAGACAGCCTTTGCTTTAATCTATCCTAACAGCCGGCGTGCACTTCTTGTTGAGTATATCCTTGCCATTTACCGTCTACAGCCGCGAAGGTCTCCTTAGGTTTCTTATTTACGTAGGGTAGGGAGCTAACAAGCGTACTTCTCCTTAGGCGTCTCCTTCTTCTCCCCCTTCTCCTCTATAACTAATCCATGGCCACTACTAATCTAGATTAGAGGTTCACACCAGGAGTCGGCCAGATGGCGGTACATAAGTAGCGTGTTATATACCTGCGCATAGCGAATCTAGATTTAAGCTGGGCTTAGATACGAGAGCTCCCGTTATCCTTCGCAACCTTATCTCTTCGTAGTACACCTCCCCTACCAACAAGTGTCTGTCCTAGACACTAAAACTCCAAACTCTAAACAAAAGAGATCCCGATTACTCGTGTTGCTCGTACTCATCCGGATCGAAGCCCTCTAGCTAATCGATCTCAATAACTAGTTAGCGTAACGACTGTCTAATAGTAGTAGCTTTAACTTGTCGTTCGTCTATAGATCGATAGAGCTTTAGCCATCGTCGGACATATATGCTAGGAAGCACGTATCTATATAGCTTAGCTAGTTCGTAACATCTAGAATTATAGATAGCGATAACTCTATATAGTCCGCGCTATCGATTATAGAGCTTGTCTTAACGAACCTTCTTAAGATACATGTTGTATACTAGCACTACATCTCCGACCTTAAGCTGTTCCCGCTAGATGTTACAGCTTATGTCCTACACGTCTTTGTACTCCTCTTGTAATTGCAGAATCCTTATACAAGTCTCTTCTAGGTTATTATCTCGCATCTAAAGCTATCGAGCGCGCGTAGCTATTAGGTCTTCATGAGTATAAATAGCTCTCTAGTCTTAGGTTCGCAAAGTGCAAATATCGAACTTAACCGGAAGAACTACATCTATCCTATACATTAAGGTAGCTAGCGTTTGCCCTGTAATTCAGTTCGTAGTTGTCCTTTCCGCCTAAAGGACAGCATGTAGAAACTCTAACTAGCTACTATCGTTGTCGTTAGTGAGCTTAGTAAGACTATTTACAATGTTCGGGTAGCCTCTTTCTACCTTATTAGATTGCGGATTATAGAAAGAGGTAACGACGTAGTCGATGTCGAATTATACGCAGGCAGTATATATAGCTTCTTTGAACTCGGATCCTCTATCGAAGACAATTAAACCTATAGCGCTATACCTAGTAATAATATCTTTAAACAGGAACTTTGCTATAGCCTTAGCGTTAGCTAAAGTTAGTCCTCGTGCCTCCGGCTAACTACTTACGGCTTCCTGTGCAATAATAAGGTACTTCCTAGCTTGTGATGCTAGTATATAAACGATATTAACGTACTACTTTATACAAAGGGCAGGAACGCCTAAAGTCTTAAGCTCTTTAGTTGTGCGTTCTTAGGCTCTACGTTAACACTCATTATACATCTCCACGTAGTGCCGAATGTCAACGTATATCGATAGCTACTAGTACCTATTAGAGACCTTTTTCTATATCGCCTCTTGCCCCTTATAACTACTATTGTCGTATAACGCACGCATAACCTGTTCTTGTTAAGCGCTATTATCTACGACACGCCTAAGGGGAGATCCTTTTCGTCCTCGTCGGAATAGGTGCTTATCCTGTACTAAGAAGTTTAAAGTATTACGCTTGAATCGAACAAACTCCTTAGTATTCAGTTCCGGTAGACGCCGAAGAGTAACTAGATAGGTAGCTAACGCTACTAACTCTTCTCCGTAGCTAGGCTCGAGCACGTTATCTACTTACAAGGCGCGTACCCTAACTGGGAAGAACTTATCGTCGATTACATCGTCGATGTCTACTTCGCGTGCCTTCTCCTAATTATCTAATAGGAACCTTAGCTACTGTAACAAACTATTAGCTACTATGTTTTTGCTCCCGGGAACATGTTAAACGTCGAACGCGAACAGACGAAGCTATGTAATCCACTACGCCGTTACTGATCTAGGAAGGTCGGTAGTAGACCGATTAAGTTGTACTACTAGTGTGTTAGCGTCTGTTTCCACTACGAAGCTTACGCTATACAGATAGAACTATACCTTTTATAAGGCCTTAAGCAACCTACGATATTCGCGCTTGCTAGAATCGTATTTGCGTTCAATATCTAACTATATACTAGATTCGAATCGAACGATATATCGTCTCTTAGGCTAGTTCTTGTCGACCTACATAAGAGCTACTCCCTATCCGGAAAGACTCGCATCTACCGCTAAAACAATCTCGCCCGCCCCATTCTCGTAGTTAATAGGCATTAACGCAGAAGGCGAAGTTAAAGCAGTCTTTAACTTATCTATAGCTTCTTAGGTATCTCTCTCCTAGAGAAAAGGAACATCTATACGAAGCAGACGATATAGAGGCTTTACTACGATAGTAAAGTCTTTTACCTATAGCCTGTAGTAGACGTAGACCCCTAAGAAGGAACGGACTTTAGTGCTATTAGCATACACTAGCTACTTGAGAATCTTAATAATCTTAGTGTTATCGGGATGTCGTCCTCGAGCATCGCAAAGGAAACTAACAATACTTAACCTAGCCTACAAAAACTATAACTTAGCGCCAGAGATCGTGCATCTAGCACGCTCGATGTCAGCTAAGGTCCGATCTAAAGCTTAGATATGTTCAAGCATAAATCTCTAGATACCTAGCTCTGTTTCTTCTCTACTATAATTAGTACATAGTCCTTTTACTCTGTTGTCATCCACAAACGACTAAGCGTTATAAGGAATACGATCCCGGAGAATAGTGTTATTTACACGATAAAAC
Source organism: Elsinoe arachidis (assembly GCA_013372555.1). Classification (NCBI taxonomy): domain Eukaryota; kingdom Fungi; phylum Ascomycota; class Dothideomycetes; order Myriangiales; family Elsinoaceae; genus Elsinoe; species Elsinoe arachidis. The sequence continues at coordinate 1,808,153 of JAAPAX010000007.1, read as the reverse complement.
TACACTACCGAATTAGTTACTCCTTAGGGAAGAGTCGTCTACCGCACGAGGCCGAGAGGCGTTATAAAGAAGATAACATCTCTACTTAGTCTAGCTAACATAACTTGGTCGTACCCGGAGAAATAGTTAATTAGTAACGCTACGTACATGCCCGTAAAAGACTCTAAGAAATCGTCTATAGAAGGCGGAAGGTTTGTATCCCGTATAGTGACGGAGTTAATCTTTATAGCTGTGTTTACTATACGATACTAGCTACTTTGTTTCTTAGCGACTAAGAACTACAGATTACGATAAGGTACATAACTCGGCTCTAGAAGTCTGTTATCTATCTGTTCCTTAACTATATCTACTACCTTGCCTCTTAGAGACTTAGGCATAGGAAAGCTAGGTTCCTACTATAGTATATACGGGATTATTCGTATCTCTTAAGGTAGAGCAACTTTAGGTCGGACACGACCTATCTCTAAGAAGTCCTATACTAGCGCTGCTTCTCGATTTAGCAGGACTTATATAAACAACTCTTTCTCCCGTAGCTATATCTCGATTCTAATAACGAGCTACGCTTCTCTTTCTTCTATAAGTCTTGACCTAGCAGGAATAGTAGAGAACTTAGATATAAGGTATTAGTAGAAAGGTGTATTAACAAAGAGAAGAAGAGCCTCTCGCTCTAAGTAGCGCTTGCGCTAGTGCAGATCACCGCTAGGTGTAGAGCTATCTGTGTCGTGTGTGTCTATAGGTCGAACCTTCTTATCTTTCCGTTTGTATAGCGTCTCTACTTGCACCTTAGGCACCTCTACATGTCTTCGAAGGCCGAGCTTAACCGCCGACAGCAGGGAGAACTAGTTATTCTTGCGTAAGGTGCGGAACTCGAGGTTATAGCCTGCTAGAGATAGGACAAACCAATAACGTAACCCGGCTAATCCCGCACTTCCCGATCTTAAGCTAGGCTCAAATTCGGCAAGGCTTGCTGCCTGACAAATCCTTCCGTCTCCTAGATCTAAGCTAGGCTTAAATCCGAGTAATCCTGTAGAGCTGCTTAACCTTAACTAATTATTCCTTCGTCTTTCGGCTAAGGCTGTGTTTTTAGGACTTACTTATAGGTCGTATCTTAGATTATATAATACTAACCTCTTGCATTTACCGACCTTAAACGCCTAAACAGAAACCCCATTAGAAACAGAAGATAAAGGAGACTCCTCCGGCTATGTGTATGTAACGCCTAAGCTAGGAATGACGCCGCTTACTTATTTAAAGCCTTCGACATCCGGGTTAGCTTGCGGAACGATCAATTCTTAGAACCTTTAGACTTAGCGCCTTAAAAGGTAACCTTACGAGTTCTATTATTAGACTAGACAGTGCTCTACTAAGAGCTATCATTCATATTCTAAGACAAGAGACAGGCTTTGCGTTTATATAGGCGGCTAAGAATAATGTACTCTAACTTGCGATCCGTTAGCAGGAAATAGATGTTAGTAGTAACTCCTCCGACGTTAATATAGACGTTTATATACGCCCTAGAGAAGTAACCTATTCCCGTAGCACCTAGCATTTCGATGCTAAGCTCTTGCACTAGCAACCTAAGTTCTATAGCTAGGTTCGTAGACATTAGGTTACATTCTGCTCTACTGTCTAAAAGAGCTCGCACCGAACATATGTCGTGCCTAAGGCCGATAATGAGCTTCGGACTAGCTACTATTACTAGCTCTTCCGAGAATCCTTGTCGAATAGCTTCTTGCTCGTTATCTAAAGCTACTAGTTCCTCTAGTTGCTAGAGAAGGCTTACCTTAGCACGGGAGGGGCGGAACAACTCTAGAACTTCATTACTAGGAAGGTCTAGATTGTCGAACCTCTAGTAGAGAATGCGAGAGAGAGGTTAGGACATGCCGAGAAGAGTACCTATATGTAAGATAATGTTCGAGTCTAATAGAGATCTTATAGTATCCTAAGGATTAGTGGTTTACTAAAGAACCTTATCGAACCTCTAAGTCTTTAGTATCTTCTTTTAAGCAGAAATAGGATTATTCGATTAAGCCTCTATCTTAATATCTTAATCTCTCTTAGGCTCTATAGTAGTAGAGTAGCTTCTCTCTACGCTTACACCTATAGACACGACCACCTCGGAAGGACCCGCTATAGGTTAGTAGTTTCTAGCACGAAGAGACCTTATAACTCCATAAGATAGACATTAAGCCCCGGGCTTCTAGACACTAGCAGTAGGCGCTTTTGTCTTGCTAGTACAAGTAGAAGGAGATGTCTATTAGGTAGCAGCTAAGATAGACACTTCTTAAGGGTTAGGGAACTCTTCTAACACGAAATTAGTATACTAGATTAAGTTATTAGCTTCTTCGTCGGAGTTGTCTTCTATATAGGGATACTAATAGTCCAAGTTTTACACTAAGAGTTTGCCCCGAGCAATAAGACGTTACTCGATTTGTTCCTTCTAGGACTAGGTAGCTCCTTTATTATAACGAGCTAACTTTCCCACGGGGTTCTCTAGATTCTTAGCTAAGCTCTAGAACATGCGCGGACCTTGGAAATGAATTAAGCCACGATCTACTAGGTTAGCAATAGATAGGCAATTCCTATAGGAATGTCCCTCTACCTCACAAAACTAACAACTACGAGGGTTTACAGGTGCGAGTCTAACAGTAGCTCTAGATATAGGATATGCTCGAGGGGTCGTGTACTAGTTAGGCTAAGCGACGGGAACAGGTACTACAGGAGCAGACTTAACCTATGATAGCTATACTAATAGCTTTTCGATACTACGAACTAACTCTTATATACTTATTCCGAGCACTAAACTCTCGTTAGGCTATATCGCTAACGAGCTGTTCGTCGCCGGCTAAGAGTCTACCGACACCTTCTTTATAGAAGCCTCACTTGTAGACTAAACTTTAGAGGTACTCTAGAAAGACTCGAGACGTTACATCTCTAAAATCTTGTCTTCCGCTAGCCTCTAGATCTTGTCGAAATGCTTAAAGGTATCCGGACGTTTAACATCTATACTACTCTTAGCACGAACATAGTTCCGGATGTAAGCTAGAAGGCCTTCTATAAACTAAATCCCTCTAGTAATTATATCTAACCTAGTCTCTCCGAGGGAGTCTATAGCTCTTCTAAACATATAACTGTATTGCATCATCTCTTAGTAAGATTAGCGTAGGGTATCTCTTAGTCGTTCTAGGTAGGCGCGAGAAGTCATCTAGTAGGTCGAGTCTATCTCTTTAAAGCTAAGTCTTATCTCCTCCCTTAAGCTCTCCTAGTTACGTATAGTCCATCTAGCATAGGACTTGATCTGTTCTCGAATACTTGCTAAACAATACTAAGAAAGGCATTATATAGTAACACTCTTAGCTAGCTAATAGGTAGATATAAAGGTATCTCATTCTTCGAGAAACTCGGAGACATTAGAACTATCGAAGAAGAGTACTCTCTATTAACTAGCATTAGGAGCCGGCATAGTCACCTACACCACAAATGGATACACAGGGTGTGTAATTACCGAAGGTGCTAGTGTCTGTTAAGACAGTAGAGATAAGGAAGACGATAATAAAGAAGCTACCTGTTTAGTCTTCTCCGCGACTAGAGTACTATAATCCTTCGTAAGCTTCTCTTCATTATTGTCGCTACTAGCTAAGGCAGAAGGGAGCGGATCTTAATACCCATCGAATAGAGCACTAGCTCCGAAATTGTCTATAGCTATAGTAGCTAGAAGGTTTATTCTCTAAGTTCTCTAGTTTCTCTCTTTTAGAAGTAATATTACATATGTAATATACTCTCCTATTAGAACAAGAAGCAACACTTGTATTCTCCTTAGATGCTCGATAGTAGAGAACCTCTTATCTATATAACTCTTTATATAGCTCCAAGCCTTAGGGCATAGAGGTAAATCTCTACATCTCGGCTAATTATGTAACTAGTGTAGCCTCACCTATAACTTGCGTAATGTTCTAGATTTAAGCTAGGCTCGGATCCAGAAGTAGCGTTAATTGCGATCGTCTATAGTAAGTTTTTAGAGTCTTTTTCTTTGTAATCTGTTAGAGTCTTCGTGATCCCCACGTCCTGTAGTTCTAGAAGAAGCCTTTTAAGCGTTCTAGTGTGCGTTAGTATACCAAAGATGGTGTCTTTCTCGATGTCTCTATTGTATCCTCCTTATACAAATATAACATTACACTACGAAAACGACTACAGATTATAAACGTGTATGCCGTGTATAAACCTATAAAACTCTATAGAAGCTAGAGTAACCTTTAATGTGTGTGACTAAAAATGAACAATACTCGATATGCCGTTAACTACGAATTAGACGCTCTCTAGTAGAGATTACTAATGTTGCAGTGTAGGTTGCTTCCTAGTATCGAGTGGGGATGTTCTACTCTTGTCACTACTATCACGTTAAAGGCACTAGTCTATTGCACTAGTGAAGCCGTAATGCTATGTCCATTCCCTATAAAGCTATCTCTAAGTGCTAATGCTACTTTATAATAATAGCTGTAGGTCACCTAACCTGCTTCTTAGCCTACAACAGTAGGCATTAGAGGTTAATCTAAATTAGTAGTAGAGTTAAAGATAGAGTATAGTTTACTATTAGTAGAAAGTTCTAGTAGTAAAGTAGTAAGATCTTTATCTAGTTAATAGGTTTTAGTAGAGTACTTCTTCTATTTATAGGTAGTCTCCTTATAAATAGATTATTAATTAGATTAAAGATAGTAATAATAATGCTCTCTCTATTCTTTAATAGAGATAGAAGATTATTAATATATAGATATAGAAGTATTAGCCTAAGTACTTTATAGATTCTTATAACTAAAAGGTAGCTAATTAGACTAAAAGTTTTACTATTAATTACTACTAAATATCTACTCTCTCTAAAGCTATAAAGCATTAGGTAGTTAAATCTATAAGATATATAGTTATTTAATAGACTAGTTTACCTAGTCCTTATATATAAAGTCCTTATTAAAGGTTATATAAGATAATATAATAATTCTACCTTTCTATACTTACTTAGTATAGTACTAATAAGGTATCTAGACTAGATAGTTAGTCTTAGAGTTATTCTATATACTAATATACTAGCTAAGCTAGGCTCTAGATTAAAACTTATATAATTTTAGAACATAGTAGTTATAGATATATATTCTATAGCTAAACCTCTTAATATAGGTTAGAGAGATTAGTATATTATCTTTAAGTAGATTCTATTTAAATACTTAAAGTAGAATCTTCTTAGTTTTAGTATAAGTAACTCTATTACTAATATAAATAACAAACTTAATAATAAGGTTCTAGAGTTCTAGTAGTATACTATAGTTAATAAAGATATACCTTATTCTAATAATAACTATTTTATTAGTAGTCTTAGCCTTACTATTCTAGTGTTATATCTCTAGTATAGAGATATTCTATCTCTAGCTATTAAGGTAAATATCTATTACTAGCTTATAGTTCTTAAACTCTTTACTACTATTAGAGATAAAGATAAATAATAGCTTATTATAGACTAAAGTATTATACTTATAGATACTCTTAATTACTTTAGTAGTATTACTCTTTAGGAAGAGAATTATAATATACTTAAATTTACTCTTTCTATAGGTAGTAAAGAGTAGATATCTATAACCTTTATATATAAGAGATTTAATTAGACTAACTAAATCTAAGTATAGTTTATCTAGTAAGCTCTTTAGTAAGACTCTTAGTTCCCTTAATACTACCCTCTATACTTTCGATATAGTATATAGCTTATAGTAACTAAGCTCTAATATTTAAAGTTCTTTAAGTCTAATACTAAGGCTTTTAGTAAGGGATAAGATATTATTACTAATATAGTCTAATCTTTAGTACTATCTCTTAGATATTAGCTTCTATATAGTTATAATAGTAGGATTTACTCTAATAGTCTATAGTTTCTATAGTTTTAGCTTTATAGGTAGTTATTTTAAGAGTTAAGGCGTATATATATAGAAGTTCTTTAGCTATTTTACTCTTTTATAGTGTTTAATAAGGCTAACTTCTTTACTATCCCTTATAAGTAACTTACTAACTATAGAGATACTAAGCTCCTCCTTATTCTAGAGGTTAGATATAAGAGTATTTAGAGATAATAGGAAGTATATATAGTTATTAAGCTAAATAATAAACTTCTTACCTTTACTATTAGTTAAGATTAATCTAACTATACTAACCTTAGTATTAAGTAGCTTCTTTATTCCTATAGCTTAGGTAAATTCTAAAACTCCTTTCTAGACTCTAATTATAGTAAACTATAATCTATCCTTAATAAAGTGCCTTAATATACTAGAATTATAGATTACTCTACTTTTATTCTTTATTAAGGAGAATATAGTTAGAGCTATACTTATATAACTAGTTAGTAGTAAGTTAATAAGCTTAGGCTTACTATTAGTATACTTATTAGTTTTACTTAATTTAGTAGAATTATCCTTAGTAGATTCTTTAATAGCTAATATACCTCTAGCTTTCTTAGTCTTTAACTTATTACCTTTACCTTTAGTCTTAGTATCTTTATTATTTAACTTGTCTTTATTATCTCTCTTACTTTAACTCTTTAGTACTTTCTTAGGGTACTACTTAAAGTAATCTATATTAGAGTAGATATAATAAGTATACTAAGTGTATTAATTATTAATATATCTAGCTACTCTATATACTAGATTTAGATTCTTTTTAGTATATAAAGGCTTTTAAATCCTTAGAGAGTCTATTATCTCTTTAAGACTCTTCTTATAGTTAAGGCTTATTCTCTAGCTTCTTAACTACTTAGTAGTCTTAGTACCTATAATAAACATAGTCTTAATATAGTATATAGGAAGTCTAAAATTATCTAGTTTAATATTAATAGTAGTTACTCTCTACTCTACTATAATAGTATATTAATAGTAATATTTTATAAAATCCTTATAGTACCTCTAAGTGTTATTTATTATAAGAACTACTCTATTAAGTTTATAGATAGCCTTATAAAGTTTATAGGCTACTATAGGCTTAAAGGTAGCTTTAATAGTCTTAAGGAGCTTCTTTAATATCTTTTAGATTATACTATAATAAGGTCTAATAGACTTATAAACTCTTATTATAATAATACTATAAGTAATTCTATTATACTTATACTAGTATTTATTTAATATTTAATATTTATCTTTTACTTTCTATAGAATATCTTTACTAGAATTCTTAAATAGTTCTTTCTTTAGTATCTAGTTAATGTTATAAATAATATATCTAAGAACATTCTTCTTAAGAAGAGCTACCTTAAGAGTAGATTTCTAAGTATTATAATTACTCTCTCTCTTAAGAATCTATATATTAAGCATTTTTAATAAGCTAGATATAATAATAATAATTAGTTAGAGCCTATTACTCTAACTAATTTAATTAGTTTATTTAAGCTATTTAACTAAGGGATTAATGTAGGCTACTACAAGTGTTTGTCTAAATATAGCTAGTCTAGAAACTTAGTATAGGCGGCTTAGTAATCCGTGTTAATAATAACATGCTTAATTTACTATAGCTTTAAGTGCTTCTAAAGAAGCGCTAGGCTTATAACCTGTTATAATTAGCAAATCGGATCGAGAGACGTGTATTTTATTTAGAGAGTTATAATAACTGATTATCTACTGTGCGTGTGCTGACTCATCTGTACCAGTCCTTCAGTACCAGAGAAGCTGTACCAGCCTTTGAGTTACAACACCTCCGCGGTGAGGGAAGTGGGGCTGGTAAACCTACAGCAGCTTCAAACTCAAATTTGCATAGTCATGTAACTTTTTTGAGTCCACGATGATCAACGGTGTATCAATTCTTTTTTCATGACTGCAGGAAAACTATGCACGACCCAGCATTCGAGCGTACGGGAATAGCAACGACCTGCAGCAGAAATGTCTCTCGTCGTGGCGTTCGATATGTTGGCAGATTTGCACGCAATCTTTGATCACCAGTTGTGGTTCGGGCACCATCCCAAGCTCTGACATGCTTGTGCTTTTCCCGCGTCTTCTATCAAGCTACAGTAGCGTGCTGCATCAGGTGAGGTGTTCCTGTCGTTTTGTGGGTCTACCATCACCCATACGTCAGCAAGACGGCACGAAGAAATCAACAAGCACATGCGATTTTGAACTTCAGCTGTCTCTTCCACTTCAAAAGCAGCCTCACAATCGCATAGTATACCGTACACAGCTACCAAAGTCTCAATAGAAGTATGCTCTCGAGCCTGACCGCGGCTGTATGACAGACTGACATGTGCCACAGCTCCACAAGAAACGACCATGTCCGACAACAGATCCAAGGCCGAAATCATCGAGGAGCGCAAGGCCAACTTGCCTTTGCCAGAACAGCCACCTGTCGCCTCCGACTTCAACTCTGCCGACGAGAGGACTGTCAACGTCGGCTCAGGCGGTATCTCCGGCGGATTCACAGCTGGCGATGGCGACCTTCGCGACCCAGCAACCGGCGACAGCGGTGTCCGCACTGATCCCAACTCTGCTCTCGGGAACGTCGATTCGTTGAAGAACGTGGGCAGGCAGGGCAAGGAGGGCCTGGACGGCCTGCCTAGCGATGCATTGGCATCAGGAAAGAAGAACGACAACGTCGCTGAGACGAGGAACCCAGACAAGGGCTACCCTCACAACAGCGATCCTACCGGAAAGCAGTAGATGACTTGAGATACCAAAACGAAAGTTTCAGTGGAGAAGAGCTCGCCGTCAGCGGCTCTGAGCCCCTCCAAGTGGCGTTGCGGGGTACTTTTCAGATAGTGTTCACCATGCAATGAACTCGATGAGCCAACAAAATTTCCCGTGCCGTGTTTGTAAATTTCCTGGACCTCTCCTCTGTCTCTGTGATAGTGCACATACACGTACAATAATTTCCCATGCGAGATACCTCCCGTGGTAGCACTCAAGACCCAATTTTCATGACCACAGCGGAGCATGGTCCGGATCCGCCATCTGCGATCCTTCAACGTGATGTCACAGCCATGCAACACAGAAATGATGAGATTTCATGCCATCCTTGAAATTGAGCTCCCAATTCCCTCTTCAACCTAGAAACATACTACCACTACCTCAAACAACATCCACTAAAACCACTACTCACCGTACATCATCAAAACACCGACTCATCTACCCATCATGTCTCACAGCTCAGGAACAAAGGTACCCTCCCCTCCCCTCCCTCCCCTCGTGACACCCACTAACACCGCCAGGTCACCACCGACCCCACCTCCAAAACCAACCCTGTGAACGAAGCCCCCGGCGTCATCACCTCGGACAGTCTCGCCGGCGAATCCCTCGCCTCAGGCGGCGACTTTGGCTCCACCACCGGCGCGGCAGCCAGCTCGCAGCCGTCAAAGTCCACCACGACCAACACCACCGACACGTCCGGCGCGACCGAGCTGGCCCCGGCGCCGAATGCCGATGCTCGTCTTGCTGAGGAGGAGTGGTCTGAGACCAAGCAGTTGAATGCTGGGAGGGGGATTAGTGATAAGAATGCTGTTTTTGGGGAGAGGAATGCGGGGTCTGGTGCGTCCAGCGGAGGTAGCGCAGGGTCGTATGCGGCTGCTTCTGGCGGTGCGTCTGGGGGGGCCGCCAGCGGTGGGTCCAGTGGCGGCTCCAGTGCAGGTAGTGCTGGTATTCAGAGCACCAATGCCGCGAGCGGCGTGGCTGAGAGGGAGGCAGCGAGGCAGGGTGATGGAAGATTCCAGCCCAAGGGCGCCAACCTGACCGAGGGTGGCTTCGATGGGAGTGAGCCCAATGCCAGCTTCTCGGCGGATGTGGGGACCAAGAACGACCCGTCGCGTGTTGCGCTGCAGGGTCTGCAGAAAGCGGATGCCCAGCAGCCTGGTGTTGTTGGCGGGCAGTCGCAGGGTGGTGTGAGCAATGATGGACAGTATGATGTTCTGAAGGATGCGAGCGCATAGATGCTCCAGCACTATAAAGGTGATAGAAGCATGAATAGTGATAGTGTCGGCTGGATAAAGCTGTGCAAATCGACCATTTGAGCAATTGGAAAGACGTGTTTGAATGTAATATAGGTGGTGAAGAACGGACCTGTCGTGCGATTTAAGAGCTCCTGTTGAGTCGTTTCTGACCTATTTTGTCGTTGTGTGCTAGGCGACGCGTTATCTACATGGTGGCATTTGTGTGACGAGTACGAGTGATGTTGGCATGTACGATATGGACGACGAGGTGAAACGCCAGAACCACAATTAGACACAATTTGGAATTGCTTTGAAACGTATTTCGCTGTGATGTTGTGCTATACATGGATTCGTAAGAGAAATGCTCTTGGGCTCTACGTCAACGATGGCTCCAGCTGTCTGTCATTAGCATTGATCCATATACAAAGTCAGTAGTCGATATGTCTATCTTACCTTCCACCTGTTGCTCAGCTCGAATCCCTTTGGCGCCTTTACTTGATCCGTTTGGCCTCTCAGATATCCTGTGAGTCTGAGATCTCTCTCCATCACTAGCTTCGTGTTAGTGCAGGTACGCCGGAAATCCCTCGTATTGCGCATGAAATATATTGTTGAACACGTTCGGTGCTCGATCTCGTTCGCCGTAGGGTGTCCTTACTCTGTCTGTCCCATCCGTCTACAGAGTGTCGCGGTCGCTTGCCTCCGCTATCCATGTGCCTGATCTTCGAAAGGGCTGCTCCGCTCAAACCAAAGAACTGTATCATCCGCGTCAGCATACCTTGACTCTTGCTCGTAGCCTGGTCGCAAGACATACACCAATCATGATCCCATACGGGATGAGCGCTTCGAACGGGACACCCATTGCTGATGGCTCAGTGTTGAGGTGTGCCTATTAGTCTGAGAAGGCGCATAGGATGTCTACGGAGCCGTCGATGAGGTGCAATGGGTCCTGGACGGTCGATTGAGATCCTCGTCGTGACAGTATTGTCGTTACTGATCGGCAAAGGATCCGGCCAAGCAGATGCAGCCGAGAAGTGAAAGTAGAACCCTAACCCTAAATGCCATGACTCGCGCATATTGACACGACTCCGGCCGTGCAAGACAAGTGCAGCTCTCGCCGCGCCTTGCAGCGCTGTGACAACGCTATAATCTACGACTCGACGCGCTGGACCGCGCTCTATAGCCAGTCGATCTCTAACCTGGCTCTGTATGCGCCCTGGCGACACACACGACGATTCGCGACGCGCCGCGCTCGACTCATTACTTCTTGTACTCACTTGCGCCTGGAGCTTCTGGAGAACGATCTGGGCGCAGCAAGACTTCACTTGCGTATCAGCGCGTGTTGACACGTCCCATCTCACGTTCAGAGAAACGAAACAGCTCAGCGGCGCCCAAGACTCACAGCACCATACTTCGAAAAGTGGTGAAAGACGAGATGAGCTTAATGTAGCGCACGGCTCTGCACTCGGCTGCTTCGAATCTCTGGCACGATCCTGCATTTGTAGCTTATATCGCTGAGCTCTCACCCCATAGCAGAGTCGCTGCCCTCATAATGGCGAGGTCCAGGAAGAAAGAGGAGCCGGAGGAAGAGGATGTAGAAATGGAAGACGTCGAGGAGTCGGAAGAGGATGCCGAAGGGGAGGACGATGACATTGACGTCCAGGCTGAGAGATCAGAGTCAGAGGAAGACGCTGAAGGTGAAGAAGTGGATGAGGATGAGTTGGACAGCGAGGTCGTGGGGGCTGTCAAGCGCCGAAGCAGTCGCAACACCAAAGCTCAATCTGGCAGTGATGACGAGGATGCGGAGGTCGAAAGTAACGATGGCTCTGAGGACAACGAATCTGACGAGTCCGGATCTGGCACCGAGAACGAGTGGGAGGCGGAGAACCAGGTCGCAGAGGAGGAAGATGCAGAAGCCGACAACGCTGTGTCTAGTCGATGCGTGTAAGTCTTTTCATTGGAATCGCTGGCGGTGTGCTGACCTATTGTGTCAAGGTTCTGCGGCCAGGATGAAGAACACGACCCGGGCGAAGACTACGAAGAGATTCTGTCGTGCGGCGTTTGTGGTGATAATGGTGAGTCTGCTGCATACTGTACAATCCATGCGAAAGGAATTCGAGTGTGCTGACGCTTCGTAAAGCTCATCGACAATGCGCTAGGGATGCGGAAGCGTTGGGCGCCGAAGATGGTAAGTGTCGAACCCCATCAAACATCCCATCAACGCATATTGACCCATACATCTAGATATCGCGCGCTGGCGGTGTCCGACTTGTATCGAGAATGGCCTCGAGCCAGATGAAGAAGGTCCGATTGTCAAGGAGATAGATCCAAATGCTGCACTACGAAGCGCTTCAGCGCCGAGGTTGGCACGCGATCTCCTCCCAGCAGCACGAGGTGGCATCAAACCGGGGTCGCATTCTGTCTTCAACAACCTCATATTGGACGAGGACCCCATGGATGGCTCGCGAGCACTCAGGAAGCGGAAGTCGACCGAAGAACACGATGAGGATGCATCTGGTGATCTCAAACGTCGAAGGACATCCACAGCATCGGATGTCGAGGAGAACGTGCGTGTCGCTCGTGCGCAGTCTTCTCGACCCTCCACAGCAAATGGCATAGATGGTGAAAGCTCGGGTAGGCCTCGGCGACAGCACAAATCAACGTCAACGTCAGCACGGATCATCACGAAAGATATGGATGCAAAGACAATCATCATTGCGATACCAATCAGTGCAGCAGCCCTAGACGGCGTCGAAAAGAATGCTCAGCGCAAGCAACGAAGACGCGAACGAGATCGAGAGCGCAGGGCACGTCAGAATCAGCAAGCCGCAGCTGCAGCCGCGCCACCGCCAGAACCACAAGCACATTATCCCGCGATTGCCACGACCATGTACTCAAATCCATTCTACGCCTTTCCAGATCGCGAGGTGGATGAGCTGAAAGGCAAGCCATATGGCGGGATTCTGACAGACTCGGAAGCTAAAACAGACCGCACATATCCCCAGCAAGAAGACCGTGAAGTTTTTGAAGCAGCACGGCGGAAAACTGAGGAGGACTGGCGCCGCAAGACTGAAGCTCAAGCGTCTGAGACGCCTGCTCGGCCGAAAGCACTCGGTCCTCCTAGTAAGATCAAGTGCATCAATTTCGGCAACAACGAGATCGACACATGGCACGCTGCTCCATATCCTGAAGAGTATAGTCGGAACAAGACACTCTACATCTGCGAGTTCTGCCTGAAGTACATGAGCTCTGACTTTGTCGCGTGGCGACATAAGCTCAAATGCCCGGCACGACATCCTCCTGGCGATGAGATATATCGCAGTCCAATCATCAATCCGGAGACGAAGCGACCAACTACTTTGTCGTTCTTCGAAGTGGACGGACGACGTAACCCCTTGTATTGCCAAAACCTCTGTCTCCTGGCAAAGCTCTTTCTCGGCTCGAAAACTCTCTACTACGACGTTGAGCCATTCTTGTTCTATGTCATGACCGAGAATGACGAGTTCGGATGCCATTTTGTCGGATACTTCTCTAAGGAGAAGAGAGGGCTGGGTCCGCCTCCCAGCCAGCAACCGAATCCATCTTTCGCCGGTTCAGTACACTCAGTCGGAGGAGCTGACGAGCATCCGCCAACTTCTGATCCAAACATATTTCTCAATCCAGGCAACAACGTCTCCTGTATTTTGGTCTTACCAATACATATGCGAAGAGGCTTCGGGCGTACCATGATCGAATTCTCATACCTGCTCACCAAGGTGGAGAAACGTGTTGGGTCGCCGGAGAAGCCCCTTTCTGACATGGGTTTGGTGTCATACCGATCGTACTGGCGAGGTGTTCTCTGCAAATTGTTGCTGCGATACAAGGACACCAGCAATATTGCAGAGCCGTTATCGGTCGCAAACATTGCCCGAGAGACTGGCATGACTCCCGACGACATCATCTCTACTCTCGAGGCTCTTCGATTCCTTGTTCGCGACCCTGTCACCCACACTTACGCTTTCCGCCTGGACTTTGACTACATGAAAGAATACGTCGAAAAGCAGGACAAGAAGAACCACATCACCATCGAGCCATCCAAGCTCATTTGGACTCCCTACGTCATGGGCCGACCCACGTCCTACTTCGCGATTGGCGAAGAGGCCAACGCCCCCATCCAAACCAAAGCACCCCGCGACGAGCCTTCCGACGCCGAAGACCCCAAACCAACAAACCACATGCCCCCACCGGAGCCCAAAACCAACGGCATCCACACGGATCCCTCCCCAACCATCCCCAACGGCACACCCATCCTCCCCTCCGACCCCATCTCCCCCCGCACCCTCAAGAAACCCCACCTCCCTCCCCCACCCCTCCCGACCTCCATCTCCTCCCCCGCCCGCTCACCCATCAAATACCCCTCCACCCCCAACGGCATCTCCTCCTTCTCCCGCCGCCAAAGCTACGACACGCTCTTCTCCGAGTCCGCGACGAGCAGCACTCGTCTATCCCACATCCCGCCTTCGCGCTTCGAGGTCTTCCCGCCTATACCGGGTGCGGCGCCGAAGAAGAGAGGTAGGCCGTTGGGAAGCAGGAGTACGCGACGGAGCTATGGGGGACGGAGGGGGTATAATTCGCCTGGTGGAGGGAGGCCGAGGAAGGATCGTGGGGTGGGCGGGGGAGCGACGCCAGGCGGGAAGTTGAGGGGGAGGTCGGGGTTGGGGAGGGAGACGAGGGTCAATGGGAAGCCGGAGGGGACGCAGGAGGGGGACGAGGAGGAAGAAGGGCAGGATCAGGAAGAGCAAGAGCAAGAGGAGCAGGAAGAGCATGGATCGGGGGAGGGAAAGGTGAATGGTGACGAAGGTGATGCGAATGAGGAGGACGCGGAAGGTGAGGAGGAAGAAGAGGAAGAAGACGCGGAAGGAGAGGTGGACGATGCGATGGAGGTGGAAGCCGAGGTCGAAGTCAAGGACGACGACAATGAGGATGACGAAGATGAATTCGTCCCCGATGCTGAAGGCGAGGAAGACGCGGAGGGGGAAAGCGAGGAGGACGCGGAGGGCGAAGAGGAGTGAAATCGATGATCGTGTCACGGATGAGTAAGGTGTAGGATATACCCCACGAGCGAGAGACACACACGGGAATGATGAAATCGGACTTTGATTCTCAAGATTTACCCTCGCAAGGTGCCTGACACGCTACCCAGACATTAATTGTACATCATACACCACCCACTCCTTCCATGCGACATTCAGTCCGTATACGCCCTCTTCTCCTCCATACTCGCGCTCCGCCCATGCAGCACTCCCCCGAAACTATCCGTCCTTCGCCGTCCCTTGCGCATCGCTTCCTTCGCCCAATCACTCATCTGGAACAACCACCCTCCTGCAACTAAGATACCGCTAATGACGTTTACGATGCGGACCAGCATCGCGAGCCAGCCGTCCCATTCTTCCGCTATGGTGAGGAGGATAGGCTCAATGTCGTATTTCACGAAGACGCCGGGGACGGCGTACTCGTTGACGGTGTGGCTTTGCTCTGTCACGGCGTATTGATTCGTGAAGACGGTGTTGGTGCTTCGTAAGGCCCAAGTTCGTTGGAGGGCTTTGAGGGCTTCGTCGCTGCTTCCTGGGCTGACGCGGGGGTGGAGGAGTTCGAGGTTTTTGCTGTCGGTTGTGTAGACGGTGGGCACTACGCTGACGTAGTATTGGAATTTGTAGAAGTGTTCTTCTGTGCTGGCGCGGGTGTTGTCGAGCGGGTTGTGGAGGTTGGGGTAGAAGGGTCCGAAGCTGAGCTCGTTGATTTGGTGGGTGAAGTTGAAGGCCGAGTGGTCGAGGTGTTGGCCGAATTCCATGTAGCCGTGGCCTCGCGCGGTGATGTGGAAGTCTCCTTGGACTTTGTTGCCGGAGAGGGTGCCGAAGACGCGGCATGCGTCTGGGGTGAAGCCTCGAGGGACACGGGGAGTAGGGGCAAAAGCGCGATAGCCGCGGATTGAGCCAAGGTAATCATGTACGTCCTCCTCTTCATAGGCTGATGAATGGTCGTTCTTCTCGCGCTCTTGCTGGGAGGATCCTAGCTGGTGGCCTGCCTTTTTCCCCGACCAGTGATCCCATAGCGTGGCAGCTCGTGTCAGTGTCTCGCCTGCTAGGATGCGGTCGCCTGAAGCATCCTGGACATTTATTCGTACATCATCGCATTTCATGGCGAGGACTATGTCGAGGTTGATCTGTAGGTCGTGGGAGATCCCCTTCTCTACCGAGAACGTATGACTGGTGTGGCCTGCCCACCATCGTCGGAGTTCGCTGAAGCCCAGAAGACATGACAGCACTATAAGCACGACGGTCCATACGCCTCCAGAGTGTGTCTTTTGCTGGTATGTCGATTTGGTCTTTGGAAAGGCGTCGAATGACTTTACGGAGATTCCTCCCTTGTCCCCAAAGGCGGACTCGTCCAGTCCATGGTCGGCGAAGCCGTTCATGATGTTTTGTGTTACCGATGAGGCATTGGCTGTTGATTGACCTCACAACACGGCTTGGATCGCGGGAGGAACTGGTGGGTGCGCAGAGATCAATACCTAGAAGTCGTGGAGCGCAGTCGGAAAGTTGTCCTCCCCCAGCAGAGCCGCATCTTGATCTCAAGCTCGAAAGGGTCCACGCCAATTCCTCCACATTTCGCGTGCACTTTCCTTCCGGCCGTCGGCGGAGTCTCCTTCAGCACCTCTTCTCCGAACTGACGCGGACCTGCATTAGTGCTCTACCATTTCCTGGTCCATGATACCACTCGGGCCGTTTGAAGGGCTGAATACTCGTATCCAGAGATGGTATGCAATGGTGACTGATGCTCATACTGGATCCGATCAACGTCTGTGATTATGAGGGATTGTGAAGTTGCACAAAACTATGCTATGCACAGAGCTATACTAATGTTCATCCGAGTTCATGTTCAAATGCTTCGAAGCTCTCGTACTAACCATGCAAGCAATGGACCAATGACTCTCCTTCTCATCCGATCCGCGAGAATGGGTTTGTAAGCCAAAACATGGAGGTAGATATCACTAGGACGCATATTTAAGGTATGTAGTGCATCGGCCGTGCTGTATAGTCAGAACCCGATACTCATATACTTCACGGAACCATCATCATGTCTTCTCATGTCGTTTTTCGCAACTCACTTCGAACCTCCTACAAGGATATTACAGCACGAGAAGAGCCCATCCCGACAGCCAAACATGGAGTTGTGATCATCAAGGTCAAGGCGGTCTCGCTCAACTACCGTGATTTGGTACTTAGTACCAGGGACATGCCAGTCCCTGACAAGGACGATCTCGTTCCGCTGAATGACGCAAGCGGAGTGGTACACCAGGTCGGTGAAGGCGTAGATGGTTTCGAGGTTGGCGACCACGTTCTTGTCATCTTTGACGCCAGCCAGATCTATGGAATGAAGGGCGATATGCGATACGCCTATGGTGGTGGTATTGATGGCTTCCTCCGCCAGTATGCAGATGTATCGGCTTCATCTTTGGTCAAGATCCCGAAAGAGTCACCTCTGACCTGGGCGCAATGGGCCTGCTTGCCATGTGCGGGCGTCACGGCCTGGAATGCCCTATACGGCTTGATCTCTCTCCGTGCAGGCCAATCTGTCGTTGTTGAAGGCAAGTATTGCCTGTATACCTAACCGACAGCCTATTGACTCCTTGTTAGGTACTGGTGGTGTATCTCTCATAGCCCTGCAGCTGGCAAAAGCCGCTGGAGCGAAGACCATCATCACCTCCTCTTCGGACGAGAAGCTGCAATTCGTCACCAAAAAGTATGGCGCAAATCATACCATCAACTACAAGACCACTCCCAGTTGGAGCGAGAAAGTTTTGGAGTACACAGGAGGCGAGGGCGCGGACTACCTTATCAACAATGCCGGCGTTCCCTCGATTGAGCAAGGCATCGCCAGCGTCAAGACAGGCACTGGTATCGTGGCATTGATTGGTGCGTTGACGGGGATGGTCCACGAGAATATCCCAAATGTGCCTCTGCAGACACTCGGGAGGTCTTGCGTCTTGCGAGGCATCTACGTCGGCCCACGGACCATGTTGGAGGATCTGGTCAGAGTGGTGGCGGCGCATGACCTCGAGATGCCCGTTGATCAGATCTTCAAGTTCGATCAGGAGGGTGTTCATGCCGCGTATGCTCACCTGAAGGCAGGCAGGCATATTGGCAAAGTGTGCATCCAGGTTGATGCTGAGTGATCTTTCTCTGTACAATCCAGAAATCAATCAAATGGACTGAAGTTGTGGCGTCGCTTGCGCGCCTTCCCAACCACTAGCCGTGACGTCGGTGTTCCAGCGACGAGGGAGCTGCATGAAAAGTTCTCCACTACCCCGAAGCCAGCGGCACTCTCGTCCTGCTCTCTCCCATATTCAGCCCCCATTCACCAAGCCATTCCTTCCTTCGCTGCACTTTCACCTTGATGTCCTTCTTGGGGTTGTGCAACGTGACAATATCTGCCAAGTCGACAGCAGGGTTTTCTTCCCACCTTCCGCTCTCAGGCTCTATCTCCGTACGCACAGCAAGTAACGCAAGCACGATGAGTATTTCCGTCGTGGCGAATTGTCTCGCTGGGCATAAATGAGGAGGAGCACCCCAAGCTGCGAAACTGCTCGGAGGAACGCTCTTACTTCCTTTCGAGGGCATGAAGCGGTAAGGGTCGAATTTGTCGGCTGATTCGCCCCATACTGTCTTTTCGCGGTGGAGAGGCTGGCCTGGCATTTGCAGGAAGTGACCTTTCTTAAGGAGCCATTTATCGTCGAGCAGGGTTTCTTCTGTGACTTTACGGATATAGGCATGAACGTGGCGCATCCTCTGGGTCTCTTGTAGCACTGAGAGAATCAGGGGACATTTGGTCTTGAGCATAGTAACGTCAAGCGTAAACGCTGTCTCTCGACTACCAGAGATGGCAACAGAGGTAACCTCGTCCCGGACAGCGGCGAGGAGCGTAGGCCGGGAGAATAGCTCGTAAATCGTCCAAAAGAGAGTAGGAACCGTATTAGCGAATGCAGCGATACCGAATGAGCCTTGCTGGTCTGCGATGTCCTTCTCGCTTAATCCGGCTTCGCGCATGACGCGAGATCGCTCAGCGACAACAGTGGCCATGTCGGCAGGCGGATTGGCGCAGTAGCGTTGCATCGCATCAAAGACAATTTCCCGGGAGCGATTGCCTCTGCCAGTGATATCGACGCCGGCCATGGAGTACACCAGGTAGGCTTGCCAGGTCCTGAAGGGTCAATTAGGGAGGCATGGAAGGGGATTCGAGGGGAAGAAATTACCAGTAGGCATCTTCGACTTTCGGGTCGAGGAAAGGGTGCTCGGTGCCGAAGACGCCACAGCTAGTAGCTTGGACTACGGCATGTCTAGTCCATTCCAAGAGCATTAGGTCGGTCGGCGTGTCATCCGTTGTCAAGCTTTCGACATCAATAAGAGCGCGGTCTCCCATGCGGACGGTCTGGGCGTCGAGTTCTGGTCCCGGCGTGAATGAAGCTCGCTGTGCATGGCTGAAGTCGTCGATGACATGGTCGGTAAACTTGTCGACCACAGCGGCTGATCCACCACCCATCTTCTGCGCAGTGATTTTAACAAAGGGTTTGAAGGAAAGAGTCTTTGAGCTTTTTTGGATAGCCGAAGTAAGGCGGTATGTCTTCGAGATGTATAGCTTCGTACCGAAAATGTCAAGCGTAAAGATGTCTGCACTTGTCCGCTTGCTAAACACGATGTCAGTCGCAAGGGTAACCCATATAAGAAGGCACCGCCGCACCTGACATTCATATAGTAGTTTCGGCCATGACGAATCATACCCAGCAAGTGACCAGCCAGAGGTATTTTTGGTTGCACTCGAGGCGGTTCCCTCCCGTCGTCGAAGCTGCTTATTACCCATTGCACAGCATGCGCAAATGCAAGTAGCCCTATGAAGCTGAATGCTATTGCGGACAGCATTGCGCAAGCAGACAAATCACAAGCGATATTCCAGCCAGGTTGAGAACAGCGGCGTGCACGACGTCTGTAGTCGATGCTGGTTTCTACGCTTACACTGCTCACGGCGAATTATAGTCGTCATCATCGCTTACCGAAATTGTATAAAGGTAGGGAGACTTGGCACTGCGGCTGAGGCTGAATCCGTCACGTGATCGGCCCACTTTGTCAACCGAGGTATAAGCTGAAGTGCCAAGAGGGACCCTAACTTAGTTCACCCAAGGCTCAACTAAGCACTCTTTAACAGCTTCACTAATTCATGATTAAATTAGGTAGTTCTTGTCTTAATCTGTTACTATTAAGGAGTTCTATTAATTTAGTTATCTCTTAGTTTAATAGGTTAAGTATTTATATAGTTATAGTCTACTAACTTTTAGTAGATTAGATAGTAATTAATTCTTTTTCCTCCCTATACATAAGTTAATAGTTATAAGCCTAGTATAACTACCCCTATATAAGTAGTTTATTTAGTTACTTCTCTATCTTATTTATTAGTTTACTCTCTATTATCTCGCTTTTTAAGCATTAGAATCTGTTAAGTACTACCTTATCTATAACTATAGAATTTAAGTATTAATAAAGAGATAAATAACTATAGATACTAATATCTTAATAGCTAGAATACCTATTATTCTTACTATATTAGCTAAATAAGCTAGCTAGCTATATATTATTAAGATAAGAGCTTTAAATACTAAGATATAGAACTCTATTAACCCTTAGAAGAGTACTAAACTAGAGAGTTTCTCTAAGTCTTAAAGGCTAGAGGTAGTAAATACTAACTTCTTAGTACTCTTCTAGATATATAAGAAGGAACAAGTATAGTATAATAAGTAGCTTAAGGCCTTAGTAGATCTTATAAGCCTTATCTAGTTATTAATTACACTATAAGTCCTTACTATTATCTAGCTAGAAGAAGATTCTTATCTATAAACTATCTTTAGAGTATTAAAGAATAGATTTACTCTATCTAATATAGCTATTTAGCTTAAGGTTAAAGCTCTCTAGAGGAAGTAGCTATCTAGTTCTTTCTTATAGAATATAGATTACTAGCTTTAGTAATAGGAAGAGGTTATAGATAAGACTAGGAATTATAACCTTCTAGAGGCTTAAAGATTAAAGCCTTAGAGGAACTTCCTCTTATTAATCTTAAAGACTAAGCTAGCATTTACTAATAAATATCTTATTAATCTAGATTTACTAACTCTACTAACTATGCTTAAACTTATTACTAAGTTTAGATAGTTCTATAAGCTATATAAGCTATATACTACTATAAAGGCTAGTAAGGGAGTAATAGTATTCTCTATAGCTACTAAGGACTCTTATAAAGAGAAGCCTAGTTCTCCTAGAGAGCCTAAATATATATACTAGAAGAGATATAGGTAGAGTAAGTATTACTATCTAAATAAGCACCTTAGGCTAGAGAGGTAGTTACTAAACTAATAGACTCTTAAAGAGATTAAGCAAAGGCTAAATAATAAAGCCTTAAGGGATAAGATTAAAGCTACCCTTATAAAGGAAGCTAACCTTTAGAAGGAGTTATCTCTACTAGTACTAATTAATATAGCTATAACTATTAGATTACACTTAGTATTTATCTTAGCTACTAGTAATATCTTAAGCTTATAGATACTAGATTCTAGAGTAACTAATTATATCTATAATTATACTATAAAGAATAGATATAAGGTTACTAGAATTATAGAACCTTATAAGAAGCTATTCTATAGTAACTCCTTACTTAAGATTAAGAGTTAGAGAACTATTAATATTATAGCTATCTATAAGAGATAGCTAGTAACTATCTATCTTACTTATGTAGCCTATATACTATTAATTATAACTAATCTAGTTAGCCTTAGGAGGTTTATTAATAGTAGAGTCTATTAGAATACTTAGACTATAGAGATTAGTTATAAAGGAAAAGTACTTTTCTTAGTTATACTAAAACATAACTAATATATACTTAAGGATAACTCTAAGACTCTCTATGTTACTACTATAGTATTAAGGAGTAATAAAGATTCTTACCTATTAGTATTTACCTTAGTTATTATAAGGACTAATTAATCTTAGTATAAAGTTATAGACTACCTAAGTATAGAGTCTATTAATTACCTTCTAGCTGTTATAGTTAGTAGTAAACTAACTCTAACTAAGTCTAACTTAGCTTAACTAATCTATCTAAGGTCTCTATGTTAAACCTATAAGCTATTAAATACTTAGTAGCTTATATTAAGGAGCTCTAATACTAAAATTGCTATAATAAAGCTCTTTAAGAGGACTACCTTTAATATTATTATTAATAGATTTACTAGCTTTAATAAGGTAAGATATATAAGTTACTTTACCTATAGGATAACTAACTATAATCTAGTTACTAGTTATACTTATAGATATAAGCTTAATAAAATTACTATTAAGATAATTATCTATATTAAGACTAATCTTAGCTTTAAGATTAGATTTATTAGAAGCGACAATAAGAGTGTCTTTAGTCTTAGATTTACTATCTTCCTTAATAGTAAAGGTATTTAGTATAAGCTATCTACTCCCTATACTCCTATATAGAATAGTTATAGTAAGAGAATTAGAGTAATACTATTAAGGAGAGTAAGGACAATTACTATCTTTACTAATCTCCTAAAGAAACTACACTCTAAACTATATAGATTAGTAGCTTATCTAATAAATAGAACATCTCTTAAGAAGCTTAACTAGAAGACTCTCTTTAAGCTAGTTTATAGATATTCTCTATCTATGTTCTATCTTAGGCTACTTAGATATAAGGCCTATACCTTAGATAAGTATATTATAAGTAGTAATAAGCTAGCACTAAGAGCTTATATTAGATACCTAGTTAGCTATAACTCTACTAATATCTTTAGGATCTATATACTAGCTATAAAGAAGATCCTTAGAATAAGAAATATTAGATTTAATAAGACTTAGTTCTATAAGCTAGAAGAATAACTATAGCCTAGGCTAATTAGATTACTTAATTTACTAAGACTTCTATAGGAGATTAAAGAGTATAAAGCTTAAGCTAAAGGAGTATCTAAGGTATAACCTAAATAATAACATCTAGTTTAGGATCTAGTTTAGTATCTAGTTTAGTATCTAGTTTAGTATCTAGTTTAGAATCTAGTTTAGCTAACTAAGGGACTAAATAATTATAGTCTCTTATTATAGCTAACTCTAGATCTAAGCCTAGCTTAGATCTAGGAAGTTTAGTATACTCTATTACCTCTACTAGATAATTATAGTATATTATTATAGTTACTAGCTCTAGATCTAAGCCTAGTCTAGATTAAGAATATTACCTTACTAGAGTAATTCTTTAATACTCTAGCTTCTCTACCTTCTATAGTTATATAGCTATTACCTCTACTAGAGGCTAAGGCTAAGACTAATTATTATAGAATAGATATTTAAGCTAAAGAGTTAGCTAAAGTTTAACATAAATAACTCTCTTAGAGAATTACTATAAAGTTAGCTAACTTACTCTCTAAGTATATCCTTACTATAAGGAGAATAAGGAAACTAAAGAGATAAGTATATATTACTACTCTAGTATAGCTAGAGATAGCCTATAGATATTACTAAGCATTTAATACTTACCTAGTAATAAGGCTAATTTAGCCTTAGTTAGAACTAAGGGATAATCTCTCTCTACTACCTACTAATATAAAGGAACTTAAGACTTATCCTTATAAGAAGTAATTCTAGTAGACTATAAAGGCTAAATTACTTACTCTCTATAAGAAGCACATATAGACTATTATACTTACTACTTAAGCAACTAGTAAGCTAGTTCTATTAATATAGATATTTATATATAAAGTCAATAACAAAGAAGAGATTATAAAGTATAAAGTAAAGCTCTATATAAGAGATAACCTCTAATCTATAGAGTTAGAAACCTATATAGTAACTCTAGCTACTAAGGTCTTTAGAATGCTTATAGCTATCCTTACTTATAAGAACATAGAGGCTATTTAGATAGATATTGTTAATGCCTATATTAATAGCTTAATTAATAAGACTATCTATTACACTATCTCCTCTAGATTTAAGCTTATTCTAGAGAAGCTAAGGAAGGACTATTCTAGTATTACTCTATTAGAGGTAATCCTCTTACTTAATAAGGCTCTATATAGCCTTAAATAAGCTCTAGTACTCTAGTATACTAAATTTACTACTACTCTAAAGAGCCTTAGATTTACTTAAGCCCCTAAGGCTCTATACCTCTAGCTAACCTTAGAGGTAATAATCTTCTTCTTTATAGATGATATTACTATTATATACCTTAAGAAGTATAAGGAGAAGGCTAATGTAGTTATTATAGCTCTCTATACTAAGTATAAGATAAAGGTATTTAAGAATCTAAGCTAGTTTCTAGCTATCTAAGTTATAAGGGATAGAGTAACTAAGAGGCTATAGCTAAGCTAAGCCTAGTATATACAGCAGATATACACTAAGTTTATTACTAAACTAATAAGGCTAGTGTCGACACTATTGCTAGTAGAGATACTCTAGTCTAATAAAGACTAAGCTTTACCTTAAGAGATCTACTTCTATTAGTAGAAGGTAGAATCTATTAACTTTATAGTAGTTATTATAAGGCCTAATATAGCCTTTACTACTTCTAGATTATTAGAGCATCTAATAAACTCTTTACTAATATACTAGAGACTAGTAAATAGAGTTATTTAGTATCTCTATAAGACTAGAGATCTAGCTCTCTACTTTAATAGTTTAATACTACTACTAATCTTCTAAGCTTTATTAGATGCTAGCTTTAGAAGTTACTCTTTAAGGAAGAGCCTTTAGAGGTATCTATTTAAGATGTTCTAAAGCTCTATCGACTAGAAGGCTATAAAGTAGCTAACTATTACTACTTCTAGTACAGAAGCTAAGCTACTTACTCTTATAGAAACTACTAAATAAGCTATATAGTAGAGAAGGCTTATAGCCTCTATCTATCCTCTAAAGTATATTAGTATTTAGTGTAACAATATAAGAGTAGGTATATAGTAACGTATAGAACTACTAGTATCTACTAATTAGATAGATAGATAAACTAATAGCTACCTTTGTTTAATAAGGCTAGAAGCCTTATAGAAGGTAGCTAGAGTATTAGGGGTAGATTATATTAATACTAGTAAGTATATATAACAATCTACTAGAGTAGTATAAGGATAGCTCTAATTCTGTAGTACGAATAATACTTAAGGAAATCAAGTTCCTCTAGCAGTGCGCACTAAAGTTAGAGCCTGTACATATAGGCTATCCGAAGCTAGCTAGACTCTAAATCCTTATAGCTAATTAGCGCCTAACGCCTAAGCCTCTAAAAATATCTATAATATAGAGAGAGTCTATTACGTAATAGACTTAGCTAGAGCTATAATGCTAAGTCTCTCTTATAATTATCTCTCCTCTATATTTAATTACTCTCGATTAAACTATATTCTTCATAGGTCTTGTATTTGTACTTATAGACCTCCTCTATAAGAGTAGGTTAGTACTCTCGAGTATAAGAGAAGTACTTAGCTTCTTTATCTATACTCTATATCTGTTATGCCTTTATTTACTACTAATAGTAATATATTATAGTAAACGTAACCTCTTATCTAATCCTCTATTACTAAAGCACTTATTGCTATAAAATAACTAGTACCTTAGTAAATATATATAATTTGTTATTTACTACTATAGAACTCTCTCGGAGGCTTCTAGTAAGTACTCTATTCCGACACTTTATAACGTTAAGTACCTTAATAATACTACTACCTCCTAGAAGATAGCGACGCGTATAGATCTACTTCTTGTATTTATTATACTATATAATAAATAGACTATACCTATATAGGTATATCTCTTACTACTAAACACTTCGCTTCTTCTACTATACTACTTCTATATAAGTCGCTACTTTCTAATATACTTATAAGCTATTATACCTCCTAAGTGTGTTTAGGCTAGTCTACTACGTATCTCTCCTTACTTTCTCTATAGCACTTATACTAGAGATCTTATTAGTAAGTATCTAGAGTTCTACTAGTATCCTATTAGAAGTATAGCTAATACTACTAGAAAACCTCTATAACTACGAGACTAGTATTACTAGATCTTATACTTGCTATAAGAAGGCTAAGAGCGCTTATTACGCTATTATAGATAACGTTCTTTTAGACTTTATTAATAAGGCCTATACTACTATATAGAAGTATACTAATATATATCTTAATCTAACTAACTCTATATATGTCTAGAAGTAGTATAAGTACACTAACGAGCTTATAGCTACTATGTCTCGTATTATAGAGCATAAGTAGGCTATTAGTATTAAGGAGACTTACGCTAGCGCTAATATTACTTCTCTTACTAGTAAGGAACTAGAGTATACTAAAGTTACTAAACTTCGTAGCTTCTACGTTACTACCGAGAACCTCGTAGGTATCCTCTATACTATAAGTAGTTCTCCTTCTAGTCTTAATATCGCTAACTTATTCGTAGTACTTTACTAGAGGAGCTATTTCTAGAGCTCTAACTCTCTTCTATATTAACGTCTATAGTAGAAAGTGTCCTACTAAAGAGTCTACTAGGTCTCTAGAGCCTAAGAAGACTACTAAGACTATCGCTACCTCTAGTAAGACTACTTCTAAGAAGCCTAAGACACTTAAGTCTACTACTTCTACTAAAAAGGCTATAACTCTATCTAGTAAGGTCGCTAAGTCTACTACGTAGGCTACTTCTAGTTACTACTTATCTTGCCTTACCTATAATACTACTATAACCGACACTAATAGTAAGGATAAGCTTAACCTTAGTAACCTTCTTAGGTACACTCTCGCTAAGAAGAGTAACTCCTCTACTAAGGTAGGTCTAGCCTTCTACTATATAGCTCCCGAGATTCTCGCTAATAACTTTTATACCTTAGAGGTCTATACTATGTCTAGGCTTAATACTAGCTAGGCCCGCGACTACTATAACGCTATTATAGGTAGACTTAATGCCTCTCCTATTAGTAGCTCTATCTATAACAAGGCTAGGCTTTATTATTAGGCTATTAGAGAGTACCTCGCTACTATTCTTACTCCTAGGGACCTTAGTATCTTCTTCGCTACTACCTACTCTAACCTAGACTTTACTAGCTAGAGGAATAAGGACTTAGAGCTAGCTAAGCTTAACGCCTAGAATAGAACTAGTACTAAGGATCTAGTCTTAGCTAATTACTAGAATAGGTATACTATAGCTCTTACTATAGTATTATCTCGTAGTCGTAGCTAAGTAAATATAGTCGAGGCTAGTAGATAAGGTTAATAGTATCTAAGTAAATAGATTCTTAAGAATGTAATAACTATACTCTTACTACTTATCTCTATACTCTCTTTGTAACTCTACTATTAGCCTTCTAGCTAACGTCTATCTAATACTTAGTTACTGCTTTAGAGGTATTCTCTAATACCTCTTCTAGTTCCTAGGTTATCTCTACTAGAGTATAGCTCTTCTAGAGCACCTTTAGGAATATATCTTCTTTCTACTAACTATAGTCTAAGATCCTCTCTACCTTATATTCTATGCTATTATCTACCTTAACTAGTCTAGGATCTACCTTAGTACTCCCTTAGAAGCTATATAGCTTAAGTAAGGAGATATAGAATATATTATAGATACGGGACTTATCTAGCAACTATAATTAGTAAGCCTAGGCTTCTATAGTATCTATAACCTTAAATAGTCTAAAGTACTTTAGTACTAGCTTATACTTTACTACCTTTAGCCTTAGGTTTTTAGTAGATAGAAGAATCTTATCTTCTACCTTAAAGGATATTAGCTTATACTACTTATTATAAGCGCTCTTCTACTACTTCTAAGCTTACTTCTAGCGCTTCTATAAGCCTTGCCTTATAGAAACTAGAGTAGCTATATAATCTTATATAGCTAGTATTCCTCTCTAAGGAGAACGCTCTTAGTCTCTATCTAGATCTCTCTTAGTATCCTTGCTAGTGTATATCTTAAATAGCGACATTTAGAGCGTCTCGTTCTAAGAGATGTTAGCTACGTAAGTAGCTATTTTTAGCTAGTGTAACTAATCCGATTAGTCTTAAGCTCTATAGTAACGGAGGTACTAGATAAGGAATTAGTTCTATTGTTCTATCTATCTATCTGTTTAAGAGTAAAAGGTAGTTAATAAACGTCTTATAAACCTTAGTTCGTAGGCGATCGTTTACTAATAGGCTATAGTAAAGACTATACTATAGTCTAATACTACGTCTTCTAAAACGCTATACTCTAGTACGATATAGTCGAAAAACAGCTCGGCTAACTACTAGGCTATTATTATCTTCTAGTACGGGATATACTTTACTATTTTAGTAAGGTAATCTACTACTACAAGTACTATATCGTAGACTACTCTATTAAGCTTACTTAGTAGTATATCTATAATAAAGTCTATAGTAAGCTCTTTCTATAGCGCTTTAGGCATTAGTAGGTTTATAAGCTCGCTATAAGGTACGTAGGTCCGAGTCTTTATAGTCTAGTAAACGTAGTAAGTTTTTATATAGTTATTAACGTTATAATATATACTAGACTAGAAGTACTTTCTAGCTAGGAGCTTATAGGTCTTATTATAAGCGAAGTGCTCTCTATTAAACTCGTCGTAGTACTAGTATAGTAGCTCTATATAGAGCGCTATATCTTCTAGTATATATATAGTATCGTTCTTATATAGAAGATTCTCCTTCTAATACTATACTAGAGGCTCTCTATTAGGTCTCTACTTAGGGAGATTCGTATATCTCTATACTAGCGAATTCTACTACTATAGACTATAGATTACTTCGAGAAGCTAGTCTATAGAACTCTCCTTCTATAGATTTTCCTCTACTATTACTACTACTATAGTAACTTAAGGTATCGATCTTAGTATTATATTAACTTAGATTAAATCTACCTTTCTTTGCTTTAACTATTTACTTTATAGCTAGTTAAGCTAGTTAGCTTCTAGAGAACTATCTCTAGCGTCTTTAGTATATTTCTTATTATTAGACTAGTTATTAGAAACTCTCTTAGAGGTCTACTAGTTCTCGTTTGTGTCTAAATAATTACTTTATACTATATAGATACTTATATCTATACCTTCTTCGAAGGTAGTACTTCTTAGATGTTCTAATAAGAATATATAAATCTACTATACTATATCTCTAATAGCTAGTTAGCTAGCCTCTAGCTTCGACTATAAGGTTAGTAAGCTATTCGTAAGGCTTGTGTTATCTACTATTAGGTCTAGGCGATATAAGAGAGTATTTACTAGGTTCTTCGAGCCTATATAGTACTTAATTATAAAATTAAAGACCTATAAGTATATAGCCTAGCAAGTCTAATAGCTATTTAGCTACTTAGTTATTATAAAGTACCTTAGGTTATTATAATTAGAGATTACCTAGATAGGGTCTAGAGCACTCTCGTAGTAGTATCTCTACTATTTAAATGCCTCTATAATAGAGAGAAGCTCCTAATTATAGGTCTTATAGTTCTACTCTATAGATAGTATCTTCTAAGACTAGAAAGTAATAGAGTACTACTTGCTAGTTTCTCTAACTAGAAATAGCTAAGAGATAATTACTCTAAGAGTAAGCTTAGACGCGTTAGTCTCTATTCTAATTAGCTTAGATAGATTATAGTGCCTTAGTACTAGCGCTTTCGTAAAGGCCTTCCTAATTGCCTTAAATACCTCTTATTCCGGATTAGTCTACTTCTAGAGTGCTAATTACTTCCCTTTCTATAATTCTTTAAATAGAGCTATTAAGAGTTCTATAATCTTTAAATAGTTCTTAATAAACTAATAGTAGAAGTTAGCGAACTCTAGGAACTATTAAATATTATAGTAGCTATTTAGTATAGGCTAATTTATAATAGTAGAGACTCTCTAGAGGTCTATTATAACTTCTTTAGTAGTTACTATAAAGCCTAGGAATTCGACCTTCTTCTAGAAGAAGTTATACTTCTTTAGGTTCGTATATAGTATAAACTACCTTAACCTCTCTAGTACTAGCCGAAGGTACTACTCGTGCTCCTCTATAGAGTTACTATAGATAAGAATATTATCTAGATAGACTATATAAAAGATATTAACTAGCTCTATAAGAGCTTAATTAATATAGGCCTAGAAGATAGTAGAGGCATTAGTTAGCCTAAAGAGTATTACTATATACTTAAAGTAGCTATAATAAGTACGAAAAGTAGTCTTCTATTTATCGCTAGCCTTAATCCTAATATAGTAATATATATCCTTAAGATTAAGCTTAGAGTAAATAGCTACTCTACCTAGCCTATTAAAAGTCTTACTAATTAAGAGTAAAAAGTACTAATTCTTAATAGTAATAGCGTTTAGGCTATAGTAGTCGATATAGAGTTATAAACTACTATCTTTCTTAAGGACGAATAGGATTAGTACACTAGCTAGACTCTTTAACCTATAAATCTAGCTCTTAGCTAGTGTATTATTAAGGTACTTATAGAGAACTATAAGTTTCTTCTTTAAGAGGTTATAGAGAGAGTAAAAGAGAAACTCTTTACCTTCTATTAGATCGATAGAGTATAACACATCTTCTATAGTATATATCTATATAAGATCGATAATAAAGACGTTGTAGTAGTCTTCTATATAGGATAGTAGCTTCGCTACTCTATTAGGTAGGACCTCTATAGGGGTACTAGCTACCTTCCGAACTATAGTATCTAGTATTATATCTAATACTACTAGAGCAAATCCTTAGTTCTCTATAAGTAAGAGGTTATAGAACTCCTTAGCTCGTACTACTCTAATACTAGTAATGTCGTAGCTATATCTCTACTAGTTAGTGTAACTATCTATTATAATACTCTAGTTATATCTCTATAGCTAGCTAAGAATAATAGAAGAGCTTGTTTCTAACGTATAGAATACGCCTTTCGACTTACGTATTACTCTAGTATTATCTATAAGGTAGAGATTAACCTCGTAGGCGCTATAATAGTAAGCCTCTTTACTCTAGAAGTCTCTAACCTAAGAGTACTTTATATCTGCCTTCTATAAATTATACTAAAGAGCAAATACTAGATCGATAATATTAATATCTACTACGTTATCTAGTAGTACTTTAACCTCGACCTTACTATCGGGGCTAAGTACTAGGCTCTAATAGGTCTATACTAGAAGTACTATAGGAGCTCTATAGCTTCGAGGTAGACTTCTCTAGTGTCTAGCTATATATTAAGCAGGTATAGGCGTACTACCTTCTACTTTAACATTCTAGACTTAATTATCTTCTTTACTACTACTTTAGCTAGTATCGCTCCCCTTAGAGTAGGCTAATAAGTAGTAACTCTTCTTATAATAATTATAGTACTTAACCTTAGAAAAGTCCTAAGTGTCTCTACTACCTTTCTAATTAGCCTCCTAGCTACTACTACTCCTATAGCTCTTGCCTTTACTCTTACCCTTACTCTTCTACCTATCTCCTACCTTACTTCGAGCATGCTTACTATAGTCGCTACCGGAGACTTCTAGGGAAGCTCTATACTACTTCTATAGCTTATAGTTATTACTCTTAGCGAGGTTCTTAAGAGTAGAGGCTTATATAATAAGCTTCGCGTATGTAGAAGACATATTAGAGAACTAGAGAATCTACTTATATAGATTAGACAATAATTTAGCTAGATAGTACTACGCTAGGTACTTACTATTATACTTTAGCTCGATTATCTCTTCTAGAGATACTAGTTAATTCGAGAACTTCTAGACGCTCTTACTCTCCTTCTAGAGGTAGTTTTAGTAGAAAAGAACTATATTTATCTCTCGATTAATAGGGTCTTTAACTTAGTTATTAATAAAGCTTAAGAAGTTCTCTTTATAGAAGAGATTATACTAGTTTAATATATTAAGTATATAGAGGCGTTTCTATAACTCTCTAAGAGATAGAGATAGATATATTATAGCGTAAGTAATATAGCGCTAATCTAGATAAGAGGTATTAGTAAACTATAAAGGGTCGTAGTTAAAGACTATCTAGAGGCTTCTTCTAAAGGACTAGGCCTTATAGATAGATTTAGCCTTATACTACTCTAGTTCCTTAGCCTTCGTAGAGGGCCCCCTAGTAGGTAGCGTTACTAGCTAGTCTATAGTAGGCGGACCTATCGAAACTAGTACTAGAGGAGCTATAGGTATTCTCTCGGTAGTTCTATAGGGACTAGCTAGAGTTATACTAGTATTCTAGAGGCGATTATAGTCTTAGACTAAATTCTCTAGGTTAGCTAGCTAAGCTATAATAGCCTTAAGTAATATAGTAGTATAGCTACTATTACTACTAGTTAGAGTATATCTTTCTTAGCTATCTCTATTATCTCCTAGCTCTTCTAATATCCTCGACTATAGACGCGAAGTGTTCTTAATAATGCTACTATCTATCTAGATAGCTTCCGAGTCGATTTGCTCTTATATAATCTAATTGTCTATATTAATAATTCTATAGACTATAACTAAAGAGAGCTATTAGAACTATAAGAGTAGGTATATAGCAACATATAGAACTACTAGTATCTACTAATTAGATAGGTAGATAAACTAATAGCTACCTTTGTTTAATAAGGCCGGAAGTCTTATAGAAGACAGCTAGAGAGAGTCTGTTACGTAATAGGCTTAGCTAGAGCTATAATGCTAAGTCTCCTCTACAAATAACTAGTAGACTATTAGCCTTGTTACTAATCTAATAGAGAAGCTTAATATACACCTTCGTTATATTAATATCTATTATCACTAGCTAAGGCAAGAAGTTAGCTAAACTAGACCTATCTCTATAATATAGACTCTATTAGCTAATATACTAGCTAATAGCCTTACTAAGTTATTGCTACCTAGAAGGTATAAGACCTTCTTATAATAGCTATCCCTCGAGTTAGTAATCTACTAACTAGCTATAATAGCCTTATAGCTATTTAGTGAAGGGGTATGTCAACCGAGGTATAAGCTAAAGTACTAAGAGGGACCCTAACTTAGTTCACCTAAGGCTTAACTAAGCACTCTTTAATAGCTTCACTAATTTATAATCAAATTAGGTAGTTCTTGTCTTAATCTGTTACTATCAAGGAGTTCTATTGATTTAGTTATCTCTCAGTTTAACAGGTTAAGTATTTATGTAGTTACAGTCCACCAACTTTTGGTGGATTAGGCAGTAATTAATCCTTTTTCCTCCCCACACACAAGTCAACACACTTCGGCTGCCTTCCTTGAGGTAATGGGCATCTTGAATTGGAGCCTGCCACCATGCCATTTCTTCATCAGATAATGAGATATCGCTGCTTCTATTATTTTCTGTCGATCACAGCGTCCTCTTTGTTGTAGCCAAGAGGAGAGAGGTGCGCAGTAGGGCTACCGGCAGTGAAGGCGTTGATATGCCTGACAGTTGATGCGTCAGACGTTGAGGCTGCATCACAGACTTTGATGACATCGTTGGGTGCAGTAATGGTGATCACAACAGAGCACCTGTTCCATTGAGACCCGAGATTCTCAATGGTGGAGGAAGAATGCGAGGATCCTAAGGAGAATGTAAAAATTGACAGAGAATCACTAGCGCAAGCTCCGGTAATTCTCCAGCTTCTAGAAATACCACAGAGCTCCCGAACCAGAAATCTGGCGCCAAGTGGTTTGATTGCGCCCAAAAGTGCAGCCGCAATCAGCCAATCAGTGTCCATATCTGCTGTACCTTGAGATTATTTGCTGCTGGTCCCGCGTTTAATGGACGCGTGCCCCTGGACTTTGCCATAGCTATTTTGCATTCCTCATCAGGTCTTTTGCGAATTCAGCTGCGCATTGTTTAAGGGTGGTCTGGTTCCACGAACACTTCCTCGATCGAGCATCCCACTACTGCTCAGGCTGGAGCAAGGTTTTGTCTCACCCATCTCCGAAACACTAATCATTCTCCGGCGTCTACCTCTTGAAACACTACCTACTTGCGACTTGACGACCTTTCCTTTCCCAAAGCCATGCAGTATGATGGCTCGCCTCAGCAATACGCAGCACCGACGAGTAATTACAAAGCATATAATCCTGGTACCAATCCTTACGGCTACACAAACGACACACCTCCGCGGACTGGCTCTTCCGACAACGTAGACATGCCAGGGTGGACTACCATGGCACCGCAAACGCAACCAGCATATGGAGGCTTCGCCAGTCCGAACCCGAATCCCAACCGCAAATCCGCCGCATCTTTGCCATTCCACCGCACCGATGTCGTGTCGCGGCATCTCTTGGTCGAGACAGCACTGTTGGACAGCCAGAACTTCGAACTACTCGCGATTGAAGAGGTGGACGCATTGAAGAAAGAGAAGGTACAGTTGGAAGCTCGCATCGAATCTGCCAGGAGGAAACTTGCTCTTGAGAGCAAAGTGCGAGACGCCGCACAGTCATTACATCGACTCTATCAGGACGATCCCAAGGGATCCAAAGGTCTTTCGAATGTGTCGCCAACGTCGCCGAAGAAAGCCAGAGCAAGCTTCCTGGACAACAAGGGCAAGGAGCCGAAGCAGCGGAATATCAGCAATGGACAAATCGCAAAAACGATCAACCAGGCTGGGGATGAGTTGGCAGTCAGCCAGAAGAAGATCGATGATATCCTGCAGATCCTGTCGGGGCTTGAGAGCCGGAGGCAATATGTGGAGAGCAGGCTCTTGAGGCACACTGCCGCAGTGCTGCAGCTCTGTCACCATGAGCACTCTGATTCCGAGGCAAAGCAGAGAGCTTCTTCGGTTGCAAGCGTTGGCGCGGATCGCAACTTATTGGATAACACAATTCAAGGCTTTCTCAATGGCAGCGGCTATGAGGAGAGTATTTACTCGCGGAACAGCGGCGAGGTCAATGGGTTCGGAGGTGCATTCGGCGGCTTGCCAAAGAAGCGCGCGCTCGATCGAGTGTCCAACGAGAAGTTGATCTCGCTGCAGTCGCGAGTCGATGGCATGAACAGCCAGATGCGAAACTTGATCCAATTGGTCCGCCGGGAAAAGACGACTCCGCGCGAAGACGATCTGGACCAGAAGGGGACTGCACGATCTGGCGAGGATGGTATCGCGCATCTGGAGAACCAGGTCGATTTGGTTGACAAGAACGTCGCAAGGTTAGAGGAGGAATGCTTGAAAGTCAGAGACGAACGGGAGCGGACAGAGGCACAATTGACCGAGATCAACAAACAGATGTATCTGGTCATGCAAGTTTCAGATCCGATGTCCGATGTACAAGCACCACCAGCGACATCCGCGCATGGCGTGCAGGGTCACCTGAACTACCTTGAGGAAATCATGCTCTCCATGGAGGATGTCTTACAATCAAAAGGTGGACACTCCGCTCAGGAAGTCGAAGAAGCACAAAAGAAGATCGACCAGTACGAGATGACCATGACCGGTCTTTGGGAGATCATCAGCAGTCAAAACGGGACCAAGGAGCCATTCAGTCTACAGGGATTCAGTACCCGAGTTCAGCACACCTTCGACAAAGCCATGCACATGGATCAGCAGGCCGACATTCTAAGGAAGCAAATCCAACAGCAGCGCGAGCTTAACAGTAAATCCGACGGCGAGAAGGACAAGCAGCTGCAAGACCTACACAGCACCCGCGCCGAGATGGACCAACAGATGAACGAGCTCCGCGAGAGGCATGTCACAGCTGAGGCCGAAGCACACGGGGCGCGTTCTGAGCTTGAGAATGTGATCCGTGAACTCGAAAATTTCAGGCAGACGGCAAAGTCGCACGAAGACCAAAAGCATCAAGTCTTGGAACAATTACAGAAATCCAATTCCAGATCGCAACAGCTGGAAAAAGCCGTTGCCGAGTACGAAGCTCAACTGGGAGACCTCCAGGACGATGCTCGACTGACCACTGCTGAGGCGGAGGCCAAGGTCAAGGATCACGACGGCAAGGTGCAGAGCCTGGCGAGAGAGCTCGCAGAGACTCGAGATCTGCACATGGCAGCGGCAGCGAAAATGGAAGCCAAACACAAAGAAGCAGAAGACCTCGAAGCAGAAGCTGTGCGCCTCACCACCGAACTTACCATGGCCAAAGCCGAGCTTGATGGTGCATACGGTAGCCGAGCTGAACGAGCTAAGGAAGTGGCTACTGCCGAGATTGAGGAACTCCGTAGAGAGAGGGATGCGCAAGCCGAGCAGATCAAGGAGCTCATGAGCACTCAGCAATCCGGTGGTAATGCACGCATGGCTGACCTGGAGCGGGAGCTGGCAGACATGGCAGAAGACTACCAGGAGATCACCAGGGAGAGCGTTGCGGTCGAGAAAGAGCGCGAGCAGCTCGAGAATCTGGTCGATGGTCTAAGAGAGAGGTGCGAGACGCTTGAGACACAACTCAGCGATGAGAAGGTCAGATGGCTGGGTATCTCAAGTCCGACGGCTGTCAACGGTGATTCTGGACGGGAAATGACGAGCGCCATGATTCTCAGGAATGAATTTAAGAAGATGATGAGAGAGACTCGGGCGGAGAGTGCAAGATTACTTAGGGTGAGTACATCAGGCGAGCCTATCATTGCATAAGTGACTGACCACCGTACAGGCCGAACAAGAAGAGCGGAAGAAGTTAGAGTACATGGTACGACAACTGAGACGAGACAATGTACCGAACAAGAATGGGTTGGCACCTCGATGATAGGGGTCTGGTGTAATGCTCTTATGAAATGCATAGATGGATGGTTTTGGGCAAGATGGAACGAAAGAACAATATGTACAATACCTAATCGCACGCACGCAGCGCCTCTGCCTACTGTCGAACATGTCATTCGGTTCTTCATGTGCCACTGATCATGCAGCACGTGGTCGGTCGTAGGGAGCATGAATGTTTGGTTTGCCGGCTCGCTACCGAAGAAGGAACCCCAGAGGGCCCTTTGGTTCTCCCCACGCCGAAGCCTCCTCTCTGCTAGTGCGGGCGGGCCACTGGGGCACTTTTTCTCCACACCTGCTGCAGCTCTTCGGCGTGCTTCTGACACCATCCAAGACCCATTCCTGCGAACTGTTGGGAGACTTTCCTGCTCCATTCATTCACCCTTCCAAGATCCAACGAAGCTTGTGCGACATTCGGCCCGCTCTCTCTATCTCTAGCATATCATTCACTTTCTACGCAAAGCTCGCAAACGCATCAGGCTGAGCGACTCCTACAGGCGCCCTCCCACGTCCTAGCCCTGCATCTTCAACGCTCCGATACCTCACCTGCATGCACTTAGCGTCCATGCCTTGCGCATCTCCGCCCCTATCCTTCAGCACAGATCGCAGCCATCTTGATTCAGTCTCGCCAGCTATGCACATATAATCTCCCTCACTGTCCACGGATCAAACTCCGACTCCACAAATCGTCCGAACAAAGTCACAGTCATGGCGAGACAACCCTCCCAACGCGCCGGCGATCTGGTATACGACGCCTTCCTCTGGATCTTTAGTATCATAGTCGAGCTCTTCTTCCGCGAGATCCACCCACGCTCGACATGGAAGGTCCCACGACATGGACCTCTCATTATCGTCGCGGCGCCGCACGCGAACCAGTTCGTGGATCCGCTGATCTTGATGAGGGTTCTTAGGCAGGATGTGCACAGGAGAGTAAACTGGTTGATTGCAGACAAGAGCATGAAGAGGAAATTCATCGGTTTCGGGGCTGGTCTGGTCGGAAGTGTGCCTGTCGGGAGAGCGCTGGATAACAAGAAGCCGGCGACAGGGACGTTATATTTACCCGACCCAGAGGGCGATTCGACACTGGTCAAGGGAAGAGGTGTGGACTTCACGTCGGAGCAGTACATGGTTGGAGGACTCCTGGTGCTGCCTTCGGTGAACAATGAGGCGGCGAACACGGAAATTAAGGAGATCCTTGGGAAAGATGAGATAAGAGTCAAGAAACCTTTCAAGGGACCGGTGGCCTACAAGCAGCTGACGGGTAGGGAGGCTCAAGAGGGTGGCAAGGTCACAGACTATGAAGGGACGAAATTCAGTGTTGCACCCCATGTAGATCAGAGCGCGGTCTACGATGCGGTCTTCACCAAGCTGCAACAGAATGGTTGTATTGGTATCTTTCCTGAAGGCGGCAGTCACGACAGGACAGAACTCTTGCCTCTCAAGCGTGAGTTCTGAAGAGCTGATCACAAGGTCCTTGCTAACAGGTCTCAGCTGGCGTGGCGATAATGGCGCTGGGCGCCCTGGCTGAAAACCCAGACTGCGGTGTCAAGATAGTCCCTTGCGGCATGAATTACTTCCACGCTCACAAATTTCGATCACGAGCAGTGGTGGAGTTCGGGACACCAGTCGAGGTACCTCCCGAATTGGTTGAGAAGTACAAGAACGGACAGAAGCGGGAAGCTGTAGGCGAGCTATTGGAGACTGTGTATAATGCACTCGTGTCTGTGACAGTAGTGGCGCCTGACTACGACACACTTATGGTGAGCACAACAGCGAACGACGTTCTTGACAAGGAAGAGGCTAATGGCATGCAGCTCATCCAAGCCGTACGCCGATTATACAACCCCAAAGGCAAGAAGCTACCACTTCCTATGATCGTCGAGCTTAATCGACGACTTGTCAAGGGATACCAGACTTACAAGGACGATCCAAGGATTATTTCGCTCAAGAAGTCGATCCTGGACTACAACAGGACGCTCATGATGCTGAACATACGCGATCATCAGGTCAGCTACGCGAAATTCCCACTCTGGAAGACCTTTGGACTTTTCTTCTACCGACTCGGCAAGCTGGCTGTACTAGGCACAGTGGTGCTTCCTGGGACGGTCTTGTTCGCACCGGTCTTCATCGTGGGCAAAAGTATATCAATCAAGAAGTCCAAGGAAGCCCTGGCTGCCTCATCTGTAAAGGTCAGGGCCAAGGATGTCGTTGCGACATGGAAGCTTCTGGTTTCCATGGCCCTCGCTCCAATACTGTACACTTTCTACAACATTCTTCTTGCCATTTGGCATCACAAAAATAGGATCGGCGGACGAGCTCCAGATTGGGTGCCGTATTGGGCAATCTTCTTGCTCGGTTACATCGTCTTCCCAGCCATCACTTTTGGCGCCCTTCGTTTCGGAGAAGTGGCCATGGACATAGCCAAATCACTCCGGCCATTGTTCCTATCATTACACCCAAC
Organism: Elsinoe arachidis; assembly: GCA_013372555.1. Lineage (NCBI taxonomy): Eukaryota > Fungi > Ascomycota > Dothideomycetes > Myriangiales > Elsinoaceae > Elsinoe > Elsinoe arachidis. The sequence continues at coordinate 1,769,059 of JAAPAX010000007.1, read as the reverse complement.
ATCTGGCAGCACCATGCATAAGCTGCGAGTGCGGAGGAACGAACTTGTCGAACAGGTCACGAATGTTATCAACGAGCTGGGACCGGAGCTGTACCCAGACTTCGATCACTATCGCATCATCACGGATCCCAATCATCCTCTATCGCCTCTCAACAGCCGACCTCACACGCCTCGAGAACGAAGCAGAGCCCGATACGACTCTGGTCTCAAGATGACACCGGACTCGACCTCTCCAGCATCGCCTGTATTCGAGCGCAAGAGTCCAATTCACAATGACAACCTGCCACGAAATGAGAGCTTTAAGAATCTCGGTAGTGTGGGTATCTTTGCAACACGGCCAGGCACACCAAATCACAGCCGCAGCCGAACGAACAGCGGTGTTGGACTATCAGTACTTGCCAATGACGGTCTGAAGCCCATGACGAGTGCCACTGGCACGAAGCCGGACGTGGAACAGCTCAGCCAGAAGATCAATACTGCGATGCGAGAGAGGGGACGGAGAAGACGGAGTGAAGAGGTAGATGGGAGCTGGATTCTCAGTGATGATGTGGACGATGACGAGGCTGAAGAGGAAGCGAAGAAGAATATCTAGCTTGTGCCTCTCATGAATACACGACTACATTTCTACCCGAACCCAGATAACCGGGTTCGATCAATATCAAGCGATGGTGGAAAGTGCCGGGTCGCGATTCAGGGATGTGAAAGTGATCGACAGTGTGGCTGTCCTGTGACGTAGCCCCGCCAAAGCTCGAACAACCAGAAACCTCAAAGCTCCGCTGAGCTCATTCGTGCCACCAAACCTGGCATTCAGAGCAGTAAAGACCCTGTCGCAACTTTTGGTAGGCCTCTGTTCGCATTCATCTTCGTTTCCCTCCTCGTTTCTCTTCCCGAGACATTGACCAGTGGTGCACACGAACCTCTCCCAACCATTATACGCACCTGGTATGCCAGAGGACCCCTTACACGACTACCTACACAGAAAAGTCTACTCCACCACAATGACTGCAGATATGCAAACAATTCCCGCCAGGCATGGCACCGCGACATTCGTGCCGGCCGGCAGCACCATTAAGATTGTCAACACGTCCGGTACTCAGATCGTCGACACATGGGCTTTCGCATTGCCTACACCACCAAAGTCGAAGGAAGAGGCACAATCCAATGGCCCGCCAGAACAGGCCCCAGAGGAGACCAAGCAAGAACCGCCCAAGCCTGCGCCGAAGCGTACAAAGTCCAAGAAGGGCGACATGGGGCTTCCATCGCAGGAGGAAGCTGAAGCGGCGACGTCAAAGGGCATGGATGCTTCCAACGACGCGGCTCAGCAGAAGAAAGGCTGGTCTTCATACTTGCCCTCTGTGCCTTCAATCCCTCTTCGCGCTGCCAAGTCAGACGGCGAGAAAGCTGCAGTGAAGCAGAACTCGCGCACTTGGGGCCAGTACTTTTCAGCTGGGCAGGGTATCTCCAACTACATCCCGAACAAAAACTCGTTCTCGTCCTTTGCGAAGTCGCACTACCGCGATCCGAACAAGCCGATCATCCAGCAGATCTCGGACTTTAGTCGAACTCCTGTTGGTGCAGCAGGTGTTTCTGCATTAAGCGGGCAGGGCTACGCCTCTTCTCTGTACGCAGGGTATTCTGCTTGGACAGGAGGCGGCGCAGAGGTCCCACCAGGAATGGAGTTCATGTCGCTTCCACACTCTCGCGCTGCGACTCTTCACCTCGTCCCCAAGGTTGGCGATACCTTGGTCTCCAACCTACGCGAGCCCATGCTCACCGTGGTCGAAGACACAGCTGCCACTCACGACACCTTGATTGCCGCCTGCGACCCCGCCCGCTACGAGCAGCTAGGCGTAGAAGGCTGGGAAGAGCACGGATCCTGCGCAGAGAACCTCGTTCTCGCCCTAAAAGAGCTCAACGAGCGCGCCGGGCTCAAAGGACCCAAGGGCATCGGCGCCGACGTCACCGTCAACTCGGTCCCTACCCCTCTCAACCTCTTCATGAATATCCCATGGACCAACAACGGCGACGTCAAATTCGACAACCCCAAGGGCAAGAAGGGCGAGTACGTCCGCTTCAAGGCCGAGCGAGACGTGGTCGTCGTCATGAGCGCCTGCCCGCAAGACGTGATTGGCATCAATGGCGGGAAGCAGATCCAAGACGGCCACTTTGTCGTGGAAGAAGAGCTCGAGGAGGGCGAGGATATCAGGCAGCGTCTCCAGCAGACGAACAATACCAGCTCTTCTGCTCCGGCTGCGAAGAAGCCTACCCCTGTCAAACGTGCTACGCCCGCGAAGAAGCCCAACGGCACCGCTCCGGCGCCAGCGAAGAAGGCTCCTGCGGCGAGCGGGTCCAAACCAGCAGCAAGCAGTGGGCACACCCTCATCGGCTCGACCAAGAAAGCCCGCACCCCTATCGGCACGAAGAAAGGTACGTTCCCCCGCCCCATTTCCCTCTCGTCACCATCCCCTTTCTACCCCCCTCCTCATGTCCTCGAATATGGCTAACAAGTAAAGCAACCCCCTCCTCCTCCTCCACCACCCCCGCCGCTTCAGCCCCCTCCCGCCCCACACCTCCCGCGGCGGCATCAAGGAAAGACTCCGCCTCCACCATCCCGTCCAACACCAAACATGCCGGTGGCGCCAGCACGGTGGCGAGCAGTAGCCCGGCGCAGAGCACGAAGGCGCCTTCTGCTGGGGGATCTGGTGCCGGTACAAGCGCAGGTGCAGGTGCGGCGCAGGGTACGGCAGCGGCGGAGAGGAAGAAGCCGAGGAAGTTGGTTAGGAAGTAGCTCCCACTTTCTGATAAATACCTGGTCGGTGGGAGTGGAAGGGGGAATGAGGAGGTGGGAAGTGGAGGGGAGGAAGAAGGAGGGGGAAGGAGGGAGCAGGAGGTTAGGGTTGCAGTGACGGTCAGGAGTGAGGAAGGTGAGAGTCTCAAGGGAGAGAGAGGGCGGAGGGTGGGGTAGGAGGGTAGGGAAGGGGGAAAGGACAAACGAGGGAAACGGGGCTGGTTGGGAAGAAGGGACCTGGGGATGCAAAAGGAAGTCCAACACGGTAGGGGACGGTGTGGGTATCCAACCGGTCGATTGGTTGCCGTGCTAGTACAAAAGTACAAAAGACGGTTCACCATCTCTCAAACCTCAAAAGAAGACGCAGCAATGTCATCCAGTGCGATTTGATTTCCATCGACAGTATGTAGCGAACAGAGCGGGCGGAGTCTTGCGGCAGACGTAATACAAACAATCAAATCAATTTGAAGCTGAGAGTATGCTATACCAATCTTCAATCGTGATTCGTAACCCTGTCCTGGACAAAGCATGATCATAGAAGCAAAAAGAAGCAGTCTGACGCCATGCACCTCCTTCCCTTTCCCATACCATCGTCATCCTTGACCATACTGGACCATCCATTACCAATCCCCCATCCCCACATTCCCTCCATCTCCTTCCCCTGACCCCTTCTTCCTCCACCACTGGGTTTGAGATCTACCCCTTCGCATTCCACTTATCATTATAAGCATTCACCGCCACCGCCACCTGCCTATAAAACCAATTCCGGCTCTGCTCATCCGCAATGGGCATAAACGGCCCATTCGTCCCCCCCTTGAGCACAATACTCATGCCCGTCCTCTCTTTACTGATCGTCTGGATATCCTTGAGCGGGACATCCCATTCCGTCTGCAACTTTTTCGTCGCCACCAGCAGGATGCCATTGTACGTCAACATCACAAGTCTCGGCGGGCTGGAAGACCCGTTCTGGTCGTCTTGGCGACGACTCGCTTGGCTTGTGCCGGACGCGAGTTCAAGGTGGGCAATGTACTCTTCGTGAAAGTATTTGCCGTTGTCGAGGGTTTTGAGCCAGAATTGGCCGAGCGCCTCGCGCTGTGTGTAGGGCCGCACGATGCCGTCTTGGCCGATGAAGCGGGGCATGCGGACGCGGTCGAGCCCTTCTTGGTCGAAGACGGTGGTGGTGTTGCGCACGCCCTCGGCGAGGTTAGAGGCGAGGTCGAAGGCGCCGATGGCGGGTTTAGTGGCGAAGCCGAGGACGCCTTTGCCGACGCCTTTGACGAAGCCGAGGGCGCCTTCTTTCTCCGCGCCTTCCATGGGGTGACGCGCGAGACCGCCGATGCCGGACGCAACGGAGGTGGCGAAGGCGTTGCCGCCGGATGTGATGCCGTAGAGGGCGTGCTTGGGGCGGTTGCGGGAGCGTGACATGCGGCGTTGGTCTTGGAATTCTTTGTCGAGGGAGGCTGCGGCGAGACCTTTACTGATGGAGCCGGTGAACTTGGCCATGGAGTCGGAGAAACCAAAGACAGACTTCTTGACAAAGGAGGAGGCACCTTTGGCAATTCCAATGCCTAGATCTTGTGGTCGGTCGGTCATGACTAGACCCTGGTATGGTTCGTAAAAGATGTCTGCAACACCTGAGGAGATGTTGTTGAAAAGACCGACTGGGTTGCCGAGGAAGTCTGCAGATCCGAGGACTATGTGGACCTGGCGAAGGGATTCCTGGACATAGTGTGACTTGATGTTGGAGATCAATGCACCCATGGATACACGGGCGTTCTCAAGCATCAAAGCGTTGTACTTGATCGGAGCATCGTTGACGTTGCCAATAGACATCGTCAGGACATTGACAGCGAACATGAATGGGTTCGACGATGACGAGCCAGTATCCTCGGCGTTGATACGCTCAGTTCGGACGAACGAGAGATCAAACTGCATCGGCTGCAGGTGAAGCAATTCAAAGTAGATGTCCTGACTCGATTGTTCCTGTTGTGGTTCTGGAATGTCGAGGTTTTCTTCGCAAAGCTTGCCTTCCTTCTCTTCCGTCCATGATGCACCAGGCACCTTCGAAAAATCTAGCAGGGCGAAGATGAAATCCTCATCAATCTCAATCGTCATTTGCTGCATGAGGAAAGTGAAGTACTTGATGTACAATACGCCATAAGAGTCGTCCTTGACACGAGTGATCGCGGCCTTGAAGATGGGGTGCGCAGCCATCTCCTTCCCGGTCTTTGGTACGACACTGGGATAGAAGATGAGTGGGAAGATACCGCCGTACAGTTGATTGTCGATTTGGATCCATTTGATTTCCGTGGACAGCATGTTATACAGCTTGGAGTCTTTGTAAGTAACATCAATGTCGCGTAATGTCAGGTAGATCAGCTCCTTCAACTGCTTGTTGACAAGTGACAGACCGATACCAGCGAACCGGATCTCTGCCTTGAGCGTAACGTCGGAGTCTTGTTCCTTGACCTCGAAGCCGGTGGAGGTCGAAGTGGAAGCCGCACCAGATTTCTGCTTGTACAAGCTAGCTCGTGGGTTCCAGTTCGATAGTACCAAGGTCTGAGTCGGTCCCTCGGCAACGACATTCAGATCGATGACCTTTTGTCTAGACTGGCCAGCCTGCGGTGGTAGCTTCAACGGGATGAGGTTGCCGATCTCCTGCAGCTTGACGTGTCTCTCCTTCTTGTTCGCACTAAGAACGAGGTTCTTGGCTTTGGCTGCTGGGTAGTCCCAGGCGTACGGCATGATACTTCGAGGTGGAAGTCTGTATCGAATGGGCTTCCATCCTGAAGTACGGTCGTCTTCATCCTCGTCAACGTTCGGGTTCGCCTGCCAGAAGAGGAACTCGGTATCGCTCTCGTTGCGCATTGAGAACGGCCAGTGCTTCGACTCAAAACTGACGTGCAAGAAGATGGTGGCTTGTTCCATCAGAATCTCGACACGGATCAGCTTCTGCCTTTCTCCAGACTTTGAAAGCTTGACGTGAACACTACCGACGTTGGCAATATTGAAAGGTGATGACCAAGTATTGTTCACGCCTGGGAAGCACAAGCATAGCTGCTGCCCTGTGGTCTGCTTGAGATAGCGCAATGGGTGAAGATCTCCGGCTTTGAGTGTAGTAACTTCCGAAGAACCAGGCTCACGAATGTTCAGTTCTTCGCCCAATCTATTCTTTACCACAAATCGTGGTGCCAGTGTCACAACCTTGGTCAGCTTGTACTTGCCTTCTCCCTCTTCGACTGTCAAACCGCAGTGCATCTCGGATCGTCCCGTTTCTGCTGGGAAAGCCACATCTGTCGTGGATCCGATAGCGTCGAAGGACACAGGCTTGCTCCATTGAGACCCAGCGACCTTGAGTAATGCTCTGTTCTTGCGGTCATCCGTTGGGAAAGAGAACATGAATGGCGTGGCTCTTTGCGAGTCATCAGTGTTGTTGAATGTGTTCTGTCCTGCAGCCGACTTGGTTCCACCAAAGTAAGCCTTGCTGCGCACATCGAGCTCCAGGCCTGTCCGATTCAAGACGACATATGGACTGTGAACGGTGACCTTAAACGCACCGCCGCTGTCTGGCACATTGCTGGAACTTTGTCAGTATATCCAGAGTTAAGCTTCTCGTGACACTTACTAGTAGTGCAGATTCAGTCGCAATTCCAAATTGTTCTTGTCCTTGACGGTAATACTCTTCTCTCGATTGAAGTCCTCCCTGTTTGAGGAATTGATAATAGCAAAGTCACTGGGTTTGAAAGGGGTATCTTGCATGTCAACACTCATAAGAAGCAAATGGGAAAGCTCAACGACATGAACAGGGCTGACGCCTCCTCTGCGCAGGAAATTCGTCCAGTCCTTCTTCGTATTCTTGTCGTAAACGCGGTACTTGAAGTCGTAAGGAAGCAAGTTCTGAATCTCTATGGGTGCGGACAGCTTGATGCGCTGGTACGGGTAGACCGCAGTGAGAGGGTCCTTCTTGTCAAAGACGGACTGCATCTGGAAGTAGAAAGGCGGCGAGCTATCCTGAGATTCAGACTTGCAGGTAATAGCGCCGACCGGGCGTTTGAGCATGTCTTTCCAGAAAAGGCGTTCGCTGCTCCACGAGTATCCGAATCCAGGGTCTGGCCGTACAACGAGCGAGTGCATGTATGCTGCGCCGACTGGTGCAGGTCGAGAGTCGCCAGGAGCAATTTTGTCAATCTTGCTGAGGTGGCCCTCAGCCGTGTCCAGGACACCGATCTCGATGGGTACTTGTGTGTTGTTCTCGACCAGCAGTGGAGACCGGAAGATGATATTCTTCACGTTGTCCGCACCGAGTGCTACTTCGACCATCAAGCGATGTTGCACTTTGTCTCGGCGTGGACGCAAGTTGTAGAGTGATTCCCCTTCCCGATTGACGGGAATGCGGTCAATGCTGTCAAAGCCGCTGTCCTCGAGCTTGACTCCAACCAGACCAGTTGCACCTTCTGGTGAAAGTGTCTCTCTCGTAGTCGATGGATCTTCGAAACGCCATGGGATTTCTTCTCCATCGGTCAGCTTGGCCGCATTACCCTCGTCACCCTTCTCAGAATGAGCCCAGATGTTCAAGTCAAAGCCAGTGTAGTTGCGGACACGGAAAGGCGCTTCCATTCCTCGAGGCTTGGACAAGACGTCCTCATCGCCAGAGAGGAACTGAGCGGACTTGGAAAAGAGCGCGATCGATGCACTTGTGAGTGTGATTTCCATGGACTTGCGAGAGTAGAGCTCGACCGAAAGCTTGTCTGGATGTTGAGACTTGGACATGTGGAACCCAAGTTGCCACGGCTCGATCAATGGTTCCCAAGCTGATTTAGAGAAGTTGAAGACGTTGAAGAAGGTATCGATATGGGTGTCTGCAGTCATAGGACCACTCCAGTCTCTTACCTCGACACCGAATTTCTTGACACTCCAATCCAATATCGGCAGTTCATGGGTGTCTCCAATAAGGACAACGCGCATGCCATCGAAGTTGACCTTCATCTCTTCACGCTTGAGGATTGCAGAACCTTGGGTACCGGAACCGGGTTGTTGTGATTTTGATGCCATGGTGGACTTCTTGGTCGTGCTGATTGTCTTTGCTACCGGCTTCGACGATCTCGCCTTCTTTGTGGATGTCGCCTTCTGTGAGGCGGCCTTGACCTGCTTAATTTTCTTCGGACCTTCTTCAGCCATCTTCTGATCATCACCAGTGCCTTGAATTGCAGAAGCTCTCTGGAAGATCTGCATGGCCAGAAGGATGTCTCGGAGAGATAGACGGAGTACCAGCGGTTCAATATCAACTTCAATGTTCATAAGAGAGGATTCGTTGCTCTTGGATCTCATATCCAATGAGGTCTGGATGCTGAAATCGTCCAGGATTCTCAGTTGTGTGGTATCAAACTTGTCCATGCGACAGAGGAACATGCCAACCTTGTCGACTTGCAGAGTCATGGCGTGCTGCTGCGACACAAGAACTTGCTTGACACCCAAGACGATGGCTTCCGAGCTCGTGATGGCTGGATTTGCAATCAACACGATCTGGGCGTCGACGATATTGACGCGGTACGATATGCTCATGGCGCCTTGCTTATCATCGTCTTGCTTCTTCGACGATTTTTGCTCTAGCGCAGTAGAGTCGCCTGACGCGGAATTCGTGTCGTCTGTCTCCCCAGCTATCGACTCATCTTCGTCTTCTTCAACGACGAGGGGTTCGTCCTGCTTCAATCCTTCTGATACGAACCGCTGTAGTGCGAACAAGTGGTCTAACGCGAGAATGATCCTAGGGCTATCGATCGTGAGCAAGGCAACTAGGCTACGATCGTTGCCGCCAGATATTGATACGCTAGCCATGAATTGCTGTTTGACATCGGTATTGATGAGAGACATGACTTTGCGGAACTTGTTCTTTTCCTTGGTGCGAGTATCCATTATGGTGAAAGACTGTACCAGGAGCTCAGATTCCAGCGCGCCGTCGCTGACCATGCGCAGCTTGACGCTTGTCTCATTCAAGGAGAACTTTGAGAGGCTGGCAGCAGCAAGATCACCGACCGGCTTCTCGACACTACCCGAGATCAACTCGAGGCCGATAGTGCCGACCTTGAAGATGAGATCCAGCTTGGTCCAGGCTTCTTCAGGTTCACCGAGTTCAGGCCCAAGATGAGAGACACTCGTTTCCTGGTCACCGTTGGTCGATGTGGGACTTGCCATGGCAGATTTTGCCTGCTCGGTGGTTGAGGTTGGTAGCTCCTCGTTTACGTCTTCCTCGATCTCCTCGTCCGGATCCGTCGCAAACGCGGCTGGGATGGATTTGGTCAGCTCCATGATGAACTTCATTTGTGCTTCCGTGATTTTGAGATTCATGTTGGACATGGAACCTTCAATCTCGGTATCCGGGCGTTTAGCACCGGCACGATGCTCTGCGCTTGCGATTTTGAAATCCAGGTCGACCTTGTCAATCATCTCCAATTCTTCGGACTCATTGTCCTCATAGTGAATGTTGGACGTGAGCCTGATGTTGTGTATTCCGGCAGACAACTTGTTCGCAACAACAGCGTCCTTTGAATCATCGATAGGCATGAACTCGTTCTTTGCGTAAATCTCGCCGAGGTAGGCGACCACAGTGTCCCGTTCCACCGAGTCCTCCATGGTAATAACACGAGGAAATGCGACGATTGGGGTTTTGATGTTTATGTCGAAGTGCATCTTGCTAGCTCGCTGTTGTATGTTCTGAGCTTGGTTCGCTGCAGCTTGACGGGCAGCGTTGAAGATGGCCTGCATCTTACCGAACTTGACGCCGAAATTCATGATTTTCCGGAAAGGCTCGGTGATGAAGTTGATCTTCAGAGATCCTGACTGCAGCTTGATGGCTGTGTCATGGCCCGGATAGGCTTCCGACTCTGGGTCGAATGTCTCGTAGCTGAAGTCAGCGAGTTCCTTGCCTTCGATTGACACGAGTTGTCGTAGAGGAGAGTTCTCGGAAACACCTTGATTGACATCATCCACCAGGGACAGGTTGCCCAGTCTCGCTCCTACTCGCATTGTCTTGCCTAATAGCAGCACTACGACTTCGGCAGAGTTCAAAGACAGTGTTGCAAGTTTGAAGCCGTCATCGTTGAGTGTGACTGAGATTCGCTTTAGTCTAGCCTTGACTCGGATCTTGTCGGGTTCCTGCGCTTGCGCTGGTGCTGAGTCTTGGTCTTTCTTTTGTGCGTCATCTTTAGACTGCACCTGTTGTTGCTCGGGAGGATTAGAATTCGTGAAGGTGGCGAGGACAAAATCTAGTAATGTCAAGAGCGTTCGTCGTGTGACAAGGAGATTGATGGTTGAGACCGCTACATCCAGGTTCATGGCAAATCCCTCGTACTCGCTCATGAACTTTGGATGCTCCTTATTCACCTTGATGAATTTCAAGCTGAATAAGTCTTCATCCTTGTTCGTGAAGACGTCGTGCGAAGATATGAGGTTCTTGAATTCGGATGAAGGGTTCTCCTCAACATGATCCTCCACTGCGAGCTTTCTCAAGTTGACCTCCGCAACCATGTCGAATGGACGTTGATAGAATTCGAGATAGAAGTGCTCGGCGATTAGGTCCACCAAAAGCTCGTCCGGCTTCTTGCCTGATGGATCTGCTCGATAGAGCGAGCCTCGCAGCTTGTCGACAGTGAATTTGAATTCGAAATTTCGCTGGTTGAGATTTGGCTCTTGCTTGTCGCCTTGAGACGCTTTTCGGTACTTCTGCTTCTTGCCCTTCTCGTCGTGATCGCTGTCATCCTCCATGACTATTTCATGCTTCTGCGCAGAGAATTGGAAGGAGCTACCACGATCCCTGCCAGCCACAGAGTCTCGGTGACTGATCGACTTCCGTTTCGCATCCGATGAAGTCTTGCCTTGATTGGACTTGTCGGACGGTTCAGGCTCGCTGGATTCAAATTTGGGGATAGCCACGTCCAGCAGCTTCATCAGACTTTTGTACTTGGCATCTGAAACAGATGCGTGGAGTACAGGAAGGTGGCCTGCGATCCTGAATTTGGTCAAGTCGACGGCCTTTGGCACGATACAGATCTCCACCTTGAACTCCATATTGATACGCTCGACAACATGGTAGCTCTTGTTCGGATCTTGCTCATCCAGCTGATGCCGCGTGTCGTCGATCGATGGGCCAATCAATACCTGGGTCGAATCGAGTGTCACGATGAACTTGTCATACATGAGTGTCTCCAGCTTCTTGAAGTCATCCTCCGTGTACTGTTGTTTCTGCTTGGACTGAATGTCTGACAAAGTGTCCTTGTCGATCAGTTCGCTGCGAACTGCGATGTGACCAGCATCAAGAATCATACAAATACTACTCTGCTTGGTGACGGAGTCCGGCACGATGATCAAGGGGGCTTGAAGATCGAGTTTTGCATCAATCGTCTTGTGTTCCTGCAGTGCGTACTCAAGTCCTGCTCGAGTCTGCTGACGAAGTCCCTCGACCGCCGAGCCAGCCGATTCCATGAGTGCTCCGATAGACTCCATGTGCCGTTCTGGTGGCTTGAAGAACTTTGCGACTTCGACGATGAAGCGAGGATTGTAGACAAATTCCATGGCCTTCAATTTGACGGACAAGGCAGTGTCCGCCTTGCCGCTGAGAGGGTTCTTTTCGAATGCCATGGCAAAGAATGGTTCTTCTGGTGGCTCATCGTCGTCCTCATCTTCTTGATCGTCCTCAGTCTCGCCGTCGGTCCCCTCTTTCAGCTTGTTTTTCTCCCGCTTGGACTCCTCGTGTGCTGCCGCTTTCGAGTCTTCCTCATCAGTGACGTCTTCGATTCTTCCCTCATCGGAATCCAGCTTTGATTCTTTCACCCGCAAGGCTTGTTCGAAAAGGTTGTCAGGTGTGGTGCCGTCCATAAGGCTCATTGCGTCAAGGCTGAGCTCAAGTAATGTCGAATCGGTCCGCTGCAAGAATTTGGTATCTAAGCCTTGGAAGACAAGCTTTAGCATCTCGTTGTCGCGGCCATGGGGATCTCGTTTCAATGTAAAGCTCCCCTCTCTAAGGCTCATATCGACCTGCAATTTGACGGCCTCTTTAGGCATGTCAACATCTTCAGCCAATTGCTTCTTTTCGTCGAAATCGATGGCACTGTACAGCTCCTTGCGTTGTTCTTCTGTCATTTGAGCTTCGTCACTGTGCTGATCCGGTTTCTGGCCGCCTCCCCAGACCCATTGTGACCAGGTCTGTTTCTGAGGCTGTTTCTTGACACCAACGTTCTCTTTCCGCAGTTGATTGCGACCTAAAGAGCGCCAGAATCGCAAATCTTCGTACGAAAGTTTATGCTCAAGTGCGTCCAGCTCCTTTGCTTCGTCAGGTGTGAGCTTCTCTTCTTTCTTCTTCTTCTTGAAGAGTTCGATGTAACGAATCCTGTCATCTCTCCGCTCCTTGAGGTATGCCCAAGACCATTGCTTGTTGCGATCGTGGATTTTATCGAGGACCGCTTTGCCGGCGAATTGAAGCCAGGCGCGAGGGTCTTCTTTCGGGCTAGCTTTGGGCTGAAGCTTCCTGTACTCCTGGTGGCGGGTGAAATAGTGGAACAGATCGACCACACGAAGTGCATCTCGGTACTGATCATCATCGAGAATGAATCCAAGTTCGTTGAACAAGAGCCGTGCCTTGACCTTCGGACGATCTGTCTTGCCGGTTTTGTCCATTTCCAGACCCGCTCTTCCGGTGACAGGCTTCAAGATATATTGATGGTCCTTGAAGTCTTTTGCGTCCTTCTTGGCAATCATTTCCTTCAGCTTCTCGAGTGTCTTTTCATGATCTAGTCCTTGTTCCTCGGCAGTTTGTGAACCTTTTCCAGAGCCGAGAAGCTCGACATCTGTATCCCAATAGAGAGCAAGAGCGCCCAGAGTCGCGAGCTTGTGTGTTGTTCCTGACGTGCTTTGGATGAATGTCGGCTTCCAGTTCTCGTCTGTGCTGACCGCGCTGAGCTCTTGAAGTGTGATACCGACGGCGAATGGATGACCAGGGTCTGATATCGAGTCCTCGTATCTGACGTGGACGTTCTTGACCGAAATTTGTACATTGTCTACGATTGCAGTCGTCAAGCTTGCTGTGAAGCTCTGGTTCTTTGCCTGCTCCTCTTGTGACATGCCCTCGGTGTTGCGCTCCTTTAGCAACTCGGCGCTGTCCAACTTCTCCATCTTCAAGCTGTGCGCCCTTCTGTCTTCCTCGTCTGCATCGTATTCTTGATCCTCTTTCGGCGCCGCAAGTAGGAAGACATCCTCGATGTTGACCCGCACAGGCTTGCCTCTTAGATTCGACCAGGGTATTGAGAGTGTGAGCACCCCGACATGGCCTTCGATTACATTGATGGGTAGTTTGAGCTGATCCAGGGCTTCTCTCCGGAGCTCGAGGTTCCTCAGCTTTACATCGCCGGACCAAATACCAACGTTAAGCTGTTTGGGGTCGAAGTTGCGCACATACATGCCCAAGAAGCGGTTAAGCAGCTGGGCTACGAGTCCTTCCAGCATGTTGGGCGAGTGTGGCCGTAACCCAGGCTGGGGCGATTATATATTGTTTGGTAGCGACGTGATAAGTGCCTATCTGGACATGTTCATATGATAATCAGCCGTAGAGTCGTAGAATCGTGATTATCTGCTGGTGAAGTTGTACTGTAGAAGCGACCTGTCCTGAGACCAAGTTGGCGTTGACTAGGCTGGCGGACTAGAGAGTGAAAGAAGCTGTGACCTCGCACACTCACGGCAGGATCAGAAGTCGCACTCGGGTATCAAATTGTGAAGTACGAGAATCAAGAAATGTATTCAACCAAATCAGGCAGCCTCGTGAACTTCATTCAGCGGTGTCGTTGTCGCGTCCCATCACAGATCGAACATCTTGTTTCTTCGGTGACGTAAAAAGCACACCCGCATGCTAAAAACATGCAAGCGCAGGCGGGAGCTACTGCGGGGCTGCCGCAAAGCTAATCCCGAGCACTTGGAAATGTTCAATGCAGCGAGAAACGACCCTCTTATCCGAGTAGAATTACAAGTGGCAACAGCATGAATACGACAATTGCATGTCCAAATAACAAAAGGCCAATCACTATACTATCAACGGTAATGCCAAAAGATGAGCACGAAAATCCACGTCTGGTCTTGCGGCTGTCCAAGTGGGGGCAGATCACTGATTTCGGGCCACGCTAAATTTTACGTCACCCTGGGCGAGCTCTGGCAGCTTTTGGGACCTCTGCCGAGCTCGGTCCTTCTCCAACGACTTGAGGTAAACTTGACTTTGAAACTCTTGTTATCCGAGGACCGCAAGCGCATAACTTCTCACCAATTGCTGCATTGGACATCTATATCGACAATTGATCGCGTCACGATCGTCTGAGTCCTCACATCGACTCAGGTCGCAGTACTCCGCCAGTATGCTTCGCACTGGTGCTCCCAGAGCTGCGTTCCGCGCTCTCAACGCATCCTCGCTATCCACGCGAGCAACCTTTCAAGCTGCCCGATCAACTCCAAAGCTCCAATCACGGATCACAGCCTTGTCCAATGTCCAGACAACTTCTCTCGCGAAGCCATTGAGCATGTCTCTCACCCAAACCTACAGCACGACCCGCGTCCTTCAGGATAAGATTGACCATGAACACGAGAGACAATTTGGCCAGAAGAAGCTCAGCGTGCACCCGGAGACTGTCTCCTCCACCTCCTCTACCCATCCCATCTTCGGTGAAGTTGGCACAGAGAACAAGGAGGACAATACCGACATGATGGCGGGTGTCAAGTCTGATTTGGTAGGTGGATACGTCTGTGTTCAGAGAACACAATCCTGATATATACCAGAAAACAATCAAGGAGACTTTCTCAATGGAGGACGTCCCCCGACAAGCTGTCTACGTCGGTCTAGCAGGAACCCTTCCATACCTCGGCACCTCCATTGCCACAGTTTTCTGCGCCTCAGAGATCAATCACGCCGCCGCAACCGGGTCCGGCTACCTCCTCTCCGGGAAGACCGCCGAAGCTCTCCTCCACGTTATCGAGCCTCTCCAAGTCGGCTACGGCGCCGTCGTAAGTACACCCTTACCCCTCTCCATTCCCCTCCTGACCGCCCCAGATCATCTCCTTCCTCGGCGCCATCCACTGGGGCCTCGAATGGGCCAAATTCGGCGGCACCCAAGGCTACAGCCGCTACGCCATCGGCGTCGTCGCCCCCGCCGTCGCCTGGCCCACCATCTTCTTCCCCGCCGAAACCGCCCTCATCATCCAATTCCTCGCCTTCAACTTCCTCTACTACACCGACTCCCGCGCCACGAAACGCGGCTGGGCACCACCCTGGTACGCCGTGTATCGCTTCGTGCTGACTTTCATCGTCGGCGCGTCCATCGTTCTTTCCCTGATCGGTCGTGGCCAGATCAGTGACCAGATCGGCAGATTGCCTGCGCCAGCGGACAGGATTAGGGCGCTGAGGGAGGCGCAGGCGGATGAGTTGGAGAAGGAGGAGGAGGCGAGGAGGGCGAAGGTCGTGGAGGCCGAGGAGGACGATGAGTAGAGATCAAAGTCTGGATCGAAAGGCGGGGATAAGCATGTAGATATGCATGAGAAGAAGGAGAGGGGAAGGAAGAGGAGATTTGGGGTCAGTGAACACTGAATCGTGAAGCGATCAGTGGCGGCTGGACAAGTCCTGCCAGGTGTGTGAGGCAGTGTATAGGGTCTTATTGTAGCAGTATAGCGAGCAGCAACAGCAATAGCACAGGGAAAGTTCGTATCCTAATTGACTACTCTTTGGTGCAAAAGAAGTTTCCGCGACACTTGCTGAAATCCATCAATCTGTCCGCTCCATAGCACATAGAACGAGCACACACACCACAATCACTGCATGCACACAAGAAGTGAATTATGCCCTTCAATTCCTAATCTCTACCTCCGCGGCCCGTACAGCTTCGAATCAAGCTTCCGGTGCAAAGTAATCTACCAGCAACTAAGCTGCTCCTCCTCTCAGACAACACAGAAGCCCTCCCGTATCCCACGGGTTTGGGCAGCGAACATGAGCCCTCTCAGCTCGTCAGCAATGCATACTTTTCTGGAACTCCGTAACCCCTTCTTTCTCCGTACGATACGTGCTCCGCCTTGGGTGAGCTTACAAATTGGAAAACGGCAATTGTAGTGTGAGTGAGGTCGTGATATGAGGAGACGATACTGGTGGAAGTCTCGTGGTCAATGAGGCGCGGGAACGGATTGACGATAAGATGATCATGCTTGTATTCGTGTAGTGGAAAGTGCAACATTGGGTATCGATGACGGTGTAAGCTTCGAATAAGCACCGTCAGTGAGGTCGTAAATGTAGAAGAACAGCTCAGACGGCGAGCATGGCCATGGGCGGAATGCTGGGAGCGGCAATCTATGCCTTCTGCTCGGAAGACTGGCCGTTAGCGTCGCCGCCATCGGGTCCGTTGGCTGGAGCGCCCTCGCCATCGCTGCGGCTCTTGAGGTACTCGTTGTAGACGTTGAGGGCCTCGTCGACCTTGTTGCGGAGAGCGTTGTCGTCAGAGGTCAAGGTGATGAGCTCTTGGTTCTCCATCTCCAGAAGCATACCAGTGATCTTGCCGGCAAGCTCTGGCTGCTGCTCGTGGATCTTGGGGTAGAGAATCTCACCGAGCATCTGCTTCTGCTGCTGAGGAGGAGCAGAGTTGAGCTGGTTGAGATCAATGCCAGGAGCACCAGGCTGAGGCATGCCACCCATAGGTCCACCACGCTGCTGCTGAGGGAAGCCAGGAGCCTGTCCAGGACGACCACCCATACCACCACGCTGTGGTGGGAAGCCACCTTGACCACGCATGCCACCCATCATCTGAGGAGGCATACCCATCATCGGCATCGGTGCTCCACGACCACCCTGACCACGACCGCCACCCATGGCAGCCTGCGCCGCCTGCATCATCTGGGCGTAAGCAGCAGGGTTCTGGTACGCGCCAGGCGGGAAGCCAGCCTGCATTGTCGGAGGAATGCCGTACATGCCAGGCATCTGTCCTGGAGCGCCACGTCCACCCTGCTGAGGACCCATGCCACCCTGGAACCCACCACGCTGAGCACCGGGCATGCCCTGCATGAAGGGAACCTGGCCACGAGCACCTCCAGCGGCAGCCATCATAGGCTGACCGTTGGGACCGAAGAACATCTGTGGTTGCATGAATTGAGGAGGCATTCCTCCAGCGGCAGCCTGCTGTTGCATGCGGACCTGGTTGCGGGCCTGGATGCTGGCCTCAAGCTGACTCTTGCGGACATCCTTACGCTGAGCGAGGGCGACGTAAAGAGGCTTGCCGTGGACCATCTTCTGGTTGGCTTCGGTGACGGCCTTGGTGGCCTCGTCGGGATTGCTAAAGCAGACGAAACCGAAACCCTTGCTCTTGCCGAGCACACGAAGCTCACCACCGATCTTGATCTTATCCAAGTCCTTGGTGAGGCCGTCGACTCCGTCCTTCTCGCCCTCCTTCTTCTCGGCATCCTCGCCGGCATCCTTCTTCTTGTCTTCGTTCTCGGCCTGCTCGGCTTCCTCCAGTGACAGAGTGTCGCGCATGACCTTGGCAGAGGTGATCTGTCCGTATGGCTCGAAGATCTTGCGGAGCTCGTCGTCGTCAACCTCGTCAGGCAAGTTCTTGACGTAGAGGTTGACGCCTTGGTACTTGGCGACTTTCTCCTGGCGGGCTGCCTCGTACTGCTTGCGGAGCTCCTCCTCACGTTCGTGCTTCTTCTGTGCACGACCAACGTAGAGCTTCTGGCCCTTGAAGTCGGTGTCATGAAGCTCGTCCACAGCTTTGGAGGCGTCCTCGTGGTGGATGTAATTAACGAACCCAAAGCCACGGCTCTTGCCGGCATCATCCTGTGCGAGAGAAGCAGAGGTGATGTCTCCGTACTTCTCGAAAAGAGCGCGGAACTCGTCTTCGGTGGCCTCCGGGTCAATGTTCTTGACGTAGACGTTGGTGAAGTTTGCCTTCATCTCCTCAAACTTGTTGATGCGATCCTTTTTGGAAACGTGGTGTCCGACGTAAACTTTCTTCTCATTCAACAACATGCCGTTGACAGACTTGATGGCGTTGCTAGCGGCCTCAGCAGTTTCGTAGTGGACAAAGCCATAGCCCTTGGAATTTCCGTTCTCGTCCTGGGCGACCTTGCAGCTGAGAATGTTGCCAAATGCAGCGAAGGTGTCGTGAAGGGCCTTGTTGTCAATCGCAGCGTCGAGGTTCTTGATGAAGACGTTGCCCTGGCCAGTCTTGCGCAGAGCCGGGTCACGCTGAGACCACATGATACGGCATGGTCTTCCCTTGATCAAGGTGTAGTTCAGCTCTTCCAGGGCGCGCTCGCCATCGTCGGCGCTGTTGTAGTTGACGTAAGCGTATCCGAGAGAGCGACGAGTGACCGCATCGCGACAGACACGGATGGAAGCGACCTGACCGATGGAAGAGAAAAGCTCGAAGAGCATGGCTTCGGTGACGGAGGTGTCAAGCTCTCCGACATAAAGAGAAGCCGAGTTCTGGTGGGCGGTAGGACCGGCGGAGACAGGAGTCTGGCCATCGCTGCCACCAGCGACAGCGGTGTTCAGTCCGTTGGCCTGAGCATCAGGAGCGGGCTGCGCAGCAGCGGCAGATGGGGAGGTGGAAGCCTGAGCATCAGACATGGCGGCGATTTGTGATGTATATGGTTTTTCTGATTTTCTGAGAAGCTTGCGACCGTGTCAGTTCCTGCTGGAAAGAATGGGTGAAGCTATCCGGCGCGCGTCCGACACTGCTCGTGCAGAGATGAGGGTTTGCTGAATCGCAGCTGCCCTGTAAGATTCGAAAACGTACTTTGTGCTTTGAGACTCGAGAGGATGGGTAGGGAGTCAACGAGCTGATCTACTAGAGGATGCTGCGTATCTGCGGCTTTGTCAATTCCTGCTATTGTCGTTCTCGGACATTTCTGCGCCAAAGAATGAACTGACCTTTGTGTGGGCTGTTAAGAGGGAGGAGGAAGTCTTTGTCTCGAAACCTCAGCGAGCGGATGCTGCAGAGGCAATGGGCTTTTCTGATTTTCAAATTTTTTTGTTGATATGATCAGTGGACGTAAAAGGTTTGGTGGGCGTGAGGGTGGTAGAGTTGTGCGTAGAAGAGAAGAGGGAGCTTCGTCCGCTTGAAGATTTCTACAATACAAAAATCTTGTGGTCGGATAGGCGGGATGATGCGACACGGCCGCAAATGGACAAGCAACCTCGAAACATTCGCATTGGGGACAATTATTACCCTCAGAGAAAGAGGACAATGGATTGCAAGACACTGATCTACTTTTAGGCGCAATACTGCCGATACACCTGTATACGATCTCACTGTGGTCACCTCAGTGAAATGAAGGCGCGTGGGCAAGAGCTCTTCCTCACGCGACTTCCTGCGGTCAATTTGTCCTTTCATTTCTTGGCGGTTTGGGAGGTGTTAGCGATGTGCTCGGCTAAAATTACCTTGATCAAAGCAGGCATCTGGACCAAGACATCTTGTTCAACTCATGCTTGCGACGAAAGGCTAGTCGCGGTATTAGAGACAACAAGTCACACCGGCTCTGATCACATACCTCTCGACTCTCAAGCAGATTCAACAGTGTAGTTGAGCTCTCGACGGTACTGCGATCTCTCCAGAAGCTCCGATTCCGTAGCGTTCATGATATTGGAGAGCTACTGGCCCAACGACCTCGATGCGGACCTTGTCGAGCGACTAAGGGCAATGTCAGATTGCTGAGAAATGGCTAGCGACAAGCCTCATTGATTTCACTATTCTGCCTCCGACCGCTGCACTGAAAATCCATTATGGCTCAAGTCCCCAACAGCACGCTAGTTTGGCTGTGGGAGCAAGTACAGCAGTATGCCCAGGCTCGAGTAGCGTACAACGACATAGCTGCCACTCTGGCTAGTCACCCATCCTTACAGCCACGGACAGACACATATCACTTCGAGAGTGGTAGACCGGCATTGCTTGTATGTCTATCAGGGACGATACCAGTCGACTTTCGTGGTAGACAGTACAGATATCCTGTGGAGCTTTGGATACCGCAAGAGTATGGACAGCCCGGAGTTGGCATCATAAGCTATGTGCGACCAAGCGCTGGTAAAGAAAGCGCCCCAGGGATGATGGTCAGACCAGGCCAGCACATCGCAGTGGACGGTCGAATATATCATCCATATTTGAGAGACTGGGGGCTACGATCAGTAAGTCGAAGCTGTAGAGACAGTCGTTCAAGGTAATGATTGGCTGACAAGCCATTCAGAGATCTTCCATTGTCGAGTTCCTACAAATACTTCAAGGCGTTTTCGCGAAAGAGCCCCCGATTGTGGCAGTAGCACAACCCAGGCAAGGACAGCCTCCGCAGTCGTCTGGTACACCAGCGATACCACCCAAACGACAATCCATAGATGGTTCAAGGTCTACGGCGAACGAACACATGAGTGGTCCGGGTCCACCACCTTTGCCTTCAAAACCCGGTCGGAGTGAGCCATCGATGAGCCAGCCGACAAACTCCCGAAGTTATGATGGAGATGGACCGCCTCTGCCCCCTCTCCCTCGCGAAGCACTTCATCAACGATCAGGGTCGGCAAATTATGGCAATGGCAACTCGACACCGCAGCCTCGCATCAACACTAATGGACCACCTCCGTTGCCGGTGAAGCACAATGGCCCACCCTTCTCCCCGGCCCAGCCTTTCGCCATGGGGACGAACGGTGCCCCTAGTCCTATCTCTCCAGTGTCGCCAATACACCGGGCGGAACTGCCTGCTGGCCGATATGATCGGCCGGCGCCTCAACCACAAGGACGGGAACAGCCTCCTGTAGGGCTACAGTATCAAGGCCCGCTCCAGCAAGGTCCGCCCGCACAGCAGTTCTACCAACAACCACAGTATCAACATCAGCGGCAAGGCTCAATACCACGATCGGCACCTCCGCCTCAGCAATTCCAACAACATCCACAACATCAGAGATATCCTTCCCAGCAACAAGCAATTCCCCCTTCACAACAACCCAAACCAGCAGGCCCAGCCCCCGACCTCCTCACCGACCCCTTCGACATATCCCTCGCCGCGCCCCTCCAAACCGGTCCTGCACCCCCCATCCCCCCGAACCCCGAAAAGGAACACCTCCTCGCGCTCCTCTCCACCTCCCTCACCACCCTCGCCACCTCCCGCATCACCCAATCCCAGTCCGCCCTAGGCCCCCTAACCACCCAACGCCAAGCCCTCCTCTCCGCACACGCCTCCCTCCAATCCGAAATCGCCCAACTCCAACACCTCGAAGCCACCCTCGCAACAAACGAACACATCCTCCACCAATCCATCAGAGACTGCAACACCCTCATCGAAAGCAGCAAGAAGATGCCGCAGCCCAACATCGACGAGGTCCTGGTCGCGCCCACGGTGGCGGCGCAACAGCTGTGGAATCTCTGTGCCGAAGAGGCGGCGATTAGGGAGGCGTTGTGGTGTTTGCAGCGGGCCGTCGGGGCGGGGAGGGTCGGTGGGGCGGAGTTTGTGAGGAGTACGAGGGCGTTGGCGAGGGAGGCGTTTTTGAAGATGGCGTTGGCGAGGAAGGTGGCGAGGGGGTTGGGGTTGGAGGTTAAGGGGAGGTGAGAATGGGGGAAATGGGAGTGGGGACAGATAGTGTGAAGGTGGAGGGTGGGCAATGCACATATATACGACCATGGATGCAATGAAATAATGCGCGCAGGAGGTAGCACGTCGCTGTTCATGAATGCTGCCTACTTCTCTACCCTACTAGAGATTCTTTACGCTGGCTCGGACCAGTCCACTTGCTCTGTCACTGGTGCTCCTCCAGCTTTCGCGTAGCTGATCTTCAGCCTCAATCTTAGCTTCGGAGGCGGTCCCTGTAAATGCGTCAGCTCTGTCTTATCTGCCAAAGTGTACGGTGCACTCACTCCTGTGGCCGCCGTCACTCTCATCTGCTGCGTTGCCTCTGCTCCTTCGGCGATATCGCTACTGCTGATAGCCTGCAGCTGCAGTTTCTGGCTCTTTGGCACCGCAGCTTGCAGGTTTACGTCGCTGAAGCTCTCAAACATGCTTTCGTTCCTGAATCTGGCTAGGATCTGGACCGCCGCTGCGGATCGATTGACGTTGAACGTTATGTTTAGATCGTTCTTGTTGTACGCCGGATGTACTACGCCGGCGGGCGCTGAAGGTGTCTCTGGTGGAGGAGAGGCCATGCCGCCGAACAGGTCATTTGCGGATGATGGCGCTCGTGCAGGTGGCGCAGCTGCTGCTGGTGGGCCGTTGCTATCGAAGAGGTCCATAATGCTGGACATGTTGCTACGTTGAGCAGGAATCGGTGATGAGGCAGAAGGTGCAGGGGACGCGGCAGTGTCGCCACCAAGGATATCGGCTAGAAGGTCGGCGTTATGCTGTGTATTACCGTTCGTGGTACCGTTCGTGCTGGGTCCGGAGTCGCCCATCAAATCGAGAAGCATATCCTGCTCGGTCACAGGGGCGATCTTCTTCCGTGTTTGGGCTCGAGCATTCTTCTTCTTCGATGGCGTGGCCTCTCCAAGCACGCGCTGCTCTTCTCTGATCTCTGGTGGAGGCATCCTCTCAAGAACACCTCGACGAACAGAGTCGTACCCAAACAATCCCCCGTACTCAACAGCTCGCTGCTGAATCTCAATGTTCAGATTGTTCTGGTGCACTTCCAACAGCCTTCGTAACCGCTCAACCTGACTCGCGTCGTTCAGTCGGGTGGTCAGCTTCATCGCTGCTGTGATGATGAATTCTGTGACAATTTGTCCGGAATGGCTGCTGTTCAGTATGCTGTTGAACAAATCCACAACGTCACTTTCTCGGACTTCTTTGACAAGCTCTTCTTCTTCGTACTGTCCACCTCGAAGCAGTGAGTCGCCATATTCGCCGATCACCCATGAGCCTGCAAGATTGAGTGCCTCTTGTGAGATGTCGTCCTTCAGCGCTGCATACAGCTTCTGCGCCGCGTACGTTTGCAGCTCTGCTGTTGTTGCAATGAGCCGGACAAATGATGACAATATCTGCTCCTTTACGTAGTTTCCAGCGAGCTTGAGGACTCGGAGCATGGTGTCCACGTGCCACCTCTTGTTCGGCGCATACCTGTCAGCTGCAATGCCAATCTGCGTAGTCATAATCGGCTTGAACTCTGTGTCGGCCACTTCCAGAAATGATAGAAGCTCCCTAATCAATACTCGAACGTTTCCTTCATTGATCAGGGTGAAACTGAGATCCAGAGCTCGTCGCCGGATACTGATGTCAGGATCCCTCAAGCAGTCCAGAATGGTGTTTCGGTGCCGTTGTACAGCGTTGGGCTCCACGCTGACGACTTTGTTGAGAGTGTTCAAAGCAACATATCTGATATTGTTGTCCTTGTTGGTGAGGAATTTGCCCAAGATGTTAACACCAAGAACGCGCAGTCCGGAATCTGCTTCGATATCGAGGATCGTGAGAACAGCTTCGTACAAGATGGAGTTGCCAACATTCTTGGAGCTGTCAGTATTGGTGGCAACCTGTGCAAGGATATCGTTGATCTGCTCGCTGATCTGCTGGTCGCCTCGTGCCAGCGCTCGCAGCAAGGCCAGAATTTTGACCTGGAGGAAAGGATCAGTGATGCCGGTCACGTCGTGTTCAGGGGCGTAGCCGGAGCTGGAGAGACCCTTCAGAATCTTGACCAGTGCCGGCACCAGAGGCTTGAACATGTCGACAACTCCTTGCTCGCCGCCTTCTTCCTCATCCGCTTCGCACAAATTGACAACTAACGTGAGACCACAAAGTAGAACGCCGTGATTCCTGTCTGCTAAGAGCAGCTTCGCTTTGTCCAGAAAATGCTCTTGTAGATCCGGTACTTTTCGACATATCCGCATTGCGCAGATGGCTGCTTTCCGTCGTATGTATGGATTCGAGCTTGATAGTATGGTCTCAACCTCGGGGAAAAGGTCACGGGACATCTCGATCGAGGCAATGTTTCCTAGTGTGCAGAGAGCAAGTCCCACCACGTACTGGTTAGAATGATTGAGGTCACTGAAATGGTCAGCGAAGCTCCCCGGCGCCTTCGCAACGTTACCTACTTCTTGAGAGAATTGGTGACCAGGGTGAGAACTTCTTGGTTCTCATCCAGGAGTAGCATGGTGCCCAGGTATCCCAATCGCTTGTCCGCAAATCGCGGAGATGCCAGAAGCTTCAGACATTCGATCTGTCCGAAATGCGTCCGCTCGCCGAGTGTGAAGAGATAGAGGAGTTTGGCGACATTGTTGCGCCTGTGTGTACATGAGTCCCTTGCCCGCTGGAACAATGGCAACCTCCTTACCTGACATTGGAATCGTGGCTTTCCTCCCTGAAGCTCGCCCTTATAGCCGCGCTCTCTTTCTGTACCACCGCTCGCTCATCTGCAATTGTCTTCGTCGCGCGAACATTGCGGATGAATTGCTTGACTGACTTGGATTAGTATACCTATTGATGATATCGAGTGTCGATGCCATACGCGAGCTCATGGCTGATGGTGCCCCGAGGGCTGTCCAAAGTCTCTGATCAAGGCCGTAGTGGTGTTCGCGGAAGTCGTGAAATCATCATCATTAATCGCTAATGTCCATACAATGTTTCGCTTGCTGCTCGTCAGATGCTCGATGCGGGCTGTGATGAGCTTCCGCAATTCTACAGTGAGGCTCCCAATGAAGCATGGTGCTGATCTGCAGATTAGATAAGATGGTCAGTCTACGCGGATGTCGGCGGAGCAAGTCGCCGACCCGTCCGTAGCCGAGCAAGCAAGCGCGTCATTCCAAGGAAATGGTCATTGAAGCTGACCACATTTTGTCGCAAGGCGAAGGCTATATCACCAGCGCATAGGCCGAACTTTGTGTTCATGGGTTTCTTCACTCGTTATACGTGTCCTCTGCTTTAATTGACTCTTTGCGCAGCCGTGTCATAAATCTACCGGCATTCCGAATGGAGTTGTAAATATTCAGGCAGGCGTATTCGGTTGTGCCAGGGCTACACACAACACAGCATATCAGCCAACTACAGAGAAATGGCGACCATGAATGGCAAGTCTCATAACCTCAGGGAGCGGAAACCGGCGAATCCAGTCACCAGAACTTTCCAGGAAGATGCGGTACTGAAGTCGTCACTGCCAAGTGGTATAGCTTCATCTGGTGTCTCCAGGCAAGCCTTCAAGAACCGACCTGTGAATGAAGCGACTGACCGTCGGGCAGTGGAACTAGTACCCCAATACCAGCAGACGCACCGCCGTCGGTCGTCGCAACCTCGTCAGCGCGTAAGGAGCGCAGAGCAGAGCAACGAAAGAGGCTGTTCCCTACCATCGATTATGAGCCTCGAGTCTCCCATTTCGATCCGCAGTCGGATTACACAGACTTCCGTGGCTTCTTCGTCTTGTACTGGATAGGTCTAGCCATCATGGTGATCACAACAGCTCTGCGTAACATAAGAGAATTTGGATACCCCTTGAGCATGCGCCAGCGGGCCACGTTTACTCAAAATATTTGGGAGATGGGAATCAGTGATCTGGTCATGGCTTCGACTACTGCTCTCTCGCTTCCTCTACATCTGATCTATAAGAATGGCGCGAAGTTCCTGCGATGGGATCGATCGGGCATGTGGATACAGTCCATAGGTCAACTGTTGTGGTTGGTATTCTGGACCAGCTGGCCTTTTGTACGAGACTGGACCTGGACCGCGCAAGTCTTCTTCACTCTGCATCTTTTGGCGCTGTTCATGAAGATGCACTCGTATGCCTTTTACAATGGTCACTTGTCCGTGACAGAGAGGCGCCTACGAGAGCTGGACGAACCTTCTCCATCCACAGACAAGAACCCAGCGGTCAAGTACCCGTCTTCACACACTCATCTCAATGAGATGGTTCAGCAAGAAGAAGAGAGGGAGACTGCCAGGCGGAGTTCTGTTGGCCAACTTCGACAAGAACTTGCGGAAGAGCTGGTCTCTCCACTGGGGGGTGTCACCTATCCGCAGAATTTAACACTCTACAACTATATCGACTATCTTTGTTGTCCGACGCTTTGCTACGAAATTGAGTATCCTCGGACAGCGAAGCGGTCTTACATGGAGATCTTCTATAAGACACTGGCGGTCTTTGGATGTGTCTTCCTCTTGACAGTAATCAGCGACGAATTCATCATTCCTACTTTGGACGAATCTGCGATTAGATTGCAGAAGCAACAAAATTGGCAAGATGGAGCACTCATCTTTGCCGAGACTGTCAGCCGTCTTCTCTGGCCATTCATGCTAATCTTCCTTCTGGTCTTTCTGGTCATCTTTGAGTATCTCTGCGGCGCCTTTGCAGAAATCACAAGTGAGAATAATGAGATGTCCACAGTTATGACACGGTGCTAATGTTGACCCAGGGTTCGCCGATCGCCAGTTCTACTCGGACTGGTGGAACTCCCTCGACTGGCTTGAGTTCAGCAGGTTTGTTCGAATTCCCATGCTCACAACTGCCCAAACTAATTCGAATCAGGGAATGGAATATCCCCGTGCACAACTTCTTCCGGCGCCACGTCTACAGTGCTTCTCGAACGACCATGTCCCGACCAGTCGCGACGTTCATCACCTTTCTCATCTCCTCTCTGGCTCATGAGCTGGTCATGGGCTGCATCACACGCAAGTTCCGTGGGTACGGGTTTGTGGCCATGATGATGCAGATGCCGATCGTGCTTTTCCAGCGATTACCGTTTATAAGGCGGAGGAAATTGCTCAATAATGTGCTATTCTGGTGCAGCATGGTGCTTGGTCTGAGCATGATATGTGCACTATACGTGCTGGTTTAGCACTTTGAAGCGTCAAATAGGTTGTGTATACTAGTTTTGAGCTGTGCATAGCGCTGAACAGACTCCGTATTTTGTACACTATCTATACAGTATATCAGTCCTCACCACAAAATTCTCCGTTACCGTCCACAATTTACATCGCAACACCCTCTGCCGCAGCCGCATTCGCCGCCAACTGCTCCGACGTCAAACCCTTCTGATACCAACTCCAAATATTCAACCCAATCTTCACCCCACTCGTGACCGGCATACCAGCATGCAACCCCTCCCTCCACCCCCTCCCTTCAGAGTCAAAATTCTCCCAATACACCGCCGACCTCGGCACCGGCCTAAACTCCACCCCTTCCTCCGCCGCACAATCCACAAACTCACACCACCGCTCATCCCCCGGCCGCTGCAACATCGGGAACTGCGTCGTGCCCCCCGTCCCGTTGGAGAAGAGGTACACCATGAAGGTACTGCTGCGTCGCGCGTTGGGGTTGGCGGATGCCCAGTCGTAGTGGTGCGCGTAGTGTCCGTCTGGGGCCGTGTAGCGTTGGGTCCAGAGGCGTTCGATGAAGGTGGATTGCGGCCAGCCTTGGAAGGCGAGGGCGCGGGATTCGATACACTGGACAACGGAGTCGCGGGGGATTTTGGCTGGGTGGTGTCAGAAAGGGAGGCATCGTAGGGGGGTTAAGGGGGACGGGGCAAGGGGAAGGGGATGTGGAGCTGGGATAGAGGGGAGGATACCTTTTTCTGATTTGCGGACTTTGTCGTCGGAGACTTCTTGGCCGGCGTTGAAGATGGTGGAGGGCTGCCAGAGGTCGTTGCTGGGAGGGTTAGTGGGTCTGTGATGTGATCTGATCGGGGGAATGGTCAGGATTGATGTGTGAACTTACGACATGTCGATGAGGTGGTCGGCTTCTTGGGGAGTCAGGAAATTTGAGATGTGTATAATCAACGGGGCGATTGAGAAGATGTGAATGTCGAGATTATGTTGCGGGCAATCCAGGTTGCGGTCTGGAAACACCAAAGACTGTGCCCTGTCTACAGAGGGTCTTGATACAATGTCTTCTTTGACTTCGTTCTTTGCTCGCTTCGGTAGGCTTACACCACCGAAGAAGATTGCTAGAACTGCAAGGATAGCAGCATACTCGAGTCCAGTCCTTAGACTCGAGCCAGATGAGACCATCGTGAGCGGTACTGTCGATTCTAGTCCGATATCGACAAGTTGTCTACAGACCCGGAATCTAGACGGTGCACTGAATATCCAGCCGCGTAGGCTCCGTCGTGAATGAAGGGACAGGACGGCGACCTCCCGAATTCGCAGGGAGTGGACAACAGATATGGATTTGGTAGCGCGATTTGACACTTTGACCAAGAGATGGCATACATACGCTTGTGACTCTGTGGCACGACCTGACGGTGACCGCGTAAAGCCTGCCACGGAGCACTCTGATTGTTTTACCACTCAAGGACGTGATGTCGCAGAGCCGCGATGCGGCAGCACCCCATCGCTAAGCTTCGCAGGTGGATCTACGAGAAAATCCCCCCGCCGATCGATACATCACTCTTCAATAATCTCGTCCAACACCTCAGCAAGGTCGCTGATCATGTTCCCGCACAGCCATTGTTTCGTGAGACAGTCTCGCCTTCGAAGACGATCAATCATGTCAGTAGCAGTCGCAGAACTAGCGGTATTTTTATGGACCACCCTTCGATTATGGTGGCCGATGTGGTCGTAACAAGGTCTAACAAGCAAAGCTTTTGAACTGTCCTCGAAGCTAGTCAGCATGGCTGGCACAGAGAGTCGAGTACATGTCGTATGCCTTGATTCTGTGAAGTGCCTTGGCGACATGGCTGTCCCACCAGTCTTTAACCTCGCCCCGAGGCGCTGGCGCAGCTTTCCCCGGTGAAAGCATCCCTTGAAATGCAAGCGATGACGCCGCAGGGTCACCACCATTTACCCCAAACCTCGTGGCTAGTGGCTCTCGACGCAGGCCCAGATGCTGCCCTATGTCCGAGACCGCCCGCAGTGGCCACATTCATCTTGCAAGCTGTACGGACCTGCGTAATCTGCACCTGAACAAGCCGGAGGATTGATAAGCCACCCCTCAGAGACTGCACGGCGCTGTGAAATCTCCACAAAGCGGAACGTTGTGCATCTCTGGGGGATCCCGGCTCGTGCACAAACGGCCAATTTTGAAGTTCTACGTTTTTGTAGCGGATCCACTCGTAGCTCCCGCCTGCATTCCACAAGTGAGCCAGTAGTTGAACAGTAGTGAACCTGCTCCTCCAACCCAGAAGACCCCAGAACGCCTTCACCCACCTTCACACTCAATCCTGACGTAGCTCCGGCCTTGATCAAGAGGAGCTCTGCTGGAGGCTACAACCTCCCCCTCACTCTCCTCGCCTGTTAAACAAGTCACCTCCGTCCCCGGATACCGCAACTCGTCGTCACCTGGATCGAGTCAGCCAATGGGATAGGCTTGATTACCGGGCGGCCGGACGACCGCACAATACCACCCATAAGACAAGAGTTGGAAGACTATGGAGAGTGTGGGCCACGCGAACATAGCAGTATCTCCAAATTCGATTACAAGCTCGCCGCTCGCGGGCAACCCTGGTGCCATGCAGAATGCGCCGCACCAATACTCGAATCTAGACAGCCAGGCGCACCAGAATGCCTTTTCGCAGTTTCAAGCGCCGCTCGATCCGAACAACATGATGAATCCAGCGATGAACAATCAACCATTCAGCTTCAATGGACGAGCCTCCATCTCTGGCATGTCCGATGGTGCATCCCCCGCAGCCTCCGACGCTCACAGAATGAGCTTCAGTAGTTCCACACCTTTCCTCCAGCAACTGCAGCCACCGAGTTTAGATGGCTCGGATCACACCAGTCCTACGAGTATGGCCGGCGCGCCAGGTCCAGCAAGTGCTACAAGTGGAGGGAAGGGCAAGAACGCCACGACAAAATCTTCCGGTACCGGAGAAGCAAAATCCAAAGGCAAGGATAAAGACAAGGACAAGAATAAGGATCAGGACCCGGGTGACCTCACCCCGGCATGGGCAGAGCTGAAGACAAAAGCAGGCAAAGATCGCAAGCGATTACCGCTGGCATGTATCGCGTGCCGAAGGAAGAAGATTCGATGTTCAGGAGAAAAGCCGGCCTGCAAGCATTGCTTGAGATCTCGCATACCTTGCGTCTACAAGGTCACAACGAGAAAAGCAGCTCCGCGAACAGATTACATGGCCATGCTGGACAAGCGGCTGAAAAGGATGGAAGAAAGGGTCATCAAGATCATGCCCAAGGATGAGCAGAGGAACATTGATGTTATTGGCCGCGCAGTTGTCAAACCGGCCATACCTGGACTACCACCAAAACCAGACAACAAGAAGCGAGTCGCTGACGAGGCTTTTGGAGAAGACTTGGACAGCTGGGCTCGGACACGTCCGAACAAGAACGTGCATAACCAAATGAAAGGCGATGAGCCGCGCGACGATCTAATGACTGAGGGTACCGAGCATCTGCCTTCATCAGAGCTGCAGCAACATTTGGCCGAGGTGTTTTTCGACTATGTGTACGGTCAAAGCTACCACCTTCTACATAAGCCCAGCTACATGAGGAAGCTCGAAGCAGGTCAGCTACCACCTGTACTCATACTGTCAGTGTGCGCCATATCCGCTCGGTTTTCAGAGCATCCCGATGTCCGGACGGATCCCGCTTTTCTTCGTGGCGAGAAATGGGCAAGACCTGCAAGAGAGATTGCCCTCAAGCGGTACGACACACCAAATATCACCATATTGATCTGCTATCTTCTTTTGGGTTTGCACGAATTCGGCACTTGTCAAGGAGGTCGCAGTTGGATGCTTGGAGGTATGGCCCAGCGCATGGCCTATGCCCTGCAACTTCACAAGGACCTCGAAATCGGCGCGGCACCGAAACCGAACGATGACAAAAATGAACTCACTTTTACCGACCGAGAAATACGGCGGCGTACCATGTGGGCCTGCTTCATGATGGATCGCTTCAACTCTTCTGGTACGGACAGGCCAATGTTCGTGGCTGAATCATATATCGAGCTACAATTACCAATCAAGGAACACTACTTTCAGATGGAGATCACTGGGACAACAGAACGTCTGGAAGGAGACGCTCCCAGGACGATCGAACCCGACAGTGGACAGATCGCTAATCCAAAGCAGAACATGGGCGTCGCGGCTTACATGATCCGCATCGTGTCCATATGGGGCCAAGTCGTTCGATACGTCAATCTTGGAGGTCGCGAGAAAGACCCGAAAGCCATGTGGTCAGATAAATCTGGCTTCGCAAAGTTGAAAAAGCTAACGGACGACTATTGTTCGTCCATGCCCGAGTCTTTGCAATGGAACGAGGACAACCTGCAAGCGCACGCGAGTGAGAAGATTGCGAACCAATTTATATTCTTACATATCACCATCAATCAGGTCAAGCTCTTCATGAACAGGTTTGCTCTACCAATATCCGGCACAAGGCCCCCGTTTACGAAAGAGATGCCCAATGAGTTCATCAACGAGTGTGCTCGTACAGCACTAGAAGCTGCTGGACAGATATCGACAATGGTCAACGAAGCTCATGATCATCGAGTCGTTGCACCTTTCGCAGGATACAGCGCCTTCTTGTCCAGCACTGTCCACATTTCAGGACTATCATCTAAGAACCCTGCCATCGAAGCGTCATCTAAACAGTACCTGGCATGGAACGTGAAATATCTCAGCAAGATGAAGAAGTACTGGGGTATGTTCTACTTCGTCACCGAGCATCTCAAGGACCTCTACCGCAGGCAAGTGGATGCAGGATTACGCGCACAACAGGGTACAGCAACCCCTGCGGGCGGAAAGCCCCATGAAGCCATCTTTCAGTATGGTGATTGGTTCGATCGATATCCACACGGTGTCAGTGGGACGGACTACGAGGAGGCCGGCAACGAGGTCAAGAAGGAGCCTGGCGCCGATGCTCTTTTCGGACAGAAGCCAGATTTGCAGAGCGTTGAGGACTTCTTTGCAAAGATGTCGCCACAGAGCCGAGCCGCACAATCACGCAAGGTGTCCAAGAAGAAGCAATCGAAATCAGCTACGCAGGGCAGCAATGCCGCTGATAAGTCGAGCGCACAGTCTGCTCAATCAGGATCACAACAGGTGCAGCAATCTTCACGACAGATACCTCAAATGGGTACCCAAAATCAGCACTTGCAGCATATGCAGGGCGTTGATACCAGCATGTTCCAGAACAATCCGCAAAGCTTTCCGGCATTCTCACCGAATGGGCAAGGTCCGAACAGCGCGAATCCATTTTCCGCCACGGCTATGTCTGACGAAATGGCGATATTACAGGCGCAGCAGAATCAACCTTTCCAGCAACTTCATCATCCAGGTCTCATGTCACATCTGGATCGACAGATGGTGCTTTCGAGCTATGCGGGACTGGATGGCTCATCTGGCAACACTCCTGGCAATCCACTCCATGGTATCGACGGCCTGGATTTTCCAGCTGAGATCGACCTCAACGCCACTAACTTCGGCTTTCCTCCAGGCAATGGCCAGAATGCAATGTCGACCGCTGCTGGAGCGTCTGGACTCAACAACGCCAACAACGGCATGAGCAATGGCAGAGGCATGAACGACGGGCACTGGAACGAGGCGAGCTCACTTTCATGGTTCATGCCTTTCAACGTAGACCCACCGAACGCAATGGGAGACGAGTCTGGCTTGTTTGCTAGCGCATACGACTTTGCCTCGCTCGCAGGACTCGGGGGCTTCGGGACGGGAGACGGCCTTGGGACCCTTGAGGGCCTGGGTGGAGATGGCACACAAGGAGGAGGAGGTGGCATGGGAGATAACTCGGGCGCAGGGCAGGATGGCGTGTGAGCGGCTGGTTGTGAAGGCCATCATAAGCGCCGGTGAACTCGGATGAATGTTGAGGAGCGCAAGCCTCATGTTTCACCGCGAACTCTAGCCTATGTATATCGATATCGCGCACCACGCGCTATCGCATCACGGCGTCGAAACGCTTGATCTTTCTTTTGAGACGACAGCTGCGATTATGGAGACGACGGGTAGCGATGCCATGGTGTTTCTAAGATGGGCCAATTCACGGTCCCACTGGTGGGAAAACTTCCGGATAGGCGGATGTAAATCAAAAGTCATGTACAGCAAGCCATAAGCCCTTTCTACATACTGTGCAGAGGTGATGAAACGACCTTCTTCCGGTCAAGACGTAAGCAAGTTTTTAGCAAGACAGACACGTGCTTCTGTATATGTACAGGCTATCAGCATGCCGGAAGTTCGGACCCAGCCTTCCGGGCACACAAGCTGCATGTCCTGCAGGATGTAATATTGACGACGATCAGTCCTCGTTGAACGATCCCAAATGGTTCCCCACCGAGCCCATCTGCAGCATGCAACATGCTCATCACCTATAGCGAGAGCCACAGCCGGGCGCCGGGTCCAAGCATGATTTATTCCTTGTCCCAACGCAACGGCGCCTCACTGTTCAACGATGTGTTGGTATGATGAGGGCCTGCATGGAGATCGCCGTGGCGGTGGGAACCCAATGACATCGTAAGGGCAGCCTTCCTCGGCGGCGGGGGTTTTAGCGGTGCGTTCGTGAGGCTGCAGGTGTCTCGAACGATGAAGGATCTCGTAGGTGGAGAAGGAAGATGCGCCACAGACGAGGTTAGGGGGAGCCACACAACACGCCGTTAGCTGTCATTCTTGGTCACGCGAATGGGTGAATGTCAGATTGAGTTGATGAAAGGGCCGATCTCGCACGACGTGGGAGAAGTGGTTAGTATGGCGGATGATATGTTGCAGAAATACGTGTTCTGCAGGACCTTGACATGGTCGTAAGCTGCACCAAACACCATTTTTGTCGATCACAGCTGGGGCAGAGAAGTCAAAGAAAGCACAGAGTGAGAAACAGAGTCAGAAACACTCAAGGTGAGCATGATCACCGTTCGAGGAACCAGATGCACGACCGTGGACTGAAGGAGGCTTACCGGATTCTGCCTAAGTCGAGACTACTCAGGCCATATGTAAGATTGGGGGATCCACCTTGTGGAAGAAGGAAGGAACGTGGAAAGAAGATGTCTCTGTTGGCCTCTTGCTGTTTCCAACCTTGAGCGGTTAGTGATGAGAAGAAATACCGCTAGCGTGGCCGTCGTGACTCCGCCATTGCTTTTTATAGACGTCACAACCACCTTTCGCAATTACGGTTCGCCCCCCAAGTTCACGCGCCGTAGCTGCTCATGGTTTCGAGCGAGGCAGTCGTCGACCGTCGCCATGTCTTCGACGGCCACAGAGCCTTTGACCATTAATTTGTGGTCGCACATGTGTTTACCAGAAAGGGGTCGGTGGCTCTAAAAAGCATCGTGAAAGACATCAAGGGCTTCGACCAGGGGAACCAAAGGGACCACCACAGACAGAGACAACACCAGACACAGCCAATCCCACACCAAGACGCGGCTGCTCATCTCTTTTTCCCCTCTGACCTGTCCACCTGCTCAAGCTCAACCAAGTGTTGGAACACCAGGGCTCCCAGGACACCGCCTGCCCCCTGACTCAGCCTGTTCGTGCTCTGAGCTCTAAGCTCTAAGCTCTAAGCTCTGATGAGCGCGAACGAGCCCAACTCTCTCCGGATTCTTTTTTCAGACTGCCATTCCCTCCCGGCAGCCGTTCCGCCAATCCATTCCCAAGGAGGAGCAGCAGATCGCTCGCCTTGGCCTTGGGCCCGTCATACTCTGTAGTAATTGCTCTTGCGTTGAACACCTTTTTGCTTCTCCTTCTGCCACTCAGCTACACCCTACAGAACGCCTGGATCCGGGGCTGTATTCGATAGTCAGCGGCACAGTCGACCACTTCATCCACCGCTCATCCTGCATGCAGGTCGCCCTGTCAATCTTTGCCCAGATCCTTGTCCACGGCCTGCAGGGCTAGATCAATCCGCGCGACTGGGCTGCGATCATCATTAGGAACTTTGTAACATCTCGGACAATTTTAACGACCACCACCCTCGAACTCGACCACTTTTGCTGGGCATTAAACGAACAACCCGCGACCGAGAGCGACGAACATTTATTTCCTGAACGGCAGGCGACCTGCGATAATCGACACCTTCAGCTGTTGCGCTTACCGAGGATTTGGCTGTGGCTTATGACCTAGCAGCGCGAGACTATTTCCCAAAACACGACTTCAACCGGTGAAGCTCGCTCAATTCGATCGCCCTCGGACAGCCATTCTGACATCAGAGACCACCGCTCCGGCGTGTATTGCGCCTGCGATTTATACACGGCCACAATCTACCGTGTAAACAACGACCGCCACAACTCCTTCACCGGCGACGCATCATTCGATATTGCACAGCTCGACCACATCGTCAGTGAACAGGTACCACTATCGACTTCTTCACACCGGTCAGAGGTCCGTACTGCTTTACTTTTCTTCTACTAGTTTCTTCTTGTTCTTCCTTCATCATGAGGCTGCACTGCACCGTAGCTGCTGCAGCATCCACCTCAGTATCTTCACCGTTGTCGGCCATGCTACAGACCGATTTTACACTGACCCCTGACGCGGTACTTGCTACACCACGTCTTCACCCTCTCTCTCCTTTGTCAATGGCGCATTACCAGTCTCCTTTAGCCGTCTTTTCCTCATTTCCTTGGTCCAAAGAAGCACCCTATTCTGCTCAATACGATGCTATGACGCCGACATCTGACTTTATGCCAGACTCGAAATCCACTGTTCTAGATGTCCAGGCGGGTGCTCTTGGTCTAGATTTCTCCAAGATCCCCGCCTGCTTTGCTCCACCAGGATTTCTTCCTGTCTTCACGACCTCTTCTGAATGCATGGATCACCCCGATATACCGTCCGACTTTGCTCGGCTCAAAAATAAGAAGAAGTCCAAGACATCGGACTCTAAGAGCTCTTCCAAGGCAAAGACGAAAGCGAGCGAGCCTCGACATGCTCCCCCGCCACCTTCGAAGGAACCATGGCAGACTTCCGAGACGTTCCAACCACGAGTTGAGGCCCAGTCGATGATCAGCGAATCGAAAGGCTTCGGTTACTCATGGAATGTACGATCTTCTCAGGACTCTGGCAGTGGCCCTGGCCGCAAATTGTCATTACTCTCGTCTCGAAAACCGAAGCCGCAGAATCTGAAGGAGCTGCCCGCAAAGCGACCAGAGGAAGCGCTCTCTCACAAGTTCTTGCACGCCCAACATCCTGATTTGACAAACTTGGCCGAGTTGAAGCCCAGGGAGCCGATCTTTGCACAACAGCCTCTGAGTCCGCTAGAACCACCACAGATGCCGTACAGGTCAGAATCATATCGGTCAGATGTTAGCAGCCAACCAAGCACCCCGAGCTGGATGGATCGGGGCCAGAGGAGACACGACGAGCAAATGCGATATGCGCAGGATCGTCAAGGTTCACAAACAGGACAACAGCCCAACCCACAGGTGCAACAGTATCATCAAGGCTACTCGCAGCAATACCTCCCTCAGCAACCTATGGATCCAGAGATGGCTCTGTTCGCTGCTGCGACATCGGGTCTGAGCCCCGATCATCCTCAGAATCGATGGAACTCTATCCATGCGAATCAACCACCTCTTCCACCTTTACCGACGTCGCATCAACGCTATCCATCCACGACGTCACAAAGACAGCACTCCACTTCATCGTCCTCTGCACATTCTGTACCGATGGTCTCGGAATCACAAGCTCGACCCGGCGAATCGCAGGATGCTGCACGAGGTTACTCGTCTCTGACTGGCCTTCCTAAATCTGCACCAGATCTCCCGACGACTCGAAACGCAAACACATTCCCGCCAGGGCACCCTCTTGCTCGCTGGACCACACAATCTAGCTTTTCCTCACGAGGCAGCAGTGAATCTGCTCGCGGCTCATCATATGAGATGCCACTTCCTCAACGACTAGAACAGCAAGCATCGCAAACCTCACGATCGCTAGACGTGTCCCGTCAACCAGTCTCTCCACTCACACCCGAAAGCATACTCCGCCCAGTCTCACCCTTATCCCCCGAGCCCCCTCTGCCAACTCAACGCAGCTTCCCCTCCTCGTCTCCTCGCCCAAGTCTCCAAGCCAACCGCAGCCTCGACATCCCCCGCGTCCCATCCCGCCCCGTTTCCCCCGCCAACGACGAAGAAGCCGCCTGGCTACAACGCAACGTCTCGGCCCTCACGCTCGACACGGCAGTCAGTCCGCCCAGCAACGTCGGTCGCGACATCAGGGACAGTATGGTGTCCGCCATATCTCCGTGTGACGTCAGTCCGATCGGCGAGGAGGATCTGGCTGCCGAGGGCGGGCTCAGTCCGTTGGATCAGGATGATTTGCCCGATTACAAGGCGAGTCAAAGCGAGATGCAGTTTAGGAGGCAGAGAGAGAATGAGCGGCGCGCAGAGGAGTTGAGGCGGAGGTGGGAGGCTAGTACGGGGCGGTGAGTGAGTAGAAGGGGTGACTGGAAAGGACGACTTCTGGATCGTAGAGATTGGCACGGTTTAATACCCTTGGACAGCCATGAATGATGAACCGACTACGATCACGCAAGACTCACGAGTGGACATGGCTTGGACGATCACCGTTTCCAAACAGAGCACGAGGACTCGAATGTATTAGCACGGCTCTAACAACGACCTCTGCCGGATCACCGTGTTGCGAAACGCTGGTCAGATGCGTGAGACGAGATATCATGCCGCAGGGAAGAAGGAAGAGTCAAGAAGAGCCGGAGAGATTGCAAGGACATGTAAGAGGATATGTCAGATTTGAGATGATTGAAAGTGTACTGGGAGACTGGTAGAGATAGGATCAGTGTGTCGTTTTTGGTGGATATACCCTCTGTAAAGAAATGCTTCGCTTCTTCGAATAGTATTATATGGATATTCAGCAGCCACTGTAAGGCTTCAGGCATTGGAATGATTCCTGTGTCAATCTCTTGTATGCCTATACATATTTCCGCACTGCCAAAATCATGTTGTGATGCATGTTTGAGAATTCAAGATGGAGCATGGTGCCTTGTGGTATGACCTACGAAAGTCCCAGCCAATCACGGCTTACATAATCCACTTCCTCCCTCCGCCCTGCGCCCTGCGCGCTGCCAACCACCACCACTACTGCTCGAACGCATTGCGCCCCACAACAGCTTTGACTCCTTCCGAAGAGCAGAGAATCAACAATGTCGTCAGGCTATGGTCTCTCAGGCGGTACGTTCTCCCCTCTCTCGGGCTCCCAAAACCTCTTCGACACCGAACAATCACCTCTCCCGCAAACCGGCCTCTACGAACACTCACACACCCTCCCATCCTTCGACTCCACGTCACCACAACAGCCTCACCTCTTCCCTCCTCCCTCCTCCCTCCTCCTGCTCTTTGGCCATCACTCGACCCACTGTGATCCTGTTCACCAATCAAGCGCCGACCTAAACCCAACCCGATCCAAGCTATATACTGACACCCCCCAGGCCCATCAAGATGCTACCCCTTCTGGCAAGAGCTGTTGGCTTGTTACGTGGTGAATACCTCTGCGGAAGACGATAGTGGGAAGAAAAAATGCCTCGCGCCGTTGGAGGATTATTATGAGTGTTTGCATCATAGGAAGGAGGTATGTCTTTTTTCTTGCCGTACACGATTAGTTGTGCAGGGGAGTGGGGGTATGGATGGTTTGGGTGAGCAGGATTACGGGTGATATGGGGAGGATTGACGGCAAGGGCGATAGTGGGGTTGGGGACTGGGAGTATGCTCGGGATATGGCTCGAATTGGCGCTGCAGGGTGGAATCTTGGATCAGGATCACGACTCCCCGAAGAGGAGGGAAATTCCTTCGAGACGACGATTTCGAGAAGCTCAACAGCCACGGCTTTTCAAGCTGGTTGACAGCACGGTATCCTGTCGAAAAACCGCCCCCTCACAATGATTCACACTAGACGTAACAGCAAGAGGCGAAGTAGTAAGAGCAGAAATTGCAAGAGACGGAATAGCAAGAGGAAGAGTCGCAAGAGATGGATTGCGCGCCCTGCATACCCAACCACCCCTCCCCCACCGCCTTGTCCCTCTCTCCACCCTCTCCCTCTACCTTATCGCTCCTCCCTTTGGGACCCCCCCTCTCTCGTCTTCTCTAGCCCCGTAGAGGTAAAAGCTAACAACAACAAGGCAGCACGTACCTCCGCCCTCCAAGCCGCCTACCGCCGCGCCGAAGCCGCGTCGGGCGACCGTTCGAGCGCAAAGAACGCGGGCGAGATCAGAGCTTTGGGTCTGCTGCAGGCGAGCGATGAGGAGAAGCACATCAAGAAGCCGAGTTTGTTGCCGAGTAAGGGGCCGGATGTATAACATGCATCCATCATCCATCGACGACAGTGGGAGGGGAGAGGGGGAGGGGAGAGAAGTAAAAGGTCTATGGCGGGAGGGGAGGGTAGATGACTAGGGGAAAGGAGAGAGCGAACGGGGAATAGCGGATCATGTCGAACAAAGATATGGCGAGGGCATGGATTGAGGATGGTGGCGGCAAGAATACCTTGACGAGAGATGACCGAAGGGTGCTCTCACACCATAGCCGAATGTGGGACTGCCAGACTGCATAGTCCAGGCAGTAGATAGAGCGAGGATTAAATGTACAATGCATCACAGAGTATCACACACCACACTCGAATCATGTTTGTGTTGTCATCATCGATGTTCATAACTTGTACACAAATGCCGCCCTACTACAGCTTCTGTCCAGGTTCGGTCTCTCTGTACACTGAAGCTGAGAAAATGCTTTCCAGTTCCTCCCTCCTCTCGGCTTCGTCAAAGTAGTCCTACATCCAATTTCCCTCCCTCATCTCATGAGTAGTCCATCCCTTATCCTTCGCATGACTTGCTCGCTCGCTTCCAAAACAGCGCACCGACCTTGTCATCTCCATCTCCACTTGGAGAGTCCTTACCTCTCCTTGCTACGTCCGTCTCTAGTGGTGACGTAGTGGAGGCCTTCACTCCTTCCAATCCCACACCTTCTTCAAAAACGCGGCCATATTTGCCCGCTTCGCCCGCATCTCGACCATCCACGGGTGATCCAGCATCCGCCATGGCGTGGCGCGCTTAGTGGGTTCTTTCTCCAGACTAGATAAAGTCAGTCCATCTTTCTCTCAGTCATGCAGTACGATAAACTCACCAGCACTCAATAAAATACTTAAAGTTTTCACTCCACCTCACGTCCCCGTCCGGACCACCAATCTCGTCCTTGAGCTTCGGAATCGGTTGACTCACGATGTAAGTCAGCAAATCAATCAAGCCAGCGCGAGGCTGCATCTCGCTCCCATCAGCGGGAAAGGGAAAGCGATGCTGTGCGACCTCCAACAGCGTCACGCCGAGACTCCACACGTCCGAAGTAATGGTATAGCTCTGCCCCGTGATGCGCTCGGGCGCCATGTAGTACGACGTGCCGATGAAGGTATCCGCGTCGCCCTTTGTGCCGAACTCGCCACTTACACCAAAGTCGCAGAGTTTGACCTCGCCGGCGCGGGTCAGGAGGATGTTGCTGGGTTTGATGTCGCGGTGGATGATGCGGTGTTCGTGCAGGTAGGTGAGGCCGTTGAGGACGCCTTCTGCGACTTTGCCGAGGACTTTTTCGCCGGTGCGACCGCCGAGTTTTTTCACTTCGCGGTAGACGCTGTCCAGTGAGCCGCCTTCGCAGAATTCCATGCTGATGCCGATGGTGCCGTTGTTGTCGTCCATGAAGGCGCCGTAGTAGCGGCAGATGTGGTCAGAGGCGCAGGTCTTGTTAAAGGAGAGTTCGCGCACGATTTGTTTCTTGACGTCGGGGTTGGGGTCAGTGGTGATTGTCTAGAAGTGTCAGACTGTGGCAATCAAGTCAAGGGGCTTTACGTACCTTGAGCGCAAAGACGGTCTTGCCGCCTTTGAGTATACATCGTGTGACTGCACCTCCTGCTCCTTCACCTAAACTTCCGAGTTCGACAATCTTGTTCTCTTTGCTTGCCGCTTTCCAGCCCGAGTCGTCAAGATCCTCCACGTCCAGAGGTCGACCTCGCTCCAGACTCAGCTTCTCGAGGTCTGGTAATGATACTCCTCCTTGTAAACTTCCTTCCGTTCGATCCATTGCTACGCCACCTGCTGATGAGGAGGAGTATGCCGATAACGGATCTTGCGAAGCTGCTCTCGGTAGCCCTGGCAGATTGAAAGACGATGCCGTCGTCGACGTTGACTCGTTTGCATGACTTCCTGCCTGGCTGTTGCTTCTTGACCTTGTGCTGTCATCGCTGCTCATATCCTGCATGCTCTTTGCTGATATTCCACCTATTTGTAATGGCGGTAACCGTCCACGGCCCCCAGCTCTTCCTTCCTCCCTCGGTGTAGCATTACTCCCCATCGGCGTCGCTAAGGACAATTTTGGCGGTGCTTGCCGCGGCATTTCGAGGGGTGGTACCGCTTGTGAGTTGACGACTGGCCGGTGATTTGGTGAAGCTGGGATGGCCAGACCAAGCTTCATCCTACCGCTACTGGCATTTCGGCTCCCCGGTATTGGAGGTCGCAGCAAAGGCGCCGGGGACGCCATTGTGCTGGGGTGTTGAGAAGCGGGGTGAAGGTGGTTGTCGTCGGCCACGACGGGCAACGGGGAGGTGTCACCTCGGGGACGACAGATTGGGCAGGGTCCTTCTCAAGGTGAATTATAGGTAGACAAATATCCCTCAAACCTGGTCAGCAATCATGCAAAATCGCTTGACAGCTGAAAACTTGTTGGCGAGATGATGCAACAGAACGGTAGCCGCAGTTCGCCAGGTGGTCGAGCTCAGGATGTGACAGCTATAGGTGTCTGGTTGTTGGTAACTTTTGGTCGATAGGCAAGGCTAGCAGATTGCTTGACGAGTCACAGATCTGGGTACTCTTGTGGTGGGTATCTAAACTTGAGACGCAGGCTGAAGCAAGGTAGGTGCAGTGTCGAATCTAGAAGTCAATGCGTGGTCGTCAAACGGCTTCAACGGGTGCGATAGGATTCGAAGCTCTGCAAGGCTGCTCAAAGAAGATGGAGGGCGTTGTGTGAATCGTGGTTCGGTTTGTTCGAGCGGGAGGGGTATTGGTGGTTGTGTAGAGAGGTCAATGTCTTCTCCAAGAATCGAGGACAGTCTCCAAGCAA
Organism: Elsinoe arachidis; assembly: GCA_013372555.1. NCBI lineage: Eukaryota > Fungi > Ascomycota > Dothideomycetes > Myriangiales > Elsinoaceae > Elsinoe > Elsinoe arachidis. The sequence continues at coordinate 1,727,318 of JAAPAX010000007.1, read as the reverse complement.
GTCCTCCAAGGGTCACGGTGCCGATATGCGGCACAGCAGGTCGACGGCCAATGGATTGACACTTGGCTCAGTAGATCACCCGCGGAGAAGTTGTGCACCTGCTTCGATTTGTGCTTGTCAAAGGCAGAATGGAAATACAAAAGTTTTGGCTGCCGACACGTGTATATGGCCCGTCTGAGGTGTCTGTGGTGCGTATGACGGAGCTGAGGGAGAGTTTGCGGTAGTATCACTGCTAGGACCAATGCTAGTAAAACTATCTGTGCCCACAGATGCAGATGCCTGCTCACAGATGCATCGAAGCACAGCACGAGACGTTCCATGCAGCGAATCGATTCGATACACAGTACAGTGCAGTACAGTACCTTCACATGACGACACATAAGCAGGCTCGCCGACACCGAAAGGCTGTGCGACACGTTTTACTCTTGTCCACTACACCGTGCCTTTAACTAGCACAAAGGGTCGTGAGCCTTTCAAGGCAGCGGTCAGGTGCATTGCATGATCCACAAAGTAGCGCCTTGTATCTACGCCCAAGCTCATGGTAGTGTCATCTGGCTGCAAGACTAGTCATCAAGGTCGTGCTGGATCCCGCTCTCTAGTATGCGGACACGCCTCTAGCCGAAGACCCGTATGCATCTCAGACGGACAGACCACCGCTTCTTTGCGACCAATCTCGCCTTTGACAGGAGACAGACGATGACGACCTTCTACAAAACGACTGGCCCTCCCAGGAACACCCGCAGGCCCGCTACGGAGCATGCCCTGCTGCTCCACCGCCCACAAATCCTTCCACACCGCTCTGCCTGCAAGTCAGAAAACGACCGAGGGTCTGGCCGCGTAATCTCGTCTCTGTAGCGTAAAGACCACACCACCGCCCTGCACCGCCTCGTCCACCTCGCTCATGGCTTCACCACTCTGATCGCAGGCAGTGTCAGATCGGTGAAGAACGTCACGCCTCCCGTAGGCGACTTTACCACCTTGTCTTGCGATACATTGCAGAACTGGCTGAATTGCCCTGCAGCCTCAAATTTCCGCTTCACCAGAGATGCGTAATCAGCCAATGGACACGAGCGACCTGGTCCCGAGCTGCACGACGGCACGGCATACACTGCGTCGTTCAATCGTACTCGGACGTTGATTTGTCCACCGCAGTTCAACCTTTCGAACGTGATGGTCCCTCGCATCGGGTTGATATTACTGCTGATGTAGATCTGCAAATGTCAGCAAATGTCGACCTTGACAAATACTTGCTTAGCAGCTCACTCTTCGGTCATCCCGTCGACTTGGGTCCAGTGGACGCTGCTCGTCAAAGACTCCGGTGATGGAAGCAAGCTCATTGATCTGGTTGTCGTGGGTGAATGCCACAAGCAAAGGAGGTAATGCCGCAGCACTCCCATTGGTCCTCTTCGCCGTCACGCCAGGACCAGCAGTCAGAACATCAACGACTCCCTGCAAGACTGGTAGCATGACTGATGCGTTATTCCCGGCTCCAGGACCCGTGCCGTAATAGTACCGAAGGTCTTGCCGATACTCATAATCCAGGATTTCAGACTCCTTGAACACATCGCACCAAGGACTTCTACGACCAGTGATTTGTGTCTCGAATCCGCACAGGTAAGGAAGCTTCGGTACGTCTGTTGCATTGAGCTCGAAACCTCCTTCGATCATCCTGTTCAGCCTGCGAATAATCTTTGGCAAATATTCTGCGTCCCAAGCAGTGGTTTTGGGGCTTCCGCTGGTGTCCTTGAACGTCGGGCACTGGTCGGACGTGGCAAGGGAATTACCCAAAGCAGATGGCTGAGAAGCGGTCACGACATGAATATCTGCCAACGATGAGTTCGGGCCAAGGTAGCCACGGGCGAAGAGCCTGGAGCGTCAGCTTGATCAACCCTCGCCCTGTTGTTGCCACTCACCGAGCAGAATCAATTGTTCTTTGATAGTCATTGGCCCAGAGAAGATATGGTTGACCATATTCATAGAACTCCGGATACCGGAATCTCAAATCAGACCCGAGCGTATAGCTGAGTTGTCAGTCACCAGCAGAAGCATATCCTGTCCGAGGACACTCACAGCTCTCGGTATCCTCCTGGAGACAGCATTGCTATCTGTTGATCTGGGTACTCGAGCACTGGCTTCCAGCTTTTCATGAAGGCCAAGTCGCCCCTTGCTGTGAAGTTGGCCGATTGAAGCTGCAGCTGTGAGTAAATCGGAGTGACGCGAGCCAGGGACACTTACCTTTGCGTATAGATCGGTCCATTCTCGATATGCTCCCGGATCGGGATACCGACTACCATGACGTATGACATAGAATGCCTGGTCGATAGTGCACTGAGCCGGCACTTCAGCAGAGATGCCATTATTATTTGGACCTGAAGGCACTCTCAATAGGGTGTGAATGATATCTCGTCAACAGAACTCACCTGCGAACCATGGACTATTTGCCCCAAGATGCTGCAAGGGCTCAAACCGAGCTGAGACGACTGCAGCAAGCGCCAGCACGACCTGAGTGGTCTTCATACTGTGCCTACGAAAACCACGTTCTTACTTAGAGCAACTATTCACATCCGAGATCGTGCGTTGCAATATAAGTACCTTACCCTAGATGTCATCTGGCTTTAGCCGAGCAGATAATTTAACAATGCTTGACCATTCTGGGAAGGAGTGAGGGCAGTCTCTCGTACTGACCCGTTTCGTGAACTAATAGAAGCAATAGTCAGGACATGCATCGCCGCCGACAGGGCTTGCTCCAAACACGTGCAGGGACTTGGGCCCCTGTGTCGATCTGATCTGTCCTTCGCTTGCCGATCGTCCGCCCGCCGAGGCCCCCACGTGTGCTCATTTTCTGGTTAAAGGCGTCCCTTTCCTCTAAGCGAGCCCTACTCCTCTTTTCCACAATAGACTTCATGACCTGCGAAGTATCCAGAGTCAAGCGATGTATGGATGAATGCTGTGGCCGCTGAAGGGCCGATACCATCAAGGTAATGGGTATAAGATGCTTCGACATCATGCGCAGAGAAAGGTAAGGTACTCGACTACACCAGACCAAAAGCACGATCATTCCATCCAACATGCATTTCACAATCCCTACCATCCTCTTATCCCTTCCCCTTCTCACCTTCGCCCAAACCTCGGGCTCCTTCTCTGTCCTTACATTCAACGTCGCCGGTCTGCCTGATATCATCAACGACAACGCAGTTCCTGGTGACAAGACCACCAACGCCGGCACCATCGGCACCAAGCTCGCCGCCGCGGCATACGATGTTGTCCACCTTCAGGAAGACTTCAACTACCACGCCGCCTTGTACGCCACATTGAAGTTCCCCTACCGCACCTCAACCTCCGGCGGCGTTCCCTTCGGCAGCGGCCTCAACACCGTCGCCAACTACCCCTGGACCGGCCTCCAGCGCGTCAAGTGGGACAAATGCGATCTCAACTCGGGCGACTGCCTCACTCCAAAGGGCTTCACCTTCATGCGCATGACCGTCGCTGATGGCGTTGAAGTGGATCTGTACAACCTCCACGCAGACGCAGGCAGCAACGACGGCGATGCAAGTGCCAGAGCAGCTGGTGTTCAGCAAATCTTGACGTTCATGGGCAAGAACAGTGCTGGGAGGGCCGTCATCATCTTCGGTGATACGAATGATCGATACACCAATGGTGCCGAGAGCGTGACTACCCTCTTGAGCAGTGGAGGATTGAAGGATCCATGGGTTGATATCGTCAAGAAGGGTGTCAGGCCTGTCAAGGGGACAACTGCTAATGCTTGCGGTAACCCTGCTGCCAGCCTGGATTGCGAGATTGTGGACAAGGTCTTGTGAGTATCTGAGCCGAGAAATTCATGAGCAGTGAATGCTGATATCGAGTAGCTATCGCAGTGGTACTGGTGTCCAGCTCACCGCCAGGACCTTTGAGTATGCCTCCAAGAGGTTCTTGCAGGATAATGGAAGCATCTTGTCCGACCACAACCCGGTTCTGGTCAACTTTGACTGGAAGAAGGTCTAGGGAATTGACGCAAGCGGGGATTACTTACGACGAAGGGTCGATGGAGGTGTTCATAGCCGATATACATATCGAATTTAATTATGTACATATGGGAAACTTTATCGTTTAACAAACCTGTGTGGAACTCCTGCAACAATTCCGTGCTTGTTATAAATTTCCTAATCGGGCACGTCTTGACCATCAGGCCGATTTTCTGGTTCCACGACCATCATTTCTCCTTCATATCTTTCCAACTTATACCAATCGTTCGAGCCTCACGTGATAACGACTTTACCGAATCATCAGAGCTCCACTTCTTTGTGATTCCTGTCCGTCCGACCACGATCGCAACTATGATATCCCATGGATTCACCAAATCACCACAAGATACCCACTCACAAGAAGGATAGGATTATCATCCACTTCGTTCGTGCCGCATTATCTCGCAAGGTGTATCTACTGACAATAATCAGGACTATGACTGCTTCTATGCCTCGGTGTTCGAGGCTGAAAACCCAGCGCTCAAATCGCTGCCGCTCGCTGTCCAACAGAAGCACATCATCGTGACATGCAACTACGAAGCACGTCGGAGGGGCCTCTACAAGCTGCAACTCATCACTGAGGCCAAACGAATATGTCCAGATGTCATCATCGTTCTTGGTGAGGATATCAGTCGCTTCAGGGATGCAAGTAAGGACTTGTACAACTTCCTTGCACCATTCTCATGGAGTCAAAAGGTCGAGCGGTTGGGATTCGACGAGGTAGGGGATTTTAAGTCATGCTTATTGTATGCCACTGAACATGTGGTCAGGTATGGTTTGATGTCACAGACACTGTCGACAACACACTCTCGCTCCTCAACCTGACGAACCTCAAATCTTCCTTCTTCCAACTATCATGCGAGGATCCGACTCAAGGCTTTCCGTTCGATGCTACTGCATTTGCAGGACACACATACCCGAACGAGTCAGAGGCTCTGGCGATGGCTGACAAGGTCGAACCAGATCTGACACTCCGTCTGCGTCTAGGATCTCATCTGGCAATGCACATGCGGCACCAGCTAGAACATCACAAGGGCTACACTTCGACCGTGGGCATCAGCACGAACAAGCTCATTTCAAAGCTGGTTGGCAACTTGAACAAACCAAAAGGACAGACTACTTTACTCCCACCATACACGGCCTCTGAAGATCTATCATCTAATGCTCAGACTTTCATCGACGGTCATGACATCGGCAAGATACCTGGTATCGGCTTCAAGATGGCACAAAAGCTACGAGAGCACGTACTCCAACGTAATGCCGAGTTCTCCTTTGGTCTAGTCTATGGTGGCACCCGGGAGAATGTTACTGTCCGTGACGTCCGACTACATCCACAAGTCAATGCAGAGACGCTGGAGCAGATCCTCACGGGACCAGGGGCACCACACGGCATCGGGTCGAAGATCTGGGGTCTCCTTCATGGAGTGGACGAGACAGAAGTCGCGGCCGCACGCCCTGTACCACGCCAGATCAGTATCGAAGACAGCTACATTCGCCTTGACACCATGGCGGAAGTGCTGAAGGAGTTACGGATGCTTGCCGGCAGCTTGTTGACACGCATGAGGGTGGATCTGCTGGCTGACGATGAACTTGGTGACGAAGATGGGGAGAAGAACGACGGACTCGCTGTCAAACCCGACACTCCAGCCAAGGGCAAACGACCCGCTCATCAGGTAAAGAAGAAGTGGTTGGCACATCCACGCACTCTTCGCCTGAGCACTCGACCTCGCCAGCCCCTACAACCAGATGGCACCAGAGTCCGCTCCTTCAAGCGCATCTCGCACTCAGCACCACTACCTACCTTCGTCTTCAATCTCACAGACAGCGTCGACGCACTGGTCGACAAGCTTGTCAGAGAAGCTCTTGTGCCCATGTTTAGACACCTTCATCCTCAGAAAAGTGGATGGAATTTGAGCCTAGTCAACATTGCTGTGACGAACATGATGGAGACGGCCGGAGAGAGCAAGACTGCTCAGGGAAGAGATATCGGAAAGATGTTTGGCGGCCAGGAGGAGAGGCTGAAGGGGTTTAGGGTCACTGAGCTGGGGGATGGAATTGAGGAGAGGTTCATGAAAGACCTTGGGCCACTTGAGGCGAAAGATCAAGCATCTAGCAATGATTACGACCATGATCGGGGCGACTTGGGTGTTGATGGGACAGACCTCGAGTCGGAGCAGCGAGAGCTTACAGACGACGAAGCCGAGGATGCAGTCACGCAAGCCATGGAAGGTGAGAAGTGCAGGATCTGTGGGCTACCCATGCCTGCCTTTGCTTTGCAAGCTCATGAGCGATATCACGAGCTAGGGGATTGATACGATTCAGCTGCGTCCTTACAGCCGGAAGCAAGCGGACAGCTTACGATACCATGTAACGGCTACTACCATGATTGCACGAGAAATATAATGATCAGATAAGCCCTTGAGTACCAATGAGGAACCCGTTCAATACTTCTCTCACGGTCGAAAGATAGATTAGTCATCCCCGACGATCCAGGCCTCTCGCCCCTCCAAAGCTCCCACCTTCCCTCAATCACGTCATACCTCGACGAATGCACCACCTCCTCCGCCTCCCAGCAAGACAAATACCTCGTATCTCCCACAGCACACGCAGCATCACAACCCTCACCCATCAATCCCATCGACCGTCTTCCTCATCAACAACCCAAATCCACTCCCGTCCCACCACCCTCCCCACCCCAGCTCAATTCTCCCAGGTCCTCCCGGACCCTCCAAGAACCATTTCCTTCCTCGCCCGCCTCTTCGGCTCCTTCTCAGGACCGAGCCCGGAACAGAAAATGGCCGCAAAGCAGAAGGCGCAGTCGATCATCGACAAGGGAGGCGTGGCTGTTTTCAGCAAGAGTTATTGCCCTTACTGCAAGGCGACAAAGGAGTTGTTGAGCCGTGTTGGGGCCAAGTATGAGGTGTTGGAGTTGGATCAGATTGGTGAGTCAATTGCTTTGCTACACTGTTGACAAGGGAAGGCCTTGCGATGGGAGAGGTCGTAAGACTGAGATGGGGAAAGAGGAGGTGAGCATGAGGGGATAATTTGTGCTGTCAAGATGAGGAGTCAGAGTTTGGCACTGGCCGGTTCGTGAATCGATCAAGAAGTGACAGTATCTGGCACTGCAAATGGCGATCTAGATGCCTGAGCAGTCAGAGGCAGATGTTCAAGAGCAGGACAACTCCCCAACTCCACTGGCACATCCCGAGAAGGACCCATGCATGAAGAAGCTCTCAATAGATCGTGACTGACAATCATTCACAGACGACGGCGCCGCCATCCAAGACGCCCTCCAGGAGATCACCAACCAGCGCAGCGTGCCCAACATCTTCATTGCCAAGGAGCACATCGGTGGAAACAGCGACATCCAAGCACTTGGAGAGGGGACGTTGAAGAGCAAGTTGACTTCTGCTGGTGCTTTGTAGAGACCTTACAGGGATGATCGGACCATTGAACAAGAGGGCGGATGCACCAGATAGCAAGACGTGCCGACGGAGGACGAGCTCTCGATTGTGCAGATAGTCAATCAAGCATGTACATCTCTAAACCGATCTTATATATGAGCAGCACGTCCATGACAGTGAAGATGACCCTCCCTTCTCTTACCCTTGACCATCTCTATCCTTTACCCCAAGTCCTCCTCAACCATCCTCATATCACTCGATCAATTGACCACTGTACCTACCCTTGTCACTTCCAACCTCCCAAACCCCTCAACCATCGTCCCTCGTCACCCCTCACCCCTCTCCTTCCCTCTCGTCCCTTCAAGTAAACCCCCTAATCCCCCTCCCCTTTCCCCCGCCGTCTCAAAAAAAGCAAACCTCCCCCTCCTCCCCCCCTGCTTGTCCGAAATGACCTCCAAACACCCCACCCCTTCCTCCCCCTTCCTCCCTTCCCCTCCCCTCGGCACAAGATGCAGCATCATCCCCACCCCTACCCTGTCCAGTACATGCCAGAACAAAGGCCTGGATGTGCAGGAGGAGAAGATACTTGGTCCTCTCTCCCTTTGTCCCTGTCCCTGTCCGTGTCCGTGTCCCTGTCCCGGTGCACGAACCGAGTCTGCCACGGAATGGCGCGGTCGGTCCGGGTCTTGATGAGCTGCTTGGTGGCTGTCCCTATCCCGATCCCTACTCTGGTCCGCTCGATCTGCGCGGCCAGGAGGAGGATGGGTGTCATGGCTTTCCTTACGAGGAGGGACGGTGAGACTGTTCATCATCACCACGCAGACGGGGTGGGAGAGGGTGATGTGCTTCAGGCTTCTGAGCAGAGACGACAGAAGAGCGGAGGAGGAGACGTAGGATGTTCTCTGTAGGGGGGAGAAGATGGTGGGGAGGTCGTCGATGATGAGGAGACGGGCGGGTGGGGTTCCTTCCGCGGTTGGTGGTGTGGGAGGAGCGGGGGTTGAGGGAGCAGGGCCCGGCGGAGAGATGTCGGGGCGGTCGATGAGGGCGAAGAGATCTTCTTCTTGTGAGGAGGATTGGGAGTCCGGGATTGTGCCTCGCGGTTTGGGGATGTCGGGAGGGGGGAGGGGGTTGCATGAGGACTGGAATTCGGAGAGAGCTTCTGCGAGGCCTTCGAAGGAGAAGACGCGGCTTATGCTTAGGCGTTCGAGGAGGAGGGTGGCTTGCTGGTCGGGATGGCGTGGGGGAAGGTTGGGGTTGATGTGAGGCTGCAGGGATAGGCGGGCCTTAATGGTGTTGAAGAGGGAGAGGAGGTCGAGGCCTACGCTGTCGATGATTGTTGCCGTGGCAGTAGGTGAGGAGAGGAGGTGGGTTGTTACAAGAGCTTCGAGGAGCTACAAAAGAGACGGGTAAGGAGATGAGAGAAATGAGACGTGGACGCGGTAGAGACGTACCTCTCGTGCTCCTGCTTCGGGCTCGCTGCTGATGCAACATACGCCTCCTTCACCGTAAGGGAGACCGGGCTGGAGGATGTCATCGAGTGTATTGCATCCCGTGAGTAGTCCTGGAGAACCATCTGACTTCCTACCGAGCATTTGAAGATCGACATTGTGCTTCTCCTTGTAGGATTGCCACAGTGCAGATGCCAGGATTGGATCTGCTGGTCGAGCAGACATGTCGTCGATGCGATGTCAACTCGGAGTGGGCTAGTTTGCCACTATATGGCTGTCTTGAAATCATTTCTGTCACAACAGTGCTCTTGACTTCCAATGTGCTGGGATCTGAGGCATGGAGACGGGAGGGTGCCGTGGCTGAGAGTTGTATGCGCGGATCGTCACTTCATCACCGTACAGGTGGCAGAGTAGATGACAGCGGAGACTGTACGGCCAATATCAAGTGTCCATCGGGGCTAGACGACGGCAGAGCATCGGGGCGGTGGTTGTCCATGCAGACTGGGGGAGAAAATGTCAAGGAGAGATGTGTCGCCGTGTGCATAACAAAATCATTCATGCATGCCACCGGACTGGTTCACGAGCACGTGTGATGAGCAATAGATCTATCGTTCACTCTACTCTTCTATTTGATCGTCAGGAAATAATGACCAGATCGTAACATCCGAGTCCACGACAGTATCGTGCAAGCGAACACTGAAGAATAGAATCGCCCAGGCCAAACCAGCTCGCCTGTCCTTTTTCGATTTGACTATCCCTCATGAAATGCAGTCTCCCCTGCCGGACTCCCCATGGTATCAATTTTACGTGTTCGGTGACAAAGGAAAGACGTGAAATGTGCTTGTTGTGCCCAATCTAGCTCTTAATCTCTGGACGAGGTCTCTTCCCGCCCTTGAGGGATTTCATACGGTTGATGAATCCACCGCCCGACGCCTTCTCTTCCCTGTCGAAGGAAGAATTGGTTGGAGCGCTGTCTGTAGTGACAGCTCGCGTGAGTTGAGGTGCTGCTCTTGGGCTACTGGAACCTCCTCGCCTGCCGTTGTCGCTTGCTTCGGAGGCTTCGATCCTGGCACCCTTTCTGTCGTAGGCATCGTCGTGATCGTTGTTGAAGAAGGGATTCTTCTCCTGGCCCATGGGTCTTGCGCGAATTGGACCTCCAGCACTCTGTGTCGCGGATGGTGGAGAGTCTGGCGATTTGGGACCATATCCGTCGGGGCTTGTGACTCTACCATTGTAAACCTCGCCAGGTCGTCGTGGTTGTGAAAGACCACGGATGCGCATGGCCAAAGACTTCTTGCGACCAAGACCGCCTGCGTTGCCCGTTCCATTCATTGCAGGTGGATCGTTGTCCGATTCTCGTCTCTGCACTGCAGATCGGGATGCAGGTGCGCCTTCGAGGAATGTGGAAGTACCCAATCCTGAAGATTCGTCTCCGTGAATCTGCTCGCCACGTCCGGTGGGGTCGATCAAGGTAGCCACCTTGTCCTGCATGCGTTTCGGCTGAGTCGTGTAGTCATGGCCAGAAGAGGCGAATTCACGGAAGCTCTCTTCCTCACGACCATGGAACTGGTCGTAGTTGAATGCTCGAGGGGCACTTCCCCTACCCAAGGCATTGTTTGCAGAGTTCTCTGGGAAAGCCTGCATTGGCGCCCTTTGGTTGTTCTTGCGATTACGGTGCGGGTTGCAAGCGTCGAACGGTCCATCGTGATGGAATACTGCCCGTATTAGCTTCTCATGTTTTACGAAGCATCAATCTAAACATACAGCCTTGTCCATAGATGCCGGTAACGTCGAGCTTGTCAATTACGTCAAGACCAAATGGCCTTCTCCCAGACTTTGTGCGTGGATCCTTGGACTTGCCCTCCTTTTCTCGTCTAGCCTCACGTTCCTTTCGTCGCTCTCTTCGCCGGCGGTCTTCCTCTGCCTTGTCTTTCTCCATCAGGGAGGAGTCTGAGTTGCGCCTCTGGCGTGACTTATCGGGACTGTCAGGACCGTTGCGATCGCCATTTGGTCGCGGTCTCATGTGACGTGGGGGGCCATTGCGATGATCGCCAGATCTCGAGTGACGATGTCCGGGGGCGCCTGGTGGAGGTGGTGGGCCGGTTCGTGGATGAGGGGGACCGTTTCGTCCAGGTGGGCCTGTGATCATCAGCGCTGTTGTACTGCAAGATGAGTGCATTTCTTACCACTAGGAGCGGGTCGATTAGGGGCAGCTGGCTCTCTCTGTGAAGAAGGATAGTTAGCGAACAGCGCTGAAAAGCTTTGGAATCTCGTATCCATGCTGTCGAAGTGATGAGAAGGATTGGAGCCCAAGATTGGACGTGAAGTGGTTTTTCAGCCCATTGATTGCTGTTGGGATGTGTTTGGATTCCGGCGTCGCACCAGGCTGCCGGTACTTTCTAATCCTTGCACGACGTGCATGAGGTGCACCAAGCATCGCGTCTCTTCTGTGGTACACTTACAAATATGTCATCTGCCAACTTTGCTGTAACCGCGTCTTGCTCGGACCTGGGCGCACTGTTCGTGCCAGCGGGCGGGTCGAGAAAAGGGTTTCGCGACATTGGACGTTCCTCTGACGCGGATGGTAGAGGGCTTCGTTTGACGGGCGAGGTCGAATCTGGCGAGGCGCGACGAAACGGATTGTTTGTGCCCAAAGTGTTTGTAGGAGAAGGTCGGCGGTCTGCAAGTTGAAAAGAGATGAATGTCAGCAAAATCGGGCGCGATCAGCAAGGGTGAAACCGCGCGTCGTCCGGCATGAAACGAAGACACGCAAAGGATGGATAAAATGGGGCGTACCTGGCATAGCGACCAGCGACATGATTGCGGGTTATCTGCTCGTCGAATCGAATATGCCGTAGTGCTATCTGTCCTATCACATGCAACGTGCAGTGTAGAGCGGGGCTGATTTGTGTGTGATCCTTGACCGACAATCAATAGCGGGATTGCTTGGGTCCGGGGTCGACTGGGAATGTCTTGAATATTAATGGGAGGATTCGCAGCGTCGACTGTGGTGGAGGTGGTGTAGCTCTTTTCTCTCCTGCCTTCTAAAGATGTACTGCCAGCTGGCCTGTCGTATGTGCCGGACAGTAGTCAGCGACTGCAGGTGGAAGGAGCGCCGAGGGTCGTTTCTCCGTGACGCTGTGGTGTGGTCCGCTGAGGGGTGCAAGTCGCAGGCAAAAGTGTCAGGACAAGTCAAAGTGAAGTACAAATGGGTTTTGATGCAAAGTCAATGCGTGACAACGTCTCCTTGGGTAGTTTAGGTAACCCTACAGAATCCTTGCCGCAAGGTACCGTCGGCAATGCATGTCGCTGGGCAGAGTGCGATGGTAGATATTCTTTCACCTGCTCATCTCATCTCAATCGGAATTGCCTGGGAGGCGTTCTCCCCGCACACGACAGTGGCACCCACTATACGATGGGCCCAAACCGTCCTAGCACCGTGGCTTCCCAGGGTCCAACCACTCTGCGACCTCTGGGCCTGACATGGGCCTCGTGCTTTGACTGGCCCGGCGCTGGTCACTTTCTCGCTTGGCTGAGAAGTCGCCCCTGACCATGGGCTGGCCCATCTGAACCCAGCCGTGGATCCGGACAAAGTCTGCCACAAGGGTACAGTATCGAATTTCCCACCACCTCATTATTGTTTCAAGCTTTGCCTCTGTCTAGTATACAGAGTATATCAAGTGATCATCAGACCAGAGATAGTAACGGGCGACGAACCAATGTGCCAGCCGTCATAAGTGTCTGGTAGACAGGGCCGTCATTGGTGCGGAAGCGTTTTGCTGGCAGTTCCGTCATGGCACCGGTCTGGTTACCACACCCACGATCATTGACAACGACTGTTCCTCTAGTATTTTTGGCCTAAAGCCTGATCCATGACAATCGATATCATCCAGAGGATCGATCTGGTCGACAAGCAAGATTCACATGACTACCAGACTGCAATCATGAACCATGTTCTCCGGGCGTTGACCTCGTAAACATCCAAGACACCTGTAGAGCTTTCAGAGACTCAACAACGTCTCTGTCAGCAGACAGACCATTAGGTGAACATCAGTTGTAGGAGCAGATGTTGGAGGTACAGCGATGCCCCATCATGTCGTGACCGCTTGCCACATTATGCGTCGACTACCATGCATCATCCGCTGTGGGTAATGTCCATCGCCGTGCCAGTCAAAGCTACCGATTGTTCTCGTTGACGAGTCGCACTGGTTAAGGCAAGTCCACATATCGTTGGGCTGATCTCCACACGCAATCGCATATTGCTGCACAGGGTAATCTATATTACTTCACTCATGTCTTTGCACTGGCTGAGCATCACTTTCTCTTCATGTTCCCGGCTCTATGCGGCTGAACATCCGAACGCCCGACGGTCACGTGCGATCAAGACTGACATACAATGCGACAGGTCTGGAGGGTCGCATCAAATTCGATGCATGCTCATAGTTCATAGTCCCAAGGATAACAATGCTATATTCACCAGAAGCATTATAATAGACAAGAGATGAAGTATGTAGCAGATGTGCAAATTATGCTTGCCGCGGCAGCGGAGACGGCTATTGGTGCAATTGGTCCACTCCCGTCCGGAAGCACCGATAGCTAGAGGACATTGACTGTCTGCTACGCTACTCGATACTGTACGAGAAGAAAACACTGTACGGGACAGACGTCATTCAAGCAGCTCGAGACGAGCTTCGACGGTCCATAGAAGCCTCGCCTGAAGCCTGTACACACATGTCTCCTTCGGCATGCACTCCCACGGAGTCCTGCCAACAGCCCGAAGGGTCTCTGCCAGTAAAAACCTCAGGGTCGGCAGAAGACAGTGCTGAACCCAGGCAAAAGTTGGCCACGAAAATCACTCGGGCGCTATCCCCCAACACTCCCGTCCCCTTCGCCAGCTCCAATAACGTGAAAACGGGCCCGTGCGCCCAGTAGAAAAAATCCAGCTCCGTGTCTGCTTCTTTACAAGAACCTCATCTTCACCACCACAACTCACCTTTCATCCACCCATTTCATTCGATCTCCTCTCAATCCATCTTCATACACAGCCGTCATCATGTCTGGCAAGAAGGGCGAGGTCGTCCAACAGGACAAGTCCTTCATGGGCATGCCGGTAAGCACTCTTCCCTACCCTGCACCCACTTCCTTGAATCCATCATTCGCAATCCGCGCAAGCTTCAATTGGACTCGAAAGGATGTTCTCTGCATGCCATTGGCCATCATTGAGCTTCTCATCAAGTTTCAATGCCTTCCGCTCGCTCGCGCGCGCACCCGAAACGTTATCTTTGACCACAGCCGCTGACAAGTCCTCCAGGGTTTCGTTGTTGACTTCTTGAGTAAGTCCCATCACTACATCGCCTCCACATTTGGTTTGAATTGGATAGCGATCATCCACCTCAAAGAGCTTGGACATTGGACAATGTGATTATTGAATGGCACCTAACAAGTTCCCTAGTGGGTGGTATCTCCGCCGCCGTCTCGAAGACTGCAGCCGCCCCCATCGAGCGTGTCAAGCTCCTCATCCAGAACCAGGTCAGTTCATCGTGCCGGAAAACATCATCAAGCAGTACTGACATGTTCACAGGATGAGATGATCAAGGCTGGCCGTCTCGACCGCAAGTACGCCGGTATTGGCGACTGCTTCAAGCGCACCACCGCCGACGAGGGTATCGTCGCTCTCTGGAGAGGTAACACTGCCAACGTCATCCGTTACTTCCCCACCCAAGCCCTCAACTTCGCCTTCCGTGATACCTACAAGTCGATGTTCGCTTTCAAGAAGGAGCGTGACGGATACGCCAAGTGGATGATGGGCAACTTGGCCTCCGGTGGTGTAAGTTCAGACCTAACAACAATCGTTGATCACATCTAATCCGCTCCCCAGGCTGCCGGTGCTACCTCGCTCCTCTTCGTCTACTCCCTCGATTATGCCCGTACTCGTCTCGCCAACGACGCCAAGTCCGCGAAGAAGGGTGGTGAGCGCCAGTTCAACGGTCTCGTCGATGTCTACAGGAAGACTCTCGCCTCTGACGGTATTGCCGGTCTCTACCGTGGTTTCATGCCCTCCGTCGCTGGTATCATTGTCTACCGTGGTCTCTACTTCGGCATGTACGATTCCATCAAGCCTGTTGTCCTCGTCGGTGCCCTTGAGGGCAACTTCCTTGCTTCCTTCTTGCTCGGCTGGACTGTCACCACTGGTGCTGGTATCGCTTCTTACCCTCTGGACACTATCCGTCGTCGCATGATGATGACCTCTGGTGAAGTGAGTGAACAGCCATATTTTACTGCGCTGAGCAGCTTGCTAATGATTATTCACAGGCCGTCAAGTACAAGTCTTCCTTCGATGCCGGTCGCCAGATCATCGCCGCTGAGGGTGTCAAGTCTCTCTTCAAGGGTGCTGGTGCTAACATTCTCCGTGGTGTCGCCGGTGCCGGTGTGCTCTCCATCTACGACCAGGTTCAGCTGCTCATGTTCGGCAAGGCCTTCAAGGGTGGTTCCGGTTAAGCGTCTTGACCCACGACAAAGCATCAATCACTTGCTCTACCGGACGTTTGAAGGTGGAGAACAACATCTTGTAATAGACGGTGGAAGTGGTGGATGTGGAAATGGAGGAGTGGAGGAGTCCATCTCGCTACATCTGTCAGGTCACAGACATGATATGGCTCATTTCCTTTACATGTACTACAAGTTCGGATGCGGCAATCTTTGCAACTGCTTCGTCACAGATAGTTCCAAAGGGTCGGCCAGCCTGTCGCTGCGCTCTTTTCTGTCGATAGAGTGGGAGCGTCGACGTCAGGTCTGTTGGTGGTCTCAATGCATAGAGAGTCGTTTTCTTCCACGTGTACCACTCTGAGCGTGACGCCCGATCGAGTGCCGCGAAACAAACGATCGCATGATACGTGTCCGTGAAATTCAATGGCAAGGTGTTTTGTAGTCCCGACGCAGTGCACGCGGCTGAATCCTGCGTCACGCCCTGCACCACGGAATTGTGCTTTGCACTGCTGAAGAGGCTGGAGCCCTCTACATCTTGTAACTACAACTTGATAGTCACAAGTCATCGACAATACGTATCCAAAATCAGCCTGCAGTAAGTCTTGGTCAGTATATCTTCAAGTACATCTTTCCCTGCGAAAATGCGTCCCTTCAGCTTCGTCCATCACGCCGTCCCGGAATCATGCCTGGATATCCATTGAGCCATGCTCCAAACCTCGACGAGGCATTCCAATACCGGGACCATGTCGAGGATAACAAACAGTCATCAAATGGGATCAACATGATCCATGAGGATGGCAGCAGGATCTCTGTAGCCAAACCCGCCGGACCTGTTCCTCGCCTTCTTCCACCGTCACGCCCACCACCTCCTCCACCAGTCCAGTCCGTCAACAAGTCTCTCCCAACAACCCCAGTCCCCGGCTACTCACCACCTCACTCCACCACCTCAACGGCCTACTCCCAAACCATCACCCCAACCGGCGCCATCACCCTCTTCCAACCACCACCCACCACCCCTCCCCCCTCAACCTCCATCTACCAATCCCTCCCCACCCGCACCGCCCATCGCCGCAGAAAACACTCCACCCCCTACCTCCCACTCGAATCCTACCCTCCCGGCCCCAACTCCACCTCCTCCTCCCCCTTCTCCTCTATCGTCCACTCCAAAAAAGGATACTACAACACCCCACCCCCCTCAACCCCCTCATCCACCCCGTCCCTCTCCCCATCCCACTCCCCGTCCAACTCCCCTCCCGCCCCCTCCCTCCCCTCCTCAACCTCCTCCTCCCCCTCCCGCCGCCGCCCAGGCCGCTCCTATCCCCCCTCCGCCTTTTCTCCCAGCTGGTCACCAGGGTACAACGCCTTCTCCCCCGTCCCGCTGTCTGCTGCGCCAATGGCAACAACTCCTGGTCGGCCGGAATGGTACCGTCAGTCCCAGACTGCGCAGACATTCACGCCGGCGCAGGCGAAGGCGCAGCTGGATCTCGAGGGGAGGGAGGCGAGGGAGGGGAGTCTGAGTGCCATGTTGGCTTTGGCTGTCGCGAGGGCTGGGGGAGGGGGGAGGCCGGGGAGTGGGAGTGGGGGGAGTTGTTCTACGGAGAGTGGGAGTAGGAGGAGTAGTGGGGGGTGGAGCGGGGAGGGGATTCTGCCCGGGGGTGGGAGAGGGGGGAGGGGGTCGAGGAGGGGGAGTTTTAGTGAACTGACGGGGGTGAGGGATGGGGAGGAGGTGGGCGAGGGGAAGGGGGCGTGGGGGGCGGTGTTGGGGGCTGTTGGGGTGGCGGGGAGGTGGGCTAGGGGGCGGAAGTGAGGAGGTCGTATCTGGATGGAATTGGGAAGGGGAGGGGGCGTTTTATATGGTTATTCTTACTTTTGAGACTGCAGATATGATATACGAATTTCATTTTTGACTATCCATCATCTTTGAGTATTCATTTGGAAGTTTGCAATCGTGTTTGGGTATTCTACCTATCGTCCCTCTCAAACCAAAGCACTGTCTCGATCCATCAGATCAAGCTTGATATATCTCGCAACGACATCAGATAGCATTCGCTGCATCGACCACACCTTGCAACTCCTTGACCACTAGTTCCTCCAATGCATTGCCTTCTCCAACTTTCTTCTTTGCCAGCGACTCGTCCCTCTCGCCCATAGGCACGATCCTCTCACTTAAGCCTCTCCTATTCCGTACCAGACCTTCTGCAGCCTCGCCAACTGCTTTTCTATCAAACGCCACTTCTTCAATCTCTCCTGCGTCCACGCCGATCGCTGCGCCTTGCTGTCTCAACCCCTCAATGATGCTGCCCAGTAATGCAAGACTGTGCGCCTCTGCGGCCAGGCTGAGAGTGATGCAGCCTCGGTAAGGGTCACGAGCAGAGGGCTGCAACGGCGACAAGAGCTCAGTTGCACATCGCTTCAGCTGTAGCGGAAAGGAATTCAAAAAGCCAGCAATCTCGGGAGCAATGCCTGGTCCTACCGCCGAAATGATGTTGAGCAGAAGTGGGAGGATGCCGCGTGACCAGATGCTGTGGACACGGGCTGGCTGATCAAAGGGACCACACCCTCCGGACGACTTGGAACCGGATGCAGGGGCGCGCAGGTAGGCAGTCACATTCGCCGAGGATATCGAGGTGAGGACGGACTCTGTTGCAATGACTTCTGCGACTTGAGGAATGGTCGACAATGACAGAAGGAAGAGGATAGCGATCTCGCCGTAGATGCCTGGGTCGCCGGGCGAGAGAGAGTCGGACCATGAGTATAACGAGATTGCGTATCGGATCAGAGAGGCATCTGCCACAGTGCTGGCAATTTGACGATGCACCGTCAATGTCGAGGGGATCCGGAAAAGGGATTGTAGCAGTGCCGTGAGTAGGACAAAGTCCGATGGTTGTGCAAGGGTGGGTGTCTCGGGCGTGGAGGAGTGCACCAGGGTACACAAAGCCCGAAAGTTGACCGCAATGACCTTGTTGAGTACTTCGAGGAAAGAGCTGGTGAGGGGGCTCAGTGGGACAGCATTTGTTGACGCGGATTTCGACAACGACTGCTTGCCCAACTTCTGACCGTCTTGCTTCGAGTCCTGCACATGCGGTTGCACGGCAAGAAACAAGATCTGGAGCAGGGTACGGTAGTATGAAGCAACTTTGGCTTCTGTGATGATCTCGAAATCCAGACCTGTTGCCCGTATAGCTTCCAAGGTCAGGACAAACAGATTCTTGACTTCCGGCTCTTTGGATCCAGCCCGGTGCAAGTGTTGCAGAATGGCGAACGCAAAATCCACCCTCGTCTCGGAAACGTTCTCGAAGATTTGAGTAGGGATGGTGCTGTCAATATTGGCTCGAAGACAGCCGGTGGCAACCTTGGCCATGTCCTTCTGGATCTGCGTGTCGCTGCCTGCAACGCTCAACAGTTCCATCGCTAGACTCTCCCATGACTTCAGGAGAGCTATCTGAGAGACTACCAGCGAGAAATTGACATTGGCTCGTGCGACTTCATCCACAAAGCCCTGCCCTTTAGCCCTCCTCCACGATGGATCATGCCCAAGGACCTTGTCGGCGAGATCAAGATCGTAGTAGTACTTAGGTCCCAAATCGGCTGGATTCAGTGTTGCTCTCTTGAAACTGTCGAGAGAGATTCCGCCAAATTTCTGATCAAAATTCTTGATCAGATTCTTATGCAGTGAATGATTGTATCCGTCTGCCTGAGTGGCATGATCTCGAAGATGGGCAAGGCTTGTCGACAATCGCTTGGCTTTGTCTTGTTGAGTGCCGTCTCCGGTGTTGTGAATGTAGCGAGCGAGTATATCGCAGACGAAAGCTGCCATCTGATTTTCGTTCGCATTGCGTATACATGCCTCGGTATCACTTTGACGGGTATTCTGAGTCAGCTTCGACAGCCATTCTGACGCGCTAGAGACAAATTGACTATGCTGAGCGATCGTTGAAGACACCCATTCCCAATGATTCTGAGAGTGTGATACGAAAGTCAGCATGGCCAGGGCTCGTCGAGGTGGCATTGTTTCAAGCTTGACCAAGCTGTCGAGTGCTGTGGTAATGAGTGACTTCTTCGTGCCGTGTGAGTCTGTGCCCGACTTCAGCCGTTCTCTTGGAGTCGATCCAGTGAGTAAGCTGATTGCTAACCACTGTTGTTTGTTGCTAACGATCGCTGACAGCATGTCCCATACCACTGCTTCAGCGTCCAGGTTCTGTAAAGGAGTATTTGTCTCAGTCACGACGGCCAGGAAGCTTCGCGTCGCTTCCGCGGACAGGTGGCCCAGCAACGATGGCGGATCTTGACTTGATATGCTTGCATATTGGATCAGTACCATCAGAAGGTCAGAAACAAGAGGCCTAAACACTTCGTGGACAGCAAGTAGTCTCGCCAAAACGGGCAAAGTCCGGAAAAGCTGATTTCGCAACGCTGCGCCTGACTTTTCTTTTGCCATGCCAATTCTGAGAAGTGATGAACAGAATCGCAGAGACTCCATCGCCGCTGACAGCAATTCGTGACTGTGTCGCGGCTCGAAGCGAGGGCCCAACTCGGCAAGAGCGGTGACCAGGGTATCGATGATCGGGAGCATTGGCAGATCCTTCTCCGAGTCGGTGAGATAGACTGTCGCAAGACCCGAAGCAGCGGGCTCCACCGTTGAGCAAAGTCCTTTGTTACCTGTACCAGTGGCGAAGGCTAGTTGGAGAATGGTGTTGGAGGAACGTAGGATGGTGGAAACAATGTTGCTTCGCTCGACCGGCTCGTCAAATCTCCAGCTCGTTTGACTTTGCAGAACATCCAGGAGAACCCGGCTAAAATTGAAAAGCAAGGTGCTCATAGTCTTGTAAGGTGTTTGGGGATTATGAAGATTGGCATCTCCGAATCGTGCAACGGCTTTGGTAGTATTCGAATACTCTTGCAACG
Source organism: Elsinoe arachidis (assembly GCA_013372555.1). Classification (NCBI taxonomy): domain Eukaryota; kingdom Fungi; phylum Ascomycota; class Dothideomycetes; order Myriangiales; family Elsinoaceae; genus Elsinoe; species Elsinoe arachidis. The sequence continues at coordinate 1,707,053 of JAAPAX010000007.1, read as the reverse complement.
CTGCTCGGTGGGTACAGTCGCTTATGAGACTCTCGTATAGTGTCGTACAAGCAGCAAGGAATTTGAATCTTGCCATCGGTATTTCGGTAGAACCAACGACAGAGACCAAGGCGCCAGATATGTCGTTGATTGGTAGCAGGGAGCTGCGGCCCAACTGGTTCCAGACTCTCTCGGGGAAGACATGCATTGTGATCTTCATGAACTCGATGCATTGAACCAGTAGGGCAATGGAGGAATCGTCTCCGACCGAGACTGCGTGTCTCTGGAGATGATACTCGAAAGTTGAGAAGACAACAGAGATGATGTCGTTGTTACGGTCCATTCCATCACTGATGCGTCCAAGGAGAAGCTTTGGAGCTTCCACATCAGACGAAGTCAGTGCACCCTTGACCATTGTCGTGAGTAGTGCAATGAGATCCGCCTCTACCCTTACATCCAAGTCACTTGGGCCAAAGGCAGCCACAGTCCGGGCTTGCTTACTTCGGCTTGCGAGCAATGCCCCGATATACTCAAGGGCGGAGTGCCGATGATACCATCTGATCACGGCGCATCGCCCTTTTTCAGCCAAGGTGAGTCCTTCTGTTCCAGCTGGGATGGTGAACAGTTTACGAGCGATCGTCGACGGTACACCACGCTGTAATTCAAAAATGGGGAGATCCTGCTGAAGGATCACTCTATCCGATTCGTTGGATGGCGTACAGGGCCAATCGAGAGGGATTTCGCACGTGAAAGAATCCAATACCTCAAGGAGCAGCGCGATCTTGGATCCGTCTTCATCCACATAGGCCTCGCTGTGTGCGGCACTTTGGAGACAGACCGCGAACGGGCCCATCTCGTAAGGATACCTGGCGACAACTTGTGCCATGAGGGATCCCAGACCTTCTTTGTCGTCATCTAATGATTTTGCAGGCTGTGATGGCCAAAGTGACAGATCTTTCGTGCTTGGATCTGGCGTGGAAATAGAATCGTAGGAGAGTACTTCGACTAGTGAATCAGCCAGGGCTGGCGCTAACGCTACCATGGGGATGGCGTGTCTGAGAATATCCATGGCCGTCATCTTACTGAGTACTGTGGTATGTATGTCGGATGGTAGGCGAAATGCTTGCGAAAGGTTGTGGACCATTTGATCAGATATCTGAGGAGCCCCTGCTGCACCAAGAGCAAACCTGCCTAGAAGCTCGATTGCATCTGCGCCCTCTTCTGTTTTGGGACATGCTTCCACAATCGCTTTCAGAAGAATATCCAGCTTTGACGTCGGTCGAGGTGTCGAACCCTTGAGGGAAGACCTTCGTGATGAACGATCGGAGTTGTCTTCTTGCCCATCTGCTATGAATAGGTTGGTCTCACCCTCCAAATCGTCGCTCAAGATGCGAAGGTGTTGCGCGAGCACTGCCCAAATCAGACAGACAGGTCCCATCCACGCCTTGGCATCATCCAGTACCGAGAGGAAGCATTCTGTCAAGCTGCGAAGGCATGCAGCATCCTCAATATAGGACTTCCGCGATAATCTTGGATAGAGGGTAGACTCCGATGATTCGATCTTATTGTATAGATATTCCATGGTCGGTCCAATCCTCAGCAAGTCGACAGAATTGAAGACGACGAGGCTGGCAATGATGGAGCACTTCTCTCGGTCGATCTCTTCCATTGGCGAGAAGAAGAAACAATCCTGGAGCATACCGAACCAAGCCGTGATTTCAGAAGTTGTAGTCGTACCCTCGTTGTCCCTTCGGAGATGAAGCTGCAGAAGTCGCAATAGACTAATCATGGTCTCCAAAGTCGAGCCTAAATAAGTTGTCGAGGCCGCAACATTTCCATGCATGCTGGCCGGCCATCTCTGCGGTTGAGTGACCATTTCAAAGAGACCCTGCAACTTATCTGCAATGATTGCGATGGCGCCATTCTTCTCCTCGCTGCCATAAGCATCAACATGGGCGTCCCAGAAGGATGTCGTGGTCAATCGCAGCTCCGGAGACAGCGCAGACTTGGGCGAAGCACGCGTTGATAATTGCATGTCGCTACGTTGGGCCAGTCCAAACACAGCTTCTGCCGATTTCCAGAGATATTCTTGTTCGCTGTAGAACAGCGCCAGGAGCTGGTCTCTGGCACCGTCCTTGACCTCGCGCGCTTCATCGCCCGGAGGGAGTATCTCACAATGATTGAGTAGACTGGAGATGGCGGCGCTGCTTGATGCAGCAGTTGTGTTGCGTAGGCCCACGATCTCGTCTTCACTCCAGCGGGACAGTAGTTTCCTGCGCGGCCGATCTTGCCATTCCAGTAAAACCGTCCTCAAACAGGTCACCTCATCCGCGCCCACCTCTTTGGAAAGCCACAACGCATCCTCTTTCACCTCCTTGACGTCGTACTGGCTGTCCTTTGAGGCGGGGGCATTGATAGCTGATGTGAGATTGTCAAACTGCGTCCGCGACTCCTGTGTCGGCTTCTGGTGAGCTGAGAATGGGTCGATCAATATTTGGCGGACTTTCTGATCTTGTAGGACTTTGTCTATGGAGGACGCTTGCGCGGTAGCGAGTGGTTCAGCGAGTGCTATGAATAGTGTACGCCATGAGCTGTAGTCATGTCAGCTTTTGTGTACCATATCAGACCTAAGTGCGCATACACGATAGCTTGCCGGCGCTGAAGGAGGTCATCAAGCGCAGGAAGGTAGAAGCTTCCCGTGGACGCGGACGCCATCCTAAGGGCCCAATGTTCCTCGCAGCTGGTCGCGTACCATAGTGTCGCGTCGTCGACTAAGGAGGACGCAGAAAATCGATCGTTGGGCCGATGAGAATGCAATATTGATGACGCTTGCTGGACGTGAAGTTTGGTATCGGCCCTAGGAAGCTGCCCTATCTTGCGAAAGTTTTGGCGATCAGGGCTTCGACGGCTCCCACTTCAAATGCCGCCCGCGTGATGAGACGGCAATTTAAGACTTCACTTCTTCACGACAGTCACACCAACGTCTTCGTCTTGTAAAGACCAAATCAACATGCCGGACCTGGAATTGATCGATCATTCGCCTCACCAGCCAGAGCCTGCTCCACCGCTGTCGTCGGCTTCAAATCTTATTCTCATTGACAACTATGACTCCTTCACCTGGAATGTCTATCAATATCTGGTCTTGGAGGGCGCCAAAGTGACGGTGTTCCGCAACGACGAGATTACCATCGAGGAACTGATCAAACAAAATCCTACCCAATTGGTTATAAGTCCTGGTCCTGGTCATCCAGAGAGCGACTCCGGAATCAGCAAAGATGCTATCCGTCATTTCAGTGGCAAGATACCCATTCTTGGAGTCTGTATGGGAGAGTACGTATCGATTGGTACTGCCTACCTTTGGATCTAACAGAATCTGCAGACAGTGTGTTTACTCCGTGTTTGGAGGCCGTGTCGAACAGACTGGTGAAATTCTTCACGGCAAAACATCGCCATTGCGCCATGACGGGAAAGGTGTTTATGCAGGCGTACCACAAGATATTCCTGTGACTCGTTATCACTCTCTGGCCGGAACACACCCAACCCTGCCCGAAAGCTTGGAAGTGTCCTCGTGGATCGCAGTTGGGCCAGACGGTGGCAAGGGAGTGATCATGGGCGTACGGCACAAGGAATATACCGTCGAGGGTGTTCAGTTTCACCCAGAAAGCATTCTTACCGCCGAGGGTAGACTTATGGTCAAGAACTTCTTGAAAATGCATGGTGGGACCTGGAAGGACAATGAAAAGCGCCAGGCGGATTCCTCAGCACAAAAGACGAACGGCGCACCGTCGAAAGACAAGACAACATCCATACTGGAGAAGATCTACGCACATCGACGAGCAGCTGTCACAGAGCAGAAGAAGATTCCCTCGCAACGACCAGAGGACCTGCAGAAAGCATACGACCTCGCGCCACCCTTGATCAACTTTGCGCAAAGGTTGAAACAATCTCCATATCCTCTCTCATTGATGGCTGAGATCAAGAGAGCTTCTCCATCCAAAGGTGTAATTGCCATTTCTGCCTGCGCGCCAGCCCAAGCAAAAACCTATGCCCAGGCCGGAGCGAGCGTCATTTCGGTCCTCACCGAGCCAGAATGGTTCAAAGGCAGCATCGAAGATTTGAAGTACGTCCGTCAAGCACTCAGCGGCATGCCGAACCGTCCAGCAATCCTGCGGAAAGAGTTCGTCTTTGAAGAATACCAGATATTAGAGGCTCGTCTGGCAGGTGCCGATACGGTCCTGCTGATCGTAAAGATGCTTGACATTGAGACACTCACACGACTCTACAAGTACTCGCAGTCGCTTGGTATGGAGCCGCTCGTTGAGGTAAACACTGTCGAAGAAATGGACATCGCTGTCAAGCTCGGTTCCAAGGTCATTGGTGTTAACAATCGGAACCTGACCAATTTCGAGGTCGACATGGACACTACGAGCCGGCTGATGAGCATGGTACCGAAGGAGACTGTGGTCTGTGCACTCAGTGGTATTTCTGGACCGTCGGACGTACAGCCTTACCTTCAGAATGGTGTTGGCGCGGTACTTGTGGGCGAAGCGCTCATGAGGGCTAAAGATACTACAGCATTCATCGCAGAGCTGCTGGGAGGTAGCACTGAACAAGTACGACAACGCCCGAAGCCTCGTCCGCTGGTCAAGATATGTGGGACGAGATCGGCTGAGGCGGCAAAAGTCGCCGTCGAAGCCGGAGCTGATCTGGTCGGCATCATATTGGTCAAGGGTCGGAAGCGTTTTGTGCCACCGGAGACCGCTCAGGCGATCTCAGACGTCGTACATAACACCTATCGATCACATCACACTGGTACGACCGACAAGAAACAAGCTGCCTTACCAGAAGCATTCTTTCAGTACAACGCAGATCATGTACTTCGACGAGCCAATCGTGCATTGCTCGTTGGCGTCTTCCAGGATCAGCCCCTGGAGTACATATTAGAGCGCATTCAAGCCTTGGATCTCGACGTTGTGCAGCTCCACGGCAGCGAGCCCGTGGAGTGGGCGTCCATCATCCCGGTCCCGGTCATACACGCTTTCCACGTTGGAGATGCCGGACTTGCCACAACAGGCTACCACGCGCTACCTCTGGTGGATTCTGGTGCTGGTGGCACAGGCGAGCAGGTCGAGCTTACTAAAGTCACCGACCTATTGGATCGGCACTCAGATCTCCATATCATGCTGGCCGGTGGTCTGAACCCAAGCAATGTCCAACAGATCATGGATAAGCTGACGACATATCTCGATCGGGTTGCCGTACTGGATGTCAGCAGTGGTGTTGAAGGCGATGGTGTACAGGATCTCGGCAAGATACGGCATTTCGTTGAAGCAGTGAAAGGAAGATAGTCTATGTCAGACAAATCCGAACAGCTCACCAAATGACCACTCGATTTGATTGCTCCGTCCGCCGACCTTACAAGACCTTTGAGGCTTGTTGTAACACGACGGTGGATTCCTCGGCCGAAGTATTCACGTGCCGTCAAAACGACGTAACAACATCTCACTGAAGTCTCACTATCCTAGGAAATTCACGTTGATGCCTGCTCGGACATGTGCATGCACCTTTCACCTTTCTCTCCTTCCATATACGCCGATCAAGGTATTTATCAGTGCTCGTTTCTCTTCTTGATCTTCTCTAAGCTTCCTTCATCATTGTCGTCTTCTCCTTCCAAGTAATTAGTCGCATCTTTCTTGAACACTTGCTATGCATCCGACGTGTACCGGGCCTGCACAACTTTCCTGACTGTCGACGACACGGTCTCCGGCGTACGAACGCACGACGTCGAGGCGGACCACCTTCAGGCGTCACAATCACTCTCGCCAGCGAGATACCAGGGTTCGGCCTCGCTTGCTTCCCCTTCACTCGACCTCGTTCGGCACACACTTGAGCGCGGCATGAGGCTTCAGTCATACTAGCCGACCGTCAGTCATCCCTTGCAGCGATACGGTCCAGTGTTCATACTACGATCACTTATTGGACGCCGGTAACTGTCAGGTTGTCAGCCCACTCGGATCACCATATCGGGCCCAGCTTCTCGTAGTGATCACGTAGTCGGACGAGGCGATCACTTCCCCAAATCTACGAATCATGCCACCACGGTGCTTCACCGGCCTCAACTTTGTGGTCGTTGGCGACCACGGACATGGGTTGAGTAACAGCGATTGGGCGAGGTGGATCAGCATCCGCGGAGGAACTGTCCAGAATTCCTTGCAGCCAACCACAACTCATCTGATCATTGCGAAGAGCGAATGGGACAAGAAAGGAAAGCAGAAAGCGAAGATCAGTAAGTGACGCCATCTATCTGCAAATCGTGCATTGGAGCAGGTGCTGACAAGATCTAGTCCAGGAAGCCATGAAGCGACCTTTGATTCGCATGGTCACCGCTGACTACATGGATCATTACTTGAGGAACAGCAGGCCGTTGGGAGGCAAGACGGTACCGGCTGAGCATGACTATCGTAAAAGTGGTGGTGGCAAGTCAGTCACATCGGCCGTTACCAAGGAGCAAGCACGAGAAGCCAAGAAGGTGCAAAAGGAAGCTGAGAAAGAGGAGAAGAGGAAGCAGAAGGAGAAGGCAAAGCTTGAGAAGCAGTTGGCAAAGGCAGAAGCCAAGGCTAACAAGCGCCCGAAGAGTGCGTTGATCGCAGAACTCGCCGATCATACCGCCCAGTATGCAGGACCGAAGGCCCAGCAGAAGCAGGCAAAGCCGAGAAGCAAAAAGGGACTGATGGCAGAAGAAGTCCGGAAGCATGAGGACGCGAAAAGAGCCCTACGACATGTGAGCTTAGCGGGTAAGTCTCGGTTCCCGCTGAAGCTGCCAGTCGGCACAAGCTGACTCTTCCAAGGCTACGACATCTTCATCGACAACACTGGCTTCAGCTACGAGATCACTCTCATCAAGGTGCAGATTGAGTTCAATCTGAACCAGACACTTTTGTTGAAGGTATCGATCATCGTAATGTGTGAGATCCAAGCGATTGTGCTGACTTATCAAGTTCTATGAAAGTACTGCGGATGGTCCAAAGAACTATGCCGTCTACAAGCGAATGTGCGGTAGCCTGATCGAGCAGGAGAAGGACGAAGTGATCGCCGGTCCAGGCGTCTCGTTTCCTGTCGCTTTCCGTGCCTTCAAGAACGCATTCAAGGAAGCCACTACGGTCGACTGGAACGATCGTATGACCTTTCCAAGGACTCGTAAGGACCCCAACGCAGTGTTTGACACGCCCATCCGAGCATTGGCCCCAGTCCGCACACAGGCCGCACCCAAAGGTATCTGGAAGGCCATCGGCAGCAAGACCATCGACGACGAAAAGGCGGCAGCCTTTCTCAATGAGAAGTTTCGTTGGCGGGCTCCTCATGAAAGCCAGCCCGTTGGGGTGATGGGGCCTATGAACGCACTGGGAGCAGCTGTCATTCCAGAAGGTCTTCCTCCAGCTCAGGCAATTCCAAGAAACCAGACATTCGACGCGATTGCTGGCGTCGGAGCAGAAGTCGGGGGCAGATCCACTGAGGATCCTGTCTCTGCCTGGGCTGCCAGCGTTGCAAGCTACAGCGGTCCGGCTGCACCCATCAGCCCCAGAATTACCAGCCCTTACTCGCCCGTCGTTCAATCCCCGCCAGCAGATGGTGCGGCGGTTATGCCGACTGTCTTGGGCGGACGCAAGCGTGCGCGCGAGATCGTCGAAGACTACGACTCCGATGCTGGCTACGATGCCGATGCTGACGGATTGTCTGATGATGGTCTTGTGGAGACTCCAGATGATATCCAATCGCCCAGGAAGAAAGCACGCACAGAAGACAACGTCATGGACGAAGACACAGTCATTTCCGAAAGCGGTGGGATGGAAGTCAAAGAGGACGATTATGAAACGGTCAAAGACACCGAGGCTGTGAGGAGGGACAGCATGGACGTGGAAGCCGATGGGAGTCCCGTTCATGGCGATGCCACCGAACCTTTGTTCATTTCCGGGGGCGAAGACGACGAGGCAGAGGAGCCGGCCTCTGCGGTGCCTGCCGATACAGAGGCTGCAACGACTACTGACACTGGAGAACCTGGTGCCAATGATGAGCAGGAAGGCGAGAACAATACTGCGCCACAGAAAGTGCAAGGTGGGCCTCTCTTCAGCAAACAATACCTCGCCATCCGCATGCTGACATCTCCACAGCAGCCCACGATACCGGAGCTGATGGGAAGGCCACCGATCACCTCATTTGAGAAGCGGCTGCACCAGATGGCTCTGACACAAAAAGCGCTGAAGCAGAAGATGCGCAGGTGACGGTTGAAGTATCGAGTTTCGATTCGCTCGGTGATATGGATGATGCCGATGGCATCAGCTGCTCTTCTCTATGAGCACCTCGTGTCAAGCTGCTGGTTGATATGCAGCATTTGGGTTTTGACAAGTTCGCCTCAATCGAATTCTGTTTCCCAATATCAATCCCTCTAATTGCTTCTTGCTCCTTCCTTTGCCGCTCTTAGCTCGTCCATCTTCGCTACCCGCTTTTTGAATTCTTCGTATTGGCATTTCTCGTAGCTGTGTCGCTCATCCTATAGGCTCGTCAGACGACTATCCTTTGCCAGGGTCTGGCCATTTTCCAATGCTCTTTGAATATCGAATCTGTTTCTCCAGGAATGCGCCATGCTTTCTTCCGTTACAGGCTACTCGGGGCTTACTGACCTCGCACTTCCAGGGTAGATAGTATTCCTCGTACCGACATCGATTGAGTGGGATCAGGAGGTGTGCGCAAGAGTCTCGATACGCCAGAGGCAGCTTCGCTGTCGACATTTCCTCGTTCGACGCTGTCATTCGTTAGACAAAGCTCCTGGCCGTCAAGGTCGCCACGATTCGTACCGGAATTCGAGCCGAGCCCTACGGCGCTCTTTATCGTGTCGGCGACCGTCATGTTGGATGTGTGTGCTGTCCAATGGGTAGTATCCTCCACTGGACGATTGGCAGAGCACCGAGTGCAGTCGGACCTCGGATCGCCAAGACCCAATGCCGCTACGTCCCATCGGGCTAGCCCGTCGAGCTTGTTCCAAAAGATGCAAAAAGCGGGTCCCCTGTCCTCCGACGCGTCCTTCCCCATTTTCAATTTCACGCGCTTCATCTCTCGCGTTACCTCGAACGAACCGCGCTTCGCTCAGCTCAGTCTTTGGTTGCCGCAAGGCGATGCACTTCTACTTGTGAACTAGGACCGTGCGTACTCTTTGCACAAGGCATTGAAGATCTCCTGCCGAGCTCGCTTGTGCTTTCGACCCGGAATCTGCCACCGCATTCACCTCCCTGCCATTCCTTCCGACTCGATATAGACATACAGCTGTATAGATCTCGGATCGCAGGGCCGCACGGCTAGTCACCCAGCATGCCACCCCGCGAGGAGGGGAAGGTCTTCTCTGCGACATACAGCAATGTACGATACCCCACAATGCGCCTGTGACGATGCAGAATACTGACAGCCAACAGGTCCCGGTCTACGAATGCTTCGTCGATGTCAACTCGGTCATGCGCCGTCGCTCTGACGATTGGATCAATGCGACTCACATATTGAAAGTCGCAGAGTTCGACAAGCCGACAAGAACCAGAATTTTGGAAAGAGAAGTGCAAAAGGGGGTACATGAGAAGATGTAAGGGAGGACGATTCGAAAACTAGGATACAATGCTGACACACCATGATAGTCAAGGAGGTTTCGGTCGTTTCCAAGGTATGCCGAGATGCTGAGAGCTCTTGCGACATCTCAATCTAATTGTATTACAGGTACATGGATTCCACTGTCAGATGGCAGAGCTCTTGCCGAGAAGCATGGTGTATTCGACAAGCTGGTCGCCATTCTAGACTATGTCCCCGGCGATCGCAGTCCTCCACCTGCACCAAAGCATACAGTCTCGGCGCCGTCGAAGCCTCGCGCAAACCGTCAGCCTGTTGCGAATCGTCGAGTCCAAGGCAAGCCTGCGAGAGCACCCACGGCGTCCCAAGGTGATAGATATGGAGCACTCAATCCTGTTGCGGAGGAGTATGATCCACGATTCGCACATGAAGACACACCAGACAATGCGACGCTTGCATCAGATTTGTACGCAGACGAGTATGCCGACGCTTCCCAGTACACCAATCCGCGCAAGCGCAAACGATTCGAGGACATGCTCAGCCCGCAGGACGAGCAGCATCAACTCTGGGCCGAGGAGCTGCTCGACTACTTCATGCTTCTAGAATCACCTTCTGATCCTCATGCACAACCGCCCATGCCGCCACCTGGGATCAACCTTGATCGCCCCATCGATGACAAGGGGCATACAGCGCTGCACTGGGCGGCTGCCATGGGCGATCTCAATGTCGTCAAGACGCTAATCGAGCGTGGCGCCAGCATTGACTGCCTCAGTAAGGGTGGCGAGACTCCATTGATGCGAGCTGTCAACTTCACAAACTCGTACGATAAGCAGTCCATGGAGCGCCTTGCGGGCTGGCTGATCCGTACGGTGGCATACACCGAGTGGTTCGGCAGCACCGTCTTCCACATCATCGCTGCCTCGACGTCATCAAAGTCCAAGTACGCCTGCGCACGCTACTACATCGACACCATCATCAACCGCATGTCCGAAGTCTTCTCGCCCCTCGAAATCGAACGCATCCTCAACATCCAAGACCGCAGCGGCGACACAGCCATCACGATCGCCGCCCGCAACGGCGCCCGCAAATGCGTCCGCTCCCTCATCGGCCGCAACGCCGCCGTCGACATCCCCAACAACGAAGGCGAAACGGCCGACGAGCTCATCGTCCAACTCAACCACCGCCGCCGCGACGGCCGCCACCGCCAACTCTCCTCGTCCCCCTTCCAACTCGACCCCAGCATCGCGGGAGGCGGCGGCGCATCGCACCCGCAACTCCACACCCTCAACCGGGCCGCCCACCCCTCCGGCCCGTCATCACAAAGGGTGGGTCTCCCCGCTTCCTTCCTCAACTCCTCCCCTGTCCTGTTCCCCTCGGCCCCTTCCGCGCCACCAGAAGCTCACAGCTCCGAAGCAGCGACTGTCTTGACGACGCAAATTTTCCCGCTTTTCCAGAGCAAATCCGCGAAGTTGGCGGCCATGTACGACGCGGAGATTGGGGAGAAGGAAACCGAGGTCGCGGAGCTGGAGCGGGTGGTGGGGGTCAGAGGGGAGGAGATTGAGGGGTTGAAGAGGGGGGTCAGGGAGATGGTGCTGAGGGATAGGGATGGGGCGTATGATGCTGAGCTGGAGGGGAAGTTGGAGGGGTTGGTGAGGGAGAGTGAGGGGTTGGTGGAGGGGGGCCAGGTGGTGGCGCTCGAGGGGTATATTGCTGAGGAAGAGAGGGGTGGGGATCATGCACAGGGTGGTGGTGAAGGAGAGGAAGAGGAGAAGCGCGAGCTGGTCTTGCGGATTTTGGGGCTGCAGGAGCAGAGGAGGCACTTGGTGAAAGAGGTGGTGGTGAATCAGTCTTTGGCTGGGTTGGGCGAGAGGCAGGCTGATTATCGCCGGCTCATCACGGGCGCGTTGGGCGTCAAGGATGCGGATGTCGAGGGTATGTTGCCTGAGATTTGCCAGGAGTTGGAGGAGGCGAGTGAGCTTGGTGGTGGGCTGGTGGGGCAGGGGAATGCGGTTGCTGTTTAGCAGGGACGGAGGGTGCTGGAATGTGAATGATGAAGAGGCTCGCTGGCGATGGATATAATACCCCTTGTGATAGCAGTGGATATGAGTACATGAATACTTTTGCAGTCTCATCAGCTTTCTATCGTGTGCCGTGTGCTGTCGGCTAGCTACATTCTCCGCAAGCACTGTCGCTTTTCGTTTCCCTGAGTCTGCCCTTCAGCCTCCTGACCTTGCCCTTGGCTGTGCATCGCCAGCACCTGTTGCGTACGCCTGTGTGTCCGACGTGAGCAAGCGTCAACCTCTTCCTGGCTCCTCTCACGGCACGTCCGAATTGGATCATGCCTGGTCGGTTCAGTTTCCACTGCTTGACTTTGGGTTCCTTCTCGCAGCCTCCTCTGCGGCGGCTAGGAGGCGCTGCACCGTCGAGTTGGTACACCGGAGAAGTTGTCTGGGGTGTGGATAACGGTCTCGTTTGCACGGAATCCCTCATCGCTCCGACTTTCTTTTCACTCGGCTCAATTGTGGTATGACCTGGATCGGGAACGCATGAGTCTGCGCTCAGCTCTTTGGAGCCAAGATCGCTAATGGTACAGCACACATCTGGAGAGAGGCCATTGGTCGCGCCGTGAGGGCTAGACTTATGATTATCGACCTGGATCGCTGTGCACTTTCCCTGATCCGGGAGTGTGGTGCTTTTGATGCTGTTCGTGGTGAGCGGAGGTCGACGAGGACGTGCAAAGATGTGCTCTGGTAGTCCCCCAATCGATTCTGGCAGCGGATCCGAGGACCAGGTACTGAGACCCTTAATCCTGGCCGTATCAACACTACCAAGTGGGAGACCTGATAGTGCCCTTTTCTGCGGCCGGCGCGGCGAAGGTGCGATGATAGGGCTGGGTGTGCCAATCTGACGGTCGAGGTCTTTTCCTGGTCCCACTACGGGCGACGGAACTCTTTCCAAGAGATCAACTTGTTCAGTGGTGGGGAGCATGGAAGCAGGAGAGGTGCTTTCCTGTCGTGGCTGCTCGACTGACACAAGCTTGGCGCGAACTCGAGGTGGCAAGCGGACATATCGTGCAGGCTTGTACTGGAAAGGTCCTCTTGCAGTCTGACCAGTAAGGATGTGCAATGCTCTCTGAGCAGGGCTGAAAGGGGAGCTAGACATGGGCTTCTTGGTTTCCAAGGGAGCGAGAGGATCGAGTGATTTGTGGCCGGCACTCTTTTGACCTCGTATCGTGGTCTGGCTCGTAGCAGTCGCCGACTGTCCGGTCACGGTCACAGTCTTCACATCGTTGTTTGATGTCTTGAATCCACCCTCCTAAGGTTGATCCGGCCGCGCGTGGCTACTTGGCTCCCCTGTATGTGTAACGTAGGCATTGACAACCGATCCAGTAGTGGAGACATCCAAGACGTTCTGCTTTGGCATGTGGTCCGTGACTGGGGTAGGGTGGCCAGGACGGCCCTTGACATGTTGAATGAAGCTCATTTTGAGTCGTGTAGGAAGTTGTGCCAGGCTGTCCTTGCGTAGGAGTGGCTGCTTGGGAGGTATGTTCTCTTTGCTTACTCCAGGAATCAATGCCTTTGGCAATCTGGTGGATCGTGTCGACCTCAAGGATACAATGGAATGCCGTTCAAGGATGGCCGATAGTGGACGGGCGTATGGTCGATTGATAAATCGCGGGCCGATGACCATAGAAGTCTCTGTGGCTGACAGATGGAGCTTTGATTCGTCGGATATCGGCCAGCCGGGTGAGTGGTGACTCAGATAAATGGGACGGTCGATGAGCAATGGTGAGAACGGCTTGCTCGTGAGTTGAGGTGTTGAAGTTCGCGGTGGTGGTGAATCGTGAGACCTCCCGTTTTTCTGTTCCGGACGGTAAGACGGTACGGACATACTATTCGAGTGAGAAAATCACTTTAACTGATGCAATGGTAGTTATGCTATGACTGATGATGCACGTGTCTGTGAGGAAGCGAAGCAGCAATCCGTGCTGTCGTCCAACTTACCTGCACAGTCAACGAGGTAGGCGCGGCTGGCCTCGACTGCATCTTGTACTCGTCAATAGGACATGAGCAGATGTAAGAGCCTCGAAGCCGCCAGTGATGATGAAGGTGTCAATTGCGAAGAATAGGTTTGATGGAACCACGATGACTTTGACAGCGATCTTCCGTTCGAACGAATCAGCTCGGTCCCAGACTGTTCAACGCCTTTCGACCACGATTTTTCCAGCCTAACATCTACATCAGAATTCCACAAGCGATCTCATCTTGTGCCTCACGCAAAGTTCCTTCTCGATGTCGGCATATGGAGAGAAGATTGATTCTCAAGCCACCCATTGTCCGATCGGCACCTCCCCGAAGTCCGATCGTATTCGACGACCCAGCATCAAATGCTTCGTGTTTCTCAGTAATCAATGTCGGCGACGAAGATCAAGGTAGGTCAGTGAGGAGCGCGAGTCGTACAGTTTATCACGTAGATGACACAGGTCATCGATGTTAGGGCTGGTCAGTGTACCTGGAAGTCGTGCTCAAATGATTTGAGATTGCGTGGTCGATGATCGACATGCACTAGGTGTGGTGCCGCTCTGACCATTGATTGAATGATCGATCAGTGGGAAATGGTATATATCCTGGCAAGGCACTTGGTTTATTATGCAGTTTTCATATTATCTCAGGTTTCCTTTCTGGCTCCCTCCTGGCCGCTGTGGCAGCTGCGCAAGCTCCTGGATACAATGGTTTCCCGACTTTCATTCCCTCGACTGTACCTGCAAACGAGACCTTGTCTTTTGGCAAGAACTACGCAGTCTTGAACCTGGACCTCATCAACGGCATTGTCGGCTCGGTTGTCAATACTGCACAGGGCGATGCTTGGATCCGCAACACAGCAAGGTGGATCGATGCCGTCCACGCCACGAGCTCTCCTCCCTTGACCATCTTCACGCGGATCTTCTTCTCGACTCCTCAAAAGCCGGAGATCGGACCCAACGCACCATTCGCTCAGGTTGGCGGAGCTCTAGGCACCTCCGATGACCCCTTGACCGAGATCTTCCCGGCCTTCACTGTCGAGGAGAATGACGCCGTGCTCACCAAAATCCGGTACTATGCTGGCGCTGGAAACGCACTGGAGGAGATTTTGAGCTCTCAAGGTATCGACACTGTGGTCTTGTCTGGTATCAGAACGTCCGGCGTGATCATCTCCACTGCTTACAGACTGTTTGATCTGGACTACAAGGTGTAAGTATCTGCTCATGAACGAGCGAGCAAACAAAACACTAATGTGAATAGCTATGTCATCGCAAATAACACCATCGAGTCCCCGCCAGATACACCGGACATCAACAACAACATCTTGTCTGGCATTTTGCCGAAATTGCCGGTCGATGTAATCACCCTTGAGCAAGCGCTCGGAGCTCTGAACAGGAGTGGTCCGGCTTTGATCTAGATGCGACGAGCGCGATCAATGTCCATAGACACAAAAGCCAGCTGAATTGACCGGATTGCAACTACCACGTTTCCTGCATGTATGACATGGGTGTATCGTCAAAGAGAGGAAGTGATGAAACGATCGGCAAACAGATAGAGTGAGATGCCCGGTCAATTCATGCACGCCAGACGCGGGCCGAACCACAGACAAGCAATTCCCGCACGTCCTTTGATCTCATTCGCCTCTTTTTCGAGATTTCCTTTTGACGATGTTCGATCATGACGTTTGATCTGTCAACAACCGAGCAACATGCACCACAATGGCACTTCTGCAGGTGCCGCGGCCCTTTGGAGCTGCAAGTGACGTGGTTCCTGGCCTAGCCGACCTGAGATTTCTCTCTGACAACGATCAAACGTCAGACCTTCGATTTCAAAGCCATTTCAAATTCTGCAGGCGACGCACGACTTTTCCCATGTGATGCATGGTTGTATATTCGCTCCAATTTGATTGATAGAAATTCTCCGAGGCAAGTAGTAGCAGTGTTTGTCATAGCTTCTTGTTAAACCCGAACACATTGCCCCGGTGACATCACCCCTCTTATATCTGCCCAGCACCTCTTCTCATTCTACACCACAGCACATCTCTTGCATACTACCACAGCATCTCTACAGTATCAGCACAATGTCGAAACGCTACGAATCCGACGATGTCTCGGCAGAGCCCCTGGGCAAGCCCCTCCACTTTGAATTCTCCAACAAGACCGCCCCCAATCGCTTCCTTAAAGCCGCCATGACCGAGCGCCTCTCCTCCTGGGACCCCAAGAACCTCGAGGCCCGCGGCGTCCCCTCCTCCAACCTCATCAACGTCTACAAGCGCTGGGGCGAGGGCGGCCTCGGCCTGATCCTCACCGGCAACATCATGATCGAATACGACCAACTCGAAGCGGCCGGCAACCCCATCATCCCGCGCACCGCCCCCTTCTCCGGCGAACGCTTCGACGCCTTCGCCGCCCTCGCCAAAGCCGCCAAAGCCCACGGCTCGCTCATCGTCGGCCAAGTCTCGCACCCAGGTCGG
This sequence comes from Elsinoe arachidis, assembly GCA_013372555.1. Taxonomy (NCBI): domain Eukaryota; kingdom Fungi; phylum Ascomycota; class Dothideomycetes; order Myriangiales; family Elsinoaceae; genus Elsinoe; species Elsinoe arachidis. The sequence goes on along the minus strand of JAAPAX010000007.1, from coordinate 1,690,973 downwards.
CAATGCGCCAACAACATCCAAACCGACCCCGTCTCCGCCTCGGACATCCAACTCGAAGGCAACGTAATGGGCATGCAATTCAACAAACCCCACGCCGCCACGTCCGACGAAATCACCCGCATCATCGACGGCTTCGCCCACTCCGCCGCGTACATGGAAAAAGCCGGCTACGACGGCATCGAACTGCACGGCGCGCACGGGTACCTCCTGGCCCAATTCCTCTCCCCCACCACCAACCACCGCACCGACCAATACGGCGGCAGTCTCGAGAACCGCGCCCGCCTCATCCTCGAGATCGCTCAGGCCGTGCGTCGCCAGGTGTCGCCCAGCTTCATCGTCGGCATCAAGCTCAACTCGGTCGAGTTCCAAGACAAGGGCTTCGAGCCCGAGGAGGCCAAGAAGCTGTGCTCGCTGCTGGAGCAGAACAAGTTTGATTTTGTGGAGTTGTCGGGAGGCACGTATGAGAGTCTGGCGTTTGGGCATAAGCGGGATTCGACCAAGAAGCGGGAGGCGTTCTTTTTGGAGTTTGCGGATTTGATCGCGCCGGTGTTGAGTAAGACGAGGACGTATGTCACTGGTGGGTTCAAGACGGTGGGCGCGATGGTGAAGAGTTTGGAGACGGTGGATGGGGTGGGACTTGCGAGGCCTGTGTGTCAGGAGCCGAGGCTGGCGAGGGATATGCTCGAGGGGAAGGTCAAGGGGGCGATTGAGTTGTTGTTGGACGATAATGATTTTGGGATCACGAATGTGGCGGCTGGTACGCAGATTAGGCAGATTGGGAAGGATCAGGAGCCGGTGGATTTGAGTAAGGAGGAGAATAAGAAGGGGTTTATGGAGGATGTGCAGAAGTGGCAGGAGGGAATGGGGGATAACAAAGATAACAGCAAGTTTGGGTATGTGGATATTAACAGTCTTGAGAGCGTGCCGTATGGCGGAACTGCGCCATCGTAGAGGAATGATGGAGGTAGATTGTAGAGATGAGCGACGTTACAGCCGTCATGAATCCATTGGTCTCTGTCTATATGTGTCTGTTCATGACTTCGTAGTGATGCTTCCAGATATGGCCATATCTGTGCCAAGGATACCTCCCATGTTTTGAAACGCCAGTCGCTATGCTGCAAATGACTACGATTGTGTCGACCCTCCATCTCGTACGCACCATCTTCGAATGTCCTTTGACAGGACAGGCTGTTTGCGAAAGTAGGTCGCCAAGCTACTGCCACATCATCTGGTCGTCGTGAAGTAAAGACGGATGCAGATTCTGCTGGTCCATCGAGCTCGTCACGGGTGTGTACTGCTCAGAATACTGCGCTAGGTTTGGCCATTCATCGTGGGCCATTATTGGAGGCAATGGTGCGAAGGAATCGACAGGCTGATGTACGGATGCTCTGCTTGAGCAGCATGATCCAGGGGTTTGGGCAACTTGAGGTGCAGGAGTTTCCGGCGGGATATGTGACGGAGGCGGTACCTCAGCTGGCGGAAACGAGAAGCCGTTGGGGAAAGGACTTTCCAGGTGACCTGTTCTACCACAAGCCTGTGCCCAGGCACCACCAAACTCGAAGCTCTGCATTGTCGATGGACAATTGGCGCATGTACAGAGCGTGGAAGCACAACTCGGACAAGGAAATTGAGACGATGGTGCTGATCCAGGATACATGTACGAGTCGAAGATCTGCATCTGCGGTGCTGGTGACTTTGACTTTTTTGAGCAGCATGATTGTGACGGTCTCATGGCTGGCGCAGTGATCGTCTGGTCCATGCCAGGCATACTCATTTCGATGTGCATGGATTCGGGTGTCATAATGGGCGGCGAGAAGGTGGCATGATCCATCGGCGCCATCTGTGGCGGCATGTCGTTTGCGTAATGATGTTGCATGCTTGAACCCATATGATTGAGCTCTAAATTGGACGACATCTGCCTTTGTAGCGCCACCATATGTGGGTCTATTGGTGTACTCGGATCGGGCGTCGGATAGCTGATTGAACCGCTGGGCGTCCTGGTTGTGTAAGCGCCATATGGCCCACTTGTCGTTGACCCTGGTGTTAAGACAGGTGGAAGAGTGACCTGAAACTGTCCGAATTGCGACTGCGTGGACACCGATGATCGCAGAGGATCTGATCCTGGCGGTGGTATTGCCTGAAAGGTATGCATATTCTGCATACCTGTCGGAGGAGGTCCATCGATGGGACTTTGTTGGTGAGACATCATCGGCGGTGCGACACCATTCCACGCGAAGGGGCCTACGGCAGGCTCATGATTGCCTTGAGGGCCTCCAACACCAAACATCTGGAATCTGGTGGCCTGAGGAGACGGAGCAACGAACGGCGCATTCTGCGGTACTCGTGCAGGTGATCCTGTAGAACCCGGGCTCGATGCATTGGTACCTAACTTTCCTTGGGATGCCTCCAGATCTTCGGTGCTGTCGAACATGGCGACGGTAATGATCTTGCCCTCCTGAACTTGGTCCCATTCTTCGTTCGACAGGTAGCAACATAGTGTCCTTTTCGCAAGACAATCACATTGGACTGATTTTGGGTGACCACATTGTCTGGCGGGCCGTCCAGGATTCGGGCGACGGTACATGATTTTGCCACGATGCTTCTTCGGGTCGCACAAGGGCGCCCTGTGGCCATCGATACATGTGCGGCTGTGCCATGCTGTCAGCACGTGTGATGGGCGGACGAGAAGCGCCGACCACGTTCAAGTTGCACAGATGCGGGGTGTGATCAGCGGCGGTGAGGGGCGAGGGGACTCACCATGAAAATCTGTACACCTCGCCATTCTTCTGGTTCCGTAGGTTGATGAGGTCTTTGGGCGGTGTAGGTTTGCCTGCCGTTGTTGGAGCCTCAGTCTTGATGCTAGCCATAGCCCTGACGTGTAGGTCCAGATATGTGTGGCGTCGAGTAGAGCAAGTAAAGTCGTTTTTGGCGCTTAAGCCGACATGAGTTCACTCGAATGACCGCAATCCGTTGCCTTCAACTCGGTAGGTTGATCGGGTTCATCTCACTGCCGGACGGTTCAAACGATAGACTCGGGCCTTGGGATCCTTCTCCGAGATATGCTTGTTCGATGATCCTTGTATTGAATACGACAGTCGTCCGCAAGAGGAAGATGAGAGATGAGAAAGAGATGGCCTGGGCAGGGCTGCGGACGAGATTGTCGCAGAGGAGACGACCGTGGAAAGTGGAAACTTGCTCAAATGCACTTAAACTCGGCCCGTCTGCTCTCTCCAGGCGATTGCGACCCAAGAAAGGTAATAAAGGTCGTTGCTTCTGCTGAAGGGCGGCTCGCGAGTGGATGGTATGGCGACACACTTTCTGATAGCTGCATAAAGTTGGTACCTCGTCAAGTCAACGAGCGAGGTCGTGGTCGCACCCACGGGGTGATGAAGGGACGTCTCATGTCTCGGTCCCTGAAAAGAGGTCTCGACCGTTGGATTTACTTTGGCGGGGCATGTTCCTATTTTCCCGCCGAATTAGGCCGAAAATGACTCGCAGTTTTGGCTGACCTCAGATTCAGGTCACGTGCACGTGCATACGCACTTGTTGCAGGAATTTGCGGAGTCGAAGAATCGACAACCATGTCAGACTCGGAAAATGATCTCGATCTATTCCAGGAACCCGAGGACTTCTATGAAAAAGAAAAACCAGCGACGACTGTAATACATCAGCTGACTGACGGCACGAATCTATTTCTGCATCTGGTCGGGCACAATCCTCTGTGGGTGCGTTTCGATCTTTCTCAATACAGGCTCATGAGCAATCCCGTGACCTGACCACATACATAGGGTCACTTTCTCTGGAATGCTGGAAAGGTCATATCCAATTACATCGAACAAAATGCCGAGTCTCTTGTCCGAGACAAGACCGTACTCGAGCTGGGTGCCGGAGCAGGACTACCAAGCTTCACATGCTCGTTGAGAGGGGCAAAATCGGTGGTCGTGACTGATTATCCGGACGCCGAATTAATTGAGAATCTCCGCCTCAATATCAAAAGTGTCAAGTCGGTCAAAGCCGATATCGATGTTCATGCTTGTGGACTTCTCTGGGGTGCCGATGTTGGTGAGGTCAAATCGCTTCTTTCCACGGGCGATAGCTTCGACATACTCATCTTGGCCGATCTCCTATTCAATCACTCCGAGCACGGCAAGCTGATCAAAACTGTTCAATCCACTCTTCGAAGATCCCACGATGCGAAAGCCTTGGTCTTCTTCACCCCATACCGGCCGTGGCTACTGGAGAAGGACCTGGCATTCTTCGACCTTGCTCGGGAGAACGGCTTCCTGGTCACAAAGGTCCTTGAACATGTCATGGAGAAAGTCATGTTCGAAAATGATCCTGGTGTAGGTCCTCCATGATGCTATATTTACCGAAGAGATACTAAAGGGAATCACAGGATGAGCTACTACGACGGACAGTATTCGGTTACGAAATCACATGGGCTGGGGCGGGATCATGATGAACCACATCATTCTGGATGACTACATGACTAGCTACATGCAGCAATGTGCGGGGGCGATTACCCACAGGTGAAAGCTGCCGGCACGGCACCAGTATCATAAGCTTCGATGATACCTCGAATGGACACGTAGGTGCCTGCCACGCTGATGAATGCGCCGACGAGGATGGTCAGAAACGCGAGTGATGACTGGATCGGCTGGCGAGCCCATTCTTTCCACCCGCCATGGTCTTTGTACGCATCGTACAAGAAGAACATCCCTGCGATCCCGTAGGTAAACCACGCGGCGAACAACGACGCAGCCAGACCAATAAGATAGTTGAAGACAGGCACACCAACAGCCAGGACGAAAGCAGCGCCGTTCATGAGCACAATCAAGACTGACCAGGTTGCCCATCCCTTCACCGTATGACTGTGAAGGTGATGAGAATGTCGGAATATTCGGACAAACACCAGCTTGCTGGCGGTATGTGCGTACAGACTGCCGGCAATCAGAAAGTTGGGTAGGGCGATTCCGTATGCTGCCTTCTGCCATCTCGGTGACAGGGAAGAGAATGCCGGACTGGCAACCTCGCTTCCGACAAAGCCGTACAGCACTGCTGCAAAGATGGCGTAGAAGGTCGTGGCGAAGCCTTGTAACGTGTATGCCGCACGCATGGCCTTCTGCGGCTGCTTCATCTCTGATACAAGAACGAAGAACCTGCGCGCACCCGTCAGTCAAAGTATTACCAGAAATTGATCATGTACGTACATGAAGTGCCCGGCATAAGCGAACACGGGATTTGTGATGGAGAAGAAGGCGGTGTAGAAGTCGGATGAGACTGCAGCTCTGACTTCCCTCTCAGGCGTGGGATATAACCCAGCACCAATCATGCCCACAATGCCAGCTACCGTGATGGAAATGACACTTGGTATGCTGATCCAGCTGAGTGCATCAAACGTCCTCGGGAAGCTGATAAGCGTGGTCGGTATCGCGAAGATGCCGGTGTAAAGCATGAGGCATAGGCGGTTGTCACTTAAACTTGCCAGAGCAATTTGTCCTGCAAGAAGCTGTCCTCCGGTTGCGAAGACAGCAAATACGACAGTCCCAAATGCCAAGATGTCTCTGCCGATGGGACCAAACATGATCATTCCAGCGTCTCCCATGGTATGGACTTGTGGGTGTCGCATCTTGAACTCGACCAGAAGCCAGGAGGTGTAGGTTGCGAATACGCCCAAGAAGATGATCAGAATTAGTCCAGGCACCATTCCGACGACAGCAAGACTGGATGGTAGTGAGAGCATTCCATTTGACACGATCTCAGCAATCATCAGAACTGCCACCAGCTGCCATGATAGCGTTTTGTACTTGATCTGTTGTTGTCAATACGGCTGAATGCGGCATCAATGCAAGCTTGCATACTTGATGGTTCTCCTCATGACCAAAGACATCACGGTCGTCATAGTCTGTTGGACGAAGACCGCTTGCATTACCAGGCGCCTCGTAGGCATTATCACCGTAGTACTTGTCCCCCATGATGGCGATTGTCGTTGGACTCGTTTCGATCAGACACAAAACGTGAGTGATGGAAACATCCTTCTACGGAACAGCAGCCGTCATGAATGTATACAGATGGGAATCGTCAGCCAAGGGCGCAGCGCCCCCGATCAAATTAAATGATAAGCAGTTCTCGAAGCACGCTAAACAGCTGTCGCCGGCAAGCATTTCCACTCCATTTCCACGCTTATGCGCGGGATGTTGGGGTTGATTCAAGGGTCTTGTGTAGGTTCTCGTTTCCAGATGCGCCAAGGGGCTTTGGAAACGATGCAATCTTACTGTGGAGAAATGTGTCCGAGCATGACACCGAGGCGTTCATTCTACAATATCGGACACAATATAGTGACGACCGACCTGCTGGGTTTCGTTATACATTGAAAGTTTAGGTCCAGCTGAATGAAATGCATCTCCATGGTCGCCCTGCGTTTAGGCACGGGACAGATGCCGAAACGGGAAGGTCCAACAGTCAACTTCACGTGCTTTTGAGCCGCTTTATCCTATCGCCAGGCTACTCCAGCCACAACCACCACTTCTGCTCTGCAGGAACAAGCCAACAACGATCCTTTTACGTCTGAATCAGGCATGATGATGTAACAACGATTTGTCAAGCGATCCCGGCCGGATCAGCAAGCAGCTCATCAACCATAGCCAATATGGACGACACGGAGGAGACGACCTTTGCGAACCGCGATGACCCTATCCCCATCCTGCGCATACCTCTACAAGACGATAGTGATGCGACCTCCGAAAACGAAGATGGCCGGCGCAGCAAGCGCGAGTCGCTCAAAAGTCAAGCCGACAAGATCAAGAGCAAGTTCGAGGATGTCAAAGAGGATATGCGAAGTGGGAGCATACAAGAGCGACTGCTCAACAGCTTCATGGCACAAATTATACCGCCTGACGATGGCTCGGAGTCCGTCAAAGACCGTCGCTCACGAGCCTACGTCGACCGACCTTCGTTCTCACTCCCGGTGATGTCGTCCAACTTCCGGCGCTTCAACTCAAGGATAGGTATTGTCTTCGTCTTTCAGAATCAGCTCATAAGACTGTTCACGTGGAAAACACCAACGCATACACTCTCTTTCCTCGCCGCATATACACTAGTCTGCCTCGAGCCTGCACTCATACCCGCTATGCCGCTCGCACTTATCTTCTTCTTTGTTATGATACCCTCTTTTCTCGTTCGTCATCCACCACCTCCATATCCGACAGAAGGCACGTTACAGTCAAGTCCGGATCTTGGCAGCATAACAGAAATGGAGTCGGCATGGTCATCCTACGCTTATACGGCTGCACCAGTAGCCCCAGCACGAAAAGTGCGGCCAGCTCCAGAAATGTCCAAAGACTTTTTCCGCAACATGCGTGACCTACAGAACAGCATGGAGGATTTCTCGCGCGTACATGACACGGCGATCGCAGTGATCACGCCGTACACCAATTTCTCTGACGAGCAGCTCTCATCGTCAGTGTTCCTAATGGTATTTGTGCTCATGAACATCGCCTTGATAAGCTCGCATCTCGTACCTTGGCGTCTGGTCGCTGTCCTTGCTGGTTGGAGTGCGACTTGTGCTGGTCACCCTCGAGCACAGGATCTCATATATCAAGCACGAAAATCCCGTACGCTGAAAGATTGGCAGCATGCTACCCAGACATGGGTACGTCGGCAGATTGAATATGATATCGCACCCTACGAGCCGCCAGAGATTCGAGAGGTAGAAGTCTTCGAGCTGCAGCGACGCCAGAACCGATCAAACAGTTTCTACATGCGAAGCCCTACAGATCCGTATCATGACCGGAACAATAGCGACGCTAGTGAGGCGACGGAAGAACCTCACAGTGCCTGCGATGCTGACGACGAGAACTGGGAAGCATGGCTTTTCACTCCCAGTCCTCATGACCCGCTCTGCCCGCAGAGATTGAGTGGTGCTTGGCCAACGGGGACTCAATTCTTTGAAGAAGTGCAACCCCCACAAGGATGGATATGGAAGGACAAGAAGTGGACGTTGGATCTGTTGAGCGAGGCTTGGGTTGAGGAGAGATGTGTGACTGGTGTGGAAGTGGAGAGAGAGGGAGGCAGATGGGTGTACGATATCGGCTATGCTGAAGAGTATGGGCAGGCTAGGAAGAAGAAGAGCAAAAAGGACAAGAGCTGGGAGGAGGGTATGAACAGAGGCAAGAAGGGGGAATGGAGGCGGCGTAGATGGGTCAGGCTGGTCGAGCGAAAGGCCATCAAGGTCAGTGAAGTCGAGTGATGAGCGATGCGATTGGTCCGCTACACGCACTTCCATTTCGAGACCTCGACGCTACCCTAGCAAGCGATTGCTCTTAGAAGTTTCACTCATCCTTTGTAGATGCCTGAGAAGCGTCCTAAACCGAGTCCTCTATCCACCTTGGATCCTGGGGTCGCAAACCCCGGTCCAATCGACGCTGAGACGACACTGGGATAAACACGAGAATTCCTCGTAATTTGGTCACGATTTACGATTTGCATGAGGAGAAGGCAGCCAGTGTTGAGGAGTTACAGGTTTCGATGCTCGCGAATCCGGGTCACGTGCTACGCGATTTAGCGCGACAAGATTCGGAAGCAGCCGAAGCACAAGGTGGAGACATGAGATCAGAAAACCCCGACCCTTTCGCGGTCATAATGCAGTCCTGAATGACAAGAACGCTTCTCCCATTCCTTTCGAAGACCACGACGCTTTTACATCTATACACTAATCGAAAAGGCACTGTATCGACCCGTCGTCGCCCCATTACGAGCAAGTCGTGCCGAATAACCTTGGATTTTGAGCGGATTTGATATCCGTGCGCCGGCGCGTCAGAGACCACGCGTGGGCCACCACCACACAAGTCCAAGTCCTCCTGCATATGCATATCTTAGCTTGCAGCCCGCAACCTCACTTCAGACCACCTCACGCTCCTTGATGGATCTCTTGCTCCCATTGAGGCATTCGAGCTCGTAGCCAAATAATGCCTTCCCTCGACGAGCTTCATCACGATGAGAGCCGGACTGCTCATCACCGTGACTCTCCCAACTCGTCACATACGAACATTGCCTTTATAGTACACTCTTCAGACTCTTTGACGAACAACTTACCTCCAAATGTCGACAACAAGCCCCTCGCTCGCCAGAAACGGCGGCGGACCAGGTACGCATGCTATCGACCCAGCAGTGTCCCCTAAAGCTCACCGTATTGTAGCCCCGAGGACCAGCTCATATTAGAGGCCGAGTATGACAAGAATCCCAAGCCAGACAAGGCAGCGCGCATGGACATTGTTCGACGTGTTGCCCTTGGGGAGAAGGAAGTACAGGTACGCTCACCTGTGACTTGTTGCCAATACACGCGTTACTAACAACGCGTCCAGATCTGGTTTCAGAACAGACGGCAAGCCTCACGAAGGAAATCGAGACCACTGGAGCCACATGAGATCGCCCAATATCAGAGTATGCGATCCTCACAAGGTGGAGGCCCACTATCGACAGAGCAAAGCAAACTCCTGCTGAGGGGTGATGAAGAGCGGGGAAGTTTTGATGTATCACCCAGGCCAACATCATTCATGTCTACACCGAACCAGGAAGGGAGAACGCAGAGTCGTATCGAAGGGTCAGGATCTAGTCTGACTGGCTCGTTGCCGAGGTTTCAAAGCGTCGAGAAGTCTTCGCAGACCCCGCTGTCGTCTCAAGAAGGAAACTACCCTTCATCAGGATATCTTGCCGACCGACGGAGTGGTCAATTCCGTTCAAGTCAAGGTACTGTCGAAGAATCACCTTCGCTTCCGGCGATACAGATCTCGCCTTCCAACCCACCTCCTCGTCCACGACAGCTTGAACGGAAACCCTCAAACGTCCGCCTGTCCTTGACTGCTGATGGTGCAGCGAGGATCGTCACAAAGAATGATTCATCACCTTCGCCGCCTCGCAAGAGGCCGTCACCCATGCCAGCGCCAATGGACCCGCCTCGAGCTGAAAATGCCGAGGCTACGTCTACAGGTGGAGACGCGAGGGAATCGACGCCGGGTCTCCCACGACCAGCATTGGCACGCAAAGCTAGTGGGCGGTCACGAGACTCTCGAGCTTGGGAGTTCTGGGCAGACAAGGATGCTCGATCCCAACTCGAAGAGAAAGCTCATGAAGAAACCAGTGGATCTGCTGCAGATGCCATCGGCCGACTGAGGTCAACGAGTGGTAGAAACATCCTCGGTATCCTCACCGGCAAGCGCAGCTTCCTGCACGGCGAGCATCCGGCGTCGAAGAGGTCGAGGAGGACTCCATTGCTGCAAAGGTCCCAGTCCATGCAGAACAAGCAGTCTCCAAGTTTCCTGGGCCGGTCAAAGTCTGGGAACTCGCCTAAGAAGCTGAAGAAGGCTCAGTCTGGTCTCGGTATACAGATGGTTGCTACTGATTCGGACAAGGAGAACTGGTCACCGGAGCGTTCAATTGGAAGGTACGATGGGGCGGAGTCGCCAGTGGATAGTGAGACCACACAAGGCAGCAGACGACTGTCGACTATCACACCCGGAAAGACACTTCATCGTGTGCTTGATGGTATTGAAGAGCAGGCTGCGACGTCGTCCGACCCGGAAGAGGACGATGAGATTGCGCACTTTATGGGTGCTGGTAGGGAGCGGAAGAGCAACAGCGTCTCCGAGGAAGAGGAGCTTGATTGTGTCCAGGGGCTGTTGTCGTTGAGTCAGGGGAATTGGAAATGATTGGACCTTGCCCTGTTGGAGATAGAGGAGGATGAAATTTCGACGTTGTGATGTTAGGATTGGTGTAACCTTAGGCAGGGATGTGATGATAGCAGCTGACAGACATACTGTTTGACAGAATGAACGAGATTTCCGAACCATTCATCATTGTTCACCATTTCGTGCCTCCAGAGACGACAATTGGAATATTCATACGTCGATTTGAAGATCGCACGAGTGTGGCGCTGACGTTGAAGTCGTCCAACTGCACCATTCCAGCCTCCGTGTATTCAGACCTCCGTGAGTTGACACAGCCATGCAACATTTACGCAAACCTCCTCCTTCATATCTCGTTGCCTTCTAGCTAGCCTGTGCTGCTTCCTACCTTAATTTGAGCGCTGATGGAAAATGCCTAGGTTGATGCCGGGCTCTGACCGGAACAAGGACGATCGACTTGCCTCAGAGTGGAAGCCCAAAGAGAGCATGCTACGAGCAACAATGACGGCGACGAAGCAATTGAACATAGGTATCGTAGGCGCCGGATTCGCCGGGCTGAGGTGTGCGGGTGTCCTTCTCCAACATGGCCACAAAGTCACCATCTTCGAAGCAAGGAACAGAGTTGGGGGAAGGGTAGGCACCACGTGACACGTCAAACACCTAGAAGACGTCTGATCGAGGTCTAGGTAGCGCAAAGCGATCATCTGGGACACAAAGTAGACTTGTCGGTTTGCCACTTCTTCCCAACGCCACCAATACGATCTGACATGCGAATATAGAGGACCCAACTGGATCCACGGCACAGAAGGCAACCCAATCCAGAAGCTGGCTGAGAAAACCGGTACCAAGCTTCAAGGATGGGATGAAGCTCAAAAGATCTTCAACACCGATGGAACGGCAATATCAGACGAAGAAGCCGCCGAGTACGGCGGCCTCCTCTGGGACGACGGTCTTATCACGAAAGCCTTCAAGTACAGCGAGGAGCACACGGACTCGATACCGGCTGATAGAAGTCTCTTTGACCATTTCACAGAGCAAGTCGAGTCGCTCTTCACAGACCTTGATCACAAGGAAGCACAGCGGAGACGCGCTACACTCTTGAATATCTGCCGGATGTGGGGAGCTTACGTGGGCAGCCCTGTTGAGAGACAGAGTCTGAAGTTCTTCTGGTTGGAGGAGTGTATAGAGGGCGAGAATCCTTTCGTGGCGGAGACGTACGATAAGATTCTGGCTGAGGTGGGGAAGCCGGCACTGGAGAAGGCATTCGTGAGGCTGAACACGAAGGTATCGTACATTGGCGCAGCTCAGGGTAGTGGTAAGCCGACATTGACTACTGCGCCGGATGGAGCGACATATGCTTTTGACGAGGTGGTCGTGACGGCACCGCTGGGATGGTTGAAGAGGAATCCGAATGCCTTTGTACCGCGTCTGGAGGGGCCTCTCAAAAGTGCTATCGAGAATCTTGGGTATGGGCATCTTGACAAGGCAGCTGATACTCTCCCGAAGAGCGATCACAGGTGCTAACGATATGCCAGGTCTACATCACCTTCCCAACGGCATGGTGGGATAACCCTTCCTCATCAGCACCCAGTTCATCAACCACCAAGCTCGACACGTCTAACACCACCCCCAATGTCACAGCAACAAGCATGCCCGTCCACCAACCAGGCGCTCCTTCCACCCAATCCGCCCACTACCCAGGCTTCACCCACTGGCTACCCCCAACCTACTCCCCCCTCAACCCCACCCAATGGGACCAGCAAGCCATGAACCTCTCCGCCCTCTCGCCCCCTCACTCCCACCCCACCCTCCTCTTCTACACCCAAGGCCCCTGCAGCCTGCACATCGCCTCCCTCCTCCGCTCCACCACCTCCCAAGTCGAACGCGACACCTTCCTCGTCGACTTCTTCCGGCCCTACTTCAGTCTCATGCCGAACTACCGCCCCGACCACCCAGAGTGCATCCCGACCGCCGTGCTAGCGACAGAGTGGGCGAACGATGAGTTCGCGGGGTATGGGAGCTATAGTAATTTCCAGGTCGGGTTGGAGAGGGGGGATAAGGATATTGAGGCGTTGAGACATGGCTGGCCGGAGAGGCATCTTTGGTTTGCGGGGGAGCATACGGCGCCGTTTGTGGCGTTGGGGACGACGACCGGGGCGTATTGGAGTGGGGAGGGGGTGGCGGGGAGGATTGTGGGGAGGTATGCGGGGGAGGGAGGAGGGGAGGGGAAGGGGAAGGGGAAGTGGAGTAAGGAGGATGAGGGAAAGGGAGAAGGGACAGAGGGGAGAGGCTATGTCCAATAGATCTGCAACGCGATATGGTACGCCTTTGAGGCAACGAGATATACGACTTTTCCTTCTCCTCCGAAGCAGATCAACGGGTATTGTACAATTGTTACAATCTATCCCCTCCCTTCCCTCCCTCGCCCTCCCTCACCCTACTCCCTCCCCTCCGTCTCCTCCAAATACCTCACCAAATCCTCAATCGTCACCACGGGAATCCCAAACCTCTTCCCAAAAGCCAAACACTCATCCCTTCGCATCATGCCCTCCCCACTCCTCTCCGCGGTGCCCCCCACCTCCTCGCCCCCCTCGACCAACTCCGCAATAACCCCCACCTGCTCCTCCTCCCCCAACCCCGCCAACCGCGCAAACTCCACCGCCGCCTCCGTATGTCCCTGCCTCTCCCTGACCCCACCCCTCTTCGCCCTAAGCGGCACCACATGCCCCGGCCTCCGCAACATCTCCTTCGTCGTCCTCCCGTCCGCCAACAAGCGACACGTCAACGCGCGGTCCCTTGCCGATATCCCCGTCGTGACGCCCTCCGCGGCGTCAACGGTGATGGTGTAAGCCGTGCGGTTCGGGTCCGCGTTGGCTGTCTCGGGCAGCATGGGGGGCAGATCGAGGGCGTCGGCTCGCGAAGAGGGCATGGGCGCGCAGAGGTAGCCGGAGGAGTGGTGGATGAGGAAGGCGCATTTGGCGGGGGTGAGCGCCGAGGCGAGGATTATAAGGTCGCCTTCGTTTTCGCGCGAGGGGGAGTCCAGGACGATGATGAAGTCGCCGCGGGCGTAGGCGGTGATGGCGGTGGGGATGGGGGAGAAGGAGGGGTGGGAGGGGGCGGAGGAGGGGTGGGTGCCGTTCGTGAGGGCTGGTGCCATTGTTGGTGGTGTTGGAGGGGGATGGTGAGGGTGGTGAGTGGTGGTGGTGGGTGGAAGTGCTTGGTGGGGATGCGATTGAGGGTTGGAGGTGGCTGGTTCTATTTTTTCAACGGCGAAGCCAATGGTCGAGTATTGGATGCCGAGGTGGGAGGAATTGGGCGCAATGGTCGTGGGAGAGGTCAGGGAGTGTGCTGGAGGTGTATAGAACGCATCCGACAGAGTCGCACGTCTTCCGCTCGATTGTCGTCAATGATGAGCAAGCTTCCAGATTTCAAAGATGCAATCATGGGCCGGCGCCGGATGTGGGGCATTTGCATGTGCGGCCGAGGTGCAAGGGTCGGCTTTGGACGAATCAAAAGGCCCAAAGTCAGAGGGTCCACGGGAAGATTCGGCAAACGAGGGCCTGCGATTCGGGCAAACCGCTGTCAATTCGGGGCCAATCCCTTGGTTGATCCGGTCCCGACGATTGGTGAGCACATGTCAGCCATGAGGAATGGGCTTGGTCACTTTTCACCAGCAAATTCGAATTGCATTCTCCTACTCCTAAGGTTTCGTTGTCGGCCTGTTTACCATCGATCATAGATCACAAAGGCCTGAGAAATAATTTGTAGTAGATGGCTATTGCGCCTTGATTTTGATACTCTACACTATAGTGTACATGTTCCCGAAAGCTATCCCAAAATGTTATGAGTATGAAGTGAACCCCAATGCCCTGATGCTATGATAATTTACAAGTTCCTCTCCAATCTCTCTAGTAGCTACCACACTTGCCAGTGCGAGGCTTCGTCAACTGGTACTGCCACGAGTTGCGAACGCCATAGTAGTTGTTGCCGGACCACGAACCCTTGACTGACGCCCACTTGGTCGACAACTGAGCGTTGTACAGCGAGCAGTAAGTACCCATGGGGATGTTGTTCTTGTAGATGTGGTAGGCGTTGAACATCTGGCAAGGAGTAAAGTTCTGCTGGCCAGCCGCGATAGCAGCAGCCTCATTGGTCGAGCTGGTAGCGTTGGCGTACGCTGCGCAGAGCTGAGGGTTGAATGCACCAGCGAAGAATTTGCTGCCGAGCCAGTAAGAGCCACCGTTGATACCGCTGTCGGAGCAGTTCTGGGGAGGGTCGTAAGTCTCAATGGCGACAGGAGTGGTAATGTTGGTCTTGTCGTATCCGTTGGAGCCAGTGATCACAACGTTGAAGTCACCGCGCCATCCTCCGGCATTGGTGACAACGCTGGCGTCGAGGTTGGATCCCCAGAGAGTGCACTTGTAGTTGGTGATGGAGGAGGGAAGAGGGCACCAGTATCCCCAAGGAGTGTAAGCAGTGCTGTCGTTCTTGCATGGGTTGAGGGATGGGTCACGCTCGATGAAGATGTTGAAGGAAGTGCAGCCAGTGTTGTTGTTGCAGATGGCAGCGCAGTCCGAGGGGCTGTAGGACTTCAGAGTCCAGAGACCCATGTAAGACGAGGCAGAGGCAGAGGCGTTCATGTTGTTGAAGGTCTTGACGTAGCCAGATGGAGTAGCAGCCTGGGAAGCGAGCTGTTGGAATGGAGCATAAGCCATCCAGTTGTCGACAGTATCAGGGTTGGTGATGTTCTGGCCGTATCCGTCTGGCTGGGGAGCACAAGGATCCTCAGGGTTGATGAAGCCGCAGTAGGTTCCATCCTCGGGAGTGGTAGCACAAGCGCCAGCAGCTGAGCTGGTAGCGGAGCCAGCACCGGCAGCGACCGCACTGGAGGCGGACGAGGCAACAGAAGAGGGAGTCGCAGCCGCACTGCTGACAGCAGAGGAAGCAGCAGAGGTAGCAGTGGTAGCGACCTTCTGGATCACTGCGACGGAAGAAGTAGTGGCAGCAGTGGTAGAGGTGGTGACCGGGGCGGTGGCGGCTGTGTTGGCGGGAGTGGTCATGCCAGTAAGACCGGCTGGGTACTGGGCTGGGAGGAAAGCAATATCAGCGCCAGCGAGGGCCATGGGGGCAGTGCTGAGACCCCTCAGGTTCTTGAAGTAGCAGATCTTGGACTGCTGAGCCCAGGTGACAGCGCAGCAGCCATTGAAGGCATCGCACTTGCTCAAGCAATCGGTGAAGCCAGTACCGAGAGCATTGCCAATGTCACCATAGGTAGCGACATCGTAACCACAACGAATGGTGTACTTGTTGTTGGAAGTAGCATAGTTGATGGCGTTGATAGCTGCGCATGACAGGACGTTGGTCACTGTTGCAGCAGTGGTGGCTACAGAAGCAACCGCCGAGGTTGTCTGGACCTTGAGGCCGTAGGCAGCGAGGAGCTGGGCGAGAAGGCTGAGACCACGCTTCTCGACACGGCCGCTAGTCTCGGTGTCACGCTTGGACAGACCACTTGGGGCAATGTTGGCCGCATTGGCTGCCGCAGCACCGGTGATCCTGGCAGCAGCAGTGGTGGTGACGGCGTTGGAGATGGAGGCAATCAGCGCCTGGGTGTTAATGACCGAGGTTTGGCTGACAGCGGCGAGGGAAGGGCCTGAGATGGTTGCGACAGGAGCGTTGATGATAGCCGCAAGATCGAGGTTCTGGGGAGCAGGTGATGCTGCCGCGAGACCAATGAAGGCCGCAGCCAAAACCTTTTGATTGTGCATGGTGTTGTGGATGGAGGGTGCAGAGGTAGGGATGAAGGAGGATTAGAGGTCTTGAGAGTATTCAAGGTAGAGAGTGATGAGAAGGAATGACTAGAGCTCGTGTAGCGATTGACTGATGGTCGGAACCGAGAATGTTGCACTGCTATGAAGGAGAGTATATAGCAGACCTGAAGAGGCTGATTGTGCTTGATGCTGATGACGATTGACAACGAGACCATCATGTCCTCTATATACTTGATGATCTCTTACCATGAGTGCGTCTCGACAACCGTTGTGAGTTTATTGGAAAACGCTATTGACTCAGTCCGGTGGTATAGCTACAAATACTGCAGTTTGAGGCAGGTGAAGTCCAGAGCCTGAATGAGATATTCCAGGAAACCGTTATTGCAGATCGACCTGCGAACGCCAAAGCCCATTAAGCAGTGCCTGTCAAAGGCTCGACTGACCGTTTCGGCGATCGCAACGGTGCGTCTGGTTGTAAATTTCTCATTGGCTCGTAGGTGTGTTTTAATGCTTATCCATATCGATTTGGCACACGCACGTTGGGCCGCCCAACGGTCGATCGGCCATCCCGAGGCAAGAAGCGGAACTCCTCCATGATCAAGAATGGCATGCCAGTTTTGATGCAACCGTCGCACGGTCCAGAACAAGTACAGATCTTCAAGGACTATTCTGAAACAAGAGCAAATCGCAAGCATTGTTGAGGGAAGCAGTCCTCCCAGCGCAAGGTGCGTAGTCGAATGTCAATCGGCTTAGGGAGAAGGCCGACCTCCCATGGCTCCCACGGAGCCGTATCCAGAACCCTCAATCTAGGGTGCTTTTACGATTCCGAAGCGATATCAGCTCTACCAGATGATGCGTAATGCTTGACCAGTGTGCGGGATGAGGTCGAAACCGAGCATGTATGCGTCTGACGCTAGTCCGAAACCGGGAATTTGCGCGGCAGCGCAACGGTTGTATCAACCACTTCTGCCAGCCACACTGCGGCAGAACCTCATGATTTGGCATAAAATCGAAGCTCGATTGTGGGAGCGGGAGAAAGCGGGAGCAAGAGATGCAACATCGCAGCCACAATGCTTGGTCCTGCTTAGGCCTGGACTTTCACAGGTCGGTCGTATGGTTGACAGCTATTTCCTTCCATGGATGATACTATCGGCACCGATACAGAGGTGTATGACTGTGTCGTATGCCGAGAGAACCACGATGATCTCTGTGACGGTCCTCTCTGTTGATTGACACTTGCTATTCCCCAAAAAGAGCTTCATGGTCGGATTTGCAGAAGGCCGATGGCGCCCAACGGCTGCGGCATGTAGGGAAGCCGGTCTACTCGTGATCGATTTCGAGAGTTACCTTCAGGTTGCCGATTGGCTTTCAACAGCTTGACTGACCGAACCAGAGACATTGAGCCGCTGGTAGGACACCAGGCCTCGAACGAGGCTTATGTGGATTAAGGTGAAGTTCCAGGCCTGAATACCTCCAGGCAAGTACTATGTTCCTGTACAGACTTCACAGAGCGGAGAGTCGGGTGTTCGATCGACCTAGCAATGCCATCATAAGGCTCCAGCAGTGACAAGCCCGAGTACGAGAAAGATCGTCGCAAAGCTGGCCAGAGAGAATGACACCTCGTTCAGCAGGAGAATGGCCATCCCACAGACCGAAGCCGTTGCAGCGGCTGTAGACTTTGTGACATGGGCTTACAGATGTTATAGATTCGGGCTGACAGCAAGCCTTGCGAGCATTACCCTGACCTCGTGAGACTCGAACGCCACTTTGTCGATTTGTCAAAAATGATCTGCCATTTGCCCTCTTCCAGTGCCGGTGGCTGACCACGTGGACCAACCTGTGAGCCCGTTAGCGCTCGTTGCATGGCCCTACGGACGTTCACATACCATAGAGCGCTACCATCATGCGAGTTCGTCCGATTGACCAAGTCACCTGGAGTAAATATGTCTCGCGCCGACCACTAATAAAAGTGCCGAAAGCCAAAGGATTGTTCCGAAAAAGTACCGCTCGAGGAGGGCCTGCATAGTGGGAATCTGCGAATCGAGCTAAGTAGTGAATGTGGTTGCAATTGTAATTGTGGAGCTGGCAGTAGATGTAAGAACAGCTCTATTTGTACCTATAGGTTTCTTCTCTCTGGTCCACACATCTGGAGGCCATGCAGGACGAGCCCGAGTGCTTGGTGATGCTGTGGGGTTTCAGCCATGGGTAAATTTATCCCATCCGGCAGATGTGTACACAAAGAGAGAAGAAGTTCTCAGGATGTAGAAACAATTGTGGTGTGAAGCAGCTGCACAGACGATCCAATCACCTACCAAAGCTGCGAAAAGCTCTCCTTGAGAGGGGTCGGGTCACACGCGACTGGGGTGGTAGCACAGTCGGCGGAGTCTCTGCATCGCTTGGCATGCGCATCTTGTGGTGGGACAAACCAGCCTTGGTCCGCATTAGTGGTGAATGCGCGTGGGCGGATGTGCAGCGAAGGCAAAACTGAGCTCAGCTGTCACGTTGCGCTTCCGTCCAGGAATGCGCCATTCGCTCTGTGCTGCGCCTTGCACTCTGCAGGTTCCTTGTACCATTCGCAAGCAGTGTTGAACACACATCACGAACTGAATTGAGCTTTCCAGAGCGGATTTGAATTCTTGGATGCGATTTGTGACGCGGGCATGAGGATGAGAGTTCGGACATCAATATGAAGTAGGTCGGCTGACTCAGCACATTTTGCCCGCATCTCCGCCAAGCTATACCTGCTCCTCGAGAAAATTGACGGCTGGTTCAGCAGAAGCCACCATCAACCAGCTCCCGCAGAATACTCACAATGGTCGTACGAAACACACAGCCGGTCACCAAGGCCGCCGCGCCTCGACTGCCTCCGCTACCCAAGCTTCGCGTGCGCAGACCGAATGCTGCGGCGAGTCAAAGCCCATGCGTAGGGGTGATGTCCTCTGTCTTGGGTACTCGTCATGTGCTAAATTGGCTGATGTATACTGACGGAAAGTAGCATGCTGGGCCTCATCTGGGCACACTGCACAGGCTTGCGCAGTTCTCGAACAGCAATTACGAGCTTGTATGGATGCGCCTGTAAGTAGAGGATATATTCGGCACAATCAGGAATCATGACTGACCACACTGCAGAGACCCAAGACACAACAGAAGAACACTATCAACTATCATCTTGGACGATTCTACCCGCAGATCGTTGGACCGCATAAGAAGAAGTAGGCTGAGGGGGGGTGAATATTCTAAGGCAGCGAATGGCGTTACGGATCAAGCATTTATTCGGCGCAATTTTGTGCTCGGGACGGGGATCAGACTAAGTCGATATGATCGAAAAACTTTCTCAACCTGTGCATACGAAAGGGACGGGATGGGAGAGGCAGTTGAGCGGCCCAAGCTACCATCCCAATGAGCAGCGGTCTCTCCTCATGCATTGCTAAAGGTTCGCAGCTGTTGTATAGCCATGTATATTAGACGATCAGCCTGACACTGTAATCATGATCTGTCCGGTACTTGTAGTGCGGAAGACACTGTAGACCTTTCGTTTGTCGCCGCAAGTTTCGCGGGCTTCTCGCGCCGCAACGCGTCCAACCCCAAAGTGGTGCCCCACGAGCTTTCACATCATTCCTTAGAGCACAACACACATAATACTCAACACTCGAAATGCCGTCTTGATTAATGTCACAGCTGCACAGAACCTCAGAGGGCCAATAGCACCTCCCAATAATCCGTAATGGCATCCTCCGCGCCGCACCCTTCGTTCCCTTCACGACCATATCAATCAGCCCTCGGCCGCCCAGGTTCGACAGCACCACAAAATACCTACAACGCGCCCGCCATGAATCCATACCAAGCACCACAATACCCTGCCACAGGCGGTTTCGGAGGCGCCACACAGCAACAGAGAGAAGCAGCGCGGTTAGAACGAGAGCGACAAGAGCGTGCAGAACGAGAACGGCGAGAAGCAGAAGACCGAGGGGTCCTCGACTCTCTCAGCGAAGAGCACAGAGAAGAAATCAATGAAGCTGTATGTTCGGTCCCGACCACTGCCATGGCTCCCACATACTCATGAGCCCCCGAATCCCAGCGCATAACCCCAAGCTAACCGCCCCCTCCAGTTCCAACTCTTCGACCTCGACAAAGACCTCCACATCGACTACCACGAACTCAAAGTCGCCCTCAAAGCCCTCGGCTTCGACCTCCCCAAAACCGAAATCCTCTCCCTGCTCCAATCCCACGGCGTCCCCTACTCCACCGTTCATCCCGACCCCGCCTCCAAAGCCCCCCAAACCGCCCCTGCCACCGCGCGTCCCACCTTCGCCGGCCCTTCACGGCTGCTCATGCCTCAGCAATCTTTCGTGGCGTTGGCGGCGAGGATGATCGCGAATCGCGACCCGAGAGACGAGATTCTGCGGGCGTTTCAGCTGTTTGACGCCGAGGGCAAGGGGAGTATAAGTCTGGCTGATTTGAGGAGAGTGGCGAGGGAGTTGGGGGAGGGGTTGCAGGAGGAGGAGTTGCAGGCTATGATTGAGGAGTTTGATATGGATGGGGATGGGATGATAAGTCAGGAGGATTTTGTGGGAATATGTCTTGGTGGGTGAGGGGGAGGAACGGTGGGAGGGGGACAGGGGATTATGGGTTTTCATGCGAGGCGTTGGGTGGAATCAGCTGGATAGGGGATGAAGGGGGTCATAGCATCTTGTTCGCGTTACTGGATACCCTATCGTACAAGGTTGTTACATGCTCCTGTTTGTTTGGAGGAAAAGCCTTCTCTGAGCGCCTTCACCGTGTAGCTCGGAGACTCGGACCTGGCGTGGTTGGATCTTCTCCTACGCCTAGTCGACGATACAAGTGGATCTGATACCGCATATTCTCCAGCTCGATCGGATATTGCAGGCCCTTGGGTAGCCTGAACCAGCGAGAATCATCGCTGAGCACTTTCTGCCAGTGCTTCCCCCTCGGCAATATGCGGGTATTCCGCGAGGCTTCAAGCAGTGTATGGTCCAATAGCCACTGCATTGGGTATTTCTTCTCCGTGCCATTCAAAGTGACGGTCGAGTAGCTGCCAGGGCTGTCTACAACTAAGAACAGTGTGCCTGGGGATGTGGCGACTGTCAGCTCAAATAGAAGTCGCTGTGTTTTGGATACTGAAGTCGAGTATAATTCATTCAAGGTGAACATCATGGTGACAAGGTCAGAAGTCTGAAAGAGGGGACGTATGCAATCCAGATTTGCATCGAGGAGGTCTTGTTGGATTGACTTGGATGTCATGCTCTCTGATGGCAGGAGTGATGTGTTCGCGGCTTTCGCTGCTGTCGAGGCGTACTTGGAGATCGTTGGCGGTTTCTTGATCGCTTCATCCAATCTGAGAACAAGGCTTGCCCAGTTTGCAATGTCGACACAGCAGACGTCCAAGCTGTCCTGATCAATCGCGTGTTCCTCGGCTTCAGGCTCTGTGTCCTCGTGTGTGCTGGAGCTGTGTAATCGTAGCCATGCGGCGCTTGCAACCAATTCAGCCCCTGCACCTCCTCCCAAACAAGCTATGCGAAGGCCGGGCTTGACCTCCTCTGCTGCTGGCTGTGGGATGTCTACATGCGCGCCGTACGAGGGTGGATGCTCGTATCCCGGTACCGTAGCATCCTCGTCGTAACCAGGAGGCTTGTCGATCATGGTGCCTGACTTCTTCTCAACCAGTATCGCTCGTTTAGCCTCGGCATCCGATGGCCCTGCTCCATTTTTGTAAGGGGGTGGAAGTGCGTTATTGATTCTCGGGCCATCACTGGGATCTCGTAGGGACATCAAGCTCATCTCACTGGTTGGAGCAGGGGTTGTTCGTTCGCCATCTGTAATGAATGGCGCAATATCCTGAAAGATCTGCAGATAGGCCAAGGCTCGTGAAGGACTCCATCTTGCAGCATAAGCCCAGAGATGGGGATCAGATCCAAATGCTTCGGCGAAGTCACGGTTATACAGGTGTTGCTTGACCTTTTGTATCACTGGGTCCAGATCGGATCCGAGCGGCTCTGCGCAGGCGTCGCGGAAGATGTTGAGAACATGCTGTTGCAACTTAAGAGACACCGAGGCTTCCTCTGATGCATCATCTGCTTCGACCTGACTTTGAGCGTCTTTAGATGACTGTGGCGAGTCTGCCTTTTTCTTATCATTCCGGCTCCCCTTGCCTTTGGCCATGACGAACCGGTGCTTTGTGTTAAGGGATATGCTGTGTTACTGGGCTCCTCATACTGATAGCATGACGCCACATAGGGATAAGTGCAATGGAGATGGCGTGCAAATAGTCGTATGCCGTCGATGTGAATGAGATGCATCTGACGGAGTGGCTGACCATCTGAAGTCGAGCAACGGAATTGTGGCGGTGGTGGCTGATGCATTGCTTGGCGAACATCTGTTCGTCCCGCGGACCTTCAGCGTGACCTCCGGTCCAAGCAAATGATCATTGCCATTGATCATTCACAACTTCGAATCAAGCACTGAGACTGCAAGGATGGCGGATGCAGACGACAAGGAAAAGGCTGAAAAGCTAGCAGCAGCAAAGAAGCGCGTATGAAAATAGTCGCGACCTGCTTACTTTACTTCCCCCTGACATTTGTACAGTTCGAGGAGCTCAAGAAGAAGCAACAGAAGGGCAAAAAGGCTGGAACCAAGAAGAAGGAAGAGAAACCAGATGATGCGACCTCGAAAGCTGAAGACAACGCCGACGTCAAAGATGAGGAGGGAACCAAACAAGATGGATCTGGCGAAGCAGCCGATGAAGCGGACGAGGCAAAGGACGACGCTGGGAAGCCGGTACCAACACGAAATCCATCCGTGACTCTACAGAGCAGGCAACGATCAGAATCATTCCGTAAAGGCTCCGCGTCGTCGGGAGGGCATAAATCTCCAAGTCTGCCAACAGTCGACTCGGAAGCTGAGGTGCAGGAACTCTATCGGAAGCAGGCAGCGCGCATCGAGGAATTGGAGAAGCAGGTCGAGACACTGAGCTTGGCTGAGACAAAGTTGAAGAAGACGGAAGAGGAGCTGGAGCAGCTCAGGGAAGGCAGTGATGACGTTGCGGCCTTGAAGTCAAAGGCAGCACAGTCGAACGAGCAAGCTGCTGAATTAGAAAAGCTGGTATGTGTATTCGGGGTATCATTAGTCTATTATGCTGACATTCCGAAGAAAAGCGAACTCAATTCGACCCAACGCCAGTTGACCCAAGCACAACAGTCAGCCTCAAATCGACGAAAGTCGAGCGCAGGTGTACCGAGTGATCTGACCGCCCAGCTAGCATCCAAGACCTCGACCATCGAGTCACTTGAGCTCGAATTGTCCAATCTCAAATATCAGAATAGCATTCTCGAGTCAGACAAATCGTCCCACGAAGCCAACGTCAAGTCGCTTGAGCAGCGCGCAACAGCCGCAGAGGAAAAGTCCACCTCTTTGCAATCCGAGATCGAAAGATTGAAAGAATCGCTGTCCGCTCCTGGAGATGCGAAGCCCGCAGACGCAGAGGCAGATCCGGAAGCTCTTCAACGCAAGGTCTCAGTCCTTGAGTCAAGCCTCAGAACAGCCCAGGCCGCGGCAGATGCTGCCATAAATCGCGCGACAAACCTCGAAAGCAAGATCGAAACATTGACCAAACTCCACCGCGAATCCTCTACCCAGAACGCCGCTAGAGAAAAGGAGGTGAAGGACCTCAAGGCTCGCGTAAAGGCAGCGACGCAAGCTCGTAATGATGCTGCAGGTGAAGACCTATCGGATTTGGAGGAGGAAGAGCGAGAGAAGTTGAACTCGCGCATCCGAGATCTCGAAGCCGAGAACTTTGAGCTTCGGAGAGGTGTATGGCGAGACAAGCGTGCCGCCCTGCAGCCTGGAATGGATGACGGCGGTCTAGACAGTGCCGGCTCTGGAACCTATGAAGACGTAGATCTCAACGGATCCGGCAGTAATCCATACGGCGGTCGTCCAAATTTCGGCGCAGGTCGACAGAGCAGTACCTTCTCCGACGTGCTCCAAAGCGGCATCTCAGCATTTACCGGCAGAGACAACCCGAGAGTGGCGAGAGGAAGCGAAGGTGCAGCCGCGAGAGGACGAAAACAAAGCCTTGGTCTGTTGAGCGAAGACGGCTTCGACGAAGACGCATTCCGGAACGCCCAGGAAGAAGAAGCGAAGGCAAGAATCGAGCGGATCCGAGAAGTAAAGAGAGGCCTAGAGCAATGGCGAGGATGGCGCCTCGACCTCGTCGACCAACGCGCAGCAGGTCTACCCGGCCTGACCACCGGTCCCGTATTCGACATATGACGAGCCCACCCGTAAACGCCACAGGAAGCACTACTCCCTGTCTTTCCATCCCCTATCCCCACCGCTCCTCTTCTCCCTCCCATCATCCGAACCAGGCGGCGTCCTCGACCTGGACCTCGCCCTGGCGCCCTTCTTCCCGCGCGCAAAATCCACCTTTACAGTCGGTTTGTGGTCCTCATCGATCCCGATCTTGATGCGGATCGTGAGTTTCGGATCCCGCTTCGGGCCAAATACGACGGTCAACCTGATCTGCGACGGCTGCACGTCCTCGAGGAAGCGGACTTTCTTGGAGCGGGGCTGTGGTTGGGAGGGGTAGGGGCTTGGGGAGCGTTTGGTGCCTTGCGCCATTGTGGAAGGTGGGGAAGACGATGCGTAGGAGTAGGAAGTGGAGGAGTTCAAGAAAAGGGAGGAGGTGCATGGGTTGGGGGCATTGTTTGTAGAGAGAAGAGATGGAAGAGGGAGGAAGGAAAGGAAGGAGAAAGGAGAGGAGAGTGAGATGGGCATGAGGCAAAAGAGCATTTGATGTGGTCGTGAGGTGGATGACTTGGTATGTTCCAGAGGTGACTTTGGCGAGTGACGGGCGCACGCTGAGAAGTGGTTTGGAGGTCTCGTGATGTGTGGTCTTGGAAATTCTGGGTCATGTGATCACCCGATCATGACTCTACCAATATCTATTCACCCTGTCCGCCCAACCATCTGTCCATTCCATTCGCGCCGCATGCGCCACTGCATAGTATACTGTCGTTGCTGTCGTTCCCTCCATCTTTTCATCTGGTCCACTTCCTCCTCAACACCGGTCTCTCCCTTACCGACCCATCCCAAGGTGTTTCCATCACCTTTTCATGCGTCGCCAAACCCTTCTCGATATTCCACTGTCTATGCAGCTCCCTCAATCCTTCCATTACCTCTTCCGGTGCACCAGAAAGTGGGGGTAGGTGCTTCGGTGAGCTGAACTTGGACATGATATTCCGGTACCTGGTGCTATCGTCCTGCGCGCCAAGGAGCAAGCTCGTCATGATGAGTAGCTTGCGTGAAAAGGGATGCTCGACTCCGTGAGTCAGGACGACGAGGTCGTATGCTTCTTGGTAGTCGTCGAGGGAGGACGGAAGGTTGTTGGTGATGGCGTAGGTGCGGGCGCGGGAGAGGTAGCTGGGAGGTGTCAGAGAGACTTGCATGGACGAGATGGATTAGTGTGAGGAGTGGGGATAGCTTACTATGAAATAGATGCGGAGACTAGGTGGCGGGTGTTGCAGTAAGCGATACATTTGTCCAAGGTCGTGAGAAGACCAGCTTGCTCGGCGGTGTGGTTGAAGACATGGTAATTGAGAATGCTCGCCTCAAGCGGCTCATGCAGTACTCCAACTGCAGAAGAAATGTTGCCCTGGTTGGTATTCTGGCAGCACGGCATTTGGCAGGCTATGCCGAAGTGGTATTGCAATTTCTCTTTGCGAGTGCTACTTGCCAGCATGACAGGGTGCAAGTATGAAATCGTGATCTCTTCCCCTCTTCTGACGCCTTTCGTGAGGTGCACGGTAACGTGTCCTGTTTCCCCATTCCATTGATACTCGGCATTGGGCCGACATGAATGCCTGAATCTAGATAATTCAGCCGCCACGATACTGCCGCAATTGAGAGTCTGGTCGATGAAGCGTCTGTTGGTCTTCCAGATTTCTAGTGGCTCTTGTTCAGCCTCAGACAGATCCTGTATGGCGTCTTGATCTGTCTCGTCCACAATGCCTTGAGGTTGTAAGACATTCGACGAGTCTTTTCGATGACGGCCACCATGGGAGTGGTCATTGTACTTGAGATTCGAGAAATGGTTGAAGACATCGTCGGGCAATTTTTGCACTTCTCGAAGTACTGCGATTGAGGGGTCCGGCGACTGATGGTTATACACGTGTAATGGCTTCTCGCAAAGTATCCGCTGACCCCTTAGCAGACAACTGGTGGCATGGACAGCGATCTGGCCTGGGGGGTTTCTGCGCAACTCATACATGCTCTTGGGTGGAGCTGAAGTGCCGCCTTCCTTGCCGTTCTCGCCGAAAGTCTCGGATGTATGTTGAGCTTGACTCTTGGGCGAGTCCTCCAAGGCACTCAAGTCGAGAGAGCTGACATCGGCGTCGTTTGCGTCATCATCCAGTCTCCAAGGGTTGTTGAAGACATCGTCTTCGGCGTAATCTGTTGCAAAGATTGACGCATCTCTGGAGGGGACTCTACTGTCCACTGCTGGCATTGGCACCATTAACGGCTCGGACTGCTCGTTATCGTCGGTGTTAGTTGCTTGCTGAGCAACCTTCTTCGCCCTTCGCTTCGCATTCTTCTTCTGATTCTTCGTTTGCGGCTCCGAGCGAAGAGGAGCTTGGTGCTCTCTCTGATCTGACATGCTGGTCTCGACGGCGGTGCTCAGGGCCGCACGACAAGGTTGCTGGAAAAGGCGAGTAACGAACAATTGGTTGTAGACTCTGCACCACCGAAAGACATGATTCTTTCGGTTACACTGCTTCTTGTCCGTAGAGAAAAGGAGATGGGATGGAGCAATGTACATTTTGATTTTGGCCTTGTGCGGGAGAAACAGCGGAGCATACCTTGCTTTTGATGCTGAAAGCATCATCGACTGTGACCAAAATCCGTTGCTTGCTAGTATCTAATCATCTTGTGTGTCCAGCCACATGGTCGAGCACTCATATACGATTACGCGGCCAAAGTCATTCACTTGGATATCAGGCCATCCATGAGCAGGTCCGCCGCTAAACGGTCGCAGCGAGCCGTCATGACTTTTCAATCGTGTTGTCGACAATCGCTACAGGGCGAACTGAGGATCGAGAGTCGAGCGCGGGGCATACTTTTGTAGTCGAGGTTAGAAGATATGCCTGAGGTTGAGATAAAGTCAAAGTACGAGGTTGACATGAAGACGCTCAGAATAGCAGGGCCCGTGCTGGAGGGAGCCGAGGCCAAGGTTTTTGCCAATTGACTTTTGCCGGGCGGGACGAGCGCTGGGACCCTCGGGCCAGGAACAGGGAGCAGCACAAAAAGAGAAAACGGTTCAAGCACTTCACGCCATCTTGTGATCAGATGTCTCCCAGAATGGTTGCATTGTACCGCAGAAATATCCACACGATCGCCGCTGTCTCGATGCATCCATCGCGACCGGAATGGCAGGAGCGGCACACTTTATCGTGGGATGGACGGGGCTAAAGAGGATTAGGTGAGTTTGCTCGACCAATCTAACACGGCCTCGGCGCAGGTCTAGCATTCGGCCGCGCTTCTGCGGGAGAAGATGTTCACAGGGTGGGATGCCTGACTGGATTTCTCACCACACTCTTCACTCCTTCTTTCTTCCAGAACTCGAGGTGGACGATTCTGGTCGAGGGCATCACGGCGCATTTCTGGACGGTCATGCTGGTGTATCGCGCCGAAACATAATCCCTGTATAACATCAGACTCAAGGGCCGAGTCGGACGACATGGCACATCAAAGCAGACCCAGTGTTCTTTCAACGGTGTTCCTGCTGATCCTCGCTCACGTTTCCGCTGTATCCGCTGGGTTAATACTCAATGCTGGAAAGCTATCGACGACTTTGCCATCGCTCTTGCGCCGGGCGACGAACACGACAAACATCCCGGAACCCATCAGCTTTGCGCCCTCACAATACTGGGAGGGTAATGATGGTGCATGGTAGGTTGCGCGGCCTCATGGAGGTTGCGATGCGCTGACGATTCAGGTCGACTTTCCCGCTTCAGGTCGGTACGCCCCCACAGGTAGTCCGAGTATTGCCATCGACGGCAGGATACAATAATTGGGTGGTTGCGCCACGAGGATGTCCAGCATCATACCCGGATGAATGTCCAGATCAGCGAGGCGCTCTCTTTACCTCGAATGACTCCTCGACATGGAAGGGCAGGGATGTCTTTCAGCTTGGGCTCAACCAAAATCTAGGCTACACCGCGTCCGGTAGCTTTGGATTCGACAAGCTGACACTGGGCTGGTCAGGCAGTGGGGGACCCACAGACGATAATGCGATTATTGCTTGGTATATCGGCTCAACGTACTGGCTTGGAATATTTGGATTGAAGCCCCAGGCCACAAACTTCACCGATATCAACGACCCTCAGACCAGCTTCATGAGTCGACTAAGAGACCGCAACTTGATTCCCAGTCTGTCATACGCATACACTGCTGGCAATCGCTACAGACTGAATGGTGTCTATGGTTCTTTGACCCTTGGTGGTTATGACGCTTCTCGCTTCACGGCCACCAACATCAGCTTCCCATTCTACCAGGACGTCTCACGGGATCTGCTTGTGAACGTGCAGTCTATCGGTCTGAAGTCAGGCGAAACAGACCTGGCTACATACGGTACTTCCTTTCCGGCTTTTATCGACAGCACGATACCTTACATCTATCTACCGCTCGACGCCTGCGAGGTCTTCGAGCGTGCTTTTGGACTTACATGGAACTCGACACTAAACCGATACCCTGTCAGTGCCACGCTACACGCACGCCTGGTTAGAGAGGATCCCCAGGTTACCTTCAATCTGTCTCCAAATGTCAATGGAGGCCCGGTCGTTCCAATCACTCTACCATACTCTGCGTTCGACCTAAACGTCTCATACCCGCTGACCGCAATTGGCGACTCACAATTCTACTTCCCACTCCGTCGCGGTGACAATGCTACACAGTACACACTTGGCCGTACATTCCTGCAAGAAGCCTACCTGATCGCGGACTACGATCGAGGCAACTTTACCCTCGCTCCTTGTAAATGGGATACCGGTATTACCACGCAATCGCTCCGCGCCATCCTCTCACCCGCACTTGCCGCTGCAGCCGCAGCAGCATCAGCCTCCGGTGGCATGTCCACTGGCGCCAAAGCGGGCATCGCGGTTGGCATCGTCGCTGTGGCCGCAATTGCCGGCGTGGCCATCTTCATTTGCCTCCGTAAGAAGAGGCGAAATACCAAAGAGCTCAAACGCGAGAAGGAGCTTACACAGGCTGCTTCTGAGCTGCAAGCTGCCAATGCCGCCGCGAGACCCAAGTACGACCATTCCTACAGTGGCGAACTCGGCACCGAGACGGGCGTGCACGAGATGGAGCATGATCATGCGCAAGCATACAAGTACCTACCTGAGATGGAGGGTCCGGAGCAAAAGGGCGTCGAGGAACTGGAAGGAGATGGTTACTTTGCTGGCGTAGACAGGAAAGTCAGAGTAGGCGTCAGCGAGGTTGAGGGCAGCACACCGCCCATCTACGAGCTGGACGCTGGTGCAGAAAAGAAGAAGATGGAGCCGAGTCCGTTAGCGAAGACGGAGGACGAAGGACGGAAGAGTGAGGACAAGAAATGATGTCCCTCTTCCAGGCGTTGAACTGGGAACGAGGTCGCTCCTTGCATGACTACCATACTACCACGGCTTCTTTTGTATAGTGTTTATATCACGAATCAACGACCATCTTTTGCAGAGTTTCTCTACAGATCACACGTGCACACACATCACGCACTTCACGCAGACACAGACCTGATGGAGACGCATATTGCCATTCCACCAGTCCCTTCTATCTCAGCATCATCAATGAAGACATGCCCATCCCCATCCCCTCCTCTCCTCCTCCCTCCTCATCTCCTTGCAGTGAAGACCCTCTACTCATCATCCTCCTCCTCCCCCTCGCCCACCACATTATAAAACCTCAACTCATAAACCCCCTTACTAGTACTCACAACCCTCAACCAGTCCCTCAACTGCTGCTTCTTCAAGAACTTCTTAGTGAGATACTTCAGGTACCGTCCACTGAACTCCAAGTGCGACACAACCTCGATGCGTCCGTCCTTGAGATCCGTCACGCTGATGTTGTCCCCGAGGTTGCCGGTGCGGCCCTCGACTTTGATGCGTTGCTGCAGAAAAGTGGCAAAGGCGCTGGGGTCGAAGATCTTGTCGTTGGTGGGCTGCGAGGCGTTGATGATGTATTTTTTGGTGGACTTTTGGGGTTTGCCGCTCTTGGTGGACTTTGTGGCCGGGCGGGCGGTTTTCTAAGGGAGGGGTTAGAGGAGGGGGGGAGGACTGTGGGAGAGGGGAGGCGTACGGTGGAGGGAGCCATTTTTTGAGGTGGTGGGTACGCAAAGAAGTGGTTATCCTGCGTGGAGAGTTTGGTGATTGGTGGTGGTTGCGATGGGTGAAGCTGAGATGCGAAAGTTTCGAGGGAGGGAGAGCGGGGATTTGGTTTCGCCGGGTTCCGAGGACATGAGATGCCAAGATTTCGCGGTCCATGCTCTCATGTTCTCATGCTCACGTCGCTAGTTGATCGCATGAGACCATTTGCAAGATAGAGGGCGAATACTTACATTGGGTCGGAAGGGCACCGCACAGGGTTGTGGTCAGATTCTCAATGCCGCTTTCATTCATCCATCCATTACCATTCCTATCATGACTACATTGCCAGCAAAGAAGCTAGTGTACATTTCATGGGTATCATAAGAAACAACCGCTTGAGCCTCCCTAAAAGATTGCAAGAATCGAAACATGAGAAAAATGAGACCAAAGCTCCCGTGCTAGATGTCGAAAAGGCATGTGCGTGAAATTGCGTCAAAACATGCCGCCATCGCTAATGGGCTGGGATAAACGCTGTCGCTGCTCTTCAGCTGGAGTCTGGTACAGGTCGAATGATTTGCCCGTGTCGTCTTCAGTATCACCATCACGAGTCTCGCGGAGACGTGCAGCCTCCGAGTCGGTCAAGCTGTTGGAGAGACTGAAGCGGCTGGTGAGGCGCTGGCCGGGCATGTTCGGGTCGAGAGCATTACTGGTATAGCTGTGGTCGCGGAAATGTGTCATCTGAGGGCCGTAATTCGAAGTCGTTTGGGGATGGCGATGGATGTACGAAGGCGTAGGTTGCCGGATCAGAGGTCGAGAGAGCTGGTACTGCATGTCCGAGAGGCTCTGCTGCAATGCGCGGACTTCGCTTTCCAAGTTACGACGGGCGCTTCTCTCGTGGTTGATGATGCTATACAAGGCAGTATAGGTACGTCCTGGTGAAGGATGAAAGTCTCCTCGAGGTTGACCTGGCTGAGGTGTAGTGTCGTCCCGGCTATGGCGGTCTGCGTATGGATTTTCGGCAACGGGCGAATAAGTGTACTCGCGTTGATTGTAGTCACCCTGCGTGTAATCCGCATCAAGTAGGCTATTCACCAGAATGCTAGGAGTGTTCTCCCTAGAGCCACGTGGAGAGGTTGTGTTGTCAATAATGATGGTTCGTCTGTTTGATTGAGCGGTGAGACGTTCCAAAGCATTCTGGAATGTCGCTAGGCCATTCTCAAGTCTTGTCACCCGATTCTCAAGCTCGTAGCCTTGATCTTGATGTGCCGTGGCAGGTCTGCTCATGAGAGGGCTGTCCCGCATGGGCGATACTTTACCGGTATTGGTGTCTGCTTGATCAACGACGAACGGATCGTGCTGACGATCAGAGACAGGCGACACGACGCGTTCCTCGTTGTGATCAGACAAATCGTCCTCGAGCATTCCAGGCGTGGGATGGCGCAAAACACTTCCAGCGGTGCTCTGTCGCCAGAACTTGATCTCTTCTGTTCGCTCACGGACAGGCTGTAAACTCTGCACCATTCGGCGCAAGTCATCCGCGCTTCTTGAACGACGATACTGCTTCCTTGTAGGTGTAGACAACGCTACTCCGATCTCACTATCGTCGTATGGATTTGTCGTACCGTCGTACTCCTCCGGCTTGTAATCCTCGCTTCTGACTTGTATGGCCTTTGCAAGCACGGCGGCTTCTTTCTCGTCCATGATCAAGCTCGGGAGTGTAGCGCGCCTTCTAGGTTCTCTTTGCTCTTTATGGAAGGGGTTCCCCAGGTCTAACGGCTTCAGCTTTGAGCTCTGCGGAAACTCGACAGCATAAGGTGAGCGAGCACGTCTGAGCTCAGGAGGATCTAAGAGTTTCAGGGGAGCAGAAAGTGTGCGCTGAGGAGGATTGGAGTTGAGACCGGAAGCGAAGGCCTGTGGTGCAGCAGGGGGTGGTTGTTCCGGAATTGGACGAAGAACTCCAGGATCCTATGCATGGTCAGCCTGCTTCCGTAGACAGCTCCCCTAGGTGACTTACACTCGTTGTGTAACCATGTCTTGATGGCGGTTTGGTCGGCGTACTGTTCTTCTCTTCCTCTTCGGCGGCTTTAGCCTTCCTCCCAAAGATCTTACGCACCACATTTCGCAGCGAGCCCTTCCTGACTGCTTTGCTCGGGGTCGAGTTGACGCTTAGCGAAGCCTTCGAGGAGCCATCGAGCGCAGAATTGGTGGCCGAGCCTCTGTTCTGGGTGCCATTCTGCACATTTGCGCTCGACCTCTTCTTGCGTATTCTGGCTGGTCCAGGGCCGACAGGAGAGTTCTCCGTACTGGCTTGTTCGTAAGAAGGGCGATTGCCAGAAGAAGAGTTTTGCGCCGCCTCGTGGTGGGTTGCTATGTTCTGCGATGCGACTCGCGGAGGGGCAACGTTGGACATGACTTGCGGAGTCCACCGGCGAGGTCAGCTCTAGGAAGAGCGGCAGACAGCGGACAATGGAATAATGTTTGGTTGTTCAGTAGCGACAGTGGTGGAGCAATAGTGAAAATGCTCCAGAATAGCTCATACAGAGGCAGGCTCAAGAAGGCTATGTAGGGGTGCTATGGATGTGGTATGAGCATACTGCTAGGCGGCGACCACAGAGCTCCAAGGACGACGGCGGGGAGGGTACAAGACTAGGGAGGTGATAAGAAGTCACTTGATCCCATACTGCGATCAAGCAGGAGAAGCAACAGTAGGGGACAAGTGAAGGATGAGAGGCGCAGCTGATCAATGATCAGCGGAGAGAACGAAGGTGAAGTATAGAAGAGGTGGGATGAGGACAAGCGAAGATGAACGATGCGGGAAACAATAGTGAGGTCTTGTGGCGCTTCTATGGTGGAAGATCGACTGGCTCGTCTGGCTAGGGCTCATTTAGCCTGCATATCAAGCTACCAAGCTCGTCTGCAGTTCGCCGGCGACCGCGGCAGCTTGAGTTTGCCCATGGACTAAGCCAAGGAGAGGCCATTGAGTTGGCCTAGCTCCAATTGCTTCGCTCGCGGAAAGGAACGCGCAAAGATGTATGCGGTGTGTATCATTGGGACGAAAAGAGTCGTGCTCCACCATCCAACTGTGGAGAAGGAGGAGATCGTGGGCCACTAACGAGACAAAGCTCGACTCTTTGCCTGTTGGCATGTTTCAAGACATCTCACATGCAATGTAGACTTCACGGACTCCACCGGCCGAGACGACCTGTGGCGTTATGGACCTGACTAGGTTCTGACTCGGGTCAATGCCGATAGAGTCTATCCATTGGCGCATTCCTCGAGGCACACCTTCCTGGGCGATTGAATGCGACTACACCATCTGGGTCATTGACCAAGCCTCAATATGCACATCAATCGCGCCGCAACGGCACATCTACGGGATACACTTGTTAGTCGCTTCTCAGCACTGTTTGTACAGTACATGGGCGATCTCGAAGCGGCTCGCTTGCGTGGGCAGAAAGAGCCAACAGTGACCCTGGTGTACCCCTCCCTCATCGGGCGATAGAGGTGCCGAACATGTCAAGCAACCATCACGATATCATGCCATTTATCAAGGCTGTCAGTGTGGTCTGAGACTTGGACACTTGGAATGCAATCGATTGGTCCTGCTTTGATTGACAACGTCTTGCTTCCTGCCGCGCTGCATGAATCCTTTGGCCCTGCATGTACCTCTGCGAATTGCATGTGTACGAGCCTCCATGCCTCAGCCTGATCCTGCCGCGAAAGCGCTGCTTCAACATGGCAAATGCGGCCGAATCTTTGTCCTCAATCAGGGAACATTCCCCTGATCTTCGGTGCTTCTGGCAGGATGATCATGGGGGTACGGGCTCGCGACGGACCGTCGTCAATCGCGACATTCACTCTGGACCGATTGATGATCCTTTGAAGCTTATCCGTCGCTCATACCTGATCTCCGTTGAGCAAACTTGGCCATCAACCACTCTCCAGCTTGAGCAAGCTCGCATCCTTCAAACTCTTTCTTTTCCGACAAGGGTACGGGAGAGATGCAAACATCCCACCACCATGGGTCAATGCCGTTGCGTGAGCATCCCTGCGTTCCGTCGGGTCATTGGTCAGCGACTGCAGCTACAATTTCCCTGCCTGACCCCGCATGCATGGACTCGTTCTGTGCGCAAGGGTCGCTTTTGTACCTGCAGCAACTCTCTCGTATCACCTTCCGACACGTCGCACGCTCATCCTTGTTGCAGAGCCTCGCTGATGTCTGGGTATCGCAGATCTGCATTCTCTTCCAGGAACGACATCCAGGCCGTGAGAAATTTTCCTCCGCTGACACGGATCGTCAGCATTTTGCCCGCAATCATTTTGACACTGCTAGATCTCAAACAAGCCTGCACATCAAGCTGTCGATCTTCAACTTACCGGCTTACTGTTTCTGAATCACCTACAATGCACAGATGTCTCTTTGGTCGAGTCATGGCCACTGTCCGGAAATATCAGCTGCCATGATCAATGCCCGCCACGTACCACTTGACTTACCATTCAGACGCCGCTTCTCGGAAAGAAAGCCGACCTCGCCTTCTGCATTACTCCGAGTGAGGCTCACAACCACGGCCTCTTTCTCTCGACCTATTGTTGCCGATGTGTAAGCCGACTGCACATGCTCCGGACAAACTAATGGCTTACCTTGAAACCCATCAATGCTTCCTAGCTCCATGCCCGGATATCTTTCCTTCAGCAGCTGAGACAATAGAGCTAATTGTCCGTTGTATGGAGTGATAACCGCAATATCTTCGGCCTTGATGCCACACTCTATCAATTTGGAGATGTGCAGGGCCACCACCTGTGCCTCGGCTGGGTTGCTCTTGCTATCTCCCAGCAAGCTTGATTTGGACGTTCCAGGCTCTTCGTCATCAATCTTTTCGAAGAAGTCTCCACCCTGCGTATCGTAAAACACCAGTGGCTCTTTAGTGTCTTCAGTCTCTTTCACCTCGTATTGGAGCCCGGCCAGAGTGCGGTGCTTGACTGATTCAGCTGCCATGAGCTTACCCTCGTATAAGCTTTGTGATGGATACTCCATAATTTTCTCGTGCATACGATACTGCGTCGTCAGCATCCGTTTGATTTTGTCGCCATGCATTTCCAGTAGGCGATCAAACATGGTCCGCTCCAGCTTGATGCCTTCCTTGTTGGCTTTGTTTTCCTTCTTCGTACCCTTCTCACTTTTCATATTGGATGACTTGATCGTGGGTGGTAGTTGCAGATGATCACCAGCCAGCACGACCTTGCTGGCTCCGTAGCCAAGCAGAGGTATCCAGGACGAAGCCTCTAGCGCTTGACTCGCTTCGTCAATAATGACCACATCAAAGTTCTGATTCTTCAGTTGATGCCCGCCAGCTCCATGCAAGGTTGACAGCACCACCTGACTGCCCCTCACTAGGGTATCGATACACTTTGTCTCACGCTCGCGATACTCCTTCCTCAAGTCCTTCATCTCGCCGTAGATCACTCTACGCTCGCGACCATTCTTCGTCTTCCTTATACTGGCCTGCTTCGCATCGAGTTCTTGTCGGATGTCATTGACCAGCTCCGCCGCGTCGCTCGTCTTCGTCAGAACTTCCAGACTGTGGTCGAGCACTTTCGGAAGCAGACGAGCTGGATGACCCAGTCTAACAATCGGGACCTTGTGTGGTGCAAGCCGTTCAACAATGTTGTCCACGGAGATGTTGCTTGGGCCGCAGACCAGTAAACGCTTCTTCCGCTTCGTCAATTGCAGGATGAGCTCGATCAGCGTGTGAGTCTTCCCCGTGCCAGGCGGGCCATGAATCAAAGCGACTTCTCTCGATGCAAGCGCGAAGCGAATGGCATCTTTCTGAGAGTCATTGAGAGATGGATCCAACCACTCGACTGGCTCCTTCAGGTCGGCATCGGACATCGGTGTGGGCGTAGATTGTCCAAATAGCACCCGAGCAAGGATTGAGTGCTCGCTTTCAGTCATCTTCGATAGTCTCGTCATCGTCTGGTTCATGCTGATTATGGTCAGCTTGTGCACATACTCAACTCGTGGCGTGCAGATACCGTTTGAACGTGACATCATTAGCGAGCTTAACACTGTATACATGATTCTATCAGCTTGCTGCTCAATAATATGCGCCAGGGACGAAACCCACAGCCAAAGTTTTCCGCCCGGCACATCCACATCCTCCTTGTCAAGCGCCACCACGACCACCTCCCTCATGACTTTGACCACTACGCCCTGCACGCCTTTTTTCTCCATTTCAGTGCGATCTTTCTTCTTTTCCGCTCCTTTCGGCTGCTCCGCTACACCAACAATGTCACCTACCCTGATGCCATGCTGTGGCAGCTCCTTTGAGTTGCCACTGACAGCCGGATCGAGACCAAGATCGAGGACAGTCTTGCCGCCCAGACCAGTCCGCTGATTATTGACGGTCAAGTTTGTGATGGCCAGACCTGCGCGGGCCAGCACGCTAGGTGAGTGCGTAGCTGTGAGAAGAGAAGTCTCCTCCACTTCGACTTTCTGCTCATTCGCGAGGAGGCCGATCTGAGCAGTGGCGAAGGTGGAAATATCTATTGACTTCATCTTGAAGATGCGTAACAAAGATGCCCTGTTGGGTCATGTTATGAGGAAGTGTGAAAGTCAACGTTTGAGACTGGTGGAGCTGTGGTGGAGAATTGCTGCCAGATCCCTGCGGCCAATCAAAGCGCTCCAAATCGAGATTGGCGATACTAGCTGCAGATCATGGTCAGGAACCCTCAGGAACCCTTTGCCCCTTCCAATCGCCACTGGCCGTCTTCATAAGGAGCGCGTCTCGAATTGAGTTCTCGACAGACTCCCACTATCGCCTCTCCCTGGGTGTCACACTCCAAATCTCCTCGGGGAGCAAAGTCACAGTGCGATCATTCCAGCATTGCCTTCTGATACCTCATTGTACCGACATCATCCGTTTTTGGCATTGGGAGGTAGTAACACTCTCCACGCCTGAAAGAAGTGTCATTAAAAAAATCATTCGACTGTACTGGTCTTATTGGATCAATCTACGAATTTCGAGCCGTCATTGGTCATGAAGACCTCGCGTGTCTCTCAAGACACTGCCCGGATCATGTCATCTCTGTCAAACCGCAGAAGCTCAGCAAGAATCGCTAGCGCTGCTTCAACGCGTTCGGTCAGCACACCCACCAAGGCCGAGAAAACCGAAGCCAAGATCAAGACCGAAGATGTCGATTCAGAGAGCTCCCTTTCCTCAGCTGTAAGCGCAGAAGATGCTGCCGTAGCCACGCCAGCGACTTCCGTCAGTGGAGTGACACCCCTGAAACGCAAGCGTGGCATCGACACCTCACCTGTCACCGCGAGACGCTCGCCACGTAACGCCTCCCCCTCCCTCCTCGCCGACCTTGAAGATGCAGGCCACGACGGCCTCTTTCCCCGTCCTACCCGGCGCCAGCCCTCGAAACGTATCAAAGGACCCTCAGGAGACACCGTCCTCCCACCGCCAACATGGGAGAAAGTCTATCAAATCACCCAAGACATGCGCACCCGCCGCATCGCCGCCGTCGACACCATGGGCTGCGAGAACCTCGCCGACGACACGCGCTCCCCACGCGACCGCCGCCTTCAAACCCTCATCGCACTCATGCTCAGCTCACAAACCAAAGACCCCGTCACCGCCGCTGCAATCAAGAACATGCAGGACCACCTCCCCGGCGGCTTCTGCCTCGAATCACTCCTCGAGGTAGACCCTCCTCAGCTCAACTCCCTCATCAACAAAGTCGGCTTCCACAACAACAAAACCCGCTACATCAAAGCCACGGCCGAGATCCTCCGCGACCAATTCGGCGGCGAAATCCCCGACACCATAGAGGGGCTCGTCTCTCTCCCCGGCGTCGGCCCCAAGATGGCATACCTCACCATGAGCGCAGCCTGGGGCCGCGACGAGGGGATAGGCGTCGACGTGCATGTCCACCGCATCACGAATCTCTGGGGATGGCATAAGACGAGGAACC
Source organism: Elsinoe arachidis (assembly GCA_013372555.1). Lineage (NCBI taxonomy): Eukaryota > Fungi > Ascomycota > Dothideomycetes > Myriangiales > Elsinoaceae > Elsinoe > Elsinoe arachidis. The sequence continues at coordinate 1,652,174 of JAAPAX010000007.1, read as the reverse complement.
CAGAGGAGACGCGGGCTGAGCTGGAGGCGTGGTTGCCGAGGGAGAAGTGGCATGAGATTAATCACCTGCTGGTCGGGTTTGGGCAGACGTGGTGTCCGCCTGTTGGGAGGAGGTGTGAGGAGTGTGATTTGGCTAAGGAGGGGTTGTGTCCCAGTGCGGTTGTGCCGAAGGAGTTGAAGAGGAAGGTGAAGAGGGAGGTGAAGGTGGAGGGGGAGGTGGCGGTGAAGAAGGAGGAAGTGAGTGAGGAGGTGCTGGTCAAGGCGAATGAGGAGGCGCCACCTTTGGTGTTGTCTGAAATGGGAGAGGTGAAGGAGGAAGGAGTGAAGGCTGAGGTAGTGATCGCATGATGTGGGAAGTAGGGGAGTGTATAATATTGTATGTGAGAAATCTGAGTTGAGGGTATCATGTGAGCATCAATGTGAGGGTGTCTAACAGATACGGATCTCTCAAGTCTCACATCCTCACCACCCCCGGAGCCAAGGGTATATAACCTTTTCCTCCCTGCCCCTACTCAATCTTCAGAGATCTCTGTTACACTCTGCCAATCCAGATGCGCGCGTTCCCTCGAGGTTCGCTGTTACACTCTGTTGGTCCAGATGCGCGAGCTCCACTGAAGCCCCGAATCATAACCCCTTTCGGAAGCCTGTTACACTCAGCTTGTCTGATGCGCGGCGGAAGAGAGGTGTTTGAGCCCTGCTTAGCAGGTGCCTTTTTGCATTTTGGTCAGATGCAAGTGCTCGAGTTCGACTCGGGGGTCGCTCGACAAAAAAAGCTGATTCTTCTCACTTGGACTAAACTTTGCGTTCAGCATGTTGTTGACTTGGTGTAGGGAGAGAAAGAGATTTATTACTGCCTGATCTACCCAAATTAGGTGGATTATAACTATATATATACTTAGCCTAATAAACTAAGAGATAGCTAAATTAATAGAACTCCTTAATAGTAATAGAATAAGACAATAATTATCTAATTTGCTTATAGATTAGTAGAGTAGTAAATAAGTACTTAGTTTAACTATAGGTTAAACTAAATTAGAGTCTCTCTTAGTACTTTAGCTTCTATCTTAGTTAATATATCTCTTTACTAAATAGCTATAAGCTTATTATTGCTAATTAGTAGACTATAAGCTCGAGAGAGAGCTACTATAGAAATACTTTATATCTACTAGGTAGTAGTAACTTAGTAAGTCTATTAGCTAGAGTATCTACTAAAGGAGTCTAGTTTATAGAGATAGAGCTATCTAGAGTAACTTCTTGCCTTAGCTAGTAATAATAGATATCTACATAGTATAGATAAGTATTAAGCTTCTTAATTAGATTAGTTATAAGGCTAATAGTCTACTAGTTATTATACTAAATAGTGACATAATTTAGTAGATAGATAGAGGCTATTAGCCTCCTCTATTACATAGCTTACTTAGTAGTCTCTATAAGAGTAAGTAGCTTAGCTTCTATACTAGAAGTAGTAATAGTTAGCTACTTAGTAGCTTTCTAATCTATAGAGCCTTAGAATAGCTTAAATAGATACCTCTAAAGGCTCTTCCTTAAAGAGTAACTTCTAAAACTAGCATTAGATAAGGCTTTAAAGGTAGGTAGTAGTAGTAACCTAATAAAGCTAAGAGCAAGATCTCTAGTCTTATAGAGATACTAGATTACTCTATTTGCTAGCCTCTAGTATATTAGTAAAGAGTTAGTTAGATATTCTAATAATCTAGAAGCTATAAAGGCTATATTAGGCCTAGTTATAACTATTACAAAGTTAATAGATTCTATCTTCTACTAATATAGATAAATCTCTTAGAGTAATACTTAGTCTTTATTTAGTTATAACATCTCTACTAGCAAAGGTAATAACACTAGCCTTGTAGGCTTAGTAATAAATCTGCTATATATTTACTATAAGTATTAGGCTTAGCTAAGCTATAGTCTCTTAGCTAATCTATCCCTTGTAATCTATATAGTAAGGAACTAGCTAAGATTCCTAAGTATCTTTATCTTATACTTAGTATAGAGAGCTATAATAATAGCATTAGTCTTATACCTATGCTTATTAAGGTATATAAGAGTAATATTATCTACAAAGAAGAAGATTATTACTTTAGAGATTAGCTAAAGATATAGAGCCTTAGAGGCCTAAGTAAATCTAAAGCTCTTTAGAGTAGTAGTAAATTCTATATACTAGAGAGCTAGAGCTTATTTAAGGCTATATAGAGCCTTATTAAGTAAGAGAATAGTATTAGATAATGCTATACTAGAATAGTCCTTCCTAAGCTCTTCTAGAATAAGCTTAAATCTAGAGGGAATAGTATAGTAGATAGTCTTATTTATAGAGCTATTAATATAGACATTAATAATATCTATCTAGATAGCCTTTATATTCTTATAAGTAAGGAGAGCTATAAGCATTCTAAAGATCTTAGCTACTAGTATAGCTATATAAGTCTTAGATTCTATAGATTAGAGGTTATCTCTAATATAAAGCCTAGTCTTATACTTAATAACCTTATCTCTATTATTAACTTTATATATAAATATCTAAGTTAGTAGAACTAGCTTCTCTAAAGCTTATAAGGCTAGTATAATAGTCTATATATACTTAGAGTATAAGGTAAGCAATTTAGCTCTTATAGCTTATTAAAATTGCTCTCTATAAGGATAAGCCTAAAGCTTCTTAAGGTTTATAGATAGAGGAGAAAGATTATTCTTTAGCTCTAGTTAAGGCTATATTAGCTTTATTAGTAGATAAGTATTAAATGCTTAATAATAACTAGGAGCTTTATAAGGCTAAGCAAGTATAGTAATATATATTTACCTTCTTAGCTTCCTAATTCTCCTTATAGTAATAATATACTTAGGTAATAGGTTAGCTAACCTAGTAGTAATTCTCCTTAACTACTAGTTAGGCTAAACTTTAGACACCTCTTTAGGTTAAACTTCTACTCTATTACCTTTATTAGTCTTAGCTTAACGCTCTAGTAAAGGTAATAGCTATATAGCTATAGATAGTAGAGAAGCTAGAGTATTATAGAATTACTCTAGTAAGGTAATATTCTTAATTTAAGCTAGGCTTAGATCTAGAATTAGTAACTATAATAATATACTATAATTATCTAGTAGAGGTAATAAAGCTTATTAAGCTAATTATAAGAAGTTATCTTCTTAAGCCTTTAACTATAATAATATACTATAATTGTTTAGTTCCTAAATTAAGGCTTACTAAACTAAATTTAAAGCCTTAGTTAGATACTAAACTAGCTTCTAAACTAGATTCTAAACTAGATTTAGAACTAGATTCTAAACTAGATTCTAACCTAGATTCTAAACTATAGTTACTCCTTTAGCTTAAGCTTTATACTTATTAACCTCCTATAGAAGCTTTAGTAGATTAAGTAGTCTAATTAGCTAAGGCTAAGGCTACTTCTCTAGCTTATAGAATTAGGTTTTATTAAACCTAATATTCCTTATTCTAATTACCTTCTTAGTAGAGAGTATAAAGATCCTAAAGATATTAGTAGAGTTATAACCTACTAGATAGCCTATATAAGCTCTTAGTATAAGCTTATCTCTAGCTATTATATAGTTATCTAAGGTATAAGCTTTATAACTAATTAGCCTAAGGTAGGAGATTAATAGAGAGTAACTATAAACTAACTTAAAGAGAGTCTTCTAGTTTAGCTTCTTTAAAGAAGTCCTATTTATAAGATAGACTACTATTCTATATAGCTTAGAGTATAGTTTCCTTAGTAGATTAGCAAAGATAGACATTACTCTTAATCTTCTTAATAGTATAGCTCCTAGCCTTTTACTATAGCTATTCTAGGCCTATATATATAAAGCACTTTACTTATAGTAAATCCCCTTACTATCTAGAAAGATAGTAAATCTAAGACTAAATACTTACTTATTGTTACTTCTAATAAATCTAATCTTAAAGCTAAGATTACTCTTAATATAGATAATTATCTTAATAGTAATCTTATTAAGATTATATCTATAAGTATAATTAGCTACTAGTTAATAGTTAGTAGACCTATATCTAAAATAGCTAGTATATCTAGCCTTATTATAGCTAGTAAATCTGTTAGTAATAATGTTAAAGGTAGTTCTTTTAAAGAGCTTATTAGTTACTAGTTTAGTGTTAGAGCTCCTTAATATAAGCTACTAAGTATTTAATAGCTTATAAGTCTAATATAGTAATCTAAGATAGATTAGCTAAACTAAGCTAGATTTAGTTAGAGTTAGGTTACTACTAACTATACTAGTTAGAAGATAATTAACTAATTCTATACTTAGATACTCTATAACTTTATACTAAGATTAGTTAGTCCTTGTAATAACTAAGGTAAAGGCTAAAGAATAAAGATCTATATAATCTTCTACTATAATAGTAGTAGTATAAGAAGCTTTAGAGTTATTCTTAAGTATATATTAGTTATACTTAGGGATAACTAAGAAGAGTACTTTTCCTTTATAGTTAATCTTTATAGTCTAAGTGTTCTAATAGACTCTACTCTTAAGGAATCTCCTAAGGCTAACTAGATTAGTTATTATTAATAGTATATAAGCTACTTATATAAGCTAAATACTTACTAGCTATCTCTTATAGATAGCTATAATAGTAATTAATCTCTAACTCTCTATAGTAAGAGAGGTATTACTATAGTATATTTACTTATAGAGCTCTATAAGTCTAGTAACCTTATATCTGTTCTTTATAGTATAATTATAGATATAATTAGTTACTCTAGAATTAAGAATCTATAAGCTAGAGATGTTACTAGTAGCTAAGATAAATACTAAGTGTAATCTAATAGTTATAGCTATATTAATTAGTACTAGTAGGGATAACTCCTTCTAAAGGTTAGCTTCCTTAGTAAAAGTAATATTAACTTTATCTCTTAAGGCCTTATTATTAAGCCTTTACTTAACCTCCTTAAGAGTTTATTAGTTTAGTAACTACCTCTCTAGCCTAAGGTACTTATTTAGATAGTAATACTTGCTCTACTTATGTCTCTTCTAGTATATATATCTAGGTTCTCTAGAGAAACTAGACTTCTCTTACTAAGAATCCTTAGTAGCTATAGGAAATACTATTACTTCCTTACTAGCCTTTATAGTACTATATAGCTTATGTAGCTTATAGAACTATCTAAACTTAGTAATTAGTTTAAGTAGTGTTAGTAGAGTTAGTAAATCTAGATTAATAAGATATTTATTAGTAAATACTAGCTTAGTCCTTAAGATAGAGAGTAAGAAGTCTCTTTATAGCCTTAAGCCTTAAGCCTCTAGTAATGTATAGGTTATAGCCTTATCTATAACCTCTTCCTATTACTATAACTAATAGTCTATATTCTATAGGCTTAGGCCTAAGAGTTACTTCTTCTATAGAGCTTCTACCTTAAGCTAAATAGTAGTATTAGATAGTATAAATCTATTCTTTAGTGCTCTAAGGATAGCCTATAGATAAGGATCTCTCTCTAGCTAAATAACTATAAGGACTTAGAGAGCAATAGATAACTAGATTAGGCTTATTAGATTAGCTAAGGCCTTATACTACTTGTTATACTAAGCTTGCTCCTCCTTATAGATCTAGAAGAGTACTAAGAAGTTAGTATTTGCTATATCTAGCCTCTAAGGCTTAGAGAGCTCTTCTAGTTTAACTGTCTCCTAATTACAACTAGCAAGATAAGAGGTTAATTATGTCTATTCGTTAAGATATCGAGAGTTAGAAGAAGAAGAGAAAGCTATTCTATAAAGGTATACGAGATATCGAGAGTAGAGTAGCTAGAAGCCTAGGCTATAATACTACAATTACATAATTACTCTAAACTAGATAGTAACTAAATCTAGCTTGTAATCTATCTCGTATTACTATTCCCTCTCTTAATTACGTTTGCTCTTAAACGCTATTATTATATAGGTTAGTCGATCTAGCTTAGACAAGGCTTATCTAGGTAGGAATCTAGGTAATTGTATAGCACGTTAGCTGCCTCTTTTAGATTGTTAATTAGATACTATATTAGGTCCTCCGGATAGCTCTTTTAGCTTATACGAGCAACTAGTCTATTTCGTAGCTTCCTAACGTTAACGATATTATTAACCTTAAACTTCTCTTTACTCTTAACCTATATCGGTAGTAGCTCTTTAAAGGCTTAGCCTAGTAGAGAGTTATTAAGGTACTTTATAAGTAAGTTAGTATAAAACATAGAGTAGATATATTAGAGCGTAAGTAGAAGCTCTAGTTTATATAATAGTACCGAGCGCTTCTCGAGGACCTTATAGAGACTAACTCTCTTTAGTAGTAGCTTAGAGTTACTATATAGTCGAAGGTTCTTTATCGATAACTATACCTAGTTACTAACCTCGAATTCTATAGGTACTTACTTCTTATTAGCTTACTCTATTATACGTAATTAAGCCCTTATAAGATTCTCCCTAGCGATTTTATAAGCGTCCTCTATTTGCTTAGCTAGTATATAGATACTAGCTTCGTTTAGCTTAGCATAAGTTAAGCCTAGCTCTAAGGGAGGCTAGAAGCTTATTCTCGAGTTATATCCTCGTATTACCTCGAATAGCAATAGTTTAGTACTCTCTAAGAGGTTTACGTTAGCTAAGAACTTAGCTATAGGTAGGATAAGAGGCTAGTTAGTATACTAATAGGCGTAGGCGCGAATAACTTACTCGAAATTATAGTTAGTAACCTCTAATTAGCTATCTATCTATAAGTGTACTATAGTAGATAGTTTAGATATAATCTTTAGGATTTAGTAGAGTTACTTCTATATATCGCTAACGAACTAAGGCTCTTAATTAGAGATAATAGTATTAGGCAGGCTATAAAGCTTCTATATATATATAAATAATAGCTTAGTAGTCTCGAAGGCCGAAGTGCCTTTATCTCTAGAGAAGTAAGAGATAAGGTAGCGCTCCTTAGATAGGTAGTTAACTATGTAGAGTATAGCGTTATAGCTATTAACAAGTAGTAAGCTAGTAACGAAGTCTAGAGTAATGTATTACTAAGGCCTTTTAGGTATTAGGAGTAGTAAAAGAAGGCTAGCTAGTAGGCTATAACGAGCTTTAGAGCACTTATAGTTGTAGTAATTAGCGACGAATCTCTTAACGTTATTGTCGTATTAAGGAATATAGAAGGTAGTTTTAATTATCGTAGCTATCTTTATAGCGCCTATATAGGCGTAGTTCTTTAAGATATATATCTATTAGATTACCTTTGTAACTATTAACTCTAGAACGAATAGTTAGCTATCGATCTATAGTATACCTTTGTTAATCGTAACACTCGTAGATAGTATCTACCTCTACTTAGGGAAGGCTCTAGTTATATAGTAAATGCTCTATATAGACTCGAATTTAAGGTCTCTTAGGTTAGCTTTAGCTACCTCGTCGAAAAGGAGTAAGGTTTACTTATCTTATAAAGCTAAAATAGGTACTATATAGAGGTTTAACTTAGTAGCTAAAATAGATATCGAATTAGGTAGTAAACTATATATCGAACTAGATCGCGAACTAGATCGCGAACTAGATTACGAACTAGATTACGAACTAGTTTCTAGTTTAGTAGCTAAACTAGGCCGGTTTAGTCTTAGTTTAGCTCGAGTAGCTAGTTTAGGTTAGATACGACCTAGATCTAGCTTGTTAATAATTCGTTAATCGAGCACCTTTAATAGAAGAAGTATTTAGCGAAGGTTAGAGTCTTCTTTAGAACGTAGTATATCTCTATTCCTTCTAGTAAGAGCGTCGGCTTTGCTATTAGCTACTCTAGACCTATATATAATCTTAAAGTTAAACTATATAAGGTATAGAGCCTATCTAGCCTAGTAGTATAATAGCTTCTAGGTCCTTATAAAGTGTATTAGCGACTAGTAGTTAGTAAGAACCTAGATAGTTATATTAGGTTAAGCTATTATAAGCTTAGAGGCCTACTCCTCGAAGGCTTAGACAATAGCTAGAAGCTCCTTGTTATAGATAGTATAATTACGTTTAGTCTCGCTTATAGATTTACTAAAGAAGGTAATAGAGTAGAGCACGTCTAAGTCGTTATACTATAATAGAACGCTAGCTATAGTAGTGTCGGAAGTGTTAGTTTCGAGCACTATTTACTTAGTGTAGTTAAAGTGTATAAGGACTAGTACGCTAGTAATAGTATACTTTATATAATTAAAGGTAGCTATACATTTATCGTTCTAGAGAGTAGTATCCTTCTTAAGTAGATTATTTAGTAGCTTAGCGATAGTACTAAATCCCTTAATAAAACAGCAGTAATAGCTATAGAAGCTACTAAAGCTTCTAACCTAAGTAGTGTTACTAGAGGCTAGCTACTTCTAAGCTCTAATAGCTTCTACCTTCTTAGAGTCTATACGAATTCTGTCTTAGCTAATAATAATACTAAGGTACTTTACTTCCGTTAGATAGAACTTACTCTTCTTAATGTCGGCGTTAAGGCCGAGCTTATAGAGGTACTAAAGTACTAGCTTAATGTACTTAGTATACTCTCGACGAGTGCTATTAGTATAGATAAGAATATTATCGAGATAGATCGATACGAAGTATTCTAGTATATCGATAAAGCTATAGTTTATAAACCTCTACTATATAGCTAGGGCGTTAGTAAGGCTAAAGAGTATTACTAGCTACTTAAAGTTACCTATTTATATAGAGAATATAGTAAGGTCTTTATAGTTAATAGAATTATAGAGATAGTAGAAAGCTTAGTAGATATTAATCTTACTAAACTACTTAGCCTTACTAACGTAGTAGAGCGTTTCTTCGATAAGTAGTAGAGAATAGATATTACATTTAGTAACCTCGTTTAGGCTATAGTAGTTAATATAGAGACGAAGTTCTCTATTAGGCTTATAGACGAAGAGGATAGATAATAAGTAGCTCGTAGAGCTTAGAGTTATAAAGCTCTTATTAAGATACTCACGAATAAACTACTCTACTATATTAAGCTCTTCTAGCAATAAGTAATATAGAGGCTTAGTACGTAGTAGCTTAGTGCTATCTTTTAAGGTAATATAGTTATCGAATTCTAGCTAGTATAATAGTAGAGTATTAGATTACTCCTTAGAGAAGATATTAGTAAATTTATATAGCTTAGATAGAAGAACCTCTATAGGGTCTAGTTCTAGCTTAGAGGCTAAGTAGTAGTAATCTTCGATATTCTTTATAGAGATAGCGAATACCTCGTAGCTAGGGTATCTAGCTTAAGATACGAAGGCTATAGCACTAATAAAAGCTATCGTATAGTTATTTACATTACTTACGTAGGTAGGTATATAAGAGAACTTGTTTATTAGCTAAGAGCTATAAGAGATTAGCTTAAACTCCTTCTAATCTAGCTTAAGATTCGACCTAAGAGCCGGTAGCTAATATAGACCTATAGGTTTCATCTTAGTAGCTAAGCTAGAATTTAGTTTACAAGCTAGATTATAGCCGAATTAGTACTAAACTAGCTAGACTTCTAGATCCGAGCTAGGCTTAGATCTAGAACCTAGCTCTCTAATTAGCTATAGTAGCTACTACTTAATAACAGTTAGTAAGAACTCTTCTTTATAGGTGACCTAGCTAAGCTCGTAGTCGATATTAGCTCTATTAGCCTTAAGCTACCTAAGGCCGAGAATAATATCGAAACGGCTAATATCTATAATATAGAAGGTTATAAGACTATTAAGCTTACTAGAGACGATAGTAGTAAGGAGGATATTATAGATAACTTACTCTATAGAAACACTATTATAAGCGTTAAGTTAGATAGAATTAGCTAACACTATAGAGTAGCTAAAACCCTTAAGCTTGTTAAGAACCTTATAGTTAGCTATAGCACTAATAAGCGCGCTAGTATCGATAAAGACTTAAAGAGTAATAGTACAATTGCGGTTATATAGGTCGTAAATAGTAATAGAAGTTATAATAGCGAGGATATAGTTACTAACGACGCTATTTAATAATCGAACAACTCTAGGTCTATATCGAATTACTCTTCTTCTACTAGAGAATAGAACTTGTTCTCTAGCTAGTTATTTCCCTAGCTAAATAGGTTAGTTAACTCGTAATCTATATTAGAGTCGAACTAAGGCTAAACTAGATCCTTGTTATAAGCTAAGCTAGAGCTAACCTAGCTATTTAACTTAGCTAAGTAGTTCTAAAGCTATTACATCTCCTCTATAGCGCTAATAGTATAAGAGGGACATATAGTAGCGTAGGCGGCCTTCTCGGAAGTACTAGCTATATACTTAGGTATAATATAGCTAGGCTTACTACACGCGAAGTAGGTAAGCGACTAAGAGAGTTAGAAAGGCTATAGAGCACCTCCGGCTATAGAGTAGAAGGTAGTAGAAGAAGTAGTTAGAGCAGAGGTAGAATAAGAGAAGAAGATTAGAGCGCTAGTAGTGTAGCTTATAGCTAGTACGAAACGTAGAGCCTAAGTGTGCTTAGTAATAAGGTTACTCTATTAGATATTATAATTAGTAGTACAAGTCTTAGCGATAAAGGCAATAAGGTCGTTAGTGTTAAAGTTAACAAGAGTAGTATATAGCTCGCTAGAGATCTTCTAGTATAACTAGTAGAGCTACTTATTGTTAGCGATCTTAGTATAAAGAGTATACTTATTAAACTCGCTAATAAACAAGTTAAATAAGCTATTACGCTAGAATAAGTTAGCGAACTAAGCATGTATAGTAGCCTTATAGTTAGGGTCTTCGAAGTGCTAGGCTAATAGAGCTAGGCCTACGTTAACGTTAATAGTATTATTACTAGTAGAGTCTATAATAAGGATATATACTTCTCTAGTAAGGCGGAAGTAGAGATATACAAATTGCGCTAACTTAGTTAGATAGTGATCTATATTAGTGCATATCTTATTCTTTATCTAGTACTTAAAGACTTTAAACTGCTCCGGAGTACTACTACTAAATATAGTAGAGTCTAGGATCTTCTCTAATAGTATAGAGCCTCGAGTAGAAAGAGCTAGAGTAGTATAGTCTATCTCGGCCTTTAGCTAGGCTAGTTTAGCCTTAAGCTTACTAACGTTAGTAAGGTAGTATATAGCTTAGATAGTAAGGTTATCTATAGTGTTATTAGCTATATCTAGCTTAGCTTAAGTAGTATCGAGTTAGTTATGTAGGTTAAGAGTATTAGAATAAGTAGAGTTATATACTTTAACTTATTTATTATAGGTAGACTTAATAAACTTAAAGGCCTTACGTAGAGTACTTATACTATCTGTCTCTTGAAGTCTCTTTCTAAGGTTAGAGTTAGAGAGGAGAAAGAGGTTATAATAAGATAACTAGACTAGCTCGTTATTGTCGTTAGTAGAAGGTTAAGGAATCTTACTTAAGTAGCGATTATCGCTAGAGTTAGAGCAAGCTATACTCGGTAGAGTTAGTTATAGATTATAGTATAAAAGTTAATACGTAATAAAGGAGATATATTAAAAAAATTTAGCTAGTAGTCTACTTCCTTCGAGAGTTATCTATAACTTAACTTATTGTCTTCTTCTTATTTATAGTATTAACCTACATAGTAGTAGCGATAATCTATTATAGTATACGCGGGAACTACAGTTATAATAGCTTCTTCTTTAATTCTTTAATTCTTCGTAAGTAGTAGTTATTAGTTACGCAAGTAGTAGGAGAACTAGATAATTCGATAGCTCTATTACTTAATTATAGTAGATAGCGAACTCTCGATATAGTAATTATAACTAGCAAGATAAGAGGTTAATTATATCTATTCGTTAAGATATCGAGAGTTAGAAGAAGAAGAGAAAGCTATTCTATAAAGGTATATAAGATATTAAGAGCGAAGTAGCTAGAAGTCTAGGCTATAATACTATAATTACGTAATTGCTCCGAACTAGATAGTAACTAAATCTAGCTTATAATCTATCTCGTATTATCTCCTAGAGGTTAATAAGGTACTAGATTTTAATGTTTAAAGCTCTTATCTTAATGATATATAGCTAGCTAGCCTATTTAGCTATTATAGCTAAGATAATAAAGATTCTAGCTATTAAGGTATTAGTATCTATAGTTGTTTATCTCTTTGTTAATACCTAAATCTAATAGGTGTAGATAAGGTAGTTCTTAACAGATTCTAGTACTAGAAAAGCAAGATAATAGAGAATGAACTAATAAACTAAGTAGAGAAGCTACTAAATAAAGTACTTATATAGAGGTAGTTATACTAGGCTTATAACTATTAACTTAGTATAGAGAGAGAAAGAGATTTATTACTACCTAATCTACCTAAATTAGATAGATTGTAACTATATATATACTTAGCCTAATAAACTAAGAGATAGCTAAATTAATAGAACTCTTTAATAGTAATAGAATAAGACAATAATTATCTAATTTACTTATAGATTAGTAGAGTAGTAAATAAGTGCTTAGTTTAACTGTGGGTTGAACTGAATCAGGGTCCCTCTTGGCACTTCAGCTTCTACCTCGGTTGACACATGTGATCGATCACGTGACAAGTTTGATATCGCCAAGACTTGTTTCGCCCCGCACCCTCCTGCCTCACTTTCTACCCGTCTGCACTTTTTCTCCCTCACCCCTCGGATCCCCGCCGGCATGCCTTCTTCAGACTACACCTCCGCCGTCGGAGGCGGTCTGAAGCTCAAAGGCGCCAAAGACGCGGGTATCGACAAGAAGAAGAAAAAGAAGAAGCGGCCACCACCTGAGACTGAGCAATCTCCCAAACCCGCCAGTGACGACCACGAGGATGCAGACTCGAGGGCAGTGAGCAAGGACAGGACTGGAAGTGGGAGTAGGCATACGGAGAAGACGGAGACGGAGAGAAAGCATGAGGAGGTCAGACGGAAGAGGGTAGGTCCCCCGCAAAGAGTGGAGAGGAGTGGTGCTGACTGACACAGTTGGAGGAAAAGCTGAGGAAGGAAGGAGTCAAGACACACAAAGAGAAGGTGGAGGAGTTGAACAAGTATCTCTCTGGACTGAGCGAGCATCACGACATGCCGCGCATTGGGCCTGGGTAATGCGGAGGAGCTAGGGAGTTGTATTTGTGCTTTGGGATAGCGAGGCGTTGTGGATGCATGTTCAGCGAAGATACGCAGGGGAACTAGTGACAGCGGTTTAGCAAGATGGGAAGGGGTGGGTTGGTAAAGAAGCTGAGTGGTATCCATAACATGAGCGTGTTTCTGCTCGTCCGGACTATGCCTCTCCCTGGCCTGCTCCGGCCCACGAGTATCATTACGCCGTTTATGCAGGTCTCTTGACGCTTCCTAAGTCCGAGGACAGTGGCCGGCTGACTCTCTGCAGTCACGAACCACTCGCCTGTACATCCACATACATTTCCCTCGCTGTCGCGTGAGCCCTTCCCAAGCCTCCAGATCCTTACTTCCCGCCGCCCAAGAGTCCACCTGATTGCATCATCGCCGCGTTCTGCTCCTGGAATCTTTGTCCCAACCGCTCCGAGCTCTTGAGGAACTTGTCGACACATCGCATGACGCAACCTTCTTCCTTTGATGTGAGAGATTTGGATGTGAAGTCGTCGACGCAGTTCTCGAAGCATCGCTGGACGAGGTTGGAGTACATCTGGACATTTGTAAGTCTGGTGATGATGCCCTGGCTTTGATTCGACTGACGTTCATGAACTGGCTCATCTGCTTCTTCTCAAGACGGGTGTTGAGCTCTTGCTGCTCTGAAGCATTGAGTCTGGGGCCAGGTTAGCCATGTTCTGAGGGTACCATTGGTCATGCTGTATACCCGTCCATGATGTGGTGCTTCTGTAGATGTATCTGGTAAATTTGCTGGACTGTAGAATATGCGATGCCGCCACGATGAGCTCCGGCAAAAGTGTGATGCAGTTTCATCAAGCTGCTGGTAGCAATAAGCTTTCGGACCTTCCCGCTTGTGCTTGCGCAGGTGGTCGGCAAGGAACGGCCGCTGCCTCGACTGGTCGCATCTCATCATTGTAAGCCACACATCCATGTTATCAGAATCTCGTCGAGTCATTGCAATCTATGTATTCGGCTATCAGCAGGCATCCTGACCATTGTTTGGCTGAGTGCGACTGCCTTGACACAATCCAGGGTCTACATTTGCTTGCCTAGATCTTTGAGGCGACCCAGCATTCGAGCGAGCAGCAAGGTCTTGGTGAGAAGTGAGTACAATTACATTCTAGCGCTACAAGTCATCAAGATATTTCTCAGGCCACGACCTGCGTCTTCGTAGCCGCCAAAACTCCCATCTCCTTCTCCTTCAGCCTCCTCTTCTCGTCCTCCATCATCCTGTTCTGTATCTTTAGTCTCTCCGGGATCACAGCGGCCCTCTCTCTCGTTCTCTTCCATTGCCTCGCCCTCTCCTCTCCGCCGAGGTCACGTATCGTCTTCTGCTCGACAATGCTGTAGTTGCCATCTTCTCGATCGAAGCAAAATGGTTCCTTGAGGCTCACAGGCGGATTCGTGATGATGCGTTGTGTGCGAAGGACGTTCTTGCTTGCGGAGTGGAGCATGAGCGGGTGCATGAGGATGACGTCGCCCAAGTTGCCGGTCATCTCGTGGAACTCGGAGCATGGTTGGATCGTGTCGATGTACCACTGCAGGCTGGGCTTGTCGGGGTTCTCGGGATCTTGATCGCGAGGCTGCATCCGAGGGAGGACACCCTCCGGGTTCTTGTACTGATATTGTTAGTTGGATCCGGTGAAGCTGATGAGGGGAGGAGGTACAAGGTGCTCTGCTATCCGTGCGATACCATCCGAGCAGATCATTGTGCCGCCACCGTTGGGTACGATGTCGGTCCACAAGGGGATGACAAGAAGACCTTGCTCCGGCGAGTCAAGGAAGTGGACGAAGAAGTCACCTGCCCTATCCTTAGCTTCTTCTTTGCATGTGTGTCACCAGACTAACCATCGACGTGCCAGTTGTCCAGCTTCTTGGGCTCGACTTTCATGCCACGATACTCCTCTTTGCCCATGTTGACGATGAAACCGTCATTCCAGATTCCACTCTCGGGATCGATACGGTCCTCGCCACCAAGAAGCTCGCACATGGCGCCCCATGCCTTGGGCGCAAATTCCTTGGTCTTCACACTGCCGTGGGAAGGCATGTTGACCTTCTCGCGGTTCCAGGTGCTCACATCGTTGGGGTCGACGCCGAGTCGTGTCCAGACATCGCGAGTGAAATCGGCTGCTGCTTCTTTCGTGAAGCAGGCTGGTATGCGGACGAAGCCGTGCTGGTCTTGTTAGTTGGCCGCCACCACAGCTTGCCCGAGTTAGGATTCACCTTCAGAAAATGAGCAACGTCCTCGTCAGTGAGGTACTGATACTTGCTAGACGTCATGTTGAATTTGAAATTATACAAACCAGAAATAGACGGCAATCAATGCCATTAAATGTAGGGCAATCATACGGAGAGTACTGCGGCTGAATTGGACCTCACCCCGCCGACGTCTTTATCCGGACGGCTATGTCGGATCGCCTTACCGCGGTGAGACATGTGTAACAGAGATGTTCGTGTAGACAGAGGTTCTCGAAGGATGAGACGAACCTTTATGCATGACGGCTTTGTCGATAAGCCCAAGAAGTGTGGCTGATGATGGGAAATTGGCTTGAAGGCAGACTAGCGGGGCCTCTCGGGCGGCGAAACTATAGCGTCTGAGCTTGGATCGAGTAGTCAGAGACGAGGTCGGTCGAGACATGTCTTTGGAGGACGCAAATATTTATTTCCAACGATTATGAGCTGTAGAGTAGGGAGGAGGGAGACTATGAGCTGTAGATCGAGAAAACAGACCGTATACCGTGCATCTGATCGCGTACATAGCAGAGAGCCCGTCTGTAACAGAAATGGGTTTGACTCTGTCAAATCAGCTCAAGCCTCAAGCCTACGCCCAACACTCTTCTTTCCGCCCTTCGCGTCTTCTGCGACAAGCCTCTGCGACAAGTTCCTGCGTCGACCATTGTGGTCCTTTTTTCGCCGACCTGTACCTGACGAGGTGCGGCGTCTACAGTCTCGAGCGCGTCTCGTGCGATTCCTTGCTTTCTGACCACTTTACTCTTGCTTGACCTTGGACCCGCTTCAGCTACTTCGCAACCGCCAACAAAGTGACCGCACCACAAGCACCACCAGCCCGCGCTATCGCCCACCTCACTATCTTTCTGGCCTCGACGTATTTGCTACATGAAATCGCAGCACCCAGCTATCCCTCCAATCTGTCGTCACCGGAACACCATCTTGATCCGTATCGCCGTCTGCCCACTTCTCAGCGACGCATGACCAACTTCGACTCAGCCTCACTTTATTACGGCGGACCGAGTCCACCGTGGCTTGCTGACTGCGGTGTTGCGACGCCCTCTGCTGGAGCAAATCTGCCCGACCATTGCGCATAGCATACACCACCTCTCTAGCAAGGCATGGCGAATGGGGAGCAGTCCACCCCGGTGACCGCAACCGCGGCTAGCGCTCCAAGAGCGCCGACTACACCAGCTACGCCACACTCGGAGAATGCTCCCTCGAAGCGCGATCTTGCTTCCTGGTGGAAAAGCTTCAAGAGGGGGAACAAATTGGAGGAACAGAAAGGTGAGACATCAAGCAATATTATTGTAGCGAGGGGCTATTCAGGAACATGTCAAGAGCTAGGCCATAATGCGCGCGCGAGGTGTTCGAGCTTTGAGGCTGACTTGTTCGATAGTACCGACCGGTATCTTTGGAGTGCCCCTGCATGAGAGCATCCGATATGCCAATGTTGCGATCTCCCTATTCAACGACAACGGCGAAAGCTACATCTATGGATATGTGCCCATAGTCGTGGCCAAGTGTGGTGTCTTCTTGAAAGAGAAAGGTATGTATATCAGAAGAACTTATGCGCAAACGTACTCTACTGACATCTTTCAGCTACCGAGACAGAAGGCATCTTTCGATTGGCTGGATCCGCGAAGCGCATAAAAGAGCTTCAGATCGCATTCGATTCTCCCGACAGATATGGCAAGGGTCTGGATTGGACAGGATACACAGTGCACGATGCAGCAAACATTCTTCGACGATACTTCAACCAGCTACCTGAACCCATCATCCCTCTTGATTTCTACGAACGCTTCCGAAATCCACTCAGACATCATCAAGAGCAGGCTGTAGGGCAGATGGACGAGCAGACAGCTGATCAAGGAGGCTTCGTTGCGGAAGATGCTATTCGCGCATACCAGGCTCTTATCACGGAGCTGCCGCCACTCAACAGGCAATTGCTGTTGTACATTCTCGATCTGCTAGCTGTATTCGCGTCAAAATCGGACATGAACAAGATGACCACGCCCAACCTCTCTGCCATCTTTCAGCCCGGTATACTCTCACATCCGCAACACGATATGGCTCCACAGGAATATCGCCTCAGTCAAGATGTTTTAATATTCTTGATCGAAAACCAAGATTCATTCTTGATTGGTATGCATGGGACTGCCGCAGATGAGAAGACTGTTCAAGAAGTACAAAGCGGATATCGGCCACCACAACCGACGAGTTCTCCAACTGGACCTGGCCGATCGAAGACAATCATTGGCCGCTCGACCTCCAATGCTAGCGGCGATAGGGAGGGTGGACGGAGGATAAGCTCCATCCGCAGGAACCTGTCGACGTCTTCAAGAAATTCGCGCAAGTCAAGTTTACAAGGCGGCTCTCCGGCAATGGGCAGCCCTGCCATGGGTGGGTCTGGTGTGCATCGCAGCAACACTGTACCTTCTCAACGACCGGCTGGCTCATCGCCTAGGTTTGGCATGAGAGAAAAGAGTTCGGATCCGTCGACCCCAAGCGCGACCGTGCCTGAAGAGATGCTCCCTGAACCAGTCCAACCAGTCGTGCCTGCAGATGAATCACAACAAAGAACGCCAATAGCAGCTGCTCAAGCAGCTGCCCTGCTACAACCACCAGAAGTCACATCAGCATCCTCATCAGAAACCACGACACCCCTGGCAGCTCCTGGCAGTAGTCATTCATCTGCCATTCTTATTCCCAAGGACCAATACGAGCGAGATCAAAGAGGAGGCTTCCTCGCGCCTGACACCCTTCGACGTGACGGGTCTAGCGAGCGATCTGCATCTAATGCCACGTCCAATTCGCGTAACTTCCTTGACATTTTCCGCGGATCGCCAGGCAGCGATTCAGAGAAGAAGGATGGAAGGCAACCCCGGAAGCTCCAGAAGAAGCGGTTACCCGGATCTTCATTATCCAGCGCCGCAAGCTCTGCAAATGACCTTGGTCAAGATCCTGAAGACGCAGCTGATAGTGTCGCCTCACCTACCACACCCAGCTACCGCGACACGGATCCAATGAAAGACGCTCGACCTGGACCGACTTCATTCCACACAGCTCAACAGACAATCCACTCTCCACCACAACCTCGTGCCATGGCTGATGCATTACGCCCAGCCTCACCGAATCGCTCAGTACAGTCGTTGTCCGCGACAGATGACACCGACGCCGAGTACCTCGACGAAGCTGCCGCTGCCGAGAAGCAAGAAAAGAAGCGGCGATGGCGCTTCTCGCATTCCGCCAAGTCAAAACACCACGAACCCAAAGATGCTTCTCGCGAACCGTCAGATACCAAATCCACCCCACCTCTGCCCAGCTTGAGCTCGCCCCTCAACCCATCCGATGCCTCTGCAAGCAGAAGCAATTCATCCGCCCTGGCTCTCAACGACACCGGCGGTGAAGTGACGCCAAAAGACTCCAAAGACCCTCGCTCGGACAAGGACAAAGACGACGTCTTCTCAGACGGCGAAGAGCGCAAGAAGGGCCCGATCGGCTGGATCAGAGGCAAGATCCAAGAACGCAAGGAGAAGGAAGCCGAGAAGCGAGCGAAGAGTCCAAACGGTCAAGGTGTGGACGAGAAGCGGAAGAGCGTGCAACTAGGTCGATCAGAAGGGGAAGCAAGAAAGAGCACCGAAATCACCACAGGTTCTCGCCAAGGAAGCGGAACCCACTCCGCGAGAGACGGCAAGGAGTCACGAGACGGCACAGGAGCGACAGAGGAAGTGAAACCCGTAGCAGTGGAGACGAAGGAGGAAGGCAAGACGTGAAGATCAGCAGAGTGAAGGGGAAATGGTGTACAGTTCTTGCAAAGGATGCATTGCGTGGTATGGCCTGGCTGAGGTCCATGGGGGCATTTATCTTCGATTCTTCTCCAGCGAGCGATGAGCGGGTTTATTAGCATTGGAGTGGGATATGTTTGGATGAGATCGATGGCGAGGCAGATCGAGGTCGGGAGATAAGAGGTTTTAATGCAAAGTGATACCCTTCGTGCCCGGCTCTCAGACTGTTTCTTTGTATCTGCTATGTCTCGCTACTTAGTGTTCTCGCGGTCTATCTGCACGAAGTACGCTGGCTTCCGGGTCATGTCATGGCTATCCTGACGATGGTTTTCTCTGCAAACGAGGCATGAGGACTCGTCTGGAAGTATTGGGAAGTTCTGTGGCTACTAGGTATAGGCACATTCAACTATACCCGCTTTTCGCTGTGCATTGGGCCACCCCCATCCAGACTCTTTGCGAGTGTCCGATAATATTCTCAGATTTCGACGACGGATCTGAAGCAGGGGTGTCGTATTGCGATGCTGGATGACTCATCGACCACTTTGCCAATGGAGACGCTGGGGGCTCGCACTCACAGAAGCGGAGGTCCTCCAACGATTTGCCAGACTCTTGCCATAATTCCTTACCCAGGCAAGTGGGTTCAGTATGGATGCGTGGTGGAGCCACAGTGAATGTCTACCAGACGATATGGACTGGGCGCAAGCATTGATCCTACGATCCGGCACCAGCAACCAGCAGAAGATTGACAATTTCAGAGTGACTAGTCGAGAGAGCAGCATCAAGAGCGTTGCCTTGCGAGCCGATCTTGCCCTCAATATCAGCACCCCTGTCGAGCATGAGCTTCACGATGCCGACGTGTCCCTTCTTGATGGCTCTGTATAGTGCATTACCATGGTCGGGCCCCCTAGCACTATCATCGGCTCCGTAGTCCAACAACAGATCCACGATCTCCGGGTGATTACCCTCGATCGCATTGTCAAGAGCGGGCCCGTAAGGACCATCTTCGGCGTTGACGTCAATCCCTCTATCGAGCATGAGCTGCACGATATCTCTGAAACCCCGGAAAGCTGCGTAAGAAAGGGTGCTGCTAGACAAGCCGGAATTAACACCGTCCTTGGCTCCAGCATCCAGAAGGTACTTGACAATGGACGCTCGACCTTGAGATACTGAAGTGTCAAGAGCGATGCTATAATCAACACTGCGCGCATCTACCTGAAAACCTCTGTCGAATAGGAGCTGCGCTGTCTCGACGTGACCCTTAGCCAAGGCGGCATAGATAGACGGTCCTAAGTTGCCGTACTGAGAGGCCGGATACGCCCTTGAATCGAGCAAGAGACGCACCAACTTCGTATATCCCGAGTTTGTTGCCTCTTGTAAGGCTAGGACGACATCAAACAGTTTTGATTGGATGTCGGCACCACTGTCTAACAGCAGTTGAGTCAGCTCCAGACAGTCATCCCTGTGCTGGAAATGGTAGATGGCGCATCCAAGTAAATTACCACTCTTACCACCATGAGCATTGACATCGGCTCCATAACTGATCAGAGGACGTATCGTCTCCATCCGCTTGTGACATATAGCATGATGTAGAGGAGTGTCGCCATCTGTCAATCTCGTATTGACATTTGCGCCATTCTCGAGCAGCAATGACACGAGTTGCATATTTGATGCAGCCGCTGCAAGGCCAAGCACACTACCCTGATAGCCAACCTTTGCATTGACGTCTACACCTCTATCCAAAAGCTGTTGCACAACACCGAGACGACCGCCTTCTACCGCAGCGTAAAGTGCATTGTTGTCAGATTGGTCTCTACCATCAACATTATAGCCAGCGTCGAGAAGAAGTTGCACCATTGCCATAGATCCTGATTTGCAAGCGCAGCAAAGAGCCAGTCCTTCTGTGTCATTAAAGCCATTGACATCGGTGGACATGTTGAGGAGCAGCTGTACCACTGCCTTGTCGCCATTTAAAGCAGCCTCGCTAAGACTTCCACGAGCTCGCGGATCATTCGATGTGAGACTCCTGTGGCCGGCTCGTTCGAGTAGCAGACGGGCTACGTCCAAGATTCCAGTCTATTGCACTGTGGAAAGGCAAGACACCTCCAGGCTTCGCCTTCGTATCGGCACCATTGTTGAGTAACATTCCGACCATGTCGATGTGGCCCATTGAAGCAGCACGATGAAGAGCGGTGTAATGCCGATGACACTGCGCGTCGATATCGGCTCCAGCCGTGAGTAGAAGTTTCGTGGTGGACACGTGACCCATGCCTGCTGCATTCATCAGAGGTGTTGAACCGTCAACATTTCTCATGTGAACCAGGTCGGGGCTCTGTTGCAGCATTGCTGAGAGGCTCTTGTCGTCACCGAAGTGAGCCGCCAATTGAATCGGGGGGTACGAGTCTGTCCAAGACCAGAGGAGTCCCATCATAGACTCACTCACCCAGACTTGGTATCTTGGATGATTATCATTGTATATGTATTCGAAAAGCTCCCTTTCCGTGACGGTCGAGCTTGTACCGGCATTGCGATGATGCTGCGCCCAACTTCTAGCGGCGTAATGAAAGAGACTCCCGATAAAGGGCTCCGGGATATCTACAAAATGTGCCGAACACTCATCAGCATCTAGGGAAGCCGTCCTGCCGAACAAATTTAAATATCTGACACAGATTTGCGCGAGAACGCTCTCCACAGTCTGAGAATCCAGTTGCCACGATGAGATAGTTTCTGGAGACGTGAAATTACGCAACAGGAAATCCTTCGCGGTCTGATGTAGAAGGTAGAGCTTGTCATCCTTGCAAAAGACGAAGAGACCGCACCATCTTCGAATTTTGGTAAGTAGCATATCGTATGGCTGGTGAACCTCTTCGCTCGTCTGACCATCTGTCTCCGTAGCGAGCTTTAGTGCGACTGACATTTCTTCCAGACTAAGGGGTCGACGTGCCCCTATGATGATCTTGAGGATGGTCAAGGCATTCGACCTTTGAGGTTCCGTTGATTGGTTTAGAATTTTCTCATAGGCCTCTGATACCGACTTCGGAATCGTCTCCAACACGTATTGATCAGCTTCAAAAATATCCTTGATCTGCGTTTCGATATCGTTATAAACCAGGAAGAGCCACAGATATGTACGATTCTCCATGGCTTTGAGCGTCGCCCTGAGTCGATCTGCCGTAGCAGCTTTGAGTCGACATTTCCTTGCAAGTGTCACCATCCACGCATCGATGACACGGTCAATCTCTTGGCGTATTTGATCATTCTCATCTTCGCCACGCAAATGGATTTGAGCGATATTCGCGGGCATGGCTTCGCTGAGACCCTCCTCGATGTCATCGTACGGACGGCTTGTAAGTATGACTTTCAGGCGAGACTGGTGACCTTCGGCAACCTTAGAAACAAATGCGCCGAGATATTTTATGAGCTTTGCCTGGGCGATCTGCCTGCTCTCATCCAAGGCGTCGAAGACACAGATGATGGGAACTTCGGAGTCGCCCGAGCAGGAGTCTTCGAGGACACTCCAGAGTGCGGCGGGCTCCTCTAATATCTGAAGACCGCTCCTCTGCCAGGCTGGCATTGCCCGTTCCAGTAAATCTCGTTCCTGGTCGTAGAGTTGGTGAAGAATGCAACACAGTGCGGTCGTCAATTTGTTCTGCTGTTCATTATCCTTGAAGAAGAAATGACAGATCTTGACGTCCTTTTGGGGAGACAATGCTCTAATGTCATCGTCGACCAGAGACCTCGCAAGGACTGACTTTCCACAGCCAGGATCAGCCGAGATCCACAGCACGTTCCCCCCCCCACCTTTCAGCCAGTGTATGAAATGCTCGTGTTGTAGCGCCCAGAGGCCTGTGCCTTCGATTCGTTTATCATTGATATCCTTGAATTCTTGGTAGTCTTTGCCCTTCTTGAACGCTTGCCAGCATTTCAGTTGATCCGCGGTGAGTTCTCGCATTCGTTCTTCGTTGTGGTGCTCCTTTTGCATATCAATTAGCTGCTCTTGCTGGTTGACCACAGTCGTGATATGTGTGGCGATGTCCTATACCCGTGAGGATCCGTAACTTTGGCATTTCTGCACTTCTCAACGAACCTCTAGTGTTGAACTGATCGGTTGGAACTCCTCAACTTTGTCTGCTGGTAGTCTTAGCAGCAGACTCTTCGCGTACGCTGCAGCTGTCATTGCTGCGTAACCCTGCCAAAGCTTGTTCTTGTGAGAGTCTGCGTAGTCACAGATACCTCTGATGACTAGACATGGCCAGTGATTCATGAGCCCTGCTGCCTCCATTTCGATGCAGAGAATTTGGTGTAATCGGGCGAGCTCATCCCTTTTAGACGCATCTCTGAGTAGGGTGTTGCTGGAGCCGATAGGACCGTAGTGAACCGCAGGATTTTCATCCTTTTCGCCGCGGATGTCTCGCTTGATGATAACTGTGTCTGGACCACTGCACTTGTCCGAACATTCGTCTCCTTGATCGGAGAGGTGCAATGACTTCCCGCTGAATAGCCTGTCTGTCTCTTGTGGTGGTCGTGAGTAATTTGAGCTTTTGAAAATCTTGGTCAGGGCCTGGTCGACCATGGTCTGTATACCATTGCCTTCAATGTCATGTTTGGATCGTAGCCCCGTCAGCGCTGCCCGCAGAGGTGCCGGAGGATGATTCAGGCGACCTGTGATCTCAAAAGTGCCACCTGGCAACCTCTTTCCCATGTCAAGCTGTATAACCGGACCTGTCTGACCTGCACTGGAGCTGACGACGACATCGCCGAGCCGTACATCGTTGGTCTTAGAAGGGATTCCCGCCCCGACACCGACCATAAGGCCCATACGAACATTGGGAAAGCTGCGAACCATGTCTCTTCCCACATTCGCAGCCGAGCCTATTCCGTATTCACTATCAGGACACACAGCAATGACGACATTGTGATTGCCGATTTGACCTAATGTGTAGTTGTTATTGTCTCGTCGGTCCTTGTAGTCTGCGTCGTAGGTCTGATCCAGATAAACCTTGGCGGCTGTATATTCAGTATGCAGGACGCAGATCCACCCGATTGTGAACTGGCTGTGCGGAGGCGTCGCACTGGACATGTTGGGCTCGATAAAGGCAAGCGAAGCAGTGTCAATGGCCCTGAAGTCAGACCGACGACTTGTTGGATGAAGTGGGAGAGCAAGTAGGCATCATCTTGCGATCCACTGCCCGGCAGCACAAAGGGCGACGGGGGAGACGTCCATGTTCTGTACGGTCAGGTGGAAGCGCCGCCCAGACATTGCCTTGACCAGTGAGAAGGTTGATATGCAGATCGTTCCGCCCGTGCAGGCGCCTCATTTTGCCTTGTCCGAGCGATGGGGCTGCATGCGGCAAATGGTGACGTGGCGGTGTCTGCGAAGCAAAATGCCATCCTTGAACCCGAAAGCGCAGGAGCTCATCACGAGTGATACTCGCGCGTCCCGCGAGCCCGCGGTAGATACATCAATCGTCGTGATATGAGGCAAAGACGTCGTGTGCTCAACATGGAGCTTTCCTCGACTGCTTCAGGTGGAAGTTTGCGCCACCACACCATCGTGCTATTGCTCCTACTGTTAACATATTCATTGATCGATTCCAGTCTACATGATCTGGGATACGGTCTGCAGCGAAAGCAAGCTGCTTCGGTCTTTCTATCCTTCAGTATTATGTACCTCTTTTGAGATTCTTTTATATTGCGCGAAATCAATCAGTTGTCAACCATGCATCGTTTGAGACAGAGAAAAATTGCTGCCAAGTCACGTGCTAGCCCTGAATTTGAATGGCGATGCGATTCAAATGACCGAGGCAGACACACAACCAGCAGTGACATTCGAGTATGTTTCATCGAAGCTCACACCCTATTTGCTTGTCTCAACAGCTTCTTCCAGGTTCACCACACGAGGTTATTCACGAAATGCAATGATTGAGCTAATATTCATAACAATTCCCAACCCCTGTATACACAAATCTACGCATACTTCAACGTAAACCCCACACTGACCTTCTCATCATACGCCTCCGTATTCTCCCGATCACCAAAGATATGCAACGCCCTCACCACAAACTCATACTCGCCAGCCGCCGCCGCATTCCCGTCCGCCAACAACCCATCCCACGTCGCCGTCTGCACGCCTCTAGGCTGGTACTCATTAGGGTACCCATAGATCGCCTCCGCAGTCCCGTTGCCACCGGTGGGTCGCACGGCGACGCTCAAAAGTGGCGTACCGAGAACCATGTCGATGATGAGCTGTGGGTAGGACACGGTGCCGTTGCCTGTGCTGTTGAGCGCAGGGAGGATGAACTCGGTGCCTGCGTCGACGGGCGCGGAGTCGGGGTCGGTGTTGCGGGAGAGGTAGGTGGTGTCTGCCTCAAGGACAGTGGCGGAGGTGAGGCTACCGACCACGCCGAGGTAGGGGACGGAGAGCGATTGGCCGTCGGTGCTGTTGAGGGCGATGTAGCCGCTGTAGACGGGGAGACGGGACGCGTCGAGACCGACGGGGAGATCGGCGAAGACGGTGAGTGGGACAGAGCCGCCGGCGGGGATGGTCACAGACTTGCTGGAGAAGTCAAGTGTGGCGGTGGCCGGGTCGTAGGTGTTGGGGAAGACTTGAGGGCGGGTGCTGCCGGCGGCGAGGGTGTAGAAGGTGCCGGCTGGGATGTGGGAGACAGCCCAGGTAATGTCTTCGGTGCCGAGGTTGGAGATGGTGAAGTTTTGCGTGTCAGCGAAGTTGTCAGTGTCGTTGAAGGAGAGGGAAGAGACGCTAATGAGGGTGGTGGTGTAGGCTGCGTCAAAGGCTTGGATTAGACCACCGCCTTGTTGAACAACAGGAGCGAGGTAGGGGAAGGTGGCGTTGCGGCCAGTGTTGAAGAGCTGCGGGTTGGCAGTGGCGGAGATGATATTCTCGAGCGTGGCTGGATCAAGGGTACCGCGAACCTCGCTGACGAGAGCGTAGACAGCCGCAGCGAGTGGGCAGGCCATGGATGTGCCAGAAAGGACAGCGTAGCCGCCAAGGTCGAGTGGGTAGGTGGAGAGAATCAGACCACCAGGAGCAGAGAACTGCTGCTTAACATCCACCTCGTAGGTTGGGCCCCACGATGTGTAGGTTGACAAGAAACCTGGTGTGCCGGTGTTGGGGCCGGATTCAGGGAACTGTGTGGCAAACTCGGGGTCAACGATGCTGAGAGTGACGGTCTGACCGCTGGAAAGGAGGCTAATCCACTCTGCACCCTGTGCAGCGGTAGTCATGCCGATAGCCTGGACGCCATCAACGACAGCAGTGACAGCAGATGCGCCATCAGCGTTGTTGTAGAACATGATGTACTTGGCACCTTTTGCAGCAAGGTTGGTCACCTTCTGGACGAAAGTGCAGGTACCACGGCGGACGAGAACGACGTATCCAGAAAGATCCGGGGTGTCGTCTGGAAGTGGGTTGCATGCGTTTGCTGGGTCCGCGGTGTTGTAGTTGACAGACCACAGAGGAAGGGTGACGTTGCCCCAAGCAGCTGGGTTGCCCTGAGTCCAACCGAAGGAGTCAACACTCGAGTTGCCGACGGTGAAGGTGGCGTTCAGAAAGACGGTTGGAGCTTGAGTATTGTCGACTGAGGCAATGGAAGTGACGCGCTTGCCGTTGGATGCAGTGCTGGCATAGAACTGGCCCTGGGCACCATCGTTTCCGGCAGAGACAGTGCATGGAACACCGGCCTCAACAATACGGGAGACGGCAGCTGCCCAAGGATCCTCAGTCCAGCCCGACGGACCTCCAATGGAGGCCGTGATGATTTGAGCGCCATCTTGATAAGCCTGGTTGTATGCGGCAATCAAGACATCGTTTCCTGCGCTACCGCCGCAGCCAAAGACCCTGTAAGCGCCGATGGTGACATCAGGAGCGGCACCAGTAAAACCGTAAGGGTTGTTCTGAGCAGCGATGATACCAGCAACGTGAGTACCGTGACCTTCGCAGTTGTCATATGGATCCGGGTCTGGGACCGGAGTGTTGAAACCGTTGTAGTTGTTGCCGACCAAGTCTGTGCCGAAGCTAACCAGGCAGCCTTCTCCGAAACAGCCACCAAGCGCAGGATGGTTGTAATCGATACCGGTGTCGATGACGGCTACCTTGATACCAGCACCCCTGACGCCGCGAGACCTGAGCTGATCCACCTGGGTCATTACGTGAGGGGAGAAGGTGTCGTTTCCAGCATCTTGACGCTTGTAGAGACCAGACGCAGGAGCGGCAGTCCGCTCGTTGCCAGTCCAAACGACCTCGTCGCGGGGGATAGGGTATGCCCGGACTGGCCAGATCTTGCGGACTTCGGGGAGAGCCTCAATCTTGCGTGCGGCAGTCTCCTCGTCCTCGGTATCCTTCAGCTTGAACGACACACCCTTGAACAGGTCGTATTTGAGGTTCAGGCGTGGCTCGACAGCTTGGCCCGCGGCACCGAGCTTGGCCATGAAGGTGTCCGGTTCCTGGTCATCGTGAAATTCGACGATGTATGCACCAGGCACCTTGGGGGCGAGCTCCTCGGCGGCAAGCACAGCTGGTGCGAGCAGAGTCGCTACGAGCGACAGAGCCTTGAAAGAAACCATGACGAAAGTTGTGCAGTACGCTACCTCGCCTGACCTACTGGGCATCACACGAGTACATATAGTCACGCACATTATCCAAGATTTGTTGATGGCGAAGTGCTCTTCCGGCCTCTCGGCAATGTAGGGCATGAGACTCTGCACTCTCCTGCCAGATTAGAAAGATAGATGCTTTGGCCACCTCGAAAATACCACCAAGTTGTCAAGCTACAGGCCAAGCGACTGCAGGGGGCGTTGATCATCTCCATTGCCTTTAGACCGTCTTCGTGTGTTCCAGACTGCGGGCCGGGAACAACTGGTAGAGCCATGCAATAAGAGCACGAGAACGCCATATCTCGCAAGAAGATTATCAAAAGCTAAAGGAGCTTGGGCCGCTATCAAAATTGCCGGACACAAAAGTCGCTGCTTCCAGAAGGAGGGCGGAGACCTGGCACGCTCCGAGCTTCCTTGTATGATTTAGTGTGACCTTGGCAAGCAGCGGGGCGGGCGAAATTGGCCGTTCACCAAGCGTGACAAAATTGCTTCGACAAGCTTGTCACGCTTATTTTGATGAAGGGTCTTCTGGTAGTCCATCACGGTGATCTTCCGCAGATCCACACAGGCAATGCCTAATGACGATGTCGCACGACCGCCGTCTTGTGCATGTACGATTGTTGGTGGTGTAACGTCCGTGACGGGGATCTGAACACCACCTAGAACTGAACGCTCCAGCTTCTGGAAAGCGGTGAGATATCGCCGGAGATATACTAACCTGCCATTTTCGGTGATAATCGTATATCTTAGCGTACTTTTAAGCTTTTAAACTTCTTTAACTACTGTAATTTTAAGTCGATAGTATAGAGGCTTTTAAGGCTAAGGCTTAGAGTTAGTGTTTTTAGCTTATAATTAAGACTTTAAAAAGCGCTAAATAATCTATTATATAGTGCAAAATTGCTTCCTTATGTCCTTTAGTTATATAGCACTATATACTAAGTACTCTAGCTATCTTTAACCTCTTAAGGAGCTAGATTTATAATAATCTACTAAAACTAACTATTATAGAGAGTATTATTAATAGCTTAGTACTTCTTCTTCTTTATCTCTAGTAGTATCTCTAGTACTTCTAGTAGTAGCTTATTAATCTATATAGTAGTATTAGCCTTATCTACCTCTATACTATTAATCTCGAGAGTATAAGTCTTACTTTTACTCTTGTCTTTATCTTTATTATAGCGCTCCTATAAGGCCTTATAACTCTATATAGTAGTATTATATTCCTTCTTAGTATAGAAGTATTACTCTTCTAGTTATAAAAGATAAAGATACTTTAGATACTTAGCTAGTAAGCTCTTTATAGACTTCTTTATAGCTTAAACTTACTTAGAGAGATTAACTCTATACTTATAAGTAGTAGCTTTAAAGTAATTAGTCTTCTCTAATTATAACTAGCAAGATAAGAGGTTAATTATGTCTATTCGTTAAGATATCGAGAGTTAGAAAAAAAGAAGAGAAGCTAGTCTACAAAGTACACGAGATATTAAGAGTAGAGTAGCTAGAAGCCTAGGCTACGAGCTAAGATTACGTAACCTCTCTAACCTAGATAGTAACTAAATCTAGTTTGTAATCTATCTCGTAGTACTACTCTCTCTCTTAAACACGTTTACTCTTAAATACTATTATATAACTCCTCTATTAATCTAGCTTAGCTTTAGCTTATCTATATATAAGTCTAGATAGTTATATAGCACATTAGTTACTCCTTTAAGGTTGTCGATTAGCTACTAAGTAAGATTCTCCGAATAGTCTTTCTAGCTAACGTAAGTAACTAACTTTCTTTATAGTATATGTATATTAACTATATTATCTATTTTATACTCCTCCTTACTATCGACCTCTATTAGTAGTAGCTCTTTAAAAGCTTAGCCTAGTAGAGGGTTATTAGAGTACTTTATAAGAAAGTTAGTATAGAATATAGAGTAGATATATTATAACACACATAATAGCTCTAGTTTATATAATAGTACTAAACGCTTCTCGAGGATCTTATATAGGCTAACTCTCTTCGGTAGTAGTTTAGGGTTACTATAGAGTTAGAGGTTTTTCATTAATAACTATATCTAATTACTAGTCTTAAACTTTATAGAGAGTTACTTCTTATTAGCTTATTCTACTATTTGTAATTAGGACCTTACTAGGTTTACTCTAGTAATCTTATAGCTATCTTCTATTTACTTAGCTAGTGCTTAGATAGTAGTCTCGCTTAGCTTAGCTCTTATTAACTCTAGTTTAGCTAGAGGCTAAAAGCTTATTTATAAATTGTACTCCCTTATAACTTCGAATAGTAATAGTTTAGTACTCTCCGAGAGGTTAACGTTAGTAGAGAACTTAGCTATAGGAAGGATTAGTAGCTAGTTGTTATACTAGATAGCGTAGGCGTAGATAACTTACTTAAAATCGTAATTAACTACTTCTAATTGTCTATCTATCTATAAGTCCGTAGCTATAGATAGCTTAGATATAATCTTTAGGATCTAATAGAGTCTCCTCTATATATCGCTTACGAACTAAAGACTATAGTTAGAGGTAATAGTGTTAGGTAGGCTATATAGCTTCTATACGTATAGGAATAATAACTTTATAGTTTTAAAGACTAAGATACTTTCGTCTCTAGAGAAATAGAAGATAAAGTAGTACTTCTTAGATAGATAGTTAACTATATAGAGTATAGTATTATAGCTATCGACAAGTAGTAGCCTAGTAGTAAAGTCTATTACGATATATTACTAAGGCCTCTTAGGTATAGAGAGTAGTAATAGGAGGCTAGCTAGTAAGCTATAACGAGCTTTAGAGCGCTTATAATTGTAGTAGTTAGCTATAAATCTCTTAACGAGGCTATTATACTATAGAATATAGAAGGTAGTCTTAATTATAGTAGCTATCTTCGTGGCACTAGTATAAGTATAGTCTTTTAAGGTGTACACCTCCTAGATTACCTTAGTAGCTATTAATTCTAGTATAAATAGTTAGCTAGTAATCTATAATATACCTTTATTAATCTTTATATCTAATAATAGTAACTACTTCTACTTAGAGAAGGTACTAGTTATACAATAGATACTATAAGCGGACTTAAACTTGTTATCTCGTAGGTTAGCTTTAGCTACCTTATCGAAAAGGAGTAAAGTATCCTCTAAGCCTAAGATAGGGACTATATACGCGCCTAACTTAGTAGCCGAAATAGGTGTCGAAATAGGTAGTAGATTAGGTACTAAACTAGATATTAAACTAGATCGCGAACTAGATTATAGTTTAGTAGCTAAACTAGATTTTAGCCTTAGTCTAACTCGAGTAGCTAATCTAGGTTAGATATAACCTAGATCTAACTTGTTAATAATTCTTTAATTAAGCACCTTCGATAGTAATAGTATCTAACAGAAGTTAGAGTCTTCTTTAGAATATAGTATATCTCTATTCCTTCTAGTAAGGGCATTAGCTTTGCTATTAGCTACTCTAGGCCTATATATAATCTTAAAGTTAAACTATACGAGGTAGAGAGCCTATCTTACTTAGTAGTGTAATAGCTTCTAAGTTTTTATAAAGTGTATTAGTAATTAGTAGTTAGTAAGAACTTAGATAGTCTTATTAGGCTAAGCGCTAAAAAGCTTAAGAGCCTATTCCTTAAAGGCTTAGACGATAGCTAGTAGCTCTTTATTATAGATAGTATAGTTAGGCTCGGCCTTACTTATTAACTTACTAAAGAAAGTAATAGAGTAGAGCATATTAGAGTTATTATATCGCTAGCGATAGTAGTATTAGAAGTGTTAGTTTCGAGCACGATCTACTTTATGTAGTTAAAGTATATAAGGACTAGCGCGCTAGTGATAGTATACTTTATATAGTTAAAGGCAGTAGTATACCTATCGTTCTAGAGGGTAGTGTCCTTCTTAAGTAAATCGTTTAGTAGCTTAGCGATAGTACTAAATCCCTTAATAAAATAGTAGTAATAGCTATAGAAGCTAATAAAGCTTCTTACTTAAGTAGTGTTACTAGGGGCTAGCTACTTCTAAGCTTTAATAGCTTTTACCTTCTTAGGATCTATCTAGATCCTATCTTAGCTAATAATAATACTAAGGTACTTTACTTCTATTAGGTAGAACTTACTTTTTTTAATGTTAGTATTAAGGCTAAGCTCGTAGAGTCGCTAGAGTACTAGCTTAATATACTTAGTATACTCTTGGCGTGTGCTATTAGTATAGATAAGAATGTCGTTAAGATAGATTAATACGAAGTATTCTAGTATATTAACGAAGTTATAATTTATAAACCTCTACTATATAGCTAGGGCATTAGTAAAGCTAAAGAGTATTACTAGCTACTTAAAGTTACTTATTTATATAGAGAACGTAGTAAGGTCTTTATAGTTAATAGAGTTATAAAGGCAGTAGAAGGCTTAATAGATGTTAATCTTACTAAACTACTTAGCTTTACTAATGTAAGTAAGTATTTCCTCGATAAGTAGTAGCGGGTAGATATTATACTTAGTAACCTCGTTTAGGCTATAGTAATTAATATAGAGACGGAGTCTTCTATTAGGCTTATAGACGAAGAGGATAGGTAATAAGTAGCTCGTAGAGCTTAGAGTAATAAAACTCTTATCGAGGTATTTATAGATAAACTACTCTACTATATCGAGCTCCTTAGGCGAGAGGTAGCGAAGAGGTTTAGTACGTAGTAGCTTAGTGCTATCCTTTAGAATAATATAGTTATCGAACTCTAGTTAGTACATTAGTAGAGTATTAGATTACTCCTTAGAGAAGACGTTAGTAAACTCGTATAGCTCTAGTAGTAGAACCTCTATAGGGTCTAGTTCTAGTTTAGAGGCTAAATAGTAGTAGTCTTTAATATCTTTTATAGAGATAGTAAACACCTTATAGCTAGAGTACTTAGCTTATAACGTGAAGGCTATAGTACTAATAAAGGCTATTATATGTTCCTTTTAGAGTTTAGTATTACTTACGTTAGTAGGTATATAAGAGAACTTATGTATTAGTTAAGAACTATAAGATGCTAGCCTAAACTCCTTCTAATCTAGCTTTAAATTTAACCTAAGAGCTAGCGGCTAAGATAGATTAATAGGTTCTAACTTAGTAGCTAAACTAGATCCTAGTTCACGAGCTAAACTACGTCTAAACTAGATCTAAACTAGATAAGTTCCTAGATCCTAGCTAGGCTTAGATCTAGAACCTAGCTTTTTAATTAGCTATAGTAGCTACTACTTAACGATAGTTAGTAAAAGCTCTTCTTTGTATATAACTTAGCTTCTTATAGTCGATATTAGCTTTATTAGCTTTAAGCTACCCGAGGCTAAGGATAATATTAAAACAGCTAATATCTATAATCTAGAAGGTCGTAAGAGTATTAAGTTTACTAGAGATAGTAGTAGTAAGGGGGATATTATAGATAACTTACTCTATTAGAACACTATTATAAGGGTTAAGTTAAATAGAATTAGCTAATGCTATAGAGTAGCTAAAGCCCTTAAGCTTGTTAAGAACCTTATAGTTAGCTATAGTACTAATAAGCGCGCTAGTGTTAATAAAGGCTTAAAGAGTAATAGTATAATCGTAGTTATATAGGTCGTAGATAGTAATAGGAGTTAGAATAGTAGGGATATAGTAGCTAATAACGCTATTTAGTAACTATATAACTCCGGATCTATCTCGAATTACTCTTCTTCTACTAGAAGATAAGACTTGTCCTCTAGCTAGTTATTTCTCTAGCTAAATAAGTTAGCTAACTCGTAATCTATCTTAGGGTTAAACTAAGGCTAAACTAGATCTATATTATAGGCCGAGTTAGTATTAACTTAGCTGTTTAACTCGGCTAGATAGTCCTAAAGCTATTAGATCTCGGTAGCCTCTATAGCGCTAATAGTATATAAAAGGCAAGTAATAGCGTAGGTAGCCTTCTATAGCGCTAGCTATATACTTAATAGAGATATAACTAGGCTTTCCGTAAGCGTAATAGGTAAGTAACTAAGGGGGATAGAAAGGCTATAGAGTACCTCTAGCTATAAAGTAGAAGGTAGTAGGAGAAGTAGTAGAAGCGGAGGTAGAGTAAGAAGTACGAGTTAGAGCACTAGCTATATAACTTATAGCTAGTATAGAGCGTAGAGCTTAAGTACGCTTAGTAATAAGGTTACTCTATTAGATGTTATAGTCGGTAACGTAAGCCTTAGTAATAAAGATAATAAGGTCGTCTATGTCGAAGTTAACGAGGGTAGTATATAGCTTACTAGAGATCTTCTAGTGTAACTAGTAGAGCTATTCGTCATTAGCGATCTTAGTATAAAGAGTATACTTATTAAACTCGCTAATAAACATATTAAAAGAGCTATTATACTAGAAGAAGCTAGCGAACTAAGCGTATATAGTAGCTTTATAGTTAGGGTCCTCGAAGTATTAAGCTAAGAGAGTTAAGCCTACGTTAACGCTAATAGTGCTATTACTAGCTAAGTCTATAATAAGGATATATACTTCTCTAGCGAGTTAGGAGTAGAGGTATACGAATTACACTAACTTAGTTAGGTAGTAGTCTACGTTAGTGTATATCTTATTCCTTATCTAATACTTAAAGACCTCGAACTATTCTAGAGTACTACTACTAAACATAGTAGAGTCTAGTATCTTCTCTAACAAGGTAATGCCTCGTATAGAAGGAGCTAGTATAGTACGCTCTATCTCGGCCCTTAGCTAAGCTAGCTTAGCCTTAAGCTTACTAACGTCCGCGAGGTAGTACGTAGCTTAAATAGTAAGGTTATTCGCTATATTGTTAGCTATATCTAGCTCGGACTAAGCAGTATCTAACTAGTTACGTAGGTTAAGAGTATTAAGCGTATAGAGTTATATACCTTAACTTACTTATTATAGATAGACTCGACAAACGTAAAAGCCTCGCGTAGAGTACTTATTCTATCTATCTCTTAAAGCCTCTCCTAGAGGTTAGCATCGCTAAGGATAATAAGGTTATAATAGGTAGACTAGATCGCTTTATCGTTGTTATTAGTAAAGAGAAATATCTTACTAGAATAGTAGTTGTCGCCGGGGTTAGAATAAGCTATACTCGGTAAGGTTAGTTATAGATCGTAGTATAAAAGTTAACACGTAACAAAAGAGAGTATTAAAAATTTAGCTAGTAGCCTACTTCCTTTAGAAGTTGTCTATAACTCGACTTATTACCTTCTTCTTCTTGTATTTATAGTATCGACCTATATAGTAGTAGCGAGGATCTATTATAGTATATACAGGAACTATAGTTATAATAGCTTCTTCTTTGATTCTTCGTGAGTAGTAGTTATTAGGGGTTATACAAGTAGTAGGAGGACTAGATATTTCGATAGCTCTATTACTCGATTATAGAGAATTACTAACTCTCGATATAGTAATTACGACTAGTAAGATAAGAGATTAATTATGTCTATTCGTTAAGATATTAAGAGTTAGAAAAGAAGAAGAGAAGCTAGTCTATAAAGCACGCGAGATATTAAGAGTAGAGCGGCTAGAAGCCTAGGCTATAAGCCGAGATCACGTGACCTCTCTAACCTAGATAGTAACTAAATCTAGTTTGTAATCTATCTCGTATTATTCTCTATCTCTTTATTAAGATCTCTCTACTCTAGTACCTTCTTATAGCTTATTAGTATACCTCTAGAGAAGTAACTAGTGCTATTATACTTATACTTATACTTCTTCTTAGTATACTTATTTATACTAGTAAGCTTTTTCTAAAGTAATTTTATCTTCTCTTTAGTAATCTTAGCCTTCTTCTCTATTACTTTAGTAGCTTTAAATAATAATTAAGTAGTAAGTTAATTAATATAAGATAGATTATAAGCTAGATTTAGTTACTATCTAGATTAAAGAGATTATATAATCTTAGCTCTATAGCCTAAGCTTCTAGCTACTCTATCCTCGATATATTATATATCTTATAGACTAGCTTCTTTTCTTCTTTTCTAACTCTTAATATCTTAATAAATAGATATAATTAACCTCTTATCTTACTAGTTATAATTACTATATTAAGAGTTTATAATTACTATAATTAAATAATAAAGCTATTAAATTATTTAGTTCTCCTACTACTTATATAACTTTTAATAACTACTACTTACGAAGAATTAAAGAAGAAGCTATTATAACTATAGTTCCTACGTATACTACTATAGATCCTCGCTACTACTATATAGGTTAATACTACGAATAAGAAGAAGATAATAAGTCGAGTTATAGACAACTCTTAAAGGAAGTAGACTACTAGCTAAATTTTTAATATTCTCTTTATTATATATTAACTTTTTATACTATAATTTATAACTAACCTTACTAAGTATAGCTTACTCTAATTCTAGTAATAATTACTATATAAGTAAGATCTCTTAACTCTTTACTAATAATAATAATAGAGTAATCTAGTTAGTCTATTATAATCTTATTATCCTTAGTAATACTAATCTCTATAAGAGACTCTAAGAGATAGATAGTATAAATACTCTCTATAAGGCCTTTATCTTTATTAAGTCTACTTATAATAAATAGATTAATATATATAACTCTACTTATTCTAATACTCTTAACTTATATAACTAGCTAGACACTATCTAATCTAACTTAGATATAGCTAATAATACTATAGATAACCTTATTATCTAAGCTATATACTACCTTACTAATATTAGTAAGCTTAAGACTAAGTTAGCCTAGCTAAGAGCTAAGATAGAATATATTATACTAGCTTCTTCTATATAAAGTATTACCTTATTAGAAAAGATACTAGACTCTACTATATTTAGTAGTAGTACTCTAGAGTAGTTTAAGGTTTTTAAGTACTAGATAAAGAATAAAATATATACTAATACTAACTACTATCTAACTAAGATAATTTAATTTATATACTTCTACTTCTATCTTACTAAAGAAGCTTATACTCTTATTATAAACTCTGCTAGTAATAATACTCTTAATATAAGTACTAGCCTAGCTCTATTAGTCTAGCACTTTAAGGACTCTAATTATAAAGCTACTATATATACTTAGTTTACTAGTTTCTTTGAATATAATAACTTTTTTAATTTATTTATTAATAAGTTTAATAAATATACTCTTTATACTAAGATTACTAATAATAAGTAGCTTTACTAGTTATACTAGAAGATCTCTAGTAAACTATATACTACTCTTATTAACTTTAATAGTAATAACCTTACTATCTTTATTACTAAGGCTTATACTACTAACTATAATATCTAATAAAGTAATCTTATTACTAAGTATACTTAGGCTTTATACTCTATACTAGCTATAAGCTATACTACTAGTACTCTAACTTATACTTCTTATTCTACTTCTACTTCTACTACTTCTCTTACTATCTTTTACTCTATAGCTAAAAGTACTTTATAACTCTTTTATTCTTCTTAGTCTCTTATCTATTATACTTATAGTAAGCCTAGTTATATCTCTACTAAGTATATAGCTAGTACTATAGAGAAGACTATCTACGCTACTACTTACTCTATATATACTATTAGTACTATAGAAGTAGCTAAGATCTAGTAGCTTTAGAACTATCTAGCTAAGTTAAATAGCAATATTAACTCTAACTTAGCTTATAATATAAATCTAGTTTAGCTTTAGTTCGATCTTAATATAGATTATAAGTTAGCTAATTTATTTAGCTAGAGAAATAACTAGCTAGAGAATAAGTTTTATTCTCTAGTAGAAGAAGAATAATTTAAAATAAATCTAGAGATATATAGTTACTAAATAGTATTATTAGTTACTATATTTCTATTATTATAATCTCTATTACTATTTATAATCTATATAACTACGAATATACTATTACTCTTTAAGCCTTTATTAATACTAGTATACTTATTAGTACTATAGCTAATTATAAGGTCCTTAATAAGCTTAAAGGTTTCGGCTACCTTATAGTATTAGCTAACTCTATTTAGCTTAATATCTATAATAGTATTCTAATAAAGTAAGTTATTTATAATATCTCTCTTACTACTACTATCTCTAGTAAGCTTAATAGCCTTACTACCTTCTATATTATAGATATTAGCTATTTAATACGAGATGGATACGAACTAGATTTAGTTTAGATCTATGTCGGATTAATTACATAATCTCGGTATCGCAGCTTAGGCTTCTAGCTACTCCGCTCTCGATATTATATATACTTTATACTCTAGTCTTCTTCTTCTTCTTCTAAGTCTCGATATCTTAACGAATAGACATAATTAACCTCTTATCTTGCTAGTTATAATTACTATATCGAGACTTCGTACGACCGCGACTAAGTAATAGAGCTATTAAATTATCTAGTTATTCTACTACTTATATAATTACTAATAACTACTACCTATAAAGAATTAAAGAATTAAAGAATTAAAGAAGAAGCTATTATAACTATAGTTCCCGCGTATACTATAATAGATCCTCGCTGCTGCTATCTAGGTCGATACTACGTTTACTAGAAGAAGGTAATAAGTCGAGTTATAGACAACTCTTAAAGGAGGTAGGCTACTAGCTAAAAATTTTAATATCTCCTTTGTTACGTATTAACTTTTATACTATTACTTATAACTAACCTTACCGAGTATAGCTCGCTCTAACCCTAGCGATAACTACTACGTGAGTAAGATTCCTTAACTCTCTACTAACGATAATAACGAAGTAATCTAGTTAGTCTATTACGACCTTATTATCCTTAGCGATACTAACCTCTATAAGAGGCTTTAAGAGATAGATAGTATAAGCACTCTCCGCGAGGCCTTTATCTTTATTAAGTCTACTTATAACAAATAGATTAACATATATAACTCTACTTGTTCCGATACTCTCGACTTACGTAACTAGCTAGACACTATCTAGTCTAAATTAGATATAGCTAATAATACTATAGATAACCTTACTATCTAAGCTACGTACTACCTCGCTAATGTTAGTAAGCTTAAGGCTAAGTTAGCCTAGCTAAGAGCTAAGATAGAATATACTATACTAGCTTCTTTTATATAAGGTACTACTCTATTAGAGAAGATACTAGACCTTGCTATCTTCTCTAGTAGTATACTAGAATAGTTTAAGGTCTTTAAGTACTAGATAAAGAACAAGATACGCACTAATACTAACTACTTCTCTACTAAAGAGGCTTAGTTCGCTTACTTCTACTTACGCCTCTTAAGAGAAGTATATACTCTTATTATAGACTCTGCTAGTAACGAAACTACTAGCATCGGTAATACTCTTCTTACCTTAGCCTAGCGCTTCGAGAACTCTAACTATAAGGCTACTACTCGTACTTAGTTTACTAGTCTCTTCTAGTATAATACCTTCTTTGACTTCTTTATTAGCAAGTTTAATAAGTATACCCTTTACGCTAAGATTACTAATAATAAATAGCTATACTAGCTTCGTTAGAAGATATCTAGTAAGTTACGTACTATACTTGTTAACTTTAATACTAATAGCCTCTTTATCTTTATTATAAAGACTTACGCTACCGACTATAATATTTAGTAGAGTAACCTTATTACTAAGCGTATATAAGCTCTACGCTCTATGCTAGCTATAAGCTACGCTACTACTATACTAACGCGCGTACTCTACTTTACTTCTATACTAGCTACTCTAGTCCCTTTCTATTCTATCTCTAGAGGTACTCTATAACCTTTCTATCTAACTTAGACACTTATCTATTTCGTATATAGTAAGGCTAGTTATATTGCTTCTAAATATATAGCTAGCGCCTCTAAGAAGGCTACCTACGCTACTATATGCTCTATATATATTAGTGCTATAGAAGAGATATAATAGCTTAAAGACTATCTAGCTAAGTTAGATAACTAGGTTAATACTAGTTTAGCTTACGAACTAGATCTAGTTTAGCCTTAGTTCGACTCTAAGATAGATTATAAGTTAGTTAAACTATCTAGCTAGAGAAATAAGTAGCTAGAGGATAAGTTTTATTCTCTAGTAGAATAAGAGTAGTTCGAGATAAATCTAGAGGTATATAGTTACTAAATAGTATTATTAGCTACTATATCCTAGCTATTATAACTCCTATTACTATCTATAATCTCTATAACTACTCTCGTACTATTACGCTCTAAGTCTTTATTAATACTAGCGCGCTTATTAGTACTATAGTTAACTATAATGTTCTTAATAAGCTAAAGAGCTTCGGCTGCTCTATAGCACTAGCTAGGCCTATCTAGCTCTAAGCCTATAATAGTGTTCTAATAGAATAAGTTACTTATAGTATCCCCCTTACTACTACTATTTCTAGTAAGCTAAACGCTTTTACTATCTTCTATATTATAGATATTAGCTATTTTAATATTATTCTTAGCCTCGGCTAGCTTAAAGCTAATAAGGCTACTATCGACTACGAATATAGCTAAGTTATATATAAAGAAGAGTTTTTACTAGTTATTATTAAGTAGTAGTAGCTATAGTTAATTAAAGAGCTAGAATCTAGATCTAAGCTAGGCTTAGATCTAGAAGTCTAACTCGGCAAAGTCTCTACTCTAGTTTAGAACTAGTTCGGATTTAGTTTAGCTCGCGAACTTAGGGTAGTTGTTAGGCTAGGTTAGGTAGCTAAAATGCTAGCTATAACCTAGACCCGACCCTACCTATAGCCCGTGCTAACCTAGCTCCTACTCGCTAAGCTTAGGCTAGGCTATTTTCACGTTAGGTAGAGGCTAGTACTAGGTACCTACCTGCCCCTACCTAAGGGTGCCTAATAGGCTTATAATATATATACTAGAACCTGTTAATACTATAAGTAATAGTAGAGTAGATAGGGCAAATTTTAGAAAGAAAAAGAGATTATTATTATAGTATATTATTACGTTAACTAAGTAAAAGCACTATAATCTTATTATTCTATTCCTATAGCTATTACTACTATTACTACTATTACTAAACTAATTCCTTACTAGCCTAGGTACTTAATTATAGATAGGATTTTTATCTATCTTATAACCTTAGATAGCTTTAATACTATATATACTAAATTTAGAATAGTAGTACCTTACTAGGCTACTATCTTTATTCTAGATCGTAACTCTCCTTATATAAATAGTATTAAAGTTTAGATCTAGTAAACTTAGCTTATAATATATTATTAATAATACTATAAATCTTCGAAGTATCTATAAAGAAAAGCCTTAGATACTTTCTAAAGAGCTATAATAGTATCTCTCTAGTAGTAGTAACTATCTCTATTAGTTAGTATAAAGCTCTTAGAAATTTCATAGATAAGATAAGTAAAAGGTAGCTTATAGAAAGAAAGATTAGAAGTCTTCTAGTAGTATTTAATTTTATAGAGAGTAATAGCTATAATAGATTAGTACTATAATAAAAGACTATAATAAAAACATACTTTCTACTTTAAACTTATGTCTTTTCTTTAGGCTAGTAGTAGCTACTATAGACTTATAAGGCTACTTTCTAGTAGTAGTCTTACTACTAGTCTACTTACTACCTCTTCTACTAGTAGATAGGCCTTTCTCTTCCCTAGTTAGTACTATACCTTTTAGACCTATTACTATAGTTACTACTACTAATAATAATAATAATTATATAGTTAATCTAAAGAAATCTAGAAGAGGTTCTAGTAATTATAATATAAGAGAGATTAAAGGTAAAAATACTAGTAAAGATACTAGTAAGAAAAGTAATAATAGTATAGAATCTAAAAAAGAAGAAAGAGAAGAAAAGAAAAGAGAAAGAGAAAAAGCTATATATAAGATATAAGTAATATTAAGATAGCTAGTAATAGCTATTATTACTATTATAGGTAGTAGATAATAAAATATATAAGAAATATAAAATTTATAAATTAATATATTTCTACCTTACTAAGAATATTATTATATAAGATTCTACCTTATATATATATTATAAAGACTATATAATTAAAAGCTCTAAATCTACTAAATTATTTAGTACTAGCTATATATTACTACTCTATAATAATAAGCTATAATAAACAAATAATTAATATATACTATATACTTTATATTTTATATACTATATTTTATATACTATATTCTATATCTTACTCTAGCTATCTCTATTATATAATTATATATAAGCTATTATTATTTATACTAATATATTATACTTCTTCTTTTTACCTTTTCTCTTTCTTCTTTATTATAACTTTCTTCTATTAATTCTTATATTTAACTCTTATCTTTCTAATATTATATTACTTACTATAAAATATAACTATATAATATACTAGTAGATATAGTAGAAGATACTTATAGTAATCTAAATATTATTAATAAGAATATAGTAGAGTAGGAAGAAGAGTTAGAGTTAGAAATTAAGACTAAGTTTAATAAGGAGCTAAAGGAGATAATAGAGATATTTCTTATAATATATTATTATAGTAATATACTAATAGTACTAGGGATTTACTTCTAAAGAAGTAGAAATTATATACTAGATTAGTTAGCGTAGTTAAGTAACTATAAGCTATAGTTACTCTATTAATCTTTTAGTCTAGTCTATTTATATTCTTAAGCTTAATTACTATAATATCTAGCATAGAGATAAAGATACTTAGTATACTACTAAAGAGAAAGCTCTTAGTAATACTAGAGCTACCGATTATAGAGTAAAGTCCTAACGACTTAAGAAATTTAATATAGATAAGACTATAAACTTTCTTAAGGGAGATACTAGAGATAAGGTCTTTATAGAGAGGCTTAAAGCTCTCGAATAGAAGTGTTTTAATAGTTAGTAGAGTTATAAGTATTAGCTTTAGTACTATATTATTATACTATATTATTACGTATAGAACTAATTAAGTATAGAAGAATAGCTATTTAGAAAGTTTAGATAAGTCTATATTAAATAGTAGAAGATCTATAAGTTTATTAGCTATTAAGACTATAAAGCTACTCTCGAAAAAGCCTATAATACTAACTCTAATAAAGTTAACTAGTACTCTACTAGGGGCTATAAGTAGCTCTTTAACTCTAGTAGTATTATTAAGAAGCTTACCTACTAAATCTACTAGTCTAGTACTACTAAGCTTACTATTAACGAAGGTATAAGCTAGTAAGTAAAGAACAAATTTCTTAAGTTTATTAAGGACATATCTACTAAAGAAATAACAATAGTTATAAATCCTAACTAGGTATAAGTTATTTATTATATCTTTTTATTATAGTATATATCTAATAATATATAAATCTCGTAACTCTACTCTCTTTCCTAAGTATACTCTCTAAAGAGAACTTAAGCTTTCTAATACTAGTAAATACTATAAGCTAGATAATAATAATAAGTATAAGGAAGTAATTAATACTAACAATAACGATATAATTAAAAAATTACTTAATAAGCTTCTCGATAAGTATAAGATAGATAACTAGTATATTACTATCTAGGCTAGATTTCTTAAGAATAAGAATAGTAAAGAAGAAGATACTAGTATTAAAGAGGCTAGTAATACTAAGGAGGATAAGAATAATAATAAGGATAATAATAATAATAATAGAGAGATTAAGTAGGGGACTAGAAATAAGAAGGCTAAGGATATAGAGATAGCTAATATTAATACTAAGGAGGAGTAGAATAGGTTTAAAGATTAGAGTAGTAACTACTATAGAATAGGCTAACTAATAGTTTAATCGTCCTTAAGAATCTACTAATAATTACCTATAGATAAAATGCTAAGTGTTAGTAATAGAAATATCTACTCTAGGAGATATATATTTCTTTCGGTGTATTATTATATCTAAGTAATAGAAATTATCTAGAGACTATAATATCTAACTTAGACAATAATATTAATCCTTAACTTCGAGAAGTAGTTATACTATTACTTAACCTCCTAGCCTAGCTATCTAACTTTAAACTATAAGTATAGTATACTAACTAACGAGGAGTTATATTAATATAATAGCTTATAAGATGCCCTCTACTACTTCTAAATATTCTAAAATTAGAGCAACTACTATAGTAAAGCTAGAATCTCTAGTAGAACTAGACTATTACTACTTTAATATATAAATCTAGTATAAAGAGAAGTCTAATATAGAACTTAGAGAAATAGACTAGAAGAATCTAGACCTTCTTTATAGAAGCTACTAAACTCTCGACTAGTATACCTTATGTTGTCTATCCTTAATATAGTAATACTCTAGTATATCTTATATATAGCTCCTCTAGAAATAAAGTAGTAAGTAGATATCTTAAGAGCTAAAAGTATACTTATACTCTAACTTTTCGACACGGTTAGAGCTAAGTATAGTAAGTACTAGAATAACTATATAAGTAACTAGTAGTTAATCTCGATACTATTCTAAGCTATAATTATAACTACTTTTATAAGGAACTCGTATACGTTATTACTAATTATAACTAGTTATTCTATATAGTTAAGTGTCTTATCTTTAGATAATTCCTCTACTTCCTTCGTTCTAATATAGTAATACCGAGCTAGTTATTATTCTAGATACACCTTAATAGCTA
Source organism: Elsinoe arachidis (assembly GCA_013372555.1). Classification (NCBI taxonomy): domain Eukaryota; kingdom Fungi; phylum Ascomycota; class Dothideomycetes; order Myriangiales; family Elsinoaceae; genus Elsinoe; species Elsinoe arachidis. Next base: position 1,607,995 of record JAAPAX010000007.1, on the reverse strand, counting down.
ATTTAATAAGCTTTAGAAATTATTACTATATAATCTTAGTAGTATAATAAAGCTTTTAATTATACTTAATAGTTAGTTAGTAAATAACTATCTTAGCTTTATTATAATTAAAGTCTATTTTATTAATAACTAATAGGAGATATAAGAGAGATTACTTAATATAGTACTACTTCGGAGTTAATATACTAGCGAAGTAATAGTAAATAAGGTCCTTTAAGTAGTTAAAGATATAGATATTAAGAAACGACTTCTAGCTATAATAGCTAATAATATTAGTAATAATAGGATATTATAAGAGGCTCTAGAAAGGAACCTTAGGAAGCTTAATATTAAATAGAGCACTAAGGAAAATACTATTCCTTACCTTATATATATTATTAATCTTATTATATAGGATATTATCTTATATCTAAAGCGTAATACTAGTAAAGAGATTAAGAATACCCTAAGGCTATAACGGAGGTATATAAAGGATATCTAGTATACTATTTCTATCCCGAATATATTACAAAAAGTATAATAATTATTATAGTACTTTATTATAGAATAACATTATTTAGATCTATATAATCTATATTATAATTAATAATTCCCTATAGAGATTTAAGCGGTTTACTCTTCTCTAAAAAGACTTATTCCTAAGAAAGTGTCTATAAGTTATTTATAATATTAAGATCTAGTAGAACTTAATATATAATATATATTAACAAGCTTTTAATCTAAAACTATTTATTAAAGAGTAGCTTAAGAACGAAATTATATAGATAGGCTCTTTAAATTTAACTAGATAGAGAATAAATAATAAATAACTATTAGCTAATATAGATAGTAAAGATCTTTTAAGACTTATACTTAGTCTATATAAATAGTAGTACCTAGAGTTAGTAGCTAAGATACTTTAAGATTTTAAGAAGGCTACTATCTTATTAAGTACTACTAGATAGCTACTAATCTACTATATATAAAGAATATATAATAAGCTCTTTAATTTCCTAGATATTATAGAATATAAGCTTATATAAGAATATTATAATTCTATAAGTATATTAGTAAACTAGCTAGATATTATTAAAAGGATAGTAGCTTAGAGATAAATAAAATTAAGAAAGTACTATACCTAGATAGAAAAGGAATATAGCTATCTATATAACTATATAAACATCCTAGATCTAACAAAGAAGTTATAGATATATAATATTAGTTTATTTCGGATATTTATTACAGTTAAGGAGTATACTAACGTAGGTAGGACGTTAAGATATAGAAATCTCATTTTAAATCCTAGTATTAAAACGACTTTCTTAAGTATCTTAAATAGTATAATAGCGATTGTCCTATAGACACTACTACTAATAGTGAATCTAAACTAGTAGACAAGCCTTAGCTTAATTAGTAGAAACGTCCGATAGTATCTAACTATAATTAATAATAGTTATTTATAGATAGCTAATAGTTAATAAGCTTATAGGCTATAAGTAGTATATATCGTACTATAAAGTAGAAAGGTAAGAACTACCTAGTAATACCTCTACTCCGTTTATAAAAGGATTTTAATATCCTATAGTAGTAGAGAGATAACTAAGATAGTTATCTACTACTCTCGTGTATTACTTATAATATCCTAGTAGTTCCTATTACTAAGGTTAAAGTCGAGTAAGTATTTAATATTATAAAAGATATTATTAGTTCGCGAAGGTATATGCTTACTCTCTAAACTATTTAACAATTAATAGTAATAAAGTACAAGATTAAAGTAGTATTATTATTAGATAGAATAGATAATAGAATAGATAATAGAATAGCAGATTTAGAGTAGTAACTAGATATAGAGTTTAATAACACTCTTAACTTACTAGCTTAGACAGATATAAACTTCTTTAATTATATAATAGAAGTAATTAGTGTTACTAGTATTAAGGAAGAAAAGGTAGTAGCTTAGTATTCTATAAGAAAGCAAAGGCAGATTATCTATAAGAGTTAATAGTTTTAATATAAAGGCTACTTTTTGTTCCCTAACTATAATAATTAGATATAATAATTTATAACTTATAGTACCTAAGGCGCTTTAGTAAGGGTATAACTTAATAAATAACGAATGTTAGTAGTACACTTATTAGCTACTATTAATAGGCGTACCTAATAGGTACTCTAAGAGTAGCTCTAGGTTAGGTTAGTATACCTACTAGCCTACCTAAGGCCTAACCCTATACCTACCTACTTAGTATTAGTACCTAGCCTCTACCTAGCCTCTACTCGCTAAGAATATAACCTAGCCTCTACCTAATATAGAGTAGCTCCTACCCGACGACTACTCTACGTAAACTAAATTCTAGCTTAGATACTAAGATAGACTACTCTAGCCTATATTACCTACTAGCTCTTAGGTCGAACTTTAAGCTAAATTAGAGAGAGTTTAAGCTAGCCTCCTATAGTACTTAGTTAATATATAAGTTCTCTTACGTACCTACCTATATAAATAATACTAAGCTAGAGAGATCTATAATTGCTTTTATTAGTGCTACTACCTTTATATTAGTAGCTAAATATTAAGAGAACGAGGTGTTTATAATCTCTATAAAGAATATTAAGGATTACTACTAAATAGCCTCTAAGCTAGAACCGAACCTAATAGTTATTCTCCTAGAAGAGCTATACGAGTTTACTAACGTCTTCTCTAAGAAGTAATCTAATACTCTTCTATTATATTAACTAGATTTTGATAACTATATAACTTTCAAGGATAGCGCTAAGCTACTATATATAGAACCTCTCTACTACCTATCTCCTAAAGAGCTTAATATAGTAGAATAGTTTATTCGTAAACACCTTAATAAAGGCTTTATTATACTAAGCTCGGCTAGTTACTTATCTCCTATTTTCTTTGTTTATAAGCTAGATAGTAGGCTCTATCTTTATATCGATTACTATAGCCTTAATAAGGTAACTAAGCGAGATATTTATCTACTTCTACTTATTAAAGAAACGCTTATATATATAAGTAAGGCTAAGTAGTTTAGTAAGATTAATATTTATTAAGCCTTTTACTACTTCTATAATTCTATTAACTATAAGGACCTTACTATGTTCTCTATATGTATAGGCAACTTTAAGTAGCTAGTAATGCCTTTTAGCCTTACTAATATATCTACTATATAGTAAAGGTTTATATATTATAACTTTATTAATATACTAGAGTACTTCGTGTCTATCTATCTTAATAATATTCTTATCTATACTAATAGTACTTACTAAGAACACGCTAAGTATATTAAGCTAGTACTCTAGCGACTTTACGAGCTAGGCCTAAATACTAATATTAAGAAGAGTAAGTTCTACCTAATAGAAGTAAAGTATCTTAGTATTATTATTAGCCGAGATAGAGTTAAGATAGATCTAAAGAAGGTAGAAGCTATATAATTATAGAAGTAGCTAGCTCCTAGTAACACTACTTAAGTAAGAAGCTTTATTAGCTTCTATAGCTATTATTAGTACTTTATTAAGGGATTTAGTACTATCGCTAAGCTACTAAACGATCTACTTAAGAAGGATACTATACTATAGAACGATAGGTATACTACTATCTTTAATTGTATAAAGTATATTATTATAAGCGCGTCTATCCTTATATACTTTAATTACTTAAAGTAAATAGTTCTTAAAACTAATACTTCTAATACTACTACTACTAGAATCCTTTTCTAATATAACAAGTCTAATATTCTCTAGCTTATTATCTTCTTTAGTAAATCTATAAGCGAGGCTAAATATAATTATACTATCTATAACAAAGAGCTACTAGCTATTATTTAAGCCTTCGAAGAGTAGGCTCTCGAGCTTATAAGCACTTAATCTAATAAGACTATTTATATTCTTACTAACTATTAGTTCCTAATGCACTTTATAAGGACTTAGAAGCTATTATACTATTAAGTATATTAGGCTCTTTACCTCGTATAGTTTAACTTTAAGATTATATATAGGCCTAGTACTACTAATAGTAAGACTAATACACTTATAAGGAGGAACGGAGATACACTTTACTTAAAGGAAGACTCTAATCTATATTAGACACTATTGCTATATAAAGTACTTAATCTATATATTATTAACAAACTAAATCTAGGTCATATCTAAACTAGATTACTAGTTTAGGCCGAACTAAGATCTAGTTCGCTATCTAGTTTACCTTCTAGTTTACTATCTAGTTTACTACCTATACTTTTATCTATCTTAGTCTCTAAGTTAGATATCTATATAGTATCTATTTAGTCTCTAAAGAGTAACCCTTACTACTATTCGATAAAGTAGTTAAAGCTAACTTATAAGACTTCGATTTCGAGTCTATTTATAGTATCTACTATATAATAGAAGCTTTCCTAAAGAGGAAATAGTTACTATTAACTAATATTATAATTAAGAAGAGAATACTATAAGCTACTAGCTAATTAATTATATCTTTCTCTATAGCTATAAAGGTAATCTAAGAGGTTTATATATTTAAGAACTACGTATATAGAGGAGCTACAAAGATAGCTACTATAATTAAGATAACCTTTTATATTCCTAAGTACGATAGTAACATTAAGAGGTTTATTACTAACTACTACAACTATAAGCGCTCTAAAGCTCGCTATAGTCTACCTACTAGTCTCCTATTACTATTACCTATTCTAGAAAAGCCTTAGTAATATATTACTATAGACTTCGTTACTAGTCTACCTCTAGTAGATAGCTATAATGCTATACTATACGTTATTAACTATCTAACTAAGGAGTAGTACTTAATCTCTTACTTCTCTAGTAATAGAGATACCTTAGTATTTAAGACTACTAAGCTATTATTCTTCTATATATAGAAGCTATATAGTCTACCTAATAATATTATCTCCGACTATAGCTCTTAGTTTATTAGTAATATATAGAATAGACTCTACTAAATCCTAAAGATTATAGCTAAGCTATCTATAGCTAGCTATCCTTAAATAGATAGCTAATTAGAAGTTATAAACTAAGAGTTTAAACGAGTTATTCGCTTATATATAATATACTTTAGTAACTAGACTCTTATCTTACTAGTCGTAGAGTTCTCTACTAATACTAACCTCTTAGAGAGTACTAAACTATTGCTCTTTGAGGTTACTAGAGAATATAAGCTAAGGATAAGCTTCTAGCTCTTTTCTAATATACTATTAATAAAGGCTAAGCTTAATAAAACTAATATTTGCACACTTATAAAGTAACTAGAAGAGGCACTAGCTATTACTAAGACTAACCTCGCTATTGCTTAATTACGTATAGTAGAGTAAGCTAATAAGTATTACTAGCTAATAGAGTTTAAGGTAAGTAATTTAGTATAGCTATTAATAAAGAACTTCTAGTTATAGAGTAATCCGAAGCTATTACTAAAGTATATTAGACTATATAAGATCTTAGAGAAGTAGTTAAGACTATTATATAAGCTAGAACTCTCGCTAGTGTTATAGCGTATCTATCTAGTATTCTATACTAACCTCCTTACTAAGTATCTAAATAACCTCTTACCTAGCTAAGCCTTTAAAGAGCTACCTCTAGTAGAGGTTAAGAGTAAAGAGGAATATAAGGTAGAGGACATAATTAATATACATGTACTACGTAATAAGCTAGTTACACGAGTAAGCTAGAAAGGCTATCTAGAGAACTTAATATAGTATCTAATTAACAATCTAAAAAATGTAGCTAACGTACTATATAACTATCTAGATTCTTACCTAGATAAACTATATCCGAGCTAGATAGATAAGTTATAAGATAGCGTTTAAGAGTAAACGCGTTTAAGAGAGAAGGTAGTAATATAAGATAAATACGAACTAGATTTAGTTAGATCTAGTTTAGGTTAGTTACGTGATCTCGACTTTGTAGCCTAGGCTTCTAGCTACTCTATGCTCGATATTACGTATGCTTTATACTCTAGTCTTCTTCTTCTTCTTCTAAGTCTCGATATCTTAACGAATAAATATAATTAATCTCTTATCTTACTAGTTGTAATTAGAAATAGAGATACGCTATAATATAAAGAAGACTCTAACTTCTACTAGATATTACTATTATTAAAAGTACTTAATTAACAAATTATTAATAAGCTAGATCTAAGTTAGATCTAATCTAGATTAGCTACTTAAGCTAAACTAAGACTAAAGAAGTCTAGTTTAGGTATTAAACTAGAATCTAGTTTATAATCTAATTCGCGATCTAATTTGCTATCTAATTTATTATCTATTTTAGCTACTAAACTAGATACCTATATAGTATCTATCTTAGCTTCTAAGAGCGAGTAATCCTTATCTCTTTTTAATAAGGTAGCTAAGACTAATATATAAGATAGTAAATTTAAGTTTATATATAGTATTTACTATATAACTAGTACCTTCTCTAAATAGAAGTAGCTACTATAAACGAATATTAAGATTAATAAGAGTATACTATAGATAGCTAGCTAATTATTTATACTAAAATCGATAGCTACTAAGGTAATTTAGTAAGTATACTCTTTAAAGAATTATACCTATACTAGCGCTATAAAGATAGCTACTATAATTAAGACTATCTTTTATATTCCTAAGTATAATAGTCTTATTAAAAGGTTTATTACTAATTACTATAATTATAAGTACTCTAAGGCTCGTTATAGCCTATCTACTAGCTTATTAGTACTACTCCTAATACCTTAGAAGCCTTAGTAATATATTACTATAGATTTTATTACTAGTCTACTACTTATTAACAAGTATAACGCTATACTCTATATAGTTAACTACCTATCTAAAGAGTACTATCTTATTCTTTACTTTTCTAGAAACGAAGGTACTTTAGCTTACAAAACTACTAAGCTATTATTCTTATATATATAGAAGCTATATAAATTACTAAATACTATTACTTTAAATTAAAAGCCTTAGTTTGTAAGTAATATATAGAAATAACTCTACTAAATTCTAAAGATTATATCTAAGCTATCTACTACTATATACTTCTAAATAGATAGTTAGTTAGAAGTTACTAATTACAATTTTAAGTAAGTTATTTATATATATACTTATTAATATACTAATTAGCTTCTTATTCTTTCTATAGCTAAGTTCTTTACTAATATAAATCTCTTAGAGAATACTAAGTTATTACTATTCGAAGTTATAAGGAAATATAATTTAAGAATAAGCTTCTAGCTACTTACTAAGCTAGGCTCGACTCGAGCTAAGCTAAATAAGACTACTATCTAGATACTAGCTAAGTAGATAAAGAACACCTACGAGATTACTAAAGCTAACTTTATAAGAGCTTAATTATATATAGTAGAATAAGCTAATAGAAAGTAATTACTAATAGAGTTTAAGATTAGTAACTAAGTATAGTTATTAATAAAGAATCTTTAGCTCTATAGTAACTCTAAGTTACTCTCTAAAAGAGTTAGTCTATATAAGATTTTTAAGAAGTGCTTAGTACTATTATATAAGCTTAAGCTACTAGCTACGCTATAATAGATCTATTCTATATTTTATACTAACTTCCTTACTAAGTATCTTAATAATCTTCTATTAGAGTAAGTCTTTAAAGAACTACTACTAATAGAGATTAAAGGTAAGAAAGAGTATAAGATTAATAACATTATTAATATAAAGAAGCTACGAAATAGACTAGTTACTTGCGTAAGCTAGAAGAGCTATCTAGAGAACCTAATATAGTATCTAATTAATAATCTTAAAGAAGTAGCTAATATACTATATAATTACCTAGACTCTTATATAAATAAGCCTTAGCTAAACTAGATTAATATATAATAAGAGTATTTAAGAGTAAATATAATTAAGAGAGAAGGTAGTAATACGAGATAAATTATAAGCTAGATTTAGTTACTATCTAGGTTAAAGAGGTTACATAATCTCGACTCTATAGTCTAGACTTCTAGCTACTCTACTCTTAATATATTATATACCTTATAAACTACTTCTTTTCTTCTTTTCTAACTCTCGATATCTTAATAAATAGACATAATTAACCTCTTATCTTACTAGTCGTAATTAACTTCTATATAGATAAGTCTTAGCTAAGCTAGATCGATATATAATATAAGTGTTTAAGAGTAAATATAATTAAGAGAGAAGATAGTAATACGAGATAGATTATAAGCTAGATTTAGCTACTATCTAGGTCGAAGAGGTTATATAATCTTAGCTCTATAGTCTAGGCTTCTAGCTACTTTATCTTTAATATATTATATACCTTATAGACTAGCTTCTTTTCTTCTTTTCTAACTCTTAATATCTTAATAAATAGATATAATTAACTTCTTATCTTACTAGTTATAATTATTAATAGTTAGCTAGACTATACTCTATACGCTACTAGTTACTAAGAAGTCTCTAGAGTCTCTAGTTAAATTACTTTACTAATTTAATAGAAGTAGTATTATTAGATAAAGACTAAGAGTAGTATAAGGGAGTAGCTAAAGAGATATTAGAAGTGTTAGCGAAGGAGGCTAAATTCTCTATTAATTAAGAAGGTAAAATCTCTATTAACTAAGAGGTTAACTAAGAGGTTAACTAAGATAGTAATTAATACTAAATTTAATAGATAACTAGCTTTAAATTAATAGATAATATACTAGTTACTTTAAAAGCTCTTATTTAGCTATTACTTCTAAATATAGTATTATAATAATTAATATAAGTCTTAATAAAGTAGTACTTACTAATCTATATAATACTTTTATATATAATTCTTTAAACTTTATCTCGATATTAGTGCTTTAAATTAGTAAATATAGTAATATTAAGAAGCTAGAGGAAGTATAAGGTATATACTAGAAGCTTTAATAGTACTATCTAGTTCTTCTAAGCTAGTTATATAAACTCTAGTATAAGATAAGAGTAGTAGCTATTAAATAAGAGTAATTACTAGTACTAGTTAAGGTCTTTAACTTTCGCTCTATACTTATCTAGAGAGTATATAAAGAAGATAAAGTACTCTTTTAGCTACTTAATAGCTATCTTATTATTAGTCTAACTAGTTAGTATTACTTTAATTATAGTATTAGCGTAAGTAGAGTTCTCTAGAAGAAGTAGTAAATTATTAAACTAGCTATCTTAGATAGTCTAGCTCTTTAAGATAAATAGTAGAGACATAACTTAACTAACTATATTAAGTATTTTAATAGTAGTAGTCTACTTATAATTACTACTTTAGTATTAATAAGAGATATACTCTTTCTTACTCCTTATTTAGATTTACTTATAGAGTAATCGACTAAGTATATAGTCTATTTTATCTATATTATATATATTAGAAGTCTTAATATTAAAGACTTTAAAGGTATATATTACTAACTTAAACTAAGTCTCTACCTTACTAATATTTCTAAGCTCTTCTAATCTATTACTATCTATAGCTAGATAGTATTTTAGATTAATCTCTAGATAATATACTTTAAATTAAGTATACTAGTATTAGCTAATAGAGATAGATTATATCTATATAGACTAGCTAGGAGTTAACTCGAGTAAATAACTAGTATATTAACTAAGCTACTAGTTATTTAGATTAAAGCTATTAAAGGATAGGAAGCAAATAAAATTAATAAGAGTAGTTTCTTAAGCTAGAGTAAGTTATTATTAGTAAGAATATAACATTACTTATAACTTATATATCTCTCTTATTTATTAACTAAGAATAACTCTATTAATAAGAGAATAATACTAAGAGAGCTTAGTTAATAATATCTTACCTTTTTAATGTTTAAATTTAAGTATAGTAGCTTCTAGTTACTTTTTATGTTTAATAGAGAGTAGTAGAACTATTAGAGAAGTAGGAGATAGAGAGGCATAAAGCTTGAAAAGAAGATAGAAATCCGATAGCACTATTTAGGCTTAGCCTCGGGGCAGATTCAGCCCCTCCGATTGGCCAGAATTAGGGTTAACCCTAATTGTACAGTTCTAGGTGGTGTTCAGATCCCCGTCACGGACGTTAACAAGGACAATTGCCACCTCGGTCACCTCCGGAGCTCGGACCGCTCTTTCATGACTTGGCGAGATATGAAGCCCGCAAAGTATCGGTACTGTCACGCTAATCGCCTTCGTGATCTTCAAAAATATGCCAGTGTGCTTTGTCGTTCGGAGACGTCCAGAGTCTGTGGGACGCCTCGCCGCAGCGGTCGACACAGCTTATCTGGAGTGGCGCTTCGACGACCAGCTCCATGGCCAAGTCAGCATTCGAGAGCCAGCACAGGAGGCCAACAGATCGTGTATATGTGTAAACGATTTTGCGATCAGTGCTAAACAGACGTCGATTTGTATAAAGCGACCCTGTATTTAGGGCTTAATCACATAACGTAGACCGGACATACATGCTGACTCGGCACTCGATGGAATGCCACTCGCCAGTCCCTAAATCTTTTGCAAGGGTGTCGTCCACGATGCAATGGTACACGACCATGTCAGCTGAAACGGTGCCTGGATTGAAAATCATAGGGTGAAGCGGTTCCTGTCTCAGATGAAATTCTGAACCAGATCTCAGCCTTGTATAAACGATTCGGCGAACGTCCAGATCTCATTGCGGGGAGTCTCACATGGTCCCTGTGGTAATAAAGTGTGTCTCACCTACAGCATTCGACACTGGAAAGATGATGCTCGAAAAATAGCACGGACCGCATGAAAATGAGTGCTCGCAGATGCGGGAGGCTTGCATTGAGTGGAGTCGACATGCTTCCATTGGACAGACGGATGGCGATGCCGTTGGAACACGAGGAGGAATTCTGCATCCCCGTCGTGCTGCGGATCTTCATCCTGGAAAGATGCTGACCTAGCATGACCATTTGGTGATGGCAGGTACGGTACATGCCAGCAGCGAAACCTGGTCGAAAGATGAGACGGTCGTCAGTGGCATATCTCGCTTGCAAGTCGCAATATGGTCTCCAGTAGAAGACTGGCAAACAGGTGTTCGCATCCATGTCAAGCCGCGAGAACAGACGTTTCCGTGGCAGACGCTTTCGCTAGACGGTCCAGGACTGGAAGATCTAACGACTGCGGCTCTGCTTAGAGATCCACTCTAGTCTAGTGTTGTCAAAATAGTAACAATAGTAATAGTAATTACTATTATTACTATAATAGTAATAGATTAGTAATCTAGCTTATAATAGCTAATCTAGATTATAATAGCTAGATAGATAGATAACTATAAGAATTATATAGTAAAACTACTATATAGTCTAAATAAATAGCTATATATACTATATTAATAGTATTATTTTTATAATTATAATAGTAAGTAAACTATATATTATTCTTATTATACTATTATTTTTCTCTCTATTTAATAATTATTTACTCTAGTTAGAGATTTATTACTAGTAGTTTATTAGTAGAATATCTTAAATTAAAGTAACTTAGTTATAAAGTAAGTAATTTAAAAATTCTTTAGTAAATAAAACTTTTTATTATCCTAATAGGTTCCTAGGTATATATATATAAAAATATTAATAAACTAGTTAGTTTATATTATAAAAAAGATATTTTTATATATATATACCTAGGAACCTATTAGGATAATAAAAAGTTTTATTTACTAAAGAATTTTAGTTTTTAATATATATATATAAAACTAATAAATCTACTACTAAGTATTAACTATATAGTACTTATATAAGCTATATATACTATAGAATTTACTAGATTTAACTAGTAACTAGTAAATACTACTAGATATACTAGTAGTAGATATTAGTTATTCTAAATTTAATATTTTATTAACTAGACTAGATATTATAAACATCTAAACTATATTAGGCTTAATAGTGCTTATAGAAGCTATATATACTATAAAATCTATTAGATTTAACTAGTAACTAATAAATACTACTAGATATACTAGTAGTAGATACTAGTTATTCTAAATTAGATATCTTACTAATTAGATAAGATATTATAGATATCTAACCTATAATAGACTCTAAAGTACTTATATAAGCTATATATACTATAGAATTTATTAGATATAGCTAGTAACTAATATAATCTAAATATACTTAATATATATATATTATTTAAATTTGCTAGATATTAATACTAATTCTCTATAGTCTAGTAGTTACGTTCTAGAAGTAACTACGAAACTCGAACTAGTTTCGGATAAAATCTAGCTTAGGAATGTCTTAAATTACTAATATACTAAGAGAAATAATAAACTTAAGCTATTAGAGATAAGTCTTCTACTCTAGATTGATTTTTTGAACTAAATCTAGCTAAATAGGCTTATATAAGCTACTTTTTAACGTTTTTACTATACTATAGAGCTTAGAAGGTTCTAAGTTTAATTCCTAGTAAAGGTAATTTAATATATTTTTTATTTTAATTTAAATAGCTAGATATATAATATATAGTATATAATTAGTATATATACTATAAATAATAGTATAAAGAGGCTTATATAAGCTAGATATATAAGCTATTATAGAAGTAATAGATAGAAAGAAATTCTATAAAGAAATAACTATCTATTTAGTCTACCTCCTCTTCTAGCTAGTCTTCCTTCTTTAAAAGGACAAATATTAGCTAAATTTCCGAATTAGTTAATATCTAGTGTTCTAGATATATATTCTATAAATAGATTAGTAATTAAATTAATAATCTAATAGTAAATACTTACTAGAAAAGACTCTCTTTCTAGAAACATCTAGTTAAATATTATTTATTGCCTTGCTAAGACGCTAACTAAGCGTATCTACGTAGCTTACTAAGCTACGATTATCCGCTTTAAGTACTAGAATAGGTTAATAATAGTAGTAAAAGCTAGTAATAGCTAAATACTTTGAATTTTAGCTAAGGCTTCTTCTTTAGCTATTTCCTCTTTGAGCCTAGCTTCTTCAAGCTTAGTACACTCTTATGAAACAGTCTAAAAGCCCCACGCACGTTCTCGGCACTCCTAATTAGTATTAGCTTCTATTTAAATTAAATAGAAAGCTATCTAAAATAGTATTAGTAATAGTTAAGAGTAGCTATTAAAGTACTTATAATACTTAACAATTAGAGCTTAGCGTCGTTATTAGTGCGCTTGGCACTAGCCATTTTAGGCTAGTAGCTATTTTTAGACTAGTAGTCCTAGATCTAATAGTAGAAGAAGATAAAGAAGTAAACTCTAGAGGTTCCTTTATACCTATACTCTTAGGCTTTAGAGTTAGAGTTAATCGGCCTAATAACTATCTAAATTACAAATAGAAAAGTAGTATAACGTAAATAAGGCATTTAAATCCTGTTTAAATAGATTAAATAGAGAGGTAGTGTTATAGGTATTTTTAGAGGCTTAGGCATTAGGCACTAATTAGCTATAAGAATTTAGAGTCTAGCTAGCTTCGGATAGCCTATATATACAGGCTCTAACTTTAGTGCGCACTACCGGAGGAACTTGATTTCCTTAAGTATTATTCGTACTATAGAATTAGAGCTATTCTTATACTACTCTAGTAGATTATTATATATACTTACTAGTATTAATATAATCTACCTCTAATATAATAATACTTCTTTACTCTACTTAGAAAGTAGTTTAAGGATAGCTATTATAAGGATATAGTTAGGCTCTATAAGTAATAAAGAGGAATCTAGGACTCTAATAACTACTCCGGGAGAACTAATTATAGTAACTACATTACTAGAAGAATACATCTATAACGCTAAATAGCGTTATAATTACCTCCTATAAGAGCGAACCTTTAGGTAGATAAAAGAGTAAATTACTCTACTCGAGAAGGAAGTAAATCTAGACACTATTAACCTCCGAAGTAATATAGATATAAGATCCTTAGCTACGAGCTACAAGTGCTATATATCTTAGAACGTAGGACTCTCGTAGGCAAAGCATAGTATAAGACTAAAAGATTCTAAGGAATATAAAGAGAGAAGCCTAAGAGAATATAAGGAATTTGTTAGAAGCTATAAAATAGCCTTCTAACTTACCCCTAAGAACTTCTAGTTAGAGAATAAGAAAGTTATATAGGTAAGCTAGTATCTAGTAGGAGAGCTATATAAAGCCTAGTACTCTTACCTAGAGTATAAGCTTATCGTAAACCTCTATAGCTAGGAGTAGTTTAAGACCTACTTACTAAATATACTCTCTAATCTAATTAATCGTACCTTAGAAGCAATAACTACGTATACTACTATAGTATAGCTACCTAGCTAGAACATCTAGACTTTTATAATCTACTTAGAGACTCTTAAGAACTAGCTACTTCCTTACTTAGAGGAGTATCGTATATAATACCTCTTCTCTAAACTCCGCTCTAAACTATAGTAAGTAATTACTAACTACTACTTAGTACCTCCTACTAGGGAAGCACTTATTAACTTAGGAGTAACGCTAGAGCATAATCTCTAGGGCGCTAGCAAACTATAGACCTCTTATAACTAGCTCGTAGGTAGCTCTAGAAAGCTACGAAGAAAAGACTAGCTAAAAGAAGACTCTACTAAGAAGGACTCTTCCTTCTTCTATAAGACAGAGATAGAGTACTACTTCTGTAAAAGGAAGAGGCACTATACTAATAAATGCTAGAAAAAGGCTAAACTCTTAGATATAAATAAAGAGTCTATTACTTAGGTTAGATAGGCCTAAGGAAAAGGCTAAGCCTTATAGTTACCTCGGGAACTACGAGGTACTAAGCTATTAACATCTTACTAGAGATAAGATACACCTATATTATAATAGAAGCTACTAGCGTCAACTGCTAAGTAGGGGTTATTCTTAACCTATAGGCAGAGGTTAGCCTTATTAGCTAGCATATAGCAGTTAAAATAAACCTTAAATTAATCCTAAGCGACCTCCTATAGCTAGCCTAGGTAGGCTTAGAAAGGAAAGCTACTTATATAGTGTACAAGATATAGGTAGTACTTACTAATAACCGAGATGCTACCTGTAGGATTAAGACTATAGTCTATAGAGTAGATAAAGAAGAACCTAAGTTACTCCTAGGTAACTCCTTCTTATAGAGGAAAGACATCTAACTTAACTATAGATAGTAAACCTAGGCATAGAGAATTAAGGATAATTTATACATCTAAATAGTTACTATCTAGTAGCTAGAGAAGAAAGAAGGTTATATCTATTTCCTAGGTGTAGTTAGGAGCGACCTAAAATATAAGAGTATAGTTATATATATCTAGATCGTAGATATCTCTTAGAAGTATTATATGCTAGATACCTTATTAGACTACCTAGATGTATTTAACTTAGATATAGCTAAGATTCTACTAACTATAAAGGAAAAAGACTATTAGATCCTAATTATACTAGAAAAAGAGCTACCTTATAGCCTGCTTTATAACCTCTCCTTACGTAAGCTAGAGGTACTATAAGTATACCTCGAGAACGCTCTAAAGAAAGGCTAGATCTACTATAGCATAAGCCTAGTAAGAGCCTCTATCCTGTTTGTACTAAAGAAGAATAGCACCTTCCGCCTATATATAGATTATAGAGACCTTAACGCTGTTACTATTAAGGATCGTTACCTACTCCCCTTAGTAGGTAAGACGCTAGATTACTTGTTAGGCGTATATTACTATACGACCTTAGATCTAAAAGATGCCTATAATAGAATCTACATTAGTCTAGGGGATAAATAGAAGACAGCCTTTAGAATACGCTATAGACACTTTAAATATCTAGTTATACTCTTTAGGCTTACTAACGCCTCTACTACCTTCTAAGCTTATATTAACTAGACCCTAAGAGAGCTAGTAGACAATCTCTATGTAGTATACCTTAATAATATTCTTATCTATATCTACAGCAAGGATCTAGAGACCTACTAGTAAGTAGTTAGTATAGTTCTTAAACGCCTAAGGCAGGTAGAGCTATATACTAACTTAGCTAAGTACACCTTTGCTACTAAGGAAGTTTCCTTCTTAGGGTTTATTATAGGCACGCGAGGTGTCTATACTAATCTAGCAAGAGTAGTAACTATCTCTAGATAGCCTTAACTAACTAGCGTTAAGGAGCTTTAGTTATTCCTTAGCTTTGCTAACCTCTATTATAGATTTATTTAGAATTATATAAAGCTAATAGCACCTATAATAGATCTCTTAAAGAAAGAGTATACTATCTTTATATAGCTAGACTTAGTAGAAGAGAGCTTTGTTTAGCTTAAAGCCTGCTTTATAGATACGCCGCTCCTGTACTACTTTAACCCCTAGCGTCTAATATGCCTAGAGATAGATGCCTCTACCTTTATAGTAGCTAATATTCTCTTATAGCTCTTTAAAGATAATAAATAGCACCTAGTAGCTTTTATCTCTAAGAAGCTATAAGAAGCAGAGTATAACTAGGAGGTTTATAACTAAGAACTATATATAATTATATATTACTTTAAGCAATAGCGCTACTATTTAGAGAGCACTTAACATGTAGTATAGGTCCTTAGTAACTATAATAACCTACAAGGTATATGCGATGTAAGTAAGCTAAACCCGCGCTAGACAAGATAGGCGTTCTATCTAGAAGCTTTTAATTTTAAAGTCTAGTATAGACCTAGTAAGTCTAATCTAGTAGATAGGCCCTTACGAAGAGTAGACTACTTTAAAGAGAACTACGCACTTATAAGGTTATTACTAACCTTATAGAACAAGCTTAACTTAGCAAGTAATCTTAGATTAAATCTAGTTACTACTAAAGTATAGGTAGTCGGTAGGTTTAGCTCCTATCCCGAGTATAGCTCGGAACTTGTAGGTTAATAGTCTATAAGTTACAAACGTAGATCTAGCTAAACCGCTAGTGCTATAGAATACATGCTATACGTGCTACGCTACGTAGCTAGAGTGCTAGTTACTAGCGAACTTACATTAGTAGGGGACATCTCTCTATTATAAACTATCTATATACTTTAGTAGAAGGACGCTTTTATAGTTAAGTATATAGCCGATTTAGAGTAGGAAGATTACACCCGAAGTAGTAAGAAGACACTAGCATAGCGCAAACGTAAAGATAGTACTCTAATATACAAGAGTAGGCTATATGTTCCTAATAAACCTAGCCTTAGGTAAGAAATTCTATACTAACACTATAACTCTCGTATAGCTAGCTACTATAGTATAGCTAGAACGTATAATCTAATTAGTAGACACTACTACTAGCTATTATTAGATTAAGAAGTGCATAAGTATATAAAGTTATATAGCACTTACTAAAGGTTAAAAGCACTAAGGTATATACTATATAGTAAGCTCTCTTCCTTACCTGTCTTTACTAATATCTTTAAAGAAGTTATACTAGACTTTATTATAAAGTTACCTCCTATAATGTATAATAGTAGCACTTATAATACTATCCTTATAATCTATAATAGATTATTTAAGATAGCTATCTATATTATAGCTAAGGAGATATAGACTATAAAAGACTTTATAGATGTCTACTTTAAGTATATAATTTGTAAATATAGTACATAAAAGAGTATTATATTAGATAGGGGATCTCTATTTACTAGTTAATTCTAGACAGAGATTTACTACTAAATACAGGTAAAGCGTAAGTTAAGTATAGCTTTCTATCTATAAACGGACAGCTAAATAGAACGCTAGAATTAGACTTTAGAGTACTACCTTTAAGTCTTTACTATAGAGAACTAGTCTAACTAGCTAAGCCTACTTTATATAGCTAAGTTTGCTTATAATAACTCTATATATATAGCTACTAAAGAGACACTATTCTATACTATACTTAGTAAATACTCTATTCTCTACCTTCTACCTAAAGATAGGCAGCTAGAGAGGGAGGTACTAGTAGTAGTACGACAAGTGTAGAATATATATATATTATAGACAACTCTATAAGAGCGCTTAAGTACTATAGTAGAGTATTAAATATAGTACTACAACAGGAAGTATACCTCTATAAGGTTTAAACTAAGGAACTTAGTATAGCTAAACATAAAGAACCTTAAGCTTAAAGCACTAAGTAGGAAACTTTTAGACAAGTTTATAGGCCCTTTCCGCGTGAAAGAAGTAATTAACTTATAGGCATATCGCTTATAGCTACTAAGCAACTATTATATATACGATATATTCTATATATTACTACTAGAGCCTTTTTACCTAAGAGAAGGAGAGGAACTACCTAATATAAAGGCGCTAGAGTTAGTAGAGGACAGAGAATAAGTATAGTAAGTAAAAAAGATATTAGCTAAGTGTACTACATACGCAGGAAAGAAGAAGTATCTACTTAAATAGGAAGGATATAATAAGACTAAAAGCTCCTAGATAAAGGAAGAGAACTTTAAAGAGATAGATAACTTATTAAGGAAGTTCAGGGAGAGTAGTAAGCGTAACTAGGGATAAGATAAGAATAAGTAGCTTAGTATAGGCTAGTAGTTTACTCGCGGGAATACTACTATAGGCTTATAATAAGTATCCTTAGTATTAGAGACTTTAACCTTATAACTTTACTAGGAGTATAAGGCTAAGGATCTAAAACTGTCTATTGCTATCTATAGGCTCTATAGCCTAGTATCTTCGCGAGAATAACACTAGAAACACCTACGCTATACCTGCTTAACTCCTCTAGAACGTAAGCGACAAGCGTAGTAACTACTTATTCTTAATTATAACATCTAGATTATCCTAGCTATGATATTAGTAAGCAACTAACAAGCGACATAAGTACGATTATACCTTAACCTGCTTATTATTATTATTCTCCTCCCTAAACCTACTAAACTTACTCTCCTTACTAGCCTCCTTACTACTCTCCTTACTAGATCCAGATCTAGAACTAGAACTAGACCTAGATCTAGAGCTAGAATTAGAGCTATTATCCTATTTACGATGTTAGTATACGATGTAACTAAGAGACAGGTGCGAACTTATACTACTATTGCCGCTACTAGCACTACCTCTACTAGGACTACTAGGCCTACTACTAGGACCACTAGGACTACCACTAGGCCTAAACATTAGGTGAGGACCACTACTAGGCCCTCTACTACTAAAGCCTAAGAGACTAGGCTATTATAGCTATTAGTATAATACTAAGCTATAAGACAAGTACGAACTTACGTAGCTAAACTACTAAATAGCTATCTATTTAAGGACATTAGTAATTCTCCTTTACTCTAATAGCTATAGCCTCTCTATGTTAGGGCTAGACTTAGGAACTTTTGTAGGCATCTCTAAAGAATTACCTCTAAGCTCTATAATACGCCTATAATTCTCTAGCTATTAAGTTAAAGTATACTAGGCGCGTATAAGCTTTAAGCCTATACGCTAAATAAGAGAGTTAGTGCCTCTCCTATTCCTAGGGAAAGTGCTAGTAGCTATAGTATTAGAGTAGGCATTATAGAAAGCATATATATGCTCTACGCAACTATTAAAGCTAATCGGGACCTAAGGGTATTAGTAAGGTCGTATATAAGTATTACTTATAAGTATTCTTACTAGAGTATAGGAAGATCTATTACTATAAGTATAATAGTTATACCTCTTAAGGTTTAGCTTGTTATAGATAATACTATACTTCGTAATTTCGTATATATAGCATATATAAGTCGGCATATAGGGTATAGTTATATCGTAGGTCGCTTACTTACTAAAAGTATATTCGGGAGCGTAATTAAGAGTAGTAGTAGAGATATATATTAGCCTACTAAAGGCAACTATAATACTAGGCGAGGAAGGTGTAGTATACGTAATAGGTGTTATTATAGAAGAAGAGAAGAGCAGATACGTCGTAGAAATATATTTTAGCTATAATTATTATTATTATCCTATACAATAAAGGAAATTCTAGCACTAAGGACCTAGAGGGCAAAAATCCTAAATAAAGCCTAAACAAAGCATATATTACCTACCTTTCTAGAAGCGACAAAGCCGTAATAACCTTACTTATTGCATACGTCTTGTGCAAAAATCACTATATAGATGTAAGTAGATAGAAGTAGCACTACTAGACACTCTTTTCCTATAGTTCCTACTAAGGTTTAATAGGTTTTTATTAAGGCTAGCTACTAGGGACATTAGCTAGAGGAGGAGGTAAGATGTTATAGGTATTTTCAGAGGCTTAGGCGTTAGGCACTAATTAGCTATAAGGATTTAGAGTCTAGCTAGCTTCGGATAGCCTATATATATAAGCTCTAACTTTAGTATACACTACTAGAGGAACTTGATTTCCTTAAGTATTATTCGTACTATAGAATTAGAGCTATCCTTATACTACTCTAGTAGATTGTTATATATACTTACTAGTATTAATATAATCTACCTCTAATAGGTAGATAGAGAAGTTAACTTCTAAAAGCTTAAAATCTTATCTCTAGCTAACTAGGCTATCTATCCTTATCTTAATTAATATAATAGGTATATAAGTATCTTATCTATTATATTATCGATTATAAAAAGAAATTAAATAGCTTACTAATAGATAGATAGAAAGGTATATATAGCTTCTTCTTTTTATTTATAATTTCAAAAATCAAACCTCGGCTAAACTACTTATTTAGTACATCTATTATATTGCAAATTTTTCAAGGATTTTTAATCTAGAATTTGTTTTTTTATATCTCTATTATTACGTAAGTTATAGCTATTGAAACTTACTACTACTAATACTAACTTCTATATAGTATAAAAGCTACTTTAGACTATTATAATAGACTATTTATTTAGTCTATATATAACTATCTATTAGCTATTTAAATTAATAAAAAAACTACTACTTTATTTATAAAATCTATTAAAAATCTAAAGGTTAGTAAATTATATCTATTTATCTATCTATCTATCTATCTATCTATCTATCTATCTATCTATCTATCTATCTATCTATCTATCTATCTATCTATCTATCTATCTATCTATCTATCTATCTATCTATCTATCTATCTATCTATCTATCTATCTATCTATCTATCTATCTATTTAGATATCTATTTAATTATATATAAAATTACTACTAAATCTAGTAGATATACTATTAGTAATAAAGATTTAAATTCTTCTAATTTAGAATTACCTTCTATAGAGTTTTTAGTTAATGTTTTTTAAAATCGTTACTTTAAATTAGAGATATTACCTTATAAGGAAAATATAACTAGAGAGTTTAAAGCTAGTTATTCTACTTATAGTTATACTAAAGTAGTAAAATAGCCTATAAATACTACTAATTTAATAAATTATTTTAATAAAAAGTACTATACTTTAATAAATAATAATAATAATAACTTAGAAAGTAGCTCTATAATAGAAGATAGATCTATTATTAGTAGTAGTAGTAATTTAAGTAATAGTAATTTAACTTTAGATAGTTATTTAAATAATAGTTCTATAAGTAAAAAGTATTCTAGTTATAAGCTATTTGTAGGGGAGACTTAGCATTGTAGCTCTAGCTAAGCCTGTTACGTAATAGACTCTCTCTAGCTACCTTCTACGAGGCTTCCGGCCTTATTAAACAAAGGTAGCTATTAGTTTATCTACCTATCTAATTAGTAGATACTAGTAGTTCTATACGTTGCTATACACCTACCCTTTGATACGAGATGAATACGAACTAGATTTAGTCTAGATCCATGTCGGATTAATTACGTAATCTCGGCATCGCGGCCCGGGCTTCCGGCCGCTTAGCCCTCGATATTACGTATGCTTTATACTTTAGTCTTCTTCTTCTTCTTCTAAGTCTCGATATCTTAACGAATAGACGCAATTAACCTCTTATCTTGCTAGTCGTGATCACTATATCGAGACTTCGTAATTATCGCGATCGAGCGATAGAGCTATCGAATTATCTAGTTCTCCTACTACTCGCGTAACTCTCTAACAACTAACACTTACGAAGAATCGAAGAACTAAAGAAGAAGCTATTACAACTGTAGTTCCCGCGTACACTACTATAGATCCTTACTGCCGCTATGTAGGTTAATACCGCGAATAAGAAGAAGGCAATAAGTTAAGTTATAGACGACTCTTAAAGGAAGTAGGCTACTAGCTAAATTTTTAATATCTCCTTTGTTATATGTTAACTTTTACACTACAAACTACGACTAACCTCGCCGAGTATAGCTCGATCTAACCCTAGCGACGACCGCCGCATAAGCAAGATAAACCTCTCTACTAACAACAATAACGAAGCTATCTAGTCGGCCTATTATAACCTCTTTATTCTATCCGACGCTAACCTTAGAAAGAAGCTCTAAGAGACAGACAGTATAAGCACTCTACGCGAGGCCTTCGAGTTTATTAAGTCTACCTTCGACAAGTAAGTCAAAGTGCGTAACGCTACTCGTTTCGATACTCTCGATCTACATAACTAACTCGACACTACTTAAGCCGAGCTAGCTACGGCTAATAGTACTATAGATAACCTTACTATCTAAGCTACACGCTACCTCGCTAAAGTTAGTAATCTTAGGTCTAAGCTAGCGTAGCTAAGAGCCGAGATAGAGCGTACTATACCGGCTTCTTCTATACAAGGCGCTACCTTATTAGAGAAGATACTAGACTCTACTATGTTTAGCAGCGGCACTCCGGAGTAGTTCGAGGTCTTCAAGCATTAGATAAAGAATAAGATACGCGCTAACGCTAACCGCTATCTAACTAAGGCAACCTAATTCGTATACCTCTACTCTCGCCTCTCTAGAGAAGCTTATACTCTTATTATAGACTCCGCCGGAGACGACACCCTCGACGTTAGTACCGGCCTAGCTCTATTAGCCTAGCGTTTCGAAGATCCTAACTGTAAAGCTACTATATGTGCTTAGTTCGCTAGTCTCTTCTAGCGTAATGCCTCTTTTAACTCCTTTATTAGCGAGTTTAATAAGTACGCCCTTCGCGCTAAGATCGCTAACAACAAGCAGCTCTACTAGTTGCGCTAGAAGATCTCTAGTAAGCTACGCGCTGCCCTTATTAACTTCGACACTAACGACCTTATCTCCTTTATTGCTAAGGCTTGTACTACTAATTGTAACATCTAATAGAGTAACCTTATCACTAAGCGTACTTAGGCTCTATGCTCTATGCTAGCTATAAGTCGCGCTACCTCTATACTAAATCGCATAGTCTACTCTACTTCTGCCTCTACTACTCCGACTACCTTCTACTCTATCGCCGGAGATGCTCTATAACTATTCCGCCTAACTTAGATACTCATCTATTACGCATGTAGTAAGCCTAGTTATATCTCTACTAAATATATAGCTAGCGCTTTAGAGAAGGCTACCTATACTACTACACGCCCCGTACGTATTAGTACTATAGAAGAGATATAGTAGCTCAAAGACTGTCTAGCCGAGTTAGATAACTAATTTAACATTAGTTTAGCTTACGACATAGATCTAGTTTAACCTTAGTTCGACCCCGAGATGGATTACGAGTTAGCTAACCTATCTAGCTAGGGAAACAAGTAGCTAGAGAACAAGTCCTATCCTCTAGTAGAACAAGGGTAATTCGAGATAGACCCGGAGGTATATAGTTAATAAATAGCGTCGTTAGCTACTATATTCCCGCTATTATAACTCCTATTACTATCTATGACCTCTATAACCGCTCTTGTACTATTACACTTTAAGCCTTCGTTGACACTAGCGTACTTATCGGCGCTGCTGTTAATTATAACGTCCTTAACAAGTTAAAGAGCTTCGGCTACTCCGTCGCGCTAGCTAGTTCTATTTAGCTCTAAGCCTATAATAGCGTTCTAACGGAACAAGTTACTTATAGCGTCCCCCTTACTACTACTATCTCTAGCAAGCTAAACGCTCTTACTATCTTCTACATTATAGATATCGGCCGTTTTAACATCATCCTTGGCCTTAGCTAGCTTAAAGCTAATAAGGCTACTATCGACTATAAACACGGCTAAGTCACGTACAAAGAAGAGTTTTTACTAGTCGTCGTTAAGTAGCAGTAGCCGTAGCTAATTAAAGAGCTAGGATCTAGACCTAAGCCGGGCTTAGATTTAGAAGTCTAACTTAGCAAAGCCCCTGCTCTAGTTTAGAACTAGTTCGGATCTAGTTTAACTCGCGAACTAGATTCTAGCTTAGACGCTAAGATAGACTACTCTAGCCTATATTGCCTACTAGCTCTTAGGTTAAACTTTAAGCTAAATTAGAGAGAGTTTAAGCTAGCCTCCTATAGCACTTAGTTAATGCATAAGTTCTCTTACGTACCTACCTACGCGAATAACACTAAGCTAGAGGGACCTATAATTGCTTTTATTAGTGCTACGGCCTTCGCGTTATAAGCTAAGTACTCTAGCTACGAGGTGTTTACTATCTCTATAAAAGATATCGAAGACTACTACTGTTTAGCCTCTAAACTAAAACTAGACCCTATAGAGGTTCTACTACTAGAGCTACGTGAGTTTACTAACGTCTTCTCTAAGGAGTAATCTAATACCCTACTAATGCACTAACTGGAGTTCGATAACTATATCGTTCTAAAGGATAGCGCTAAGCTACTACGTACTAAACTCCTTTACTGCCTCTCGCCTAAGAAGCTCGATATAGTAGAGTAGTTCATCCGCGAACACCTCGATAAGGGTTTCGTTACTCTAAGCTCTACGAGCTACTCGTTGCCTATCCTCTTCGTCCGTAAGCCTAATAGAGAGCTCCGCCTCTATATTAATTACTACGGCCTAAACGAGGTTACTAAGCGTAACGTCTACTCGCTATCGCTTATTAAGGAAACGCTTACTCGCGTTAGTAAAGCTAAGTAGTTTAGCAAAATCGACATCTGTTAAGCCTTCTACCGCCTCTGTAACTCTGTCGACTATAAAGACCTTACTATGTTCTCTACACGAATAGGTAACTTTAAGTAGCTAGTGATGCCCTTTAGCTTTACTAATGCCCTAGCTGTGTAGTAGAGGTTTATAAATTACAACTTCGTCGATATACTAGAACACTTCGTATTAATCTATCTCGACGACATTCTTATCTATATAGACAGCACGTGCCGGGAGCACGCCGAGCATATTAAGCTAGTACTCTAGCGACTCTATAAGCTCGGCCTTAACGCTAACATTAAGAAGAGTAAGTTCTACCTAACGGAAGTAAAGTACCTCGGCATTATCGTTAGCTAAGATAGAGTTAAGATAGACTCTAAGAAAATGGAAGCTATTAGAGTATAGAAGTAACTAGCCCCTAGTAACACTACCTAGGTTAGGAGCTTTATTAGCTTCTATAGCTATTATTGCCGTTTTATTAAGGGATTTAGCTCTATCGCTAAGCCGTTAAACGATCTACTTAAGAAGGACGCTACGCTATAGAACAATAGGTGTACTACCGTATTTAACTATATAAAGCACGCCGTTACTAGCGCGCCTGTCCTCGTACACTTCGACTGTTTAAAGTAGGTAGTTCTCGAAACGGACGCCTCCGATACTATAATAGCTAGAATTCTCTCCTAATATAATAAGTCCGACATCCTCTAGCCTATTGCCTTTTTTAGTAAGTTAATAAACGAAGCTAAACATAACTACGCTATCTATAATAAAGAGCTATTAGCTATTATCTAAGCCTTTAAGGAATAAGCTCTCGAGCTTATAAGCACTTAATCTAATAAGGCTATCTACGTCCTTACTAATCACTAATTACTTATATACTTTATAAGGACCTAGAAACTATTATACTATTAAGCTCGCTAGGCTCTCTACCTCGCGTAGTTTAACTTTAAGATTATATATAGGCCTAGTGCTACTAACGGTAAGGCTAACGCACTCACGAGGAGGAATAGAGATACGCTATGCTTAAAAGAGAACTCTAATCTACGCTAGACGCTATTGCTGTATAGAGTGCTCGATTTATACATTATTAATAAGCTAAATCTAGGTCGTATCCGAACTAGATTACTAATTTAGGCCGAACTAAAATCTAGTTCGCTATCTAGTTCGCTATCTAGTTCGCTATCTAGTTCGCTATCTAGTTCGCTATCTAGTTTACTACCTGCACCGTTACCCATTTTAGCTGCTAAGCTAGAGGTCTATATAGCACCTATCTTAGCCTCTGAAAACTAGCCTTTACTACTATTTAACAAAGTGGCTAAAGCTAACCTATAGGACCCCGATTTTAAGTTAGTTTGTAGCGTTTACTGTATAATAGAGGCCTTCCTAAAGAGGAAATAGTTACCGTCGACCGACGTCACTATCGAGAAGGGGATACTATAGGCCGACGGCTAGTTAATTGTCCCCTATTGTATAGCTACAAAAGTCATATAGGAAGTTTATAACTCGAAGGATTACGTACATAGAGAAGCCGCTAAGACAGCTACTATAATTAAGATAACCTTCTATATCCCCGGATACGATAGTAACGTAAAGAGGTTCGTCGCTAACTGCCACGACTATAAGCGTTCGAAAGCCCGCTACGGCCTCCTAGCTAGCCTCCTATTACCTCTGTCTATTCCGGAAAGGCCTTAGTAGTATATCACTATAGACTTCGTTACTAGTCTACCTCTAGTAGACAGCTATAACGCCGTACTCTATGTCGTTAACTGCCTAACTAAAGAATAATACTTAATCCCTTACTTCTTAGGCGATAGAGGTATATTAGCGTTTAAGACTACTAAGCTCTTGTTCTTCTACATATAGAAACTACATAGTCTACCCGATAGCATCACCTCCGATCGTAGTCCTTAGTTCGTTAGCGACGTTTAGAACAGGCTCTACTAGATCCTGAAGATTATAGCTAAACTCTCTACTATAGAGTACCCCTAGATAGATAGCTAGTTAGAAGTCATAAACTGCAAGTTTAAGCGAGTTATCCGTTTGTATACTATACGCTTTAGTAATTAGACTCTTATTCTACTAGTCGTAGAGTTCTCTACGAATGCTAGCCCCTTAGATAGTACTAAGTTATCGCCGTTCGAAGTAATAAAAGGTTATAGGCTAAGGATAAGCTTCTAACTACCTTCCGATACGCTATTAAGAAGAGCTAAGCTTAATAAGACTAACATCTACGCTCTCGCTAAGTAGCTAGAAGAGGCGTTAGCTATTGCTAAGACTAACCTCGCTATTGCTTAATTACGTATAGTGGAGTAGGCTAACAAGCACCGGCTACCGATAGAGTTCGAGGTTAACGATCTAGTATAGCTATTAACAAAGAACCTATACCTATATAGTAACCCTAAGCTGCTACTAAAAAGGGTTAGTCTCTATAGGGTATTAGAGAAACGTTTACTACTAGTATATAAGCTCGAGCTACTAGCTACATTATAACATATATACTCTATATTCTACACCGACCTCCTTACTAAGTATCCGAACAATCCTCTACTAGGTTAAGCCTTTAAAGAGCCACCGCCGGTAGAAGTTAGTAGTGAAGAGGAGTATAAAGTTAATAACGTTATCGACGTATGTAAACTATATAGTAAACTTGTCGCTTACGTTAGCTAGAAAGGCTATCTAGAAGACCTTACTTAGTGGCTAATCAACAACCTTAAAGGGGCAGCTAACGTACTACGCGACTATTTAGATATATACAAAGATAAGCTAAGGCCGAGCTAGATTAATAGAGGACCTATACGATAGCGTTTAAGGGTAAACGCGCTTAAGAGAGGGAGTAGTAATACGAGATAGATACGAACTAGATTTAGTCTAGATCTATATCGGATTAATTATATAATCTCGGCATCGCGGCCCGGGCTTCTAGCTGCTTAGTCCTCGATATTACGTATGCTTTGTACTTTAGTCTTCTTCTTCTTCTTCTAAGTCTCGATATCTTAACGAATAGACGCAATTAACCTCTTATCTTGCTAGTCGTGATCACTCTTATAGTTCTAATAGCTCCCTTTAGTCGTAGCCTATAGAATCATTAATATAGACGATTAGATTATATAAGAGCAAATTAACTCAGAAGCTATCTAGATAGATAGTAGTATTATCGAGGATACTTCGCATCTATAGTCGAGGATATTAGAAGAGCTAGGAGATAACGGAGATAGCCGAGGAAGACATACTCTAACTAGTAGTAATAGCAGCTATACTACTATATTGCTTAAGGCTATTATAGCTTAGCTAGCTAACCTAGAGAATTCGGTCTAAGACTATAATTGCCTCTAGAATACTAGTATAACTCCGGCTAGTCCCTATAGGACTACCGAGAGGATACCTATAGCTCCTCCGGCACTAGTTTCGATAGGTCCGCCTACTATAGACTAGCTAGTAACGCTGCCTACTAGGGGGCCCTCTATAAAGGCTAAGGAACTAGAGTAGTATAAGGCTAAATCTATCTATAAGACCTAGTCCTTTAAAAGAAGCCTCTAGATAGTCTTTAACTACGACTCTTTATAGTTTACTAATACTCCTTATCTAGATTAGCGCTGTATTACTTACGCTATAATATATCTATCTCTATCTCTTAGAGAGTCGTAGGAACGCCTCTATACGCTTAATACATTAAACTAGCGTAATCTCTTCTATAAAGGGAACTTCTTAAGCTTCGTTAACGACTAAGTTAAAGACCCTATTAATCGAGAGATAAATATAGTTCTTTCCTACTAAAACTGCCTCTAGAAGGAAAGTAAGAGCATCTAGAAGTTCTCGGATTAACTAGTATCTCTAGAAGAGATAATCGAGCTAAAGTATAATAGTAAGCACCTAGTATAGCACTATCTAGCTAAATTATTGCCTAATCTATATAAGTAGATCCTCTAGTTCTCTAATATGCCTTCTACATGCGCGAAGCTTATTATATAAGCCTCTACCCTCGAGAACCTCGCTAAGAGTAACAACTATAAGCTATAGAAGTAGCGTAGAGCTTCCCCGGAAGCCTCTAGTAGTAACTATAGTAAGCATGCTCGAAGCGAGATAGAGGATAGATAGAAGAGCAAGAATAAGAGTAAAGGTAAGAGCTATAGAAGTAGTAGTAGCTAGGGGGCTAATCGGAAAGGTAGTAGAGACACTTAGGACTTTTCTAAGGTTAAGTACTATAATTATTATAAGAAGGGTTACTACTTGTCGGCCTACCCTAAGGGGGGCAATACTAGCCGAAGTAGTAGTAAAGGAGGTAATCGAGTCTAGAATATTAAGGTAGAAGGTAGTACGCCTACACCTGCTTAATATATAGCTAGATACTAGAGGAGTCTACCTTAAAGCTATAGAGCTCCCGTAGTGCTTCCGGTATAGGCCTATTAGAGCCTAGTACTTAGCTCCGATAGTAAGGTTAAGGTTAAGGTACTACTAGATAACGTAGTAGACGTTAATATTATTAATCTAGCATTTGCTCTTTAGTACAATTTACAGAAGACAGATGTAGAGTACCCTTAGGTTAGGAGCTTCTAGAGTAAAGAGGCTTACTATTATAGTGCCTACGAGGTTAATCTCTGCCTTATAGACAACACTAGAGTAACGCGTAAGTCGAAAGGTATATTCTATATGTTAGAAACAAGCTTTCCTATTATTCTTAACTAGCTATAGAGATATAACTAGAGTGTTATAATAGATAGTCGCACTAACTAGTAGAGATATAGCTACGACATTACTAGTATTAGAGTAGTATAAGCTAAAGAGTTCTATAATCTCTTACTTATAGAGAACTAAGGATTCGCTCTAGTAGTGTTAGATACGATACTAGGTACTACAGTTCGGAAGGTAGCTAGTACCCCTATAGAGGTCCTACCTAATAGAGTAGCGAAGCTACTATCCTATATAGAAGACTACTATAACGTCTTTATTATCGATCCTATATAGATACGCGCTATAGGAGATATGTTATACCCTATCGATCTAATAGAAGGCAAAGAGCCTCCCTTTTGCCTCCTCTATAACCTCTTAGAGAAGAAACTTATAGTTCTCTACGAGTACCTTAATAATACACTAGCTAAGAGCTAGATCTATAGGTTAGAGAGTCTAGCTAGCGCGCCGATCCTATTTGTCCCTAAGAAAGATAGTAGTTTATAACTCTATATCGACTACTATAGTCTAAACGCTATTACTATCAAGAATTAGCACTCTTTGCTCTTAATTAGTAAGACTCTTAATAGGCTAGGTAAAGTAGCTATTTACTCTAAGCTTAATCTTAAAGATACGTATTACTATATTAGGATTAAGGCTAGTAACGAGTAGAAGACTACTTTTCGCACTTGTTATAGCTACTTTAAGTATATAGTAATACCCTTTAGGCTAACTAACGCCCCTACTACCTTCTAGGCCTATATTAATTAAGCTCTTATAGAGCTAGTCGATGTCTTCTATGTAGTCTATCTAGATAATATCCTTATCTATAGTAACTCTATAGAGGAGTACGAGTAGCACCTTTAGCTAGTGCTAGAGAGGTTAAGGCAGTTTATGCTATACGTAAACCTAAAGAAGTATAACTTCTTCTAGAAGAAGGTCGAATTCCTAGGCTTTATAGTAACTACCGAAGGAGTTATAATAGACCTCTAGAGAGTCTTCGCTATTATAGATTAGCCTATACTAAATAGCTACTACGACGTTTAATAGTTCCTAGAGTTCGCTAACTTCTACTATTAGTTTATTAAGAACTATTCGAAGATCGTAGGACTCTTAATAGCTCTATTTAAAGGATTATAGAAAGAGAAGTAATTAGCGCTCTAGAAGTAGACTAATCTAGAATAAGAGATGTTTAAGGCGATTAGGAAGGCCTTTATAGAAGCGCTAGTACTAAGGCACTATAACCTGTCTAAGCTAATTAGAATAGAGACTAACATGTCTAAGCTTACTCTTAGAGTAATTATCTCTTAGCTATTTCCGGTTAGAGAAACTAGCGAGTAGTACTCTATTACTTTCTAGTCTCGGAAGATACTACCTATAGAGTAGAACTACAAGACCTACAATTAGAAGCTTCTCTCTATTATAGAAGCATTTAAATAGTAGAGATACTACTACGAGAGTGCCCTAGACCTCGTCTAGGTAATCTCTAATTATAATAACCTAAGGTACTTTATAATAACTAAGTAGCTAAACGGCTATTAGGCTTGCTAGGCCGTATACCTATAGGCTTTTAATTTTGTAATTAAGTACTATATAGGCTTAAAGAATCTAGCAAATGCTCTCTTATATCGCCTAGATCTAATAGTAGATAATATAAGCCTTATAAATAGCTTACTAACCTTATAGTTAAAGCTAGAGGCTAGCTAACTAGCTATTAGAGGCATAGTATAGCAGATTTATATATCCTTATTAGAACGCCTAAGAAGTACTACCTTTAAAGAAGGCGTAGATACGAGTATCTATATAGTATAAAGTAATTATTTAGACATAAACGAGAACTAGTAGACCTCCGAGAGAGTTCTTAATAACTAGTCTAATAATAAGAAATATACTAAGGACACTAGAGGTAGTTCTCTAGAAGCTAACTAGCTTAACTAGCTATAAAATAAATAGTTAAAGTAAAGAGAAGTAGATTTAATCTAAGTTAGTATAATGCTAAGATCGATACCTCGAGTTACTATAGTAGCAGTAATAGTAGAGGAAAATCTATAAAGAGAAAGTCCTATAGACTAGCTTCTCGAAGTAATCTATAGTTTATAGTAGTAGAATTCGCTAGTATAGAGGCGCGCGAATCTCCCTAAGTAGAGACCTAATAGAGAGTCTCTAGTATAGTATTAGAAGGAGAACCTTCTATACAAGAACGATACTATATATATACTAGAAGACGTAGCGCTCTATATAGAGCTACTACGCTAGTACTATAACGAGTTTAATAGAGAGTACTTCGCCTATAATAAGACCTATAAGCTCCTAGCTAGAAAGTACTTCTAGCCTAGCATATATTACAACGTTAACGACTATATAAAGACTTACTACGTTTACTAGACTATAAAGACTTAGACCTACGTATCTTATAGTAAGCTCGTAAACCTACTAATACCTAAAGCGCTATAGAAAGAGCTTACTATAGACTTTATTATAGATATACTACTAAGTAAGCTTAATAGAGTAGTCTATAACGTAGTACTTATAGTAGTAGATTGCCTTACTAAAATAGTAAAGTATATCCCGTGCTAGAAGACAATAATAGCCTAGTAGTTAGCCGAGCTGTTTTTTAACTATATCGTGCTAGAGTATAGCGTTCTAGAAGATGTAGTATTAGACTATAGTATAGTCTTTACTACGGCCTATTAGTAAACAATCGTCTACGAACTAAGGTTCGTAAGGCGTTTATTAACTACCTTCTACTCTTAAACGGATAGATAGATAGAATAATAGAACTAATCCCTTATCTAGTACCTCCGTTGCTACGGAGCTTAAGACTAATTAGATTAGTTACACTAGCTAAAAATAGCTACTTACGTAGCTAACATCTCTTAGAATAAGACGCTCTAAATGTTGCTATTTAAGATATACACTAGTAAGGATACTAAGAGAGATCTAGATAGAGACCGAGAGCGTTCCTCTTAGAGAGGAGTACTAGCTATATAAGATCGTATAGCTACTCTAGTTTCTATAAGGCAAGGCTTATAGAAGCGCTAGAAGTAAGCTTAGGAGTAGTAGAAGAGCACTTATAATAAGCAGTATAGACTAATATCCTTTAAGGTAGAAGACAAGGTTCTTCTATTTACTAAGAACCTAAGGCTAAAGATAGTAAAGTATAAGCTAGCGCTAAAGTACTTTAGACTATTCGAGGTTATAGATACTATAGAAGCCTAGGCTTACCAATTACAGTTGCTAGATAAGTCCCGTATCTATAATGTGTTCTATATCTCCTTACTTAAGCTATATAGCCTCCGAGGGGGTACTAAGGTAGATCCTAGGCTAGTCGAGGTAGATAATAGTATAGAATATAAAGTAGAGAGAATCTTAGACTATAGTTAGTAGAAAGAAGATATATTCCTAAAGGTGCTCTAGAAGAGCTATACCCTAGTAGAGGCAACCTAGGAACTAGAGGAGGTATTAGAGAATGCCTCCGAAGTAGTAACTAAGTATTAGACAGATATTAGCTAGAAGGCTAATAGTAGAGTTACGAAGAGAGCACGGAGATAAGTAGTAAGAGTATAGTCGTTATATTCTCGAGAATCTATCTACTTAGACGCTATTAACCTTATCTACTAGTCTCGACTATATCTACTTAGCTACGACTACGAGATAATACTATAGCAAGAGCTATAGCGTGTCTATTCTAGTAATTAGCTAAGACTAGATCCTTAGTACTAGTCCTGTTCTAGGCGTTAAGCTCGGCTAGCTCTAAGTCCTTATTCCCCTAGCCAGCGAAGTCTAGGTCGAGGTAGATAGCAGCAGAGAAGGCACTAAGGTCCCTAGAAGTAAGGATAGTAGCGAGGTACTCCCTAACGGCCTAATAATAGAGCCTAGCCTTATTATAGGCAGAGCTACTAATAGAAGAGGCATTAAGTCTACCTATAATAGCGTTATAGTAGTTACAGGCCTAGCTAGTATTAAGCCTAGACATGGTATAGACCTCTAAGGCGTAAAAGTCGTTAGCGGGGATCTCGGGAGCTATATAGTAGAAGGCCGGACCTGCCTTAGTAGAGGAGTTACTCTTCTTAGCGAGAGTATACCTAGGAAGGTCGCTAAGGTTAAGCTCGTCCTTACTATTAGTGTCGGTTATAGTAGTATCGTAGTTAAGGCAAGATAAGTAGCAACTAGAAGTAGCCTACGTAGTAGACTTAGTAACCTTACTAGATAGAGTTATAGCCTTTTTAGTAGAAGTAGTAAGCTTAGGTGTCTTAGGCTTCTTAGAAGTAGTCTTACTAGAGATAGCGACGGCCTTAGTAGTCTTCTTAGGCTCTAGAGACCTAGTAGACTCTTCGGTAGAACGCTTTCTACTATAGACGTTAGTATAGAAGAGAGTTAGAGCTCTAGAGATAGCCTCTCTAGTAAAGTACTACGAATAAGTTAGCGACATTAAGACTAGAAGGAGAACTACTTATAGTATAGAGGATACTTACGAGGTTCTCGGTAGTAACGTAGAGGTTACGAAGTTTAGTAACCTTAGTACGCTCTAGTTCCTTACTAGTAAGAGAAGTAATATTAGTACTAGCGTAAGTCTTCTTAATACTAACGGCCTACTTATGCTCTGTAATGTGAGATATAGTAGCTATAAGCTCGTCGGTGTACTTATACTACTTCTAGACGTACGTAGAGTTAGTCGGATTAAGATATATATTAGCGCGCTTCTATATAGTAGTATAGGCCTCGTTAACGAAGTCTAAGAGGACGTCGTCTATAATAGCGTAATAGGCGCCCTTAGCCTTCTTATAGCAAGCATAAGATCTAGTAATACTAGTCTCGTAGTTATAGAGGTTTTCTAGTAGTATTAGCTATACTTTCGACAGGATACTAGTAGAACTTTAGATACTTACTAACAAGATCTCTAGTATAAGTACTATAGAGAAAGTAAGGAGAGATACGTAGTAAACTAGCCTAAATACGCTTAGGAGGTATAATAGCTTATAAGTGTATTAGAAGGTAGCGACTTATATAGAAGTAGTATAGTAGAAGAAGTAAAGTGTTTAGTAGCAAGAGATATACCTATATAGGCATAGTCTATTTATTACATAGCGTAACAAACACAAGAAGTAGATCTATACGCGTCGCTATCTCCTAGGAGATAGTAGTATCGTTAAGGTACTTAACGTTATAAAGTGTCGGAATAGAGCACTTACTAGAAGCCTCCGAGGAAGTTCTATAGTAGTAAATAATAAATTATATATATTTACTAAGGCACTAGTTGTTTTATAGCAATAAGTGCTTTAGTAATAGAGGATTAGACGAGAGATTACGTTTGCTATAATATATTACTATTAGTAGCAAATAAAGACATAATAGATACAGAGCATAAATAAAGAAGCTAAGTACTTCCCTTATACTCGAGAGTACTAACCTACTCTTATAGAGGAGGCCTATAAGCACGAATATAAGGCCTACGAAGGATGTAGTTTAATTAAGAGTAATTAAATATAGAGAAGAGATAATTATAAAGGAGACTTAGCATTATAGCTCTAGCTAAGTCTATTACGTAATAGACTCTCTCTAGCTACCTTCTACGAGACTTCTAGCCTTATTAAACAAAGGCAGCTATTAGTTTATCTACCTATCTAATTAGTAGATACTAGTAGTTCTATACGTTACTATATACCTACCTTTACACTATTTAATAAAGAGATTTATAAGACTTTATTAATAAATTTCCTAATTAGTAATAATTTATCTTTTAATATTATTAATAGTAAGAGCTATAATAGCTTAATTAAATATCTTAAAGATAATATACCTAGTTATACTAGAAATACTATAAGTAAAGAATTAGATACTATTTATTATAGAGAAATAGAGAAATTAAAAAACTTAATTAATAATAATACAAGTAAATTCTCTATTACTTTAAACGAATAGAATTCTAGTAATAATATAGACTTTTTAGCTATAACTTTATATTTTTATAATAATAAATTTAATTTAGAAAGCTATTTAATAGATTTTAAATACTTAAATAAATATAGTACTTATACTAAAAATATTATAGTTCCTATTATAGATAAAGTATTAAAAGAATTTAATATAAGAAATAAACTAATAGATATAACTAGAGATAATACTTCTACTATTACTAGTACTATAGATACTATTAAAATAAATTATAGAGATAAATATAATAGTTATATAGTAGATATTAGATATTTCGTATATATATTAAATTTAATTAGTAATATATTTCTTAATTATATATTTTTTACTACTAATAGTTCTAAGAGATTTAATTATAAAATTAATAAAATTTTAGAAGAGTATAGAGATAAAATAGATATATATAGTATTTATAATACTATAAAGCCTTTACCTAGTACTATTCGATCTTTTATTAATAGATTTAAATTAAATTACTTTCTAAAAAATAATTTTAGACTTATAGTTAAAGAATATAAATTAAATAATAATAATATAGATCTAGAACTACTAATTAGAGATAATACTACTAGATAGCTATCTATATTTAATATATTAGATAGATTTATCTATTTTAAAGAAGAAATTAATACTATATTAACTAAAGTTAATAATTTATCTAATAGTAAGAAACAAGATATTAATTTAGAAGCTAATACTATTAGTAATATAGAATAGATTTATCTAATAGAAGTAAGAAATATATTAGAGATTTTTAGAAAACCTACTATTAAATTATAAGCTATAAAATATAGTACTAATTACTATACTATACTCTATAGTTTATATAACTAAATTATATAACGAATTATCTAATTATATTAATAGATATAGTAATTATAACAATCCGTTTATACTAGAAGAATTAAAAGAAGCTAGAGAAAAGTTATTAGAGTATTATTCTATTAAAGATAATAATATAGATAAATTAAAAGATTTATACTTAATTACTATTCTAAATCTATAATTTAAGCTAGATACACTAGACGCTTTAGGCTATACTAAAGAATAATTAAATACTATTAAAGACTATTTTTATCTAGTATATAATAGATATTTAGAAGACTATAATAAAGATACTAATAATACTATTAATTTAGAAACTAGTATTAATACTACTAATTTAGATAATATAGATAGCAACGATAATTTATTTATAGATAATAGTATAAATAACACTTCTACTATAGTAGAAAATAAAATAGAAGTTTATTTAAAAGAAGCTAGAATTAGTAAAGAATTAGATATAGAAACTTATTATAATACTAATAAAACTAGACTACCTATAATATATAAAATAGCTAGAGATTATTTAGCTATTTTATCTACTTCTAATCCGTTAGAATCTATATTTTCTAAAGTAGGAGATATAATAACTAAAAAAAGAAATAGATTATTATCTAATACTATTAAAAAATCTATTATATTAAAAGAATTAAATATAATAGAAGATAAAACTATAATAGAAGAAAATACTAATAATATAGAAATAAAAGATATTATATTTAATAGAAATATAGATATAGAATCTATATCTAGTAATACTACTAATAATTTTACTATAGAAGAAGATAGTCTAAGTAAAAAATCTATTACTAGTATATCTAGTTATAATAACGATTCTAATAGTAATTAATAACTAATATATATTTTAATATTACTATTAAATTTAATCTAAACTAGTAGTATTTAATTATAAATCTTTATTAGTCTATATTACTTATTATAGTAATTTAACTATATATACTTACTATAAAGAACTAAATAGCCTATATAAGTACTAGATAGCCTATATATTCTATAGAATTAGTAATACTATATAGTTAGTTTAAATAGTAATAATAGTAATAATAGTAATTACTATTACTATTAGATTTTTAATATAATTCCTATTTACTATTACTATTACTATTGCCTAAAGTAGTAATAATAGTAATAAAATTAGTAATAGTAATAGTAATTACTATTACTATTACTAACAACACTGCTCTAGTCCACTGTGATCAGCGACTGGCAGGATTTCACTACGTCTTGTGATCTGATTGGTCAGAGCTCGAGGATGATCTGCAATTGGTCTCCCGGGATTGCCTTGTTTGAGCAGAGCAGAAGCGGCTAGTCAGCGACATGCATTTGCCCTGCTTGTTCGCCTCTTGCCAACGCGTGAGAGAGAAGGAGTGTGGGAGAGAGAAATATCCAGACCGTCTCGCCAGCGCCATCGCTTCATCTCACCCCGCTCGCCTTATCCTTTGTCGTGCCATCTTTTTCCCTGTCGCTCGTTCTGCAATATCGTTCTCCTAGTCTTGTCTGGGATCACAATCCTCGTGGATATTCGATCGACACGGGCCGTTGACTGTTGAGCGCTCAACGTGCGTTCGCTCGTCCCGTCCTCGTCTTCGTTGCGGCTGAGAGCAAAAGAAAAATACCAAGAGGCAACAGAGGTAAGATTGAGTTCTGCAGATACGCAATTGGGAATTAAGCTTACATGAAACAGCAGGCACGCTTCATATACATCTGATCGCCCCTGCGAACACCACATTCCAATCCTGCCATCCGGCTCCGACTCACAACCACTCTCACAATGCTACCACCACGCTCGCTTCTTCTCCTGGTAGCTCACCTCTTACTCGTCACCTGCGTAGCTGGACGGCCACAATCCGATGGTCAAGATGTTTCAGACACACAAGCGAAGAGAATCCAGGACCTGAAATATATTTTGGATCAGCTCAATCCTGCGCGTTTATTGAATGGCCAGCTAGCTCTCGAACAGAGCGATGCTCCGATCTTGCCAGGCAAGTCTCAGAAACGGCCTCTGCTACGCAAGCGCCAGAACGGCACCGACGTGAGCTCTGTAGACTCGACACCAACAACAACTCCGGACCAAGCGACAACCACCACTATCCCAGGTACGACCGCCGAACCCCCTCCTCCCTCCACGACGGCTGCTCCGCCATCTTCATCGCAAGGTGAGACCGGTGGTGCGTCCTCGTCCCTTCCCTCTCCGGGCTCCTCGCCCTCCACTCCTGCCATTTCTACACCAGGTCAGACCAATACCTCCCCTGGGACCATTTCTTCCAATCCCCCTCCCTCTTCCCTCTCTTCTTCCCCCGGTACGGATCCAGCCAATTCGGGTATGTTGATATTGATTCATCTGGCGCGGGCGAGTCTTTTGACCAGTCCAATTCAGCGAATCGTCTCAGCGTTTTGTGATTTGGCTTAGTGTCCTTAATGTGCCATTTTCGACTCCTTCGCACGCAGTCTTCGCGCACATTAAGATC
This sequence comes from Elsinoe arachidis, assembly GCA_013372555.1. NCBI lineage: Eukaryota > Fungi > Ascomycota > Dothideomycetes > Myriangiales > Elsinoaceae > Elsinoe > Elsinoe arachidis. The sequence goes on along the minus strand of JAAPAX010000007.1, from coordinate 1,569,365 downwards.
ATCAGCTGACAGAGAATGCTATAGATGTTCCTACAACTCCCCCCGCTCCTACCACTCCCTCTCCACCTGCTCCCCCCACGCAGCAACCTGGACCCACACAAGAGCCCGGTCCGACGCAAGCTCCTGGCCCAACCACATCTGCTGCACCTCCTGCTGGAGACTCCACGACTCCGCTGCCTCCCGTCGTACTCCCGCCCAGCAGCACCCAGGCTGGCGGTGGCTCGGGCAATACTGGTGGTAGTGGCTCGACTGGTGGTGCCCCTGCACCTCCTCCGTCCAGTATCGATGTGCCTGTCACGACTACTGACGGCCAGGGCAACACCATCGTGTCCACCACTCGCGCCCCTGCTCCTCCAAGCGGGACTAGTGGAGGCTCCGCTGTGACACCCACGCCTGATGCTCCTGCTTCGTTCACTGGCGAGATCAACGTTGTTACCACCGACCAAGACGGCGAACCCATCACACTGTCTTCCGTCAGCTTCGGCGAGGTCATCACCACAACTGGACGTAATGGACGAACCTTCGTCACTACATTTACACCCGCTGGTGGCCGTGTCAGCAGCATCGTCCTGCAGACCACCACTCTGCCCAACGGTCAGCGCAGCACCATCACCTCATACGCCCCAGTAGCTCAGGCTACCAATGGCAGTCCTTCCGGAGGATCTGTCTCTTCTACTGCCGATGCAAGCTTGGTGAGCAGTGCATTTGCCGCGCCAACGATGATCGCTGGTGGCCGTTTTGCTGCCGTCGCTGGTGGTCTTTTTGGCCTTGCTCAACTTCTTTAATGATTTTAACCTCAACACCAACACCTAGCATGAGCACCCCTACATACTGTACATTTTCGACGACACGATCCGTGCACATAAGACGAGATCACGACTCTCCTTAGACATGACGACGCATAGCGCACTGAAAGTTGGAAAATTCTGGTTCGAAGAGGACAAGCTGTATTATGATAATGGACAGAAGAGTACATAAGTGGCAACGCACATGCACAAAAGTGACAGGCCTTTATAGGGAACAGTCCTGGCTGAAATGAAATTTTCTGCATCCTGAATCCGTAATACTCGCAAATGGCAGGAGCGATCGCGGTGTTTAGCTACGTTGGTATCGCCGTACTACACGATGACAAGCTACAGACTGCCTCGACCTAACAACGACCTGAGATACAACGATCTGTCCCACAAGACAATGGCCACAGCAGCACCCTTTCTCTCTCCATTCTTGACGCAGTACTACCTCCTTCCAACCACCGTCCCGATGGGCACTCTCCTCGCCGCCAAACTTTCCCCCATTACACCCCTCTTCGTCAAATCCCTCACAGCAAAGACCTCCCTATCAAGCGCCATGCTCTACCGCCTCCTCATCTCCTCCCTACACAACACCCGCATCACCCCCATCGCCACCTACCTCGCCTACAAAACAAGCGGCTACTCTGAACAAGGCCCCATCAGCGGAATTACCATCTCCGATTTCGTGAGTATCTGGACGCCTTACAACACGGGAGGACCGAGTGAGAAGGGCAAAGGCACGAAGAAGAGATCTGGAGGAGAAGCAAGAGGCAAGAAAGAGGGTCCGAAGAGGGCTGAAGAGACTGCGAGTGCGATCAAGGGCTTGGTGGCGCAAGATATCAAGGAGGGTTTAACCTTTGGTGGGACGAAGGGTGAGACAGGGATGGTGGTGATGGAGAAGGAAGGAAGGGAGAGTAGACCGGCGAGGCAGGATATTCACTTTGAGAAGAGGAGGAGGCATTTTTGTAGGCAGGTTGGGTGTGAGAAGAGTGCGCTGTGACACGATAGAGATATGACCTGGTCATGGACCTACCACTGCTCGTAAGAGTTGAGAGCATGGACATAGTCAGCGGAACATGCATGCTGCCGTCGACCGTCCGCACCCTTTTGTTGCTCCGAATCTGCCGTCGATGCTAGAAGTCCAAGATAGGGTTAGCTGACAAGCTCTTGTGCCAGTGAACTTCACTCAGACTGAGAGGTCATCCAAAGTGTCACTACACAGGTGATGCGGACTTCACATCCGCCCATGAGAGATGCATTCTAGAATGTCGCGAAAGTGAAATATCCCACGGTCCCTGCATCTCGGCTCCCTTCACGAACACGCCGCCTAACATCGGCAAGACCCTGCTCACGATACAGATGATGGCGTACGCGCTTGGCTGACTGCAAGTCATGGTTTCGCTGACTTGTCCAGCCCCAAAATCGCAGGTCCCAAAGCCGATCATCTCTTGGCCTCCTCCACCTCCTCACGCAATTAATCTCAACCATCTCCTCCGCTATCCGATGTCAAGAAAACGCCATGAAGCGCCAAAGTCGATTTGGCAGGTCGACGCTGAGGCTTGTCCACTACCCTGCGTCACTCCGTCTACCTTGCCCTCGCCTATACGGTAATCGGTGGATCTCGACGGGCTTCCTGTCCATCTATATTGCTGATCGTGAGATGCTATTGGACTAGGAAGCTGCGTGGATAGGTGGCGCCTTCCGTGTAAAGTGCCGCCGATGATGCTGTTGCTGTCGTGCTTTGTGGTTGTTCAATGGTTGGGGATTATCAGTGGGCAATATATACACATGTGAGATCGCCCTCGCTTTCCACTCCACCCTCACACGAGTGCCTCCACATACCACAATGAAGGCTTTTCTTTTCACCACTCTCTTGGCGACGGCCGCTTCCGCGGTCTCCATCCCAGACATGGGATTGGGACCTGCTTCCTATGATGGCTACAAGGTCTTTCGCGTGAAGACCGGCAAGCAATTGTCAGCCATTCAAGAGAAGCTCTCCCGCTTCTCTGCTGAGCCGTGGAACAATAAGATCGACAAGTACATGGATGTAGCGATTGCTCCTCATCAAGTCCATGACTTCCAGTCCCTCGGTCTGGACTGCCATGTCATGCACGAGGATTTGGGTCACTCCATTGGAAAGGAGTCAGCTCGTCCTTCGATCTACAAGCGTCAAGTCGGCGATGATGCTTGGTACGACTCTTACCACCTATATGAGGATCACATCGCCTACTGGGATGACCTGCAGGCGTCCTTCCCGAACCAGTCGGAGAAGGTCTCTGCTGGCACCTCATACGAAGGACGTGATATCTTCGGTCTTCACATCTGGGGATCTAGCGGACCTGGCAAGCCAGCAATCCTGTACCACTCCACGGTACACGCTCGAGAATGGATCACCGCCATGACCACCGAGTACATCACCCGCGAACTCATTAACGGCTACAAGGCTGGCGACAACTTCTCCCGCTCTGTTCTCGACAGGTACGACGTCTATGTCTTGCCCTTCGTCAACCCCGACGGTTTCGTCTTCTCTCAGACCTCGAACCGCCTCTGGCGCAAGAACCGTCAGCCTCCTCCAGCCAACGCTACCAATCAGACTTGCTTCGGTCGTGACAACAACCGCAACTGGCCATTCGCCTGGGATGCCAACAACCGGGGTGCTTCCACCAACCCGTGCTCGCAGACCTACAAAGGCGAAGCACCTCTCGATACTCCGGAGAACACCGGCTTGAACAACTTCCTGCTCAAGCTTCGCGACACTCAAGGCATCAAGCTCTACATTGACTGGCACAGCTACGGCCAGTACATCCTGTCACCATACGGCTACAACGAGACCCTCTACGCCCCTGAGCTCGGCAAGTGGACCAAGACCGCCGCCGACGCTGCCGAAGCCATCCGCTCAGCCTCAGACATTGATGCTCAGTACACCTTCGGCCCAAGCGGTGCCGTTCTCTACACCACTACTGGCTCATCTGTCGACCACGCCTACGAGGTCGGCAAGGCAGAGTTCTCCTACACCATTGAGCTCCGCGACACTGGTGACTTTGGCTTTGTTCTGCCTCCTGAGCAGATCAGGCCTAACGTGTTGGAGCAATTCGCTGGCCAGCGTGTCATCTTGAGCTACCTCGATGAGGTCTTCTTCGATGGTGCTGGTCCTGCTGCCGCGGAGGTGAGGTTGTAGATAGACTGGGTAGACCTATGTTGGCTGAAGATGACCAACAAGAATGATTCAAAAATATGATCCTCACTTGTGAATTGCCTATGTTCATGTGATAGTCAGCAACCTTGGAACCACGGTGTCTCCTTGAGAACATCGCCTGGCTCAGAGGAGTCCTGAGCCACTCCGCCCTGGCGCATCTCCCCATGAAAAAAGTCCATCCCACCTCCCCCGCCTCTACCCCTCCATTCTACAAAATCACCACCCTACACCCGCGCAGATGCCCGTACGACCCCCCTTCCGCCTCTCCTCCATCCTCACCGCTAACCCCTGCAAAGCTCATCCTCCTCTCCGGCCTCCCCTCCTCCGGCAAAACGTATCGCTCCCAACAACTCCTCACCAACTTCCAATCCCGCATCTCCAGCTCTTCCTCTCCGTCAATTCAACGGCTCAAAGTAGTGCACATCTCGGACGCCTCTCTGGGTCTCGACAGGAGCGCCTACGACGCAGGCAGGAAAGAGAAGGATGCGCGCGCGGCGTTCGCGTCGGCGGTGAAGCGGGAGTTGAGCAGGGATACGATCGTCATTGCGGATGGGATGAATTACATCAAGGGGTTTAGGTATCAGATGTACTGCGAGCGGAGGGAGGCGGGGGATGGGGGGTGTGTGGTGAGTTTATCTTCCCCTATCTACATTCCATTGTCACATACAGTCCGGGTCGAAAGAGAAATTGCCAGACAATGACCCGAAGACCATATCCCAGACCCTGGACCACCTTGAGCAAAGTTTCGAGGATCACGAACTAACAGACAAGAGCTCCAACCCGCCGTCCCCCCCTCTGTATGCCGGCAGCTGAACCAGCACGCCCTCGACGCTGGTACGGGAGGTTATCCCGAGGAACAATTCGACAACCTCGTCTTCCGCCACGAAGAACCCAACGGGCTCAACAGATGGGACTCCCCCCTCTTCGTGGTCCCGCACGACGACCCGGACCCACCCTACGACGCCATCTGGGAAGCCGTGGTAGGCGGCGAAGGGGGACGCAAGACGGTCAAGCCACACCAGGCGACGGTGCTGAAGAAGGCGAGCGAAGAGGGGTATTTGCCTTATTTGGAGCGGGTGTGCGGGGATGTGGTGAGGCAGGTGGAGGGGTGGGGGAGGGAGAATGGCGGGGGCGACGGGGGGAGGGTGAGGGTGAGGGTGGAGGGTGTGGAGGATGGGGAGGAGTTGTATGTGCAGGTGCCGATGGATGGGGTCAGGGGCCCGCAATTGCAGAGGTTGAGGAGGCAGTTTGTGACGATTAATCGGACGAGTGAGGTCGAGAAGAAGAGGGTAGGGAGGTTGTTTGTGGAGTATTTGAATGATGCATTGCAGGAGTAGAGGATGGGAGGAGCGAAGATACCACTGGGTTATTGACGTTTTACATTTTTCATGTGGCTTCTATGAGGGTCGTAATCGCTATGCTGCTTCGTCTGCCGGGTTTGGGATGAGGTTGTCTACAGGACAGTGCCGAATCCAAAAGTCGTCTTGATACTCCTGACGTAGTACTCGCCCCAATTTCGCTTCACTGAGTCCTCCTGACCGACAGGTACACCTACCCAATCGACCCGCATGACAGTCACGGCATCGACATCATTCTGCTCAAACTTGATCTTAAGCGTACTGTAATGACCCTTCGGCCATGAGCCCAGCCTCCACTTTTGCTCAATATACGTCGGCTCCTCAAGTTTGGCGTAGCTACCCGACACGTTGCCACCGAAGAGCTCGAATGCAGCTCCCGGCTTCGCGCCTTCGAACACTTTTGGCGGCGCCCGGGTGAAGGCTGTTATCCGTTGCGGATCGGTGAATGTCTGGTACAGTTCCGCGGCGGTAGTTCTGAACTCTTCTTGCTCGGTAAGGCTAGTGGTATTGACGGCGGGGCCATCGGAGCTCGCGGAGGTTGTAGTGGTGCCATTCGAGGATGTGCCGGATTTCGAAATGTGTGATGATGAGGAGTATTGGGGGAGAGGTGCAAGCGAGGGTTGGTTTTCGGCGCCATGTTGAATGTCTTTGCCGTGCTCTGCTATCAGAGCTGGGCCGATCTTCTGAAACTTTTCTCGAAGGATTGGCGTGAGTTTCGTCTTTACCAAGTCCTTGACTGGTGTTTTCGACGAGGCTTCCGAGTAGACCTCGATCTCGAACACATACTCGTCCTCGTCCGTGTCATGCGCGACCTCGGGGATTGTGATGGTACCACTGACATCCTCTTCATCCTTCGTTTCACCAGTATACTCCAATTGCAACCGTACGTCAAAGATGGTGATGACCTTGCCTTTCCGTTGGCTGACATCCACATCTCCATCCATGCTGAGCACTTTTGATATCTGAGCGGATGCACCATCGCCCTCGACTCGCAGGCCGGTCAATTCCTTTTCTAGGTAATCTTTCGTCCATTGTGAGACATCTTTATTCACCCAATGCCAATTATTCGGATTGTGAAGGACCATGGCGGGAAGAGGTGATATTGTCGATGAATGAGGGCCGAATGACGATGTAGCGAGCTGTCAAATGTGGTCGGTGATGAAGACTATTTATAGGTCAGAGCGCATTCGAGTCTCGTGGTCGCAAAGATTGGTGGAGATGCTGAATGATCAGAATTGAGGACTATGTCCATGCAAAGCTATTCCGCAGCAAAAAGAGTACAAGTCTTTCTAGGCCTGGTGCCAGCTGTATTTTTCATCTTGTAGGGGTGTGATGGTCAGGAACGGTGGGCAACTGTACTCACCTGCTTTCAATGATCAATGGGAAGAATTGAGAGGTTGATTAGAGAGTGAAGGTTTTGTGCACCTTTCCGTGGTTCAGAATCATCTAGAAAATGAAGCAATGGTGGACTTCGGCTGCCAAGAGAAATCATCTTCCTTACTACAATTCATAGAACTCGATTTACTCATGCGATTTGCTGACGATACACTATGTGTTTTCCATGCGTTGATTCTCGAAGTGGGCTAATCTATACTACACAGTCAGATCAGTCATGAAGATCGCTCTGACCGTTTCTCTGACGGCTTAAAGATGCTTCCTTGCGCTTCACTAACCATCTGCGCACTTCTATACTTTGATATGTGCACGAACACATACTGTTCATCATGTATCAAACAGGCGACTTTCGATCAGTGTTGTCTCGAGAGAATGTCGTTCTAAGAAGCCTTCCCATGATAGTAGACGTCCTGCCACGAATATTGCCGTCACGTGATCCTGCTTGACTGTGCGAATCACGTGAGTGTCTTCTCATCGCGGGAGACCAGCAACGCTGCTCGTTGAAATCTACAGAGGGCAACCAGGCATAAATCAATCACAGTCCCTGAACGAGGCGGTATCAACATGCGAAGTGAAAGCGCAAGGGAGAAACGACCATCCAGATCTGGCAGGAAGGCCGAAGTGGGGCAAGATCTGGGAATCTGGCGAATCAGAGTTTAGCAATTGCCACGCGATCTCGAAATGTCGTCAAGCTCAAAGGGTTCACTGCATCTGTTCCATTAAACCTTCCCCTCTCACCTGCCACTCATCCCGAGCACGTCGAAATCCATCCTCAACACCTAGGGCGACTTTTCATCACCATGTTGTCGCGGACAGCGCCCGCAGCGCAGGCTCTATCTGCAGCATCACGCCGAGCCGTACCTTCCATCTCCGCCACAGCCAAAGCAACAGCGGCCTCAACACAGTCGAGAAACCTTGCCACGGTCCAGGATCTCCCGCCCGCGTCACACAGTCGAGGTCTCAAAGACCAGGACCGCATCTTTCAGAACTTGTATGGCCACCATGGAGCCGATCTTAAGAGCGCACAGAAGTACGGAGATTGGTATAAGACGAAGGAAATTATAGACAAGGGTCATGACTGGGTAAGTGCGGACAGGCGAAGTGGCGGACACAAGCTGACTGTTGTCAGATCATTTCAGAGATCAAGGCATCTGGTCTTCGAGGACGAGGTGGTGCTGGGTTCCCATCAGGCATGAAGTGGTCATTCATGAACTTCAAGGACTGGGAGAAGGACAACAAGCCACGTTATCTCGTCGTAAACGCAGACGAAGGTGAGCCCGGAACATGCAAGGATCGAGAAATCATGCGAAAGGATCCACACAAGCTTATCGAAGGATGTCTGGTCGCTGGTCGTGCCATGAACTGCACAGCCGCGTACATCTACATCCGTGGCGAATTCTACCATGAAGCAACCGTCCTTCAAAGGGCCATCCAAGAGGCTTACCACGCCGGACTCATCGGCAAGAATGCTTGCGGTTCCGGTTACGACTTTGATGTCTTCGTCCACCGCGGAATGGGCGCTTACGTCTGCGGTGAGGAAACCTCATTGATCGAATCGCTCGAGGGTAAGCCAGGCAAGCCTCGCCTGAAGCCGCCTTTCCCCGCCGCCGTCGGTCTCTTCGGATGCCCGTCGACAGTCGCCAACGTCGAGACCATCGCCGTCGCCCCAACCATCATCCGCCGTGGAGCCAACTGGTTCAACTCCTTCGGCCGTGAACGCAACTCCGGCACCAAACTCTTCTGTATCTCTGGCCACGTCAACAACCCCTGCACCGTCGAGGAAGAAATGTCCATCCCCCTCCGCGAGCTCATCGACAAGCACTGCGGCGGCGTCATCGGCGGCTGGGACAACCTCAAAGCCATCATCCCCGGCGGCAGCTCCACTCCCATCCTCCCGCGCAAAGTCTGCGACACCCAGCTCATGGACTTTGACGCCCTCAAGGACAGCCAGTCTGGTCTCGGCACCGCCGCCGTCATCGTCATGGACCAATCCACCGACGTCGTCCGCGCCATTGCCCGTCTGAGCAAGTTCTACCACCACGAGAGTTGCGGTCAATGCACACCCTGCAGAGAAGGCAGCAAGTGGACCGAGCAGATTATGCAGCGCTTCGAGCAGGGCAAGGCTCGCGCGAGGGAGATTGACATGATGCAAGAGTTGACCAAGCAGGTCGAGGGACACACTATCTGCGGTAAGCATTACCCTTTCTCCCTCTCGCCCATTTTCTGTTGATTGATATACTGATATCCACTAGCTCTCGGCGAGGCCTTCGCCTGGCCCATCCAGGGTCTGATCCGCCACTTCCGCCCCGAGCTCGAGGCTCGTATCGCCGACAACGCGAAGAAGAGCGGCGGCGAGGCATTGGCGGGTGGTTGGGCGCATGATACCCTGCAGAAGGGCGGGTTGGTTGCACCGGGACAGTAGATTTATACTTCCGTTTGAGGTAGAGGGGTGTTATGCATAGTGTTGTCCGTGTAGATACATTTTCAACGTCAATGAGTATGCATTGTGTAGTTTATGGCAAATGGGAGCTTGGAAAGACACTGTACTTTTCGCTTGATGCTTGTGACTCTAATGCTGCACTTCCTCGCTTGAAACAAGGTTTTCATCCTTTCAGCTGCCCCTGCTTCCGCAGTAGCCACTGCTGCTTTTTCACCTCGCCCTATGCAATGCAATGCTCTTCCCTCCTCTGGGTCCCGGCCTATCGATCCCGTCCTCTCCTTGCCCTTTTGTTCATGATTCACTTCCCCTACCCAACCCTCAGCGCCTTCCCATACAACCCCCACAACTTCCCCCCCTGCCTCGCAAACCCATCATCCGCAACCGGCAACCGCCTCACCCTCTTCTCGCCCTCACTCCCCAAGTCCTCGCCAACACCCCTCGCCTCCACAACCCGACTCATCTCCGCAACCGCCACGCGCTCCTCCAGCCCCATCTTGCCTTGCCCGGCCGCCATAGCAGGCAACGTACCAGCGAGACGCCTCACCAGCTGCGCCTTCTCGCGTCCCACATCGCGGCCACGACGGCCCGTCAGGTCGAGGAGGTGGATAAAGTCAAAGTACACTGCGCCGCCGGACTTCCAGCCCGGGATGGACGAGGTGGCGTCTTGTGGGAAGTGGCCCAGGAGTTCGCGGAGGGCGTCGTGGTCGCGGGAGATGATGGCTGTGGGGCCGACGTGTTGGGTGAGGACGGCGTGGGCGCCGGAGATGTCGTTGGCGAGGAGGAGGTGGGCGGCTTGGGAGGAGAAGTCGGATGTGGAGGCGGAGAGGAGGGCGCGGGCCGAGTGCAGCCAGGAGGAGGGGATGGAGTGGTTGGTGAGATACGAGAGGACAGTGTCGGAGGAGGGGTCGGTGGCGAATGGATGGGTGCTGGTCGTGAGTAGTGAAGCACGTCGGTTGAGGAGGGAAGTGATGGCTGACTTGCGGAGTGTCGCGGTGGAGAGGTGAGAGAGGATTGTTGTGCCAGCAAGAATGGAGTCGGTGGTAGACATGGCCTCGAGCTGGTGTGCCACAGAGGTTGCGAGAATGTCGAGGTGGTTGCTGGAAGCGAGCTTGGACGAGATGATCTTGTTGGCCAGTAGGTTAGTCGCCAGCTGCCACGACGGTCTTGCGTTTAGTGGATGCCCTGTGATCGCCAGTGGAGAGAAAAGGTCTTCGGCCGTCGGCGCGGCGATGGACGAGTTGCGCAAACTCCCGAATAGGCGCAGCAGCACCAAAAGTCCGTCTTGATGCTTGCTCAGGCTTTCCTGCTCAACATCGACCACGATCTTCGGAATCGCTTGGGTGGTCTCTGCCCCCTTCGACACCTCTGTGACATAGGTATGGACTGCAGCGTTGATGTCGTCGTCCCCATACCAGAGCCGTAGTCCCACGGCCTGCTTCCAGTCCAAATTGAAGTGCTCCGAGATGCTGAACGTTGGGGCCTTGTCCTCGGCAGCTCCCGGTTTACCTTCGCTGACGCAAGGATTACCAGAGGCGATCTCGTAAAGCGCCCGAATCGCTGGGGGAATCTCGGACAAGACATTCTGCGAGCGCCATGTTGAGATTTGCTGCTTGAGGACAGTCTTGGCCTTTGAATCGAGTGGCAACTGAGAAACGATAGTGGCAAGGTGGAAGTTCTTCCCTTCGATCAGTGTTGCGCATGCCCCTTCGACATCGCCACAGCTGAGACAAGCAATAGCCTTGTGCTCGGAAGAAGGTGCGTCGCGTATGTCGTCCATTGCCTTCGGACGAGTAATGCTTCGCCAAAAGTCCAGAACTGCTTCCCGACGAATTTGTTCTTCGTATCGCCCGATTTCGGAAGGAGAAATGCCGCCGATGTAGTCCTGGCAGGAATCCTCAATTGGATCGAAAAGGAGCGATGCTAGCTGCCACACGCTTCGCTCGCGGGCCGAAGCTTCTGAATCACCTACGACGGCCGCCGCCAGATCCTTGAAGTTGACTGTGTTTCCCTTAGTCTTCGCTGTGGGTATATGGTTCGAGTCGGCAGAGATCGAGGTTGCATCGGCAGAAAGCTGCAGTCTCAGCGGTTGACCTAGCGTCTATCATTGTCAGTGAGGTCACGGGAAGTGAGGCATCCAACCCACATGAGACGGTGCCTGCAGCTGCGCGAAACGGACGTCCTTCCCCTCAGCGACAATGCTCTTCTTCGCATTGACTAGTATGCCATTGGTCAGTGCTGGATTGCTGCCAGCAGAGGCATACACCAATGTTCCATCAGAAGTCCAATTTGGCTTCACCGAGGCATGGAAGGCTTGTTCGGCTTCGTTCATGTTGCTTGTATCGAGGTCACCATTGGGGCGATTCTGGTACGGCCACTGTGAGTCCAATTTCAGTATTCATTCTTCAATCTATATAGAGCTTCGGAGGAGGATGCAAATGCTCTGAAGTCGGTATTACAAAGCGACTTTGCCGAGTGAACAAGGGGATATGTGCAGGGAGGGGAAATCAAACCTCGAAGCCTTTTGGTCCTTGCGCTTGACTCTTGCCCCGGACTGACGCATTGCTGGGCTGGTTCCAGATTGAGTTCATTATATCCATCGTTGTGGTGAACGCCGGGCCATTTGTGGATCGGCCGAGCATAGAGTTGGTCGGGATACCTCCATCGTCGAATAGGTTTTGCTGCTCGCGAAGAGCTCGTCGATCTTGCTTGCGAGGACTGACTGTGCGTTGCAGCTGCTCTGCCCAATTATCGTTGAGCTCAAATGCTTCCTTGACGGGAGTACCAGCCAGAGGGTGTCCTTTAAGAATTGACTTCGGAGGCGCGGTGGGTTCCGGAAACGCGCCAACAACCTGATTCTCCTCACCGTCAGTCTCTGGTGGTGACATGAGACCTTGACTGCCACTGCTGACGTTGAACGGATCTTCCAACATTGATTCACCCAAATCATTCTCACTAATCTCATCCTCATGAGCGACAGGAGCACTCATCTCCTCGTCCTCAAAAAGCGGCTGCTGACCAAATCCGCCAGGAATAGTCTTGCCGCTCTTTTTGAAATCAAAAGTGTCGTCAGGATCGGAATTGGCAGGGCTCATCGCTGAGGTATCGATCTGCTGAGCCGAGTCATCAGTCGCTACAACAGGTGTGGTTGCTTTTGGGGTGAGCGTACCAGGAGCCACTGCTTCACTTCCGTCCATCATGGTTTCGTCCTCATCATCGTCATCATCCAGGCCGTAAGTAGTGAAATGTTGCACTTGGAAAGTCCACTCTCCAGTTTCTGCTTTGTAGTCGATGAATTGGGTACCATTGACTCGCTTAAGGCGCTCGACATGCTTCTCGTACCGTGGGCCCTTGCGCTCATGAACGGGAAGTCGGCCGGCGCCTGATCGAGGCCAGGAGTTCTCAAGGGTGATACGTGAGGGAACGTTCAACCCTTTGCCTTCTGGTGGTGTATTGACTCCGGTCTCGTACACAGTTGCAGAACGTACGTTGAGCTTGACAATGTCGCCCATGATCTTGTCGAGCTCCACTGTGTTAAGGTCAACCTTGCTGAACTCGACTTTGCCGATGCCAGTGCGCCCGACTATGAAGGGTGAGACGTTTCGGAGCTGATCACGCGACATTTCGCGAATCTGCTGGAGGGAGGGGATCATGTAGTATTCTCCAGCTTCTTGATCGTGTTGATCCTTGCGAAGCTGCTTGGCGGGCGCGGATTGCGTCGATGCGGGAATCTGCTCGTCCTCGGGGACAATGGCGAGCTCGTTGCCGCGGACCTGCTCCATCTCTGGACGGCTTGTACCATTGGAGCGGCTTTCTTTTGGTGCCGAACGCGAGCTGCGCACGAACCCAAGCTCTTCCGGGGTCGGTTCTGGACCATCGCTCTCAGTGCGAACCAGGGCGTTGTTGGGTCCGGGTTTGGCACTATCACCATTCGTCTGCCCGCCACCAATGCCGTTGCTGGTTGCGTTGGAAGCATCGAAACTAACGTGCTTGTGGGTACGCTCACTCGTTTCGGTGCCGAAAAGATCAGTGCGCAGGCTGCGATCAATCTTCAACCTACGAATGCTGTTGCCGCTGCTGTAAGGGCGGTAGCTTGGCGTGAAAGCGCCGGGGTTCAAGACGCTGTCTTCCTGACCAAGCGGGCTTCTGAGATTGCTGGTGGACAGACTCTTGCTCAAGGGACGATTGAGACCGCCAGAACCGAAAAGACTGGTGTTACGACCCGGTGTGAAACTCTGGGCGCTACCAGGAGTTCCGTAATTTGAGTAGGAAAAGCCATATCCATTCGCACGCTTCTGAGGAGTGATGAGCCTCATGCTAGCGCTGGGGTTGATCTTGAATGCAGGAATGGCCTGAGCACGTTTGGCAGGCTTCTGAGCTCCCGATAGTGGGGTCGCGAGTGGTCCAACCGACTGTGATGGAGTACCAAGACCCGCAAATAGTTGATCATTGCCATACGGGTTCTGCATGAGAGAAGCGGTGAGGGACTGTGCTTGTGGCTGCTGCTGATTTTGTTGCGAGTTACCGAACAAGCTATTGCCTGGCTGCTGCTGCTGTTGGTTGTTCCCGAAGAGGCTGCTGCCAGCGTTATTGTTGTTATTCTGGTTTAGCCCACCGAAAAGACTGCTGCCTCCAGTGTTGCCTGTGTTGTTCCCAAAGAGACTCTTCGACTGATTGTTGTTATTATTGTTACCAAAGAGACTCGAGGTCTGCGTCTGATTTTGATTGTTGTTGCCGAAGAGCCCGCCGCCTGTGTTGTTGGTGTTATTCGTCGATGCACCGAAGAGACCAGTCGTGGTGGCTGCAGGCTTAGCCCCGAAGAGACCTCCAGACTGTTGCTGGTTGTTGTTCCCAAAGAGACCCCCACCGGTGTTCTGCTGTTGTGATTGTTGGTTGTTGTTGCCGAAGAGACCTCCGCCGGTCGCAGCTGTGGAACCAAAGAGACCTCCCGGCTTCTGCTGGTTCTGCTGGTTCTGATTCTGACCGAATCCGCCGAACAGCCCAGTGCCGGTGTTGTTCTGCTGTGTCTGATTTTGGTTTTGATTCTGACCAAATCCGCCAAAGGCAGATGTGGTCTGCTGAGGTTGCTGCGTGCCTCCAAAGGGGTTGGCATTTGTGGTTGATGAACCGAAGAGGCCGGTACCAGTGCTCTGCGTATTGTTCTGTCCGAAGCCGCCTGTGGTGTTTGTTGAGCCGAAACCAGTAGTGGTCGCGCTGTTGGTCGTGCCACCAAAGCCTCCAAATGGCTTGGTCTGGGTGGTGTTGTTGTTGTTGTTGTTGTTGCCAAATAATCCGCCGCCCGTGTTAGCGGTGTTGGTCTGACCAAAGCCGCCAAAGGCACCGCCACCAGTCTGGGTGTTGTTGGACGTGCCGAAGAGGCCGCCAGTAGGAGCTGCGGAAGACGCTGCCGGAGTGCTGCCAAACAGGCCAGTCGTTGCCGGCTTGTTTTGGCCAAAAAGACCACCGCCAGTGCCGAAGCCACCCGTGGTCGTGTTCTGTTGTTGGTTCTGACCACCAAAAGGCGAGGATGTGTTGTTTGTACCGCTGCCGAAAAGCCCTGTTCCTGTGTTGCTCGTGGCGCCAAAGCCCCCAGTGGTGGCGGTCGTGTTCGTTTGACCAAATCCACCGAACCCGGTGCTCTGGCCAAACGCACCTGCCTGGCCGTTCGCGTTCCCGTATCTGCGCCCAGCGTTATAGTCTGCTAGCCGTAGCTCCTCGAATGAGAAGTTTTGATAGGGTTGCATGAAAGTGATGCTCTGGTAGTGGCTGTTGGCACTCGTGGCTGTGTCCTTCTCCGTGTGTGCACTGAAAGGGACCGCAGCCGTGCCTTGATTCACAGGCTGGGCTTGCTGCCCGAAACCACCTGTGCTGGCTCCAAAGCCTCCAGTGGACTGCCCGAATGCACTTGTGCCGGTGTTTGTGTTTCCTCCGCCAAACAATCCACCTCCTGTCGTATTGCTCGTCCCGCCAAAAGCAGGTTTGTTCTGAGTGCTACCGAAAAGACCTCCGCCTGTCGACGCACCGAATCCGCTAGACTGGTTGTTGGTCGTGGTGGCGCCGAAACCCCCAAAGCCAGTGCCAGAAGTCGCTGTGGTGTTGTTGTTGCTGCCAAAAAGGCCACCGCCGGTGGTGCCTGTTCCGCCAAATGCGGGCTTTGCTGCACCAAATCCGCCGGCATTGTTGTTTGTGCTGCCGAAACCTGTTTATGAAAGTTAGAAAGTTTCACATGAAAATCGAAGCTGTCTGCGATACCTCCGAATCCACCGGAAGTGCTGGTAGTGCCGCCGCCGAAGAGACCACCGCCTGTGTTGGAGGTATTGGCACCAAAGCCTGTGTTCGTGGAGGAACCGAAACCTGCACGCGCAGACGATCATGTCAGCCATGTGAATGGAGAGGTCGCTGACCAGTATCGTCGACAATCTCGCAAGGAGAGAATAGGGAATGACTTACCTCCAGTGTTGTTGTTATTCGTCGATGCACCGAACCCACCGAAGCCAGTAGTCTGGTTCTGATTCTGGTTGTTGTTGGAGCCGAAGCCGCCGAAACCACCGCCGAAGGACATTATGAATGTCGAAGCGCGTCGTGAATAATGATCGGATGCACGCTAATCTCAGTGACGATATGCGCAAGGTATGCGACTGTGAATGGAAAGTTTCGTGATTCTGACGCGCAGAGGTGGCAGGCGCGCAGGAAGTTTCCTTGTGACGTCGCCGTGCGCGAAGAAGCGCTTCGAGTCGCAGAGAAGATGAGGGAGAAGGGCTTTCGTCAATGAGCTCAGCCCTGGCGAGCGCACATGGTGAAAGAGAAGAGGGTGAGAGCAATGGCAGGAGGACTGAAGTAGATGGGACTGACTGCAAAGGTCGAGCGAGCAGCTTGGGAGGTGACATTTCTTGCTTGGCCTGAGCTCCACGCCAGCCAATCACAGACAGCGCTACAGAATCACAGCAGGCACCCGCAAGGCAGCTTCCACTTGGTTCGCTTTTCCTCCTTCTGCAAGCCATCATCATCACCGTCAGTCAGCATTTCAGCCTCTGAAGGCTTTGTCAGCCTACAGTCAAGTCCGCAATGTCCAGCACGTGACGCAAGCAAGGGGTTGGTGGGTTCTCAAGAACTGTGTCGCCTGGGAGAGTATTGCAATGACCTTTCCCTCGGGATATGGACCGCTCTCCGAAAGTGACAGTTCAGAATAGGTAGACTTGTCGCCAGGAACACCTGTAGATTCGTCCCGTACTGGATCGAGGACTCGTGCTGGCGGCAACAAGACTGTCGACTGGACGGATATTCGGGAGCATATCTTCCACGCTAGCATCAGAGTTCGAGCAGAGAACCAAATCTCGATCAGACTTCTCGAAATTGGAGCAGCTACGGTCGAACGATACGCCTTTCGACTGATGAGACAACCGTGTACCTGGTTCAGCATAGACAAGTCAAGGGGACCATCAGCGTGGCGTCGTTCCTTCGGAGAGGCGTGGCTTAACTCAACCAAATCTAAGACCAACCACCACTTCCCATCTTGTCACAATATGTTAGGTGGCTTGAGCCGCCTGCTTAATCCTCGACAGCAATCAAATATTTCTGTAACAAGCAGGGCACAGCAAGGTACTGATCGCGAATTAGGGCACATTGCATGCAGTTGCTGCCTTTTGCCGCAGGCATTAACCAGAAGCAGCCTGAATCCCAGCCCGCTTGGACATGGTTTTCCAAATCCTTCTCGAGCCGTCTCCTTCCTGGGTTAGCTTCACCATGTTTCAACTCATCCTCCAGCAAAAAAGACCCCGTTGTAAACAGCGTACCGCCGAGCGCAGTTCCGCCAACGGCTCAACCATGCCGCCCGGGAGTCCTACCAGTGTATCAATCTATCAGTTGGTTCCGAAAGTCTAAACAGCTAAGTACTGTTTGCTACTTTACCTTGGTCGCCGCTCTCTCTTTCTCCTTGACTCGTGGTATTCTTGAATCCCATCCAGTCATGTTTGCACAAATGTCAGCCCTCGTGGCCGATGTCCTCGTCAAGAGGCAGATGGGCTTGAACGTCAAGTTTATCATCGCTTCATTCAACAACATCTCAAAGGCAAACATAGCAATCACAACAGTGACCCTGTTCTCGGTATTCCTTCGCATGTTTGTCCGCCTCAAGATGCTCCGACAATTTGGCAGGGAGGACTGGGCTATGGTCCTGACTACAGTGTGTTATGGTCAAAGGTCGTGGACGCAGTCACTGACCACCCGCAGATGCTCTATATTGTGCACAGTGCTATGCTGTTCTCCATTTCAGAGGTTGGGAAGAAGTACATTGGAGGCAACTTCAAGCTGATGAACAAGTTCAACTCGGTCAGTGTCTCTCGAGTCCATGTCCTGTGCCATGCACTAATCTCGCTATAGATCAATCGAGTAGGAAATGGCTTCTTCGCCCTCACCATGGTTGCCCTCAAGTTTTCCCTCGGCTTCTTCTTCCTTCGCATCATCGGCCACAAGAAACCGCAGCGATATACCATCTGGGCTTTGATGGGCCTGACGCTTGTCAGCGGCTCCCTTTACTTTGGCTTTGCGACATTCACCTGCGCCCAGGTCAAGGATGTTGGTGTCCTGACCGGACCGCGCTGCCACGTGCAAAAGACATCAACCTACATCTTCGCCGTATTTTCAGTCGTCAACATTGTCAGTGATTTCGTCATGACATTGATCGCCTTGTTCGCTCTCTGGAAGGCCAAATTACCGATAATCACCAAGCTGATCGCCGGTAGTTTGCTGGCGCTGGGCTGCGTCGGCGGAATAGCATCTATCGTTCGTTTAGCTATCGTACTACAGCCTGTAGACCTTTTCGGATACATCCGTCAGCTCTTCAACTCTGGTCTATGGCTATCTATCGAAATCGCTGTTGGTATCATTGCTGCCAACTTCGCCATGGTGAGGCCCATTCTTCAGCTCTTCCTCGAGAAGATGCACTTGGTCTCAACACAAGCAGTCACCAAGAGCGGTACAGCTCCTGCAACTTATGGTCGATCCGGCATGCGAAACACACATCTCAGTCACAAGAGTCACCGAGATCAAGGTGACGACGTCCTGCTGGACGAAATAAGAAAAGAGACGACCGTCATTGTCACAGAGGAAGAGAAGGGAATAGAAAACTTGCACATTGTGAAGGCAACGGCGCCGCGACAACTTCCTTGATATTCTCAGAGATACCCAATTTCATCTTCTTCCATTTCAGAAACCATTATAAGAGCCACAAATGCATGGCAACGTGAGACTTCAATCAAGCACGTTGACAGGTTGGAGCATGGACCAACCAGCATCGGGCAATCAGCACGGAAGCCCTGACCATCTACAACTGCCAAATCGCGATCAACCGTCAGGGCTACAGTCAAACCCAGCTGTTCCCCCGGTCGTTCAACGGCCTGAACCCTGCTCGGACCGACTTAACTGTAAAGAGCAGGCAATGTGACGCTGGCTTCACGCCAGCTGCTGATTCAGTCCCAAGAACGTTGCAGCACCGTTGAGCAAGCCAGCAGGACGGGACAGTATAACGCCCTCCTCTCCAGGCGGTGTCCGGCTCGAGTAGACGAATATCATCCACGAAAGCCATGGAGACTTCTGCTCTCGTCAGCGCAATAATCGGCCTTCCCCCATCTCCCCCAGAGAATTTGCCCTGAACGCTGGATGTTGCACGGTACTTTCCTGGTTGCCGTCAGTTGCTTCGATCATCCCGTCCATCACACCTCAAGAACCTCTTCAGCCAACACGTTGAACACATACATGACCACAGTCAATGCGTCGACATCGCCATAGAGCAGAGCTACACCTTGGTTAAAACTTCATGCGCGTGACGAGCGGGAAGCAACGCAGGACAGTCTTCACATACCCTTCGAGACAAGTCGTTAGAACGTGGAGCTTGCGAGAATGAGTTCGTACGGACCGGGTAGGGACCACAGCCTATGACGCTTCGAGCAGGGGACCATGGGAATCATGCGGCTTTGAGCTCGAGCCTGGCGTACAGTTAGATGGAACATGACAGAGGGTTTCCGTGCATATGAGCTTCTATGGGACTTCATCTTGCCAGAATAGACGAGCCACTGGGTGGCAGCCTACCAAATCAATTCACTTCGTGTGACGATCGACCTCCCTTGAGTTGCGCTTCGAGATCGTGAAAATGAAAGAAAACATACATCTGAAAATCATCATTCCCCAAACCTAAGCCCTCGCCAACGCCTCCGTATCATAAGGCCCATAAAGCGTAACCCTCAACAACAAAACCCCACAAGCGCCCCCACCCGTACTCCCAAAAAGATGATAATACGGATCCGCGGTCCCCCCCGCCGGCCTAAACACACTGACATACGGCCTATACAACCCGGTCGCAGTCAACGGCCCCCTCAAAGAAAAATCACTCGCGCCCTGATACACATGATGATGAAACGTCGCGCTCGACCCGGCCGCACAATACGGATCCACATACGACGTGAGGCGGTAGTACTTATCCGAGGCCAAGCCAGCGACGGTCTGCTTGAGCTCGAAGTTGCCGTACCCGTTCGAGATGAAGAAATCCACTGTGCGCACGCCGTCCGAGTCGAGGGTGTAGCGGATGTTGGCGCCGTTGGGGGTCCAGGAGGGCATGACGAGGTCGTTGGAGGCGCCGATCCAGGAGCCGGTGCCGTCGAAGGTGGGGTTGAGGATGAGGTTGGCTGGGCCGACGTAGAGGACGCGGATGAAGGAGTGGGTTGGTGCTGAGGAGGAGGGGGGGACGCTGGTGGGGGCCGAGTTGATGGTGAACATGCGTTTGCAGGCGTTGGTCAGCGGGGACCAGGAGGAGGCGATGCAGTCTGGGTCGGCGCCGCAGCTGTTGATGCAGGCGGCGAGGGAGGGCATTGTGGTTTGGGTGAGGGGGCTGCCGACGTAGGATGTGCTGCATTGGATTTGGTAGATGGAGCCGCTTGTGCTGGTGAAGGTTGTGCCGTCTGCGGCGGGGCAGGCGGGGTTGGTGGATTCGTAAATTGCTACGTCTGCGCTTGCTGTGTCGCCACATGAGCATGGAGCGTCCTGGTAGGTGAGCGTGATGCCGCCCCAGTCGGCGAGGGTGCTGCCCGGGATGAAGGATGGCGTGAAGACCCGTACGTCTGGTCTGGCTGTGTAGCCCCTGAAGTATGTTTTCCAGTAAGGCGTCTGTGGGTTGTACCCGTAGAGGACTGTGTCACCGCTTGGGCTGGCACAGGTGATCTCTTTCGTGACAGAGTTCAATTCACACTTCAGGCGACTGCTTGATGTGGTGCTGTCGAACCACTGGAAGTCGAGAAGTCCGCTCGCATGGTTGACGAGAGCACGAACTCCTGGTAGCGCCACTAGGGACTTGTCGCAAGCTAAGTAGAAGGTGGATCCAGGAACGTCGAAACTGGCCTGTCCGATCTCGTCCCTCAGACCCAGTTCCTTGCCGCTGATGGCTCCATAACCACTACCCAAGATCTTGAAGCAGCTTGCTTGCGTCTGCAGGGGACAAGCAGCATCGAGTGTAGCTGTAGAAGTGTAGGATGTTGTCGTGGTCCAAGAATAGTCTGTCGTAGTAAAGGTCCTGGTTATCGGCAGACCACCAACGACAGTATAGGCAGTGAGCGTATTGGTTATGGTGGACGTGTATTCGGTACGATACGCCGTTGTGAATGTCAAAGTGATTGAACCGGTAGCGACCTGACTGCAGGCATAGCGGATTTTGGTGGCATCCCACGTTGCTACAAGGGCTGGCGTTGCTACTGCTCGCTTATGAATCTCTACACGAGAGCTGGACGTCTGCTGAATGGCACCAGTGACTGGCGGTGACGAAGTCACTTGTCCAGGTATTGCTGAAGTCTTTGTTACCAGTGCATGACGCTTCTGATACTTGGCTGACAGTGACGCAGCGCCAGTCACGGTACCTTGTTCGGTCGTTGCTGTGTAGACAATCTGCGTGGCCAGAACAGTGGTACCTGTGGTCTCTGTCGTCGTAGGGGTCGTCGTCACGGTACTGGTGCTGATCGTGGACGTATATGTATCACGAGAGACGACACCCGTCGTGTACGCAGCAACCCTTGGGGCGTAGTAATAGTTGTACGACGTGCAAAACTCTCCGGCTGTGGACCGAAGTTGGGCAATCTCATCAGCTGAGGGTCTCTCTGATGGGACATCGAAGCACTTTTCTGGTTGCGTTTTGGATAAGGCGTTGAGGGGCTTATGTGCGCCATTTCCGAAGACGAGGTTCTGCTTGTTGGAAGCATATGATACGAGTCTGAGTTGTCCGGCTCTGCATGAGCCCACAGCGGTGTCCTCGTTGTACTCAGTGTCGAACGCAATGGCTGTTTGACTTGTGAAGGTCGCTTTACTTGAGATCTTGCTGCCGAGCACACTAAAGCTTATCTCGTACAGCCTGCGCATGTAAGGGTAGATCTTAACCACGGCTGATGTCTTGAAGACTGGCTGCGTGACTTGGAGCGACGGATCCCAGCCGTAGACGTTCGTCGCACTAATAGAAGACATGTCAATATCGGCGTTGGCTTGTCCCCACTGCATCGTAGCTCCAGCGGTGATATCAACTGGCTTGGTGGTGCTGAATTCTGCACCGAGCGAGAAGATGACTTCGGGGTCGATTCGGAACACCCCACTAACAGTGATGGCATCGAGTCCGATAGAGCTGACCTTTGTGTTCCAGTTGTATGCTAGAGGACCTGAAGTCTTGAGGCCGAGGACCATGGCAGCTTTGGACTTCTCTGATACACTCATCTTCGCTCCTAGGATCTGGCCAGTCTTCAAGATGACCTTGATCTGACCTTGAATCTTGATCTCGGAGATGTCGAGGGAGCAGTCGATACACGTCAGACTGTGTGCAGTACCCCAGGTAACGACCTTGGTATTCGGATTGAAGTAAAACTTGGCCAGCCATGAGTACAGGAAGTCGTACTGGTATGTCGGTGGAGGAGGATCAGGCTGGTTAAAGTAGCATCCAGTGAACATGCATCCCCAAGCATCCCGGTTGTCGTAGATATCTTTACCAGCGCATGCAAGCTCGCCAACGTCACCAGTGAAGGCGCCCACGAGATCAGAGCATCCGATGTCCCAGACGTCGTCCCAGCCAAAACGCTTCTGTAGTGCGCGTATCGGGCCAGATGACGGATCGAATAGATCACGTTTGTTCTGCCTTGCGAGACATACAGGTGGTTCGATTGCCTTATCAGCATCCTTTTTGAAGAAGTCCGGCGGGTCAAGTCCAGCAGCCTGCAGTTTATCCTCCAGAGCATCCTGTAGAGCTGCATCGTCGGGCTTCCACTCGCCCGCATTGATCTCGGGCTTTGAGAAATTGGACGGGGTGACCTTGATCGCACCATCATCGGTGAATCGTAGCCTACTAATGACGTACTCCACGATTTCCCTAGCTCCTGGGCTGAGCTGAGCAAGAGACGTAGGAGTCGAGTATGGGGTTGTGGTAGTCGTGGTGGTAGTAGTGGTGGTCGTCGTCGTGCTCGTCGTTGTGGTTGTCGTGCTTGTAGTCGTAGTCGATGTTGTGGTAGTAGTAGTTGTCGAAGTTGTCGTTGTTGGGGCTGTCGTTGTCGATGTTGTGGTACTTGTAGTCGTTGATATTGATGGCGTTGTCAAAGACGATATCGCAGTCGTGGAAGTAGTCGTAGAAGAACCAGTGGTGGACAGCTCCAGGTGCTGGAACGTGGATGCACATGCCGATTGGAAATCGGAATCTCCCACTGCGATCTTCCTCTCTCCATAACTGATGTCCATGGTGTCTGCAGCTTCGGCCCACGTCGCAGTCTTGGCCGTGAAAGAGTACTTGACATTGATACCATCTGCTGTCTTGACCATGTTTTCAACCATCCACAATCCCTTCTCGTCAAGCTTGTTGCAAGATGTGTGTTGTGTTATCAATGTCATCCGGTTCGGCCACGCATCGATGACGGCGACGGCATTTGGGAGAGATGTGAAACTCAACTCATTTGACGTACAAGCGACATTAGAGATCAGAGAGGAGGCGCTCAAGTCGACAGTCTGCCGGTACATATCCACTTTCAGTTGAGCTGCCAGCGTTCCTGGGGCTGGCTGGGCGTAGTACAGAATGATGTTCTCTGTCGGGACCAGATTCTTGACATCGGTGGGGACGATCTTCGAATCAGCTATCGCTACTAGTGCTGCTGTTGGATCGGCGCCGCAGGCTCTAGCAGTAGTAGTAGTTGTGCGGATCGTAGTAGCGGAAGATGTCAGAGTGGACGATATGCTTGGCTCTGGAGTAGTTATAGTGGCAGTAGTAGTGGAAGACGTCACGGCAGTCGTCGTCTCCGTGCTTGTCGTTGTACTTGTCGTACTGCTAGTGCTGCGAGTCGTGCTTGTGGCGGGCTTCAAGAGCTGACGACAGACTGGATACATTTGCTTCGCAGTCACGTCCTTGATCGGCGAACTCTTCCTCTTCTTGTCATTGAGCCAGAATTGGCACCATTGTTGTGGGTATTTGAATTGGTTTTTGACCATCTGGATTGATCTTTCTGTCGGTTTGGACTTGGGTGGGAGCTCCTTCGCCTTTCCCATAGTGGTGAAGGCATACTTTTGTGGATTGGCGACCATACATGCGCAGACTTTGTTGACTTGTTGCAATGTCAGGACCTTGAAAGGAGATTTGGCGCGACGTCTGTGGGCTGGTTATTTCAGATGCACAAATAGCATTAGTCGATGTTGACTTACGTTTCCCTCCACCATTCGCAGTGGATGACCGGCAGTCGACTTATGCTCTTCCACAAAGCTATATCTTTAGTATTGCATGTGATTGCCCGAGCATTAAGCTCTGCGTAGACAGAGGCATGGATGAAGAATAGAAAGGTGGCAACGAGGCCAAGAAATCGAGACATACTTGCATGATCCCTATCTTCCACAACCACAGGGCGGACTCTCTCTGCATTTTATCCCCCCTTCACTATACGGCTACCATCACATTCGACTCGGTGTCAAAAATTTCTCATGCTGGCAACGTCTAGCCGTTGGAGCCATCATATCCTGTGTTTCACAGCTGCCAAAGACCTGAGGAGCAAAACACGGCATATCATCGGCCATGAAGGTGACTGCCGTGGATGTTAAGACGGTAAGCGAGGCAGTAGTGGTCTTGGCGGTGCTGCAAACACATTAGGGCAAAATGTGGTGAAGTAACGGGCACGGCACGTCACTTGAAGTTCGGCGAAGCCGCACCCTCGAACTTATATAGGGCACGCAGAGGGGTTCGTACGGGCGTATTCCGGGCCCCAATTCGGGGTAATCACGCGAACATCACGGGAATTTCAACGCTCGACGTACGCGTGCACACAATGGTCGGGCTTGGCACGAACATGGAGAAATGTAAGCGAGCCGCGTCGTTTACCATCTTCTAATTGCTTCTACGGATTTAGAAGACATACCTGAAACTAGGGTTCTGCTGGTCCGTAAGGTCATCAAACCCGTGGATCGTGCCCTGCGTCTCGCTACCCTTCTGCTCCCTGTCCTTGATAGCATTCTGTCTCTTGAGATAGAAGCGGAGGAAAACGATGGTCGCGACCAGCAACACGTAACAACCCATGTGAGTCGAGAAGGCGATGAAGTAGCGAGGCTTGTCCCATGAGAGGAAGACTTGGGGACCGATGGCATTACCAGTAGCCCACCTACAGGTTGTCAGTGTACAAGTTGGGCAAAGGTGAGAACTCAGAACATACCAGATAAAGTTCATCGACACGGCAATCGATCTCTTGGACTGTCCAGCAACATTCCTTGATACCAAGGACATGGTCAAGTTCTGTGCAGCCCAGAACGACAGCACGATGTAGTAGGACAACAAGAGGCCGACCTTCTTCGCCATACTCCCGTCCTTTACGACTGTCATGAGGACAATGGTTCCCACAAACGATGGGATGATGTAAAGCCCCATGATGAACAAGTTCTGTCCCGTCTTCTTGACCAGCCACGCGGAGCTGAGCAGGATGATGATGATCACGGCACCCAGCACCATGGCGAGCAGTTGGGTCTCGAGGCGGGTGAAGCCGAAATCAGTGATGACGAGATTGGCGAAAGCACCCAGCCCTGACGTGGGAAGGGTCGTGGTCAACTGGATGATACCGTAGCACCAGCACTGCGGGTCCATGAGAGCCTCCTTGACCTGTTCAGGACGGAACTTCCTGTTCTGCAGACCGGTCTGGTTGGCGCGCACACGCTCGATCATGAGAGCCTTGTCCTCTTCGCTGAAGCACTTGGCTCGCATGGGCGAGTCGGGCATCCAGAAGAGTACGAAGAATCCCCAGAGAATGGAGAAGAGGCCATACGCCATGAAGATGGCCTGCCAGGCGTTCAGAGGTCCACCGTCGGGGATCAGGGTGAAGCAGTAGGCGAGAAGACCGCCGACGATCTGTTGTCCACCGTTCATCATATACCAGTAAGTCACGGCGTCGGCTTGTTCGTTACGCTTGTACCACATTCCTGAGAGGACGACGAAGGCGGGTTGGCAGATGGCTTCGAAAGACCCAAGGAGAGTCCGGACGACGACGAGGCCGGTGAAGTTGGTGGTGGCTGCATGGCAGGCTGTGCGGGATTAGCGAGATGTGCTTTTCGAAGGGGGGTTGTACTGACCGAGGATGGCTCCCCAGATGATGATGGCGATACCCAGGGCCTTTGCGATCGGCACGCGAGTGATCATGTAGTTGATGGGGTATTCGATGATGAGGATGGCGATATAGATACAGGTGGTGAGCCACGAGTATTGCTGTCCGACGAGTTTGTTGTCTTGGACGATACCCATGATGGAGGCGAAGGACATGGTGCCCTTGTCAAGAGCCTGGAGGAAGTAGGTGAAGATCATGATAGACAAGACACGTCTGTCAATCAGCTTCTTCAAACGCTTGCTCTCCTCCGGTGTGATCTCGACAACTTGGTCGGCGGCGGCATATTTGGCAATCTCATCATCAACACGGTCGTAGTTGATGTGCTCGCCCTTCTCGGGACCGTCCGATAGTACACGCTCGACCTGAGCTGGTCTCTCTTTGTCGTCGGCCATGATGAGGGTAGTGATGATACCAAAATCAAACGACTGCTTCTCCTCGAAACACTAAGGTATATGAGATGCAGGAAAGAGAAACAATTTCCACAAACCCTGATGAAAAAGATCTCGAACCGACCTTTTTGATTAATACGATCACCTCTCTGCATGAAA
The DNA here is from genome assembly GCA_013372555.1 of Elsinoe arachidis. NCBI lineage: Eukaryota > Fungi > Ascomycota > Dothideomycetes > Myriangiales > Elsinoaceae > Elsinoe > Elsinoe arachidis. The sequence continues at coordinate 1,543,006 of JAAPAX010000007.1, read as the reverse complement.
CCAGTTCCCATTTCCGGTCCCCATACTCCAACACCCCAGACCCCGCTCCTCGCCAGCAGATGGAGCACATTTTGCGGGTCATGTTCGCACGACGATCGTCCGGAGGGGAAGCAGGGCGCCGACGAGGTTGGAAAGAGACAAGGCGCGCCGCAGGATTCAAGGTGCAGCAGCGTGCAGCGGGTTTCATGGTTTGGCGCCGACAAGCTGTCTTGGGAAGTCTTCATTGGCGGAAGATCACATTGATCTGCGGAGACAGCATATCCGCCTAACTTGGCATCCAAACTCTCTTTCGTCGACGACACACGCTGAGTCGGTGTCTGCGATAATGTATAAGCGATGTTCGGGCTATCGGTCAATCGATATCCCATTGAGGATGGTGTCGTGTCGGTCGAATGGTAGGTCGGAATTGGGGTCTGGTATACCGTGACTAAGCCGCAAGGTCTGATATACCACGAAATGCAGCCGCATGCAGGTATAGACCATCTCTGACTCAGTCTACCAATACAACATCCAGAAGGCGTGACAGTAAAGTATACAGTGTGTCTCATATCCCACCCATCATGCCTGCCCAGCCTCTCAAGGTCAACGACCTAACCGCCTCTGAAATCCACAAGCAAATCCAACTCCTCATCCACAACATCGTCAACATCAAAGATGACCCGGGCCACTTCCTCCTCAAGCTCCCCGACGGCCGCATCATCGACACCAAAGGCTGGAACGACTGGGAATGGACCCACGGCATCGGCCTCTACGGCCTGTGGCAATACTACACCCAAACCGGCTCCCAATCCACCCACGACATCATGACCTCCTGGTTCCACGACCGCTTCCTCGAAGGCACCACCAAAAACATCAACACCATGTCCCCCTTCCTCACCCTCGCCTATCTCCACGAATCCTCCCCCAACCCAACCTACCTCCCCTGGCTAGACTCCTGGGCAGAATGGGCCATGCACGACCTCCCCCGCACCCCCTACGGCGGCATGCAACACATGACCTACCTTGGCCCCAACACCAACGAGCTCTGGGACGACACACTCATGATGACGGTCCTCCCCCTGATCAAAATCGGCCTCCTCCTCAACCGCCCGCACTACATCGAAGAAGGCAAACGCCAATTCCTGCTGCACGTCCAGTACCTCTTCGACCCCACCACCGGCCTCTTCTTCCACGGGTGGAAATTCAACGAAGACCCCTCTTCCCCTGACGTGGGCCACAATTTCGCCCGCGCCCGCTGGGCAAGAGGCAACTCCTGGCTCACCATCGTCATCCCCGATGTCCTCGAGCTACTCAACCTGCCCCCCGACGACCACTTCCAGGTCTACATGATCGATGTCCTCCGCGCGCAGTGTAAAGCGCTCAAGCACCACCAAGACCCCGCCACGGGACTGTGGCGTACCCTCCTCGACGTGCCGGAGAGCGAAGGCTCGTACGTCGAGACGAGCGCGACCGCGGGGTTCGCGTACGGGCTGCTCAAGGGGTTGAGGAAACGTTACTTGCCGAGCGGGGAGGGGTACGAGGACGTGGCTGTCAAGGCGATCAAGGCGGTATTGGGGAAGATTCAGCAGGAGGATGGGGAGTTGTTGGATGTGAGTTTCGGGACGGGCATGGGGAGTGATTTGCAGCATTATAAGGATATTGAGAGGACGAGTATGCCGTATGGGCAGGCGATGGGGATGATGGCGTTGGTGGAGTATTTGAGGGTGTTTATATAGGGAGGGATAGATGGGGATGAATGTGATTTGGATTGATGATTTCTACTTTACTTCTAGGCGGAGGGCGTCGTATTGGATGTAGACGCTTTCGGGGAGGAGGGCGCTCTCGTAGTCGGTGGCGTTGTATGGGAGACTCAGAATGAGCTCGTTCCTGCCCGTGGGAAAGTTGCCGTATGAGCCGTTGCCGGTGCCATTGCCACCTCCAATCAGATACGATGCTGGGAATGTGTACTTGTGTGCGAGGTTGTAGCAAGATACCGAGCTGCGTACCGCGCATGATGATGACTGATTGTATCTACCAAATTCAGTCAATGCAAACATCATGAGGAAGATTACTTACGGGATTACCCATGGCTCAATGTCATTGCCGTTCACAGCGATTGTGAGTGGCAGATTCGCCCATGGCTGGGTCACGTTGAAGACGTCGGTGTTGCCGGATGCGGTCTTTGCACCTGCAAGCTGGACAGTAAAGGTCGCTTCCGTGGTCGACACAAGCTGATCAGCGGTAAGATCGAAAGTGATGGTCCAATTGTTGACGTCTCCGTTACCAACGTAGCGTTCTGGTCTCAAGAAGTGAGCTTTGCCACCATAGACACTCCAGTGCACATAGTTGAGATCTTGGCTGATGTCGCCTTCACCAACGTGGTAGTTGACGCCCTCAGGATAGTCTGTGGGAAAGTCGTACGCGCCAAAATAGATGCGGAACTCTGGTGGCTGAAGTGGAGCGTCTGTTCGAGCATAGCCGTGTCTGTATTCTCCACTCGACTTGTCAGGAGTGCCGATGCGGAATAGCTCCTTGCCGGACGACTCTTGCTCCCAGACAATATCTTCAGAAGTGGTCGTCTTGCCGGCCTCAACGACAACGTTATCGATCTCGTACTGGCCGAAGATACCATCGGCGTAGATGGTCAAGCGGTATGTATCAGCGACAACTCGATCGATCTCAACAGTGCCATCGGCGCTGATGTCTTGCCAATATTGGTAGGCGTCATATTTGATGGAGTTGTCCTGGTAATTGACACCGTTCAACGACAAGATGGCGATCGGTCTCTCTGCACCTTCTGGCAGCTGAACCTTTGCTGTCCATTTGCCACGACCGGTAGTTGGAACGTAGGTAGGGACATACTCAGCGATCGAGTCGTAGAAGTCTGCCGCGTAAGATGGATTGCCAAACTGTGCGGCATCCTGTCGCAGGTCTTGCAGAGAACCGCCCTTCTCACCCTTGTTGAAGTAGTAATACTGGGGACCAAACGTCTTGTCAAAGCCATCAGTGATATTTGGCACTCCAGCTCCGTGATGATTCGAGACAAGGTAGTTGTACACGATGCCATCGACAACCAGATCCGAGTGTGTTGGGCCTCCGTAATAGGTGTCCTTGGTATTCATGATCATCCATGCCCCAAAGGTCGAGTTGTCGTCAGAGTACTTTCCGTCCGCAAACATACCGTGGACATTGAGATCTCTCCAAGCATCCTGGAAGGTGTACTTTGTGAAGTAGTCAGAGACTTGCTCGACATAAGGATCACCAGTCCTGTTGCCGAGATACCAGGTCGCATCTTGCACGGTCGTAGCAATGCCGGTCCCTGTTGAAGCTGGATTTGGGCGTGGTGAAGGGCCAAAGAAGTCGTCATTGGTGCTGAGGTGAGTCCATAGAGCATGATTCGGTCGGAAGAGGGTTCTGAATTCTTGCAGATTTCTTAGAAATGGTGTCGTAGCATTATTGTATGCTAACCGGCTAAAGGCGTGCAGACCCGTCTCACCGTCGCGCAAGAACCAGTATTGCTCCATAACTTGGCCAGTCTGAGTATAGGTATCACTCATGACCACGCCTGCATAGGCAACACCAGTGCTGTCGGTGCCTTGGATGAGTTTGTATCTTGGTCGGATGCTACCAGGTGTCCAAAATCCAGATGGGACACAATAGCAGTCCATGTTGAGGACGCCATTGACTCCATCTCCAGTGGCGCCTTCAGGGGTCGGTGCTGTGTAGCTTCTGGTACCCAGTAGATTCTGTCCGTCTAGTGTCAAATAGTTGATGGCACCTGTCGACTTGTTCAACGCAGTGAACAGACGATCATTTGCCAGCACGATCTGAGAAGCCGACTCTGTCGCATTGATAGCAGCAAGTGCGCTACCAATCACGCCCGTGGCGAGTAGTATGGAAGACCACATATTTTGATGAGATACAGGCCGCAAATACCTACCTGGGGCACCGAGGGAGCTCGTGTATATCAACCAAGAGTCCGCAGACTCCAAGCCGCATGCAGATCATCACGAGTCGCCATGAGACCCGGTCAATCTCCATGCCCATCAATCTTGACCTTCTAGATTGAGTTCCGGTCCCATGGAGAAAAAAAGTGACAAGAGGAAGAGTGGTGCCAACGTGTCGCGCCAAAATCAGGGGAATTACCCCGGCTTGGTTGCACCAATCGTCAAAAATTGAGGGGGATCTTCGGATCTTCGGGGGCAATCAAACTTCTCCCGAGCAGCGATGAACATTGTCTATCTTCCATCACACTATGGCACACCACCCTCGACGGGACTTGGTCACTTGCCCTGAGCATCGGCCTTTCATGCCGTATCCTCTCCGTCGCGCACTTCAATCCCAGTGATTTGATGCTGACTCTAGAGTTGTTCGCGTGCTTTGCGACCGCAAAGGTAGTCAAGCTTCACTTGATACGTTTTGAGGAAGATGCTCAGAGCTACATGAAGGAGCATGTCTGAAATTGGGCCGACCATCTTCAATCGCCTCAATTTGTGATTTCGACGCTACTTATGTCGTCGGATTTGGACGCAAGACGTGACAGATCCTACAATTGCGACCAGCAAAGTGACGTGGTCGATAAGGACTTGTACGACCTGTGTAACGTCTCACACGCCTCGAAATTGGCATCGTGAGGCAGGGTAGGCGCACAACTCTTACATTTTCTCCCTTCTTCTCGTACTGCATCCGATGGAAAGTAAAAAGACTCGTGTCCGGCCGACCATTATGGAAGCCGGCTATGAATCAGCTCATTTGCCCAGCTACCCGATTCCTGGACTCTCTGTACATCCTGTTCAGTATCGCCTCTGTAAGCTCGAGATGGACACAGTCGCACATGACCCCTTGGATCCCGCCAAAAGGTATCACGAAGCCATCTTTATAGAGGAAAACTCACAAACCCTGTGGGGGACGATATTCCACGTAACAGGCGACGTGATCTCATCCAAAGGAATGTATTACCAAGAACGCTGGACCATGAATCCCAGAAACGACCCAAACTTCCACAAACTCACCGCCCTTGGCTGGGTCAACAAGACTGACTATGATTCTGGTCGGATCGGAGAGGTACTAAGAGCACTGCCCACACCTTCCAAGCAGCAGGGTCTCGATTTCTGGGCAAATAAAGAGGAGGGACAACCTGCTCCAGTGATATGGACAAAGGAGAATGGTGAGCCGTATGCACCCGGCGACGAACGGAGGCCTGTCTTCAAATGCAACGAGTGGCTAAGTCAATTTGCCTTGCCAGCATTGCGGGAGACCGGGCTGCTCTGCGAGCCTGGAGTCGTAAAGCACGGACAAACGAGCATGCCCTTGTTAAAAGACAGTGAACGCACAGGCGATACAAGGAGAGGACGTGTTCGACCCCCAAGACGGGATGCAAGATAACGCCGGTGATCCCTCAAGTCACCACGACGATGGGACCTCGGTTGTTTGTGCCGCGAGAGGTGCTTGCGGTATTCAGCAATGCTTGCGATGTTCAGCAATGTTTGCCAGCCACTGGTGAATCAGACAGGTGTGAAGTGCTTCGCCACTTAAGCATGCTGTCGCACTTTCGCATCCGCTGTCAAGTCCAGCTCAACCATCATGGAGGATGACAATAAGGTGCCTGGAAAGTCTGGTAGTTCGACCGCTGTATCTCCTCCTGAGCAGACGCAATACGCCGTCTTCAGACTGTCACTTCACCAAGACCCCGATCCTCTGGAGCCTCGCAAGCGCAAGCGATACCACGATGCCATCTTCATTCAAAGAGACGTCAAGACAGGAACAGGAATGATGTACCACGTCACCGGCAGCATAGCATCTCCGAATGGTATGACTTACGAGGAGCAAATGACCGAGGACCCAACACGACAATACTCCTTTCACAAGATGACACCCCTCGGACATATCAACAAGACCGATGTCGTCTCCGGCCGTGTCAGCCAAGTGCTCAGAGCACAACCCACGCCACCAAGACAACAAGCTCTGGACTACTGGTCACTAGATAACAATGGACACCCAAAGCCCTTCATGTGGGTGAACAGGGACGGCGAAGCTTATGCACCTGACGAGATGATGCGACCCGTCTTCAAGAGTGCCGAGTGGGTCACAATCTATGCCATACCTGCACTGCGTAACGCCGGCCTTCTGCACGAGCCTGAAGCAAGGAGGAGGAGATCGAAGCCAGAGCCAAAGACGGAGAGCACTCAGGAAGCAGGTGCAGAGGATATGGGTGACAAGAGCACGGCGAAATGAGACGGATAATCAGAGTGAAAAGAAGTAGAAAGCACAATGTCTTGCAATCTTGCAACGAGGTCGAGCGACTTACCATGCGAGATTAGATAGCATGCACTTACGACTTACGAAACCTAGAATGAACTGTCCCTGCCGAACATGCATGCAGCTCACACTCTGATCACTCGCAATCAATCTACCAACCACTGCGATCCCACGTGCAGGCACTTACAGCACAGTCCCTACCCCATACACACCTACTCCTCCTTCAGCCCGAGCTCTCGCCGCGTGTCCCCCGTGCTCGCTCCATTCCCATCCGCTCTTGCTCCATCAACCGCGTACTCGCGCCATCCTCACCCGCCTCGCCCTATCTTCCCCCATGGGCTCGCGGTCGAGTCACTCACATACCCCGAACGACCGCAGTCACTCGCATTTGTCGGTGCGTTGATATCGCGATTAGCGTCGTGGCGCGCACCGCATGCTGCATCACCGCGAAATAGTGGCATGCGGCGCTAGCTTGGCTGCGCGATATCGAGACATGTTTTCCGGTGTGCGCATTGGTAAGAGGGATAGGATGTGGGTGACATTTGGCCGTCTTGGCTGGGACGAAGAGAGGACATGGACATTCGGCGCGGTGGGTCTGGGGGTTTGGTGGGGGGCTTGGTCGTCCGGTGGGGTGGGGAAAGGGGGTGTGGGGGTTGGATTTGGGCGGCTTGGAGCGTTGTGGGATTGGAGTGGAGTGCATGTGCATGGCGGTCGTGGTGACTCAGCAATAATAGTGTGTATGCTTCTCAGCGCAGAGGATTGTAGTGCTGTCGCCGCGAGCTGAGAATACGATGGTCGTGGTTTGCTACAGAGCCGCGATCGAGCTCGAGCAATGCTGTAGCAATATCTGAGTAATAACGGAGCAATGGTTGAGCAATATACACAGTTCCATGGGTATCTACCTCCTCTTTATCTCTTCCTCTCCCCCATCTTCCGTATGTTCCGTCTTGAGCGGCTCCCCTAGTAAGTAAACCTCCATCTCGGATCCTCGTCTCCCTTCCACTCTCCCGTATGATCAATCTCCTCCTTGGGCAACGCATCTCTCCTCCTGTTCTCCGCCCTCAGCACGAAGAACAATGTCGATACTACCACAATGTTGCCGAACAGATACGCAAGCGCCATGCTGTGCCCCACGATATACCTCGGTCCATCATTCGCGCGGTACAGTTGCGTACCCATGATTGCTCCCAAATTACCCACGGTAATCTGCAGTCCGTTCGCGGCCGCGCGCTTAGTCTGTCCGCTCACGTTCATCGCGGGCCAGGACAGACCGAGGGCGACAGAAGGGTAGATACCGGCTGCAGCGAAGAAGGTGCCGGCGTAGGAGAGGCCGGGACGTTTCCGGGGATCGGTGTTGGATAGGAGGATGATGTAGCCGATGATGGCGATGGAGGAGGAGAAGATGATGAAGACGGCGCGTTTCTTGTAGCGTTCCGAGACGAGGGCGTAGGTCACACACAGGATGGTCGCGAGGGCGTAGGGTGGGATGGTGAGCAATTGGGCTTGTGCAGCCTAGCAGGTATTTAGTGGATTGCTCGATGGGGTAGTGGGGGGGGGGGATGCTTACACTGTAGCCAAGAGCTGCGATGATGGAAGGAAGGAAGAGGGAGAGGGTGTAGAGGGGAAGAGAGAGAGTGTGGAAGACCAGGCCGTACAGCCAGCACTTGGGGTCCTTCAAGCACTTGACAACGTTGCCCCAGCTGAAGGCTTCGTCGTTGGTCGCGTCGCTGTCGGCCTTCAGTCGAGCCGTGAGGTAAGATCGCTCATTGTCGTTCAAGAACTTTGCTTTGGTCGGCCAGTCTGGAATGAACCAATACGCCCACACTCCGATCACAACAGTGGCAATGCCTTCGAGAATGAAGATCCAGGCCCAGCCATTGAGTCCGCCTTGTCCTCGCATGAATCCAATGCCGTATGCCAAGATACCACCGAATGCTCCCGCCAAGGAGGCTGCACTGAAGAATAGAGCAATTCTGAATTGACGCTCATCTCTCTTATACCATTGGGATAAAAGGAACACTACTCCAGGGAAGAGACCACCCTCTGTAATACCGAGGACTACACGCACTATGAAGAAGCCTGCCATGTTGTGGACTATCCCCTGAAGTGTGGTGACAATCCCCCAAGCAATGACGATACTTGGCAACCAGAGCTTCGGACCGATGCGCTTGAGAATCACGTTCCAGATGACTTCGAAGACGACGTAGCCCACGAAGAACAAGGTAAGACCGGTGAGGTATTGATTGCCAGTGATTCCAAGATCTTTCTGAAGACCTTCGAGTCGGGCGTTTGCGACGTTTGCTCGGTCGAGGAAGGATAGCAAATATAGGACGGTGACCCCGGGGATGAGCTTCAGATCAATCTTCCGGACAAGGGCGCTGTCGCTGAGACCCCATGCAGCTGCGTCTGGAGCTTCGCCGAGGATTCCATCTTCGCCAACATGCTCTTTCTCGTTTGGCGGTGAGGCCGTCGAAGGGACCTTTTCTTCGTCGGACATGTCAGGCGAGTCGAACGGTCCACCAGATATGGAGTTTGTGTCGGCAGGATTAAGATCCTGGGTCTGACTTATGCCAGCGGGGAGGTAGGGAAGAGGGGAGGGAGAGGAGAGCAAAGCAAATTGGGAATGAAAAGATGAGAAGATGAAAAGAACAAACCATTACCGGTCAAAAGAAATCAATCTCTCCCAACCCCACGTCAGTCTGCGACACTGGCTGAAGATGAAAGCCATGGTATGCCGCCATCTGACGTCTTTGGTCGCTACCGACATGCAGGACACGCCCAGACTGGCGCCAAAAATGCAAGCTCCGCAGGTGAGCAGAGCCGGGTCATCGCGATGCGTGCAGGAACACAGCTCAGACTGGCTGTCATCGGGGTCTGATTTGGCTGGGATGCAGCGTGGTGAGTGGTTCGAGGTGGAGAGGCTTTGATCACGACATCGACCCTTAAACGACGTTTCGCAGATCCCGGCAAACTTTAGTCGAACCTCTTGAGATGGCCGGACGCAAATGTGTCTTTGCTGCTTGTCATGGCTGCGAATCTGGTCGATGTTGATTACTTTACACGATGAGGCAATCGTGCATGGCTATCGGCATGAATCGTGGGACTCCATGGGTTCATCTTGGAGCTTGTCGTCGCTGTCTATCGTCTATCGCAGGTCGTGTATCTTGCTCTATCGCAATTGCTCTGTTCTTGGAAAGGGTATGGTGAAGCCATCTTCCAACTGTGGTCCAAGCATTGATAGCACAAGCATCGCAAAGCAAGACCAAGAAGTAAAGGCGTTGACTGGCATTTCTTGCGTGACAGGTCAAGAAATGCTTGACTTTCCGTGGCGTCAGGGCTCAACCTCTCCGGAAATGCTCGTCCCTGATTGGCCAGTCGGACTAGCCAGGCTATACCAGAGACCACCTTCTTGTAGTCAGCTCCATCAAACCCACGTGGTCTACATGCATCGACGGCGATGTCGAGCGGATTGATCCGACGCTTTGTTCGGCAGTAAAGTCTATTGCTTGGCCCGGAAACTTGCAGCATCACTACTTGATTGAGCGGACGGCTTGCTCATAGCTGGCATAATGGGGGCTTTCATTTTTTTGACGCGTGTTGCTGCCGCCCATGACGAGGGTACCGAGTGGCAGTGAAGGTATGGCACTTCAGGTCTTTGCATTCGCATCATTGCTATATGATGTATGAGCTGGACTACTCAATTTGATGTCGAGCTTCCCAACCGCTCATTACCAAAGTAAGATGTCAGGTTATGTGACGATAAGGACGTGACATGGCAACGTCTAGGCGTCAATTTTCTCTGAATGGCACCTAGCAAAGTCAGTTATAGCGTTGTCAGCGAGAGCAAACAGCAACGCACCTCAATGGTCTCCAAGCTTTTGGTTCTTCGGATGACCAGGAGGCAGCTCCGGACCAAAAACCTTTGAGTCCCTCCTCTGCCTCTCCTCCTTCGTCTTCTTTCCTTCCTCCTTCTTCTTCTCCTCTTCCTCTCGCTTCTTCTTCTCCTGCCTCTCCTTCCTCTTCACCCCTCCAATATCCATCATCACGCATTTCTTCTCATCACCAACATCAGTCGTATCGGCGTCGAGCTTCTCCTGCATGCGACGGTGGAGTTCCTCAACCGAAGAGAACATGCGATACTCCATGTCCTCTTCCTCGACAGGACGAGGTTCTTGGCCGTTGGGTAAGGGGCGGTAGCTGGGATGGTCTTTGGGGTACATGGCCATGGATTCTGCGACGGTCCTGACGGGGCAGAGGCCGACGAGCTGGCAGGATGTCAGTAATGATGAGAAGCTTTGGGAAACGTCGGGATGGGGTACAAGTGGGAAGAAGCCTTCTGGGGGCATTGACATGGTGTTGCTGCTCTTTTTGTTGGTCGAATGAGGCGTGATGGTAGACTTTGATGGTTGTGGACGAGATGTGTATGTGGAAAAGGAGATGGAAGGTAAGAGAAGAAAAGCAGGTGGGCGGTACAAGATATCTGTTCTCACAGCTGCTGGGTGAGACATGCCAGCTCATGTTTGCATGTGCATGCATAAGTACAGCTCATCTTGACCTATCTGAAGGTATACTGCAGCTACCCGCCGACAAACGCGGGATAACTTTGACGAAGTATCATGCAGGTCATGGCCGCCTCTTCGATTGAGAGGTCATTAGCTACTGAGCTTGTCAATCCAAATTCTAGTCATCTTTCAGGTTCGTGATAGTTGATTTGAGAGTATTCTTGACGTCTGGAGAACAGTCAATGATGGGTGATGGCAGCAGAGCTCTCTATAGGGAGCGGCCCGGGGCTTCGGGCGGAGAGCTGCACCACGCAGCGCTAAATTTTTAAGCAAGTCACCCAGGTGGTCCCCGGAAAGGGCCCTATAGTTCCGGCCAATCAGTGATTACTGGACAAGCAGTTTTGACAAGGATTGATTAGAATGCCCGCTACTTTTCCTCTTCAAAAAACGCCCAGATCCCATTTCCTTTATCATATCCCCATGCCGCCTCCTCTGGAAATGCTTTGCGATACCCGTTACTTAGCACCAAACGACTTCTTGTACTTGGTGTAGTCGACATCAAACTCCCTCGCAATGTTGTCTACACCGACAACGTGAATGCGCCTCAATGGATCGTCCAATAGCAGCGAGAAATGGAACGTCAGCGCCCTCGTGCACGGCACACCGTCGACCTCCCAGAGATTAATCTCGAACCACTCATTCGGATTCGGAATAATGAATCTCGCCTCGGGATTGCGCGGGTCGAAGCCGCCGATGATGTCGTTGTTGTTGGAGTAGTAACTGCCCGTGATCTGACGGGTTTTCTTTGCGCCATCGACAGCGGGAATAGTTGTGGCCTCGTAGTATTGCTGTCTATTGAAGTCGTACTTGATGACCAGTCTTTGGTCGTTGAGGAAGACATCGTTTGTTGTGAAGCCGGATTCAGGACGGAGCTTGAAGGTCTAGAGTGATATTCATTAGTATTTGCTTGGCTGGTGGCCGTGGTAGAGTGATGGGCGCCTTACGAAGGTCTGTTTGGCTGGGGCGGTGCTGTTGTTTGAGAAGCATTCTGGGGCGGGAAATTTGAAGACGGTTTCTTGAGTGTCCTTGTCTGGTCAAGTATTAGGTATTGTATCTGCGAATGTGGTACCCAGGAGGACATACTATAAGACAGGACTTCAATCTTGCGGTAGGGGATCTCTGGATAGTAGCTCGCCGCGGGTGCGGGGGCTGCAGCCACCAGAAGTGGTGCGAACAGAAGAGGAAGGATGCTGAGCATTGTGGTAATACTCGCTGTACTTTTGTGATTGATTGGGAAAATCTTGAGGGTCTGGAGACTGAGTTGAAGGATAAAGTAGATGTCTGGTAGTACTTTGTCCTTCATTTGCAGCGTCCTACCTCTTCTATTTGTACGGCTTCAGGCGCTGATGGTGGCGTCCCGTATCTCGCTTGTGGCCCCCTGCAGTGCCTTTGTGCCCAGGCGCTATATTGCTGAAAACAGTCAGACCTACTCAAAATGTTCGTGAACTATGGTCAAGTTGCAGCACGGCGTTCCATCATCCTGGCTGCGTGTTACATTGACAGGCTAGAAGGTACGAAGAACGATGGTGGAAGAATGCGCCCGCAGGGGAGTAATCCCCGACACTGCTGGACAAAGAGCCGAGGTTAACCACCACCGCCGCCCCTCCATGCATGGTCCAGCAGTCATTCGTCTGCAACCAGCTACAAGTACTCGTATATTCTATATCAACGTCACATCCTACTCCGCCTTGATCGTGATTCGAGTTTGATTTCATACAGTTGTCAGCACCTAATTAGCAATCCACCATTCATACCACCTCCCAGCCAGCACCGCCGCCCTGCCTCGGTCCCCAATCCCCACCATGCCTCCCCCCAAAGTCATCCTCTTCGACATAGGCGGCGTCTGCGTACGTCCCTTTCTTACCACTCCCTTGCCCCCCCTGACTCCTCCAGGTCATCTCCCCCATGTCCGCCATCGCCTCCTACGAAACCCAACACTCCATCCCACCAGGGTACATCAACACCGCCATCTCGTCCACCTCGCCCAACGGCGCCTGGCAACGCGCCGAACGCGGCGAAGTCCCCCTCGACGCCTCCTTCTTCACCCAATTCACCCAAGACCTCAGCTCGCCCACTCTCTGGCGCACCTACTACCTGCGCCATCTGCAGCGCACCCGCTCCCTGCCCGCCGGCCAAGCAGTCGACGAAGCGCTCGTGCAGACGCCCCCTGTGCCGGCCATCGACGCGGAGGAGCTCTTCTGGTCCATGATGGCGGCGTCGCGGGCGCCGGATCCGAACGTGTACCCTGCGCTGCGGAGGCTGCGGGAAGTGGCGGACGCGAAAGGCGGGTTCATTGTGGCGGCGTGTAGTAACACGACGATTTTTCCTGATGGGCATAGGTTTAATGATCCGGATATGCCGGAGGGGAGGTTTAATCGGGAGTTGAAGGGGCAGTTTCATTTGTTTGTTAGCTCGGCGCATGTGGGGAGGAGGAAGCCGGAGAGGAGGATGTATGAGTTTACGTTGGCGGAGTGTGAGAGGGTGGCGAGGGAGAAGGGGGTGTTGGGGGAGCGGGAGAGGTTGAAGGGCAAGGATGTGGTGTTTTTGGATGATATTGGGAGTAATCTCAAGGGGGCGGCGGCGGTGGGGATGAGGGGGATTAAGGTTGTGATGGGGAGTACGGAGGGGGCGGTGAGGGAGTTGGAAGAGGTGACGGGGTTGAAGCTTAGGGATGAGAAGTCGAAGTTATAGAATATTGGACGGAAGAAATGGTGGTAAAGTTTATATTATGACTACCAGTGACGGTACAATTGAAGAGCGCCATGTCAGTTCGTGGCTATCTGTAGAGATTTACACATGCCTCATTACAAGCGCCCGCGCCTCTTGCTTCTCGCGAAGGTCCTCTGTCTATCAAGTATCATAAACATTCGTCTCATGCAGCGACATCTTCACCGCTGCCTCTTCTGCTCAACCCGCTCCCATAACCACTGTCCTCTGCCTCATCTTTCCAACCACCTGCTCGCTTGGCCACAGAGATGCATTGCCTGACGACCATACCCTTGTCCTTGTTGCTCAGCCCACTGTTCCTACCAGCTTTTGTACCAATCCAGACTCTCAGGCTAGTGGCGAGTCTTTCCAGCCCGACCTTACCAGACTCTGCTGAGGCCACAGTGCTGCCATACAGCTCGAGTACCTTGAAGGTGGCAACGGCGTTGAGCATGGTGAAGCTCTTCACTGGCAGCGACGCTTTGTCAAGCCTGTTCAGTGCATGTTGCTTTGCAGCTGCTGAGCTGTCGTCGCTGGCCAAGCTGAGGATCTTAGCCATGGTCAAGGTAGTACGGACCTCTGGTGTCAAGGGAACGTGGTCGACGACGTTGAGATGCACAGTAGTCGGCGATCGGCCTAGCATGGGACTGGCTAGAGGAGCATGGGGCATGCTGTCCAGAGCAGCATTGATGCTTTGGTTGCGACCCTCGTCGACCAGCACAGCTTTCGCGACGAGCGAACGAGTAAGGGTTGACGAAGCAGGCGGTGCAGTCAGCGTGGCGAGGGAAGTCAGATACTTGACATCATCGGCCACCTCATCGTCAGCGTCGTGAAGCGACAGGGCAAGAGCCTCATCGACGATGGTATTCGTGAACCAAGCAGCCACAGCGTCCAATGGCGAGCGAATAGCAGGGTCATGGACGACCGAATCCAACGTCGCATTTGTTTGTGTGTTCTCCGCCGAAGGACGATTCCAGGCCAGGTTGTAAGCGCGTTGAATCATGTCATCGGTGAGTACCTCGTCACATTCCAATTCGATGAGCTTAGCAAGGTGATCAGGAAGGATGTCGATGGTGTGGCCGAGTTCATCGACCTTGTTTCCAGTCCCATCCACCAGACCGCGCTGCTGGTTGCGAGCAGAATCCCAGTAGACCCTTGCGACACGAGCAGTAAAGTCCTTGAACATGAACAGATTGCCATAGCCAGCATTGGCCAACTCCCAGAAGAAGATGCGGAAATGCACAGCTTTCTGCATAAGACGGATTGGTGAGTCTGGCAGCGTACCAGATGCCATCAGCGTCAGTAGTAGACGGTAGTAGCTGACCTCGACATCACCACCGGCGAGCTGAGCATCGACAGCGATATCCCATGCTTTGATACGTGCAGCCTCGTCGTCCTTGGTCATGCCGAGTAGCTCAGCATAGCTATCGAAGCCGATGATGCGTCGCAAGCTCAGCTCAATGATCCGAACGGTGACGAGAACGACCTCGATAAGAAAATGTCGAGGCGTCCAGACACTCTGAATTGCTGTGAGCCATGCCTTGCGCTTGACTTCGACAGATGCGGCAAGCGAGGGGGCTGCGGTAAGGGTGATATGAGGTATGGTCTGCGTCTTCTTCTTCGGCTTTGGCTGGAAGAGGGGAAGGACAAGATAGACAAGTGCCGTGAGGATGAGAGATATCTTCAGCAGCGGGAGAGCTGCTTGTGACATGGGCAGGGTCGATGATCCTGCCTGACGAGCAGAGAAACCGCGCTTGACGAGGTGGAGTGGCGCGGCGAAAAGACCACGGGAACCGGAAGATGAACCCTGGTCGTGCTCTGCGAAACCTTCCATGACCATGAGACCGGCCATGGAGCCAACCATAAGCTTGCTCATCAGACCATTACTACCGTTTCCGTTGACATACTTCGGCTTCTCCTCCTCATCCTCTGCTTGAAGATCGAAGGTGGCCATGCTTTGATTTTGCGCCGCATTGCGTTGACGCAGCTGTTCTGGTGATCCGAGCATGGTCGTATTAAAACTACTCATCTGCGCGGAAGACTGCCCCGACCTCCCGATCAGCGGACTATTCATCATGGCAGAGTTACGAGCATAGCTTTGCTCGAGTGCAATCATCCTTTCCTTCAATGCATCCATCTCGTCTGCCATGGTCTTGTTCCGCTTCTCTAGATGCCTGATATACTCGGTTGCTTTGGCCATGATGGTCGACTTGTTCAGCTTGTGTGCTGGTGTGAGTCCGTCCAGCTCTTCCGAGTCGTCCTCCTCTCCATTTGGCCTCGACATGGCCCGTAGACTTGGAACACTATCACGGAGCTCCAGGATCTTTTCGTTGAGGTTGTTGCGGTAGCGCTTCTCGATAACATTGTGCGAGGTCTTCTTGACAGGCGGTTCGCCATCACCGCTACCGTTGCCATCTTTCGGAGGCATCTCTGACTTGCGCTTGCGTCCCGCTTTCTTCTTGGGTGGTTGTGTTGGTTGTGGTGACAGAGACGAAGCGGATGAGTGTGTCTGCATCTGTGACACTGGACTTGGTAGATGACTGTCGATAGGACTTGTGCCGGCAGAAGAGTGCGACTTCCGCCTCGATACATCTGTAGAAAGAAAAGTGTTTGGCATGGCAGGTTGCGAAGGCACTTCTTTGGTTGGCCATGGAAGTGTGCTTAGATCCTTTCCCAGATCGGATCGCAGACTATCGGCAACTGGCTGAAGAGAAGGGCCGTCGCCAAAGATGAAGGGATTGAGAGTCTGGTCCTGGCCGGAGAAGTTCAACATGGAAGAATCCATACCAGTGGAGAAATCAGAGAAGGAAGTGTCGTCGCCCACGATTAGAGGTGGCGCAATGGTCGCATTGTTGTCCAACCATGGGAATGTTTCGATTGTGCTTGAGTCCTGTGTTGGTGAGTCCGAGGAGTCCTTGCTGGAGTTGTCAGGGGACATGGTATCATTGTTGTCTTCCCAGCGCAGAAATTGCTCCCAGTCGTTGGCATGACTAGGTACATCTGATCCGAGAAGATCAGGCATATCCTGAGGGATCTGCGCCCATTGATCCATGTCAGAGTTCATGACAAAAATTCGTTGTTGAAGTATATGCGTCTCGTGGCGTGAAGCCAAACGCGTTTCGAGGTTGATCACTCAGCGAGGTCTCGACCTACGTTGACCCGAATCCAGATAGTCTCCCTGTGAAAGACGCTGAAGAGGCTCACTACTATACTTGTGAGCTCTCTTGGACGGTTGTGAGTGGCGGATTGGTCGTAGAGACACCTTCGTGTTGACTGGATGTGGCCTTCCAAGTTGCGGTCGAGGAGTTGAAAGTTGAAGATGGACGCCAAGCAAAACGTGAAAGGGTCAATTTGCGGAGGATCAAATTATCAGACCACCGCGGCTGCAACGCACAAGCCAGAAACATGCAAAGCCACCTTGACCGCGACTTCCCGACCTGTCGGACCTCTTCCTTTCCGGTCCGTGCGCGCTCATCCACCGACTTCGTCCCTTGAAATGTTCCCGATCTGGCTCTCTGACACACACCTATGGCACGATATGTGGCCGCAAAAAGTCGAACTACATGCAGGCTGTCAGGCATCAGCCTGGACTAGTGCTATCGCCACGCAAGAACAATGGTTCGATCAAGAGTGTCTGCCGGGAAGCATGCAGTGCATGTCGGTCTCGAAGGACACCCTTTACCGACTTGTCTCCACCAACGGAGACGACGCCGACGGCTAGATCCACCCTTTCACAACTATATATCTGTGCGGAGTGATTGCATCGTACGATATGCGACCGAAGTTATGACATTCCTCCAACGCGAGCAAGTCGCTTTCAGCTTGCCTGCTTCGATTGGAAAACAGTGCCGAAGGCGAGAATCAGCGACGCTCTACAGGCCGTGTCCACTTGCCAGTGCCGGTCGAGCTCCAATCCTGGTCTGCAACAGCCTCGAACCCTTCTTCTAATATCCGACGTATCGACTCGACAGCGTAGTCACCGGTGCTGAATTCCACCAAGTTTGCCATCTCTCCAGCACTCAGTAGGTGCCGACAGAGCATTTGATATATCTGCTCCATTTCCCTCCAGCAATCCGCCATGTCCGCTTTGCCCACCACGCTTGAGTCATCGAGGACGTTCATATGTGGAGCGGGCGAGAAATGAAAATGCAGACGCTTGTAGTGCGTCAGCGACAGTACATGTAACTCATTGACGTGCGAGCTGAACGGGAACAGGCAATGCAGGCTCATTGACTGTAGGTGTTCGCTTCGTGGCAAGATCAAGCCGTGAAGGATCGTAGGAGGCTGACGATGGAAGTACTCGTAGATGCCGTAGGCCTGCAGCATGGAACCTTCCATAAGCTGTAGTGCTTTCCACGGCCGGGCGTTGAAGAGGTACTCCGTGTCCCACGCGGCGTTCTTTGGGTTCTCTGGTGCTTTCTTGAGGTAAGGGCGATTGGGAGACTGGTACAGCTCGAGCATTTGCATGCTCATGTCTTGGAAGGCCCATTCATCGCTCATATTGGGAATAGTCGTGATGAGGTACCCAAGAAGACTTACTGGCGCCAGTATGGCGAGACGAGTCGGATCAACGGCCTCGAATATGCGTCGCCAGAAACCAAACATGGTGATGATATCGGTAGAGTGACGAGCTGGGTTCCTGAGAGGCTGGGAATTGGACACCAGCAACTCGTCGATCTCGATGGTCAGACTCTCGATCCTGATTGGTCCTTCACTTTGATACTCTGAACGATGTGGCAGTCGCGAGAGGCTCTCAGCGGCATCGTTGATTGCGAGCCGGAAGCGGGTAGAGGTAGAGTAGTTTCCTGACACCCCTTCGCCCATGTGTAGGACTAAACGTGAAAAGAGATGCGGCTTCGCTATTACGCGCCATTGCTTGTTGAGTGAGGACAAGGACTTCAGCGTGCCGTGTTCAAGACCTGAGACTTTTCTTGGTGATATGGGCAGTTGTGGTATTCGCATTCGGTTTGTGGCCGGGTCTAAGTGTGCAACATGTTGGGCGATAACAAGTTTGATCTCGGTTGGAAGATCATCCATTGTCGCGGTGTTCAAAGCTTCTTCTGACCCTTAATATCGACATAGGTATAGCATCATTTATTGAGTATGTGCATTGGTTCCAGGACCAGCCGAATTGCACATGAGAGATGCCTCATCGTGCCGCCCCCAAAACGGCAAGATCAGCCGCCGCGAGAAGCTTCCCACTTCAGTGAGCTAAAAATTATCTTCAAGCTGCCATCACCACCAATTACCACTCCAACACCGCTCTACGCACCTCTCACACTCCTAATTCACCAGAATGGCCAAAGACAAATCCGAAAAGAAGGACAAGAAGGAGAAGAAGTCGTCCAAACTCACCGACGACGGCGTCAAGAAGGAGAAGAAGGACAAGAAAGAAAAGCGTAAGTCACTTGAGGCCGCGACAGCGACACTCAATGCGATCGAAGACGCCGCCCCAGGAGCAGTAGCAGTCGATGCAGACGGCGACATCATCGTCGACGTAGCAGGAACAACAAAACTCGACCTCCCGACCGCCGCGCTGGTCCCGTTCGCGAACCCGCTCGCCGACGAAAAGAACGGCAAGAAGGTGCTCAAGACAGTGAAGAAAGGTCAGGCACACACTCAACCCCCGCTGCGAGAAAACCACCATACTGACACCCCCCAGCCGCCAAAGCGAAATGCCTCAAGCGCGGCGTCAAAGAAGTCGTTAAAGTAGTCCGTAAAACCGCCCCAGGCCAGCCCTCGATAATGAAGGATCTCCCGCCCGGAATCGTCGTTCTCGCAGCCGATATATCCCCCATGGACGTCATCTCGCACATCCCTGTTCTCTGCGAAGACCACAACATCCCGTACGTCTTCCTCACGAGCAGAGCCGAGTTGGGCGCGGCGGGGAGCACGAAGAGGCCGACGAGCGTGGTGATGGTGACGCCGAAGCAGGGCGGGGCGAAGAAGGTGGAGGAGGACGAGGAGTGGAAGGAGGCGTATGGGGAGTTTAATAAGCTGGTGAACAAGCTGGGGCAGTATGTCAAGGTGTAGAGGGGGAAAGCAGTATTCTTATGCTGGGACGGCGGTGATGATGGGGAGGACATTGTGCACGGCGTTCAGGAGCGGGGACCACTTTCGATGCGTGGTGTATGGGAAAATCATGCAGTGTGCTATACAGGGTCAAGCTACCTAGGGTATTTCCAGAGATCCAGGGGTGAGGTCTCAAAATGCACAAGATCATTGTGAAAAGTTCGACAAGGAAAAATCGCTGAAAGGTGACGGGAATGATGAAGGCCGAAATCCACCGCGTCCTGCCTCTCCAGACCGACATAAGTGCTCACTTCACGGTCCGGCTGTCGTGTGGCCATTGACGGGCTCCTCCACTCGCATCTTCTCCAGAAGACCTCGAATACCATCTGCTTTGTCCCGTCCGCTCTCCATTTCGTCCAGAAGCGCCAGCGCTCGTTTCGTAAGTCCTCGTAGAATTTTTCGTGTGTATGCGAAGCTGCCGGTCCTCTCCATGTATGCCATGGCGTACCGCTTCACCTCGTCGTCTTTGGTCTTTTGCTTTAGGATGTTGATGAGCACGAGGTTCTCGGGCTCAGTCCGTATGCTGTGAATGACTGGGAAGCTGAATTTCCCTTCTGTGAGATCTTCGCATAAGCCCTTGTTTGCGGTGTATGTGTCGTCACTCAAGTTCTTGTAGTCGTCCAGGATCTGGAATATGAGACCTATGCTGTTGACCAGAGGTACGCAGTCGATGCCAGTTTTGCTCTCAGCCTGCATTAACTTGACCGCCAATCGAAAGAGTCCGCCGGTTTTGTTGCCGACCATTTCCAGGTAGTCATCTTCGCTCGGGCAGGTCAGAGTGTCTCGCCAGAATAGATCCATGCCTTGTCCTCGGTGCAGGTTCAGCAGCTCCTCTGTGTAGATTTGAATGAGGACCGGGTTGTTGAGCTTGAGCAGCTCTTGAAGCGCGACAAAGTATACATAATTTGCCGAGTTAATCGTCTGTGCAGTCCCAAAGATGTTGTGAGCAACTGGTACGCCTCGTCTCAGGAGTGAATTGTCCTCCACATCGTCTACCAGGAGAGAAGCCGTGTGGAGCATGCCCACCACTTTTGTGATCACCGCGAGTGATTGGTCGGGCACTTTAAGCCAAACATTGAATGAAGCGATCAATTGCGATCTGATGTCCTTGCCCGGGTGTCCCAACATGTAGTCATACGGTCCCAGTAGAATCTTGTCCTTTTCTCGTGACCAGTCCGCGGGTTGTCGCAGGATCTCGTTCGCTTGCGATGTATCTGTTGGTGACAGAGGACTACCAATTGTACCACTTGCTCTTTTCGTCTTTCTTTGCGAAATCCACTCGTCCTCTGTGATCGCCGGTCGTGAGATGCGCTGTGTCGAGTTCGCTAGGTTTGCGCCGTTCACAGCGTTGTGAGAGCTCGTTCGGGGTGGTATTGTGCCAGGCATTGCGTCGGAAGCCATCTTGAAAGAAGGAGGGGGCGTGCTCAGGCAATTAAGGTCGAGTGGTCGGCCTTCAGCGGATGCGCCTTCGGGGAATGGACATCGACTTGAAACTTTGTGGTTACGCCTAATCTGGGCTGGCAGGTCAAGGCAGAAGTCACAAAACGAAGTTCATGACTGCGCCTCTTGACTGGACTTGCCTTGACGTAAAGACTCTCCTACGTGCGAAAGAGACAGCTGTGGCCTAAAGGTCGTTGGGGGAGGAGGATCGAAGCTTGCAGGTTGGTGGGCTGTATTCGGTTCGTCTTGTGCTTCAGCCCCAGATAGTTGACCTCATGACATGTGATAGAAAGACGTTTGAAACTTGGCGCCAGCTTGTCCATGGCCAATCGATGCCCGGTTGCGGGCGGAATACGGCGAACGGGACTTAAAGAGGTCCGAAGGTAAATCATGCGTGTCACTGAATGACATTTCATGTCGTAACTTGGTCCATTATTGTTACCATGCATGAGCGCTCTCGCAAATGGGGATAACGTCACAGAGGTACCTTCGACCGCGACCCCCCTTCGACCACCTCGGTTATTTTTCTCGTCTATTTAACTCGATTTAGAGCGGGGCCGCGCGTTGCCGAGAAACGATGCCAATCGGAGCTCTAGAAACTTCGCCAACGTTAGGCTTAAATAGGCAATCGAAATATCTCTAGATTTGCTTAATAGCTACTCCTTACTTACAAGAAGACTATTATCTTATACCATCGCAACTAACACTAACACAACGTTATAAAAGCGCTATAAATAGCATAATTAATCAAATTAAGGCTAGTAATAGTATACTAACAATTGTAGCTATATTATAGTAGAATAAAGATACAAATCTAATAATAGTATAGTAACAACTTCTTAGTAGTTAGAAGCTATAGTCTAAAGCATTTATTAAGCAATAATAACTTATACTAGCTTAAGAAGATGCTTTAGTCTATTATATTAAGTAGCTTATTAATACTAGATTCCCTCTAGAGTAAAAGACAATTATAAAACTTGCTTAGGAGATTCTTAAGTCTAACTAGAAGTCTAATCCCTTCGCTCCTTAGTATTAGAGTAGTTAGTAAGTAGTAGGTTACCTACTATAGGTAGAGTAGAGTATAGCTTCTTAATGTAGTAGATAAGAGTAGAGTAGAGTATTCTTAGTAGTAGGTATAGTAGAGTAGAGTAGTAGGTAATTTAGATAGTTAAATACTCTATCTACTATAACCTATACCTATATATTAGTAGGTATTATATAAGTAGTATAAGCTTATTACAATTCTATACTACGAGATATAATAAAGAATTTAGAATTAGGTAGAATAGTAATAATTATAGTTTCTAATTATAGTATATTCTATACTTAATTATTATATTAAGGAATTATACTATCTTACGCTCTTCTAGATAATCTTATATACTTTACTAGAGGCTTATTGTCGTTAATATTATTGTCTTCCTTATAATTGCTTAGACTAAAGATATTCTCTTAAGAAGGTAGCTTAAGTAAGTTATCTATCTTGTCTATAGTAGTATCTTTATAACTACTAGCAAGAATATTCTTATAACTACTAGTAAGAGTATTACTACTTAATAAAGATAGACTAGTTATAAGCTTTATAATAATAAGCTACTAAATGATTTATATAGAGAGCTAGTGTCTTCTATTACTAATAATATTCTTTACTATATTAAAGATATATTTAATACTAACACTAGCTATTAGTATAGCAAGAATATCGTAGGTAACTTTAGTAAGCTATAGGAACTCCTTCTTATTAGCCTTCTACTAACTAAGTAATATATATCCTAGTTAACTTCGAACTAGAGGAATACTAAGGTAGTCCTTACTCTCTTAATGTATAGTTTATAACCTCTTCTCTTGTTCCTATTCTAGAGATATAGAGCTTATACTAGATTAAAAGCTAAAGCTAGTCTATAGAGAGGTAAGCTATATAGGTAACTAAGGTTAATAGAACTAATTGTCTTTGTCTTTAAGTAGAGTTATAACGTTTAGAGCGTTAGATAGACTTAAGAGTAATCTACTATCGTAATAACTAAGGTAGTTAAGGAACTACTTATAATACTTTCTCTTATTTATAAGCGAGCTCTACTAAGCTATATCGCTCGCCAAGTCTTGGCTTAGCGCTTCTACGCTATACAATGTAAAAGAACAGCTAGTATCTATACTAACAGGTACTACGTAGGGTAACTAATTATATAAGTACACTCTTAAAACTATCTCCCTCTCTAGAGCTACGCTCTCGAGACTTATACGTATATATATAAAAATCACAACCTTAGCTAGATTTGAACCTAGACACTCTAGGCACGCCTGTTAATAAGCTATAAGCTACTCTAGCTAGAAGCGGCCTAGCCTATAAGAATATACGTATATAACTAATCTCTCTAGTAAGCTCGAATTTTCACTTTAGCTATACGTATAACTTACTTTAGCTATATGCATAACTTGCTACTAGCTGTACTATTACGCACGTAATTACTGCCTTAGCTCCCTTGTGAAATTACTACCTTAGCTCCCTCGTGAAAACTCTATAGAGGCTAAACTATTAGGCGTATAGCTAGAGTCGAACATTCGACCTCTAGGGAGGCCCTATACGTTACTCCTAATAGCGTTAGCGTAGATACAATTATAAGCGAGCCCCGCTAAGCTACGTTGCTCGCTAAGCCTTAGCTTAGCGCTTCTATGCTATATAATACAAAAGAACAGCTAGTATCTACGCTAACAGGTACTACGTAGGGTAACTAATTATATAAGTATACTCTTATATATTAGTCTTGTTCTAGATCTCGTTCTATAATACTATTAGCTTTACTATATTAATATATATCTAAGCTACGAACCTTGTAGAGAGTTAGCTTTTATATAGAGTTAAGGATAGTTCTATAATTAAAGAGATAACTTCTCTTATTATTAGTACGAGTATAGTACTTTAATAGTTTATTCTAACTACGTTATACTATACTTCTAACAACTATAGGCTAAGGCTCTTTATTATTCTTCTTCTTGTCTATAGTACTATTCTCTATCTTATTAAGGAAGTCGAATAGTTAGTTATATATTATCTAGATATATAAGATTTATAGGTAGCTAATAGTACTTAACTAAGTAGTTACTCTCTTAAAGTTCTCTAGTATATTTATAACTAGCTTAAGATAATTCTATTCTATATTATTAAGACGAAGACACTTTAGATCTTTATAGTCTAGATTACTAGTATTATTACTAACCGAGTTAGATCTAGCACTAGTTAAGCCTTTTATTATAATTTCCTAATTAAGCTATTTATTAATAAATAGCCTAAGCTCGAGACTACGCTTATATATATCAAATATTAAGTTCTACTATATCTTAATATCTTAAATAATAGTCTTATACTCTCGAGGTATTATAGATTATTAAAGATTAATAAACCTCTTAAAACATTAAGATAATCGATTAATAGTAATATAGATTACATAAAGCTAGTAATTCGTTAGACTATAATTAGAAACTATAATTAGAATACTAACCTTCTAAAGCAAGTTTAGTACTAAAAGTTTAGAAGAGATGTCTTTTAAGTATTATCTTTTAAGTCTAGTAGCTTATTTATTCTTCTTAGTAGTCTCGAGATTAAGGTGCTTAATAATATCTTATATAACAAGGTTAATAATATATATAAGGCATAGAATAGTATTTTCTTATATGTCTTATATAATATCTACCTATCTAAGAAGCTTATATATAGTCTTATATAACGTACAATTATTGCTTATATTATTAGTAGTAACTACTAGAAGCTAGTTCTAGAGATTATACTACTATAGTACCTATATAAGCTCGGTAGCTATATTATAGTCTATATATTAACTACAAAGTAGTACTATATCTAATAATTGTTCCTAGAGCTACTATTAGTCGTTAATATAATAAGCTTTAATTGTAATAAAGCCTAAATAATTGTTAGTAGACTAGCTATCGAGTGTAATTAAAATCTTTATAGTCTTATTAAGATCTTATAATAAGCTTTAGTAGAGAGTCTTAAATTTGTCTACGAAGAGAATAGTAAAATAAGTATAGCTTAGAATAAGTACTTCTAGGTATAAGAATTATATAAATCGTTAAAAGAATAGTTACTTAATAGTATAGAAAGACTAATTATAGTTAATAACTATTCGAATAAGCTCTAATTAGAAGTAAGTAGCTAAATATAATAGAATATTCTTCTAATTAATTACTAGATAACCTCGAAGTTATATAAGTATTTAGACTACTAGTGCTTTCTTATAGACTAATTTTATTACTTTACTATAAAAGTTTAAGTCTCTATACTTACTTATTATATTAGTACTAGTCTTTCTAAGCGTAGAGTAAGAAAGAGTATTACTATACTATAAGTAGTAAATAAATAGATAGCTATCTAATACCTATATAGCTTCTCTAAAAAATCTCTATACTAGTCTAGTTCTTAGTATTAAGTTCTAGTATAGTAGGTAGTACTCCTTAGAGTAACTATAGTAAGATACCTAAAGTGTTAACTTCTACTACTATAAAAAGCTTATAAGATCTATTTATTCCTTAGGACATATTAAGGAATTAAGCGTTAGATACTTTATAAGATACTATAGTATAGACTAACTACTCTTATTACGTTATTATATAGTAAAACAATAACTTAGTAGATCTTAAGGAAGAGGAACTACTATAGCTAATAGAGTTAATATAAGTAGTAGTTGTAGATCGATTAGATTATTAGAGTCTACTATAGTAGAGTAGAGGTTATATAGTATTATAGATAGTATAGGTATTTATAATATTATACTTCTATAGCTATATAATTTTAAATAATTAGTAGATTTATATTTAGACTATTAGAAAGTCTTCTCTACTATTACTTTACGTAAGGTAATTTAAAACGTACTAGTAGTCTCTATAAATTATAAACATTAATTACAACTAACAAATTTAATTCTAACCTTTAAAGTATATAATAAACAGGAAGGATTAAAGTATTATTATATTATATTATTACAGTAAAGAAATTTATTACTCTATCTATACTATTCCTCTAGTATAAAGTACTACTACTAATTCTAACCCTTGCCTAATTACTAACTATAAACTTTATATAGTAGTACTTAGTAAGGCTAGAGTCCTTGTTCTAGATAGTAATATACTTAGCATAGATAGTATAAAGGTTTATATCTATATATAGTATTAATTAAAAATTTAACACATATTAGATAAGTATATACCTTCTATATATCTAACAATAAATGCCTTAGCTAATTCCTAGAAGGCTTTAATTATAGAAGGCTAGAAGTAGAGGTCAGATTTAAAGTTCTAAGTAATCTTATAAATAAGGCAAGAAAAGGGAAGTTTATAGAATAATAGATTACTAGTTTTCTACAGGTTACAAATCTTATAGAGAGTAATAGCTAGCTTCTATTAGTTCTATACTATAATTAAAAACTATAATAATTACTACTAGACTTAAATCTCTACTTCTTTCTAGACTTATATAGCTACTTCTTTATAGTAGATATCTTCTTTTCTCCTTTATAACCTTTCTCTCTAGGACTAGTAGTAGCTTAAGGATAAGCCTTAGTATATACTATAGTCGAAGCAAGAGGTAGTTTATATATAGCTAAGAAAATAAAGTTTATATATAAAATTTTAGTATATATAAAATAATAAAAAGAGAAGCTAGAGTAAGAAATATAAAATCTATTATTATATATACTATTTACTATTAATAATAGAGAATAATAGAAGAATAGTAAATAACTTATATAATAATAAATTTCTTATTTCTTACTCTAGCTTTCTTTTTTATTATTTTATATATTTATAAATTATAAATTTCTATCTCTAACTTTACTTTTATATCTTTATCTCTTTTACTTACCTTATATATAATTTATATACTATAAGTACTCTTTTTATTATTTTTAATTAAATATCTATACCTATAGAAGACGTTAAGATAGAGCAGAAAGAGTAGGTAGTAATTAAGTAGGAAGAAGACTCTAGATAAGATACTCTAAGAGAATTATTAGAGATATTAATTATAGTTTCTTATTATAGATAGTTACTAATAATACTAAAGATTTAATTCTAAGTAGTAGGAAATTAAATACTAGATCTCTTAGTATAGCACTAGTTAATCTAGAAGAGGCTATAAGACTAGATATATTACTAAATATTCTAGACCTCTAAGTT
Organism: Elsinoe arachidis; assembly: GCA_013372555.1. Classification (NCBI taxonomy): domain Eukaryota; kingdom Fungi; phylum Ascomycota; class Dothideomycetes; order Myriangiales; family Elsinoaceae; genus Elsinoe; species Elsinoe arachidis. Next base: position 1,515,803 of record JAAPAX010000007.1, on the reverse strand, counting down.
AAAGCGCTTATACTATTAAGTAGAGAGATTATACTATATAGTATATATATAAGGAATAAGCTCTCGATACTACGAAAGTAGTAGACTATAAAGTACTTAGCTATAGGGGAGACTTAGTATTATAGCTCTAGCTAAGCCTATTACGTAATAGACTCTCTCTAGCTACCTTCTATAAGGCTTCTAGCCTTATTAAACAAAGGCAGCTATTAGTTTATCTACCTATCTAATTAGTAGATACTAGTAGTTCTATATATTGCTATATACCTACTCTTATAGTTCTAATAGCTCTCTTTAGTTATAGCCTATAGAATTATTAATATAGACAATTAGATTATATAAGAGTAAATTAACTTAGAAGCTATCTAGATAGATAGTAGCATTATCGAGGATACTTTACGTCTATAGTCGAGGATATTAGAAGAGCTAGGAGATAACAGAGATAGCCGAGAAAGATATACTCTAACTAGTAGTAATAGTAGCTATACTACTATATTACTTGAGGCTATTATAGCTTAGCTAGCTAACCTAGAGAATTCGGTCTAAGACTACAATCGTATAAGAGTATACTTATATAATTAGTTACCTCGCGTAGTAGCCGTTAGCGTAGATACTAGCTGTTCTTTTGCATTGTATAGTATAGGAGTACTAAGCTAAGACTTAGCAAGCGACGTAGCTTAGCGAGGCTCGCTTACAAATCGCCTCTAGAATACTAGTGTAACTCTAGCTAGTCCCTATAGAACTACCGAGAGAATACCTATAGCTCCTCTAGTACTAGTTTTAATAGATCTGCCTACTATAGGCTAGCTAGTAACGCTATCTACTAGAGGGCCCTCTACGAAGGCTAAGGAACTAGAGTAGTATAAGGCTAAATCTATCTATAAGGCCTAGTCCTTTAGAAGGAGCCTTTAGATAGTCTTTAACTACGACCCTTCGTAGTTTACTAATATCTCTTATCTAGATTAGCGCTATATTACTTACGCTATAATATATCTATCTCTATCTCTTAGAGAGTCGTAGGAACGCCTCTATACGCTTAATGTATTAAACTAGCGTAATCTCTCCTATAAAGGGAACTTCTTAAGCTTCGTTAATAACTAAGTTAAAGACTCTATTAATTAAGAGATAAACATAGTTCTTTTCTACTAAAACTGCCTCTAGAAGAAGAGTAAGAGCGTCTAGAAGTTCTTAGATTAACTAGTATCTCTAGAAGAGATAATCGAGCTAAAGTATAATAGTAAGCACCTAGTATAGTACTATCTAGCTAAATTATTACCTAATCTATATAAGTAGATCCTCTAGTTCTCTAATATGTCTTCTATGTACGTAGAGCTTGTTATATAAGCCTCTACCCTTAAGAACCTTACTAAGAGTAACAACTATAAACTATAGAAGCGGTATAGAGCTTCTCTAAAAGCCTCTAGTAGCGACTATAGTAAGCATACTCGAAGCGAGGTAGGGGATAGGTAGAAGAGTAAGAGTAAGAGTAAAAGCAAGAGCTACGAGAGTAGTAGTAGCTAGAGAGCTAATTAGAAAGGCAGTAGAGACACTTAGGACTTTTCTAAGGTTAAGTACTATAATTGTTACAAGAAGAGTTACTACTTATTAGCCTACTCTAAAGGGGGCAACGCTAGCCGAAGCAGGGATAGAGAAGATAATTAAGTCTAGAACGTTAAGGTAAAGAAGAGTACTTCTACTCCTACGTAACATATAGCCGGATACTAGAGAGGCCTATTCTAGAGCTATAGAGCTTCTATAGTACTTCCGGCCTAGGCTCGCTAAAGCCTAGTACTTAGCTCTAATAGCGAGATCGAGGTTAAGGTACTACTAGATAACATAGTAGACGTTAATATTATTAATCTAGTATTTGCTCTCTAGCACAACTTATAGAAGGCTAATATAGAGTACTCTTAGGTTAGAGGCTTCTAGAGTAAGGAGGCTTACTATTATAGCGCCTATAAGGTTAATCTCTACCTTATAGACGATACTAGAGTAACGCGTAAGTCGAAAGACATGTTCTATACGTTAGAAACAAGCTCTTCTATTATTCTTAGCTAGCTATAGAGATATAACTAGAGTGTTATAATAGATAGTTACACTAACTAGTAGAGATATAGCTATAACGTTACTAGTATTAGAGTAGTATAAGCTAAGAAGTTCTATAACTTCTTACTTGTAGAGAACTAAGGATTTACCCTAGTAGTGTCGGATATAATACTAGGTACTATAGTTTAGAAGGTAACTAGTACCTCTATAGAGGTCCTACCTAATAGAGCAGCAAAGCTACTATCCTATATAGAAGACTACTACGATGTCTTTATTATTAATCCTATATAGATATATACTATAGAAGACATAGTATACCCTATCGATCTAGTAGAAGAGAAAGAATCTCTCTTCTACTCTCTCTATAACCTCTTAGAGAAGGAACTTATAGTTCTCTATAAGTACCTTAATAACGCACTAGCTAAGAGCTAGATCTATAGGTTAGAGAGTCTAGCTAGTATACTTATCCTTTTCGTCCCTAAGAAAGATAGTAGCCTTTAACTCTATGTTAATTACTATAGCTTAAACGCTATTACTATTAAGAATCGATACTCTTTACTCTTAATTAGTAAGATACTTAATAGGCTAGGTAGAGTAGCTATTTACTTAAAGCTTAATCTTAAGGATGTATACTACTACATTCGAATTAAGGCTAGTAACAAGTAGAAGACTACCTTCTATACTTATTATAGCTATTTCGAGTATATAGTTATATCTTTTAGCTTAACTAATGCCCCTACTACCTTCTAGGCCTATATTAACTACGCTCTTATAGAGCTTATTAATGTCTTCTATATAGTCTATCTTAATAATATTCTTATTTATAGTAACTCCGCTAAGGAGTATAAGTAGTACCTTCGGCTAGTACTAGAGAGATTAAGGTAGTTTATATTATATATAAACCCGAAGAAGTATAACTTCTTCTAGAAGAAGGTCGAATTCCTAGGCTTTATAGTAACGACCGAAGGAGTTATAATAGACTCCTAGAGAGTCTTCGCTATTATAGATTAGCCTATACTAAATAGCTACTATAACGTTTAGTAATTTCTAGAATTTGCTAACTTCTATTATCGGTTTATTAAGAACTACTTAAGGATTATAGAGCCTTTAATAGTGCTATTTAAAGGATTATAGAAAGGGAAGTAATCGGCATCTTAGAAATAAGCTAGTCTAGAACAAGAGGTATTCGAGGCAATTAGAAAGGCCTTTATAGAAGCGCTAGTACTAAGGCACTATAACTCGTCTAAGCTAATTAGAATAGAGACTAACGCGTCTAAGCTTACTCTTAGAGTAATTATCTCTTAGCTATTTCTAGTTAGGGAAACTAGTAAGTAGTACTCTATTACTTTCTAGTCTTAGAAGATGCTATCTATAGAGTAGAACTACGAGATATATAATTAGGAGCTTCTCTCTATTATAGAGGCATTTAAGTAGTAGAGATACTACTATAAGAGTACTTTAGACCTCGTCTAGGTAATCTCTAATTATAATAACCTAAGGTACTTTATAATAACTAAGTAGCTAAATAGCTATTAGACTTACTAGGCCGTATACCTATAGGTCTTTAATTTTGTAATTAAGTACTATACGAGCTTAAAGAACCTAGCGGATACTCTCTTATATCGCCTAGACCTAATAGTAGACAATATAAGTCTTATAAATAGCTTACTAACCTTATAGTCGAAGCTAGAGGCTAGCTAACTAGCTATTAGAGGCATAGTATAGTAGATTTATATATTCTTATTAGAACGCCTAAGAAGTGCTACCTTCGAAGAAGGTATAGATATAAGTATCTATATAGTATAAAGTAATTATTTAGACACGAACGAGAACTAGTAGACCTCTAAGAGAGTTCCTAATAACTAGTCTAATAATAAGAAATATACTAAAGACGCTAGAGGTAGTTCTCTAGAAGCTAACTAGCTTAACTAGCTATAAAGTAAATAGTTAAAGTAAAGAAAGACAGATTTAATCTAAGTTAGTATAATACTAAGATTAATGCCTTAAGTTACTATAGTAGTAGTAATAGTAGAGGAAAATCTATAGAGAGAGAGTTCTATAGACTAGCTTCTCGAAGTAATCTATAGTCTATAGTAGTAGAATTCGCTTATATAGAGGTATACGAATTCTCCTAAGTAGAGACCTAATAGAGAGTCTCTAGTATAGTATTAAAAGAGAAATCTTCTATACAAGAATAATACTATATATATACTAGAAGATATAGTACTCTATATAGAGCTACTACGCTAGTACTATAACGAGTTTAATAGAGAGCACTTCGCCTATAATAAGACCTATAAGCTCCTAGCTAGAAAGTACTTCTAGCCTAGTATATATTATAACGTTAATAACTATATAAAAACTTACTACATTTACTAAACTATAAAGACTCGAACCTATATACTTTATAGCGAACTTATAAACCTACTAATGTCTAAAGCACTATAGAAAGAGCTTACTATAGACTTTATTATAGATATGCTACTAAGTAAGCTTAATAGCGTAGTCTACGATATAGTGCTTATAGTAGTAGATTAGCTTACTAAAATAGTAAAATATATCTTATGCTAGAAAACGATAATAGCTAAGTAGTTAGTAGAGCTATTTTTCGACTATATCGTACTAGAGTATAGTATTCTAGAAGGCGTAGTGTTAGACTATAGTATAGTCTTTACTATAGTCTATTAGTAAACTATCGCCTACGAACTAAGGTTTATAAGGCATTTATTAACTACCTTCTACCCCTAGATAGACAGATAAATAGAATAATAGAACTAATCTCTTATCTAGTACCTCCGTTACTATAGAGCTTAAGACTAATTAGATTAGTTATGCTAGCTAAAAATAGTAGCTTATATAGCTAACATCTCCTAGAACAAGACGCTCTAGATGTTACTATTTAAAATGTACACTAGCAAGAATACTAAGAAGGATCTAGATAGAGACTAAGAGCGTTCCCCTTAGAGAGGAGTACTAGCTATATAAGATTATATAGCTACTCTAGTTTCTATAAGGTAAGGCTTATAGAAGCGCTAGAAGTAAGCCTAGGTATAGTAGAAGAACACTTATAATAAGTAGTATAGACTAATATCCTTTAAGGTAGAAGATAGAGTTCTCCTATTTACTAAGAATCTAAGGCTAAAGGTAGTAAAGTATAAGCTAGCGCTAAAGTACTTTAGACTATTTAAGGTTATAGATACTATAGGAGCCTAGGCTTACTAATTACGGCTACTAGATAAGTCCCGTATCTACGATGTGTTCTATATCTTCTTACTTAAGCTATATAGCCTCTAAGGGGGTGCCGAAGTAGACTCTAGGCTAGTCGAGGTAGATAATAGTATAGAATATAAGGTAGAGAGGATCTTAAACTATAGTTAGTAGAAAGAAGATATATTCCTAAAGGTGCTCTAGAAGAGCTATACTCTAGCGAAGGCAACCTAGGAACTAGAGAAGGCATTAGAGAATACCTCTAAAGTAGTAACTAAGTATTAGACAGACGTTAGCTAGAAGGCTAATAGTAGAGTTACGAAGAGAGTATAGAGATAAGTAGTAAGAGTATAGTTATTATATTCTTAAGAATCTATCTACTTAGACGCTATTAACCTTATCTACTAGTCTCGACTATATCCGCTTAGTTACGACTATAAGATAATACTATAGCAAGAGCTATAGCGTGCCTATTCTAGTAATTAGCTAAGACTAGATCCTTAGTACTAGTTCTATTCTAGGCGTTAAGCTCGGCTAGCTCTAAGTCCTTATCTCTCTAGCTAGCGAAGTCTAGGTTAGAGTAGATAGTAGCAGAGAAGACGCTAAGGTTCCTAGGAGTAAGAACAGTAGCGAGGTACTTCTCGATAGCCTAATAATAGAGCCTAGCCTTGTCGTAGATAGAGCTACTAATAGAAGAGACGTCGAGTCTACCTATAATAGCGTTATAGTAGTCGCGGGCCTAGCTAGTGTTAAGCCTAAACGTAGCGTAGACCTCCGAGGCGTAAAAGTCGTTAGTAGGGATCTTAGAAGCTATATAGTAGAAGACTAGACCCGCCTTAGTAGGAGAGTTACTCTTCTTAGTAAGAGTATACCTAGGGAGGTTACTAAGGTTAAGCTCGTCCTTATTGTTAGTGTCGGTTATAGTAGTGTTATAGTTAAGGCGAGATAAGTAGCAACTAGAAGTAGCCTACGTAGTAGACTTAGTAACCTTGCTAGATAGAGTTATAGCCTTTTTAGTAGAAGTAGTAGACTTAGGTATCTTAGGCTTCTTAGGAGTTATCTTACTAGGGATAGTAATAGCCTTAGAGGTCTTCTTAGGCTCTAGAGACTCTATAGACTCCTTAGCGGAGCGCTTTCTACTATAGACGTTAGTATAGAAGAGAGTTAGAGCTATAGAGATAGCTCTCCCGGTATAGTACTATAGCTAAGTTAGTAACATTAAGACTCGAAGGAAGACTACTTATAGTATAGAGGATACCTGTAAGATCCTTAGTAGCGACATAGAGACTACGAAATTTAGTAACCTTAGTATACTCTAGTTCCTTACTAGAGAGGGAAGTAATGTTAGTACTAGAGTAAGCTTCCTAGACACTAATAGCCTACTTATAGTCGGTAACCTTAGACATAGTAGTAGTTAGCTCGTTAGTATACTTATACTACTTCTAGACGAGTATAGAGTTAGTAGGATCTAGATTAATGTTAGTACGCCTCTATATAGTAGTATAGGCGTCGTTAACTAGGTCTAAAAGGACGTTATCTATAATAGTACAATAGGCACCCTTAGCCTTCTTATAGCAAGCGCAAGACCTAGTAAGGCTAGTGTCGTAGTTATAGAGGTTTTCTAGTAGTATTAGCTATACTTCTAACAGGATACTAGTAGAACTCTAGATACTTACTAACAAGATCTCTAGTATAAGTACTATAGAGAAAGTAAGAAGAGATACGTAGTAGACTAGCCTAAACACGCTTAGGAGATATAATAGCTTATAAGAGTATTAGAAAGGAGCGACTTATATAGAAGTAGTATAGTAGAAGAAGCGAAGTATTTAGTAGCGAGAGATATACCTATATAGGTATAGTCTATTTATTACGTAGCGCAATAAACACGAGAAGTAGATCTATATATATCGCTATCTTCTAGGAGATAGTAGTATCGTTAAGGTACTTAACGTTATAAAGTATCGGAATAGGGCACTTACTAGGAGTCTCCGAGAGAGTTCTATAGTAGTAAATAACAAATTATATATATTTACTAAGGCACTAGTTGTTTTATAGTAATAAGTGCTTTAGTAATAGAGGATTAGATAAGAGGTTACGTTTGCTATAATATATTACTATTAGTAGTAAATAAAGATATAATAGATATAAAGTATAGATAAAGAAGCTAAGTACTTCCCTTATACTCGAGAGTACTAACCTACTCTTATAGAGAAGGCCTATAAGCACGAATATAAGGCCTACGAAGGATATAGTTTAATCGAGAGTAATTAAATATAGAGGAGAGATAATTATAAAGGAGACTTAGTATTATAGCTCTAGCTAAGTCTATTACGTAATAGACTCTTTCTAGCTACCTTCTATAAGGCTTTCGGCCTTATTAAACAAAGGCAGCTATTAGTTTATCTACCTATCTAATTAGTAGATACTAGTAGTTCTATACGTTACTATATACCTACTCTTATATTAGTACCTTATATACTAAGATTAAAAGTTAAGATAGATAGAATTAGTTATCTAATAAAGAGTAGACTAGTAAGATAGATAATACTATCGAAGATATATAGTAAAAGTACTTCGAAGGTTAGTAGAGTAGTAAGTATTATAATAGTATACTATTATAGTAGTACTAATTATTATAGATAAGTAGCTTAAATCTAAGTTTATATAGATCTATAAGAAATAGACTAGTATTAGAAAGACTCTATATAAGTAAGAGTATAACAAGATTATTAAGTATATCTAAGATAATATAGTAGTAAATTAGTAAAGTATAGAGGAGACTTAGTATTATAGCTCTAGCTAAGCCTATCACGTAATAGACCCTCTCTAGCTACCTTCCGCGAGGCTAGAGTAGTTAGTAGGTAGGGTAGAGTATACGATTTGAATATATATACCCTACTCTATATATACCCTACCTACCTCTTAGTATACTTACGCTAAGGTAGAGAAGAGTAGAGTATACTAAAAGGTAGGTAGAGGAGAGTAGAGTATTTAATTTTATACCTAGTAAGGTATTAGTAATCTAAAAAGTTTAAGTAGCAATTTTAAAAGTTAATAAGAGAGGATTACTAATTATAGATTCTAATTATAAACTATATTCTCTAATGCTACTACTTACAGATTTTGTACTATTAATTCCTTAATCTCTATTATATCTAGGAACTAGATATCTCCTTATCCTTAACCTTAACCTTAGTAGTATTCTTATCCTCTATATCCTTATCCTCGCTATCCTTATCCTTATTATTGTTATTACTATTAGTCTTAGGCTCGGAGTGCTCTATAACCTTATTATTATTATTATCCTTAGTATCCGACTTAATCTTATCTTTAATACCTAGATAATTATTCTTCTTACTACTAGCTTCCTTATCTAACATCCTTTTAATCTTATCCTTATCCTCCTTAACCTCCTCCTTATACTTATTATCGTTATCTCCTTTGTAGTATAGCCTATTACTACAGAGTTTAAGCTCGGAGATACGTTTATACTTAGGAGGTAGAGTAATAACTAGCCTATACAATTGTTAGAATATACTATAATTAAAGACTATAATAAACTTACTACTAGTTAGGATCCTATAAGACTACTAATTCCGTAGGAGGGAGCTTATTAAGCTACTTAAACTAAATCTAGTAGGCCTACTTATTGTCGGTGTCGTTAGTAACAAGGCTTATATAGCTATTCTTATAGATCTAGCGCTATAGCTTCTCGATAATACCGCTAGTACCGTAAATATACTTATAGGCTCGTGTTAGCTATTGTTCGCCTTACTAATTTGCTACTATATTATCTTAGATATACTTAATGATCTTATTATACTCTTACTTACGTAGAGTCTTTCTAATACTAGTCTATTTCTTATAGGTCTATATAAACTTAGATTCGAGCTACTCGTCTATAATAATTAGTACTACTATAATAGTATACTATAATAATACTTACTACTCTACTAACCTTTAAAGCGCTTCTACTATATATCTTCGATAGTATTATCTATCTTACTAGTCTACTCTTTATTAGATAACTAATCCTATTCGTCTTAACCTTTAATCTTAGTATATAAAGTGCTAAGTGCTTTATAGTCTACTACTTTCGTAGTATCGAGAGCTTATTCCTTATATATGCACTATATAGTACAATCTCTCTACTTAATAGTATAAGCGCTTTAACTTAGAGGTCTAGAATGTCTAGTAACATATCTAGTCTTATAGCCTCTTCTAGATTAACTAGCGCTATACTAAGAGATCTAGTATTTAATTTCCTACTACTTAGAATTAAATCCCTTATATTGTTAGTAACTGTCTATAATAAGAGACTATAATTAATATCTCTAATAATTCTCTTAGAGTATCTTATCTAGAGTCTTCTTCCTACTTAATTACTACCTACTCTTTCTGCTCTATCTTAACGTCTTCTATAGGTATAGATATTTAATTAAAAATAATAAAAAGAGTACTTATAGTATATAAATTATATATAAGGTAAGTAAAAGAGATAAAGATATAAAAGTAAAGTTAGAGATAGAAATTTATAATTTATAAATATATAAAATAATAAAAAAGAAAGCTAGAGTAAGAAATAAGAAATTTATTATTATATAAGTTATTTACTATTCTTCTATTATTCTCTATTATTAATAGTAAATAGTATATATAATAATAGATTTTATATTTCTTACTCTAGCTTCTCTTTTTATTATTTTATATATACTAAAATTTTATATATAAACTTTATTTTCTTAGCTATATATAAACTATCTCTTGCTTCGACTATAGTATATACTAAGGCTTATCCTTAAGCTACTACTAGTCCTAGAGAGAAAGGTTATAAAGGAGAAAAGAAGATATCTACTATAAAGAAGTAGCTATATAAGTCTAGAAAGAAGTAGAGATTTAAGTCTAGTAGTAATTATTATAGTTTTTAATTATAGTATAGAACTAATAGAAGCTAGCTATTACTCTCTATAAGATTTGTAACCTGTAGAAAACTAGTAATCTATTATTCTATAAACTTCTCTTTTCTTGCCTTATTTATAAGATTACTTAGGACTTTAAATCTGACCTCTACTTCTAGCCTTCTATAATTAAAGCCTTCTAGGAATTAGCTAAGGCATTTATTGTTAGATATATAGAAGGTATATACTTATCTAATATATGTTAAATTTTTAATTAATACTATATATAGATATAAACCTTTATACTATCTATGCTAAGTATATTACTATCTAGAATAAGGACTCTAGCCTTACTAAGTACTACTATACGAAGTTTATAGTTAGTAATTAGGCAAGGGTTAGAATTAGTAGTAGTACTTTATACTAGGGGAATAGTATAGATAGAGTAATAAATTTCTTTACTATAATAATATAATATAATAATACTTTAATCCTTCCTGTTTATTATGTACTTTAAAGGTTAGAATTAAATTTGTTAGTTGTAATTAATGTTTATAATTTATAGAGACTACTAGTACGTTTTAAATTACCTTACGTAAAGTAATAGTAGAGGAGACTTTCTAATAGTCTAAATATAAATCTACTAATTATTTAAAATTATATAGCTATAGAAGTGTAATATTATAAATACCTATACTATCTATAATACTATATAACCTCTACTCTACTATAGTAGACTCTAATAATCTAATCGATCTACAACTACTACTTATATTAACTCTATTAGCTATAGTAGTTCCTCTTCTTTAAGATCTACTAAGTTATCGTTTTACTATATAATAACGTAATAAGAGTAGTTAGTCTATACTATAGTATCTTATAAAGTGTCTAATACTTAATCCCTTAATACGTCCTAAGAAATAAATAGACCTTATAAGCTTTTTATAGTAGTAGAAGTTAACACTTTAGACATCTTATTATAGTTACTCTAAGAAGTACTACCTACTATACTAGAACTTAACACTAAGAACTAGACTAGTATAGGGATTTTTTAGAGAAGCTATATAGGTATTAGATAACTATCTATTTGTTTACTACTTATAGTATAGTAATGCTCTTTCTTACTCTACGCTTAGAAAGACTAGTACTAATATAATAAGTAAGTATAGGGACTCGAACTTTTATAGTAAAGTAACAAGATTAGTCTATAAGGAAGCACTAGTAGTCTAAGTACTTATATAACTTCGAGATTATCTAGCAATTAATTAGAAGAATATTCTATCGTATTTAGCTACTTACTTCTAATCGAAGCTTGTTCGAACAGTTATTAACTATAATTAGTCTTTCTACACTATTAAGCGACTATTCTTTTAATAATTTATACAATTCTTACACCTAGGAGTACTTATACTAAGCTATACTTATTTCGCTACCCTCTTCGTAGACGAATTTAAGACTCTCTACTAAGGCTTATTACAAGATCTTAATAAGACTATAAAGATTTTAATTATACTTAATAGCTAGTCTACTAATAATTATTTAGGCTTTATTATAATTAAAGCTTATTATATTAACGACTAATAGCAGCTCTGGGAATAATTGTTAGATATAGTACTACTTCGTAGTTAATACATAGGCTATAATATAGCTACTAAGCTTATACAGGTACTATAGTAGTATAATCTCTAGGACTAGCTTCTAGTAGTTACTACTAATAATATAAGCAACAATCGCACGTTACGTGAGACTATATATAAGCTTCTTAGATAGGCAGATATTATATAGAACACGCAAGAAAACACTATTCTATGCCTTATATATATTATTAACCTTGTTATGTAAGATATTATTAAGCACCTTAACCTCGAGACTACTAAGGAGGACAAATAAGCTACTAGGCTTAAAAGACAATACTTAAAAGACATCTCTTCTAAACTTTTAGTACTAAACTCGCTTCGGAAGGTTAGTATTCTAATTATAGTTTCTAATTATAGTCTAACGAATTACTAGCTTCGTGTGACCTATATTGCTATTAATCGATTGCCTTAACGTTTTAAGAGGTTTATTAACCTTTAACAATCTATAACACCTCGAGAGCGTAAGGCTATTATTCGAGATATTAAGACGTAGTAGAACTTAATGTTCGATATGTATAAGCGTAGTCTCGAGCTTAGGCTATTTATTAACAAATAGCTTAATTAGGAAATTGCAATAAAAGGCTTAACTAATGCCGGATCTAACTCGGTTAGTAATAACACTAGTAATCTAGACTATAAAGATCTAAAGCATCTTCGTCTTAATAGTATAGAATAGAATTACCTTAAGCTAGTTATAAATATACTAGAGAACTTTAAGAGAGTAACTACTTAGTTAAGTACTATTAGCTACCTACAAATCTTATATATCTAGATAATATATAACTAACTATTCGACTTCCTTAATAAGATAGAGAATAGCACTATAGACGAGAAGAAGAATAATAAAGAGCCTTAGCCTATAGTTATTAGAAGTGTAGCGTAACGTAGTCGAGATAAACTATTAAAGTACTATACTTACACTAACAATAAGAGGGGTTACCTCTTTAATTACGGGACTGTCCTTAACCCTATATAAAAGCTAACTCTCTACGAAGTTCGTAGCTTAGATATATATTAATATAGTAAAGCTAATAGTATTACAGAACGAGACCTAGGACAAGACTAATAAGGGGAAGTATCGTAAGTAGTTCCTTAACTACCTTAGTCGTTATAATAGTAGATTACTCTTAAGCCTACCTAATACTCTAAACGTTATAACCCTACTTAAAGACAAAGACGATTAGTTCTGTTAACCTCGGTTACCTATATAGCTTACCTCCCTATAGACTAGCTTTAGCTTCTAATCTAGTATAAGCTCTATATCTCTAGAACAGGAACAAGAGGAGGAGTTACGAACTATGCGTTAAGAGAGTAAGAACTACCTTAGTATCCCTCTAGTCTAAAGTTAACTAGGATATATATTGCTTAATTAGTAGAAGGCTAATAAGAAGGAGTTCCTATAGCTTGCTAAAGTCGCCTATGATATTCTTACTATACTAATAGCTAGCGTTAGTGTCGAACGTGTCTTTAACATAGCAAAGGATATTATTAGTAATAGAAGACACTAGCTTTCTACATAAACCATTCGGTAGCTTGTTATTATAAAGCTTGTAACTAGTTCGTCTTTATTAAGTAGTAATACTCTTGCTAGTAGTTATAAGAATATTCTTGCTAGCGGTTATAAAGATACTACTATAGACGAGATAGATAACTTACTTAAGCTACCTTCTTAAGAGAATATCTTTAGTCTAAGCGATCACGAGGAAGACAATAACATTAACAACAATAAGCCTCTAGCAAAGCGTATAAGATTGTCTAGAAGAGCGTAGGATAGTACAATTCCTTAATATAACGATTAAGTATAGAATATGCTATAATTAGAAACTATAATTATTGCTATTCTACCTAATTCTAAATTCTTTATTATATCTCGTAGTACAGAATCGTAATAAGCTTATACTGCTTACGTAATACCTACTAATGCACGGGCGTAGGTTGTAGTAGGTAGAGTATTTAACTACCTAAATTACCTACTACTCTACCCTACTGTACCTACTACTAAGAATACTCTACTCTACTCTTACTTACTACGCTAAGAAGCTATACCCTACTCTACCCGCAGTAGGTAACCCACTACCTACCGACTACCCTACGCGAGGCTTCTAGCCTTATTAAACAAAGATAGCTATTAGTTTATCTACCTATCTAATTAGTAGATACTAGTGGTTCTATACGTTGCTATATACCTACTCTTATAGTTCTAATAGCTCTCTTTAGTTATAGCCTATAGAATTATTAATATAGACAATTAGATTATATAAGAGTAAACTAACTTAGAAGCTGTCCGGAGAGATAGTAGCATTATTAAGAACGCCTTACGTCTATAGTCGAGAATATTAGAAGAGCTAGAAGATAATAGAGATAGCTAAGGAAGATATACTCTAACTAGTAGTAATAGTAGCTATACTACTATATTACTTAAGGCTATTATAGCTTAGCTAGCTAATCTAGAGAATTTAGTCTAAGACTATAATTGTCTCTAAAACGCTAGTATAGCATTTTCGAAGCGAAGTAGAAGATAGATAGAGAGGCAAGAGTAAGAGTAAGAGCAAAAGCTAGAGATATAGTAGCAACTAGAGGGCTAATTAGAAGAGTAGTAGAGACACTTAGGACTTCTCTAAGGTTAAGTACTATAACTACTACAAGAAGAGTTACTACTTGTCGGCCTACTCTAAGGGGGATAATACTAGCTAAAGTAGTAGTAAAGGAGATAATTAAGTCTAGAATATTAAGGTAGAAGACGATATACCTATACCTACTTAATATATAGCCGGACGCTAGAGAAGTCTACCTCGAAGCTATAGAGCTCCTATAGTACTTCTAGTATAGGCCTGTTAGAGTCTAGTACTTAGCCTCGATAGTAAGGTCGAGGTTAAAGTACTACTAGATAACATAGTAGACATTAATATTATCGATCTAGTATTTACTCTTTAGCATAATTTACAGAAGGCAGATGTAGAGTACTCTTAGGTTATAGGGTGGTCGGTGGGTAGGGTATTAATACCCACGCTAAACTCTATAGAGTTATATTACCCTACGAAAATTTCGCTCTACTTTCGCGTTTTTCGCGATTTACCGCGTTAATCTCGGTTAAATATAGGTGAATTATATATTATAATACTCTCTAAAAAAATGCGCATTAAACAGTATATAGCATGCTTACGTAATATAGAAACCTAATTTTAGAGAAGGAGTTTAAGTTTTGAAATGCCTTTATAAATTTGAGTTTATATATTACGTAAGCATAATATATACCATTCGATGCGCAATTCTTCAGAGAGTATTATAATATATAATTTACCTATATTTAACCGAGATTCACGCGGTAAATCGCGAAAAACGCGAAAGTAGAGCGAAATTTTCGTAGGGTAATATAACTCTATAGAGTTTAGCGTGGGTATTAATACCCTACCCACCGACCACCCTACTTAGGTTAGGAGCTTCTAGAGTAAAGAGGCTTACTATTATAGCACCTACGAGGTTAATCTCTACCTCACGGACAATACTAGAGTAACGTATAAGTCAAAAGGTATATTCTATATATTAGAAATAAGCTCTTCTATTATTCTTAGCTAGCTATAGAGATATAACTAGAGTATTATAATAGATAGTTATACTAACTAGTAGAGATATAGCTACGATATTACTAGCATTAGAGTAGTATAAGCTAAGGAGTTCTATAACTTCTTACTTGTAGAGAACTAAGAATTTGCTCTAGTAGTATTAGATATAATACTAGGTACTATAGTTTAGAAGGTAGCTAGTACCTCTATAGAGGTCCTACCTAATAGAGTAGCGAAGCTACTATCCTATATAGAAGACTACTACGATATCTTTATTATCGATCCTACGTAGATATATACTATAGGAGATATGTTATACTCTATCGATCTAATAGAAGATAAAGAGCTTCTCTTTTACTTCTTCTATAACCTCTTAGAGAAGAAACTTATAGTTCTCCGTAAGTACCTTAATAATATACTAGCTAAGAGCTAGATCTATAGGTTAGAGAGTCTAGCTAGTATACTAATCTTATTCGTCTCTAAGAAAGATAGTAGTTTACGACTCTATATCGACTACTATAGCCTAAACGCTATTACTATTAAGAATTAGCACTCTTTGTCCTTAATTAGTAAGACTCTTAATAGGCTAAGTAGAGTAGCTATTTACTCTAAGCTTAATCTTAAGGATGTATATTACTATATTAGAATTAAGGCTAGCGACAAGTAGAAGACTACTTTTTGCACTTGTTATAGCTACTTTAAGTATATAGTAATACTCTTTAGGCTAACTAACGTCTCTACTATCTTCTAGACCTATATTAATTAAGCTCTTATAGAGCTAGTTAATGTCTTTTATGTAGTCTATCTAGATAATATCCTTATCTATAGTAACTCTATAGAGGAGTATAAGTAGTACCTTTAGCTAGTACTAGAGAGGTTAAGGTAGTTCGTGCTATACGCGAACCTAAAGAAGTATAACTTCTTCTAGAAGGAGATCGAATTCCTAGGCTTTATAGTAACTACCGAAGGGGTTATAATAGACTCCTAGAGAGTCTCTACTATTATAGATTAGCCTATACTAAATAGCTACTATAATGTTTAATAGTTCCTAGAGTTCGCTAACTTCTACTATTAGTTTATTAAGAACTATTCGAAGATTATAGAACTCTTAATAGCTCTATTTAAAGAATTATAAAAAGGGAAGTAATTAGTACTCTAGAAGTAGACTAATCTAGAACAAGAGACGTTTAAGGCAATCTAGAAGACCTTTATAAAAGCGCTAGTACTAAGACACTATAACTTGTCTAAGCTAATTAGAATAGAGACTAACGTGTCTAAGCTTACTCTTAGAGCAATTATCTCTTAGCTATTCCTAGTTAGAGAAACTAGCAAGTAGTACTTTATTACTTTCTAGTCTCGGAAGATACTACCTATAGAGTAGAACTATAAGACTTATAATTAGGAGCTTCTCTCTATTATAGAGGCATTTAAATAGTAGAGACACTACTACGAGAGTACTCTAGACCTCGTCTAGGTAATCTCTAATTATAATAACCTAAGATACTTTATAACAACTAAGTAGCTAAATAGCTATTAGACTTGCTAGGCCGTGTACCTATAGGTCTTTAATTTTATAATTAAGTACTACGTAGGCTTAAAGAATCTAGTAGATGCTCTCTTATATCGCCTAGATCTAATAGTAGACAACATAAGCCTTATAAATAGCTTACTAACCTTATAGTCGAAGCTAGAGGCTAGCTAACTAGCTATTAGAGATATAGTATAGTAGATTTATATATTCTTATTAGAACGCCTAAGAAGTACTATCTTCGAAGAAGACGTAGATATAAGCATCTATATAGTATAAAGTAATTATTTAAATACAAATAAGAACTAGTAGACCTCCGAGGAGGTTTCTAATAACTAGTCTAATAATAAGAAATATACTAAAGATACTAGAGGTAGTTCTCTAGAAGCTAACTAGCTTAACTAGTTACAAAGTAAATAGTTAAAGCAAAGAGAGACAGATTTAATCTAAGTTAGTATAATACTAAGATTAATACCTTAAGTTGCTATAGTAGTAGTAATAGTAGAGGAAAATCTATAAAGAAAGAGTTCTATAGACTAGCTTCTCGAAGTAATCTATAGTCTATAGTAGTAGAATTCGCTAGTATAAAGGCGTACGAATCTCTCTAAGTAGAGACCTAATAGAGAGCCTCTAGTATAGTATTAGAAGAGGAACCTTCTATATAAGAACGATACTATATATATACTAGAAGACATAGTGCTCTATATAGAGCTACTATACTAGTACTATAACGAGTTTAATAGAGAGTACTTTGTCTATAATAAGACCTATAAGCTCCTAGCTAGAAAGTACTTCTAGTCTAGTATATATTATAACGTTAACGACTATATAAAAACTTACTACGTTTACTAGACTATAAAGACTCGGACCTATATACCTTATAGCGAGCTTATAAACCTACTAATGTCTAAAGTACTATAGAAAGAGCTTACTATAGACTTTATTATAGATATACTACTAAGTAAGCTTAATAGCGTAGTCTACAATGTAGTACTTGTAGTAGTAGATTACCTTACTAAAATAGTAAAGTATATCCTATACTAGAAGACAATAATAGCCTAGTAGTTAGCTAAGCTATTTTTTAACTAAATCGTACTAGAGTATAGAGTTCTAGAAGACGTAGTATTAGACTATAGTATAGTCTTTACTATAGCCTATTAGCAAACGATTACCTACGAACTAAGGTTTATAAGGTGTCTATTAACTACTTTCTACCCTTAGATAGATAGTTAGATAGAATAATAGAACTAATTCCTTATCTAGTACCTCTATTATTACAAAGCTTAGAACTAATCTAATTAGTCGCGCTAGCTAAAAATAGCTACTTACGTAGCTAATATCTTCTAGAATAAAACATTATAAATATCTCTATTTAAGATGTATACTAGTAAGGATACTAAGGAGAATCCGGATAGAGACTAAGAGTGTTCCCCTTAGAGGAGAGTACTAGCTATATAAGATTATATAGCTACTCTAGTTTCTATAAGGCAAGGCTTATAGAAGTACTAGAAGTAAGCTTAGGAGTAGTAGAAGAACGCTTACGACAAGCAATATAAGTCTATATTCTTTAAGGTAGAAGATAAAGTTCTCTTATTTACTAAGAATCTAAGGCTAAAGGTAGTAAAGTATAAGCTAGTACTAAAGTACTTTAGACTATTTAAAGTTATAGATGCTATAGAAGCCTAGGCTTACCGATTATAGTTGCTAGATAAGTCCCGTATCTATAATATATTCTATATCTTCTTACTTAAGCTATATAGCCTCTAAGGGAGTACTAAGGTAGATCCTAGGCTAGTCGAGGTAGATAATAGTATAGAATATAAGGTAGAGAGAATCTTAGACTATAGTTAGTAGAAAGAAGATATATTCCTAAAGGTGCTCTAGAAGAGCTATATCCTAGTAGAGGTAACCTAGGAACCTAAGGAGGTATTAGAGAATACCTCCGAAGTAGTAACTAAGTATTAGACAGACGTTAGATAGAAGGCTAATAGTAGAGTTATAAAGAGAGTATAGAGATAAGCGATAAGAGTATAATTAGTATATTCTCGAGAATCTATCTACCTTTATACTCTAGTCTTATCCCTAACCTTACTATAGTTTATAATTGTTCTCGCTTAGTTACTACAACTAGATAGTACCTAGGAAAGAGCTATAGTAAACCTGTCCTAGTAGTTAGCTAGGACAAGATTCTTGTTACTAGTCCTCTACTAGGCGTTAAGCTCGGAAACCTCTAGGTTATTATCCTCTTAGCTAGAGAGGTCGGGGGTTAGATAGGTAATAGTAGAGAAGATACGGAACTCCTCTAGAGAGAGAACAGTAGTAAGATACTCCCTAATAGCCTAGCGATAGAGCCTAGCCTTATTATAAGTAGAGCTACTAATAGGAGAGGTATTAAAGCTATCTATAATAATATTATAGCGATTGCGAGCTTAGTTAGTGCTAAGCCTAGACATAGTATATATCTCTAAGGCGTAGAAGTCGTTAGCGAAGATCTTAGGAGCTATATAGTAGAAGACTAGACTACTCTTAGTAGAGAAGTTACTCTTCTTAGTAAGAGTATATCTAGAGAGGTTACTAAGGTTAAGCTTGTTCTTACTATTAGCGTCGGTTATAGTAGTATCGTAGTTAAGGCGAGACAAGCGGTAACTAGAAGTAGCCTATATAGTAGACTTAGTAACTTTACTAGATAGAGTTACTACCTTTTTAGTAGAGGTAATAGACTTAGATGTCTTAGGCTTCTTAGGAGTAGTCTTACTAGAGATAGTAGCGGCCTTAGTAGTCTTCTTAGGCTCTAGAGACCTAGTAGACTCCTTAGTAGAGCGCTTTCTACTATAGACATTAGCGTAGAAGAGAGTTAGAGCTATAGAGATAGCTCTTTTAGTATAGTACTACGAATAAGTTAGCGACATCTAGACGAAGAGAAAGAGCTATCTATAGTATAGAGGATACCCGCGAGGTCCTTAGTAGTAATATAGAGGCTACGAAGTTTAGTAACCTTAGTACGCTCTAGTTTCTTACTAGCGAGAGAAGTAATATTAGCGCTAGAGTAAGCTTCCTATACACTAACGGCCTACTTATAGTCGGTAACCTTAACTATAGTAGTAGTTAGCTCGTTAGTGTACTTATACTACTTCTTAACAAACGAGAGGTTAGCGGGATCTAGGTTAATATTAGTACGCTTCTATATAGTAGTATAGACGTTATTAACTAGATCTAAAAGAACGTTATCTATAATAGCACAATAGGTGCTCTTAGCCTTCTTATAGTAAGTATAAGACCTAGTAAGGCTAGTATTATAGTTGTAGAGGGTTTCTAGTAGTATTAGCTATACTCCTAATAGAGTACTAGTAGAACTCCGGATACTTACTAATAAGATCGCTAGTATAAGTACTATAGAGGAAGTAAGGAGAAATACGTAGTATACTAGCCTAAATACGCTTAGGAGATATAATAGCTTATAAGTATATTAGAAGGTAGCGACTTACGTAGAAGTAGTATAGTAGAAGAAGTAAAGTATTTAGTAGTAAGAGATATACCTATATAGGCGTAGTCTGTTTATTGTGTAATATAACAAACACGAGAAGTAGATCTATACGCGTTACTACCTTCTAGGAGATAGTAGTATCGTTAAGGTAGTTAACATTATAAAGTATTAGAATAAGACACTTACTAGAAGCCTCTAAGAAGGTTCTATAGTAGTAAATAACAAATTATATACATTTACTAGAGCACTAGTTGTTTTATAGCAATAAATGCTTTAGTAATAGAAGTTAGATAAGAGGCTACGTCTACTATAATATATTACTATTAGTAGTAAATAAAGGCACGACAGATATAGAGTACAAATAAAGAAGCTAAGTACTTCTCTTATATATAAGAGTACTAACCTACTCTTATAGAATAGACCTATAAGTACGAATATAAAGCCTACGAAGGATATAATTTAATCGAGAGCGATTAAATATAGAAGAGAGATAATTATAGAGGAGACTTAGTATTATAGCTCTAGCTAAGTCTATTACGTAATAGACTCTCTCTAGCTACCTTCTATAAGGCTTCTAGTCTTATTAAACAAAGGTAGCTATTAGTTTATTCACCTATCTAATTACTAGATACTAGTAGTTCTATACGTTACTATATACCTACTCTTATATAAGGCGAATAATAGCTAATACAAGTCTATAAGTATATTTATAGTACTAGTAGTATTATTAAGAAGCTATAGCGCTAGATCTATAAGAATAGCTATATAAGCCTTATTACTAACGATACTAACAATAAGTAGGTCTACTAGATTTAGTTTAAGTAGCTTAATAAGCTCTCTTCTATAGAATTAGTAGTCTTATAGGATCCTAACTAGTAGTAAGTTTATTATAGTCTTTAATTATAGTATATTCTAATAATTGTATAGGCTAGTTATTACTCTACCTCCTAAGTATAAACGTATCTCTAAGCTTAAACTCTATAGTAATAGACTATACTATAAAGGAGATAACAATAATAAGTATAAGAAGAAGATTAAGAAGAATAAGAATAAGATCGAAAGAATATTAGATAAGGAAGCTAGTAGTAAGGAGGATAATTATCTAGATATTAAAGATAAGATTAAGTTAGATACTAAGGATAATAATAATAATAAGGTTATAGAGTACTCCGAGCCTAAGACTAATAGTAATAACGATAATAAGAATAAGAATAGCAAGAATAAGAATATAGAGAGTAAGAATACTACTAAGGTTAAGGTTAAGAATAAGAAGATATCTAGTTCCTAGATATAATAGAGATTAAGAGATTAATAGTATAAAATCTATAAGTAGTAGTATTAGAGAATATAGTTTATAATTAGAATCTATAATTAGTAATTCTCTCTTATTAACTTTTAAAATTACTACTTAAACTTTTTAGATTACTAATACTCTACTAAGTATAAAATTAAATACTCTACTCTCCTCTACCTACCTCTTAGTATACTCTACTCTTCTCTACCTTAGCGTAGGTATACTAAGAGGTAGGTAGAGTATATATAGAGTAGAGTATATATATTTAAATTGTATACTCTACTCTATCTACTAACTACTCTACTTAGTATATACAACCTTAATCTATTAGCTAGAAGTAGACTTATAAGTTTCTTAAACGTTACTCTTAGCTAGTTCTTAAGCATATCTAAGCTCTCGATAGTATAAGAGCTAATCGAAACTAAGATCTAGAGTTAATAAAGTTATAGTTTACTATGCTAAAAGCGACAATCGTAGAGTATAAGATTAACACTACTAACATCTATAACATAGACGAGACTAGATATATAATTAGCTAAACTAGAGCTTTATAGTCTATTATCTATAAAGGCACTCGTAATCTAGTATACTATTAGCTAGGCTAGAGAATATAGACTATAACTATCGAAACTCTTAGTACATTTAGCTAGTATATTCCTCCTTATATTATTCTTAAAGGTAGTAATATTAATATTAATTAGAGCTACTAGCTTATCTCTCTACTAGCTTATTATACTATATAGTAAAGCAAAATCGTAGTCTTCGAAAATAGCTAGTCTAACAAGAAGTATACTATTAAATAGCTTTACCTCTTTAGTAAGCACTTAAGGCCTTACTATCTAAACACTCGTAATAAAGTAAAAGAGGAAGCTAAGTTATAATACTATAAATGCCTCCTTATCTTCGATAGCTATAGTACTTACAAGTTACTAGCCTTCTTATAGAAGACTTAAAGAGAAAGTATTATACTTATTATACTCTTCTCTTATTTAATATACCTCCTCTAGCCTCTTAACGTATTAATCTTTAGCGCTTTAAAGGTAGCTTATAAGAGAGAGATTCGCGCTAAGGCCTTTAAGGCTATTAATTAAGTTACTTATACTAACTTTATTAAGGCTTACTCTAATATCTACGAGTTAACGTTCGATATATTTAGTTAAATAAATGTCTTTAAGTACGCTAGTATTAAGCCTTTTAATCTAAGCTATATACTTAATAACCTCTCTTCTTCTTTATAAACTTTAGCTAAGGTAGAGAAGAAGAAAACTTCTCCTCTAGAGATTACTCTCTTTTCGCTAAGGATTATACTATACACGAATCGCTACTTTAGTTACTATATTAACTAGCTTTAATAACCTTACCTTACTACGAAAGAAGCTATTAGCAAGCTCCGTAAGAGTATTAAGCTATTCCTTAGCACTAATGTCCTCTTTATAAAGAGAGTAAGTAACTTAGAGAAGTAGGTAAGGAAGTAGAAGAAGTAGCTAAAGAATAACTTAAAGGTAAATACTTAAGTACTTAATATTAAAGAGCTAATTTTATACTATTAGATAACTAAGTAATTACACCTTTTAGAGAAGAAGGTATAGAAGACTTAGAAGGCTCGTTAAGCTACTTAAAAGGAGGCTAATTACTATAAGTTAACCTTTAGCTAGCAAGATTAATAGACTAGAGATATAGCTACTACTTATATTAAGCTTAGAGACGTATACCTTATAGTAGTTTATCGCTATAATAAGTTCAAAAAGAGTATTAAATTAGCCTCTTAGTTAACTTCTTAATTAGCTAAGAGGCTAGCTAAATAGTAGTATATAAACTCTTTAGTAAACTCTTTAGTAAATTCTTTATCTTCTCTATTATACTAATTTTCTCTATTACTATTAACACTAATACTATTTATTATACCTTTCGAGCCTTAGTAGTTACTAATATCCTTCTACTTCTTTCTAGTACCTCCCTTTATACTAACACTACTAGTGCTATAGCCTCTAGTATTAATTTAACCTTCTCCTTTAACCTTATAATTCTTATCTCTCTTATAAGAGTTATAACTCTACTAACTATAAAGAGCTTAGAATCTGCTATAGCTACTTAAGTAAAGTACTTAGAGCATATAGAGCACTTAAAGTATATAGCTTTTGCTAGTGCTAGATAGCTAAGAGTTATAAACAACCTCCTTGTATAATAGCTAGTAGTAAAGAGCCTATTATACCTTTTTTTAGCTTCAATTTTAAGCTAGAAATAGTAGTCTATTATAGCTTTTACAAGCCTTATAAAGAGCACTTTAGTAATTAGAGATGTAATTATCCGCCCGCCAAGATATATTTAGCCCTGCCAAAAAGACGCCTTTTTGCATACGCTAACGGGCCAAGCGCTGTTTCTCAATCTGGAAGGTGGTCGGAGGGGGGTCGCGGTCGAAGGTACCTCTGTGACGTTACAACGAAATGCTAATCTGTTTGTGTGTTTACTGTACTCGGTGCCCAAAAGCGGAGCGGTACTGGGGATCTTGCAGCCCAAACTCGACAGGAAGACACCAAAACCCAGGTACGGCAAGACCATAGTTACAAGACTTCTTCTACATGCTTCGTCCATTCCCCAGACAATCGTCCAAAATAGAACAATGTCTGAGACGGTGTATGCAACTAGCTGATAGTATCGTTGTCAAAACAGCCACCAGGGACTAAATGGTTCGCGACAATGGCTGTAGCAGTTCGCCGGGGATCTTCGGTTTCTGAACAGTTGCCCGGGATACGGTCCCGTTGGAGATCTCCAAGCTCGCAAAACGTCGAGAACAATCACTCGAACTCCGACTCTAACCTTGTCCGTCGACTGCTCTCCATTCATCTTGTTCCCTTTTGTCTTCGAGGATATGGGTATTGGCGTTCGATTCATTCAATTATGAGGATAGTCCACGGCATCGAATTTAACCGTAGCCATTATGGAATCACTCCTATCCCTGTCGTTTGACAACATTTCATCACGAGACATCAATAAAATCAGAAAAGGCTTGAGACAGATCGAAGGGCTGTTAGCACACATATGTCTGGCGGAAGACAAGAAGAGCAAGGCAAAGAAGCAGAAGCAAACACCAAAGGCGGGCAGAGCAGCGTCACCAGGATGCTCGTTGAGTGATGTTGCTGCGGATCCAGCATTTCGAGAGTTCTTCAGGTTACAGGAAGGTTTCGAGGGCAATGGTGAGGACACTTCAAGAAGCTCAAGGGTCATCAGCTGATCCACCTGCAGTTGCGTCACGGCTAGTCGGATGCTTGGAGAGGTTACTAGGGATGCCAAACTGTAGGTCTTGACTATATAGACTTCTGTATGCGTATGCTTACATCCAGTCAGACGACAACACAAACGCTGTCATCGTCTCAGCTCTGGATCTCTTACAAGGCGTCCTCTTGCTACATCCACCATCAAGAAGCTTGTTCCGACAAGAGATCCACATGAATGTCATCCTGGATCTACTCGACGCTGGGAACCCTCCAGCTGTTCAATCCCAGGCGCTTCTGGTGCTCGTGTCTGCCTTGCTGGCCAATCCGGACAACACTCGGACGTTTGAGAGTCTCGATGGTCTCATGACTGTGGCCAGCTTATTCAAGTCCAAGATAACAACCAAGGAGGTCAAGCTGAAGGCCGTTGAGTTTTTCTATTTCTATCTGATGCCCGAGTCAGCACCAAAGTCATCCAAGGGCGGCAGATCTGCTGGCTCATCACTGGGCAGCAGCGATGGCAGGGTCCCAAAGACAAAGTCTACGGACGAGAAGCAGCTGATGTTGGGAAGATACATGAACAACGTAGCCGAGCTGGTCGAGGATTTGCAGGAAACGGCGCCGTTCGAGATTTCATGTTAATGGACTCGGCATCTGTAAGGTTTACTATCATTGGAGTTTGGCACAGCTGGCATGGGTGTGGAGTTCAGCCGCAGGACTTGGGATACCATTTTTGATGACGGCCGGTTACGGAGTAGCGGGCATGCCTCGATTTGGGTGGGCCTGGAAAGGATGGGACTAGCTTTCTTCTATGTCACAACCAGGCAATGTACGAATCCAGAAGCAATAAAGTATTCTCCCGCACTGGTTTGCCGCCGCTTGACTTGACCTCGGGTAGAAAGACAGGTGCAGGGTGGAGTGAGTCGGCCAGAAGTCGTGGGAGCTTATGAAACATTGCTACCGAGATGAAACACATGCACTGCCCTGATCGTAACGACGACACTCGTCACGGGCTCTCGTGCGCTAGAAAGCAGGATAGGTCTCTGTGCTGGTTGTCCATAGTGCTTGCAGATGGTCCAAGCGCCTCTGTAAGCGCCGTGCCACAGAGCGTCGACGTCCTCTCAGCTTCCATTTCTTCGCTCCTCAGCTGCACGTCTACGCGCTTTGTTGACACCCGTCGTCCATGACGATGGTCTGGCGCGTAGAAGCAAGCCAATGCATCATGAATCACCGCCTGATCGTAGAAGGTTTGTACCGCCATTTGTACCTTCGCGCCGCATTCACTCGTTTCATCTCTGTTGTTTCAATTCTTCAAGTACATTTGCAAGTAGAGTCCGCTGGTCGGACCATTTGATTTCTTTTCGCCGTCGATATACGTTTAATGTGTTTGCACATGCTTCTATGAGGATCTTGAGCTGGAAGAGATGAATTAATGCACGGACGATGTGAGCGATTCGTCTCAGTATGCTCTCACGCTGCTAACATCGCGTCAGTAACGCGCAATAGCATAATGGTACCTTCCACTCCGCGACGAGCTCTGCGGATACCAGTCCGCCAGACACAGAACTGCAAAAGAGACACGACCTCATTACCCAAACGCCTCGATGACGTTGTTCCAACCTGTGCTGAACCTTGCCTCACATCATACATCAATCAATATTGGGTACCTAGTGCCTGCTCGAACTCAACCGACTTTGGATGCTTGTGCAGTCGGTATAGTAAATCTGGCTACACAGTTGGGGAGATAGCCCTGGCATGCGTCTCAAGCAGCTGTCCACAGGCGGCGCCGGCCCAAGTCTCTCAATTGTACAACATCTGTGAAAGGCAGTCTGGCGCAGTATCAGCGACGCACACAGTCCTGACTGTAATAGTATCGGCCACTCCCACATCATCGTTCAGCACATCAACCAACTCCGGTCAGCAAAGCAGTCCTACCACATCACAAACTTCCGCATCCCGATCGTCCAGTTTTGTCACAGCTACATCCAGTCCGCCGAATACAGGAGTCATTCCAATTGTCACAAGTATTGCTCAACCCCCGCCAACACCAAGTCAGATCTCCAGCAGTCCGCAATCAGGGAGCGAACTCAGCTCTGGTCAGACCATCGGGGTCACAGTCGGTGCATTCGGAGGCATCGGACTGGCTGTGGGTCTGATCTTCTGCTGCATATGTGTGAGGAGAAGAAAGTCGCAGAAGGTGAACGAGAAGAAGCACAAGAAGAGAGAGTCACTGGACTTTGCTTGTGCAGAGACACCTCGCTTCTCACCCTTCCAGATGCGGTATGGGGATCTGCGAGGGCCTCTGGGTGGATCTCACCAGCAGCGAGTCGAACTTGGAGACCAAGGACAGCGAGGAAGCAACCGAATCACTCAATGGCTGGTACCTGGTGCAGCAACGAGAACGAGGCACAGCAGGTCACTATCTCCAGCCAGCATCAATAGTGACCGGACAGTTTCACAGCTTTTGCCTGATAAGCCAACCACAGTCTCGAAAGCAGAGCCTCAGTATAACGGGAAGAATACAAGGCCGTTCAGCGCCGAGACGCAAGGGACAGTCTTCGAGGAAGATCGATTACCGTGGAGTCCTGGTCTGCAGAAGCCCGCGCCGATACAACTAAACTTCAGCTTTGGTCAAAGACCAGATGCATCTGGCATATCTCAGCAGGGGATGGCAGCGTCCACGAGTTCTGGGTCAATCTTTCCAGCTTTCCCAATGGTTCCCCGACGGCAGTCGACAAGAAGCTCGAGAAGCATGAATCTATCATTGCAGATCCCCAAGCAAACATCGCTTGAGCAGTCAGCATCAACCGAGGCGAACACGGCCAAGGGAGTGATAAGTCCAGGACAGAGTTCGGTGCAGAAGTACCAGACACCGATGACGACCAACCCCAATCAGTCTCTTTCGGCTGGTAGTGGCATGAGCTACCTACCATCCTACTACACCTCGAAGGACAGTAGAACTCCGATTGTCCCTCTGAAGAGTCCGTCCAGACCACAAATACCACAGCAACAATTCAGGAGCCCTCCGCCTCAGAAACCACTTCCCAAAGCTCCAGTGCCGAGACGACAGCTGTCGAAAGCGTCAGAGACATCTTTTGAGTCTGTTGATCCCAACGAGGTGACGCCGGATGAAGAGCTGGATCGCCGTTTGAACGAGGGCGCGTCACCAATCTCTGGTCTGAGATATCCTAAGATACCACGTTCAGCGAATCAAGTGGTGCCTCGCTCTCCCACGGCTTCACCACTTAAGAGAACACCGCCGAACCCACCACATGGACTATCGAGATCTGAAACGATCGCATCAAAGCGAAGAGGTCAAGAGGCCGCAACCGACATGCAGCGCCGACTTGGCCTGGCAGACGCCTTCTCTCCGCAAGCACCACCTTCGACACAAAGGAATAATCGCGACAGCTTCCTGTCGTACGAGACGCCTGCGAGGAAGCCTGTGCAGAGACCTACAAACCAGAATGCATATGTAACGCCACCACGAACGTCAAGCCAAACATACAAGGGTCATCGTCCTAAGTTATCAGTCTTTCCGAATACAACGCCCACACCGCCGAGAGGCAAGGAGATGATGCAGACGCCGTCACCTGCACGAGGACCAAGACTGACGCCCACGAAGCGTGGAGACGAGCTGTTCCTGGCAGTGACACCAGCGTGAAGGAAAAATGTCACGATAAACAACCGCTGAGTGGCTACACGTGCGAGGCCGGAAATTTATTTCTCTGGCGCAATGAGAGTTTAGCCGCCGGCGTCGGCTTGGCTGCGGTTGCTGGAAGAATTGTCGGCGTATGAAAGGCCACCGGGAAATGCGGATGAATAGGCGAGACATGTGTGTGTACGATTTGTAGTGTATTTTATATGAGAGCGATGATAGATACCACTGAAGCGGATGAATTACACTGGATACAATTACAAACAAACAATTTTTGCTTAACGTTCTGAATGTGATGGTGCACAATGGAGGGGCCGAATTGAGCGCCCGGGATGCCCCGCCATGCCCCTCCAAAAGAGCTCTCAGCATCTCCCCGGACCTGTCGTGCTATGCAATCAAATGCCAGCTCTTAATCAGCGTCGCGTGTATTGCATAATGGGATCCGGAAGCCATACAGATACCGATACAAGTGTTTCGACCATGGTCTGAGACAGTCAGTAACCAGGAAAAGCATTTCCGACGAGTATTTAGCCCGCGGAACTGCAGTAGATAGCTCTCCCAGATCCAATCCCGGTGGGCGAAAGAGCCTCTTCTCACAGACCCAAAGACCCAAAGACCCCTGCGCGGCTTTCACTTTGCACACCCGGACGTCACCTCTCAGTCAGCAAAAGCTCAACCAAATTCCGACACCGACTCGCATCTTGGTGTCAAACACCGTCACAAATTCTTTTTCCCTCTCCATCTCCCACACCTCCAATTGATCAACACACCGCAATCATGGATTATACCGAGCTTGATCAGAAGTGTATCAACACAATCCGTATCCTCGCCGTAGGTCGACCCCTCCATCTGCCCCACTACAGCTTTTTTTCCAATGTCCGGATGAAGCGGCGGTGGAAACACTGCCCCTCCAAACAGCAGCTAACACATGTCTATACAGGTCGATGCCACCTTCAAGGCAAACTCCGGTCACCCCGGTGCGCCCATGGGTATGGCTCCGGTCTCCCACGTTCTCTTCAACAAGTTCATGAAGTTCAACCCAAAGAACCCGAACTGGGTCAACAGAGATCGTTTCGTTCTTTCGTAAGACCTCTCCATTCATCCCGGCATATTTCGTGCGCAGAGTCAATGAGGAGAAGAGCTGGACCACTACACAGGATACATCAAAACGGATTGATGGATGTAGACTGACAGCTCCCTCTCAGAAACGGCCACGGATGCATGCTCCAATACGCCCTGCTCCACCTTTTTGGCTACGCTCTAAGCATTGATGACCTCAAGAACTTCCGTGTAAGCAGTGCTCACTTGCCTCGGAGAATCAGAACTGACAAGCTTCTAGCAAGTAGACAGCATCACCCCAGGTCATCCTGAAGCTCACGACACACCCGGCATTGAGGTCACCACTGGCCCTCTCGGCCAAGGCTTCTCCAACGCCGTCGGTCTTGCCATTGCTCAAGCTCACACCGCCGCTGTCTTCAACAAGCCCGGCTTTGAGCTGATCAACAACTACACATACACCTTTTTCGGTGATGGCTGCGCCATGGAGGGTATTGCCTCCGAGGCTGCTTCCATGGCCGGTCATTTGCAGCTTGGTAACCTGATTGCCATCTACGACGACAACCACATTTCCATCGGTAAGCTACTGAGTATAATCATTGAGAGCGGCGCTGACGAGCATTCAGATGGTGACACCAAGTGCGCCTTCACTGAGGATGTGCTCAAGCGATTCGAGGCATACGGCTGGCACACCGAGTGGGTCAAGGATGGTGACAACGACCTCGAGGCTATTGAGAAGGCCATCAAGAAGTGCCAGGAAGTCAAGGACAAGCCATCAGTCATCAAGCTCACAACCACCATCGGTTTCGGTTCCAAGCTCGCTGGTACTGGCGGTGTCCACGGTAACCCGTTGAAGGAGGATGACTGCAAGGGTGTCAAGTCCAAGTTTGGCTTTGACCCTGAGAAGTCCTTCGATGTTCCTCAGGAGGTCTACGACGCCTATGGCAAGACTGCCTCCAACGGCGCCGCTGCTGAGATCGAGTGGAACCAGCTGTTTGAGAAGTACGGAAAGGAGCACAAGGACCTTTACAACGACCTCAAGCGCCGTCTTACCGGCCAGCTGCCAGAGGGATGGCAATCGAAGCTCCCTACCTACAAGGCCACCGACAAGGCCGTCGCTTCCCGCAAGCTGTCCGAATCTGTCCTCCAAGCCATCTACGATGCCGTGCCTGAGCTCATCTCCGGATCTGCTGATCTTACTGGCTCGAACAACACCCGGTGGAAGGAGGCTGTCGACTTCCAACCGCCCAGCACAGGCATTGGCGAGTACTCCGGTCGCTACATGCGCTACGGTGTGCGTGAACACGCCATGGCTGCTGCCATGAACGGTATGGCCGCTTACGGTACCATCATCCCAGCCGGTGGAACTTTCCTCAACTTCGTCTCATACGCCGCCGGTGCCGTCCGTCTCTCCGCCCTTTCACACCACCGTGTCATTTACGTCGCGACTCACGACTCCATCGGTCTCGGTGAGGACGGCCCCACTCACCAGCCTATCGAGACTCTTGCCCACTTCCGTGCTCTGCCCAACTGCATGGTTTGGCGTCCTGCCGATGGCAACGAGACCAGCGCTGCCTACTACGTCGCCCTCACATCCAAGTCGACACCTTCGATCCTTGCTCTTACCCGTCAGAACCTGCCCCAGCTCGAGGGAAGCACTCTCGAGAACGGTATCAAGGGTGGCTACGTTGCTCTCGAGGCCAAGGACGCACAGGTCACCATCGTGTCTACTGGTTCCGAGGTCTCCATCTCTCTCGAGGCCGTCAAGGTCCTCAAGGAGAAGCACAACATCGTCGGTCGCGTGGTCTCCATGCCTTGCGTCGAGGTCTTCGATGCTCAAGACAAGGACTACAGACTCAGCGTCATCCCAGACGGCATCCCAACCATGAGCTTCGAGGTCATGTCTACTCTCGGATGGGAGAAGTACAGCCACGAGCAATTCGGTCTCAACAGATTCGGTGCCTCGGGTCCTTATAAGGAGGTCTACGCCGTAAGAGCCCCAATATGATACAAAGTAACACAGCCTGCTGACATGTCACAGAAATTCCACTTCACTCCAGAAGGTGTCGCCGAGAGGGCCGCAAAGACGGTCGAGTTCTACAAGGACGTCAAGCCGCTCAGGTCGCCGCTCAACAGGGCTTTCCTCAACTTGATCTAAGTAAGAGTATGGATATACTGTGCTGGCGATGTTAGTGGAGGTAGATATTAGCAATGAAACGACTTTTCAAGTACTTCCCCTTCTTGATCGAAAGTTAGAGTAGTGGTACCATGGGGCTCTGGTCGACAAGTCCCTCAGCCTAGGGCGTATTCAGGCGTCTTGCGGACTTGCACTTAGACGAATGGTTGAGTCAAGACTCGAATGTGTGTATGAGACGAAAGTGAGCAAATCCTAGAATGTGTAGGGAAATGATACCGAGACAAGGGCACAAGAGGGACAGGACGCTTCTTGTGGCTCTAAGAATGTGGAGCAAACCACGCGCGGTACCGAAAAGGTGCACTGCACATCTGGTGGAGTACTTGAGCAGGAATCTGGCGCTGGAAGAGGACCAAGGGTTTTGATCCGTGCGTGCATACAAGAGTACAAGTGCTTCTTTGACGGATCAAGTGGGAGATGATCCGCAAATCACGCTGCTAGACGGTATATTCAAGCAATCAAAGTCACATTGTGGAACGTTGTGTAGTGTGACATCTTGACTCATGAATCTATCAGTCCTGAAAACCCTATACCCAAGTATTCCCACCCCTTTGACCAACGCTATGCTTCCCCCTTTGCTTTCCACTCACACCACCATCCCAACCACCACCCCCACCAACCCCACCACCACACTCCCCTTCACCCTCGTCCCCACCCCTCTCGTCCCAGACAGCGCACCACTCTCCCCCTCCCCCCTCCCCAACGCCGTATTACTAGGCAAAGCAGTCGGAATCACCGCCGTGGTACTCGGGGCCGGCGCAATCGTCACTCCATGCGCAAGACGCATACTCCTCGGGCCACCTTCCGACTCCCTCCGCGTGTCCACAAGGGGGATGTTGGCCTGCACCATCTCCAATGCCGAAAGATGGTGGCCTAGTTTCTGGCCGATGGTGAGGTTTGAGAAGTACCCCTCTTCGGACAGGGTGGTGATGGTGTCGGGTGTGGTGTAGAAGTGTTGGCTGCAGATGGAGCCGTTGATGCCGAGGGAGGGGATGATGGCTGGGGCCTGGGAGGCAGGGGCGTTGGGGGACACGGGAGGAATGAAGCCTGAGCAGGCTACCCCGGCGCCTGCAGCGGAGGCGGAGAGGAGGGGGAGGGCAAAGGGAGCGAGGAATGGGGCTACGATGGAGGCTTTGCCTATCCACCGTCCCAGGAAGCCTTTGAAGAGAAGTTGGTCTTGGTTACAGCCGCCTTCTGCGTCGCGTTCCAGGCCGGATTGGCGGGGTTGTAGCTCGCAGGCTTGTTCGAAGATGATGCCCGTGGAGTTGGGGAAGGGGCTGAAGAAGGTGCTGTTGGCTTGGGCGAGGAGGTAGAGGGCTCGGTCGCCCCAGATGGAGGAGCCGTTGGTGGCGTTGTAGAGGTAGGCGGCGCCGCCGAGGTAGAGGGCCGAGTTGTATGTCCATTGGGTGTGGTCAAGCTCGGCGCAGTTCAGGGTGTCGTCGCTTCCGTCGTAGATGGCAAAGTTTTGGCGGTCAATGAGGCCGATGGATGAGGACCAGTCCCAGATGCGGGTGGCCCAGTCGTAGTATGTGCTGTTGCCTGTGTAGCGGGCGAGTCGAGCGGCGATTTGGAAGAAGCCACCATTGGAGACGGAGTTCTTGTAGTTATAGCCTCTGTTCTCGGGATACACCTGCCACTTCAGCCCGCCGGAACAGCTGGTAGTGTCCCACCGAGCGACCATGCCATCGAAGACACGTTGTGATAGCTGTAGCCATGACGAGAAAGGCAATGTGCTGGAATTGGGAAAAGGCAGACCATATTCCAAAGCTGCTAGGGCACTAAAACACCAGAATGCTATATCGTCGTTTCCCATGCTCTGACGGTATTGTTGTGGCATAAGATCTCCTTGAAAGCCGGCCTGTGCTACCAGTGACTGAATCGTAGACGGATTGTACGTGCTATCATTCGTGTATGCCCAGTAGTCTACCAACGCACCCCAAGTCGCTCCAGCATGCCACCAATACGTAGGTGGTGGGAAAATGCCTATGGCGTATGGCGGAATGCCCGATGCATTACCTGCATACGGAGCGAGAACATTGTAGGCCAAGGTCGACGACGAGCTGCGTAGAGACTGTACTGATCCAGTATCGATGTCGAGTCCGGCAACTAAGGGCAATACCGCTAAGGATATTGATAATCGCATGCTGATAATTCTAGGTGAGATCGGAACCAAGCGGCAGGCCCGGACGCTGTTATAATCCAAGGGTACTCGTACCGAAAGCACCACAGGGAAGTTACGAGCGACAACAGTCAACGGTGAAAGAGATACGAAATCTTGTTCTAGAAAAATGCATGGAAGGCAAGCTCGCTTGCGTACTCACTTGGCGAATCTACCGTCTCACGGGAGGGATCAGATGTCCATGTCTTGTGATAATTCTCATTGGATGCGGTCCAAGATCTGATGCGCAGAGGTGCAGGAGGAGGGGCGGAAGATCGCCACCTTTGACGACAAATCTGACCCCTCTTAGGAGTCGTCGCCTCTTCGCCTTTTCCGTCGCTGCTTGGCTTCTCGGCAACCGTTCTGCTGCGGCTCTGCTCTCTCGGTTGCGGCTTCTCCTTCTCCACAGTTTAGCGTGTTTTGATGTTTACGGCTAGATTTCATCACGCCCGCATTCAATTGCTTTTGCCCAGAGACATTGACTGACACGCGACATTGCAATTGATTTCACTATTTGCTCACCAACACAGATCAAGGGCACGATGTCCGAGGATGACGGTTTCAGCGTGTCAGACAGCAAATTCGAGCCTTCTTGGTCAGACTCAGACGGAACCGCATTCCTCCCCACCAATCTACCAGTGAAGCGCATTGCTCGCGCATGGGAAAGAAAGCCGCACTCGCCTTACAGTCAGAAACCTGGCGTCAAGAAAGTATGGCGACGCGTTCGAATGCCTGTGTTCAATGCGCCAGTCACAGACGACTTCTCTCGGTCAATCGCCCTTCCGCCGCAAGATCAGCACGTCACGATTGAGTCTCCCAAGAAAGCGGTCAAGAAGCAATGCTTGGACACAGCCTATGGGCGTGATTGGAAGACGACAGAGTGGGATCCGCGAGGCACTCACATGCGTATGTTTAGTAGCAGCGTGATGAACACAGTCCCTGACAACTCGTCTCAGGAAAGAAAGTCTTCCGACCGCCAATCGTCCTTAGGAGCGGCGCTCGCATCGATCCAAACAGCGACGATGAAGGCGTCACGGATCAAACCGACGACGATGATCAAGCGGGCGAGGCAGCCTCAGAAGGCGCGGAGGAGGAAGATGTCGACAGCGAATGGGAAGACGTGGAATCGGAAGACGACCTACAAGAGCATGGACAAACTGGCGACCAAGAACCAGCAATTCACACTTCAAGCGCTGAATTTGATGAGCAATCCGTCGTGGAACAAGAACAACGAGTGCAAACATCAAGGGAAGCTATAGCAAACGAGGACCACAATATGCTTGAACAAATACGCACGACAGCGGAGAGTGAGGAGCAACATATCGACAGCCCGATCTCTGATGCTCCTGTAACATCTCCAGTGAAACGATCCCCAGCGAGGCGATCACCCAAAAAGACTTCTCCGGTCAAGCAACTTGCTGAAATACCAACACTGGCTATTCCCTCGCCGTTACAAAGGCCGACATCTGCACCCCCAGAGGAGACTATCACGAGCGAGAACAGGTACAGACCACGCATATCAGACGATACTGCGATCCTCCACGCATTCCTCAGTCGCGCTGCAGCAAGCAAAAAACCGCTGGCCAAGCGTGAATCTTTGACCAACAGACGCGACTCTGGGGCAATCCGCCAGGCGCTCGCATCTCCAGCAAAGCCCGAAGTCCTCACAGAACTGGACGCGAACAGCCCGTCTCCTCACAAGATTGCACGTGTCGAAATTGGAGAGAAAATAAGAGGAGCTCCAGAGGAAAAGTCGCCGTCATCACAAAAGGTGGAAGAACTGACCGAAGAGACGAAACCGAAAAGAAGAAGCGGAAGGAGCAGAGCGCGACCTGCACTACTTCTCGACCAGATGACAGCGGACGAGCCCGCGAAGGGCCCAAACAAGATTACGATCAGGGGCCCGACTGAGCAAGTCAACCTCAAGAAGAATGAGGTTGCCGAGCTCGCAGCCCTGACACGCTCCAATACGCGCAAGAACAAGGGCCAGAGCATCATGCCCATAGCGCGACTCAGTAAGCTGGCCGATGAAGCCGTGGAGGTGCTCGGCGAAGACATGGAATCGAAGCCCAATCAGGAGGGTAGGAACGTCCATTGGGATGAGACGCTCGCATACTTCAGCAAATCTCCGGAAGAGTCACTTGAGGCAGATTTCGAGGCTGGCGAAGCACCGGACACCGTCCAGGAGACCCCAGGCACAGAAGAAGCCACGACTTCACCACCAAAGTCCCGTTCGAAGCGCACCAAGGTACCAAGTCCGAAGAAGACCGCGTCAGAACCAGCAGAAGAAACCGCTGCTGCGACTCCTGCATCCAAGCCGGCACCCTCCAAACGCCGCTCTCGCATAGCTACACCTGCGAAAGGTCTGCTCGGCAAGTCACTTCTCCCGGAGGACGTAGGACCGTCGACTCTTGAACCAGAACCAACAAAAGTAGCCGCGACAGCTGCCCCTGTATCAAGGAAGCGCGCCCTCCCAACCCCAAAGCGCAGCGCACACGCTGTCGTCTCCGCACTCAAACAATGCGCCACCGAAGCAGCCCCTGCCGCCGCGCCCACCCAACCAGGACTTGGTAGTCGCCCTCCACTCTCCCCACGCAAGGCAGCTCCGACCACCGCCTCTGCTATCCCTAGTCTCGGCACATTTGCGCCAAAGATGAACACCGAGATACCCAAGTTGAGTTTCGACGAGGCCGTCGGGTCAAGCCTCAAGGCTAAGAGTAAGGCGGGCCAGTTGGGTGCAGAGGAGGAACAGGTCCCTGGTCTGGCGAGCCCGGCGAAGAGGAGGAGAGGAGTGCTTGGTCTCAGGAGGCAGGTGAGGGAGACGAAGGAGGAGAAGGAAGAGACGTTGCCTGGGTTGATGAGTCCGGCGAAGAAGAGGACGAGGAGTGCGATTTGATGATGGAGGACATTATGATGTGACGAGGCGGGGAGAAGGGGTGATGCTGGAATGTGGTGGAAGAGGCATAGTGTGCTGGGAGGGATAGTTGTTAGGGATGCACAGATACCAATGGCCTGTCTGAGCGAATGTCGCTGGTAAACAGTGATAGTATGTAGTCTGTACACAATTGTACATCCGTCTGCATCTCATTTCATGCTCTGATGGCCGTGACCCAATGCGCCGTGCCGGGAAACACATCCGTCCCATGTCATCCTCCCTATCCTGCCTATCCTTCCCTTCAACCCTCATACCCACGTCTGCTTTCACCTCTTTTTCTCCTGCCCTCGCACATCTTCCCATGGCAGATGTTTCAATCCTTCTCCCCCTCCTCTGCCAACAACCACTCAACCCGCCCTCGGCGCAACCGACAAAATCACCGCCAAACTCGCCACGATCAACGCCCCCGCCACAGCAGAAACAAGCAACACACTCCCTCTACTAGCCGGGAACTTGCCCCTGATAACATAATGCTGGCTCTCAAAATACCGATGAAAGCCCACCAGTAGTATCAATATCGCTACAACCAGAAAGGTAGCGCCGAGTGGTTTGCCCACGTGGCTCAGCCGCTTGAGATCCGGGCTCGACGCGAGAGCGGTGAGGAATTCGCTTTGGTAGACCCTCCTTTCGCCGTTGGGGCCGGGGGAGGAGCCGCTGGAGACGACGACGGGGGAAGAAGAGGAGACGCTCGTGCTGTTCGCGGACTCGTTTTCTTGGAGAGTGGTGTTTAGACGGAATAATTGCGTCACAGCAATGCCGATGGAGGCGAAACTGAGACTGGTGCGGAGCCAGGCGAGAAAGGTGCGTTCGAGCGCCAGGTGGTCGCGGGCTACGCTGCCTTTGTTTTCGAGCTCGATGGAGCCGTATTTCTCGAGGAGGGCGCGCCAGCGAGAGTCTTCGTGCTGGGAGTGGGATGTGGAGGAGGCAGGAGAGTGGGCGTCGCGGTCGCGGGAGGAGGAAGTAGGAGGGCTGGACTTGCGCCGGAGAGGGGCGCCTGGGTCGGGGGGAGCTTCGTAGCCGGCTGCGTGGGGGCTGATGGAATCGGTGGTGCGGAAGGCGGAGATGCCGTAGGTGTTGTTGGCGGCTTTGGCGGAGGCGCGGCGCAGGATGGCGGTATTCTCGTCAGCGCTGGATTCGGGTTCTTCGGTGAGGTGCTGGGTATCGGCGATCGAGCCGCGTGGGGAGGCTTTGCGGGCCATGAGGTAGGCGCTGTAGGAAGTGTTTGGGGATACACCGTCTTCGCCTAGACCGGGACGAGTGTACGAAGTTGGGTGGAAAGAGACGCTCCTTTGTCGTTCGGGCTCTGTGGGCTTCTTGGCCAGTGTTGGTGAGGTCGAGCCGCTTCCACTTTGTGATTTGGA
Organism: Elsinoe arachidis; assembly: GCA_013372555.1. NCBI lineage: Eukaryota > Fungi > Ascomycota > Dothideomycetes > Myriangiales > Elsinoaceae > Elsinoe > Elsinoe arachidis. Next base: position 1,477,575 of record JAAPAX010000007.1, on the reverse strand, counting down.
CTTGCTCTTGAGCTTTGTGCTTGAGAACGACCCAGACCGCGAGCTCCTTGATTTCGTAGATCTGTTTGACTTGATCGACGGCGAAGGAGATGGTAGGCGACGACTCGGTTCTATACTAGCGACAGTGGTGATCACGCTCAACTGTTGTTGAGGAATTGCAGCATCAATCTGAGCTTGCTCAATTGGTGGAGACTGCTTCGGCTGCGCTTTCGATATTGGTGAGGGCTCCCGGATCGCATGGCCAGATTCAATCGCCTGCTCTACCTCGTCGTCTTCGGAGGCTGCGCCGGCCCTCTCGCGATTGGTGTCGGTCCTCCAGTCTTTGAAGCTTGTTGACCTTTTGAAAGCTTCAGCTGTAGGCTGGGCGGGCTTGCTCAGGGTAGCTTGTGTGCGCTCGGCCGGAGCGGAGGGACCAGGTCGGGGAGTGATAAGACTGCCTTCTTCCGAGTCTGAACCAGCAGCCGACTGGGATTGAGAAGTTGAGGTGTCATCTCCGGTGGACATGGAAACTGGAGAACATGGTAGAGGCATGTTGCTCCGGGCTCGGCGCAGGCCAGGGTTCTGCTGCGGTTCCGGGCGAGAGCCACAGATGTCGCAATTTCTGGGCGGCAAACGCGATGGTAATCGACCTCAGAATGAGCCAATGACCCAAGATTTTGGGCGTCTGATCGCGGATCAGGCACCGCTAGGGACTTTTCGATATTTGACGGGACCGAAAAGAGCCTACAGAGATTGATGGAACGGCAAGAAAGATGCGGAATCGAAGAGCTCGACCGACCCAAATGCGTGTGGGTCGTAGGACAGCCCTATGTGTCGAAACGATACCACGAGTAGCGATTCAAGAGGTCCGTGTTGGCCTCGATCCTCATTTCGAAGCAGACGGACGGGGCGAGGGGGAGAATGGTAATTTTTTGATAATGCTCAAAGGTGACGGTGAAGAGGACGCGCAACGAGGGAAAGACGTGCGGGCGGTTGGATCCGGCTTTAACTGGGACCATGTGTGCGGAGAAAAGTCCACGAGGGAGGGGGGGCTCAAGGCTCAATGCACAAGGGGAGGTGCATCAACGATAACCTAATCTCTAGCTGCAGGACAGCTTTGATCATCAAGCATCCTTCGCAGAGCTAAATGTCTTGTCACATTTGATTTCAAATCGAGCTTCGTTCGCTATGAAAATGCTCATTACTTTTGATTCTTGCCCATCGAAACAGGTGGTATCTATGCTGCATACTGATGCAGGAATCCCACACGACCTCCCTGGTATGCGCCGATCGCTAATACAGTACAATTCGGATCTGCCATCCTATCACCAGCCAGTTGTCACCGCGGCCTGGCCCTGCATGCTTCCCCAACCATTGCTGTCAGTCTCGACCCAAGTTGTATGCTCCATGGCTGGAGTGAGCACTTCAATGTGGTCACATGACTGCTGTGGGACACCAAGATCGTGAGGTGGCATGGACTTCTAGGCCATGCTGACCTCCTGAGTAGCTCCTCCGGGATTCCTTGACGACTTGATGATTTGCTTCACCACGCGCTCGACATTGTCCCAGTCGTCCGTGTCGAGCTTGGTTGGTTGGATGCCAAGCTGAATGCAAATCTGCTGGAATTGGCTCCAACTACGACGGTCATGGACGAGTGTGAGAGCGACACCGACCTTTCCGAAGCGACCAGTGCGACCAACACGGTGCAGGAAGGTCTCTGCGTCTGGCTGGCCACCTGGAAGATCCGGGACGTCGTAGTTGATGACCATTGTGACTGACTGGACATCGATACCGCGGGCGAGGACGTTGGTTGTGATGAGGACTTTGGCGCGAGACTCCCTGAATTGATCGATGACTTCGTCGCGAGCTGACCCTTCGAGTCCACCAGTGAGGCACGCAACCTGATGACCTTCGGCCATCATGCGCTGCTGAAGTGAGTCCGCAGTAGCCCGAGTGCGAACGAAGATGATGGAAGAAGCAATGGTCATCAAGCCGTAGAACTTGATCAGGGCGGCGTACTTGTCGTCGTCTCCGCTAACATCGAGGTACATCTGTTTGATACCCTCAACAGTGAGCTCATCGCGCTGGAGGGTGATCTGATTGGCGTTGGGTGCGAATTGATCGGCAAAGCCCAAGACCTGGTCGGGGAAGGTGGCTGAAAAGAGTACGGTCTGGACATTCTGAGGGAGGAGCCTATCGATGGTCAGAATGGCGAAAACCTGGCCAATGAGGGGTTGCTTACATCTTGACACGCTTGCATTGGTCTCCAAGACCCTGCTGGTCAAGCATGTTGTCTGCTTCGTCGAGAACGAGCACAGCCATTGCGCTGGGTTCCAGTTGGCGCCTGCGAATGAGATCCGTGACCGTTCCAGGTGTACCGACGACTACGTGTCCCTCAACCGTCTTACCGCGTTGTGACTGATCAGGGACTGCCTGCCATGTTCTTAACCCATCCATGAACTGACCCATAATCTGAACCACGCCAAGGATCTGGCGTGCAAGCTCGCGGGAAGGCGCAAGGACGAGGGCCTGGACTTTTGGCAGGTTGATGTCGATACGTGCGAGGATGTTGAGTACAAAGGCCGCCGTCTTTCCTGTGCCTGATTGTGATTGACCAATTAGGTTGGTGGGTGGGTTCGCGAGAAGGAGTGGCAGGGCGCGTTCCTGAATCTTGGATGGCTTGTTGAAGTTCAGAGCTGCTATCCCTTTGTTCAACGACTCGGGTAGATTCAGATCCGCAAAGTTCTTGACTGAAAAGAGAGGATTGTTCGGGTCGGCCTGAAGATCATTAAGCTTCACGTTGACATCGAATTCGGGTTCGAGAAGTGAGCTTCCAGCTTGAACTGTAGAGGCGCCATCGACTTGGTCGTTATTGGTAGGGGCATTGATCTCGGCTGTAATAATGTCAGTCCTTCATCTGACGTGTGCACGCTCGTGCGATTGAGAGATGAGCCTGGAGCGGCTCCTCGGGTGAGGTGAGACTCACGCTGACCATCTTCTGCCCAGTCGAGCGGCTTGACAGTCTGATCGTCAGCCATCGTGATCGAGTGATGTTCAAGTGAGGGTGTATGTGGTATTGTTATTTTTTGCGATGTGAGGAATTGAAAGGATGGAGGGGTAGTTGACAAAAGTTCAGAAAGAAGCTTGAGCTTTGGAAGCTGTGGAACGTCACACTCAGGGCAAGGCGGGCAGGCGCATTGGGCTCGGGTGAAGCCGTCCTTCCAGAATGTTGCGGCTGGTTTAACCGAAGAGCGGGATATGCTCCGGGTCGACCCCACACGGCGGGCAGGGCAGCGAAGTGTGAGGATCAACGCCCAGATTCAATAGACGCACTGCCTCGCCTTTGCTTCTGAATATCCTCGAGTGCTGCCGCATATGAATTCAAAGCTCACTTCATGTCAACGAGTGAACCCATTCTCCACGATCCGTGAATGGCCGCGGCAGACACAGTAGCGCAGTTTGGCGCAGAACTCAAGGCAAGTACTCCGCTGGACCCTCCAGCAATAATACTGACAGGCGCCAGGATGGGTTCAAGCCAGTCAATGCTTGGGTACGTTGTCCTCTCATCAGATCCGCAGACTAGCAGAATACCTCCAATTTCTCCGAGTCTCCCTCCAGTGTCAATGGCTGACGTCCATGCCTACAGGTGTCTGGTGGGATCGCATGGCTGGATGACGTACAATCTTTCTACAGAGAACGAAGCGCTATCGAGAAGGAATATAGTCAGAAGCTGAGTGCGCTTGCGAAGAAATACTATGAGAGGAAGTCGAAGAAGTCGAGTTCGTTGAGTGTTGGCGATACACCGACAGTCACACCTGGATCTCTTGAGAGCGCTTCCATGACCACCTGGGGCGTGCAATTGACTACACTGGAATCAAGGGCCGCAGAGCACGATCGATTCTCCAATCAGCTCATCACCGGCTTGGCAGACCCTATCAAGAATCTCGGAACAAGACTCGAGGATCTGCGCAAACACCATTCTGACTTTGCTGCAAAGCTAGAAAAGGAAAGAGATGGAACATATGCAGAGCTGAAGAAGACCAAGGGAAAGTATGACAGCGTATGTCAAGATGTGGAGAACAAGCGGAAGAAGCAGGATGGCGCCTTTGATCATGGTCGGTCAAAAGCAGCCGCTGCGTTCAACCAGCAGCAGGAGGACATGCGCAATGTCAAGAATACCTATCTGATCGCCATCAATGTGACGAACAAACAAAAAGAGCGTTACTACAACGAGTATGTTCCGGAGCTGCTGGATGTAAGGCCGTACTGCTGTGAGTGATGGGGACCTAGCTAATAGTCGCAGTCATTACAAGACCTTTCCGAGACTCGTGTGTCCAAGCTGAATAGCCTGTGGTTACACGCTGCCAGTATTGAACATCAGACGCTTCAACAGTCGACCCAGCTTATAGATCATCTTTCGTCCGAGATACCGAGAAACCAACCGCATCTCGATTCTCTTATGTTCGTCCAGCACAACACCGCTTCGTGGACACCTCCTGCCGACTTTTCCTTTGAGCCTTCGCCTGTATGGCTGGATGATTCGAGTATGGCGATCGATCCAACGTCTCAGGTCTTTCTCCGTAATATTCTTACGAAGTCAAAATCATCCTTGACCGAATTACGAAAGGACGTAGACGCAAAGCGGCGCGAAGTCGAGGGTGCGAAGCGAGTGCGTGGTTTGATTCGGGAGGGCAAAGACAAGCGAGACGAAGCTTCGGTCTTGCAATCACAATTCTATTTCCAAGAACAACTACACGAATCCGAGCGGAAGAAGATTACCGCCGAGGTCGAGGTTGCAACTATCGCAAGCGTTGTTGGCGACATCTCGGTAGGCGCAAAGCAGCATGCCTTCAAGGCCCAGACATTCAAGATACCGACCAATTGCGACCTGTGTGGCGAACGAATATGGGGTCTCTCAGCAAAAGGCTTCGACTGCAAAGACTGCGGCTTCACCTGCCACAACAAATGCGAAATGAAGGTTCCAGCCGATTGCCCAGGCGAGGTTGACAAAGCAGGACAGAAGAAGCTCAAAGCAGAGCGACAGGCATCCGCACAGTCTGGTGCAAATAGCAACGCACAATCCGCCTCCCCCAGCGGCGCAGCTAGCATCAATGGCGATGGAGCTGGCGACGGTCCTCGCCTGAGTAGACGCGACACAATCGGTAGTATGAGCACACTCAGCAGCGGGTACGTACCAGCCAGTCAACGTAGTGTGAGCGGACGGCAGGACGAGAACGGCACCTCAGCAGTAGCCGTAGAGAAGCCCAAGATCGGAGGAAGCAGCGGCGGTGGTGTGCGACGGAACAGAATCGTCGCTCCACCACCAACGACATATATCCACAACGGCGACGCAGGATCCTCGGATGACCACCAGCAGCGAGGCAAGATGGCCTACGCCTACCAAAAGAACGGACCCGACGAGATCACTGTCGAAGAAGGCGACTCAGTAGTGGTAGTCGAAGCAGACGGTACGTCCCCTTTTCCTCCCTTCTTTCCCTCCCGCCTTTCCCCTCCCTCCTCTCCCCTCCTCAGACATCCCCCCACCTCCCATCCTGCTGTACCCATCATACTAACCCCCACAGACGGCTCAGGCTGGACCAAAATCCACCACCCGCCCAGCTCTACCACCGGCCTCGTCCCAACAACCTACATCGACCTCCTCCCCTCCTCCCCCCTCCCCCCCACCGCCTCCACCCTCTCCCTCACCCCCTCCTTCTCCTCCAGCCTCAACCCCTCCTCGACCGCCCCCTCCCCCAACCCCAACACGTCCTCCTTCCCCTCCGCTCCCGGCTCCATCTCAGGGAAAAAGAAAGGTCCGGCCGTCGCGCCCCGCAGAGCGAAGAAGGGTGTTGCGATAGGGACGGCACAGCAGCCCGCGCAGAGGACGGTGGAGGCTATGTATACTTATTCTGCGGCTGGGGAGGGGGAGGTGAGTATGGATGAGGGGGAGAGGTTGGTGGTTGTGGGAAAGGATGAGGGGGATGGGTGGGTGGAGGTGGAGAGGGGGAATGGGGCCAGGGGTGTGGTGCCTAGTGGTTGGGTTAGGGAGGTTTAGTGCATGGGATCTTAGAGAGGATGAAGAGGGGAGGAAGGATGATGGTGGGAAAGGTAGTGGTGATGAAGGTTTGGATTTGATTGGGAGGAGGTTGGATTTTTCGAGTGGATGAAGGAGGTGCATAGCGTACTGTAAATGGCATTGTGAATAGCATTCATCGCTTCTCATCACTGTCGACGGAATGTGTAATGTGAATATGTTATCATTTCAAATCAAAGCAGCTACCTAATAACAGAGGGCAGCCTCAACGTCTGCCCCCGACCATGACATGTCCAACCCAAGATTGTTCTTGTGTTGCGTGTAGTGTGTTTCCCGTGTATCATGAGTCTTGTCTTGAGTATGTCGTCCAACTGGTAGGGTAATGATGTTTCTGGTACCGGATCTGATGAGTGAGCAATCGTGGTGCGCCAGCGTTTGTGCTCTCGCCATCAGGCTCGAGGACAAGGAAGAAGTAAAGCATAAAATTCATCGGCAACGAAGAGAAGCATGCCATCCGAAAAGCAAGGCCGTTATATAGAGACCAACAGAAGAGAAGCAATCCGGGTCGTCCAGCCGAGTCGCCTCCAAAGCGCCTTGCGGCAATTTTTAAAGAGACTCGAAAGTGTACGTGAGAGTACCTGAAGAAGCCGACAGCTGTGAAGATGTTAGTAGTTGTCAGCAGCGTGAGAGCATGAGTATCACTTACCGTGCAGCCAGCATCGTTGGAGCCACCAGTGACGACAGAGCTGGTGAATTGACCGTTGGCGTAGACACAGCTCTGTCCCATGTCACCACCACTGAGGGTGACCTTGAAGTCAAGGACTTCATTGGTGGTAGGCTTGTTTGGGAACATGCTGATGTAAGCCATGCCATTGGAGTAGCCAGCGCCCAAGTTGAGAGGCGCCCAGTTGCCAGTGTTGCCTCCATTACCCCACTTGCAAGCGTCTTCGACACCAACACCGGCAGGGTTGACGTAGTACTGAGCAGAGGTACCTTGACCGAGCCACTTGTAGTAGTTGCTCTTATCGGGGCAGGTAAGCTCGGATGACTCGTTGGGTCCGACATTGACGGGGACAGTCTCGGATTCGGTGCCTATATGATAGTCAGTACGACATCGTGGACAGGGGTGGGATAATGCTCACCGGGATAATCGGTCCTGCAGACGGAAACCTGCTGACCAAGCTTGTTGACGACCTCAACCGTGACAGCATCGGTTCCCCTCATGCAGAGCTTGTTGGAGAGGGCAGAGTTGGTAAGACGAAGCTTGCCATCCTGGCAAAGAAGACCACCGACAGATTGAGCAGTGAGACCCTGGAGAGCTGGCCACTGAGTCTTCTGGTAGCCCGCTGGGCAAGCGTACGAGCAGAACATGCCTTCAGAGCAGCAGTTCTCGCCATTGCAGGACTCGGCGAGGACGGTCTCGATGTTATCGTAGCCACCGTCGTGGGCAATGCCCGGGGACTGGACACCGATCCAACCACCAAGCTTGTACCAGTCGAGGTTGAGAGCACCGTACTCGCTTGGGAAAGTGGAACAGTCAAGCTCTCCATCAGGGAAGTCGCTATCGATACCAGTGGCATCCCTCCAAGATGTGCTACTAGACACGGGAGCAGGAGCCGGAGCCTGGATGACAGGCGCGACTGGAGTTGTGGATGGAGGTGGTGGAGGAGCCTCGCTTGTAGTAGTAGTAGGAGCGGGTGTAGCGACAGGCTCAGAGATCTGGACCTTCTTCTGCTTGGCCTGGGGCTCAACAGGCTTGACCGGGTTCGCGATCTGAGGAGCACCGTCGGCCCAGACAAGTGTTCCGTTCTTGATGCCTTCGTTGACGTCGTCCTCGGAGATGGCCTTGCCGTTCAAGGAGTAGAGAACAACGGTGGGACCGGGAATGGTGACCACATCAACAGCTGGAGTTGGGTCGCGCTTGAGATGCTTGTGGAGGTGTGCATGCTGATGCGGGTGGGCACTGGCCAGACCAGCTGCTGCGAGAGCAACGTATTCGATCTTCATATTGGGGATTGAAGATGTCGTGGGAGTTGATTAAACAATATTGTAATTCTGGTTCCTCGGCGCAAGGGGGGGGCGAGAGATGGTAGGGTCGCTGTACGTGTCAGTGCCATTCGTGTTACTTGCTTGACTATGGAGGCTCACAAGTGCTTTTCGTTCAAGTAATTTCGGTTTTGGGCTTTCAGAGAGCTTGATGGCGAAGAATGTAGCGATCGTGTGTAGAATTCCTAAGGAGTGAATAGCAGCAAAGGCCGCTGGTGGAATTCTTTGATGAAGCGAAGGAGACGAAGGATGTGGACTCTGACGAGCAGACGCAGGTGAGCGACGAGAATCAATGGATCTTCAGCATGCAGTGTGTGAGGTGGGTGGAGAGAGGGAGAAGAGGACTTGCGGGTGTGGAGGGCATGCACGACGGGTACGTGTGAAATGAGGACAGAGCATTCCACAACCGTTCCACCCAAAACACTCGACAGCACCTAATTAGAGCCCAGGCTCTTTCCATTGCCGAGTGTCTCGTCCTATGTCATATTTAGCATGCTCGTACCTCTACTAGACTGCTGTCAAGCTTCTGCTCTTGCCTCATGGAAGTGAAGCTGCGGTGATATTCCCGTCTGCCGAGGCCGGTCATGTTTTGCTCCTACCTCGAATGGCCCGTCACAAGAGGCAGCATGTAGTTAAATGCTCGCTTCCATGGCTTCTAATATCACTCTGTCGTAGAGCTGCTGAATGCATGTGTTCGTTCTGAGTGAGTCTCAAGCCGATGGTGCTCGTCTTCATCCAGCCTCGGAGCTCGTATACACAATCCCATCTCGACCTCCGCATCATCGAAATGACCTGGAGGAGAAGCTTTTGCCGGATCACGGACGGGTATGACGGTAGACAATCAGTAGCCGCAATGCCGTGGTGATTGCAGCGGTGCCAGGAGGCGAAGTCGACAACTGATGGACGATGTACGATGAAGGGAGGCCCCGTACTGGTAGGGCTAAAGGCTCTCGGGCCACTCTTTGGCTCCTTTCTGGCCTGCAGAAGCTTCAATCAAATCGTGGCCGCGCCATTGCAGATCATCCGTCTTTGGCGCCTGGGGAACATGAGGCTAATCATCCATCAAGTGGTTGGAGAGGTTCATCATGTATAGGATCTTGCAGTTGTCATGCACCAGGTCATCTCGGGTGTTGCTCTCGAGTGTCATTGACTTCGCATGTGACCTCTATCTAATCATATACTGAAGTGCCGCAACATTCCGATCACCATTGACTGTTGTGCATTCCATCTGGCCCCTCCTGAGCCCATCCAGACCTTCGGCACTTTTTTCACGACGTCAACAAAATATCGTCAACGGCTACGGATGATATCACGCGACTGGCGCGTACCCTTAAATTTTTGCCTGCACCGTTTCGTGGTCGTCCAAACACGGCCCGTTGGCCAGTCGCAAGGGAGAATTGAGAACGGTCGTGCCTGGGTGGTCGAACGTCGTGCTTGATTGGCAACCAACGTCTGTGGTGATATGGCTGCGCCGAACCGACGGTGATGCAGCATCTGTGCATTTGACAATCGTAATCTTCGCAGCCATGATTATCCTTTGGTAGTGAACACGATGCTCAAGCCACCTCTCCATAGCACAGAGTCAATGTCAGCCAGGCCGCGTGTACACTTCCATACTGTCGGTTATGTCGGCTTCATTTTTGGTCGTATCTTGTCTATGGTACTTTTGGGTTGCTGAACCAGCAATTGGACCACTACCTCATCTTCTCATTCAGCCATAATTACGGCAGGAGCGGTGTGGTCGTCTTGGGCGCTCTCTTGGACCTGCTTGCGTGTGTCGCAAAACCAGGAAGGTTACCTCGGACCCAATTTCTCTAGCGCTCTTGCACCCTGTTCCTGCCATTCTTGTTTCGATATCCACATGTTGTCCTTGTCCGCCATCTGGAAGATACGTTAGCCGCGCAGGAAGGATAGATAGGTAGGTGCACTCACGATATTTGCCAGTACTGCACCACCCAGGAACACCATGTGGCGTCTCCGTGGTGGATCCTCTATCCTCACTTTGAATTTCTGTCGAAGATTAGCCTTGAAGCTTGGGAAATGAAGAGAAGATGTCTGCTTACGCTGAGTCTCTCCGGGTTTCCATTCAGCACCTTCGTCAGCCAGAGCTGTTTAATTTCCTTCTCCATCCTGCTCGGAAGTCCAGGATACATGGAGCTGCCTCCACTCAGTACGATCGCTTTGTACAAGCTAGATCTGATATCCACGTCCGCTGCTTGAATCGTGTTGAACAGGAACTCTGCAATACCAGGCTGTTCCACGTCTACCAGATGAGGTTGGAATAGACATTCGGGCGCCTCGAATCGCTCGCTCCCAACTCGGATCACCCGACCGTCAGGTAGTGTATATGACTCAACCAAGACGGTCGTGTCTTCGGAGAGCTTCTGGTCCAGTGCAAGGTCGTAAGACACGTAGCAGAGCTTCTCCTTGATCGCGCGCACAGTCTCGAAGTCTGCCGTCCGGTTTAGGGCGTATCCTCGTCGGAGTAGCAGACTGATCAGATTGCGTGTGACATCCCGCCCAGCGACGTCTAGTCTTCGGGTCAAGTGATTTAGGACTGTGCTTTCGTAGACGGGGACAATATGGGTAACACCATCTCCTGAATCCACCACGACTCCTGAAGAAAGACCCTGGGCGTAGAGAGCGAGCACAGCTTGTATAGCAACATAAACCCCACCAAAGTCGTATCGTTCAAACATGACTTCCGCCATTTGTTCTCGGTTCTTCAAAGGGTTGAGGGGCGGTTCTGTGAGTAGGATCTTGCGGCCAGAGGGGTTGATCTTCATCTTCTCGGCAAAGACATAGTCCCAGAGATGCTGCATGTCGTCCCATCGCTTGACGATACCATTCTCCATCTGAGGACCTGTCAGCCACAAGCTCCCCGCCAAGTCATGCGACCTCTCCAATGCCTATGGTACGTACCGGATATGTGATTTGTAGCATTGATCGCGCAGTAGCCGCCTCATCGCCGCACATGATATCCTTCAAGACAATGTCTCCTACTGCCTGCTCTTCCGTACGTAGGATTGGTCGGCCAACGATAGATGGTATTTGGACGTCCGGGAAGTTCTGTCCTCGTCAATCTCCTCGCTCGCCCTCGTTTCGCTAGTGGCCGTACCTGTCCAGCGTAGCCAGCCTTGAGGAACCCAGTCCCTCCATCGAGGACTGCGATGCGGTCAGCTCAGGTTCGCCAGGATGCACAGTATTGGTACCAATGGGTGCCTCGGCCATCTTGACTAATGTATGGCAACAAGATTATCGGATTCGGTTGAATGCGCGATTCGTATGGGCACGGTAGAGTGTCACTGTTTGCTTGTGGAGTTGACCTCTTGAACGTGGGGCAGGCAGCATAGTGCGCAGCTCGGGATGTTCATGCCAAGGCCCAGTCGTCACTCGTTGACTGTCACCTCTCCATTACGGACTTCTCCCACTTCGCATCTGTGGTTCTGCTAGGTACCCAATTCCTCTGAGAGAACACCTCAAGGCGAACAATCACCAAAATTGTCTCCAACGAGAGCTGCGAATGTCACATCTGAGTACATCTGCATAACATTTGGCCGACCATTTCCAGTCATCACTTCACCGTGCGGCTCTGCGGTGAGCGGCCGTAATTTATTCGTCCGGTTAGACAAACGGAGCGATCTGGCGCCGACCCGATGCTTGTTCCTGTGTCGTGCATAGCCAGATCTTCTTCTTTCGCTGGCTGTGGTGACAGTCCCCGACATCATCGCATGCCGCATTGGACATTTCTTTTATCTCCGTGATCCTTACTCCGTTCTATATCACCGGTATGTTTCGACCAGGTAACTGCTCAGGCATTTCTTAATTCATTCAACCACTCTCAATCTTTTTATTCTTTCTCAGCATCAGCCTAATCCACATTCGCATCCTGTCGCAGCCATGGAGTCAATCTCGGGCAAAGCGGACCACCTGGTAGTGCTAGTACATGGCATGTGGGGACAACCATCGCATCTAGAGTACCTTTCCAAATCACTACGAGAGTCATACGACCAAGATCAAATTCACGTCCTAGTTGCAAAGAGCAATGCCAACACCTACACGTACGATGGGATCGAGACCGGCGGCGAGCGCATCACACACGAAATAGAAGCCGAGATCAAGAAAATAGAAGAGTCAGGCACATCGATACGAAAGCTCAGCGTGATAGGATATTCAATGGGAGGACTGGTAGCAAGATACGCCATCGGTTTGTTATACTCTGCTGGGCTCTTCAAGACCGTCGAAGCCGTCAACTTCACCACCTTCGCGACACCACACCTCGGCGTGCGAGCACCCATCACAGGCAAGGCCTCTCAAATATGGAACGTCCTCGGAGCCCGCACCCTCTCCACCTCTGGCCAACAGATGTTCCTCGTCGACCAATTCCGCGACACCGGCCGACCACTCCTCCACGTCCTCGCCGACCCCAACTCCATCTTCATCCGCGGCCTCTCGCAATTCCGCCATCGCACCCTCTACGCCAACATCCTCAACGACCGCTCCGTCGTCTACTACACCGCCGCCATCTCCTCCACCGACCCCTACGCCAACCTCGACACCGTCCAACTCCACCCCCTCCCCGACACCGACTCCGTAATCCTCGACCCCACCCACCCCGTCTCCCACAAAACCCCCACCATCCCCCCTCTCCTCTCCCGCCTCCGCTCCGCAGCCACCACAACCGTCACCTCCATCCCCTGGGCCTTCTTCCTCACCGTCCTCCTCCCCGTCGGCAGCATCATCTTCCTCACCTCCGCCGGCATCCAAACGATACGATCCGCGCAACGCCGCAAGCTGCACGACAGTGGCAAGACAGGCGTGCAGGTCGAGAAATACCGCTCTGCGCCATTCATGGTTGATGAACTCCGCTCCGTTGCGGACAGGGTGTATAATGCCGCGGCCAATACGGCGGGAGGGGAGGAGTACCTCCCCACGCCACCGCCCGAGGAGGCGGAGAGGGAGCCGCTTGTGAAGGGGAGCAGGGAGACGTTGGTCGAGGGCAAGGAGGTGGGGGATGAGGCGGGAGGGGTGGACAAGTGGCCGACTTTGGCGTTGACCAAGGAGCAGTTTGAGATGATTGATGCGTTGGATGGGGTGGGCTTTACGAAGTATAGGGTGCATATTACGACGGTGAGGCATAGTCATGCGGCGATTGTGGTGAGGACGCCGTGGAGACCGGGGTTTGGGCAGGGGAAGACGGTGGTGAAGCATTGGATTGAGAAGTTTGTGGTTTAGTGATTTGACAGGATTGATGATTCATGGGATTGGGCTAGAATTTTGCATGGTGTTGTTTTGGAGTATGTACATTGGAGCGTATCTATGTGCTATTGATCATTCATGTCGTGGTTATAGGTTGGCTCTAGTCGTGCTCTTCGCTGCCATAACTCAAGCTTGTGTTTGCAGGAGGGCGGTCTCTTTCGGCGAACTCCTCTCCCTGCTCTGTGCTGTTCCCAGAGCTCGTCGGGTCCTAAGCCGACCAGACCAAAGGCCTTGGGAATGAATATGGCTTCAGCTTGATCCTACCCGTGTGTCTAGCCTTCCTCTGTCTCGCGACGGAGATCTCTCCCAGGTAGTCTCTCTCAGATAAGTGCGATGTTCCTCCTCATGAATTGACGTCAGCCACGGCAAAATAGCCCTTATTCTCCACCACGCCTCGGTTGCTAACCACTGCCGTGTATTTGACCACCCACTGTGGGACGACCTCTCCCTGTATGCCTCCACCAATCTTCTCTCCTTCCCTGGACTTTCGCTTCTCGCCTGTCGATTCGTCTCCAGATAGTATGCCGGCCCCAGACTCGCCTTGACCAAGAAGCTCCCTGACCGTGCCTCGTGGGAGGACGTTTGTGCAGTCGTTGTGAACTAGTAATTCGACGCCTTTGGACTTTGCCAGTGACAGCAGCGTCTTCGGCACACTGCAGCAATCTCGAAGGTTGATCTGATCGACAGCGGGGGGTATCCTGGTCTTCTCAAGTAATGGTGTCAAGCGTTCTGCTCCGAACTCTGCCAGACCGAGTTTCTTGACCGATCCTTCGTCCACCAGTTTCTGTAGGACTTCCCATGTCTCTATCTGCGCTTCCAGACTCTCCGGCTCTACCTCAATGGATCCTCGACTCTTGATCTTGTCTGGACAATCTTCGGTTTCCTCGTCAAAGTAGATGCCGGGGAATGAAACGATAAGGAGGTCGACAGAGGGCATGTGCAGCTCTTTCAGAACCAAGTCGAGGGCCTCCCTCGTGTACCTCTCCCTTTCTGTCGTGCTTGCAGATCTCAAGTAGAACAATTTGACGGTGATATCGTATTGCTCCCTCTCCTCTTGCAGACTCGACTGGCTAAAGTCAATTGCTGGTGCGTAAAGCACATTGCCATCCTCTTGTAGAGAGGTCCACTTCTTCCAATCAAATTTCTTCCTCAAGAGATCGCCATTAGTCGCGTTTCCATTGGCTTGGGGGAGCGCATCTCGAATGGCGTCCTCGATGTTTAGGCGAAGTGATTGGACTAGCTCGAGGTTTGATTTCTGAGTGGCTGAAGCATTGTAGGAGGCAGCTGCTGCGCCTAGCACGTTGCTATATCAATCAGCAGGTCACTTCACAGGCCACGGCGGGCACTTCTCACCCAGAAGACAGAACTATCTTCATGTTGACCTTCGCACCAGTGTCGTGAAGGGGCCGAGGTCGGTGATAAAAACGAGGGTATGATTCTGTTCAATCGACCAACTATGGATCGAGTATCTCCCTGAGAGAATCGGACATCACTACACTGAATTGACTTTGTATATGCAACCCGACATGTGCATGGATGTGACGAAACAAGACATGGCAAAAAAGTCACCCACCCTTCAGCATCTGAAAGACTCCGACCCCGCGGGATCCACTTTTGATGCGGCTCTGCAAATCCTTGACAGAAGTCAGTCTTGGCCATTTCTATCAAATTCACATCCCACTTTGAACATCCATCCCGCCATCGCCTGCAGACCATCCATCTGAGTAATCGTCAGCATGGCTATCAAGTTCGTCCCACTGCAGCGATCAGTGAGACAAGTGGCTGATCACGTTTAGATACCTCGTCCTTCTGTCACGGCAAGGCAAAGTGGTCAGTCTGGGCGGTCTGGCTTCTATTATGTGCCTGCGCTGACACACTCAGCGCCTAGCCAAATGGTTCATCACACTGTCTCCCAAAGACAAGGCCAAGATCATCAAGGATGTCTCGCAACTCGTGCTCGCTCGTCGAACTCGGATGTGCAATTTCCTCGAGTACAAGGGTTGGTCACCCACCGGTCTATCAATTTCTGCACCCGAACTTTCGTGACTGACAATCCTCTTTTTTTCAGATACGAAGATCGTCTATCGTCGATATGCCTCCCTGTTCTTCATCGCCGGCTGCGAGTCCACGGACAATGAGCTGATTACGCTCGAGATCGTACATCGCTACGTTGAACAGATGGACAAGTATTATGGGAACGTGTGTGAACTGGATATCATCTTCAACTTCCAGAAGGCCTATTTCATCTTGGACGAGCTCCTTCTGGCAGGCGAATTACAAGAAAGCAGTAAGAAAAATGTGCTCCGCTGTATTGCCCAGCAGGACAGCCTCGAAGACATGGAGGTCAGAATTATCCGATCTACTCTTCTTGACAGCCCTCTGACCGTTCCTTCTAGGTTGAGGAGGATAGTATCACCAAGATTATGTGAGCTTCCGCGGAGGCATACGTACTGCTCTTTCTGCCCTGGAGTTCCGGCCTTGTCTCGGATGGACAACCTTCGATCTGTTGATCAGGACGTTTCGAATGGGCGTATGTCAGTCGTGACAACAACTACATCCGGTCCGCTATCAGCCCCGCTGAGCGCCCAGAAGTCAAGCACTCTTGCCGACCTGCTGTCGCTGTCGCTGTCGCTACGCGCATCGAAGAATATTCAAGGTTGGTCATCGCCTGTCCAGTGATAAAGATTGTCATGTTAACACATTACCTTGATCAGGGTCACTTCCAAAAGTACCCTCTTGCATAATGCTCATACTGCTGGAGCAGTAGCTAATGACTGTATGAAATGCATCGAATTTGGACTTTTGTCCGATTGACCCTATGGTATGCGTCACGTCTTGACTACCTTCTGAGACCACCTTCGCTAACCCGTCAGCTATCGACGTCTGCCATTCATCTTAGCATGTGTCTCCATCCTTGGACATCACTTGATCTTGCTCATCCCCTCAGTCCAAAACATTCCCCTCTCCGCTGACCAATCAGAGGCTGGACCGCAGCACGCATGGAGGAGGGGTCCGTGCATACCTGAACCCCGATCCGGGCGCGACGTTGATTCCATCTGACGACAGCGACATTACTTGCTATCTACACAACTCACAACATCAACCCGATCATTGCTACCCACATCATCATGTCGCGCATCAACAATTTCTGATTCTGCTGGGCGCACAGCGTCAAGCGACGAAGTCAGAATACCCGGATCTCCGGCGCGCTCACCCCAACAGACCTCACGGCTTGTTGCCTTGCGACGACCTCTACATTTCATTCATCAGCTCCGCCCAGCAGACCGATCAAACGCTGCCCTACACGGGTTCGAGATCTTGCGACTGGCTCTGGTAGATCTAGCAGACTGAGGACGAATCAAGGAGACTGTAACAAACAGCAAACATGAAGGTAAGAATTTGCAATCTGTTTTGCGACCGTACAGTGCTGACATGCATACCAGTATATCGCATCAAGAGACTGTCAGATCGTGACTGACGCTCTGAATTTCTCCACCGCTGACTGCCACATAATCGGAAGCTGTGACCTTTACACGACAAAAGCTGCTGGAGCAGACAAAAAGCTATACAAGAGCATCGAGAACACACTCGAGTCACAACATGAGAGCCTTGTCCGACTTTCAGCGTCGCTGTCACCTGTACAGCATCCGGTAGATGGCAAGCAGAGGAAGGATACGCCTCCGATACAAATGCCTCAGATCGATCTTTCGCGCGACAGTCCGTTTGGACCACTGAGTAAGATCAGTGCGCGGAGAACGTTTGCTTATCTGATTGCGACACTCAACGCTTCACATCCCGATTACGACTTCTCGAATATCTTACGTCCTTCAGATTTCCGCAAGACAAGTGGGACTGCGATTCGCAAATCTGTGGACAGCACAATGGCGCATCTCAGACCTCGCAGAATGACCACCACAGCCCATCGCACTTTCATCAGCAACTCCGCGCCTGGTGCGCCTTCCGGCGAGATCATGTGGAGTGATGCGATGTGGAGCTTAATGGATCAAGAAATGAGGCTCCGCGAATGCGAAAAGTATGTATGGGACCCAGAAGACGACCCTTTCGAGGAAGAGAGTAGTCTTTGGAGCCAGCACTACTTCTTCTTCAACAAGGATAAGAAGCGCGTGTGCTACCTTCATTTCGGTGCTTTCAGCGTCATCTCACATTCACCGATTCGTACTATCTTGCCTGCTCGCGCAACGTCGATGCCGCGCAACAACGTCAGTATCGCTGACGGTGCAGGTAAGAGGGCACAGTACTGGCTTGGTCACAGTGTCGACGACGAGGAGGTCGACAGCAGTTGGCGAGAAGACGATGATATGTGCGATGAAGGCGAGTACACTGAGGATCTTGATGACATTCGCGAGCAGCTCGAGGACGGCTATTTCAACTACGATGACTACGCAGACGACTACATGGACTCTGACGACGCGTCTGCCTGGCAACCTCGAGGCAGGAGTCAGCCTCGAGCTATCAGCGAGGATGTCATTGAACATATGGAGATGTGAGTGAAGAACATGCAACGATAATGGATACGAGTAACAAGGGATTTTCGGGCAGGTGGTCTATGGATGGGATGGATAAGCTGGGTGCAGGCTGATGTTTCGGGGACAATGTGTTCTTGTATGATATGCTCGAAGGCGTTATGGGATGGCTGGGATCAGCGAAGGAGTTCAACTGCTCTTGAGGGAGGATAATGATACCATGGATGTTCTTGAGCTTGAGTAGCACAGTCTTGACTCAATGATTAGTTTTCAGCTTCACTTCGTTGCTTCTCGTGTGATTCCAAGAGGTTGTCAATGAGATCTCTTTCCTCACCACCTCGCACATTTATGCAGTGCAACTGATAACCAAATTATCAGCCAATCTACCAAGTGTCAGGCCTGCTGTCCTCGAAGCATATGTCCAAACTCCAAAATATCCAACCATACCTGCCCCAAATCTCACCTCAGCCCAACCTTGGTGGTCTGATCCCCCAACCCCCCTCCGCTCAAAAGCTTCACCCCCCCACCCCTCTTCATCTCTTCCCACCACTCCTCCCCTCCCAACCATGGCCCCCTACACCATCCTCCTCACCGGCGCCAACAGCGGCCTCGGCTTCTCCACCTGCTGCCGCCTCATGGACGAATTCCTCTCCACCCGCCCGGCCTCACAAACCCTGCATCTACTCTTCACCACGCGCTCCCCTTCCAAGTCCTCCGACACCTTGGCCCGCCTCACCGCACATCTCGACCGCACCATCGCCTCCGTGTACGGCTCCGAGACCAAAACGGCGTCTATACGCGAGATGCAGAAGGCGCGGGTGAGGATCGAGAGCCAAGAGGCGGATCTCTGCGACTTGGGATCTGTGAAGCGCATGGCTGCCCGGCTCAGGGGGAGGGGGCAGCAGGTGGATTGTCTGATCTGTAACGCGGGGATAGGTGGGTGGGAGGGATTGCATTGGGGGCAGGCGATTTGGGGGGTTTGTACGGATATTTTTGAGGCGACGACGTTTCCTTGGTATAAGAGGGGGATGGTGGGGAGGAGGGTGAGGTGGGATGGGGCTGGGAAGGGGGAGGGAGGGAGTGAGAAGGATGTTAGTGGGGTGGAAGAGCCGGTGTTGGGGGAGACGTTCACGGCGAATGTGTTTGGGCATTATATGTTGGTGCATTGGCTGGCGGAGGTCATGGTTAGGAGGGAGGGGGAGGGGAGTAGGGTGGTGTGGGTGAGTAGTATCGAGGCGTTTGATAAGTTCTTTGATGTGGAGGATTTGCAGGGGTTGAAGGTCGGGTGGTCGTATGAGAGTAGTAAGAGGTTGACGGACTTGTTGGTGTTGACGTCGGAGGAGCCGAGTACGAGGAGGTATGTGGAGGAGTTCTTCTCGGTCGAGAACGGGGGCAAGGACAGCCCGAAGATGAGGGATGAAGGGGAGGGTGTGCTGATTGAGACGGAGGGTAAGGTGAAGCCCAAGATGTACGTCTCGCATCCTGGTGTTTGCGTCACATCAATATCTGGCATTCACTGGTTACTGGTATACCTCAACATTGCGGCACTCTATATGGTCAGATGGCTAGGCTCACCGTGGCATCCGATATCGTCATACATTGCGGCGGTGTCGACAGTCTGGATTGCACTCGCTGACACTGAGACTCTTGACAAGCTCGAAGGCGAAGAAGGCAAAGGCAAATGGGGAGCTGCCACAGATCGAATGGGAGGCGAGAGAGTGGTCAGGACCGAGGTGGATGGTTGGGGATGGGGAGGAAAGCCTGGCGAGACTACCGATGGTGTCTGGAGGCTCGAGGCAAGGAAAGGGAAGAACAGGGTGCACACCAAGGAGGAACGTGAGGAGTTTGAGGTCAAGGGCGCACAAGTCTGGAAGGCGATGGAGGGCCTCAGGAAGGACTGGGAACGACGTCTGCAGGACTCTTAATTGTATAGAAGCGTTACCTGCGTCCCATTAGAAGCATACAAGATACCCCTGTAGATATACTCGCGAATGCCCACGATCGGACAACTTTTCGAGCGCCCCGCATCTCATGTACACGCTACCGCTTTTCCCTTTTCTGATCTTCAGTCCCTGGACCAGCTCCATATGCCGATACTATGATCATTCGGCCGGTATATTCGGACAGGGTTGGTCCTGTCGAGTCTCGGACGGTCAGATCACTCTCCATCGGCAGTCGAATTTGGTGCCCCGCCCCTGCAACCCTGACCTTTACTGTTCGCTTTCATCGTCCTGCTCGGGCTCCTGGTCGTCATCGATATGCAAGTATACGACATAGCGAACATCATCATCCGCCAGCCTCATATGCATGCCCTGACTGCGAGTGATCCTCAAACCCCAATCCAGGATGAAGCTCATCGACCACAATGGTGATCTCCACACATTGGTCGCTCGTGCATCACCCGCCACGACCTCAGATGCTGCTTTACGCACCAGGTGCATGAAGTATCGACCCTCTGGATCGTCTTGGTCCTCATCGGAGTCCGAAGCTGGCACTGCTGCAAGGAATTGATCGCCATCATACTCGTTGCGTAGGCTCCTCATCTGCATTGGTAGCAGGTCACGTATTGACTGCTCTTCGGAAGTATTCCCGCTGGTAGTTACAGCTGTTTGGCATGCTATGAGAGCCGCACAGAGGTAGAGCACCCAGACATGCTGCTCTAGCTCGGAACCCCCTATTTCCGTGATGTCGTTGAGTGAGAATGCTGCCATAATGCCGGTGATGAATTGCTCGTGTCGAGCTGGTGCAGATGCAAGCATACTGTGGATTGCCTCTTCCAGTGTGAGAATATATGGTCGAATTTCAAGGTCGCGGAGACTGGCGACGCTGGTGATCTCGTTCTGAGGACGAAGGGAGCGATTGAATGTGAGAAGACCGTTTCGTAGCGAATACATGATCGATAGCTGACCTTCCCGGTAGATCTTAGCGTATCGTTGTCTCTCGTTGGTGGGTTCTGATGGTAGTCGCTCTCCTGCTTCCGTGATTTTGTTGATCTTAGGCATGAGCGATGACACAATGTAGAAAGCTATTCGAGGGAGCACGCGGCGTCCTGGACCGTTGAGAAGAAACTCCTTTGGATCTCCCTCAATCGGCGTGACAACGAGGCCACGTTCGAACACGACGATGTAGTAGAATAGCTCGATCAGTGGCATCGGAATGCATTCCCAAACATCAGTGCCAGATTCTGATTGACAGCCCGAGAGTCGAAAGGTCGCAGCATCGGAGTTCCAGAGACCCATGGTGGTGAAGTAGCCTGGATGAACGGCACGTATCAACTTTTGTAATTCGCGAGGAGGTGGTTTGAGAGTCTCGAAGACACAGTCATGAGGATTTCCTTCTATGCAGAAGCCGTAGCCCATGAGCAATTCGGAATTCGACTTGGGTCCGTAGTTATTGAAGATCTCAGAATCTTTACTGGCTCCCTCGTGTAGTGAGAGGACAAATCGGCCTGGCTCGAAGGCCCAATCGACCTTTGCCTCGGGATTATGGTTCAGACAGTCCATGATTGGAATGAGGACTGGAAAATCCTTTCTGGTCTGAGATACCCGGCTGAAGTCCAGCAAGACTGTTTGACGTCCTCTCGGTCCTTGCTTGTACGCAGTCCAGTATTTGCTGTCCTGTGGGGTCACAGCTCGAGAGCTCAGACTGCGTGAGTTGAAGACAGTAGCTGCCCATTTGCAAAGCGTCCTGCTCATGTTTAGTCTATGTATCTCTCGATATTCTGCGACCAACCAACTGATGCATTGAAATTACTACCACATCGCTCCGGGCAGTCATTGGTACTCCTACTTCCCTGAGGCGGACGGGCGGTGCTCCAGACAGGTATCATCAGGTCCTGGAGGCATCCAACTGCATCTCGAACGAGTCACAGTCGTGACCAGTTACCCCGCCGCTGACTGTTCGGCCAACATGGCATTTACGGGTGAGTGAGGATTGTACCTCCAGACGCTGGATAGCAGGGGACGCATCTTGAGAGGAAATGATGCTTTCTGTGATGTATGGAGATAACTCACCATGTATACTGACTTACGTCCATCCCGCCCGCATCCAGTACTTTCGTATCATCCCGCCAGTACTTGCGCCAGGCTTCCTCAAGGCCTTTGAACGTGTTCAGCAGATCAGTGCCCTGCAGCCATGAAAGATCTTCCTCGTTGAACCAGAAAGGAGTATTGAACCCTTGGTCTGGAGTCGGTAGGATGTCTAAGTAAGGCTTCCAGAATGACTTGTCCTTGTTCAGCCATTGTGACATCAGATATAAGACTCCTAACGCCTCCACAGTGAAGGAGTCGGCGTTGGCTTTGAGCACAGGGAGAGAATCGTCGACCATGGCATTCAAGCAGGACAGGAACACTGAGTGAGGGACACTCATGACTTGCTCCCCCGCAGCAAGATCCTCTTTGGAGATGAGGTAGCATCCTTGTTCACCCTGGCTTCGCAGCTCTGTCGATGCGTGCAGGTGTCCATTGTTGTCGTCCAGCCAAGTTCGCAGGGCGTCCATGATGGCGTATTGAGCGGTCAATCGATCACGAATTCACCGCGGACGTCCAGCTCGTGATCACACCTATTGCGCGCATTCCTCATGTAAAGGACGAAAGTAAGGTGCCCATGCGAGGAATATCAGATTTATTTCTCCATGAACGTCACTTCCTCCCCCACAATTCATCATCATCTCCCCTGCTGTCTGACTCGATCTGTCGTCCATCTTTCCTTCTTGAATGTCATGTCTCGCGCGGCGACATCATACAAGAAGAAAGATGGTACCCTCGCCGTCAGTGATGACCGCAAGTTCCTCTTCTGGACGGCTGCCGCGCCTCCAGGTGCCTCCCCAAGTCTCACGGTACCGATTGGGGATATTGTCAGTGAGTATGAGCTACGAAACGATCGTGAAAGTGAGGCTAATGCGCATCAGATCTCCAGCAGACACCTGCGAACAAGCCGAAGATCGCCTTGAAAGTCGTCGTTCAAGCAAGCGGCGCCAGCCAGTCAGATGATCACATCTTCTCGTTCACTTCACCAACAGCGGCACGAAAAGAGCAAGAAGCGATTACAGAAGTCCTACGAAATGCCTTGGCCACACTCAAATCCGCAACAGCGCCTCGACCTGTACTTCCAGCAGCGTCCACCAACAAACAGGATGACGGTGGATCGGCGCAGTCGGCCTCGATGGCCATCGCGAAGGCTCTCTCAGCTGGAGCAGGATCGGATGGGTTTTATGACGACAACCACTTGAAGCAGGACATTGATTTACAACAGTCTCTCCTGACCGAGAATCAAGCACTTCGGCAGCGTTTCAACGAAAGTCTGAAAGAGAAGCCCGACACCATAGGCCTCACGCAGTTCAGCGCACAGTTCTGGTCAACGAGACTACACCTTTTGCGGGCTCACGCGATCGAGAAGGCACAAAAGCAGGGAGACTACAATGTCCTACCGGACTTCACGTACAAACGCATCCCTGTTGAGGGACAAGCGGACAAGTTGGTCATTAATTTGGCAAAAGAGCAGATCCAGCTGTTGTTCAAGCAGTACCCTGTCGTCCGCGAGGCATACAATCAAAGCGTGCCGCAGATTGATGCGAACGCTTTTTGGTCGCGCTTCTTCAATAGTCGACTGATCAAGAAGCTCAGGGGCGAGAAAATCACAGATGCCGATCCTACCGATCCAGTATTCGACAAGTATCTCGACTATCGGGAAAAGGGACCTGGTTCCATGGCACAAGTACCTCATTTCATCGATCTCGAGGGGAACGAGCAAAACCATAGTCAGCGCAAGGGCAATCGACCAGATGAGACTATGCGACCTGGCGAAGACGATCGCGTCCCGATCCTTCGAATCCTCAACAGCCTGTCCGAGAAGATGTTATCAAGAGTCACGCCTTCTGATGCTGAAATGCACGGACCGGTAGGCATGGATGAGGGCACATTCGAAGAGCTTCAATTGCGAGATCTGCAAGCAGCCGACAAGGACAATAGAGTCAAGCTCAACATCAGAGATCAACAGCGCTTCCTGAATGGGAATCCTGAAGATGAACTGTCAGCAGATGCCCAGAAATACGCCGCACAAGATCCGAAAAAGGTGCTTGCAGATTTACAAAAGGATCTTCAGCCAAGTCATTTGGGCGAAGATGGCATTGGCAGTCTCAAGCTTGACGAAGCAATTGGATATCAGTCCGACAGTGATGACAGCGATGAGGAGATGGACGGACAGACGAACGGGCATGCGACAAACACTGGAAAGATGCGCATGGGTGGGTCAGCCGCACTGGACGCGGCTACGACAGATGTGATGGCTTCTGCGAAGGTCAGGCGCGAGATACTTTCTGGAGAAAAGACAGGGACCATGGGGCTGTCGCAGACGACATTCGATGCACTCACCATGACACACAATACTACGATAGAGTTCTTGCACTACTTCTGGACTTTGTTCTTGTCCGGAGATGGCTCAAGGACAAGTGAGCTGGCAAAGCTGGTGGAGACTCTGGACAAGTCGATTGACCGGATCAACGCCGTCGCAAATACAGCTGAGACTGAGAGGACTAAGCGCAAAGAGAATCTCCTTTCGGCAATTGAAGGGCTTAAGCAGACTTCAGCCAAGCGGAGGAGGATAGAGATGGAGATCGAAAGCATGGGCGGTGGCAGGAAAGCAGTCGAACAGATGATTGCGCCCACCATGAAGGCATTGTCCGAGGCGACCAGGCAGTACAAGAAGGCGTATGAGGAGCAGAGCGCCGCGATGACGACTTAGATACCCATGATTGAGTTCATCAACAAACAATGACTGTCACACATGCAGCTTGAGTTGCTTTTGATGCAGGGGGAAGACTACAGTGACTGCTCGAGGTGGAGTGTATGCGCGGATTTAAGCCGGAGCTCCCACGGTTGCTTTGACGACGCACGCACCATCAACACTGACGCCAAACCTCGACCTCCACACCTCAGGCATTTACTATCCTCATGGTTCCGAAGGTACTGAGCTTTCCTTATGCCTGATATTCAGATTTTGCTCAAAGCATCTTTACCAAGCTTGTACCAGTCAGGCTGCTGAATGTCGAGCTGTCACTGTCTCCTGCAGAGACGTTAAGCTACCATGGCCCACGTGGAGAATGGCCATCGCCGGTCCAAATCATCCAATGTTCTTCACTCTCTGGTCAATCCGAAGACACGAAACAGAATGAGCAAGGATGTATCCCAGGATGCCGCAGCTCTGGGTGTCCGCAACGCCAATGCTCAACACGTACCCCTCTTACCTCCAGATCATCCTCACGCCAAAGCTACCGGTTCTGAGAATGTTGCTCCGACGCTGACGAACGACCAGCGATCTTCCAGGAGACGAGACAAGGAAACGGACAAGAAGGATCACAAGAGGTCAAAGAGTGCCGTCTCGCTTAGAACGCTAGTAGGCGGGGATCCAAAGTCTGGAAAGGAAAAGGATCGCAAATCAAAAGATCAGTCTCCGGATAAGAAGAGCTTGCGAAGACCGAAGAAGGAGAAATCCTTGACTGGACTCTCCGGTCTCTTTTCTAAAAGGAACAAGTCTTCCAAGGACCTCGTGGAGACGGCGGCCGCGGACAAGGATGTACAAATCTCGCCCACCAAGGAAGTGTCCGTGGAGACACCCATCTGGGCACAATTCGCCTCACAACAGGAAGAACAGCCGATGAGGCATCCAAGAGTCCGGGATGATGTGTCTGACGAGAAGCTGAGAGGCATCAAGGACGAGATGGACAGGTACACACCGAAAGAGTACAACCCTTACGCTCAAAGAGATTTCCAAGGAATCAAGCCGGCGCTCAGTCGACCGACCTCTTCCTATCGACCACGAAGCGCTGTGGTGGTACCGCAGACATCCATGTTCAGCGACCTTCAGAAAGCCCTCGAATCGGCGCAGCGGTCACAGATCGGCTCCCGCGGCAGTGATACTTCCAGTATCAGTGTAAGAGGTATCGGAGGCGACACAACATCTGCGCCCAGTAGTAGACCGCAATCTATGCACTTCGAGGCTCCTCGCCAAACCAGTGGCAGTAGCACGGATCAAGGGCCCGCCAAAGATATTGCTATTGCCAAACGTGGCTTTAGAGTGGCTGCTGCGGTCGCTGCTATCGACCACAAAACACCTGTCAGCAAGAAACCCGACGCACCCGCCGTCGATCCAAGGGAAGTTGAAGAAGCATTCGAAGCAGTACTGGAGAGACGGAACATTCCGGAAGACCAACGTCGTTCTATGCGGTCACTCACCCTGCACATCAAGGCCGACTTTGTCAAGCAGGACGAAAAGGCTAGTCGCCCATCCAGTCCGGTCAAGAAGGCATCCAGCGAGGGTATTCATACACTGAACCGAGCGACGACGGATGAGATCAAAAGTAAACCAGCCAAGAAGGAAGAAGATGCAAAGGACAAATCACCTAGCAAGCGAGAGCGTCCACGTAGCAGGACCTTCAACTTTACTAAGACCGACACATCTCCCGTCAAGAAGCAGAAGGGTACTAGTCGTCCAACGTCGATCCAAGATGCCAACCAGCTTGTCAGGGCTGACTCCAACGAGAGTGTCAGGACTGCTTCGTTTGGAAGATCGACTCAACGACCAGCCATGCCTGAAGACTATGTAGCCCATCTTCGCGACATGCGGGATCCGACTCAAGCAGAAGTCGGTCGTGTGCACAAGCTCAGGATTCTATTGAGGAATGAGACAGTAGCCTGGACTGACAGCTTCATTGAGCTAGGTGGTATGGCTGAAATCATGGCTTTGCTTCAACGGATCATGGCCATAGAATGGCGCGAGGACCATGAGGATCAGCTACTCCACGAGACACTTTTATGCTTGAAGGGTATCTCAACGACAAAGTTCGCCCTGCAGAAGCTCGAGGAGGTTGCGGATGAGCTCTTCCCACAGCTGCTGCACTTGATCTTCGACGAGGAGAAGAAGGGACCGAGCGAGTTCAATACTCGTGGGATCATCACGACGGTCTTGTGTATGTCTTTCCTAGGTGACCTTTCGATGACCTTTGCTAATGTTTACTAGTCAGCTATCTCTCCTCGGCTTCCTCCTCGTCGCCAACAGCACTCGCAGATCGTGCTGTCAAGGTTCTGCAGTATCTCCAAGACACGCACAAGCCCGATGCTCAACCACTACCTTTCGTTCTGGAGATGCAAGCCCGTCGACCATACCGGACATGGTGCAGAGAGGTAGCCAACGTGACGAAGGAAGTGTTCTGGATCTTCCTTCATCACGGGAACATAATACCGATCCCAAGATGCCCGACCGATCCCAACACTCTGCTCAACGAGGATAATCGTCCACGATTTCCCACATCAGATCGTAAGCCTCTACCAACACTACCTTCTGGCCTATCCGGCACTCCGTCGCTGGATCTGTCCTCTTCGTACACCAAGAGACATTTCCCAGGCACTCGACCTCCAGTTCCAGCAGCGCCATACATAGGAGGTGTGGAATGGGATGCGACGACATACATTACTTCTCACCTTGACCTGCTCAATGGACTGCTTGCTTCTCTGCCCAGCATCGAGCAGCGCAACGAGCTCAGAAGCGACCTCCGCAATTCTGGCTGGGAGAAGGTTATGGGAGCCACGCTTCGTACGTGTAAGGAGAAGTTCTACGCTGGTGTGCACGATGCTTTGCGGACGTTTGTCGGCGCGGCCATGGAAGACGGTTGGAATGTGGAATACATCCGCACAGGCAAGGATGAAGAAGTGGAGAAGAAACTCGCCGGTCCGAAGAAGTTGAGCAAACAGGAGAAGGAAAAGGTCGTCCTGCCCGAACTCAATCTAGGCATTGGGCTCGACGAGAAGAAGCCCATGAAAGACGACGATGACGGATGGTTGATCTAGTGTACCACCACGGCATGCACAGGATCACAGGCGTTATGACGGGACGTGTAATGACTACAATACAAACGACGGCGTTTGGGATTCATGCAATGTATTATGTCCATACCACCTCCCATCCGATCTACCTGTGTATCCCCACCATGACGCCTCGCCATTTCCCGTCTCCCCTCCTCCATCTCACCAACTCGTCAACCCCCTCCCCCTATCAAACCCCCCCCTGAGTTGCCTCTCCGGCTTGACCACCTTCCCCTGCAACACCGTAAACCGCACCAAATTCTCACAATCCTCCGGCCTCACCCTCGCCAACCAAATACACTGACTGGCCTCCGGCGCCGGGCTGCCATCCACCGCCACCGCCTCCCGCTGCGCGTCCCCCCGTCTATACACCATCACATTCGCAGCGTACTTGTGCCCCCCCACGTGACTTATGAAGTACACCCCCACGCCGCCGGGGCGATTGTCGTCCATGTCTCTGTATAGACCCAGGGGGCGGAGGTGGCGCTCGAGTTCGCGCCGGAGGAGAGGGGCCGATTGGCCGCATCGGGCGTCGCGGGTGGCTTGGGAGCAGAGGAGGATGAGGGCTTGGTGGTTGCAGGGGCGGGGGGAGAGGGGGGCGGGGAGGGATGGGAGGGGGGTTGGTGGGGGGAGGGATGGGGTGGCGTGGGAGGTGAGGGGCGTGGTGTTGGTTGGTGAGGGGGAGATGGCGGTTTCGATTAGGGTGGGGACGAGGGTGGGGGTGACGTTGTCGATGTAGGTGAAGGAGGGGAGGAGGAGGACGGTGGTGCCTTCGGAGTGGGAGGTGGCGTGATTGGGGAGAGGCAAGTTGGAAGCACTGAGCATCATTTTCTTGATGTAGTCAGCGACTGGATGACTGGTGGTGAAGGAGAGGGACTTGGGGGAAAGGAAGGGGACTGACTCCATTTGTAGGTTGGATCTTGCTATCTCTTACTGCTTCCATTACGCTGCCTTTCTCGTCCGATACATCTCGTACCCAGTCGGTCTTTCCAGTGGCAACCAGGAGATGTGTACTCCAACCGTTGATGTGTCCGTATACCTGATCATCCTCGTCTACGCTCCATTTGCTTGGGTATTTGACCGTACATGATTCGCAGTCGTGCAGACATTCTTCCCCATCTACCTCTGGGTTTGTGATTGGGAATAATTCCTTCTCGTTCTTTGCCTTTGTAAAGTCATCGTCGCGGTGAGCTTGGCCGTTCGTGAGCTTGACCTTGAGGTTCTTAAGGAGAGTCGTCATGGTAGGTCGAGAGCGGCGAGATGTAGACATCACGAAGAGGCCGTCAACAAAAATATCTAATCTGATTAATCGGCTTTTCGGAATGTCTCCGCTCCCGAGGTGGAGGAACCAGGAATAATCTGGCACATCATCCGGGTCAGGAACTTCTTTTCAACCGCTTTCACCAACTCGATCACACGCAGGGACCGTCTTCCTTCGGCCTTCTCGGTCTCTTCACGGCCTGATCGCGTCCTCCAGGCAGACGTGTAAACTCTCTGTCTATTCGCTGACTGCTGTGACTGCCGGTTGTAGTCTATTTCGACCAGCGATGATACCGTCCATCTGATGGCTTGTCGATTGGTCAAGGAGACGCCTATCATCTCGCTGACTTTTCGACCACATAGTCCTGGACAGGCGTTCATCATATCGCTGTTCCGCACTTCAAGTGTCCAGGTCTGATAGGATCCCTGATGACGACATGTGCGTCAAGGTCAAGTTTCTGACCGGGGCACCCTCCTTGAACGACTTGACGTGGAACGAGCATGATTTGTTGAATGGTTTGCTACCGCCTTTCCAACCGGAGGACCAAACAACCACAATTTCACCAGCGCCAAGTTCTGCTTTGTCCACTCGAGCGAATTGGCGACATGTGAGCCTGAACGGTGAGGTGTTTGCAGAGAGTCCAATGCAGCACAAGCAGTCCAATGTTCTTCACACTCGTCCTTTCTCGCCGATCAATGAGACCAGTGACGACTTCATAGAGCACTCACTAGCTATCTTAGACGCCCTGCAGTCGTCTCAATTAGCCCCACACCAGCAGGCGGATCTGACAGTGGACGAAGAATCCACATTCCTAACCAACGAGTCTTTCACATCTTCCCTGGATGGCTCCATCACATCACCTGGTCTCATAGCTTCTACCACTGCGCTCTCGAGGCAGCCTTTGAAGCCCATTAGGTCCTTGATCACACCGCTCAATTTGATACCTTCGGCCAAGCACTTGCTTCGATCCAGACCACAAACTATCACTGTGAATCTGATCGTTGGAATCATATCGATATCCACTCCTCGGACTGTCCATGTCAAGCGTGGTAATTACGACATGGAGATTCTTGAGATGACCGTAGGAGACGAGACGAAAGCCGGCTTCAGTATCTCAATTTGGATGACTCCTCAAGCAAGCGTTCAGCAGACCAGATCTAAAGCAGATTTACGGACATCAGTCGAGCTCTTGAGATCCGGCAACGTGCTTTACATCAGCCGACTTGCCCTGGCGGATTTCAATGGACAAGTCTTTGGCCAGAGTTTGAATCGGAAATCGTCGGGCGTGATGACTAGCTTCATCGCACTTGATGCAGCGGTTGTGGCGCGATCAGTCCTACACGATCCTGAAGTCGTTGCGAAGACTGAACGAGTATCTGCTTGGGTTGATGAGTTCGTCGGTTCCAGAAATGGACAATCTCGAAAACGGAAGCTAGACAATGCTCGAAATGAGCAGCCAGTGAAGTCCACAAGAACGGCCAAAGTCAAGACTCGTGAATGGCTGCCGGACGATTCACCGGGCTGAGGAAGATGTTAGGATCCATCTCGAACAATACTCGAGCTCCTCAGCGAACCACGAGGCCTGTACAGGGCAATCCGTAGCGCGATCGAGGCCCACGAAATGTTGCATCTGGCTTTCACACAATGACGGATTTTGACATCAAACGGTCGGAACTCGAATATCGATATATGACCACTCGCAAGCCACAGATTACTCCTTGGTCTTTATGCTACTGCTTTACATATTCCTTGCCAACTGCTGGACTCGGTGAGATGTGTTAGGTCAACCACAGTGTCACTCGACCAGATACTATGGAGATGCGACCATCACCAAGCGACAAACTAGACGAGTCTCGTACCATGCAGACTGTAAGCGAAGACAAGCGAAAACAAGCTTCGAGAAAATCATTGGCATTCTCGGTTACTCCGTACTGAGAACGGGCATCGCAACGGCCGGATGCTTGGCACTGGAAATATAGGTGAAGCTGGTCCCAGGTTTTCCAACTGCCGATCACATTGCGCCAAAAATACAACGGTCTAGCTCCAGAACCACCCAACAACCAGGTACATGCTTGCTTCACCGCAAAGCTTCACTAAGCTTTACTGACCTTCTTGGACTCTGGCTTTAGCGTCTTTGACTCTGCCTCCGATATCTCTGCAATCATGCATCAAGCCACATTGGCAATACCGATGGCATAACGAACTCCAGTGCATCGGCCTGGTACATGTGGTAGGTGGATAGCATGGCTGCAAGATACATAAGAGGACAGCATGTCCGCGTGTGTCGAGAAAGAGCATTAGCCACAACAGAAATTCGAATATCCTCGCCAGTCTTTAAATCACTGCCACAGATCCGACAATGGGTTTCTTCAGCAACCTCTCCGCCATTGCTAGCATCATAAGCAAGCTTCCGGCGACTCCAACCGCACCAAACTCGGTATCAGCACGACCAACGGATACTTCTCATTCCGCACCGGTCTATACTCCACATTTGGCAATTCATACACTTGGTTGCAATGTGCAGTACGATGCCACTAAGCCCGCTAGCATCCAATACTCCAATACCACGTCGACCACCACTGTCCTGTTAGGGACAAACACGATTGTGCCCACAATTACTGGGACTGTCGTCAGCACCATCACGAACTACGTCACTATCACAACGACTAAGACAAGCGGCACTCTTACTTCGGCCTCCTGGGTGACAGCCACCCCGACGGTCTCGACATTGCAGAAGGTCTTCGGCGCCTGCGGTCCAAAGCCTTCTGTCATCAAGCGTGCTGAGGGTGTCTTTGAGAAGCGCGACATTGCTAATGTCACCGCCACCGAGATAGCTCCAGCTTTTGTAGCAGCCGCCACGTGCAGCTACCAGGCTGTTCTCTACCTGCCATCTGCCACTATTACAAGTGTCTTCACCGCTACGTACGTTCATAGGCACTTGACAGCTAATCACTACTGACGAAATGGAAGACCGTTGATCACAAGCACTAGTACTATCACCAAGGAGTCGATCACGCCCGCTTCGACGTATGTTCAACTTACAGTAGTACGTTACAGCTGCTGACACGCGATAGTCACATCATCAGGTTTACGAGCACAGCTCCAGTCCACACTGTCACCCATTGCGCTCAGTGCCGCGGTCTACAGAAGCAAGGATGTCCTACCTACGACATCATATGGTAACACGATTCAGCTGTGCACTCTAGCCAGGCGCGGTCCAGATTTCCACATCCACAATCACATGCAGTCACAAGTACATAGTTCTGAATCATAACAATCCTTCTTCTCATCTATTTACCTCGTCTACAGCGACAAGTTCTTGCAGCTAAACGCAGGCGTCGTACCTCCACTGTAATCAGCTATGATAGCCTCCACAGCAGCATACAATCCCGGTCCAAGCAGGAACAGTCCACAAACCATGACAAAAGCATGCACCACCGTCAGCACACTCCTGCCCAGCCCCTGGAACAGCTTCGTCTTGTACAGTTGCCAGTACGCCACCGCAAAGAAGATGAACCCAAAGAAGCTATCGAATGCCGCTCCCAAAAGCGACAAGAAATCGCCCATACTCGGAATCACCTCCGCAAACACAAACGCCACCAACCAAATCGCCACCATAACACCAATCCACACACCCCACCCCTTGACACTATTGCTGTGCGCATGCCTCGAATTCCCCATGGCGCGAGAGTAGATGAACTTTGCCGTGACATTCGCATAAATCACCCCAATAATCAGCGTCGGCACAATGACAAACGCAAACGAGGCCTTCTTGTACACCACCACGCCCAACGACCCAAACGCCGGTGCGGTGGAGTACTGCCCCAGGTACTTGAAGCCAATGGCTGGCGGAACGATAAACAAGAACGTCGAAATCGCCGCCAAAACAGCCAGCGACTTGGGGAAGTCCTCGGGCTTCTCCATCTCGGCGATGAACGTGGGGAACAAGATCTGCGGGACCCAGAGGAAGGTGATGTTCAGCACGGCGTTCATGCAGGCTACCCATGTCGTGCCGGGCAGGGGGAAGGCGTAGGTCCTGACGGGGCCGAGTTCCGGGTAGGATCCGTTGTAGCCGTATCCTGGGGCGTCTTCGATTCCGGCGAAGATGAGGAAGAGGAGGATGGCGAGGGCCATGCAGAAGGCGGAGAACATGGACATGAAGGAGACGTGGTTGAGGGTCCGCGGGATGGAGAGGATGATGCCCATTAGGGTGGCGATGACGGAGAAGATGACTGTGCAGAGGGAGTGGTCGGAGAGGGTGTTGAGGACCTTTGCGCCGGTCAATATATGAAAGCCTATTAAGAGTATATTATTGGCCAGGAGCATGAAGGCGGTAAAGTACCATGCGATCTTGCTCTTGCCGAAGACGATATAGCCGAATTCGACAATGTCGGTGATTTGTGGGTGCTTCATGATGTATTTGTGCATGGTGATGGAGGTGATCCAGAAGAGAGCGCCGGCGACGAGCATGGTGATGATGCCAGGGACCCAGCCGAGGACGGAGAGGGACCATGTTTGGGCCATGATGGCGAGGCAGACCTGGTCGCCAGCAAGAAGCCAGGCGGCTTTTTGCCAAGACATTGTCCGTAGCTTGATATCATGTTTGTGGTCTTCTTTGATAAGGTCGCTGAAGCCAGTGTCAGAGCTGCCGTCCGAGTCAACGGCTGCGTGCTCGTCGACGACCGAGGCGCGCTTGTGGGCGGGGATCTGCTCCTCGTCGTTGACGAAAGCCATGCTGATGGTATTGATGGAGTTGGAAGAAACCTGAAAGTGTACTTATCTCGACACCCTTATAATACACTTCACAGCGAGTCAGGAGAGGCCTGAAGATCTGTAGCTAAAATGGCTAACCAAATCTTAAAAGCACGTAATCGGACAAGAACACGTTCGGGGCAGTTGCAAAGTCCCACCTCAAGCTTTTTCCAAGCTCAGATTGGTCAGGACAAGCTCCATGATCGGCGTTGCCGAGCACTTGGGAACGGGTCTGGATCCGCCAGTGCAGCGCTATCGTTGCTGAAAGGGACTCGTGCTGCTGATGGTGGCTCGTGGCGTGCACATCGTCGTGCTGAATCTTCCTCGGCGTAAGCTGTCGTGGGAATCTGTGGCAATTGCATCGTAAGGTGACCTACCAGCGTTCTCACCTGGCTCAAGCTCGCAAGCACATGCTGTTAACTTGTGTGTAGGGAGAGAAAGAGATTTATTTATTACTGCCTGATCCACTAAAATTAGGTGGATTATAACTATATAAATACTTAACCTGTTAAACTGAGAGATAACTAAATCAATAGAACTCCTTAATAGTAATAGATTAGGACAAGAACTATCTAATTTAATCATAAATTAGTGAAGCTATTAAAGAGTGCTCAGTTGAGCCTTGGGTGAACTAAGTCAGGGTCCCTCTTGGCACTTCAGCTTATACCTCGGTTGACACATGCAGCACAGCACGTGCGGCATCCACACACCCGGTCTAGAGAAGTACATCAGCACTGGAGTTGCTTCCTTGGCATCGAACGACCAATAATTGCATCTTTACCGCCAGTCTGGTAGGGCACCCACGTGGTCATTGGCGAATAGTCCAGCGGCTTGCTGTTTTAATAAACCAGAACGTGCTTCGCCTATGGGTGCAGAGAACCAAGACATCTGCTGCTGCCAACGAGATATGTGTGTCGAGTGGTCGCACTTGGTCATCTCCTCGGCTCTCGCTGTATCGGCAGTATATAATGCCTTCGCTGTCCCTGTCGCCTCGAACTGATCATTCGGGGACTACTTGGCTTCGGTACAAGAAGCGAGGCGGAGGGTCGTTCAGGTATTGATGGCGCTTGCTCTGCCGTCTAAAAATGTAGCCGAAGTAGCGCCTGTGGTGGCCACCTCATAGCGAATGTGATTTACAAAGCAAGATGCCAAGTGTGGCGATTGAAGCTATCCTCGTGTTGCAAGATGAGAAAGGGGAATGGCGATCCACCTCGGATGCAGCTGGCAGTGTTGTCAGTAATAGTAATAATAGTAATAGTAACACGTGACCTGACGGATTTACTATTATTACTATCGCCAAGAACGGCTTTAGCTCCGTGTTACTTTCGTGTTATTTCGAGTTATCTTAAGCTATCTTAGAGATAAACGTGTCTTCTTCTTATATATAGTATAAATATAACACTTTTATATAATTATTCAATTTTTATAATTAATATACCTATATTAAGTATAAAATTTAAGTAAATAGCTTTTTATAAAGATTAGGTAAAGTTACTAACTTAAAAATATATATAAGTATATTCTTGATTTTTTTACTACTAGCTAATATTAAAAAATTTATAATATAAGTTTATTAAACGCGAAAAGTCACGTAAAAAGGATAAAATCACACGAAACTATTGCGGTCCGATAGTAATTACTATTTCCACTTTAGCCCCGCAAAATAGTAATTACTATTTTTTTGACAACACTGGCAGCTGGAAATGAGTGCTGTCATGTGCTGCGGATAATCACTCCGTGTAATGAGTTGCAAACGCCGACAGGCTAGTCTGGTGCTGTTCCACGGACTTCTGAGCCCTCATCGTTGACTGAACGACTCCGGCGCGGTGGTGTTTCACATGGCTGGGCAAAGCATCAAAGCCCGCACCGCCATCACCTGATTGGCGCTTGCCCCCACACTTTTGTTAAACTTTTCGAATTCTTGACAAAAGGTCCACACTCAATTTCAACAAAATTGTTGGTCCACGGGGGCCGTCTCAGGCGCTTCGGGCGCTTGTCTGACCGGAAAGTGTTTCATACAGCGACGTCGTTCGATCAGCATCTCCTTCTTTCTATCACTTCTGCATAACATGAATTCGTACTTCAGTCCGACATCTCAGGTCATGCTACACATTCTTATTCATTCTGTCACCGACCATTGGGCAGCAAATTAGCTACAAAGTTTCCATCTGGAAACGAGGGCACAATCAGAAATATGGTTGATTTCAGGGCGCACCATGCTTCACTGTAGGGCTTCAACATCACAAACTTCCCTTCCTCGTCTTGTGTCGTACTCAGAGTACCCATATAAGGTCAGTCAACTGCGCTCGGTGTATTTGCCTCCAGCACATCATTCATTCATTCCTTCTTGTTCTATTCTACTACTTTCCTTCAACATGAAGTCCACATTCCTTCTTGCTGCATGCGTAGGCAGTGCCTATGGCATTCACATTGTCAAACTTGTTCAATTCATGAAGAAGAACATCGATCCACTCGTTTTTCCGGGAGAGTACCGCTCCCACATGCATTGCTTCTTCGGCTCTCCTGCAGTCACCGTCAACACCACCACGAGCGATCAGATTAGCGAAGGTGGTTGTACCACTGGCAACAATCTGAATGACCTGTCGGTCTACTGTACGTCTTCGGCTAATACAAGCTTAACGTCATTCACTGACTTATTTCAGGGGTTCCGGAGCTCTACACAAACATTGGTGGCAAACTTACTGAGGTCCCCGTCTATCTCCAGGCCTACTATGTCAACATCGACAAGGCCGAGATCCCCATCCCTGAGAACTACCACGCTATCGCTGGCAATGCCAAAGCTACATCCAACGCCGAGACCGTAAGCGGCGCCAACATCCGTATCGGCTGCGAAGACGAACAACCAAACGATCGTGGTGCTTTCCCTCAGAAACCATGCAAAGGTCCCATGCAAACACTCCTATACTTCCCGGACTGCGTCGACACCCAGACACTGAAGTCAGTATACGCAAGAGACAACGGCTGGAAATGTCCATCTGGGTACAAGCGCATCCCACAGCTTCGATTCAGCGCCCGGTACGACCTCAACAAGGCTATCCCTGGCGGCTGGAGCGGTCAGCCTCCTCTCCAGTACGCCTGTGGCCCCAGCTACTGCTGGCACGGCGACTTCATCAATGCCTGGCTCCCACAGGCGGCAAAGAACATGCTCAGAGCTACTCACCCCACCAAGCATGAGGCGGTCCCTGGCCCTAATGATTCCAAGGTTCGTGGAAAGAACTTCTGCCGCATTGAGGACGCGCAGGATGCAGATCCAGATAGGGGAACCAGTGACCTGGCAAAGAGCATACAGATCCTCAAGTCCTATTCTCCTTAGCTTATTCCAAAATGACTGGCGGGCTCTGGCTAGTCCGTCAGCTAGATCCTTCAAATACTACCAGTAACTTATCTACTACTTCTCCCTCGTATGATAGTCTGTGAAATGCTAATACGTCGCTCTCTGTGATCTTATCTGCCTACTTACCCATCGGCCGAACCTTCTGTATGCGCTCACTTCCAACACCCTGATTCACGGCATCGCTCGAGACCAGACTATAGTCTCGTAACTTAGGAACTCTCACAAGATCCGATCATGAGGTGCCAAGTGGGATGTCCTCGACGGCGACCAACCAGCATTGAAAGCAATACCCTGACTCAACACTCGGCGAGTTGTACGCCTGAAAAGGCAGCGGCTCTTTCCGTGCTACGCGCCGAGGACTCCGTCCCTTGTCCCTATGATGGTTGTAAGACCATCGCAAGGCCGATCCTTGGCAAGAATGGCCTGAGTGGTCGTTCTGCGGCCCAGTCTCTCGAGATCCACATCCGCAACGAACACAACTTTGTCCCCATCCCGTGCCCTCACGATGACTGTTCCTCGGATCCGAAGCTCTATTACACGGCCAATCAGCTCAAGTCTCACAAAGCCATCCAGCATACCGACAAGGTTCAGTGCCCAGAATGCGCAAAACCGTTCCGCAGGAGCCATCTCAAGAACCATCTCGTTGATGTTCACGGTCATGTCAGCGACCCAGGCTCGTGCCAAATACATACCTCAACAATGCGACCAGTGCGATGAGACGCCGCAATCGCGCTAGCAGCACGTTCAGCATCTTATCAAGGCCCACGGCATGTCTAAAGACGCCGCAGAGGCCTCCGCTCCCAACACCGGTCAGAGAAGCGCCCGCGCGCCCAGCGCGCTAAATACCAGCCCGTGGAATGCCACATCGACGGGTGTCACCATGTACCAAAGTCTCGCAAGGCATATGTCCGGCATCTCATGACCAAACAGCATGGCTATACGGAGGAGGAAGCCTACGCCGCTGCCCCTGCGACACCAGGGGCTCGCGACTTTCGTAATCGCAAACAGAAAGCAAAGGCCGCTAACAAGGATGATCAGACGGAGAAGAGCGCGCTGACAGGAGAATGCAGTCGTGGATGACAGCGACAGTGACCTCAGCGACCTGATCGACGTCAACGACGAAGACGCCAGAGCCTCACGATAGATCAGTCCAACCAGGTGCAGACGTCGTAGGAATGCCCGAAGGAATGTCCAGAGAAGGACGAACGGAGAGGAGATCTTCACAGAGACCGATCCACCAAAGTGATGCTAGCTGGCACCGAGGGTCCTACCAGACCTAGCAAGCGGGTCTGGAGCGTTTTCGACAGTGTCGCTCTGGTAGTTATTAACTAGCAGCGAGGTACTACCAGTCTGAGGTCCTCTGGACTGCGAAGGTCAACGATGCCCGCGCTTCGAGCAAGCAAAGTTGGGGATCGATGTTGGCATCTTTAATGTCCTGTGCTTCGTCTTGCTTCCAATCTGTAGCCGACATGGACTTGATATCACCCTCGACATCATTCGACAGAGGGTCGTGGCTTCCGGCGATGCGAGTAGCAGGTCAAGATCAAATACCATGGAAGCTCTCCTGTGTCGATGCGAGCGGAGCGGACACTTGATGGACTTCAACAAGGGAAGGCGCAAGAAGAGGAAGAGATCAAGAAGCTGAAGTCCTCGCCAGATTTCGGAGATGCGCAGGAGCTGTGCGTCGATGTTCGCATCCCCAATATTGCATTCTCGTCGAGCGGCATGAGTGGCTGGCGAAATGTTTTTGCCTTCTTGGTAGCTGGCTTCTCGACTGCGACATTCTCCGACACTGCTTTGTCTTGACTCTTTCCGAATCCTTGGGTAGGTCATCGAAGTCGGTGGTATCCTTGATGCCGGCCACTGCTCTTTGTAGAAATCTTCAAGCTCGGTGTTGGCCGGAGCGTAGCAAGCTCCTCCTCTGTCATAGTGATACGGCGAACTTGGGCTCCCTGCGGTGGATCTTCTCCTTGCTGGATTCACGGAGAGAATTGAGCTCATTGGAGATGCTGCCGATGACACCAGTGCTTGTAGTACCGTCAAGGCCTTTGGGGGAGGTGGGCGATGTTGCGTGCTTATCCCGTTCGAAGGGCGTGCATAGACAGGCACTGAGGCTCCCGGCGATCTTGCCCAAGTGCTGAACACTTTGGTTGATGAATGAGGCGCCGGCGGGCTTGTCGAGCACAAGCTGATGATGTCCCATTATCAACGCACAGATGACTGGGTATTCTGGATATTTCCAGACAAGTGTGCGATCATACAGTGAAGCCATGTCTCTGAGAAGCTGATCAATGCTGGTGGCATGAACAAGTCTATTGTGGAGGGCATGAATCAGGGCAAGTCTGATTGAACAGACGTGCGCGGACTGAGCTGATAAGGCAACGTGATTCTTGGCCGGGACACTGTGACGGCGGATTCCATGTTGTGGCCTTTGCTGGCACGAAGAGAGACCTCGGCTCACAGATCTTAGACCGTAAAGTCCTTGGCGTCATCGTTAAAGATGATCTTGACCTCGGCGAACTTCATGAAGACATCGGTGAAGCCAATCGAGACATGGTGTGTCCTTGACGACAGCATCATTGATCCACTTTTGTACCAGTTAACAGGTTGTAACGTGATCCACCCACGAGCGGTTCACCCCCACAAACGGTTGACACCCCTATATATTTAATGCGTAATCTTCGTGACTATCCTTCCTTTTTACGTAACAAATATCGTTTTTCGAGCTATTTTACAATGTACACTAAGGCTGACGTTTAGGCGGCTATCTACGACTATTAACACGAGAAATACAACTTAATTACGAAGGCTACTAACATATATAAGATTCCACCTATAACGCTTATAGGCTAATTATAAGGATGTTAATTACGAACTATAAGAAATATACTACATTAATTACTATCTCCAGCTAAAGAAGAGACGCTTATTAACTACCTTTTCTAGCTCGATAACTTAGAAACGCCTACGACACCTCTATTAGCCTTAGAGCTCGTCGTCGACATAATTCGTTACCGAGTATATCTATCTAACAATAATCTTCCCTTATCTCTAACGTAGCCAATTAGCAAGAATTAGCTAAAACGACTAACGTAACCTACCTACGAGCGGTTTACTCCTACAAGCGGTTTATGTAAAAAGGCATTAATAAGGTAAACTGTTTAATAGT
This sequence comes from Elsinoe arachidis, assembly GCA_013372555.1. Classification (NCBI taxonomy): domain Eukaryota; kingdom Fungi; phylum Ascomycota; class Dothideomycetes; order Myriangiales; family Elsinoaceae; genus Elsinoe; species Elsinoe arachidis. The sequence goes on along the minus strand of JAAPAX010000007.1, from coordinate 1,437,379 downwards.
ACTATTAAATTAAGCTAGCTTATTCTTAAAGTTAGTAAGTATCTCCGGAAGCACCTCCTCTTCCTTAGGCTCTAGCGTCTCTTCTAGTGTAAGTGATTTTTTATACTTTTTATACTTCTTATTCTTTAATACTTCTTTAGCTTTATAGAGTATATCGATTGTCTCCTGCTTACTAAAGACGAACTAGCCTTTAATAGCAACGCGCTTACTACTCTTCTTATGCTTATATGTCTCTAGAAGCTACTACTATTCTTTAACTTTATACCGGAGTAATAATAAGACTGCTATTAACAATTTAATCTATAATGTTATTTTTGAGATATATTGCTTTACTAGTGTTTCGACATTAACAATAGCGAGGTATACGTTTAGACTATAGTTAACTATATATAAACTTACGCTAGATTATAGTAACTCTAACTATAAGACTTCTAAATTAAATTAGCTATTTTCCGTTCTGTTTTCTATTAGCGTAACTAGATAGTTATATACTTTATATAGCAAATTAGTAAGGATAGTAATAGAGCTTATTAGATAGACGCTAGAGTATTCGAAACTAGATTTAATATTTCTTATAGTTAGAGCACGTATTCTAGCGCGCTTGTAAGATTCGGCCTACTATATATAGTATATCTAGTCTAGATTGAAATGTATTAGATTATTAATCTCCTTCGTAAGTACTGTCTTTAATAGCAAAAAACAAGCTATGTCGAGAGGCTAGAGTATATACAATATATAGGGTAGAAAGACAACTAAATCGATATTATACTCGAAATAGAAGAAGGCAAATATAGCTATAACGTACGAGCTATAGCTGTCTAGAATAAGAAGACATTAACAGCTATTAACGTTATATGTTTTAGACTCGAAGATAGTTATAAGCTATTCTAGGCTATATACGTTACTTGTCTAGCCTTTATTCGATATTAAGAAATGCTATCTAGCTAGCTATAGATCCGGAATCTATTTAATTAAAAGGTATTTAGCCTTATAGATAACAAGAGAGAGTAGTACGTCTCCGGAGGCTTATATATACTTCAGAATTAATATCTACTTCTATTAGCTAACGACGCATTTTCTAGTCTTCTTTCGATAGTAAGTGTTTATAGCGTTAACTAGTACATGTGTTAACTATGTTATACCGACTATATAGTCTACCTCGTTAAGGTTATAGACGTTTATTAGCGAATAGTTATACTTTTTAAACAAGTTAGATAACATATTAAAGAATAGTATAATAGCCTCGTACGTCTTAGTCTTTATCTATAACGATTCTAGCTGTCGAGTCTAGAGGCTTTATAATCGTAGATGTCGCTCTCGTAGTTGTTTTAGCTAATTCTTGCTAATTGGCTACGTTAGAGACAAGGGAAGATTATTATTAGATAGACATGCTCGGTAATGAATTATCTCGACGACGAGCTCTAAGGCTAATAGAGACGTCGTAGACGTTTCTAAGTTATCGAGCTAGAAAAGGTAGTTAATAAGTATCTCTTCTTTAGCTAGAGATAGTAATTAATGTAGTATATTTCTTATAGTTCGTAATTAACGTCCTTATAATTAGCCTATAAGCGTTATAGGTGGAATCTTATATACGTTAGTAGCCTTCGTAATTAAGTTGTATTTCTCGTATTAATAGTCGTAGATAGCTACCTAAACGTCAGCCTTAGTGTATATTGTAAAACAGCTTAAAAAACGATATTTATTACATAAAAAGGAAGAATAGTTACGAAGATTACGTATTAAATATATAGGGGTATTAACCGTTTATAGAGGTAAACCGCTTATAGGTAGATTACATTACGAGAGCAACATCTACGATTATAAAGCCTCTAGACTCGATAGCTAGAATCGTTACGGATAAAGACTAGAACGTACGAGGCTATTATACTATTCTTTAACATGTTATTTAACTTGTTTGAAAAGCATAACTATCTACTAATAAACGTCTATAACCTCGACGAGGTAGGCTATATAGTCGGTATAATATAGTTAATATATATACTAGTTAACGCTATAAATACTTACTGTCGAAAGAAGGCTAGAAAACGTATTATTAGCCGATAGAAGTAGATATTAATTCTAGAGTATATACGAGCCTCCGGAGACGTACTACTCTCTCTTGTTATCTATAAGGCTAAATACCTTTTAACTAAATAGATTCTAGATTCGTAGCCGGCTAGATAGCGTTTCTTAACGTCGAATAAAGGCTAGACAAGTAACATATATAGCCTAGAATAGCTTATAACTATCTTCGAGTCTAAAATATATAACATCGATAGCTATTAATAATGTTAGCTACGAGGAGTTCGCGCACTCTCTAAGTTCGCTTACGTAAAACAGTGTTAACGAGATAACTTCTTTAATTACTCTATTAATCTAAGCTAGTTCGTCTCTAGAATTAGACTCGATAGGCTCTAGCTCCTCCTCTTCCTTAGGCTCTAGTAAATCCTCCGGTATAAGCGATTTTTTATGCTTTTTTCGCTTCTTCTTCTTCGAGCCTTCTTCGGCTTTACGAAGGATATCGATTGTCTCTTACTTACTAAAGACAAAACAGTCTTCGACAGCGACGCGCTTACTACTTTTCTTACGCTTATACGTCTCGAGAAGCTGCCGCTGTTGTTTAATTTCGCGTCGTAATAACGTAAGGGCCGTAGTTGTCGATTCTAACTATAACGTTATTCTTAAGATATATTACTTAACTAGTAATTTAATGTTTGTAGTTGCAATTTGCGCGTTAAGATTATAGTTGACTAGATACAATAGTGCGCCGGATTATAGCTCTAACTGTAAGACATTTTCGTTAGATAGGACCTGTTCTGCCGGAGTAACTAATTAATTACGTAATTCGTGTAGTAAATTAGCAAGTACTATAATAGGGCTTATCGGATAGATACCGGAGTATTCGAAACTAGATTTAATATTCTTTGCGGTTAATACGCATAGTCTAGCGTTGTTGTAAGATTTAGCCTACTATACACGGTGTATTCGGCTAGAATCGAGACGTTATAGGTTATCGATCTCTGTCGTAAGAGCTGTCTTTAACGGTAAAAAACAAGACACGTCGAGAGGCTAAAGAATATACGACACATAAGGTAGAAAGACAACAAGGTTAATATCATACTCGAAACAGAAGAAGGCAAACATAGCTGTAATATGCGAGCTATAGCTGTCTAAAACAAGAAGGCGTCGACGGCCGTCGACGTTATATGTTTCCGGCTCGAAGATAGTCGTTAACTACTTGTAACCGTGCGCGTTAGTTGTCTAGCCTTTATTCGATGTTAAGAAACGGCATCCGGCCGGCTACGGATCTAGAATCTACTACGTTATAAGGTATTTAGCCTTATAAATAACAAGAGAGAGAAGGACGTCTCCGGAGGCTCGTATATACTCTAGGATTAATATCTACTCTTATTGGCTAACGACGCGTTTTCTAGCCTTCTTTCGACAATAGTTGTTTTCGGTACTAACTATTACCCGTGTCGATTAAGTTAAACCGATACTAGCGCCTACCTCGTCGAGGTTATAGACGTTAGAAGGAGGATAGTTGTGTTTTTCGAACAGGTTAGATAACGCGTTAAAGAACGGCGTAATAGCCTTATACGTTCCAGCTTTAAAGCGTAACGACTCTAGCTGCCGTATATAAAGGCTTTAAAGCTGCGGATGACGTTAACGTAGTTGTAATAGCCAGTTCTTACCGATAGGCTACGTTAACGACGTCGGAAGGTTATTATCGGATAGATATGCCCGGTAACGGATAATCTTAATTGCTAATTAATAGATTAACGTAGGTGTCGTAGGTGTTCTAAGATTGTCGAGCTGTATAGCATAGACTATAAGCGTCTCTTCTTCGGCCGGAGTAAGTAATTAGCCTACTACGTAAGAGTTGGTATAAGATTATCGTCTATGTAATCGATCTCGAAGGGTAGAGGCCGGAATATTAAACACGTCGGTAGCCTTTCGAATTAAGTCGTATTTGTTATGTCGATAGCCTCGGAGAGCAGCTTCGATATCTGCTTCAGAATACATGTTAAACAGCTCAAAAAATGATATTTGTCACGTAAGAAGGAAGGATAGTCACGAAGATTACGCGTTAAATATATAGGGACGTGCGCGAACTCAGGGGGTGCGCGAACTCCCCGTGGCTAACGTTATCTTCTTATTCTAGACAGCTATAGCTCGCACATTATAGCTATATTCGCCTTCTTCTATTTTAAGTATAATATCGATTTAGTTATCTTTCTACCCTATGTGTCGTATATACTCTAGCTCCTTAACGTAGCTTGTTTTTCGCTATTAAAGACGGCACTTACGAAGGAGATCGATAATCTAATACGTTTCGATCTAGGCTAGATACACCGTATATAGTAGGCCGAATCTTATAAGCGCGCCAGAATACGCGCTCTAACTATAAGAAATATTAAATCTAGTTTCGAACACTCTAGTGTCTATCCGATAAGCTCTATTACTATCCTTACTAATTTGCTACATAAAGCACGTAACTGTCTAGTTACGCTAACGGAAAACAGAATAGAAAATAGCTAATTTAATTCAGAAGTCTTATAGTTAGGGTCGCTATAATCCGGCGCAAGTTTAGGTACGGTTAACTATAGTCTAAACGCGCGCCTCGCCGTCGTCGACGTCGAAACACTAGTAAAGCAATATATCTCGAAAATGACGTTATAGATTAAATCGTCGACAGCGGCCTTATTATTACTCCGGCGTGAAGTTAAAGAACAGTAGCGGCTTCTAGAGACGCATAAGCGTAAGAAGAGTAGTAAGCGCGTCGCTATCGAAGGCCGGTTCGTCTTTAGTAAGCAGGAGACGATCGATATACTCCATGAAGCTAAAGAAGCGTCGAAGAATAAGAAGCGTAAAAAGCGTAAAAAATCACTTACGCCGGAAGAGACGCCGGAGTCTAAGGAAGAGGAGGTGCTTCCGGAGATACTTACTGACTCTGAGGACGAGCTAGCTTGATTTAATAGTACTATTAAACAGTTTACCTTGTTAACGCCTTTTTACGTGAACCGCTCGTAGGAGTGAACCGCTCGTGGGTGGGTCACGTTAGCAAATACAAACACTGTCTCTCCAAGCACCAGTGACAACATGCTTGAGTCGGTCCACGGTGTTCAGATGGTGACGCAGGGTCGAGCGATGCGGAAGTCTACACAGTGCAGCACTGAACTCAATGCCTGACATATGGTGCGAAGAGACAGCCTCACCTTGCCATGCAGTCCACGGGCATGGATGGACGATGTACAGATTGAGTTGGAACGGAACGGAACCTGGCTATAATTTTCCGTTCCAAAGCGGAAAATGACCGGAACCAATCTTGGCTATTTTCCGTTCCGTTCCAATGTCCAAACGGAAAATTCCGCCAAGTGGAAAATTCCAGTCGTCATCTTTCATTCTGTTCCGTTCCGCTTGGCGGAATTTTCCACTTGGCTGTTCTAGGACTGCTTCCTCGCTGTGTCCTTCTTGACCAACTTCACTACGCCAGCCCAAGCCTTGAGGTGGGTGACTACGAACAGGTTAGGCTCAGTACAATCCTGGTCGGATGCTTGCAAGCTAGCGTAGCCCATATAGCACTCTCAGCCTTGAACAAAACCTCTGAGCTGCTCCGTCCTGCATGTCCGGTGGCCCAGATGTGCAAGTCACTCTTTCCAGTGTTCTGCATGGGAAATAGCGGGCTTTGTAGGTACTTGCCTTGCAGTTAGACGCCAAGAATTGTTTTGAAGTCACAGCAAAGACACTGATGATTGTTTACCATCAAGGCGACACAGGCCCTGCCATTGGTTGCTACCGGTGCCCTCCTATCGATTCCGGCGTGGACAGCGTCCTGATAAAGTGACGACGACTTCATTCAATCACTGTGTCTCCTAAAACCACACCATCCTTTTCAGTCTTCAAGAACATGCGGACGGAGGGTCTCGCATAATGCTGTATAAGTACCGAGTGAGTCTTTCATGGCTTCTCTCGATGCGCCATCTGCACTCCCCCTGGATTCATCTGCAGTCGTGGTCCTGCATCGATCGAAGCATAGTGTCTTGACCCCGAAGATCGACTTGACTGTCGCTCGAAGCTTGACCAACAAGCCAGTTCTAACGTCAGCCACGGGGAGTTCGCGCACCCCCTGAGTTCGCGCACGTCCCTATATATTTAACGCGTAATCTTCGTGACTATCCTTCCTTCTTACGTGATAAACATCATTTTTTGAGCTGTTTAACATATATTCTGAAGCAGATATCGAAGCTGCTCTCCGAGGCTATCGACACGACGAATACGACTTAATTCGAAAGGCTGCCGACGTGTTTAATATTCTGGCCTCTACCCTTCGAGATCGATTATACAGACGACAATCTTATACCAACTCTCACGTAGTAGGCTAATTACTTACTCCGGCCGAAGAAGAGACGCTTATAGTCTATGCTACATAGCTCGACGATCTTAGAATACCTACGACACCTACGTTAATCTATTAATTAGCAATTGAGATTATCCGTTACTAGGTATATCTATCCGACAATAACCTTCCGACGTCGTTAACGCAGCCTATCGGTAAGAACTGGCTATTACGACTACGTTAACGTTATCCGCAGCTTTAAAGCCTTCATACACGGCAGCTAGAGTCGTCACGCTTTAAAGCTGGAACGTACGAGGCTATTGCGCTGTTCTTTAATGCGTTATCTGACCTGTTCGAAAAACACAACTATCCTTCTTCTAACGTCTATAACCTCGACGAGGTAGGCGCTAGTATCGGTTTAACTCAATCGACACGGGTAATAGTTAGTACCGAAAACAACTATCGTCGAAAGAAGGCTAGAAAACGCGTTGTCGGCCGACAAGAGTAGATATCAATCCTAGAGTATATACGAGCCTCTAGAGATGTCCTCCTCCCTCTTGTTATTTATAAGGCTAAATACCTTATAACGTAGTAGATTCTAGATCCGTAGCCGGCCGGATGCCGTTTCTTAACATCGAATAAAGGCTAGACAACTAACGCGTACGGTTATAAGTGGTTAACAACTATCTTCGAGCCGGAAACATATAACGTCGACGGCCGTCGACGCCTTCTTGTTTTAGACAGCTATAGCTCGCACATTACAGCTGTGTTCGCCTTCTTCTGTTTCGAGTATAATATTAACCTTGTTGTCTTTCTACCTTACGTGTCGTATATCCTTTAGCCTCTCGACGTGTCTTGTTTTTTACCGTTAAAGACAGCTCTTACGATAGAGATCGATAACCTATAACGTCTCGATTCTAGCCGAATACACCGTGTATAATAGGCTGAATCTTATAACAACGCTAGACTATACGTATTAACTGCAAAGAATATTAAATCTAGTTTCGAACACTCCGGTATCTATCCGATAAGCCCTATTATAGTACTTGCTAATTTACTATACGAATTACGTAATTAATTAGTTACTCCGGCAGAACAGGTCCTATCTAACGAAAATGTCTTACAGTTAGAGCCTGCATCTGGTCAACTGTAATCTTAACGCGCGAATTGCAACTACAAACATCGAATTGCTAGTTAAGTAATATATCTTAAGAATAACGTCACGGTTAAAATCGACAACTACGGCCCTTACGTTGTTACGACGCGAAATTAAACAACAGCGGCAGCTTCTCGAGACGTATAAGCGTAAGAAAAGTAGTAAGCGCGTCGCTGTCGAAGACTGTTTTGTCTTTAGTAAGCAAGAGACGATCGATATCCTTCGTAAAGCCGAAGAAGGCTCGAAGAAGAAGAAGCGAAAAAAGCATAAAAAATCGCTTACACTAGAGGATTTACTAGAGCCTAAGGAAGAGGAGGAGCTAGAGCCTGTCGAGTCTAATTCTAGAGACGAACTAGCTTAGATTAATAGAGTAATTAAAGAAGTTATCTCGTTAATACTGTTTTACGTGAGCGAACTCAGGGGGTGCGCGAACTCCCCGTGGCTGACGTTAGTACTGTTCACCCTTGTTTGTATCGGTCTGACCGGATGCTCAGTCATTGCACGGGATTCAGCTTTCTCTTCGCTGACCTCCCAGGATGCAAAAGGGTGATTGTTCTGCGTTGTTGAAACTGTGTGTGTGATATGCTTGTATATTCTCTTGTCTGTCTGATAGAGGAGGTTAAGCACCTCCTCTATATACCTACAAAGCCCTTTCACAGCTGGATGCGGATAGGTAGCTATCCGCATCCGGAGACGTCTTTAAGGTGCGCTAGGCCTCTTTGTCTAACACTCCCCCTAGCTTAAGTACCTTAAACGACGTCTCCCCCTCGAGCATAGGAGCGATAGCGACCATACTCGCCGAGTAAGAACCGCTTAAGTTAGCGATACCTAACCTGTCTCGACAGCTCTTAAACTTCTACTTTGCTAACGGCTTAGTTAGGACGTCCGCCGGGTTGACTTAGCCCGAGATCCACACTAGCTGTACTCTTCCCTTATCGACGTATTCTCTAATGAAGTAATACCGGATGTCGATATGCTTCGTCCTTCCGTGAAACTCCGGGTTCTTCGTAAGCTTAATTGCCGAGGCATTGTCGATGTGCAAAGGGATTGCCCTTTAGGTCGGTAGGCCTATCGTTGTCTTCATCTCGTTATAGAACCCTTCGATCCACATAGCCTCTTTGTAGGCGTCGGAAGTAGCGATGTATTCGGCTTCTGTTGAGGATGACGACACTATTTTCTATCGTTACGAAGCCTATGACACCGGGCTACCGGCTAGTGTAAACACCTAGCCTATAGTTAATTTGCTAGTGTCCTTACATCCTCCCTAGTCGCTGTCGACATATCCCCTGACTATATTGTCTCTATTGCTCTTGAAGTAAAGGCCGAAGCTCGTTGTACCCGATAGATACGAGTATTACCGCGAGACTACATCTATGTAGTCCTTCGAAGGGTTGCTTATATACCTCGAGACTAGCGAGACTAGATATCTAAGATCTGGTCTCGTCTTTGATTATAGATAGTTTATCGATCTAACTTTAGATAGGTCCTCGTAACAGAAGGTCTTCGAAGTATCTATCCCGGTCGTTAATCTTAACTTCTCCTAGTAGTTAATTAGTGTAGTTACCGAACTTATTAATGATTTACCTAGCGTATCCTTCCTAATATAACCGAATACCATCCTTTAGCTAGTCTAATTAAATGCCGAGGTAGTAGCCGGCTTTACCTTCGTTAGTTATTTTGAAATGTCTCGCAATCTCGCTCTTAAAGGCTAGAATGTTCTTTAGCAATAGTCTAAAGATATTAATATCGTTAATATAGACCGTTAAGATTAGATATCGATGCCGATTAATGAAGACACACTCGTTATATTTGGAGACCGTCTATCCGTTCTGCTCTAGATATGCCCTAAACCTCTTATACTATTATCTCGGGGCCTGCTTTAACCTATAAAGCGCTCGAAGAAGCCTAAGAACTTTACCTAGTTAAGGATATCTCTAAGGCGGAGTAATATAGATTTCCTTATCTACTATTCCGTTTAGAAAAGCTATAACGATATCTATCTAGTAGTAGTACTATCTATTTAACGCTAGTAGTACAGATAAGATTCTATAAGATGCTACCTTTATAACTCCTAAGTATATTTCCGTAAAGTCGAAGCCCTCTACTTAACGTTATACCTCTACAATCGACATAGCCCTACGAGCGACTTATACCTCCTTTTTTTTAACGCGTTATCTTCGTGACTATCCTTCCTTCTTACGTGACAAATATCATTTTTTAAGCTATTTCTTTATATATTCTAAAGCTAATATCGCCGCCGCCCTCGAGAGCTATCGATATAAGTAATTCGACTTATTAAACGCTACTACTAACGCGTTTAAAATCCCATATGCTATACTCTAACATCGATACTATAGCTGATAATTACGTACTACACGAAATAAAGAACACTAACTACTATCTTCTGCTAAAGAATAAGCTCTAGTAGCTTATATCCTTTAGCTCGATAGCCTTAGAATACCTATAACGCCTTACTTTATCTATAATCTTATTATTAAGATAATTCGTTACTAAATATGTCTATCTAATAATAATCTTTCCCCGTCTCTATTATAGCTAATTAGCAAGAACTAGCTTTAATAACTATATAAATATTATCTAGAGATTAAGACGTGTCTATCCTAACAATTAGAGTCGTTACGGTATAAAGCTAGAACATATAAGGCTATTATACTATTCTTTAATATATTATCTAACTTGTTTAAAAAGCATAACTACCTCCCTTCTAACGTCTATAACCTCGACAAGGTAGGCGCTAGTATCGGTTTAACATAATCGACACGGATAGTTATTAGTTCTAAACCTAGCTATTATCGAAAAAAGGCTAAGAAATATGTCGTTAGCTAATAGGAGTAGATATTAATTCTAGAGTATATACGAGCTACTAGAGATGCTCTACTCTCTCTTATAATATATAAGACTAAATACCTTAATATACGCTAGATTCCGGACCTATAGCTAGTCGAATAGTAATTCTTAATGTCGAATAAAGGCTAGACAAGTAACACACACGGCCTAGAGTAGTTAACGACTATCTTTAAGCCTGAAATATATAATATTAACAGCCGTTAACGCCTCCTCGTTCTAGACAGCTATAGCTTACACATTATAGCTATGTTTACTATCTTCTATTTCAAGTACGATATTAACCTTGTTATCTTTCTATCTTACATATTGTATATACTTTAGCTGCTTAACGTTGCTTGTTTTTTACTATTAAAGATAGTACTTACGAAGGAGATCGATAATCTAATACGTTTCGATATAGGCTATATACATTATATATAGTAGGCCGAATCCTATAATAACGCTAGGTTATATGCTTTAACTATAAAGAACATTAAATCTGGTTTCGAACACTCTAGCGTCTATCTAATTAGCTCTATTACAGTGCTCGCAAATTTGCTATATAAATTACATAATCGGCTAGTTACACTAACGGAAATTGACTAACGTTACACCTCTATAATCGATATAGCTCTATAAGCGACTTATATCTCCTTTTTTTTAACGCGTTATCTTCGTAACTATCCTTCTTTCTTATGTAATAAATATCATTTTTTAAGCTGTTTCTTTATATATTCTAAAGCTAACATCGCTGCCGCTCTTAAGAGCTATCGATACGAGTAATTCGACTTATTAAACGCTACTACCGACGCGTTTAAAATCCTATATACTATACTCTAATATCGATACTATAGCTGACAATTGCGTACTATACGAAATAAAGGACGCTAACTACTATCTCCTGCTAAAGAATAAGCTCTAGTAGCTTATATCCTTTAGCTCGATAGCCTCGGAATATCTATAACGCCTCGCTTTATCTATAATCTTATTATTAAGATAATTCGTTACTAAATATATCTATCTAACAATAATCTTCCTCCGTCTCTATTATAGCTAATTAGCAAGAACTGGCTTTAATAACTATATAAACGTTATCCGGAGATCAAGACGTATCTATCCCGACAATTAGAGTTGTTACGGTATAAAGCTAGAACGTACGAGGCTATTACGCTATTCTTTAACGCGTTATCCGACTTGTTCGAAAAGTATAACTACTCCCCTTCTAACATCTATAACCTCGACAAGGTAGGCGCTAGTGTCGGTTTAACACAATCGATACGGGTAGTTATTAGTTCTAAACCTAGCCGTTGTCGAAAAAAGGCTAAGAAACATGTCGTCGGCCGACAGGAGTAGATATTAATTCTGGAGTATATACGAGCTGCCGGAGATGCTCTACTCCCCCTTGTAATATATAAGGCTAAACACCTTAATACGCGCTAGATTCCGGACCCGTAGCCGGCCGGATAGCGATTCTTAACGTCGAATAAAGGCTAGACAAGTGACGTACACGGCCTAGAGTAGTTAACGACTATCTTCGAGCCTAAAACATATAACGTCGACGGCCGTCGACGCCTCCTCGTTCTAGACGGCCACAGCTTGCACGTTATAGCTGCGTTTGCTATCTTCTGTTTCGAGCACGATATTAACCTTGTTATCTTTCTACCTCACGCATCGCATATACTCCAGCTGCTTAACGTTGCTTGTTTTTCACCGTTAAAGACAGCACTTACGAAGGAGATCGACAATCTAATGCGTTTCGATGTAGGCCGTATACACCGTATATAGTGGGCCGAATCCTATAACAACGCCAGGTTACGTGCTTTAACCGCAAAGAACATCAAATCTGGTTTCGAATACTCTAGCGTCTATCCGATTAGCCCGATTAGCCCTATTACGGTGCTCGCAAATTTGCCACGTAAATCACGTAATCGGCCGGTTACACTAACGGAAATCGACCATTTGCGCGCGGAAGCCTTGCGGTTAGGGTCGCCACAATCCGGCGCAAGTTTACGTACGGTCAACCGTAGTCTTAACGCGCAGCTCGCCGTCGTAGACGTCGAATCACCGGTGAAGCGATATATCTTAAAAATGACGTTACAATTTGAATCGTCAACAGCGGCCTTATCGTTACTCCGGCGTGAAGTTAAAGAGCAGCGTAAGCTTCTAGAGACGCGTAAGCGTAAGAAAAGTAGTAAGCGCGTTGCTGTCGAAGGCCGGTTCGTCTTTAGCGAGCAAGAGACGATCGATATCCTCTATAAGGCCGAAGAAGAGACGAAGAATAAGAAGCGTAAAAAGCGTAAGAAATCGCTTACGCCGGAGGATACACCAGAGCCTAAGGAAGAGGAGGAGCTAGAGCCTCTCGAGTCTGATTCTAGAGACGAACTAGCTTAATTCTATAGAGCAATTAGAGTGTTTACCTCGTTAATGCCTTTTTATGTGAGTCGCTCGTGGGGCTACGTCGATTGTGGGGGTGTAACGTTACTAGAAGCCCCGTATAACTATTCTAGCTTTATACTCAAGGAGTTTACCATTAAGTCCTAACTTCTTCTTAAAGACCTATTTAGTTATAAGAGGTCTACGACTAGGTGGCAGATCTGTTACTCTCTATGTGTTATTGTCTATTAGGCTGTTATATTCCGACTCGACTGCCGTGATCTAGTTCTCTACGTCCGGAGCTGCTATAGCTTCCTAGTATAACTATAGTTCTAGTAACGTAGTTAGGTCGACGTTGTCTTATAGTGTCGTTATAGCTATAGTATTAACTAGGAAGAATTCGGGTAGTTGTACGTTTCTAAGTCTCTCTCTTGCTTCTTCCCTCTCTGTTATCTGTAGTAGCTTATCCTCCAACTCTTCTTTATCTAGTAGACGTCTCTCGACTATTTCGTACCCTTCCTCGTCGTGTCCTCTCTTGTATTTTAACAGATTAATCGCTTCTGCTCGTCCCGGTAACGGAAAGAAGATGTAGTGCTTTATATGTTTCCTATTGCTCTTTATATAATGTAGGCATGGCGGGGCTCCGGGGTACATCTCGTAGGACTAAAGTGTTCGACCTCTATTTCTGCAGAACGCACACCTCTTGTCGTCTTCCAAATAGTAGTCTGCGTGCATTCTCACGAGACACCGCATCTAGACACTGCCAGGCGATTATGGAGATCATGACCAGCTTGCATTCAAGAGCCATTCCTTTCTTTGCCGAAAGAATCTCGACGAGATCCCGATGCTGGTTGTGAGACACTATCAATGGAGCGGCAAACGCTGCCAGATTCGTCGGATGGACAGGGTTATCTCATCAAGTCACAAACGTGGGGCGATGCTGGTGTGTTGCTACTGCCAAAAGCAAGTTATCTAAGGTTGTAATGATATCTCGAGAGCGGCCAGCTACCTTCACAGGCCGGGCGTGGTGCCAAAGAGTCGAGCATGGACTCTGAGCCGCAGACGTCTGTGACTTGGGTGTGACCCTAGTCGCTGGGTGCGCATTTAAGAGCACACGGTGTAGACAAGCAGCCTCGACAAGATGTTCCTCCGATTTGAAGAAGCCCCACGGGTTCACCACTTGCCCAGGCTCATCTGACGCTAAGAAAGCGGCGGCGCGAAGCTTAAATTTATCCTGACTTTATGCACGTGGAGTGTCGCGACAATCCACGGAGACATTGCCGCCAGTAATGATGACACCTATGTTCATGGTGCGTCCTTTGAAAGACTCGCGCAGATGCTGGTGCAGACCTTTGTTGAACAGAAGTGCAGCCACCGGGACCGCAGAGCTTGGCTCGATCAGCATGCCTGTCGAGTTGTAGACCTGGAGCATGGCCGCCTGGATCTCAGCTTCGGAGACGGAGTAGACGTCCTCGACTAGATCAGTACGCCGGACCATGTTCCAATTGCATTCAGCGACTGGCTGTCGGAGTCCGTCCGCGATGGTGAAGCCCTCCAGCTTCGTGATTCTCTGTCCACGTGATCGAGCTTTGCCGAGATCGGCGGCCCCCGAGATAGGCTCAGATCCAAAAACTCGCACTTTTGGCTGAAGTCCATGACATGCTACAGCAGTCCCTGCCAGCAATGATGCTCCTCCACTCGGCACGATGATAGCATTCAACGGACCTTCACCTCTCTCCTCCATCTGCTCGAGGAACTCGAGTGCGGCTGTCCCCTGGCCTAGCGTGTTGAAAGGATGAGAGGAAGTTGGCACGACTGTAGCGCCAGTCTTACGATGGACCTCTTCTGCGTACGTAGCGCATTCCGTCAGAGTCGCTCCCGCTTGAATGACGGTGGCTCCTAGAGCTCGAATCTTTTCGATCTTGGTGAGACTTGCTGTATAAGTCATGATGATAAGCACTGGTATGGGATATCCTAGAGCACTCGACGCCTCAGCTGCCGCCAACGCAAGACCGATGGCATGGTTTCCTGGCTGGCATTAGTATTGCGGATGTGTGGTTTCATACCTCCCCACCTGTACTGTATGAGACGACTCCCTTTCTCAATTTCCCTTCATCAAGTTGTGAGAGAAAGAAGCAAGCCCCTCTAAACTTGAAAGATCCTCCTCGCTGGAAGTTTTCACATTTGAGGTAGACATTGATTCGACAGGGTCTGGTGTTCTTCTCCTGCTCGCCTAAGAAGACAGACTTTTCGACCAGCTTTGCAAGAGACACACTGCTCAATATCGGCGTACGGACCGCACGGGTTGCGAGAACATCATAGGCATATTGGATCGACTCCAAATTGATCTGATGGTGGCCACCGTCGATATTGTCCATCTCTGAAGGCAGAGACAGCCGAGCAGGGCATAGGTGGCGATCAAGCGACTATGAAGATCTGCCCTCTCCGGAGCTGCCGAACGAAACGCATCCTCATTCCTGCATCAAACTACCTGTATTCCGCTATTGACTCGTCTACTCTGGGTAGGCGAGATTGGTCATGCATTCTGTCACATACCGAGCATCCGACCTCTGACGGACCTGCCGGATTCACCATGGCTCCAGACCGATGCTTACGCCAAGCCTCAGGAGGCCTTATATTCAGGATGTCAGGTCACCTCTTAAAGCGTCTCATCTCCGCTCGCGACGCAATAGAAGTGACCTAGAATCGCACTAGATGTCGAAATGAAGATCGTGTGGCGGAGAATTGATCCGACGAGACCCTAGCAGTGTGCACCCTACTGGATCTGGAGAATGGTGGTGACGAGACCTGTATAATGGCCGCCATCACCGAGGCAAGTGGCTGACAGATCAGCGGCTTAGAATGCAGGATCTGTCTACCATGGTCGATCGCGGCGATGCTATGGTCAAGTAAGTCTGTTGCACCTCTTCTACCACCGCACATGGTTCAAGATCTCCTCTGCAACCTTCCAGATCGAACAGGTGAGGCATCATGGCACCGGAGAAGCCGCAAATCGTCGCAGTACAGGAGGTCGGAGCTCAAGATCAAGAGCATACAGATATGGGGATAGAGTCCCAGTCGTTGCTCAAGATCCGAATGCAGGAACTCGGTGTGGAGGTCAACACTGCAGGATTGATGGTGTGGCGGCACGACTGTAGCGACCATCCTCGCAATTGGCCATTCTCCCGCAAGGTATACGACATTCTAGTCGTCGGACTGCTGGAGTTCTACGGGTGAGTCTTCATGCACATGCAGACCAATTAGCCACTTGAACAGGGACAGGACTGTAATCAGCACGACTGGGGTGAGTTTCTGGAGGCTCCTTCTAAAGTTTGCCTCGTGTCTGACTTGCTCATCAGCCATCAGCAGCAGCTGCCTCTCGAGATGAGTATGGCTTGACTCCACTCACGTCTCTCGTTGCCTTTGGTCTAGTGTACCAGCTAGGACAAGCAGTCGGAGGTCTCATCATCCCTCCCCTGTCCGAGTCCTTTGGAAGGAGAAACCCATACATCGCCTCCGCCGTAGTCTACACCATCTTCTGCCTCTTGATAGGCCTGGTCCCTTCAGTAGCCATGGTCTACATAGGTCGATTCCTCACCGGCCTCGCCTCCGCCGTCCCATCAGTCGTCCTCGCCGGCTCCGTCGAAGACATATTCAACAGCCACCAACGAGTATGGCTCGTCCTAGTCTGGGTATCCCTCGCCACCGCCGGCCTCATCTGCGGGCCCATCTACGGCGTCTACATCTCCGTGTATCTCGGCTGGTAAGCCCCTCCCCCCGTCCCCTCCCACAAATTCCCCCGTACTCACCACCCAGGCGCTGGATCTACCACAGCTCCTCCATCGGCATGGCCCTCCTCACCCTCCTCCTGCTCTTCATCCGCGAATCCCGGCCCAGCCTAATCCTGCGCGCCAAAATCCGTCTCCTGTCCAGAGAATTCTCCACCCCCTTCCCGTACGACAACCACGACTCGGTCCCCTCGCGCACCGCCCTGCTCAACACCATCCTCGTCCGTCCAGCTAGCCTCCTCGCTACGGAACCCCTGGTCATGCTCATCACCACTCTCTCCGCCACATCCTGGGCGCTGATATATCTCTTCACTGAATCGTTGACGGGGGTGTACATCTCCCTCGACTTCTCGCCCACGACTGCCTCTCTGCCTTTCCTCGCTATGGGAGTGGGGATCCTGCTCAGTATCCCCCCTCGCTTTCTGGATCTCCGCGTGGCCAAGCGCCGGAAGCGGAACAACCAGCCCCTCGAGCCAGAGGATAAGCTCACTGGCTTCACGCTCGCGGTCGTCGCGCTCGCGACTGGGTTATGGTGGCTTGCGTGGACCATCCCGCCTGAGGTGGAGGGGGTGCACTGGGCTGTTCCCACGGCGGGATTGGTGCTGATTGGGTTTGCGGTGAATGAGATTGCGTACACGCTTAGTGGGTATTTGGCAGATTCTTACACAGTGTATGCTGCGTCGGCGTTTGCGGGGTTGGCGTTTGTGAGGGCGATTGTGTCGGGTTTGATGCCGTTGGTGGCGTATGCGATGTACGGGAGATTGGGGGCGAATGTGGCTACTTCGGTGGTGGCAGGGTTGGCGACGTCGTTTGGGGTGGCGCCGTGGGTGTTGTATAGATATAGCAAGGTTTTGAGGGGGAGGAGTAGTTTTGCGAAGTATAGCTTGGAGGTGCATGAGAGGACGAAGGTGGAGGGTGATTAGTGTTGGTGAAGATGTGGCAATGGTCACGTGGCTAGTGGTTGGTGGGTCTGGTAGGTGACACAGGTGGTGACACAGGTCGTGACACCGAAAGTGGAAGTCAAGTCATATAATACAAGCTCTTCACCTCATGCTACGCTATGCTATACACGCGACCATGCTAAACCATCCATGCCTTGAAAGTCCATGCTTCCACCATCAATGCATCCTCCAAGATAAACGCAAGATCATGCGAAATAGCTCTTCCACAGCACGCCTTCCAGATCCTCGAGCTGTTCTGGTTTGAATGCCTGTTCACTGTTAGCTTCACTGAATCATCCCCTTTGGATACTTTGACTCACCTTGACATCGACATGCCATGTATCCTGCCTTGTCTTCTTGAAGTCGCTGAGCACCGTCTTGACACTCTTACCCACCATGCCTGGATCGGCAGCTGCTTTGCCTGCCAAGGTAGCGAGCACTTCTGGCAGCCAAGCAGGTGGCGGACTAGTGTAAGGGAATGCCTGTACCAAAGCACCCAGACCGAGAACCGCAGCATGCCTCGTGAGAACGAGCTTGTTCTGCTCCGGCGTTGGTGTCCCAGGTGGCTGGTCCGCGCGGAAGGGCTTCTTCTTGGGCAAAGGATTCTTGACCAGCAGATTGGTGAAATGCCTTTGCAGCGCACTGACGGTCTGATCACGGAACTTGACAGGCGAGCATCGGATCATACCTCCCATGGTGGCGGCAGCCCCGAGACGCACTTCGAGTTGTGTATCATGAAGCATGTCCTTGACGCAATCGAAGAGATCCTGTGCGTGGTTGCGAGACATGAGGAAGAGGTGACGGAAGTACATGACCTGCATGACGATGAGGATACGAAGACGTTGGTGCCAGGAGGTAGATGTGCGGCCAATACGAATGAGAGCAGCGATGAAAGCTGTATCTTCCTTCCCGGGAATGTGAGGAATGTTGGGCAAGTGACGGAAGACGTGATACGCTAATGATTGTAACTCAGGATCCTCCTTGATATCCATCATGTGCAGAAGCTGTTGCATAAACGTTTCTGGGAAGAAGGGAACGAGACTGCGGCAGTCATTGCTCGACAGGGTCGTATCCAGCCAGAGCAGAACAGTCTTGCCCGCTTGCGTGTACGGCGTGGGGGTCTGAATACCAGCTGGGCGCTCCAGACGCCATGCCTCGAGTCGGTCGAAGACGGAAGTCACAATCTGCGAGAATTCCTCAGTCGGCTGGTATGGCCGGATGCCGGTTGAAGACGCTGATCGCTGAGCTTCCAACAATGTGGGCACGTCCTTGTGTGACTCATGGTAGCGAGTGCGGAAGATGCTGGCAAGGGTCGTACCCATCACTTCTCTCACACCTTTGTATGGATGACTGATGTTGTCGATAAAGTTCTTGACAATTGGCTTCTCAAGCTGGAAGTGCCAGCCAAGAGTGCCAACCAGTAGATTGATCAAAGAAATCTTGCTAGACTCCTTGAACGCAGCATTGGTCTTCATGTCAAGTTGGTAGCTTGATATCCAATCAACCAGTGGCCAGCACCTGCGCGGATCCTTGCCACCAAGCACGAGGCTCACAAAAGTGCTCCAATAACTGCTGTTGTCTGGCGTCAGGCCGTCTTGGAAGATTCGGACTACTATCGGAAAGGCAAAGAGCCAAATCCGCTCTCGATGCTTGGCCTCCAGATCCTCAGCCGTCGTGAGCATAGCGCCCATGATCTCCGCTGTGGCACGGTGTTGGTGCTTGTCTGTGCCATCACCGTACACAGCCAAGGTCAAATCCTTGACGTCGTCGAAGGTCGCAATTGTCAACCCATCGAAAACAAGCTCCAAGCAGTATGCAACAATCATTGAGCTCGTCATACGAAACCTGTCTGCGTGCGAATCGCGTGGTTCCTGCTTCATGAAGTCGAAGTAGGTGGAGAACCATTTTCGGTCCAGTCTAGCCCCGATCTTCTTCCTGATGTTCTTCTCCACGTCGTCGTAATTGAGCTCAGCTGCGCCAGTCTTGAATGCCTTCATCTCCTTGTTCCAGACCAGCCAGCCAGGGAAATCGGCATCGACATAGTATTCAGCTTCTGGCTTTGCAAAGCTGTCAAGGTACTTCTGGGTCCATCCTGGATCTTCTGGATGAGCCGGTGCAAGAATTCTGTCCGGCGGAAATTGCTTGTCAAGAACGTAATTCTCGTACTTGTGACCAACAATCGCACGGGTCTGCACTAGATTATAGATAGCGATCAGAGCACCTGCGTAGAGCTGTCGAAGTGAAGGATGTGGGTCGATCGCACCGTTCACGACCAAATCCAGCATGCCATCGGAAGCAATAGTCTCGAATCGATAGTCCAAGCCAATGACAAGGACAGCTGTCCGAGTGGCTTTCTTCCAGTGTGAAACCTTGATCGAATCGATGAGCTCCTGACCGAGCTCATACTTCTTTGTCTCGATGGCAACTCGTCGTCGCTTGAGGCGGTCTTGCTTGGGCGGTAGTAGCTTGTCGGCTTCCTCAATGGTCGAAGCGATGGTGTCTGGACTGCTAGTAGATTCTGATGGCCACAGCGCTCTGACTGTATCCTCGTCGAGGATCACCATCCGATCCGACGCTTTGCACATGTCCGATATGGAGAAGTTGCTATTGCTTACAAGCTTCTGAATACTAGGACGATCGAATTCAGAGACCTTCAAGAACAGACGAATGACCCGCGGAGTGTGCTTCCAGTTGCGTGCCAAGGTCTTTGCAAGGCTGCCAAACAGTAACGAAAAGACAGCACCCTTAATTCTCGGGATGTCAGACTTCTCAAGTCCTGTCTCCAGCGCATCGAGGAGAGGTGGGATGATTAGCGGCTTCGCCCCGACAATGCATTTGACGGCAGCTTCGCCGGCAGATTGTGCCGTGCGACGGATATCAGTGTATGCGGAAACGCTGGATTCCGCAAGATCGAGCAACAAGGTCTTGTCAAGCTCGCTCGCACCGCGCGGCGATTCGTTGTGTCGCAAACGCTGGAAGTGGTACAGATTTGCTCGTTTCACCAGCAATGGTCTCGGATATGCCTTTCGTGTTCCGCTGAATTTGAATGGGTGAATGTCGGCTGCAAACAGACGAGTGAGGCGATCCAGTACGTGAGCGGACCTCTCGATGCCAATGTCGATGAACCATGACTTATATGCAGTGTACAGTGCATTGAAACACTGGACGTCATCTTCTTGGTTCTTGGTGAGGAAGGCGTGGACGCGGTGTAGTGTCTCGCCGGTTGCCTTGCGAAGATCGTGCACAGTCTTGTAGAGCTTGTCGTTCTCATTGAGCGGATATCCTGTGGGATACTGGAACGATTGACGGATCTTCTCATCATCTGGCTCTACCAATAGGGAGTCGTTGGATTCTCCGTCTGCCATCTCCACGTCACCGCTCTCCTTCGGCTTGCCATTGGCGTAGCCATTCGCATAGGGTGAGTCATGACCGTCCTCTCTGCGGAACAAACAAGACACTCCCGAGATTACCAGACGTAGCAGCACAAGATACCGCGAGACCTCATCTGACCAATCCTTGCCGGTTCCGTCACGGCGGACTGGCGAATTGTCGCTGATCAAGGCATCGAGAGACTGTATGGCGTTTCCCCCTTGCGATTGGAAGAGCTTGACAGCGAAGGCAATTTCTCGCTCGCTCGGAGAGTGCCACTTGACGTTGAGAGCCTTTGGATCTGCTTGCTGCCCCCAGCTTGCTGGACCCAGACCATCCTTGAAAGCGTCCTCCTCGAACAATGAGTAATCAATGGTGTAAGTGACAGTCAAGTTGAGTAGCAAGTGATGGATGAAGTTCGAGACGTGCACGAGTGGGATGCCCTTGCAACGTTCCTGCATGAAGACAGCGATATCGAAAAGCTCGTCTTGAAAGTCGAGGACATCAGCACCGACATGTACAACACACATGCTAAGTAGACTGATGTTCCAGACAAGTGCTCTATCACGTGGTAGGATCTCGGAGCCAGTTGTCCTGGTTGATCCTGCTCCATTCTCCTCGATCTCAGTGCGGACGCTAGAGATCAAGCTTGGCAGGAGATGCGCGAGCGCCTTCTTTGGCGCGACCTTGACAAGACTATTGCAAATGAAAGCCATGGCATCTCGAGCTTGATGTACAACATGATTCGTGATGAACTTGCTGACTTGCTGGAGGGCGATGTCATATAACTCGGGCGAGAGTGCAGCGAGGAGAGGGGAGAAGGTCGCAGGCAGCGTGTTGACGATGTTCTCTTCAGGCGATCCCGTCTTAACTCGAGAGGCGTCGGGTAAGTTCTGAAGAAGTGTGAAGACCCGTCCCATGAAGGAGATCAGGAATTCCGCAAAGCCCGCAGTCGAAGACCGCAAGATCATCTCTTCGTCCTCGTCGCTGAGCTCAGTGTCGTAGTCAAGGCTGACCAGTGCTCCCTCACGCTCGAATCGCTCCATCTGCTCGGTGATCCACTGCATCGCAGGACCTGTACCACTACCGTGAGACAAATCGTCCGCGTCTGCTGACTTCTCCTTGGTCAGATCGTACAGCGGGATATTGTAGCACACAGATTGAATGAATGCCAGAGAATGCATTGTCTTGTCAAGATCGTTGGCATCGATACCGGGCAGAGCAAGGCCAAGGAGAGTTGTAAGATGGCATCGATATCCTTTGGTCCTTGCCATGGTCCGTGATAGCATCTGGAGAGCACGAATTGAGGATACGGTACGATGCACCTCCACAAGACCTTGCATGGCAGGGTAGATTCTCTGCAGGGCGCCGGGAAGAATCAGTGATGGCTCCAAGTATGCGAGGCTCTGCAGTGTCGAGAGCGAATAGTTCATGGCTGTGCCACTCTTTGCAAAAATGCCCATGAAGATAACATCTCGCAAACACAGGACGAAGCGCTTCTTCAAGGCGTCATTCAGCCGACGCTCTTCTGGCACATCGTACTCTCCACTCTGCTCACGGTTCCATCGCATGACGAAAAAGTCCGCCAGATAATACACCAGCTGCGATAGTGCCTTCGTCCATCCTCCGGAGTTCGAAGGATGGAAGAAAGTCTCGATTCCTTGAATCAGACCCTCCAATTGGTGGAGGACCGACTTCTCTGATCCACTGTTGAGACAAGCCGGAGAGAGTGACATGACGATCCATCGAGCGATGCTGTGCGCTGTAGGATGCTTACGCTGGTCTCGATCCAGCAGTATTGATAGACCTGCGCCGATATCTACTGCCGCACTGTACGGCGAGGTTGACTGACCGACAGGGATCTCGAGGAGGCGCAGGATCGAAGTAAAGATAAGCGTGGACTGCTCCTCGGTGAATATGCCATGCTCCGACCAAGGTATATGCTCAGCTCCCATACAGTCTCTTGCCAACCTGGAGAACAGGTCGATGAATTTCTGATCTGCCGAAAGAGACCTGCTCACAACAGCCCAGAGGTGGAAGAATGTTGGGAGGTATTGCTGAGGATAGAGTTCGGGTTGGTCCGCAGGTGGTACTGATGTTGGGAAAAGGAGGTTTGTGAGCGCCAGCACTACGAAAGCGTGCTCCGAGAAGGACATGCTGAAGAATGGCAGAATCTCTTCGAGCATTGCGGGTATTTCTTTCGGATCGAAGAACAGCTGCGCAAACGTACAGAGCTTCGTGAGCGTCCTGATATTTCTCTTACTCGAGTACGTGTTCTGTGTCGAGTATTCGCTGGGCAGGACGAAGATCTTCAGCTCTTTGTACAGCGGCCGCCAGTCCAGTATGAGATCCTTGCCAGGACGCAGGTAGTGCTTGCGCTTGGTGAGAACCATGAACATGCTGGCAAAGCGCTCAGATACTGAGTAGTCCAACCCTGGCGCTAGTGCGAGCTCGTAGTATAGCTTCACAAGCGCCGTCCTTTGCCGTCTTGTGAGATCGAACTTGAGTGTCATCCAGCCCCGAATCTCTTTCGTCCAGTGTACCGCACCAGGAACGAAATCGCCTGAAGACACTGCGACGTACAGCTGCTTGATCATCTCATCAAGATCTTGCTCCCGCTTGGACTCGCTCTCCGTATCGTATGGCAGGTATTTTGTGTATGGAAAGACACGAGGTCTTGATCGGCCGAGGTGCTCGATGTCGAATTCGGGAGCCTCTCCATTGAGCTGAGATGAGCGAACACCTGGCGATGCTGCTCTCGAGAGGTCTCGACTACTTGCGGCGCTCATGTCGATGATCATCCTTGTGCCTTCTCCTTCAGCTTTGCCCGGATCCCGCACCGAAGCCATTATGGTAATGTTACTGCGTGTGATGCCGATCGCAGTTCATGGGATCTCCTTGCGTCTACGTTCCGAGACAGGTGCTGGAAGGTCGCGAGCCTAGTATTGGCTGTATTTGCCGATGATGGTGCGCACGCGATGTGATGATGAAGCAGCTCCGAAGGTCTGTGTAGCTAGTGCGGGTAGCTCCCAAAGTCGCAGACGGCGCTCTGTTTCAGCGGGTTTCTGTATTAGCTCTGCGCTTGATGCTGGTCGAATAACGATCGAAGAGCTCAAATGAATGAAGCTCTGCAATGCAGAGCGTTTGGGTGGAGATGATCGAATAAGCAGCGGCCGATTCAACGAATGGTCGAGCTTTGGTTGATCTTCAGAGGATGATCTCAGCTCTGAATCTCGGAAGGTTTACAGGGGTTTTCAGTTCAAACGAGCCACCCCAGGGCTTGGCGGAGCGTTTTAGACGTTGCACTACTAAATTTGGCTGGCCAGAAGTCTAGATAGATTGTAGTTGTAATTGTCGTTAATCTAGTCATTTTTGAAGCTCAAAAAAGGTGTAATAGTTATAGTAAACTATCGAATTACTCTAGCTAAGTTAGCTAACATTAAGTTCCTTCTAGCTAAAGGCTATTTAGACTATACTATCTATAGCACTACTAAGGTTACTCGCTCTACTATCCGGAGGATAAGGCTATTAATTAAGTTCTTTATAACTCCTTATTCTCTAGAGGAGATTAAGCACTACTTAAGGCTATAATCTCTAGCTCTTAAAGATATAAGCCTTGCTCTTACTAGCCTTTACTATCTACTAACGCTGCTCTTAGTAAGTTATTCTATACCTTAACGATATCCCTATAGCCTATCTTAATAAGGTAAGGGACTTCCTCTTTGAAATCTATACTATACTAGTCTTAATAAGTACTATCTAGAGAACAATTAAGCGCTAGAGGTAGTTAAGGAAGGTAGCTAAGAAGGTAGCTATAGAAAGAGACGCTATACTAAGGAGTAATTAGAGTATACGCTATAAGAGTTAGCTAGTTAAAAGCATTATCTATATAGATAAATTAGCTTATAATAAGTGTACTATATAGAGGAGATATAGATAGGCATCTATTAGTGTTAACTATATAGATAGTTAGCTAAAGCAAAGAAGCAAGCGCTAGAGTATACTTCTAGTAATTACTATTAATAGATACCTTAATAAAGTACTTATCTACTATAGATCTATTATAGGTAAGATCTTTATCTAATAGCTAAGAGAGTTAGTACTACTATAGCTACTAGCTAGCACGATTCTAGTTATAGATAATGCCTTAATATATCGCTATAATAAGGTAAAGGAGCTTATAATTAAACACGAGTATTACCTTAAGTACCTACTACTATATTTACTAGATTTTAACTCTATCGAGTAGTTGTTCTTAGTGCTTAAAGTATAGATAAAGAGGTACTACTATTTAGCTATAGAATTTAACAAATATTAAGACTTCTTAGTATTAGTAGTTTAGTTATACTATAGAAAGGACACTAGGAACTATTTTAAGAGCTATAGATATAATATAAAATAAATAGACAAGTATAAAGAGATAGGAGCTTTATAAAGTTAAACTTAGCTTTAACATCTACTAGTACTAAGAGGTTAAAAATTCTATACTATAGCTTTAGTTCTTCTACTATCTTATTTTATACCTCTTCGAGAAGTCTATCTAGTCTACTAAGTAGTATAATATTACTATTAAAGGTACTAGCGCTTAAAGGAGCTTATCTTACTAATTATCTATACTAAGAGGCCTTTATTAAAGTACTACTCCTCTCTCTAGCAAGAAGGATTAATATCTCTAAGGCTATTAATGTTATAATTCTTACTCTTTAATCTCTATTCTATATTATTAAGTATAGCTATATATCTTTTAAAGGCTCTTTTCCTTTTTAACTAGTTAAAAAATTTAGTTAAATCTTCTACTAGATTAGTATTAGAACTAAGAGATAAGAATTGCTTAAAATTAGTAGTAACTATACTACTTAAAGAAGATAAGAATTAGAGAAGTATATAGTATAGTTCTAAGTATATATTAGTAATATTAATAGTGTTAACTAGTACTAGTAAAGCTAAATAGGCTAGTAGAGGCGTTAGTAGTATAGGACAAAGTAAGTTAATAGTAGTCTCTAAGGTAGCTCTTCTTAGAGACTTACTTCTAACAAGAGTAAGTATAAGTACTAGAGGAGGCTAATTAATACTATAGCTATTACTCCTTATTATAACACCTTATTAAAGCCTTATAGCTCTATCTAGCTTATAGTGCTTGCTCTTAATAGTTCTCTAGTATCCGCTACTAAAATTCGTATAAGTCTAATCTATATACTTCTAATACTATATTAAATCTAGCTCTTAATTACTATTAACCGCTACTAGTATACTATGTAATTAGCTAGTTACTAAGGTATAGCCTTAAGAAGACGTAGAATCTTAAAAAGACTATAAAGAGAAGAAGAGATATAGCTAAGCTACTACTAGTAAGAGATTAGAAAAGACTTATAGTATAGAAGATAGTACTATCGGTACTAGCTAAGAGATTAGTATAGTTAAAAGAGGCTATAGCTAAGAGACTTAATGTTATAGATATTTTTAGAGGCTTAGGCGTTAGGCGCTAATTAGCTATAAGAATTTAGAGTCTAGCTAGCTTTAGATAGCCTATATATATAGGCTCTAACTTTAGTATATACTACCGGAGGAACTTAATTTCCTTAAGTATTATTTATACTATAGAATTAGAGCTATCCTTATACTACTCTAGTAGATTATTATATATACTTACTAGTATTAATATAATCTACCTCTAATATAATAATACTTCCTTACTCTACTTAGGAAGTAGTTTAAGAATAGCTATTACAAGGATATAGTTAGGCTCTATAAGTAATAAAGAGAGATCTAGAACTCTAATAACTACTCCGGGAGAACCGATTATAGTAACTACATTACTAGAAGAACACATCTACGACACTAAATAGCATTATAATTGCCTTCTATAAGAGTAAACTCTTAGGC
Source organism: Elsinoe arachidis (assembly GCA_013372555.1). Taxonomy (NCBI): domain Eukaryota; kingdom Fungi; phylum Ascomycota; class Dothideomycetes; order Myriangiales; family Elsinoaceae; genus Elsinoe; species Elsinoe arachidis. The sequence goes on along the minus strand of JAAPAX010000007.1, from coordinate 1,410,682 downwards.
AGATAGAGAAGTAAATTACTCTACTCGAGAAGAGAGCAAATCTAGACACTATTAACCTCCGAAGTAATATAGGTATAAGATTCTTAGCTACGAGCTACAAGCGCTACGTATCTTAAGACATAGAACTCTTGCGAGTAAAGCGTAGTATAAGACCGAAAGATTCTAAGGAATATAAAGAAAGGAGCCTAAGAGAATATAAGGAATTTGTTAGAAGCTATAAAATAGCCTTCTAACTTACCTCTAAGAACTTCTAGTTAGAGAATAAGAAAGTTATATAGGTAAGCTAGTATCTAGCAGGAGAACTATACGAAGTCTAGTACTCTTACCTAGAGTATAAGCTTGTCGTAAACCTCTATAGCTAGGAGTAGTTTAAGACCTACTTACTAGATATACTCTCTAATCTAATTAACTATACCTTAGAAGTAATAACTACGTATACTACTATAGTATAGCTACCTAGCTAGAATATCTAGACTTTTGTAACCTACTTAGAGACTCTTAAGAACTAGCTACCTCCTTACTTAGAGAAGCATCGTGTATAACACTTCTTCTCTAAACTTCACTCTAAACTATAGTAAGTAATTACTAACTACTACTTAGTATCTCCTACTAGAGAAGTACTTATTAACTTAGAAGCAACGCTAGAGCATAATCTCTAGGGTACTAGTAAACTATAGACTTCTTATAACTAGCTCGTAAGTAGCTCTAGAAAGCTATAAAGGGAAGACTAGCTAAAAGAAGACTCTATTAAGAAGGACTCTTTCTTCTTCTATAAGGTAGAGATAGAGTACTACTTCTATAAAAGGAAGAAGCACTATACTAATAAATGCTAGAAGAAGGCTAAACTTTTAGATATAAACAAAGAGTCTATTACTTAGGTTAGATAGGCCTAGAGAAAAGGCCGAGTCTTATAGTTACCTTAGGAACTATAAGGCGCTAAGCTATTAATATCTTACTAGGGATAAGGTATACCTATATTGCAATAGAAGCTACTAGCGTCGACTACTAAGTAGGGGTCATTCTTAACCTATAGGTAGAGGTTAGCCTTATTAGCTAGTATATAGTAGTTAAAATAAACCTTAAATTAATCCTAAGTAACCTTCTATAGCTAGCCTAGATAGGCTTAGAAAGGAAAGCTACTTATATAGCGTACGAGATATAGGTAGTACTTACCGACGACTAAGATACTATCTATAGGGTTAAGACTATAGTCTATAGAGTAGACAAAGAAGGACCTAAGTTACTCCTAGGTAACTCCTTCTTATAGAAGGAGAACATCTAACTTAACTATAGATAGTAAACCTAGGTATAGGGAATTAAGGATAATTTATATATCTAAATAGTTACTATCTAGTAGCTAGAGAAGGAAGAAGGTTATATTTATTTCCTAGGTGTAGTTAGGAGCGACCCGGAATATAAGAGTATAGTCGTATATATCTAGATCGTAGATGTCTCTTAGGAGCATCGTATACTAGACGCCTTGTTAGACTACCTAGATATATTTAACTTAGATATAGCTAAGATTCTACTAACTATAAAGGAGGGAGACTATTAGATTCTAATTATACTAGGAAAAGAGCTACCTTATAGCCTACTTTATAACCTCTCCTTACGTAAGCTAGAGGTACTATAAGTATACCTTAAAGACGCTCTAAAGAAAGGCTAGATCCGCTATAGTATAAGCCTAGTAGGAGCTCCTATCCTGTTTATACTAAAGAAGAATAGTACTCTCCGCCTATATATAGATTATAAAGGCCTTAACGCTATTACTATCAAGGATCGTTGCCTACTCCCCTTAGTAGGTAAGACACTAGATTACTTATTAGGTGTATATTACTATATAACTTTAGATCTAAAGGATGCCTATAACAGAATCTATATTAGTCTAGGGGATAAATAGAAGACAGCCTTTAGAATGCACTATAGATACTTTAAATATCTAGTTATACTCTTTAGGCTTACTAACGCTCCTATTACCTTCTAAGCTTATATTAACTAGACTCTAAAAGAGCTAGTAGACAATCTCTATATAGTATACCTTAATAATATTCTTATCTATACCTATAGCGAGGATCTAGAGACCTACTAGTAAGTAGTTAGTATAGTTCTTAAACGCCTAAGACAGGTAGAGTTATATACTAACTTAGCTAAGTATACCTTTACTACTAAGAAGGTTTCCTTCTTAGAGTTTATTATAGGCACGCGAGGTGTCTACGCTAATCTAGCGAGAGTAGTAACTATCTCTAGATAGCCTTAACTAACTAGCGTTAAGGAGCTTTAGTTATTCCTTAGCTTTACTAACTTCTATTATAGATTTATTTAGAATTATATAAAGCTAATAGTATCTATAATAGATCTCTTAAAGAAAGAGCATACTGCCTTTATATAGCTAGACTTAGTAGAAGAGAGCTTTATTTAGCTTAAAGCCTACTTTATAGATGCACTACTCCTATACTACTTCGACCTCTAGTGTTCGATATACCTAGAGATAGATACCTCTACCTTTATAGTAGCTAGTATCCTCTTATAGCTCTTTAAAGATAACAAATAGCACCTAGTAGCTTTTATCTCTAAGAAGCTATAAGAAGTAGAGCGTAACTAGGAGGTTTATAACTAAGAACTATACGTAATTATATATTACTTTAAGCAATAGCGCTACTATTTAGAGGGCACTTAATATATAGTATAGGTCCTTAATAACTATAATAACCTACGAGGTATGCGCGATATAAGTAAGCTAAACCTATACTAGGCAAGATAGGCATCCTATCTAGAAGTCTTTAATTTTGAAGTCTAGTATAGACCTAGCAAGTCTAATCTAGTAGATAGGCCCTTACAAAGAGTAGACTACTTTAAAGAGAACTACGTACTTATAAGGTTATTACTAACCTTATAGAATAAGCTTAACTTAGTAAGTAATCTTAGATTAAATCTAGTTACTACTAAAGTATAGGTAGTCGGTAGGTTTAGCTTCTACTCTAAGTATAGCTCGGAACTTGTAGATTAATAGTCTATAAGTTACAAACGCGAATCTAGCTAAACTGCTAGTGCTATAGAATATATACTATACGTGCTACGCTACGTAGCTAGAGTACTAGTTACTAGCGAACTTATATTAGTAGAGGATACCTCTCTATTATAAACTATCTATACACTTTAGTAGAAGGACGCTTTTGTAGTTAAGTATATAGCCGATTTAGAGTAGGAAGATTACACCTAAAGTAGTAAGAAGACACTAGTATAGCGTAAACGTAAAGATAGTACTCTAATATACAAGAGTAGGCTATATGTTCCTAATAAACCTAGTCTTAGGTAAGAAATCCTATACTAATACTATAACTCTTATATAGCTAGCTACTATAGTACAGCTAGAACGTATAATCTAATTAGTAGATACTACTACTAGCTATTATTAGATCAAGAAGTACGTAAGTATATAAAGTTATATAGCACTTACTAAAGGTTAAAAGTACTAAGGCATATACTATATAGTAAGCTCTCCTTCTTACCTGTCTCTATTAATATCTTTAAAGAAGTTATACTAGACTTTATTATAAAGTTACCTCCTATAATACACAATAGTAGCGCTTATAATACTATCCTTGTAATCTGCGATAGATTATCTAAGATAGCTATCTACATTATAGCTAAGGAGATATAGACTATAAAAGACTTTATAGATATCTACTTTAAGTATATAATTTGCAAATATAGTACATAAAAGAGTATTATATTAGATAGGAGATCTCTATTTACTAGTTAATTCTAGATAGAGATTTGCTACTAAATACAGGTAAAGCGTAGGTTAAGTATAGCTTTCTATCTATAAACGAACAGCTAAATAGAACACTAGAATTAGACTTTAGAGTACTACCTTTAAGTCTTTACTATAGAGAACTAGTCTAACTAGCTAAGTCTACTTTATATAGCTAAGTTTACTTATAATAACTCTATATATATAGCTACTAAAGAGACACTATTCTATACTATACTTAGTAAACACTCTATTCTCTACCTTCTACCTAAGAATAGGCAGCTAGAGGGGAAGGTACTAGTAGTAGTACAACAAGTGTAGAATATATATATATTATAGATAACTCTATAAGAGCGCTTAAGTACTATAGTAGAGTATTAAATATAGTACTATAACAGGAAGTATACCTCTATAAGGTTTAAACTAAGGGACTTAGTATAGCTAAACATAAAGAACCTTAAGCTTAAAGCACTAAGTAGGAAACTTTTAGATAAGTTTATAGACCCTTTCTGTGTAAAAGAAGTAATTAACTTATAGGTATATCGCTTATAGCTACTAAGTAACTATTGTATATATGATGTGTTCTATATATTACTACTAGAGCCTTTTTACCTAAGAGAAGGAGAGGAACTACCTAATATAAGAGCGCTAGAGTTAGTAGAGAATAGAGAACAAGTATAGTAAGTAGAAAAGATATTAGCTAAGTGTATTACGTACGTAGGAAAAAAGAAGTATCTACTTAAATAGAAAGAATATAATAAGACTAAAAGCTTCTAGATAAAGAAAGAGAACTTTAAAGAGATAGATAACTTATTAAGGGAGTTTAGAGAGAGTAGTAAGCGTAACTAGGGACAAGATAAGAATAAGTAGCTTAGCGTAGACTAGTAGTTTACTTACGGGAATGCCGCTATAGGCTCGTAATAAGTATCCTTAGCATTAGAGACTTTAACCTTATAACTTCACTAGGAGTATAAGGCTAAGGATCTAAAACTATCTATTACTATCTATAGGCTCTATAGCCTAGTATCTTTACGAGAACAACACTAGAAACACCTACGCTATACCTGCTTAACTTCTCTAGAACGTAAGCGATAAGCATAGCGACTACTTATTCTTAATTATAATATCTAGATTATCCTAGCTATAATATTAGCAAGCGACCAACAAGTAACATAAGTATAATTATACTTCGACCTACTTATTATTATTATTCTCCTTCCTAAACCTACTAAACTTACTCTTCTTACTAGCCTCCTTACTACTCTCCTTACTAGATCTAGAACTAGAACTAGACCTAGATCTAGAGCTAGAATTAGAGCTATTATTCTATCTACGATATTAGTATACGAGATAGATACGAGATAGTAGCGAACTTACGCTAGAGCTACTACTATTATTACTACCTCTATTACTACTACTACTATTATCTCTACTATCTCTACCCTCTCTACTACTACTACTACTATCTCTACTATCTCCTCTACCCCTACTATTGCTACTACTACTATAACTACTACTACTACTCTATTTACGATATTAGTATACAATGTAACTAAGAGATAAGTACGAACTTATACCGCTATTGCCGCTACTAGTACTACCTCTACTAGGACTACTAGGCCTAAACATTAGGTAAGGACTACTACTAGGCCCTCTACTACTAAAGCCTAAGGGACTAGGCTATTATAGCTATTAGTATAATACTAAGCTACGAGACAAGTACGAACTTACATAGCTAAACTACTAAATAGCTATCTATTTAAGGACATTAGTAATTCTCCTTTACTCTAATAGCTATAGCCTCTCTATATTAGAGCTAGACTTAGGAACTTTTATAGGCATCTCTAAAGGATTGCCTCTAAGCTCTACAATACGTCTATAATTCTCTAGCTATCGAGTTAAAGTGCACTAGACGCGTACAAGCTTTAAGCCTATATACTAAATAAGAGAGTTAGTGCCTCTTCTATTCCTAGGGAAAGTACTAGTAGCTATAGTATTAGAGTAGGCATTATAGAAAGCGTATATATGCTCTATATAACTATTAAAGCTAATTAGGACCTAAGAGTATTAGTAAGGTTATATATAAGTATCGCTTATAGATATTTTTACTAGAGTATAGGAAGACCTATTACTATAAGTATAATAGTTACACCTCTTAAGGTTTAGCTTATTATAGATAATGCTATACTTCGTAATTTTATATATATAGTATATATAAGTTAGCACGTAGAGTATAGTTATATTGTAGGTTACTTGTCTACTAAAAGCATATTTAGAAGCGCAATTAAGAGTAGAAGTAGAGATATATATTAGCCTACTAAAGGCAACTATAATACTAGGCGAGGAAGGTATAGTATATATAATAGATATTATTATAGAGGAAGAGAAGAGTAGACGCGTTATAGAAATATATTTTAGCTATAATTATTATTATTGTCCTATATAATAAAGGAAATCCTAGTACTAAGGACCTAAGAGGCAAAATTCCTAAATAAAGCCTAAATAAAGCGTATATTACCTACCTTTCTAGAAGTAATAAAGCTATAATAACCTTACTTGTCGTATGTGTCTCGCGCAAAAATCACTATATAGATATAAGTAGATAGAAGTAGTACTACTAGATACTCTTTTTCTATAGTTCCTACTAAGGTTTAATAGGTTTTTATTAAGGCTAGCTACTAGAGACATTAGCTAGAGAAGGAGGTAATGTTATAGATATTTTTAGAGGCTTAGGCGTTAGGCACTAATTAGCTATAAGAATTTAGAGTCTAGCTAGCTTCGGATAGCCTATACATATAGGCTCTAACTTTAGTATACACTACCGGAGGAACTTGATTTCCTTAAGTATTATTCGTACTATAGAATTAGAGCTATCCTTATACTACTCTAGTAGATTATTATATATACTTACTAGTATTAATATAATCTACCTCTAATACTTAAGTAGAGAATAGTACTAGAGTTATCTTCTTTATTACTATACTAAGGCTAGCCTTTAAGAGTAGTTACTTTTCTTAAGCCTATATCTCTAGCTTACTAGTTAAGCTATTAAAGTTAGCTAACTATACTATAGTAAAGGCTATATAGTTATCTCTTTTTAGACTACTATATTAAGTAACTACGTTAACCTTAAGAAGGATAATATTATACTCTAAGCTAGCTAACCTCTTCTTTACTACCTAATCTAATATAGAAGACTATAATATCTTAGCTAGCTAGCTAAAGGTATACTTATCTTAAGCTATCTTCTTTAATCTAAGTCTTACTATTAATTTTATATCTACTAAGTAGCTAGTAAAGGGGTTATCTAAGTAGTTCTCTTACGTCTCTAGTATCTAAGGTAATTATATAGAGGCTATAGTCTTCTTCTTCTTCTTCTCTTAAGTAACTACTCTCTTAATAAACTATCTTCTTCTCTCTACTAATATCTTCTCTACTAACTCTAGCTTCTTATCTAACTCCTTCTCTTCTACTACTACTATTGTTCTTCTCTAGGTAGAAAGCTTCCTTAGTAGTAGTTACTTAATTAAAGACCTTAGCTAGTTAGTAGTAGAAGAGACTATAGTAGCTTTAGCTATAATATACTTAAGAAGAGCTTAGTCTATATTTAGTAGAGTTAGATAGGAGAGCGCTAGTGTTTAGCTAGCTCGTAGGAAGAGCCTTAGAGGCTTCTACTAGTTTAGATCTATCTCTCTAAGAGAGCTAGAAGAGTAGTAAGAAGACTATAATACTACTAGTAACAAGACTAGTAAAGAGAACTCTACTACTACCTCTTCCTCTAGTAGAGTAACTACCTCGTTAGCCTTACAAGTAGCCCTTAAAGGCCTCTTACTACGAGCTAGCTAGTAGCGAAGGGGGGTAGTAGGATACTTTTTAGCTATTATATACTTACGTAAAGGTATACTATCTTTATTATATCTTTTTTTAGCTTTACTTTTGATTAAGGACGACGAAGATTTATGTAATTACGACTGTACATTATCTAGACCTCTAGCTACTAAAATTTGCAGCTTAAAAGTCGGTAAAGTGTACGCCAAGCCTGGGGTGGCTCGTTTGAACTGAAAACCCCTGTAGGCGCGGAGATGGATGCCCACTCGTCAAGGTTTCCCCTTGTCCGACCACGGCGCGTCTTCTTGGATCAACACAACTGGACAAGCTGGGTTTTGATGGAGGCAATGATTACTTGATGACGAAGAAATATCGCGAAGTGAATAGTGGTGTGTGAATCGCGGCAAGCAATAGGAGAACGGCGTTCCGGCGGGTACTCTAGTATTTCAAGCGCCGCTCAAGGCAGCGTTCACGTACGCAAGCTCAGCACAGCACAAGACCAAGGACCACTCATCGCAGACTGCCTGGCCGCGGACGAACCACATCCCGTCACACCTTGGGCTGGTTTCTTGCCTGGAATCTAAGTCTCATCCTCCGAAGTCCGCTATTACCAATCATGTCTTCCTACTACGACATCGATGCCATCCTCACCGACGCCCAAAAGGTGCCCGTCACCTTCGAGATCGATGTACCAGGTCTTGGCTACCTGAATGGCAATGTCGGCGGAGACATCAAAGCAGGAACAAAGGTCGAACTTCCACTATGGCTGGGCGAAATGCTGGCCGTGTCTCAACCATCCGGCACTTCCGCCCTCGCCACCCTCGATCTGCCCACCGCCCTCTCCCAGCGAGTGGTCAATGCCTTGAAAGCTGATGCCAAGTCTGTCGACATCAGAGCTCAGGCACAGCATTTCTACTCGATAGGTGCACGCATGCTGGAGTTGTTCGAGGAGGAAGAGCTCATCGACATTCTCACAGAGACCTTTCGGAAACGGGCAGCTGAGATTGCCGACCATGCTCATAATTCTCGGAGTGCACTTGGAGAAGGTGCAGAGTTCATGCGAAGTCTGGACGAGACGGAACGGAAATTGTTCCACGCGGCGCACGACAATAGTAATGCTGTCAAGAAGTGGTTCGAGACCGCAGGGAAAGGTTGAAGGACGCTTACCTGCATGGACGACATGAGGCTTTTGAGCAACACGGCGCGATATAGATGACCACAACCGAAACCAGACCGGACAAGCCAAGCATGAGCGAATGCGTACATACCTCACGCTATCAATCTGGCGGGTTGATATCCACCCCGCGGAAGCGCACGTCAGTGCCGTTGTCAGAGCAGAACGAGGATGACTATGGCGACTTGGGGTTAGCACGCACAGATGAAGCTGGTAGTACGCGAATTGACTGCCTCCGGTCGAGGCGACTGTGAAATGCAAATATCGAGTAAGCAAACGGGTGCTCGATTTATCCTGATGTGCGTCCAGTAATGGATCAAAAGGCGGAATGGCTCTCATTGGACATCCTGGTAGTTACTCGAAAGGCCTGGTAGTTGCTGTACAAGATGTGCTGGTAGTATAGGAGATCTCGTGACGGAACGGGTTAGCCATGCTTGAAGTAGCCATTGTTCTGAATCACCGTGTCGCTTCGCAAGCTACCGTAGCTACCTTTGCGTACCAACTGATTACTACCAGGGTGTGACAACACGTCTGCAGTGGGTCTTGCTCCACGGGAGGCCTGGCAGTATCTGGAAATGCTTAATGGCTAGGGGGACGCAGTCAAAGGGCCAACAGTCAAGTAAGTTGCACACTGGTGGTAGTAGGTAGTAGTTGACCTACCAGTAGTGTCGCAATAGAAATAGGAATATGCGTCCGAGGGACGAACATCTGGTAGTCCCAAGCAGCGAGCCCGTGTCGGCGACTCCACGTAGTGCTCAAGGATTTGTATAGCTGCAAGCCCCACTACCATTCACCGATTCACGACTGTATGATCTGCCTCGTACACTTGAAGAGAAGTGATCGCACCAGGGATTGTGGACCTTGTGAGTAGTCATGTCAAGAAGTGATCCATTTCGCTATGTAGAGCACCGCCGTTTCGCATGACCTTTTCCGTCATGTCATGAACGCCGGTACGCAGTGAGACAGAGAAAGCTGGGGAATCTAGATCTTGATCGCAGCATCAAGGGCCTTCTGCTTCTTCGCAGTCTTCGCATTCGCTTTTTGTCCCATGATCCCACCGCCCCAGTGGCGCTTGGCCTCCTCGTTGTTTGCGAGGTAGCCCTCCTTGACGGTGGAGATGAGCTTGGAGAGCTCGTTCTTGTCTTCTTGGCGGACCTCAGTGAGAGCGAGGACAGCGGCAGTCTACATAACAGTCAGCAGTATTCCTAGGATTGGTTGTTAATAGTCCCGACCTTCTTGTGGACGACTGTGCCCAATCGTGCCTTGCCCTTGACAATGACGTATGGGATTTGCATCTTGCGGCAGAGAGCAGGAAGGAAGATAACGAGCTCGATAGGGTCGACATCGTTGGGGATCAGGACGAGGGCGGCCTTCTTGTTCTCGATCAAACCGACAACGTGGTTGAGACCGTACTTGACGGTGTATGGCTTCTTGCTGACGTCTTCCTTCTTCTTGCCTTCTGAGACGGCGGTGGCCTCCTTGTGCAGACGGTCCTTCTTTTCAACCTTGGTCTCGGGTCGGTACTTGTTGAGGAGCTTAAATGCCTGGGCGGCAGTGTTGCGGTCGGCGACATTGCTGAATTGGGCGATGGCAGGAGGAACCTTCAGGCGCATCTTGAGGATCTTTCGCTGGCGTTGAAGACGGACATACTCGGGCCACTTTACCATGCGCGAGAGGTTGCGCTTTGGCTGGATGTCGGCACCGATACCGAAGTTCTTCGGCTTGCGCTCGATGAGGGGGTTCTGGCAGTGTCAGCTCGCTCGTCAGTGACGAGTCTATGGAATGATCACATACCTTGGCCTGCTTCTTAGACACTCCCGCCTTGGAGGCAGGGAATGGGGCCGGGGCGGCCTTCTTTCCAGATTTGGGAGGCTATCATTGAGAAAAGCAATCAGCGAATGTTCTATGCGCTGCAATGCTTTGTCTCTAAAGGGCGACCAAGAGTATTTCTACACCGAGGTCGCCCAAGCCAAAAGAGCTCCATGCTGTCGCACAAAGGCGACGGAGCCTCACTACGACTATCCGAGCATGCCGTGAAGCTATACTCAGAGTAGCGAGTGGATTCGAAGGGGACAATGGCTTACCATGGCTGTTGTTGTGTGGTCGACTGTTCACCCAAGTCGTGCTGAGGTCGAGAAGGAGATTTTCGAGATGTCGAAATTTGAAAGTGTGTGGAGATCGGGACAATTCTTGGCGCCACTTTTGGAGCAGAGCCGCATGTTCGCCCGCGCGACACCACATCAACCCTGCTTTCTTAACACTTTTCTGTGACAGTCACCTTCTCTGTACGGGGGCAGCCCATTGTCAAGCCTGCACTTTACGCTCTGCTTCGATTCAGTACCACATGTATGGCGCCTCGTCGAGCCCACGAGCTGACCAAAACCACTGACTAAGCGACCCGCCGTAAAGCTTCTTCATCATCTCAGTCGTTCTGGTAGCTATACCTTTATCATATTCCTTCACCTTTCGTTCTTGTCGTTGCTTGTAGCAATCATGCCTCTCACGATACTGACGGACAGCGATGTCAACACTGTCTTACATTCCCTCACAAGGGATGACATACTCGACTTGCAACAATCTCTCGCAGATGCCCTGCATTTCTACTCCACATCTGGCGGGGACAATCTATGCTGTTCATCCTACCAGCCTATGCGGACTGCTTTGAAACGACAAGACGGCAAGACAACCTTGTTCATGCCTGCCAGTGCCAACCAAGGTCTGGGTATCAAGGTCGTCACTCTCAGTACACCCAAAGGTCCCGAGACACCAAGCATGGACAACTTGTCCATAGCATCGACAGCCAACGAGTCACCTCGAGCGTCTATCTCCTCACGTGACACATCCAGCACTGGACCCGCCACCGTCCCTCCATCTCTCGCCAGCGCAGAATCTACCACACCCAAAGGCTCCCTCACCCTCTTCGACTCCCAAGGCAACCCCACCGCTCTCATCAACGCCGAAGAACTCACCGCCTTCCGCACCGCCCTCGCCACCAACGCCCTCTTCAAAAAGCGCCATTCCGTGCACGACCTCGTCGTCTTCGGCGCCGGCAAGCAAGCCTACTGGCACATCCGCGTCGCCATGCTCCTCCGCGGCCCCGAAATCCACCACCTCAACATCATCAACCGCTCCTTCGACCGCGCCCGCGAACTCTTCATGCGCCTCTACAACCCCATGCCCGGCGACCCAAACTACACCAACCCCATCGGACCCAAATACGACTCGAAAACCAAATCCAGCATCCTCACCCCCTCCTCGCCAGAATACTCCCGCCTCCTCAAAGAACAAGTCCGCTCCGCCAACGTCATCTTCTGCACCACCCCCTCCACCACGCCCCTCTTCCCAGCCTCCTACCTCACCAACCCCGGCGGCCAAAAAAAAGGCCGGTACATCGGCCTCGTCGGCTCCTACCGGCCGCACATGCTCGAAATCGACCCTTCGATCCTGCAACAAGCCGTCCGTCCCCAGCAAGAACACCGGCACTTCCACAAACACCAACGCGAAGGCGGCGCCGTGGTCGTGGACTCAGTGGAGGCGTGTTTCCAGGAAGCAGGCGAGGTTATCCAGGCGAAGCTCAAGCCGGAGCAGGTGGTGGAGTTGGGGGAGCTGATCATGTTGCGCAGGGACGCGGAGAAGAGGGCTTTGGAGCGCAGGGAGAGTGGTGAGGAGGAGAGCAAGGGGGTGCAGGTCGCGGAGGGGGAGGGGATGAAGGAGTGGTTGACCAGGGGCAATGTGGTGTACAAGTCTGTGGGGTTGGGGTTGATGGATGTGGTGGTTGGGAATGAGTTGGTGAGGTTGGCGAGGGAGAGGGGGGTGGGGACTGTGGTGGAGGGGTTTTGAGGGGTTTCGAAAGAGTTCGCTTTGGGCATCGTAGGGTGCGCATCAAGTATGTACAGTGGAAGAGAAGGAGTGATGCGTAGGCAAGGTAATTTTGACGCCAATAATGATTACAAGACTATGTGCCATTGCTCTGCTAGAACAACAAATCTCCCACCCCCATGTCTTCTGTCCGCCCATATTTACGCCTCACCCTTGAGCTTATCCTGCTTCACCTCCCAGGCCATGGCCAGGAAGTCTTGCTCCTCCTTCAAGTGGCTTGACTTGAGACCTGTCGCCACGGACGCACTCGGGTTACGGCCCGCATACAAGACGTGACGCCTGTTGTGGTGTTCGGTCTGGTTGAGGAGAGTTTCGATACGGGGCTGGGTGAACGACCACGCGCCGGCGTTGAGGGGTTCTTCTTGACACCAGACGATGTTCTTGGCGTTGGGATACGAGTCGAGGTTCTCCTTTAGCTGAGCCCATGGGAAGGGGTTGAGCTGTTCGATACGAGTGATGGCAGTGTTGGTGAGCTTGTTCTGGACGCGGTGCTTGTGGAGGGTGGCGAAGACTTGACCAGTGCAGATGATGACACGGTCGATCTCCTCGTTGGGAGCGATCTGGATGTCCATGCCCTCCTTGTGGGCAGGGTCTGGGATGATCCATTGGAAGTGCGACTCGCCAGTAAAGTCTTCGATGTTGCTGCGTGCGAGAGGATGACGGAGAAGAGACTTTGAGAAGAACAGAATCAAAGCTAGAAGTGGTCAGTGTAGTCAGATAAGCTTGTTGGATGACACTCACGTTTACGGAATTGCCTGTTCATCTGTCGGCGGAGAAGATGGAAGGTGTTTGAAGGAGTGGTGCAGTAAGCGACCTGCATGTTGCAATCCTGGTGTTGACGATCGAGTTTGGCCTCTGATGGGAAAATACGAGGGTCCTCGTTGCAGAGTTGCAAGAAGCGCTCCATGCGTCCAGAGGAGTGCTCAGGACCTTGACCATCATAACCGTGGGGCAAGTTGACGACGAGACCAGATCGCTGCAGCCACTTGACTTCACCTGAGGCAATGAATTGATCGATGATGACTTGGGAAGTGTTGGCGAAATCACCGAATTGTGCTTCCCACATGACGAGGGCGGATGGTGATGACAGGGAGTAGCCGTATTCGAAACCAAGAACACCATACTCGCTCAAAGATGAGTTGGTGATGACAAAGCTGCCTTGGTCCTTGCCGAGATTCTTCAGCGGAGTGAAAGTGCTCTCATTCTCTTGATCGTGGAGAACAGCATGTCGTTGTGAGAAGGTTCCACGCTCGACGTCCTGACCGGAGACACGGACGTGGTGGCCTTCCAAGCAGAGGGAACCAAACGCCAAAGCCTCAGCAGTGCTCATATCGATACCCTTGCCTTCGTTGATAGTCTTGGTACGGCTAGACAAGATACGCTTGAGGTTGCGGTGGGTGTTGAAGTCCTTGGGCGGGTTTCCGATAACTTCACCGATGTGCTTGAGAGTGTCGAGCTCTACTGCGGTGGGCAAATGTGGCAAGACCTCGGTGGCGAGTTCCTTGGGCGACTTGAATCCGTTCCATGCACTGGTGAGCCATTCCTTCGCGGTCGGTTGGTAATCCTTTGACTGAGCGAAACTGTCCTCGAGCATTCCCCAGACCCACTTCTTGTGCTCGTCAATGTCCTCTTGAGTAAAGGTCTTTTCCTCGAGCAGCTGAGCGACATATCTATCTAAAGTTGGCTTTTGCTCGCTGATACGCTTGTACATGAGTGGCTGAGTAAAGGATGGCTGATCTGTTTCGTTGTGACCCGATTTGCGGTAGCAGACAATGTCGATGACGACGTCCTTCTTGAACTCTGCACGCCAGTCGGAAGCAAGTTGAGAGATGAAGTTGACTGCCTCTACATCGTCGCCATTGACGTGGAAGACTGGTGCTTCAATGGCCTTTGCGATATCGGAGCAGTATGGGGTAGATCTAGCGAAACGTGGATCGGTAGTGAAACCAATTTGGTTGTTGACGACAATGTGAATAGTGCCTCCCGTCTGATACGAGGGCAGAGCGTGCAGACCCATGGTCTCGTACACTACACCTTGACCGGAGAATGCAGCGTCACCGTGAAGAAGGACTCCCATAGCTGTGGTGGCGTCCTTCTCATCATTGTTGTAATGGAGAATAGCCCTGGTCTTGCCCAAGACGACAGGATCCTCTGCTTCAAGATGCGACGGGTTGGCGACGAGAGACAGTTGAACACGTTTGCCAGATGGTGTAGGTCGTTCGAAGTTCATACCGAGATGGTACTTGACGTCGCCAGAACCCTCATCAGAAGGCTCAGCACTGCCACCAAATTCGGAAAAGATCGACTGATTTGGTTTCCTCACGACGTTGGAGAGCACATTGAGACGCCCACGATGGGGCATACCAATGACAATGTCCTTCACACCATGGTCGACACTTCGATCGATAAGAGCCTTCATGCCAGGAATGAGAGATTCACCACCTTCGAGACCGAAGCGCTTGTCGTTGGGGTACTTGGTAGCCAGGAAGTTCTCAAAGCTTGATGCCCAGATGAGTCGATCAAGGATGCGCCTCTTCTCATCGACAGAGTACTTGTATGGCTGCGGCGTCTCGACACGCTCCCTCAACCAATCGCACTGCTCGCGATCGGAGATGTGGATGTATTCGACACCGTAGCTGCCGCAGTATAGTCTCTCGCAAGTCTCGATGATTTCTCTCAGCTTCATCTTACGGCGGTCAGCCGTGGCGAAGCGTGGCAGGATACCGGGACCGAGCTCAAACTCTTGCTCCATATCTTGCTCTGAGAACTTGTATGCTTCGAGGTTGAGTTCCTTGGGATCGCTGGTAGCGAACTTGCTGGCTTCATTGTGGATGCCGAGTGGATCGATCTTTGCCTTGTGGTGTCCTCGTGCCTGGTATGCGCGTACCAACAGTTGCACTTTCAGATGGTTGCTGACGTCGGAGCTGCCCATGGAAGCTTCGGTGAGGGAGGGGACACCGCCGCTTGGTTGTGAGACGATTGAAGGTGGTGGTTGGAAGGCTTGAGAGATAGGCATGGAGCCGGACTCCATGTTCTTGAAGTAGTGTTGCCATGAGACGTGAACGGATGTAGGGTCGCGCTTCCACTCCATGTACATTTCGTCGATGTAATTTGCCGTGTTGCCTTGAAGGAAAGAATCGTTCGGGTCCTGTGGCCGTGGTTAGAAGCATGTGGTCAAGCTGTCTGGCGACACCTACCACTCCTTTCGAGGTGTCCTCTGCAGCGACAGCATAGCTTCGTTTTGAGGCGCCATTCTGAGTGAGCGCAAGATCTCTTCGTCGCGAGACAAGCGCAGATGCCGGCCGAACCCTGTGGTAGGATGAAAGTGACGCTCTAGTGCCAGAGCTGGCACTTAGGAGGCGTCGTTCACATTGCCGGAGAGTGGAGAGCAACATGCTGGTAGTTGCTCACGGCTGGGTCGTGGTCATAAGCACAGACTGAAAAGCCGTGCAGAGTGGTATAGGTAGAGGTGTTGTAGGAAGAGCAGAATGGCGATCTTGAGGATTTGCACGGGTCTGAGCTGTGTCACTGGTTGCAAACAAAACCATGCGGCTCCGGGTCTGCTGCGCTGGCGGATGGTTCCGCGTGTGGAGGAGAAGAGCCAATCAGAAATGCTTCACGAATTATTTACGGAGCTATGACGGCCGTCGTGCATTTACTGCGTCTCGTGGTCGGTTGTCAAGTGCCTGCTTTGCGGCAATTTTCATTTCTGTGGTTTAAAGTATTTGACGTGACATAACATCCATATCCCAGCTCTCTCTATGCGGTGAGGACCTGGCTCTGCGACGACTGAGGGACACCGTCTGTCAACGTCCCATATGGTACAGCAGGGTAATCTCCATTGCAGCTGTAGTCGTACTGCGCCTTTTCGAGACTGCTCGACTGTATCTTGAGAAAAGTGCTCAATTCACACCAGCCATCGTCTCTTTCCTCGCAATCTGGGAATGACTTGTGAAGCGGGATCGTCCTCTGATTGAGCACGAAATGAATATATCGTGTCGCATGGCCATGACCATATGGCGAGGTAGAGTTCCGCTTGGCGAGAACCGGATGTGGGGCGTCGATAAGCTCAATGTCCAGACGGGCTGCGAATGGTTCCAGATGGGACACGATGAGGTCTCGAGGTACAATGTGTGTTTGTGGTAGGACCTTCGCGAATTGCTTGAATCCAAACGCTGTCAAGATCGACATGATATTGGCTAGTGTCAATCAGTATGCGCTCCGTCGTCAAGATGGCAGTACTTACTGTCGTGTGAGAAATCAAAGTACAGGCTCTGGTTGAGAGGGAACGTCGATGGCATGCTGTCCAACGTGACATTGACCTGAGCCGTGGGCTGCGTTATCAGGTGGTGGTTGAGTCTGGCAAGAACCTCTTCCACAAAGCCAACACCAACAGCACGTCCAGTCGGACTCTGGAACGCATCATTTCCGGCGAAGCTGATGTCCACGCTGTATTCGTAGCCCTCCCACTCTTGGTAGGTGAAGAGATCGCAGAATGCCGAGTAACCCAAGGCAACCGTTTCGTAAGCACACATGCTCTGTGCATTGTACGAGTCGGTAGCTGTCCAGTTATATCCGGGTGCCAAGTTAGCAAGCCTCGTGGTCGCGTCTGCGAGGTATGTTTTGTACCATGCAGTACTTGCATTCGTGCCTCCAAAGCTGACCCCAGTGTTGGAGTTGTTACAATTGTAATAACCAGCCAGAGTGTTGTTCCAGATGCCTTTGGTATCTTCGATCACTAGCTCAAGGGTAGCATTCTACAATAATGTCAGGGAGCCCGCCCATAATATCCGTAAGTTCACGTACCTGAGTCCACTTCAAACCAAAGAACCCAGCCAAGAAGTACTCGGCAGATTGGGTCATACGATCCTGTGTTGTGCTTCTAGCAATAATCTTGCTGCCATTGTTGTTGTAGAGATGACCGTACTGGTAGTAATGAAGTACACCCGAATCGAAGAGCTCCTGATGGCCGACAGGCACGAGAATATCGGCACCGAGCTTGAACGTCCAATCGTTCAGGAACGACAAAGCTCCCTGGTAGTTGACCTTGCCAGTCAAATTCTGGTGCTTCTGCGCGAACTGAAAGACACCGCTACCAGTAGTTGGGTAGCGCGAGCCGTGGCGGTGCAGCATGTTGAGCCATGAGATGTTGCTGCCCTTGGGGAGTGCATACTCCTTCACACCGAATCCATCGGGGTTTGGGAAGTAGTGGCTCAGCTGGCCGTGAAGTTGGAAGATGTTACTATTGTTCACATTGCCTGAGATCGGCACTTGGGTCTCGAGAGGAGTGTTGGGAATGTAGGAGACCGTGGGGAACGGAGCCGGGTTTGTCTCCGCTAGGAATGGAGCTGACCCAGTGGGAGTCGGCCCTGGGCATCGTCAGTACAATAGCAGTCCTCTGAGTGTAAGGCACGAACCTGCATATACTTCTGGTTCTGTTTGAAAATACTGCGGCACACCAGAAGATGAAGTAGTCCCTTGTCTCCGATCCACCAGACCTGCACAAACACACGTCGCGCAGGTAGACACAGCAAAGGCCTTCCACAACATGACGAAGAAGATGACCGAGCCGATCAAGCACAAGATATGAAGACCAACACCTGCCCTGGAAGAAGCAAACTCGGTTGATTTAGAGCTCAAAGTAGCATTCACAAGCGGCGGCCTGCGCCATCTTGTATCCTTCCTCGTCCCCGCCCTCGAGTCTGCTACATCCGAGTACCCGGGGGCTCGAGAGCTTCCATCTTCTCCATCGACATCCTGATAGTGCATTAGGAAGGTCTCTAGGGCCCCATGGACGGCAAGGTTGGAGAAAAAAGATGGACGGCGACGTCACCGTGTTCGCTTCAGGGCCGTGACGCGCACAATTGGCACGCCAGGAAAGCTTCGCGAGCTTGTCCAAGGCTTGTTTTTGGCGAACCATCCCAGTAGTCGTCGATCTGACCCACTATTTTGCTATCGGAGTGCAGAAGCGTGCTTAGGCGAGACGCGGGGATTGGTTATCGATCTTTGTAGCGCAGATGGGCTGTCAAGCCGCTGACTCTATAGCATGCAGGCAAGAGAAAGTCACAGCATCAAAGGCACGTGTATCATTGTCGGGCGACCAGACTATTGGATCGCTCGGAAGTCGTTCATCATCTATCGTACCACCACGTGGGCCGTCTATGTATCCTCCCATGCGATTCTCAGCTCAAGTCAAAGCCTGCACCGGAGTTGACCGCGTAGAGCAGCTTATCTTTAAGCGTCTGCTTGCTCCGATATCGTGGCAACTTGAGCAGGTTGATACAAGTAGACGTCGTCGGAAACCTCGACTCATCTTCTCCACTATCTCTAATACTGAACTTCGGATTCAAGCTCCCAAACCCAAGTAATGGTGCTCGAGGGGTGCTGGTCACGAACTTGAGTACCTTGCCCTTGTCCTCGTCGGTGAATTCATGCATTGCCTTCCAGAATAGCTTGATGACCGGGTGTTCTTCGTTATCATCCCCAACCACGTAGAGACCGCTGTATATAGTGTTGCGGCGCAAGTCTTCGATGTCAATGGACGAAGCTGATCCGCCCACGAGATTTTGAATTTCGGACTGATTGAACATCGATAGCCACCCAGGTTGAACGATACTGGCGAGGCCTTTGAGGAATGCATTCGTCTGAGGTGCGGATTGCCCTTGAAGTCGATAGCGCGCCACGCGTGAAATGTAGATCAGTCGATTCTCATTGTTGACCGGAATGTTCGCTCCGTTCGGTATCAGCTCTCGCTCGACAGTTTTGACACGACCGTCTTCCAAGGGGATCTCGTCAGTGATGGAAAATGTCAGTGACAGATCTTCGACATTGCCTTGATAGTTCTTGAGTGACAGCAGACCCTGGTACAACTCCTCATCTAGATCTCGTAGATCGTTGATGCCCGCGCGATATCCAGAGTCATGCGAGAGTCCATTGGATCCCGTCAGTGCCCATTTCACCAGGAAGAATCCAGCAAAGGATATGTCCACGAGAATACCTTCGTACAGACACTTGCCCACCACTCTTCCAGCAAATTCATAAGAGTCGAGGAGTCGCTGAACCTCTTCTCGGTACTCTGGATCAAGTCGGCCGTAGTTGGCCAAATAGGCTTCCTTCATTTCATCCATAGCCGTCGGATTGGGGTAAAGCAGGTGTTGAGAGTTGGATCTGAACAGATGATAGTCCGGTGAGAATGCCTGAGCCGTTGCGCTTGTCAGAAACTCTTTGGTCACGCCCCCGCCGTCTATGCCAGCTTCCACCATATCGAACTCATCTACAAATGTGATTTGAATTGGCTCTTTGAGAGCTGGTCCAAGTTCGTAGAATTGATCCATTGCGTCTTGAAATTCGTGCTTCCTCCGGACCTTAGCATGGTGCCGATTAAGCTCCCTCTCAACATCTCGTCTCGTGTTCTGACCCATGCCGAATGAATGTCGCCACATGTCGGGGTCAGCATGTCCGCCGCGACGTTTCATCTGATCGAGGCGTACGAATTCTCGGAAAATTTGTACTCTAGTGTCGAAAGGAATCAAGAAGGGCATGTTTTGCAGGATCTCCAGACGAGGCGCGACCGATTCTAGGTATCTCTTCCTGCTTGCTTTACGCAGAGCTCTTTGCTTGCGCTCAACGTCCATCATTCTGCGAATGTGGCTGTTCATGTTCAAAATGGCGTCGACGTCGTTTTCGTCCTCCGAGTCTTGTCCTACATCTTCATCTTCCATTTCTTGTATCTGGTGGCGGCTCTCTTCCTCAGCCACAACATCTGATATGAAGTTAGACATGTCGAACTCTGAAGTCATTAACCAGTGGTGTTTTGGCAAGAATCTTCGGCGAGAGTCCCTTTCGTAAATGGATCGGACCAAGCCTGTCACAATACTTTTGACGTAATCGAGACTGACACCGGGTAGTCCAGCAACCAGCACAGCCTGGTTCGCAGGTTCTGTCCTCGCTGTAGCCCCAATTTGTTGGGCAGCTCCAAAATGACGGCTCAAGCTCTGCTTGCTCAAGGGCTCCAGTTGCGGATTGAGCTCGCTGGAAATCTGTTGCGTGTGGTAGTACATGGAGAAGCCAAGATGTTTGAGAAAGACAACGAGCTCGGCTATTTCCGATATCGAGAGTGGATTGGTTCTTGATCTGACTTTCTGAGTCACTTGGCCGAGGAATTCTTCGTCGTCCATTAGCTTCAGCACAAAGGTGTAGAGCTCCAAGAAGATCAGAACGACCTTCCACTCATCCGCCACCAATGTTGCTTGGTCGAGCTTGCCAGGGGCTTGCCAGGATGACGTTAATGGCTTATTGACGATCAAGCTGATCGATGCTCTTGCATTCCTGGTAATAGATTGGACCACACCGGACTTCTGTGCTTCTTTCCAGAAGAATGCTACCGGAGACATTTCCTGCTGATTCAGAGTTCGGTCTGAAGGACCTAGATACAACCACATGCGGATATCATCTGCGTGATTGTAAAATACTCGTAGAAGGGTGAGCACATATGTAGCGAGCTCAGTGGATGTGTCACTTCTCGAACCCTGAAAACTGACTAGTACGCCACGGATTGTGGCCTGGTCTATCAGCGTGGAGATGCTGGACTTGAGAAAGAGATTGAGAGGGGCTTTAGTCGGCTTGCCAGATAGCATCGTACGGTCAAAGTCCATGTTGTCCATGTCCACCGGTGTTGCTTCGACATCAAAGTATGACGCTATACTGGCCAGCAGTTGACCTATCACTCCAATGGCTCCTGAGGCTTGCAGTCCGACCTTGGTTGAGAGGAGGTAGACAAGCTGACCCAGTAGCCATATCGATGAACGAGTATCGCGTGATTGGGATGCTGCGGATCTTGAAGCCTCGACTAGAAGTTCGGGTCTTATCACTTGTCCAAGCTCTTGCAAGATCTCTGGCTGTTGTGGTCTTGTGAGGAATTCCGTCGCGAGTGCTTTGTAAATTGTTGCATCGGAGGTTTCGACCAGTCCCTTGATGACCGACAATAAGCTGACTTTGCTCGACTGCTTCTGAAGAGAGAACGACAATGCTCGGAACAGGTCATGGGCAGAGCGACTACTCTGTAGACCAGCATAACGCACGAAGTATGATAGCAGCTCGGAGAGGTTGGAGATGGTCCCATCTTCGGCCGTTTGCAGACCAGAAAGTCGCTCGAGTGCTTTCAGACAGCAGTTCTGAAGCCGCAGATATAATACCGGCCATGGACCTGCTCTGTACTGTTGTTCGACTTCCGAACTTCTTGACAATCGCTGACCTAACACCAGCAGGCGTCTGATATCCCCGTCCTTGGTATGATTGAAGAATCCGAGTAATAGCCGGACTGTCGCTTGTGCCTCCTGCTCGCCACTGAAGGTTGCTTGATCCGCCTCGGCGCATTGAGAATCCCAAGCTTCCCTCCATTGTTGTTGGACCTCTTTCCTTGTGCTGTATCCGCGCCAGAGTCTTTGCAGGTTCTTCGCTGCTGCCAATTCTTCTCTTTGCCTTGCTCTTTGCTGTCGGTCATGCTGTGCATTCTGCAAGGCCTGTTGCGGCCCGGCTGGTGCTGGACTTCCAGTGGTTGCGAATGGGTTTGCCTTCCTGCCCGAGAGATCTACTTGACGTGGTCTTCGGGACGCTCCAGTGAAGGTGTGATACATCGTGGACCACGCCGGGGTATAAAGATATCGCTGATTCAGAGCTCGAGATCATGCATAATGACCGATACAGTATGTCGGCCGAAGTCGCTACTCTAGTCGCAATGAATGCAGGCCGGGTTTGTCTACAGGTTGTACGTCAGAGAAATAGTGAATACTCGATATTATCTAGTGGCTGAGCAGAACTGTCATCCAGCTCAACGCCACAGCTGGCAAGCAGCGACAAGATGAATATGTCACGAATGATTACCGCGGGCTTCTTCGAGCTTCCGTCATCATCAATCGGCATTAATATCCTTAGCCGCAGAGCCGCACTAATCAGCCCCCAAATTAGCATGGCTTCAGGGTCCTGCCCGCTGTCTCACCCGTCTCGCTTGTCTTGTCTCGCCTGGGCTGCGACATCTTACTTTCGCGCGTGACACCAAGGCACCTTGCTTCATTGAAACCACTGGCAGTGCTTGCACCAATCGTCGCCATGGCTATCTGATAGTCCCTTTCGCTTAATCATGGACCCAGACACCAAAGACAATACACTGGCGACGGCGACGAGAATGTCTGGGCAGTATGAGCAACTCAACACCTCGGAAACTGTACAGTATCGAGTCTACAAACGACGATTCTTCGGTCTGGTCCAATTGGTACTGCTCAACATCGTAGTATCCTGGAGCTGGCTCACCTTCTCGGCGGTATCGACGACTTCTGCCGAGTTCTTCAATGTCTCCGTCTCGGCTATCAATTGGCTGTCAACTGGATTTCTCTTTGCCTTCGTCGTTGCATCTCCTGCGACGCTGTATGCTCTGAACAAGTACTCGCCCAAGGTCTCTCTGGTCATTGCTTCGGTCCTAGTCCTCGTCGGCAATTGGCTGCGCTATGCTGGTTCTCGCGCAGGTCCACATGGCAACTTTTCCCTGGTAGTATTCTCACAGGTCATTATCGGCTTATCGCAACCCTTCGTCCTCGCCTCACCGACTCGATACTCGGACGCCTGGTTTTCCAGCTCGGGTCGCGTCTCTGCGACTGCGGTCGCTTCCCTTGCGAATCCCCTAGGAGGTGCGCTTGGTCAGCTGATCGGTCCGATGCTGGTAGCAAGTACTGACGCCGGATCCGTCCCGAATCTTGTGTTGTACATTTCGATCATTTCGACTGTCGCAGCAGTCCCAACGTTTTTCTTGCCATCGTTGCCTCCTACGCCGCCGTCGCCGTCTACCTCGTCGCGACAAGTACTACCACTACGAGACGCCCTTCGTCTCCTCCTGACCAGCAGGGAGTTCTATCTTCTCTCGATCCCATTTGCGGTTTACGTCGGGTTCTTCAACGCCGCGTCATCCCTCATCAATCAATTCCTCGAGCCTTATGCGTTCAGCGAGGACGAAGCTGGCATAGCTGGTGCTCTGCTCATTGGAGTCGGTCTGGTAGTTTCAGCAGTTGTCTCGCCTGTAATCGACCGGACAAAGGCGTATCTAGTAACCCTAAAAACTCTGGTCCCTCTCATAGCGATCGCTTATCTTATCCTCGTCTTTGCTCCTGGTACGAGAAGCCAAGCTGCTGTCTATGTCACCATGGCGCTGGTCGGAGGGGCAAGCTTCAGTCTTCTCCCTTGCGCTCTGGAATACCTGGTCGAGATCACTTGGCCCGTGAGTCCAGAGGTGAGCTCGGTCACTAGTTGGACTGCGGGACAATTGCTTGGAGGAATATTCATCATCATCATGGATCATTTGAGAAATGGGTGGGCGGGTGAGCCGGCCGGTACGCTAAAGAGGGCTCTTGTATTCGAGGCTGTCATTTGCTGGGTCGTACTACCTTTACCGATGCTTTTAGGTATTGGCAAGAAGGCAAGAGAGAGAGGTGCAGGAACAAGAGACAGTGTCTCTCATGGCTGAATCTGCTCTGTAGGGAGTCTTGCGCACATTTGTAAATTTTGTGGATCTCATGCACAAATTGATGATTTGACGATCGAAACCTGATCCGTGATGGCAGTTCTTGCGCACGTGCGTGCTCTGCAGAGAAATCGTGGCTGTCCTTTCCCTTCCCTTTCAAAGCCCACCACAACTCACACCGCCTGCATCTAACCATATTATTTTCCACTATGACCTCAATGCCATCGCATTCCAAAGCAGAGGGGACCACGGCTCCACGTGAGCGGAGATTCTCTACATCTAAAGAGCCCACTGACAATGGTGAGCTCGACCATTGACTTGGCGCCTAGCCGCCGGTCTGCAGATCGTCCCAGTCCGAACTGACCTGGACGGCAGAGCTCAATTCGACCATCCATCTGCAGTTCCGCGCAGCTCATGAAGGTCACAAGCCACAGTAAGCGACTGAATCCACCATAGAGACCTGCACTGTTGTCCTGACATGGTCAAGTGCTGGTCTTGACCCCTCTCGAGCTTCGACCGGAGTCGTCTGGACTACCGAGCGAGCATACGAGCACGGCTTTGCTGATGAGCCTGAGCTATGGGCCAATCTAGGTCAGGGAGCACCCGAGGTCGACGATGACATCGAAGGCTCCTTCCCCAGGCCAAAGAGCATCGACATTTCCATGACTGGACGCGAATATGTAGGTGCTTCTATAAGACCCATCGGAAGGGCTATCTCATTCTCACTAGGGCCCTACCGCCGGAATCAAGCCTCTGAGGTCTGCAATTGCCCATCTGTACAACGAGCATCACCGTCAAGGCAAGACCAGCAAGTATACAGCGAGAAATGTTTGCGTGGTTCCAGGCGGAAGGGCGGGACTAATCAGGATCGCTGCTGTCTTGGGTAATGCCTATCTCGGATTCTTCATTCCGGATTACACGGCCTACAATGAGATGTTGAGTCTGTTCAAAAATGTAAGTGTGGCAATTCAAGTACCCGATAGCAATTTGACTAGTAGCAAATCGAGTTTCAAGTCGAAGTTCGGACTAATACTTACCAGTTCGCGGCTATCCCTATTCCACTCTCTAGGGAAGACAATTACCACATCCATCCAGAGAAGATCAAGGACGAAATCGCTCGAGGAACGTCTGTGATACTGACATCTAACCCAAGAAATCCGACAGGCATGGTAGTCCAAGGTGATGAGCTTGCTCAGATCCAAGAGATATGTCGAGATCGAGCAACCTTGATCGCCGATGAGTTCTATGGTGGCTACAACTACTCATCAGACTGCGATGGGTCTGTGATCTCTGCTGCGGACAACGTCGTGGATGTGAACAAGGACGATGTGCTGATCATTGACGGACTGACGAAGCGATTTCGCCTACCGGGCTGGCGAGTGGCATGGATCGTGGGGCCAGAGGAGTTCATCAAAGCAATTGGATCCTGTGGGTCCTATCTTGACGGAGGTACGAACGTACCATTCCAGGAGGCAGCTGTCGCAATGCTAGAGCCAACCAAAGTCCGGAACGAAATGCGAGCGTTGCAGCGACACTTCAAGGACAAGCGAGACTACGTGTTGGAACGTCTCAGGGGCATGGGTTTCAAGATCCCTACGCCTAATTCGACATTCTACCTATGGTTGGATCTTGAAGGACTCCCAGAAGGTATCAACGATGGCTTGAACTTCTTTGCTGCTCTGCTCAAGGAGAAAGCGATTGTCGTCCCTGGCATTTTTTTCGATTTGAACCCATCACGAAGGAGAGACTTGTTCGACAGTCCTTGCCATCACTTTGTTAGGCTGAGCTACGGACCGAAGATGGATGTACTTGCAAAAGGGTTGGATGCGATTGAGCGAGTCATCAAGAGTCATTCGGGTGAAGCAATCGGGAAGGGGAAGCCTGACGCACACTCCGGCGGACAGGGACAGCACCCATGATGATAGACCTCCAAACCTTATAGTCTAGGTACCTGCTGAGATCTAGCAATTATTCCAATCAATCCCTAAGAATGCACTGACATTGATACACCTCGAGTTTGAGTCAGTAAATCACGTGATCTAGCTGCTTCAGAGTCAGTCAGGCTAAGCCTGGCTGGCTGTGACATCGCCTCGCATGCGCATCTTGACACTATCATCACACATAGCCAAAGAACCACCCACACTCGCCAAACATGGCTGCAAGCAAGGATACTCTCTTCCGCTCGGTGGAGATGTCCCTGGTGCAGCTGTACATGTCAAACGAAATAGGTCGAGAAGTGGTGAGCAGCTTGGGAGAGCTCGGCATCATGGACTTCAGAGATGTACGTATGACATTTTGAGCTCTCATTCCATGTTCTTGTCCATTTTGGAGGGTGGTGAAAGATCAGATTCGATCTTGCTACCTCCTCGAAACGACACCGAGTGTTGTGGCGGTCTCTTTGGCAGTCGAAAGGGGGCGAGAAACAAGCCAGGCTGACGCCATCTACAGCTCAACTCGGAGACGAATGCCTTCCAGCGCACTTTCACTCAGGAGATCCGACGTCTCGACAATGTTGAACGTCAGTTGAGATACTTCCAGTCGCAATGCGACAAGTCCTCAGTCCACATGCGCCCGATGTGGGAATTTGCCAACAACATGTCCGCCCCAACCGCTTCCGAAATCGACGAGCTTGCTGAACGCAGCGAAAGCCTCGAGCAGAGGATCAAGTCTCTCAACGACAGCTACGAGACTCTGAAGAAGAGGGAAATGGAGTTGACAGAATGGAGATGGGTGTTGAGAGAGGCCGGCGGCTTCTTTGACAGGGTATGGCAACTTCCATGCCGAGCAGAAGAAATTATACTGAGATGATACAGGCTCGCGGTCAGACTGAGGAAATCCGACAGTCCATCGAAGAGGATGATGCACCTCTGCTACGCGACATGGAACAGGCTGGACAGAATGGTGACGCTTCTGGCGACCGAGCCTTCTCGGTCATGAACATTGGTTTCGTGGCTGGTGTCATTCCCCGCGAGCGTGTCGCTGCGTTCGAGCGGATCTTGTGGCGAACTCTTCGTGGCAACTTGTACATGAACCAGTCTGAGATCCCAGACAAGATCATCAACCCTGAGACCAACGAGGAGACATCCAAGAATGTCTTTGTGATCTTCGCCCATGGCAAGGAAATTATTAGCAAGATCAGGAAGATATCAGAGTCGCTCGGTGCAGACATTTACAATGTTGACGAGGACTCTGGACTGCGTAGGGAGCAAATGCAGGAGGTCAACACCCGACTTGGAGATCTCAACAACGTTCTTAGCAACACGAAGCGCACCCTCGATGCAGAGCTTGCTCAGATTGGTCGCAGCCTCACTGGATGGATGATTGTCATCAAAAAGGAGAAGGCGACCTTCCAGACCCTCAACCGCTTCGTTTACGACCAAGCTAGGAAGACACTTATTGCCGAGGCATGGTGCCCAACCAACTCCCTTCAGCAAGTCAAGGCCACTCTGCAGGATGTCAACGAACGTGCTGGACTGTCTATCCCTACCATCGTCAACACCATCAAAACGAATAAAACGCCGCCGACTTACAACAGGACTAACAAATTCACTCTGGCTTTCCAGACGATCATTGATGCTTACGGTACAGCAAAGTACCAAGAAGTCAACCCTGGCCTTCCGACAATAGTTACCTTCCCATTCCTCTTCGCTGTCATGTTTGGAGATCTTGGTCATGGCCTCATCATGACCCTCGCTGCCTCGGCCATGATCTACTTCGAGAAGCCCCTCCAGCGTGGCAAACAGGACGAACTCTTCGGCATGGCCTTCTACGGACGCTACATCATGCTCATGATGGGTATCTACTCAATGTACACTGGTCTCATCTATAACGACATGTTCTCCAAGGAAATTCCACTTTTCAAGTCTCAGTGGGTTATCGAAAGGGAATTCAAGGCGAACGAGACTGTACCATTTGCTCGCAGAGAAGGTTACACCTATCCCTTTGGTATCGATTGGCGCTGGCACGACACGGAGAACGAACTGCTCTTCTCCAACTCTCTCAAGATGAAGCTTTCGATCATTCTTGGTTGGGCACACATGACATACTCTCTTTGCTTGTCATACGTGAACGCCCGTCACTTCAAATCACCCATTGACATCTTTGGAAACTTCATTCCTGGCATGATTTTCTTCCAGAGCATTTTCGGGTACTTGGTGGTCTGTATCATATACAAATGGTCCGTCGATTGGTTCGGAACAGGACGACAGCCTCCTTCTCTTCTCAACCTCTTAATTAACATGTTCCTGAAGCCTGGAACTATCGAGGAAGAGTTGTATCCTGGTCAGGGCGGTCTCCAGATCGTTTTGGTGCTCTTGGCACTGGTATGCGTACCAATCATGCTTTTCCTCAAACCGTTCTATCTCAGGCGCGAACACAACAAAGCCAGAGCTATGGGATACCGTGGCATCGGCGAGACGACCCATGTCTCTGCCCTCGACGACGATGAAGACGAAAACGACCACTCAGGGCAGATGAACGGTGGCGGACGCCAGAGCTTTGCTCACAGCGACGACGGGGACGCACTGATCACACAGGACATCGGACACGGTGACGAGCACGAAGAATTCGAGTTCAGCGAGGTCATGATCGAGCAAACCATTCACACCATCGGTAAGTTGAGGTTGAAGTGATTTCCTAATTGGGACATGGTATACTAAGTCTTGGCACAGAATTTTGCTTGAACTGCATTTCCCACACAGCATCATATCTTCGTCTCTGGGCTCTATCATTGGCTCATCAACAGCTTTCCATCGTCCTGTGGTCTATGACTATCGACAATGCCGTCTCCTTCACCGGCGGTGTCGGGATTGTCGCCACCGTGGTGTTCACCACCATGTGGTTCGTCCTGACACTTGCGGTCCTGGTCGTCATGGAGGGAACGAGTGCCATGTTGCACAGTTTGAGGTTGCACTGGGTCGAGGCGATGAGCAAGCACTTCGTTGGCGAGGGTATTGCCTTTGTGCCATTCTCGTTCGAGCAGATGCTGGAGGAAGAGTTGACGGAGCTGAAGTAAAGTCGTAGCATAGGTAATTCTGTATAGATAAGATTGTGCAGTCCGCTGAACAGAAAATAGTGCACTAATAGGGCTGCTTCAACATACCAGCTCAGGTGAACGCGGGCATGAGTAATCCACCCCATGCCAACGCTAAAGATCTTGCCCTCGCACTTGGCGTTGGCAAGCTGACCTCCGATGACCTGCAGCCCTCACTCCTCACGCGCAGATCTGCAATCCATGATCAGATTACACCTGATTTGTGCACGCAATCGGTAAGTACGAGACATCAGATCCCAACCCCGAAACAAACCACAGCACCAACTGCACTCTCCCCTGCAGCTCATATCCCCAATCATCCCCAACCTCCCACCAGCATGACCATCCTCATCACCGGCTCCACCGGCCGACTCGGCGGTACCCTCATCAACCTCCTCAGCACCACCACCCACCCCTTCCTCGCCGCCACCAGACGCTCCCCCCCAACCCCATCCCTCGCCACTCACCCAACCGTCCACCTCGACTGGCACGACTCGTCCACCTGGACCCTCCCCTTCTCCCCTCCCCACTCACCCATCAAATCGGTCTTCCTCCTCGCCGTCCCAGGCACCACCCCTCAAGTCCGACAATTCGCCACCCTCTGCGCCGCCAAGGGCGTGAAGCGGATCGTCTTTCATGGCTGGGGCATCGGCGACAAAGGGGCAGGGGATGTGGGCTCACTTGGACCAGCTGAGGGAGGAGTACGGGATTACGTATTCGTTGGTGAGTCCGTGTTGGATCAACGAGAATTTGTTGGCGGAGAGGTACGTGGTGGAGATTAAGCGGGGGGTGATGAGGAGTGGGTTGGGAGGGGGGAAAGCGCCATGGGTGACGGCGGGGGATGTGGCGGGTGTGAGTCTTTGGGCGTTGACCGTGGAGGGGAAGATTCCGGAGAATACGGTCGTGGCGGGGAGGGAGAGGTTGTCGGGGGATGAGGTAGGTGTCAAGCGTTGGTAGATGATGGGGGGATGAGCTGACTGGTGTAGATCGCGGAGACGTTCACGAAGGTGCTTGGCAGGAAGGTGGAGCATGTTCATTTGACTTTGGAGGAGAACGTGGAGTATCTGAAGGGGCTTGGGTATCCGCCAGATTCTGCACAGCTTGTGGCTCGAATAGAAGCATATAGTGCCGAAGGTAGGCTCGAGCAGGTGCCGTACGAGGACATCGAGGAGATGATCGGGAGAAAGATGGTGAAATTTGAAGACTGGGTCGAAGAGCACAAGAGGACCTGGTTGTGAGTGTGACCATATCTCGTACATACTGCAGTGCCTCCAAGCAATCATGGCAGACTGAGTCCCTGTACCATGAATGAGACAAGATCTGACAGACCAAGGTTGGACCATCTCGATGTATGCTCACCGCGTTCACCATGGTCCGTTATTATGCCAACAAACATGCTCAGTAACACACTAAGAAATCCTGCCGTGCAGAAACTACCAGATCTTGTGGCTGACATCCTCAAAATCAAGTACGAAAGAAATGTAGCGAAGCGAAACCCGCATCAAATTGGCGCGTTCGTCGGTGACGATGTTGTGGTTGTCGAGAAGAAAAGAAGTCAAGATGCTTAATGAGCACGCACCGAGGTGCATTTGCACCGCAGGCGTGACCTCGTTGATCGGGTCTCGAGACTTACCTGCGTGGTTTCGATGTTGCTATAGTCTAGGAACCTAGGTCCGGGATGCACGCGCGTGAAGTGTCTATTTCCTGTGCGTCACATGGAGATCAGGATATCGATAGTGAAGTTGGTAATGCATTCGCTAGCTCTTAATTTTGGTACAGTACAGCCTGGTTTCTTCTGTGCGCCCTTCTACCATTATTCGAATGTGAAGGGATCGTCGTCGGTCCACCAGAACATCGTCTATTCCGAGTCGGCGTATTCTGCGCGGCCAGCCTTCGAATTGAGATACTCGTTCCTAAGTAAACAGTCAGCCGCTTTCTACCACATCGACGCATTCGCCCATCTC
Source organism: Elsinoe arachidis (assembly GCA_013372555.1). Classification (NCBI taxonomy): domain Eukaryota; kingdom Fungi; phylum Ascomycota; class Dothideomycetes; order Myriangiales; family Elsinoaceae; genus Elsinoe; species Elsinoe arachidis. The sequence goes on along the minus strand of JAAPAX010000007.1, from coordinate 1,379,542 downwards.
GATCCTCCTTACCTCTCAATTGCCCACTGCATGGTCTCGTAGCCGATCAAGAGTGGTAGCGACCAGTACAGGATCTGTGCCTTACTCCTTCTGAATGTGTTGAAGACCGCAGCATTGGCAGTTCCGGCCAAAGGGCGCTGTCTGTTCTGTGATAGCCCGTAGGATACAATGCCGCGCTGTGTCGGGGAGCCTGTAAGAACCATTAGGACCGATTCTCAAGTGTCGAGAATGCCGTTGTCGATTGTATACCAAGGTTGCCCCATTCACCGACGTATCTAGGCGATGTCAGTCCATGTCTCTCGATAGTGACTTTGCGCTAGCTGCGATTGTCCCCGCGCAACAAACGTACTGGCCAGGAAGTTTCTCTCCACCGCCGCCCATTTTGTATATCTGACAAGTACTGTGATGAGAAGTCGGACTGGATAGGTGTTGTTGCGAGTCGATAGGTAGCTGTAATTGTCTGGCTTGGTATTCGTTGAAGTTCGAAAACGACCCGGAGACTGCAGGAAACTGAGAAGCTCGGCCGCTTTGCCTATTTGGGACTAGCATACAGATTTTCGAGCATCATCATTCGGAGCTGCAGGCACATTGTTCGAGCTGTCGCCGCCCTTCAACACCACTGCTTTTCATCCTCCTCGCCCAAGTGACACTTCCGGCCCGCGCAGAAGGGATCCCGAACAACGCCTAGAAGCAGCAAGCACTCGACTCGGCCAGTACGAACATGGCGAACGTTCTCCACAACATCCAGCGACTCGCGGTCCCAGTAGCTTTCGGTGCAGCTTTTGTCAGCGCTTCCTTGTACGATGTTAAGGGTGGTACGAGAGCAGTCATCTTCGATCGTCTCTCGGGAGTGAAGGATACTGTGGCCAACGAGGGTACACACTTCCTGATCCCGTGGCTCCAGAGAGCGATCATCTACGATGTGCGAACGAAACCGAGAAACATCAGCACGACAACTGGTAGCAAGGATCTTCAAATGGTCAGCTTGACGCTGCGTGTACTTCACAGACCTGAAGTGAAGGCACTACCCAAGATCTACCAGGTATGGCAGACGAAGGCGGAATGCCGAGAGCGCACTAACAGCGGCACAGAATCTCGGTCAAGACTACGATGAGCGTGTCCTCCCCTCGATCGGAAACGAAGTTCTCAAGGCGATCGTTGCTCAATTCGACGCGGCGGAGCTCATCACACAACGGGAGGCCGTCTCTAATAGAATACGGACCGACCTTCTGCGAAGAGCTTCCGAGTTCAACATCGCTCTCGAAGATGTGTCGATCACACACATGACCTTCGGCAAGGAGTTCACACGCGCGGTCGAAGACAAGCAGATTGCACAACAGGAGGCAGAAAGAGCGCGATTCATCGTCGAAAAGGCCGAACAGGAGAGACAGGCCAATGTTATCAGGGCTGAAGGAGAAGCCGAGGCTGCAGACACAATCAGCAAGGCAGTGGCTAAGAGTGGTGACGGCCTCATTCAGATCAGACGGATAGAGACGCAGAAGGAACTCGCGCAGATGCTGGCCAACAACCCGAACGTCACATACTTGCCTGGTGGAGGCGCAGGAGGAGAGGGCGGGTCAAAGGGAGGCAACTTCCTTCTCGGTTTGAGGTCATAGACGGAAGCATGACACGGCGATGGCGTTATATGGGCCAAGGATAGTGCTCACGACTGTAGCATTAGCATGGAGCTTCTCTACTTATGCTTGAATGTAAAATATTACACAAGAATCATTCCTCCTAGACGCCTTGCAGGCAAAGCCAGTATGCACAAGAAGCAAACTATCCTCTATATCGGTACAAGCTGGTGTAGAATCTGATCAGCGACTGAGAGCCGACCTCGTCCCCTTGACGAAAGAGCTGAGCAATATCTACATTCAGTGGCGAGTCCGGTTCCGCTGAAGTAAGCAGTTGCTGAATCGCATTCATGGTCGAAGCGATGGTGTAGGCTGGCGACCACGATGTTTTCAGGAGGTCCAGACAGATCTCTCCCGTCTTGAAGTGAACGTTTGGGTGGCAGATGGGTGTGACGAATTTGACCTTGGGTGGCGCAAGTGGATAATTGTCCGGGATCTGAATATCGAGCTTCCATATACCATCTGTCCCATCGGTGAGCTTGTGTACTCCAACAATAGCCGTAATGTGGCAGACCTTCGTAGGCAGTTCCCTCCACTCCCTTCATCACCGCCGACCAGTGGAATAGATCATCGTCATGTATGGGGCCCAAATCGATAAGAGCCTCGCTAGGCTCCTGTCCGTATGATTGTATCTCGTGTATGAGCCGCTTCAAAGTAGACTGGCCCTTGCTCATTGTCACCGCTGCATGTTATGCTGTCGTCGTTCATACTCGGCAGTCAGGCACACGACCTGCAATTGCGGACCTCGGCCGAACACGGCGCCAAGACCGTCCTCCTTCCGAACACCGCTCTCCCCTCACTGCCTTTCCACACCTCAATCCTACCACAAATGAGGCGGAAATTGACGGCTGAACCTCTACTGGGCGACCTGCCATTCGTATAGCAGCGTTGAGCCGCCTCCGCATCTTCTACTATCAAGCCTTTAAGCGGAGCAACCATGCCCGATCCATTGATTGTACCGAAAGATCTTCATTCTTATCTTCCATTCTCCACGACCGGCCTCGCGCTGTCAAGCAACCCCAACACCGCAGATCTCACAGCGCAAGGGCTCGATACTCCGGCCTGCCTGATCAGGGTAGCATTAGCTGCATGGCGGCCACCGCTTCTTGGCATGAGATTTTAGAGCCGTGATGTGTCCGTCAGCATCAGCTCGTTCCCGGAACAGCGCTGCACAGGCGGTCAGACAACCAATTGGAAATAATCGGAAACCTTACTAAGATGCCTGTTGGGACTTGGTCAACCACGTTGCACGCTTCTTCTTTCGCCTCCAGGAAGTCAAAGATAACGCTCCGTTGCCTTTGTGGTGCATGACCTTCCCTCTCTTATCACACCGTCTAAGAATTACCCAATTCAATACTCGAGCTTAGGCGATCTCGGTCCTGTCTATCCTGTGCATCTATACTGCGTGAATATAAGGTAGGTCCGCAGGTATGCTCCCTACAAACGCTACATTGAGCCGCTTCTGCATCAATTTGCCAGCATGAAGGTACTTTCCATACCCTTGGTGGTATTCCTCTCGACGAGCGCTTTGGCGACTCCGCGAATCGATGCAGAGAGGATACGATTCAAGCAACCGTCAAAAGTCAATGCCGGTTCTCTCCACAACATCCACGTGGATCTCTTCGATTCAAATTTCGAGGGAGACTTCCGGTTGGTTCATGGCGATTGCGACATCCAGGCTCCCCACGAGCGCCATCACGACATTGGTAGTACTTTCTTCCGCCGAGAAAGCAAACCTGACCGGTTCGTCTGGATCGTCCCAGAAGATGCACGACATAACGGCTGTCTACATGCCTACCATGGGTCGATCTTGATTGGCAGATCTTAGCCTATAGAGGTCGCCAAGCGACTACAGAGACGTCAGAGCATAGCTGATGTCGCCGACTATGAAGGACCATGGTTCGAAGGGGTCGCATTTATGCAGAACAAGACCTATGCACCGACATTCGTCTCAGAGGCGAAAAGCAAACGCATTGCTATCATCGGTGGAGGAATGTCTGGTTTGATGACGGGTCTCCTACTGGATTCCGTGGGCATGACAAACTGGCACATCACTGAATCATCGCAACGTGTAGGAGGTCGTGTCCGCACCAAGTACCTCGCCAACTCCAAGCCTGAGGACTACCAGTATCAGGAGATGGGTCCGATGCGATTCCCAGTATCGATACGCTACGCCAACACAAACGAGACGCTTGAGATTCAGGATCACAAGATGGTCTTCCAACTTGCCGAGACTCTGAACAAAATGAATGGCAATCGCACAGATCTGGCAGTCTCGTTCATCCCTTGGATTCAGAGTAACGCAAATGCTCCTACCAATTCTCGAGGAGGACGACTACCCAATGGCCAGATACCGAGTGCTGCTCAGGTCAGGGCCAACTCATCACTCACAGGACCTGCGCAGCCGCCTCCCGATGCTGCAGCTGTCAGTGCCGCTTCTGGTAGTGTCAGCTCCTTCATCGGTCTCACTCGCGAGCGTATAGATAGCATTGCTCAGAACATGTACAAAGCTCACAAGGACGCCATCGCTCGTGGTCTCTTCGCATTCTCCGAGGCAGCGTATGTCCGCTATGAGCTCAATCAAAGCGCGAACGTCACAGACTTCGTTGCCGGAACGGGCAACGGTGACCAGTGGGGCGATTGGTACGACAGCGTCTACTTTTCTGCCACTGCCTGGCGAACCATCGACAAGGGCATCGAGATGCTCCCACGTGCCTTTGTGCCAATGCTGCGTGATCGCGTCACCTATGGTCGCAAAGTCGAAGGCCTGACGCACTCAAGTACTACCAGCAAGATCTCCATCAACTGGCGCAACGACCCCTTCCAACAGGCCCCCGAAAGCGAAGAATACGACTACGCCATCGTCGCCGCCCCCTTCACCAAAGTCCGCCTCTGGCGCATCCCCCGCTACTCCTCGGCCCTCTCCCGCGCCATCTCAACCATGAACTACTCCCCCTCGTGCAAAGTCGCGCTCCACTACCAAACCCGATTCTGGGAGAAGCTCTCCCCTCCCATCCTCGGCGGGTGCGGTTCCACCGACATCCCAGGCCTAGGCAACATCTGCTACCCGTCGTACGCCATCAACTCGTCCGGCCCCGGCGTGATCCTCGGCTCCTACGCCTCCGGCACCGCCGCGCGCTCTTTCGCCGCTCTCAGCGAGGCAGACCACGTGGCGCTCGTGCAGCGCGCTATTGTGGAGGCGCATGGGCCGATCGCCGCGCAGCAATTCACGGGTAATTACGATAGGCAGTGCTGGGAGACGGATGAGCATCAGGCTGGTGCGTGGGCGAGTCCGAATGCGGGTCAGCAGGATTTGTATCTGCCTGCGTATTACCAGACGGAGTTCAAGACGATTTTCATTGGCGAGCATACGAGTTATACGCATGCGTGGATCTTTTCGGCGTTGGATTCGGCGGTAAGGGGGACGGTGCAGTTGTTGTTGGAGGAGGGGTTGGTGGATGAGGCGAAGCAGATCGTGCAGGAGTGGATGGGGAGGTGGATTGAGATATGATTTATGATTGAAAAATGAGATGGTTGTTATACTTGCTTGGTTTGGTATACCTATTTCCTGCGCCGAAGATTCCCTTGGCGATACCCTGTCGTTTGTCTTGGGGAAGATCTTGTGGGTTTCCCTCGGGAATGCCTCATCGCATGTGTGTTGGCAGGCCTTGCCGTACGTCTTGGAGTAGGTCGAGCCCTATGTTTGGTGGATCTGCTTGATCTACTTGCGCGCGAATATGGCTGATCTGCAATTTCGGCAGTTCGTTTAGACATTTTGTAGCCGCGAATGCGCGGTTCTTGTCAGCCAATTGATGTGGCATTACTTGTAATATTTTATGCTTGGTGAACTCTTTGATGAGGAGTCTTGGAAGAACAAAACTTGGTCGTGTCTCGAACTCGTTTACGATATCGCGGAAAATTGCGCTGCGCTTGATAGTGAGGTCGCACTGATGTGATTTTTGTTGAGGTCTCTGTAGCTGATTACTCGCTCTGATGTGGCTTGCTTTGCTGAAGCAAGAATGCTCTGACTGAACATCACTATCGACTGACTCGTGCAAATGCCAAGAATCCCAAAATAGGAGTCAGTGCGGCTTCGCGAACCTTGAATGGTCTGGCTTTCTTCCACCGCTGCTCTTCGTTTCTCTCGAATGGCCATCCCACACTGAATTCAATCAAGCTCTTAGCACCGTCAGATCACCAGATCAAAGAGAATTCCAACGGAAGATACGGCAGATTCTCGCGGCAAGGAGGGTCAGCTGAGTCCTAAAACTGCCAGCGGCAGTGCGGCAGAATCGTACGAGCAGCGCTTCAGACCCGTCTAATCATTCACCAAGATCCACATCGTTTCTAGAGAGAGTAGAGACAGAAATATGGATGCTCTGTGTGCTCTGAAGTCCCCTCCAGCTGTGCCCGTGTCGACCTCGAGCACACATGCTGTACCGGCTGGTCAACTGTACATCGACGATCCACCTCGTTCCAAAGTTTATACTCGTTGAACTGTGTCTCTCCAACTCCAAAGAGACTATGGTGACCACCACTTGTACACACCGATGCTCTTGTGTTGTGGAGAGGGGTATGCTCCTGGTGATCGACAACAACTTCACTCGCAGCACAACCGCAGGTATGGTATTCCCGCCCATCGGCTTGCAAGCAGTCTGGCTTCCTACCACGTGTGCGCCGCTTCTTGAGATGTACGTTCAACTCGGAAAGCTTCCGCGGCCCGGCCAAAAGGTTACAGCTAGACAGGCATGTTCGCGATCTTGCGAATAGCCTTGCTTTGACCACTGAGCAGAGGAAAGGATTCGATGGGGAACCGCCGATGGATATCGAATGCCATCACGAGAGCGAAGTAGCCCACTGTCTTGCTACACATATAAACTTCGAGGTAGTGCAGGGTATAAAGGCACTTAGGATAAAAAATTGGTACAATGGGGGGAAAGGTTGTCTTTTTGTTGATCCACAAATAAGCTCCTCCGACGTGGTACCTGACGGCACAATATACACTGGAAATGCACGGATAGGAAGGTACCACCCGGACGAGCTTGTGGTGGTAGAAGTGAAGCACTTCTTTGCAGCCGAGCACCTCGACCTCGCCGACCAAATTGATGATTTCTGGTATAGCCGGCGTCCTCTGCATGAGAACGTTCGACATACACTTGGTCAAGCTAGAGTCTACTTGAACGTTCTTGCTGGGAACTTCTTTGTGTTTACATGGTATGAAGGAAGCGTCATTAGTCAAAGAGACGGTAATAGCATTCGCCTATCGCGTTGATTTCGCCGCACAGACAAGGGTAAGAGGAACCTCCGATTCGCATTAACGGCGCTTCTCTACCACCTCTCGACTACCGATCGGTTAGATATGCCTGCTAGACCACCTCTTCGGATAGCATTACATCAAGCCAGTTTACTCGAGGAAGAAGATGCGGAAATGACAGACGGCGAGGGGGCTAAGGATAATGAGGACGATTCAGATTATATACCTTGATAATCAGCTGAGGATGAATGCGATCGTGACGAAAACAAGTCAAGCTCACCCAAGAGCTCTACTGAAACTACCAGGAAGCGTCCGTGATGCATGAATTACACTAGCATGAACTGTAGCTGGCAGTACCTTCTGCTACACTACCAGGCTTAAGACGGTGTCATGACGGAAGTGGGAGATATACCACTATCGGGTTCTGGTAATTTTGCGCTTCTGAGAAGACGGTGCCTGAGGTATTTGCATCAAGTACTACGAAAGAGACGGCAAGGAGGGTGCCTGCGGGGATGGCGATGGTGAAGATGGAGCCTGGAGTGCCTGCGACGAGTGTGACGAACGAGACGACCGAGAAGGTGCCTGCGGGGGAGGCAATGGAGAAGATGGCGGTAGCCGCAATTGTAGAGCTAGTAGCCATACGATCGGGCTACGGTTAAGTTACATTCAGACCAAATTGAACGATAGACTAGGAGAAGCCGGCGACAAGCTTGTCTGAAACTACCAGACAGTGTCCATGATGCGTATATCTTGCTAGCATGGACTATCGCTGGTAGTACCTCCTGCTACACTACCAGGTAATGAGATTGACAAGTACAGAGGACGATATACCGGCCTGCCGTGATGCTTGCCGCCACCCTCAGACCTGCACCAGGAGAAGCTACCGACGAGCTTGTCCAGAAATACCAGACAGCGCCGATGATCCGTAAAGCCTACTAGCAATGACTACAGCTAGTAGTACCTTCTGCATCACGACCAGGCTTGGAAGATGTTGTAACTACGGAAAATATACCTCTCCCAGGTTCTGGTAGTCTCACAGCTGTGTGGCGCTTGTTCCCTGTTTGGCTGCTCGGGTCCCTCGCGGGCTCCTGCGTAGTCTTTTGACCTATGTACCAGTAGGTGCTTGTGTCGTTTATTCCACGCCAGACACATAGTCGCTGGACGTTTGATACTTCGTCTGGTTCGGGATACTGGGTTGAGCCCCTTGAAAGACTGAGAGCAGCATTATCCAAAAGAACAGCGGCTTTCGTCGTGAAGACTTGCGCACTTGGGAAGAGCTCGTTTAGCATGTTGTTGAGCCCAAGCGTGAATACAATCTCATTGCCGAGGAGAAATTCCTTGTGTTGTTGTACTGCGATACTGGTTTGTCCTGAACCACAGTGTGCGTTAGCCTGACCCAATGCGCCTCCGTCCGCCACCAGCGCTTGCAGTTCCGTCGTTGGGCACAGCGCGGCTAGCACAGCGAAGTTGCAGAAAGCCCACGCCAGGGTTCGAAATACGCCTTGAGCCTTGGGTGGCCGACGTAAACGGGAGCGGAACTCCTTCATCGCATGGCCGCTCGTCGTTTCAGGTATTCCTGCTTGTTGTAGCACAGCGACAGGTTTAACAACGATGACCTTGCTGAAGGTAATGAGGGGGAATCCGTCGACAAGGGTTGCAAACGATTCGTTGTTGTTTGTACCCATATCAGATCTGTGCTGTACAAGTGTGACCCGAGTCTGTTTTCCGTCCTTCTTCCCTTGAATAGTGGCATGCTGCAAGACCGCACCGATCTGCAAATCCTTCAAGAAGATGAAAAGATTGATCATACGCTTGGTTTCCGGCATGAAGACCGGTAGCCAATTGTTTGAGGTCGGTTGCGAGCTTTGGTGTCTCGTGAACTGGCTTTGAGTGAAGCCAAAGCTTTGCACGAGAATCCGGACGCAGACTTCAATCTTCTGTTCCGCTTGAGCACCTTGTACGGATTGGTCTACAGTGCCTGACTTTTGCTGGAAATGATTTATCGCGATGATCAGATCAGTAGAGTGGAGATCACTATCGAGTTGTGTATGAGGTATTGGACCGTCAGGCGACTGACATAAGGCACTCAAGTGATTCCGAGTCACTTCCCAGCCGGTAGATGCTCTGAGAATCCATTTGATAGATGAGAAGCTTTCAGTCTCGTTTGGAGATCGACCTTCAGCGGTGGGAATGCATTTGAAGGCCCAATGCCCATCGTGGCGCACATGCGGACGGTCTTGAATCAGAAATGCCAGTGAGCGAGCTGGCAGGTCAGAAGATACTTCAACATGGTCGGCCTCCAACGCACCAGTGACTCGTTCAACTATGGCAGTGAATATCAGTCCTGCTGGTGCCGCGCTTAGGACTGTCCATAGGTATTCTCGGAGTCCAGTCACTGTGTCGGACAATGAGTGAACGCGTTAAGTATTTGTCTCAGATGTGGGCGAATCAGCCGAGACGGCAACAGATATACAATCCAGCAAGGAATCGTCATGATTTTGGAACGACAGGGCCGTATCTTTCCTTAGGTTCAGGATTTTGTCGACAAGAGCTTGAAAAAATTCCATCGCCACATCATGGCGTGATTCAAAGCCATTGTTGACCGGGGTACTTCCTGGAGATTGCCGTAGTCTAGACCAGGATCCGGGAGAGGTTCATCAAAGAGCTCTGCTAGAAGGACCTCAAGTGCAAAGATCCCACAATCCGATGAGTTCGCTTGCTCCATGATGGTAATGTAATACAGGTTCCACTCATGCTCTTGACACAATTTGCCAGCTGCCTTTGCCACTAGATTCGCAAATGCAGGGAGATGGGTGCGCCCATCTGACATCCTCTGTGTATCCGGTATAGAGTCGAACTCTCGGACACGTCGTTCATCAATCTCGACAATCACGGCAGTCCAGTGGTTCCCGTAGTGCCTAATGAGGCATATTTTGTTGGTACCGGCCGGAATGCTTCTCAATGAGACCTTATCTTCGATCTCCACAGACCCATCGTCGTGGATGTAGACCGAGTTTAGATCTTCTCGCAATTCCTGCAGTACAGAGTATCGCCACACAGTAGTCGAAGAGAACTTATTTCTAGTGCACAGGAAGGAAGAAGCCATCCAAGAATTCACATAGAGATTGCGACGTGACTTCTGTTTTGCCTCCATATGTAGCCCGACAAGGAGATCGATGACACTGTCCTTTAACCATCGTTCAGGACAGAGACAAAAAATGTCCAAGACACTATCAAGGCTGAAGTGAGAAAGGTCAAGGCGTGTGGGGTCCGGATCGTAAGGAAAAAGAAGAACTGCCTTCGCTTGCAAAGCATGCATGACATCCACTGCGAATCTCGAAAATTGCTGAACGGCAGTGTCAGAATCATGTTGAGACTCTAGCATCTGCGTTCGGATTGTGTCAAAGTCTTCCCGCTCGGATGCTGGTAGTGAATGGGGTTTGATGTGATCGACGATGAATTCTCCAATATTGCCATCTGTCATGGCATGCTGGACAAGGGAGTTGGAACAGGATGGGAGGAAGTGTGTGTCTTCATATTGAGGTAGCACCGGCGGAGAGTCGAGTTGAGGTATGAGAGTATCAGTCCAGGTTACCGTTGAGTGGTCAACTGCCGGTTGTGACATTGGATTGTAATGCACACCGCTCGCATCATGACCATCCATATTGGTGAACAGATCATCGAGTGTCTGATCTTCCGCCATTGAATTGTACTGCACACCGCTCGCATCATGACCGTCCGTGTTGGCGAGCAAATCATCGAGTGTCTGATCCGTCATGTTGGCTACAACTGCATCAAGATCCATCCAACCGTTCGACCACTCGTCTGTAGGCCCTCTGGTTGTCCAATCTGCCATCAGGTTGTCAATGACTACCTCTGACGCCGGTCCAGATTCGGTAAGCGGTGGAAGCGGAGTCTGTCGTAAAGAGGGAGGATTGCAGGTCATCGGCGGGTCAACCGAAATGTGATTAGTATCCAAGGGTCGGCGGCAAGTGTCGGTCACGTGGTCGTCAGTTTCAAGCGAGGGAGATGGTTGCATGCTGGAAACATCACCCCGAGGTTGCGATGGAGGGTAATTGATGTGCTGAGCACTGCTGCATTGAGGTGATTGTTGAATTGTTTTCGCTCTCTTTCTGGATCTCCTCCTCCCCGCCATTTTCGATGTACCAGGATTGTCTGGAGTTGGTTCGGTGTAGACGATGGGCTGTGGTGGAGATGGCCATAAGAGCCCTTCTGCGAGACCTGCATCTTTCTTCTTGCGCTTCTCCCTCCTTTGCTGACTTGTTCAATTCTTCACCATGGCTGCTTGACATATGGGTGTCGTGGAGCGAGTGACTTTGCCATTGCATTTTGAAAGGAAGAATTTTCGAAGAAATTGGGGGCGATTCCGGCGCAACGACACCCAATGCACTGTCAGGACCGTGAATCTCGCATTTCCTGCACCTCGGACTGGACAATCGCCTGCGAGGTTCTGTTCACCGGATTAGCCTGATCGAACATACACATTGTCACTGCCTCCGCCTTCCTGTCTTGATCATTCGTAGTGCGACCACGGCTTCTACAGGCGATGTTCAGAGACCTGCCCGTTCAGTGGAGAATACGAAATCGAGCGAAGAGGAGTTTGTATGGGGCAATGTATGATCCCCTACTCACTGTCAAACGTCCCAATGAGACAGATAGATCAAGCTCCGTGGCCGGTGGGACCGGTCTTGATACCTCGTCGGACCTGGACAATCTCTACAGGACAGACAGCTGCCGGATCTGATCTGGCCACCCCGGTGATCTGATCCCATACAACTAGCTGGTGTCTGAGGAGCAGGAAGGACAAGTCTGGCAGGTAAAGTGGACGGGCCCGATCAGGCAGAGGCCGCAGACGATAAAATCATGAGGACTTTCGTGGCCTGATCGGGACAACTCTTTGCATTCTTCCGAAAATAATATCAACATTTCGGCCGCCGGATCTTGGTCATAAAAACGCGGCTGACATGTGAAGTTGCTTAGGCTGTGGGTGGCAATTTGTGCTTGGACTTGCAGAAGACATTTGACCGCCGTGGCAGCTCCACCACCACAGCGTAGGAGATCGTCAAAGGCGACCCGCTTGATAAGCCTGACCACGGCCTGAGTCGATTCGTACACCAGCCAAACATGAGTTGTAGAGCAGCCCGATCAGATGGGGCGAGTTTGAGGTCAGCAGTTGTGTTGTCATGGTATCACAGGGATAAGAGTCAGATCCACTATGATTCCTGGTGCTGGTGGTGCATTGACACGATTCGACAAGGCCAAACAACAGCAACGTATTGTCCACAATGGAGAATCGCGTCAGGTGCAGCTTGCTTTCGCGTTTGATGAGGAACAGCCTCTACAAATATCCATGCCGCGTATGGCGGTACGCTTGCAGGCTATAAAACAAGATTTGCTTTCCTGCTCGGCCAAGATGGTGATGGAGCATCAACAAATGCCACGCCATTGCCATGCGGCACGAACGAACAACGGCGCATTGACAAGACCGTGCGGCGTCAACCTGTTCGAGCATTGGACGCTTGCTGGGATAACAGCGGGACCTGCATGAACGAATGTTGGCATTGATCAGGGTTGGCCTTGAGGTCGAGTGTGATAGAGCTTCCATCACAAGCAGCGTCGCAGGCTGAACAGGCATGCTGACTCGATCGATGTGCGCAGCCGCAGCAAAGATCGATACTGAGAACATGTTGCAGCCTGCTTGAAGATCCCTGACTACACGTCAACAACACCAACTGGCAGCATTGCGAAAGAAGCCCTGACGACAATCTTCGCAGAAGGCTCTTCTCTATCGCTGGAACCCAAGGGTCGTGCCAAGTTGTGACACGCATGTTTTCAAAACTGGAGACATGTCGCATCATCGATCGAAGCCCGCGCATCAAAAATTTGCTGGACAGATACTGCCCGGGCCACCGCGGAAATCCAAGACAGGCACTACCAGGTAACGTGATCAGTCGGAGAATTGTTTGATTCTCTCCGTGCTGTCTCTTTGGCTATCGTAGCCGGACACAAGGCACCATTGACGGGTAGGTCGCACATGGGCGAGCTAGACAAAGAAGCGGAAGTCCTTTTGTGCATCGCGGAACGGCAGCAGAGGGGAGATCGCTGCAGATTGACGATAGTGGGCACGAGTGGGCTGGTAGTAGCGGCGCTAAAAACTGCCAGAGCCATTGTCAAGGTCTGTTAAGGTCAAGACAAAGAGGACAAGCTCTTGACGACGTCGGTCTGTACCTTCGTACTACGTCAAGCCGTTGCAAGTGGCTTGTGGGGGAAGGAATGGTCAGCGTCGACGCTCGTCTTTTTCCTTCGGCCGTTGTCAAAAGGCTCTGTAATTGTGGAATAGTAGCTGTCATTCTTTCGCAGACATCTAGCCCCTCGGACTTTTGTTAATAGGTGTCACGAATCCTTCACAACCCTGAGTATCCCTGAGTATCAGAATCGCGCCATCTACCGGACTACTCGGAAAGCTGAGCGGAGTTGCAAAACAACATCTTACCAAGCTCGCCTGCAACCAGACACGGGAACCAAGTCTCTGCGTACCTCAATTTCCCGGCAAAGATACGCAAGGAATCGTCGCGACCTGACGCTTCAGAAAAGAGTGGAGCAGCCCGATTTCCAAACCGCGCCCATCGCGTCCATCAATTTCCTCCAACACACTAGCCCTGTCCATCCTCAAGCGTGCCGGATCACGGCAGACGGCAGCACACATCCACAAGCCAACACTCAAACCACGTATATACGCCTTGCCCTGCCAGGGGTGATCTCTTCCATAGTTCACATACCTTTCGAAATCACAGACAACAACTTCACGAAAACACTGCAATTGACTACCGGAATTTACTCCGTTACGAATTTCAACACTATTTTGTTCAAATCAACCATGCCGTCAGCCCGGCCAACAACGGCGATGCGTCCTACAACGCCCCTCTCACCTCGCTTTGATGGCACCTCTTCGAGATACGATGGTTTTCAGGCCTCACGACAAAGTGCATACCAGCCAAGGAGTCCGTCGTCGTCACAGCAGCGACGCAAATATGGCAACAACCTCTCACTACCAGGCCTGCCGCGATTCCACCCCGCCAACTACGCCTCATCGTCACACTCCTCCTTTGCCAACACCCCAGCCTCTGGTCCCAGCAGTCCTCATGGACCAGCGTCCCCGGGCGTGCAACAGAAGCTCTACACCGAAGGCCAACGTCAGCTCTACAACTACCAGCTGAGCCGGACACCATCTTCGCAATTCCTAGAGCGACCAGATAGCCCACGTCTTCAGCCTCTCGGCAGCCCCGGGCCAGTGACTCCTCTCGAGCTCGAGACCCACGAGAGTTACATGTCCATTGGCAAGTCTCCAAGCAGGGCCACTGCAGTCGACCAGCCTGAAGAGCTTGCGAGCAAACTTGCACAGGCAGCACGACAACAGAAAGCACCTCGTGTGGCATCCAACCCTCGTACCAGGTGACTATAAGTATATCACTACCACGACTCCATACACGCATCATGCATAACGGCCGCGAATAAAAATGGGGGCGGAATTACTGAAAGAGCATCGGCAATAAATTGGCAAGCGAAAAGGGTTCACCAATGTGGACATCGTTTTCTCTGTTCTTGCTTTGGGAGTTTTGCAATCGGAAGGAACACTTTGACGACCATGATACCAAGTCCTCGGCCGATCGTCTCGCCAGGGCAACTCTTTCTCATCAGACCGCTGGATGCTGCGTCAAGCCATCATGACCATCGCTCTACGAACGGGGTACACTCTCGTTGTCACGTAGCAGAAATGAATCAATCAAACTATCAAGAAGTAAACATTGTGTCCTCTGTCAGAAGCAGTGACTGATCTGTCGTGATATTGTTCCGAACCCATCCCGTTCGCCACCCCTCCCATCCATCTCGCAATCAACCCCACCTGAACCTAAACACCTCCTACAAGCCCAGGGGATTCTGCCCCGTCTGCTCATTCCCCCCAATCCTCTTCTCCTTCTTCTCTTCCTGCTCCTTACGCTCCCCCCTATCCTCCATCCCCAACGCACTCATCGCCGGCTTCGTCAAATTGCCAGCTCCCTCCGCCACTGGACCCGTGACTTTGCCCACCCCCGCGCCTACGGGCGAGAGGCCCTTCTCGAGACCCTTGCCCAATGGGTCGCCAACAGCAGAGAGCACGCCGCCTGGGAGAGATGTCAGTGGTGCATCATAGATAGATCGCAACGGCATGGCGGAACGGTGAGACGGTGGGTGGGGTGAGACATTGTGAGGGCATCCATGGGGGGAAGGAGGGCCGCGGGGAAGGAACGGTAAGGTTGCGTAACGGCTTAAGGCTGGTTTCGCATCATCGGGGGGTGGAGGGCTGTTTGTACGATGGTGGAGGAGAGTGTGCGGTCTTACCTTTCTCGTTGCCCTGCTTGTCTTGGACCTTTTCGGGGAAGATCTTGCGGTCGGTGCCTGGCATGTTGAAACGGGTGGTGGTAGGGTTTGGTTTGTGATTGAGGAATTGGAATGGGATGGAAAAAGGCGTTGCGATGGTATGATGACTTGAAGTGCTGTGGCTAGAGAGGTGAAGTGGCTAAAGAAATGAGGTATAGAGTGCCGCCCAAGGTGAAAAGAGGTGTTTGATGTCGCTGCGGGCACTTCGTCATGGGCACCTACGTCATTTGCGGGACGGGGATGGGCGCGCAGCACGGGATTTGAATTCCTTGCGCTGAGCAGACAAAAATCGCCCTGCGAAAACACACAACCCTGGATTCGTGGCTCACTCCCGTCTCTGCATTATCGTCGCAGCTGGCGCCTGAGGCCGACACTAGTTCATGGGATGCTGTTAGAATGCACACGCAAGCCACACATGATCAATATCGTTGACCGGTTGACGTGGCTGGTGCCATGTGAAAGTGGGGTCGGCGAGATTAGGCAAACAATAGCGTGGAGGTGCTGCTGCCACAGCCTCGTCAGTGTCAGAAACGTTCAGCTCCTCTTGTTTGAGGTTGTCTATCTTTACAGAGCTGAATGTAATTCACGACTTTATGTATCTCAGCTGTGCCTAGGGTGTTTCATGATGCGAGGTCTAAATACTACCAGTATCAGCTTTGAAATGGGCAATGTACAATGGGTGTGAAAAAACATCGAAGGAATGCTGCTCTTTCTATACTACGCCGTCGCACAGCCACTGTGGCTCTTCCGCAGCCAATTTTTGTCCAATCATGTCTCGCTGGGCTGCGCGTTCTTCTGACGAAATCATCCCGACATTGTGGTAGTTCCTGCATGGCGCAGGATATGATAGGCCTGTCGAGCGCTCGAACATCAGTCACCTTCTCTTGTCAAGACTAGTAGATTGAGTCTGAGGCTGATTCCACGTGGAATTGTTCCTGATGACCATAGAAACTCAGCCTGTCCACCTGAATGCACAATGGCTTGCCTTGAGTCCTAGGGTGTTTGACCGGACTGTATTTGCTCCCGTGTGGTGCAGCAACTGGAGGTATTGTATTTAGGACTCCAACTTGACTTCCTTTCCTCAACTTGCCCCTGGATTATCAGAAGATATTTCCTCGTTGACATTGACTAAGACAAAGGGTTGCCTGCCAATGCTTGCCATCGCCCAGTCATCTTTGCCTGATACGACGTCGCCTGCTACCACAACAACCAAGCATGACATATCAAAGCTCAATGCTGCCTTGCGCATCACTCGTTTGCTCGGCTCCCTCAAGCTCCGGGTCAAAGCTCGCGACTCTGCCACCCACCTGACCATTGATGACTTTGAGGACTGCTGGCGCGACTTGTGCCTGGACATTGAGGCAGTAGACGACTGTCCATTTGCTAGACTTGGCCGTACGCCCTCTTTCGGACTACCAGAACTTCGATCGCCTCCGACTCCCCCACAGTCAGTGATGGCTTCACCGAGCGACGGAAGCTTCCCGCCCCTGCTAGATACAGCTCCAACCTCATGTGCCCCAAGGCAAGTACTGTTCCCTAACTACTGCCACAGGTCTTGCTGACGATTGCAAACAGCCCAAGCCCAGCGGAGAGTCCAACATTGGCCTCGTTCATCAAACTCAATGGGGGCGATGATGCCTTTCTGACCATGTCAAAAGACTTCATGACCAAGCTTACTTGTTGGGAACACGACACAATCACGGCCATCCAGCAAACCATTGAGCGGATCCTGATAGTCGTGCACGCCGACACCGCAACCTCGTTCCGCCGAGATGCCACGGACAAATTGTTAGTTGAAGCCAAGGATGCGGGTCTTACCAATCTGGAAGACTTACTCTGGGGATTGTGCTTCGATCTGGAAGCCTTCAAGACTGCGATGAACGAGAAGATCTTCCTCAAGCACATTCAAGATTGCCAACAGGACGAGTCGATTCGCGAGGAGGACTGGTACAGCATCTTCCCTGATGCAAGGCATCCGCTTAGTACCACCTGGCCCTGGACCATAAAGCCGTCTCTCGCGGTGGTTTGGGGAGTGTGCTGGATGTTCTGGCAGCCCGACGACAGTTCCAATTACCAGGCAAATGACCCAAATCCGCAGCAGATGCCAGACAACTTATATGAATTGTCCCTTTTCACGAACATGGATGATCAGCAGAATCAAGCACGTAAGTATTCGTGGCTTATCCAGTAGTATTATCCGATTTGACTGACGGAGCATCGTTAGGTGAAAATGCGGCTCTGCGGATGACGCACGGACTGGGGCAAAATCAGGCGGCAACAATTCGAGTTGCACCGCCACCAAGACACGACGCTTGTGAGTCGAATCCCAGCGTGCATCACACGACCATCCGGTAGCGGGTGAGTCTGATTCTACAGTGACTAATAGTAGGCAGCGGCCCCAGATCTTCCTTCATCACAAGCTTTCCGGCCGGGTCCACACCATACAAATGGGCCACGTACACCCTTTGCAGAGCAAAGCTTGACCAATGGTGCAGAGCTGCAGCATTTCTTCGGGCAGTCGGGCAGTACTCCACCGTCTCATCACTATACCACCGACCATGCTGCCAGCAATTACTTCTCCGGATTTCCAAATATTCCAACGGACTTAAACGAGTACAATTACTACCAGCCAAATCATCAGCAGGCGCAGCAGCCGAATTTGCCACAGTTGAACCACCGAGCTGGCCAGTCACGTTTCTTTGCGAACACTACTGCCTTGAACACGTCGACAACTCATCCGCCACCGCCCGGCTCCTCCGCACCTATAAGGTCCGCTCCGCCCTTTTCTCAGGCATCAAACTTTTCGAACTTTCCACCACCTATACGTCCCGGTCTTCAACCACCTAATCTCATGAGCGCAGTCATCATGCAATCACCTGTCAGTCTTGCTAGAAGCAGGGAAGGATCAAGGGCACTGTCGCCCGGACGGAAGCGAGCACTGTCAGATGCATCTCTACCGGCACACTCCAAACCGTCTCCGCAGCCTCTGATTGCCTCGACGCCCGACTCGAGGACTGACGACTATGATCTCGGCAATAACGCATCAACACCAGATCGACCAGAGCCGCGGAAGAACGACCACGGACAATACATCTGCACGTTTCCTGGGTGCACCAACGAAGTTTTTGAACGCAAATGCGAGTGGACGTGAGTAGACCAATCATATAGAGGGCCCATCTGGATACTAATGACTATTAGCAAGCACTTTGACAAGCACGACCGGCCATACAAATGCAAGGATCCGGCATGCTCGAAACTCCAAGGCTTCACTTACTCAGGCGGGCTTCTTCGTCACCAACGTGAGGTTCACGGCATGCATGGTGGTCCCAAAGAGAGACTCTTCTGTCGATTTCCCGGCGACTGCAAACGGAAATCCGAAAAGGGCTTCACTCGTAAGGAAAACCGCGATGAGCACGAACGGAGAGTACACAGCGGTCCTTTTGATGGGCTGCTCAAAGGGAGCGAGTCGTCAGATGTCAGACGCTTGTCAGTCCCGACAGGCAAGCGGAAAGCCAGCGAAGCGTCCGAGACCGACATCGAAGACCTGAGGGGCGAGCTTAAGCGTCTGCGACAAGATAACGACGAACTGCGGCAGCAAGTCAACCTTCTGCTTGCCAATCGGAATTACCGACCAGCGCAGCCACAGCGACAGCCATCGCCCGCTCGACCAGAGGAACAAGTTGGGGCATGGAGACCAGCGAACTCAGGGCGATAGAATCCTTCTTTGCTTGGGATTGAGGCTTTGTACGTTCTTTAGCGGCATGGCGTGGCGTTTTGGGAATACAGCATCACCAGGATGGAGTAGAGGATCGAATGAGATACCACGACCGGCAGATACCACGACCGGCAGATACCACGACCGGCAGATACCACGACCGGCAGATACCACGACCGGCAGATACCGCTGGGACGATCAATATATGATACCAACGAATCCCATCTTTCTCACCTCTATAGTATTTGCATTTCTCGTGCACAAGTGATGATGCGAGGGTGTACAGGATCCCAGAGGTGTGCTTCAGCAAGTGGAGCAGTGAGGGGTTGACAACTGCATCTCTTTCATCTCTGGCTCGGCGTCGAACCGAGACGACAAAGGAATGGTAGTTCAGACCAGCGGTACGATACTGACAGGCGATGACATAGGTCCAGGACAGCATGCGTTTGACCACATCGACGGTCTCGCATCTTGTCCACCAAATTCTGTGAAACCATCCCGTTGCTCCTCCATGACAAACACCTTGCCCCGCTCACTACATCGACTTTACAAGACCAACAGCAGCAAATTTTCCCTCGCAGTCCGTCACGATCACATCACTTCACACCCCGGTAACTTGATCTGATCCAAGAGCCAGGGTGTGATCGTTCGTTCGACCGTCCGGGCCAGGGTTTGATTAGATTTGTTTCAGGATTTCGTTTTGCGCTGGCTACCGGGAGCATCTCTTCGAGTGATGGAGTGACGGCCGATCAGCCGGTGATCTGCTCCTTAGCGGTCGATCCCTTAGCTTTACGTACTAGAGCACTTCTTTAAGAGGTTATAACTACGGCTAGCGTAGTATAATTAATAAAATTTAATAATAAGGTAGTAGAGACAGTACTAATAAATAATATAAGCTATTTAAAAAGAGATTTACTTATTCTTAGAGTAGTTAGTTATAAAATTTAGTCTAATAGCTCTTCTTTATATAAAGGAGTAGTTTATACTCTAAATAAATTTTGTTTATTAATAAAAGTATAATAGATAGACTTTTATAATACTATTTATAGTAGTAGAGATAGTATCTATAATAGTATAAAGAGTAAATTACTTAGTACTATACTAGATAGAGTAGTTTCTAAAAAGAAAGAATCTTAGAGACTACTATAGTACTATTATACTATAATACTTAAGTATAGTATAATTAGCTAGTAGTAAACTTTCTTATATTAAGCTATTCTTCTAAGATAAATATCTTTATTATTTCTATATCTTTACTAATAAGCTACTAAGCTAGCTTCTCTCTAAAAGCTTTATAGATAGTATAATAGTTATACTAAGTACTATCTTAGTAGAGAAAGTAGCTTATCTTGAAGGTATTAATAATAGATACTTTAAACTAAATAAGGCTTTTAAAAGCTTAATCTTTCTTTTATAATTATTATATTAAAATATAGTATTAAAGTACTATTTTCTTAGCTACTTATAGATAAATTATACTACTTAAGTTTATAAGTCTTAATAATTAAAAAGAAACTTATAGTTTTAAAAATACTTTTAAGCTTACTAATAGTAATTATAAGTAATATAAGTCTTTTCTTCTAGCTTCTTAAGTAGCTACTACTACTTATACTTTTTAATAAGTTCTTTAATATTAAGTATATAAGTACTAGCTTAAGTTATATTCTTTAGTTTAGTTATTTTAATTCTTATTTATCTTTTTAATTTAATTACTTTTTTATAAAGAAGTATATTAGTATTAAGTATAAGACTATACTTCTCTTAAAGCTTTTTTATTATTATTTCTACTAAGGGATTAGTAAGATATTATAGTTACTTAAGCTAGTAGTTAAAGTAATATTAAGTTTAAGAAGTAGTATTAAAGCTAAAGAGAGAAATATCTAATAAAGAACTATTATTAAGAAATTATAAAGTTAATACTAAAGACTTATTAAGTTAGTTAATATTAGAAGTAAATTATATTAATACTAGTAAGTATATATAATAATCTACTAGAGTAGTATAAGAATAGCTCTAATTTATAGTATAAATAATACTTAAGAAAATTAAGTTTCTTTAGTAATATATACTAAAGTTAAAGTCTATATATATAGATTATCTAAAGCTAGCTAGATTCTAAATTCTTATAGCTAATTAATATTTAGTATCTAAGCTTCTAAAAATATTTATAATAGTTAAGTATATAGTATAGATTATAAAATTAAATACTAATAGTCTTAAAAATATTAATTTAAATATTATAATTAAATATTATATTATAGATACTTAAATAAGTATTAATAAACTCTATATATAATATCTAGTTAACTATAGGGTGGTCGGTGGGTAGGGTATTAATACCTACGCTAAACTCTATAGAGTTATATTACTCTATAAAAATTTCGCTCTACTTTCGCGTTTTTCGCGATTTACCGCGTTAATCTCGGTTAAATATAGGTGAATTATATATTATAATACTCTCTAAAAAAATGCGCATTAAACAGTATATAGCATGCTTACGTAATATAGAAACCTAATTTTAGAGAAGGAGTTTAAGTTTTGAAATGCCTTTATAAATTTGAGTTTATATATTACGTAAGCATAATATATACCATTCGATGCGCAATTTTTCAGAGAGTATTATAATATATAATTTACCTATATTTAACCGAGATTAATGCGGTAAATCGCGAAAAACGCGAAAGTAGAGCGAAATTTTCGTAGGGTAATATAACTCTATAGAGTTTAGCGTAGGTATTAATACCCTACCCACCGACTACCCTAGTTAACTATATAGAAGATCTTAGCTTATACTTCTTATTAATAAGCTACTTTTAAAGTAATAAAAATTAATATATTTAAAGACTAAAGAAAATATATTAAATATAAAGATAGATATATAGTAATATATAGAACTACTAGTATCTACTAATTAGATAAGTAGATAAACTAATAGCTATCTTTGTTTAATAAGGCTAGAAGCCTTACAAAAGGTAGCTAGAGAGAGTCTATTACGTAATAGACTTAGCTAGAGCTATAATACTAAGTCTTCTCTATAATTATCTCTCTTCTATATTTAATTACTCTCGATTAAACTATATCCTTTATAGGTCTTATATTTGTACTTATAGGTCTCCTCTATAAGAGTAGATTAGTACTCTTAAGTATAGAGGAAGTACTTAGCTTCTTTATCTATACTTTATATCTATTATACTTTTATTTACTACTAATAGTAATATATTATAGTAAATATAGTCTCTTATCTAGTTCTCTATTACTAAAACATTTATTATAGTAAAACAACTAGTACTCTAGTAAATATATATAATTTGTTATTTACTACTACGAAACTCTCTTAGAGACTTCTAGTAAGTATCCTATTCTAACACTTTATAACGTTAAGTACCTAGACGATACTACTATCTTCTAGAGGATAGTAACGCGTGTAGATCTACTTCTTATATTTGTTATATTATGTAATAAATAGACTATGCCTATATAGATATATCTCTTACTACTAAACACTTCGCTTCTTCTACTATACTACTTCTATATAAGTTACTACCTTCTAATATACTTGTAAGCTATTATATCTCCTAAGCGTGTTTAGGCTAGCTTACTATATATCTCTCCTTGCTTTCTCTATAGTACTTATACTAGAGATCTTGTTAGTAAGTATCTAGAGTCCTACTAGTATCCTATTAGAAGTATAGCTAATACTACTAGAAAACCTCTATAACTACGATACTAGCCTTACTAGGTCTTACACTTACTATAAGAAAGCTAAGAGTGCCTATTATACTATTATAGATAACGTCCTTTTAGACCTAATTAATAACACCTATACTACTATATAAAGGCGCACTAATATTAATCTAGATCTCGCTAACTCTACGTTTATCTAGAAGTAGTATAAGTATACTAACGAGCTAACTACTACTATATCTAAGGTTACTAACTATAAGTAGGCTATTAGTGTCTAGGAAGCTTACTCTAGTACTAATATTACTTTCCTCTCTAGTAAGGAACTAGAGTATACTAAGGTTACTAAACTTTATAGTCTCTATATTACTACTAAGAACCTTATAGGTATCCTCTATACTATAAGTAGTCTTCCTTCGGGTCTTAATATTACTAACTTAGCTATAGTACTATACTAAGAGAGCTATCTCTATAGCTCTAACTCTCTTCTATACTAACGTCTATAGTAGGAAGCGCTCTACTAAGGAGTCTACGGGGTCTCTAGAGCCTAAGAAGACCTCTAAGGCCGTCGCTACCTCTAGCAAGATAACTCCTAAGAAGTCTAAGATACCTAAGTCTACTACTTCTACTAAAAAGACTATAACTCTATCTAGTAAAGTTACTAAGCCTACTACATAGGCTACTTCTAGTTACTACTTGTCTCGCCTTAACTACGATACTACTATAACTAACGCTAATAGTAAGAACGAGCTTAACTTTAGTAACCTCCTTAGGTATACTCTCGCTAAGAAGAGTAACTTCTCTACTAAGGTAGGTCTAGTCTTCTACTAAATAGCTCCCGAGATTCTCGCTAATAACTTCTATATCTTAGAGATCTATACTATGTCTAGGCTTAACACTAGCTAGGCCCGCGACTACTATAACACTATTATAGGTAGACTTAATACTTCTTCTATTAGTAGCTTCGCCTATAACGAGGCTAGGCTCTATTATTAGACTATTAGAGAGTATCTCGCTACTGTTCTCTCTCCTAAGGACCTTAGCGTCTTCTCTACTACTACCTACCCCGATCTAGACTTTACTAGCTAGAGAGATAAGGATTTAGAGCTAGCCGAGCTTAATGTCTAGAATAGAACTAGTACTAAAGATCTAGTCTTAGCTAATTACTAGAATAGGCACGCTATAGCTCTTACTATAGTATTATCTTATAGTTATAACTAAGCAAATATAGTTAAGACTAGTAGATAAGGTTAATAGCGTCTAAGTAGATAGATTCTTAAGAATATAATAACTATACTCTTACTACTTATCTCTATACTCTCTTTGTAACTCTACTATTAGCCTTCTAGCTAACGTCTATCTAATACTTAGTTACTGCTTCGGAAGTATTCTCTAATACCTCTTCTAGTTTCTAGGTTACCTCTACTAGAGTATAGCTCTTCTAGAGCACCTTTAGGAATATACTCTCTTTCTGCTAACTATAGTCTAAGATCTTCTCTATCTTATATTCTATACTATTATCTACCTTAACTAGCCTAGGATCTACCTTAGTACTCCCTTAGAAGCTATATAGCTTAAGTAAGAAAATATAGAATATATTATAGATACGGGACTTATCTAGTAACTATAATTAGTAAGCCTAGGCTTCTATAGTATTTATAATCTTAAATAGTCTAAAGTACTTCGGCACTAGCTTATACTTTACTATCTTTAACCTTAGGTTCTTAGTAGATAGAAGAACTCTATCTTCTATCTTAAAGAATATTAGCCTATACTACTTGTTATAAGTATTCTTTTACTATACCTAAGCTTACTTCTAGCGCTTCTATAAGCCTTACCTTATAGAAACTAGAGCTACTATATAATCTTATATAGCTAGTACTCTTCTCTAAGGGGAACGCTCTTAGTCTCTATCTAGATCTTCCTTAGTATTCTTACTAGTATACATCTCGAATAGCGATATTTAGAGCATCTCGTTCTAGAAGATATTAGCTACGTAAGTAGCTATTTTTAGCTAGTATAACTAATCTAATTAGTCTTAAGCTCTATAGTAACGGAGGTACTAGATAAGAGATTAGTTCTACTATTCTATCTATCTATCTATTTAAGAGTAGAAGGTAGTTAATAAACGCCTTATAAGCTTTAGTTCGTAGGTAATTATCTACTAATAGGCTATAGTAAAGACTATACTATAGTTAGATACTACGCCTTCTAGAACTCTATACTCTAGTATAATCTAGTCGAAAAATAGCTTAGCTAACTACTAGGCTATTATTGTCTTCTAGTATAGAATATACTTTACTATTTTAGTAAGGTAATCTACTACTATAAGTACTACGTTATAGACTATACTATTAAGCTTACTTAGTAGTATATCTATAATAAAGTCTATAGTAAGCTCTTTCTATAGTACTTTAGGTATTAGTAGGTTTATAAGCTCGCTATAAGGCGTATAGGTCCGAGTCTTTATAGTCTAGTAAATATAGTAAGTTTTTATATAGTCGTTAACGTTATAATATATACTAGACTAGAAGTACTTTCTAGCTAGGAGCTTATAGGTCTTATTATAGACAAAGTACTCTCTATTAAACTTGTTATAGTACTAGTGTAGTAGCTCTATATAGAGTACTATATCTTCTAGTACGTATATAGTATTATTCTTATATAGAAGGTTTCTCTTCTAATACTATACTAGAGACTCTCTATTAGGTCTCTACTTAGAGAGGTTTACGCGCCTCTATATAAGCGAATTCTACTACTATAGACTATAGATTACTTCGAGAAGCTAGTCTATAGAACTCTTCTTTTATAGATTTTTCTCTACTATTACTACTACTATAGTAACTTAAGGTATTAATCTTAGTATTATACTAACTTAGATTAAATCTGCCTCTCTTTACTTTAACTATTTACTTTATAGCTAGTTAAGCTAGTTAGCTTCTAGAGAACTATCTCTAGCGTCTTTAGTATATTTCTTATTATTAGACTAGTTATTAGGAACTTTCTCGAAGGTCTATTAGTTCTTATTTATATCTAAATAATTACTTTATACTATATAGATACTTATATCTATACCTTCTTCGAAGGTAGTACTTCTTAGGTGTTTTAATAAAGATATATAAATCTACTACACTATATCTCTAATAGCTAGTTAGCTAGTCTCTAGCTTCGACTATAAGGTTAGTAAGCTATTTATAAGGCTTGTATTATCTACTATTAGGTCTAGATAACGTAAGGAAGTATCTATTAGGTTCTTTAAGCCTATATAGTACTTAATTACAAAATTAAAAGTCTATAGATATATAGCCTAGCAAGTCTAATAGCTATTTAGCTACTTAGTTATTATAAAGTACTTTAGGTTATTATAATTAGAGATTACCTAGATAAGGTCTAGAGTACTCTTATAGTAGTATCTCTACTATTTAAATACCTCTATAATAGAGAGAAGCTCCTAATTATAGATCTCGTAGTTCTACTCTATAGATAGTATCTTTCGAGACTAGAAAGTAATAAGGTACTACTTGCTAGTTTCCCTAACTAGGAATAGCTAAGAGATAATTACTCTAAGAGTAAGCTTAGATATATTAGTCTCTATTCTAATTAGCTTAGATAGGTTATAGTACCTTAGTACTAGCGCTTCTATAAAGGTCTTCTAGATTGCCTTAAACGCCTCTTATTCTAGATTAGTCTACTTCTAGAGTACTAATTACTTCCCTTTCTATAATCCTTTAAATAGAGCTATTAAGAATCTTATAATCTTCGAATAGTTCTTAATAGACTAATAGTAGAAGTTAGCGAACCTTAGGAACTATTAAACGTCGTAGTAGCTATTTAGTATAGGCTAATCTATAATAGCGAAGACTCTCTAGAGGTCTATTATAACTCCTTTAGTAGTTACTACGAAGTCTAGGAATTTAACCTTCTTCTAGAAGAAGTTATACTTCTTCGGGTTTATATATAGTATAAACTATCTTAACCTCTCTAGTACTAGCCGAAGGTACTACTTGTACTTCTCTATAGAGTTACTATAGATAATGATCACGACTAGCAAGATAAGAGGTTAATTACGTCTATTCGTTAAGATATCGAGACTTAGAAGAAGAAGAAGAAGACTAAAGTACAAAGCATGCGTAATATTAAGGGCTAAGCGGCTAGAAGTCTAAGCTATAATGCCGAGATTACGTAATTAATCCGACATAGATCTAGACTAAATCTAGTTCGTATCTATCTCGTATTACTACCCCCCTTCTTAAGCGCGTTTACCCTTAAACGCTATCGTATAGGTCCCCTATTAATCTAGCTTAGCCTTAGCTTATCTTTGTGTATATCTAAATAGTTGCGTAGTACGTTAGCTACCTCTTTAAGGTTGTCGATTAGCCACTAAGTAAGGTCTTCTAGATAGCCTTTTTAGCTAACGTAAGCGACAAGTTTACTATGTAGTTTACGTATGTTAATAACGTTATTAACTTTATACTCCTCTTTACTACTAACTTCTACTAGCGGTAGCTCTTTAAAGACTTAATCTAGTAGAGGATTATTCGGATACTTAGTAAGGAGGTCGGCGTAGAACATAGAGTATATACGTTATAACGTAGCTAGTAGCTCGAGCTTATATACTAGTAGTAAACGTTTCTCTAATACTCTATAGAGACCGACCCTTTTTGGTAGTAGCTTAGGGTTACTATATAGGTGTAGGTTCTTTGTTAATAGCTATACTAGATCGTTAACCTCGAACTCTATCGGTAGCTAGTGTTTGTTAGCCTACTCTACTATACGTAATTAAGTAATAGTAAGGTTAGTCTTAGCGATAGCTAACGCCTCTTCTAGCTACTTAGCGAGAGTATAGATGTCGGCCTTATTAAGCTTAGCTCTTCTTAACAGCGCATCGGAAGGTAGTTAGAAGCTTATTCTTAGCCTATAACCTCTTATTACTTTAAACGGCAATAACTTAGTACTATCCGAGAGACTAGCATTCGTAGAGAACTCTATAACTAGTAGAACGAGAGTCTAATTGCTAAAGTATATAGCGTATAAACGAATAACTCGCTCGAACTTGTAGTTTATGACTTCTAACTAGCTATCTATCTAGGGGTACTCTATAGTAGAGAGTTTAGCTACAATCTTTAGGATCTAGTAGAGCCTGTTCTAAACGTCGCTAACGAACTAAAGACTATAATCGGAGATGATACTATCGGGTAGACTATATAGTTTCTACACGTAGAAGAACAAGAGCTTAGTAGTCTTAAACGCTAATATACCTCTATCGCCTAAGAAGTAAGAGATTAAGTATTGTTCTTTAGTTAGGCAGTTAACGACATAGAGTATAGCGTTATAGCTATCTACTAGAGGTAGACTAGTAACGAAGTCTATAGTAATATACTACTAAGGCCTTTCCGGAATAGGCAGAGGTAATAGAAGGCTAGCTAGAAGGCTATAGCGGGCTTTCGAACGCTTATAGTTATAGTAGTTAGCGACGAACCTCTTTACGTTACTATCGTATCTAGGGATATAGAAGGTTATCTTAATTATAGTAGCTATCTTAGTAGCTCCTCTATGTATATAATCCTTCGAGTTATAAACTTCCTATATAACTTTTGCAGCTATACAATAGGGGACAATTAACTAGCTATCGGCCTATAGTATCCCCTTCTCGATAGTAACGTCGGTCGATAGTAACTATTTCCTCTTTAGGAAGGCCTCTATTATATAGTAGACGCCACGAACTAACTTAAAATCGAGGTCCTATAGGTTAGCTTTAGCTACTTCGTTAAATAGCAGTAAAGGCTAGTTTTTAGAGGCTAAGATAGGTACTATATAGACCTCTAGCTCGGTAGCCGAAATAGGTAATAGTATAGGTAGTAAACTAGATAGCGAACTAGATAGCGAACTAGATAGCGAACTAGATAGCGAACTAGATAGCGAACTAGATTTTAGTTTAGCCTAAATTAGTAATCTAGTTCGGATGCGACCTGGATTTAGCTTGTTAATAATACATAAATCGAGCACTCTATATAGTAATAGCGTCTAGTATAGATTAAGATTCTCTTTTAAGTATAGCGTATTTCTATTCCTCCTCGTAAGTGCGTTAGCCTTACTATTAGTAGCACTAGGCCTATACATAATCTTAAAGTTAAACTACGCGAGGTAGAGAGCCTAGCGAGCTTAATAGTATAATAGTTTCTAGGTCCTTATAAAGTATATAAGTAATTAGTAATTAGTAAGGACGTAGATAGCCTTATTAGATTAAGTGCTTATAAGCTCGAGAGCCTATTCCTTAAAGGCTTAGACGATAGCTAATAGCTCTTTATTATAGATAGTATAGTTACGTTTAGCTTCGTTTATCGACTTACTAAAAAAGGTAATAGGCTAGAGAATGTTAGACTTATTATATTAGAAGAGAATTCTAGCCGTTATAGTGTTAGAGGCGTCCGTTTCGAGAACTACCTACTTCGAATAGTCGAAGTGTACAAGGACAGGCGCGCTAGTAATAGTGTACTTTATGTAGTTAAATATAGTAGTATACCTATCGTTCTATAGCGTAGTGTCCTTCTTAAGTAGATTATTTAATAGCTTAGCGATAGAGCTAAATCCCTTAATAAAACAGCGATAATAGCTATAGAAGCTAATAAAGCTCCTAACCTAGGTAGTATTACTAGAGGCTAGTTGCTTCTATACTCTAATAGCTTCTATTTTCTTAGGGTCTATCTTAACTTTATCTCGGCTAACGATAATACCGAGGTACTTTACTTCTGTTAGGTAGAACTCGCTCTTCTTAATATTAGCGTTAAGGCCGAGCTTGTAGAGTCGCTAGAGTACTAGCTTAATATGCTCGGCGTGCTCCCGGCGTATGCTATCTATATAGATAAGAATGTTATCGAGATAGATCGATACGAAGCGTTCTAGCATGTCGACGAAGTTATAATTTATAAACCTCTACTACATAGCTAGGGCATTAGTAAGGCTAAAGGGCATTACTAGCTACTTAAAGTTACCTATTCGTGTAGAGAACGTAGTAAGGTCTTTATAGTCGATAGAGTTACGGAGGTAGTAGAAGACTTAATAGATGTTAATTTTGCTAAACTACTTAGCTTTACTAACGTAAGTAAGCGTTTTCTCGATAAGTAGCAGCGGGTAGACGTTACGCTTAGTAACCTCGTTTAGGCTATAGTAATCGACATAGAGGCAGAGCTCTCTATTAGGCTTGCGGACGAAGAGGATAGGTAATAAGTAGCTCGTAGAGCTTAGAGTAACAAAACTCTTGTCGAGGTGTTCGCGGATAAACTACTCTACTATATCGAGCTCCTTAGACAAGAGGTAGCGAAGGGGTTTAGTACGTAGTAGCTTAGCGCTATCCTTTAGAACGATATAGTTATTAAACTCTAGTTAGTATATTAGTAGAGTATTAGATTACTCCTTAGAGAAGACGTTAGTAAACTTATATAGCTCCGGTAGTAGAACCTCTATAGAGTCTAGTTCCGGTTTAGAGGCTAAACGGTAGTAGTCTTTAATATCTT
Source organism: Elsinoe arachidis (assembly GCA_013372555.1). NCBI lineage: Eukaryota > Fungi > Ascomycota > Dothideomycetes > Myriangiales > Elsinoaceae > Elsinoe > Elsinoe arachidis. Next base: position 1,349,305 of record JAAPAX010000007.1, on the reverse strand, counting down.
TTATAGAGATAGTAAACACCTCGTAGCTAGAGTACTTAGCTTATAACGCAAAGGCTATAGTACTAATGAAAGCAATCGTAGGTCCCTCTAGCTTAGTGTTATTCGCGTAGGTAGGTACGTAAGAGAACTTATATATTAACTAAGTACTATAGGAGGCTAGCTTAAACTCTCTCTAATTTAGCTTAAAGTTTAACCTAAGAGCTAGTAGGCGATATAGGCTAAAGCGGTCTATCTTAGCGTCCGAGCTAGAATCTAGTTCACGAGTTAAACTAGATCCGAACTAGTTCTAAACTAGAGTAGAGGCTTTGCCGAGTTAGACTTCTAGATCTAAGCCTAGCTTAGGTCTAGATCCTAGCTCTTTAATTAGCTACGGCTACTACTACTTAACGACGACTAGTAAAAACTCTTCTTTGTATATGACTTAGCCGTGTTTATAGTCGATAGTAGCCTTGTTAGCTTTAAGCTAGCCGAGGCCGAGGATAATGTTAAAATAGCTAATATCTATAATATAGAAGATAGTAAGAGCGTTTAGCTTACTAGAGATAGTAGTAGTAAGGGAGACGCTATAAGTAACTTGTTCCGTTAGAACGCCGTTATAGGCTTAGAGCTAAATAGGACTAGCTAGTGCGATAGAATAGCCGAAGCTCTTTAACTTATTAAGGACGTTATAATTAATAGTAGCGCCGATAAGCGCGCTAGTGTCGACGAAGACTTAAAGTATAATAGTATAAGAGTAGTTATAGAGGTCATAGATAATAATAGAAGTTATAATAGCGGGAATGTAGTAGCTAACGACGCTATTCATTAACTATATACCTCCGGGTCTATCTCGAATTACTCTTATTCCGCTAGAGGATAAGACTTGTTCTCTAGCTACTCGTTTCCCTAGCTAGATAGGTTAGCTAACTCGTAATCTATCTCAGGGTCGAACTAAGGTTAAACTAGATCCATGTCGTGAGCTAAACTAATATTAAATTAGTTATCTAACTCGGCTAGATAGTCTTTAAGCTACTATATCTCTTCTATAGCGCTAATGCGTACAGAGCGTGTAGTAGTATAGATAGCCTTCTCCGAAGCGCTAGCTATATATTTAGTAGAGATGTAACTAGGCTTACTATATACGTAATAGGTAAGTATCTAAGTTAGGTAGAATAGTTACGGAGCACCTCTAGCGATAGAGTAGAAGGTAGTCGGAGTAGTAGAGGCAGAAGTAGAGTAGGCTATACGATTTAGTACAGAGGTAGCGCGACTTATAGCTAGCACAGAGCGCAGAGCCTAAGTGCGCTTAGTAATAAGGTTACTCTATTAGATATTACAATTAGTAGCACGAGCCTTAGCGATAAAGAAGATAAGGTCGTTAGTGTCGAAGTTAATAAGGGTAGCGCGTAGCTTACTAGAGATCTTCTAGTATAACTAGTAGAGCTACTCGTTGTTAGCGATCTTAGCGCAAAGAGCGTACTTGTTAAACTCGCTAATAAAGAAGTTAAAAGAGGTATTACACTAGAAGAGACTAGCGAACTAAGCGCGTATAGTAGCTTTACAGTTAGAGTCTTCGAAATGCTAGACTAATAGAGCTAGGCTAGTACTAACGTCGAGAGTGTCGTCTCCGGCGGAGTCTATAATAAGAGTATAAGCTTCTCTAGAGAGGCGAGAGTAGAGATATACGAATTAGGTTGCCTTAGTTAGATAGCGGTTAGCGTTAGCGCACATCTTGTTCTTTATCTAATACTTAAAGACCTCGAACTACTCCGGAGTGCTACTACTAAATATAGTAAAGTCTAGTATCTTCTTTAATAAGGTAGCGCCTCGTATAGAAGAAGCTAGTATAGTATGCTCTATCTCGGCTCTTAGCTACGCTAGCTTAGATCTAAGATTACTAACTTCGGCGAGGTAGCGTGCAGCTTAGATAGTAAGGTTGTCTATAGTACTATTAGCTATAGCTAGCTCGGCTTAAGCAGTATCGAGTTAGTTATGTAGATCGAGAGTATCGAGTTAGTTACGTAGATCGAGAGTATCGAAACGAGTAGCGTTACGTACTTCGACTTACTTATCGAAGGTAGACTTAATAAACTTAAAGGCCTTATATAGAGTGCTTATGCCGTCTGTCTCTTAGAGCTTCTTTCTAAGGTTAGCGTCGGATAGGATAAAGAGGTTATAATAGGCTAACTAGATAGCTTCGTTGTTGTTGTCGGTAGGGAGGTTTATCTTGCTTATATAGCGGTCGTCGCTAGGGTTAGATCGAGCTATACTCGGCGAGGTTAGTTGTGGTTCATAGTGTAAAAGTTAACGCGTAATAAAGGGGATATTAAAAATTTAGCTAGTAGCCTACTTCCTTTAAGAGTTGTCTATAACTCGACTTATTATCTTCTTCTTATTCGCAGTATTAACCTACATAGCAGTAGCGAGGATCTATAGTAGTATACGCGAGAACTATAGTTATAATAGCTTCTTCTTTAGTTCTTTAATTCTTCGTAAGTGTTAGTTATTAGAGAGTTATGCGAGTAGTAGAAGAACTAGATAATTCGATAGCTCTATCGCTCGATTATAGTAATTACGAAGTCTCGATATAGTAATTACAACTAGTAAGATAAGAGGTTAATTACGTCTATTTATTAAGATATCGAGACTTAGAAGAAGAAGAAGAAGACTAAAGTACAAAGTATATATAATATCGAGGACTAAGCGGCTAGAAGTCTAGGCTATAATACCGAGATTACGTGATTAATCCGATATAGATCTAGACTAAATCTAGTTCGTATCTATCTCGTATTAGATAAGGATATTGTCTAGATAGACTATATAAAAGACATTAACTAGCTCTATAAGAGCTTAATTAATATAGGCCTAGAAGGTAGTAGGGGTGTTAGTTAATACGAGATAGATACGAACTAGATTTAGTTTAAATCTATATCGGATTAATTACGTAATCTCGGTATTATAGCCTAGGCTTCCGGCTGCTCTATCCTTAATATCTCGTATACCTTGTAGACTAGCTTCTTTTCTTCTTTTCTAACTCTTAATATTTTAATAAATAGACGTAATTAATCTCTTATCTTACTAGTCGTGATTACTATATTAAGAGTTCGTAATTACTATAATCGAGCGACAGAGCTATCGAATTATCTAGTCCTCCTACTACTTACGTAATACAATAACTACTACTTACGAAGAATTAAAGAATTAAAGAAGAAGCTATTATAACTATAGTTCTCGCGTATACTACTATAGATCCTCGCTGCCGCTATGTAGGTTAATACTATAATTATAAGAAGAAGGTAATAAGTCGAGTTATAGACAACTCTTAAAGGAAGTAGGCCTCTAGCTAAATTTTTAATATCCTCTTTGTTACGCGTTGACTTTTATACTACAATCTATAACTAACCTCGCCGAGCATAGCTCGTTCTAACCCTAACGATAGCGACGACTACTACGTAAGTAAGATCCCTCTATCCCCTACTAACGACAACAATAAACTAGTTTAGTTAGCCTACTACGACCTTGTCTACCTTAGCGATATTAACCTTAAGAAGAAGCTATAAGAGACAAGTAGTATAACTATACTATATAAGACCTTCGTCTTTATCGAGTCTACTTACGACAAATAGGTCGAGGTATATAACTCTACTTACGCTAACGCCCTTAACCTACGTAACTAGCTCGACACTACTTAGTCTAAGTTAGATATAGTTTAGTCCGAGTTAGATATAGCCTATAACACCGTAGATAGCCTTATAACCTAAGCTGCTCGCTACGTTACTAATATTAATAAGCTTAGGGCCGAGCTATTCTAGTTAAGAGCTAAGATAAGGCGCGCTATACTAGCTTCTTCTACACGAGGTATTACCTTATTAGAGAAGATACTAGACTCTACTATATTTAGCAGCGGCACTCTAGAGTAGTTCGAGGTCTTTAAACACTAGATAAAGAACAAGATATACGCTAACGTAGACTACTACCTAACTAAGTTAGCATAATTCGTATATCTCTACTCGCGCCTTGCTAGAGAAGTATACACTCTTATTATAGACTCTGCCGGTAATAACACTCTTGACGTTAAAGTAGCTCTTAGCCTATTAGCCTAGCGTTTCGAGAATCCTAACTATAAGGCTATCGTACATGCTTAGTTCGCTAGTCTCTTCTAGCGTAATACCTCTTTTAACTCCTTTATTAGCGAGTTCAATAAGTATACCTTACGCGCTAAGATAGCCGAGGACGAATAGCTATACTAGCTACGCTAGAAGATATCTAACAAGCTACGTGTCGCTCTTGTTAACTTCGACACTAACGACCTCTTTACCTTTATTATAAAGGCTCGCGCTACTAACTATAACATCTAGTAGAGTAACCTTATTACTAAGCGCACTTAGGCTCTACGCTCTATGCCGGCTATAAGTCATACTACCTCTATACTAAATCGCATAGTCTACTCTACTTCCGCTCCTACTACTCTAGCTACCTTCTATTCTATTACTAGAGGTACTCTATAACTATTCTATCCGACTTAGACACTTACCTATTTCGCATGCGGCAAGACCGGTTATATAGCTCCTAAATATATAGCTAGCGCTTCGGAGAAGGCTACTTATACTACTATACACCTCGCGCGCATTAGCGCTATAGAAGAGATATAGTAGCTTAAGGAACGTCTAGCCGAGTTAGACAACTAAGTTAATACTAGTTCGACTTACGAACTAGATCTAGTTTAGCCTTAGTTTAACCCCGAGATAGATTATAAGTTAGTTAAACTATCCGGCTAGGGAAACGAGTAGCTAGAGGACGAGTTCTATCCTCTAGTAGAACAAGGGCAATTCGAGATAGATCCGGAAGTGTACAGTTACTAAATAGTGTCGTTAGCTACTACATCCTAGCTATTATAACTCCTATTACTATCTACGACCTCTATAACCGCTTCTATACTATTACGCTTTAAGCTTTTATTAACACTAGCGCGCTTATTAGTGCCATAGTTAACTATAACGTTCTTAACAAGCTAAAGAGCTTTAGCTACTCTATAGCGCTAGCTAGTTCTATTTAGCTCTAAGCCTATAACGGCGTTCTAATAGAACAAGTTACTTATAGCGTCCCCCTTACTACTACTATCTCTAGTAAGCTTAATAGTCTTATAACCTTCCGGATTATAGATATCGGCCGCTTTAACATTATCCTCGGCCTCGGATAGCTTAAGGCTAATAAAGCTAACATCGATTACGAGCTTAGCTAGGTTATATACAAAGAGGAATATTCACTAGCTATCGTTAAGTAGCAGCTCCCGTAGCTAATTAAAGAGCTAGGTTCTAGATCTAAGCCCGGCTCGGATCTAGGAATTAATCTAGTGTAAATCTAGTTTAGCTATAGTTTAGCTCGCGAACTAAAATCTAGTTCGGCTACTAAGTTAGAACCTATTAGTCTCTCTTAGCTACTAGCTCTTAGGTCGAACTTTAAGCTAGATTAGAAGGAGTTCAAGCTAGCCTCCTATAGTACTTAGTTAATGTACAAGTTCTCTTACGTACCTGCCTACGTAAATAATACTAAGCTAGAGAGACCTATAATTGCTTTTATTAGTACTACTGCCTTTACGTTAGTAGCTAAGCACTAAGAGAACGAGGTGTTTACAATCTCTATAAAGGACATTAAAGACTACTACTAAATAGCCTCCGAGCCGGAACTAGACCTTATAGTAGTTCTTCTAGAGGAGCTACGTAAGTTCGCTAATGTCTTCTCTAAGGAGTAATCTAATACTCTACTAATACATCGACCGGAGTTCGATAATTGTATTATTCTAAAGGATAGCGCTAAGCTACTATATACTAAACCTCTTCGCTGCCTCTCGTCTAAGGAGCTCGATATAGTAGAATAGTTCATCCGCGAACACCTTAATAAGAGCTTTATTACTCTAAGCTCTATAAGCTATTCGTTATCTATCCTCTTTGTCCGTAAGCCTAATAGAGGACTTCGTCTCTACGTCGATTACTAAGAGCTTAACGAGGTAACTAAGTAAGATGTCTATCTACTACTACTTATCGAAGAGACGCTTATATAAGTAAGTAAAGCTAAGTAGTTTAGTAAGATCGATATCTATTAAGCCTTCTACCGCCTCTATAACTCTATTAATAGTAAGGACCTTACTACGTTCTCTATATATATAGGCAACTTCAAGTAGCTAGTAATGCCTTTCGGCCTTACTAATATACCTACTGTGTAGTAGAGGTTTATAAATTACAACTTTGTCGATATACTAGAACGTTTTATATCGATCTACCTTAACGATATTCTTATCTACACCGATAGCACTCGACAGGAATATGCCGAGCACATTAAGCTAGTACTCTAGCGACTTTACGAGTTAGGCCTAAATACCGACATTAAGAAGAGCGAGTTCTACCTAATAGAAGTAAAGTATCTCGGTATTATCGTTAGCCGAGATAGAGTTAAGATAGACCCTAAGAAGGTAGAAGCTATTAGAGTATAGAAGTAACTAGCCCCTAGTAACACTACTTAGGTTAGAAGCTTTATTAGCTTCTATAGCTATTATTGCCGTTTCATTAAGGGGTTTAGCTCTATTACTAAGCTATTAAACGATCTACTTAAGAAGGATACTACGCTATAGAACAATAGGTATACTATTATATTTAACTACATAAAGCACGCCGTTACTAGCGCGCCTATCCTCGTACACTTCGACTGCTTAAAGTAGATAGTTCTTAAAACAGATGCCTCCGACACTACTACTATAGGAATTCTCTCCTAATATAATAAGTCTAACGTTCTCTAGCCTATTACTTTCTTTAGTAAATCTATAAACGAAGCTAAACGTAACTACGCTATCTATAATAAAGAGCTATTAGCTATCGTCTAAGCCTTTAAGGAGTAGGCTCCCGAACTTATAAGTACTTAATCTAACAAGGCTATTCACGTCCTCACTAACTACTAGTCCTTAATGCACTTTATAAGGACTTAGAAGCTATTACGTCGCTAAGCTTACTAGGCTCTCTACCTTATGTAGTTTAACTTTAAGATTATATATAGGCCTAGTGCTACTAACGATAAGGCTAATGCACTTACGAGAAGGAATAGAGACACGCTACGCTTAAAAGAGAACTCTAATCTACGTTAGACATTATTACTATATAAGGTGCTTAATCTATATATTATTAACGAACTAAATCCAGGTCGCACCCGAACTAGATTACTAATCTAAGCTAAACTAAAATCTAGTTCGCTACCTAGTTTAGCGTCTAGTTCGCTATCTAACTTATCTGCCGAACTAGGCGCTTACGTAGTACCTATCTTCGCCTCCGAAGAGTAAACTTTACTACTATTTAACGAAGTAGCTAAAGCTAACCTACGAGATTCTAACTTTAAGTTAGTTCGTGGCGTCTACTGTATAATAGGAGCCTTCCTAAAGAGGAAATAGTTACTATCGACCGACGTTACTATCGAGAAGAGAATGCTATAGACTAGTAGCTAGTTAATTATTCTCTATTATATAGCTACAAAAGTTATATAGGAAGTTCATAACTTAAAGAATTACATACACGGAGGAGCCGCTAAGATAGCTACTATAATTAAGACGACCTTCTATATCCCCGGATGTAATAGTAACGTAAAGAGATTCGTTACTAATTGCTACGACTATAAGCGCTCGAAAGCTCGCTATAGTCTCCTAGCTAGCCTTCTATTACCTCTATCTATTCCGGAAAGACCTTAGTAATACATTACTATAGACTTCGTTACTAGACTACCTCTAGTAGATAGCTATAATATAGTACTATACGTCGTCGACTGCCTAACTAAGGAGTAATACCTTATCTCTTGTTTCTCTAGTAACGGAGGTACCTTAGCGTTTAAGACTACTAAGCTATTATTCTTTTACGTGTAGAAGCTATATAGCCTACCTAATAGCATTACCTCCGACTACGGCCCTTAGTTCGTTAGTAACGTATAGAATAGACTCTACTAAATTCTAAAGATTATAGCTAAGCTATCTATAGCTAGCTACCTCTAAATAGATAGCTAGTTAGAAGTTATAAACTACAAGTTCGAGCGAGTTATCCGTTTGTATACTATACGCTTTAGTAACTAAACACTTATTCTGCCGGTTGTAGAGTTCTCCGCGAATACTAACTCCTCGGATAGTACTAAGTTATCTCTATTCGAAATAATAAGAAGTTATAGGCTAAGGATAAGCTTCTAACTACCTTCCGATGCGCCGTTAAGAAGAGCTAAGCTTAATGAGGTCGACATCTATACGCTTGCTAAGTAACTAGAAGAGGCATTAGATATTGCTAAGACTAATCTTGCTATTGCCTAATTACGTATAGTAGAACAAGCTAACAAGCACTAGCTACCGATAGAGTTCGAAGTCGGCGACTTAGTATAGTTATTAACTAAGAACCTTCGCCTGCATAGTAACTCTAAGCTATTGCCTAAGAGAGTTAGCCTATATAAGATCCTCGAGAAGCGTTTACTACTAGTGTATAAACTAAAGTTACTAACTATATTACGACATATCTACTCTATATTCTATACTAATCTCCTTACTAAGCACCTAAATAACCTACTACTAGGCTAAGCTTTTAACGAACTGCTACTAGTAGAGGTTAACAGCGAAGAGGAGTACGAGGTAGATAATGTAATTAACATGCGTGTACTATATAATAAGCTAGTTACGCGTGTAAGCTAAAAAGGCTATCTAGAAGATCTTACCTAGTAGCTAATCGACAATCTTAAAGAAGTAGTAGACGTGCTACGTAACTATCTAGACTTATATACGGATAAACTAAGGCTAAGCTAGATTAATAGAGGAGTTATACGATAGTGTTTAAGAGCAAACGCGCTTAAGAGGGGAGGTAGTAATACAAGATAGATACGAACTAGATTTAGTTTAAATCTATATTAGATTAATTACGTAATCTCGGTATCGTAGCCTAGGCTTCTAGCTACTCCGCCCTCGATATCTCGTATACCTTGTAGACTAGCTTCTCTTCTTCTTTTCTAACTCTCGATATCTTAACGAATAGACGTAATTAACCTCTTATCTTGCTAGTCGTGATCATTAGTTAGTCTAAAGAGTATTACTATATACTTAAAGTAGCTATAATAAGTATAAAAAGTAGTCTTCTACTCGTTACTAGCCTTAATTCTAATATAGTAATATATATCTTTAAGATTAAGCTTAGAGTAAATAGCTACTTTACCTAGCCTATTAAGAGTCTTACTAATTAAGAGCAAAGAGTACTAATTCTTAATAGTAATAGTATTTAGGCTATAGTAGTTAATATAGAGTTATAAACTACTATCTTTCTTAGGAACGAATAAGATTAGCGCGCTAGCTAGACTCTCTAACCTATAGATCTAGCTCTTAGCTAGCGCATTATTAAGATACTTATAGAGAACTATAAGTTCCTTCTCTAAGAGGTTATAGAGAGGGCAAAAGAGAAGCTCTTTGTCTTCTATTAGATCGATAAGGTATAATATATCTTCTATAGTATATATCTACGTAGGATCGATAATAAAGACATTATAGTAGTCTTCTATATAGGATAGTAGCTTCGCTACTCTATTAGGTAGAACCTCTATAGAGGTACTAGCTACCTTCCGAACTATAGTACCTAGTATCGTATCTAATACTACTAGAGCAAATCCTTAGTTCTCTACAAGTAAGAAGTTATAGAACTCCTTAGCTTGTACTACTCTAATACTAGTAATATCGTAGCTATATCTCTACTAGTTAGTATAACTATCTATTATAATACTCTAGTTATATCTCTATAGCCGGCCGAGAATAATAGAAAAGCTTATTTCTAATATATAGAATATGCCTTTCGACTTGTATATTACTCTAGTGTTATCTATAAGATAGAGATTAACCTCGTAGGCGCTATAATAGTAAGTCTCTTTACTCTAGAAGCCTCTAACCTAAGGGTACTCTATATCTGCCTTCTATAAATTATACTAAAGAGTAAATACTAAATCGATAACATTAACGTCTACTACGTTATCTAGTAGTTACCTTAACCTCGACCTTACTATCGAGGCTAAGTACTAGACTCTAATAGACCTATACTAGAAGCACTATAGAAGCTCTATAGCTTCGAGATAGACTTCTCTAGTATCTAGCTATATATTAAGTAGGTATAGGCGTACTACCTTCTACCTTAATATTCTAGACTTAATTACCTCCTTTACTACTACTTCGGCTAGCATTACCCCCCTTAGAGTAGGCTAATAAGTAGTAACCCTTCTTATAGTAGTTATAGTACTTAACCTTAGAGAAGTTCTAAGTGTCTCTACTATCCTTCTAATTAGCCTCCTAGCTACTACTATATCTCTAGCTTTTGCTCTTGCTCTTACTCTTACTTCTCTACCTATCCCCTGCCTCGCTTTAAGTATACTTACTATAGTTACTACCGGAGGCTTCTAGAGAAGCTCTATACTACTTCTATAGCTCGTAGTTACTACTCTTAGTAAGGTTCTCGAGGGTAGAGGCTTATATAACAAGCTCTACGTAAGTAGAAGACATATTAGAGAACTAGAGGATCTACTTATATAGATTAGGTAATAATTTAGCTAGATAGTACTACGCTAGGTACTTACTATTATACTTTAGCTCGATTATCTCTTCTAGAGATACTAGTTAATCCGAGAACTTCTAGACGCTCTTACTCTCCTTCTAGAGGTAGTTTTAGTAGGAAAGAACTATATTTATCTCTCGATTAATAAGGTCTTCGACTTAGTCGTTAACGAAGCTTAAGAAGTTCTCTTTATAGGAGAGATTATACTAGTTTAACATATTAAGCGTATAGAGGCGTTCCTATAACTCTCTAAGAGATAGAGATAGATATATTATAGTATAAGTAATATAGCACTAATTTAAATAAGAAGTATTAGTAAACTATAAAGGGTTATAGTTAAAGACTATCTAGAGGCTCCTTCTAAAGAACTAGGCCTTATAGATAGATTTAGCCTTATACTACTCTAGTTCCTTAGCCTTTGTAGAGAGCTCTCTAGTAGGTAGCATTACTAGCTAGTCTATAGTAGGCGGACCTATCGAAACTAGTACTAGAGGAGCTATAGGTATCCTCTTAGTAGTTCTATAGGGACTAGCCGGAGTTATACTAGTATTCTAGAGGCAATTATAGTCTTAGACTAAATTCTCTAGATTAGCTAGCTAAGCTATAATAGCCTTAAGTAATATAGTAGTATAGCTACTATTACTACTAGTTAGAGTATACCTTCCTTAGCTATCTCTATTATCTCCTAGCTCTTCTAACATTCTTAACTATAAACGCAAAGCGTTCTTAATAATGCTACTATCTGTCTAGATAGCTTCTAAGTCGATTTACTCTTATATAATCTAATTATCTATATTAATAATTCTATAGGCTATAACTAAAGAGAGCTATTAGAACTATAAGAGTAGGTATATAGTAACGTATAGAACTACTAGTATCTACTAATTAGATAGATAGATAAACTAATAGCTACCTTTGTTTAATAAGGCTAGAAGTCTTATAGAAGGTAGCTAGAGAGAGTCTATTACGTAATAGGCTTAGCTAGAGCTATAATACTAAGTCTCCTCTATATTTACTCTTATAATTCTAATAGCTCTCTTTAGTTATAGTCTATAGAATTATTAATATAAATAATTAGATTATATAAGAGTAAATTAATCTAGAAGCTATTTAGAGAAATAATAGTATTATTAAGAATATTAAAAAAGCTAAAAAATAATAAAGATAACTAAGAAAGATATATTCTAACTAGTAGTAATAGTAGCTATACTATTATATTATTTAAAGCTATTATAACTAAAATATTATAATAGATAATTATACTAACTAATAGAAATATAGCTATAATACTACTAATATTAAAGTAGTATAAACGAAAGAGTTTTATAATCTCTTACTTATAAGAAACTAAAGATTTACTCTAGTAGTATTAGATATAATATTAAATATTATAGTTTAAAAGATAGCTAGTACTTCTATAGAAGTTCTACTTAATAGAGTAGTAAAGCTACTATTTTATATAAAAGACTATTATAATATTTTTATTACTAATTCTATATAAATATATACTATAGAAAATATATTATACTTTATTAATCTTATAGAAGAAAAGAAACTTCTTTTCTATTATCTTTATAATCTCTTAGAGAAGAAACTTATATTAATAATTAGCTTTTAGTAAAAAAATAATCTTTAAATAAATAAAATAAATATAAAACTATAAGAAGCTAGTATTAGAGTAATACTTAGTAGTAGCTAGTTCTACTTATATAATATACTAGTCTATTCTATACTATACTTATATATAAACTTAAATAGTAATTAGTTCTACTACTAATAGACTATTTAATTAGATAGATATAGCTTTAATATAAAGCTTTAATAACTATAGTTAAAACTATATATAGATTTTAATACTAATAATATTTATATATCTAAATCTATACTATCTTTAGAAAGTATAGAATTATCTCTAGTATATTTTTACTATCTAGCTATAGCTACTACTATTTTTCTTTACTTTTAATACTAAAGAGAAAAGTATAGTAAGTTACTTTCTAGAGTTCTATAATATATAATATCTATTTTAGAGAACTAGCTATTCTCTAGAACTAGCTACTCTATGTTTAGAAGGGAAGTAGTAGGGTATAACCCTACTGACAAACCAATCATTAGCTGTAAATTGCTAGGGTGGCTAGTTCTAGGGGATGGCTAGTTCCCCTAGGGCAGACGTTAGCAGATCAATGTCCTGAGTCGTTCGAAGCGATCGGGTGATCCCACTGGTACATGCAAGACCGGTAGGATCTGTGCGGCAACTTGCTACTGCACTAGCCCGGGCAGGACGGCCCCTGAAGCCTTCACATCATTGCATTGTGAAACGCCGAATAGGCCGGCCGCCAGCCACATCAGGCCCGGGGCGCTGATCCTTTCTTTCTAGCGCCCGCTTCTGGCTGGGAATCGACAGGTACACTGCCGTCTTGGTCGCATCCCCTTTCTCATATAATCCCACCCTTCTCATACATCCTCCAAGGTCTGTGTGAGATTAGACGCCATCCCCCCCGTTGACGACGTCTGTGGACTTGTGGAGCCTCACAACAGGGGACTACGGCTGCCGTTTGTGGCTCTCGCCCGTCGAAAACTGGTCTCGCCTTGGCTACCTGCACCATGCATGTGCCAGCAGAAACCATGCAGCGCCTATCCCGAGAATGTGAGGCAACACAAAGCCCCCCAAACCTTGTTTCATTCAAGTATGCCATGAAATCCGGCCTGACTCTAGAGCGCGTTCGGTTGGAGGAGGTTGCTCTTTTTGAAAGAGGCTGGCTTGGCCTTTTTAGCGTCGATTAAGAGTTTAGTGGTGTAATAAGAGGCTCTTCGATAGCGCATTCGGTAGTTTGAAAAGAGACTACCTCTTTTAGAAGGTGGCCGTGCGCGGAGGAGTTGTAATTTTTTGCTTAAAGATTGTTAACGTGCATAAACTCTATCTCTAAGTGCTTACTATTATAGCCGTTAATAGCCTTAATAAAGCAGCAGAGATTACTACTGCTATATTAACTTAATCGGAGGTACTAGAGATGCCTTCTCTAGTATAGATACTAGTAAAGAGAAAGTAGCCTACTAATATTAATTAAACTAAAGAAATAGTAGAGGTTGCTCTTTACTTACTCCTTAACTCTTATAACACTAGTAGCTGTGCTAAAGGAGTCTTTAGGCTAGAGGCTTAGACTAGAGCGACTAAGGCAGTAAAGGAGGTTACTAGTGCTTAAGCTAAGAGGCTTAATAAAAGCAAACTAAAGCTTAAAATTAACACTTACAAGAACGCCTTAAGGTACTAGTAAATGCTAGAGAGTAACTCTAGATAGGCTAAGACTAATGCTAGCCTTATAATAGCTAACTCTAAAGTTATAGATAACTATTTCGAGGCTTACAAGGAGGCTAAGATGTTCTAGTATAGGCTAATACCTTACTATAACCTCCTTAGTACTATCTTTAGTAATGTTACTACTACTAGAGCCTTTGCTCGAGAAGTCTAAGATATCGCTATCGACTCTTAGTTATCTAATTATCTAGTAAGCTCTCCTTCTTCTTCTCCTTCTCTAGCTTCTTTAAGAGCTAGTATGCCTATATAATCGATAAGGAAGTATATAAGTAAAGTTCGTAATGCAACTCTAAGTAGTATTTAGTAGAGGTTAAATAGTGCTAATAAGATAGTAATTAGTGTTAAAAAGGTAGCTACGTAATTAAGCCGAACAAACGACTATCTAGAGTAAAGTAGTACTACTATAGTTAGTAAGGAAGCAATTAATCTATTATTTATCGAATTTAAGTACCTTGCTACTAATTACGCTATTGTAGTTGCTAAGTTACTAGAGACTTCTATTAAGACTAGGCTCTTTACTATAGTATTAAAGAAGTAGCATATAGCTATTATAAAGCGAGCAATTTAGAAAGAAGAACTACTAATTAATAGTAAGCTATTAGAGTAGCTAGAGGAGAGTAGTATTAAAGAAGTTAGAAGTAAGGTTAAGGAGGAGATTAAAATTTATAGTACTAAATAAAGTTAGAGATAGAGATTAATAGAGAATATTATAAAGGATAGTCTTTAAGGAAGAAAAATTCATATATATCTATTCTATACTATCGGTAGTATTTTATAGCCTTCTCTAATGTCTTTAATTCTATACTAGCACTAGTTACTACTTTAGGCTAGCGCACTTTTAATATTAACTTCTTCTCTTCTTTACCTCTTCTTAATAATTATACTATATCTACGTAGCTATAATATTATACTTCTTTATTATTACTAGATTACTATTCTCTTTAATAGTATTATTACTATTATCCGTAGTAATTATAGTTAACCTTAAGGCCTCCTTAGAGAGATTAAGCTCCTCTAGGCCGCTATAAAGATTAATCTAATTATAAAGGCTAGTAAGTACGTATACTAGCTTTACCTAAGTATCTATACTAAATTCTCTTATAGTATCGAATATTCGCTACTACCTTTTAAAGACTCTAAAGGTCCTTTTAATAACATTACGTAAGGACAAGTACCTTAGATTAAATAGCTCCTTAGGGTTCTCTAGCCTATTTACTACTTTATACTAGTCCTGGAGGTAGTACTATATACCTCGATAAGGTATAAGGAGATCTAGTATATTTAAATATCTAGTATCTCTAAGGAAGTAATAGCCTTCTAGTGCTTTAAATCTGTTAACCTCTCGTGTAAAGGTAAGCACTTAACTGTTATATATAGAGCTCTTCTATCTAGCTAATATATAGATAAAATTGCTATTAAAATCGTACACCGCTAGCATGTTCTATAATAGCTAGCCTTTTCGATTTCTCTAAGCTTACGACTTACTAAGTACGTAAGCGTAGATATAAGATCTATCTAGTGCTCCTATACAACTAGTAAATTAACAATATTTACTCTTAATCTTCTCTAGCTAAAGGTAGCCTTAATCTAGTAAAGCAACAACCTCTTAGTAGATTAATACTAGTGCCTCTAGCACTTAGTAGAAGACAGTAGAGATAGTAGCCTTAGAGTGATAAAATTAGTCTTATACGTTACTAAAGAAGGTACTATAGCTATATATCTTTAAGAAGATTAATAGCTTTTGCTCTACTAAGATATTATAGCTAGCCTTTAGCAACTCGTCTCTTTGTAACTTCTCTACTAGAGGCGTGAAACTTAAAGGCTATAATCGAGTTATATAGTGCAATTAGCAAGCATCTAATAACACCTTCTTCGTTAATCTCTTACTATCGATAGAAGTAATAGATCCTTCTAGCCTTACACTAGAAGGTTAATAGTTATTATACTAATTAGTAGCAGTAGTAGTAGTAGCACTAGCACCCTTAATCATAGCTTAAAGGAGTTGTTTATCTATAAATAAGAATAGAGGCTAATATAAGAGTATAGAGAGCATGTAGCCTCTTTTAAAAAAGAAGAGTTAGAGTAATTAGTTAAGAAGGAGGCCAGCTATACCGGATAAAGGCAATTACGCGAAGAGGCACCTCTTTTTAAAAGAGTTAGTACTAAAAAAGAGCCTCTACCGAACGCGTAGTCTCTTTTTTAGCTCTCCGACCTTTTATTACGCTAAAAGAGGCCGATTTAACGCTCCACCGAACGCGCTCCTACTTTTCTTTCGTTCATCCACATCCGTCAGTTCACCTTCAACTACCACCAGTTTCACACCACGGCGTTTGGTCTGTGACCAGTCCTTCCTTTCGCTCACTTGAGCAGTCACTCCTTTTGGGTTTTCTTCAAGTCACTCCTTGACAGCATCTTCTGCGATTCGGATCTGTGATCTTCACCAGAACTTTCAACCACTTTCACACAGGACAACTTCAGTATGCATTTCATCAACTCCGCCGTGAGCCTTGCTGCTCTCCTCGCCGCGCCAGCAGAAGCCTTCTTCCGTATGGGATGCGGCTCTCCCATCGTCACCGAGCGTATCGATCCTATCATCTCGCCCGGACAGGTCAGTGGACATGTCCATCAAGTCGTAGGTGGCAATGGGTTTGGCTTCACCCAGGACTTTGCCGCAGCACGTCGCTCCACCTGTACCTCTTGCACCGTCTCCAAGGATCTTTCCAACTACTGGACTCCAATCTTGTACTACAAGAACAAGAACGGGAAGCTCGAGAGGGTGGAGCAGAATGGTGGCGTGCTGGTCTACTATCTCCAGCGCCCAGAGTCCAACAAGAACCTGAAGGCTTTCCCTGAGAACTTCCGCATGGTCGCCGGCGACCCCTTCAGGCGCAACGCCACCTCCGACTTTGCCGGCAAGGCGGTCAACTTTGCTTGCCTCAATTACAACGGCCCAGCCAAGCCGGAGACTCAGAACCTCCCTCCTTACAACTGTCCCAATGGTGTTCGAGCTCAAGTCTTCTTCCCTTCGTGCTGGGATGGCAAGAATACAGACTCCCCCGACCACAAGTCTCACATGTCCTACCCTGCTTCCGGAAACCACGACAATGGTCCTTGCCCTGCTTCTCACCCAGTACAGCTGGTCTCCATTTTCTATGAGGTCATCTTCAACACCAACAAGCTTGAATTCTGGGCTGGCGACCAGGGTACCAACCAGCCTTTCATCTTCGCCCAAGGTGATGCCACTGGCTACGGCTTCCATGGTGACTTCTTGAATGGCTGGGACATTCCTCTTCTCCAGAAGGCTGTCGATCAGTGCCGCAACCTCAGCGGTGAGCTCAGCGACTGCCCTGTCCTTACTCCATTCCTCCAGTCTGGCCAAGCTCAGAACCAGTGCACCATCCCTGATTCCGTCGGCGAGGATATTACTGGTCCTTTTGATAAGCTTCCTGGATGCAATCCTATCACTGCTGGACCGGCTAGAGCTGCTCCCGCCGCAAATTGCGCCATCACCCGCATTGCTGGACCTAAGCTTTCCTTTACCGACAAGCTGTCCGCCGGCTGGGCGTACCAAGGGTGCGCTCCTGACAATACCGGAACCCGCACTCTCACTGGCTACAGCAACGTCTACAACACTGATCAAGGTACTACCTCTGTCGACACTTGTATCGCCAAGTGCAAGGGTTTCCAATACATGGGTCTCGAGTACGGCAAGCAGTGCTTCTGCGGCAACTCTCTCCCCTCCGACCGTGTTCCATCGTCCACAACCTTTGGACAGTGTAACATGCCTTGCGCTGGTAACAGCACTCAGATTTGCGGTGGTGGATCGCAGCTCAGTCTCTACAAAGCTTGCATGGGCTCAGGCTGCACCAATGCTGCTTACAAGCCCATTGGCGACTTGAGTGGAAGTGGTGGCAGCATAGCCCCGGCTTCTTCGGCTGCTGCGCCTGTTGCACCTGCTGCTAGTAGCGCGGCGGCTCCTGCTCCTATCAGCTCCAGCACCTCTGTCCAAGTCGCACCTGCCGCACCCACCACCACAAAGCCCGCCAACAACAACGCAGCGGCTCCACCCGCGGCTACGACAACCCCCGCCTCTCCTCTGCCCAATGGCTACACCTACACCACGGTCACAATCAACAACGTCGTCTATGTTACCGCCATCAAGACAGTGACTGCCGATACGCCCGCAGCTACGACTACCGTCAGGAGAAAGAGAAAGCACGGTCGTGCTCACAGGGGCATGCTCAAGAGGGACACTTTCTAGATATTCCTTGAAATCATCTAGATCCATTACGATTACCTTCACTTCTATACTTTCGCTGATGACTTTGATGATGGGGGTTTGGCAAGGTCTCCAGGACGACTTGCGGCGGGATGGGAATACAAGGACTGGGTGGCGCGATCTGGCTGGAGATTACTGTAACGGCTGATCCCGGTGGATGGTAAGGGATTTCACTTCTGACATGTCCGAATATGAAAAGCTTCTTGTCCCTGTCTGGCATCACGTGTGAAGTTTTCTTAACCTACCACTGTGCTGCCTTCAAGTCACTTGTGTCCGCGGAAAAGCAATGAAATGTGATTTCACTAGTCACTGTTACTGGTCCAATAATCTAGATCATCGATCTCGCGGAGCCGGAGACATCTCCCTAGGTTGTTTGGCCGCTCTAGCTCCACCTATCATCTCGCGTCAGCTGGGCAAACGGATGCGTTTCCGAACAAGAATAGAACCCGGACCATACCCCTCCCCATTGATCATCTTCTCCGTCCTACCGTCATTCCTTAACCTGGCTCACTACAAGTGAAAATTTCTTCGTGGCGGCACCACCAGGAATGTCTATGAACCAGCCACATGGCAACAACCACTTGTCGATCCCTTGATGCAGCAACAACGCGTCCTCTTTCCCAGTCAAGGATTTAGGACGCCAAACGACGACCAAGAACCTCCCGAAACATCGAAACACCGAAAGCGCACTCAGATCAATGTCGCATGCAACTATTGTCGCAGTCGAAAGCACAAAGTCGGCACTCCGCGACCCTGAGGGCAAGCGCATACGCTGACATCTCACCAGTGCAGCGGTGAACGACCTGTATGCGCGGCGTGTCAGGACAGAGGGAGAGAATGTGTATACGAAGCAGACCCGGACTCGACGCGTGCCGTCACGCTCAAGCGCACCCATGCAGTACTCGAACAAGAAACACAGAATCTACGACAGCTTGTAGAGCTTTTGCGAACGCGACCTCGAACGAACATCGAAGCCATCATCCGACAATTGAGGGAGGGCGACGACGTGCAGACTGCGATTGGCAACGCTGATGCGGCAGTGGAAAGATTGACAGGTCGACTGAGCGGGATAGAGGTCCAATGGAACCTGGTAGTGGCGGGTCGAGACACACTGAGGGATCTTGTCAGGTCAAACTTCAAGTCGCTATACCCGGTCATCTCTCCTGGTAGGAGCGCTACCTCTTCTCGAACATCATCAACATCCTCAAGTAAGGACCGTCGCATGACAATTCGCAACTTGTTATCGACTGATGAGCCGA
This sequence comes from Elsinoe arachidis, assembly GCA_013372555.1. NCBI lineage: Eukaryota > Fungi > Ascomycota > Dothideomycetes > Myriangiales > Elsinoaceae > Elsinoe > Elsinoe arachidis. Next base: position 1,329,877 of record JAAPAX010000007.1, on the reverse strand, counting down.
ATAGTCGTCAAGAACGAATCCATGGCGTTACAACACCTCCCACCACTGGTCCCGACCCCGCTTCCTTGTCCCAATTGAGACCACTGGTAGATGATCGATTGGCTGCGGTGGAACCGAGATTGTGGACGGCGGTTAGTGTGTCACAGATCGAGATGGCGAACATGCTGTCAGTGTATCTTTGCTGGCATCATACCGAATACCGCCTATTCGACGAGGACGCGTTTATCCAAAATCTGTTATCGGGAGAGACGGAATATTGCTCGCAGCTACTGGTCAACTCTATCTGCAGCTTCGTAGCGGTCAGTGTGGTCATCACCCTACCGGCGAGATGCTGACACGTTATAGGTCAAGCTAGGTGACCATGATCGGAGTCGCATGCAAACACTCAGGCATGCGTTCATCAAAGAGGCCAACCAACTGTGGGCACAAAATCTCCAGCTATTCGAAGTGACAGTTGTGTCGGCCGCATGTATACTCAGCATGTCCAACTACTTACACACTAACGAGTCCTTCTCGACAAATATCCTCCAGCATGGCTACTATGTGGCTGGCAGGATTGGTATCTTCAGCGCGACGACAGTAACAGAACCTACGACATCCACGCTTCGGAATGAACAGAAGGCCAAAGGGATTGCTGGCTGGGGTTGCTACAGTGTCTGCACGTACGTCAATCTCCCTGCATATGTCAGACGATCAGACGCTTACCAAGGAAAAGAGCAGCAGCACTTCACGCCCTGGAAGGCCCCATATGTTCAAGAGAGCCATCCATACCAGCAATCGGACAAGATTTCGCAGACACAGACACGTGGCAGTCATGGCCTCGTCGTTCGGACGTGGAAGATTCAACGCCTGTAGCGATTTCATCTTTCAGTGCCTCTTGCTCTTTAGCAAGGCTCAGTTCAGACTATGCATCACTGCGCCGATACCTGATCGACGCCAGGCTCGCGGGTAGAGATACCAACGAGGTAGTCTCGCTACAGATGGCGACTCTACTCTTACACAACCTCACGCAGTGGGCTGACGATCTTCATCCTCAGCTGCAATGCCACGCGTCAGCGCGACCATTCGTGCTCGATATGCATTTGACTGCGCACAAAATCGTCCTCGAAAGCTTCCGACCATTCGTCGGTCGCGACAGGATCTCATCACAGATCTACACCTCTTCATTGAAGCAAATGACCGAGCTGATACGACAATCGCACAGGACCTGGGGTAGCCTACCCAACTTGTCGAACGCGGTCGGCACCTTGTATAATGTCTTGTATAGCCTCATTCCATTCCTCGAAATGGACGGCGAGGCCAACGAATCTTTCCTCCTAGTCGCAGAGATACTCCATCACCAAAGCGGCACCAATCCCCTGATAGCTGATCTTCTTCGGTTCGTCCTGGCATTCGCTGTCGAGAAAGGCGCGCGACTGCCACCCGAAGCTGACGAGATGCTGCAAAAGCTTTTGGTCGAAGAAGATGACGCGAACCCGGACGACAAGGTCGACGCTGGTTCTTTCTCGTTCATCGCCGACCTTGACATGTTGCATCTGGACCCAGAGGCGGCGACGTTGAGGTCTTCTCTGAAGAGAATGAAGGAAGGAAGGGTACCCTAGAACCTACATGATGAGCATGAGTAAACGAACATGAATACACGACCTTTTCCCATCGTCCACTTTGTCTCCAACCTTTCTTGCGCAAAAGACTGCACCAAACCATCAAAAGACGCGTGACAGAATGATTCCATGTATTCCACGTCTGAACGAACAAACAACATTCATGCAACGACCAAATCCAACCTCCCCAAGCGAGTGCGAGACACCACCAGACAATCACCTGGTCCAAACACGCCCAAACAATCGTCACTGGCCCAGCCCTACGTCTCTCTCGTCCTAATCCTCGATGGCCCACCTCCCACAGATGCCCGCGTCGAACCACGCGCTCATGCCCACGCTCACAGCGGGACGAAACAACCCAGCGTCAGTCCCCAGTAGTGCCAAACATACTTTTCGTGACAAACCGCTAGACCCTAGCGTCGTGCAGGGAGGTGCCTTGACTTTGCCCAAGCAGCAAGACGGCAGAGTCCCTTAATTCACCCACGACTCGACGACGCGAGACAGCCAGGGAATGCGAACTCCAGCTCGCGATCGGCGGGCGCGAATCGCCAGCAGTCCTCTCATCGCGACGAAACAGTACAAGCTCACCTTCGGAACCTTGTCGCGAGTGCATGCGACCCTAATTTGGCCCGGAAATCATTGCGCGACTTATTGGGAAGGGGTGGGTGCGGATTGGCCCGTGGTGTGGGCGGGAGCGTGTGGCGGTGATGTCATTTGCATCGGGCATCGACGCTGGGACGGGAGGGGAGAGAAATGCGGGCTGGAGACTTGGAGGGGTGAGAATGGGATGTGGTGCGATGGGATGGGTTGCACTGGTGTTGGATGTGATTGTTTCTATGGGCTGGTAGGATGGGTTGTGGTGTTGTTGCTGAGGTGGAAGGGCGAGGTGAGAGGGTGGTTTGAGTCAGGGGTCTGGGGATGAGGTTTAGGTGGAAGTCAAATGGAGAACTCGAAAATGGAGGGATGAGGTGGCTGGAGTGCACTGGCTGCGAGCTCAGGAGATCGAATGGTTGCTGTGTCAATGGCGACGGGGGAGGGGCTTCGTTGGGTTGCGTGCGCCGCTCCGCCATGGATCAGGTGACCAGTGAGGACGATAGCACAGGAGGAGCAGCAAAGAATGTAAGTCGTCAATCGTTCATTCAGTCATGGTCTGCTACGAATATCAATCATACCGCCCATGTCATGACCTTCATGCGCTCTCAGCCGCCATCCTCACTCCTACCGCTTCCGCTTCCCTTCAACCGCAGCTTTTCATCACCTCCATCTCCCACCTCTTCCGGACTCCTCCTCCTTCTAGCCCAGAGTACACTGGCTCGACACCCCTCCCGTCTGATCACAAGTCCCGGCAAACGTCCCCGCGTCGAACCCGGCAGTCGGAGCAGTCGACCCGCTCTGCCCGCCGGCGAACAATCGACATGTACCCGTCGCGTTCTCGAAGTCGAAGCTGAAGCAGTTGTCAAGGGAGTCGCAGTAGAACTCGCAGAGACCGTAGTCGCGCACCGAGTTAATGGTGCGGAGGACGGCGGTGCCGGAGTATCGTTGGCCGCAGGTTTGAGTGTACTGGCATCTGCAGGGGCCGGCGCCACCAAAGGTTGGGGGAGAGTTGACGCAGGTGCGGGCGTCGGTGGGGGTGGGGAATGAGGAGCTGGATGTGGTGGTGGATGTGGTGGTAGTAGATTCCGTTGTGGTTGCAGTGGTGGAAGGCTCCGCCGAGGTAGTGGTGGTTGTTGTTGTAGTAGTAGTGGTGGACTCTGTGGTTGTTGAAGTGGTAGTGATGGATTCTGTGGTTGATGTTGTGGTCGTAGTGGAATCCGTGGTTGATGCCGTAGTCGATGCAGTTGTCGATGAGGCAGTCGATGTGGTAGTCGATGTAGTAGTCGAGGCAGTAGTACTCACAGTCGTGGAAACAGTGGTGGAAGTGGTGGTTGTCAATGTCGTGCTAGTAGTCGTCGAAGCAGTGGTGGTGCTGCTTGAGGACGTTGAGCTCAACACCTGACTACAAGCCGAGGAAAGGATCGATGTAGGAAAGCGGCGTAACCCATCCGGAGTCGCACCGCCTGCTGGGGATGTGCTTGTTGTGGTGGCGACGGTAGTGGAACGCTTGTGGAGTCTTCGTACCGGTGTCTCCGCTGCATAGATACCATCGGTCTGAGTTTCAGCATAGTTGTGCTTGAGCTGAACTTGATTGGCAGCTCGGCGGCGAAGGCTAGCAGCAAGGCTTGGTGTCGTGGATGGTGTCGTGCTTGGTGTCGTGGCCGGGGTAGTAGATGGAGTCGTGGCAGGTGTAGTAGATGGCGTCGTGCTCGGAGTTGTGGTTGCAGTCGTGGTGACTTGTGAAGTGGTGGTAGGTGAGCCGCTGGACCCTAAGAGGGTTGAGCAGAACGGCTGCAGGCTACTAAAGACAATGGCTCTCCTCGCCTGGTAGATTGCAAGAGGTTTGTTGGGCTTCACACCTGCGCTGGTGGCATTGGTGAAGGCGTAGCTGTTGGCAAGAAGATAACGATCGTTGCCACGGACCTGACCTCTGTTGGTGGCGAAGCTAGCAGGCCACGAGGTTGAGTAAAGAGCGCAGACTTGTCCTTGTAGCTGTCTTGTATCATTGACGTACAGGATGTACGTGTTGAAGAATTGGCAAGTCTGCACAGGCCCGCCGTCAGATGGTGGGTTGCGAATGGCGTAAGCGGTCCTCAAAGTACAAGCGTCCGCACAGAGTGAAGCATTGTAAGGCCCGGATGTGAAGATGGAGGCTCCCAAATAGGTATCGGCGCCTTCAGAGTCGTAGGGAGCGTTGATTGCCGAGTTGTTCAGGAAGAGTGGATCGGTGTAGCCACGTGGAATGGGAATGGAGCTGTTCTGGTAGCCGTTGGACCCAGCGATAAGGGTTCGGAACTGATTGCGGGTCTGACCAAAATTATTGGCATTCTCAGCGGTGACTGGTCCTCCCCAGAAGACGCATTTGATGTAGGTGACGCTGGGAGGATTGGGACAATTCGCGCCGGGTGTGACACTGGGCTCCCTTGAGAAGTAAATGTTGAATGATTGGCATCCGGCTATTCTTGAGCATCTTGCACCGCATGCTGTGGTATCATATGTGCTCAGTCTGGTGAATCCAAGGTAGCCATATGCACTAGTCCTGGTTAGTACCCTACCCGGTGTAATGGTTTGGTATGTACGTACTTGTTGGAAGCGTTGCGATTGCTGAAAGACAAGGAGTATCCTGTGGGGACTGGCGCATTTGTGGCAGCCGACGCGAAAGCGGGATTGGTACTGAATGCCGACGGGGTATCAGGGCTGTATGAATAGCCAGTGACACCGGTTGGGTTGGGATCACAAGCAGCTCGCTTCTTCAGGGCCGCAGACTTCGTAGGAGCGGCCACGAGTGTAGTCTTGGTATCAGTGATCTGCGGTAGCGCCGACGACAATACAGCAGCAGCATTGTAGCTGACAACTTGTGCAGTGGCGGTCGCGGGGACCACAGTTGGGTAGGTAATGTCGGGGACAGTTGCAGCCAGCGCAACGAAATCGATATCCTGAGGCATGGCAGCCGGTACGGCGAAAGCCATACCTGCCAGAGCAGGGATGACAGACTTAAAGCCAAGCATCTTATGGGAGATCTGAGGAAGAGGCTGTGGAATGGAGGAGTAGGAGTTGATGAGCAAGGAAATACTTCAAGAGGAAATCGACGGAGATCTTATACCATTGAGAGAGCCCAAGCTTTGGACAAGAAAACCGATCGTGCACTCCACGTATGCATGTCGATTCAAGGCATTTCTCCACTACCAGACACTCAAGATGCCGGATACCCATCGGTGTAAGCGACACCATGAACATGCAGATGGGCCGATGAATCTTTCGTGCAGCTGGGGTCGCCTCCTGCTCAGCATCAAGATTTGGAGACCTCGCCGACCAATGATGATGGTGCGCATGGCAGGGATTAGCAACTACCACCAACCAGAATATGGAGAGGCAGGTCGTGAGCTGCGAGACCGTTCGCATAAGCTGGAATACGAAGTGGTCATCGCTTGGTGCAGTTCTTGTGCGCTGTCGAGTACAGGATAGGTTGTCGGACATGTATGGTCGTTGTTACGACGGGTTTTCACCCGTGTGAAGTCGCGTTGGAGGCGCAACGGCCACAAAGCGCGAGAAAGGAGAGACTGTGGCTTGGTGACGAGTGAAGCCAGATGACGTCGGTGGAAGGGTAGTCGACTGCATGGTCATCGACCTTACTTTACAGTATCGGACATGGCTCATACGACTTGAGGATATCGCAGGACAGTGTGAGAGTCCGGCCTTGCTGGTAGGAGAACGTGGTTGTAGGTGGAGACAAGTTGCACTGACCAGTCAGGGAGACCGCTGCCCTGGCGATCTGTTCTTGCCCTGCAGAAAGACCATGTATGCAATTTTGGACATGCAGGCACAGCTTGATCCTTCATCTGTCAATACTGCAGTACGTACTGTACCATCAGCCTCACCAACGATGTCTTTGCGACAAGCGCCGAAAGGATAACCTAATGCTTTACATCATCGATGTTCCAAGATGCAGTGATCCAATAGTTCGGCCGCCATCTCAGACGTTTCTCATGTTATAATCGGTCCTGCATGGTGTGTTTGGCGCCGGCCATGAACGCGATGGGACCTGGCCAAAGCGGGAGTGCATGCACTGCGGCGGCGACCTCCTGAACCGATCGGGGAACGCTGGACGGTTTGTCCTGCAGGTCGAACAGCACAGTGCCCATCTCACGTTGACAACTTTGCTGGTAGCGATGTCTCCGGGTCGGTAGCGCTGTATCTCGTTCGGGCGGGACGCGCTTCCGTCAACGTGTTTTTACGTTGACTCTGTGAACGCCAGCCAGCCACATCGATCCCTGCGAGGGATCCTTCGCTGCTGTACTGGGTCGAAGCATTTGAGTGCAATCGCGACGTGTCAACTACGCGTGATAGCGACAGAATCTGTGCGAAGGGCATCCTCACCAAGACTGTCGGCGGGCACTGGCAGTTATGTCAAAGCAGTGGGAAGATGCGAGCGATGTGATTTTGCCGAGGTTATGGTGAAAGTCACGTGAACCTGGAAGCTGACCGCAATCGCCAAGGCCGAGTGTGTTCGGTCCGACTTTTCGTGCAGGGGGAGGATAGATACCAACAATGATTCCAGCGCAGACCGCAGAGATTCGAGCCGTCCGCGGTTCTTGCACTGTACGATACGTCTGGCAGTCCTCTCGGAGCTCTATGGCGCATCTCAGCACTGCAGTGCTTGAGTAGTGAAGTTCTTCGCTTCGGCCAAGTTCGAGTCGTTTGCATGAACGATAGCAACGGTAACGACATTACGTCTCTCACCATCCTCACCTTCACAGAGGTCCTGGTTGTGAGAGGGGTTCAGGCGCGGAATACTCGGCCGTGATCAGATATCCGGCGGCTGAGGTAGCGAGAAACATGGCGCTTGATGGCATCTTCGGCCATCCTACGCTAACAATAATGAGACAGCGATAAGAGGGGTATTTCGGCGCGAAGTCGCCTAAATCACGGATCAAGTTGCCAGAATCCTGCTACAGTATCGCTTCATGTTCGGACATCACCGTAAAGCCACGATTCGCAAGTCAAGTGGCCGACATCGGTAACAGCCCTTAATGGGGCGGAGATTGGGCCTCGACATGCATCACGGCTATCTTGACGAGTCTATTCCCGGAGTCAGTCAAGACAGAACACATGACCTTCAATGGTACAGTTGTGGTAGTTTGTGGAAACCGACAGCAAACAGTAGCCGACTGCTCGCCAATACATGCTTGTGAATGGCCATCTCAACTCTGGATTACTCATATAAACCACATGGCACTAAGCTTTTGCCTATAAGCTTCGAGGGTTTCAAGCCTCAGGGCCTTCGACCCGCATTCTACGCTGAACTGACGAATACGAGACAACCAACGCTCCATATCGTTCTCCATCGGCCGCTTAGGTTGTCGACGCCACACCATTCGAGACGTCTCGGTCGGAAAGTCAAAGAAATGAACATAAGTCGACCCTGTCACCGTGCAATGTAGGTGTTCTGTATCCCATCTTGTCCGTTCTTGTTAGCTTCTTTATTCCTATTCTACCAACATGTCGGAATCAGGGACCCCAGGGGTCAATATTCGACCAGATGTGATCATCAACAATTCGATCGCCATGGTGATCCTTGCTACCATTTTTGTATCGCTTCGGTTCTACGTCCGGGCGATCATGATCAAGTCGTTCGGCTACGACGACTGGATCCTTTTAGCCGCATATGTATGCACGAGCATTTCAAACTTCCTTGCATATCCTAACAGGCACAGATCAATTTCATGGTCCTGTCGTCTCTGTCCTTGGCATACGGCTCGCTGGTCAAGGCCAATGGGTTGGAGCCTGTCATTGATCAAGCCACTCTTGTACGATATCTGTGTTGCATTACAATCTTCGTCGCTGAACCGATCAGATCCTCGTCTTCCGCTCTTTCTTCTACTCCGTCGACATGACCATGGTCAAGCTCGCTCTTGCAGCATTCTACTTCAAGGTTCTACCAAGAGATACCTGGCAACGACATGTCGTGGTTATTGCTACTGGACTGTTCACACTTTACACCATCACCCTTGGCTTCGTCTTCCTCTTCCAATGCGGCAACCCAATGAACATTGAATCTACCGATTGCCTACCAGCCCCACCACTCCTGGCTACATCATGGACGCAGGCCTCGCTCAATGCTTTTATGGATTGGCTTCTCACTTTGCTCCCCGTCACCATCATCTTCAAGGCGCAAATGTCCAAGCGCACCAAGATCTCCGTCATCGCCCTACTCGGTCTGGGAGTTCTAGCGTCTATTATCTCAGTCGCACGCATGCCTCTGCTTCATACTAGCAATGTCACCGGGCTTGACACCTACATCCGAGTAACGACGCTTCTGGTAGTGTCCAACTGGGAGAACTGTATCGGTCTCATGGCTATTTCCCTCGCGGCCCTTCGCCCACTCCTCAGGAAGATCACCAAGGGATCCACCTACGCTACAGCACAGTACCCGACTGGCAACACAAAGCACGCTTCCATGAAGCAGTACAACAAGAGCAGGACCCAGAAGAGCCAAATTGAGGTCCAGACCACTTTCCAGGTGCAGGCTGAATCCAGTCAAGAGGAGATTGAGCTGATGCGGAGGAGTGAGGAGACCAAGTATACTGTCGACGTGGCGAAGGAGCAAGTGAGGAGAGATATGGTCTAGAAGACGCCGGTTTTCTTTGGTGGTTGGTAAGCGGCAGGCATTGCATCATTTTAGCATGGAGTCTTGGTTGTACATATATACTGGAGGCAAGAAGATGGGGATTCTAGGGATCAAGATACCACATACACCGAAAAGGACTCAAAGATTATCATTTCGCACCCAGATTCCCAATGACTCAATTCTATTACCAGGTTGACGGCGTCCTTTCGAGAGCGTTCCGCGGCTCGAACAGATTCAACCACAACGATATATCTAGCAATTGTAGCGCAAAATCTGCCATCATGCCTCAAACCATGCGAGCCCTCTACGCCGTCTTCACCTTCAAGCAACTCCACATCCACCCATCCCCCTCCATCCACCAATGCAACAAGCTCCACGGCACAGTATAACCTCCAAACCACCCCATCTGCCTCCCCGCCTCCCCAAGCAACGGAAAACAAAGACACGACCACCCAAAAATCCACAGCGCATACGCCGCCATGCCCGCCCACATCGCCACCTTCCCCTCCCTCCACACCCCCGGCACGCACCCCCTGACCACCCCCGCCCCCCACCTCTCCACCGCCATCCCCAGCGGCTGAACCCAAAAGAACCCGCCCACCAACAATCTAATCCTGCCCGGCCCAATCTCCCCCTTCGGCGCCCTAGGCACAAGACCCATGTGAATAAACCCGGACAACGCAAACGCCACGACAGTGAGCAGCGTGAACCGCACCTTCCTGCTCCCCCTCCCCTTTCCCAAGAGCAGATCCACTACCGCCTCCCCTGGCCCTGCGACGACGAAACGCATCACTTGATGCCAGTACACGGACCAGAAACCCCGGAGGCCAGAAGTGAGCATTGCTTTCGCAGGACCAAAAGGAGGGGGCCAGAGATGCGGGGACCAAGTCTCAGGCAGGAGGTGGGCGTAGTGTAGCGCAACGGGCAGGATCATGGGGAGGTGGTAATTCTGGCTTATTAGGGACCAGGCTTGGGTTGCGACGAGGGAGGCGCGGAAAGCGAGGGTGAGGACGGGGGAGGCGTGGAGGGAGGCGAGGCTGGGGGGGAGGAGCGAAGGGGATGGCGGGGTGAGGATGGAGATGGAGGGGTGGGTGAAGTAGGGGTCGAGAGAGATGAGGTGGGAGGAGAGGTCGAGGAGGAGGTACCCGATGAGGGAGCGCAGGAGGGCGTGTAGGATGAATTCGAGGTGGTGCCGGTTGGAGGGGGCGTGCGGTTGGTGGCAGTCGTGGTGTGGGGAGGAGATGCGCCAGTTGGTGAAGCGGAGGGAGACGAGGAGGGTGCCGACCCAGGTTAGGCGGGAGGGGAGGGAGGTAGGGTAGGGCTTGGGGTCGTAGAGGAGGTTGTGGTAGGTGAGGGGTGCATTGATGGATTTGGTGGTGGTGGAAGGTTTGTCTTTCTCATGTGGCGGCTGGTCGGTGTGGGGGGTAGCTTGGTCGGTCCGCTGTGAGAGGTATACAAAGTCCTTTCGAGGGTCTTTGATGCCGAGAAGGTAGATTGACCATAACAGGGCGTCCATGGAAATTACGTCAACTGCGCCCATTGCGTACCAGGCATGGATGACGGCCGCCGTGATGATGGGGATAAAGAGGTAGCATTGCCCCTGATGTGAGAGGACTTCTGGTGGGAGCAGCAGTCCAAGTGGTAGCAGAATGAATGGTACAAAATAGCTAAAGCTCTGTGGACCGGGCACGATGTGGTTGACAAGGTGGTAGTACGAAATGTCCAGACACCCCATGAGTGCCACTGACCTGCTGTATAGCTTGACCTACCACGAAGATCACGAAACATCACAAATTCCCAAAAATGGCAGAAGCATGTCGGACCCCTGCAAGATCTCATCCACGTCATGACCCTTGTCGAAGATCCGGCATTTCACATGCAAGATCCAATGACTCGTCCCCAGATCGGATCTGGTCTCACCTGACTCTGGTACCTCGGCTTTGTCCCTGACGGTTTTTTCCGATAAGATTCGACATCATATGCCAAAATTTTGCATCTCTGATGTCGCTATCAGGCGTTTCGCACGTCTTTGTTTCCACTCTTCTAGCGCTCAGACCCAATCGTTGTCTTTGGCATTTGTCCCTGGTCCGCGGTCCACATGTCAGGCCCGTTGGTCGTCGGAAGGCTCTGCTGCCCTGACGAAAGGTCTGGAATGCATTCCGAGCCTCGGTGGCTACTGGTAGTATTGTGGTTCCACTCTGGTGTTTGGTAGGTTGATTTGAATGGTCCTTGCCACGAGACCGAGGTGCTCGTGAATGTTGATATCCCCTCGTTTCCTTTGTCTTTACACTTCCCCATATCCACTCCACAGTCCTTCCTCCTCTACCACATCACCCACAGCCATGTCCAAGCAAGGCGACTTCGAGGCCGTCCGAAAGGACATCGCCGCCCTCCTCCACCAACCAGAATACGACGACGGCAGCGCTGGACCCGTGCTCGTCCGTCTCGCCTGGTAAGCCGCCCCTCATCCCCTTCCCTCTGCCCACCCCTAACCTCCAAGGCACTCCGCCGGCACCTACGACGCCTCGACCGATACAGGCGGCACCAACGGCGCCGGCATGCGCTACGAAGCCGAAGGCGGCGACCCCGCCAACGCCGGCCTGCAACACGCGCGCGTCTTCCTCGAGCCCGTCAAAGCCTCCCACCCCTGGATCACCTACTCCGACCTGTGGGTGCTGGGCGGCATCGTTGCCATCCGAGAAATGGGCGGGCCCAGCATCCCTTTTCTGCCCGGCCGCACCGACTTCGTGGACGACAGCAAGCTGCCCCCACGCGGACGTCTACCCGATGGCGCAAAAGGCGCAGACCACGTCCGTCATGTGTTCTACCGTATGGGGTTCAGCGACCAGGAGATTGTGGCGTTGTCCGGGGCGCATAATCTGGGACGATGCCATAATGACCGCTCTGGGTTCGAGGGCGCGTGGGTGCCGAACCCGACGAGGTTCAGTAATAGCTACTTCAAGCTGATGATGAGCTTGCAGTGGAAAGAGAAGGTGCTGGACAACGGGGTGAGGCAGTTCGTGCACGTGGATGAGGATCTAGGGGAGGAGTTGATGATGTTGCCGTCTGATCTGGCGTTGCTGCATGATAGTGGATTCAGGCCGTGGGTGGAGCTGTATGCGAAGGACAAGGACAGGTTTTTCGAAGATTTCAAGAATGTGTTTGGCAAGTTGATGGAGTTGGGGATTGAGAGGGATGGCGAGGGGAGGATTACGAATTCGGATAATGTGAGGGGTGGGTATCATTCGGCGCCGAAGAAGGCGGATGAACCTGGCGTGCCGGAGAAGGTGGGGGATGGGGAGGCGGTGCCCCTAAAGAAGGAGAATCAAGCGTTTAAGGCGAGGTTGTAGGGTGAAATGTGAGTAGAAGATCCTATCAGGGGCGTGAGAGTCGTTCGTACAGGGTTTGCATCTTTTAGACCGCATAGACATAGAGGCGATACCCCATCATAGACGACGGTATAGACACATTTGACGAATCACTTTCTGAACAGGCGTAACATGACCAAGTGAATCTTCTTGATTAAAAACTCTTGTAGTAAACGTGGGTATCATCAGAAGCTATGTACAGTCTCCCCTTTGTTTAAACCCATTAAACAATCTCCCACTCTTTTGAAGCTGAAAGTCGCTCGCTAAACTGAAGAAATGTGTCGTGATAATCATCCTCATTGCTGTTCTCACATGAACATGCCCAACCTCGTCTTTCTCCTCTCTGCTCTCCAGCCTCCTTGGGGTCCTACACCCAGCATTCCCTGTCCCTTCTCTCCCCCGAGTCTCCTGACTTCCGCAACAGCATGTCGCTCGCAGTACACTCGCCCACCCACGTCAAAGTACTCCTCACCCAAGGCCTCACGGCAGGTGCTGCAGCACAGACACTTCGGGTGGAACTTTTCCCGCTTCTCTGTCTCGAGATACTGTCCTTCGATACCTCTATCGCAACTGGTGCACAGACTTCCGTTGAGGCTGTGATAATGGTGCTCGCAATATGGCTTGTCTTGCAGAACGTAGAATTCGGCACCGCTGAATGGTGAAGAGCAGGTGCTGCAGACAAAACAACCCTTGTGATAGCGCCCAGTGAGCCGACCGTCAGCGCACTTGATACTCTTGCCGATGATTGGAGTGGAGCAGCCTCGGCAAGTGTGCCGGGGCCGTTGAGTTGCGACGCTGTTCAGCGAGTTGTCTGTGCCAGAGCGGACGAGTGCTGGGCGAGAGGATAAGTCGGTCGATCCCCAAGGTAGAGCACGTGAATGCGAGGAGGGTGCAGGTGCTGAATCTGCGGGCCTGGATGGGCCGTATGGATTGTAAGTCAGGGCATTGTTGGATGAATCGAGCGCGTATGCCTTGGTTGGAGGTACATATGACGTAGGCTGTGTGTCCTGACCGTAGGGATTGTATGGGTTGGAATTGATGGGCGGCATGTTGCCATAACCTCTTGCGCTGTGCAGTGCACGAGGCGGACTCTTGTTGTCCGAGACGCTCGAAGTGTCGGACATTGGTGTGGTACGACCAGTCCGTGGTAGGCTTGCAGCTGCACTGATAGATGAGCCAGCAGAAGAGTTGGAATGGCTTGGTGCATGTGTCTCATAGCTGCGACCGCCTGGAGCAGATGGTACAGGGGGTGCATCTTGAGGTCGCATTTCTGGCCTCATGCCACTCCTGCTGCTGCTCCTTGGTGGAGGAAGCACGGCGCCCGTGCTTGGAGGAGGGGCGTACGGGTTGCGAAGATCACTTGCAGTCGCCGAACGCTCTGGCAATTGGTTGAGGGGTCGGTTGGTGTTGCGCAAAGGCTCAGAGGGCCGTCTCTCCAATCCTCCGTAGCCTTGCTCTTTCGGGTATGTGTTTGACCTCATGTCTGGAGTCGGCCCGGCAGGTGTTCTTGACCTCACTGGTTCATCCTTCAGAGACGCAATAAAATTGTCCACTTCACCTCCAGGTCTGCTTGGTCTTGGAGGGCCTCTAGGTGCGGGTACCTGCTGGACCTGGGGTGGTGGGGGTGGCCGGAACATCTGTTCGGGCGATGCCTGCCTGGTAGGACCATTATTCATAGGAGCATATGGGTTGTACTCGTTGTCACTGCCATTTGTTGGCTTCCTCTGTGGCGGTCGTGAAGCTCCACTGGGTTTCCGACTGAAAAATGCATCCCTTTTTGCCTCGTCTCTTTCGTGCTGCGATTGTTGTGATAGTGGACTAACGGACCTGACTTGGGGAGGCTCAGATCGAGGTGCTGAAAGTGCATATGGATTTGGGTCATTGAAGAACCCTGGGGAGCTGGCATCACTTCGAGGTGTGCTTGCCATTGGGGTCACTGGGAATGGCGGGAAGGCACAGTCGAGATTCGAGGAGAGCTCAGCCGAGCGCTCACGTGGTAGCTGTTGTTGTGGTCGGCGGAGATGATCGTTCCTGCCATTGTTTGGTCCAGCACAGGATATGAAGGGTGAATTGGGTGACCTGCCCTCTGAGCTGACAGGACTTTGCGATGCATAGAGATTTTGTTGAGCATATGGGCGATCTGTTTATCGTTAGCATTGCATTTCCATACCGGCCCTTCTCTTGCACATACTAGCTGCGGACGCATCGATCCGTGGAGGCACAAATCTGGTGGGTTTGAGATGTTGTCCTGCTCCATGGTCTGGTGACAATAGCTGTGGACTGTCGACTCTTTGAGGGTATTGATGGTGACCTCGCGGGGCATCTGCAGAAAAGGTGTCAGTCGGCCGATCTGTAGACGCGTTCCTGCATGGATTCCCCACCATTCTGGCCGCTTCCTCCGCAAATGTGTTCTCCCATCATGGATATCTCGACATCGTACCCGCAGTTTGAGCATTTGATCGACGGCAGCATGCTGGGTGCCCGCATAGTCATGGCCATGATTGCGGTTGTATTTCTGGCAAGCTGAGCTGAGTGTGATCAAATCGATATGGTCGTGTGCAGAAGAATCTATACCCCGAGTCGCGCAACGGTGGTCAAACGGCGTCGAGGCCAAAGAATTCAGGAGTCGCCGTGTATTTCAACGTTAGGGAGTGACATGCGACTCGGACGTTCTGGACGCGGCTTGTTCTTCGTATTTGGTAGTCGTACAGATGTAAAATGCAAGCTGTAATAAAGGCGGTATGTTGCAAGGATGTTTGTTGCGATGCGCAGGCCCAGTGATGGTCAGACTCAAGGGCGCTGCTGAGGATAGTGTCTAAGGAATGTAATTTGCCCGTAATGGCAATGTAAAAGGACAATGGCAACAAGGAGTGACGAGATGCGGACTGTAGAGACTGACGAGGGCAATGACACACGATGCTGAAACTACCAGGAGAAGAGCAGCTGAAGGAAATGCATTGTACGGTCAGCGCCGGTCTGTCTCTACCATGCCGTGGGTTGGCAGTCGAGTCGAGCTCCGGTTGCAACAGGAGGGTCCGACATGAAACACACGTCCATTGGTCCCATTTGGTCAGAGGCACGGGCGACAGCATTGCGATAGGCTGGCGATCACCTGGCAGCGCCGAACACCAAGACTGTAGACTGTGGAGGAAGCCCCTTGTCTGGCCTAGCGCGTGGTTGATATGGCATGGTGTCTCAATTAGCCGCCTCTGCACGAAATGAGACGCCATCCTGCTGTCAGGCCATCTCTGGTCGCTGACTGGTGGCCACCTTCGATATCTTATTAAAGCGAAACAAAAGGGCGGTCTGGCAGGCGGGTGGCTATCGCTACCACGATGCGAATTCAAGGTGATTTCTTCGAGATGCAGGTATCCACATGGCTTGTCAGGAACAATTATCCATGGCTGGCTCCGGACAACCGAGGGACCCTCTTCTCTGACGAACTCTGCGTGGGACCTCGAGAGGGCTCGTGTTGTGCATCCCGTGTGCATCGACATGAATGCTGCAAGCTTTGAGCACCCACCATTCATGATGTCCTGCTGTCATTCTCGCTGCACCCGATGTGTCGCTTCGATAACGATCCACACTATCATAAGCTTGTGCGGTCGGCGACATTTCCCACAGTCTTGGCCTTCTCCCTCCCGTCATACACGATGGAATCTTTACACCTTCATCAGCAGCGCAGCTTAACCATCATCGCTTTCATGGTCCCTGCTGGTTTCGCTCCAGCGGTCACTGCCCACTGGTCGGCTGCTGGGCGAAGCCGCGTGCAAGACTTCCAGTGTGACCTCATGGCTCCGGACCGCCCACCCATGACTACGCTCCCTATCACCTCAATTGTGACCGGTCTGCTGCTCCATATTTATGACCGGTCTCGTTCTCCTGTAAGCTGCATCTATTAACTCTGTACCTTGACCTGGATATCCCCGGACGCAGAAGTGGAGTAACCCGGGACAAACGGTATGCTCTCCACCATTCAAAATGTGGTCCCGGTAGGTCTCATCCATGTATACATACTGCAGCATCGTGCATATGGCCATGTCTATTTCCTACGAAGCTCAAAAGTAGAATTTGCAACATGGCGGTCATCTCCACGATCACAGCATTAGCCGATACCCGATCTGCTCATGTCGGAGCTGGAGCTATGCTATGTTGCGCAGTACTGATAGTCCTCATCTACTGCATATACATCAGCTACCTACATCCACTTTCGTGGGTTCCCGGACCATTCTGGGCTCGATTTTCTCGACTATGGATGGCTCACCACTCTCGACGAGGAGATATGCACGTCATCATCCGTGCCTTGCATCTGAAACATGGTCGGCTTGTGCGTATAGCACCCAACGAAGTCAGTGTGGCTGATCTCGATGCCATCAGAACCATCTATGGTAAGCCGTTCAATCTTGATGCTGATGGTCACTGAGAAGTACTGCCAGGTCCCGGCTCCAAGTTCCAGAAGAGCAATTGGTACAGTGTCTGGCAGGGAACACAGAAGACAGACCTCTTCGCCGAGTGAGACATTCGGACCCATTCAGACCTCAAGCGGAAGATCTCACGCATCTACGCCATGAGCTCGTTGACACCTCTTGAGAAGTGGATCGACAATGCTGTCGAGTGTTTCATGGACCAGATGCGGAGACAAGGTACCAGCAGTATCGACTTGGGAATTTGGCTGCAGCTACTGGCATTCGGTTTGAAGCCTACCAGACATGCGAGATTCCGGTTACTAACGATGCCCAGACGTGATCGGCGAGGTGTCGTTTTCCCGACGATTCGGCTTCTTGGAGGCAGGGCGAGATGACGGCACGCTGACCAAGATCGAACTTGCATTGAAGTCACTAGCATCAGTTGGACAGATACCCTGGCTCTTCTGGTTAGACCACTACATCAAGCCTATTCTCGGCTCGCACCTCAATCTCTCGCTGCGCCATGGACTCATCCGCAAGTACGCCTCTCAAGAAGTCGAAGCTCGAAGGACCAGGCCCACAGAGCACGATGACATCCTCGGAGCTCTATTTCGGGTGCAGCAAGAGAAGGGCGAGACAGAACTCGGCGACGAAGCCATCACTTCCATCGCTACGGCCAATGTCTTTGCGGGATCAGATACTACTGCCATTTCACTACGGGCTATCTGCTATTTTCTCCTGACCAACCCAGAATGTCTGGTAGTACTTCGTCAACAGACGGAGGAGAGAAAAGCAGATGGAAGATTATCCTGGCCAGCAACATTCAAGCAGGTCAGCGACTGGCCGTATCTACAGGCCATTATATCCGAGGCTTTGAGGCTACATCCAGCTGTTGGATTGACCTTGCCACGTGTTGTTCCTGAAGGCGGGATAAACGTTGCGGGCAGTTATATTCCCGCTGGGGTACGTACTTTGACTAACCACCTTGCCCATGACTGACTCTTCATTAGACTACTGTTGGTGTAAATGCTTGGGTGGTGCATCACGATCCAGCTGTATACGGTCAGGACCACGAGACTTTCAGGCCCGAACGCTGGCTTGAAGGGAACAAAGGTGACATGGAGAGGTACTTCTTTGCTTTCGGCGGAGGCCAGAGGCTGTGTATTGGAAAGAGTAAGTCCTACCTGACCTTGGTGATTGTACCGGGATGATGCTGATAGTACAACAGATATCAGTATGATCGAGATGAGCAAGCTAATTCCATACTTTTTCGATGAGTTTGAGGTGTCTCTTGCGGATCCTGGAAGGAAGCTTGAAGAGGATTGCCAGTACGTCCCATGCCTTGTGGTTCTTGATTTGTAAAGCTGACATGATTGCCACAGGTGGTTCGTCAAACAGACAGGTCTGCACGTCAATATCCGGCAGCGGGTTGGGAAGGACTGATTTAGCACCTCCTTAAGTACACACTGAAGTGGACGAAATAGCTGAAGCCCATATCCCAAGTGCTCCTGTACATGTACCTCACTTGCAATCAGAGACTACTGTTCAGCCCTCAACTCCTCCACCGCGTGCTTGTTCATGTCCTCCTGATACCCCTCCACGCACGGCGCCGAGAACAATGTCCCTCATCAGGGGATTGCTTCCTGCTATGTGTCTTACATTGCTTGGCGCATACCTGCGTACTGTTGATTTGGAGGCCTCACGACAGAGGTGCGCGCTGAAGCACATTGAAGTCACAGAGGTCTCGTATGCACTTCCCGCCGGCAGCAAAAAGGGTCTCTCTGGCGACGGGGTCTTCGAACTGGAATGGCGGAGCTGGAACCCCCTGACTTTGCCAAACCACGGCTCGGCCGCAACCTTGTTGGTCTTCTCATTTCCGGCCCTGACTCTGTTCTGATTGGTCAAGGCCTGTTCTGCTTCGATCTTGCGGATCGCGGAGAAACCTATCACCGCAGTCTACGACCTCGAGTCTTGCTCATCGACGACCTCTTGTACTGCCGTGACGACATCAACATGCCCTAGACGACACCGACACAGCTCGGTCGAGCATCAGTCTCATATGGAGACTTCTTCAAATGTGGCCAGCATATAACTCACGCCGGAAACGCCTCAGTAGGCTGCTAAAGTCGTTTTGACCCTCTAGACATCCTATCCTGTCGACATCTATCTTATGGAATCTGATATATGGCATTGAAGCCTCTCGCCACTGGCCGTCCACATGTCTCACGGTCGTATTGAAGCTTTCCTTGCATTGTTGGTCTCTTTTATCAAGATCTGGTAGGTAAAAGTGAGGTCTCACCCGCATCTGACCAAACGTCTGGAGAAACCAATGCTCCGTACTTTGGACTCAAAGATGGTACAACTCATACTGGGAGAAACAAACATGCGCGCTATTTACTCTCGTCGACACGTCTACACCGCCCCTCGACCTTCCGTGTACATCCATTCCTTATCGCCTGATTTGTTCCATCAGCCAATCCTCATTTACCCTTGATTCAACAACCATTGTTGTCCCACGCCTAGCGTGTCAGCATACTACATATAACGGCAGTCTAGCCCGTCCTCTCTAACCCACTATCTTCTCTCACACAATTCCTCTTTGCAGCCACTTCAACTCTACAGTTCACTTCATTCACCCGCAACCATGGCTCCCCATGCTGATGACTCTGTCGTTGCCTCTTTCTCCTCCTCCGCTACACCAAAAGACACATTTGAGGTTGCCTCATCCAACGTAAAATACACACAAGACCAGATCCGCAGCAAATATGTCTACCGCACAACCGCCGTCTCCCGCAAGGACGACGGTAAGCTCATCGCTACTCCAAAAGAGATCACATACGACTTCAAGGTCGACCGCAAGGTCGGCAAGGTCGGTATGATGCTCGTCGGTCTCGGTGGAAACAACGGAACCACCGTCACTGCCGGTATCATGGCCAACCGTCGGGATCTGGTCTGGCAGACAAAGACTGGCTCTCGTGCCGCCAACTACTACGGCTCCGTCGTCATGTCCTCCACCATGAAGCTCGGCACGGACGAGCGCACAGCTGAGGAGATCAATATTCCCATCCACGACGTCCTACCCATGGTCCACCCCAACGATCTCGTCATTGGCGGCTGGGATATCAGTGGAATGAAACTCGCAGAAGCCATGGACCGTGCAAAGGTTCTCGAGCCCACTCTTAAGCAGCTCGTGTACAAGGAGATGGCACAAATGACACCCCTCCCGTCGATCTACTACCCTACCTTCATCGCCGCCAACCAAGAAAGCCGTGCCGACAACGTCCTGCCCGGCCGCAAAGCCTCTAGCGAGCACGTCGAGAAGCTCCGATCCGACATTCGGGAGTTCAAGCAGAAGAACGGCCTCGACAAGGTCATCGTCCTCTGGACCGCCAACACCGAGAAATACGCCCAAGTCCTCCCCAACATCAACGACACCGCCGACAACCTCCTCAAAGCCATCGAAGCCGGCCACGTAGAAGTCTCCCCCTCCACCGTCTTCGCCGTCGCCTCCATCCTCGAAAACGCCCCCTTCATCAATGGCTCCCCACAAAACACCTTCGTACCCGGCGTCATCGACCTCGCCGAGCGCCACTCTGCCTTCATCGGCGGCGACGACTTCAAGTCCGGCCAAACCAAGATGAAGTCCGCCCTCGTCGACTTCCTCATCAACGCCGGCATCAAACTCACCTCCATCGCCTCATACAACCACCTCGGCAACAACGACGGCAAAAACCTCTCCTCCCACGAACAGTTCCGCTCCAAGGAAATCTCCAAATCCAACGTCGTCGACGACATGGTCGCCGCCAACCACGTCCTCTACGCCAAGGACGAACACCCCGACCACACCGTCGTGATCAAGTACATGCCCGCCGTGGGCGACGACAAGCGCGCGCTGGACGAGTACTACGCCGAGATCTTCCTCGGTGGCCACCAGACGATATCGATGTTCAATGTGTGCGAGGACTCGTTGCTTGCTTCGCCGTTGATTATTGATCTTGTGGTGTTGGCTGAGTTGATGACGAGGGTGCAGTGGAGGTTGCATGATGGGAAGGAGGGGGACGAGGGCTTCAAGGGGTTCCATAGTGTGTTGAGTATCTTGTCGTATATGCTCAAGGCGCCGTTGACGCCGCTGGGGACGCCGGTGGTGAATTCGTTGGCGAAGCAGAGGGGGGCGATGATTAATATCTTTAGGGCGTGCTTGGGGTTGGATCCGGAGAGTGATATGACGCTGGAGCATAAGTTGTTCTAGGTGGGGAGACTTGGTTGGGGGGTTGGGTTGAACATAGATTGAATACCTAGATGGAGTACAGGGTCCATCATAGATAGGTTGTCCTTTCGGACGAATTCGTTTTGACAATTACCTGGTACTTTTAGGATCTACCTTCAGACAGCAAGACCGATATTATCCAAAGAAGCCCCGACCTTGGTAGAAGAACTCTATTGGTTCAATGGCCTCTGGGTCATGCGCGACTATTATCATCGTGTCTCGGGCTTGGAAACAACCAGCCGCTGATGACATGATGTACAAACACCTAGCCGGACCCCCTCATCGAAGATGATCAGTCTCAATGCCCCACTTCTTTTCCCAAGCATCGAGTTTGTCCACCATCTTTTTTCCCTCCGGTGGCATGGCATATTGATACTCGTCTGCCGGTCGCCTCATCTTGCTCAATCGCCCAAAATCCTCGTCGCTCAACTTACGCTTCTCATACCACTCGAGGATATCATCCCATCGCCGACACTGACGATTGACGGTGAATTCCGGCCAGGGTGTGCCCTGACTATCCATCCATACCATACGGTAGAGATTCATCGAACCGGTGCACATGATCTCCTGGCGAATGATGTCCGCACAATGCTTCTTGTGGTCGTAATACAGAGGGTTTAGGGTCTCGTTGCGTCTAGAGGTAGAGAGAACATTTTAGTGGTCTGCCTTGGAGATGAAGCTGGGTTGTGTGGGCGGGTACTCACTGGTAGTGGTCGAACCATGCACCTTTACGGAGCTCGTTCACGCAGTGCAGCAGGTGGAAGATGTCCATGCGGACCACGTACGGACGCTCCGGGTTCTCTGGCCACCTGACAGAGCCTTTGGTAGGCATACCGAGGTGGTCCATCTCGTTTTTGCTAATGGTGATGGGGTTCCAGTGCACGAGATTAGTCCAAGCGGCGTCGCCTTCGGGATTGGGATCCTGTCGAAATATGTCGTCGTCGGCGCTCCATAGGTCTCGGTTGGGCGTCACTGGATCAAGCCGCGGCTTGAGCTGGCCATACAAAGGTGCTGCCGGGACAGGTCAGCATGATGATGTTTCATTTCGGTCCACCCCAACGATGGTCGTCGGATGACTCACACGTGTAGTCTACTGCTGCTCTTCTCTCGGAAATCAAGGATGCGCAAGACAATGTCGCTGTGTCATACCATCGGGTCGCCACCAAAGTGACAACAAGACTGGCCAGCCATACAACGTAGATCCATCGTCTCTGTGGCTGTTTTTCATGGCCACCGTGGACGTGGTGACGGTCTTCGACATCATCATCGCCCGCATGCAGCGACTCAGACCCGGACAATGCAGCATATGCCATTGTTTGAAGAATCTGAGCAAGACGTTGGCGTGGGTCTTCGTGCGAGCAGCACTTGACTTGTTTGGATGGACCCACCGGTATAGTCCTCCGAAGATATCGGCTCAGTACATTGGAAAGCTCGTGCCAATTTGTTAACATACTGGAAAAGACGCAGTCCGATCGATACGAGTGTGTTCAGCTGCCCTGGTGAGGATTACGCAAAGGTCCACTCTGCCCTACCGTGGCCGATTCTCCATGCCCGCACCCACAGTGGGTGGCATCCGAGCTTCCAGGGCAGGTCGGCATACACCTCCCAAATTGGAAACCACATCATGGCGACTGCTGTCGGGCTATCTTTCTTTCCGTGCAGGAGCACTTGATTCCTAGATTCCGGCGAGGAGATGTGGCGTGAAGTGATGTATTGTGGATCACTACCCTTGACTTGATTGCGACGCTTTCTCGTGCTCTCAGGGCAGACTCGTTTCGAACTCTGTTGACAAGCTGGCTGTATCAGGGTAATTTGCCACATAGCAGTATGCCTTTGAAGTTCTGCCCGGCTACCACCAGATTCACGACCATGCCATGGAGAAGATCGACATAACGATCTCTACGGGTAAACGAGGCCACGCCGGGAAGCGAGCCTATTGCTAGATTGGAAAAGATACCACTAATTACGTGCTTGAAGATCTAGGGTTTAACCTCGCCTTTCGTGGAGACGGCTCGATTCTTGGAAAACGTGAGGTCAACGGAGTACATTTGCATTTTTCTTGTTCGCCATTTTCTGGAAATGATATTGAGCGCACTAATCGCTCTCTTTCAATGCTCCCTCAACAAGCGGGCAATGTAATGAGGGCCTGATTTTCGACCCTTTCCGGTGGTCTATTGATTGCGTCCATGATAATCATGCCGCAATGGACCGTGTGTCCATAAGACAATCCCGTATGATATGGTTTTCCCGCTAATATCATCCTATGTAAACGCCTCCAAGCAAATACACAGTGCATGACGTGATTGGCATTGTTGATATAAGTCGTCGTCTCGTTGGCGGCAAATTCCATGTCGGGCTTCTTGATCGTCCCCGCTCTGTCCGCATGGAGAGTCCAATTTGTTTTTGCCAGCTCATTCGCGAGCTCTCGATCTAGACATCTCTCCGGCAGCCAGGCAAAGCTAACTGGGTCGTATTGACATCCTGCAGCCTGTGCTTCTTTCACGTTCGATCCACATTCGAAGACCCGAGTATTCAGCCCGTCTTCCGCATAAGGCCTGCGTTTTGTCGCCGCTGTGAAATGCCAGAAGACCAGGAAGGGCGAGACTGCCCAGAAGAAGAGAATGAGTGCGCCGACACCTCGGATGATTGTCCAAGAAGTCCTAGATTTGGCCTGACTGGCCCGGTTTGACTGTAGTGCTGTATAGTGATATGCCGACATCATGTCTGTGAAGTGAGATCAAGGGGTATCGTTCTGGTTGTCCCTCAACATTGAAACAGCTCTTCCAAAACGATCCACTCGTCATACATATACAAGTCCAGCCCCAATACGACGTCGATATGCGGGCGTTATCAATCCTCGAGGTCGGCGGCCGTCTGATTGAAGAGTTTTGGAGCATGGCGATGCATGGACTTCCACTGTCGCCTCGCTTCGCCCTTTCAGGCCCGACCCTCCACCTAGTCGAGCCCTAGAATGACGAAGCAGATCGTCATTCGCTTCGGAGAGGTATGATAAGGGCTTCGAGCCGACCTGGCGAATGCTAAGGTGTGGTTCAGTGTGGTTCAGTGTGGTTCAGTGTGGTTCAGTGTGGTTCAGTGTGGTTCAGTGTGGTTCAGTGTGGTTCAGTGTGATATAGTAGAGCTCCAGTGACTGGTCAACTATCTCCTTGTCATTCATCGAGCCTTGCAAGGATGATGGGCCTGCTGGCGGCCATGCCATGAATGGTCTGGCAAATGTAGACTGGCGCGTCATCTCTGTACCTGCCGGTTGCGATCTGCAGGAGCCCTGAAATTGAGGGATTAGACTGCATCTGAATGGCCCTCGTGTCGGAGTAACTTCAAGGCAGCGACAATTAGGGCTATCCTTTACAGGGTTAGACGAGAACAAGAAGTCCCGCGGCGAAAGTCTTGCCGAAGAGTTCCATTGTCAGGACTGTCCCACTTACGTTGCAGGTAAATATAAAACACCATGTGCTCTGCGTTTTGCAACTTGCCCATTTGATACAAACAGTTCGCAACAACCTAGACCTGATATCCACATACGTTGTGTCAAGCAGTTTGAAGCTACCATCAACAATGTCTCGATACGTCCTCCTCGCAGTCCTGTGCAGTAGCGTAATTGCGGCTCCAGTCCGTGAGTTCTGCCTCTCGTGTGTCATATCGGCCTACTTACTCTGCCACAGCCGAGACGAACGAGCGCCGTGCAGAGCTCTACCGACCAAGCACCTTGAGTCTGCTCAATGAGGTCACTGAGGGCGAGAGTGCCGCAGCCAAAGAACGTCGCGCTGAGCTCTACAGGCCGAGCACTCTGAGTCTCCTCAACGAGGTCACTGAGGGCGAGAGTGCCGTAGCCAAAGAACGTCGCGCTGAGCTCTACAGGCCGAGCACTCTGAGTCTCCTCAACGAGGTCACTAAGGGCGAGAGTGCCGTAGCCAAAGAACGTCGCGCTGAGCTCTACAGGCCCAGCACCCTGAGTCTGCTGAACGAGGTATCTGATGAGGGTGCTGCACAGTCCAAGTGAAACCAGCCCTGTGCAGTAGGTACCTAAATGGAGGCGAAGATTGATGAGACGGAGAGAGGAGAATAGTCGGACGGTCAAGTTGGACAGATACGCTCGTTTAACATGATTGGTGCATCAATCGCGAATGGATCCATTTTGGGTACGGTGCCCCGGCCGAGTCCGTCTGGTGAATGCAAATGTCGTGATTGGTCTGTGCTGTACACATCTCCTGCGACATCATGTACCGAGGCAATAGCTCGACCAGTTCAGGATTGAGCAATACCTCTCCTGGTTTACGTTTCCTCCCATTACGCCGGTGCATCAGGGCAAGTCATAGGCTTCCGGAGGGTTCCTGATTGGCAGGTCCACGAAGATCGAAGCAAATAGGTCGCAACGCAATGTTGCGACCTACATGTCAAGTCTAAGCATCTCGTCTCTTGATCCAAAAGACCCTACACTTGCACGTCTGTCTCACTCACCATGAATGAAAAGTCCGAGAGTCACGGATTTCTACTCGACCATGATAACAGGTTCAGCTCGGACACGGGCGATCATGAGAGACCCGACGACGTAGAACTCCAGACAGCTCCCAATCGAAAAGACCACCGAAAAGCTCTGCTCTTTCCCTCGAGCGTTATAGCTGCGACATTGATCATTGTGTCGTTACTACTCCCTACTATAGGACGTCTGACCGCGCCTCATCTGGAGAAAACTGGAATCTGTGCGAAAGACTACAATTTGGGGATAAGGAAAGAATGGCGGAGCCTGACAATCTCTCAACAGAGTGACTTTATTTCTGGGGTCCAGTGTTTGCGTCATCTACCCTCAAGGATACATTCGCAGCGAGATGAGGTAACACACTGGTTCGACTTCGCCTGGACGCATTATAATGTTGGCTATATTGCGCACGGCGCTGCAAGCTTTCTATCCTGGCACCGATGGTTTGTCGTCTTGTTCGAACAGAGTCTACGGGAAAAGTGCCGCTACACAGGCCCGCTACCTTATTGGGATTGGACGCTGGATTGGGAGCATCCAGAACAATCGCCAGTATTCGATCGGCGGCGTGGATTTGGTGGCAATGGTGACGCTCGTAGTCCCTCTCTAGCAGATGAAGGATGGTGCGTTACTGATGGACCTTTCGCTGGGGTTCAAGTGCCGTTCGATTGGAATGCTGTGGCGGGGAGCGGAGGTCTCTCTGAACGTGGAAGTAATGGCACATTCTGTTTATCCAGGAGATTTGCACAAGGCGGCACCTTCAACGTATCTCACCTTGGTCCTGCGTCGATTTCGAAGGTACTTTCGAGGACAAATTTTGTTCAATTCTTTGCTCAACTGGAATTTGGCGCACATAACGACATTCCATTCGGGATCGGGGGCACATTCAAATCATTGTACGCTCCAGCAGATCCGATATTCTGGCTCCATCACACACAGCTGGATCGGCTATGGTGGATATGGCAGCACGCATCTCCTGGCAATGCGAGAGCTTACGGTGGACCAAGCACGTCGATCTCACCCAACACTACCGCAACACTGGAAGATGCCCTCCCATTTGGGGGGCTGAGCGAGCCTGTTGCGGTGAAAGACATCATCGATACCGAGGGTGGGAGATTGTGCTATCGGTATGACTAGTCCGTGGAGGCTGTGGAAAGGAGAGTGTACATGGTAGTATATATTATATGGTCCACCTCTGCGTGGTCGTCTACGCCATAGAGTAACACACTTGGTATGACAGTTGCATCCATAAATGGGTCAATCCAGACGGCAACAGCCTTTGGATCAGAACCGGACTTATGATCCCATTATTTGCTTGCATGTAGCTCGAGGCCCTCGTACGCACAAGTGGTGACCATACACGCTGGGCTCTCGGCGTTTCCCGTTCCGCCGTACAAGGTGGGGGGCCGTGAATGTTTGGCGTACGTGGTTGATGAAGTTGACCCCGAGGACTTCCTTTGTTTGCATACTAATCATATTTCGTGTCGATCCCCTTCTTCCCCGAGTAGATGGCGAGCCCGTATTGCCCAGAAGATCGTATACTTGGTCGCGATGAACCCTACATCATTTACGACGATGAAGGCTCTATTACGTCAAAGTGTGCGGGTCAGTCCAAGCGTACTCGTACCAGGCCCACCGGACCTAGGGCTGTCATCGCTAATGGGAGCCTGAACAACCGAGTAGTGTCGAGGTAAAGTACTGGAAAAACCTCATACGAGCGGCTCGGTTTTCACTTTATATCGCGTTTGACGCAAGAGAACTGACAGTGACCTCCGGCCAGTAGTCTGGCATCCCTTCTACCTTGGCGAGATCATGACAATCCATGAATTGTGTTATTTGGTTTTCAGCGCCTACTTCGTAACGCCAGCTCTGAGTGCCTTGCTGCAGGACAGCTACCACATCAAGGAGCGCCATCATGTTCCTCGTACGTGGAAGGCCGCTGGACCTGCCGACAAGGACGAATTGATCAACTTGCAGATCGGCTTGATGCAACGCAACAGCGATCTTCTTGAGCGCCATATCATTGAAGTCTCTGACCCGACCCATGATCGGTATAAGGACTATCTGACTTCGACTGAAATTGCAGACATGATTCGTCCGCATGATGAAAGCATCTTCCTGGTCAACGACTGGCTGCTGGAACATGATATAAGCGATATCAGCTATTCCCTGGCCAAAGACTGGATAAACATCGTGGTCCCTATTTCAAAGGCTGAGACTCTTTTACAGACGACTTACACAAAATACGAACATGAAGATGGTCGGGTAGTCTCTCGGGCTACTGAGTGGTCGATCCCTGCTGCTTTGCACAACCACATTGAGGTTATACAGCCAACCACCTCATTCTTCCAACCTAGTGGCGAGGTACGGAGGTCGGGTTCTGGTACGTCCTCGAGCGAGGATGTAGAACTGCAGGCGTGGTGGGAGCAATTAGGCCAACATTTGTTTGGTGAAGGTCATCAACACGGCGGCGACGTGACCGATCCATCGTTTTGCAATACTAGCTTCACGACACTGACCTGTATACGAGAGCTTTATGGGACCATAGACTACATAGTCCAAGCTGCTGATCACAACAGTATTGGGATCAACAATTATCTTAATCATACCAGTCGCCGAGACGACGTTGCTGAGTACCTGAAGGACTTCCGTTCAGCGGCAACCTCCGCCGCCGACACTTTCCAAATCATCACTATCAACAATGCATCTGACTACCAGGGTCCTGATCTGACGTGGGCGAAGGAACACGGTAGGAATGTTGAAGGAAACCTCGACACTCAGCTCGCCTTGGGTATGAGCTATCCAACCAGATTGAAGGTCTTCAACACTGCGGGCAGGGCCCCATTCAACAAGAGTCTCAGTTCACCGAGAAACAGCAACGAACCATTCCTGGAATTTCTCAACTACGCCCTGGCCCAGGACGAGCTACCAAACGTGATCAGTAGTTCTTACGGAGACGATGAACAGACCGTCCCCTACTCCTATGCAAAGCGTGTATGCCATGGTTTCGCCCAACTAGGCGCCCGCGGTATCACCTACCTCGTATCATCCGGCGATGCCGGCGTCGGTCTCAATGGCACATGCCAGTCCAACGACAGCCTCAACACGACCAAATTCGCACCTGTAAGTCTCCGTTTCGCTCTCTCACCATCTCCCTCCCGCCGTCCTCAACAACGACGCTGACGCTCACTAGCTCTTTCCCGCCTCCTGTCCATGGGTCACGACTGTCGGCGCCACCATGGGCTTCTCACCCGAAACGGCGCCTCAAGACTGGTCATCTGGCGGCGGATTCAGCAACTACTTTCCCATGCCGGACTACCAACAGGGGACCGTGAGCGGTTATATCGCAAGTCTGAATGGGAAGCACGACGGCTTGTATAACATGTCGGGTCGAGCCTATCCTGACGTCGCCGCGCATGGGGACAACCACGCCTTTTTCTGGACCGGCGAAATCCACAAGATCAGCGGCACGTCAGCCTCGAGTCCGATCTTCGCGGGGCTCATCGCACTTGTGAACGATGCCTTGCTCACTAAGGGCGAGAGGCCGCTGGGATTCTTGAATCCGTGGCTCTATAGCAGGGCGTACGAGACATTCACGGACGTCACTGTCGGGTCGAGTTGGGGGTGCGGCACTGATGGCTTTCCCGCGCAGAAGGGATGGGATGCTGTCACTGGTTGGGGAACTCCGGTAAGTCTCTTCTTGGTCTATTGACTGCTTATTTGTGCCTGTGCTGGCGGACCAGGCTCATGGTGATGTGTAGGACTTTCGGAAGCTGGTGAAGTCAGCGCTTGCTGAGAGATGCCGGAAGGATAAAGGATGTCCAAGTGTAGAGTCGAGGAGGCTTGCCTGTATTGTGAAGCGGCATGCGATATCGGATACTTCACAGTGAGATGGGGGGGGGCGGGTACGGTTGGATAGAGGTCTGGAGCATTGGGGATAATGTGATCATCCTTCGAGCTTGATTGGAGCGCCGATGAGGTATGCAGGGGTCCAACCGGATGGATTCGACTCCTTTTTGTTTGCATGCCTTGACTCGAGTCGATTTGACTGAGCGGGACTCTTATCCGGGAGTCGTTTGTTACCGCACTGCCACGAACCTGCCAGACATTGAAGTTCGTCTGAAAAAAATCTCTGCCTGGACTATGTTAATTCTGTCATGCTTTTGAAGCCATCCCCATGACAAAAAGCTGTTGACGCTCGCCATTGCCCGACCATACCGCAACGCTTGGAAAGCTGACCACGACTTGATGAGTAATGATATCCTATCAACATTCAAAAAGATACAGCACTCAGGATTCACGTGTGGTCACCCACCACATTACTAATTGAGCGATCAGTTGCTTAAATATGGCAGATCTGACGGGATGCCTTGCTTTCAACTGTCTGTGGCCGTATCTGCGTGGCGGTAGTCAACATAATAATATATTGCTGTGTTGATGATCATTGGCATGCTGTCTTCGACTGCCCTGGTCTTCGTAGGCTCACATGAAGCTGCTGTAACCAGGGCCGCCTGGCCACACAGTGCACACAACCTCCTGTGGCACCGCATATCATAAAAACCTCCTCATGCTCAATTTCATCTAAGCATCGTAACTCCTGGCGTCACGTTTGGTCGATCAACCAATTTTATTGCGGAGGCTGAGGATGTGGGCATGACGGAAACGGGCACCAAAGGCACAGCTCAGACGGAAGCCCAAGGGATGTCGAGAGAATTGCCCTTCACTTACCTCAGGCTGTGGGCCAACAACTCTTCGGCAGACATTCGAGGTATACCAGCATCTCGTGATCGTCACAGTCGCTCGAGACAACGTAATCTCGCATCGACGGCCGTTACTGCGAGCCGCTGTCAACGTTCGCACGTGGCTACGGCGCCGCCGAAAGGTGTTTGCTTCTGCTCATTGAGCCCGAGCGTGAACGTTGCTGGTGGAGCGCATCCGATATATAGACAGGTACGTTCGGTGTCCCAGCCACGCGGAGATGGGATTGGGAAGTGGGTTTTGCCGCTTCTGTAGCTGGAGGCTGATGCTTGTGGTAAATGCACTGGTCTTTGTGGTAGGTTCACAATGCTGAGGAGTGTGGTGGTCATGAACGAATGTGATTGGACGGAAGCAAATTGCTTCTGAAGAGGTCACGACCTAAGCCGCAACACCGCGTGAAGGTCGGAGATTCTGCAAGCAATTTCGCCATACGCATTGACGCTTCTTGGTGGAAGAATCATGGAAGGTTTCTGCGGTAGTGCAAGTCGGAGGACGCGCATGACCACGGCTTATCTTCATAAAATGAATGGTTATGCGAGAGATCAGCAGAGCTAGTGCTTCACTTTTGAGCTTTGTGAAATGAGATCTGTTCGCTTGTGGCTGGCCGAGGCGCTGCATGGCCGACTGGCGGTGTGCAGAAGAGTCAGTAGACGTGCCCACCACATGGCCATGTCATTCCGGCAAATTTCGCAATCATCTTGTTGCCATGTGGCAGATACGCAACTCCGACATGACCGACATGACACAGGGCCAACAACTACCAGCACAGTGCGTTTCGTACGTGCGAAACAGATCACATCTCGCCAGGCCGTTTTTGCCCAGTCAGTGCCTGCCGGAACTAATCTGTGGTGTGTGGTAGGGAATGAACAATAGCTCGGAAGCTTAAAAGGGCAAACTTCGAATGGAGCTAGCTGCGGCGGCGCATTGTAACCCAGCATACCGGCGTAGGAAGCAGGGCAGTTTGATCCGTATTCGATAATCACCACTCTTCGCTCGGCTGTCGCACCTCTGACAAGGAGAAGCTTTGGACCAAACGTCCCGAGCAGTTGTTGACAAAAGATGGAGAGACAGCGAGGATTGATAACGAGGGTCGCTCAATGCAGCAGAAACGTTGACGCTTGCGTCTGTCCAAGTTCATGCAAGTCTGTTTCCTTACCAGCAGCGAGCCACGAGGAGCAGTCTATAGTGTGGAAGCAATCGTCGAAGCAAAAACGTGGAAGCCGAACCAGATCTCGGCCAGAGGCACACCATCCCTGCGACCATGCGGCCATGCCCTCCTGACTGGAGCTCAGAGTTTCCTCTTCGGAGATCGTGTCCCGCTCCTGCGTGTTCCATATTGGTGGGGGCATCACTTCTCGCGTTGTTGGAGCACGCATGAAACAAGGCAGAGTTGTAAGCTTCAGGAAGTAGTTTGTCTGACCAGTTGATTCAGCTGAGGGCTGAGGAGCACTACCTACCTCCTGCACTGCGACGTGTGACAAGCACGAGGCTGCAGATCCGTGGCGAGTGATGATCGAACTGTGCATGCCTGACATGTACAGCTTGAGCATGGAAACAGCTGCTCAGATCTCTGACTGTGGTCGCCCGGTGAGCAGCAGCCGTCGACGGATGGTAGAAGGATTTGCAAACCAGTAGCACAGCAGTATAGAGCCGTTTCCTCGACCGTTCAATACAGACGCTGGCAAAGTGTACCTGTCGAGCAACAGTTGCTGCCAGTCAGTGACAATTGCCTGCCCTTCGGCCCCGGAATAGTGAAGGCTAGTCCCTTCTGAGAGACCAGTAGCGTTGCCGCGAGACACTTGGAGAGCACAAACCCCTGATTGCCAATCTTTCTCAAAGATACTCTACTCTTCCTCTGTCCATTCTGTCTCCATCTCTTCTCGATCATCAATCCGTCTCCGTCAATCCCAAGTGTCATCTCGACGACTTCTCCCTCCGCGCAACAGCTTCTCTTGAGCAGCAAAGTAGTCGCCTCGAGTCGGCCAATCCTACCGGGGTTCTCTCGGCAACCGATCCACTTTCGCCTCGTATCGTCCCGACTAGTGATCGCAGGGGTTGATTCGAAAATAAGAGGAGCTTGACCGATATATTGAGGAGGTCTGTGAGAAGGAAGAGCGCATTGAGAGGTCATTGCAGTAGTGTTTTGCATTTCGTCGGCTCCCTGTACAAGTAAGTTTACCACTCCGCATTCTCGATTCCACAAAGGGGACGCCCAGCCTCCGCGTGCGACAAACCACCTCCGTCCACCACATCCTTTCTGGCAGTCTTCAAGAGCTTCAGCGACCACAATTGCAACTTACAGAGCTGCTACAACTTCACCGCTACAGGTGAGTAATTTCAGAGGCGCCAGGAAAGCTAGCGACTAGACTGCCAGACCTCGGAGCACCGCACTTGCAATCGACACAGTCAGCAAAAGTTCCTCACTGACAAGCGAACAGCTCTTTTCCATCTAATATAACCACACAATACCGCCAGCATGGGTTGCGGAATGAGCACGGAAGATAAGGAGGGAAAGCAGAGGAATGAGGAGATTGAGAACCAGCTCAAGAAGGACAGGATGTTGCAGAGGAACGAGATCAAGATGTTGTTGCTCGGTAAGATACACACAACCCACCAGCGCAGAGATCATGATCTCTAATATCGATTCCAGGTGCTGGTGAATCCGGCAAGTCGACAATTCTCAAACAGATGAAGCTCATCCACGAGGGTGGCTACTCGCGGGACGAGCGCGAGTCTTTCAAGGAAATCATCTTCTCCAACACCGTCCAATCGATGCGTGTCATTCTCGAGGCCATGGAGTCGCTGGAGCTTCCTCTTGCGGATCCCCGCCACGAGTACCACATTCAGACCATCTTCATGCAACCAGCACAGATCGAGGGTGACAGCCTTCCACCAGAGGTTGGCAACGCCATTGGCGCTCTCTGGAAGGACGAGGGTGTTCAGCAATGTTTCGGCAGATCGCGCGAGTACCAGCTGAACGACTCCGCAAAATACTACTTCGATTCGATTGACCGCATCGCACAGCCCGACTATGTCCCCAACGATCAGGATGTTCTCCGCTCCCGTGTCAAGACTACTGGTATCACCGAGACCACCTTCATCATTGGTGATCTCACATACCGCATGTTCGACGTGGGTGGTCAGCGTTCTGAGCGTAAGAAGTGGATCCATTGCTTCGAGAACGTCACAACTATTCTCTTCCTTGTCGCCATCTCCGAGTACGACCAGCTTCTTTTCGAGGATGAGACCGTCAACCGTATGCAAGAAGCTCTCACACTCTTCGACTCCATTTGCAACTCGAGATGGTTCGTCAAGACTTCGATCATTTTGTTCTTGAACAAGATCGATAGATTCAAGGAGAAGCTCCCGGTCAGCCCCATGAAGAACTACTTCCCAGACTACGAGGGTGGTGCCGACTACGCCGCCGCTTGCGATTACATCCTCAACCGCTTCGTCTCGCTTAACCAGCACGAGACCAAGCAGATCTACACCCATTTCACCTGCGCCACGGATACCATGCAGATCCGGTACGTTTCTACCTATTTTGATATCGGTGGAATGAGCGGGGAAAGGGTTTGGATCGGCCATGTTGCCGCCAAGCCCGGCCTCCGCCCTCCCCCCTGGCCCCTCCCCCCCTCCCCCCTTTTGGTTTGAAACAAGTTGAGATCATACTAATACGTCTCCAGCTTCGTCATGGCTGCAGTAAACGATATTATCATCCAAGAAAACCTCCGATTGGCTGGTTTGATATAGTCGGCGATGTAGAAAAAGTTGGGAGTGGCAAATTTGGCGTGTAGGATCATTCGACAGGGCGTCAAAGAGTTTATGGGCTTGGCGGCTTGGCAATAGCGACAGCGAGTGTCAGTGGGTGTGGGAGGTGAGAGTGCGTGGTGGTAGGCGAGAATCGTCGTCGCCGCTCTTCTTCTCCTTGACCGGAGAGCATCGAGGGGCGTTTCCCCTCGACTGCTGTTTGAAGCTTCTACACAGTGGCATGGGGGATACTTTTGACCATGTATTTGATCTGCTCCGAGCAGGTTCATTCGGGCAGGGGTCAAGCGGTGTTTTTTGCGTCTGTTTTCAAAAGATTCCCTCGTAGTAGCTGCGACACTCTCACACATCCTTTTGTAATCAATACCAGTTTCAAGAAGACTTCCTCTCCAGATCATCAGACCAGATCAGACCAGATTATTCCATTAGATCTGCATCGAGTTTCAATCGGGCACTCTGCCCAAGGGTGGCACTCAGATCTGGCTGCAATCCTAAATAGCAACGGACGTTGAGACTATGGGGGCATCACAACGTCTCCACAAGGCACAAGTAACGACAGTGACGTGAGCCCGTTCTTACCAGGCCAATACATATGCAATCAAAGTCCATCCACAGCCTATGATCAGGCAGACATCCCATTGGAGGAAAGTAGATGGAGGTCGTGCCGATGGCTGCAGACATCCGGCATGTCCCCTGCTGCCAAAACGCAGAGCCTCATCGATCGACAGGGACAACCGGTCGATCACGATGCAGTCTTTTGACTGCAGAAGAGATCCGGTGCAGAGACCTCGACCACGGCCACGGCAATTGTGCTCTACTTATGATAGACTCCATGGTCGAGATTCCTTGCTAATACCCTTTGCCACTCTGTGTTTCCCGCTTTTCTCACCGACCCACAGCCGCATCTCGATCCCTATCTCCCTCAACCATTTTCCCTCTCCCTCACGACAGGACACAGGCAAACCCGTCCAGCTGTCCGCCATCCGCCCCAACGCTCGTGGCGCTGTATTTCTCCAGCGTTTGACGCCACCGACGTGCGTCCATGCTCACCCGGCTCGCTCTTTGTGGCCGTCCCTTCATCCAATAGCACGCCCCGCGGTCCTGTCGTGCCACTTTACTGGTACTTCTGGCGAGGCTTGACGCTGCATTTATCACGGAGCCGCATTCGACATTTTTGCATGTGAGAAGGCCGGATGTTGGATCGTAGTGCACACGGGCCTCCTATCGCTAGTCTTGCTCACCTGTGGCACCTTCTCTCTTTCTGTCCTTCCCCGATCGATGCGTCGATCCTTTCCACCGCTTTGTTGGCATGGGCATACGGTGTCTCTGGCCTAGCCTTGGACATGGTAGGTTCTGCTAGCGGTGAACGATAGGGGCATGTCATAGTGTCTTTGTGTCCTGTTTCCGTTGGTCTGTGAGCTGAGTCTCTATTTTGTCCTTGCTGGCTGCTGATCTTTCTTTGTTCTCACTTTGCTGTCTCTTCACCCCACCACACCCCGCTAGATATCAGTTCACCACAGCCTCACCACAAGTGATTGTCAGACAACGCAACATGGCGCCCGTCGCAATTACTCCTCCTCCTGTCGAGGCCAAGAAGGAGATCCTGAAGGTCCCTCGCCCGACTCTCAACCGTATCGACACAGCTGCTCTGGGCACACGGAGAAAAATCATCTGCTTCTCAGGTAACTTTGCTCTCTTCCGACTGTAGTACCTTTTGCTAATCCCCACCAGACTTCGATGGCACGATCATGTACGAGGACACCGGCCACGTCCTCTTCAACAAATTCGGCTGCGGAAGCGAACGTCGCGAAATCCTCGACCAACAGATCAAGAGCGGCGAGCGCTCATTCCGGGACGTATCTGAAGAGATGTGGGGCAGCCTCGACGTGCCCTTCGCCGACGGCTTCGAAGAAATGAAGGCCCGCCTGCACATGGACGAGGACTTCCAAGACTTCCACACCTTCTGCCTCAACAACCGCATCCCCTTCAACGTCATCTCGGCCGGCCTCAAGCCCGTCCTCCGCGAAGTCCTCGACCACTTCCTCGGCGAAGAAGCAAGCAGCAACATCCAGATTGTCGCCAACGACGCCGAGATCTCCGAGGATGGCAAGGAGTGGAAGGTTGTCTGGCGCCACGACACAGAGTTGGGGCACGACAAGGCCCTCAGCATAAACGAGTACAAGGACTCCGCCAAACTGGAGAGCGAAGACGGCACCATCCCCATGATCGTCTTCATCGGCGACGGCGTGTCCGACCTACCAGCCGCGAGAGAGGCTGACGTCCTGTTCGCCCGCCGTGGTCTGGCGCTCGAGGAGTACTGCGTCGCCAACAAGCTGCCGTATATTCCCTTTGACACATTCGCGGATATTCAGAGGGAGGTCATCAAGATTGCGAAGATTGATGACGAGAAGACAAAGGGTCAAGGTCTGCCGAGTAACTTCAACCCGAGGGCGAATATGTGGCGGCGCGCGAGTAGCAAGTCGGCGGTGCCGGTGTTTGCTGCGAAGACCCCGGCCAAGGAGAAGATGTTTATCTGGCCGGAGGCGTATACGGAGGTGAGGGAGGTGAAGACGGCGCCCACGACGGCTGTGCCGGCTGCGTAAGAAGGCATTGGAGTGGAACGGGAGGGTCAAGACCTTGTGGACCAGTCATGAGGTGGAGTTGGGGTTTCATAGCGTTGGCAATGGGATATAGTGGAATAGCATAAGGAATACAAAATGCTTCTTTCTTCAATCTCGGCGGTGGCGTGATAGTCACTCTTTCACAAAGCATCCCCAAGGGCCCTACAATACGCTACTTTGATTCAGTACCGCATCAGTCTCAGTGGAAAGTGGCTGAGGTCTAAAGAGACCCAGCTCTACCGCTATAAAGCTAGCATTTTCACTTTAGATGAGTGCCACTAGAAGTACTTCCACAATCCCAGTCAATGGCAATGCCAACTCGTCAAGCGTCCGAGGTCCAGCACAAAGAAAGCCCAGCATGAAGGACAGGCCAGAGTGGACATTAGAGTACGGACCGACGCCACAGAGAGAACGAAGAACAAGGCCATTGACATTCCACGGAGACATGGACAAGTAATACTCGTGCCTCAACCGCGGTATACCAACATCTCTACAAGTGAATTTGCACGAAGCTATCCTGTTGCATTGTGACCTGATTATAACCTGTCATAGAGATCTTATCTACTTCCCATCACGTGGTTGGTCCCGGAAGAAAGCCAGCACAAGATACATTGACCCGAAAACTGCACAAGACCTGAGCCACAGATCGAACGTCTCTCAAGACAAACAAGCATTTCTCCAGATCCGGATCATCATTCTCCAGATGGTCGAAACCAGTCGTGAGGTCGCAAACAAGCTCGCGTAGATCACCCGTCCTCAGATCGGGAGTCGAGCCCTCGATCATGGAGCCTCCTCCACCTGTTGTAACTCAAAGGCTAGTACAGCTTCTCTGGTACTAAAGGACTGGTACTGATGAGTTAGCACACGTATAGTAGATAATCGATAATTGTAACTCTCTAAATAAAATACACGTCTCTCGATCCGATTTGCTAAGTATAATAGGTTATAAGTCCGGCGCTTCTTAAGAAGTACTTAAAGCTATAGTAAATTAAGTATATTATTATTAAAAGGATTATTAAGCTACCTATACCGGATTTCTAGACTAGCTATATTAGGATAAACACTTATAGTAGCTAGTATATATCCTTCGTTAAACAGCTTAATAGACTAATTAAAAGCACTTATTAATTGCCTTTTAGCTAATTAATATATCCTTAGAAGACTTAAACAAAATCTATAAAACTTAAATTCTTAAGAGAGAAAGTAATTATAATGCCTAAAGAGTAACTCTAGAAGTTATCCTTATTAAGAAGAATATTATTAGTTATATATTTAGTAACCTTAACTAGATTAACAAGTAAGAGTCTCCTCTATTAACTAACTACCTAGGGAGTATTAATAGTATCTTCTATAAAGTAGAGATAAAGAAATAGTAAAAAGATAATAGAATTATATATAGAATT
The DNA here is from genome assembly GCA_013372555.1 of Elsinoe arachidis. Lineage (NCBI taxonomy): Eukaryota > Fungi > Ascomycota > Dothideomycetes > Myriangiales > Elsinoaceae > Elsinoe > Elsinoe arachidis. The sequence continues at coordinate 1,291,971 of JAAPAX010000007.1, read as the reverse complement.
ATTATATTAAGACTCTATAAGTCTATTAGACCTTACTATAGAACTACTCTAAAGACTATAAAGGACCTTATAATAACTATTAAAGCTATATTTAGACTAATAGTAATTTATAAGCTTTATTAATCTATTAGAAAGCTCTACTAAGTAGTTCTTCTATTTAATAATAATACATTAGAGTACTATAAAAACTTTTAGAGGTGTATTTATTAGTATAATATTATAGTAGAATAAAAGACTCTTACTACTAGCTAATAGACTTATTTCTATAGTCTCTTAGGTCCTTATATTATAATACTCTTTATAATAGACACTAAGGAGGCTAAATAGCTTAGGAATTAGAGGTTAACTCTTTAACCTAATATACTACTTAAGGTAATAATAGCCTCTCTAAGAAGAGAAAGACTACTCCTTAAGAAAAATAATCTAATATTTATAACTACTAGTTATATTAAAGACTAATATATATAATATACTTACTATACTTATTTAAATACTAACTACTTTAAGTAGTATCCTAAGAAAGCCTTTAAAGGCTAGAGTAATAAGAAGAATAGTAAAGACAAGAGTAATAAAAGAATAAAGAATAACTTTAAAGGTAAGACTAAAGAGAAGTTAGATAAAGTAAAAGGCTATTTAGTAGTAGATAAGGAACCTAAACCTAAGAGTCTAGAATCTAATAAATATAATAATAGAGACTCTATTATAAGTAAAGGAGCTATTATTATATCCTTATTATAGAGTAGTATAAATTATAATAACTATATCTAGGATTCTAGAGTATTAAAACACTTTATTAATAATAGATTATAGTTTACTAATATCTATATTATAAAGAAGCCTTTTAGAATTAGTTAGACTCTTAGAACTTAAAGCCTTATTTAGATAGAAGTTAGAACTATAGTTCTTACTATTATAAATAAGACTAGTAAGAAGACTACTATTAGTCTTAAAGGCTATATCTATTCTCTATTATCTCCTTATAATCTTATTTCCTCTAGGAAGATTACTAGAGTAGAAGATATTAAACTCTTTAAACTCTAGCTCCTTAATAAGTATAATAAGGAAGTAGAAATACTTAAGGCAGATAGTAATATTAAATAACTTTAAAACTTTAAGATTTATAAGAGCAATAATAACCTTTATCTAAAGAAGACTACCTTTAGAAAGGACCTAAGCTATATTATAGTAAATCTAGCTATAGCTAGAACTACTAAGGTAATATCTAAGAGATAGTATTAGAGACTTAGTTACTCTAGAAGTATAGTAATAACTTACATAAAGAACCTTACTATAGAGATAGAAGAGTTCTTATTATCTAAACTTAGCTACTGTCTACTATATATAGTATTAAAGATATAACGAGTTATATTAAGGAAGCTAAGAATACCTCTATCTTACTTACTAGATAAGCTATATATTAACCTTATAGGTCTAATTAAACCTCTATTATATAAAGGGTATAGGTATAGTATATTTACTACCTATAAGAAGAGTAACTTTAAGAGCTAGAGAGCTTTACTTACTAAAGACTAAGTATTTAGCTTTATTAAGTATACTTCTCTATATAATAGCAAAGTATATAATAAAGCATCCTTCCTCTAGATCTTAGATAGTAGTAGTAAATTCTTAAGCCTAGAGCTTAGAGTAAAGATTTAAGCCTAAGGTTAGAGATAGAATATCTTATTACTATATACTTACTATTAAAATAGTAGAGTAGAGTTAACTAATAAGATAGTTACTATTAGAACAAGATGTATCTTTATTAACTATAGAATCCCTCTAGAGTTCTAGAACCTAGTTATTAAATTTGCTATTTATGTTATTAATAGGACTACTTATACTAAAACTAAGAAAATTCTACTTTAGGTTCTATATAAAGACCTAAAGGTTACTACTAACTCTATCTTACTATTATATATTAGACGCTTTAGCTATAGAGTATATATATATAATTATAATATTCTAAAATTATATAAATTCTAAGTAAGAGTATAGCTTAGATAGTATATAGGAATATAAGCTAACTCTACTATAAATTACCTAGTTTAGTAGCTATACTAGTACTAAGCTAAGAGTAAATAGAAGAATAAGTTCTTTTTTACCCCTTATGTAATATTTAATAAAGACCTTACCTACTTAGACTAGTCTTATATATCTATTAAATAACTATATATCCTATAGATAAGGAATCTATAGATAGCTAGATCTAAGACTTTATAGCTTTAGAGGAAGTAGACATTTATTAGCTAAAATAATATATAATTTAGTTATAAGAATCTAGAAACCTTAGACTATTAATTCTAATAATACCTTTATAATACTTAGGCTAAAGATCCTTCCTTAGGAAGTAATAAACTCTATACTAAAGCTTAAACCTTTAAATCTACTCTATCTAATATATCTATAACTTTATTTAGAATACCTTATTCTTTATAAGAATAGAGAGAGTCTTAGTTAGAGCTTTCTATCTAATAGAGAGAGTCTTAAATAGAGTCTTCTATTAAATATAATAACACTAAGGATCTTATAATACTTCTACTAGAAGTCCTAGGAGAGCCTTATTCTATATATAATCTACCTAAGTATAAGGCTAACTAGCTACTCCTATCTATAACTAATAAGGATATTAATATACTTATAATACTATTTTATATAACTTCTATTACTAGTAAAAGGAGAAGGTTAAAGTTATCTCTATTATTAGTAGTAAGATCTATTAGAAGATTACTTAGATTATATCGACAAATTAATTATAGAAGACTTAATTCTAGTAGAGTTATTAGTAATACTACTACCCTTAGTAGTACACTAAGGAGAAGAACCTTTAGGCTAGATCTATAAACTATAAAAGAAGCTCTCTCTAGCTCTAAAGCTAGGCATTAGAAAGCTATAATAAAGGCTAAGTTTAACTTATTAATAGCAACTAGGACTCTTAAGATTATTAAGAAATCTTAGAACCTAGCTAGATATAGACTAATAACTAGTAAATAAGTGTTTAAGACTAAAAGGCTTCTAGATAGTTCTATTAATAAATATAAAACTAGATAGATAGCTAGAGGCTTTATATAGAGAGTAGGTATTAATTTTATTAAGACCTTTACTCTAATACTAAGAGCTAAAACTAGAAGAGTTATTCTAGTATATACTCTTTATTATAATTAGGTAATTATAATAGCTAATGTAATTACTATATTCCTTAGACTAGACATTAATCTTAAGAACTATATCTACTATCCTAAGAGAGTCCCTATTAAGGACTTAGCTAATAAGCTTATTATCCTAATAAAGAAGCTCTATAGTCTAAAATAAGCTACTACTCTTTAGTATAAAGCTATTGTTAAAGCTCTTAAATTACTTAGGTTTATTAGATTAGAGAGTAATATCTATCTCTTTATTAGCAAGTTCTATATTATATTAGTATATATTAATAACTTTAGAATTATTACTACATATTAGAAATATGCTAATAAGCTAGTATAAGACCTCTATATTAAGTTCCCTATAAAAGTAGTAAGCTCTAATCTCTTCCTTAGTATATAACTCTATAGAACAAAGAATATAATTAAGATTAAGTAATTATACTATACTAGGGAGAAGCTTAAAGGTTATAACCTTCTCTATATAAGGATAGTTAAGTATCTAATTAATATAATCTATAAGCTAAATTATAGTTAGGTTAATGCTAATAACTATTAGAAGTTTAATATAATTATTAGTAAACTTTAGTATCTTACTAATAACACTAGGTCTAATATTAGTTATACTACTAATTATTTAGCTAGATTCTTGTAAAATCCTTTAGTAGCTTATATTATTACTAGTAGGCAGATCTAGAGATATATTAATAGAACTATTAAGTATAGCCTAACCTTTAGAAGAACTAATAGATTACTTAGTAATACTATTTAGGCCTACTCTAACTCTAACTTTGCTAGTAATAATAAAACATTAAGGTTAACTACTAGAACTATTATCTATATACTTAGTATATCTATTATCTAGAAATTAAAGCTTTAGAAGATTATAGTGCTATTAAGCACTAAAGCTAAGTATCTAGCATTAACTAAGACCTATAGAGAAGTTAATTAGCTTAGAAATCTAGTTACTAAACTTAAGTCCCTTACTAATATTAACCTTAGTCTATGTTAAGCATATAGCTTGAGACTTATAATTATAGTAAGGTATTGTTATTAGGTAGATCTACTCAAGTACTAAAGGTAGATAGAGACTTACTAAGCCTTAGCATATACTATAGTATCTACTATAGTATCTACTATAGTCCCTACTATAGTATCTACTATAGTATCTACTGTAGTCCTTACTATAGTATCTACTATAGTCCTTACTATAGCCTCTACTATAATAGGTCCCCTAGCCTAAACAAACAAAGGGCCTACCCTTAGGCTAAGGTTACTACTATACTATCCTTAATACTATAGATTATTACTATATTTAGCTCTACTATTATTATAATTAGTTAAAGCATAAAAGAGAATCTATAGTTAGAGGTTCTATTCTTAGCTCTAGATAAGCTAGTCTATCTACTATATAATCCTCTATAGTCTAAGGCCTAGGCTAGGTCTAGTGCTAGTAATACTGTCTATGTCTAGAAGAGATCTAAAGACTCCTCTATTAGCCGAGTCTAGAGACTACTTATGCCCGAATACCTTTAATTCTAGTACGTTAGACTAAGGCCGCGCGAGTATTATACAAATCTAAACTCTATACTTTTAAATTATACTATACTCTTTCTTAAATCTGTACTATACTATACTTAAATAAGGTAGTTAGGCGCTATAGTTAGCTACTATATTAGTAGTAAATAAGACGCGTTATTATAGTTAGATAGTATGTTAAGGTTATTATTGTTAGAACGCATATAAACGCTATCTAAAAGGCAAAGAGTAGTAGTTAGTTAGAGTGTTAGTGTTACGCCTTCTCTTATAGCTAGAGCTAAACCTACTACTGTATTCTACTAGGCTACTTCCTATAATACCCTTAGCGTTTATAGTCTCTAGCTCGAACTTAAGGTAGCGCCTTTTAAACTTGTCCGCTACTACTTTAGTTATAGGCCTAGCCGAGTTAATCTTTTCGTATGTAATATAGTTATAGTACTCGGCTATAGTGTAGGCGAGTATTAAGTTAATCCTAGCTACTCTCTCCTTGTTAGTCTTAGAGATAGTGCTACTTAAGGTAGCGATACTACCTATAGAGAGGCTAGCTATAGAACTATAATAGGTAGAGTTCTAGAGAGTCTCGGGTAGTAGGCTACACTTATATAGGGGTAACTAGAGAGTCGACTACTAGGTAGTTTCGTAGCGGAGTACTCTCTTCTATAGCTAGTTAAAAGCCGCCTTAATGTGCCTAATAATGTTATAGATTCTCTTCTAGACCTTGTCGTTAGGCTCGTTTCTATTAAGTATCTTAGTGTACTCTACCGGGAGAGTCTTAAAGATAGCTAGGTCTATGTCGAAGTAGTTAGTAGTGTTCGTTAGGAACTTAACAAGCGAGTCGTTTATAAGACTAGTGTTAAGGTCCTTTCCTTTAGCTATACGTGCCTTAATCTTAGTAAAGATAGAGTTAATAAATTCCTTAAAGCTTAGAACCTTAGGATTAGGTAGTATAGTAAGGTCCTTATTATTAGAGATAAATTCTCTAAAGGAAACCTTAGATTCCTTAATGTCGGACTTGTCTCTACTATCGATAGCGAGCTTACTACTATAGCCTACTACGATTATCTCCTCTCTATAATAGAGAGGCTAATAGCGTTCTACCTCTAGGTAAAGGTAAGTATAACCTATAGACTGTCCTTTGTATAGGTCTATAGAGAAGAGTATACTATTATTAAGAGCATATTCCCTTACGATGCCTACGCTAGTATAGATTAGATTACTAAGATACTCTTACTTACGACAATCGTTGTTATACTAGTTAATCTTAATAGCTTCCTTAACCTAAGCAGCCGGGTTAGAGAAGCTATAGGCGGCCTCTCTAGACCCTATAAACTCTCTAATCTTGTTATAGATATACTCTATAACTAGGTTAATACGCTACCTAGCCGACTCTAAAACTTGCTTTAGAAACTTAATATAGGCCTTCTCGATTAAGCCGAAGTTAACGATAGTAGGGACGTAAACTACTTTAGGATTATAATAGCCTAACTATAGTTAGAAGAGTACTACGTTATCGTTACGGAAAAGGCTACGCTAGTTCTTCTTAATAATCTCTCTACTCTAGACTTCTAGAACGTTATAGCTCTTAGCCTGCGTTCTGCCTAGTACGTAGATGCCGTACACGACTAAGACCTTCTACTTGTTACTAGCTTTATCGAGGTAGAAGTATAGTAGGTCTATGTTCTTATAAGTAAGCCTAAGGACTCTATTCTCGAAAATCTCGAGCTAGACCTTACTATACTAAGTGCTAGAGATTAGCTTCCTACGAATAAGCTTAATAATCTAGCTAAGGACGTAGTTACTTATGTTTTAGACGTCGGGTAAGAGTAAGGTATTAGGAGTAACTAAGCTCTAGAAGGCGTCGTAGACGTATTAGACCTTAATAATCTAGGTACTATAGTTAACACGAATAGATTCCTCGTGTTCTCTAGTAAGAGCTAGACTAATATCTAGAGTCTACTTACGAATAACAGTATAGTTGCCCGTTATAGTCTTAGCCTTAGTAGCGAGCAGAGAGGGAAAATCGAATTAGTAGAGCTTAGAGTTAAATTTAGCTTTAAGTAGCTCGTTAATATTCTTAGTAGATAGTATAGGTATAACCGAAATTGTCTCGATAGTAGAGGTAGAGGTGTTAAGACTACGTAGCTATATATACGTATATATGTTATGTTATTCCTAAGCTATAGAGTCTTTATTGTTACGTTATATAGTGTAGGAGATCTCCGCGATTGTTGTAGTAACATCGAACCTTACTACTTTACGCTATAGAGTCGAGTCTAACTACGCTAGAGCTGTATCTAACCTTGCTATACTATTACGGAAGAATATAAAGTCTAGTAGCACTCTCTCGATCTCGTTAAAGACGTCTAGGACCGCTTCTACGTTATAGAGGTAGTCTAGTACGAGGTTATAGTCTAATATAGTATATATTACTACCTATTTCTCTAGTATTCCTATGTTGTTGTCCTTTACCTATACTATCTACTCGTCCGGGATCTTTAATTCTATACTATAGCCTTAGAGGGCTAAGAACACTAGGTAGACCTAGAAGCCTATCTAGGGGTTAGTTAGGTCGATTCTAATCTAGACTAAAAGGTCCGCTACGTATAATGTTATTCTATCTAATAGATATATATTCTTGTAGGTAATAAATAGCTCTTTCTCTCTTGTCTTATCTATTAGATCCTCTATAGACACTGTCCTCCCGACATCGTTAATGTACCTCTATTTGTTAATTCTAATTACCCTAGGTACGTCTAGGATACTTATATTCTAGTCCTCGACTACTATCTTCCTTAAGGCTCTCTCCTTACTATTCGCCTATTCCTAATTATATATCTAGTTAGTAATATGTTCTACTATAGCGTGCCTTTACTAGTCTAAGAAGTTAGCTACCTCCTTTAGAGTTAGGAACACTATCTTAAACTTAGTAGTAAGATAGTATATAAATTATACTCTCTTAGCGTCGAATAAAACTAGAGTATCGAAGACTACTAAAGCTAAGATCTTGTTTAATTTAATGTTCTACTTGTCTAAGGTTACTTACTAGAATAGCTTAGCTACTATATTATATAGGTCTTTTACTCCGAAGGCTATAAAGTACTAGCTAAGCTCTATTTCTAAAATTAGTATCGAGTTTAGAAAGAAAAGAACATAGGCTAGTAGATAGTTAATTAAGTAAATAGCGCTCTCGATTAGCTACTATACTACGATCTATATTATAGAAGAGAAAGATAACTTTAGTACTAATTGCTTTACTAAGTACTCTAGAAGCTTAACTTTAGTTTCTAAGGCATTATAGAGTAATCTAAAGTATACGTGTAGGTTAGTTATAAATAAGTATTAGTTAACTAAGTCTATAAAGTAGACGTCGAAGAAGCGAATATAGAGTATAATATCGCTACTCTTCGTTACTATAGCATATTCTGCCTTACTATAACGTAGTTAGTAGCTAACTTTATAATTAAGATAGCCGCTAGTATAGAATAGAGATAAGAGGTCTATCGGAACCTCGAAGACCTCGATTAGCTATTTAGTGTATTTTGCTAGCTCCTTTATATATTCTCCCTTTAGGTTAGTAGAGTATAAGACTCTCTAGAGTTCTATAAAAGTCTTCTACTTTTTAAAGATTCTTTTTATATTGTCTATTACTAGTCTAGCCTAGCTTACTATTCTCTTTAGGTATTTCCTAATATCTACTATTCTCTCTAGATTATCTATTCCGCTTGCTTCTACTACTACTATAGCAGGTAGAATACTATAATTGTAAGAGTAGGTATATAGTAACGTATAGAACTACTAGTATCTACTAATTAGATAGGTAGATAAACTAATAGCTGCCTTTGTTTAATAAGGCTAGAAGCCTCGCGGAAGGTAGCTAGAGAGAGTCTATTACGTGATAGACTTAGCTAGAGCTATAATACTAAGTCTTCTCTATAATTATCCCCTCTCTATATTTAATCGCTCTCGATTAAACCGCATCCTTCGTAGGCCTTGTATTCGTGCTTATAGGCCTCCTCTATAAGAGTAGGTTAGTACTCTCGAGCATAAGGGAAGTACTTAGCTTCTTTATCTATGCTCTACATCTGTTATACCTTTGTTTACTACTAATAGTAATATATTATAGCAAACGTAACCTCTTGTTTAATTCTCTATTACTAAAGCACTTATTGCTGTAAAACAACTAGTGCCTTAGTAAATGTATATAATTTGTCGTTTGCTACTATAGAACTCTCTCGGAGGCTCCTAGTAAGTGCTCTATTCCGACACTTTATAACGTTAAGTACCTTAACGATACTACTATCTCCTAGAAGATAGCGACGCGTGTAGATCTACTTCTCGTGTTTATTACGCTATGCGATAAACAGACTACGCCTATATAGGTATATCTCTCGCTACTAAATACTTTACTTCTTCTACTATACTACTTCTACATAAGTCGCTACCTTCTAATACACTTGTAAGCTATTATACCTCCTAAGCGTGTTTAGGCTAGCCTACTACGTATCTCTCCTTACTTTCTCTATAGCACTTATACTAGAGATCTTGTTAGTAAGTATCCGGAGTTCTACTAGTATCCTATTAGAAGTATAGCTAATACTACTAGAAAACCTCTACAACCGCGAGACTAGTATTACTAGATCTTACGCTTGCTATAAGAAGGCTAAGGGCGCCTATTGCGCTATTACAGACAACGTCCTCTTAGACTTCGTTAACGAGGCCTATACTACTATATAGAAGTGTACTAATATATACCTCGATCTAACTAACTCTACACATGTCTAGAAGTAGCATAAGTACACTAATAAGCTTATAGCTGCCATATCTCGTGTCATAGAGCATAAGTAGGCTATTAGTGTTAAGGAGGCTCGCGCTAGCGCTAATATCGCTTCTCTTACTAGTAAGGAACTAGAGTGTGCTAAGGTTGCCGAACTTCGTAGCCTCTACGTTACTATCGAGGACCTCGCGGGTATTCTCTATACTATAAGTAGTTCTCCTTCTAGTCTTAATATCGCTAACTTATTTATAGCACTTTACTAGAGAAGCTATCCCTAGGGCTCTAACTCTCTTCTATACTAACATCTATAGCAGAAAGCGTCCTACCGAAGAGTCTACTAGATCTCTAGAGCCTAAGAAGACTACTAAGGCTGTCGCTACCCCTAGTAAGACTACTCCTAAGAAGCCTAAGACACCTAAGTCTACCGCTCCTGTTAAAAAGGCTATAACTCTATCTAGTAAGGTTACTAAGCCTACTACGTAGGCTACTTCTAGTTACTACTTGTCTCGCCTTAACTATAATACTACTATAACTAACGCTAATAGTAAGGACGAGCTTAACCTTAGCGACCTCCCTAGGTACACTCTCGCTAAGAAGAGCAACTCCTCTACTAAGGCAGGTCTAGCCTTCTACTATATAGCTCCCGAGATCCCCGCTAACAACTTTTACACCTCGGAGGTCTATACTACGTCTAGGCTTAACACTAGCTAGGCCCGTAACTACTATAACGCTATCGTAGATAGACTCGACGCCTCTCCTGTTAGTAGCTCTACCTACGACAAGGCTAGGCTCCGTCGTTAGGCTATTAGGAAGTACCTCGCTACTGTTCTTACTCCTAGGGACCTTAGCGCCTTCTCCGCCGCTACCTACCCCGACCTAGACTTTGCCGGCTAGAGAGATAAGGACTTAGAGCTAGCTAAGCTTAACGCCTAGAACAGGACTAGTGCTAAGGATCTAGTCTTAGCTAATTACTAGAATAGGTACGCTATAGCTCTTGCTATAGTGTTATCTCGTAGTTATAGCTAAGCGGATATAGTCGAGGCTAGTAGATAAGGTTAATAGCGTCTAAGTAGATAGATTCTCGATAATGTAACGACTATACTCTTACTGCTTATCTCTATACTCTCTTCGTAACTCTACTATTAGCCTTCTAGCTAACGTCTGTCTAATACTTAGTTACCGCTTCGAAGGCATTCTCTAATATCTCCTCCGGTTCCTAGGTTACCTCTGCTAGAGCATAGCCCTTCTAGAGCACCTTTAGGAACATGCCTTCTTTCTGCCGACTATAGTCTAAGATCCTCTCTACCTTGTATTCTATGCTATTATCTACCTTAACTAGCCTAGGATCTATCTCGGCACTCTCTCGGAGGTTATATAGCTTAAGTAAGGAGATATAGAACACATTATAGATACGGGACTTATCCGGCAACTGCAATTAGTAAGCCTAGGCTTCTATAGCATCTATAACCTCGAACGGTCTAAAGTACTTCGGCGCTAGCTTATGCTTTACTACCTTTAGCCTTAGGTTCTTAGTAGATAGGAGAACCTTATCTTCTACCTTAAAGAATATTAGCCTATACCGCTTATCGTAAGCGCTCTTCTACTACTCCTAAGCTTGCTTCTAGCGCTTCTATAAGCCTTGCCTTATAGAAACTAGAGTAGCTATATAATCTTACGTAGCTAGTATTCCTCTCTAAGAGAAACACTCTTAGTCCCTATCTAGATCCTCCTCGGTATCCTTGCTAGTATACATCTTAAATAGCAATATTTAGAGCGTCTCGTTCTAAGAGATGTTAGCTACGTAAGTAGCTATTTTCAGCTAGTGTAACTAATCTAATTAGTCTTAAGCTCCGTAGCAACGGAGGTACTAGATAAGAGATTAGTTCTATTGTTCTATCTGTCTATCTGTTTAAGAGTAGAAGGCAGTTAATAAACACCTTACGAACCTTAGTTCGTAGGCGATTATTTGCTAATAGGCTATAGTAAAGACTATGCTATAGTCTAATACTACGCCTTCTAGAACGCTATACTCTAGCACGATGTAGTTAAAAAACAGCTCGGCTAGCTGCTAGGCTATTATCGTCTTCTAGTACGGGATATACTTTACTATTTTAGTGAGGCAATCTACTACTATAAGTACTACGTTATAGACTACCCTGTTAAGCTTACTTAGTAGTATATCTATAATGAAGTCTATAGTAAGCTCTTTCTATAGCGCTTTAGGCATTAGTAGGTTTACAAGCTCGCTATAAGGTATATAGGTCCGAGTCTTTATAGTCTAGTAAACGTAGTAAGTCTTTATATAGTCGTTAACGTTGTAATATATACTAGGCTAGAAGTACTTTCTAGCTAGGAGCTTATAGGTCTTGTTATAGGCGAAGTGTCCTCTATTAAACTCGTTATAGTGCTAGCGTAGTAGCTCTATATAGAGCGCTACGTCTTCTAGCACGTATATAGTATCGTTCTTGTATAGAAGGTTCCCCTTCCGATACTATACTAGAGGCTCTCTATTAGGTCTCTACTTAGAGAGATTCGCGCGTCTCTACGCTAGCGAATTCTACTACTATAGACTATAGATTACTTCGAGAAGCTAGTCTATAGAACTCTTCCTCTATAGATTTTCCTCTACTATTACTGCTACTATAGCGACTCGAGACATCGATCTTAGTATTATACTAACTTAGATTAAATCTACCTCTCTTTGCTTTAACTATTTACTTTATAGCTAGTTAAGCTAGTTAGCTTCTAGGGAACTACCTCTAGCGTTCTTAGTATATTTCTTATTGTCGGACCGGTTATTAGAAACCTCCTTAGAGGTCTACTAGTTCTCGTTTGTGTCTAAATAATTACTTCGTACTACGCGAATGCTCGTATTTACGCCTTCTTCGAAGGTAGCGCTTCTTAGGCGTTCTAATAAGGACATACAAATCTACTACACTATGTCTCTAATAGCTAGTTAGCTAGCCTCTAGCTTCGACTATAAGGTTAGTAAGCTATTTGCAAGGCTCGTGTTGTCTACTATTAGGTCTAGGTAACGTAAGAGAGCATCCGCTAGGTTCTTTAAGCCTGCGTAGTACTTAATTATAAAATTAAAGACCTATAGGTACACAGCCTAGCAAGCCTAATAGCTGTTTAGCTACTTAGTCGTCATAAAGTACCTTAGGTTATTATAATCGGAAATTACCTAGATAGAGTCTAGAGCACCCTCGTAGTAGTGTCTCTACTGTTTAAATGCCTCTATAATAGAGAGAAGCTTCTAATCGTAAGTCTTGTAGTTCTACTCTATAGGTAGCATCTTCCGAGACTAGAAAGTAATAGAGTGCCACTTGCTAGTTTCCCTAACTAGAAATAGCTAAGAGATAATCGCTTTAAGAGTAAGCTTAGACGCGTTAGTCTCTATTCTAATTAGCTTAGACGAGTTATAGTGCCTTAGTACTAGCGCTTCTGTAAAGGCCTTCCTAATCGCCTTAAACGCCTCTTGTTCCGGATTAGCCTACTTCTAGAGCGCTAATTGCTTCCCTTTCTATAATCCTTTAAATAGAGCTATTAAGAGTCTTACGATCTTCGAATAGTTCTTAATAAACCGATAGTAGAAGTTGGCGAACCCTAGGAACTATTAAACGTCGTAGTAGCTATTTAGTATAGGCTAATCTATAATAGCGAAGACTCTCTAGAAGTCTATTATAACTCCTTTAGTAGTTACTACGAAGCCTAGGAATTCGACCTTCTTCTAGAAGAAGTTATACTTCTTTAGGTTCGCATATAGCGCGAACTGCCTTAACCTCTCTAGCACTAGCTAAAGGTGCTACTTGTACTCCTCTATAGAGTTACTATAGATGAGAATATCGTCTAGATAAACTACACAAAAGACATTAACTAGCCCTATAAGAGCTTAATTAATATAGACCTAGAAGGTAGCAGGGGCGTTAGTTAGCCTAAAGAGTATTACTATATACTTAAAGTAGCTATAACAAGTGCGAAAAGTAGTCTTCTACTCGTTGCTAGCCTTAATCCTAATACGGTAATACGCATCCTTAAGATTAAGCTTAGAGTAAATAGCTACTCTACCTAGCCTATCGAGAGTCTTGCTAATTAAGAGCAAAGGGTGCTAATTCTTAATAGTAATAGCGTTTAGGCTATAGTAGTCGATATAGAGTTATAAACTACTATCTTTCTTAGGGACGAATAGGATCGGCATACTAGCTAGACTCTCCGACCTATAAATCTAGCTCTTAGCTAGCGCGTTATCGAGGTACTTGCGGAGAACTATAAGTTCCTTTCCTAAGAGGTTATAGAGGAGGCAAAAGAGAGGCTCTTTGCCTTCCGTTAGATCGATAGGGTATAACACATCTCCTATAGTACACATCTATGTAGAATTAATAATAAAGACGTCGTAGTAGTCTTCTATATAGGATAGTAGCTTCGCTACTCTATTAGGTAGGACCTCTATAGAGGTACTAGCTACCTTCCGAACTATAGTATCTAGTATCGCATCCGACACTACTAGGGCAAATCCTTAGTTCTCTATAAGTAAGAGATTATAGAACTCCTTAGCTCGTACTACTCTAATACTAGCAATGTTATAGCTATACCTCTACTAGTTAGTGTAACTATCTATTACAACACTCTAGTTATATCTCTACGGCTAGCTAAGAATAATAGAAAGGCTTGTTTCTAACGCGTAGAACACGCCTTTCGACTTGCGCATTACTCTAGTGTCGTTTGTAAGGCAGAGATTAACCTCGTAGGCGCTATAATAGTAAGCCTCTTTACTCTAGAAGCCCCTAACCTAAGAGTACTCTACATCTGCCTTCTACAAATTGTGCTAAAGAGCAAATACTAGATCGATAACATTAACATCTACTACGTTATCTAGTAGCACCTTAACCTCGACCTTACTATCGGGGCTAAGTACTAGGCTCTAATAGGCCTATACCGGAAGCACTATAGGAGCTCTATAGCTTCGAGGTAGACTCCTCCGGCGTCCGGCTATATATTAAGCAGGTATAGGCATACCGCCTTCTACCTTAACATTCCGGACTCGATTACCTCCTTTACTACTGCTTTAGCTAGCATCGCCCCCCTTAGGGTAGGCTAATAAGTAGTAACCCTTCTCGTAACAATTATAGTACTTAACCTTAGAAAAGTCCTAAGTATCTCTACTATCTTTCTAATTAGCCCCTTAGCTACTGCCGCTCCTATAGCTCTTACCTTTGCTCTTGCTCTTGCTCTTCTACCTATCCCCTGCCTTGCTTCGAGCACGCTTACTATAGTCGCTACTAGAGGCTTCCGGAGAAGCTCTACGCTACTTCTATAGCTTATAGTTATTACTCTTAGTAAGGTTCTCGAGGGTAGAGGCTTATATAATAAGCTTCGCGCACATAGAAGGTATATTAGAGAACTAGAGGATCTACTTATACAGATTAGGCAATAATTTAGCTAAATAGTACTACGCTAGGTGCTTACTATTATACTTTAGCTCGATTATCTCTTCTAGAGATGCTAGTTAATTCGAGAACTTCTAGGTGCTCTTACTCTTCTTCTAGAGGCAGTTTTAGTAGAAAAGAACTACGTTTATCTCTTAATTAATAGAGTCTTCGACTTAGTCGTTAACGAAGCTTAAGAAGTCTCCTTTATAGGAGAGATTACGCTAGTTTAATGCATTAAGCATATAGAGGCGTTCCTATAACTCCCTAAGAGATAGGGATAGATATATTACAGCGTAAGTAATGTAGCGCTAATCCGGATAAGGGGTATTAGTAAACCACGAAGAGTTATAGTTAAAGACTATCTAGAGGCTCCTTCTAAAGAACTAGGCCTTATAGATGGATTTGGCCTTATACTACTCTAGTTCCTTAGCCTTCGTAGAGGGCCCCCTAGTAGATAGCGTTACTAGCTAGCCTATAGTAGGTAGACCTATCGAAACTAGTACTAGAGGAGCTATAGGTATCCTCTTAGTAGTTCTATAGGGACTAGCTAGAGTTACACTAGTATTCTAGAGGCGATTACAGTCTTAGACTAAATTCTCTAGGTTAGCTAGCTAAGCTATAATAGCCTTAAGTAACATAGCGGTATAGCTACTATTACTACTAGTTAGAGTATACCTTCCTCGGCTATCTCCGTTATCTCCTAGCTCTTCTAATATCCTCGACTATAGACGCGAAGCATTCTCGATAATGCTACTATCTATCTAGACGGCTTCCGAGTTAATTTGCTCTTATATAATCTAATCGTCTATGTTAATAATTCTATAGGCTACAACTAAAGAGAGCTATTAGAACTATAAGAGTAGGTATATAGTAACGTATAGAACCACTAGTATCTACTAATTAGATAGGTAGATAAACTAATAGCTGCCTTTGTTTAATAAGGCTAGAAGCCTTGTAGAAGGTAGCTAGAGAGAGTCCGTTACGTAACGGGCTTAGCTAGAGCTATAATGCCAAGTCTCCTCTACAATAATCCTCTATTACCTTAATCTAAGTTACTATAGATATCTTCCTCTTTACGCGACATTCGAGAAGAGCTAGGTATTTCAAGGATGTTAATAGAGTAGACAGATCTAGGAGTTATAAGAACTTCTATATCTTCTTCTAGGTAGGACCTAAGTTCTCGAGTACCCTAGCTATAGTAGTAGTAGTCTTAATTCTATCATTTATAATGTAGTAAATAAAGCTCTTTAGAGATTAGATTAATAACACTACTTCTTCTACTATTAAGGCTAGGGCTACTATAGCGTAGAGAGTCGAATAGTATAGAAGGTCGTTTTTAGTTAAGGCGTTATAGTTTTCCTTAGAGATATTAAGGATTTTATATATACTTTCTTCTAGGTCTTCGTAGTTATAGCTAGTTTAAATAGGGAAGGAGTCTGTCTTTTTAACCTTAAGGCTAGATAGAGGCAGTATAGTAGTTTTAAGACTATAGCCTAGAGAATCTAGTAAGCGAATCTCTATAGCTATAATAGTAGTAGTGTTTATATATAATTAATATAAGGTAGAAGAGTTATTATAATAGGTTATATACGTGATAGTTAGTGTTAAGTTTACTATATTTACTATGTTTTAGAACTCTAGATGTTTAGCTAGCGCACTAAGACTATACGTAAAGCTAGCGCCTAAGGTATCTCCTATAGTATAGACTATAGTATTAAGAATTTGCTAGCTAAAGAAATTTCTATTAAGGAGACAATATAAAGAGATAGTTATAGTAATAAAGAAAAGTAATTATTAGGTCTATCTTGTCCTTCTCTTGTCCTTTTACTCTTTAATCTTTAGCCTTTGTTTAGGGTAGTAAGTGTTATACTTCTCTACTAGGTCTTTTGCATCTTCTAAGTCCTCCTTATTATACTAAGCGTCGTGTTAAGCGCTATAACCTTTCTAACGGACTAAGTATTATATAATTACCTTCCTTCTCTTCTATAAGATTCTCTTATTAATTAGTATATTGATTTCGTAAGTGTCTCCTTTATCTATAGTGTCGTCTATAGTCTATATAGGTCCTAGTTCGGGAGTAGTTCTACTAAATAGATTCTCCTCTTATAGTGCCTTTTTAAGCTATACTATAGACACTACTAGGTAAATGTTCCTAAGCTATACCGATTCTCTAATGTCTACTAGCTTATATACTAGTTCTCCGATATGCTTTTCTACCTTAAATAGTCTAGTATAGCGTTATTCTAGTTTCCCTAGAGGTGCTACTAGCTAGTATCTATAGCCGAGATAAAGGAATACTCTATCGCTAGGCTTAAAGATAATTTACTTATATTTAGTATTATACCTTATCTTTATTTATTATTAAGTAAACTAGAGAGTATCCTCTATAGCTTCTCTTACTTCTCTATAGAGCTATACCTAGTTCTTGTAGTTTAGCTCCGATATTAGCTAGATAGAGTCGGTGCGGAGTTAGAAGCTATATAGGTACTTATTCGGTAATACTCCTATAGATAAATTATAGGCGTTATTATAGAATACTATAACGTAAGGAATAATCTCCTCCTAGTCGCCGTTAGGGTTCTCTATAGTAAACATCTAGAAGGTTAACTCTATAGTCTAATTAGTGCGTTCGGACTGTCTGTTAGTCTAGAGGTAATAGGCTATCGAGGTTAGTATATGTATTTTAAGCTTCTTAAATACTATAGTCTAGAAGTCCGAGAGGAACTTAGAGTCTCTATTAGACACGAAGTCTACTAGAATATCCTATCTAATGTAGAAGATTACGTCTAGCTAGGCTTAGGCCTATTCTCTTATAGTCTAGTTCTTTCTTCCTACTACTAATAGCACGCGTTTAGAGGCCTTATCTATAGTAGATATAACCGAATCCTTGCCTAATCTAGTTATAGGCAGGTCCGTTACGAAGTCCGCCGCGACTATATAGAAGGGGACGTTTAGAGTTACTACCGAATAGAGCTCTCTATATAGTTTATAGCGCGCTATCTAGTTAAGGCAATAAACCTTATAATACTCGATATACTTTTTTAACTTTTTAGTTAAGCCGCGGATATAGATACTAGTTCTAAGTCGTTCTATAGTTTAATAAAAACTAGAGTAAAATTAGTTATTATAGACTATCTTAAACACCTCTTAGACTATAGTCTAGAGTATATAGAGACGATTAACTTAGTTACTATCGTCGTGGAAGTAGAGTAGTCTATTCTTAAAGAAGAATAGAGAGTTTAGAGAGATATTGTTCTTAACCTCTTTACTAGTAAGCACCTTAGCCCTTATACCTTTAACCTTTTTAGTCTCCTCTAGAATAGGCTTATACTTCTTATTCTCGGCTATAGCCTTATAGAGCTCGTCCTTAAAGAGGTTATTTATTTAGACTATAGTATAGTTATAGGAGAAGGAGTCTAAGGTGTTAGGCTTGTCCTTATCGACCTTAGATCGGTCTTCTACTAACCGGCTTAAGGCATCTAGTACCTTATGTATACGCCCTAGTTAGTAGCGTATATCGAGATTAAATTAGAAGAGATATTATAAGGCCCTAACTAAACAGAGGTTAAGTTTGTTAATGTAAGTCGTAGTTGTTAGGCTTAACTACTTAGATAAAGCGACAGCTATATAGTAGTTAGTAAAAATCACTACTAGGGTAGTACTAGCCTCGGCTATGTAGTAGATTTAGCGTAACAACTATACTACTCCTACTACCTTAAGCTCTATTAGCTAGTAGTTTCTTTTAGCAGAGTTAAGACCTTTACTAAGGAACGTAATAACCTAGAGATTAGTATTAGAGAAACGTACTACCTTACTGTCCTCTATAACTAGTTTAGAATTACCCTTAACTATGTATACTATAGCCCTATAGCCCTATTAACGGCTACTATCGACGTCGGCATATAGTCGACACTTTAGGTTATAGTAAAATAGGAAGCTAGAGTTCTTAAACTATTCTCGGAGAGCGTTATAGGCGATGTAGGCCTCGGCGCGAATCTTGTCTAATAGTGCAGCTATAATAGGCGTTTTATAGCTATAGGCTTTATACACTTCTCTCTTGTTACTAGGCGACGCTTTAAGTAAAGCTATTTTTAAAGCCTATAAAGGTTCTACGATTTATGCGTAGTATAGGATAGTTATATATACGTATCTAGTTAAGCCGAGGTAGTACTCTAGGTCCTTTAATGTCTCGGGAAAGGCTACGTCTAGGAGTGCCTAAACATAGTTCTTATAAGTAGCTAAGCCTAGGCTAGACACCTTATACCCTAAGATAGTTATAGAAGGATAACTAAGGAAGGTTTTACTAGAGCTAAGGCTAATATCTATACTGTTTAAAAGCTTAAATAGCTACTTAAGGTAGCTTAAGTAATTATCTAACGTAGTAGAGTATATAAAGATATTATCGATATAGGCCTTAACGAACTTATATAGGCCGCGAAGAATTATGTCTAAGCGCCTCTAAACATACTAAATACTGTTATAGTAGCCTATTAGAACGACGTTAAGCTATTCCTAGCCACGAGCGATGTTAAAGATAAGTTTATATTAATCTTCTTCTACTACTAGCTACTAGTAGAAGAAGGAGACTATATCTATTATACTAATATATAAAGTCTCGCTTAACTAGGAGATAATGTCGAATTAAAGCGGTACTAGGTACGAGTCCTTCTCTAATATCTTATTTAGGTCTCGAATATCTATTACTACCTATTCTATACAAAGGAGCTCGCCCTCGTTATTAACTGTGTTTTTCTAGATAACAAAGACTAGAAACCCGAAGGAGGTATACTCGATCGTCTAGTCGGCCTTGCCTTTACTATAGAGCTTGTTTATAGTTTTGTCGATAACTTTCTAAGCGAGTTTAGAGGCCGGGTAAGGCTTAGTAGGTAAGGCCTTCTTCTCCTAGTCTAGTTTTAAGAGTATCTTTATATATAGCTCCTTTAGTACTTTAACTATAGTACTCTTGTCGATCTAGAGTCGCTTATACTTAGTAACTAAGGCTAAGATCTCCTTTAGAGCTCTACCTTTGTTATAAATAGTTACTCTATTAGATAGGTATAATTCCGGACCGTTATAACAGCTAGTATTTATAGGTGTAACCTGCTCTATAAAGCCGAGGTTAGTCTCTAAGATCTAGTATAAACTGTCGAAGTTAGCTAGTTCTAGAGTACTAACCTACGTGTCCTTAGAAACTACTATAGTAAAGTTAGTATTATTATAGACATAGATAGTGTGAAAATCCTAGTTAGTAAGTGCAGTATAGACTAATGCCTTTGCTACTAGAGTAGTAGAACAGAATCTAGCTCTCTCTCTATAGAGAGTAAATAGGTAGTTATCTTCCGGAAGTACGTAGTTAGTATAGATCTTAATTATAGTACCTATATATAGTAGTAGCGAGTATAATACTAAGGCGTAGACTAATATGCTCTTAGTAATCTTTTCTCTAGTATAACGCTTAACTAAGACAGGAATATAGTAGTTAGAGTATACCTCGAAATAGACGTTCTTATTATTAAAGTCTATAACTACGCTATAGTCGTCTATAATATCTGTTACTAGAAGTATACTAGGCTCGAGTTTGTTAGTAATATGTAATTCGATATCGAATAGAAGCTAAACGTCTTTACTATTTTTACGTACTAGAGCATATACTATAGCTTTAGTATACTTAAAAGTCATAGCTGTTCTACCGATTCTATTAATGTAGATTAGTTGCTTTAAGCTATATCGCTAGAGCTTGTGCTTATCTACTAGCGCACTATCGATCTAGAAGATGCTAGCACCCGTGTCGAATACTCTAAGTTAAGGTACATCTAACGTAGATAAGGTTATTACTATTTCTATAAAGTGCTATTTGCAATAGTTATACTCTTAGGTATTAATCTTCTTAACGGCATATAGTATAATAGGGATGTTGTTAGATATTGCTACGAAGGAGCTAGGAGGGGTTATAGTAGATTCCGTAGTTATCTCGGCTAGGCTAGGCTCTAGGTAGTTATGTCTAATGTAGGCGTAAAGCTTATTTCTAGAGCTAGCTACGAAGGTACAAGCCTTGTAGAGATAGAGTAGTTTAGGAGGCATTAGAGAGGTCTTAATTGTCTCTAGTACTATGTTATAGTTAACCTTTAATACTACTCTAATACCTAGTAGCTCTTTAAGACTTAGAGCTTTAAACTTTAATAGCTCCTACTATAGAGTACTAATTCCTACTACTATAAAGAAGTTACTAACCTTGTCTAGTTCCTACTCCTTAGGTGCTATGTTCTCTTAGTTGCCTACGTAAGGTATATTAGCTTCGGGCTTGCTCTAGTATTCCTCTACTCCTTTATTGAACTATTTATCCCTACTAAGGTCTTAACTATAGAAGTCTCTATAGCCCCTCTAAAAGGTAGTAGAGTCTTAGTAATCCTAGTAAGGGTCGAAGTAGAAGTCGAAAGGTTCGTCTAGCTAGATATAGAAGTTAGACCTACTATAGTATACTCTAGCCCTTAGTAGGTAGTTCGGGTAGCTATTAGTTAGTAGGAAATATAGCTATAGACTATATAGAGGATATCTCTAGCTATATTAGCGATTACTATAGTCTAGGTTATTATAGCTCTAATTACTATATAGCCGACTATTAGGATAGTAGTTGTTCTAACTCTAATTCTAGTTCTAGGTGTAGTTCTAGTTCGAACTAGAGGTCCCTTACTAGGCCTACTTTGCTCTACCTTGCTAAGGAGCAGGATTTAAGGCATTTCTGCGGTTAGTACTATTCGTATTTAGAGTAAAGAGCTAACGGACTATCTCGGTAGTTCTCTAGTAAGTTAGACTAGTTACGTTTACGTTTAGTACAAATCCGTATAGAAGATATAGGAGTAGGTAAGGAGGAGGATAGTAAGCTAGAGACATTAGTGTCGGGGGGTAGTAATTCTATAGTAGGTTAGTTCTAGAAGGAGGTCCTCTAGTAGTAGGCCTTCTTTACTTCTATAGCCTACAATTACTCGCTTACCTAGATTACTCTAAAGTTCGCTATCTACCTTCGGTACTTGCGTTATACTATAGCTTACTAAAGTTATAACGTAAGGTGTCGACTTTAGCGTCTATATACTTAATGAACTAGTTAACTATAGTTATCTTGTCTAGTTTGTCGATATAAAGCTAGAAGCTATCCTTAAGACAGAACTAAGCTTATATTAGCTAACCGTGCGTGTTCTTAATGCTAGCGTCTCGGCAGTAATAGACTATAGCTAAGACGTAATTCTAGAGAGTACAGTTTTTGGCTAGGCTATACTTATCGAACTTCTTGCTATTTATAAGTCTCTAGGCCTCGGTATTGCTAGTTTTAAACTGCTTAATTATAGCATTTACTAATCTCTCGATACTATAGCTATAGTAAAGGTATTTACGATCGCTATTAGTAAGCTCTTCGGTCTACTATAAGCTTATATCTCCTTTAAAGTAGAGATTTAAATTATAGTAGACGTCCCTCGAAGAATAGGTACGAGCGAAGTCTTTTACTAAGTCGAGAAATAAGTATATATTCTTAATAGCTTAAAATTAATCTACTACTATAGTCTCTTAGTTCTTTAGGACATTTATGTTAGGCTAGAAGTAACTAATAGTTAAGGGGCTAGTGTAATACTTCTATCTTTTCTAGCTATAATCCGTATCGTCGTCCTTAGTGTATAAGTCTAAGGCTAAGTTTGTATCCTTATATCGTAAAGGGCACTTATAGCTATAGTAAGGCCTACTATAGTAACTATAGTACTCGTCTTTATAGTACTAAGACTTATTAGAACTAGCTAAACTAGACGAGCTAAATCCTCTATTGCTTAATAGTAGAGATAGATAACAGGTATAGTAGCGTCTTGCTTGTTTTAAGTTATTCCTTAGTAGATCCTAATACTATAGTTTCTATAGTAGCTAAGTGTTCTATTGCTTAGACTATCGGCTATGGCCTATCTAAGGACAGCTATCTCCTTCTAGTACTTGCTAGTTCTAAGGGCTAAGGTTTGCTTAGGCGAGACAGCGTTTGTAGTTATAAGTTATAAACTTATCGTATTTATCTTTATAGATCTCGCCTTCTATAGTCCGTAGGTAGTTAAGTAGTTAATTCTACTACTTCTATAACATAGTCGAGAGCAAAGGCTCGAGGTGCTTTAGGGGGATAATAGTTTATCCTATGTCGTCCGAATAGATATAGTAATAGCCTTAATAGTTAGACTTTAGGTTACTAGATAAAGGCTAATTATGTCTAATGCTTAGACCTTCTACTAGGCGTTAGAGCTCCTATAGACGAATCTACTTATCTAACAGTCTATCCTTATCGCTAGAGCTAGCCGATAGGTAGTTAACTTAGATAATAGCGCTTATCTTAGCGAACTTAATAAGCTTGCTATCTATCTCGGAGAGGTTAGAGCCTTTATAGGCGCTCTTAAAAGATTAGTATTGTTGCTTTTAATAGGAAAAGGTTCTAGGTAAAGCCGAGGAATGAAAAATCTATATATCTATAGAGGAAGTACGCGATAATTTAGTTATCTACTCTCCTCTAAGGTTTATAGGTGCTAAGGAAGATAATAGTACTTCTTCTAACTTAGGTAAGTTAGATATAGTTAGAGGCGTAGTTAACAAGATAGATTAGATCTTAGCCTACTAAGAGGTAGTTAGTAGGCTACCTACGCTCGGTAGTGTACTTGACGTAGCTCTAGTTAGTAGTAACTTTGCTTAGAACTAGTCGTCTACCGCTTCGGGGTAGATGTCTATAGCTTATAGTATTATACTTAACTACTATTCTACTTGCTCTTACTAACTAGGGATTTGCTCTACTCTAGTCCCTTCCTTCTTAGCTAATAGCACTTGCTCGATAGCTATATATAGGGCCTTAGTGAACTTGTAGATAGCTACTAAGAGCGAGTTTAAGGTTAGGAGCTAGTCCTCGAGGTAACTATCGAGGTATTAGTTATATAGAGTAACTTTCTTGCCTTTAATTTTAGACTAAGCTTATAATAGAAGTATACAGGTTGTAACAAGTTAATTAATAATCTATAGAATAGCTAGATTCTTCTTAGTGAGATGCTATTCTAATACTTTATCTACGTATACTCTAAAGTAAAATACTATTTAGGTAATATACTAGCTAAACTCGACTCCGGCGTTAACTATAGCCTAAACGCGCTTATATATAACGAAATACTAATTAGTTATACTTGTTGTTCTAGCTGTTAATGCTAGCTTACTAGTAAGCCTAGCCGATAGCTTAAGCGTTGTTAGTAATGCTTAGGCAGAGCTTTAGTATAGACTATAGTATATAGCTATCCGATCCGGACTTAGTCTAAGCTATTAAGAGTAATTATAAGGTCGTGTCTAGTCGTTTAACGAATGTTCTAGTCTATAGTACAATAGAATTATCGAGTTGTAATACTCTACTTAGCTATGTTACGAGCAAATGTTAACTATAGCTAGTATACTACCTTAGTATTAGCTTACACGAGGAAATTATAGAGTATTACTACCTAGAGGTATTAGAATTAAGGAATCTAAACGATGCTACCACTTGTTAAGCACATAGCTTAAGGCTTGTAATTGTAGTAAGATATTGTTATTAGGTAGATCTACTTAAGTACTAAAGGTAGATAGAGGCTTACTAAGCCTTAGTATATACTATAGTATCTACTATAGTATCTACTATAGTCCCTACTATAGTATCTACTATAGTATCTACCGTGGTCCTTACTATAGTATCTACTATAGTCCTTACTATAGCCTCTACTATAATAGTCTAGTTAAGATCTTTGTTAATAATAAGTTAGCTATTAAGTTAGCTAGAAATTACACTAACTTAAGGAGATTAAAGTATATTAATCTAAGGAATTATTATCACAGGGAGTAATATAAGCTTAGAACTATTAAATTAAAGTATATTAATATAACTTAGTAATTAGCTAATACACTTACTAAGTCTAAGTCTCCTAATAAGATTCTTTAATAATTACTATAAGGCTAATTATTTAGTGTACCTTTACACTATACACTTATTTAGAATCTTATTTATAATGTTATTTAAAGCATAATTACTATACTACTACACTTATTAAGCTATCTTATTTGTTAAAAGCTTATTATAGTCTATACTACTTTATTATTAAAAAGAGAGAAAGAAAATAGCTATCTCTACTATATTACTAGCTACTTAATTCTAAGTAAAATCTACTATCCTTTACCTTAATACCTTTACTATCTACTATCCTATACTACTAAGGCCGCTTTTATTCTATCTACTAATACTTATATAATAAGCTTACTTCTTCTTCTATAGAGAGCTCTTAGAGTTAGACTCTAAATTACTCCTCTTCTTCCTCTTTTCCTTGCTATTACTAGACTTAGTTATTAGTAGAGTCCCCTTAGAAGTTAGAGATAAGCTTATATTAGATATGCTTCTTAGAATACTCTTCTAATTCTTAAGCTCTAGACTCTACCTATATAGCTAAGGCCTATTAGTCTTATTACTACGTAATAACCTCCTCTAGATAGCCTTATAGTTATCTATATACTCCCTAAACTTGTCTATATACCTTCCCTAAGTGCTAGGATTATTTAGCTTAAATCTAGTAGGTATAGAGGTAGAAATAAAGTACTTATCCTTAGTATACCTTAGCTTTAGAACATTAGTGTCTCTAACTAGATCTATATTAATCTTGCTAGTTACACTAGATATAAAACTAGCAGTAGAAGGACAACGTCTATAAGAGGGACTAGTAGGAGTTAAAGGAGAACTAGTTAGAGTTAAAGGACTAGTAAATAACTTAACCTTTCTTAGAGTAATTCTCTAGCTCTTTAGAAAGATATTATTAGAGATCTAAGACTAGAAATTACACTTAGAGCGCTTATTAGGATAGATGTAGTTAGTGTAAGCTCTACTATTAATTTACTAGAAGGTAATATAGATATTAAAGTTCTTTCTAAAGCAAGTCCTATTTATATTCTTAACGTTATAGTAGGTTAGGCTATTATAAATAGTTCTATCTCTTATATAGTGCATTAGGATTATAGAGAGGTAGTTAGCATTCGTAGTGTGTTAAGTTATAATATTAATAGTCTTATTAGCTGTTAAAGTATTAACCGGAACTACTATATTATAAGTACTATTACTATTAGTAAATGCCTTAACTTAAGGTATCTATACTAGACTAGAAAGGTAATAAAGAGCATTAGACTTCTTTAGTAAGTAAAGGAAGAAGAAGACACTAATAATACTATTTATAGTAACTAGAAGACTAGAAGACTTAATTACTCTATCTAATATAGTAAGGACAATTATAATCTAAGCTTTAGAAAGGAGTATACTATTACTCTATACTAATATATAAGAGAGCTAAGTATAATTAAAGAAGGTTACTAATATATTAGTAGTAAGTAAGTTAATATAACTTAAGAGGTAGTATTATAAGTATAATAAAGAAAAGAGGAATTATAAAGAAGCTAGCTAGATACTTATATCTCCTTATCTAAGATTTATAAGCTAGTCTATTTATATAAACAATAGCTACCTAGCTATTATTAAGGGTTACTATTGTTGCTAAGCAGATAAAGCAATTAATAGTAAATAAACACTAATAATTAGCTAAAACTAACAATTATAAGCAAGTATATAAAATAAAGTAATAACCTAATTACTTTAGTTATATATAATAGACTAGTTCTTTAGCTTTAACAATCTATACTAGAGGGGGAGTGTTATAACTTAAAGGCTAGTATAGCTTCTCTAGTACTAAAGGACTAGTACTAATAAGTCAGCACACGCATAGTAGATAATCGGTTATTATAACTCTCTGAATAAAACACACGTCTCTCGATCCGATTTGCCAAGTACAACACCACCAGCGGAGGAGCGCGGGATGGAGACTTTGGTCCTCCCGCACAGCATGACCGTCAATAAAGGCAGAGCCCACATCCTGCCGTCTGCCCAGGAATCCTTGTGATGGCAGTGGGGGATACTGCTGGTAAGAGAAGATCTGTTTGGCGGAGAAGAGGGACAGGAAGCATGTGACACGCGTCGTTCTGCCTTCATTCTTCAACACAGCATCGCTTGTCGGGGATGCCCCACATCGACCGGGCAGAGTGGATATCGGGAGCATTGCAGATGACGAGAGGCCATGTTTCGGAGCTCGAGCGCTGCCACTAAACAACCTTGAAGGTAAACGAGCTGCAGCTGTTCCTGACCTGGTAGAATGACGCTCTCCAATGCCTGTTCGATGGTAGTTCCTTAGATAGTGTCGATTCCCTCCACCTCTAATCTCCTCCACCCATTTCGCCCTTTGCCATTGCGACGGATTTCACCATCCTGCATCAAGCCTCAGCAGCCACGGCTTCAGGGGGAAACAAACGCAAACAGGTGGCCTGGCCTCAGCTGAGTGCAGTGCAGAGCACAGAGCATCCGAGTCGTTTTGCATGGCTTTCAGCTGTCAGAACTGTCGATCCCTAAACTCGCTGGCCTTCCCAACTGCCTCGCTGGAAGGCGCAAACACCGCCCTGTAGCCCTCTTGGACACCTCTGCTTCTTTATTGAATCAGATACTACCAGCATCAACCTTCAAACAGCTTCTAATGAACCAGCATTCGCTTTAATCACGACCTTTGATCTCACGAACCTGGGCCAGACCACGAGGCTTTTCCCTTCCCCGCTAAGCGCGTCACCATCGCCGTCTCTCCCGAACTGCCGCGCTGTGCCAGGTACTCGTTTCCCTAGAACAGGGACAGGCTGAGAGAATGCCTCGTCCTCACTTTGCTTCACACCTATCCCTAAAACGACTTTACAGCTCTGCTTCAAACAACAATTCAAAGACCGACCTGGACGGGGCTACCACTCCTGGAAGTCAGACAAACGGTGGTTCAAGTCCAACCAAGATGAAAGAGCACGGAGAGAAGCCCGCCATCTTGACCCTGCATGTCCAGGTCTTGAAGGTCAGTTGGCAGGGTACCAAAAGGCATCACAGACTCTGACATGGTATAGGCCAGAAACCTAGCACCAAAAGACAAGAGTGGATTGAGCGATCCTGTAAGCACTGCCATCTGCAACCACTCAATCGTCTCAAGCTGACCTATTGCAGTATCTCGTTATCAACCTAGGTGATGCGAGAGAAGCAAGCTCCGTCATACCCAAAACCCTCAATCCAGAATGGAATCAGACCTTTAATCTACCAGTGTCCGGAATTGACAGCCTACTCCTCGAAGTGGTCTGCTGGGACAAGGATAGATTCGGCAAGGATTATATGGGCGAGTTTGATCTAATTGTCGAGGATATCTTCAAAAATGGATCAACAACACAAGAGGTAAGGATGAAAAGTTGACAATACGAAAGCACAGATTGACTTCAGCCTAGGCTCAATGGTACAAACTCGAGGCCAAAAAGTCCGGCAAGAAGAAGCCCATCGTCTCTGGCGAAGTGCTCCTCAAATTCTCCATTTCAGACCCTACCAATTCAACCGCATCCCCACAGCAGATCTTACAGAAATTCTACGGAGTAGCAGCCGAAGGACCTAGAGAGGAAGATGACGATCTTGACGAGCTTGCCCGTACTGATACTGTCGAAACGGGCGACTTGGATGACGATGACGAGAGTGAGGAAACTGGCCAGACCACGCCCTCTGACGACTCCCACGACCCTGACAAGTCTGAGAAGCGCAAGAGAAGGCACAAATTGGCTAGGCTCAAGAGGAAGACAAAGCTCCGAGCCTATGAGTTCAATGGCATCAGCGACACTGCGGGCGTGCTCTTCCTCGAAGTCGTCAAGATCTCGGACCTCCCGCCTGAGCGCAACGTGACGCGCACCTCGTTCGACGTGGATCCATTCGTGATCACCTCGCTCGGAAAGAAGACATATCGGACTCGCGTCATTCGGCACAATCTCAATCCGGTCTTTGAAGAGAAGTTGGTCTTCCAAGTCTTGAGACATGAAGTCAACTACTCATTGCACTTTACCATCATGGATCGAGACAAGCTCTCCGGGAACGACTTTATCGGTAATGTCGATCTGCCCCTCGAGAAGATCATGGCTGCTCAGCCCGATGCTGATCCCGTCACTGGGCTGTTCAATTGTCAGGATCCTCCTGAGCATGGTATCACACCATCGCCAGAAGCGAAGAAGTCGAGATTCCGCCTGCCCATTTCTAGGTCGTCCTCTTATACTAGTCTCGGCAGATCTCGCAACTCCTCCTCTCAGAACCTTCCCAAGCTGGTCCGAACAGATTCGAGCACGAGCAACTCTGGTCCCAAGAAGCCATCGCTGAGATCGGAGGACTCGAGTCAGTCAATTGAGTCGATGGACGATGCTGGGCCGACCAGCTCTCCACAGCTTCGCAAAGGATCTAACCAGTCCAATGGTCACCACAATGGAAGTGCCCCGGCTATCCAGATTGAAGGCGACACGGCAGATGATCCCGACTTCAATGACTACAGTCTTCCACTGAAGCTCAAAAAGGCTGAGCGTTGGGAGTCCAAGCACAACCCAACCTTGCTCATTCGCGCAAAATATCTGCCCTACCAAGCCCTGCGACAGCAATTCTGGCGTGCTATGCTCCGCCAGTATGATGCTGACGACAGTGGTAAGATCGACAAAGTGGAATTGACCACCATGCTGGACACCCTTGGCTCCACTCTTCGCGACACCACAATCAATTCGTTCTTCACTCGATTCGCCAAAGACAACGGAGGTGAGGAGATTTTGACCATGGATCAAGCAGTCATGTGCCTGGAAGATCAGCTTCAGAAGTATCAGTCTCACAAGTCGATCCGTGACACTATCAAGGGTAGCCTTCCTGCTGGTCTTGGAGTGAATAATGGTGCAGACACGTCGGGTAGTGTCACGCCATCTGCGCCCAACTCCAGCATTGGAACACCACTCAACAATCAATCTCAGACGTCGATCATCCCGGCTATCGAGACTATGCATCTTGACAAAGAAGGCGAAGAAGGCATGACGTTGCCAGCCAACGACCTCGCGGACGAAGAACGAGGCGAAGAGCATGTCGTAGAGATTCAAGAGTGTCCCATCTGTCACCAGCCTCGTTTGGACAAGAAGAAGAACAGCGAGGCCGACATCATCACCCATATTGCTACATGTGCATCACAGGATTGGCGAGCTGTCAACAACATTGTCATGGGCGGATTTGTAACAAGTAGTCAGGCGCAAAGGAAATGGTACAGTAAGGTCATTACCAAGATTGGCTACGGTGGGTACAAGATTGGCGCAAACAGTGCGAATATTCTTGTGCAGGATCGCATTACTGGACAGATCAATGAGGAGAGGATGAGTGTATATGTCAGATTGGGTATCCGACTCTTGTACAAGGGGCTTGGAAGCAAGGATATGGAGAAGAAGAGAAGTGAGTATTGTGAGGAGTATCTGATGATTGTCGTGCTGACCTATCACAGTTCGCAAGCTCCTCAAGTCCATGTCTTTCAAGCAAGGCCGCAAGTACGACGACCCAGCTTCTGCAGCGCAGATCCCAGGATTCATCAACTTCCATCAACTGGACATGTCAGAAGTATTGTTGCCCACGTCCGAGTTCAAGACTTTCAACGAGTTCTTCTACCGTCAACTCAAGCCCACAGCTCGACCCTGTTCTGCTCCGGATCGACCAGAGATTATCACATCGCCCGCAGACTGCCGAAGCGTCGTCTTCAACAAGCTCGAAGATGCTCAACGTATCTGGGTCAAAGGGCGAGAATTCTCCGTCGAGCGCCTACTTGGAAATGCCTATCCTCAAGACGCGAAGAGATACAAGGGCGGATCATTGGGGATCATGCGACTTGCACCCCAAGACTACCACCGCTTCCACATCCCTGTCGATGGTGTCATGGGCGAGCCCAAGACTGTCGACGGCGAGTACTACACCGTCAACCCTATGGCCATCAGATCTGCGCTTGACGTGTACGGCGAGAACATCCGTGTTCTGGTGCCTATCGACAGCGAGAAGCATGGTCGCGTCATGGTCATCTGTGTCGGTGCAATGATGGTCGGCAGCACTGTCATCACAAGAAAGGGTGGTGAGAAAGTCAAGCGAGCTGAAGAATTGGGCTACTTCAAGTTCGGCGGCAGCACGATCCTCTTGCTCTTCGAGCCTGGTGCTATGGAGTATGACCAGGATCTCGTTGACAATTCAAGCGGTGCATTGGAGACATTGGTGAGCTATCCTTTTACAACCAACTGAGCACCCTGGCTGACTACAAAAGATCCGCGTAGGCATGTCTATTGGGCACTCGCCCAACCATGCTCCCCACCTGCCAGATATGCGCAAGGAGAACCCGACCATGGAGGAGCGACAAGAAGCCAAACGCAGAATCGAAGGTAGCTTTGCGCCCACGAGAGCCATTCCGACCGAGGTGAATAAGGCTTCAGTCATGTAGATCACCTAGATTCCGATGTACATTCTGCGATCTCGCCCGACCTGAGAGGTGGGGGAGATGTCAGCAGCGATGGCCTGGTGCCGTCGAAATGATAACGATTGTCCTACGTTCACATGATGTCGGTGACCGCCAGTTGTTATTGAAGTATGCACGTCTCGAGAGGTGTCTGAACAGTCTGTATGCACAAACAACTGCTGTTGCGGCCATTTCATGACGCTGAATGTGCGAGCAAAGTTGCCCTGTGTACCACGCAGCCCGCACTAGTCCCAATCGGTGCAAAATCCAAACACGCCCTCGCACGGACGCTCTCGTCTCTTTACCTCTCCATCTTCACACGCGCAGACAAACGGCCATATCAGCTCTGTGCCGCACACTCAGACAAACGACGTCGCGCATTGCTCGCCACCAGCCAAAGGACGCTCATTCACCCGGCCGAATGCGACGAGTGACCCCATCTCTGACCGCTTCCTCCAACCTCGAACAGCAGCACGAAATCGCATGACGCGCGCATTGCGATCCCTTCCTACACTGCGCATAGAACCGACTCGATTGCGCTGCTCCCGCACGCAGAATCGCGCATTCACCCAGAGACGGACGCGATCACCGCCCCAAGCAACCACCGGAGCGCACGACGCGCCCCCCAGCACGCGCATTCCTCAGCCTAGCTCCGGGGAAAGCAGGGCATGACGTCCCTCCTTACGCGCTCTCCGTTGCAGCAGCACATGCCGGCCATGAATCGCGGAGGGGTCAGTACGGCCGGGAGGAGAAGGACGGCGAGGCACTTTGATGAGATCGAGGGCGAAGAGGGGGGGCCGGTGAGGAAGAAGGCGAGGAATGGGGAGGAGGAGGGACGGGAGACGAATGGGGCGGGAGTGGGGACGGGGTCAGGAGAGAAGGGGAAGGAGGGGAAGGTGAACGGGGGCAAGGGGAGGAGAAAGGGTAGGTGATTTTCCTGCTCCGGCGCGCATCGGGGGAATGCAGATGAGGGAGGGAGAAACACAGACGGATCCAGATGGCAGTACAGTGAAGAGTCAGAGGGATGGCGCTGACAAATGTACAGTTTACGACGAAGCGGACGAAGGATTCAATTTCTCGAGAGCAAAGTCAAAGAGGGGCAAGAGTGGAGAGGCAGAGAAGAAACCCGAGCCAGCACCAGTCAAAGCATCGAAACCTGTATCTCCGCCTCCGAAGAAGAGACCGCGAAAGACACTCCCAGTCACACCGGAGAAAGACGACGAGAGACCAGTCCGGAGATCCAAGCGCTTGTCAGGCGAGAATGAAGCGCGGTCAGCAGGAGTGGATGATCCGTTCGTGGAGACCATCACGCGAACAGGCAAGAAAACCGCAGCGAAAACACCTGCTCCGGCGCAAGTTGCGCAAGCTAAGCAGATGGACGATAGGGAGTACTCGCCCGCTGTACAAAATGGAGGACTGAATGCGCTACACGTAACAAAGAAGCGTACTCCGAAACGGATAGATCTGATCGAGAGCGAGACGCCAGTGATACGGCGGAACAAAGCCATGCGACAGACGACAGCGGATACGGGATCAAGGAGATCTTCGGCCGGACTGCGAGGGAAGAGAGCGAGTAGTCTGATAGATGCAGGGACCAGTAGTGCGTTACCGCATACTGAGGTCGAGACGGCCGAGTTCTATAAGCATATCAGCCAGGATCTGGTGGAGCCGAGGCGGATGAAACAGTTGCTTGTCTGGTGCGGCAGTCGAGCGCTCGGGGAGAAGAGGGTGGAGGGTGAGGGAGCGGAGGAGGGGCAGGCGAGGCATGCTGGTACGTTACCACAAAGAGTCGGGAGGACTGCTCGCGGTGCAGGCAAACGGGTGTCTAGTGAGGAAGTGAAGCTGACATGTTTGACAGCGAGAACGATAGAAGAAGAGCTCATATCAGCATTCTCCACGCGAAACGATCTCAGCAACTGGTTCGACAGACCAGACGAAGCAGCAGGAAGCGTTTCCCTCATCAAGAAGCCAAATCCGCGGAACGTACAAAACGTGGCGAAATTGGCAGAGCTAGAGGCAGAACTCGCTCGGTATGCGCTTCCCTTTAATCATGCCTCCCATTTCTAACAATCCCAGATTGCAAACCGAAAAAGCCTCCTGGGACTCGCTCATGACCTCGATACCCGCCCCCCCGCCGCCGGAAAGCACCCCACAACCCCTCGAACCCCACACCATCAACGCCGCCCTCCTCTCCCCATCCCAAGCCGAAATCCTCAGCACCCTGCTCCAGCCTCCGAGTAGCACTTCTCAAACCCCCTCCCAATCCAACCCCTCCGCCTCCCTCTCGACAACAGAACAAGTACAATCCCGCCTCTCCACTTCGGCAAAAGACCTGCACTTCAAAATCGACCTCTACCATGACTCTTTGCATAAACTGGAGCAGTTTGTGGACACGGCGGGACGGGTGGCGGAGAGGGTGCTGGAGAAGACGGCGGAGAGACTGGAGGAGCGCGAGAAGGAGAAGAGGGAAAGAGGGGAGAGGGAGAATGGAGGGGTGAGGGTGGGGGAGATGGATGCGTTGAGGGCGTTGGGGAGGGTGGTTAATAAGAAGGAATGAGGTGGGGAAGGGGAGGGGGTGCGGCCTATGGGGCAGAGGTGGGGGGAGAACGGAGAGGATGGACGGTCAGGGATGGAGAGAGGATGTGAAGGCATGGGCAAGGGTAGAGCGAGACGTGGAAGGCAGGGAATGGGATGAGGAAGGGCAGGTGTACATATTGTGCGAGTAGAGACGAGGCGGGTTCACGAGAGATGATTTGGATGCTTCTTTTCACCTGACAAATTCGATTTTTAGTTGCAATGCTGATTGCACACTCTTTTCTTTTGGCCGGCTGTCTCTTTCGCTCACTCTGTCGACTACAATCCACACGCTGCATCTGATACATGCAAGCGGACATGAGGCTTGCGCTGATCACCTTGGTGTGCGATTGTCAGTGCCCATACCGACCCAACTACGCCACTTTCCCACCTGTCGGCCATCATGATCAGAGTACCACGACTGACAAGGAGCCCGCACCGCTCATGACCTCCACCTTCCCACCTCCCTCGCCTTCTCCTCCACCGCACCTGACAAAACCCCTATGATCCCTCCCTTACCGTCCTCGCCCGTAGTTCCTGCCGCGCCACCGTCATGCCCAAGACTCACACCCCCCTCCCCCTCCCCCTCACTATCATCCATATCCACATCCCCATCCTCTCCCTTCTTGCCCTGACCCCCTAGTTTCCCTTCCCTTCCATCCCCTCCCTGCGAGTGGGGAAGCGAGAGACAAGTCTCCCTTGCCACCTCCTCCGCCCCCTCCCACTCCTCCACCCCGAAGCTCCCTTCTGACTCAGCGAGAAGTACCTCCCCTTTGGAGGAGAAAGCGAAGACATGCACAGACTTTGCCTGGATGATTCGCGCAGGCGATAGGTCGAGGATGGGTGCTGTCCCGACGGTCTGGGCCGAGGAGCCTGTTGGGGGAGAAGAGGAGCCGGAGGAGCTATGGTGGGAAGAGGGCAAGGCGACGATGCTGCTTGTTAGGGTTGTGGAGAGGGAGATGGAGGCGTGTAGGAGGGCGAGGGAGGTGGTGTTGAGGAGGGGGGGGAGGAGGTGGATGTGCTGTCGCGCGGGTTAGTGGGTGGGCAGCAAGGGGTGTGTGAGGAGGAATGGGTGTGTGGGAGGGGAGGGTGGAGGGAGGAGAGCAAGGGGAGATGGAGATATGTGATGGGTAGGGAGAAGGGGAGATGGGAGGAGGTAGAGGTGGGAATGCTCGGTGGCTGGGAGAGAGTTTGTGGTGGGGGAACAAGGTCATGGATGTTCGTGGAGAGAAAAGCTTACTGATGACGGTCGTAGATCTGATTCCGTCTCTGGTAGCGATAGGATTTGGAGCGTGATTTGGATCAATGTCCGCGGGTGGAGGTGGGTGAGGATGATGTGTCGGAGCGTTGAGTGGATGAGGGTCTCGAGATGGCGCTCTCTTGGGCCTGATGGGTGTCAGTATTTCTATCGAGGACCTTAGGAAGGGCTTCGGTGTGCGAATGAGCGGTCATGAATTGCCCAAGTACAGATCTTGATGTTATAGATCGCTCCGCAGGGGTTGACATTAAGCATGAAAAATCGGAAGCGAGAGGGATTCAACATACCACCCACGCCAACAGCTGGTCTGACATTAACTTCTATGGCTGCCTCGTCCGGTATTTCGTCTCGTCGTTGCACCTCGACTGGGCCGTTCACGGCGCATATCACGCTATATCCGGCGTGGCTGTATGTGGCGGACCCATCTGCTCGATGCAGCGGACCAAGCTTTGCTTCTGGTACACCCATCGCATGAACTCCAATATATCCGATCTGTGTATCGTGATTTGATTCTTGATTGATTTGCGCGGAGGCTGCGCTTCGAAATCTTCGACGGAAATTATATCCAGCTGATGAAAAGCCAAAGTTGGCGCGCAAGTGCAAGATCATCAAATTCAGACACAGGATGGTGGAAGGTCGGAGGAGACCCCAAGTTTGGTTGGCTCCAAGCGTTGATGTGCTTCCATGCATTTGAAACCACGCATTCAATGCTCGAAGCCGAGACCATGTCCGTGATTTTGCATGAAGTGCTAGGAACAATGGCTTGACAGACGTGCGTCCTCTGTACTATCTGACATGTTCATTCAGCTGTATCGACCCTACTTGGGCTTGAGTTGACCAGCTTCTTTGACACAATGTTCAAAAGTGTCACGGATTGCACAATTACGGCTGGCATATTCACATTCTGGGAGTACGGCTACCTACAGTCGATTGCGTGCTTCACAGGCTGATTCGCAAAGCGGAGGTTGCTGGTATATAGGACGTCGCTCGGGCTCATTGACTACATACCATCCAGCATCCACAGAAATCTGCTATGCAGCTCAGAGATTGCGACTGAGCATTTCTCAGATCAGTCGAGGAGTTTCGATGTGCCTAAGTCGTTAATGGTAGTATTTTACCTGACGGAATATGATTTTTTTACGCTGATGTTGTTATCCTCGCGGGAGGGGGATTAGGGGGGGGGTTCAGGGGGCCCCTGGAACCCCCCCTACCCGGACTCACCAAAGGGTCGAATAGACATAGATGTGTCTTATTGTAATTCCGAACAACAAGCTCAGAAGATAGACGTGAAGTTTGAAAAGCATGTGAAGCTGAGAAGTGAATGATTTGGTATGCTGCCGCCGTCGCCACGTCGCGGGACAGATTTGTATCAATCGGCAGCGAATGTACACTACTAACATCGAATCCACCTCAGACGTTCCCCGGTGGAAGAACGAAAGCTGTGGAGATGTATGAATATATTTTTTTCAAATTTCCGCCGACCTCAGATACCAGGCGAAGTAGCCAAGTGTGAGTTCGATCTTTGGTATATTTCTCCTCTTACAGCTAAACTAACGCCGTTTAGGGTTACGGCGAGTGTCTAGAATGGTTTAGCGCATCTAATGATGCTAATACCAAGTTGATATCACTTCCCTTCGGGGGCGTAGGGGCTAATCCTGCCTTCGTCGTTTTTTGGCTTTTGTGAGAGTATCAGGGGTCGCCACTTTTTTTTGATCATGCAGGACGATAGAGAATTGAATTTTTTACCATCCGTGCAAGTTTGAAGGCAATTGGATAAAAATTGGCGGAGATATGGCGGATATGGCGTTGTGTGCGTCGTGTATTAGTGCTAAAGCTAGCTTCTGTGGGGATCACCCCCTGAAGTTCCTATTATGCTTTTTACAATTTCACAAGCATGCGCACAGTACAGAATCTATTACAGAGCAGTTCAGGCACATTTGATGCTGGTATTTGATCATAGGGTTCTTAAGATGCAGGTGGCAAATGACTTCAGAGTTGCATTTGGCAATGGACGTCACATGTGGTTTGGTCGATTTGAAGTCGCAGCAGTGATATGTGGTACGAACGCAGCAAATACATAATACGCAAGGTTCCAAGTGCTGGTAGTGTGTCTGTTCAGGGGCGTCCAGGGGCAAGAGGGGGGGGGGACCAAGGGGGTTAAAGGGGGCACGCCGAAGCTTCGAAGTACTACCAGACCACGTCAAGTCACCCGTCGCATTGCCATTGCCGGAGCTGCTTGTGACACCACTTCAGAATTAGCTACATGATGTATTGTATTCTTTGCTTAGCTCAAGTCCAATCTCAATGGTCCTTGCAATCATGACCAGCGTCGGAGATGATATTCTCCCTAGTACGACCAAGTGTGGACTTTGCCATGGACTCATTGCTATCCATGCGGGTCCTCACGTTACCCTGTCGGCTGCTTGACAACACATCTGTTGTTACCGATTCACTTCGACGAAATTTGCTTGGAAAAACGAGGGTCGGTAAGATAATCGCGAAGCTTCTTTCGAGATCGGTAGCTGGACATTTGTAACTCACGAGGTATCACCAGCTTGCAAGCAAATTTACGTTCACATGGATGTGTCCATTGTCTCCCGGTAGAGTGTTCAGAAAGCTCTGACCGCTCTACACCTGTCTTAAGAATCTCTACATATATGGTATAGCCCAATAACTTCGGTGCTCAAGCTCGGCATACTCGTCCAAAAGAAACGACTAAGCACCTAGGTTGTAAGAAGGAACAGAAGTACTAGACCCACCCAAATGCCCTGTGGTGACAACAGCAAGTACTATCTGCTATTACAGTATCGTCAGCGTGAGCAGACGGACATCATTGTGCTCAGCCCCAGGATCTGAACTTTCTCGAACAACAATCCTTCCTCCCGGTATGGTGTCCCCTGAACAGCTTCGAAGCACAGGTACCAAACCTGTGCCTTCAGCACATGCATGGCCAGACTCTGATCGCAAACAACTCAGCCACGACCCTGGTGCAAGTTTCCTGCGATACAGACATGACCAGACACGCACCACACAACCAAATCGAAACTGATTACTGCTTGAATATGGTATAGTGCATTCGCTAAAACTCTTCAAGTCATGGATATCAGCACAAATCTCTCCCCATCCCCGCCCTCATCCTCTCTACCTACTAAAACCCCCAAGCACATCCGCCCTACCCCAATCCACCTCCAAACCCTTCTCTTCATTACTATAAACCTCATTGACGATCTTCATAGTCCTGTCCAACACCCCGAGATACTCCTTCTCGCACTCCTCGAGCACAACGCCGACTAATTTCTGCGCGATCGCCCTCTCGTCGGGTGAGTCGCCAGACGAGTCGCCAAAGTGCTTCTCTACCCGTTTGCGTAGCGCGTCGATGCCCTTTCGAATTTCCTTGCCGTCGTAGGGTGAGAATGCTCGTTTGGCGGATGAGCGGGCGTGGGATGGCTTGGAGGCGATGCTGGTTGGGTTGGTGGTGTGTGCCATGAGCGATTCGGTTGACTCGATGAAGTCCTGGATATTCGTTAGTGGTGCTCGTTCTATAATATGTGACGGTGGACTTACAAGTAACTTGCCCAGCGGTCTCCGGACAACCCGCTTGACATAGAGATCGAGATGCTCGCTCCTCTCCATCAACGCTTTACCCTTCCAGTGTGCCAACACAGATTGTGCGTCGCCTCCGTCATCTACTTCCTCGAGATAGTGCATCATGTTCTCGATGAGCAGGATATGGTAGTTGAGAATCTCCTTGTCTTCAGCCTCGGTCGACTGCGCGCCGCCTTGACCGGTACCAATCGTCGGGCTATCCTTCGCAATTTGCTTGAGCGCAATCCACATGGCTTGATTGATCCGTTCGTAGGCCTCGTCGACCATGCGTCGAACATCAAGCACAGCTGGGTTATTCCCTGCACTCCTTGCCGCACCTGTGAAGACGTTCTCTACCGCCATACTGAAATGCGGGAAGGTTCGGATAAAGGAGATGACACCTTTGCGCTTCTTCAACAGCACTTTGGTGTCCTCAATGGCATGGACTTGAGCGTCGATGAACTTCTGGAAGATCGCTTCCAGCTTGGCAGATGCGTCCGAGAGCGAGCGCAGGAGGAATTCTTGACTGGTCTCGTGCAGTGGTGCTGAGAAGACAGCAACAGATGCCATCATACCAATAGCTTGAATAGGGTCTGTGCTCGTACTCTGATCGATCACCTTCATGAGCTCGACCGGCCAGAATTCGAAGACCGTCGACATGGCGCGTTGAACATGGTCTGCAATGGTCCTGTCTGGCTCTGCAATACGCGGCATGAGAAGATCTGACGGGCCGCGTCGCTGCTCAGGAGGTGCGGACTGCACAGCATCTACAAAATCGAGGTTCTCTAACGACGTTGCGTGGAACAGCTCGACGACGTAATTCTGCTCCATGGCGAGGGTAGGTGCCCATTCTTGCAGCATGTCAGCGAATGCTTCGCACGGCGTTTGCCGGCCAGCTTGCAGCATCTTGGCTTTCTCGCCACTGGCTGATCGCATGTTCTTTGCAAGAGTCTGTGATCGCTTCGTGGTAAGTTTACGAGCAGTGCCGCCCTCAGAAGTCTCTTTCTCGGCTGTGGTGAACAAAACATCACCTTCATCGCCAGCGGAAGGCCGAACATTCTTCTTATGACTCTCCAGCGCGGTCATGAAGACGGTAGAATACAGTGGTCGAGCAATGTCGGTGTATGTGTTAAGAACATGTCGCCACGCGGGCTGGTTGACTTCCTTGGTGTAGAGGATGAGTGGACTGTATTGCCACAGCCCAGCACGAGCCGCGTTACAAGCAGCAGGATGCAGATTCCATGGTGCACTCCTGCCACTCGCCGACGGCTTCAACAAGGTGGGTATAGCCTGACTGAGTGACACATCGAACGCAGAGCCGAGCCTACTAACAAGTCGTTGACAGAAACGATCGCTTTCAGCCAGATACATGTCTCGCTTCTCCTGCAAGGCATGCATGTTGGCAAGCTCCGAGTGTTCTGAATTGTCGTTCCTCGACCGGCCATGATCCGAAAAGGAATTCGCTGATTTGACCGTTGGATCGATGGTGAGCATCGCTTGGTAAAGCAATACCAGGTTGCCCTCGATAATGTCCAGGTCCGAATCGAAGGATCCCTGTTCGAGTGCTCCGAGCTGGTCTGGTGTGATCGAAATGGTACTGACAAGATTTTCCAGTTCGGCGTGCAAGATCTTTTGATTGGCGGTCTGAACTTGCAGACCTTGGGACTGTGCCTCAATAAAGGCAATATCTTCGTTGAGAGTACCAAGCTCGACACTGTACAAAGTCAAGAGACCATCCAGTTCGTCGCATTCCGCAATGGCACGATCCAGCATACGATCGACGAGACCGACACGATCATCCTTCTGCTCTACATGGTGCAACCAGCTGCCTGCTTCTACGCGACCGATCTCGCGCTTGATGCCTGCCTCTAATTGATCAATCTTGTTTGGCTGAAGGATGTCGTTACCCCAGCCGAACTGTGACAAGATAGATTCGAATTCGAGACCCTTCGTCTCGAACAGTGCAGGATCCAAACCAAGTGAAGCAAGGTACTTCTCTTGTTGAGCCGTCCGTCGTTTCGGTTTGACTGCAGGTCGTGCTTCTTGTTTGGCATCCTTGGTGATTCCAAGTGCATCTGGCGCATCGGAATCCTCAATAGCTGGCGGGGTTTCAGTTGGAGGCGTCGCGCCTGGCTGCGGACTTCCCATCAGCTTGCCCAATAGATTCGTCGAGCCTTTCCGGGACATTTGCGGCGACTCCTTTTCACTCATAGCGCTGACTACCGAGTTGTTGCGGCTTGCTTCCAGATTTGCTGTTCGTAGTGGAGCTGGCATAACACCATGCACACCGTCTTGTTCATCTTTCTGGCCGACACTCTTCAAGCGTTCAGCCGCACCTCCTGCACGCGGTTTGAAAGCGTTCGCGGCCGCGGCAGCTTTCCGGAACGTATCAGCAACGCCACGCTTTTTGAACATTGGTCCTAGTCCGGGTCGTGAAGCGTCCTCTTCAGTTTTTTCAGTATCAGGCGTCTGTAATTCTGGCGTGGCTGCTGGTGATGGTGAAGGAGCTTCGGTCGGGGTTGGAGCAGGTTCTGACTTGGGTGCTTCTGCTTTTGGCGGCTCGTCCTTGACTGCTTCCGGAACCTTCTTGAACGGTGACTGTTCGCGCTGCGCCGAAGGCATTGGCGAAGGTAAATTCGAGCCAGTAGGCGTCTCGATAAAAGCACCTGGCAGTCTCGGACTTGTTGGGGTGTTTCCCGATGCTGATCTCGTGGTCAAAGGCGGTGGCTTGAGGTCGTCACTTTCATATGCAGCCTGGGAGCTGAGGTTCCTACCCGCCAATGGAGGTCTTCTTCGCTCTGGCAAATTAGATTGGTCAGGTAATGTTCCATCATCGCTCGGCGCAAATCGACTATCTGCTGAGTTGTTACGATCTGGTCCTGGGGGTTTCTTCAATCGACCATTCGCTTCAGGTGTTGCTGGCACACCGATCGGTGCCCATCTGTCCTTGATTGAGCCATTCGGTCGAGGTTCTTCAGATACCCCGCGTGACACGAATGGACTCGAGCTGGGCGGCTTGACAGATGCTGCTGTGCCCCTTGAAGACATTGAAATTTGAGATCCTGCAGGTGATACACCTCGTGCCCTGAGATCCCCCCGCGAACCCTGTGGACTGAGCCTGCCATTCCGTGGCTGCTCTGGTGGACGCATACGATCTGGATCTTGCAGCCCTTCTGTGCTCGGTTTCCGCAGTCGTTCTCTGCTGTGCGCAGTCCTGATTCCTAGACCTTGTTCCGACGGCCGTCGCTGCTCATGTGACGGACGCCGCTGATGTCCGTAAGCTGCTCTACTCGGATCCAAGTTTTGAGGGGGAGGCGATCCTTGTGAGACAAAACGTCGAGCGCTTGGAGGCAGCCCTGGAGATGTACTCGATGTCGTAGAAGGCGTGAATTTGTCGTTGTTCAGTGACTGTTTCCTAGCATCCGTATCGCGAGAGGCTGGCCGAGACCGCTGCGCAAAAGGCGCATTAGGGGCACCTGGTGTTGAATCAACAGATGGCCCTCGGGTCTGGGGTGTCTGGCTTGGTGTTTGTCCGAACATCTGATCCTTCTCTTGCTCATCGAAGCCAATCAAATCGGGCACTCGCCCCTTGGTATACTTCCGGAAGATTTTGACCAGACTGGCCATGAAGAAATCCCTCTCCTTTGCGGTTCCTGCCTGCCAATAGTAAGGTTTCCCGATTGTGACCACGAAGCCCAAGCTGCCTGCTCTCTGACAATTGTTCCGCCGGTTCTGATCTGCATCTGGCGCAATATAGTTGAACGATTCAATTGCTGTAAGGTCTTCAAGATTCCAGGTCTTGCCAATTGAAAAGGATCCATTGTGGTTCTCTCTGGCTTTGTGTACACGGACTCGACCTGTGCTGCGTACTGATACTATGATAACGCGTGCTTTTTTGTTATCGGGAGCAGAATCTATCGGAGGTGGCATAGAAGGGTAAGCTCCATCTTCCTCTATCCTGAGATGCGTGATGTACGATTCGGCCTCTGCGAGGGTGTTAGCTTCTCGATATCTACAGAGCATCGATTGACCAACGCTGTCCATGCTCGTCCATTTTGGCAAAGCAGCTCTCCTGTATTCGCTGCTTCTCGCTTTCGAATCTCTGAGCGCGACTCTGATTCGAGTTAGAGTTCGGGGCATGGGACATTGGCGGCCGAGTCTGGCCATCAATGGGTGGTCGTGACCCTGGAGGGAAGCCATTGCTGCGATTCATCCTGAGCTCAATGTTGAGGATATCGAGCTCTTGACTGTCGCGTGATTGACCTCGTCCGGATCATGCGGGCGATGTTGATGTGCTTGGAGTGCTACCGTTTTCCGCGTTTAAGCTCCGTAGAACCTCCTCCATCTGACGTGGACCATACTGCAGATGTGTAAGCTCGTCCAGATCTAGTGGTGCAGCCGAATTCTTATGTCGCCTCTCCAAGATGGCGATAGAGCAGGTCGGGATCCTTGATAAGTAGCAGAGAGGAGCTGTATCTTCCAGTGCTTCCGTCTCGGCTGCTTTGGCATAGATCTCCGCAAGTCGACGCAATGCTTGGCAGTCGAAGGCAGTGATTGGTCTGTCACACGCAGAGCCGCATCCTATGATTTTACCCGGCCATCCAAAAATTTCTCTCTGCATGCTCGACGACAAGCTTAATTTATATCGATACAAAGTACTCGACTCACACCGCTGGTATTTTGTCAGTGAGCTCGCGAATATAAGCCATGTCTTCAGAGGCACCGCTGCAGTCCTTGCTTCACATCACGAGTGTATTCCTTACTGGCAATGGATTCTCAAAGACAGCCGCACAGTTGCAGAAGGAGGCACAGAAAAAGGGCATCTCGCTGACAGAGTCTGGACCTGAGGCTACACTACCCACTCTCGACAGCGTGTTGACATACTGGAATGCACAGCACCCATCAAACGAGGATGCAGGGTCACAAAGCGATGATGAGAGCTCAGAGAGCAGCGAGGAGAGCGAGTCAGAGATCTCATCCTCCGACGAGGACGAGGACGAGGATGTGGAGATGGAGGATGTAAAGGAGCCTGTAGTGGCCAATAAAGAGAAGAGTCCGAAGAAAACAGCGACTGCAAAGACAGCTCCAACCGAGACCAAGGGTACTAAGAGGAAGCGGGACGCTTCGAGTCCGGAGTCCTCGTCTGCTAGTTCCTCGAGCGAGTCGTCAAGCGAAAGTGAGAGCGACAGCGATGCTCCAGCGACCACTGTGAAGCCAACGAATGCTTCGAAGAAGTCCGTCAGTGTGAAGAAGGCCGCAGCTGTCCCACTGCCCGAGTCAGACTCGGAGTCGGACTCTTCGTCCAGCGAATCTGAAGCTCCAGCGAAGCCCACGAAAGCCAGCAAGGTTGCTAAAGCGCCAGCTGTAGACAAGCCAGCTTCCAGCGAGAGCGAGAGCGAGAGCAGCAGCGAAAGCGACAGTGACAACGAGCCTGAAGCCCCTCCTGCCAAAGCAACCACTCCCAAGCCCTCGTCTCCCCAAAAACGAACCACCAACCCCGCCGCCTCCCCCTCCAGCATCAGCTCCAGCAGCCTCATCAGCTCC
Organism: Elsinoe arachidis; assembly: GCA_013372555.1. Taxonomy (NCBI): domain Eukaryota; kingdom Fungi; phylum Ascomycota; class Dothideomycetes; order Myriangiales; family Elsinoaceae; genus Elsinoe; species Elsinoe arachidis. The sequence continues at coordinate 1,247,731 of JAAPAX010000007.1, read as the reverse complement.
AGCGAAGACTCCGCCTCCTCATCCGCCGACTCGGACTCCGAACCCGAGATCGTCGCCGTGCAATCCCTCACCGACAAAAAGCCCACCACCACCGGTTCCGAATCTTCCGCCACCAGCGCCACCCTCTCTGGCAGCCCCGTCCCCGCGAAAACCGAGTCCGCAGCGCCAATCAAGGAAGAACCCGTCCCCGAAGCAGACGACGGCGACATCCACCCGTCCCGCAAACGGCAACTCGACAGCTACGCCGACAACGTCGCCAAGCGCGTGAAGAAGAGCAACGAGCCCTTCTCGCGCATCCCAAAGGATCAGCAGGTTGACCCGCGACTAGCGAGCAATAAATACGTGGCGTACGATTATGCGAATAGGGCGCATGAGAAGTTGATCGTGACGAAGGGGAAAGGGTTTACCAAGGAGAAGAATAAAGGTGAGTACTCCTGCTTACAATGCTTCAAGGTCTGCAGAGGAAGATTGCTAACGAGTGCAGGCAAGAGAGGATCATACAAGGGCGGGAAGATTGACTTCACGCCCAAGGGGATCAAGTTCGATGATTAGGATCCTGACAGCAAGATTGAAAGGGCCCGAAGGCGTAAGCTTCGAAGGCGTCGCCGTGAGGCTGAAAGGAAGCTGCGTAAGTCTAGAAAGAAGTGGAAAGAAACTCTCAGGACGTTGGAGAAGGAGAAGCATGCTATCAAGGAGCGAGAAGATGAAAGACGGGCTGCTGCGTGGGCGGAGATTGACAGAGAACTTGCTGAGAAGAGGGCCAGGTCTGCATTCTCGAGCTGCAGCGTACAGTAGGTGACCTATGGTTGACAAGTGTCAAGCCCGTCTATATGGGGAGGAGGATAGACACAGACAGCATTGCTTGCATCTATAAACCAGGGAGGAGGTTTCTATTCCTAGCATCAAAAGTCATGCACGCGGTTCAAGCGTATTGATAGACAGCATTAGATCACGGGACACGATAGAAAGCTCTCTTATTTTTGATCTTCGTATTTCATCAGAATGTTGATTGTGTGACAGTGATGATCTCACATACTTATATATACAGTTTCCCCAAGCCGGTCCAACACCGTAAATGCTCACACGCTCGCTAAACGCTACACACATCTCGGAACAAATCATAATCCCATCCTACCCCTTCAACCCAACCTCATACCCCCCCAACCCCCTCCAAGCATCCAACACCTCCAAACTCGCCTTCCTCTTCTCCCTCCTCTCCCCCCCGAACCCCAGCACCTCCTCACAAAACTCCCCCAGCCCATCCCCATCCAACCCCCTCCTCAACCCCACCTTGCCAATCCCCTCCGTCAACCCAGCCAGTTTCCTCGCGTACTCCCCTCCCCCGCTCGTGTCCACCTCGAACGGCATCGTGGCGACGGATTGATAGTCCTCCAGCACGCCCAGCTTGCGGCCCGCGAGTTTCTCCAGCTCGGACGACAAATGGTCGAGTTCTTCGTGGGAGTCCGGCATGGGCACGATGGAGGGTTGGATGAAGGCTGAGGAGGTGAGGGGCTCTTTGGTGGGGGTGTCGATTTCGCTGCGGGAGGCGCCCGAGAGGCTGCCTTCGTCGGTCAGGGAGGGGGAGCGGGAGGCGATGCTGGACATGCGGCGGGGGAGGTGAGGGGTGGCGGCTGTGGTGGCGGTTGTGAGGCCCGGGGTGATGGGGAAGGTGCTGGAGGAGGAAGAGGTGGGGGCGAAGTTTGGGGTGGAGGGGGAGAAGGTGGATTGGCGGTTGGTGGAGAGGAGGGGGAGGGTGAAGTCCGAGAAGTCGATGTTGAGGTCGGGCATGAGGTTGAAGGTGTCGGCCGCGTCGAAGGTGCGGGTGCGACGCGGGGATTTGATCGGGGAGAGGATCTTGGTATCGCGGTCGTTGTTGAGGGAGGAGTTGCGTTTGGGGAAGGTGGGGGCGTCTTCGGTGATGGGTGTTTTGAGGGCGCCGGTGAAGATCTGTGGGCGGAGGATGGAGTAGCGGTCGGATGCGCGCTTGTCAATGATGGTGGAGGCAATAGAGTTGTGGTTGTTCCCACTCATTCGGATTGGGAGAGGTCCAGAGTATGGGATGGCTTCCAGCTCTGAGATCTCCTCGGCTGGTGTTGGGATCTCGGGAGACCAGTAAGAAGCAGAAAGGGGAGGAGTGGGAAGGTTGCCAATATTAAGGGCACTTGACCCAAGATGGCTTCGCTGCGGGATGCTGCTGGATCTCGGTGATGACTTTGTGCTCGGTAGAGGAGGTGTTGGGAATGTGAGATTCTCACCAGTCTCCAGAGTGACAGTTGATCCCAAAGAATGACTTCTCTTAGCATCGTCCATCAAAGACTGTGCGCTCTTGTGCTTTGCAGCACTAAGCGGCGCTGGTACAGGAATTGGTGGCTCTTCTTCTTCTGCGATTGGCAAATGCTCTGTTGTAGAGTTGGCGAAATGAAAGTGGTGTGTCTCTGCAGCCCTCTTGCTACGCATCAACTCCAACAACTCCATCTCTTCAGACGTGACAGCCATGAAGTGTGCTGCCCCAGATGGATATCCCGACGTATGTGACCCGCTCATGATACTACCATTCGATGACAACATTCTTTCTGATTGACGTATACTCGGACTTCGCGCGACTGAACCGTCAGCGGTAGGAGGTCGACCTGTAAGTGCAAGGTAAGAAGCTGCGTGACGTGCAAGTATAGGGACTGGTGGTGGGCCATGATTGTCAATGCTAGGTGATATGCGTAACATGAAAGGAATTGTGCCGGATGTAAGAGTGGTCTGCATACTGGCCATGGACTGTCGCAGGGCAGGAGTCATGCCAGCTGCAGAAGCTGCGGCTGATCCTTTCCTCTGCATTGTCGCCCGTCGAAGAAACGTACCAGTGTGAGGCCCTGGTGAAGGTGTCAACATGGGTGCCCAACCCGCAGGTGACTGTGGTAGTGACTGACTTTCCTCGTCCGAAGACAAGTCAAGAACAGATCGATTGTTGGGATCGTCCGATATCGATCGCAAGGTGTGAAGCCCATCGTTGTGCACAGCCGAGTTCTTCCGACGACGATTAGCCCTGATGTAGGAGAAGTAATCACCCTCTGATGATTGACTGACAAAGGATGTAGGTGCAGCTCTTGCTCGGTGCGGGCCAAGGGACGGTTGGAATGTCGTCCTCCCAGCCGGCGCCGACATTGGTTGCGGTGTCTCCACCACCTCAGGGTAATCGTCATCTGAAGAGTCGTCGAGTGCGTCGAACCAATGTGTCACACCTTTCGGCGGTCGTCGGACGTGTATCTTTGCTCGATTGAAAGAGTCCCGACTACGAGCGGCGGATCGACGAGGGAGTGCTGGCGGATCACTCGCTCTCGCTTTGGCGACGCCATCGATGCTCGTTCTGAAGGGCATGATAGGTGTGTAAAGAGACAGCGGTGAGGACAAGGCGCTCTTGATCGACTTTTGCCGGAAGAGTTTCTTTGGCAGTGGAGTGCTAGGGGATCCGAGTGGGCCTGTGATCTCAACCGTGCGTGTAGTGGTTCGAGCGAGGTCTGGACGCGGTGGAGGCATTCGCGGGGTTTGCCCCTGAATCGTTGACATTCTTGATATTCTACGATTCGCAACGTAATGCTGAGATTGTCTGTGTTGTTTTGGGCGAAACGGTGCAGCTGCAGCGTCGTAGGCCGACACCAATGTGTAGGAGAGATCCCGCCTCAGTCTCGAGCCCTTTCCGTGAACCGAAGCACGAGACCGGAGTTTCCGCCTGTGCGGCGGTCGGATGTGAGGAAAGCTATGACTTGTAGGTGTAGATTCTTGCCAGAGTTCTTTACGATTGGAGCCTAGATGTGCAGGGGAGAAGTGAGCAAACGAAGGGGGCGGTTGCAAAGAGCTACTGGCAAGAGGTTGTGGCCAGACATGCCGTGTCAAAGGTGAACGTCTAGATGCTTGGACATCGATGTACAGTTTCCTCGTGGTCCGTTTCGACAGGGAAGAATCGTGAAAAAGTTGTGACCTGTTGTCAGGCTTGCTTCTTCTTGCGGCCAAAAGCACGGGGGGGTGCGACGGAGCAGCGAACAGCTCGTCCATGATCCCGGTCGCTCGTGCGTGTCCTAGCGGTTCGGGCTGCAGATGTCATGCAGTAGGCATGCTCCAGATCACTATCACTGCCCAGATGGGCAAAAGCGTCTGGAGTTTGACAGGTACGATCGCGGTTCCTATTGGGAGGAATGCCTGACCAGGATTTTGGGCTGAGCCGGCGGTATGGATAGAGCACGTCCTGTGGTGATCCGGATGGATGTAGCGGGGGCGCAAGTGGGTTTCCGGTCGGGCTGTCGATGGGTATGCAGCTAGTACGCAGGGTGACGGCGTCGAGATCCAGTCCAGACTGGTAAGGCTCCTTAGGTTGGGGGTCCTTTGGTGGGTTTAGGGGTTGTCGGTGAAGAGTAATGCAAGGCTACTGCACGAAGAATGACGCCGTTTGTCGAGAGGAAGTGGGCAGCGACAAGACCCATGGACAGGCTCTGGGACATTCTTGCACCTCTGGCCACACTGGCGACCGTTGGACATAGTGTCCGGAACGGCAAATGTGATCAACGGTGAGGGTGTCGTTTTTGTGTCACGGTACCCAAAGGCGATTCGCTGCTGAAGCCGTTATGCCAACGCTACCACGTGAGACACGTGAGTGTGACCTCGTTTGAGTAATTCTGCCGTTGAAGGAATCCCCATCACGAGCAGACACTGCAGACAGGGGGGCGAGGTTAGTGACGAAGCGGCTCGCGGACTAGCGAAGTCGACGTGTGATGTGGGAAAAAGGAAAAGAAGCCTGCATGGTGTGTGCGTTTCATGACAGGCATCTGGAGCTGTCACATCAAGCACAGATTCAGCTGGTAGCATGAGATAATCTTGCCCATGAGCCGGACCAAGTCCATCACTCCCATCAACAGCCCAATGCAGATCACTTTGTCAGACTTGTTTCGGCCTTCTGATGGCAAAGTCGAGAAAGGCATTGAGTTATGCTTCACGTACTAAACTGCTCTGGGACCCCCCCACCTCTTGGTTAGGCCCACCTCATCAGGGGAAGCTCGGGGCGAAGAGGCCTAGGCGCCTCGTCCGCCGCTAGAACATGCATGCATCCACTCTCTCGAGCAACAGCGACGTGGATGCAACAAGCTAGTCAATTGTCACTGCCTTAGCAACTTGGTAGGTCGCTCGGCTCACTCTGAAAAGAAATCATGTCACAAAACAATTTTTGACAGGTCAGACAATGCTTCTGATCGGCGCTGGACGTTGCCAACGCCCCATCGAAGACGTCGTTTGTGCTACATTTGGCCACTTCTCATGACGTACGGAGATGATTCGCCTGGTGACCCGAGAAAGCCGAATGATGATACTTTCCAGTGGTAGCAACTGTATTCTCGAACGTAGATTCTGACAAGTTGCATTGTATTCCCGAGACATGGCTCTGCTAACTAAGCGGTACTACGTCCACACTGGACCCTTGATCCTCAATATCTTAATGCCACATGCGTCGTTGGCTAGCAAATTATGCGCCCGACCATGTTTCCTTTGGTACTCCGCAGCTTCGACTAGCCTTCTGTCTCTGGTGGTGTACGAAAAGTCGCGGATACCAGAAAGACTTGGTCATGCTGGTACCTTGTCTGATATGCGAGTCGTGGGCTTCGGCGAGGTGTCTGCGGTACCATGCTCCGAGGCTTGTGAATTGGTGTCGTACGAAGGCTTTCGTGCGGTACCTTGGAAGTTCTGGCTCGCTTCAGAGGCGTCCCGTTGCTGGATGGAGGCGGCATCGACGGCCTCTTGCCATTATGGCTTCTCGTCCTGCGCTCGAAGGCTGATGGACTCCTGGGAATGACAGGTGTGGAGGGTTCTGCGGGCTCGCGTCTCGTCGTTTCTGACCAGTAAAGACGCTTCATCTCTCGTATCCCATCTGTGCTGGTAGATAGAGTCCAATGCGGTTGTCCCCTGCGGCGGTCCTTTCTGCTGATGATGCCAGAGCTATGCAAAGTGTTGATAAGATCTTGAGTGACATCGAGGTCCTTGTCAATCTTAGAGCTGAGCTCCTTCACAGTCATCGGCGTTTCTTCTTGTAAGTGATGAATAAGTGTGCGCAGTAGGGCAGTGCTCTGGTGCTTCTCGATTGTCTCCTGGCTGGCATTCTTCGTCGTCGGGGCGCAACTGAAACAGATGTGTTCGATCTCATTTATGTTATAGTCGATGACAAAGTAGCCGTAGCAATGGGCGTGCTGCCCTTTCTGACAATTTTCGCAACGGAGCTAAGGTAGTCAGCGTATGATGGCGAAGATATATGCTCGCAAGCTTACAATCTGGCCTTCTGCTTGATCAACACCACAGATACATGACATTGACGTCAGATGATCTTTGTCTTTGTTTTGACAAGGCGCTGGAGATTTGGTATTGGTTGCATCATGAGAAAGTCCATGGCTGTCCTCGCCCATGGTCTCATACGTGTCGGGTATGCGTATCTGGGTGTCTGCTTGTGTTGGACCCGTTGAAGCGGTCTCGGCCTGGACATGTTAGGTCAAGCCCACCATGTACGGAGTCGGTCAATCGTACCATGTCCTTCAGATGATCCTTACGGCCTCTATCTCCAAGCGAAGCGTGTCTTTTTGGGTAGTTGGCGCTCTCTCCGCTATCTTTGACGCCATTTGGCATATCGAGATCGTCATTCTGGTGACTCGACATTCTGTTTATCACTCCAGAAACATCGACGAGCATAGATGTCGTCTCCTTCTCTGCCGAGGTTGTGTCGGCGTATTCTAGACTTGAAGTTGATGCTGTCCGTATGGGAATTCGAGTGTCACCTTTCGAAGACTTCATGGCGATGGCACCCAGATGTAATCTGATGGTAGTTGTCAGCCATGTATACATGCGCCAAAATTGATATGATTACTCACGCTTCGTACTCTCTTGTACCAAGATGGACAGCTTGTGGTCGGTACGCCTGCGGTCTCCAGCCTTCTTTCACAGGCAGCACACTCGGCTCTCCCCAGGTTTCCGTCATGCCGATTGGTGGGTGAGTCTTTTTGTCTGTATGTAGCGTCTGGAATGCAACGTATGCTTGTTCTGTATCTCTGCATGAGCCACGATCCATTCGAAGTTAGGAAAGACCGGTGGTCACTTACCTGGAAGGGGTGACATATCAACGAAGAAATTTTGAAAGTCTTCGAAGGACCGTGCTAGACTCCGTATGACGGTGATGACTGCAAGGCTCTTCGGGTCTGGACGTGGAGAATGGGATGCATCCACAACGAAGAGTCCATCATGCTCCACCATGAGTGTGTACGATTCGAGAACATTGTTGGGATGACGGGGATCCTCCATGATGAACAGCTTGAGGGCGACCAGTGTTCTATTCTCCAGCTCCGGGAAGACGACGCTTTCCTGAAATCGTCAGCGAGGAACCATGATTGGTAGTAACGAACATACTAGGATGTTTTGTACAACAGCTGGCCTGGTATGATCGTGCGACCTGAGATATGGCACCACGGAGCCGTTCTTCGGTGCTTCAGAGGCATTTGAGTATTCAATGAGTTTTGTGTGAGAAAGATTTGTGGGCGTATGCTGCCATAGCATGGTTGTGAAATAATCAGCCGGGAACAATTTCCTGCACAGCAGTCAGTCAAGTTACTGGCAAGGCTGGACCTCAAGGTATTTGGTGAGAGCTGACCTGTTGTAAAAGATCATGGAAAGCTGCATCCATGTCAGTGAGATTTGGGTGACGCTCGACAAGTGCAACGTACGGCAGCTTTGAACCATATCTTCGCTGCTTCAAGAGACTCTTCTGCGCCTACCAAAGCTTCAGACGCTGAGCCGATCTTCCTCTTGGGCGCCATGCTGTTGTGGTAGTTATGATGAGCTGTTCGAGAGAAAGCTGGTACTTAGACGATGTAGAGCGACGGGAGTCGAATGAGGTGGAAGATCGTGGGGGGATAACTGATTGTGGAAGTGGACGATGAGGGCGGCAGGCTTTTGTCCTGATTAGGAAGCCACAGCTCACCTGCTGGTAGGCAACCTTGAGCAGACAATGGGGGATCACGACGGACAAGGTGTTTGGTCCGTGAAGGGCTGTCAGCTGGTAATAAATTCAATGACGTCTGCTTCATTGTTCTTTCGCAGATGAAGGGAAGACGACTGCCCGGTTGAGCGCGGTTGAGTGAGAGATGCCAAACCCTATCGCGATGATTGAAAGCACAGCAGCTTCAGCAGCATCACAATCTGAAGAGCTATTTGCAGAACGTAGCATTTTGTAAGAGACATGGTCAGGTCCAGATCGAGTGCCCAGTGAAAAGGAGTTCCTGCGCGAGACGACTGGTGAATCATCTAAAGACGGCGCCACTGAAGAACTACCAGCGCCACTCCTTGTCGGCGATGGTGCCCTTGAAGTCGGTCTCGATTGCGCTGGGCTGGCTGCATGTGATATGAACGGACATGTTTTCCATTCTCAGTCGTCGAATGTACAAGGCAGGTCATTGAGGCATGTTGGGGTCACGGCTGGTAGGATGAGGTGCAACGATGGTACAACAGACGCGTTGGACTTTGAGGCGCACGTCTCATTGTCGTCAATGCAATTTGATGTTACGGACATTTGAGGCAATGTAGTGGTAGTCGAGCAAATAGCACCACGCAAATGTGGGGGAACAGCATTAATATAGGGAACGGATGGTTTGTCTTGGCGGTCGGGGCCCGGAGAGTTTCTTGGTCGGTGGTCTGGTGGAGTCCAAGTTGTTTCCTGACAAAGGAGGAAAGTCCCACGCCTCAGCGTCAACCCTGCTCGTTTCCAGCCTAACCACCCCCAAAACCCACTTGCATCCCGACCTCAGCTCTGCTTGTCTTGCAAAGGATATTTCCGACTACCCACGCATCGCCTCTTCAGCCCCTCGACGCGGCACGATCACGGAAGTTCGTTCTGCACCACTGGTTGATTGTTCACGTGCTTCTGGCGGCTACCCATGATCCAGCTGCCCGGTCACAATGATCACAAACTCCATCCACGGATAAACTCTGTTTACAAGGACGAATAAGTTCTGTTCCTGTGAACTACCAGCCCTGATCAGGTTCATCAGGCTGTGTTTCTTCGATATCTGGACCGACACCACCAGCAGCGCAAACTCATGGCTTTCATGTCAATTTAAGAGCAAGGGTCCGCACAATACTGGGCAGTCATGTCTGTACCACCCCACCAAGATCACGACATTTCCACCATGGAGACTAGAAGTCGCCGAGGAGCATCTGTGTCTTCTCTACGGGCTGCATCTCCATCTCTTTCAAAAGCAGAAATCCCACCTACGATAGCATCGCAAGTCTCTCGAACCAACAACATGGAGCCCGCTGTATCTCAATACTCGACGGCCGGGCAATTCGCCTATGCCCCGGCTACTCAGCAGACTACGGTAGTTACGACAACTACAACGACTGTCAATCTCGCTCCATTTGTCTTACAACCCCCCAAACATCTCAACGAACGCGACCCGAAGCAGTATCCTCTGGCTTACTCTCCCACCCCGGAATATATGAAGAATATCCGATTTCAGCTCGGAGGCAGACTCACTACATTTACAGAAGCTGAGGAGCCGAGCTCGTTTCTTGGGAAGGTTCGTGGTACAATCTGTACTCCTGCACGAAGGGGTCGATAACTGGTCCTTTGGCTAACTCAAAGTCAGTACGAGCAGCAACAGCAGCTTATCAAGAACAACGATGGGGTTCTGAAAGAGTTGGAATACACATCGCCTATCGAAGATTCCGGACAGACTAGCAAGACTCGAGCCTCTGCCATCACACGCAGTGGCAGACTTCGTCAGGACGATACAAAGGCTACACCACCACCACCAAGCTTGGCAGTTGCGGCAGAACTTGCCGAGTCACAAAGACGGAAAGGAAAGCGAAGGTCGCACATGATGGCTTCGCAGGGCACAGACGACGAGCAGCAGGGCCCTACACGCAAGTTACGCCATTCCAACGCCGCATCCGACGACCACATCCCGCCTTTCACACCCAATACTGATGCTGGATCCGCTCGCAAAATGCCCGGAAATTCTCAAGCCTCCCTTGACTCGACACAAGCAACAGCATCCGAGTCACAAGATTCACGATCATTGAGAGCGCCTAGCAGCTTGCGTCGGACCAGTAGTCGTCGTCGCCAACAGGACCAGGATGCCGGACCTTCAGCTACCATAGGGCTTGTGGCTGCCACACCTCCCATCATGGACAGCGACGTCGAGGGTGATGCGCCCACTTCTCAACCAACAGACCACCAGCCCAACTTGCCAGCTATGTTGAACCTCAGCTCTCAACAGGATGCCAGTCTACCAAGCCCGAGCCTTTCACCCGTGACCGCCGCGGCCAACATGCGCAACCGCCAGCTCCTTTCTCGACGTCACACAGAGAATGACGATGTCAGTGACATGTCGGGTCTAGAAAACGAGCCAACCGTGAAACGCAAATTGCCCCCTATGTTCGACGCCGAACCACAGAGATCCACTACCAGCACAGGACTTGGCATCGACGACAGCCTCTCTACACTTGATAGTATGGCACCGAAGCAGCCGACCCTGATGGACGTCCCGGAGATGATCTCCATGTTTGACTCTCTGCCTACCGAGCTGCAAAGCTATGTCATGTTTCAGCTTCTCAAAAGGTCCAACAAGAAGACACTCAGGACTGTGGCAGAAGTCGTTGGCCCAGCGCTGAAATGCGATCCATTCGATACACTACCAGTCGAGCTTAGTCTGAAAATCACCAAGCATCTCGACGCTGTCACTCTGGCTCGTGCTGCACAGGTCTCGAAGCACTGGCGACATCTGGTCAATTCCGATGAGACTACCTGGAAAGAGCTCATCGAACAGGAAGGATTCGACTTGTCTGACGGTGAGATCGAACGCGCTGTACGTCAAGGCTGGGGCTGGCAGTTTCCGACACAGAGCGAATACGAACGAGATTTGTCTGGTCGTAGGTCTTCCAGAAGCTCTACAAGAAATGCCGAAGCAGAACAGGTCAAGTCTAATGAGACTGATGAAGAGACATCTTCGACTGTCCGCAACACTCGCAAGCGCAAGGCGTCCGCTCCTTCGGCGTCAGCCAAACGGCAGAAACGCAAGGCGTCAACCCCGCATGACGACGAAGTCCGTTGGATGCGCGAACTACAAAAGGGTCAAGGCCCTATCGCATATGCCAGCGCCGCTGCTGCTGCCGTGCCTGATCCAAAAGTCGGCTTGGCAAGTCTGAAGAGTTTGCATTTGTTCAAAAGTATTTATCAACGACACCACATGATGCGTCAAACATGGATGAAGGGAGACACGGAGCCTCATCACTTGGCATTCCGTGCTCACCACCGCCACGTTGTGACTTGCCTTATCTTCTTCAACGATCGCATCATCACTGGCAGTGACGATACCTCCATCAACATCTTTGATTTGCGTACCGGCATCCTGCGGAAGCGTCTCGAGGGTCATGAGGGAGGTGTTTGGGCCCTGTCGTGTGATGGAGATACTCTGGTGTCTGGCTCCACTGACAGATCTGTTCGTGTTTGGAACATGACGACAGGACAGTGCATGCAGACTTTCCAGGGTCACACGTCTACAGTCCGCTGCCTCGTCATCTTGAAACCGACCAAGACCGGCGAGGACGCTGACGGCAACGCCATCATGCATCCGTCTGAGCCCGTCATCATCACTGGGAGTCGTGATTCGACCTTGCGAGTGTGGAAATTGCCGAAGCCCGACTCTCCCCAGATGCACCAAGCAGGTCCACCAGAGAACGAATCCGACAACCAATACGCCCTGCGCACTCTCAACGGACATCATAACAGCGTGCGAGCGATTGCAGCGCATGGCGACACTCTAGTATCTGGCTCGTATGACTGCAGAGTATATGTCTGGAAGATCAGCACAGGAGAGCTTGTTCATCGCCTGCAAGGACACAGCCAGAAGGTGTACAGTGTCGTTCTTGATCATGAACGCAACCGCTGCATATCGGGATCGATGGACAACCTGGTCAAGGTTTGGTCATTGGACACTGGCTCGTGTTTGTTCACCCTCGAAGGTCACACGTCTCTGGTGGGTCTTCTGGAGCTCAGTCATGGCAATCTCGTCAGTGCTGCCGCCGACAGCACACTTCGTGTTTGGGATCCCGATACCGGACACTGCAGAAGCACACTATCCGCTCATACTGGTGCTATAACCTGTTTCCAGCATGACGGGGCAAAGGTCATCTCAGGTTCCGATAGGACGTTGAAGATGTGGGATATCAAGACGGGTGAATGCGTGAGGGACCTGCTGACTGACCTGAGTGGGGTGTGGCAGGTCAGGTTTGACGAGAGAAGGTAATTAGTTACTTGTTTATGGCGTAAGCGACCGACGTGTACTAACATTCTCAGATGTGTCGCGGCAGTCCAGCGCAACAATCTTACGTATATCGAAGTTCTGGACTTTGGCGCCTCCCGCGATGGCGTCCCCGCCGCCGACCGCGGTCGTAGAATCGTGGTTGACTCTCGTGGCCGCGAGATGACCGACGACGATACGGTGGTGGTGGAAGTCGCGCCCGTCGCCCAGCCCTAGGCGGGGATGGGTGCGACCCAGCGTCCATGATGCAACATCATGGAAAGCTTTCTCTTTTTTTCGGACACTTGCTCTTTGGGCATGGTCGTTTCTTCCAGCGGAGTCAAATAGGTGGATACCGGAGTATGCTATGGCATCAACGAGCATGGATGGATTTTCTAGCGACGATCATTGCACAAACTTAGGATTGCATGGGATAGCCTGGGTTCTTCGGCATGGGAATGAGGGGACGATTTGTTTTCCTACCGAGGGAGAGAAGAGACATGAGAAATAGACAGATGAGAGCATGTATATATTGCATTTCTAGCATTCATTTGTTGTGCGCCTGTGATCTGCCTGACATATTTCTGCCGATGAATCCATGGCTTCAGTCAAGGGGAGCACACCAAGTGCCTCGAGGCATGAGAGCAAAGCACCAATGACAAGCGACACACTGACCGAAACAGATCATTCTTCAGGGGCATACCTTTCGCGATAAGAGATCATGATTCATACATTCATAATCGTGTATGCAATCACAGAGTAGCCCGCCAGCAGGCCACTCTTCCCTCTTTCTCTCTCCACCGTGATCATCCTCTCCATGCCCCATCTCTCATCCTACGCCGTCAACTCATCCTCTACCTCCAACCCCGTCTGCCTCTCCAGACCTCTTATCCTCCCCCCTAACCGATCCTGCGCACTCATCCCCGTCCCGTCCCCGTCCGACCCCCTCTTGCCTCTCTCTCTCTTTTCCCCCTCCCCACGTCGTCCCTACTCGTCATCATCTACGAATTAATAACCATACTACTCCCCTGCTGCACCTCCCCATTACCCGCTTTCACCTCCCCCCCAAGCACCAACTTGTTCGCATCGCCTCCCTCCCCGCCAGCACCTCCATCGCCACCATTCCCACCCGCGCCGCCATCTCCTCCGTCGCCGCCATCGCCTCCTTTTGCATCGATGGTGGTAGTTGGTCCAATGTTAGCGGAGGTGGGCTGGGCGGCCTTTTCCTGGGGTGGGGGCGGGGGAGGGGGGTTGTCTTCTGGTGGAGGAGGGGGGTTGTTTTTTGGTGGAGGAGAAGGGTTGTCTTCTGGTGGGGGAGGGGGTGGTTCTTCACCTGAGGAGGCGGCTTTGACGGCTGCGGTTTGGGGGAGGGGGTCGGTGGTCTGGTCAAGGGATTGTTGGGTGTTTTCCTGGGTGCTTTCGGTGGAGAGTTCTTGGCTTAGGGAGGCGAGGAGGGCGGGTTTGGTTTCGGGGTTCTTGAGCGGTGTTAGTGGGATGATCAGGCGGGTTGAAAGGTAGGGAAGAGGGAATGGGATGGTAGAAGGGAAAGGGAAGAGGAGCTAAGGATGGGCCGCGTGCTAGGAGGGGAGAGATGGTGAATGACGTACGGCGTTGATGATGCCCTTGATCTGCTCAGTCTGGGCTTGGATCTGCTGCTGGTTTGGATCATCGGCCGGTGGTGGTGGTGGTGGCGGCGGTGGCGGTGGAGCTCCTCCATCGCTGACATCAGTCGTTCCTATTTTGGCCTCTGCTCCACCTTCTGGAGCCTGCTCTTGAGCAACGGGGATGGCGGCGACGGTCAACGCCTGGGCGAAAAGGATAGCGGTGGTGACTGCCAGCAGCTTCATTATGATGAAAGAGAGAAGGAAAACGTGTCGTGTAATTAATGAGGTAGTGATGATGTGCAGAGTTTGGAATGGCTTCCCTGAGCGGATAATGTCTTATAATATCAGAGCTCTGCAATGGAAGAAAATACATGACAGCTGTCGAATGCACGCTCTGTGATACAAAGGAGTCATTGGTACCATGCAGATCTTAAACAGATGGAAGCAAATGACAGGAAGATGTTACCAGCAAAGGTTTCTCTTTGGGCGATGGAAGCGTGCTCCATGGGAGACCCACTACATCTCACCAGTAAGAGAAGGGCGCAGCAGCTCGGACAGGTGGATTGACCACCGAATGAAACAGCACAGTGTATCGCGTTTGTGGATGACCGATTTGGGCGAGCGATTTACCTGCTCGCAAGATCTGAATGAGCCAATCGCACGGCGATTACAAGACGGAGGTATGATCTAGAGCCTGCCAGGATAATAATGCGTCGCACTATCAGTCACCGTGATTTGATCTTTGAACAAGGATTGGTGGTTATTGAGCAGGAGGACAATGGTTTGAACAAGTGTCTGTCGCAGATGAAGTAGTTGGATGCGCAACTCAGCCTGATGCGTTTGCCAAGACATCCAACAGGAGGTGGTCAGCTAGCACGGCGGAGTGACAACAATCCATGGCAAAGTCCAAGGACAGTGCATGCAAGCCCAAAGAGTGTTTTGTGGTAGTCTACACTGTTGGCCAACAGACCTAACCGGTGGAAGACGAATGTGACTTTGCAATCCTAATGTGCTCGTTACTCCTGACGTTTTGTTCGGTGACAGGATGTCTGTGACCGGCCAATGTCGCACCGGTGCTGCAGTACAATTGTTGAATTACTCTTTGTTGGAGACTTTTCAGTTGACAAATAAGCTGTTGCAAGGGGAAAGCTGAACGCTGAAGAAAGAGGAAGTCCATTACAGCTTCGGCGCTAGACCCAAACGGTATTGTCCATGGCCAAGGGAAAAGCGTGGCATCCACAAACTCCGCATTTGTTGCCCTTTTCCTCTTCGACGGACGCCTCAACAGACGCACCCCGGGTCCTTGCTGGGACGATTGTGGATGACAGAGCGGGGACGAACCTGGAGAGTGTTGCGGGAGGGGAAAAGCCATTCGCTCATGGCTGCATACACGATATGCAGGGTGAAGTAAGAACCAACAAGCAGCGGCACACTACCACAAGTCTACAGACCATCAGGCGTCGGTGAGGATGCAGAACCGGTCGTCATCGAGCTCCTTCATATTCCTGCAACGACTCGTGGGACGTCGGGTGCATCGGGCAGGACATCCCTGATCGCTGGCGGTGTCCGGTCAGAGATCTGCGCCGTCACGATCAGATCACATGAAACGAAAGACCTTTCTTACGGACAAGCCGATATTCTGGACACGTCTCCGACTTTCACCCGGTAAGAGGCAAGAGGAGGAAATTTGCCAAAGCTGCCACTTGGTTTGCAACAAAATTCACTCAGTCCTGCACAGTCCCGGCCATGTCCAATAGACGGCGGGTCTTTTCGCAGCGGGAAGCAGAAAAGGCACAAAAGCACAAGCACTTGCGGCTCAAAATTTGGCGTCGATCTAAAAGCTTTTTGGCGCGGCTTCGCATGCTTTGCAGAGCTTGCCCGAAGCTAGACGCCCTCCGATTCGCTCGTCTCACTTTGATCCTCGACCATAACCACAATTTGTGACCGTTGCTGACGTCAAGCTATACTACCACACACTCACATTTCCAGCTTGTGCAGATGATGCCGTCGTATTTCCAGTCTCTTCTGGACGGTCCACTATGCCGAGCACCGGTCCTCTGACGTCCTGTCCGTCAAGCGTCTCAGCATGCATCGTTGTCGCTGCAAGGCTAAAGCTTTATAGTGCGCCTGCCAACTCTGCTCGACATGCTTTTCGTGCTTGTTGCGCTTAATACTGCTTGCTTCCCCGCCACAGGCTAGTATTCATTCTCACCAGACTTTGCCTTTGCAGCGCACTGCATTATTCGAGGGCGCCGGGTCAGGTCTCTTCTATATATACCTCCCTATCTCTCCGCATGATTGCGTCTTATCTCACTTTATTGCTTTCTCCCCAACACTGATATCACCACTACTCTCAACCAACCAGCACGCATAGCTGGCAATCCGCCAACATGCGCTTCCTCCCTCCCATCGTACCCCACCGCGGTGTCAAGAAACACTCCACCGTCGACGGCAGTACCTCCGACCTTGAAGAGAAGAAGGATGGTCGCGTCGAGTTGCAAGAGGAGGATTGCTACGATCAACTCGGTTTCAGCTTCCCATGGATCAAGAAATGGACCATCCTCACCGTTATCTTCGTGGTGCAATGCTCCATGAATTTCAATGCCTCAGTCTACGGCAGCTCCGTCGACCAGCTTGCGGCACCAAAGGAAGAGGGCGGCTTCGCCCGCTCCCCTCAGTCGGCCCGCATCGGTCAAGCTGTCATGCTCATCTTCTATGCCTTTGGCTGTGAGCTATGGGCGCCATGGTCAGAAGAGATTGGTCGCTGGCCTGTCCTTCAAGCTTCTCTCTTCCTCGTGAACATCTGGCAGATTCTCTGCGCTCTAGCGCCAAACTGGGGCTCCATCTTGGTTGGACGAGCCCTCGTCGGTCTTTCCTCTGCTGGTGGCTCAGTCACCCTTGGTATGGTCGCAGACATGTGGGAGCCATCTACTCAGCAGTTCGCTGTTGGCTACGTTGTGCTCTCCTCAGTCGGTGGCTCAGTCCTCGGTCCCGTCTTCGGTGGCTTCATCGGTCGCTACCTCCCCTGGCAGTGGAACTTCTGGGTTCAGCTCATCTTCGGTGCCGTCACCCAGGTCCTCCATTTCTTCTTGGTCCCGGAGACCCGTACTACCGTAATTATGGACAAGATCGCCAAGAAGGCGCGCAAGTCCGGCGAGAACCCGAACCTGTATGGACCCAACGAGATTCGCGGGTCTCTATTCAAGCGACTTCCGCCCAAGGAGCTCGCCACCACCATGCTCCGACCGTTCCGCATGTTCCTCACTGAGCCGATTGTGCTCTGCTTGTCGCTCCTCTCCGGTTTCTCCGATGCCCTGATCTTCACTTTCCTCGAGGCTTACCATCCAGTGTATGAGCAGTGGGGCTTCGGCACCATTGCCCTCGGTCTCTCTTACCTTCCTCTGCTGATCGGCTATTTCATCGCCTGGTTCACTTTCATGCCATTCTTCGCACGCGACCAAAAGTACATGGCTAAGCATGGCGCTGAGGCTATGCAACCAGAACGTCGTCTGTACTGGCTGCTATACATGGCGCCGCTCGAGACCATCGGACTTTTCGGTTTCGCCTGGACATCTTCAGGACCTCAGAAGGGCATTCCCTGGATCGCCCCAATGATCTTCTCGACACTCGTCGGCATGGCCAACTACGCCATCTACATGGCCACCATCGATTACATGGTAGCTGCCTACGGTCCTTACTCTGCCTCTGCCACTGGTGGCAATGGCTTTGCCCGTGATCTTCTTGCCGGTATCGCGGCTTTCTACAGTGCTCCCTTCTACGAGCACTTTGAGGCCTACACTTTGGAGTATCCCAGCACTATCCTCGCTTGTATCGCCATCGTGGTCACTATTCCAGTCTACGTTTTCTACTGGAAGGGACCTGAAATTCGAGCAAGGTCCAAGTTCGCCCAGACTCTGGCCGGTGAGCGTACTCAGAGGGAAGGCAGGCGAGCCAGTATGGTCACCGCCGATCAGCTGCAGCGTCAAGATGACGCCGAGGCTACCACCATGAAGAACACGGCAAACAACAGGAACAACACTGGCGAGCCAGCACAGTTTGACGAGAAGAAGGAGGAAGCCGCGGATCGTGTGTAAGAATATTCAGCGGTCTGGACTGGCTCTCGACACGTGGTAATGACCACTCACGACTGATTCCCCACCCGCATTGTTATTTGATTTGGCATATATTCCCTG
Organism: Elsinoe arachidis; assembly: GCA_013372555.1. NCBI lineage: Eukaryota > Fungi > Ascomycota > Dothideomycetes > Myriangiales > Elsinoaceae > Elsinoe > Elsinoe arachidis. The sequence goes on along the minus strand of JAAPAX010000007.1, from coordinate 1,229,623 downwards.
ACAGGGGCACCGGCAGATTCAGCATGGACAAGTAGACTGCCATTGCGGTACACAGAACTGCACACGATGGGACATACATCGACAGACGCCACTATACACAGTTTCTTTCGATCGAATGTAATTCTTGTATTGAATCTATTCATGATGAATCAAAAGTCTAGGACATTTCTACTGCTCGTGCGTTTTCGTGACGTCGTGACCGTGCCATGCCTCTATATCTGTTCTTCGTGTCTCTATCGAGGCACCACTCATGCCCGATCCTGTGCCTTTGCCGTAGTTTAATGCATATGTCACAAGGAGCACATCCCCTTGTCATTCCTCACTATCCATGCCCGGGTATATCCACCACATGCGTCTCCCACCGTATCTGTCGCGACGCCCTCAACTACCAGCAGTGATACCCCTCTCCCTACCAAAACCGCTCTCACACCCCCTCCCCTCCCCCATTTCCCTCACTCTTCGTCCTCCCGTTCCTCCCCCTCCACTCCGCAACCCCCTTCTCCACCTCCTCCACCGTCACCCCATCCTTTACCAACCTCATCGTCACCCCGAGCTGCTCCACATTCTTATTCCTCCTCTCATCATCAAAGAACAACATCTCCTCGAACGGCAGGCCCGTCTTCTTCCTGATCCTCTCAAAATGCGCCTTCTTATCCCCAGGGTATATCTCCAGAACATCAAACAACGACCACGCCGTCGGCCCCGTACCCTCCTTCCCCTCTCCACTCTTCTCCCCCTCAGCTCCTGCCCCCAGCGGCACCGTCAAAAGCCGTAACGCCCTCTCCGCAACCTCCGGCGCACTAGTCCTACTCGCCGCCCCAATCATCATCCCCTTCTCCTTCGCATGTACCAGCAGGCCAGCCACATCCCTATAAAACCCAAACTTCTCCCCATACCGATCTTGCACCGTCAGTCCATCCGCGGACGGCTTGAGGGGCGGAGTGACGTGCGTGTCGACCCAGAGGGGCCAGAGGGTGTAGTCTAGGTCGAAGACGAGGATCGACGGCAAGGGGAGGGAGTCGGAGAAGCATGGTGGGGAGGGGAGGGTGCTGGCGGGGGCCGTGGTGGTGGGCGAGGGGTCGAGGGGGGCGGTGAGGTGTTTGGGCATTGTTGGGGTCAGGCTGGTAGGTGATCGTTAGTAGGGTAGATTGTTGTAGAGGAGGAGGGCGAGGAGGAGGAGGGCTGGGTAGAAGATGTAGTTGGGGGAAAAGGGCGCCAGTGTGAGAGGGAGGAAAAAAGTTGGGATGACGTTGGAGTCGAGGTGGGATGGAGGGGGATTTCTGACTCGTCCTGCCTTGAAAATGTGGACTGGTGCCTGCAAAAGTTATTCACAAAAGATGACTGTATGGTTTTATGGGACAAGTGAGAGTGACAATCAGGAGCATAGATGGCAAGAAGAATGGAGAACAGATGTTGGAAGCTTCAATGTTTGATTCTGCTGCATGCTTGTCTTGCATGCTTGGTATCTGCTAGCTACTCCCTAGCAGCCTCACTTTTTGATCTTTCGTAGTGTACACTGAGCATGAACCAAGCTCCTCGTGATCATCCGCCGGAAAGCATGCTTGCCTTCGCCACCACTCCTTCTCGCCTCAGTCATACTCCAGGCAGTCGATGGACTCCAGCAGCATCCAGATCTGTGAGCTCTCATCCCTGGTCCTCCAGTCATACTCGGTGCTGAGACTGTCGTGCAGCTGACCCCACTCGAATGCCTTCCTCTGCTGACGCTCACTCAGGATGCTCAGCGTCTCCTCTGGCATGGCGAAGCCCAAGATGCGCTGGCAGACAGTGAGCGGCAGCTGGCACCTGAGACTCTTGTCGCTATAGCCATCGGACGCTCCATCCTGTTGGACCTGCAACTTCTTCATATGCTCCACCTGCCACTCCTGATAGGCGACTGACATGTTAGGACGCAGGGCCAGTTTCTCCAGCTCCTTTCCAGACCTGTTCATCGCTAGGCGTCGAGCGATATCACTGACAAGTGGAGATGAGGCACTGGCAGTGTCAGGAGACCGACTCCGATTCCCAAGGTCGAACGACTGGGACAGATTGGAATTGCGCTTCAGCCTTCTAAGCTGTTTGTTGGACCTTGGCTGCTGCTTAATCCAGACCGACTCGTTGTATGCTCCCCCAGGACCAGGGATCGGTGAGCTAAAGTCGGTTGAGTAGTCCACTGGAGTGCTGACGGCAGTGACAGCCCAGGTCTTGGCCGATTTGGTCGGTGACGGTGAAGAGTCTGGCGAGTCCTCTGGCGTGGAAGGTCTCGGAGGCAGGAACGCCTCATACAAGCTGGGGCTGCCAACCGGAGTCTGTCTCTCGAGCGGATACCCAAAGTCGGCAATCAGGTCGTCCATGGTCTGATTTGCTGCACCACCAGAAGTAGCCTGCCCATCAAGAGCCTCCTCCGGTTCATGCTCTACACGGCGAGGCGCCAGAACATAGACCTTGCGTGAGACCTGGAACGCTGCCATGCCCGCCGTCCAAAGCTCGACGCTGTTGTATCCTGCCAGATCAATCGTGTTTCGCTGGATCTTCTTGATTGTACGCTCGAGCTGTAGTTCCTCGGTGACTTCTTGACTGGTCGAGAACCTCTTGCTAAGAGATACCGCCCTTGCCCTACCTTCCTCTGCGGGAGAAGGGCTACTACTGTTAGCAAAATCTAAGTCATTGAAATATGCATGTACTCACCTCGCTGAAGTCGAGTCAATCTCGCCCGAAGTGTCTTCGTCCGGGGTATCATCTGTTGCCGTGATTCGCAATTTGCTCTTCTTGACTTCTCTGGCGTTTGTTTCGGTGAGTTCGAAGAGCTCCATACCCGTCTTGCTCATCGCCGATGCTCCCTTATCCCATATGAGCTCGAATGGTGTGTCCCATGTTGCCGTACGCTTTGTAATGGCGCATGCAAATAGAGCACCATGATCACTCATGCCCGTGTCGACTATTGTCAGTATCTTGCCAGTGGGCACACGCTTGACTGGAGACCCATCCACGCTCTTCCTGGCGGCGAATGACTTGCTTGGTGTCTGCGGGGTAGCGTCCAGACTCGTTTCGTGAGGTTCATACCCAATGGTCAAGCCGGAAACGCTCAAGTCGGTTGGATCATCATGCTGTCGAGAGTCCCTCCTCTCGGAAATACTGGTGATACCTTGGGACACGGCGCGCATGGAAACCTCCCAGCATCTCGGACCCAAGTCCTTGTTGTGACTCAAGTCCAGTTGCTGCAGATTCTCTGAGCCGCAGTACGTGGCTGCGAAACGGAGCCACTCGACACAGTCGGATTCCGTGACGACGGAAATGTTGTTGTTGGACAGGTTGAGATGCTGCATATCCGGAGCATTTTTAAGGACCTCGGTTAGTCCGCGAATGGAGTTGATGGTGAGGTCGTTTCCAGAGATGTCGAGGGCTACCAGTGTGAGGTCTGGCCTAGCTTTGAGAGCAGCTGTCAACGCCTCGGCGATGAGACGAAAGCCCTCGTCCGTGAGCTTCTTGTCCGGGATTTTGATCTCGAACTTTGTCTGGGCAATGGCCGTTATGGCTCCAGTATTTTCGGTAATTCCAGTGGCAGCAGTGGCAGCAGTGGCAGCAGTGGCAGCAGTGGCAGCGGCGGCGGCGGCATCGGCGGCGTTCACACTTTTCCTGGACGTACCTTTTGGTTTGACAGTCTTTACAGCTTGCGCGGCCTTCTTCCAGAAATCACCAGCGATGGACGCTCCTAGCCTTTCGCCACTAGAGGTACGCTATGAAGGTAGTCAGTAGATGTTTGTGCAATGGTTGGAAAGGCGAGACTCACGTTGGTATAGTCGAAATTGGAACGCACCATGGTGACGACGTTGAAAAGTCGTATATGGTATTCTGGTAGTATCAGGTCTCAAGAGATGGTCTCAAGGACCGAGAGAAGTGGGTTTTGTCAATCGAGAAGCTGCAAGTGTGCAAAGGGAAGGAGCTGGACAGAACGTGTGCGAAGTTTTCGACCGAACTCATCTTTTGTGAATCGCATCAAATTCGCCAGGCAGCAGACGTGGCCCAATCAGAAGTGAGAATATGACAAACGAGAGCTTTGAAGGTGGCATTATCACATGTCAGGTCGTCCGTTTGTCGACAGGGAAGAGTGACTCTCTCGTTTGGCCATGGTCGGCAGCCCGATCATTACACATCACTATCAATCAAAGCAGCGCTAATTGTACAAAGTACAGCAGGTTGACTCAAGCCTTGAACGATGAGTCCAAACCGAGAAGATATGGAGGAGTGAAGGTCAAGAGTGGACCTCGAAGAGCTGGACGGCCATATCAGAATGCTGACTCAGCCAAAAGGCGCCCTTCCGCAATGTCCCACTTACAATCCCGACTTCATCAGAGTACCACAATGTCAAGTAAATCTTCGCGGCCAATCTCGATGGCTGCGCCTCCTCCTGTTGTATCGAAGCCTCCATGCAAGATAGATCCCGCTGCCATCATTTCGGACAAAGCAGTCCTGGTAGGCACACACACCATCACCATAGGTTCACGGACGGTTCTTCACCCATACGCCAAATTGGATTCTACCAATGGTCCAATCACTTTAGGCAGCAATTGTATTGTCTCTGAACGAGCAAACATTGAGGCTCAGAGTGATATGAAGGTCGATGACCATGTCAGCATCGAAACTGGAGCATTGGTTCAGTCCAGCAAAATTGCGAAGTGCTGCACAGTCAGTGCATATGCTATATTACAGACAGATACCCAACTTGGGCAGGTAAGTGGTTATGTACAGGTATGTGAATACACATTTACACTTGCAGTTCTGCAAGATCACCCCAAAATGCACCTTGCCGCATGGTACTGTTCTTCCCGACTTTACCATTGTTCTTGAAAAGGGCCACCAGCGGCTTGACACTACCACCTCCAGCCGGAAGGATATCCAAGACCTGAAGATCAAAGGTCAAGCTATGCACGTCGATACCCTAAAACGCCTCATCCCTAGCAGCATCGCCAAATGGGCATGAGACCAAACGCCATCGCTCTCCTCGATGAACTACCAGCCGCCCTCTTGATGAACTACCAGCCGCCCTATTTGTCCTGGAAAGCGAAGTTCTCCTTCCAGTGCCAGCCTGTTGGAGTATATCGGTACAGCGAGAACCCTTCAGCAGTACCGAAACATGCGTCCCACCCGTTCTTCACCTCGCGAAAGGCTTTGTCGACTTCTTGACTGTCATCGACCTTGTTCATGATGGTGAAATGCGCCTGGAAGCTAAAGTCCTGCTGGCTCAGAAAGTCACTCCACTTTCGCACCAGCACTGTGTGCACATCTCGAGAAGCATTACCGCCATGGTCTTTGGGCATACCGACCGCAATCCCCTTCTTCAGCTTGAAGGGAGTGGTCGCTCCAAGCTCGAATTTGGTCGTCTTCTGAGCGAGGTCCTTCAACGCTGGTAGTATGTCGCTCTCGAGCTTCGACTCTGGCAGAGCATGGAATAGAGTTATGTGAGCGTCCAGATGATTGAGCTTGGGCGGAAAGTACTGTTTCCGCAGAGCGGTCATGCTCTGATGCATGTTCCGGTCAGTCAGAAGAGTCAGAATATACATCTGCTCATCCTCAACGTTGGTCTTGGGTTGGTGTGTCGGCGATCTCTCCCTGGTATGCTCATTGGTCTCGGCATTACCATTGTTCGAGCTGCTTTGTGGCGCCGGACCGTTGCGCTGGGTTTCCTGGTGGCCATTTCGTCGCACCTGCGATACTGATGCGTACGTGGCTTGCTGTGTTGCGGACATGTTGATACAACCAGTCCTGGTAGTCGCAAACCGGCTTCCTCGATTTACCAGGTCTCGATTAGCAAAGTGTGCTGATCGCACGACACACCTCAGGATTGACATGCGAGTAGCACACGAGGGATCTCACTTGTCTCGGCCATTTTTGATGGAGGACGGTTAACGTTATATTTCAACCAAGGTTGCTGTTCGAGTGTCAGAAAGTCAAGGCGTGACGTCAAGACCATAGCTTTTCACGACCTCACCACGACGTACTTTGGCTCTGGTTAGGTGTTGCGGCCCATCCTTCACCGTGCACAAGCGTAAAGCACTGACTCTTCATCACGGCTCACACCACCATGGAGATCTAGGATCGATCGGGTAGATGCTGGTCGGATGAGATGCGATCTGGTAGAAGAATTTCTGATTGGCTGGGGTCTCTTTGTGCGGACCCATCTCCGAATTGGCTTTGGTCCAGCCCTACTACGTCCTCTTCAAGGTTCACTGATCAGATCATCCTCTATACTCTCGTTTTGACCGTTCAAGGGTATGCTTAATATCAAAGAACCATCAGCCGTTGATTTTCTGCAATACCTATACTTGAGCTCCGAGGATGTCAGTGAGCCCGAGGTTGGTCGCAAACCGTTACAAGTCAACGAACGTGGCTGGACAAAGAGGCCGAAGCCCCGAGCATGATCGCGACGACTGTGTCAGTGCCTGCGATCTCAGCTACCAGCAACAATGCTCTTTGGATCCTCAACCAGGAGTTGTGATAAGATTGCCCTTCAAATCCTCCTTTTCAGACCCACGTCACGGCAACGGACCTGCATATCAACGCCCTGAAACTCGTGGCATTGGCAATACGCAATGCAGAAAGTGATCAGAACCCTGCCGGCATGTTTCCCAACGGCGCCTCCGCATTCGTAGGAACATGGTGTCAACGGCTGTATTGCCACCATGTTCGATCGACCAGTCGAATTGCGGGAATGGGACTGAGTCCGACGGGCTAGGGCAGGTTTTGATGCATGCTCGGCGACGGTTCATGGTCAGTAAGGCCGTTGACACTGGCATCTAATTGCCGGCACTCTATCTTGTCAAGCATTGAAAAGTGGCTGTCTCCACGATTGAAGATCTGAACGATTTTTATTTCATCTTCGTTGCATGTATCTTTCCTATCACAGTACCTCACAAGATGCCTGCTCGTCAAGGATCCGACGCCGACTATGGCTGTGGCTTCTCTTGTGGAATGTCATTCGGCAAGAAGAAGCAGCACTCAAATGCTGTACAAGAGAAGGAGGAGCCAGAAGACAACTGGGACGACGACAACCTCGATGACGATGATCCATTGCGAGAGGACAGTAAAGTGGAGGAGGACGACGATTTCCAGCAGATGCCACCAGAATCTCTACTCAATGAGCTGTACAAGACACAAGTTATGGACAAGACGAGGCGCAAAATACCTTTCAAGGATTTGATCAAGAGCAAGGAGAATCGGCGGCACATTGTGGTGTTTACAAGACACCTTTTCTGCCCTGTATGTCACCCCTTGCTTGCTCTTCGAGCTATCACTGACGCTCCCAGATGTGCTACGCCTACGTGAAAGCGCTTTCCCACCAACTACCACCAGAGCGACTCGCCAAAATGAATCCACCCACAAAGCTCGTCGTAATCGGTTGCGGCGACCCCGTCCTCATCCCCAAATGGACCGAGCAAACCGAATGCCCCTACGAAGTCTACGCCGACCCATCGCGCCAACTCTACCTCAAACTCGGCTTCGCCATCAACACGGAAGCCAACGCAGTCGTCCCCCAATACGTACAAAAGCACGCCCAAACCCCCTTCCAAAACATCCTCCGCTGCTTCGGCCTGGTCGCCGCAACAGCCAAAGTCAACGCCGGGGTCGTCTCCCAAAACGGAGGCGAGATGATCTGGATCGACGGCCAACTGCGCTTCATCCACCGCATGAAGAACAGCACAGATCACACCGAGACGTTCGAGTTGCTGCGGCTGCTCAAGCGGCAGGGACAGGAGATGGGTAGGCGGACGCCGAGTATCAGATCGACGGCGAATGATGACGGGACGGCGTCGAAGAGGAGCTCATGGGCGAGGTACATTGGCAAGCGGCTGTCGTTGATTTCGGACAAGGGGGATTAAAGGGGGAGGGATGTGCAGGAGGGACGTGGTGTAAGATAGGTGGATGGGATTTGTACTTGTACCATAATAATACCCGATGACATGAATTGCTTACTCTTTGTTGCTTCACTCACGTACGCACTACCATGCGCATCTCAACCGTGGATGCACTCGTCTGGTGGCTGGATAGCCCAGTCCAGCACCTCGTGGCCGATACCCTTATCTCACGCCAACCGTGACATGGGCGGCGGAAATGCACCTCGACCTCCTGGCCGTTGCTAGACCGTTGGGCTAATCTTGGGCTGCAGGTGGATGTGCGGCGGTCGACGGGCGTGCGAATCATGGGGCGAGTCCACACATCACGTTGGGTCCTCTCGCTCTGCGACAGTCAAATGGCAGGTACGGTATATCTGTCAAAGTCAAGTGGTCATGGTGTCCTCTTTTCTTGGCTGGAGGTGCCAAGGTTGTAACAAAGGATGGGACCTGAGCTGAGATGCCGATGGGAGGATGCCAAAAATACGTGTGGACAGAGGGCATGACGAGATTGACTTGTGGTAGTTTATGCGTACCCTGGTAGTTGATGCATGCCCTCGCGCGCGGGAGTTTTCGAGATACATACTGGAAGCGTGTCAGGGCACGATAGAAGCGTGTTCAACAGGGTTCTTTATTGCTGGAGCGGCGGAGCCGTGCAATTTGGAGGCGTGGCGGGGTCGCGTTGTGATTGGTGGCGGGTCGGGAAATAGGCGCCGCCAGAGGGAGAAGAAGAAGACGGGAAGGGCGCTTTGACAGTGGAGCCCCCAATTGGATCTACAGTAATTTCGAGTCTTTGCGCATTCGTGCAGCGCGGAGAAGACACGCGAGATTGTCAAAGGACGGGGAGGAATCCTTGTGCGATCAGAGGCCGTTCTAGCTCAGCGGGTTTTTGAAGCAGCGTCTTACAGACACCGGTGGATGGCTTGTGAGGATGAGAAGGTCGTGTTCTGGTAGGATGGAATGGCAGTGTTCGATGAAGCAATGCCAGTCATCGTGGTTGTTCTCAAAATGGTTGCGAGCCGTGTGAAGAAAGGAGCTATTGAAGACCTTTGATAGGGCGGACAGGCGTGGACTCGTGCATTAGCGACAAAGCCTGAGACCCCTGCAGCGAACGAGAACGAGCAGAGGCGATCCCCACTTTGCAGGTGAAGAGAGAAGCCTGTCTCTCCCTCTCACACGCAAACTGTTCCCGAAGCCTAACCGTCTCGTCTCCTGTCCTTTCACTCACACCTGCTTCTCTTTCAACCTCTCACTCCTCCATACAATCCCTCTTCTTTCGCCTTGTCGCCCTTTTCTTCGCTTTTGCCTCTCCCTCCGCCGCTGTCGTCTTTTCCGTCCTTCCTTGCCAGCCTCGACGTCGTCACTAGGTCCGCGCTTTACTCGGTCGCACTCAGCCCTCTAGACGCTCATACATCGCCTGAGGCCCTATTCCCATCCACGACCCTCTCTAGTGTCTCGCGTGCTACTCTCGGACCTCCAATCTTGCTGGACATAGTCTTCGTCGACATTCACTCTCTTACTTTTTGACATCCGACCGAAAATAAAATACCGGCAGCGTACGTGCAGGCTTCACTCGGCTTATCACCTCGACCTCGACTTCCCGATATCAGACACGTTCACCCTCAACGTCTGCACATCAAATTTCACAACACAACCTCGATCCCATCTCACTCGACATCTCCATTGCATTGCTTGTCATCGCGAGCCTCAAGTCTCGCCCGAGCTATTAGCTTTCTACTGATACCCACGGTTACTCTTCCAGCACTCGCACCCATAATTCAGTAATACAATCTCCACCGAGCCTGCCGCTGCCTGCTTGCCTGAGCGCCGCACTCGATAGTACAATCCAACCACTCATCGCCTAGTGGTACCACCGTCATCAACAATCATCACCATTCGTCTCGATTGACGGGAGAGACGATCGATTACGCATCATTACGACTTCATCAATTCACGAGCTTTATTCTATTCTCATCATCAACAAGTAGATACTACTGAAAAAGAGCATGGACACTGGTGGTCTCGCTCACATGTCTTACAACAATCAATTCAACGCTGGTGGCTTCACTCCCAGCAATGGCTTCGCTGCCCGTAACAAGGGTGGTAATCCTAAACGCCTGAGTGTCGCCCTCCCACCCAAGGTCGACTCGATCAGCGAGAATCAGACTGGTGCTCCCACTCCTCGTACCACCAGTCGCTCGCACCTTCTCGCTGGGCTCAGGACTGCTCCTAAGAATAACGCTACGCCCGCTTCCGCTCCTTACAACCAGACCAGGCACCAGATGCAAGGCAACAACCAGTGGGCCAACGCTGGTTATGACTCATATCAGCAAGGTGTCCCTCAGACTGCTGCTGGATACGGCATGAACCAGTATGCTATGCAGGCTGGTCAGCAGACCTATGCTCTTCCTGAGCAGGTTCTCGCTCCACCTTCGATGTTCGAGGATGCCGAGGAGATGGACCCGAATGTTCTCGAGCAGCTCCAGCTCACCGGCCTGTACCTCGCTCAACGTCAGCAGGAACTTCAGCAGCAGCTTGCCAACATCACTGCTGCTGCCAACCAGTTTCAGGGTCTCAACATGGGCATGTATCAGCAGACCATGTCTATGCACAACTTGCAGCAGCAGCTTGCAGAGCCGATTGAGGTGCCAGGTCACCCTGGTCTTTTCGTTGTTCAGAACCCGATGACTGGTGAGTTTCAGTATGTCCAGGCCAACACCCAGCAGACTGCTCAGCGTAACCCTTCGCCCCTTGGCCGCTCTCAGACTATGCACAACCTGTCCACTCCGGTTTTCCGCGCCGAGATCTCCCCACCTCCTTCCGATCGGCCCACTGCTGCAAACTCCCGTTCGATCACTCCTCCCACGAAGAGCAAGTCTCCTCAGTCAAACATGGAGCATGTCGAGCCCCTTCCTCCTCCATCTGCCAACGCTTTCCGTCGCGGTCACCACAAGAAGCTTTCCTCTCTGTCTATTGCCAACAACGGCAACGTCTCTGAAGGACCCAAGACTTCGAGTGCCGCCATCTTCGGCTCAAACCGCGTCTTCATTCCTCCTACTCCCATGACTGGCACATTCGGTCCAGGTGCGGCTCGCGCTGGTGAACACCCTGTTCGCCAGCCTCGTGGTCCTCCTTCTCTCGACGAGCTCAAGGCTCTGCCGACCGCCAATCACGAGGGCAGCAAGAACTTTGCCGCTCGTCGCCGTCGCCAAGCTCTCAATAACCTGGTCCGTGCTGGCAGTGTCCGTCGTAGCGCGTCCAACCCGAACAGCTCGACCAGCCCGACTAGCGAGAGCGGTGCATCCCTGACCACTTCTGAGGAAGACGAGCCAGGTCTCTACCGCAAGCAATCTCCCATCGGAAGCGAGAGGAGCACCAAACGCGGCAGCCAGAGTAGCGTCGACGGCAGCCAAAGCGGTTCCGCAGTCCAGACTCCCATGACTGAGAATGGCGACGCATTCGACATGTCCAGCTTCGTCAAGCAGCTGCCAGCACACATGCAGCAAGGCATCAGCCAGGGTCACTCCCCCTTCGGCGGCGAGAGGAGGAAGCTTCTTAACCTCGCCAACCGCGCGGAGAAGAGGAAGAGCGTATTCTAGACAGGACACCACATCGGGAGGATCTTCACTTCTATTCAGCAGCCACTGCACGACAGGCAGGCTTAGGGCACGGCATCACGACACGGATTTTGTTTCTGTTTTCCTGGTTCGTTTCGACATTACACTCCACGAGAAAACCCCGATGGAGGCGAGGAGGACGGCTATTGCATTTCGCGCGCACTAAGGCGACGCCACTTTCCACAGGCCATCCGCCTTTTTCCACCCTCGAGAAGACCCGCACTGCTTTCTTCCCGAGCAAAACACCATGTACTTTATTCTTCTAGACGCTCGCTACACAGGCCTTGTTTTTCGCCGGTCACCTTTTCTCTCCGCCCTCCTTTGCGGGCCACGGCTGTGCCGGGACTCGACTAATTTGGGGTTTCATGGAATGGAGGAAAAGGGACGGTGGGGTCCGATCGATTGATGTTATGTTTTATGAGGGGGGATCCCTTCGAGAGACTGGAGGGGGGAATAAAAGATTTTTACCCTTTCCATCATGTGCCTTTTGTGCCTTTTCTTTCGTGATTCGCTATGCCGTGATTGATTGCCAAGAGGGGTTTGGAGATGTAAGGGGTATGGCGGTATTGGAGGTGCTGGTTGTAAGTACAGGTTGTGATGGAGCGGGCGGGGCAAGCGGCGGGAAGTGATGGGGGTTTCTTAGAAGTCGCATGCTTCCGAGAGGAGAGTGGCGAGTTGTTCGAGGTAGTGTTGGTCTTCGCTGTCGAAGCCGGATGGGAGGGCGCAGTCGATGTCGATTATAGCTACTACCTGGGTGGGAGTCAGAAGAAGGCGTACAGTGGGGGTATAGAGGGTCGGGGGGTGAATGGTGTGAGGTGAGGGACGTGAGGTGAAGGATGTGATGTGAGGGATGTGAGGTGAGGGATGTGAAGTGAAAAAGATCTGCTACACCACGTGGAGATCTCGTTCACACCTCCCCACTCCGATCACCATGTGCCAGTACCAAGATCTATCCCAGCACTGTCCACCAAATGTGCTGGCAGTCAAGATCTGCTTTGAAGATCTCATGTGAAGCATCCTCACATCCTCACACCCTCACATCCCCAACCTCACCTCCCCCAACGACAAAGAAACCTCAACTCACCTTCCCACCATGCCTAATCGGCACCACAACCTCACTCCTACTATCCCCATCACAAGCAATATGCCCCGGAAACTCCTCCACATCAGGCACCAACAGCGTCCTTCCCTCCTTCGCCGCAGTCCCACACACACCCCTCCCAAACGCAATCGTCTGACACGCCACCTTGCCCTGGAACGGACCCAGGATCAACGACGGCTTGTCCTTTGGCGCGGAAGGGTCGAGGACGTAGAAGCCGGCCCAGTTCACCGCTGATGAAGGCGAGGGGAGGGATTTGTAGAGGTGCCATAGGAGGGAGGCGGTGTTGGAGAGGTTGCTGAGATGTTAGAGGTGGGGGACGAGGGGAGGGAAAGGGGGAGGATTGGGGGGGATATACCAGACCCAATTTCTTTGGCCGTCGAAGAGGGAGCGGGCTTGTGAGAGGACTTGGGCGTAGGCTTCTGATTTGGTGATGCCGGAGTGGAAGTTGGAGGCGTCGGCGTGGACCTTGCGAGGTGTGTCAGGGATGGGTGAGGATATGGAGAGGCAGGGAAGTTGGACTCACCATTTTGTTTGTATAATTTCACGCTGGGTAGAAGATGCTTTGGAGGTCCGAGGAGATGTAGAGCAACATTTTCATGTTGTCGTCTCGGTACACTATTTTGTGCTCGGTTACAATCGCGCCATTCTTGATGTCGGTGTGTCGGTGCCGAAGCTCCGAACAGGAGCTCGAGCTACGGCACCGCTATCCACAAAGGTTGGCTGTATAAGAGAATGGGATGTCTCTTAGGTAGGTCTGGAATTGCATCTCGTAATCGATTGTAAGTCTGTGTTGGAAATACTGCAGTGAGAACCAGCGATGGCTCATTCTGTTTGATTGAGACGCATATCACATTCCTCCTGCACCCTTGCATGCCCCGCTTCGCTATCTTTGAGCCGAGGACTTGTCGCCAGCACGACCTGCCGCATATCCAGAGTTCTTCGCGACTTGCTTGAGCTATCAGCAGCTTCATATTTACCTCGCGATTCTGAATAGACTTCCACGGCTTGTCGAGAAACGACAAAGACAACATGTCGACAGGTCTTCCAAGACAATGTTGCGCCACTGGCTCCCTTCACACAGGGACGCCGATAGGCAAAGTAGGCAAGCTCCACGGCCTCGACGCGTACATGACCAGCCCACCTGATGGAACCGCACCCAAAGGTGTCGTCGTTATCATCCCCGACATCTTCGGCTGGACACTCCCCAACTCTCGCATCCTCGCCGACGAGTACGCAAAGAAGGGACCCTTCAACGTCTACCTACCCAACTTCATGAACGGTACACCCAAATCCATGTCCAGAATCGTATCCCCATACTGAAATCTACCAGGTCCCGCCTTCCAGCCAGACATGCTCATCTCCATCGAGACCGTCTCAGCACCAGGCTTCACCGCCCTCTTCTCCCGAGCCTACCACTTCCTCCGCCTCCTCTACCACGGCGTTCCCTTTCTGATCCGCAACCGCGCTTCGGCCGTCATGCCAGTCATCACCACCTTCTTCACCCAGCTACGCGACGCCACACCTGCCGACCTGCCAGTCGGCGCCGCTGGTTTTTGCTGGGGCGGCATGCCCGTCGTGAAACTCTGCCACGACGAAGTCAAAGCCAAGAACGGTCTGAGTCTCATCGACGCTGGCTTCATCGCTCATCCGAGCTTCATGAAACTACCAGATGATGCGGAGAAGCTAGTGAAGCCGTTGAGTTTCGCGGCGGCGGGGAATGATGGGAAGGTGTTGGTGAAGCAGGGGGAGGAGTTTGAGAAAGTGTTGGAGAGAAAGAATAAGGTGGTGGAAGAGAGGGAAGGATCAAGTGGCGTGAGGCATGAGTATGTGTTTTATGAGAAGGCGGATCATGGGTTTGCGGTGAGGACGAATGAGAAGGATCTGGAGGCGGCGGAGAAGGGGAAGAAGGCGGAGGAGCAGGCTGTGAATTGGTTTCAGAGGTGGTTTAGTTGATGGGGTCAGAGGGAGGAAGCGTAATGTTCTCGTGTGGTTCAGGTGTTCTGTCAGTCTTCATGTTTCTCTTACAACCAGGGTTGTGGGTGTGCCCTATCTTTGTTCGGAGGTTTACGATCGGATCTTGGGGTCCTGTGAGCATATCAGGGGTCTTCCGGTATGCAAGTTTCACGACCTCACTCTGCAATTGTTGATTTCCAACATTGATCCAACCCAGCACTCGTCAATGTGGGGCTTCTCCACATGTCTCCAAATCACAGCTTCTCCAAGAATTATCTCAAGTTGAGATCGCCGGTGTGAGCGTGAAAAGAGAAGCAATAAAGACCACATTTCGGTGTCCGAAAAGCAGGAACATCAACGTCGGACAACAGAGCCGCCAGGGGAGCAACGGAGACCAAGACTCTTCGGTCATTTGCCCTGCACCACTTTCTCTGATGTGTCGGGGAGAAGCCACAGGCTCAAGTGGAGGGGCCCAAGCTATATAGAGTGACGATGTGGATGCGGGGAAAGCACCGGAGGCTGAAATGGCCCCTCTTCTTGAAAACTTGCGATCGGTTTGTCTTCTCTTTCTTACATTCTGCTGTTTCGAGTAGTGTACGAGTGTATTGGACAACTGGAAATACCAGCAGACCCATATAGCAATACAATTGGACCCATCAGAAGCGCTTGGAAGCAAGAACAAAGCAAGAATGGCCGCAGCCACAGCAAAGCCCCCCTTCAAGGCAGAGGTACGTACACCGTTTATGCACGACATTCGGTGGACATTACGGTCGTCAGCATCTCAACTTTATCTTACGAGTACGCGGCCTTTTCCCTCGGTCTGAAACTGACGAGGAACAGCACCTCGGCTCTCTCCTCCGTCCCCAAGAGCTCCTCGACGTTCGTCATGCCGTCTACGAGAAGCGTTCAGATGGCAAGGAGCTCCCTTCTGTCGAGGACGAGGCGATCAAGAAGGCCCTCAAGATCCAGTACGAATGCGGTTTCCACGCCCCCTCAGATGGCGAGTACCGCCGCCACATGTTCTGGGGAACCTTCTTCCCTTCGCTGGACGGCATGACCGAGATCTTCAACCCCTCCATCGATCTGTTCCGAGAGTACGCCCCGGATATGGCTGCGTTCATGGAGAAGGGTCACCAGCCTGCCGAGTCCGTCATCTGCACGGGCAAGATCAAGCACACTGGCAAGTCTAGCTACATCGACCAATTCGAATATGTGAAGAAGCAGATCCCGCAGGAGTACTGGGGGAACATCAAGTTGACTCTTGCAGCGCCCAACTGGTAGGGATGAGTACGAAAGGCAGAGATGGACAACATGCTGATTGATTCCAGGTACCATTTCCGCTACAAGGAGGGCAAGGCATACCCATCCGACGTCTACTCCAGCGACGAGGAGTACTTTGCCGACATTGCCAAGGCATACCAGACTGAATTGGACATTCTATACAAGGCTGGTCTGCGCAATGCTCAGGTCGATGACCCCAATCTTGCGTGTAAGAGGTGCTTTTGACAGGTGAGACAACGACGCTGACAGTATATACAGACTTTTGTGACGAAAAGATGCTGGCTGGCTGGTCCGCCGACAAGCTAAACAAGAAGACCGCTGACGAGCAACTCGATGCCTACATCAAGTTCTACAACGAATGCTTCAAGCGACCCTCGGACATGCTTTTGGGTGTGCACCTCTGCCGCGGCAACTTCGTCGAGTCCCGCCACTTTTCTGAAGGCGCGTACGACCGCATCGCAAAGAAGCTCTTCCAGGATCTCGATGTACCAGTCTACTACCTCGAGTATGACACGCCTCGTGCCGGTGGCTTCGAGCCACTCAAGTTCCTACCAAAGGACAAGACCGTCGTCCTGGGTGTGGTGACCAGCAAGTTCCCTAAGCTTGAGGACAAGAAGGAGATGGTGGACAGAATCTACAAGGCGGCGGACTATGTTGCCGAGGGTAACAAGATCTCCCGGGAAGAGGCGTTGAAGCAGCTCGCGGTCAGCCCGCAGTGCGGCTTTGCTTCCCACTCGGATGGCAACCTGCTTGGCTGGGATGATATGGTGAACAAGCTGAAGCTTGTGAGGAGCATTGCCGACGAGGTCTGGCCAGGTCAGCCATAGAGTGGCTGTTTTGTGTTCCGGAGTCGTCTGGCGTTGAGAGAGCGAGTGTGTTGATAGTGATACCATGAAGTGACGAAGCGAAGCGGATGAAAAGTCGAGGTTCAACCCTCGCAGAAAGTAGATACCACCAAAAGCAAATCAACCCTTTCAACCAGCTTCATCGGTCCCTCTCGTCCACCCATCTCCAACCGCACATGCGTGCAACATTGGTGGACACCAGTGTCCTGTCGCCGGCCCATGTATGAGCACCAACAACGACCCTCCAACAAAAATCAACAGCAGCACCAACGCCATGCACACCACCGCCCTCGTACTAACCCTCATCTTCTCCCTCCTCTCGAAGTTCGTCGCCACCAACGCCGCCACCAACCCCACATCCGGCTTCTCAGGATAATCCATAACCACCACCCCCAACCTATACCTCCCCTTATGCTCCCGTAACCACTCCCCAACCCTCCTATTCACCCCCTCCACAAACCGATAATACCACCACCCCCCGACGGCGACATCATGCGGACTCGCCTGAAAATACAAATTAAACTCATACCCACTCACAAAATTCAAATACCACCTCCGCCCATCCCCATCCCCTCTCGCCCTCTCCAACAACCCCACCACATCCCCGGCCTTCCTCTCCACAAAATCGGGCAAAGCCTGCGGCTCCGACGGATTATAGTGATCCTGCACCACCAGCTCCACGCCCCGCCAGGTCCTGATCGTGAACGGGCGCGCAGGGTTGTCCTCCCATCTACTGACGTCAATGCCACGATACGGACCCCCTCTGGCCACCCCGAAGCGGCGGAGGAGTTGGATCTTGCCGCGACATTCACCCAGCGAAGGCGTGGTGGGGTCGAAGCGCCACCGTTCTGCGTCTGGCATCAGCGCAGCCCAGACTGCGTCGGGGAACGACACATCCGAGGCTTCAGGGGCGCGGTCTTGTTTTATTTGCACGACCAGGGCTTCGGAGGGGTGGGAGGCGAGGAAGGCGTACAGGGTGGCCAGGCAGGAGGTGAAGGTGCGGGAGAGCAGGGCGCGGCCGTGGACCATTTCGAGGGTGTTGGAGCGCAGGCCGAGGCGGAAGTCGAAGTAGCGGATGCCGGAGAGGAGTTGGGTTTCGAGAGGGAGATTCTGCGTGGCGATGAAAGGGAAGGGGGTGGCGTAGGCGGCGCTGTCGTGGGTGCCGGGGAGGGTGAGGGAGGAGAGGGGCAGGTGGGAGGGGAGGAGGGACATCCATTGTGTGAGGTCTGGGGTGTTGGTGGAGTGGTGACGGCGATGGCGGAGGCGGCGGTGGAGGGTGGCTTGGGCTTTTTCGTTGAGGAAGGTGCCGTAGCTGTGGAGGTCGGGGGTGGTAGTTGTCATTGTGTTGGGTGGCAGGGTGGTTTCACGGTTGTCCCTTGCGAGGGCGGTGATGCATGTCCAGACAATGATGCGGGTGTGTCGGGCTTCGTTTGGACTCGCGGGACCCTGCACCCTGTGATGCGGCTCCGAGAGATCCACGGAGATGCTGAGATGGATCTGGTAGGATATCTCGAGCTTGCAGGGATGGAGAAAGATTGAGAGAGGTTGCTCGCCACTCATGTCGTCGATGACGATCATGCGGCGACCATGCCAAGCTTTGCGGGGCCCGTTGCGCCGATCGCAGGCATCAGCAATGCATATTCCTGACGAAAGCATCACAATTTCCAATTCCATCACCTTTCGGCTCCTCGCAAGAAGCCGAGACATCGAATTCCGAAGATGCACTAGCACATTCAGTTGTCCTTGTTCCCGGACAAGCATGTCGCGTGCTGCTCCGTCGAGCCGCAAGGCCGTCAAGAGCGAGTACATTGAGACAGTGAGCTAGTCTGCGCTGCCGGCGTGACATGCAGATGACTGATGACCACCAGGATACCGGGAATAAGATATCACGCAAGGCGAGAATTGAAGGCAAGCCGAACATCATGCTCGGTGGACGTTCGGTCATCATGGCCGATGTCTGTATGCGCGGCGACTTGCATAGATTCTCATCAAGCGAGGGCGGCGACAAAGGCCCGACGACATCAATCAGTATTGGAAGGTATACCGTGGTGGCAACAGGAAGTATCTTGCGTCCGCCCTCCCGGATTAGTCGAGGACAAATGTCGTACTACCCCATGCGGATAGGGGACAATGTGTTCATCGGTATGCAGTAAGGTCCAATCGTCAGGAGAAGCGAGTAACAGTAATCAGGACCCAATTGCCTCATCTCCTCCGTGGCAATCAGCTCCCACGTCTACATCGGTGCCAACTGCGTCCTCTCACCATTCTGCATGATCAAGGAGAATTGCAAGATTCTCCCCGACACCGTGGTCCCTCCCAACATGGTCATCGCCCCTGGATCCGTGGTCGGCGGTAACCCTGGCCGGATCATCGACCAAGTGGGCGAAGGATGGGGAGCCGGCTCCGGTGGACCAGGCGAGGATTGGGTTGAAGGGGGCGATTTGCGAGAGTTGGTGAGGAGTATCAAGTGACGAGCCGGTTCATCATCGACTTGTGACGCTTTGCAAAAGTCAAAGAAGGTCTTTGGCAACAAGCAGCGATACACTTTTGAGCCAATCTGTTGCTTTGCAGATTACAGTATGCTTCCAGCAATTCACGGCAGCCGTGCTTGATCTGAATCGCCCCAGCATGCTGGTGTACAGACAAGCAGCTTGGATAGACTTCGCGACCCGCCACCACTATCTGCGCAATGCCAGATTTGCTTCAAGCTCAAGGTGGAGTTGTGTCATGCTTCCAAGTGAGACAAGCAACCATGGCACGGACTCGATGATGGTCGCTCTCAGGGCTCAAAACATTATCTGATGTAACCTTTGCCTGGTGGTAGGTGCCTTGCGTTGCGGGTCGGGAAAAGACCGGACTCGAGTGTCACGACTCAGGGTGAAGGGAAATGCATGTCAGAAGGGCGGCCTGAGGCACGGAAGCGGAGGAACGGAGGCACGGAGGATTTGGGGGCGTCTGTGCCTGACGCAAGGACGCGGGTTTGACATTTGGGGGATCCACTTGTGTTTAGTGAGAACCAGGGCCGTGAGCAAGTGCATTTGATGGTCTTGGTAGATGAATCAACATCGTACCTATCGTTGTGCTTTTGCAATGAATGAGGCCTGGGATCCCATGTATGCACCACGTGGCAGCTTTGGCACGACAGACGCGTAGGACCATCAGGGTAGTGGGGGTATCCAACTTGGTATATAGCCCACTCACGTCCCGGCCAGGCATGAATTGCATGCTTCTATGGGGAGCGGACTGTGCTTATGTACTCTTCTGAGCACGCCAGACTGAATGCCACTCTCTGTAACCGAGGTAGGTGCGCCTTACCACGGTCGTAAGAAGCACTTCGACGACATTTTCAACAGATATCTGTCGGTGGGCAGAATGGGATATGAGTGACGACTGGCCGCTATGCTGACTACTAGATCCACGAAAGTAGAAATAGGCAGCAGAACAAGACAACGACGGAACTTGTCGACTTCGACACCTCCCGACCCCGGAACAGTTCGCCAAGATAGGCTTTGACGTCCGGATACTCCTCCGCATTCAGCAAAATAGTTCGCCAAAACTCGGAAGACCAGACCGATTCTTAGAGGGTGTTTACTTTCGAGTGATTACAGCTGTAATCACCTCTCGATTACAGCTGTAATCGTCGTAATCGAATCGCGGTTACTTCTGTAATCGGATTACAGTAAGGATCGTTACTGTAGTGCCTATTTATTATAAGGTTAGCGTAGAAGCTTAAGCAATAATCGACTCTCGGCATAACTACCTCTCGAGGTAGTTACAGAGGCTATAATTACTATTCTACCGCTAAGCTAAGTGTTTGACCTCCTCCTTGTGTAGTGCTTTAATACCGATATAAGTACTACTAATAGCTATAGCTTCTTGCTCTTTATAAACTTCTACTCCTTCTTAAGCTACTTCTTAGTTATCTAAGAGGTTAGCTAACTAGTCTTATACGATAGTACTCGTGCTATTCGACGTGGTAAGGAGTGTAAGGAAGAGTAGTACATAGGCTTAATCCGGCTAGAAGGTAAAGGCCTATCGAGAGGCTATAATTATAGCAAGTACTATCTCTTAGCTAAAGTAGTTAATTAAGGCTAATTAAGTAAAGAACAAGCTTATAGCTTTAAAGAGTAAGTAGTTATTATAGAAGACTCTTTTCGAATTAAGTAGCTAGTTAAAGAATAAGTAAGGCCTGTCTTTAAGCAGTAGTAAGGTAATAGAAGCTTACTTTAAAGAGTATCCTAGAGTATACAAGTTCTCTAAGTAAGCCTTTAAATATAAAGCCGAGTATAATAAGCTTTTCGGTAACGTTACTACTACTAGCAAATTTGCTAATAAGGTTAAAGATCTTATTAATTAGCTAATAGTCTATAGCAATAAGGAGGAGAAGGAGATAGATATAGAGGTTAATAAGTTACTCTCTTAGAGTAACTCGGAGGTACCAGATACTCCTACATAGCTAGTCTAATTACTTACGCTATTAATATCGAGATAATCTATAAGTACGTTAGTAACTAGTAGCTTAGCTATAAGCTTAAGTTAAGCACGGAAAAGGAAGCTTATTAATAACGAAGCGACTAAAGAGATAAAGGGATTAAGAAGAGTAATAAATACTACTAACGAGCTTACTACTAAACCTTCTCCGATTATAGCTACTACCTCTAAGCTATATATCGAGTTCTCCTACCTTCCTTCTTAGGCTAAAGTATAGATTACTCTTTGCCTCTATAATTACGCTAAGGTCTTTAATATAGTCGATAAAGAGACTCGGATTAAGATAGTAGTATAGTAGACTAGCTTCTCTTCGTAGCATCTACAATATTAAGCTTAACTAGCTAGTTTAGCTAGCAGTAAAGGTAGTAGAGGTAATAAAGTTTAAAGGAGTTCGAAGGAGAGTCGAATATCACAAATATTAGTTAGCATATATAATAGATTACTTACTCCGAGAAGAGGTAAATATAGTACTATTCTCTTAGTAAAATCCTCCTCTAAAAGTACTTAATTTCGACTATCTCTATCTCTCTATATAAGCTCGATAACTCTTCTATATCTCCTTAGCTATCTTATTACGCTTCTATACTATCGTAAGGCTCTAAAAAACCTCTAATTTGCACTTGTCTAGATTAATTACTTCTAGGTAGAGAAGTACTTATTTTATAGCCTCTCTCTTAGCCTTACAATTGTTCTTCTAAAGGCCTTAAAGGTTAAGTAAGATATTATAAAGAGTAGCGAGAGTATATATAAGCTTAATCTAAGTATTAATTAGAAACGAGCGAGCCTATATAAGGATCTTAAAGCGACCTTTTATAACGCTAAACACTCTCTTAATAATGTTTCTTATTTGTGTATACTATAAATTAAAGAGCTCTTAAGGAGTCTCTAGTCTCCGATTAGTAGTAGCTTACTCTCGAAGGTAGTATCTTACGCCGTAGTAGGGCACTAGTAAGTTAACTCGATTACTATAACTAGTATTAGCTAGATAGTAATAACTTATAGGTACTCTAAAGCTCTTCTTACAAGTATCTCTAAGTACTTAAGTATCGTGTATAGAGCCTTCCTAACTAGCTAAGACATACGTAAATCGTATGTTAAAGTCTACTATAGCAAGCACGTTCTATGTAAGTGTCCCCTTCCGATTCCTCTAGAGTGCTTGCTTACTAACGATATATACTAGTAAATACGACCTATCGATTACTCTAATATAGCTCTTAAAGAACAGCTAAAACTTATAACTCTTGCGGTACTTTAGAGGCAACTTAACTAGCTCTAATATAGGCCTTATAGCCTCGTAAAAGAGTAGTATAATACTATTAAGGACGTAGTAGAAGATTATATAAATAGTACAAGTAGAGTAGCGTACTTGGATTACTATATCTTAGTAAGAGCTATTAGCACCGACAAGGTTAAGGAAGATAGTAAGGCGGTAGTAAGCCTTAAAGCAATAGCTGTCCTTTAGAGGTAGCTTCTGCTAGCTCTTTAACCTCTCTAGGAGCACTTTAAAGGCTACTAGCTAGTATCGAGTAAACTAGTAGATGTAGACTAAGTCCTCTAAAACGGCATTAAGAGTAGCTATACTAAGGGCTTAGTAACGCCGGCGTAGTGTAGAGGTTCTTCTAGAAGGTCGATAAGCTATTATATAGCAGTAGACGACGAGCTAGATTATAGCAAGGATTATAAGCTTAAATAGCTACGTAGTTTAACAGCAGTAAAGATCTATTAAATTGCTCTATCTAATAGTTGGCTAGCACTACCTCTATTACACCTTTTTCGAGCTTCAAGTCTTAAGCGCCGAGCACCCTTACCGCCTTGCCGAAGGCCTCCGAAGGCTCCTCGAGGCCCACACCCCCTTTACGGCCTCTAACGAACTCTAATCCACTGCCGATCATAATCGATTACACGATAAACGGATTTCGAAAGTAAACACCCTCTTACTGTCCGCTCCCGATGTTAAAATGGTTCCACATCACGCAATTGAACCTGCTACGCGAATCCGCATTCAGAACGAGCAATATCGTGGCCTTGGAAGCAACGATTACGATTGCCGGTGCGGGGTTCCAAGAACTATGAGGGGCACGTCAAGGGTTATGAATCGAGCATCGAGCTGGAAATAAAGAGTGCAGCCGCAGCTCCTGCGCAGATGCTTTGCTCTCAACACACCCACCTACCAGACTGGGCACCGTACACAGCACCACTGCTACCACCATGGCACCCTCCCTCCACCCCCTCGTCGACAACGGCCTGGCCCCAGGCTCCCCGACCTTCTCTGGGGGCAAACTCAAGTGCCACTGCCCTAGCAACAAAGTCGAAGTCACTCTCTCCTCCAACGTCCTCCACAACCACGCCTGCGGCTGCAGCAAATGCTGGAAACCGTCCGGCGCCCTGTTCTCCATCGTCGGCGTCGTTCCCGTCGAGAAACTCGCTGTCACAGCCAACATCACCAAACTCACCATCGTCGACCCGTCAGCCGTCATCCAGCGCAACGCCTGCAAGCAGTGCGGCGTGCACCTCTTCGGGCGTATCGAGCAGGATCATGCATTCAAGGGGCTGGACTTTGTGCATGTCGAGCTGAGCGATGAGAAGGGCTGGCAGGAGCCGCAATTTGCGGCCTTCGTGAGCAGTATCATTGAGCAGGGGTTTGATCCAGCAGGCATGGAGGAGGTGAGGAATCGATTCAAGGCGGTGGGGTTGGAGACGTATGATGCGTTGAGTCCGGCGTTGATGGATGCTATCGCGACGTTTACGGCAAAGAAGAGTGGGAAGTTGGCGAAGCTTTGAGGGTGAAGTGGTATATCATGGAAGGTGAAGTGAGGAGAAAGGGAAGTGCATAAAGAGATGCTCACAGGTCGCTGAGTTCGCATGGCCAGGAAGATAGGTCGTTGGAAAGCATGTCGTTACCTGAATCATTCTCAGTGTGTTCGTCAACTAGTCAAGTCATCTACGCCCTACCTTCTTTAATGCATGCAATATAGACGTCGTGGGAAGTACAAGCTGAGTGGCGCTACCAACACATGGAAGCAAGCCGGTCATTGTCCAAATTATGGCGGCAGTCCATGCAGTATCGAAGAAGATGTGGTAGTTGCCAGCATAGCATTCGATGGCACTTCTTTCCACAGACTGACCATACGTCCGTAAGGCATGCTCTCGAATGTCCAAACGAGAAACGGCTTCAATAATGATTCTGGTAGTTCGTGTTCGGATTCCCCTCCGCCGACATTGCCAGTCTTCCAGGCGTTGTGCGAACGGTCCTGTATACCGGCAAATTGAGAATGGGATGGTTCATATCATAGAACCCCGATGGATTTCCGGATCGTTGGAGGTATCGTCTTGGTGGATGAGTAAGGTTATGCTGCGCGACCGTTCATGCAAGATTGTAGCGCCGATGAAGACGATGTACCGGAGATGTTAAAAGTTAGAGTTGTTCTGTAAGTGGCAACGCAGGTCATGTCGGACACAAGCACCAGATTTGGACGTCGTATAGGCTCGCCTCGCCCCGAGCATTGAGCACCGTTACATGAACGTCTTGATCTTCGGGAACATCACGCTATGGGCATTTCCCAGGCGATGAAGCTGGTAGTACGCGGACTGCCGCATGATCAAAAGCCGCTTCCAGGTCGGTGATACTACCAGGCCGGTAGTGTCATTGCCGTGTCTTGAAGCCTTTTGCAGGACCATGTCACAGGTCCAGGGTCAAGCTTCGGGGGATCGACGGTTGGTCCACGATCCTCAGGGCACCCGGACGTTTGCGGGCATCGAAACTTTGGCTATGGAACGCGTGTGTAGATCGTGCCAGCTTCGTACGCCATGGCTTCCTGTGGCTGCATGCCGTGACCAAGGCTTGTGGAGCCTGTCAGGCCGCCATGACCGTGCATTTCGGAGCTAGTGCCAGTGTGAAGTTGTGATGGAAGGGAAGGGGAAGGGGGTTCGCGTGTAGCGTAGCATGTTGACTATTCATGAGCCTGGTAGTTTCGGATCCACGGCGTGTAGGATCGTTTCTAGCATATTGTAGCCGGTGGTTTGCAATACTGCGGAAAAGTGCACCTTCGACCTGTAAGGCTATGAAGAGACCGCAGATTCAGCGGAGGGTCAGCCAGGCCCCACAAGCCGGTACAGGGATGGATATGCGAAAGATTCGCATGTGAACGGCAAGCAGGAGAATTCGCTCCGCCTGAGAATGGCAGTGATGTTGCGTCTTGCCGACCGCCTATGCGTCTCTCCTTGCCTGGTGTAACGACTAGTCCACCCCTTTGAGACCCCCCCAGCCTTTGAGACCCCCTAGCTAAGCGAGGTGCCAGCCAATCGGAGGTGCTAAAATTGCCAAGCTACGTTTCCTAATTCGGAAGTCCTTGCTTTTTTACTTCTTAAGCTACTTTATGCTATTACCTCTCGATAGATAATCTTTTAATCTATTACTCTATAATACTAATAAAGTACTTAATTAATTGTAAGAATTAAATCTAAACTATAATTTGTTAATATTAAGCATTATAAGGCTAGATATCTCTTTTATAGCTATATAGAGAATTCCTCCTTATTAAGCTTAATACTCTTAGCTATAGATTAAAGAGTACTTATCTATTACTACTTAAGGCTTATACTACTAGCTAATGCTTAAGTTCTATAAAAGAGATAGTATTAGTAAGATATTATAAATATTTAGTAACCTATAGCTTTAGTTTAAGTAATTAGTAATTCCTTAATTATATCTACTTAATACTTAATAAGCTATTAATCTAGATAACTATAGTACTTCTTAGCTACTACTAGTATAAGAATTTTAAGACTTACTACCCTTCTCTCGATCTAAAGCGCTATCTAGCTATAGATTTAGTCTATTTAGATAAATTATAAAACCTTAAAAAGATAGTATTATAGTTTAGATTAGTAGCTTATACTTTTAGTAAGTATAATATAAAATATTAGAATATCTATAATATCTATAATATAGACGAGGTTAGTTATATAATTAGCTAATTATTAAATAAATAGATCTAGATTAATCGAGAGGATTAGTAAACTAGCTATTATAGTTAATCTAGTAATTGTAAGTAGACTATAGCTATTGAGACTCTAAGTACTAGAGGTTAAGTAATACTTCTAGTATTTGTTATAAGTAGTAATAATATTTAAGAAGGCTAGTTTTAAGAGCTCTTATTACTTCTAGATAACTATAGTTACGCTAGTACTATAATTAAAGTAACTCTAACTAGCTAGTTAAATAATAAAATTACTATTAAGTAGCTACGAGAGTACTTTATCTCTTACTCTTAGTCTTAATATCTTAATAGTAGTAAGGTAAAATAAGAGAATCTAAACGATTACTAGAGGCTACTTATTCTTAATAGTTACTACTTATACTTTACTACTAACTTTATTAATCTAGCTTATAATAATTATATAGTACTTCTCTATCTTTTAGTATATATAGGTTACTTCCTCTAGTCTCTTAATGTCTTAATATTTAAAGCGTAAGTATAAGGCTAAAATTTATAAAATTATATATAAAGAAGTTATATAGATTAGTAAGTACTACTTTATTAAGGCTTATACTAGTATATATAGTTAAGTCTTTAGTACTATCTATTAGTTTAATACCTTTATAGCTACTAGCTTTCTTTTAACTAATATAAAACTAGTAATTAATCGAATAACTCGTTACTCTATTATAACTTTATAAGCTTTAAAGTTAAGTTCTTAAGCCTTCTTCTTTATCTCCTCTACTACTTTAACTACTATTACTAACGCTTTCTCTATTCTCTTATACTATATATAAGTCTTCTCTTCTAAGTTAATATCTATTAAATTAACTAAGTACTTCGAGTAGAAGCTTAATAAGGTACTCTACTACTATATTAATACTTAGTAGAGTATAATTAGCTATTAGTAGTAGTTAATCTAATCTCTAGTAAAGGTCTTTAAGGTAGTAAAGAAGAATACTAAAGTAGTAAGAAAGGAAACTAAGCTCTTCTAAAGAAGAGCTAAGGCTATAATAGTATACTCTAAAAAGGAAAGTAAGAGAAAGAGAAATAGTAGTAATAGTTACTTCTCTAGTAGAGTACTTATTAATCGAAATAAGATAATAGAGTAGATAGAAGCTAATTAATAAGTAGCTATAGCTAACAAGTTAAGAGATACTATCTTTAAGAGAAAGAACGAATTAAGTAAGCTTATTAAAGAAGCTAAGCTAAAGAGGCTACTAGAGAAGTAACTCTAGCTATTATAGCTTAAGGCTAATTACTACTAATCTATCGAGGAGTATAACTATCTTAAGTATAGCTTTAATAAAGAGAAGAAGAGAAGAAATAAAATAAAGAGAAAGACTAATAAGCTAATACTTAAGACTAATAGATTAGAGATAGATAAAACTATTATAGCTACTTAGATTAATACTTAATTAGAGATTAATTAAGCTACTATCTTTAAGACTAAAGCTAGCTTTAACTTCTTCTTAGAGAAGTCTCTATTTTAGCTACTTTATAAGTCTTCTTTAATATCTCTTATTAAAGAAGTTAGAGATAGCTAGAGTAGTTATAATACTATTCTATAAGACTAAAGACTTCTTAAAATAATTTTAAGATTAAATTTTAGTTAATTCTCGCTTCTAGAAGTCTCTTTAAGTACTTTAAAATACTAACTCTATACTATAGAGATTTTATATCTATACTATTAATTAATACGAGATAGATTATAAGCTAGATTTATTTACTATCTAGATCGAAGAGGTTATATAATCTTAGCTTATAGCTCGAGCTTCTAGCTACTTTACTCTCGATATATTATATACCTTATAGACTAGTTTCTCTTCTTCTTTTCTAACTCTTAATATTTTAATAAATAGATATACTTAACCTCTTATCTTACTAGCTATAATTACTATATCGAGAGTTCGTAATTACTATAATTAAGTAATAGAGCTATCGAATTATCTAGTTCTCCTACTACTTATATAACTTCTAATAACTACTACTTATAAAGAATTAAAGAAGAAGCTATTATAACTATAGTTTCTATATATACTACTATAGATCCTTACTACTACTATATAGGTTAATACTACAATTATAAGAAGAAGATAATAAGTTAAGTTATAGATAACTCTCGAAGGAAGTAAACTACTAGCTAAATTTTTAATATTCTCTTTATTATATATTAACTTTTATACTATGATTTATAACTAACCTTACTAAGTATAGCTCGCTCTAACTCTAGTAATAACTACTATATAAGTAAGATCCCTTAACTCTTTACTAATAATAATAATAAAGCGATCTAGTTAGTCTATTATAATCTCGTTATCTTTAGTAATACTAACCTCTATAAGAAGCTTTAAGAGATAGATAGTATAAGTACTCTCTATAAGGTCTTTATCTTTATTAAGTCTATATATAATAAATAGGTTAATATATATAACTCTACTTATTCTAATACTTTTAACTTATATAACTAACTAGATACTATCTAGTCTAAGCTAGATATAGCTAATAATATTATAGATAACCTTACTATCTAAGCTATATACTACCTTACTAATATTAGTAAGCTTAAGACTAAGTTAGCCTAGCTAAGAGCTAAGATAGAGTATACTATACTAGCTCTCTTTATCTAAGAAGCTATCTTAGTAAAGAAGATACTAGATTCTACTATATTTAGTAGTAGTACTCTAGAGTAGTTTAAAGTCTTTAAATACTAGATAAAGAATAAGATATATACTAACACTAACTACTATCTAACTAAGGTAACTTAATTTATATATCTTTACTTCTATCTTACTAAAGAAGCTTATATTCTTATTATAGACTCTACTAGTAATAATATACTTAACATAAGTATTAGTCTAGCTCTATTAGCCTAGCGCTTTAAGAACTCTAACTATAAAGCTACTATATATACTTAGTTCGCTAGCCTCTTCTAGTATAATTGCTCTTTTAACTTATTTATTAGTAAGTTTAATAAGTATACTCTTTATACTAAGATTACTAATAATAAGTAACTCTACTAGCTATACTAGAAGATCTCTAGTAAGCTATGTACTACTCTTATTAACTTTAATACTAATAACCTTACTATCTTTATTACTAAGGCTTACGCTACTAACTATAATATCTAATAGAGTAACCTTATTACTAAGCGTACTTAGGCTCTATACTCTATACTAGCTATAAGCTACGCTACTAGCGCTCTAACTTATACTTCTTATTCTACCTCTACTTCTACTAAGTTAGATACTATTAGTCTATTTTAGCTACTAGTACTTAGGTTAAATTTTAAGCTAGATTAGAAGGAGTTTAGGCTAGCATCTCCTAGTTCTTAGCTAATATATAAGTTCTCTTATATACCTATCTATATAAGTAATGCTAAATTCTAAGAGGAATATATAATAGTCTTTATTAGTACTATAGCCTTTATATTCTAGACTAAGTACTCTAGATATAAGGTATTTACTATCTCTATAAAGAATATTAAAGACTACTACTACTTAGTCTCTAAACTAGAACTAGACTCTATAGAGGTTCTACTATCGAAACTATATAAGTTTATAGATATCTTCTCTAAGGAGTAATCTAATACTCTTCTAATATATTAACTAGATTTTAATAACTATATTATTCTAAAGAATAGTACTAAGCTACTACGTACTAAACTCCTTTACTACTTATTACTAGAGAAGCTCGATATAGTAGAGTAGTTTATCTAGAAGTACTATAATAAGAGCTTTATTACTTTAAGCTCTATAAGCTACTTATTATCTATTCTCTTTATCTATAAACCTAATAGAGAACTTTGTCTCTATATCGACTACTATAGTCTAAACGAGATTACTAAGTATAATATCTATTCGCTACTACTTATTAAGGAAACGCTTATTTATATTAGTAAGGCTAAATAGTTTAGTAAGATTAATATCTATTAAGCCTTCTACTATCTCTATAATTCTATTAACTATAAGGACTTTACTATATTCTCTATATATATAAATAACTTTAAGTAGTTAGTAATACTCTTTAGCCTTATTAATACTCTAGCTATATAGTAGAGATTTATAAATTATAACTTTATTAATATACTAGAGTACTTCGTATTAATCTATTTTAATAATATTCTTATCTATACTAATAGTACTTACTAAGAGTATACTAAGTATATTAAGCTAGTACTCTAGTAGCTCTACGAGCTTAGTCTTAATACTAATATTAAGAAGAGTAAGTTCTATCTAATAGAAGTAAAGTATCTTAATATTATTATTAGCTAAGATAGGATCTAGATAGACTCTAAGAAGGTAGAAGCTATTAAAGCTTAGAAGTAGCTAGCTCCTAGTAATACTACTTAGGTAAGGAGCTTTATTAGCTTCTATAGCTATTATTATTATTTTATTAAAGAGTTTAGTACTATTACTAAGCTACTAAATAATTTACTTAAGAAAGATACTATACTCTAGAATAATAGATATACTACTATCTTTAATTATATAAAGTATACTATTACTAGTATACTAGTTCTTATATACTTTAACTATATAAAGTAAATCGTTTTTAAAACTAATACTTCTAATACTACTACTACTAGCGTTCTATTCTAGTATAATAATTCTAATATACTCTACTCTATTACTTTCTTTAGTAAGTCTATAAGTAAGACTAAGTATAATTATACTATCTATAATAAGGAGTAATTACAACTAGCAAGATAAGAAGTTAATTATATCTATTCGTTAAGATATTAAGAGTTAGAAAAGAAGAAGAGAAGCTAGTCTATAAAGTATACGAGATATTAAGAGCGAAGTAGCTAGAAGCCTAGACTATAAGTCGAAATTATATAACCTCTCTAACCTAGATAGTAACTAAATCTAGTTCGTAATCTATCTTATATTACTACTCTCTCTCTTAAATACGTTTACTCTTAAACGCTATTATATAACTCCTCTATTAATCTAGCTTAGCCTTAGCTTATTTATATACGAGTCTAGATAGTTATATAGTATATTAGTTACTCCTTTAAGGTTATTAATTAGCTACTAAGTAAGATCCTCTAGATAGCTTTTCTAGCTAATATAAGTAACTAACTTCTCTTATAGTATATATATATTAACTATGTTATCTATTTTATACTTCTCCTTATTATTAACTTCTATTAAGAGCGGCTCTTTAAAAGCTTAGTCTAGTAGAGAGTTATTAGAGTACTTTATAAGAAGGTTAGTATAGAATATAGAGTAGATATATTATAATATATATAGTAGCGCTAGTTTATATAATAGCGCTAAATACTTCTTAAGGATCTTATATAGGCTAACTCTCTTTAGTAGTAGTTTAGGGTTACTATAGAGTTAGAGGTTCTTCGTTAATAACTATATCTAATTACTAGCTTTAAACTCTATAGAGAGTTACTTCTTATTAGCTTATTCTACTATTCGTAATTAGGACCTTACTAGATTTACTCTAGTAATCTTATAGCTATCTTCTATTTACTTAGCTAGTACTTAGATAGTAGTCTTACTTAGCTTAGCTCTTATTAACTCTAGTTTAGCTAGAGGCTAAAAGCTTATTTATAGATTATACTCCCTTATAACTTTAAATAGTAATAGTTTAATACTCTCTAAAGGGTTAATATTAGTAAAGAACTTAGCTATAGAAAGGATTAGTAGCTAGTTATTATACTAGGTAGCGTAGGTATAAATAACTTACTTAAAATTATAATTAGCTACTTCTAATTATTTGTCTATCTATAAGAGTAGATATATAGTAACGTATAGAACTACTAGTATCTACTAATTAGATAGGTAGATAAACTAATAGCTACCTTTGTTTAATAAGGCTAGAAGCCTTATAGAAGGTAGCTAGAGAGAGTCTATTATATAATAGACTTAGCTAGAGCTATAATACTAAGTCTTCTCTATAATTATCTCTCCTCTATATTTAATTACTCTTAATTAAACTATATCCTTCGTAGGCCTTGTATTCGCGCTTATAGGCCTCCTCTATAAGAGTAGGTTAGTACTCTTAAGTATAGAGGAAGTACTTAGCTTCTTTATCTATACTCTATATCTATCGTATCTTTATTTACTACTAATAGTAATATATTATAGTAAATATAGCCTCTTATCTAGTTCTCTATCGCTAAAACATTTATTATAGTAAAATAACTAGTACTCTAGTAAATATATATAATTTATTATTTACTACTATAGAACTTTCTCGGAGACTCCTAGTAAGTATCTCGTTCTAACACTTTATAACGTTAAGTACCTAGATAATACTACTACCTCCTAGAGGATAGCGATACGTATAGATCTACTTCTCGTGTTTATTATATTATATAATAAATAGACTATACCTATATAGGTATATCTCTTGCTACTAAATACTTCGCTTCTTCTACTATACTACTTCTATATAAGTCGCTACCTTCTAATATACTTATAAGCTATTATACTTCCTAAGCGTATTTAGGCTAGTCTACTACGTATCTCTCCTTACTTTCTCTATAGTACTTATACTAGAGATCTTGTTAGTAAGTATCTAGAGTTCTACTAGTATCCTATTAGAAGTATAGCTAATACTACTAAAAAACCTCTATAACTACGATACTAGCCTTACTAGGTCTTACGCTTGCTATAAGAAAGCTAAGAGTATCTATTATACTATTATAGATAACATTCTTTTAGATCTAGTTAACGACGCCTATACTACTATATAGAGGCGTACTAATATTAACCTAGATCCTACTAACTCTACGTTCGTCTAGAAGTAGTATAAGTATACTAACGAGCTAACTACTACTATATCTAAGGTTACCGACTATAAGTAGGCTATTAGCGTCTAGAAAGCTTACTCTAGTACTAATATTACTTTCTTCTCTAGTAAGGAACTAGAGCGTACTAAGGTTACTAAACTTTATAGTCTTTATATTACTACTAAGGACCTTATAGGTATCTTCTATGCTATAAGTAGTCTTCCTTTAGGTCTTAATATTACTAACTTAGCTATAGTACTACACCGAGGGGGCTATCTCTATAGCTCTAACTCTCTTCTACGCTAACGTCTATAGTAGGAAGTGCTCTACTAAGGAGTTTATAGAGTCTCTAGAGCCTAAGAAGACCTCTAAGGCTATCGCTACTCCTAGTAAGACGACTCCTAAGAAGCCTAAGATACCTAAGTCTACTACTTCTACTAAAAAGGCTATAACTCTATCTAGTAAGGTTACTAAGTCTACTATATAGGCTACTTCTAGTTGCCGCTTATCTCGCCTTAACTATAACACTACTATAACTAACGCTAACGGTAAGGACAAGCTCGACCTTAGTAACCTCCCTAGGTATACTCTTACTAAGAAGAGTAACTCCTCTACTAAGGTAGGTCTAGCCTTTTACTATATAGCTCCCGAGATCCTCGCCGATAACTTCTATACCTTAGAGGTCTATACTATGTCTAGGCTTAATACTAGCTAGGCCCGTAACTACTATAATACTATCGTAGGTAGACTCGACACTTCTTCTATTAGTAGCTCTATCTACGATAAGGCTAGGCTCTATTATTAGGCTATTAGGGAGTATCTTACTACTATCCTCTCTCCTAGGGACCTTAGCGCCTTCTCTACTACTACCTACTCTAATCTAGACTTTACTAGCTAGAGAGATAAGAATTTAGAGCTAGCCGAGCTTAACGCCTAGAATAGAACTAGTACTAAGGATCTAGTCTTAGCTAATTACTAGAATAGGCACGCTATAGCTCTTACTATAGTATTATCTCGTAGTTATAACTAAGCGGATATAGTCGAGACTAGTAGATAAGGTTAATAGTATCTAAGTAGATAGATTCTTTAGAATGTAATAACTATACTTTTACTACTTATCTCTATACT
The DNA here is from genome assembly GCA_013372555.1 of Elsinoe arachidis. Taxonomy (NCBI): domain Eukaryota; kingdom Fungi; phylum Ascomycota; class Dothideomycetes; order Myriangiales; family Elsinoaceae; genus Elsinoe; species Elsinoe arachidis. The sequence goes on along the minus strand of JAAPAX010000007.1, from coordinate 1,195,590 downwards.
CTCTTCGTAACTCTACTATTAGCCTTCTAGCTAACGTCTATCTAATACTTAGTTACTACTTCGGAGGTATTCTCTAATACCTCCTCTAGTTCCTAGATTACCTCTACTAGAGCGTAGCTCTTCTAGAGTACCTTTAGGAATATACTTTCTTTCTACTAACTATAGTCTAAGATCCTCTCTACCTTATATTCTATACTATTATCTACCTCGACTAGTCTAGGATCTACCTTAGTACTCTCTTAGAGACTATATAGCTTAAGTAAGGAGATATAGAATATATTATAGATACGGGACCTATCCGGTAACTATAATTAGTAAGCCTAGGCTTCTATAGTATCTATAACCTTAAATAGTCTAAAGTACTTTAGTGCTAGCTTATACTTTACTATCTTTAACCTTAGGTTCTTAGTAGATAGAAGAACTCTATCTTCTACCTTAAAGGATATTAGTCTATACTACTTATTATAAGTGTTCTTCTACTATACCTAAGCTTACTTCTAGCGCTTCTATAAGCCTTGCCTTATAGAAACTAGAGCTACTATATAATCTTATATAGCTAGTACTCTCCTCTAAGGGAAACGCTTTTAGTCTCTATCCGGATCTCTCTTAGTATCCTTACTAATATATATCTTAAATAGCAATATTTAGAGCGTCTCGTTCTAGAAGATATTAGCTATATAAGTAGCTATTTTTAGCTAGCGTAACTAATCCGATTAGTCTTAAGCTCTGTAGTAACGAAGGTACTAGATAAGGAATTAGTTCTACTATTCTATCTATCTATCTATTTAAGAGTAGAAGGTAGTTAATAAACGCCTTATAAGCTTTAGTTCGTAGGCGATTGTTTACTAATAGACTATAGTAAAGACCGTGCTATAGTTAGATACTACGCCTTCTAGAACTCTATACTCTAGTATAATCTAGTTAAAAAATAGCTTAGCTAACTACTATACTATTATCGTCTTCTAGTATAGGATATACTTTACTATTTTAGTAAGGTAATCTACTACTATAAGTACTATGTTATAGACTACGCTATTAAGCTTACTTAGTAGTATATCTATAATGAAGTCTATAGTAAGCTCTTTCTATAGCGCTTTAGGCATTAGTAGGTTTATAAGCTTACTATAAGGTATATAGGTCTAAGTCTTTATAGTCTAGTAAATGTAGTAAGTTTTTATATAGTTATCGACGTTATAATATATACTAGACTAGAAGTACTTTCTAGCTAGGAGCTTATAGGTCTTATTATAGATAAAGTGCTCTCTATTAAACTTGTTATAGTACTAGTATAGTAGCTCTATATAGAGTACTACATCTTCTAGTATATATATAGTATTATTCTTATATAGAAGGTTCTCCTTCTAATGCTATACTAGAGGCTCTCTATTAGGTCTCTACTTAGGGAGATTCGTATACTTCTATATAAGCGAATTCTACTACTATAGACTATAGATTACTTTAAGAAGCTAGTCTATAGAACTTTCTCTTTATAGATTTTCCTCTACTATTACTACTACTATAGCGACTTAAAGTATTAATCTTAGCATTATACTAACTTAGATTAAATCTACCTCTCTTTGCTTTAACTATTTACTTTATAGCTAGTTAAGCTAGTTAGCTTCTAGAGAACTACCTCTAGCGTTCTTAGTATATTTCTTATTATTAGACTAGTTATTAGAAACTCTCTTAGAGGTCTACTAGTTCTTGTTCGTGTCTAAATAATTACTTTGTACTATATAAATACTCGTATCTATATCTTCTTTAAAGGTAGCACTTCTTAGGCGTTCTAATAAGGATACGTAAATCTACTATACTATACCTCTAATAGCTAGTTAGCTAGCCCCTAGCTTCGACTATAAGGTTAGTAAGCTATTCGCAAGGCTTATGTTATCTACTATTAGATCTAGGTAACGTAAGAGAGTATCCGCTAGGTTCTTTAAGCTCGCGTAGTACTTAATTATAAAATTAAAGACCTATAGGTATACAGCCTAGTAAGCCTAATAGCTATTTAGCTACTTAGTTATTATAAAGTACTTTAGGTTATTATAATTAGAGATTACCTAGACGAGGTCTAAAGCACTCTTATAGTAGTATCTCTACTATTTAAATACCTCTATAATAGAGAGAAGCTCCTAATTATAAGTCTTATAGTTCTACTCTATAGATAGCATCTTCTAAGACTAGAAAGTAATAGAGTACTACTTACTAGTTTCCCTAACTAGAAATAGCTAAGAGATAATTACTCTAAGAGTAAGCTTAGACGTATTAGTCTCTATTCTAACTAGCTTAGATAGGTTATAGTGCCTTAGTACTAGCGCTTTTGTAAAGGTCTTCTAGATTACCTTAAACGCCTCTTATTCTAGATTAGCCTACTTCTAGAGTGCTAATTACTTTCCTTTCTATAATTCTTTAAATAGAGCTATTAAGAGTTCTATAATCTTTAAATAGTTCTTAATAAACTAATAGTAGAAGTTAGTAAACTCTAGAAACTATTAAACGTTATAGTAGCTATTTAGTATAGGCTAATCTATAATAGTAGAGACCTTCTAGAGGTCTATTATAACCTCTTTAGTAGTTACTATAAAGCCTAGGAATTCGACCTTCTTCTAGAAGAAGTTATACTTCTTTAGGTTTATATATAGTATAAACTACCTTAACCTCTCTAGTACTAGCTAAAGATACTACTCGTACTCTTCTATAGAGTTACTATAGATAAGAATATCGTCTAGATAGACTATATAAAAGACATTAACTAGCTCTATAAGAGCTTAATTAATATAGGCCTAGAAGATAGTAGAGGCGTTAGTTAGTCTAAAGAATATTACTATATACTTAAAGTAGCTATAACAAGTGCGAAAAGTAGTCTTCTACTTGTCGCTAGCCTTAATCCTAATATAGTAATATATATCCTTAAGATTAAGCTTAGAGTAAATAGCTACTTTATTTAGCCTATTAAGAGTCTTACTAATTAAGAGTAAAGAGTGCTAATTCTTAATAGTAATAGCGTTTAGGCTATAGTAGTTAATATAGAGTTATAAACTACTATCTTTCTTAGGGATAAATAGAATTAGTACACTAGCTAGACTCTCTAACCTATAGATCTAGCTCTTAGCTAGCGCGTTATTAAGGTACTTATAGAGAACTATAAGTTTCTTCTCTAAGAGGTTATAGAGGAGATAAAAGAGAAGCTCTTTATCTTCCGTTAGATCGATAGAGTATAACATATCTCCTATAGTGTATATCTATATAGAATCGATAATAAAGATATTATAGTAGTCTTCTATATAGAATAGTAGCTTCGCTACTCTATTAGATAGAACCTTTATAGAAGTACTAGCTACCTTCCGAACTATAGTACCTAGTATTATATCTAATACTACTAGAGTAAATCCTTAGTTTTCTATAAGTAAGAGGTTATAGAACTCCTTAGCTTATACTACTCTAATGCTAGTAATGTTATAGCTATATCTCTACTAGTTAGTGTAACTATCTATTATAACACTCTAGTTATATCTCTATAGCTAGCTAAGAATAATAGAAAAGCTTGTTTCTAACGTGTAGAATATGTCTTTTAACTTATATATTACTCTAGTATCGTCTATAAGGCAGAGATTAACCTCGTAGGCGCTATAATAGTAAGCCTCTTTACTCTAGAAGCCTCTAACCTAAGAGTACTCTATATCTGCCTTCTATAAATTATGCTAAAGAGCAGATACTAGATTAATAATATTAACGTCTACTACGTTAGCTAGTAGTACCTTAACCTCGACCTTACTATTGAAGCTAAGTACTAGACTCTAATAAGCCTATACTAGAAGTACTATAAGAGCTCTATAGCTTTAAGATAGACTCCTCTAGCATCTAGCTATATATTAAGTAGGTATAGGTGTACTACCTTCTGCCTTAATATTCTAGACTTAATTATCTTCTTTACTACTACTTCGGCTAGTATTACTTCTCTTAGAGTAGGCCGATAAGTAGTAACTCTTCTTATAGTAGTTATAGTACTTAACCTTAGAGAAGTCCTAAGTATCTCTACTACTCTTCTAATTAGCCCCCTAGCTACTACTATATCTCTAGCTTTTACTCTTACTCTTATCCTTACCTTTCTACCTATCTCTTACCTTACTTTAAGTACGCTTACTATAGTTACTACTAGAGACTTCCGGGGAAGCTCTATACTACTTCTATAGCTTATAGTTACTACTCTTAGTAAGGTTCTCGAGAGTAAAGGCTTATATAATAAGCTCTACGTAAGTAGAAGGTATATTAGAGAACTAGAGGATCTACTTATATAAATTAGACAACAATTTAGCTAGATAGTACTATACTAGGTGCTTACTATTGTATTTAGACTTAATTATCTCTTCTAGAGATACTAGTTAATCCGAGAACTTCTAGATACTCTTACTCTTCTTCTAGAGATAGTTTTAGTAGGAAAGAACTATATTTATCTCTCGATTAATAAGGTCTTTAACTTAGTTATTTACGAAGCTTAAGAAGTCTCCTTTATAGGAGAGATTATGCTAGTTTAATGTATTAAGTATATAGAGGTATTCCTATAACTCTCTAAGAGATAGAGATAGATATATTATAGTATAAGTAATATAGTACTAATCTAGATAAGGGATATTAGTAAACTATAAAGGGTCGTAGTTAAAGACTATCTAGAGGCTCCTTCTAAAGGACTAAGCCTTATAGATAGATTTAGCCTTATACTACTCTAGTTCCTTAGCTTTCGTAGAGAGCTCTCTAGTAGGAAGCGTTACTAGCTAGCCTATAGTAGGTAGACCTATTAAAACTAGTACTAGAGGAGCTATAGGTATTCTCTTAGTAGTCCTATAGGGACTAGCTAGAGTTATACTAGTATCCTAGAGACGATTATAGTCTTAGACTAAATTCTCTAAATTAGCTAGCTAAGCTATAATAGCCTTAAGTAATATAGTAGTATAGCTACTATTACTACTAGTTAAAGTATGCCTTCCTCGGCTATCTCTATTATCTCCTAGCTTTTCTAATATCCTCGACTATAGATACGAGACATTCTCGATAATACTACTATCTCTCTAGATAGCTTCTAAGTTAGTTTACTCTTATATAATCTAATCGTCTATATTAATAATTCTATAGGCTACGACTAAAGAGAGCTATTAGAACTATAAGAGTAGATATATAGCAACGTATAGAACTACTAGTATCTACTAATTAGATAGATAGATAAACTAATAGCTATCTTTTTTTAATAAGGCTAGAAGCCTTATAGAAGATAGCTAGAGAGAGTCCGTTATGTAATAGACTTAGCTAGAGCTATAATACTAAGTCTCCTCTATACTATCTATAGGTACGTAGCTATAGATAGCTTAGATATAATCTTTAGGATCTAATAGAGTCTCTTCTATATATCGCTTACGAACTAAAGACTATAGTTAGAGGTAATAGTATTAGATAGACTATATAGCTTCTATATATATAGGAATAATAACTTTATAGTTTTAAAGACTAAGATACTTTTATCTCTAAAGAAATAGAGAATAAGGTAGCGCTCCTTAGATAGGTAGTCGACTATATAGAGTATAGTATTATAGCTATTGATAAGTAGTAGTCTAGTAATAAAGTCTATTACGATATATTACTAAAGTCTCTTAGGTATAGAGAGTAGTAATAGGAAGCTAGCTAGTAAGCTATAATAAGCTTTAGAGTACTTATAATTATAGTAGTTAACTATAAACCTCTTAACGAGGCTATTATACTATAGAATATAGAAGGTAGTCTTAATTATAGTAGCTATCTTTATAGTACTAGTATAAGTATAGTCTTTTAAAGTATATACCTTCTAGATTACTTTAGTAGCTATTAATTCTAGTATAAATAGTTAGCTAGTAATCTATAATATGTCTTTATTAATCTTTATATCTAATAATAGTAACTACTTCTACTTAAAGAAGGTACTAGTTATATAATAGATATTACGAGTAGACTTAAACTTATTATCTCGTAGGTTAGCTTTAGCTACCTTATCGAAAAGAAGTAAAGTATCCTCTAAAGCTAAGATAGAGACTATATACGTACCTAACTTAGTAGCTAAAATAAGTATTAAAATAGATAGTAAATTAGGTACTAAACTAGATATTAAACTAGATCGCGAACTAGATTATAGTTTAGTAGCTAAACTAGATTTCGGCCTTAGTCTAACTCGAGTAGCTAATCTAGGTTAGATATAACCTAGATCTAACTTATCGATAATTCTTTAATTAAATACCTTCGATAGTAATAGTATCTAATAGAGGTTAGAGTCTTCTTTAGAATATAGTATATCTCTATTTCTTCTAGTAAGAGCGTTAGCTTTACTATTAACTACTCTAGGTCTATATATAATCTTAAAGTTAAACTATATAAGATAGAGAGCCTATCTTACTTAGTAGTATAATAGCTTCTAAGTCCTTATAAAGTATATTAGTAATTAGTAGTTAGTAAGAACTTAGATAGTCTTATTAGACTAAGCGCTTATAAGCTTAAGAGCTTATTCCTCGATAGCTTAGATAATAGCTAGTAGCTCTTTATTATAAATAGTATAGTTATACTTAGCCTTACTTATCGACTTACTAAAGAAAGTAATAGAGTAGAGTATATTAGAGTTATTATACTATAATAGAATACTAGTAGTAGTAGTATTAGAAGCGTTAGTTTCGAGTATAATCTACTTTATATAGTTAAAGTATATAAGGACTAGTACGCTAGTAATAGTATACTTTATATAGTTAAAGGTAGTAGTATACCTATTATTCTAGAGAGTAGTATCCTTCTTAAGTAGATCGTTTAGTAGCTTAGTAATAGTACTAAATCTCTTAATAAAATAGTAATAATAACTATAGAAGCTACTAAAGCTCCTTACTTAAGTAGTATTACTAGAGGCTAATTACTTCTAAGCTTTAATAGCTTCTACCTTCTTAGGATCTATCTAGATTTTATCTCGGCTAATAATAATACTAAGGTACTTTACTTCTATTAGGTAGGACTTACTCTTCTTAATATTAGTATTAAGGCTAAGCTTATAGAGTTACTAGAGTATTAGCTTAATATACTTAGTATACTCTCGGCATATACTATTAGTATAGATAAGAATATTATTAAGATAGATTAATATAAAGTATTCTAGTATATTAACGAAGTTATAATTTATAAACCTCTACTATATAGCTAAAGTATTAGTAAAGCTAAAGAGTATTACTAGCTACTTAAAGTTACTTATTTATATAGAGAATATAATAAAATCTTTATAGTCGATAGAGTTATAGAGGTAGTAGAAGACTTAATAGATATTAATCTTACTAAACTACTTAGCTTTACTAATATAAGTAAGTATTTCCTCGATAAGTAGTAGTAGGTAGATATTATACTTAGTAACTTTATTTAGGCTATAGTAATTAATATAGAGATAGAGCTCTCTATTAGACTTATAGATAAAGAGAATAAGTAATAAGTAGTTTATAGAGCTTAGAGTAACGAAACTCTTATTAAGATATTTATAGATAAATTACTCTACTATATTAAGCTTCTTAGGTAAGAGATAGTAAAGAGATTTAGTATATAGTAGCTTAGTACTATCCTTTAGAACGATATAGTTATTAAACTCTAGTTAGTATATTAGTAAAGTATTAGATTACTTCTTAGAGAAGACATTAGTAAACTTATATAGCTCTAGTAGTAGAACCTCTATAAAGTCTAGTTCTAGTTTAGAGGCTAAATAGTAGTAGTCTTTAATATCTTTTATAGAGATAGTAAATACCTTATATCTAGAGTACTTAGTCTAGAATATAAAGGCTATAGTACTAATAAAGACTATTATATATTTCTTTTAGAGTTTAGTATTACTTATATTAGTAGGTATATAAGAGAACTTATATATTAGTTAAGAACTATAAGATACTAGACTAAACTCTTTCTAATCTAGCTTAAAGTTTAACCTAAAGGCTAGTAGCTAAGATAGATTAATAGGTTCTAACTTAGTAGCTAAACTAGATTCTAGTTTACGAGCTAAACTATATCTAAACTAGATCTAAATTAGATAAGTTTCTAGATCTAAGCTAGGCTTAGATCTAGAACCTAGCTCTTTAATTAGCTATAGTAGCTATTACTTAACGATAGTTAGTAAAAGCTTTTCTTTATATATAACTTAGCTAAGCTCGTAGTTAATATTAGCCCTATTAGCTTTAAGCTACTCGAGGCTAAGAATAATATCGAAATAGCTAATATTTATAATCTAGAAGGTTGTAAGAGTATTAAGTTTACTAGAGATAATAGTAGTAAGAGAAATGTTATAGATAACTTACTCTATTAGAATACTATTATAAGTATTAAGTTAAATAGAATTAGCTAACGCTATAGGATAGCTAAAGCCCTTAAGCTTATTAAGAACCTTATAGTTAGCTATAGTACTAATAAGTATACTAGTATTAATAAAGGCTTAAAGAGTAATAGTATAATTATAGTTATATAGGTCGTAGATAGTAATAGAAGTTAGAATAGTAGAGATATAGTAGCTAATAACACTATTTAGTAACTATATAACTCTAGATCTATCTTAATTTACTTTTCTTCTACTAGAGAATAAGACTTATTCTCTAGCTAGTTATTTCTCTAGCTAAATAAGTTAGCTAACTTATAATCTATCTTAGAGTTAAACCAAGGCTAAACTAGATCTATATTATAAGCTAAGTTAGTATTAACTTAGCTATTTAACTTAGCTAGATAGTCCTAAAGCTATTAGATCTTAGTAGCCTCTATAGCGCTAATAGTATATAAAAGTAAATAGTAGCGTAGGTAGCCTTCTCTATAGTACTAGCTATATACTTAGTAGAGATATAACTAAGCTTCTTATAAGTATAATAGGTAAGCGACTAAGGAGAATAGAAAGGCTATAGAGTATCTCTAGCTATAGAGTAGAAGGTAGTAAGAGAAGTAGTAGAAGTAGAGGTAGAGTAAGAAGTATAAGTTAGAGTACTAGTTATATAACCTATAGCTAGTATAGAGTATAAAGCTTAAGTATACTTAGTAATAAAGTTACTCTATTAGATATTATAGTTAATAGTATAAGCCTTAGTAATAAAGGTAATAAGATCGTCTATATCGAAGTTAATAAGAGTAGTATATAGCTTACTAGAGATCTTCTAGTATAACTAGTAGAGCTATTCGTCGTTAGTAATCTTAATATAAAAGATATACTTATTAAACTCGCTAATAAACATATTAAAAGAGCTATTATACTAGAAGAGACTAGCGAACTAAGCGCGTATAGTAGCTTTATAGTTAGAGTTCTTAAAGTATTAAGCTAAAAGAGTTAAGCCTATATTAATACTAATATCGCTATTACTAGCTAAGTCTATAATAAGAGTATATACTTCTCTAGTAAGTTAGAAGTAGAGATATACAAATTATACTAACTTAGTTAGGTAGTAGTCTACGTTAGTATATATCTTATTCTTTATCTAATACTTAAAGACCTTAAACTATTCTAGAGTACTATTACTAAATATAGTAGAGTCTAGTATCTTCTCTAATAAGGTAATACCTTATATAGAAGAAGCTAGTATAGTACGCTCTATCTTAGCTCTTAGCTAGGCTAGCTCGGCCTTAAGCTTACTAATATCTATAAAGTAGTATATAGCTTAAATAGTAAGATTATCTACTATATTATTAGCTATATCTAGCTTAGACTAAGTAGTATCTAACTAGTTATATAGGTTAAGAGTATTAGAGTATATAGAGTTATATACCTTAACCTACTTATTATAGGTAGACTTAATAAACACGAAAGTCTCGTATAGAGTACTTATTCTATCTATCTCTTAAAGTCTCTCCTAGAGGTTAGTATTACTAAGGATAATAAGGTTATAATAAGTAGACTAGATTACTTCGTTATTATCGTTAGTAGAGAGAGATATCTTACTAGAATAATAGTTATTACTAGAGTTAGAACGAGCTATACTCGGTAAGGTTAGTTATAGATTATAGTATAAAAGTTAATATATAATAAAAGAGAGTATTAAAAATTTAGCTAGTAGCTTACTTCCTTTAGGAGTTATCTATAACTCGACTTATTATCTTCTTCTTCTTATATTTATAGTATTAACCTATATAGTAGTAGCGAGGATCTATTATAGTATATATAGGAACTATAGTTATAATAGCTTCTTCTTTAATTCTTTATAAGTAATAGTTATTAGAGGTTATATAAGTAGTAGGAGAATTAGATATTTCGATAGCTCTATTACTCGATTATAGAGAATTATAAACTCTTAATATAGTAATTATAACTAGTAAGATAAGAGATTAATTATATCTATTTATTAAGATATTAAGAGTTAGAAAAGAAGAAGAGAAGCTAGTCTATAAAGTATATAAGATATTAAGAGCAAAGTAGCTAGAAGTCTAGGCTATAAGCCGAGATTACGTAACCTCTCTAACCTAGATAGTAACTAAATCTAGTTTATAATCTATTTTATATTAAGGAGCTTCTAGCTATTATTTAGACCTTCGAGGAATAGGCTTCTAAGCTTATAAGCGCTTACTAAGCGCTAAGTCTTTTCGTAGAGAAATCGATTAGAGGTACTTAGGAGTACTTCTAAGTACTTAGAAGTACTTAGAAGTACTTAGAAACTAGACCTAGAGGTTTTCTATTTAGAAGTACTTTAAAGTAAGGTTTTTTTACTTTCCTACTTGTAAATTAGAGTTAGAGTATTATATATATATAGTATAATATACTATAAAAAATTTTTAATCTTTTAGTATATAGCTTACTAATATAATATAGCTAGATTATTTTTAGAATTATATTTAAAGTTTAAAAGCTAGTTTACTAGTACTTTTACTCATATTACATAAGCAAGCTATATACTAAAAAATATAAAATTTTTTCTAGTATATTTTACTATATTAGGAAAGTAATTAAAGTCTAATTTAATACATAAAACTGCGAAAAATGCGAAATTATAACGAAAAATAGTAAGGTAATATAACTTCTTTTAGACTTTCGAAGTAGCTCTAAGTAGTAAATTCAAAATTTTAATTCCCTACGAAAAGACTTTTCGTAACGTAGTCTAATAGAACTATCTAAGTTCTTACTAATTATTAATTACTAATATACTTTATAAGAACTTAGAAGCTATTATAATACTAGACTAGATAGGCTTTCTACCTTATATAGTTTAACTTTAAGATTATATATAAGTCTAGAGTAGCTAATAGTAAAGCTAATACTCTTACTAGAAGAAATAGAGATATACTATAATCTAAAGAAGACTCTAATCTCTACTAGATATTACTACTATTAAAAGTACTTAATTAACAAATTATTAATAAGCTAGATCTAGATTAGATCTAATCTAGATTAACTAATTAAGCTAAACTAAGACTAAAGAAGTCTAGTTTAGGTATCGAACTAGAATCTAGTTTATAATCTAGTTTATAATCTAATTTACTATCTAATTTATTATCTATCTTAGCTACTAATCTAGATATCTATATAGTATCTATCTTAGTCTCTAAGAGTAAGTAATTCTTATTTCTTTTTAATAAGATAGCTAAGACTAATTTATAAGATAGCAAATTTAAGTCTATATATAGTATTTACTATATAACTAGTATCTTCTCTAAATAGAGATAGCTACTATAAATAGATATTAAGATTAATAAGACTATATTATAGATAGCTAGCTAATTATTTATACTAGAATCGATAGCTACTAAGGTAATTTAGTAAGTATACTCTTTAAAGAATTATACTTATATAAGTGCTATAAAGATAGCTACTATAATTAAGACTATCTTTTATATTCCTTAGTATAATAGTCTTATTAAGAGGTTCGTTACTAATTACTATAACTATAAGTGCTCTAAGACTTACTATAGTCTACCTACTAGTCTTCTATCTCTCTTTCTAATACTCTAGAGACCTTAGTAGTATATTACTATAGATTTTGTTACTAGCTTACTACTCGTTAATAGCTATAATACTATTCTCTATATACTTAACTATCTATTTAAAGAATACTATCTTATTTCTTACTTCTCTAGAGATAAAGGTACTTTAGCTTTCGAGACTACTAAGCTATTATTCTTATATATATAGAAGCTATATAGATTACTAAATACTATTATCTTAAATTAAGAGTCTTAGTTCGTAAGTAATATATAGAAATAACTCTACTAAATTCTAAAAATTATATCTAAGCTATCTACTACTATATATCTATAAATAGATAGCTAGTTAGAGGTTACTAACTATAATTTTAAGTAAGTTATCTATATATATACTTATTGATATACTAATTAGCCTCTTATTCTCTCTATAGCTAAGTTCTCTACTAATATAAATCTCTTAGAAAGTACTAAGCTATTACTATTTAAGATAATAAGGAGATATAATCTAAGAATAAGCTTCTAGCTATCTACTAAGCTAGGCTTAACTCGAGCTAGACTAAATAAGACTACTATTTATATACTAGCTAAATAGATAGAGAATATCTATAAGATTACTAGAGCTAACCTTATAAGAGCTTAGTTATATATAGTAGAATAAGCTAATAGGAAATAATTATATATAGAGTTTAAGGTTAGTAGTTAAGTATAGTTATTAATAAAGAACCTCTAGCTCTATAGTAATACTAAGTTACTACTAAAGAGAGTTAGTCTATATAAGATCCTTAAGAAACACTTAGTACTATTATATAAACTTAAGCTACTAACTATACTATAATAAATTTATCTAGTATTTTATACTAACCTCCTTACTAAGTACTCTAATAACTCTCTATTAGACTAAGTCTTTAAAGAACTCTCTCTAATAGAGATTAAGAATAAAGAAGAGTATAAGATTAATAATAACATTAATATAAAGAAACTATAAAATAGACTAATTACTTATATAAGCTAGAAGAGCTATCTAGAGGACCTAATATAGTATCTAATTAATAATCTTAAGGAAGTAGCTAATATACTATATAATTATCTAGACTCCTATATAGATAAGCCTTAACTAAGCTAGATTAATATATAATATAAGTGTTTAAGAGTAAATACAATTAAGAGGAGAGATAGTAATATAAGATAGATTATAAGCTAGATTTATTTACTATCTAGATTAAAGAGGTTATATAATCTTAGCTTATAGCCTAGACTTCTAGCTACTCTACTCTTAATATATTATATACCTTATAGACTAGTTTCTCTTCTTCTTTTCTAACTCTCGATATCTTAATAAATAGACATACTTAACCTCTTATCTTGCTAGCTATAATTATTAATATAGATTAATAACTAGTAAATTACTAAGTTTATATAAAGAAGACGCTAAGACACTTCTACTTACTAATTTTTAGCTAACTAGCTATGTCTTGGCGTCCTCTAACCGCCTTGTTAAAGAAGGAGGGGTCTTAAAGGCTAGGGGGGTCTTAAAGGGGTGGACTAGACATTATCTAACCTGTTAGTGGGGCCTGTCTAGGTAATGTCGCAACCGCGTGAACGCCGCCCAATTTCGCTATCCACTAGACTGCATTACAATAGATCACTTGCTCCGTGCCTGATCAAATTCACTATACTCGAGCGACCAAGGTTCGATGCTACCAGTAGTCTAGAGATGCATCCACGCGTCAGGGTCCAAGCTGGTTTGTGCATGTCGCGTGCAAGGCTGGTGAGATGTGAAGCCGAACCACGGAGAGTTTTCCAACGCACGAGCTGTAGATAGTCTTTGGTTCAATCTTCCAGAACCAGAGTTGTTTGTGGCGTATAGAAGCCCAGACGAGTATCTTGGACCGACAGGATATATCTCGGCGAAAGCATGAGACATGCTGCCTTGTTTCGACAACTCCAGAACGGTCACGGCAGCCGGGAGTTGTTGGACAGCCATGGGCCAGACCAAATACGAAGCGGCAGAGACGTCTGCACAGTACCGCAGTACCTGAATCATGCTAATCTCGCGCACCGAGATTCAGCATGTGATGAGAATATCTGAGCGTGTGTGTATTTTGGCAAATGGACTGCCAGCGACTGGTCACATTCAAAGTGACGGCGACTTCCGCAAGACTGTGGGGCAGACTCACTGCCCCCGCCCGTCGAGTGGACCTACCAGCCCTGGCCTGACGATTGATCAGAGATGAAACAGCTGAGATTAGATGAAGATCTCATGGTCTCAACCGTTGATGGATTTTCTCCACCCCACGGACGTTCCGAAATGCAGGCCAGCCCGTCCTCAGCTGTGTGTGAGCAGTCATCACTGCAACGGGTGGAAATACGAATGTTATTGTTGGTCTCATCTGTGGCACGCGTCCAGCCCATGTCGGTCGCGCAGGGTCACGCTATGGGCGCTGGACCTGTTCGAGTGATCGCCATGGAACTAAGCTGAGTCGATGCGACGCATGGGGGCATTCCCGCAGATCTCGATCAAGGCCTTAGCGTCAACCCTAGTCGGTCAACCAGTGATGCTTCTTGGATGAGATGAAAGCATGACTCGTCGGCGCATTTGACCGCTTTCCGCGAGCCAGGCGACGGTTTGATGATGACTGAACGTTTTTTCAATCGTTGTGACAGCTTACACTTCCGTACGGTACCCTCGTCCCGTTCGTTCAGCGCCATGTGTTGTGAAGCATACCGATCCTCGGCCGTAGAGGCTCACTATTGCTGGTAGTTGGAATGTGGTACACTGTTTGAGTATACTCCGGCATGCCACACAATCAGCAACCAGGCCGTGGAATCGACGGGGAATTCTGCAACCTGTTCTGCATCCTCCTGTGTGCACATGCCGTCAAGGTGACGGGCATTTCTCAGGGTCTTGAAGCAACACTCTTTGGTCAGAGCACACGGGCGGTCCGGTGGAGGAGCAGGCAATGCAACGATCCGAGACGGCATCAGAACAAAATCGCTTAGCGACAGATGCACAGCTGTCGGCGGATCAAGGATCTCACGCAACTCGGGCCTGCACGATCCATCTCTCGATGGATCGGCCACGCTAAACCGTTTCTGCGATATCCGGCCGCTCAGACTTTGAGTCTTTCTCTGGGAGAGCGGGTGTGCCACCACCGGCCAATCGTGCTAATCGTGAGCCCTCCCCGTTCGTTGTGCCTCTTCCGCCGTTCTGTTCCAAGGTCAGTGCGTCTTGCCTCGATTGCTTGTACTTTTGTCCACCAGACCTCCTTCTCTCCAAATATATCCTGAGATAGGCTTACCTCGAAAGACGACCGATCCGCCCAAAGCAACACATGGTGCAGATCCATCAAGATATCGACATTGCCTTCTGTCCCTATTCCGCAATATCCCACTGCACTCTGTCGTCGTGACATCTCGACGGCTGGTCCGACACCGAATTCTCAGCGTCACCACCACCCCTCTTTTCTTCTGACCCGACAGGTCCTCTCTTGACACAACCTCACCAACTCCAACCCTACTAGGAGATATCAACGACGCAGCTGCTGTATCTGATTTCGCATCACGCTACTTCTCATATTCTCGAATTCTCTGGCGACATGGAGACTACAAACGCGACCAGGTTTGTACAACCTAACCAGGACGACCGATACTCAGCGACTAACACACCCAGACCTGCTCTGCCACCTATCTCATTCCTCGACTCGGATAAGCTTCGACGCGAAGAGGTGGATTACCCAAAGCGACATGGCGAGCTTCCGCCTCCATCTGCTATGTCTTCGAACGTTGTGAACGCGCCGTATCCACAAGGACCACCTCCGCCTTATAGCGCAGCAACACAAGCTCCCACTCTTACACCGTCTGCTACTCCACACTCGCAAACACCTGCGCCCGACCTCATGTCCAAGAGAGCAGACCTGAAAGATGCGGCCAAGCATTCTCTACCATCTCTTCATGAAGCTCTTGGAGTTGAGAGAAACGCGCCGTACTCCTCAGATGCACCTCACTCTGCCACGACCCAGACGGCCCATGCTACACCACAGACACACTCACCTCATTCTCCACGCAGATATCAAGTAGGGCCATCTCCCCCGCATCGTCCTCAATCCTTTGCACCAGCTCACCCACCTTATTCGCAAGCCGAGCCGACTCCACCTCGTGCAGCGATCTCTGATCCACAAGAATTCCGCCGACCAGAATATGCCGAATCATACAGGACATACCAGCATCGCTCGCCACAATCTGCCTCCAGTCATCGAGGCTCATATCCGGGTCCGGAGCCGGCAAGGTCGTTCGAGTCGTCACAAGGTCCTGCTCCACCTTCATCGCAATTTACCTACGGCTACGCTCACACATCTGCTCCGTACACTTCTGCAGCTCCAGCCCCTGCTTCGGCTGCACCGATTTTCCATCCTTCAACCATTCCACACACTTCACCGGAGGCATCTCACAGTTGGCGTTCCGGTCCGCCGAGCATGCCACCATCGAGACCTCCCCCACAAGCGTACAGCGAATCAGTGAAAAGGCATCTCGATTTGTATGATTTCGAGATGGCTCTGAACGAGATCGCCGAGCACAGCACTATCATGCACGATTTCAGCAGGCAATACGGGGCGCGACTTCACCAAACGCAAAGAAGCGGTCCTACTGCTGGCACGCTTCCTGCCATCACGGAAATCGATGACTTGATGAACAAGACTCGCCACACTTTGGAGAGTTTGGGCAAACTTAGAGAAGGGCTGGTGGCTCATCAAAATGCCTATTTCCAGCAAGCGCAGGAGAATCTGCGGCTTTCACAAGATGCGAAACGCAACGATTCGGTCCACCAGCACGATGACAGCAAGTCTGGAGGCTTTGCAGGAGCCGAGCCCAAGAAACGCAGAGGGGTATGTCTTGTCACTTCTCTTCCATCTGACAGTACTAACCACAAACAGCGAAATGCTGCTCCCGGCAGATGCCACAGCTGTAACAGAGCCGAGACACCGGAGTGGAGGCGTGGTCCGGACGGTGCACGTACCCTCTGCAACGCATGCGGACTCCGTAAGTCACCTGCTTTCTCGTACGTTCGGGACATCGACTGACATTAATGACAGACTACGCCAAGTTGACCCGTAAAGCTGGAGCAAATAAAGCCGCAATCGGCAGCTCCAGTCTTCGACCAAAAGCAAAGGAAGAAAATATGGATTGATCGCCATCCCTGCATGATTTGACCTCCTTGCACGTCTCAACACATTCATCTTTTTCTTGGTTTTTGATTCGAAGATACCCGTCAGGCACATGACTGCTTTTAGGCAGTGAGGCAGTATTGCAAACAGCGACTGCGAGAGCATAACAGGTGGCTCAGCTTCACGGCCGACCATTTGCGAAAGGAAACGATTTCATGACGCATGAATTTCTCATGGAGTATCATATATACGGACTATCAGGTCCGACATGGCGGGAGTTATCAGACATGGCCCGACCATTGACTATGGGATTCGGAGCTTCTTGTTTTGTCATTCGATACATTGGGCTGGAGTTGGATAGCCTGCAATGGAATTTGCGAAAAGCAACTTGATAGTGTTGGAGAAGGATGGAATGAATGATCCGCATCACCTCTTCATGTCGTCTGGTAGTACTCGTGGTGCACTCTCGTCGCTAGCGCGCACCTAAGATGCCTTGGTGTAGTTGCTTCCAAGGTCTGGTCACGACGCTACAATCTCACCGAACGCCTGTCAAGAGAAGGACTGGGACCGCGCGAGATGGCTGCGGCCTGAGCCGAACGAATCCCAAAAATTGCATCATTGCTCACGCGAAAAAATTCCGCTTTGGTGCGGGCCTGGCTGGAATTTGTAAGCTCGAAACGTGGGCCCGAGAGTGAATCCAGTGATCACTGATGGAGCTAGTTCATAGTCTGTTGACGCGACTTCGGCCGTTGCTTCGAAAAACTTCATGTTTCGCACTACAAAGTCATCCGACCTAACACCGTCCCTAGGAGGCATTGGGTGGCCAGAGTCGACTTACCTGGAGTCCGCAGCGCATCCGACAACATGAGGGGTATCTCAACTTAACAGCAGACGTTCGTCATGCAACGGACTGGGATCTGAAAACGACTTCCCTTTCACCTGAGAAGATCACCTCGCTCGACTTGCTCAACTCAACGCTCGAGTCCGCTCGCAAGCTTCATTTGTCCACGGAAAATCGCAGATGCGGTAGAAGAGCGCAGCAATGGGTCTTCTGTAGGCGTCCGCGCTCAATTGTACCCCACATTCGACTGACTGTTGCACAAACAGAGCCATCGGAACCCCGCTAGCCTGGCCAGAGGCCGCAAAGGTCGCCGACCACGTCCGCCAATGGGGAATAGAACAACTCCTTGCGATTTGGAACAGAGCAAAAGGCAAAGAGCGGGATGCACTGCTGTGGGGTGACGAAGTGAACAAACACATTACCCGGGTGTTGGAATGAAGCTTACAGGCATGCCGCAGATCGAGTACCTAGTCGTTTGCTACGACGACCAAGATCGACTCGTACGACTCTCGCTCCGGCAGGGAGATATCCTCGAAGCTTTGGCCAAGAATGAGGAGTTGCTCAAACAAGGCGGAGGAGTGCCAGATCTGCAGCGAGGCAAGGTCAAGTAAGCCACATATCTACCGATGACATGCAGGAACCGTGCCTGACGTGACACAGGAACGGCACATCCGCCCCTGTCTTCCATCCCGAGTTTGGACGCTTCATGCTCGAAGCTACTCCCGGCAAACCGTGGGGGATTGGCTTCAAGGATCTTTTGCAAGTTGAGGCCGACATGAAGTGGAGGTAAGTCGCCACCCATGTCAACCGTGGTCCGGAGATTGACAGACCCCACAGGAGGGAGATTGCAAAGGACCACATGGATAAGACGGAGTATCCTATCACATTGACAACGTTCCCACGCCTCGGAGCAAAGAAGAATTCTCTCGTTCCGGAGTATCCACTATCTGGGGAGAGACTGCGGTCACAATTCCTGCCAGACGAGATTGCCAACCCTCACATCCGCTTCCCGACACTTGCTGCCAACATCCGGTCACGTCGAGGACGAAAAGTCCAGGTCAATGTTCCTGTCTACAGAGATACCAATACAGCTTGGCCCTGGAAGGATCCGA
This sequence comes from Elsinoe arachidis, assembly GCA_013372555.1. Taxonomy (NCBI): domain Eukaryota; kingdom Fungi; phylum Ascomycota; class Dothideomycetes; order Myriangiales; family Elsinoaceae; genus Elsinoe; species Elsinoe arachidis. The sequence continues at coordinate 1,176,556 of JAAPAX010000007.1, read as the reverse complement.
CCGTGGACTACGACTTGCACAATTGGCCAGAAGATGACGATGTACGTAATGGAGCCGCCAAGGATAACTTTATCCACATGGATGCCATGGCTTTTGGCATGGGTAGCTGTTGCTTGCAGATTACGTTTCAAGCTAAGAACATCGAGGAAGGTCGAAAGATGTATGATCAGCTGAGCCCACTCGGGCCCATCCTGCTCGCACTCACGGCAGCGACGCCTATCTACAAGGGTTTCCTTGCAGACACGGATGTGAGGTGGAACCAAATTAGCAATGCGGTGGATGATCGCACGCCTGAGGAGCTGGGAGAGAAGCCACTGAAGACAGCACGATGGCAGATTCCCAAGTCTCGATATGCTTCGAATTCGACATACATTTCACAGGATCCGCGGTTACGTCCAGAATACCACGATCCCGACCTTGTCGTGGATGAGCAGTTGAAGGCAAGATTGGTCGAGGGTGGCATGGACGACCTTCTCGCCACGCACTTTGCTCATCTATTCATTCGTGATCCCATTGTTGTCTTCAACGAGGATCTCAAGGAGCTTGATCTGGACAAAGTCGATCACTTTGAGAATCTCCAGTCGACAAATTGGCAACACATGCGATTCAAGCCGCCTCCACCTGGGAACGATACTGGTTGGCGTGTAGAGGTAAGGCCCATGGAGATTCAGATCACAGATTTCGAGAATGCTGCCTTCTCTGTTTTTGTGGTCCTTATCACGAGAGCGATTCTCAGCTTCGACCTCAACTTCTATTTACCTATCCCACGAACGACCGAGAATATGGAGACTGCGCATGCCAAAGATGCTGTGTTGGAACGAAAATTCTACTTCCGCAAGAGCCCTTTCTCAACGAGACCGCCACGCTCGAATGCCTCTTCTGGCACGTCTACCCCAGTGACTGGGAGCCGGCCAGCTAGTCGGCCAGGATCGCCACCGGTAATGCCAGTCGACGACGAATACGAACTCATGACTGTTGACGAAATCATCAATGGGCAAGCGAAGCCAAATGGGTTCCCAGGCCTGATACCCCTGGTAGAGAGCTATCTGAACAGCATGAACATCGACGTCGAGACGCGATGCGAACTAGCACGGTATCTGCGCCTGATCCGAAGGAGGGCTGATGGTTCGCTATGGACGGCAGCGAAGTGGCTGCGCCATTTCGTAGACAACCACCCAGACTACAAGCATGACAGCGTCGTTGGCGAGGGCATCACTTTCGACCTGGTCAAAGCTGCTCAGCAAATGACAGAGCATGAAGGGAGTGATGGTCTCGGCGCAGAAATGTTGGGAACTAGTATCAGAAATGGTACAGAAGTGCAATGAGTCTTGGATTACAGACAGCTGCGCGTATAGTCATAGGAGACTTCTCTGCGAACCCGACAAGGCATCTGCAGCATATTCGACGTGTTCATGCGGACAGGTAGACATGAAATAATGGCTGTGTGAGTATGACCAGGATTCTTCCTGATTATGATTTTCCTCTCCACGCCATATGCCTTGACCGCGGCAGCAGAACTGTCCAAAAGTATCCGGCCTTGTTGACTTCTGTAAATGACACGAGTACACTATGACGTGTGAGATGGAGCTTTGCACGGAGGGCGCAACTCGCGTGAGGTGAATTTTCAGCTCGGCTGAGGCGGAGCAGGTGGGTCCTAAGATCATCTAATTGGCTAGAATAGTTAAACTTAATAAGGTAGCATTAACATGTTTATAACAGACTTAGGATTAGGGGGTAAATAACTTATTTTAAACAGGTTTAGGGGTTAAGCTAGTATAAACCTATTCTAAATAGGTTTATATAGTTAGGGTTACAAGGTTAGGGTATTAGAAACTTAGAGACATAGAGTATATTTTTGTTCTTTACTAGTTAGTTTATAAAGCTATTTTACACTAGTTAGTGAACTTATTAGAAACATGTCTATAACTTATTAAAATAACGCGTTTAAAAACATATAGAAACGCGACCTTATCTAAGGTAGTTTAAAGTTCTTACGAGGTATTAATTTCTTCTCCACCTCGGCCGAGGTTAGTCTCCACCTCTGCGAGTTGTACGCTCCTTTGCACGCCAGCCCCCTCTGCACACTTGCGGGTTCTGTACTAATCAGGTTTCCGCGATCGACACTGACAGTTTCCCGGCAGGTGAGAAAGTCACGTGGTGCGAAGGGGGGCGATGTGCAAACCCCCATCTCACACGTCAAGGCAACCCGACCAAATGAGAATGAGCAAGAAACTCACAAGGGTCAGAGCTGGTCATAACTCGTGCTGCCAGGTGTACCTGAATGAATGATAGGTCGATTGCCAATCCGTAATTTATCAACCCCAAAAAGGCGCGAACCCTAAGCGGGTCTCGACAATGTCAGTCATTCATGCCATGAGGACCGTCGGCTAGCGGATAAGGAGGCCACCTACGCCTACGACACAAGATGGTGAGGATTTAAACTGCTAGCATGTGGGCCCGATTGGTTCTGATAAACCGGTATTGACATGACAACAATCTGAATCGCGTCAACGTAATCCACTCGAGCGAACCTAGGTGACTCTGCGAAGATGCTCCGAGATGGAGACTCTACAAGATATGCATGGCAATGCTAGTACTTGCTATGGTAGGTCGACAACCATGCGTGATTGACCGCATACAAGGCCTGACACCGGAACATCTCGTGGTAGGACGTAGACCGTGGCAGTCGAATCCAGCCGAAGGGGACGCTGAGTATGGCAGAGAGGTTCGCCACATCAAGCACAACCCCTCGGAGGACAAATCTTACTTGCCGAAGGCGTGCTGCAGAGAGCCAATATCGTGACAATCATGGTGCGGGGCATGTTCTTCGAATCGATCTGGAGTACAATCCCTGAAACGCACGTGGCTGGCCATGGGCATTCATATTGCACGTGGATCTAGGGCATGCGTATTGCCCTTGAGATAAGGTCAGAGCTACAAATGCCCATCGAAGGTTGGCCACTTATAACCTCTCCGCCCACAAGCACAACTTTCGCGTCTTTTGCAAGGTCCGAGTGAGATGGACGAGGCGCCGTCATGGTTCAACACCTGGCAGCACTAATCAAAAGGAGCCGCAGGTCGCGGCTTCACAATCCTTTGACGGAACGATGGGATGGCGCGAGGCTCGGTGCTGTCCTTGAGACTCTGGAGGCACTCAAGGAAGAATGGCGGGAAGCGCCACTGCTTGCATTCTCCCCAGACTACGATAGTGCCGGGCTCGACGTGATAGCCGCCATGCAGGAAACGGGTATCTTCCGCTTCAACAACGGTATCCTCATGCCAGAAGATGAGCCCGGTAATTGGCCTTTCCACCTGAAGGACTTTGAGAGGCAGGCCGTAGTGGCGAAAGGTGCTAGGGTAGGACTAAGTCCTGAAGAGGTGACGGGATATGTGTGTATAGCCAGTGAGGCTCACCAATACTGCATACGCGCGGCGCGCGACAGAATCCTCCAGCAGGCGCCAAATGCTCGAGTGACACTGCTGAGTGGGGAAAGAGCACATGGCGGTGTTGGTACTGCTGCCGAGATGCTGGGAATCCCACATGTGCGGATCAAATGCAACTCGTTGGGATCGCTGCGACGGGATCACCTGGATGAAACGCTCCGAGGGATCGACGGTGCCATCATTGCAGTGGTGACATGGGCGAACATCGAGGGTGGTGGCTACGATGATGCTCGTGCCGTAGCAGAGAGGGTAGAGGATACCAGACGGCGCACCTGCCTACCAGTGTCACTACATCTCGATGCCAGCCGTTGCTTCGACGACGTCACAACCATGAGCAAGGTCCAGCGAGAGAAGCTTGGACTTCCAGAGATCCAGATGAAAGATTGTGGACCACATGCAGTCAAATTCGACACGATCGCAGCTGGTGGCGTCACACTTGGAGAGATGGGGGCGGAGCTCGTTGTGGCACTCAACAGCCGGAACAATGTTGGGAATGGCGCTTACGTTGAGTATATTGATGGCCATGACGGGACCATCTCCGGTTCTCGAGATGCGCTTTCTGGTGCCATAGTTGCTTTGCATGAAGAGTGGTGCGTACAAGCAAAGGTCGATCGTACGTACGACAGGCGCCAACGACTTCGAAGCGTGCTGGCGACCGCCCTGAAATCTCTAGGCTTCCCTGTCCAGTACGATAAGATAGGACTGGATGTCGTTCTCGAAGCCCATCCGCGTTTGCCATTGGAGATACTCGATGCTTGGGGCGTACGCTTGCTCAACGATGGCTCGGCCATGCTGACTGTCAATGCAACGGCCAACGAAGATATGGTCCGTTCGTTGATCCACTCTCTTGAATCGAATCGGTTCCCACAGTCCCACGACGTTCATGTGGCGAAAAGCGAGGCTCGACCCCATGAGGTCGACACCATGCTTGAACGGCTTCGAAAGACGGCAGAGGATTGGAAACTGCGGGCCCTTCGCTCGTGTGGCTATCCCGGGAACCACTCGACGCTCTCGTTCCTTGGTCCAATTGTAGGATATGCCCTTAGCTCGGCCATACCTCGCAAGTGGTGGGAAGATAAAGCTCGAGCGTTATTGAAGGATACCTGCACAGCTCTTGACTTGGCAGATGATTCGCCGGTTCGTGCCGCATTTACCACCGGGAGTACCTCAAGCAATCGCATTGGCGTACTCACGGCGCTTCGGAAGTATCCTCGTGCCTGCGTGTACACGTCACAAGCCGCCCATTACAGTGTCGCCAAGATCATGTCTGATCTTGGCCAGATGTCGCAGCTGAGGACAATCCCCACCGATGGCCTGGGCAGGATGAGACCCGAAGCTTTTGCGGTGCAACTGGAGCTGGATCAGCTATCGGCCAAAGCAAAAGGTGCACCATCAGCCTCAATACTCGTGGCCAACCATGGGACAACATTCATGGGGGCCACTGATGATCTAGAAGCGCTATGCAAAGCTGCAAGGCTGGTAGAATGTTCGATAGATCACATCCACTTGGACGGGGCCCTCATGTTGGGAGCAGACATGTCGAAGTATACACTTGGTCCGTCCTGCAGATCCCCGCGAGATCCCGACACTGGCCGTTTCGTCGTTCAAGGTATATCTGCCAGTCTGCACAAATTCTCTGGGTTATCTGTTGCGGGTCAGGTTGTATGTTGGAGGCCAGTTGATGGTAGACTCGTGGCGTACGACGAACGACTGCAGCCGAAACACATTGTGGAAATGTGGATCTACAACCAGCTCGTGTCCCCGGGACAGTCTCGAATGCTCTATGGATATTGCTTGAACCTTGCTCACAGGCTGCGGGAACGATTAGAAGACGGCGGTCAAAGATTGTTGTATAATCCGGAGTCTATCGTTACAGTCCTGAAACGTCCTCCGGATTGGATCGTAGAGAGGTACAATCTATCCACGCAGGGTGAGTGGGCACACTTTATTACAATGCCGCATATCAGCGAGGCTGTTGTGGACGAGTTCGTCGCCGTTGTAAGCAGATGCACGATTCGAGATAGACTTGTTGCTTGAATAGAAAGGCAAGCGATGTGGAATGACAACACGAGTCACGTGATCCGATGCCGCTGTTGACTTGTATGTGGGGGAGAAAGAGATTTATTACTGCCTAATCTACTAAAATTAGGTAGATTATAACTATATAAATACTTAACTTATTAAACTAAGAGATAACTAAATTAAAAGAACTTCTTAATAGTAATAGATTAAGATAATAACTATTTAATTTAATTATAAATTAGTAAAGTTATTAAAGAATACTTAGTTTAGCCTTAGGTAAACTAAATTAAAGTCCTTCTTAGCGCCTTAGCCTATATCTTAGTTAATATACTTCTTTCTTAAATAGCTATAAGACTATTATAGCTAGTTAGTAGACTACTAACTTAAGGAATAGCTATTATAAGAAGGTCTTATACCTTCTAGGTAGTAATAACTTAGTAAGGCTATTAGCTAAGGTATCTACTAATAGTATCTATATTACTAAGATAGGTCTAGATAGATTAACCTCTTATCTTAGCTAGTAATAATAGATATTAATATAGTAAAGATATATATTAAGCTTCTTAATTAGATTAGTAATAAGGCTAATTATTTACTAATTATTATACTAAATACTAATATACTTTAGAAGATAGATAGAGGCTATAAGTCTCTTCTACTATATAGCTTATTTAGTAGCTTCTATAAGAGTAAGTAGTTTAGCCTCTATATTTAATATTATTACTATAGGCTATTTAGTAGCCTTCTAGTTAATAGAGCTTTAGAATATCTTAAAGAAATAATCTTAAAGACTCTTCTTTAAATAGTAACTATTAAAGCTAGTATTTAATAAAGCTTAAAAGATTAGTAGTAATATTAAACTATTAAAGTAAAGGACTAGATTTTTAGTCTTATAGAGATACTAAATAACTTTATTTACTAGCCTTTAGTATATTAGTAAAGGATTTATTAAATACTCTAATAGTCTAGAAGTAGTAAAGACTATATCTAGCCTTATAATAACTACTATAAAGTTAATAAATTCTATCTTCTATTAATAGAAATAGATCTCTTATAGTAATACTTAGCCTTTATAAGATTAGAATATCTCTACTAGTAATAGTATTAATACTAGAGTAGTTTTTAGATACTAGTAACACTAGATTAGGTAGGTACTAGGTACTAAAGCTAGGCGAGTAGGTATTACTATAGGTTAGGTACTACACTAAGCTAGGTTATACTAGTGTATAGTTATAGTATTACTCTATAGAGAGAGGTACCTAACCTAGTACCTACCTAATAGTACCTAATAGGTTAGTAGCTAATATATCTACTCTATAGCTTAGTATTCCTCTTTACTATATAAATTTATAAGTCTCGTTTTATTATGTTACTTTATTACGTAGGTTTATATAGTAACTATTCTTCTATAAGTTTAATATATTACTAGTCTTTAAGTACTTTAAACTCTTTATATAAATTACTAGTATATCTGTCTATACTTTCTATTAGAATACTAATATCTCTTCTACTCTCTATCTACCTCTACTTTAGAGTTTAGGGCAGTTATTAGGTTAGGTAGGGGTGCCTAATCTAAACCTAATAGAGTTATATTACTCTATAAAAATTTTACTCTACTTTCGCGTTTTTCGCGATTTACCATGTTAACCTCGGTTAAATATAGATAAATTATATATTAAGATACTCTATAAAAAATTCCGCATCGGATAGTATATAGTATACTTACTTAATATAGAAACTTAATTTAAGAAAGATATTTCAAAAGTTAAGCTCTTTCTCTAAAACTAGGTTTCTATATTACGTAAGCACATTATATATCATTTAATACGCATTTTTTTCTAGTCTATTTTAATATATAATTTACCTATATTAAACCGAGGTTAACGCAGTTAATTGCGAAAAACGCGAAAGTAGAGCGAAATTTTTATAGAGTAATATAACTCTATTAGGTTTAGATTAGGCACCCCTACCTAACCTAACAACCGCCCTAACAATAAAGCTTAGCCTTATTATAAATAGAGCTACTAATAGGAGAAATATTAAGTTTATCTATAATAATATTATAGTAGTTATAAGCCTAGCTAGTATTAAGCCTAGATATAGTATAAACTTCTAAAGTATAGAAGTTATTAGTAAGAATCTTAGAAGCTATATAGTAGAAGGCTAAACCTATCTTAGTAAAGAAGTTACTCTTCTTAGTAAAAGTATATCTAGGAAAGTTACTAAAGTTAAGCTTATCTTTACTATTAGTATTAGTTATAGTAGTATTATAGTTAAAACAAGATAAGTAGTAACTAGAAGTAGCTTATATAGTAAGCTTAGTAACCTTACTAGATAGAGTTATAGCCTTTTTAGTAAAAGTAGTAAGCTTAAGTATCTTAAGCTTCTTAGAAGTAGTTTTACTAAAGGTAGTAATAGTCTTAGTAGTCTTTTTAAACTCTAGAGATCTAGTAGACTCCTTAGTAAGGTACTTTCTACTATAGATATTAGTATAAAAGAAAGTTAAAGCTATAGAGATAGTCTCTTTAGTATAGTACTATAACTAAGTTAGTAATATTAAGACTAGAAAGAAGACTACTTATAGTATAGAAGATACTTATAAAGTCCTTAGTAGTAATATAGAGACTATAAAGTTTAGTAACTTTAGTATACTTTAGTTCTTTACTAGAGAGAGAAGTAATATTAGTACTAAAGTAAACTTCCTAAACATTAATAGTCTACTTATAGTTAGTAACCTTAGATATAGTAGTAGTTAGCTTATTAGTATACTTATACTGCTTCTAGATAAATATAGAGTTAGTAGAATCTAGATTAATATTAGTACGTCTCTATATAATAGTATAGATATTATTAACTAGATCTAAAAGAATATTATCTATAATAGTATAATAGATACTCTTAGTCTTCTTATAGTAAGTATAAGACCTAATAAGACTAGTATTATAATTATAAGAGTTTTTTAGTAGTATTAGCTATACTTCTAAAGAGATACTAGTAAAACTCTAGAGACTTACTAATAAGATCTCTAGTATAAGTACTATAGAGAAAATAAAGAGAAATATATAATAGACTAGCCTAAATACACTTAGAAGATATAATAGCTTATAAGTATATTAGAAAGTAGCGACTTATATAGAAGTAGAGTAGTTAGTAAGTAGAGTAGAGTATATAATTTGAATACCTATACCCTACCCTATATATACTCTACCTACCTCTTAGTATACCTACGCTAAGGTAGGTAAGAGTAGAGTATACCAAGAAGTAGGTAGAGTAGAGTAGAGTAATTGATTTTATATCTATATAAAAGTAGATATATAGTAACGTATAGAACTACTAGTATCTACTAATTAGATAGGTAGATAAACTAATAGCTGCCTTTGTTTAATAAGGCCGGAAGCCTCGTAGAAGGTAGCTAGAGAGAGTCTATTATATAATAGACTTAGCTAGAGCTATAATACTAAGTCTCCTCTATAATTATCTCTTCTCTATATTTAATCGCTCTCGATTAAACTATATCCTTCGTAGGCCTTATATTCGCGCTTATAGGCCTCCTCTATAAGAGTAGGTTAGTACTCTAAAGCATAGAAGAAGTACTTAGCTTCTTTATCTATACTCTATATTTGTTATACTTTTATTTACTACTAATAGTAATATATTATAGTAAATATAGCCTCTTATCTAGTTCTCTATTACTAAAACATTTATTATAGTAAAACAACTAGTGCTCTAGTAAATGTATATAATTTGTTATTTACTACTATAGAACTCTCTCGGAGGCTTCTAGTAAGTGTTCTATTCCGACACTTTATAATGTTAAGTACCTAGATAATACTACTACCTTCTAGAGGATAGTAACGTATATAGATCTACTTCTCGTGTTTGTTATATTATATAATAAACAGACTACGCCTATATAGGTACGTCTCTTACTACTAAATACTTTACTTCTTCTACTATACTACTTCTATATAAGTCGCTACCTTCTAATACACTTATAAGCTATTATATCTCCTAAGCGTGTTTAGGCTAGCCTACTACGTATCTCTCCTTACTTTCTCTATAGTACTTATACTAGAAATCTTGTTAGTAAGTATCTAGAGTTCTACTAGTATCTTGTTAGAAGTATAGCTAATACTACTAGAAAACCTCTACGACTACGACACTAGCCTTACTAGGTCTTATACTTGCTATAAGAAGGCTAAGGGTATCTATTATACTATTATAGACGATGTTCTTTTAGACCTAGTTAATAACACCTATACTACTATATAGAGACGTACTAATATTAACCTAGATTCTACTAACTCTATGTTTATCTAGAAGTAGTATAAGTACACTAATAAGCTAACCGCTACTATATCTAAGGTTACCGACTATAAGTAGGCTATTAGTATCTAGAAAGCTTACTCTAGTACTAATATTGCTTCTCTCTTTAGTAAGAAACTAGAGTATACTAAAGTTACTAAACTTCGTAGTCTCTATGTTACTACTAAGGACCTTATAGGTATCCTCTATACTATAAGTAGTCTTCCTTCGGGTCTTAATGTTACTAACTTAGCTATAGTACTATACCGAGAGAGCTATCTCTATAGCTCTAACTCTCTTCTATACTAATGTCTATAATAGGAAGTGCCCTACTAAGGAGTCTATAGGGTCTCTAGAGTCTAAGAAGACCCCTAAGGCTATTGCTACCTCTAGTAAGATAACTCCTAAGAAGCCTAAGATACCTAAGTCTACTACTTCTACTAAAAAGGCTATAACTCTATCTAGTAAAGTTACTAAGTCTACTACGTAGGCTACTTCTAGTTACTACTCGTCTTGCCTTAACTACGATACTACTATAACTAATACTAATAGTAAGGACGAGCTTAACCTTAGTAACTTCCCTAGGTATACTCTTACTAAGAAGAGTAACTCTCCTACTAAGATAGGTCCAGCTTTCTACTATATAGCTCCCGAGATTCTCGCTAATAACTTCTATACCTTAGAAGTCTATACTACGTCTAGGCTTAACACTAGCTAGGCCCGTAACTACTATAATACTATTATAGGTAGACTTAATACTTCTCCTATTAGTAGCTCTACTTATAATAAGGCTAGACTCTATTATTAGGCTATTAGGGAGTATCTTACTACTATTCTCTCTCCTAGGGACTTTAGTGTCTTCTCTGCTACTACCTACTCTAATCTAGACTTTACTAGCTAGGGAGATAAGGATTTAGAGCTAGCTAAGCTTAACGCCTAGAATAGGAATAGTACTAAGGATCTAGTCTTAGCTAATTACTAGAATAGGTACGCTATAGCTCTTACTATAGTATTATCTTATAGTCGTAACTAAGTAGATATAGTCGAGACTAGTAGATAAGGTTAATAGTGTCTAAGTAGATAGATTCTTAAGAATACTATAACTATACTCTTACTACTTATCTCTATACTCTCTTCGTAACTCTACTATTAGTCTTCTAGCTAACATCTATCTAATACTTAGTTACTACTTCGGAGGTATTCTCTAATACCTTCTCTAGTTTCTAGATTGCCTCTACTAGAGTATAGCTCTTCTAGAGTACCTTTAGGAATATACTTTTTTTCTACTAACTATAGTCTAAGATCCTCTCTACCTTATATTCTATACTATTATCTACCTTAACTAGCCTAGAATCTACCTTAGTACCCCCTCGGAGGCTATATAGCTTAAGTAAGAAGATATAGAATATATTATAGATATAAGACTTATCTAGTAACTATAATCGGTAAGCCTAGGCTTTTATAGTATTTATAATCTTAAATAGTCTAAAGTACTTTAGTGCTAGCTTATACTTTACTATCTTTAACTTTAGGTTCTTAGTAAATAGAAGAACTCTATCTCTTACCTTAAAGGATATTAGCCTATACTACTTATTATAAGTGTTCTTCTACTATACCTAAGCTTACTTCTAGCGCTTCTATAAGCTTTACCTTATAGAAACTAGAGCTACTATATAATCTTATATAGCTAATACTCTCCTCTAAGAGAAACACTCTTAGTCTCTATCTAGATCTTTCTTAGTATCCTTACTAGTATATATCTTAAATAGTAACATTTAGAGCATCTCGTTCTAGAAGATATTAGCTACGTAAGTAGCTATTTTTAGCTAGTATAACTAATCTAATTAGTCTTAAGCTTCGTAGTAATAGAGGTACTAGATAAGGAATTAGTTCTACTATTCTATCTATCTATTTATTTAAGAGTAGAAGGTAGTTAATAAATACCTTATAAGCTTTAGTTTATAGATAATCGTTTACTAATAGGCTATAGTAAAGACTATACTATAGTTAGACACTACGCCTTCTAGAACTCTATACTCTAGTATAATCTAGTTAAAAAATAGCTTAGCTAACTACTAGGCTATTATTGTCTTCTAGTACAGGATATACTTTACTATTTTAGTAAGGTAATCTACTACTATAAGTACTACATTATAGACTATACTATTAAGCTTACTTAGTAGTATATCTATAATAAAGTCTATAGTAAGCTCTTTCTATAGCGCTTTAGGTATTAGTAGGTTTATAAGCTCGCTATAAGATATATAGGTCTAAGTCTTTATAGTCTAGTAAACGTAGTAAGTTTTTATATAGTTATTAACGTTATAATATATACTAGACTAGAAGTACTTTCTAGCTAGGAGCTTATAAGTCTTATTATAGATAAAGTACTCTCTATTAAACTTGTTATAGTACTAGTATAGTAGCTCTATATAGAGTACTATATCTTCTAGTATATATATAGTATTATTCTTATATAGAAGGTTCCTCTTCTAATACTATACTAGAGGCTCTCTATTAGATCTCTACTTAGAGAAATTCGTACGCCTTTATATAAGCGAATTCTACTACTATAGACTATAGATTATTTTAAGAAGCTAGTCTATAGAACTTTCTCTTTATAGATTTTCCTCTACTATTACTACTACTATAGTAACTCGAGGTATTAATCTTAGTATTATACTAACTTAGATTAAATCTGCTTCTCTTTACTTTAACTATTTACTTTATAGCTAGTTAAGCTAGTTAGCTTCTAGAGAACTACCTCTAGCGTCCTTAGTATATTTCTTATTATTAGACTAGTTATTAGAAACTCTCTTAGAGGTCTACTAGTTCTCGTTTATATCTAAATAATTACTTTATACTACGTAGATACTTATATCTATATCTTCTTTTAAGGTAGTACTTCTTAGGCGTTCTAATAAGAATACGTAAATCTACTATACTATATCTCTAATAGCTAGTTAGCTAGCTCCTAGCTTCGACTATAAAGTTAGTAAGCTATTTATAAGACTTGTGTTATCTACTATTAGATCTAGGCAATATAAGAGAGTATCTACTAGATTCTTTAAGCTTATATAGTACTTAATTACAAAATTAAAGACCTATAGGTATATAGCCTAGCAAGTCTAATAGCTATTTAGCTACTTAGTTGTTATAAAGTACCTTAGGTTATTATAATTAGAGATTACCTAGATAGAGTCTAGAGTACTCTTATAGTAGTATCTCTACTATTTAAATACCTCTATAATAGAGAGAAGCTTCTAATTATAGATCTTATAGTTCTACTCTATAGATAGTATCTTCCGAGACTAGAAAGTAATAGAGTACTACTTACTAATTTCCCTAACTAGAAATAGCTAAGAGATAATTGCTTTAAGAGTAAGCTTAGATACGTTAGTCTCTATTCTAATTTACTTAGATAGGTTATAGTACCTTAGTACTAGCGCTTCTATAAAGGCCTTCTAGATTGCCTTAAACACCTCTTATTCCGGATTAGCCTACTTCTAGAGTACTAATTACTTTCTTTTCTATAATCCTTTAAATAGAGCTATTAAGAGTTCTATAATCTTCGAATAGTTCTTAATAAACTAATAGTAGAAGTTAGTAAACTCTAGAAACTATTAAATATTATAGTAGCTATTTAGTATAGACTAATCTATAATAGTAAAGACTCTCTAGAGGTCTATCGTAACTCCTTTAGTAGTTACTATAAAGCCTAGGAATTCGATCTTCTTTTAGAAGAAGTTATACTTCTTTAAGTTCGTATATAGCGTAAACTACCTTAACTTCTCTAGTACTAGCCGAAGGTGCTACTTATACTCCTCTATAGAGTTACTATAGATAAGAATATCGTCTAGATAGACTATATAAAAGTCATTAACTAGCTCTATAAGAGCTTAATTAATATAGGCCTAGAAGGTAGTAGAGGTGTTAGTTAGCTTAAAGAGTATTACTATATACTTAAAGTAGCTATAATAAGTATAAAAAGTAGTCTTCTACTTGTTGCTAGCCTTAATCTTAATATAGTAATATATATCCTTAAGATTAAGCTTAGAGTAAATAGCTACTTTACTTAGCCTATTAAGAGTCTTACTAATTAAGAGTAAAGAATGCTAATTCTTAATAGTAATAGCGTTTAGGCTATAGTAGTTAATATAGAGTTATAAACTACTATCTTTCTTAAGGACAAATAGGATTAGTATACTAGCTAGACTCTTTAACCTATAGATCTAGCTCTTAGCTAGTATATTATTAAGGTACTTATAGAGAACTATAAGTTCCTTCTCTAAGAGGTTATAGAGAGAGTAAAAGAGAGGCTCTTTACCTTCTATTAGATCGATAGAGTATAACATATCTTCTATAGTATATATCTATATAAGATCGATAATAAAGACGTTATAGTAGTCTTCTATATAGGATAGTAGCTTTACTACTCTATTAGATAAGACCTCTATAGAGATACTAGCTACCTTCTAAACTATAGTGCTTAGTATTATATCTAATACTACTAGAGTAAATCTTTAGTTCTCTATAAGTAAGAAGTTATAGAACTTCTTAGCTTATACTACTCTAATACTAGTAATATTATAGCTATATCTCTACTAGTTAGTATAACTATCTATTATAACACTTTAGTTATATCTCTATAGCTAGCTAAGAATAATAGAAAAGCTTATTTCTAATATATAGAATATACCTTTTAACTTATATATTACTCTAGTATTATCTATAAGGTAGAGATTAACCTCGTAAGCGCTATAATAGTAAGCCTCTTTACTCTAGAAGCCTCTAACCTAAGGGTACTCTATATCTACCTTCTATAAATTATGCTAAAGAGTAAATACTAGATTAATAACATTAACATCTACTACGTTATCTAGTAGTACCTTAATCTCGACCTTACTATCGGAGCTAAGTACTAGACTCTAATAAGCCTATACTAGAAGTACTATAAGAGCTTTATAGCTTTAAGGTAGACTCCTCTAGTGTCTAGCTATATATTAAGTAGGTATAGGTATACTACCTTCTACTTTAATATTCTAGACTTAATTATCTTCTTTACTACTACTTTAGCTAGTATTACTCCTTTTAGAGTAGGCCGATAAGTAGTAACTCTTCTTATAGTAGTTATAGTACTTAATCTTAGAGAAGTCCTAAGTATCTCTACTACTCTTCTAATTAGTCCTCTAGCTACTACTATATCTCTAGCTTTTACTCTTACTCTTACTCTTACCTTTTTACCTATTTCCTACCTTGCTTTAAGTATACTTACTATAGTTACTACTAGAGGCTTCTAAGGAAGCTCTATACTACTTCTATAGCTTATAGTTACTACTCTTAGTAAGGTTCTTAAGGGTAGAGGCTTATATAATAAGCTCTACGTAAGTAGAAGATATATTAGAGAACTAGAGGATTTACTTATATAAATTAGATAATAATTTAGCTAGATAGTACTATACTAGGTACTTACTATTATATTTAGACTCGATTATCTCTTCTAGAGATACTAGTTAATTCGAGAACTTCTAGACGCTCTTACTCTCCTTCTAGAGGCAGTTTTAGTAGAAAAGAACTATATTTATCTCTTAATTAATAAAGTCTTTAACTTAGTTATTTACGAAGCTTAAGAAGTTCTCTTTATAGGAGAGATTATGCTAGTTTAATGTATTAAGTATATAGAGATATTCCTATAACTCTCTAAGAGATAGAGATAGATATATTATAGCATAAGTAATATAGCACTAATCTAGATAAGGGGTATTAGTAAACTATAAAAGGTCGTAGTTAAAGACTATCTAGAAGCTCCTTCTAAAGGACTAGGCCTTATAGATAGATTTAGCCTTATACTACTCTAGTTCCTTAGCCTTTATAGAGAGCTCTCTAGTAGGAAGTGTTACTAGCTAGCCTATAGTAGACAGACCTATCAAAACTAGTACTAGAGGAGCTATAGGTATTCTCTCGGTAGTCCTATAGGAACTAGCCGGAGTTATACTAGTATCCTAGAGATAATTATAGTCTTAGACTAAATTCTCTAAATTAGCTAGCTAAGCTATAATAGCCTTAAGTAATATAGTAGTATAGCTACTATTACTACTAGTTAGAGTATATCTTCCTTAGCTATCTCTATTATCTCCTAGCTCTTCTAATATCCTTAACTATAGACACGAGGCGTTCTTAATAATACTACTATCTCTCTAGACAGCTTCTAAGTTAGTTTACTCTTATATAATCTAATCGTTTATATTAATAATTCTATAGGCTACGACTAAAGAGAGCTATTAGAACTATAAGAGTAGGTATATAGCAACGTATAGAACCACTAGTATCTACTAATTAGATAGGTAGATAAACTAATAGCTACCTTTGTTTAATAAGGCTAGAAGCCTTACAGAAGATAGCTAGAGAGAGTCCGTTACGTAACGGGCTTAGCTAGAGCTATAATACTAAGTCTCCTCTACAACTAGTGTATAGGCGTAGGTTATAGTAGGTAGGGTATTTAGGTATACGAATTACCTACTACTCTACTCGACTATATCTACTACTAAGAATACTCTACTCTACGCTTATCTACTACGCTAAGAAGTTATACTCTACCCTACCTATAGTAGGTAACCTACTACCTACTAACTACTCTATATAGAAGTAGTATAGTAGAAGAAGTAAAGTATTTAGTAGTAAGAGATATACCTATATAGGTATAGTTTATTTATTATATAATATAATAAATATAAGAAGTAGATCTATATATATTACTATCTTCTAGAAGATAGTAGTATTATTAAAGTACTTAATATTATATAGTATTAGAATAGAGTACTTACTAGAAGTCTCTAAGAGAGTTCTATAGTAGTAAATAATAAATTATATATATTTACTAGAGCACTAGTTATTTTATAGTAATAAGTACTTTAGTAATAGAGAATTAGATAAGAGATAGTATTTACTATAATATATTACTATTAGTAGTAAATAAAGATATAATAGATATAAAGTATAAATAAAGAAGCTAAGTACTTCTCTTATACTTAAAAGTACTAACTTACTCTTATAGAGGAGATCTATAAGTACGAGTATAAGGCCTATAAAGAATATAGTTTAATTAAGAGTAATTAAATATAAAAGAAAGATAATTATAAAAGAGACTTAGTACTATAGCTCTAGCTAAGTCTATTATATAATAGACTCTCTCTAGCTACCTTTTGCTAGGCTTTTAGCCTTATTAAATAAAGGTAGCTATTAGTTTATCTATCTATCTAATTAGTAGATACTATTAGTTTATCTATCTATCTAATTAGTAGATACTAGTAGTTCTATATATTACTATATACTTACTCTTATACCTATAGATAAGAATCTTTCTCTAGCTAGATAATAGTAAGGACCTAAGGAGTAATAGATAACTAGATAAGGCTTATTAAGTTAGCTAGAGCTTTATACTATTTATTATACTAAGCTTATTTCTCCTTATAGATCTAGAAGAGTACTAAGAAGTTAGTATTTATTATATCTAGCCTCTAAGGCTTAGAGAGTCCTTCTAGTTTAGCTATCTCTTAAAGGTTAATAAGGTACTAGATTTTGATATTTAAGACTCTTATCTTAATAATATATAGCTAGCTAGCTTATTTAGCTATTATAGCTAAGATAATAAGAGTTCTAGCTATTAAAGTATTAGTCTTTATAGTTATTAATCTCTTTATTAATACTTAAATCCTATAGTTATAGTTAAGATAGTTCTTAATAGATTCTAATACTTAAAAAGCAAAATAATAGAGAATTAACTAATTAATAGAATAGAAAAACTACTAAGTAATATACTTATATAGAGATAGTTATATTAGGCTTATAACTATTAACTTATATATAAAGGAGAAAGAGATTTATTACTATCTAATCTATTAAAATTAAGTAGATTATAACTATATAAATACTTAACCTATTAAACTAAGAGATAACTAAATTAAAAGAACTTCTTAATAGTAATAGATTAAGATAATAACTATTTAATTTAATTATAAATTAGTAAAGTTATTAAAGAGTACTTAGTTTAGCCTTAGGTAAACTAAATCAGGGTCCTTCTTAGCGCCTCAGCCTATACCTCGGTTGACAGCCGCCAGCAGCCGCGCGCTCCGAACGTTGAAGAACATGAGGGATTTCCCCGCAAGATGCAAGCCACACCTGATGATAGTGCGCGAGCTTGTTCCCCATGACTTGTAGCGCCTTGCCGGTTCGAGCTTTGCTCACGCCGATCTTCCCATGCTTCGCAGCTCTATACTCGTTCCCGGTAGACTCGACAACGTCACTCTGCCCCGCGTCGGCATTTGAAAGGCTCTCTGACTTGAAGGTAGCTTGGGGAGAGGCCCAAGGGCCGCTATACAAGCAAACTATGCATGATCATGTCCCGCTGGCTGCACAGAAGAAAAAAGTCTGCCGATGGGTACTGCTCATCGCTCCAAAGAAGGAAGTCAAAGGGAAAAGCTTGGGAAAGTTTTTTGGGATATAAGAAGTAAGTTCACCTCGTTGTAAGTTGGAAGATCAGCTTCGAGTCTACCTTCTTCTCTTCTCACTCCTACACTACCACACCGACCATGGCTCCATACACTATCCTCGGCAGTATAGCCGCACTGGCAGCCCCTGCCGCCGCCTTCTTGACCAACGGACAAGCAGTGACCCCTCAGATGGGATGGGTGAGACTCCTGCTTTGGTCAGATAGTACCAGCACTGACCCTCGCGCCTCAGAACAACTGGAACACCTTCGGCTGTGAAGTCAGCGAAGATCTCCTCGTCAGCACCGCTCGTACCCTCGTCGACCTCGGCCTCCGCGATGCCGGCTACAACTACGTCGTGCTGGACGACTGCTGGTCAGACGGACGCTACCCCAACCGCACCCTGCGCCCCGACTTCCGCAAGTTCCCCAACGGAATGGCCCACGTCGCCAACGCAGTCCACGACCTCGATATGAAATTCGGCATGTACTCCTCTGCTGGCAGGTACACCTGCGCACAATACGAAGGCTCCCTCGGCTTCGAAAAGGAAGACGCAAACACCTGGGCTTCATGGGGCGTAGACTACCTGAAATACGACAACTGCTACAACGAGGGTCAGACAGGCAACCCCCAAACAACCTTCAACCGCTACGCCGCCATGTCCCGCGCCCTCAACGAAACCGGCCGTCCCATCCTCTACTCCATGTGCAATTGGGGCGAGGACGCGCCTTGGGCTTGGGCCCAGACGATCGCAAACTCCTGGCGGGCGACGGGGGATATCACGGATAGCTTTGACCGGCCGGATCCGAGGTGTCCTTGTACGGGGGATGAGGGGTATGATTGTGTTTTGCCGGGTTTTCACTGCAGTATCATGAATATTTTGAATAAGGTGGCGAGTTTCCCGAGTAAGGCGCAGCCGGGGGCGTGGAATGATTTGGATATGTTGGAGGTGGGGAATGGGGGGATGAATGATGTGAGTATTACCTACTGGCTGGGATTTGCTACCCACCAGGATTTGCTACATGCTACTGAGCAAATTCGGGGCGAGCAAATCCGAAAATTGCTCCGATCACTTTGAAAGTTCGCTGGCTGACTCTAGTCCCTCACAGGAGGAGTATAAGCTACACATGACTGCTTGGGCGGGCCAGAAATCGCCCATGCTCATAGGCTCGGATGTTAGGAAGCTCTCCCCATCAGCCTACAGCATCTACACCAACCCCGCCATCCTCGCAATCAGCCAAGACCCCCTGGGCAACGCTGCCGTCCGCCGCTGGCGCTACTACGTCCCCGAAGTCGACGAGTACGGCCAAGGCGAGATCAGTCTCTGGGTCGGCAACCTCTGGGCGGACAATACGCTCGTCATCCTCCTCAACGCAGGCAACGTCGACCGCCTGATGAACACTTCCCTCGCGGAGATCTACTACGACAACGGCGCCGAACGCTCCACGCAGGCGCAGCGCTCGTACGATCTCTTCGATCTGTGGGGGAACCGCATGCCCAACGCTACCGCTGAGCAGATTTTGAATAGCAATTCGACGGAGGGCGTGGCTGATTTGGGGAATTATTGGTTCAATGCTACGGCGGGTACTTACGCGGATGCGCTGGCGAGGAACGATAGTTTGGTGCTGGGGAAGCAGGTGGGTACGGTGGAGGCGCTGGGGACGATTTCCGCCATGGTGCCCAGGCATGGGGTTGTGGCTTATAGGTTGAGGCCGGTGAGGGGGGCGGTGAGGGATGAGTTGTGAGGGGGGAGGGGGTTATGATGTTATGATTGATAGTGAGAGAAAGTCAATGTAATGTGTTTGCATGAAGAAAGGTTGTGGTGTCGGGTAGTGCACTTCGGGTGAGGGATGAGTGAGGGGAGTGAGCATTCTACAACCTACAAGGATAACTTCATGGACGACAGTATGCCGACTAGCGATCAAGGATATGATTCCATTGAGATGTGTCGTTGGACGAAGTGAGCATAGAAGATTGCTTCCAGGTGGCTGGTTCGCCGTTAGACCATGTACCGACCTAGATTGGCAATTGCTGAGCGGCTGATAGTCTTGAGTACCTCGGCTATGAATCCGAGATGAGCAAATGAATGAGATGCGAATTTCATGTGTCGAGCTTGGAAGTGTGATTATATCACATCGAGAGTCACTTGACAGAGACGATATGAATGTGACAAAGCCATTTTAAAGCCATTTCACATGCTCGGCAAAGTTCCCCACGACGGTCGTGCATACGGTAGGTTCTGCCAAAACGTTAAAACACTTAAATCCCTAAAACACCAAAAACTGCCCCCCTATAACTATATTAAATTAAGCGATATCGATATATAATTAATGCTAAAGTAATTAGCGTAGTCTACTCTATTATCCTCTAAGTTTAAGCATCTTTTTTGAGCTAATATTAGTACTAGTATAATTAGTGTATATTATAGTAGCTAGATAGCGCTATACTTAGTACTCCGCCTATACTCCTACCTCTAATACCTTTATATTATCTATAACATATAACTATAGCGGCGAATATACTACAAATACTATTAGAATAAGTCTCTATTGTCCTCTATTTAAGCTACTAAGAGTAAGGCTTAATCTAGTAGATATTTATTGTTCTTTACCGCTTTTAGGTCTTTATATTATTACTATTCTTACTATTGTCACTATTTAAACTAGCAATAATAATGCTAGCTTTAATATATATAATCTTATAGTTACTCTATAGTTTAATTAGACCTCTACTATACTATTATAATACTATTAAATTTAATTAAATATTTACTATAGCTAACACTACTAAAGCAACCTCTACTAAGTATATATTATAGCATATTCGTAGCTAGTTCGCTACTAACTTCGTACTCTAGAAAGTACAATTCGTAAGTGCTAGACACTACTATTAATAATAATCTCTATAGCTCTAATATCTCTAAGGAAACTACTAGTAACTATAAGGCTATATATATCTTCGTAGCTCTATAGGCTAGTGTTCGCTACTAATTTGCATAGCTACTCTATTATATACCTATACTGCCGCTCTAAGATTAATAATCTAGCAAGATTCTAGTATATCTCCGAGTTAAACTAGTTTAAGCTTATTAACACCTACGAGGATAGTAGTAATAAGTATAGTAAGGACTTCGTAACGCTCTATATATACGACACTATCGGCTATATTATAGAGATAAACGAAGGCGCTATTAGCGAACGTGTCTATAAATAGTATATAAAGGCAAACGAGCTATATACTTACTTTAAGAATAAGCTAGTAGAGTCGTGTATATACTACTACTGCTACTACTACTAGAGGTATACTCCTTAGCTTATAGAGAAGGAGCTAGAGGATTAGAGGCTAGTAACTATAGGCTATATAAGAGAGCTTAAGCAGAGAGTAGAGGCAATAGAGGAGGATACGCTTATTACTAAGGCTAAGATATAGTAGCTAAGGGATAGAATTATAGAACTTACGAATATACCTACGAACTAGTAGCGAACTTAATACTTATATATTCTCCTAGAGTTTATAGACTATAAATTATATCTCCTTTGCGCCACTATAGAGGAGACTTAGCATTATAGCTCTAGCTAAGCCTATTATATAATAGACTCTCTCTAGCTATCTTCCGTAAGGCTTCTAGCCTTATTAAATAAAGACAGCTATTAGTTTATCTACCTATCTAATTAGTAGATACTAGTAGTTCTATACGTTACTATATACCTACTCTTATAGTTCTAATAGCTCTCTTTAGTCGTAGCCTATAGAATTATCAACATAGACGATTAGATTATATAAGAGTAAACTAACTTAGAAGCTATCTAGAAGAATAGTAGTATTATTAAGAATGCCTCGTGTCTATAGTCGAGGATATTAGAAGAGCTAGGAGATAATAGAGATAGCCGAGAAAGACATACTCTAACTAGTAGTAATAGTAGCTATACTACTATATTACTTAAGGCTATTATAGCTTAGCTAGCTAATTTAGAGAATTTAGTCTAAGACTATAATTATCTCTAGGATACTAGTATAACTCCGGCTAGTTCCTATAGGACTACCGAGAGAATACCTATAGCTCCTCTAGTACTAGTTTCGATAGGTCTATCTACTATAGGCTAGCTAGTAACACTTCCTACTAGAGAGCTCTCTATAAAGGCTAAGGAACTAGAGTAGTATAAGGCTAAATCTATCTATAAGGCCTAGTCCTTTAGAAGGAGCTTCTAGATAGTCTTTAACTATAACCTTTTATAGTTTACTAATACTCCTTATCTAGATTAGTGCTATATTACTTATGCTATAATATATCTATCTCTATCTCTTAGAGAGTTATAGGAATACCTCTATATACTTAATACATTAAACTAGCATAATCTCTCCTATAAAGAGAACTTCTTAAGCTTCGTAAATAACTAAGTTAAAGACTTTATTAATTAAGAAATAAATATAGTTCTTTTCTACTAAAACTACCTCTAGAAGGAGAGTAAGAGCGTCTAGAAGTTCTCGAATTAACTAGTATCTCTAGAAGAGATAATTAAGTCTAAATATAATAGTAAGTACCTAGTATAGTACTATCTAGCTAAATTATTATCTAATTTATATAAGTAAATCCTCTAGTTCTCTAATATATCTTCTACTTACGTAGAGCTTATTATATAAGCCTCTACCCTTAAGAACCTTACTAAGAGTAGTAACTATAAGCTATAGAAGTAGTATAGAGCTTCCCTAGAAGCCTCTAGTAGTAACTATAGTAAGTATACTTAAAGCAAGGTAGGAAATAGATAAAAAGGTAAGAGTAAGAGTAAGAGTAAAAGCTAGAGATATAGTAGTAGCTAGAGGACTAATTAGAAAAGTAGTAAAGATACTTAAGACTTCTCTAAGGTTAAGTACTATAACTACTATAAGAAGAGTTACTACTTATCGGCCTACTCTAAGAGGAGTAATACTAGCCGAAGTAGTAGTAAAGAAGATAATTAAGTCTAGAATATTAAGGTAGAAGATAGTATACCTATACCTACTTAATATATAGCTAGACACTAGAGGAGTCTACCTTAAAGCTATAGAGCTCTTATAGTACTTCTAGTATAGGCTTATTAGAGTCTAGTACTTAGCTCCGATAGTAAGGTCGAGGTTAAGGTACTACTAGATAACGTAGTAGATATTAATGTTATTAATCTAGTATTTACTCTTTAGTATAATTTATAGAAGGTAGATATAGAGTACCCTTAGGTTAGAGGCTTCTAGAGTAAAGAGGCTTACTATTATAGCGCTTACGAGGTTAATCTCTACCTTATAGATAATACTAGAGTAATATATAAGTCAAAAGGCATGTTCTATACGTTAGAAACAAGCTTTTCTATTATTCTTAGCTAGCTATAGAGATATAACTAGAGTGTTATAATAGATAGTTATACTAACTAGTAGAGATATAGCTATAATATTACTAGTATTAGAGTAGTATAAGCTAAGGAGTTCTATAACCTCTTACTTGTAGAGAACTAAGGATTTACTCTAGTAGTATTAGATATAATACTAGGCACTATAGTTTAGAAGGTAGCTAGTACCTCTATAGAGGTCCTACCTAATAGAGTAGTAAAGCTATTATTCTATATAGAAGACTACTATAACGTCTTTATTATTAATCCTATATAGATATATACTATAGGAGATGTATTATACTTTATTAATCTAATAGAAAGCAAAGAGTCTCTCTTTTACTCTCTCTATAACCTCTTAGAGAAGAAACTTATAGTTCTCCGTAAGTATCTTAATAACGTACTAGCTAAGAGCTAGATCTATAGGTTAGAGAGTTTAGCTAGTGTACTAATCCTATTCGTCCCTAAGAAAGATAGTAGTTTATAACTCTATATTAACTACTATAGTCTAAATACTATTACTATTAAGAATTAGTACTCTTTATTCTTAATTAGTAAGACTCTCGATAGGCTAGATAGAGTAGCTATTTACTCTAAGCTTAATCTTAAGGATATATATTACTATATTAGGATTAAGACTAGCGATAAGTAGAAAACTACTTTTTATATTTATTATAGCTACTTTAAGTATATAGTAATACTCTTTAGGCTAACTAATACTCCTACTACCTTCTAGACCTATATTAATTAAGCTCTTATAGAGCTAGTTAATGTCTTTTATATAGTCTATCTAGACAATATTCTTATCTATAGTAACTCTATAGAGGAGTATAAGTAATACCTTCGGCTAGTACTAGAGAGGTTAAGGTAGTTTATGCTATATATAAACCTAAAGAAGTATAACTTCTTCTAGAAGAAAATCAAATTTCTAGACTTTATAGTAACTACTAAAGGAGTTATAATAGACCTCTAGAGAGTCTCTACTATTATAGATTAGCCTATATTAAATAGCTACTACGACGTTTAATAGTTCCTAGAGTTCGCTAACTTCTACTATTAGTTTATTAAGAACTATTCGAAGATTATAAGAGCCTTAATAGCTCTATTTAAAGGATTATAGAAAGGAAAGTAATTAGTACTCTAGAAGTAAGCTAATCTAGAATAAGAGATATATAAGGTAATCCGGAAGACCTTTATAGAAGTGCTAGTACTAAGGCACTATAACCTATCTAAGCTAGTTAGAATAGAGACTAACACGTCTAAGCTTACTCTTAGAGCAATTATCTCTTAGCTATTTCTAGTTAGGGAAACTAGTAAGTAGTACTCTATTACTTTCTAGTCTCGGAAGATACTATCTATAAAGTAGAACTATAAGACTTATAATTAGGAGCTTCTCTCTATTATAGAGGTATTTAAACAGTAGAGATACTACTATAAGAGTACTCCGGACCCCGTCTAGGTAATTTCTAATTATAATAACCTAAGGTACTTTATAATAACTAAGTAGCTAAATAGCTATTAGACCTACTAGGCTATATACCTATAGGTCTTTAATTTTATAATTAAGTACTACGTAGGCTTAAAGAACCTAGTAGATACTCTCTTATATCGCCTAGACCTAATAGTAAATAACATAAGCCTTATAAATAGCTTACTAACCTTATAGTCGAAGCTAGGAGCTAGCTAACTAGCTATTAGAGATATAGTATAGTAGATTTATATATCCTTATTAGAATACCTAAGAAGCGCTACCTTTAAAGAAGATATAGATACGAGTATCTACGTAGTATAAAGTAATTATTTAGACATAAACGAGAACTAGTAGACCTCTAAGGAAGTTCCTAATAACTAGTCTAATAATAAGAAATATACTAAGAACGCTAGAGGTAGTTCTCTAGAAGCTAACTAACTTAACTAGCTATAAAGTAAATAGTTAAAGTAAAGAGAAGTAGATTTAATCTAAGTTAGTATAATACTAAGATTAATACCTTAAGTTACTATAGTAGTAGTAATAGTAGAGGAAAATCTATAAAGAGAAAGTTCTATAGACTAGCTTCTTAAAGTAATCTATAGTCTATAATAGTAAAATTCGCTTATATAAAGACGTATAAATCTCCCTAAGTAGAGACCTAATAGAGAGCCTCTAGTATAGTATTAGAAGAGGAATCTTCTATATAAGAATAATACTATATACGTACTAGAAGATATAGTACTCTATATAGAGCTACTACGCTAGTACTATAACAAGTTTAATAGAGAGCACTTTGCCTATAATAAGACCTATAAGCTCCTAGCTAGAAAGTACTTCTAGCCTAGTATATATTATAATATCGATAACTATATAAAAACTTACTATATTTACTAGACTATAAAGACTTAGACCTATATATCTTATAGCGAGCTTATAAACCTACTAATACCTAAAGCGCTATAGAAAGAGCTTACTATAGACTTTATTATAGATATACTACTAAGTAAGCTTAATAGTATAGTCTACAATATAGTACTTATAGTAGTAGA
The DNA here is from genome assembly GCA_013372555.1 of Elsinoe arachidis. Classification (NCBI taxonomy): domain Eukaryota; kingdom Fungi; phylum Ascomycota; class Dothideomycetes; order Myriangiales; family Elsinoaceae; genus Elsinoe; species Elsinoe arachidis. The sequence goes on along the minus strand of JAAPAX010000007.1, from coordinate 1,150,422 downwards.
TTACCTTACTAAAATAGTAAAGTATATCTTATGCTAGAAGACAATAATAGTCTAGTAGTTAGCTAAGCTATTTTTTAACTAGATCGTACTAGAGTATAGAGTTCTAGAAGGTATAGTATCTAACTATAGCATAGTCTTTACTATAGTCTATTAGTAAACAATCGCCTACAAACTAAAGCTTATAAGATGTTTATTAACTACCTTCTACCCTTAAATAGATAGACAGATAGAATAGTAGAACTAATCTCTTATCTAGTACCTCTATTACTATAGAGCTTAAGACTAATTAGATTAGTTACGCTAGCTAAAAATAGCTACTTATATAGCTAATATCTTCTAGAACGAGACGCTCTAAATATTACTATTTAAGATATATACTAGTAAGAATACTAAGAAGGATCTAGATAAAGACTAAGAGTGTTCCTCTTAGAGAAGAGTACTAGCTATATAAGATTATATAGTAGCTCTAGTTTCTATAAGGCAAGGCTTATAGAAGTGCTAGAAGTAAGCTTAGGTATAGTAGAAGAACACTTACGATAAGTAGTATAGGCTAATATCCTTTAAAGTAGGAGATAGAGTTCTCTTATTTACTAAGAACCTAAGGTTAAAAGTAGTAAAGTATAAGCTAGCGCTAAAGTACTTTAGACTATTTAAGGTTATAGATACTATAGGAGCCTAGGCTTACCGATTATAGTTACTAGATAAGTCTTATATCTATAATATATTCTATATCTTCTTACTTAAGCTATATAGCCTCCGAGGGGGTACTAAGGTAGATTCTAGGCTAGTTAAGGTAGATAATAGTATAGAATATAAGGTAGAGAGGATCTTAGACTATAGTTAGTAGAAAAAAAGTATATTCCTAAAGGTACTCTAGAAGAGCTATACTCTAGTAGAGGCAATCTAGAAACTAGAGAAGGTATTAGAGAATACCTCCGAAGTAGTAACTAAGTATTAGATAGATGTTAGCTAGAAGACTAATAGTAGAGTTACGAAGAGAGTATAGAGATAAGTAGTAAGAGTATAGTTATAGTATTCTTAAGAATCTATCTACTTAGACACTATTAACCTTATCTACTAGTCTCGACTATATCTACTTAGTTACGACTATAAGATAATACTATAGTAAGAGCTATAGCGTACCTATTCTAGTAATTAGCTAAGACTAGATCCTTAGTACTATTCCTATTCTAGGCGTTAAGCTTAGCTAGCTCTAAATCCTTATCTCCCTAGCTAGTAAAGTCTAGATTAGAGTAGGTAGTAGCAGAGAAGACACTAAAGTCCCTAGGAGAGAGAATAGTAGTAAGATACTCTCTAATAGCCTAATAATAGAGCCTAGCCTCGTTACAAGTAGAGCTACTAATAGGAGAAGTATTAAGTCTACCTATAATAGTATTATAGTAGTTACGGGCCTAGCTAGTATTAAGCCTAGACGTAGTATAGACCTCTAAGGTATAGAAGTTATTAGCGAGGATCTTGGGAGCTATATAGTAGAAGGCTAGACCTACCTTAGTAGAGAGGTTACTCTTCTTAGTAAGAGTATACCTAGGGAGGTTACTAAGGTTAAGCTCGTCCTTACTATTAGTATTAGTTATAGTAGTATCGTAGTTAAGGCGAGACAAGTAGTAACTAGAAGTAGCCTACGTAGTAGACTTAGTAACTTTACTAGATAGAGTTATAGCCTTTTTAGTAGAAGTAGTAGACTTAGGTGTCTTAGGCTTCTTAGGAGTTATCTTACTAGAGGTAGTAATAGCCTTAGGAGTCTTCTTAGACTCTAGAGACTCTATAGACTCCTTAGTAGGGCACTTTCTACTATAGACGTTAGTGTAGAAGAGAGTTAGAGCTATAGAGATAGCTCTCTTAGTATAGTACTATAGCTAAGTTAGTAACATTAAGACCTAAAGGAAGACTACTTATAGTATAGAGGATATCTATAAGGTCCTCGGTAGTAATATAGAGACTACGAAGTTTAGCAACTTTAGTATACTCTAGTTTCTTACTAAAGAGAGAAGCGATATTAGTACTAGAGTAAGCTTTCTAGATGCTAATAGCCTACTTATAGTTAGTAACCTTAGATATAGTAGCGGTTAGCTTATTAGTGTACTTATACTACTTCTAGATAAATATAGAGTTAGTAGAATCTAGATTAATATTAATACGTCTCTATATAGTAGTATAGGTGTTATTAACTAGGTCTAAAAGAACATTGTCTATAATAGTATAATAGGTACCCTTAGCCTTCTTATAGTAAGCGTAAGACCTAGTAAGGCTAGTGTCGTAGTCGTAGAGGTTTTCTAGTAGTATTAGCTATACTTCTAACAAGATACTAGTAGAACTCTAGATACTTACTAACAAGATCTCTAGTATAAGTACTATAGAGAAAGTAAGGAGAGATACGTAGTAGACTAGCCTAAACACGCTTAGGAGATATAATAGCTTATAAGTGTATTAGAAGGTAGCGACTTACGTAGAAGTAGTATAGTAGAAGAAGTAAAGTATTTAGTAGTAAGAGATATATCTATATAGACGTAGTCTATTTATTATATAATATAACAAATATAAGAAGTAGATCTATATATATCGCTATTCTCTAGAAGATAGTAGTATTATCTAGGTACTTAACGTTATAAAGTATCGGAATAGAACACTTACTAGAAGCCTCCGAGAGAGTTTTATAGTAGTAAATAACAAATTATATATATTTACTAAGGCACTAGTTGTTTTACTATAATAAATGTTTTAGCAATAGAGAACTAGATAAGAGACTATATTTACTATAATATATTACTATTAGTAGCGAACAAAGGCACGATAGATATAGAGTATAGACAAAGAAGCTAAGTACTTCCTCTATACTTAAGAGTACTAACCTACTCTTATAGAGGAGGCCTATAAGCGCGAATACAAGGCCTACGAAGGATATAGTTTAATTAAGAGTAATTAAATATAGAGGAGAGATAATTATAGAGAAGACTTAGTATTATAGCTCTAGCTAAGCCTATTACATAATAGACTCTCTCTAGCTACCTTCTATAAGACTTCCGGCCTTATTAAACAAAGGCAGCTATTAGTTTATCTACCTATCTAATTAGTAGATACTAGTAGTTCTATACGTTACTATATATCTACTCTTATAGCTACCTCCTCTAGTTAATGTTAAATTATAACTATATATACTACGAACTACTTAGCGAACTACTAGTAAGTACTACTAATTAGCTAAAGCTAACATAGATTACACTATCTAGCTTATACTATCTAGCTTGTACTATCTAACTTACACTATCTAACTTATACTATCTATCTTGCACTATCTATCTCGTATATCTCTAACCTCTCTCTTCTCTAACCTCTCCTCTCTATCTCCTCTCCTCTACTGCCCTAGTAGAGTAGCGGGATATAGTAGAAGGCTTTACCTTCTCTCTCCCCTACTACCCTAATAGAGTAGCGGGATATAGTAGAGGGTTTTTACTAGAAGAGAATTATTAGTAAAGAGAAGTATATATATAAGAGGTTAAACTACGCCTTACTTCTTTAGGTAAGTCTATAACTCTAGTATAGACTTACGAGGCCTTTTAGCCTTGTAGCTAGTATAACTACGAAGTGTATAGTCGGTTAGATTAATTATAGTCTTTTAACACTTGCTAGCCTTAGCTAAATAATTACTTCGTGTTCGCTTATATGTTCAAGATTAATATAATTACTTAGGCTCGGCAACTTTCTTATACTATTCTTAATGCTTCTTAGAGGTAGAGGTTACCTTAGTCTTAATCCTTTACTCTACCCCTACGGACGACTTAGCTTTAAAGAGAGAGCTATATAGTATATTTATTAGCCTACCGAGAGTCTCCTTACTTAGCACTATACGCTATAGCTACTAAGGGAGATTAGAAGGTAGTAGAGACTCGGTAGCGCTATCTAGATTAAAGAGATTATCCTATATAGTTAATAACTCGACACTACTAGCTATACTAGTTAGTGTATTTATAAGAAGGCTTCTAGTACGAAGCTTAAAACGTAGAGTCTCTAGTAGTAGAGCTAGTATAGTAGTAGTAGGTATAGCTAGTAAAGACTCTATAAGGTTAATAGTCTCCTTACTATTAACTAGCTAACTAGGCTACTTCTCTCTTCTCTTTAATTTAGCTACTAGAACTTACTATATATACTTCTTAATTAGGGCCTTAATCTTATCATTAACTAACGAAGGCTCTAGCTTAACGTTAATGTCGTTAGAAGTACCTAAGAACGAGAAGTTATTATCGTCTAAAAAGAGATTTTTATATAGCAAATTAGCCTTAAGATTTACTTTAGTATTCGTAGCTAGGAATATTATTATATTTACATTAGCGTTCGTAGGCAGAGTTAAAGATTCTAACTCTCTCTATAGATATTCTATACACTTCTACTATTGCTTAGACTTATCGTCCTTAGCTCGTTTAATTACGACATAAAGGAGATACTCGATAGTAGTACGCTTCGACTTTAGCTTATATAGGAGGCTAATTAATATCTTCTAAATAGTTAGCTACTAGAAGACGTTATCGGTAATAGGTACTACCTTATTGTCCTCTATTAGTGCGAAATAGCACTTCGTAAAACGTAATATTACTATCTCTAGATTATAAATAGCTAGATCGAGATAGTAAGTATAGACTAGATTTAGTAAGAAGGATATTTGTTAGTAGTTACTCTCTAGTAACTTAGTATTAAACTTAGAGAGCGTAATCTAGTTAGTCTATTTAGTTAGCTCGAGCTAAGAGACAACCTTCTTATAAGGTATACTATGCTTAAGCTTATACTCTATCTCGATCGTAAGGCTATAGAGGTAAAGTCTAATCCTTTACTCTTTCTTAGCCTTTAGTCCTTTAGGGAGGAGATTTTTATTAAGCAAATCGCTTAGTAAATTCTTATACGAACGCTACGAGACTAGTAAGGATCCTACGTGTAGTAGTATAGCTACTACACTCTTTGTCCTTTTGCTCTTTTAGTACCTAGTACGCCTCGCTACGTTAGCCTCTATTAAGAGACTACTATATATAGTTAGCGCTAGTGCTATAGATTACCTTATATTCGCCGCTATAGTCGCTAGTTACGCTACGTTAGCTAGAGCTAGATCGCGAACTAGATTACGAGCTAGATTACGAGCTAGATTATAAGCTAGATCGCGAGCTAGATTATAAGCTAGTTCCTAAGAGAGCCTAGCGTGTTAATAGTTTAGATTAGTCTCGTAATAGATAGGACACTTAGTAAGGTATCTATATTTAACTATATAATTAGAACCTTTATATTTGTAAAAAGGTACCTAAGAAGGTAGCGGCATCTCGCTAGTAGTAATAAACAAGTAATATAGTAGTAATAAGCTAAAAGCGTAGAGAAAATAGAGTAGGAAAGCTCTAGTATATTAGAGAGGAGAATTTAATATATATAAGTTAGATATTTATAGTATATTTACTCGGTATTTACGATTTGCTCGGTGACTTCTATATATAATTAATAATCTTAAGGATTATTAGGTTTTTAGTACTCCGATAGTAGAGAATAGCGCTACTATTAATCGTGCTTAGTTAGTATATTATAGAGTATAAAATAAGCTCTTTAGTAGAGTCTTATACCGCGAGCATTAGTTACTTAGCTATTACAAGGCTAGAGGCTAGTAGTAGAGAGAATTAAGGTATAGAGGTTAAGGGTATTAGAAGATAGATATTACTTATAATCTATTACTCGATTAGCTATAAATATTATAAGTACTTATACTCTACTAAATCCGCTAGTATACTAGTCTAAATTATCGAATTAGTTAGGTAGTATAGCGACTAAATAATCGTATATACTAACTACCTCTAGATAATAATATAGAAGCCTTAGTACCTCTATAATCGTATATAGTTATCTTGGCTACTTCCGGATACGATAATAGTTCTATTACTATACGAATTACTATATCTCTTTATAGAGGATAGGCATATATATAGCTACGAGTATAACTCGATAAGTAATAAGATTATACTTCTAGCGCTTTAACTTCTTTAGCTTAGTAAACTATCTTCGCTAGCGGTTTATAGTACTCTTTGTAAGTTAGGCCTACTAAGATTTAATATACTAATTCTGCTTGCTTATACTAAATAAGAAAGCTTTATCTACGTCTAAATAAAGACTACTTAGCTAACACTAAGCGTCGAGATAAGCTTATAAGACTATTGTAGTCTTACCTCCTCTATCCGTATAGATCTCGAGGGGTATCTAGCTACATAAGGTAGCAATAGTAGTATACTACTTTATAATTAATACTACCTTTCTTGCCGAGAAGCCTATATAGGCCTAAACGATATAGCGTAAGAATTTGTTAATTATAGTATAAATCTCGATACTATACTCCTTAAGCTTATAATAGGCGTCCATCGACTAGGTATAGTTTAGCTCTAGCATGTCTTGCATGCTATAACTAGTAGACTACTAGTTACTATAAACCTAGAACGCCGAGGGATTAATTACAATTGTAGCGCGATAGAGGCGCTAGCTAGGTTAAGAGTTAGTAAATAAGCTAGCAAACATATTACGAACGTGTAATACCTGCCTATAATTCTATACTTCTACCTTATGTAGGTATAGAGGTAGCCGAGGCTCTAATTCTCGATATTACTAGTGTTGTATTTACTCTATAGTAGCTACTGTATTCGCTTATATTAAAACTCGTCCTCTTTACGATTAATGCGATAGACAAGGCCTAGTTCCTTCTATATACGCTTTAGTATACCTAGAGATATATCGAAGTCTTACTCTTTTAACATCTCTAGTGTCTCTTCTTAGCTAATATAGAGGTAGTATAGCTCCTCTACGCTACGGCAGAGAAGCTCGGAGTTAACTAGTGCTCTAGAGTAGGTAGAGATTTACTAGGCTTATAAGAGGTACTAGAGCGTTCTAAGCGAAAGTGTATAGCTATACCTTAACAGCTGTTAAAGTACTTTAAGCTAGCTATAATACTCGTGTAGTAACTAGAACTTAATAAGAGGCCTATTCGCCTCGATTAAAAGGGGTTATAGAGGCATACTAAGCTAGTGTTATATATTAGAAAGAAAGGTATAGGAAACTAGCGTACCTAAGGTTAATATTATACTAAGCTACGAAATACTAAAGATATATAATAACAAGATAAAACTTATATCAAACGATAGAGTAGTATAAGAGCTATCGATTACAATAGATTTTAGTGTAATAGGTGCTATATTCGGTACGCAAATAGATAGTGTAACCGCAAAGCTAAGGTTTAAGCGTTTTGATAGTTTTAATGTTTTAAGCGTTTTAGCAGAAGCTACTATATGCATGACAGTGCCTACCTAAAGAAGAGCGGATCATTACTAATGCTGTAAGCCTCTAACCCGAATGCCGTTAACGTTTCTTCGGCTAGCATCGAGTAGTTACATTACTATTCTTGCTCCCAAAAATCCCGAGATAAGCTTAGTAACCCCTCTACGAATTTGTGTAACTAGACACTAATTTACACCTAAACACCACTTCTAATGCGGTTTATACCCCCTATGAAGCTATAATTAAGCTAGATAACTAACTAATATAGGATTTGAGAGTGTACTAATGTTATAATTGCTTAATATCTCTACCTAAGCTTGAATTAGCTATTAGCGTGCTCTTACTAATTTCCTCGACTTCTCTATAGTATTACTACTACTAGATAGCTTAATCGAGAGTTCTAAGCAATCTCTAACTCCTTAGCTAGAGAGTAGTTATAAGATTAATAAAGAGAAGTTAACTATATATCCTATCTAATATATAATATAATTACGTACTTCTTTAGCTACTATAAGGTTATCGCTGCTATCGAACTTTAAGTAAACATCTACTCCGCCGAGCAATAGTAATACTTAGTTAAGTGCTCGTAATGTTCGATTTCGAGAGCCTCTAGCATTAGAAGAGCTAGATAAATACTCTCTAAGTAGCTTACGTTACTCTAGCTACTTAATAGCTAGTAAGCTACCTTTAACCTTCGAGCCTAAGCCTATCCGTTCGTAGGTACTAACCTGTCGTAAGAGAGGTAAAGCTTAAGCTACTACCGTAGAGACTAGTAAAGAGGAGAAGAAGCTAGTTATAAAGGCTATAAAGAAGACTCTACTAAGGTAGCTAAGAAAAGAGGCTAAGAATGCTACTAGTTTAAGAATTTACACTTACGCTAAGAGTAACCCCTAGTAACCTCTCTAAGTACTAGACGATAGCGATACTAATAAACGAACATCATAAGGGGCTTTAGAGGCTCGGAAAGGTACTTAGTACTCTATCTCTAATACTATAAGTGCTCGTAGTATAGTATTGTCGTCGCCGAGAGGTTAGTAACTATTAAGCTAATAGAAGGCTTTACTACTAGCTAGCTTATAGCTACAAGTTGTTAATTTCCTTCTACGGTAGATTACCGACCTTAATAGAGATATAATTAGTAATATAGAGGGTGCTAGTAACACTACCGATAGTCTATTTAGACTCTAGCTAGATTTAACTAACCTCGTCGACTATATTACTAGTTAAAGGGGAGTCGATAAGCGCTTTAAGAAGCGTAATACTAAGCTCTTTAACTATGTAAACACTGTTAAACTATGCGTAGTCTTTAAGGAGTTCGATAGCCTTAGTTCTTCCTACTAAAGGCTTAAGTAGTAGCTATAGTTTTATAGTAGTATTAGAGTTTAATTTCTTAAGCTTATTATTAAGGAGTTATAGGTTACACTAGTACTAGAGGAGCTAGTTATACTAGTTACGCTAAGCACTTCTCTAGAGGCGTCGTAATCTTAGTAGCTATAGCCTCCTCTACTAACTAAGTATATAGCACCGGAAGCTTAATTAAGCTAGAACAACCTTAGAGAGATATATACTAACTTAGTACGTAATTATTAGGCTAAGACGCACTTCCGAGATTAATTCTAGCTCGATATAAAGAGTTTTTAGCGTTACACTAGCGTATACTATCTAAATAAGCATTAAGTAGCTTACTTCCCTATAGACAACGCCGAGGTAATTATATACTATCCTATTAATAAGGATATAGCTTTTATATAGCGTAAGGACCTCTACGCTAGTAATTCGACTATTTAGTAGCCTTCGAAGTACATAATTAAGCAAATTTAGAAGAGCTTTTACCGGATTTAGAAGTAATATAACTAACGCTAAGGTATTAAAGGCTAGTTCTTCTCCTCTTCTACTAGGGCACCTCCGCTACTCTCCTACCTCTCCCCTCTCTACTAATAGTTCTTTATAAATAGCTATAGTCCTATAACACCTCTTTCGACCTCTAATAACCCCCCTACTAACTCTTATTATCTAGCTTAATGTAGTTCGAGATTACTACGCTCTTAAAGTAATAGATTCTCCTTGTATACTAAGGGACTTAACTCTCTAGCCTATCTCTAGCAATTTTTCGAGTTCCTTAAGTATAAAAATCTAGCTTACTAAGTATAGCTTAGTGCTACCTTTATAGACCTCGAGCGTAGCTATTAGAATATAAAACTACTTTAAAGAGTATTAAAGAACAACATTAAAGAGGCTATACTATAATTTAGCCTTCGTAGCCTTATTTAGTTATCTCTCTAGAGGTTTGTATATAAGTATTTACTACCTGTTAATAGAGCACTATAGGACAGTATATAGCGTAATAATAAGGCTAATATTAAGACTAATATAGAGGATAACGAGCTTATATAGTCCTTCTATTAATATTATATATTTACTATACAACTCCTAAAGATAGCCTTCTAATCTACGCCGTTACTAAACCTTTTAGCTGCCTCTTGTATAAAGTTAACAAAATTGCTATAATACTCTAGTAATAGCTACTCCGGTATAAGGTAGCGATAATAGCGTATCTACTGCTTTAATAAGTAGAAGCTCTTCTCTATTAGATTAAGATCTAGTAAATAGGCTAGTAGGAAGATAATAGCGACTCTATAACTATAAGCAATATGTATTAGTACCTAGAGACTTAGCTTAGCGCTTACTTATATTCGATTTTACTTACTTTACGCCGATAAATTAAGTAATTATCTAACACTACTACTAACCGAGGGCCTAGAAAAGGTATATACTATAGCATTAGGTAGTCTTAAAACTAGTTCTCGAAGATCTTAGTAGTAATTAAGCTTTAGAAGACTATAGGATTCTTTAACTACCTCTCCTTAGTAATAGCTAGAAGCACTAAGAAGCGCTTACTAATATACTAGCCTATCTAATCCGCTACTAGCACGCCTTATGTAGTATAGCCTCGGCGCCTTATTAAGTACCTCTTGCTTACTATAGCCTTGTTAACGAAGACAAGCTAGTTGCTCTAATAGTGCTTAATATCCTTACGCTAAGTACTATATAGTCCCTTGTCTCTCTAGCTAGTAATCCGACCTATTACCTTAAGTAGCAAATCTCGAGAAAGAAGACTATAACTAATAGTAGATTATAATAATATTATACTCTATTTAAGCTTAATATACTCCATATACTTGTCTAAGTATATATTAGACTTATCTACTATAAGCTGCTCTAGATCATTAAGCATCTTATCGGTTAGGGTCCTTAGCTAACCCCTATCTTAGAGAGTAATTAGAATCTCTATATAGCTAGTATTATACTAATTTTTGTACTTATAGCTAATAGCGCTACGTAAGAGGTAAGGTATAAGCCTATATATAGTATCTATAGTTCTTCTATTCTTAAAAAAGGCTTAGAGATTGTGCTAGTCTTAAATAGATAGCTAAGATAGATACGGCGCTATAGAAGTATTAATCTAGCTTATATCTAGTTCGTGATCTAGATAAAGTCTAATTTGCGCTAAAATAGATATAGCTCGGCCGCCGAGATAGATCAATATCGTAATCCAGTTCGGCTTTAAATAGACGCGAGATAGATAAGTTATTCGCGAGATGGACTAATATTAGTAGATTTTGATGAGTGCAGCTATCTAAAATGCCAAGCTTATCCCGGGATTTTTGGGAGCAAGAATAAGCAGGACCCCATTATTCCCTTCTCCCACGGCCGAACACTTTCTCAGTCATTCAGAAAGTCCGTCACTGCCATTGCTCACCACCACACCTTGTCCCTTCACCACAACAACCCGCATACCATGTCCCGATAGCGACTCTCCCACTCCCACAAACCACCAATCCCACAATGGCCGATTTCCCCGCCCACGCCTCGCCGGGCCTTCCTCCCCTCGCATCCCCCTCGGCCCACGCCAATCACTTCCACCTGGACACACCCGACCACCACACCGCCCCTCCACTCGTCACACCAAGCTACACGCCCCCCCTCACACCCAACGGGACCCAGCCCTCCTTCATCCGCCCCTCGCCCGCCGACCCCACAGCCCCATCCACCGACACCACCTCCCGACCCACCAACCTCCCCCCTCTCCCAGAAGTATGGTGCGAAGTCCGTGCCCGCATCCCCACCACCACAGGCCAAGAAATGTTCCTACACCTCTACCACAACAACGTCGACAACAAAGAGCACCTGGCCATCGTCTTCGGTCCCCACATCCGGTCCAAATCCCTCGATGCGCCGCGCGAAGGAGAGACGGAGAGGGACAGGATGATCCGCGGCGCCTACACAGGCACTCTATTCCCCGGTCGGACGAAGAGTCGAGTCGAGGAGATCCGGCGGGAAGCAGGCGTGCGGGACGAGGAGGAGCGGCGGGCGAAACTTGGCCCAGCGTTGGTGAGGATACATTCCGAGTGCTACACTGGAGAGACCGTGTGGAGCGCGAGGTGCGATTGCGGGGAACAACTGGACGAGGCAGCGAGGTTGATGAGCGAGCTCTGCACGGACGCCGAGGGGAAAGTGAAAGAAGCCGAGGAGGAGGGGCCGGCGCAGGAAGGCAAGGAGGGCGAGCACAAGCATAAGTGGCAGGTGGAACCGTCGTTGGGTGGTGTGATTGTCTACCTGCGCCAGGAAGGGAGAGGCATCGGGTTGTTGGCGAAATTGCAGGCGTATAATCTCCAGGATTTGGGGGCGGATACCATGCAGGCGAATCTGATGCTGCGGCATCCGGCGGATGCAAGGTCGTATGGGCTGGCCACGGCGATGTTGTTGGATCTGGGCCTGGGAGGGGATAAGGGGATTAGGTTGTTGACGAATAATCCTGATAAGGTGCGGGCTGTGGAGGGGCCGGGGAGGGAGGTGACGGTTGTGGAGAGGGTGCCGATGATACCGTTGGCGTGGAAGACGGGGGGGAAGGAGGGGATTAAGAGTAAGGAGGTGGAGAGGTATATCAGTACAAAGGTGAGTTGGTGTGGTATAGGTTTTGTGAGTGGCATGCTGACGAGTAATAGATTGAGAAATTCAAGCACATGTTTAGCGAGTAGACATTGGTCTCGCTTGGTATCATCTTCAGCATATTCCAGCGCTTCTTGTCGAAATTATACACTGTCGATATACGTCCGACACAGATACCCAAAAGTGGCGGATCTCGATGCCACAATATATCAGAATCATAAAGGCCTAGAAAGCATCACAACCTCAATCCTCTACAAGGAACGGACGAATGGAACACACCAGGCGCCCACATCAAGTGAGAATCTCCCGACATGTGCCCCTAGCACCGCCACAGCCCTCCCGCACTCGCCACCCCCCAAAGCGCAAGCTATATATTCATTATTATCTGCTCCCTTCCCAAGTCTAGCCGTTGGCCCTCAGGTGGAGGACCGGTGGGGGCCCGCGCCAGACCACGGTCTGGTGCACTCAGGACTGCCAAAATCAAACCAGCAGAAGCCTCACCATCCGCGAACAAGAGGAGGACGAGGGTTCGACTCCCCCCCAAAGAGAGTGCAAAAACATTTGAGCGCGCGGGTCCGCACCGCAGTACAGAAAGATGCGCATAAATATCCACGGCAAAAACGTAGCGCGCGGGTCCGCACCGCAGCACAGCAAGATGCGCACACGAGCGTGGAGGTAAAGGTCGGAGTTCGCGGACGAGCAGCGAGTTTGGGGATCCTCGAGAGAGGAGTCTTTTTTGCTGGGTGAGGGGCGCTTGGGAAGGGAGGGGAGGGTGTTTTTGTGTCGCTGGCAGGAGGTATGAAGGCGAGGGCATGGTTAGTCTGCAGGGATTGACAATGATTGTTGGTTTTGAGGGAGAAGGTGGCGAGGCGGCGACCTCATGATATGGTACACCTGCGAAGCCACTGTCCGATCCAATTTCATCACACATCGGCCAACGATACCGAGAGTAGTCGAGACCGTCACGAATAGGAATTGATCCATCCCTTCACAGTTCACAGAGCCAATCGATGCCGCCACTTCCATATTGTACCTCAGGCACTCCGTGCCTACTAGCGCCGGTCAAGTCACGCACCTGCAATAGCATTACCTCCGTCATACACCACACCCTTCTCAACTCAACCCCCCTTCGCAGCGCTGTGATGATCCTCCGAACCCAAGCGCAAAGACGACAAGATTGATGGCCGCTCAAGACTTACTGACACCCTTACCCTTCGCTCTTTCCAGGCCTACGCCCGTCAGGGGATGCAGCGCAAGATGACCGCACTTTCTCACCACCGTCTGAAAATTGACAATTCTACCAGTACCCCAGCAGTCAAGCATAGGGACTGTCCTGCTCTCAGAGCGCTGTTAGCCACTCGCTTGCCACGAACAGAAGCGCTCGGCACGAACAGAGCAGTAGTTCCATACGGTTCGATCGTGGAGGTGTTGAAAACGAGCCAACGGGTTACAGCTGGGGAAAGGGTGTGCAGGGTCGATCAAGGGAGATTGAGCCCACTAAACGGGTGTAGCTTGGCGAGCCGAGGTCAGCAGGAGATGGATTTGTCAGGAGAGATATCGAAGGTACTCTTACGGGAATACCTCTCCGGTGGTACAGTCGACCGGGAGATAAGGCGTACCTGGCCCAGCGCTACCGTGTCTGCGCAAGCGGATACTTGGGGAGAATACATGCACGAATCAGACAGAAGTCTATGCCTAGACGCGCCCTCTATTCTATGTTCCCACCTCTTCCTATCTCCCCGAACTGACCCACCTCCCATCCAACCCCTCCACCTCCCCCTCCCCCCTCCTCCCCCCCATCGAAACCCAAACCCCACCCACCCTCTCCATCCCCCCCACCGGCCCCTGCCTATTCAACTCCCCCCTATTCGAACTCGTCATCAAGTTCAACACCCTGTGCCCCTTCTCCCTCCTCCCCTTCTTCGCCTCCCTCTTCTCATCCTCCTCATCCCCCTTACTCGTGAAAGTAAGCACTTCATCACGATACTTGTCCGTCAGAGAATCAAGCCGCATTTCAACAACGCTGTTCTCCAGACCCATGTAGATGAATGGTGAGAAGGGAGAGGGGGAGGAGAGGCTGTATACGGGCCCTTCGCGGTGGGTGGCTTGGCGCGGGATGTAGAGGTTGTAAGAGGAGGATTTGGGGGGCTGGGTGGAGAGGGGGGAGGCGCGGAGGGTGTGAAGGGCGGGAGGGGAGGTGCGGCGGGATTGAGACTGGGGGTCTTTCCAGGGGAGTGGGATGGAGGTTGGGTTGGAGTTAGGGGTCGGTAGGGATGCGGGTTTGGGATTAGGCAAGGCTTCGTTGTCGATGATGGGGTAAGGTTGGATGAGGGCGCCACGGAAGCGGAGGTCGAAGATTTTGCAGACGTTGTGGCGAGCGGCGCCGGCGAGGATATGGGCGTTGGGACGGGGGAGGAGGGAGTAGATAGGGCCGTCTTCTTGGCTGTCGAGGAAGAGTTGGACCGGGGCTGGGGAGCGGGTGTCATGGATTCTGAGAGGAGTGTTAGTGTTGACAGTAGAGATGGGGTCTGGAGAGACGTACCTGACGAATCCATCGTATCCTCCACTTGCAAACACTCTGCCGTCGCCGTCCCACAGAGGCTCCACTGGGTAGACGGACTGAGGTGTCACGTGTCCGTGAGTGTTGTTTCGGTCGAGGATACTGAACTTGGAGACCGGTGCCTCAGACAAGCCATCAGGTCGGACCTGGTAGACTTGTATGGGCTGCAAGGAGGGACCCAGGCTCACAGCAAGCAGCCGAGAGTTGAGGAACGAGGTCCTCCACGCTCGAATCCCATCATCGGCCAGACGCTGATCTGCCACAGGCTGGACGATTTGCGGTGCTGCATCTTTACCGGCTGTTCGTCCAGCCTCTTTCGTGTCGGTGACTGGATACAAGCAAAGCGACAAGTCTGCAAGTATCGTGGCGAGCAGAGATGGTTCACTAGAGTCACTCGTTTGTGAAACGCTGGCAGACTGCACAGGCCTGGCCCCAGTATTGAAGACCTTGCGAACGATATTGAAAGGCTTCGGCGAATGAGATATCCTGGCGGAGATTTGCTGCAGTGATCCAGCTGCCGTACCTATCAGGAGCTGTTCGTCATATGGCGAAGAGCCTCTCACGTGGTTCAGAAGCTTGACGTAAGTTAGGTCGTCCACACCCTCTTTAGCGCCGGGCGGTCGATAGGTGGCCCATCTGCTCGAGTAGGCCGCTTGAAATGCAAGGCTTTGTTGGCGTTGAGGTCGCTGTCTAACTCGCAAGATCAATTCAGATCCAGCACTGTATGCTAGCACCTCCTTGCGGTCGATCCACTTGTCGCCGCTTACATACTCATAGCTGTCGATCACTGGCGTAAAGCCCATGGTCTGACCTCTTGGTAGTTTCCACCTCGTTGTTTGCTTCGGCGTCACAATCGCTTGTCTAGTCTCCGATTGCGTGGAGGAATCAGACCTTGCTGGTGAATGTCCGGGCGTAGATCGGAAGAGGCGTGATCCAGGATAGTGTCTGCTCGATTGTTCTGGGTCATTGCTATCTTTGGATGCAGTAGCTTCAACCTCTGCTTGTAGTTGAACAATGTCACCGGACGGCTGAATGAAGGTTGCTTGGAATGCCCGCCGGTCCAGGTTTCGATTTGTCGTCAGCAACGACCTTGCAATGTCTCTCCATGGTGGATGAGATGTCGCCTTGTCGCCTCTCCCTCCATCTCTGATCACATTCTTGAGTGAGAAGGAAGGAAATGTCTCAGCTACAAAGACTTGCCAGCCATTCGTATCAACCAGAGTCCTCAGCGATTTCGATGTCTGCGAGAGTGCCGCCACCGACTTGGCTTGATCGACATACGATAAGATATAGGCGAATACTTCGGGTGGTAGTTCTTCAAGCTTACTGTGCTTAATGCTCATATTAATATGCTGATGGGAATTTGAATCAATCTGTTTTTGTTGTTGGGATGCATGATGTGTTGAGAAAGTGTCAAAGATGATGTCAGCAAACAGCGGACAGCATGTCAAATGAATTATACTGTCTCCATCTCCATGACTGATCTTACGCACATAGGAGTCGACTCATACTTCAGGCCTGATGTGGTCCGCGCATTGAGGAATAGTGTCGAGTCATCGAAGCATTCACGTTGAGCTGGAACACGTGACATGCGGGGTATGCATAACCAAGATAAACGTTATCTTTATCGATGTGTAAACACCCGGCAAGCTCAATGTAAACTATAAAGATGCCAGCACATCCTCAGCCAACCGTTGTCCAAAGCAGCGCTCTCCACTGCCTCCACGTCTTTCCCAATTCCGCCGTGACATAACGACTCGGCTAACCGCTGCCAACACCCCTCCTCATTCGCAAATATGACTCTCCCCATCCTCGCCCTCTCCCTCCTCCTCATCTTCCTGACCTATCACTTCCTCCTCCACCCTCTCCTTATCTCTCCCCTCTCCCGCATCCCTTCCGCCCACTGGTCCTCCCCCCTCTTCCCCCTCTGGATCCTACACCTCCGCCGCCGCGGCCGCCCCAACGCCACCATCCACGCGCTACACCTCAAGCACGGGCCCCTCTTGCGTCTCGGCCCCAACGAACTCAGCGTCAACTGCGTCGACGGCGGCATCCGCACTGTCTACGGCGGAGGCTACGAGAAGGGAGACTGGTACGCTGTGTTCCGCAACTATGGCGTGAGCAACGTCTTTTCGTCCGCGTCGAGGGGAGAGCATAGCGCGAGGAAGAGGATGTTGAGTAATGTGTATGCAAAGACGACGTTGCTGGGGAGTGGGACGTTGAAGGCGGTGGAGAGAAGAGTGGTAGGAGAGAGGTTGGTGCCGTTCTTGCGGGGGGCGATGGGGAAGGGAGAGGAGGTGGAGATGTACTCGCTTTTCAGTGGGGCGGCGATGGATTTCGTGACGGGGTATATCTTCGGGTTGAAGTGTGGGAGTGATTTTCTTGGTGATCCGGAGAGGTGTCATAGGTGGGTGATGGATTATAAGGCTAGGCAGGAATTCATCTTTTGGCCGCAGGAGATGCCGGGGTTGGTCGCATGGGCGAAGAGGTTGGGGTGTAGGCACTGGTTGGTACCAGAGTGGGTGGATCGGGCGAATGAGAATATTGAGGATTGGGTGATGGGGTTGTGTGATGCGGCCGCGGGAATCTTCCCGGGGCGTGCAGGATTGGGCGATGCGGACTGGGCAGTGGTGTATGATCAGTTGAGGACTATGATGAAGAAGAGTCAAGGAGAAGGACCTGAGGTCGCACTGACCGCAAATGAGCGACTAGAGATTGCCTCTGAACTGCTAGACCATGTTGCAGCTGGCTTCGATACTACGGGTATCACACTTACCTACCTCGCCTGGGAGCTGTCCAAACCATCGAATCAGGAGATTCAGCAATTGCTGAGGAGAGAGCTCCATGAGCAGCAAGCACAGATCGACGCAAGCGAAGGAGCTGCGATCCTGGACCTGAAAGAACTGGATAACCTACCAGTCCTCAATGCCGTAGTGATAGAGTCTCTTCGACTACACGCCTCAATACCAGGAATACAGCCCAGAGTGACACCGCCGAACGCAGAACTCGGTCCTTCCGGCAACACTGTCAAGGGAATCCCTGCGGGCGTACGTATCAACTCGCAGGCATACTCTCTACATCTCAACGAGGACGTCTTCCCTGAACCTGCCAAGTGGGAGCCTCGAAGGTGGCTCACTTCCGAAGGCGAGGTTGATACTGGTGGGGAGAAGTCAAGATGGTTTTGGGCCTTTAGTAGTGGTGGTAGGATGTGCATCGGCAGCAATTTGGCCATGCTGGAGATGAAGAGCATTGTGGCTGCCATATGGGGAAACTTCGCGACCAGTATGGCGGACGATCGTGGCATGGCTCATAACGATGGCTATACGTCGGAACCACAAGGAACAGCGGATGGAGCCTATCTCCGTCTCCGCTTTGCCGCAGGGACATGAGGCGATCGCCATGAGCCACTTGGCCGATCTCGCTCTGGTAGTACAGAGTCGGATGAAGCAGTCTCCGACAACATCTGCCAAGATCTACTTACCGCCTCGTAAGGGCGTTCCGGTGTCTTGTGTGAGCTCAAGACTTGTCTTCGTCACGGACTTCACCGGTATGACGTCCGGAGGTAGTCGCAGCATATTGACGTGCCTTGTGACCGTCTGGTCCAGAAGATACGTTATGCGAACGTTCTAGGTACTTTGTCTGCCGAGAAATTACAACAAGCCTTCACTGTCAAGTATGCTTATTGCCTAGGACTTTCGGCCGAATCGCAACGGTATAGCGGCCAAGATGTCAATGACGACTTCGTTGTTTGAAGCGTTCGACGTTCTGAGGGTTAGAAATTCTTAAACATGTGGGCGTTGCTTGTCAGATAAAGTCGTAACGCAGAAAGTCAGCGTCTTTCGTTCGACGTTTGTGGAACACGGCAGGGCTGATTGTGAGACCCAATTCCATAAAGATGGTACAGCAGTTGGTGTGTCTTAGCTTTTCAGTCAGTCCTTGCTTGTCGTGGTAGGTGGTTCGTTGTACGGGGCCTTTTCGGGTGATGACGCATGTTATTGATGTGTGAGGCGAGTTGACAAATATCGACCAGCAGCCAAGATGACCTGCGGAACATTGATTTGATATGAATTGTCTCCACGGTGAAGTGATCGGGCGGACGTGAGTACGAAATCTGTTGTAGATGAACAGTGAGGTGGAAGAAGGACATGTCGAGTCCTTATACTACCAGGTCTGCTCAAATCGTGGTAGTCACGGTACATGACCCAGGGTTCCTGGTTGATTTTGGCCGTTGACCAGTGGGGGCGCCCATTGGTTCTGCAGCAGTGAGCCGTGGGGGATTTGCCTACCCTCGATGTTGTGTTCCGAGGAGTCATTTCATCTGGATTGAAATGCAAGTTGACGGTTGAACTAGTAAGAACAAACAAGTTCTTGTGCTACCTAGGCAGGAGGTGAAGTCGGGCCTACTAGTCAGTCTGCATAGGGATAAAGCCCCACTCCTTGCGTGGTCAGGTTCATTGCCCCACAAGCTTGACAACAGCTGGTACAATCGTCTTTCTTTTTCCTTCCAAGAACGATCTGCCGCTTTTACCGAACCGCGGAAGGAAATCATCGGTCGACCATCTACTCATAGATAGATTGTAGATAGTGTGATCATAGATCGTGTAACGTCTGATGCCGCTTGAAATTTTGCACAGAAGGAGTCGAATGCAAATTGCAGTTTTGCCGTAAACATGTGCGAAGCTGGGCGATCATATGCAGGTCCTCAGGCCTAACGGAACAGGTGTAAGACTAGCCCTGAATGATCTACAAGAAGCCACGTGCTGTTCACAGTGAGTACAGTAACTACCAGAGCGTGAACACAAGCCGGATGAGCGCTCCGAAGTGAGTGCATATTCCATAAGCCGTTCGAGGATCAGCACTGCCATGCAGCTGGTCGGGAAAGCTTCCTCCTGATCCTCATCTGTGCCGCGGGAAACGTTTGGGCAGAAGTTTTTGCACGCAGGATCCTGCTGGGCAATCACTAACGAAAGCATCACGGATCTAGCAAGGAAGTCGAAAGTGATATGCGAGGTCGCAATGAGGGCTTCCTCGATTTGGTCTAGCACTGAGGGAGATCTGCCAACACGAGTCGCGCGGCCGTCGCAGTGCGTAGCTCCTCGGACAAATCATTGCGTCTTCACTCCATTTTCCGCGCCCAGACGTGCTGAATTAGCTGCAAGCCCGCGTAGGATTGGCTGCCACGCGACATCTGGGCTGAAAGTATGCTCAAACTGTATGTCTGGTGGTACGAGCCTGCAAGGAAAAAAAAGTATCCTTGACAGCGAGCGTGACCATACGGTGTCCTGTCTCTCCATCCCATCTGACCGATTGACTTCAATCACCGAGCTCGCAGCGAGCCTGGTAGGTTTGCACTGACATCAGCTCGTGTGCCCGCGCACTTCAGCCTAGATGGTCCTGAATTTAGCAACGCTGGCCAGCTGACCTGACGCTCGAGGCAGTCGTGCAACGCGCTGGAGATGGATCTGAGACACGATGATGGAATAGCAATCTCCTGAATCGTCCCAGCATGTCGGAAGGGGCAATGCTTGTGCAGAGTTCGCAACTCAAAATCCGAGCGTGCACGTTTTGAACAGCCGTAGACGTCCGGGAACGGTGTCTTTCTGGGCAAGCGCCGGCAGCAACAGCAGCATCTGATTTGATGACACACCGCGCTATGTCACGTGTCTGTTCTCATATGCGGGACTAATTTAGTGTGGTGATCCCTGCAGAAAGCGAGCAAACCGGCGACGTGCCGGTTTGACGACGAAATTCGGCCCTGTCGGTCACTCCCCCGGCCTCCAGGCTCTTTGATGATTTTCCGCACGTCGGTCGACCTCGTGGCTAGTCTGGAGATCCTCTGTAAAAGGCTTCGGCTCTGTAGCTTAATCGTCTGCACCATGACTGGGGGACATGCATGAACCTAAGCAGCGCCCAACCCCTCTTCCATATCCAATCAGTCTAGACTTTCAGAGCTTCTTCTGCTTCTTCTTCTTCTGCTGCTGCCCGAAATCTTGTCTGGCAACCAATCTTTGCGACGTGAGCCCCGTCTTCTGTCATCACCTCCGTCTTCAGCCCAGTCAACAGTCACCGCCAGTTCTCACCCGTCGTGTAACCGTTTGTCCAACGTCGAATGTCTTGACCGAGACTGGCGGCAGAGCCTGTTGCCATTAACCATCTTCGCCGCTGCAAACTGGTCACCGGCTGCACCCTTTTGCGCGCATCTCTGGTGCTGTCGAGCTGTCCCCGAGTATCGGCGCAACCAGAGACACGGTACCAACGGGCATCCGCCCATCTCGCCTCCACCGCTGCCACAACTGTCCGCGCCGAGACAGCCTGTCGTCAGCTACCGCCAGTCTCACTGTGCCGACATTGCATGCGCCCTGTTCATATTTGACGGAGCGCCGCATCGCCAGCTTGCGTCCCAGTGCCGAGTCTGCGACACGTCCCGAACAGTGGAACACTAGGGAAATCGTCGGCGGGAGACGCAAATTGGAGACCAAACTGACCTTTGTCCAACACGCTAGCCTCACTGCCCTACCGCGAAGAGACAGAGCCAGAGGGGTCCCCCAAATCTCACTTTGCTGCCCAGCATTCGGAGCCCGCTCAGACCTCCAGAAGGGCTCCCAATTCGCCAACCGCGTTTCCTACATCATCCCATCCAGACTCTACCCCCCAAAAGGTCTCACACCGCATCGCAATCATTTCCAACAAAGGTTGACTGTCGACTGCTCATCTGTTTCATCCACAATCGACTCTGTCGACCTACTGAAATTAGATCCCGCCCTGACCCAGCCGGAGACTGCACCACATACACCGTCTCCAGTTTCGCATCCCACTTCTGGTACTGGCTCATCCGTCGGCCCAATCTTTCTTTAATACCATAGTTCGTCCACCGGCCCGGGAGCTTTTTTGACAATCAACCTTTACTGCGCGTCTCCCACGGTACAAACAACTTACATCGACTCCCCCAGAAGACCCGAGCTGTCGATCACCGCACACTACCAGCGATATCACTCAACACTGCCGACAGATCAGCCAGGCACCAGCGAACCAAACGACCCTTGAGGCTTGACGGTGGAAAGTACTTACAGAGCCCGACGGACTGGTGATTGGACGCGTTCCCTTCTCCGCCCAGACGACCTTTTCAACCCACCGATTTCAACTCCGCTGACCCGTCTTTTGACTTGATTTCTGTCTTCTCTTGTGTGCTGCAACCGGAGGTTTGCGACTGTACTTTGATCCTGCTGGCGCATGGAACTGGAATCGCATGCGCAAATTCGAATAGACTAGCGAGCCGCAAGTCTTGGTACCTCTTTCAGTCACTCCTTCCTCCCCGGACCAGTAGACCAGCAACGAAAAGGTCGCACGACCAGTAGAAAACGCAAATAGAACGAGCGGCAGTCGAAGAGACTCCCGCACCAACCGCAATCATTCTCGCACCACAGCAACACTTTTACCCCACCCCACCAACTCCCTCCCAGCAATTCACCGAAGCGCGGGTGTACAGAGGGAGTGAAGTCAAGGATTCGCGCATTCACACACCTCCAAGATCTCCCCAGCAGCACAGCATCGCGGACGCTGCGACGCACCGCTGGTGCCCGCCTATGAACTATTACTACCCGGGTTACGGCGAACAGTCGCAATCCAGCTATTACCAGCTGGCCAGGTGAGTACTCCCGAAATATGACGGCGGTACTATCCATGCCAGCGCGTCTCTGGTCTTTGGAGGACCAGCGGCTGATTCCTCCTTCTTTTAGCGAGGACTATGACCTCAAGATCCGCCAGCAGCCGAGGGACGCGCTGTTAGCGCAAGACGGCAAGGAGAAGAGTGAGTGTATCCAAGAAAGAGAAGACAGGAAGGAGATTCGCTGACAAGGTTTGCGACAGGTCGTAAGCCCATCGACCCTCCGCCAATTGTCGAAGTCAACGTGCGCGAAGCAGCAGATCCTATCAGGTGAGCAAACAATCTTCGGCAAACGCAAATGCGACAAATGAAACTAACTCGAGCAGACAATTCTTGCAGAGTCCTTACCTGTTCATGACATGCAGTCTGGTCCCAGCAGATACTCAGTACGCAGATCCAAATGTCGCCGACGAGAAGGGACTCTGTGGATCCATGGTCTCTTCTCTGCACAAGCTGAAGGATATCGACAGCAAGGGTATGATCAATCAACCAATCAGTTTGGGTCCAGAAGTGCTGACGCGACGGATTGTAGATGGAGGCTTCTTCGTCTTTGGTGACGTATCAGTAAAGAGATTGGGAGAGCACAGGCTACTGTTCAGCTTGTACGAATTGCAAAAGTGAGTCCTGCAAATCGTCGCAAATTGGGCCAGGAAGTCTAACCGGACCAGGGAAACTCTTCAAGTCGCCTTTCACAGGTCGATCCTGTCTGACATCTTTACTGGTATGGAGACAGTTGAATGACCATGAAAACGCGTCGATGCTGACGAGTTCAACAGTACATCCCCAGAAAGAATATCCAGGCTTGGAAGAGTCGACACAACTATCAAGAACATTTGCCGATCAAGGTGTGCGCTTGCGGCTGAGGAAAGAGTCGAGGACAATGGGCGCAGGGTAGGTTCCAATCCCGAACGCTGATGTTTGGTTCCACTGACAGCAAAAACAGCTCCAGCAGGAAGCGTAGCTATCCGTACACTTCGCAGCCTTCAGCAGGTCCATCGAGGCAAGCCACTTCAGGTCGCTCATCATCGTCTTACGGCTCCAGTCAGGTAGCAGGCTCAGCCTACAGCCAGCTTTCCAGGTCTCCTTCGAAGCGCCAGCGATCTGAGGAAGGACAATACTCTGGATACCAGCTGCCAGCAAGACCCTTGACCATGCATGAGCAAGGCGGATCCTATTCTGGTCTACCAGAACCATACACCTCACCAGGTGCAGTCCCAAGGATGGGCGCTCAAAGTGCTCAAAGGACCAATCGGTGGTCCCACATGCCGGGAGGACCCACATCTACACCAACAGCAAGCTCAGATTTCACCTTCCGCAGCTCTTCTCTTCCTCGACTCGATCCAAGTCTGACCTCTGCCCAGGGAGCTGGTATGCTTCCGCAAGGTACTGTTCAGCAAGGTCCGGCTGGCTCCTCGACCATCAACCCAGCAAATGCTTCCTTCCAGCAGCAACCCTTCTCTTACGGCAGCGTCCCTGTATCGGGAGGCTACCAACAGTCGTTCCCACAAGGCCAGTATCGTAGCGACTCCGGCTACCCATCCCAACCTGGAATGTACCCATCCGATCAGTATGGCGATCCAAGTCAAGGCGGGTACTCCGGTTCGTTTGACAACAATGGACGGTCTGGATACTCTGGCGGATCTTCCGGACGATGGCAATAGTACAGTCTTCCGTGCTGGAAGCGACAATGCTGCTGATGAGGACATGTTGAATGATGACCTGGAGAAACGCAAAGCTGAATGACACAAGCGCATTTCGGGCCGACTTGAGACTGGCGCTGGCGACAGGAATGAGTCGACTCTTGGAAGTGTTTTGGATGGAAGAAACTACTACACTGTTGATACCCCGCGACAATTTCCTATGTTCAGAAAAACACAAAGCGTTTCGCGGTCCAGGTTGTACAATAATGGGGGTTCAGGAGCAGGGGAAAGACTAGGCGAACAAACAAGCCGCACCTGCATCTCTCGCGAGATTGCTATGCTGGCTGACAGGCATCGGGCGGATATTTGCTTTCTGGATGTTTGACCAGGTCATCGCTGACCAGTCTGACAATCTGCATCCTCGGATCCGGTACACTCGCACGACACAATAGATGGAATGCCCTTACGGGCTGTTTTGGGGGATACCATGGGAATGAACTACAAGGCGCGCGGCTATCTGACACTTTCTTTCGCTAGCGTTTCTTGGAAAAGCAGTCAAAAAGATATTGCTGTCCTTCTATATAATACCCATGTATATTACTTACGCTCGTTTTGTCCATCTCTTCCAATACCAAGCTCGTACTGAAGAAGCACACAGAAGCAGGATCGCCTTGACGAAACCGCCAGAGTCGATATTTGACCAGACCACAAAAGCAAACCGCATCCATTCCTTCACCGCTCCGTTCGGCGAATAAATCATACGAGCAACGACCATCTCCACTTTTCAAACGAGGCAAAGGCAAGCGACGCAGATCCCAAGAGACTGGCTAGGGTTCGGCCCGCAAGCGCGGTCGACAGCCGTCGAAGCAATCAAGAACAACTTTAACATTCATCCTGGTCGCCTTGCGAACATGTCCGTCATGCATGGCGCAATTGCTTTCATGACACAGACTCAATAGGGCGAGCGCCGACACAGACAGCCATGCTCGCCTCTCGCTCACAGCGTGGCCCAGACATCGCGACGAAGAGCTCTCTTCACGATCTGGACAGGTTGCTGTCGCGACTCGAGAAACAGGTCCTGTCAGAACAGGCAGATCCAGAGCTGCGCACATCTGTCTTTCTCAGACGCAAGACTGGAGCTGTATGCTTTACCCTCGAGCTTGCAACACTTATCATCAACTGACCACAAGTACAGAACATAGAGTATGCCCGCACCCTCCTCCTTCGTCTCGAGCACGACATCTCCACCATCAAGATCGTGTCACAACGTCAATCCCTCTCCGCAGACCTACAAGTCAAGCGCGACCTCATAAAGCAACTCAACCGTCATCTCATCGAGCTCGACCAGCTCGATAACGCATCAGACGACGAAGAGGAGGATGACACCCCACCTGCGCCCAATCCACAGCTCACTGAACCCACACCGACCTCTGCCCCGACATCTATAGAAGCACCCACTCTCCGCGCAAGAAAACAACAATCTCTTGCACCCGACACTGCAGCCTCTTCTGCTCTCTTCAGTGGCCGCTCGAAAGATGACACCACCTTGCAGTCTCGCGAACAAGTCCTCACCTCGCAAGCGCAGGAGCAGGAAGCCATCAAAGCATCCCTCGTGTCGCTGGCATCAGCGCTGAAACAATCCAACATTTCATTCTCACAATCATTAGAAGAAGAGAAGTCCGTCCTGGAAAGAGCTGCAAGTGGATTGGACAAGAACACCTTAGGAATGGAGAGCGCGGAAAGACGCATGGGAACGCTGAGGAAGATGACAGAAGGACAAGGCTGGTATGGGAGGATAAAGCTGTATGCCATCATTGCGGCCTTATGGTTGGCGTGCTTTCTGCTGGTCTTCATTGGGCCGAAGCTCAGGTTTTGATATCCCTGTCCACAACACATCCGACGATGAGTCGTCGAGTCACCTCACGTTGTACAAGTAGCCCAAATCACGACATCATGAACTTCATTACCCCCTCTATCCCCTGCATATATCCATTCTACGGCTCAAACTTCGGGCTATACTTCCCCGCCGCCGCCTCAAACGCCTCCCTCCTCCTCCCCACCTCCTCCAAAAACGGATGTCCCTTGTCCACGCCCTGCAGCTTCTTCACCACAGCATCCGCCTCTTCCCCCTTCCCCAATATCGTGTTCAAAACCGCCTGGTTGGCCAACGCATCTGCATTCTCCCCATCCAGCGCCAAAGCCTGCTGCAACGCCGTCTCCGCCTCCGGCAACCGACCGAGGTGTAGCTCCGATACAGCCTGCGCGACGAGCGACTGCGGTGACTGCGTCGACGGCGCCTGTGCGAGCTCTTCGAAAACGTAGAAAGCTTGTTGGTACTTTTCTCCTCCCTGCGAGGAACGTCAGCCTTGATCTTCCACTCCCAACTATCCCTTCCTCCCTTTGCCCTGCCCTGCCCTGCCCTGCCCTGGCTATCTCCCGATACAACCATGTAATGAAAATGAAAAACTCACCTCCCTCATGCCCACCCAAGCCTCCCCCAGATTAACAAGCAACGCATCCTGCGCAAACCCCCTAGCCGCCTTACACTCTTTCCCCGCCAAATCCGTCCTATTTTGCAGCAAATAAACCTGGACAATCAGCGCCACGGCATCCAGACTGCCCTGATGTTGCCTCAACAACGCCAATGCCGCATCATACTCCCCTGCGCGCGCAAGCAGAGTGCCGATTAGGATCTGGACCGCGGCGTCATCGGGGTGGGATGTCG
Source organism: Elsinoe arachidis (assembly GCA_013372555.1). Lineage (NCBI taxonomy): Eukaryota > Fungi > Ascomycota > Dothideomycetes > Myriangiales > Elsinoaceae > Elsinoe > Elsinoe arachidis. The sequence goes on along the minus strand of JAAPAX010000007.1, from coordinate 1,123,579 downwards.
CGAGGGTTTGCGCGTCCGAGAGGGTCTTCGGGGAGGGCGAGGAGAGGTACGTGGTGAGCAGGCGGGAGGCGAGGTCTTGGGGGGAGGCGGAGGGGGAGGGGGACGGGAGCGTGGAGAGGGCCTCGCTGTATTGCTTTAGGGCGAGGTGAGAGCGGAGTTGCAGGAGGCGGGCGAACGGGGCGGAAGTGGAGGAGAAGGAGGAAGTGTCGGTGTCGATGACGGTTTGGTGTTGGGATTGGTGGAAGGCTGTGTGGATGTTGATGAGCTCGGAGTCGGTGGTGTAGGGGTCCATGGTTGTGGGAGGGGGGTGGTGGAGGGGGGGGATGGGGTCAATGGGGTTTGTGGCGATGGATTGGAGGGTGGAGATGAGGTTGGTGAGGTTTGTAGAGCTTGGGATGGCGGAATTTGCTCTTGTGGTGATGGTTTGTCTGATTCAAGATGCTTGAGGAAGGTTGTCCACTTCGGCTGAACCCCGGATTGGCACCGAGTCAGCTCCTTGCATCTCAGGGGTAGAAGAGGAGACGACAGGTACGGAAACGAAAGAACTGTGAGTGATCGTAGATTGTATGTATGTGCGCTTATCCTACATGTGGTTGATGCTACAAACATGCGCTTAGTCGAATGGTACCCTTCTCAATCCCTGGTCGACACCACGCTTCTTCATCTCTTGCATGGCTCCTACACTGCTTGGTACGGGAATGCCGCAGCAATCACCCCATCCGGTTTCAGCGTGCTTGTGGACCATGCCGTCTTTCATGACCACGCCGTCGCCTTCTGTAGCTTCGCCTTCGTAATCTTCCTCCTTGCTCATACCACCTGCTGCTTGCACAATGCCGCCGAACAGAAAGTGCTGCATGACTGGCAATTTGCCCAAGACCTCAGCCAGAAACATCCTACGCATACCTGCCTCTACCTTCATCCAGTTCTTTGCCGAGCTGATATCATCCAGCATCGGGCTGTGCCATCTCAGACCCTCGACGTTCTTGACACTGTTGACAAATGCAACCTGGTCCAAATACAGATAGTCCTTCGAGCATTCTTCCAAGATCATCGTTTGGTGTATGCTCATTGGTCTGATGTGTGAATGATGGAGGAGCTGGCTTGCGCCGAACAGGAATGGCAGAAACTGGTAGTCATCGAGTCCCCAGACACCATGAGATCCAGCAGGCTCGAGGTAGTACGTGGTCTGGATTGTCCTCATCAAGCGAAAGTAGCGTGGAAATACGACCAATGTTACTTGGTCAAAGATCGTTTGTGGTAGTAACGACAATCGATTTAAGCACAACAACCACACGGTAAAGTTGAGCTCATGGCCAGATCCATAGTCGATTCTCGTCCTGTTTCCGAACGCATGGTGCAGGTACGTCGAGACTTCTTCACTGGCGGCTTTCGGTACTCCCAACATGTCGTGCCATGACTCGAGCTTGGACTCGATCTTGTCCACGAAATCTTGGAACGATTTGTTACCGAAACGTGAACCCTCAGTCTCCAGTGGTGGACATTGTGAGACTGTTGCCTCAGCTTCATCCAAGACTTTCAGCAGAGCTGTTATGATGGGATCTTGATTCTGAGCCTGAACAGAAGTGACGGACTTATCCTCGGCAGACTCGGATAGTGTAAACACGAATGCTGTGACTAAATCATATGCTGGTGATGAAAGAAAGACATCATGGTCCTTTTTGGAGAGGATTCGGCGAGATGGCTTGGAAAAGGTAAACAACTCAAATGCAGGTGGTAATGGAAGAGCAGGTGTCGTTGGTCGAGGCTTTGCAGGTCCCTCGGTCTGCTTTGATGCCCGTCGTGGTGTGAGCTTTGGCAGACGCGCCGACAGTTCTGGATTACCTAGCTGGTGACTCGGAGGTCGCGGCTCAGTAATTGCAGACATGATGTTGGTGTGGTGGTACTGTCAATAGATCAAGTGAAAGGGGTTGTTTGGAGAAACGCCAAGAGATGTCGGGGCTTAGTCATCGTCACGTGGATTTGCAATCCACCTTCGCGTGCTCTTCACACGTGCTGCTGTCAAGCAATCTTCACCACGATGCCATGGCATACCTCACCGCTGGCACACTGCTTCGCATCATCATCCTGCTGCACAGCATCACCGCGTGTCGACGTGGCAGACCACAAGGTATCTTATGTACTGCTGCATGGCTTGCAGAATGCATACTTTCATCACACACGACTATCGACTCGTGTGCCAACCAGGATCGGCGGTGTGCCTGTCCATCACTCGGGACGGCTCTGATGGAGGGTGACATGGAGAAGCGAGCAAATCACAAAATGCTGTGGTCGCGCCCTCAGCAATTTCTGCGTGGGTTTGTGATTCGTTGGGAAACCCCACTTCCAAGGCTTCCCACTTTACAACGAGTGGGTGTGATGACTCCCGCTCTTGGAGCCCCCTCGTTTTTATCTCCTTCTCACCTCCCTCCCCCTGGTTTCCTTTCTACCAAACACTTTTTTGCCTTTGCACGCGTATTGATTGCTGCATTCAAGCGCTGCCAGATCTATAGATCATTTCCACAATCTTCCAGGACCATTTACCAGGATTACAAACAAGCACAAACATTCCCAGGATTTACCATACCCGGATCTTACCAGGATGACATTTCGCACCCGCGAGGACTCTCTTGATAACAGGTACTTTACCCCTACCCTCATAGACCTCTTGCGAAAGCTCGAGTAATGTCAACATCTTCATGTGTTGGCAGTCGTCTAATGTCGTTTCCTTTGTCTTGTTTTGCAGCATATTGGAGAATCAGGACGGAGCTGGACCGGATCCACTCCCATTTCCAGGATCATATTCCCAGGGACCCATTATCCAGGATCAGGATTTCCCAGGATCATACCCAGGACCATTGCATACCCAGGAAACATATTGGAAAGCTTTTACCCGTCCGGGCAAGCCCTATTAAGGTAGGTATGATTTTGTGACTCGTAACGACTCATGTGAAGTGTAGCTCCAAGGATCTTCCGATGGATTTGTAACGACGAGTTGAGACCTGCCATGTATTGAAGGCGACTTTTCAAGGATATTGTGGACCCACGTCTACAAGGCACCATTCCGGAGACCAGGCCACTCGAAAGCGGCTGGTCTCACTTGAATCCCTGCAAGGAGAATAGCGCGCTCGACTTCTGTTTCTTCGGACTCGGGATTCAACAATGGCTTCCTCTCATTTCCCATACTGACGACGACGAGAATGGTACTTTCCGACGGATCAACCTTTCCAAGTTTAAATCTATCAGGACATTACCAGGATGATTTCGATATCGACCTACTTGAAACGCAACGCGAATTGAGTGCACCATCACGTGCTTCTTCCGCCCCCATTCCTCATGGAAATGCTATGGACCTACTAAGGAACATTATTCCTACAGAGTAAATCAACCTGGACATCTGCATGGTCTGTGTATGCGGCTATATCGTTGTCTTGACTGTAACTGATCTGTTGCAGGACCTCTTCGAACCTGCTCTTCTCCAATATGACTTGCTTGTTTCACGCGTCGTTCATTTACTAACATGTTTTGTTTTCAGCGAGTTCCTTTTCTCCCCCACGCAATCGGATTCCTTGTCTCTGGCCTCTTTCCAGGATCTCTGCGATATTTGGAGCGAGCCCGCTCAGGAATCAATCTCTTCACTCTCGCCACCTGACTCGCCCGAGTCGTTTACCGGATCCCAAGCCTTTGACTGGGACAAGTTCTGCTCTGAGGACATGTCTTGGGCCATTAACGACTTACCGGAGAACACGTCGGACAACACCAGCCACAATGGACTTTTCATCTCACTGCCTGCTCAGGAGAGCAATACTTGGAATACTTCCATGGAGCACACTGGTCAGGCTGTATCAAGACGGCCCATTACTGCGTCTTCGGACGTGGCAGTCGGCGCTTTGCCATCATGGTCATCCTCCATGCACATCGTTCCGGACGCCTCACAATACGAATGGCCTCTCCAAGGACAGGGAACATTACCCGGATCATCACAGACTCCCGCACAGGGAGGGCCGGCATATGCCGATAGTTTCCTATTTGACGCTTCGTATAGTAAGTCTACTACCACTGGACAAGAACGATCACAAAGGATCTCTGTGCCTTCCAATGCCTACATGACATCTGTTCCCGGAAGCACAGCTCAACATGGAGCAATTGTCGACCCATCCAGCTTGTCGTATGTAGACCCGTTTGTCGGATATTCCATGGATGCAGATGTAGCTTTCAACCCACATATGCTGCCCGGCGGAACGGGTCCAACCTTCACTGGCCCTTCTTGGGAAACCTCAATGGATATGCCTCATCTTGGTCACAACAGCAGGCAGGATGCTCGCACTCCGGACTCGTTTACCGGGGGAATGATGGTGCAAGATCGGACTTCTCGGATTGGAACTGGATTCTACGACTTCCCTGTCGTGCTCAAGGAACCTCTTCACCGTCAGGCCAGCTCAGATCGGCAAAACGGCTGGCCCGCCATTAGACCGGCTGAGCAGCGCAGATCTTCACACCCACGCTCTCCTTCCCAAAGCACAACTGCTGCCGCTGGAAAGTCCTTGCCGGAGAAAGAGGGACGTTTCCGTACTCACCCTCACTACACGGCAAAGCCAAAGCAAGATGGCATGTATCACTGTCCATTCGATGACTGTGCCCACCAGCCTACGCCGCTCAAGTGCAACTACGAGTGCGTCACCATTTCTACTCATGAATCTACAGTAGCTGACCATGATCTAGCAAGTTCATTGATTCCCACATCAAGCCATTCCGCTGTCGGAACGCCCACTGCAGCGAGCAACAATTCTCCTCGACTGCATGCCTGCTTCGACATGAACGCGAGGCGCATGGTCTCCATGGCCACGGTGAACGTCCAAATCTCTGCCAATACCATGACTGCGACCGAGCACGACCCGGCAACGGCTTCCCACGTCACTATAATCTGATGGACCACATGCGTAGGGTCCACGGCCACGAGACCAAGGAAGAGGCAGACACTCCTTCCAGCACCGGCGTTCGTGGTTCCGGGCGAGTCAGCAAGAGCCGGAAGAAGAAGGGAAACATGGTCATTGCAGAGCCTTCGAGGAGAGTCTCGAATTCTAGAATCGAGGTGAGAAGGTATGATCGAAAACGCAAGACGCAACACTGACAATGCGCTCAGCCAGCTACCCGTACACGCATCGGCTCTCGCGTCGGCGCCACCCAGGAACGGCTTCTTCAGCAAGCAGTATCGCGCCGATCCATGGGTTGAGCGAATGACCATGAGATTGAAGCTCTATACTGTCAAGCACAGGATCAATGTAGATGTTCACCAGATCCAGGTGCATGTCACGGTCGAGGAAGCCAGCGAGATGACCAGCGTCGACTCGTGACCCCCGAAACAGCTGCTACGGCACCTTCGAGGCGAGGCGAGGTGCCATTAGCAGTGGGGAGATGAGAAAGAGAGTGTCAGTAGACATGAGGATACCCACATTGAAGGAAGAGGGTCGGCATTTCGGTTCTACAATTTTGTCCTTCAGCAATGGTTCTCAGCGATTCTTTGAGCGATGTATTTGGGCGGCTTCATTGAGCTTGATTCCCATGTTTAGCATGTATATTTTCGGTAACATCCATTCAAAAGCGTCGTTTTGAAAACACGAGTGTTCGGACTGCATCTCGTGCCCCTCCACCCCGATATATCTCGGCAGGTTGATACCTATTTGACAAGCACATATGTGAGGAACCCCAATCACGGTGGAAGCCCCACATGTCTAGCTCATTTCATCCGAAGCCGGAAAGACTGAGTTGCGTGACATTGGGAGTGTGATCGATATCAAATGAGAAGCTCTCAAACCCGATGCGAAAGGCTGTAGCGGAACGCCTCGGCAATGCTTGAAGCAGACAAGCACATCATGGACAATCATGAATCAGTGCGAGGATCAAGGTACGCGCTTCCATCAGTCATCAACGCCTCGGTTCCAAATAGCATGCTCTAGACCTGCGAACTGACAAGCGACACTGTGAGACGTTGCATCAACCGATAAGCGACCTCACACAAATCCGGCACATCCTTCCCCTCGCTGCACAATTCCCAAACAAAGCCCCGCCATTCGCCTGCAAATCTCGGTCAAATCCGCGATGACGTCTCTCCCGGCGAACCTTGTCGCGAGGCATTCCGCCCGAGGATCGCACATGTTTCGCGGTGTCCCATCAACCTGTTTAGTGAACATGTGACTGTCGCCTGGCTCTGCTTTGCAATCCCGCGATCATTTCTTCCTCGCAAATGGTTCGACCCGCAACGACGTGCTTCCGTTCACTTTTCCTCACCACCAGCCTCATCCGTCCGACCCTCTCCCAGTTCGTGATCCAACAGCAAAACCCACTCTCGCAGTTCCTCTCGCCCTCGCACATTCACCACCACCAGCAACAACCCCTCTGCCCCGCCGTCCGCACCGCCGCGACCATGGCGTCAGCAACCAGCTTCCACGAGTTCCAAACCAAAGACAGTACGTCCCCCTCCCCCTTCGTCCCCTCCTCCCTCCAACTAACCTGGCCCCCTACAGAAAAAGGCCAACCCTTCCCCCTCTCCTCCCTCAAAGGCAAAGTCGTCCTCGTCGTCAACACAGCCAGCAAATGCGGCTTCACGCCCCAATTCGCCGGCCTGGAAACCCTCTACAAAGACCTGAAGAAATCGCACCCCTCCGACTTTGAGATCCTCGGGTTTCCCTGCAACCAGTTCGGCGGGCAGGACCCGGGGTCCGACGACCAGATCCAGTCGTTCTGCCAGGTGAACTACGGCGTCACGTTCCCTGTGTTGGGGAAGACGGATGTCAATGGGGACAAGGCGGAGCCGGTGTGGGAGTGGATGAAGAGTGAGAAGCCGGGCATTATGGGGTTGAAGAGGATAAAGTGGAATTTTGAAAAGTTTTTGATTGGTAAGGATGGGAAAGTCAAGGGAAGGTGGGCGAGTACGACTGATCCTGTGACGTTGAAGGGGGCAATTGAGGCGGAGTTGAAGAAGGGGAAGGTGGATAGTCCGCAGGTTGCCAAGTGAAAGGGAAGGCTGTGAGCGAGAGGAAGGATTGGGGGGAAGGCAACGACATGAGAGATATCCAGGTAGTTCAGTTTCATGAATCATGGATTTGCATGGAACGTCTGCGCTTGGTGATGCGTATTGATTGGCCGTATAAGAAATGGACCATGAATCGCTAATATCAGACCCCACCTGTATCCATGTTCCGTCTTGGTATCAATTCAAGCGAACATAATTTCCTGTATCAGTCAGCCTCGTCGGGTCAGAAGTTTGGTCTCCGGAGACTTACCCGGGAATTGTCCTTGCCTGCCATGCACCTTACCAGTCCACCATTCATTCTCGTTTTGCGTCCGATGTACAATCTCAATGACGTCTCCCGTGGTGAAGCTCAGGTCACCCTCCGCTTGCGCTTCATAGTCGTACAATGCTGTCACTGTCTCCGTCGCAGGAGCGCCGCTCAACCGTGAAGGCTTTGGCTTGGGTGGCGGAGGTGCTGCCTTGCCTATCGTGCTGAACTTGCTCGTGCTTCCAAGTGATGGACTACCGTTCGACAAGGTTGGTGATGTGACTCCATTCGCATTCGCACTATACGGAGGTGGTTGCGCTGAAGAGGAGCCGCCTGTCGGGTTGTACTCGATCGCGGCAGGTTTGTTGGCACTTGGCCCTGCTTCTAACAGCTTGTTCTGGCTGTACTTGCTGAGTGGCCGACCGAGACCCTTGGTCTTGAAATGTGTGATGGCAAGTGCCTCTGCCTTTTGCTGAATGTCGCCACGCTTCTCCTCGAACGCTGCTTCGATATCAAGAGTGAGGTTGAAGTAGCCAATGTCGATCGCCTGCATGCGCTCATGCAGAGTGTAGAATACGTTGAGCTGCATGTAGTAGAAGGATTGGAACAGAGGTCTGATAAACTCTCTCTCCAGGCGGAATAGCTGAGGCAACTCATTCTTCAGCAGCGTATTGAAGTACTCGTACTCCTGCGTCGCAACCTCGACATCATTCTCGGCACGGTATAGAGCCTTCTCGGTTTTGAGGTCCTTCTCTGGCTTCTCCTGTAGCTTTTTGAGGGTCGCTCGATGTCGGTCATAGTCCAATTGCTTGTGGTCTCGTTTTACAGCAGCCTTGCGCACCTGTTTGATGATTTCCAGGAGTTCATCTGCAGGCTTAACTATCCGTGATTCTATCATTTCAAGCTCTGGTTGCAGGGAGACCTTAAGCTCGTTGACAATCTTTTGATATTCCTCGCATGCTTCAATGCCTTCAGGGTTTCCGTCCACCACGAAAGAATCGGGATCTGACATTCTGCCAGAGATTGGTTGGTAGATTTCTGAGCAGGCCTTTGCGAACTCGATCTGATGGTCGAGCATGCCATTGATCGACTGGAAATACCTTTTGTACATCAGCCGCGTATATCTCCCATAGCCCTTTGCTGAACCTACTTTTTCGACTCTTCATGCAACTTCTTCGTCTCCGTCTCAAGCTCGTCGAATCGGCGCTCTGCATCTTGGTAGAACTGGTCGCGAGTGATTTCCCCCATGTTGAATCTTTGCTTGAATGTCTGAGGAGCTCGCAAGGCCCCCTTCGAGAAGCCCTTCCATGACATGTTAGGCAATCGTGCGTGACCCTTTAGCGATTCTATTGCGCCAGTGGTATGCAGAAAGAGACGAGATACAGGGGAAGCCGAAGGAGAATGACGAGTTCTGCGCAGGCAGCGGGATGTAGTGAGGCTGCGCAGACACACGCTCTTGGCCTAATCCTTTGAGGGGTGCTGATCGCCGGCAGCTGGCGGTAGACCAGTGAAGTCTGGATTGGGTTCGGTGATCCTGATAGTCGAGTTGAAAATATGATATCCGATCAATTACTATTACTATTGTGGTTGTTCAGGGAGCAGTTGTGTGGGAAAGAAGTGGATCTAGCTGACATGTGGGTTGCTTCGACGGCCGCGACTGAGGGAGGATCAAAATACGTCACTGCCAAGTCCGGGTTTTATCAAAGATCTCGCCGACCGGAATCTTTGCCCCGACGAGGGGTCCAAGCGTCCAACAATTCATCATTCAAGACTTTGAAGAGCTTCGTTGCAACACCAATCACATACCTATCCAACGTATCACCATGTCGAATGTAGCACCTCTCGCGGCTCGACAGGCCATGCGCCAGTGCTCTCGGCGGTTGTCGACCACGAACGGGCTTGTCCGCCAGGCTCCACGTGCTATCGCCTCCCCGTCATCAAGAAATCGTCGACCCTATGTATCAGAGACCGGACCGAAGAAGGCGACTGTCAATATCGAGCAGACTATCCGTGAAGATCAGAAGAACTTTGTCTCGCAGACAGGCATCCAGCCTAAGGATGCTACCATGCCTACGACAGGTATCGCCGCGGATGCTATGCTCTCCCCCACTGCTGGCATACTAAAGCAAGCTACGATCATGGATGAGGGCACACGGCCGATCTACCTCGATATGCAGGCCACCACACCGACGGATCCGCGCGTCTTGGACGCCATGCTTCCATTCATGACCGGCCAGTACGGAAACCCACACAGTCGGACACATGCTTACGGATGGGAGACGGACAAGGCGGTCGAAGTGGCGAGGAAGCACGTTGCGGATCTCATCGGAGCAGATCCAAAAGAGATCATATTCACATCTGGAGCAACCGAGTCAAACAATATGTCGATCAAGGGTGTGGCGCGCTTCTTCAAGAAGGGTGGAAAGAAGAATCACATCGTCACCTGTCAGACCGAGCACAAGTGCGTTCTCGACTCGTGTCGGCATTTGCAGGAGGAGGGATTTGGCGTGACATATCTGAGCGTTGGTGCAGACGGACGGATTAGCATGGAAGAGTTGGAGCAAGCTATGCGACCGGAGACAATGCTGGTCAGCATCATGACCGTGAACAACGAAATTGGCGTAGTGCAGCCCATGGACGAGATAGGCCAGCTATGCCGCAAGAAGAAGGTCTTCTTCCACAGCGACGCCGCGCAGGCAGTCGGCAAGATACCCGTCGACGTTAACAAGATGAACGTCGACCTCATGTCCCTGTCCGGACACAAGATCTACGGACCAAAGGGTGTAGGCGCCTGCTACGTCCGTCGACGACCACGAGTCCGCATCGACCCCTTGATCTCTGGCGGTGGCCAAGAGCGAGGTCTCCGTAGCGGCACTCTCCCTGCCCCTCTCGCCATCGGCTTCGGCGAAGCAGCCCGCATCGCAAAGGAGGAACTCGAAGTAAGCCCTCCCCCTTTTCTTTGTCCCTCTCCCATCATATGATTATACGCTACACACATGCATGGCTTTCTGAGCAGACGCCGTGACAAGCGTCGACCCAAAAATGCAGCCACACAGCAGGGGTTATGACCACCACTCTCACCCTCTCCCTCCCCTCACTCCACCCCTCCTTTCGAAACCCCCACTAACACCCCCAAGTACGACTCCCACCGCGTCACCTCCCTCGCCAACCGCCTCTCCTCCGGCCTCCTCTCCATGGACCACACGACCCTCAACGGCTCCGCCTCGCACCGCTACCCCGGCTGCGTGAACGTCTCCTTCGCCTACGTAGAGGGCGAATCACTCCTCATGGCTCTCAAAGACATCGCCCTCTCCTCCGGGTCCGCCTGCACCTCCGCCTCGCTGGAACCCAGCTACGTCCTGCGCGCGCTGGGCAACTCGGACGAGAGCGCGCACAGCAGCATCAGGTTTGGCATTGGGAGGTTCACGACGGAAGAGGAGATTGATTATGTGCTCAAGGCGGTGAGGGAGAGGGTGAGTTTCCTCAGGGAGTTGAGTCCGTTGTGGGAATTGGTGCAGGAGGGGGTGGATTTGGGGACGATTGAGTGGAGTCAGCATTAGTTTCTTTCAGACACTGACCGTGGGAGAGGATTGGGGAGGGACTGTATGCTAGATGAAAGGCGCTGTACAGAATGATACCTCATTTCACTTGTCTCCACTTCCCTTATTGATGTATGCTGGTAGTATTTGTGCTCAGACGATGATGGCATCTGTTCAGAACTTTTTCATTCCTCTCTCACACGACAGCGCACCAAGCACGCGCATAGGGCCAAATATGGTATCTACAAGAAAACTTGCTCCCCGATTTCCCTCGTAATGACAAACGAGATCTCCTCTTCTGATACTGAGCCCGTCTTCCATCGCTGATAGTAAACATTGATTCCATTATTCCTCGCAGGCCAGTCCTTTCCAATGAAATGATTCCTCCAATCGCGCTTTGCGCCGTGCAGAAAGAGAACCTAGAGAGCCTAGGAAAGCCTCGGGTGGCCGAAAATAGGTGTGGTGGTACATTGCATGCCGCGCATGAGTTGTTGTAGCGACTGTCCCGGACCTGCCAGGCGGTCGCATCTCTTCTGCTCACTCTCCTTGCGCTCCCTTCGCTCCCTATGCTCCCATCTCAACACTTGGGGTCGACTCGGACAGGTGTAGCAGAGCGATTTACTTCCCCCAACCAAACATGCCCGCGTCACCCGCATCATCAGGGTACACATAGAACGCAATACCCAGAATGAGGTACATGCCGAGACACATCGCGCCCTCGAGGTAATTGCTCTTCCCGTCCTGAATGAGGTAATTCACCACCATAACAGACAGGAAGAACACCACCGTCTCGAAAAGCTGGAAGTGCAGCGTCATTGGCTGCCCCATAGCCCAACCAAGCAAGACCAAGAACGGAGTGACGAACAGCGCAATCTGCATGGAGCTGCCGATGGCCACGCCAATCGCGAGGTCCATCTTGTCCTTGTAGGCGACGACGACCGCGGTGACGTGCTCGGCTGCGTTGCCGACGATGGGGATGAGGATGAGACCGATGAAGGTCTTGGAGATGCCGGTCGAGGTGACGATGGATTCGATGCTGCCGACGAGGTAGTCGGCGCAGATGGAGACGAGGACGGTGATGACGACGAGGACCACGGTGGCGGAGTAAGGAGAGAGGATCTGGCCTTCTCCTTCGCCTTCGCCTTCTTCGCCGTCGTCGGCGGCGGTTTCTTCGTCGAAGAGCTCGGTGTGGGTCTTGAGCTGGAAGACGAGGTAGAGGACGTAGAGGATTAGGAGGATGATGGCGGTGCCGTGGGAGAGTATGAGGATGTTGTCGTCCGTGGAGGATTTGGAGCGGGCGAGCGCGGCGTAGAGAGTGGCGGGGATGACTAGGGATGCGGATGCGACAGCCATCAGGGAGGACATGGTGCTTGCGACGGTTGAGTTGAAGGACTGTTCTTGTCGTCTGAAACCACCAGCGATGAAGCAGCATCCGAGGACCAGCAGGATGTTGGAGAGGATAGAACCCAACATGCTTGCTTGTACGATACGGATCTCGCCGTCCCTGAGCGCAACAATGGAGACCTGTAAAGGTTGTTAGACCTGTATATCACCCATGCCATGTGGCTCTTACAATAAGTTCAACGGCATTGCCGAAAGTTGCGTTCATGAGACCTCCCAAGGTTTGACCTAACTTGGCACTAATCTCTTCAGTCGCAAAGCTTAGGAGAGCTGCCAGGGGGATGATGGCGAAGAAGTTGACCACAAAGACGGCTGGTAGGATGTATTAGCTGGGTATCGTCCTCCCATATCCGGCGACCTCACCTGTAGGGTTCCCACCAGTCGCGCCGAGTATAATGCCAGCCGGCACAAAGAGTAACAAAACATTTACGTAGTTTGAAGATAGAACCTGCCAGGTCTTGTGCAGGACGAGTGCCGGCCACTTGATATACGCCCGATCATCCTCCCAGCGCGGGTTCCCGTCCGAATCATGCAGTATCGAAGTGACACTATTCAGCCTCGACGACGAGTGTCCATTGACCAGCGGTGTATTCTCGTCCGGCATATCTTCTGCGACTCTTCCCGAGCCTCTCCTGTCGGGGAACTTCCCGCTACCAGGTCGACCGGCGCTTCGAAACTGTGACTTGAAATTCGAGTTGATGGCTGTATGCGATTGGCCCAAGGTCAGTCTCGCGGCCTCCATGAGAGATTCTGAGGTAGTGCAGGAAGTGTGATATTAGGCGCGGCGCGGAGAGCACGGAGCTCTGCGGGCTAAAGAGTACAAGAGATACAAGTACGAGTGTGCACTGCCATGAAGGATGATTGATGGAATGCAAACTCACGCATAGTTGTGGAGCAGCGCACTCTGGTTGAGAAAGGACAGAGATTGTGCTTGGCCGAGGCGAAAGAGTCGAGAGGGTTTTCCTGGGGCCCAAGGGTTTGATCAGCACAAAAGCAGCAGAGTGGTGGAGGCTGGTGATGTTGCGGAAGATTGGCTATAGCACTAACGGGCGGGACTGCCAAGAGTTGCTGTGCGCTGTGTGGCTGAAGCTGGGCAGGCAAAGTGTCTGTCAGTCTCTGGTAAACGAGGATCAAGCGGACCAAGCAAAAGGGCGTGTGATCAGGGAAGCAGCGAGAAGAATGCCATCATCGACAAGAAGGAAAAGAGGGGGTTTAATGCAGGAGCAACAGCGAAAGATCAAGCTCGCTCGGGCTTGTGATGTCAGTGGGCTGGTCGGCCAGCAATTTCATCGACTGCACAGCCCCGAAACAGACTGGTGACAAAAAAGGCTATGGTCTTGGCTGCTCTGGCGGATTTCCATCCCACCGTCCATCTTGGTTGTTGCGCTCACAATGATCTCCTCCCTGCAGATCTGCTGTTTGCGAATCAGGAATGTTTTTGCGACCATGTGTTTGACCCGTCGTCGAAATTTATATCGGCGAATCAAGTAGACGGCACAGAGAAGCTTAATGCTATCAAGAGCCGTGCCGTGTCGAGCAAGACCCGTCAAGGTCTCCCGTGTCCGCTCGACAGGACAGGGCGGAATGAAAAGACACTTTCCCGGGCCTGAAAATCAGACGGAAATCGTGCGAGGATCAGCCGTGGGACCTCGCATGGCCGGGATGTCCCTGGATCCGTCGTGCCGTCAAAAGGCTGTTCCTGCTTCGTGGTCATGCTCTGATGAACGTGTCACGGTGGGAAAAAGCATTTGTCTAATATTCTGTCGTATTCTTCTCAACTACAGATGTGAATGATAATGGCAGCTAATCATGCATGTCTTGCTAGGACACCAAGCATCACCCTATGTGTGCTGCCGCCATGTACAGTATCCCTGTTCAACTCCTGGTAACCAACTTCCTTCAAAAACCCGAATGCATCACCGGTCTTCGATCCCATGTGCCTCGTCGCCTCTCGTTATTGTCGTCCGTCGTGTGCCCATTGCCCCTTCGTGTATGATCTCGTATATTCGTGCCTTTTGAGCTTGTCGTGTGGCTCGTAGGCTTAGGTAGGTTCCCTCTAGTCCTTGTAACTGCTCCTCCACGCTGAGAGTGCTTGATTCGTTGCTCCTGACAAGGGGACTGACAAGCTTCTTGCGCAAGATTTCCAAGTTTGATCTCAGCTGGAGTAGCCGTCCATTGTGATCCACCAGAACATGCTTGTTCTGTACAGTGCGTTCTCGGAGAGACGACAGTAGCGACTTGTTCTTCTCGAATTTCTTCAGTCGTGCTGCGTTTGCGCCCATGATGCGGGACCAAAGAGATGCCAGGACTTCACTCTCCTCCCTCTCTTGTGCGTCAGTCTCTCGAATGACCACCCTTTGCAGATTCAGAAATTGCCTGTCAATGGCCTCAAAATGTGCAAACAAGCTGATAGACGCCGTCAGCTCATTGTTGATGCTTTCTTCCAGGACGCCAAGAAAGTCCATGAATGTCCTTTGGAGAGTGTTCCTGGTAAGCTGTGGAGCGGTGGGTCCAAACAGGTCCTGCACCATTTTGCCCACAGCCGTCTGCCCGCCTGTCCAAGGATTCTCCAGCACACCCACCTTGCTGAAAACAGTGTGAAGATTCGAAAACAGTGTCGACATCTTGGATTCTGGCAACGAGCTGATCTTGCTCAGCTCTCGTTGCGCCCATTCCATGACGATCAGAATGCTGTCAATGTCGCCATCAATATTGGCGAAGAATCGAGTCAACTCCAGTGCCAAACTCTTTAAGGAGTCCGAGAGATTGTCGAGCTCTTTGACAATGATCGGGCCGGAGGTCATGTTAGTCGATCGAACAGACTCTCCCAAATCCCATACAGCCACGCCAGTCTCTCCAAGTTGTACCACTTGTGAATGTCCGTTCTCGCTGTAGAACATCAACGGCTCGAATGACTTGGCCAGACCCGCAACTTTGACGAGATCGGGTGCAGGGCCTTGAACTGGACTTTGGAAGAGGACGCGGGCTGTTGTGAGGGCGACGAGACCAATGACGAAAGAAAGGAATGCAGAGTACTTTGATCGCGTGACGCGGCTGTAGATCTTGTGCACAAGGACAACAGCATCCTCGATAGGTTGTGTCCGATGTTGAACGTCGGCCCTCATGGAGAAGCGGATGTCTTCACCACCACGTCAGCTGTGAATGCACATGGTCACAATCTACTTACAGTTGTTCGCACTCCGGTCGGACTTTGCTGGTGAAGGATCGCGTCCGCCGGGCTGCTCTGGTGGTTTGCCACTCAGAAGCTCTGGGGTATGTGCGAAGATGCGCTGTGGACTGAGACTCCGACTAACGCTCCGTCCTTTCACAGGGCTGCCAGGTAAAGGTATATCAGCTGCGGCATGAATATCCTCCTCGTCTTCTTGCTCGTCTGGTCTCTCTCTGTCCGGTGTTCCTGCCCGACTTCGCACAGGTGATGCGAGACCTGTCTGCTGTCGAAACCATCCACTCCCAGCCTTTCTCCACGCCGGCGGTGACCACGAATTCTCTAGTCCATCATCGGTGACATCGCTGTAGGTCGATGCGATCGGGCTCCTATGAGGTCCGAGGCGGATTGTCGACGGTGTGAGAGAAGGGTTAGGAGAATAGGCGTTTGATTCAAAGTCCTCCATCGAGGTGGACAGTGATGGCGAGTCCTGCCAGGGTCTGAAGAGTTTGGCCGTGTTCATGCCTTGTCGCGAACCAATCTGGATCCCCCTCCTCGCGGTAAGATGTCTTGGCGGGCGTCTGCTATTTCGAGAGATAGTGATGCGGTATCGTGGCGGTTATTGAAACTAAGAAGTCGTTGTACCGGCTCGGATGTGGCTATGTGATACGTAGGGCTGCAGATGAAGGTGGAATGTCCAAAAAGGTAAGAAAAGTGTCAGGACTTGCGCCCGGAAGTCAGCCTGTGAATTGCGCTGGGGGGCGTGCCGCTTTGTGAGTCGCAACGTGACTTTGGTCAAGCTGGTCGCATGAGCATCAGACGTCCAGGTGCGCGAAAGAGTCACTGTTGCCTGCAACGGAAATTCTCACCGGTCGCAATGGCTACAGGAGTTCAATTGAGGAATGAAAAGGGAGTTTCAAGATAAAAGAGACGACAGCCAACCCCTCTCTAGCTTGCATGTACGACGGAAGTGGATGAGGGCCAGGGGAGCATGAGTGGCTGGGAACCGTCAAGGAAGGAGCGATCTCCCGCTCCTTTTCAGCAATCTGATTGGTCAAAGTCGTGTCAACACCCCACTTCTGCAGCACTTCACGCGCATCAAGATCCACCACTCGTCGCGTCCGTCCAAAAAGTAAAGCGGAGTATTGGTATCTTGCTGAGTAGGGAAACGTCAAGCCCCCTCGCTCTGTACGCTTGCCTGAATAACTACCAAACAAGTGACAGTCAGGCCGTTCCAGTCATTGATCTGTTCGTGCCCGGAGCCGCAAAATGTCGCTGCGGGGCACGCGTGCCACTTCGCGACCACACTTTATTATAAGCATGGTGCCTCCCACGTCTCTCTGAGAATCTTCATCAAGTTGCTCTGCTTGTGAGGGAATGTGATCTCTCGTTCTTTGAAGAATCCAACATCTTCACAGTATCGTCGCAATCTGTCGCATTGGTCAGTATTCAGCCCAGGGGAAGACGGCCGCGATGCTCACTTCTCGTTGTCCACCCGCGGCTCCAGCATGACCGCATTCGTCCTCGGGTCAGCCAGCAAGCAGTAATGTACGAGTGCACTTAGCCAGACCTTGACCCGATGACTTCCTCTAAATTCTTGCTCGCCCACGAGGCAATGGAATCCACGATCCCATTCGCCGATCGATCCTGCCAGATGAGCTCCCAAGCGGTCTTCCTTCACCCAATAAATCTCAAAGTATGCAAAGGGCTTTCCGTCGAAACAGCCGATCACTGGAAAGGAGTGCTTGAGCTTCAGGCCTCCTTCAAGAAACTCCCGCTGATGTTCGACGGGTCCGTCCTCGCCCCATGAGTAAGCCACGCGTGGATCGTTCATCCACTTGTGTAGCAGCTCAACGTCGCTCGGTCCGTCAGATATACCGGAGAGAGTGGGGATGGTGGTGTCACTGGCACCTGTCAGAGGACGTAGACCCATTCCACTGGGTAGAGAAGGGCTGTGCGGGACCGCCCGTGGCGATAGTGATGCGACTCGCAGAGACAACGTCTCGCCTAGGCTGGGAATATATCGAGTGTAGAATATCTCTCCCTGTCGTGGCGCCTTTGGTCGTTTAGGATGTCTTGTGTTACCAGTCCAGATATAGGTCGGTGGTGCTGGAGGGAAGTAAGTAGGCAGATGGGACGAAGAATGGAAAGGATCGGTTGTGCTCCACGACCCCTGCTGGAGGCCAAAGGGCGGCGTTACTGCGCCCGTATTATCAGCTTTCAGTATGCTTGCGCGATTCGGCGATGCTGGTCTGGAGTGTGCTGGTGATCCTGACGGGAAGGGCGAGTTGATCATGGGCGACAATGTGAACAGGAAGATCCTGGCGTCTATTTGCCAAAAATGTCGCCGTGTAACATACGTCTGCGACCATGCCTCTGCTATGCCCTCTCTTGACGTATCTGCTCCCACGCTAGAATCATCGTTGATTATGAGACCCATGCGCTCCAGCTTTTGCAAAAGATGCTTGCCCTTGAAGATCCCTTCTCGGTTGATCGTGACCCTCCAGTCGCCTTTAGGCCTGCCAGCTGGTGCAGTCTTTGCACTTGCAGCATTCTCCACTTGAAGCTCTGGCTCGGGTTGGTGAAAGTACCACCACAAGGTAGTCCATAGCATCATTGCAATTTGTCGGGTCGGCGAGATCGCAGGTTTAAAATCGCTGCTGGCGGGGTTCGATATACTCGATATGAAGAGGTGGTCATTGCGAAGTGTCGGCTTCTGGAACCGATGCGTGTGGTGTTTCTTGCGAGGTCCCAAGTCGAAGTCGGGGGAGGGCAGAGGGGACCCCTCATCGTGGCTCTCATCGCTATCCTCGGAGTGAATGATGATGGTCCATCCTGGGGGAAACGGCGTAGGATGTCTGCTCAGCTCGGACGCCTTGAAATTCAACCCACCGAAGATGGGAGCCACCGTAACATCATTCCCGTTTGGTAAATGAACAACCGAGGGGGGCATGTCTTCGCAATGACAGAGACCCTATGTTTCAGATCTGCACTGCGGGTTGCCAGGATTTGAGGTCGAATGGCCGGCTTTGAGACCCTGTTGCGGCTCTGCTAAAACACCTCAATTCAATCCTGCAGGCCTGAAGATCTTCGAGGTTGAAGGGGTTCACTCCAGATATATTCAGATCTTCCAATGTGAAACAGAGACTGACGGGTCTCCCACGTCCAGGTGGAACGACAATCCTTTTCTCTCAAGTCACATTCTTGGCGAATAGAGTGGAATTGCTCAAGGTTGCTCTCATTTGGGCTTTTGTGGCGCTTTCGCAACCAGCCTTTGGTTCCGCCCTCGGTGGACTCTGTTAGCGGCATCTCCAAAGAGGATACCGCGGCCCTTGCGAATCTTGCGGATCCACCCTCGTGGCATTTGTTTGCTAGAGTCGTCGTACCTGCGTGTCTCGTGTCGTACAATCTCATTTTGTCGGAATTGACTCGAGTATCCCTTACCTCGACATCCTAACGTGCCCCGCGCGCAACCAATCGATAACGACGACTAACGTTCACTATCTGCGCTATCACTACAACGATAGCAGGTCATTTACAACCCCAGGCAAGGAAGGCATTGACGACACGACGCGACAAACAGCGCGCAGCCTCTACTGATGCGCAGGGTCTTTGATTGCGTACAACAATCCGACCACTACGAGAAGGAGCTCGATGAGGTAGCTTATATCGCAGCTATGAAGAGCAAGGACATGCAGACACATCGGCAACTTTGAGACTACCACGTCGCCCGGACCGACCAAGGCAATACAGCCTTCCCGAACTACACCATGGCTGGCTCGGGAGGACAGGCACAGGCAGCATGGACGAGTCCTGCTTCACCTCACACCTACTCGTCGAATCTGTTACACCCAAGACCGCTCTCAGAGTCACCCAGAGATATCGGAAGAATCAGCAGTCCACAAGATAATGTCGCAACAAGGGCAGAGCGATCACGTTCGCTCGCGTCACCACTGGCGTCACCCCTCACACCTGGTAGTGCAGGTGGTATGCCTCTCGCTTCGAGAATGTCAAGCCGAGAAAGCCAGCAAGATTACTGGTCACGTCGGCATCCAGATAAATCAGACGATCAAGTGGAAGGCCGCTCAGTCTCACTGGCAGTACCGTACGCAAACACTGCACCATCCACTCGACCAACACTCGGAGATCGACCTCTTCAAGCCAGCACAATGGTAAATGGCGTGTTAAAGCACAACCGGACGTCGACTCCAATGATCGAGACACAAGGCGGCAAGTCTGGCAAGAGAACACTCAACCTTCTGAATCCTGTCAACCTCCTTATGCGGAGACGATCTCAAATACCACAGGCGACCGCCCCGGAAAGTAACAACACCCAAGGCTTGAAAGTACCACCGATTTCCTTACCTGCCGACTACGACCCGAGAATCAGAGGAAATGTGATCCATGATTTCAGCGCTCCCAGACCCAGGAGAGGGTCCTCTCATCAGAACGTGCGCAGCTCCACCTACCAGGGACAGTCACCATTGTTGGATAGTGATCAAAAAGCATCGTTTGGCGGTGACGCACCTTCGTTCAGACCGCACAGTTCTGGCAACGTGAACGCCAAACGTGCGAGCGAGCAATCCGCCTTCAAAGAGCAATTTGATGACCCAGCGTCTGAGCAACACCGATCTTCGGCCATACAAGCAGAATCTCTCGCCAATCAGGATTTCCTCAAGCGGTTCTCTCAGCAGAGTCAAAGCTATGATCCTGCCGCACTTCCGTCCTTCTCCCGAAATAGCCAACAGCTGGACTTCCAACAGTTCAGGAGATCGATCGGAGAATGGCAGACAAGGACGAGCGACCCTTCCTCTCCATCATCCAAATCTGAGATTAGCTCTCTCGGCGTCGTCCCATCGGACAATCGAGCAAGCCATTTCTCGCAAGTCTCGCCCGAATCAGAAGCCAAAGACCGCACCTCACAGTCGTTGTCCAACCCAGAATCAATGCGGCTGTCTCAAGCTTCGCCGGGGATGACACAGCAGAGATCGTCACACACTACTGTGCAGTCTCAGGACCTGGACAAGGTAGAAGAGCATGATCCTTCCGCTGCACGTCGTGCTTCACATACCAAAGTGCCATCACAAGAGTCTAACAAATCCAAAGAGGACGGTCTGCCGAAGCACTTCAAAAGCAATGCGTCACGATTCAGCTTCCAACTCGGTGGCAATGATTCAGCTTTAGAAGAGCGCTTACTAGAAGAGCGAGCCAAGGATCAACGTGGCCCGGATGTGACCCCTCCTCAACCCGATGAAGATGATGAAGACTCCTTTGATGAGAATGCCATGTATGACTACGATGAGTTGGAGAAGAGGGACGACGAATCGAGTCTGCTTGCACCGATGGGACAGCAAGACATGTCGGCGTTCGCCTCTGCTCTAACAGTTGGCAATGGGTATCCAATGCCATATGGAGCGCTACCAGTGGTTTCCACACCTGAGAGCGCATTCGAAATGCAACCAAACAGCAACATACAACAGTATCTTGACTACCAGAGAGCTCAAGCTTCTCAATCAGCGCAAGCACAAGCTGCGGATCCGCCGTCAACAAGCGAAATGCCTCAGGTCAAATTACATGCCGAGACCGAGTCGGACAACGAGCTGTGTGAGAAACGATCAGACTCGCATCAGGGACTGCCACAGGACTTCTTGTTTGCACCCACTAGTACTGCAAACGAATACCGCCGTTCGCGTGCATCACACGATTTCGATGATGACCTGTACTTCAACGACGGTTCTGTCGATCCTCTGGCCGATGAGCAGGATTCTTCCTTTGCCGACGACGATCAGGTCGATGAGGATATACTTTTCGGCAGTGACTATGAAGACGAATTGAATGCCAAGCATGGACACCGAACCAAGCCAAACCTCAAGATCTCCACGGCAGACGAGGTCCTTTCGCATAGAACAACACTACCGGAAGATCCGACGCGTTTGGGTACGCTCTCGCCACCACCTACAGAGACAACGTCGCCCAAAGCAGGTGGTCTTGCTGCGTACCACAGTGCGCTCGCTGATGCTGCTCAGCGAGCTGCTTCCAATGGCCGGTTCAGCCGATCAGGTAGTGCTGCTACCTCTGCCTCTAAGTACTCTCAGCGTTCAGGCAGCTCCCGTCTGTCTAATCGCAGCAAGCAAGACGCAGGTCTGCAACAAACAGTCCAGAACGGTCCAGGCCAAGGTGCTCGAGACTCATACTCAGGATTCGATTTCGGCTTCAACGAGCAGAATACGGCGTCATCGGGCAATACACCACTGTCTACTTCGTTCCCGGTCAATGCGATCACAACCGAAAGCATCGCCCCAACAGATGCGACATCTCCCTTTTCACCTTCGCCCTATACCACCAACTTCGACGACGACTGCCTCAGCGATGATGCAATCATCAGCGAAGCCAATGCCGATGCCTTGGCCAGCGACGAAGATGGCTTCTACGGCAGCGAGTTCGGTTTCTATGCACGTCCACGACCAGGGCCCGACGCATCGGAAGCTGAGCTTGTTAATGGCGGGTACTTCGGCGCGCCGGGCGGCAATACTATCGAGCGGAAATACAGCGTCAAGGAGCCAAACCTGACGCCCATCACCGAGCGGAGTGAGTTCTCGACTCGCAATAGCTTCGTGTCAGGCTTTGGCCCTGGTGGTCCTGCTTTCTCGCCAGCAATCGCCAGTCCAGCATTCGCGGCGCAACTCGCACGACTTAGTCCGCTTGCGCTGGCTCAGCTCCAGGAAGATGACGAGCTCGAACGCGCGTTACGGGCAAGAGGTTGGACAGAAGGGACTGGTCGGTCTGGAAGCGTCAGCAGCATGAGCTCCGCTGGACAGGTACCTTGGGCTAATGGCCGAGGGAGCTGGAGTGTTTCCGGTACAGGAGGGCAATTCGCATTTCCTGCTGGCCAGCCTCGCGGGAGCGGCGGGCTTGGTGTCGGCGCACAATTCTGGGGAACAGATTCAAACAGGAGTTCGGTCAGGATGAGCAGAAGTCAAAGCGAGATGTATGACGGCCAGGTGCAAGGAAGTCCAATCGCGGATAGTCCTATCAGCACGCAAAGTGCCAAAGGACTTGGGTGGGGCATGGGAACGGGAACAGGAGTGAAGGATATGGATGTCACGCCGAGGAAGGGCGATGGAGTCACCAGCAGCCCACAGACGGCGATTAAGGAACGTCCGAGACAGGCGGCGGGACATGTCAGACAGGGAAGCGGAGGAGCAGACAGCGTGACGTACATGAAAGAGAAGGATGAGGAGGGCAAGGAGAGGTGGGTATTGGAACGGCGGAGGACGAGCGAGGGAGGCTTAGTTGAGTTGGTCGTGAGGGAGATCTTGGAGGGAGGCAGGATCTGATGCACGATGCCAATGTACAGAATGGTATTGGGAGGCAGGATAAGTGTACACATATGGGAGGACGAAAAGTAATGGTTACATTCAGCGAGGCGTTATGGAATCTTGGATGCATGGGTAATGCTTGGACGACTTGAGGACAGGGTGATTGTCTACTGATTACAAGACTGACGAGGAGTGGGCAATGAGCATATCGTAGGCAATATCACATTACCAGACAGGAAACCAGATCACATGGTAGTAATGCCTCAGGATAATTGACGCGGCTATAACAAACACCAAGCCTTTCACGCGGCGAAAACATTCAGACGCACCTTCATGCACTTCACCCGTTCCCCGTGCATCTCAACAAGCACTCCTTGCAGACAGACCGCAGCATAGCTGCATGGCGTTCCTGCTTCCGAAACGTGTCCGGAGTATAATTTACCTGTCAGCGTGGGACCAGCAAGGGCAAGAACAGACCCGCATGGTTAAGCTGTCAAAGTCATGACAACCACGCCGTGCATGCAGAGTTCGTATCTACGGTGACACAAGCCAAACAATAGTCGCGATAGTTGCGGGATAACAATGCCAGAAGGAAGCAGCCTATTGCCCAATGTTTCTACTTTGCTTCGGTTGTTTGAGGCGAGTCCTACCAGAAACAGTGGTGGCACCGGGAAGGACATGGGTCTCGGGCCTTCGTGTACCGGGGATGGACAACCCTGACAAGCACTGTGGAGAGGTCTGGTATCGATGTCGTCTCCACCGCTGTCATGGTCTTTTCATTCTTTTGCATGATAACCTGTTTTTTGCGTAGAGTTTACAGAGGATTGCGACGCAGACGGCTCACGCGACGGCATCCCGTCATGGGCGTAGCGGTTGGTGAACGTCTGGAGAGAGAAGCTTTTTGGGACCAAAGTGTTTTTTCCAGGAAACGCACTGATGTCTCCGATCTGCGCGGCGAGGACGCCGTCACGGACCTGTCATTGCGCGGAATGCCCTTTCTGAGCCTGAGGAAGAGAGGGCGAAAAAGGGTTTGGGCGTGCATTTCCCAATCGCGGGCGCTAAACTTAGACTCCGCGAACCTTGATCACTTGACCAATCGATCTGGAGCGAGTCGCGCATCCTGGTAGGTTGCTCTCGTGTTTGATCTCTGGTTTTATATCCCGGCCCTTTTTCTCGAGGGAATGCGGCTCGCATTAATTCACTATTGCTTCGCACACGTCCTCATGTATCTTTGACCAGGATTGCACGCCCAGGTTGGCACTTCCGGGCCTCGAATCGGTCTGACACGAATTTGTTGGACGTGTCCGCCGTGAAACATCGATCCTCATCAAACACAACACTCAACACAGACATGGCCGCCGCAACAACGCCCTGGCCGGTCATGCGCACCGCTTCTACAGAACATCTCGACATTCGACATCCCACTCCAGACCTGAACATCCTACCAGAGGGCGCCGTAAACCACAACGTCGCCCGCCTCGAACAGTCGGCCGAAGAGCTGAGCCAAGGCGGCTCCGACATAGGGGATGAGATAAGAAAACTGCAGGAAGAACAACGGCGCTCCGACTCTCGACGCTCGAGCCTAAACTCTCAAGCCAGTCGTGCAAACATTCAGCAAAACAACCATAGCATAACCTCGCGGAGTCGCGGTGCAAGCACGAGTTCCTACTCCAACAGCATTGTCGATCTTAACCGGGAAGCCCGCTGGGGCGGATATAGCCCCGGAGGTTTTATCGGAAGTCCTGCACAGTCCATCAACTCTGGCTCCTGGTCACAAGCGGTCCTGCATAGAAGCGCCAGTAACGCAATGTCCACATCAACCCGTCCCGAACCCGTCCAAGAGGGTAGACCCCTGGACTCGCCTCTTGCTTCTCCGGTTGCTTCTGCGGTCAGACAGGCTTCGCATTCATCACTGTCTCGCAGTGTGAGCATTCAGAATTCGATACAGCCTAGTCGACGTGGCAGTCGTTCATCGAAGAGGTCATCTGTAGGATCAGTTGGGTCTGCCGGTAGTCCAAGGACGTCGAGAAAGTCGGGCGAATTTGTCGAAAGCGAAGACGTCAAGACGGAAGAAACACTCGTGAAAGAGACGGAAGAAACCGAAGAGTCGGAGGACAAGGAGAACATGCCACACTACGCTCACTCTCGTCATGAGAGTGAACAGCAGTCGATACACGAACGACCTGGATCCTCAGACACTTACCGGCAAGCAAACATTCTCTTCCAGGACTTTGACGGTGTACACTTCTCGCCGACTCATGAAGAATTTGTCGAGGTCGACGAGTATGGCAACGAGATTCGAAGAATCCCACTGGAGTTGGCAGGTCAAGAGTTACTGCACCAGCAAGAGTTGTTGACCCCCCGGGCTCATCAAGTCACCTTTGCCCATCCGCCGCCGCCCGACCACATGGTCTACTACCCGGCACCGGTTCCCCGCATGCTGAACTTGCCCAAGAAGCTGTCGTCAAAACCTACACCTGCCATGATCGCTCAGAGAAAGTCTCAGGTCATGATGCAGGCTCCCAAGACGAACAGGAAGAGCACACTGCAGATTGGTGAGTTTGGCTTCGAGAGAGAACAGCAGCGAGCTTCGATGGTTCAGCTGGATGGAATGAACGAAGAAGGAGGACAAAACTCCAAGCCCGCTTCGCTTAGGTCGAACTCACCTACTCGAGCCCCGCAGTCACCCCAGAGGCCAAACATGCAGCAGAGGTCGAGCATGGCTACTCTTTCGAATATGCAACAGAGGTCGAGTATGGCGACCCTTTCTCACATGCAGCACAGAGCAAGCATGGCCACCCTCTCTGGTCACATCCCTGCGAACCTCCCGCCCCAGCTTCGCGCCAGTCTGTTCTTTGATGCACCAGCTGCTCAACAGAATGTCAACATCCAATCCGAGTCTGCTGTGGCAACACTTGATAGCATCCTTCAAGCATCAGCGACGGCTCCCGTCAGTGTCTTTACGGATCATCCTTTCGCCGGCCGTGTCGGTGGACAGATCTATGCACGTGAAGATCGCCCGCGTGCTAAGCGGAACACGCTGTCCAACCCGTTGATCACGGATGCGAAAAATAGCGCCAGACCGATCAGCGAGATGAATCCCAAATCGCCTCGTAGGAGGAGCATCACTGGCATGCTCACTGGACATCAGGACGATGATGACAAGCCCAAACTTGCTCGGAGGAATAGTGTCATGAGCATGTTCACGGATCTCGGCCATTCTGATGGAAAGAAGTTGCAGAAGAGGAACAGCCGCATGTCTCTCAATTCGGAGAACATGCTAGGTAACGAGTCAACCTCGAGGCCAATCTCACCTGCTCCAAGTGCGCCTCTCGACCAGGCTGAGTATCAGGAATATGAAGAGGATCAGCCCGAGGACGAGCAAGCGGAGGAGGATGAAGAGGAGATTCCAGACGAGGAGCTGGATCCTGTCTATGCCCAGCCTACCACGCTGCTGGCTGAATTGCAGCTCCGCAAGGCCCAGCAGAAGACCAGGAACAGGACCGCTGCTACTGCCTTCCCCAATGGTATGCACTCGACTCTGCTACAGCTCGATGCCGTTGCTCAGATCGAGGCCAAGAAGCGCAAGAACCACAAGGTTGCACTTGCATGGGAGGATCCTTCCGTCCACGCCAAGCAGAACGAGGAAGTCGACGAGGACATCCCTCTCGCCATCCTTTACCCTACCAAGAATGGCCTGCGCCCTAAGCGTCCAGGTGAGAGCGACTGGGACCGTCCAATCGGTCTTCTCGAAAAGCGTCAACTCGAAGACAACGAGCCCCTATCCTCCCGCCGCAATCGTATCCTCGGCATCAACCCCAAAGCGGCCAACCGCCTCACCCCGTCCCCCTCCAACCTCTCCTCTCCACACGGCGTCTCCGCCCCAGCCTCCTCCCGCGGCGAACCCTCCCCAGCCTACGCCCACAGCGTCTCCAATCAGGAAAACCAACCCGCCGAAATCGACGAAGACGACCTCCCGCTCGCCGAACGCCGCCGACGCATCCAACAAAAAGCCGCCCTCGACTCCGCCCTCGGCGACGTCGTGGCAAAAGACAACAAATCCACCTTCGAAACCGACGTGCTGTCCGTCCTCATCCCTCCCACCACCACCAAACCCACCTCTCCCACCGAAATCCCCGAAGACGAAACCCTCGGCCAACGTCGCGCCCGTCTCCAGCGCGAAGCCCTCGCCGCCAACCCCAGCGACGAGCGCAGACCAACACCAGTCCGCAACTCCGTCTCGCTCGCCAACCTCCTCTCCGCTGTCCCGCTGGACCCCAGCAAAGACCGCATGGATCGCGATCGGCGCAATGCCAGCTCCCCTGCTCCGGGCACGTTGTTGGGGAACCACGACGCCAAGACGCGGGATCAGAAGGAGAAGATGCGCCTGCGCAACGCGAGGACGAGTTCGTACATGGATGGTCCGGGGGGGCTGCAGAGGGCGGGGAGTCAGGGCGATCTTGTGGCCGCGATGGGAGGACCGGGCATGGGGCTGGGCCAGAGGAGGCAGAGCGGCGCGACGTTGTTGAATTTGAATCTGCAGCCGAGCGCGAGTATGCCGGCTGGTATGAACCAGGCTTATGTCAATGGGGCGGCGAACGGGGCCGTGGGGGCGATGAAGATGGCGGGGTGGCAGGGGGGTATGGGCCAGGGCCAGGGTCAAGGGCAGATGATGAACCCTCTTGCTTTTTCGAGTTTTGTACCGCCGGCGCCCGTCACGGGGATGGGGTTCCAGGGGGGCATGGCGGCTTATGGTCAGGATTTTGGGCAGATGGGGATGGGTATGCAGGGGGGCATGATGGGTCAGAACATGGGAATGGGGATGCAGGGTCAGGGCATGGGGAAGGGGATGCAAGGCATGCAGTACCCTAATCCGATGATGATGAATGGTGGCGGCATGGGCATGTATAACCCCAACATGATGTATGGGGGCATGGGTATGGCGGGGTATGGGATGCAGGATCCCATGCTTGGGATGGATCCGCAGAGGAGGGAGACTATTGATCGGTGGAGGAGTAGTGTTGCTCAGTGATTGAGCGAGGTCCGGGTATGAGGGGAATTCTGATAGTTTGGATACTGAGGTAGCGAGGCGGATCTGGGTTTGGAAGAGCTGGAGCAGGGCTGGTTTGCATCGAGCGTGGTAAAAGGTGGGTATGTATAGGACAACAGGACTGCAATATGGAATAGGATGGGATATATGAGCCATTGCGGTCAGCACATGCATAGCAAGCACAGCAAGAGCATAGCGTAATTGTAATTCTTCTGCCTCGATCTCGTTGACGATACATCAGAAGTTGAATGTGAAGTACAGTCCCTCCGTGCTATTGCTAGGAGACATGGATAATGGCAGGAAAGACTTGTGAGGAGTGTGCAGATAAGTCAACGGAGCTGTGTATCATGCATTAATCACTCGCTGGCCGCGCTACACCGTTCATCAAACGCAGCCAGGCCGCGATGTATCTACCGAAACCATATGCTCCATCCTCATTGCCTCTACACTACTTGTCCAACCTCCGCCTCAGATTCCGCGTCCGCTTCATCAGCTTCTTATACTTGTGCTTCTTCATCTTCAGCTTCCTCTGCCTCTTCACGCTGATCGCCTGCATCACCTCCTCGCCTTCTGCTTGACCCACTTCTCCTGTCGTAGCGGGCAACTCCATCCTTGCGCGCCGCTGTTGCCGCATCCGCACGTATGGTTTTCGTGGCGGTACAGTGATGTATCGCGGCGCGAAGCGGGAAGACATGATGGTCATGACTTTTCGCATGCGAACGCGTTTGCCGAATGAGAGCATTGCTCGTCGCTTGTCCGAGAGACTTTGTTGTGGGACTGGAGGGTTCATGGCGCGCTTGATGGGCTCAAAACTTTGCAGCTCGCCGGTCATGAAGTCTTCTCCTTCCACTTGGCGCAGAATCATGGTTGCACGGTAGTCCTGCTTTTGCTCGGTGCGGCGGGCACGGCGTGCGGGTTTGGTCTGCACTTCCGAAGAGGACGATACTGGAAGGGGGGCGGCGGGCTTGCGATAGGGTTGGAGAGAGGAGACAAAGTCCTGTATTGTGGGTGGCTTCGACGGGGACGGTCGCCCATCCAGATGGCGCGGTTCATGGCGTTGTTCTGAGGTGTTGTGGGATGACGACTCTTGTACAATGTTCCATCTGAGTTGATCGGAAATAGAATGTGTAGATTCGAGGGCGGAAATGGTCGACTGCAGCGTGGCAACCACGTCTGAAGGGTGGGTTTTTATCTCTGGTGAAGGTTCGAAGAGCTGGTCGAAGACTGCTTGAGAGGTCTCCGGGGGAATCGGCGCTCTGAGAGCCAGTGGACGATGTAACGCGAAGAGGTTGGAGAGCTTAAGGTCTAGATCATGTCAGTACGTATTCGCTGCTAAGATCGGTCTGAAGTGCGACAAACCAGACTCTTTGATCATATCAACGTTTGGCACCGAGGGGAGTGCGTCAAACCGGCTGTTGTTCGTCGTCGGAGCGTTCGGAGCATAGCCAGCCCATGCCTCGTCTTTCGTTTTCCGTCCCCGTCCTGCTCTTCCACTGCTGCTTCTTCCATTAGATGTTCGGGGCGGAGCAGACTTGGCTGACGAAGTTTCAGCGGTGGCAGCTTTTGCAGATGCCGCTGTTGCTCGCGGACCGTCTGACTGATCGCCGGGCGGACATGATGCCTTTGAGCTGGAAGGGCGTCTCTGATGTCCAGTCGAAGCGCGGCAGATTGGTATCGAAGGTACGGCAGCGGTGACTGTGCTCGATCGGGTGCCAGCTGCTCGCTGTCCTGGTGGTATTGCTCGAGCTGCACTGCGAAAGCCCGAGACTATCATATTTGACAGCAGACTGGAGAAGTCTGAACGTGTCGGTGTCTGAGGTGAAGTTGGAGAAGGTCACGCTGGCATGTGATGTCGGAACCGCTCGTATCAGAGAATGGCGGCAATCGGATGACTAAGCCAAACTGCCTTCCTTCCTTATGCTCGAACAAGCTCGCAAAACGCCCTTCGGTCCGAGTCGATGACCTGCTTGGTAATTTGTACGCTGCGGTGTAGCTCTTGACTCACTTACAAGTGATGTGATATTTCGACACTCTCATATCGAGCGTCGGCTTTGCATGTATGGCAAGATTGGAGGATGGCGCCAATCACTGTGGCGCATGTTCAGCTGAGTAGACGCTCAGCTTCTTGCCTTTTTTCGTAATCAGTTTTCCCCATCGTTCTCACCAACAAAGTCGTTCGCCATATCCCATGGATGAGGGAGGTGCGTCTACAACATCATCAACAAAAAGGAAATTCCCGGATGCTGCACAATACACTGTGGGCTGGATATGTGCTTTGGAGGTCGAATACTCAGCCGCCCGCTTGTTCTTGGAGACTGAGCATGAACTACCAGATGCAAGATCCCCGAACGACAACAACACGTACACAGTGGGGGGCATTGCAGGTCACAACGTTGTGGTCGCTGTTTGTCCTGACGGCGAGTATGGAACAACTTCTGCCGCTACTGTGGCCCGAGATATGGTTCATTCATTCCCAAATGTCCGAATCGGTCTAATGGTAGGCATCGGTGGTGGTGCTCCAACCCCAGCCAACGACATCCGCTTGGGCGATGTGGTGGTCAGTTCGGCGCGTGGCCAACATGGCGGTGTTTTGCAGTACGACATGGGCAAGCGGATTCAGGATCAGGACTTTATCAGCACGGGAACCTTGAACAGACCTCCTGTCTTTCTACGGACGGCAGTGAGTGACTTGGCTAGCCGCATCGATACCGATGGCCACAACATTGTCGAGACCATCGACCGTATCCTGTCAAGTCGGTCAAGAAGAGTTCGAAATAAATTCTCAAGTCCTGGCCCCGCATCGGATCATTTGTTCCGATCAAATGTGAAGAAGGCAGCTCAATGCGACACAGCAGATGATAACGTGGTGGTTCAACGCGGTGCCCGGGTCCTAGAAGACGATGAGCTCGATCCCGTGGTTCATTACGGACTGATAGCGTCGGCCAATCAACTCATGAAGGATGCCCTGCAACGTGATATACTGGCGGAGAAGCATGGTATCAAGTGCTTTGAGATGGAAGCCGCAGGTCTTATGAATCACTTCCCATGCCTGGTAGTTCGGGGCATATGCGACTATTGCGACACACACAAGAATGACAATTGGCATGGTTATGCCGCCATGACCGCTGCTGCCTATACCTGTCTACTGCTTCGAAGGCTGACACCGTCACATGTCACAGCACAAGACTCCATCAAACGTCAGATCGCGACAGGTATGGCGCTCTGAACCTGATCCTGCGCTATCCGGCTAACGATCTGGTAGTATAACGCACCATAGCTGATATCGGTAAGACGTCCACCAACATCGAACGAAAGGTCGATAGCATGTCTCGAGGGGCTATAACGAGCACGTTACAAGCATGGCTATCTGCGCCCGACTGTTCCAGCGACATTCACCGACTTTCGAACGAGAGATGCACTGGTACTTGCAACTGGATCTTTGAACAGCATTTGTACGAGAAATGGCTACGAGAACCACATTCGTTTCTCTGGGTACACGGTTTGCCTGGCTCAGGCAAATCGGTGCTAATGTCGAGTATCGTAACAGAGCTGGAACGCCAACAGTCGGTCCGCCCACGAATCTTTTTGCGGTTCTTTTTCACGTTCTCCGACGAGTCCAAGCAGCCTGCATTGGCAATGCTTTCTGCACTCGTCGTACAGCTTTGTGCCCAAGACGGACAAGCAGCGCGGCAAATCTACCAGCTCAACAAAGCCTGCAGCAATGGGAATCGTCAACCGGATGGGAACGAATTGCTCGCAACATTCCTGACCGCCCTACCAGCCCATATCGACACGTTCATTTTGCTTGACGCCCTCGACGAGTGTGGCGATCAGCACGAGTGCCTCACAATTCTCGATGCTATCCGATCTGCACACATACCTTCCTTAAGGATAATTGTCTCTTCCAGGTACCAGACCGAATTTCTTAAGGCGTATGGAGGTCTAGACAACATCGATCTGGACCACGCTCATGTCAATTCGGACATAAGAATACATATACTTGCACAGCTGGAGCCACACCTGCGACTTGGTCGGCGTTGGGGCGAACACGAGGAGGCGAGGCAAATGCTACTGGAAGAGCTCACAAAGAAGGCGCAAGGAATGTACGTACCAATCTACCCTATCATATCAGGGCACTGACAAGATAGCTTCCGATGGGTCTCTTGTCAAATACTACGGCTTCAGCACTGCCTGACCTTGTCTCGCTTGAGATGCGCCTTGGATGAAATGCCGTTGTCGCTTGACGAGACCTATGCGAAGGTACTCACGGAGATACCAGAAGAGTACAAGTCGAGACTGTCGACGCTCATATACTTGGTCCTTGACTCACCACGTCAGTTGGAAGTGGAAGAAGCCTTGAGCGTACTCGCATTTGAGGATCAGACACGCTCCGAGGACAACAGCCTGGTCTTGCTCGAGGACTTACTTGACATGTGCCCGGGTCTCTTTGTGGTATCCGAGGATCCGCTCGTAGAATCGTTATACACGTATGTTCACTTTGCCCACTCGTCCGTCAACGACTATTTTCGCGACACCTCTCGCACGCAACATGTACCTCAAGGACTACACTACCACGATTCGAGAAGACGCTTGGCGCGAATCTGTGGCAATCATTTGCTCCCGAGCATTCGTCCGAATGACGTAGGGTCAAGGACTGCCCCATGGATCTTCGACGATGCTTCAGCTGCCTACACAACGAGGAAATGAGCAGAGTTCAAGCACCACAGTGCTAACCCGCTCAGTTCCGTAGTTCGTCTCCTCCTGCGACGCTTCTTTGAGCCTTACGGCGCGGATCTTCTGAACGATGTTACGGAAACCGACATCAAGCCTCAGCTAGCCAACGACGAATCTTCCTGGCCCTTCCCGTTGGATTGCATAGACGCTACGGCATACGTCCTCTATTACGCTCAGCGATGGGAGCTCGTTACCTGGGTCGTGACGTGCCCCTTGGACTCGCCTCAATATGGCTCCGTACAAATGAACAAGTACAGGGACAACGCTTGGAGCGATCATGTGAGGACGGTCCGAATCAACCCTGATGCAGTGATATGGGATCGTCGGGCAAGACTTCTGGCATTGGCGACCCATATGCATGATGGCCTGGTAGTTGAAAACTTGTTGACACTATACGATCACGTGGCAGCAAACCTATTGAACTTCTGCTTCTCCCACGCGCTGTCCGCCAACACCTACGACATTATCGAGCTGCTGCGCTCCAAAGGCGGAACGGAGATCAGCGGAACGGAGATCAGCGGAATACACCAGCCTTTCACCTGGCCGGGCGTCCCAAACCTTACGCGAGCAGCCTGGAAGAGGTCAAGGGAAGAGTTGACGGCCATGAAAGAGCAAAATCAAGACATGTGGAATATCTGGAATGACCAGAATGAATCCCTATCATAGAAGCCGCCCCTAATCTAGAGCTTGGGAATGAACATGGGCGTGTTCTCCTTCCACTCCTTGTAGTCCTTCCTGTCGCCGTAGCGCTTGTCGTACTTCTTCTCGCTCATAGGAACGCCAGAGACCTGCGATATGTCAGCACCTACTCCTAACTCCAGGACACGCAACTACTCACAAACAACAACAAGAAAGTCACAAACGCTGGTGACACCGCTGCCATACCGGCCGCAAGTCCCAATCCTCCCAACCCACCAGCCAACCCCATCCCCGCCTGCCCCGTGCTCGAGAGCATCACCCCAGCCGCCGTAGTAGCAATCCCAGTCCACAACGTGCTCTCCCCAAAATAATTCGGGTGCCTACTCTTACTCCACAGACCCCTCGTCAGGAATTCCTCAGAGTGCTTCTTCTCCTTCTTCTCCGCGATCCACTTGTTCTTCTGCCTATCCGCCGTGGCCTCGAACGTGATGCCACCCACGTAGAGCAGGATACCCAGAATATCCGTCAAAGTCACGAATGGTAGAGCCGAGAGGGTGGTCGCGGGGATCGAGTTGATGCAGAGGACGGGCATGAGGCAGAGCGAGACCCAGGTTGCTTGGGCGAAGAAGGCGACACCGAATTTGGCCGGGTTGCCGCGGATGTCGTCGAAGCGGGAGTCTTTGCCGTTGTCGGCGGTGATGCGTTGGAAGAGGAAGGAGCCGACTGGGTGGGGGGTCAGTGGATAGGTGGGAAATGGAGGGGGGGAACGTACGTCTAGCTGCCCAGATGGTCACGAAGGTGCTGAGGACGACTTGTCGCCAGTTCCAGGCGTTGATGCCGCCTTTGGAGGTCAGGCTTTGGAGGAGGCTGGGCCATGCTGGGATGGCGCCGCCGGCGGCGCTGGCCGCGAGACGGGCGCGGAGGGTGGGAAGATAGAGCGAGAGTGCTGTACAGGAGATATAGGTGAGGGAACCGCTGAGGTCGTAGAAGCGTTCTGTTTTGAGGGCGATGCTGGGGATTGCGGCGGCTGCTTGGATGCCGAATGCGAGGCCAATGCTGGGGACGAGAGTTCGGAGGAAGGGGGTCTTGAAGTTGGTGAGATGGAGGAGGGAGGTTAGGAGTGGCATTGTGGTGTCTTGTGAGCTGCGAACGAGCTCGGGAATGGTAGGATGTGAGGTAGAGAGTGACGAATTGGAGCTGAAGGCACTGGAGAGCGCGACAAGTTATCTGAGTCGGGCCTGACACTCGGTCGTCAGCAATTGGGTTCCACTCGCATCATAGACTGGACTGATTGAGGTTGAGGATTCGTGAGGCACATGTCAAGCAGCGTTGGATTGTTTGGGATCGAGCTCACAGTGACGACACGACTCGGAGACCGGGCCTTGAAAGTTGCCGGCCCCGCGGTGAGCGGAGCTTCAGGGCGGAGATGAAATTGGCAGCGGAGAGTTGCCAATACCGAATATGTCTCATGCTCTTGCTATCTTTTCCCATATCTTTCTGTGCAGACTTGTAACCAATTTTTCTGTCCTTCGTGCTGATGCATGTCTCTTGGGCAGTATTGACAGCTTCAGTGGAAAGTGCTGGCCAATGTATCAACACTAAGATGTTCTTCGACACGACCAATATAGAGTTCACACAATGCTGTCGAGTCTCCTCTGATGCCGGCGGCTCATCGCGTGATGAATTCGCCAGCTATACGAGAATCCTTTGAGGATTTGCAGAGTAGGTCTGGAGGTTTCACGCAATCCCTTTGCCAGCATGCTTCGAAGCTCTGAAGACTTACCTCACGACGCGTGGTAGCGAGCTATGCGTCGAGTAGGAGGATGCACCTGCTACAGGTTCAAGTATCGGCACCTCCTCGTCTCATTGATGTTTGCATTTCGTTTTGCAGCTATCACTTTACCCGGAATACGGAAACCTTACACGGTTGTGAAGGCGGACCTCAGATCACGAAAGAGCAACGTCTCGTGGCGATGTTGACACCAACCTGACGCAGATCACTTCTACCAGAACACGTCTTGATAGGCAGCTCAGATATCATCAAACGTCGTGACCCTTGCTAGGCACAGTCTTCTCGCCACCCTGCGGATCTCGAGACCTGGCGGCGGACAGGGATCAGCTCCGTGAAGCGGAGCCGGACGCCCTGACCGAAGTATCGAGGTTGCAGAGGTGTTTCCAAACTCCGGACCACGGATCCAATCGGGAGCACACGGCGAGAAGATGGCTGGCATTTGTGAGATTGAGATGGGCAGGGGTCTGCGGCACCTCGCGCAGGTGTCGTGCTGGAAAGAGAGGGTCTCGTCCGCAGTGATTGATTGATCCTACCAGGGTCCGTGACAGATGGTCGCGAGACGGAGATGTGGTCCGTAGGCACGTCTCCGCTGTAAGGCTGGTGGGAATGAACAGTACGAACTGCTCCCATGTTATGCTTTGTAACGACGACCGTGGTGTCACGGAAGTGTTTGCAGTCTGCATAGCGTACCTGACCATGAGGTCGCAGGATCCGTTGTTCGAGCACCCACGAGAGCAGTGCACGAGGCACGAGAAGCACAGGTGCGAGGGCATTGCGTGGGAAGCTCTTTCATGGGACAGTGCTCATGTCTGTCAGGGGCAGAAGCGTGGCAAGAAAAAAGAACAATACCGTCAATGCTGGGCATGCTCAAGGATGCCGTCAGTGCCGTCAAGAAAAGCTGGAGCAGGCTCCACAAGAATGCTGCGCTGTTGGAGTCAATGCAACCTCGACTCTGGTTCCGAGAAGGCGTTTAGCCAGGATCAGGCGGACGACGGGGTGTGGTGAGGGCTGTGAATGTCATCGGACTGACCCCTCATTTCCATGTCTCCATGATGGTGATCAGAGGCGAGTGTAATCGAGAAGCTTGCATACGGATCTGCTCGCTGCCCTTGTTGGGAAATAATATGGCCGGAAATGACCACAGCCAGGACAGCAACCCGTATAATCGGGCCTGCTCCTGCGTTAGATCGACCTTGTGTGGCAGGATGGTAGGATCAAGCGAGGCGAGACTCCAGGAGATGGGTAGAGATTGAGTTTTTACTGCATGCGGGAGCAGCATTGCACCCACATCCTGTGCTTGCCGCATGGAGCGAGAGGTAAGAATAGCTGGTAGTGCCACTACCGTAACAAGTTGATCCATCGCACTGAAAGTTCAGAGTAGCCGACGAGCATTGATATATTCTCCTGGCATGAACTTGAGAGGGTAGTGCGAACCAGAGCAATTGACACAAGACCATGCTCAGGGGGTTTCATTATTAGCAAGAAGGCGCAAGCCGTCACGGAAAGTCGAAGATCAGCTTGGGTCCGTCATCGACCGGACTCGACTAGAGCCAATCGCAGCCGACCGTGCGTGACACCTCATGTAGACGGATGCATGTTCCGATGATCCATGTCCTGGTAGGCTTGGTCCTTGTGCGTTCCGTGCCAGACTCCGCATCGCCGTGCTTGCCACTTGTGCATGACCGTTTTATGAGAATCCACGAGGCGCGTTTCAATCGCTGATGGTGAGGAATGGCTTCCTGTTCTGTGCAACTGTAGCGGTTGGAGTTGCCATATGGTGCAGCCAATGCTGTCTCGTAGCAGAAGCAGATGCGGGGGAGGCTTGAGTGACAGATAGTCGGTCCAGAGTGTCCGAGCGTGAGTGAGGTCGGGTTAGGTTACACGACAGTGATAGTGAGATACAGCACGTGGAAGACATCGGAATTCCGAATGATTGGTATTGTGGCCTCAGCTTTCAGCATGGCTATTGAGCCAATGTGAGGCTGCCCATGTCAAATTTCCATGTCTGAGGCACCCCTGCTGGGAGTGAAAACTGTTGGGAGGGTTGGAAACCTGCATCACCATTCTCGATGCGACCATCTCAGCTGCAAGAGAATCGCGTGTAATGTGCTTAAGGTTATCGGACAGTGCGTCCCGAAAGTCCGCCGTGAGTCCGCGTCAATTGATTGGCGCTCGGTGAATGTAGCCGACGGTGTCTTTTTGCCCTCTGGCTTCCGAGACGAGCATTTTCGGGGATCGTGGGAGTCGAGAATCCCATTCGCGCCACCTGATCCCGAATGATCGGAATACTGAGTCGTGTCCGATACCATAGTCCGCTTCACTTCGATGACAGAGGTTTCATGCCTCGAAATTAATGCAAGTCGACCTCCGGCTTGCGAGGTCCGCGGAGCATCAAGCTTCATACATGGATGTCGGTGTAAGCCACTATCATCATTTATTCAACCTACAATGTGTCCAGTGGGAAGATGAGAAGAGCGTGGGTAATTATCATGAGTTTCCTACTGCCCTCAACCTAACCGACCACTCTGTTTAAGCTCTGACGTGCGATGCATTAGATCACAGAGTACTACCAGGTCATCTGCTGCCAGTAGATGGCATCTCGACTGAATCTGCTGAATTTGCAGCCACATTAATACACAAGTGAAGGTGCTGTGTGGTGCCCCTTTAGGAAGCTATGTGGTGAGGGGTCGATGGTCGTGATTAGTGGTAACGTTACCGAGCCGTCCCGCTCGCTCCATTCAGTCGGGTCAGCCCTCACCGCGGACTGGACCATGGGTACAAAGTGACAGATGACAGACCGCAAGTGCTGGACGCGAGGTGTTCACCGCTTTTCCATGATGAAATTTTGGTAGTTGCAGTGCAAATCTATAGTTGCAGCGATCTTCAAATTGACAACACCAAATGCTCAGTTTTGATCTTGTCGTGCGGGCAACAACTAAGCAGTAGTCTTTCTGGTAGTTTTTCTTGTTTTCTAAAGGATTGTTTTGTCTGAAATCCTTACGTACCGAGTGAAGCTTGAGAGCCGAATTGGCGGGACCGTTGTGCTTGGACTGTGCTTGTGGAGGAAGAGGTCTGTGTCTTTGTCGGTGCAGACAGGATCCACTCATCAAAATCTTCGGTCAAAGATCGACCTGTCCCCTTCGCCTACTTTGACGCATTTTCGACTCGCATTTGCAATTTGTCATTCGCCTGCAGAAGACATTACAGCACTTTTGACACGCAATGTCACTTGTCATTTCGCAAAATTAGTCTCATCACGATTCGTTCCACATGGGACAGGGATTTCTACTGTCCTGCCACCCTTCCTGGCCCGTTGCATCTCCAGCATGTGTCATGTCACGCCCATGGTCGCACAAACGCGAACGTGCTGAGCCGTTGTACCGCAGACTGTGGCCGCTCGATGCGTCATGGAGTCACAGCGCTCTGCGTTAAGCAAGGTACCAGACTTTGCTCGACGTGTCGAACAAGGATGAACCAGTTCTATCGAGGGATCAGCTCGGATCACAAGCTAGTCTCTGGTAGTCTGAGCGCCCTTTGCGCAATTGCGCCGCCGGGGAGAGCCGGGACGTCCCAGCTGCATGGTCTGTCATGGCTCTAGTCAAGCCACCCGAATCGTCCCCCGAACTCTGACACCTTGCCTGCTCCATGGAGTCGGTCACCAGGAAATTTCCCGCCCTAGCGAATCATGATCTCAAATCGATCAGATCCCTGTCCGGCGGGAGATACACACATTCGATCTAGCAAGGCCACCCACTCACGAGATCTTCAGCAAATTCACACGGGACGTATCCCTGCAAGAATTGTGACAGACAGGTCACCCCGTGTTTGCTGTGCCGCTCGTTGAACGACAATGTGGTTGTTTCTCTGCAGCCACAATCAGCATTTATGGTACGCTTCCCGTGTGGTAGTTATCCTGTCAGTTTGTGAGCCGTGGTATCGGGTCTTCCTCATTCAAAGCAAAGAAGAACAACCCGAAATGTCAATTGCAAAAGCAAGGACGACCGAAGTAGTCCGTAGAACCCCTAAAGAGGTCGCTGACTTTATCCAAAGTGCGAGTCAGCGAAGGCGAAATACCCGTGCTTCGCCCGTGCTCTGTCATGCATGATGCTCCACAGGACCCAAGAAGATCTTTTGGACTGGCCATGCCGATTCTGAAAACACCCTGCTTGACGAGGCGTGGGCGTCTTCGACAGGGATTGGCGTGCAGCTTAGTTCCAAGCTTCCATTGTGACAAGACGACAAGCGCCGTGCATCAAGTCACTACTGTACCAACTGTCAGTGCATCGGCCGCCACCGTCATGCATGGCATGCCTAGTCGTCTTCGTAATCGACAGATATCCAACCCCTCGGAGCAAATGCGAGTAGTGCGCCTCGCACTATGTTGCACCGAACCATGCTGATCGTCACGCCCCAGCAATTAGGATTGATCTTCCGGCGCACCGCGCCATGGCCCGCAGTGGGGTGATACTTTCAAGTCGGTCTTGTCATTCTCCATCCATGGCCTACCATTTTCGCAAGGTCTCGGCCTTGGGGAGGGGCATGGTGTCAGATCGTGTTGCGCTATTGATCCCCAAAGTACTTTCTCGTCCATGTGGACCGAATCGCTGGGGTACGATCCCTTGTACGTGCACACCGGGCCGCATCCCTGAGCTTGGTCTTGATGCTCAGATGCGATATCCGCCCGAAAGGGGAACCAGGGTCGTGGACCTCGTGGGATGCCTGGTTTAGCCTTTGTGCTTTTTCGATTGCTTTTACTCGTGGGACGTCTTGGATATTAAAAGGACGGCATCCTGGTGGTTTATCGAGGTGCATTTGTAACCGCCCTGCACTAGCCCGACAGCTTATGCACATACCAGTTGCACAGGCTCCCTTGCTCCTGTTGTGTTGTGCATCATCCATTATCTGACCGATCAGCATAAAGACCGGACCATTGTCACACATCAACGTGCGTCCGCATCCGACGTTGCTCGAACGTTGGTTGACACGAGCATCAAACTATATCATTGTCAGATATCTGGCTCGGACTCGTTTGTCTTTTGAGCGAATATCAATCAACTCTTGCCGCAGTGCATCAACGATTTGACCTTTGTGAACTGGATTTCACCATCGATTGATACGAACGTGACGACCATTGATACGACGTGAAGGACTCTTAACCCCCACCAACACATCTCAACGTCTGGACGACGACGATCAAGGAAATCACTCAAACACCACTTCGGCCATCATCTCGACCAAGCCTGTCAGACCAGTCTGATAGTCCCATCACACATACGCAGCAACGATTTAAGGAAACGACAACTTTTTGAAAACAAACTTTACCTGGGCAGGAAACAAGGACGACTGAAGGACTTTTTGATTAACGAACAATTCTGGAAATCTCACCTGACTGAAATCTGACCGGATCTTGGCTCAGCAATCAAACCAGAGCCAGCTATTCACCACTCGGAAACGCGAGACTGCTGGACAAACGCGACTTGAGAAAAGCCACGTGAAGTCACTGAAGAACCAACGGCTGGATCCGAGGAAAAACGACCGCAGCAGCCTCAATCCCAACCTCAATCTCACGCAAGCCTACGAGACACGTGAGATTTGAGGCCTGGAAACGAGAAAATCGACAGCTGGAGTGTCAGCAGAGTCTGATACAACAACAAGGAATTGCTTGTTCCGGGCGGAGTGAGCCCTGAAATTTGCTGGGAAAAGGAAGGACACTTCGGACAGGAACGAGGACACGACAGGAGGACGCGCTCCCCGAACACTGGTGTCATTTTTAGACGCCCGTTGTTTTAGCGTAGCCGATCGGGCCTAGCGCGAAGATCGCACTCTCCTTTTCTCAAAAAGTCGACTGCGAGGCCAAAACCACAAAACCTCGCCCGCTCGCACGGTCCTTCGCTCTCCTCCAGACTGTCCTGACGCGACACACCCACTCTCGAACGGTGTGACCGGTGACGAAGATATACCACCTCAGTATTCACGTCCCTTCACATCTCGGCCTCATCCTGTCATTCCTCCCTCCGCTTTTCTTCTTTGTTGTATCGGGTTCCCGGCGTTGGACCACCTTAGCATCACCGTCCTCTCCCTACAAGGTACGTCGCCGCAAAATTCTTTTTTCCCCCTGTTTTCAGGCCAACGCGTGTCCTCGTTGGCTGCCCACAAACCCAGTTGGCCCCTTTCAGCTGCATACCACGCGCAGGGGGCATCTGTTCGTCAAGGCCGTCATCTTTTGACACTGCTTCCTTCCAACATCATTCAGCCTGCAAACATCTTGTGAATCTTTCAACTGACAGACGTCGTCCAGTCCTCCGCTTTGACCCTCCCCACCGTCCTATCCAAGCTCCACGAACGGACCACCTCTTCCATCATATCGCTCACGATAATCATCGTCGCCGGCTTCGACGAGAGAAACAAAACTCGACTCTCTTAATACACGTCGGCTGTTGGACAATTGTCGTCATCGAGAGGTGCACGACCGTCACGAGCAAGGAAGGTCATACTTGAGCCAGGACATCCAGTCAGTAACATCAATCGCCGGGTGTATATCCCCCACAAACGCACCACCACAAAAAGAACCTCGCCGGATGTTGCTCCCATCTGTAGAATCGTTGTTGTGGCCCAGCAGTAGGCGGGACAGTTGTGCAGTCAAGATGAAACTTAACAGTATCCTGAATACTAACAGATGGTCCACAGCAGCCTCACCCACTTACAAGAACATGCAATACGAAGTCCCCCACCACCAGCTCATTCATCAACACGACATGAATGGGCCGAGTCATTATACCCACACCAACCTATACGTCCCTCAAAATGGTAGGATAAAATCCGAAAACGGTTCCGAGCGAGGTGTTTCACCTCATGGATCCGACACTGCTTCGAGGTATTCATCGGGTGCACCATCCCTCCATCCTGGCTATCAACAAGGTCTGCCAGGTATGCCGAATGGTATTCGTTACCCATCACCGGCACCTGGAATGCCTCAACAAGTACCGATGATCCAGCACAGCTACCACCCCGGTCAAGCAGATGGATACACCCATCAGATGCCCCAGGTTCAACAACCACAGGAGCAGCACACACCCGAGGGACGGACGTCGACAGGCAGCAGCAGTCTGCCAAAGGCGTTTGCCTGCTCGACCTGTAGCAAAGGTTTTGCACGAAGAAGTGACCTTGCCCGTCACGGTTCGTCGACTCTTGCCGCGACTCCTTCATCCGTGCTGACTTGTTCCCAGAACGCATCCACAGTGGTGTCCGCCCTCACGTCTGTGATCACCCGGGTTGCGGCAAGCAATTCATTCAGCGTTCAGCCTTGACTGTTCATTCCCGCGTCCACACTGGTGAGAAGCCTCACATGTGCGAACGCTGCGGCAAGGTAAGAAATGTCCTTCTCTAATCTTCTTCATTGTCTGACCTCCTTCACAGCCCTTTTCCGACTCGAGCTCGTTAGCTCGTCACCGAAGAAT
This sequence comes from Elsinoe arachidis, assembly GCA_013372555.1. Taxonomy (NCBI): domain Eukaryota; kingdom Fungi; phylum Ascomycota; class Dothideomycetes; order Myriangiales; family Elsinoaceae; genus Elsinoe; species Elsinoe arachidis. The sequence goes on along the minus strand of JAAPAX010000007.1, from coordinate 1,081,205 downwards.
CCACTCTGGTAAGCGTCCATACAAGTGCCCCTACGCGGATTGCCAGAAGACATTCACCCGCCGCACGACCCTCACTCGTCACCAAAATCACCATACTGGTACTATCGAGGAGTCTGCCGCTGCCACTGCCGCAGCTCTCGCGTCTCGTGCTTCCATGCACGGTCGTGGCTCTCGGTCTGACGGTGAGGAGTACTCGGATAACAAGTCTCCGATGCCCACTCCTTCCACCAATGACCGCCCATCGTCGCTCTCGCCAGCGGCTCTTAACGGACCTGTACCGGGCCTGCAGCGCCCTCACTCCGACTATTACATGAGCCCAATGAACGGCGGCATGACTATGCCACCACACATGCGCCCGGAGATGGCCAATCACTCTCCGAGGTCCGCCTCTCCTGCCAACTCGCAGGCATACATTCCCGTCAACGGAAGCCGTCACCCATCCATGACTTCCCATCCTAATGCTTACCCTCTCCCCAACACACTCGAGCCTCCTCCAGCCAATGGTTCTCAGAATGGCAGCATTGGCGGCAGCCCTCACATGCCCGGCAGTGGCTGGCAGTCACCTAGCCATCAGTCTCTATCCGGAGCACCTCAGCACGAGTACTCCTATCCCGATCCCAACACGCAGCAGTATGTGCAAAACGCGCAGAACATGTTCTACAGCAACTCCAACATGCATCCAGCCCAACGCATGGGTCAGGACATGTGGGCTCATCAGCAGCAATAGATCTACAGTCGTCTCCGACACTGTCATCGCTCGGCATCGCAATTTCTTTTTTCGCATCATTGTCAACGGCGGGAATATGGGGATCAATATACTTCAGGACGGAACAGGGTTCGGCAAGGTGGTCATCGTCTATTTTAATGCGAAGGCAAAGGGTGGGGAAAATGACACCGGCTCCCTGCAAAAGAAATGGCTTTGGCGCAGAGGTATAAAAAGCAGGCACCGCTCGCCCACGTGCAGCATAGCCCTAATATGACAGAAGAAGTACTATGGGGAGGGGAAAGAGGTATTGGTTGGGAGGTACAAGAGCTCGCTCCGGTCGTCTAATACGGCTGTGACCATTAGTTTCTCGGTCAAGAGGCAGAAAACGCTCATATTAATGAAGTGTAACGATTCACAGAAATGTAGAACTAGTTTCCTTGCCTAATACATTGTCAAGATGTAACTTTTCAAAGTCCTCTGAAGAATATGGATGCCTCGAGTGGCCAAAAGGCGCAGTCGACTCGCCAAGCGCGATGACGAAGTGTCCAAGTGGAACAATTTTGTCTCTACTGCCAGTCTTTCCTATGACCATTTGTCAAACTCCGCTGACAGATGCGGCAAAGAGCTCCGTGTGACCTTCAAATCAGATCTCAAGCAAAAGTCAGCATCAAAGCGGTTCGGAAGCGCGGGCTCCTTTGATTACAGTGCTAGAGTGGACGTCACCCAAGCGAAGCTTCAATCTACCTGTCGTCACAAGCCACCAACTTTAGACCACGACCGGTTCACACTTCCGTTTTGACCGTTGACTTCAACCTCATACCTTTGACACTCACTTTACGACTTGCGAAAGAAGTGCGCGTCACCATCGAGACCGATCACGACTGCTCAATTGCCCTGCTCGACCTGACACGACTGCCTGGAGCAGTGAGCGGAGCGGACAGACAAGGACGAGCCGAGGACATCCCTTGATCAGAGAGGCGCATCTTGCGCACCACCAGCCACCGTCATGTCTTCAGTAATTCGGTCGGTCAAGAATGTCACAAAAGGATACTCGTCCGTACAGGTCAAGGTCCGAAATGGTACGTCTGGTTCAATTACTGGACAATGGACCTGGCTTGCTGACTCTGGGCAGCGACTAGCAATGATCCATGGGGCCCGACAGGTGCGGACATGGCAGATATTGCCAGAATCACATACAACAGGTCGGTCGTACGATTGCGACAACTGTCCCGCCTATTCTGACATTCTACCAGCTCCACCGACTTCTACGAGGTGATGGACATGCTCGACAAGCGTCTCAACGACAAAGGCAAGAATTGGCGCCATGTGCTCAAATCGCTCAAGGTTTTGGACTACTGTCTTCACGAGGGTTCGGAACTTTGTGTGACATGGGCGAGAAAGAATATCTACATCATTCGGACATTGCGAGAGTTTGTCTATGTGGATGAGGAGGGCAGGGATGTCGGCCAAAACAGTGAGCATACACGTTTTGTGATCGGAATCGAATGATTGACCAGTGGACAGTTCGAGTGTCGGCAAAAGAGCTCACCTCTCTCATCATGGACGAAGAACGACTGCGTGCAGAGCGAGCCAACAGGCACAGCTGGAAGTCTCGCGTCACCGGACTTGAAGACATGCAGGGCATGCCAGATTACGCAGGCGAAGGCTCGACTCCGGGACGCCAGAGACAGCGACCACAGAGGCAGAACTCGGACGAAGACCTGGAGTACAAGCTGGCTTTAGAAGCGAGTATGAACGAGGCAGAGGAAGATGCAAAGAGAAGGGCAGGGGGCGCGAAAGTGGAGGACGATGACGACCTTGCAAAGGCGCTTAGGCTCAGTAAGGAGGAAGATGAGTTGAGAAAGCGAGAATTGGAGAACCAGAACGCCGATCTGCTATTCGATGACACTCCGTCCCAGCAGCCACAGCCAACTGGCTTCAATCAGGGATACCAGCAACAGGCGGCTGTGGACTGGTTCGGTAATCCCATGGAGCAGCAGCAACAACAGCAGCAGCAGCCGCAGAATACTGGCTTCCTCAACAATGCGTACATGCAGCAACAACCTACCGCCTACCAGAATGGCTTTGGCTATCAGCAGACAGGTTACGATGCATTCGGACAACAGCCAATGATGCAGCAACAACAGCAACCGATGATGGCGCAACCGACTGGCTACAACCCTTGGGCTTCGCAAATGAATGGCTCCAATGGTTTCGATCAATCACAGCAACCACAGCAACAGACCTTAGCACCAACAGGATCGAACAATCCGTGGGGATCGAATCAACAGCAAGAACTCGCTCCACAGCCCACAGGATCAAACAACCCGTTCGCTTCGCGCATCACACAACAACAGCAGCCTAGCGCCCAACGGGCTCCGACACTGTCTACTCTGCAGGAACAGAAGACGGCACAGCAGTTCAACTCGTACAATCCAATCACGAGCTATCAGGCACCTCAGCAAACTGCATTCAGCAACCCTCAGTCAACGCTCCAGCAACAGCCATCTTTCTCAACGCCACAGCGACCGCAAGCCACTTCTCCTGCACCACAGACATCGTCACCTCTGGATCCTCACCGCGCTCAACTCAACGCTATCCTATCATCAGGCGAGGGTCAGGACACCTTTGGCAACGTTGGCGCGACACGTATCCCCGCCCAGCACACCGCTCCCGGCACGTTCATCAACAGTATGGGCCAAGGTGGCGGCAAGCTCGAGGCTTCGAGAACGGGAACCAATCCATTCATGCAACAATACACGGGCATGCCGCAGCAGCAGTACCCTGCTCAGACAGGGCCTGTCGGTGGGAACAATCCCTTTGGCAGACAGCAGCAAAATGGGAATCAGGGTAGTCTGATCGACCTCTAGCAGAGTCCGGAAAAGGGAATTAGGCAGGGTGAAAGTGGTAGTTAGGGTCCGTAGGGCGGAGGAAGGTAGAGGAGAGCCCGCGTGCGCGTGTTGGATATCGCAAAGGATATTTGCTTGTCGGCTCTCCGACCACGAGTCAAACCTCGCAATTAGTCGAGGATCAACCCATTGGCGTTAGCGTAGGAGTAAAGATCAATACCAAACCTAGTCATTTCCCTTGCTACATGGGTCTCGTCACTCGTAATGCATGCCGACCTGCTTCTCACCCAGCTCTCGTACTCCTCCGTACACAATCCTCACTCCCCATTCCCAAGATATGGCTCCATCGGCCTCCCCAGCACACCCGCCTGTGTCTGCAACGCCACAAACCTCGTCAAGAACCTACACTGCCTGATATCGCCTCCGGTGTAATACAACCCACGATCTATGCACGTCAGCCATGTCCAACTCCACATTCCCCTCCACCATCAATCAAGCACGTAGATAAAAGAAAAGATAACTCACGTCCAGCCCACCTAAAAGCCCCCCTCACCTCGCCCTCCCCATCAACCCCAAAATAATCATCCACCTGCCCCGCCACTCCCTCCCCGACCAGCCCCGCCGCCGTCCGCCGAAAATCATGCTCGTACCCCGTAGCAAAAACTACCACATCCGCCTCCTCCTCGCTCCCATCCTCAAACCTCACGCCCCCTTCCGTCCAACTCGCCGCCCTCTTCGCCACGACCCTGATTTCTCCCCTGGCGATCTGGGAGCTGGTGCCGATGTCAACGTAGTGCCCCCCGAACCGCCTGTACAAGTTGTCGTAGATATCACCCTTGCGCTCGAGGAGGAAGCCTGCTGCTTCCAGGGCGTCGAAGCGCGAGGGGTGCGCGTCGATGAGGGCGTGTACGGCCGAGTTGGTCATTTCGCGGAGGATCTTGTTGGGGTAGGTGACTGCGAGGCGGTCGGCGTGGGACGGGAGGGTGGAGAGGTTGTAGTGGTAGTTTTGGGCGGTGTGCAGCCATTCCGCGGGGAAGACGAAGGTGGGGGAGCGTTGGATCATGGTGACGGAGGAGGCGTGGGGAAGGAGGGACGTGGCGATGTCGTGCGCGGTGTTGGCTGTGCCGATTATGAGGCAGCGAGCGGAGGTGTAGGGGAGGGGGGAGGTGAAGGTGGAGGAGTGGAGGGTTGTGCCGCGGTAGAGGTGGTAGTTGGGCCAGGTGGGGAGGGAGGGGTGGGAGGCGTAGGCGCCGCAGGCGAGGACGAGGGAGGGGGTGAGGTGGGTGATGGTGCTGGTAGGGGTTGTGGAGGTTATGGTCCAGAGGGATTCGGTGGGGGACCAGGTCGCGGATGTGACGGTTGTGGAGGTTTGGACTTTGATGGAGAAGCGGTTGACCCACCGTTTGAAGCCGGAGCCGATTTGGGTGGTGGTGAGCATGTAGTCGTCTTCGGGGAGGAAGGTGCGGTCGAAGGGGAGATTGCCATACTCTTTGCTGGTGTGCCAGCGAAGGGACTCGTAGCGGGATGTCCAGTTTTGGCCTATCTCCTCGTTGCGTTCGAGGACGATGTAGGAGAGGCCTAGAGCGGCACACCGACCAGCCAGGGATAATCCGGCTTGGCCTGCCCCAATGATGACCACATCGAGTGGCTTGGGGATTGGGTCTTCTTCAGTAGTCGTGCCCTGATCAGGCGTGCTGGTGGGCGAAAGGCTGTCTCGTCGTGGCGACGGTGAAAGCTCGTCAGGATGTGCATGTCCTGAGAACTTTTCGAGCCAAGTACGGAGCATCCATATCTGCCAGCCAGAGGGATGAGTGGTCGAAGGGATCAGTGATACGATACCAGCATTCTCTGCTGGCAATGGCAAACTTGTCGTGAAGGTGAACCCAATATCGATCCATGATGTAGAGTCGTTGAGTCTGGTGATACCGTTGTATGCTGGCAAAGGCTTGAAGGACCCTGGATGCTTCTTGGACGATAGTTGTTTATAGACTCGAAGTATCGTTTCGGCCGTTGAAAAGGAACGAAAGTGCTCAGTAAAGGATAGGAGGTCCCGCCAGACAGCATCTTCGACCAAGTCGCTGTCGTTCAACCCTGGCAGTCTTGCCACAATCTCCTCAGACAACTTCTCCAGATCGACATGCTCAGGCACGCTTGCTTTCGGCAGATGCCCTGGGACGTCATCGAAGCGTACCGACTCGGTTCTGTACTTTGCAGTCATGGTTCTGGAGGGAATAATAATATGAGAAGATGTAGGAGGAGGACAGCAGCATCAGACGTGGATGACCTCTTGACTAGTCAGGAAATCCCCCACGCCCCTGTACCTGAGTTACAGAGCCGATCTAAGCGGTCTCCGCATGTTCGTCTGTTGGCCCTACCTTGGATGCGACTGGATCTTGCCCAAGTGAGTATCAAAGCATCTGACCGTGGGGTACGTGTTCGTGCGAGATAGCAGAGCCATATGCCAGTGAGTAGTCCAACTACAATTTCATCAAAGCCATTGGTAAGATGGTCAAAGGTGCATGGCCGTCGCGTGTCATGGCTGGTAGTTGGAGTAAACCCCGCATCTCGAGAATCCAGCCAATCACATGGACGACAAACCATTGGGGGTCCTTCTCAATGTCTCTTGCGTGAGAGGACAGTCGCCACGACGGCAGAGATATGGAAAGGCGTAGTGATGATAGATATGTTGGTCTCATATCGTTGAGAGATGTCCCGAAGACACGGAAAATTGTTCGGCCTCAGCATTTTCGTTGGCATGGAGAATCTCGCAGGCAAAATGTCCGTCTCGCAATCCCGTCGGGAAGAGTCGGGTGAAGCAGCCCAGAAGCTGGCTACACGCGGAGAAATGGCTCCAAATCGACCAAAAAGTGGCCCCGCACGAGACATTGAACGCCCGTCAACAAGGGAGCTCGTCCATGAGCATGTCCCGATATCTGCTAACGGCGGGATTGCCTCGGTCAGGACGGTACAAGGTCGAGATCATTCGCAAGTGACTTTCCACATCATCAATTGCTACATCCCCTCCTTTCCCTCATCTCTATCCACCTTGACCTCAATCACGCACCGTTTACCTGCCCCGCAATTCCAGACCACCCCTCCAATTACATCACAAGACCTCTACCATTCATAAGCTCAAGAGCAGACCTCTGTGACACTTCCAATCCGTCATCGATATGGCAGCCAACGGAACGAATGGCAATGGCTCCGCGCCAGTCGGCTCAGAGAAGATCAACACCGACATTGTCACCCTTACCCGTTTCTTGACGGAAGAGCAGCACAAGCACAAGGAGGCCACTGGTGACTTTACGTGAGTAGACAGGCACGTGCTGAGAAAGCCCTCACTGACAGCATACCCTAGTCTCCTCTGCCACTCCCTCGCCTTCTCCTTCAAGTCGATAGCTTACTACATCCGACGAGCCTCGCTCATCAACCTCGGCGGTCTTGCCGGCTCATCCAACACAACCGGAGACGACCAGAAGAAGCTCGACGTGATTGGAAATGACCTCTTTGTTGCGGCTATGAAGTCGTCCGGCAGAGTGCGAGTACTAGTCTCAGAAGAGGAGGAGGAGGCAATCGTTTTTGACGAGAACCCAAATGCAAGATACGCAGTGGTGTGCGATCCGATCGACGGTTCATCCAACTTGGATGCTGGTGTGTCAGTCGGTACCATCTTTGGTATCTTCAAGCTACCAGAGGGCGCAAAGGGCACAAAGGAGGACCTTCTCAAGCCAGGCACTGATCTGGTGGCTGCCGGTTTCACCATGTATGGTGCCTCCGCACAACTTGTCATCACAATGAAGGGCGGCAATGTCAACGGCTTCACCATGGATAACGCCCTCGGCGAGTTCATCCTCACTCACCCCGACATGCAAATGCCGAAGAAGAGGTCAATCTACAGCTGCAACGAGGGCAACTCGCTGTGGTGGGACGAGCCGACCAAGGAGTGGGTCAACAGCTTGAAGTACCCTGAGAAGGAGGGAGGCAAGCCATACAGCTCAAGATACATCGGATCAATGGTGGCAGACGCGTACAGGACGCTCCTTTACGGTGGTATCTTCGCCTATCCCGCCGACAAGAAGAGCCCCAAGGGAAAGCTCAGGATCTTATACGAGTGCGCTCCTATGGCATTAGTCTTTGAGAATGGTAAGTTAACGATCGAGGTCGAGATCATAGTGCAGACGCTAACACGGCACAGCCGGTGGTCAAGCTGTCAACAGCAAGATGGAGAGAATGCTCACAGTTGTACCTGAATCCATTCACGATCGGTCAGGCATCTTCCTCGGCAGCTACGATGAGGTCCAGAAGGTCATTGATATCCACAGCAAGCATGCTTCGAAGTAGATGTGTTTCCGGTGTTAGCATGAGATACTCAAGAATGATATTGCATCGAAAGGATTGAATGCAGCCTTACGTCGAAGCTTGAAGTTCGAGCACACGGTAGCCGCCCTGCCACTCTGACCGATCATACACTTGCCTAGCAACAACACCAGCGAATGCTTTAACAGTCCTATCACGTAGCACTGTCAAATGCCGATACTGTCCCTCGGTCTCTGCCACACCGAGCTCGGAGATGCGGGGAACCTCGAGCGATTTCCAGCTCCGCACAACCTTGATGATCCGTCCGGAAAACCACAACATAGGATCCCAGCCAGAGTAAGTATATACCTCTTCAAACGTAAGTCACCATCTCTCAATTTTCCATCCACCATGAAAATCCTCATCACCGGCGCCGGCGGCTTCGTCGGGCAACTCCTCGCCTCCCACCTCCTCTCCGCCAACTACCACGTCATCCTCGTGGACATCTTCGAGCCCCCGCTCCCCCCCAACACCCCAAACCCCTCCAACGCCACCCGCATCGCCGCCGACCTCTACGACTCCCCCTCCTCCGTCCTGACCCCCGACCTCGACGCCGCCTTCATCTTCCACGGCATCATGTCGGCTGGCTCCGAATCCAACTTCGACCTCGGGTACCGCGTGAACCTGCACTCGACCCTCCGCCTCCTCGACGCAATCCGCCACACCAGCCCTGGTCTCCGCGTGATCTACGCTTCCTCGACGGCGATCTACGGGCAGCCACTACCAGACATGCCGAGCGAGGAAACCCTCCCTACACCTGGCTCCTCCTACGGCGCGCAGAAAACCATGATCGAGTACGCCCTGAACGACTACACCCGCCGCGGCTTCATCAATGGTTTCGCGCTGCGCTTCCCCACCATCAGTGTCCGGCCGGGCAAACCCACCGCGGCAGCTAGTAGTTGGATGAGCGGGATCATCCGCGAGCCATTGCAGGGCAAAGAAAGCGTGTTGCCCTGCGACGACACTTTCTTAGCATGGCTGTGTAGTCCCAAGACACTGGTGCGGAATCTGCTGCATGCGTTGACGTTGGAGCGGGATGTGTTGCCGGCGCATACGAGGCAGGTGAATTTGCCGGGGATTACGGCGAGTGTGGGGGAGATGTTGGCTGCGTTGGAGACGGTGGGGGGGAAGGAGGCGAGGGCGTTGGTGAAGAGGGAGGAGGCGACGAAGGAGATTAAGGATATGTTGGATAGTTGGCCCGTGAGGTTTGATGTGAGTAGGGCGTTGGGCTTGGGGTTTGTGAGGGATCAGGGGTTTGAGGGGGCGGTGAGGGATTTTAAGGAGGAGTTGGATGGAGGGAAGTGATGGGAAGGGGGATGTGTATCTACAGGTTCTACAGATAAGGACTGGGAGGAAACTAGGCTTTGCCGCTGCATCCCATTGCGTCCATCCAGCCTTCGCATTGTTTTTGGATCAGATTCGTGCCTGTCTCGAGGAGTTCGGTGAGAGGCACCTTGCCTGTGTTGGCGTTGGTGTATTCGAAGTAGTCGGAGAGGACCATCTTGTTGACGTTGACGCGGGTTACGCCACGCTCGATACATTTGTTGAGGATCTCAGGGATAAACTCGTTGGTGCCGTGGAGGGCAATCTGGACTCGGCCGCCTACTCGCTTCTGGATGTCTGCTAATCTGTACAGGGTCAGCGGCTGACTATTAGTGTGACACGGTGGTAGTACCTGTCATAATCAAGGTGAATGTTCTCCACGCCGTGGTAGTCACCATGGACGTTACCGAATGCCGGTGCCAGAAAGTCGATGCCGGTTGCGATAAAGTCCTCGACCTCCTCTGGTGTGGTCATCATACCCTCCAGCTCAGCGGTATCCTTGACTCCATCCTCGCCTCCTTCAATACGTCCCGGCTCTGCCTCGGTGGCAATGCCCCTAGAATGGCACAAAGCTACCAGCTCTTTCGTCTTTGCAAGGTTCTCCTCTTTCTCGTAGTGTGACATGTCGACCATGATCGAGTCGAAGGCGGGTGTGCCATCCTCGGCCTTGATCTGCGATGCCACCTTTATGATCTCCGGATCTTGTGCATGGTCCATGTGGATGGCCACTGGCACCTTTGCCTTTCGAGCTGCGTGGGCTGCAAAGTCGACCAGGAGGGGGCTGTACTTGAGGGCCCAGGGAAAGAGCAATATCTGGAGAGGTGCCTTCTTGGCCTCTGCCGCCTTGATCGCACCGATGATGGTCTCCATGTTGTAGGATACCACGCCCAGCACGCCGTACTTGCCTTCAGCGGCGGCGCTGAGCATCTTCACCGCCCTGTTGTTGGATAGTCGTTCGAGAGGCATTGCAGCTGCTGTGGTGTAACGTTGTACTGGCGATCGAGTGGTATGGGTACAGAGATTACAGAGAAGTCTACTCACGAAAGATACCTACCATAATTCGGCAGAAGCCCCTCGCAGACTCTGAAGACTTGGGATTGACGTCGATGTTGAGAGCCCCGCAGTTCCTCCCCGGCTGAATGCTTTGGGGAATCCGGCCATCTTTCAACCGAAGCTGGGGGAGCCAAAGCCCGACGGCTAAGCTTCGTTTGCCGACAGCGTTTCCGGTCGACGACAAATTCGTCTGGCGGGAGGATGTTGTGACGAAGAGAACAGAGCCTCACTGGGTGCACGTGAATGCTGCACCATCCAAGGTCGGATCTGGTCAGGGTTCTGCATTTCCGAAGTGGTTGCATGAGATGATATGCCGCATGCAATCTACGCGCGACGAATTGTGGCTTGTCCAATCAGAGTCGAGGGATGGGGGAGATGGTTTCTCCACGTTCTATATTTGTCTTCTTGAGAAGTCTGGCAGTAGGGGAAGAGATGCCACGTGAAGGTTGAATCCACTCTGCAAACGAGTAACGTCCACCCCGGGGATCTGGCCCTCCCCTAGAAGTGGCCCATTTAGGGTTAACCCTACTTGCAGCCAATCGGAGGTCGTGAATCTGCCCCGACACTAGGCCCAATTAGTGTTTACGAATTTCTATCTCCTTTAACGCTTTACGTCTCCTAAACCTTATATTATTTAATAGTTCTCTAGTTGTTAATTAAGTATAAAAAGTAGCTTAAAGCTACTATATGTAAATATAATTATTATAAAGGCAAGTTATCTTAAAGAGAGCTTATATAGCAATATTCTTACTTTTCTAGAATAACTCTCTATTACTAGATTAAGAGTATATATAAATTATATATAATAAGCTATTCTTACTAGTAACACCTTATACTAGTATAAGAGAACGCTCTAGTTAAGTTTATTCGCTTCGTCTCCTTCGATAGCTTTAATTTAAATAACTACTAGCTTAATTAGTATACTAGTTATCTTCTTAAATCCTTAACTACTTAGCTAGTATATATACTCTCTACCTCTATTAGTAAGTACTAGTATATTCGCTTTAAAGAGCACTATCTAGAGGTTAATCTTCGACATCGTCTAGCTATAGATAGTAATAGATTAGAAGAGCTTAGTAATACTAAAAAGGTAAAGATATAGTTTAAGTTAGTTATATATACTATTAATGTCTTTAATATTAAGCCTTATAACGTCTATAATATAGACGAAATTAGCTATATACTTAGTTAATTACTTTACAAGTAGATCTAGATAATAAGTAAAGATAAGTATATATCTTATTTATATTAATCTAGTAATCGTAAGTAGGCTATAGCTATCGAAACTCTAAGTACTATTAGTCGAGTTATACTATCTCTATTTATCTTAAAGAGCTAGACTATTTAAGATAGTTAGTTTAATAACTTAATTAATCTACTAGAGAATTTAATATATACTAATACTATAATTAAGACTTTACTAACTAGTTAGATAAATAATAAGGTTACTATAAAGTAGTTAAAGAATTACTTTATTCTCTTTACTTAGTCTCTTAATAAGTAAGAGAGGAAGGTAAAAGAGAAGAATCTTAATTAAAACTAGCATTTACTTCTCTTTAATAGTTATTACTTATACCTTATACTAGAGTTTATATAATTAGCTTAGAAGTACTATATTACTCTATTAAAGCTACTAGCGTATATCTCGTACTTCCTCTAGCCTCTTAATATTACTATATTTACTAATCTAAAGTATAAATATCGAGGTAAAGTTTAGTAAATTCTTTATAAAGGTATTATACAAGTAAGTAAGTACTACTTTATTAAAGCTTATATTAATAGTTATAACGTAGTCTTTAGTAGTAATAGCTAGATAAGAGCCTTCGAAGTAACTAGTATATAACTAGTTAATCTAGTACTAGTTCTCTATCGAATTTAGTACTATCTCTCCTCTTAATCTACTTCTTAATCTATCTCTTAATCTACCTCTTAATCTACCTCTTAATCTACCTCTTAATCTACCTCTTAATCTACCTCTTAATCTACCTCTTAATCTACCTCTTAATCGAGTACTTAATTAAGTACTAAATCGAGTACTTAACCTCTTCTAATTTTAGAAGTAAATTCTATATTACTCTTAGTAGAGATTTTACTCTTCTTCTCTATCGCCTCTATATCTCTTCTAGCTACTCCTTTACGCTACTTTAACCTCTTATTAAATAATACTATACCTATTAAATTAGCTAAGTAGTTTAACTAGAGGCTTAAAGGCCTCCTCGATAACTAGTAGCGTACTAAGTATAGTTTAGCTAGCTATTAACAAGCTTCTTAATCCTTATTTAAGATAGTATAAGCTATAGAGGAGAAGGTTAATATTACTAGAGAGGAGGTAAAATTACTTAAGAGGAAGTTATAAGGTATTAATGAGCGTACTAAGAAGAAGTATAAGCGTTATTATAATAGTAGTAGCTACCTCTCTAGAGGAGTACTTATTAGTATAAAGAAGATACTAGAGTAGAGAGATACTAATAGAGAGGTAGAGGAGGCTAATTACTCTAAGATAGCTACTTATAAGTATAGAGTTAACCTTAGTAAGTAAGTTTAAGCTTTAAAGAAGTCTTTAAAGTACTTCTCTACTAAGTATCTAGAACATTACTAATCACGACTAGCAAGATAAGAGGTTAATTACGTCTATTTATTAAGATATTAAGAGTTAGAAGAAGAAGAGGAAGAAAGCTAGTCTATAAAGTGTGCGATATATCGAGAGTAGAGTAGCTAGAAGTCTAGGCTATAGAGCTAAGATTATATAACAAGCTTAACCTAGATCGTACTAAATCTAGCTTGTAATCTATCTCGTATTACTATCTCTTCTCTTAATTACGTTTGCTCTTAAATACGCTTATTGTATAGGTTAGTTAATCTAGCTTAGATAAGGCTTATCTAGGTAGGAATCTAGGTAATTACGTAGCATGTTAGCTACCTCTTTTAGATTGTTAATTAGATACTATATTAGGTCCTCTAGATAGCTCTTCTAGCTTATATAAGTAACTAGTCCATTTCGTAGCCTTCTAATGTTAATAATGTTATTAATCTTAAACTTCTCTTTACTCTTAACCTATATCGGTAGTAGCTCTTCGAAGGCTTAGCCTAGTAGAGAGTTATTAGAGTGCTTTATAAGTAAGTTAGAGTAAAACATAGAGTAGATATATTAGAGCACAAGCGGAAGCTCTAGCTTATATAATAGTACTAAGTGTTTTTTAAGAACCTTATAGAGACTAACTCACTTTAGTAGTAGCTTAAGGTTACTATATAGTCGAAGGTTCTTTATTAATAACTATACCTAGTTACTAACCTCGAATTCTATAGGTAGTTACTTTTTATTAGCCTACTCTATTATACGTAATTAAGCTCTTACGAGGTTCTCTCTAGCGATTTTATAAGCTTCCTCTATTTGCTTAGCTAGTACGTAGATAGTAGCTTTATTTAGTTTAGTATAAGTCGAGCCTAGTTCTAAAGGAGGCTAGAAGCTTATTCTTAAGTTATATCCTTATATTACTTCGAATAGTAATAGTTTAGTACTCTCTAAGAGGTTTATATTAGCTAAGAATTTAGCTATAGAAAGAATAAGAGGCTAGTTAGTGTATTAATAGACATATATACGAATAACTTACTTAAAATCGTAGTTAGTAATCTCTAATTAGCCGTTTGTCTACAAGTATACTATAGTAGATAGTTTAGATATAATCTTTAGGATTTAGTAGAGTTACTTCTATACGTTACTAACGAACTAAGGTTCTCGGTTAGAGGTAATAGTATCTAGTAGACTATAAAGCTTCTATATATATATAAATAATAGCTTAGTAGTCTCGAAGGCTAATATACTTTCGTCTCTAGAGAAATAGAGAATAAGGTAGTACTCTTTAGATAGTTAGTTAACTACGTAAAGTACTATATTATAGCTGTTAACTAGTAGTAGACTAGTAACAAAGTCTAGGCTAATATATTACTAGGGCCTCTTAGGTATTAGAAGTAGTAAGAGGAGGCTAGCTAGTAGACTATAACGAGCTTTAGAGCGCTTATAGTTATAGCAATTAGTAACGAATCTCTTAACGTTATTATTATATTAAGGAATATAGAAGATAGTCTTAATTATTATAGCTATCTTTATAGCGCTAGCGTGTATATAGTCCTTCGAGGTATATACCTATTAGTGTTAAGAATATAGCTCTCTCTAGATAATTAGATATAGAGTTATATAACTACAAGTTATATAATGCTAAGTCTAGGAATTTATATAAAGCTATTTCTCTCCTCTATAGATAGATTCCTTCTTTAATTAATCTATCTATTACCTAACAAGTGTATAGTTAGTTCTATATAATGTTCTACTTCTAAACGTGCCTTTCGCTTAATAATTAGATTACTTTTATAACTATCAATTCTAGAACGAATAGTTAGCTATTAACCTATAGTATACTCTTATCGATAGTAACACCTATAGGTAGTATCTACTTCTACTTAGGGAAAATACTAGTTATATAGTAAATGCTATTAAGAATATAGCTCTCTCTAGATAATTAGATATAGAGTTATATAACTATAAGTTATATAATACTAAGCCTAGGGATTTATATAAAGCTATTTCTCTCTTCTATAGATAGATTCCTTCTTTAATTAATCTATCTATTACCTAACAAGTGTGTAGTTAGTTCTATATAATATTCTACCTCTAAACGTGCCTTCTACTTAATAGGTTATAAGCCTAGAGCTTATAGTACAAGTATAGGATTATATATACTATAGTTAAGTATCTACGTTATTAAAATTAGACTAGATTCCCTAGTATACTCCTCTATATCCTCTCTATTATCTTAATCTTAGATAGATTAGTAGAGGCGGTATAAAGCGTAAAAGACTAGCTACTTAGTATATTAAGTAGAGACTCGATTTATAAGTCTAGTATAGGTTCGAGCTCTATAATTATATAATAGCTACTGTTTATTAGCTATAAATAACTAGATATACCTCCTTATTCTTCTTTCTCTCTTAAGATTAGAAACCTATTAATCTTATTAATAATTATCTAATTAAGATTAAGAACTAAAAGATCTTAACACTTAGAACTTTAACTAAAGGTTATCTATTACTAGAACTTAACCTTTATTTAATTCTTTTTATTATACCTTTAGATACTATCTTTAGCTATAGAAGACAATAATAATACCTAATTAAGGTAGCTAGTGCTAACTCTCTCTAAAGATAACTATAAGAAGTAGTTCTAATAGATAGAGCTCTAGCTTATATTAAAGAAGGTATTATAGACTCTTTTCTCCCTTACTAAACTACTAGTAATAACTCTAGGGTTATTATTATCTTCCTTATTTAACTCCTAGTATTCCCCTTAGTTAATAGAGGAGAATAGTACTACCCTTTACTAGATCTATAGATATATCTCTAAAAGAGATTAAGAGATAATTTAGAAATAGTAGTAGACTAAACTAGCTTAGAAGAAGCTAAAGAGTAAGTATATAAAGTAGA
This sequence comes from Elsinoe arachidis, assembly GCA_013372555.1. NCBI lineage: Eukaryota > Fungi > Ascomycota > Dothideomycetes > Myriangiales > Elsinoaceae > Elsinoe > Elsinoe arachidis. The sequence goes on along the minus strand of JAAPAX010000007.1, from coordinate 1,065,440 downwards.
TAGATACATAAGTAAGATAACTATAAAGAGAATTTATTATATACACTATAGATAATAAGATAACTATCTCTAATACCTAGTTATACCTAACTATGTTAGGAAGGAGAATTAATAGATCTTTAGTAATTAAGTAATACTCCTTACTAATAGTAAGAATTTAAAGACTACTTACTACTCTTCTAGCTTTATAGTTATCTATAAGAGATACTTTAGATACTTAACTATACCTTAGTATAGATAATATCTATAATATCCTTAAGGAAAAGGAAGTCTAGAAGAGAGAAGAGAAATCTACTATATTTATAAGAGGTAGATAACAAGGAACTAGTAGAAGCTTAAGCTATATATATGTCTTATATAAAGAACCTAGTTACTTAGTAACTAGGTACTCTTATCTTTAATAAGCTAAGAAGTATATCTAGCTATTCTATAGGATTACTAAAAGAGCTAGCTCTATAAGAAGGTAGTTACCTAAACGCTAGGAACTACTTAAACTTATAAGGTAGCTTACTAAGAGAGTAGATTCTCTTAAGGTAGCTAAGTTAAGGAGAAAAGATAAAGCCTATCTAGCTACTAAGAGAGATTTACTATTATTATCTCTATCTCTACTACTAGAAGTACTTTCTAGAGGTAAAGAGCTTAAGACTATAGGCTCTACTTTAGAGGCTTAAGGTAAGCTTCTATACTATTAGTAGATGCTTAACTCTAGAGTATCTAACTATATAATAGACAAGCTAACTCTCTTTAGAGGCCTATTAAGTAAGATACATACTTAATAGATCTAGGTTAGGGGAGGTTACCTTTAGTTATAGTTAATAGAAACTATAATTATTAAGACTAAGAAGGGAGATAAGATAAAGATATAGGCTTTCTATATACCTAATCTTAGTATTAATTTAGTCTTCTATTATAAGCTATATATAAATTTAGGAGTTTCTAGAGCTATTAATTTAAATTCCTTTCTTGTTCTTAATCTATAGTAGTAGCTACTACTTAAAGCTAGAATTAAAGAAGAGGTATATATAATTTAATTCCTATTTAAGTAGCTAGCTAATTAAAAGCTATATTCTAGATCTAAGCCTAGCTTAATTCTAGATCTAGCTAATTAGGACATAGTATTCCTTGCTACCTAGCTAGTGATTAATTTATAGACTAAGTATATATATCTAACCTAGGATAAGTAATAAGAGAATCTTATTAATTTAAGACCTAATAACTCTAAGATAGAGTACTAACTCTAGTATAGGAGATTTACTTACCTAGGAGTTAAGAAGCTTAGAGACCTTTATAAAGTTATAACTCTAAAGAAACCTATTAACCTAAACTATAATCTATTAATTCTATATAAGGTCTATTTCCTTACTAAGATAAGAAATAGAAGAGGTAAAACTTTACAAAGAAGACTAGAAGTTCTCTAGCTTATCTATACTAATATCTATAGCCTAATTAAAACAAGTAGAGAAGGATTTAGATACTTCCTTAAACTTATAGATAGCTACTTAAGAATAATATAGATTATACTACTTAAGATAAGAAATAAAGCTCTATAAAGGCTTATTAAGTAGAAGCTAAGAGTTAAAAGGGAAAGTAATACTAAGGTTAAGGTTACTAGATTAGATAATACTAGTAAACTTAATAAGATCCGAAAGTAGTAGAAGTACTAAGAAGATATCTATTATATAACTACTAAGCTATATAACTTAATTTAAAATAGACTAGTAGAGAAAGGCATCTAAACCTTAGAGAATAGTATAAGAGTAATACTTAAGAACTTAAAGATACTAAATAAGTTCTAGTCTAAAGTAGTTTAGGTAGATATATATCTAAGAAATAGAATAGTAACAGGACCTATAATAAATAATAAGTAAGTTATACCTATTAAAGCCTATATAGGTATTAAGCTATTAGTTAATTATATTAAGGTCTAGAGCTATAAGGTATATACCTATATAAACCTAAAGTCCCTTCCTATATATAGAAGAAAAGATAAGCTTATAGACAGAGAGAGAGTAGAGATATTTCTTAGCTATATAGATAGAACTAATAGGATATATAAGATATAGACATCTAATAGGAAAGTAGTAATTGTCTTACTAAATGTTAAATTCTCTAAGTTTAAGAAAGATAGTAATATTAATCTTAGTATTAAGATTAATACTATAAGCAATTAAGCACTAGTTAGGAGACTAGTTAGTAGACTAGCCTAGATCTAAGCCCGGCTTAGTTCTAGAATAGACTAATTAAATTAGCCTATTTAGTAAGAAGCACCTATAGAGAGAATCTTCTTATATATTAATATCCTAAGAGTTAATCCTATTAATCTTATAGATTTCTAATATAGAGAAGAGCTAATAGTCTAATCTAAATTACCTAATTATATAAGTTAATTACTTAAGAGGTTAAGAGATAATAAGTCTAATAATAAAGAGCCTAAGGTAAAGCATTATAGAGCTTTTATTACTAAGTATATTAATTAGTAGGATAAGGATAATAGAATTACTATAATAGCCTCTATTAAATAATATATTCTAATTCTAAGGGATTATAATAAGGCTATTACTAACCTAGTATAGGGAGAAAAATAGTAGAAAGTAATTAATGTAGAGCTTAATACTCTATACTTAAATAACATATAGGAAGAAGTTATTCCTCTAGAGGGATCTAACTTAGTAATATCTAAGTAGGTCTTTAGTGTTAAGTATAATATAGATAGCTCTATTAAAAAGTTTAAAGCTAGACTTATTACTAGAGGCTTCTTATAGAAGTATAGTATTAACTATAAAGACATATTTACTCTAATAGTTAGAGTAGATATACTAAGACTATTCTTTGCTATTGTATATATACTTAACCTTAAGTACTATTAGGTAGATATTAATAATGCTTTTATAGAATTATTCCTTAAGGAACTAATCTATATAAGGCTACTATCTAGAATTAAGGTTAGACCTAGTATTACCTTCTAGATTCTTAGGAGCTTATATAGACTTAAGTAAGCTACTAGAGACTAGAATTAGTACTATATCTCTAAGCTTTTAAAGCTAGGCTTTACTTAGAGCAAAGTAGATCTCTATCTTCTTATATACTATAATAAGAAGATTATTCTCTTAGTTTATGTTAATAATATACTATTTATAGTACTAAGCAAAGAGAATATCTAATAGTTTAAGCAAGAGCTTAGTAAGATCTTTAAGATTAAGAATCTTAGTAAAATTAGTAAAGTTCTTAGAGTTAAGGTTATAAGAGATAGAAGATAAGGAACCTTAAGGCTTAACTAGACTTATTATATAGATAATATACTATAGAGGCTTAATATAAGCTCTAATAAGGCTACTCTAATAACATAGCTAATAGACAATAAGCTTCTCTAGAGAGCTTAGGTAGAAGATATAAAGTTTAGTAGAACTAAATACTTATATACTATTAGAAGCTAGATATACCTTAGTACTCTAATAAGGCTAGACACTGCCTTTACCCTTAGGAGGCTTAGTTAGTTTATAGCAGATCTAATAGATAGATATACTATTAAGATAAAGAAGCTATTAAGATATATTAGATTAACTAAAGATCTTAGTATTATATTTAGAAGAGATAGAAACAAGACTCTTAAGGAATATTCTAATTTAGATTATACCTTAAATAAGATAGATAGAGTCTCTATTCTTAGATATATCTTTATACTTATAGGTGCACCTATTAGCTAGATAAGTAGGAAGTAGAAGTCTATTTTAACCTCTACTATAGAGGCTAAATATATAGTAATATATTCTTATATAAAGAGGTTACAGTTTCTATCTTAGTTACTAAGAGACATAAACTATTATAAGATAGTTAGATAGTTACTCTAGAAGCTAATAGTAAAGGAGTCTTAGAAAGTAATAATAAGATTACTCTTTACTACTAGGATTAATAGTAATAACTAAGCTACTCTTTCTCTTATAAAAGAACTATATACTTATAAAAGAGCAAAGTATATTAACATTACTTACTACTATATTAGGAGGCTATAGAGGGACTAGAGAATATAGATTAAGTTTATAAGGACAGTAGATATAGTAGCTAATAGATTAACTAAGCTACTTTAAGGTTAGAACTTTATAAGGTTTATAAAGTAACTTAGCTTAGTATTAACCTAAAGGTTTATCTATAGGAGCTAAGTAGAAGTATTAAGAATATAGCTCTCTCTAGATAATTAGGTATAGAGTTATATAACTATAAGTTATATAATGCTAAGCCTAGAGATTTATATAAAGCTATTTCTCTTCTCTATAGATAGATTTCTTCTTTAATTAATCTATCTATTACCTAACAAGTGTGTAGTTAGTTCTATATAATATTCTACCTCTAAACGTGCCTTCCGCTTAACAAATGCTCTATATAGACTCGAATTCGAAGTCTTATAGGTTAGCTTTAGCTACTTCGTTAAAAAGAAGTAAGGCTTACTTATCTTATAGAGCTAAAATAGAAGCTATATAGAGGTTCGACTCGATAGCTAAAATAGATATCGAATTAGATAGTAAACTAGGTATCGAACTAGATCGCGAACTAGATTATAGTTCGGTAGTTAAACTAGGCTAGTTTAGTCTTAGTTTAGCTCGAGTAGCTAGTTTAGGTCGGATATAACCTAGATCTAGCTTGTCGATAATTCGTTAATTAAGCACCTTCGATAGTAGAAGTATTTAGTAGAGGTTAGAGTCTTCTTTAGAGCATAGTACGTCTCTATTCCTTCTAGTAAAGGCGTTAGCTTTGCTATTAGCTACTCTAGGCCTATATATAATCTTAAAGTTAAACTATGCGAGGTATAGAGCCTACCTAGCCTAGTAGTATAATAGCTTCTAGGTCCTTATAAAGTACATTAGAGACTAGTAGTTAGTAAGGACCTAGATAGTTATATTAGATTAAGCTATTATAAGCTTAGAGGCCTACTCTTCGAAGACTTAGATAATAGCTAGAAGCTCCTTATTATAGATAGCGTAGTTATATTTAGCCTTACTTATAGATTTACTAAAGAAGGTAACGAGGCGAAGCACGTCGGACTTATTATACTATAATAGAACGCTAGCGGTAGTAGTATTAGAAGCGTTAGTTTCGAGCACGATTTACTTAGTGTAGTCGAAGTGTGCGAGAACTAGTGTACTAGTAATAGTATACTTTATATAGTTAAAGATAGTAGTATACTAGTTATTCTAGAGCGTAGTATTCTTCTTAAGTAGATTATTTAGTAGCTTAGTAATAGTACTAAATCCCTTAATAAAACAGTAGTAATAGCTATAGAAGCTAATAAAGCTTCTAACCTAAGTAGTATTACTAGGAGCTAGCTACTTCTAAGCTCTAATAGCTTCTACCTTCTTAGAGTCTATACAGATTCTATCTTAGCTAACGATAATACTAAGGTACTTTACTTCTGTTAGGTAGAACTTGCTCTTCTTAATGTTAGTATTAAAGCTAAGCTCGTAGAGATACTAGAGTACTAGCTTTATATACTCGATATACTTGCGATAGATACTATTAGTATAGATAAGAATATTATTAAGATAAATCGATATAAAGTATTCTAGTATATTAACGAAATTGTAATTTATGAACCTCTACTATATAGCTAGGGTATTAGTAAGGCTAAAGAGCATTACTAGCTACTTGAAGTTGCCTATTTATATAGAGAACATAGTAAGGTCTTTATAGTTAATAGAATTATAGAGATAGTAGAAGGTCTAGTAGATATTAATCTTACTAAACTACTTAGCCTTACTAACGTAGTAAAGCGTTTCTTCTATAAGTAGTAGAGAATAGACGTTACGCTTAGTAACCTCGTTTAGGCTATAGTAATTAATATAGAGACGAAGTTCTCTATTAGACTTATAGACGAAGAGGATAGGTAATAAGTAGCTAGCTAAGCTCGGGATAATAAAGCTCTTATTAAGGTACTTATAGATGAACTACTCTACTATATTAAGCTCTTCTAGCAACAAGCGGTATAGAGGCTCGGTATGTAGTAGCTTAGTGCTGTCCTTAAGAGTAATATAGTTATCGAACTCTAGCTAGTATAATAGTAGAGTATTAGATTACTCCTTAGAGAAGACGTCTATAAACTTATATAGCTCCGGTAGTAGAACCTCTATAGAGTCTAGTTCTAGCTTAGAGGCTAAGTAGTAGTAGTCCTTAATATCCTTTATAGAGATAGTAAATACCTCGTAGCTATAGTATCTAGCTTAAGATATAAAGGCTATAGTACTAATAAAGGCTATTATATAGTTGTTTATGTTACTTACGTAGGTAGGTACGTAAGAGAACTTATTTATTAACTAAGAGCTATAAGAGATTAGCCTAAACTCTTTCTAATCTAGCTTAAGGTTCGACCTAAGAGCTAGTAGCTAATATAGACTAATAGGTTCTATCTCGGTAGCTAAACTAGAATCTAGTTCACGAGCTAAACTATAGCTAAACTAGATCTAAACTAGATTAACTTCTAGGTTCGAGCTAGGCTTAGATCTAGAACCTAGCCTTTTAATTAGCTATAGTAGCTACTACTTAACGATAGCTAGTGAAAACTCTTCTTTATATATAACCTAGCTAAACTCGTAATCGATATTAGCTCTATTAGCCTTAAGCTAACCGAGGTTAAGGATAATGTCGAAATAGCTAATATCTATAATATAGAAGATTATAAGACTATTAAGCTTACTAGAGATAGTAGTAGTAAGGGGAATATTATAGATAACTTACTCTATAGAAACACTATTATAAGCGTTAAGTTAGATAGGATTAGCTAATACTATAGAGTAGCTAAAACCCTTAAGCTTATTAAGAACCTTGTAATTAGCTATAGCACTAATAAGCGCGCTAGTGTTAATAAATACTTAAAGAGTAATAGTATAATTACAATTATATAGGTCGTGAATAGTAATAGAAGTTATAATAGTAGAGATATAGTTACTAACGATGCTATTTAGCGTTCGAACAACTCTAGATCTATATCGAATTACTCTTCTTCTACTAGAGGATAGAACTTGTTCTTCGGCTAGTATAGAGGAGACTTAGTATTATAGCTCTAGCTAAGCCTATTACATAACGGACTCTCTCTAGCTATCTTTCGTAAGACTTCTAGCCTTATTAAACAAAGACAGCTATTAGTTTATCTACCTATCTAATTAGTAGATACTAGTAGTTCTATACGTTGCTATATACCTACTCTTATAGTTCTAATAGCTCCCTTTAGTTATAGCCTATAGAATTATTAATATAGATAATTAGATTATATAAGAGTAAACTAACTCGGAAGCTATCTAGAGGAATAGTAGTATTATCGAGGATGCCTTACGTCTATAGTCGAGGATATTAGAAGAGCTAGGAGATAATAGAGATAGCCGAGGAAGGTATACTCTAACTAGTAGTAATAGTAGCTATACTACTATATTACTTAAGGCTATTATAGCTTAGCTAGCTAATCTAGAGAATTTAGTCTAAGACTATAATTGTCTCTAGGACACTAGTATAACTCTAGCTAGTCCCTATAGGACTACCGAGAGGATACCTATAGCTCCTCTAGTACTAGTTTCGATAGGTCCGCCTACTATAGGCTAGCTAGTAACGCTTCCTACTAGAGAGCTCTCTACGAAGGCTAAGGAACTAGAGTAGTATAAGGCTAAATCTATCTATAAGGCCTAGTCCTTTAGAAGGAGCCTCTAGATAGTCTTTAACTACGACCCTTTATAGTTTACTAATACCTATTATCTAGATTAGTGCTATATTACTTACGCTATAATATATCTATCTCTATCTCTTAGAGAGTTATAGAAACGCCTCTATATACTTAATACGTTAAACTAGTATAATCTCTCCTATAAAGAGGACTTCTTAAGCTTTATAAATAACTAAGTCGAAGACTTTATTAATTAAGAGATAAATATAGTTCTTTCCTACTAAAACTATCTCTAGAAGAAGAGTAAGAGTATCTAGAAGTTTTTAAATTAACTAGTATCTCTAGAAGAGATAATCGAGCCTAAATACGATAGTAAGCACCTAGCGTAGCACTATCTAGCTAAATTGTTATCTAATTTATATAAGTAGATCCTCTAGTTCTCTAATATGCCTTCTACTTATACGAAGCTTATTATATAAGCCTCTACCCTCGAGAACCTTACTAAGAGTAGTAACTACGAGCTATAGAAGTAGCATAGAGCTTCTCTAGAAGCCTTTAGTAGCGACTATAGTAAGTATACTTAAAGCAAGATAGAGGATAAGTAGAGAGATAAGAGTAAGAGTAAGAGTAAAAGCTAGAGACATAGTAGTAGCTAGGGAGCTAATTAGAAGAGTAGTAGAGACACTCGGGACTTCTCTAAGGTTAAGTACTATAACTACTATAAGAAGAGTTACTACTCGTCGGCCTACTCTAAGGAGAGTAATACTAGCTAAAGTAGTAGTAAAGGAGGTAATCGAGTCTAGAATATTAAGGTAGAAGGTAATATACCTATACCTACTTAACATATAGCTAGATACTAGAGGAGTCTATCTTAAAGCTATAGAGCTCCTATAGTGCTTCTAGTATAGGCCTATTAGAGCCTAGTACTTAGCCCCGATAGTAAGGTCGAGGTTAAGGTACTACTAGATAACGTAGTAGACGTTAATGTTATTAATCTAGTATTTGCTCTTTAGTACAATTTATAGAAGATAGATATAGAGTACTCTTAGGTTAGAGGCTTCTAGAGTAAAGAGGCTTACTATTATAGCGCCTATAAGGTTAATCTCTACCTTATAGACGACACTAGAGTAACGCGTAAGTTAAAAGACATGTTCTATATATTAGAAATAAGCTCTCTTATTATTCTCGGCCGGCCGTAGAGATATAACTAGAGTGTTATAATAGATAGTTATACTAACTAGTAGAGATATAGCTACGACGTTACTAGTATTAGAGTAGTATAAGCTAAGGAGTTCTATAACCTCTTACTTATAGGGAACTAAGAATTTACTCTAGTAGTATTAGATACGATACTAGACACTATAGTTCGGAAGGTAGCTAGTACCTCTATAGAGGTCCTACCTAATAGAGTAGCGAAGCTACTATTCTATATAGAAGACTACTATAACGTCTTTATTATTAATCCTATATAGATACGTACTATAGGAGATATATTATACTCTATCGATCTAATAGAAGACAAAGAGCTTCTTTTTTACTCTCTCTATAATCTCTTAGAGAAGAAACTTATAGTTCTCCGTAAGTATCTTAATAATATACTAGCTAAGAGCTAGATCTATAGGTCGAAGAGTTTAGCTAGTATACTAATTCTATTCGTCCCTAAGAAAGATAGTAGTTTATAACTCTATATTAACTACTATAGTCTAAACGCTATTACTATTAAGAATTAACACTCTTTACTCTTAATTAGTAAGACTCTTAATAGGCTAGATAAAGTAGCTATTTACTCTAAGCTTAATCTTAAGGATATATATTACTATATTAGAATTAAGGCTAGCGACGAGTAGAAGACTACTTTTCGTACTTATTATAGCTACTTTAAGTATATAGTAATACTCTTTAGGCTAACTAACGCTTCTACTATCTTCTAGACCTATATTAATTAAGCTCTTATAGAGCTAGTTAATGTCTTTTACGTAGTCTATCTAGATAATATTCTTATCTATAGCAACTCTATAGAGGAGTATAAGTAGTACCTTCGGCTAGTGCTAGAGAGGTTAAGGTAGTTTATACTATATATAAACTCGAAGAAGTATAACTTCTTCTAGAAGAAGGTTAAATTCCTAGGCTTTATAGTAACTACCGAAGAGATTACGATAGACCTCTAGAGGGTCTCTACTATTATAGATTAGCCTACACTAAATAGCTACTACGACGTTTAATAGTTCCTAGAGTTCGCTAACTTCTACTATTAGTTTATTAAGAACTATTCGAAGATTATAGAACTCTTAATAGCTCTATTTAAAGGATTATAGAAAAGAAAGTAATTAGTACTCTAGAAGTAGACTAATCTAGAATAAGAGACGTTTAAGGCGATCTAGAAGGCCTTTATAGAAGCGCTAGTACTAAGGCACTATAACCTGTTTAAGCTAATTAGAATAGAGACTAACGTATCTAAGCTTACTCTTAGAGCAATTATCTCTTAGCTATTTCTAGTTAGGGAAACTAGTAAGTAATACTCTATTACTTTCTAGTCTTAGAAGATACTATCTATAAAGTAGAACTACGAGACCTATAATTAGAAGCTTCTCTCTATTATAGAGGTATTTAAATAGTAGAGACACTACTATAAGAGTGCTCTAGACCTTGTCTAAGTAATCTCTAATTATAATAACCTAAGGTACTTTATAATAACTAAGTAGCTAAACAGCTATTAGGCCTACTAGGCTATATACCTATAGGTCTTTAATTTTGTAATTAAGTACTATATAGGCTCGAAGAACCTAGCGAATACTCTCTTACGTTACCTAGATCTAATAGTAGATAACATAAGCCTTGCGAATAGCTTACTAACCTTATAGTTAAAGCTAGAGGCTAGCTAACTAGCTATTAGAGATATAGTATAGCAGATTTACGTATCCTTATTAGAACACCTAAGAAGTGCTACCTTTAAAGAAGGTATAGATACGAGCATCTATATAGTATAAAGTAATTATTTAGACGCGAACGAGAACTAGTAGACCTCTAAGGGAGTTTCTAATAACTAGTCTAATAATAAGAAATATACTAAAAACGCTAGAGATAGTTCTCTAGAAGCTAACTAGCTTAACTAGCTATAAAGCAAACAGTTAAAGTAAAGAGAGATAGATTTAATCTAAGTTAGTATAATGCTAAGATTAATACCTCGAATTACTATAGTAGTAGTAATAGTAGAGGAAAATCTATAGAGGGAGAGTTCTATAGACTAGCTTCTTAAAGTAATCTATAGTCTATAGTAGTAGAATTTGCTTATATAGAAGCGCACGAATCTCCCTAAGTAGAGACCTAATAGAGAGCCTCTAGTATAGTATTAGAAGAGGAACCTTCTATATAAGAACGATACTATATATATACTAGAAGATATAGCGCTCTATATAGAGCTACTACACTAGTACTATAATAAGTTTAATAAAGAGCACTTTGCCTATAATAAGACCTATAAGCTCCTAGCTAGAAAGTACTTCTAGTCTAGTATATATTATAATATTAATAACTATATAAAAACTTACTATATTTACTAGACTATAAAGACTTAGACCTATATACCTTATAGCGAGCTTATAAACCTACTAATATCTAAAGCGCTATAGAAAGAGCTTACTATAGACTTTATTATAGATATACTACTAAGTAAGCTTAATAGTATAGTCTATAACGTAGTACTTATAGTAGTAGATTACCTTACTAAAATAGTAAAGTATATCCCGTGCTAGAAGACGATAATAGTCTAGTAGTTAGCTAAGCTATTTTTCGACTAGATTATACTAGAGTATAGAGTTCTAGAAGGCATAGTGTCTAACTATAGTATAGTCTTTACTATAGCCTATTAGTAGACAATTACCTATAAACTAAAGCTTATAAGGTATTTATTAACTACGTTCTACTCTTAAACGAATAGACAGATAGAATAGTAGAACTAATCTCTTATCTAGTACCTCTATTACTACAGAGCTTAAGACTAATCGGATTAGTTACACTAGCTAAAAATAGCTACTTATATAGCTAATATCTTCTAGAACGAGACGCTCTAAATGTTACTATTTAAGATATATACTAGCAAGGATACTAAGGGAGATCTAGATAGAGACTAAGAGCGTTCCTCTTAGAGGAGAGTACTAGCTATATAAGATTATATAGTAGCTCTAGTTTCTATAAGGTAAGGCTTATAGAAGTACTAGAAGTAAGCTTAGGTATAGTAGAAGAACACTTACGACAAGTAGTATAGGCTAATATCCTTTAAGGTAGAAGATAGAGTTCTCCTATTTACTAAGAACCTAAAGTTAAAGATAGTAAAGTATAAGCTAGTACTAAAGTACTTTAGACTATTTAAGGTTATAGATACTATAGGAGCCTAGGCTTACTAATTACGATTACCGAATAAGTCCCGTATCTATAATGTATTCTATATCTCCTTACTTAAGCTATATAGCCTCCGAGAGGGTACTAAGGTAAATCCTAGACTAGTCGAGGTAGATAATAGTATAGAATATAAGGTAGAGAGGATCTTAGACTATAGTTAGTAGAAAGAGAGTATATTCCTAAAGGTACTCTAGAAGAGCTATACTCTAGTAGAGGTAACCTAGAAACTAGAAGAGATATTAGAGAATACCTCCGAAGTAGTAACTAAGTATTAGATAGACGTTAGCTAGAAGACTAATAGTAGAGTTACAAAGAGAGTATAGAGATAAGTAGTAAAAGTATAGTTATTATATTCTCGAGAATCTATCTACTTAGACACTATTAACCTTATCTACTAGTCTCGACTATATTCGCTTAGTTATAACTACGAGATAACACTATAGTAAGAGCTATAGTATGCCTATTCTAGTAATTAGCTAAGACTAGATCCTTAGTACTAGTTCTATTCTAGGCGTTAAGCTTAGCTAGCTCTAAATCTCTATCTCTCTAGCTAGTAAAGTCTAGATCGGGGTAGGTAGTAGTAAAGAAGACACTAAGGTCCCTAGAAGAGAGAATAATAGCGAGATACTTCCTAACGGCCTAACGATAGAGCCTAGCCTTATCGTAGATAAAGCTACTAATAAGAGAAGTATTAAGTCTATCTACGATAGTATTATAGTAGTCGCGAGCCTAGCTAGTGTTAAGCCTAGACGTAGCGTAGACCTCTAAGGTATAGAAGTCGTTAGCGAGGATCTTAGAAGCTATATAGTAGAAGACTAGACCTATCTTAGTAGAAGAGTTACTCTTCTTAGCGAGAGTATACCTAGGAAGGTTACTAAGGTTAAGCTCGTCCTTATCGTTAGCGTCGGTTATAGTAGTGTTATAGTTAAGGTAAGACGAGTAGTGACTAGAAGTAGCCTATATAGTAGACTTAGTAACTTTACTAGATAGAGTTATAGCCTTTTTAGTAAGAGTAGTAGACTTAGATGTCTTAGGCTTCTTAGGAATTGTCTTACTAGAGATAGTAATAGCCTTAGGTGTCTTCTTAGACTCTAGAGACTCTATAGACTCCTTAGTAGGGCACTTTCTACTACGAACATTAGTATAGAAGAGAGTTAGAGCTATAGAGATAGCTCTCTTAGTATAGTACTATAGCTAAGTTAGTAACATTAAGACCCGAAGGAAGACTACTTATAGCATAGAGAATACCTATAAGGTTCTTAGTAGTAATACGAAGACTACGAAGTTTAGTAACCTTAGTATACTCTAGTTTCTTACTAAAGAGAGAAGCGATATTAGTACTAGAGTAAGCTTTCTAGATGCTAATAGCCTACTTATAGTTAGTAACCTTAGATATAGTAGCGGTTAGCTTATTAGTGTACTTATACTACTTCTAGACAAATATAGAGTTAGTAGAATCTAGGTAGATATTAGCGTACCTCTATATAGTAGTATAGGCGTTATTAACTAGGTCTAAAAGGACATTATCTATAATAGTATAATAGACACTCTTAGTCTTCTTATAGCAAGCGTAAGACCTAGTAAGGCTAGTGTCGTAGTTATAGAGGTTTTCTAGTAGTATTAGCTATACTTCTAATAGGATACTAGTAGAACTCTAGATACTTACTAACAAGATCTCTAGTATAAGTACTATAGAGAAAGTAAGGAGAGATACGTAGTAGACTAGCCTAAACACGCTTAGGAGATATAATAGCTTATAAGTGTATTAGAAGGTAGCGACTTACGTAGAAGTAGTATAGTAGAAGAAGTAAAGTATTTAGTAGTAAGAGATATATCTATATAGACGTAGTCTATTTATTATATAATATAACAAATATAAGAAGTAGATCTATATATATCGCTATTCTCTAGAAGATAGTAGTATTATCTAGGTACTTAACGTTATAAAGTATCGGAATAGAACACTTACTAGAAGCCTCTAAGAGAGTTTTATAGTAGTAAACGACAAATTATATATATTTACTAAGGCACTAGTTGTTTTACTATAATAAATGTTTTAGCAATAGAGAACTAGATAAGAGACTATATTTACTATAATATATTACTATTAGTAGCGAACAAAGGCACGATAGATATAGAGTATAGACAAAGAAGCTAAGTACTTCCTCTATACTTAAGAGTACTAACCTACTCTTATAGAGGAGGCCTATAAGCGCGAATACAAGGCCTACGAAGGATATAGTTTAATTAAGAGTAATTAAATATAGAGGAGAGATAATTATAGAGAAGACTTAGTATTATAGCTCTAGCTAAGCCTATTACATAATAGACTCTCTCTAGCTACCTTCTATAAGACTTCCGGCCTTATTAAACAAAGGCAGCTATTAGTTTATCTATCTATCTAATTAGTAGATACTAGTAGTTCTATACGTTACTATATACCTACTCTTATAGCTAGTTATTTCTCTAGCTAAATAGATTAGCTAACTTGTAATCTATATTAGAGTTAAACTAAAGCTAAACTAGATCTATATTATAAGCTAAGCTAGTAACTTAGCTATCTAACTTAGCTAGGTAGTCCTAAAGCTACTATATCTCCTCTATAGCGCTAATAGTATAAGCGAGGTATATAGTAGTATAGATAGCCTTCTCGGAAGTGCTAGCTATATACTTAGTAGAGATATAACTAGGCTTACTATAGGCATAATAGGTAAGTAACTAAGGGAGGTAGAAAGGCTACAGAGTACCTCTAGCTATAGAGTAGAAGGTAGTAAGAGAAGTAGCTAGAGTAGAGGTAAAATAGAGAGCGCGAGTTAGAGTACTAGCTATATAGCTTATAGCTAGTATAGAACGTAGAGCCTAAGTGCGCTTAGTAATAAGATTACTCTATTAGATGTTATAATTAGTAGCGCGAGCTTTAGTAATAAAAGTAATAAGGTCGTTAGTGTCGAAGTTAATAAGGGTAGTACGTAGCTTACTAGAGATCTTCTAGTATAACTAGTAGAGCTACTTATTGTTAGCGATCTTAGTATAAAGAGTATACTTATTAAACTCGCTAATAAACAAGTTAAAGAAGCTATTATACTAGAAGAGGCTAGCGAACTAAGCGTATATAGTAGCTTTATAGTTAGAGTTCTCGAAGCACTAGGCTAATAGAGCTAGGCTAGTACTAACGTTAAGAGTATCGTCTCTAGTAGAGTCTATAATAAGAGTATAAGCTTCTCTAGCGAGGTAGAAGTAGAAGTATACGAACTAAGTTACCTTAGTTAGATAGTAGTTAGCGTTAGTATATATCTTGTTCTTTATCTAGTATTTAAAAACCTCGAACTACTCTAGAGTACTACTACTAAATATAGTAGAGTCTAGTATCTTTTCTAATAAGGTAGTACCTTAGATAGAAGAAGCTAGTATTATATACTCTGTCTTAGCTCTTAGTTAGGCTAACTTAGCTTTAAGCTTACTAACATTAGCGAGGTAGCGCGTAGCTTAGATAGTAAGGTTATCTACTATATTGTTAGCTAAATCTAGCTTAGACTAAACAGTGTCTAACTAGTTATATAGGTTAAGAGCGTTAGCATAAGTAGTGTTATATACTTCGACCTACTTATCGAAGATAGACTTAATAAATTCGAACGCCTCGCGTAGAGTACTTATACTATCTATCTCTTAAAGTCTCTTTCTAAGGTTAGCGTTAGAAAGGAGAAAGAGGTCGTAATAGACTAACTAGATAGCTTCGTTATTGTTGTTAATAGAGAGGTTTATCTTACTTATATAGCAATTGTCGCTAGAGTTAGATCGAGCTATACTCGGTAAGGTTAGTTATAATTCGTAGTATAAAAGTTAATATATAACAAAGAGGATATTAAAAATTTAGCTAGTAGCCTACTTCCTTTAAGAGTCGTCTATAACTTAACTTATTGCCTTCTTCTTATTCGTAGTATTAACCTATATAGTAGTAGCGATAATCTATTATAGTATACGCGGGAACTATAGTTATAAGAGCTTCTTTAATTCTTTAATTCTTTGTAAGTTATAGTTGTTAGAGGTTACACAAGTAGTAGAAGAACTAGATAATTCGATAGCTCTATTGCTTAGTTATAGTAATTGCGAACTCTTAATATAGTAATTATAACTAGTAAGATAAGAAGTTAATTACGTTTATTTATTAAGATATCGAGAGTTAGAAGAAGAAGAGGAAGAAAGCTAGTCTACAAAGTGTACGATATATCGAGAGTAGAGTAGCTAGAAGCCTAAGCTATAGAGCCGAGATTATATAATAAGCTTAATCTAGATTATACTAAATCTAGCTTATAATTAATCTCGTATTAGTTACTACTTATTATAACTTAAAGAGGTGTACTAATAGACTAAGCTAGATTACGACGCTACTAGATTAAAGTATACTAAGTTATAAAAGCGCTAAGATAGACTTAAAGGTAAGAGTAAGAGACCTCTTATACTTGAGCGTAATAGCTTAGAGATTAATAAGACTAATACTACTATATAGATCAACAAGCTACTACTAGAACTACCGCTAGAGATAAAGGAGAAGGAGGAGAAGGAGAAGAAGTACTAAGCTATTACTAATATCTTTTATAATAGTTAGTTTTAGTAGATTATTATAAATCTAGCTCCTTAAAAGGTTAGAGATAGCTAGAGTACTTAGTATATAGTGCTATATAACTAAAGGACATAAGGGATTAATTTATACTATAAATTAGATAGCTAGCGTTTTCTAAGGTCTAAATTATAAGTTAAAAATACTAACTCTAAGTCTTAGCTTTAAAAACCTCTATACTAACGATATAAAATTATAGTAATTAAAGAAGTTTAAAAAGCTATAAGGTACGCTAAGATGTACTTCTTATACCAAAATTAGCTAGCTGGTATATCTTCGGCGCTATCTTACCGCTTTCTGGATCAAGGGTAGGCTACTTCTAGGGGAGGGCCAGATCCCCGGGGTGGACGTTATTCGCCATGATTCATGAGAAGCGAAAGGGGGAGACTGATCTTCAAGAACAAAAGCTCGCTCGTAACTCGGAAAGGTCAAGAAATCCGAATTGACAAGCAGGGTCCCCTTCGTCGTGACTGGGCCAGCAGGGCCTCACGATTAAGCGCCGAACCGACCAAGCATCTACGCCCAGCCCACTACAGCACACTCTGCATCCTGCCCTCATTGGCTGGCCAAGATGCTGCATCTCACTCCACCGGTCGAGCGCCCTTGGACATGCTTGGATGCTTTTGTCGACTTTATTCTTAGTAGTGCCGTTTCGCCTTCCCACCTCGAAGCCTGCCAGCCACGGTGATCCTTCGACCTCCTGGACACGGTGTGACACACAAGCTGTGTATGTGTAACGACAACAGTAGAACGACCGTCACGATGGCTGCTTGATCACAATGCTTTGAGATTGAGCGTCGAGAAAGGCTGCAAGGCACAGACACAGTCGCGACTAGGATCTGCAAAACCAGCGTGATGGGCATGAATTGACTGGACAGAACCGCTGTTCGTCACGCAGCCAGTCCGCGGCCATCTGCACCTTGACCGCCCAACCACAAGGCCTTCCCCCAATGGCATCCCATCAATCCTTTTTCTCGCGTCGACAGGATGCCCGGCAGCCACCACTTTTGTCAACCGCCGTGGCCAACAGCATACAACACTTGGATGTTTCCCGCGATTCTCCATACTCTCCTACTGTCCTGAGCGCTCCGTTCAGTCCTGGCCTGCCCGGTTCCCCTTCAGTGCCTACGCACTCTGGGTCTCAGTCACCCATGGCGGGGAGATCATACCAGCCTCAGCAATGGGCAGGCACTGGTCCCGTGGGTGGCTCATATATGCCATTCAGTGAGGAAAGGAGAGGTCCTCCGCGATTGACGTTAGATGCTACTGGTATGGAGTCAAGTCTTCCATCACCGCCGCCTCCATATCATTCGCCCAGCCCCACCACAGCTCGGACATTTCTCTCCAGCCCAGGAACGCCTTCAGGTCCGCTCTCGCCCAATATCGCCGTCAGTCCTGATTCTGGTCGAGGTTCTACCAATAATTCACCACAGTTGACCAATCAACCTCAATTTCCACCACCACCAGGAGGCACTAGGACTAGCAAGCTCTCGCCTCGAAATCTGCTCAGCTTATCACGACTGACGACCCGAAATAATGATAATCCTTTGCAAGTCCAGACAAATGTGCCCGCCGATGCACCCGCGGCACGACGAGCTCATTCTACGGGTGCCATCGGCCTGACAATCGCCTCGTCAAGTCGAAGCAATGTAATGCACAGTCCTCCGCAAGCACAAGCAGCCTGGCAACCTGGCATGCCTGTACCTCCGCCGCCACCAGGTCCTCCACCTCTTGGAGCTAGGTCGCAAAGCTCTAGTCGACTACCAGACCGACCAGCTGCGCTATCTTCACTGCCCAATCGTGGCAGCGCACCATTGACACGACCGGATGCAGCCCCGCTCAGCCCGGTGCCTCCCACTCCGGCCGATTTTGTTGATGACGAAGACTTGTACTTTCAGAATAATGGCAGCGCCACTACCGGACCTCACCCTAGCCTCGCGAATCAAGATCTCAACGTCAGTCTGAATAGACGACCTGCGCATCGAGAGGTTAGCGTAGAAGCTATACGAGATCGTCGGTCGAGGTCCCGTGCGGTCCGGGAGGGCAATCTGATAGATGTCTCCCATCAAGACGGAGACTCGGAAAGCAGTGGCAGCGGAACCGGCAGCGGAAGTTCTAGACCCGCGAATCTTGTACTGCAAACTTCAAACATATCACCCGCACCGCGCCAGACACATCGGACTACACAGTCACAGCCTTCTTCCGCCAAGCAGAACACTCCTGACCGACATGTCCCTCGGCCGCAGCAGCCTGGAATGCCTACACCGCCCTATACGCCCGCTACTAATCCGCGAAACACACCCGCAACCGGCTCCAGATCTGAAAGCGCTCCAAGAAATACAAGGAGAGATCCGACCGCCTCGATAGATACGCAGCAGGTGACGACACCAAGTAGGAGTCAAGAGGACGACGACACTTTCATCAACGCCAGTCTAGAGCGGTTCCTGGAATTTGGTCAACATGAAGCAGCCGCTGAGTCTGACGAAGAGAGACTGACACTGTTTGCCAAATTCGTTGTTGACGAATCACGGATCCGTCGAGAACGATACGCAGACTCCTTTGCCAAAGTGGCCTCGGAATTGTACGACACTACTAGAGATATGTGGCGGCGGACCGCAGTCGAGCCTCCGTCAACGGCTGCATCACATACCACCCCTTCGCGAGATCAATCGGTAGACTCGTCTGGTATCGACAGCCGAGCACAATCGTCAGCCGCTATGCACAGTACAGCGCCTTCCGAATCCGAACTGACCCCAGCGACCGACACCGAGTCTTTCTGCAGTGTTCTGGAAAGGGATCAAGGAAATGCCAATCAGAGTCCTTGGAACGATCGCTTCAAGCCAAGCTTATCGCCAATTCCAAGCATGACAGTCAGTACTTATGCAGGAGACGAAGCCGACTCCCGTGGTAGATCTGCAAGTCGGTGGTGGGAAGCCAGCGATCATGGCTCGTCAGGAACCGGCGGGCGTCGTCTGGAGCGATCGAAGCAGGAGATCAAGTACATGAGCTTGCACCCTTCGGTCATGCAGCAAGCCTTGGAAGAGCAGCAAAAGTCTGAAGCCTCAACACCTGGGGATAGCGATTCAACAACAAAGGCATCTGCAGATGAGTATCCACCGGAGAAAGTTGGTTGGCATGAGGAGCTGCCTATCGCAGGACCAAGCCGATCGTCCTCATTTGCTAATGGCAAGCGTCCACTGAGTGGCGGTGCTCCTCCTCTACCTTCTCCATATCCAAGACCGAAAATACCAGCCCTGGATGTCTCCAGACTGGTGACTCTTCCTCCGCCATACCCACGACACTATCCAGCAGTCAACAATTGTCATCCTCAATTAGAAGCACCTCGCAAGTTGCAACGAGCTCTGGCAGATCTGTCAGAGGTCAGAGAACTCCACACCGACTTCACGGAACGCGAGACCGCCTTGACTGAAGAACTCGATGAAGCCCGGAAGGCAAGGGTCCGAGGCTTCCGCGCCGGTGTGCAGGGCGACATTGATGCTGGCAGAATCTCACACGCCATAGCCATAGAAGCAGATCGACGATTCCGAGCTCACGAAGCAGAAAAGTCCGCGACCGCAGCCTTCGAATCCTACGAGCGCTTCCAAAAAGACCTGTTCCAACCCTCAAAGACCATCCTAGACGACAAGATCCAATCCGCCGACGAAAGCATCAACATGATGACCCTCGCCCTCTCCTCCAGCCTCTTCAGCGGCGCCTCCGAGCGCGCCCAAGTAGGCGGCGACGAAGAGCCCGAACTCCTCGAACAACTCACCCTCCTCAAATGGCTCTTCGAAGCGCGCGAAACCCTCTTCAAAGAACTCCACGACCTCACCCTCCTCTCCGCCCGCCAATCCCGCCTCAAAGAAAAATGGTCCCCCACCTACCGCCAACTCCCCCAACCCCAACGCGAAACTGACAACGCCCGCTGGCAAAAATCCATGCAAACCCTCCAAGCAACCTGGGCCACCACCTCCTCGTCCCGCTTCCAAGACCTCAAGACCACCGTCGAGCGCCACGTCCAACGCGGCGTCGAAGCCCAAGTGTCTGCTTTCTGGGACGTCGCGCCCCAGCTCTCCGAAGTCCTCTCCCGCATCCCCTGCCCGGACCCCTCTTCTCCCTCCGCCCCGCCCTCCCCCGCCACGTTGAGTAGCTTGGATGACCAACTCCGGCATCTCCCCATCCTCATCCCCCCCACCGAACTCGCGGAGAACTCAGACCTCCACCGCTTCCCCGCGCGCTACCTCTACTCCACGCTCTCCCACGCGCGCAACTCCACGAGACAGTTCGTCGACGCGCAGATCAACCTCTTGTGTTTAGAGCACGAGATCGCGACTGCTGCTATGGCGGCGGGGGTGAGGGCGATGGAGGCGGAGAGGGTGTTGGCGGGGGAGGAAGGGGAGGAGGTTGGCAGGGAGATGGAAAGGGCGAGGGAGGGAGAGGAGGGGAGACTGACGGGCCAGTTGAAGGAGAGGGTCGGGGAGGTGGAGAGGGGGTGGGAGGAGGCGTTGGGGGGCGAGGTGGAGAGGAGGAGGGAGGTGGTTAGGGGTTTCTTGGGGAGGTGTGGGGGGTGGGAGGGGGAGGGGGACGAGTAGACTGAAGGAAGGGGGGAAGACTTAAGGAAGGGACAAAGACTGAAGCAAGGGAGGAAGAGGACTTCAAGAGTGATTGGAAGGAGACGGTGGGAGTGGAGCGTCGTGGAGAGATAGATTGGAGTGAAGGTGAGGGGCAGACAGTGGAGGGTTGGGATTGGGGAGGACACGATGTAATGAGTTCACTTCTTGGTATCCATATAGTATAGGAAATGCAGACATTTGATGACGCATCGTATGGCCGTTATGGAGCGAGAAGAATATCAGGGCAGCCCCCCGACTGATACGCATGCGAATGCCATGGCCCACGTCGATGGCAAAGCCTGGGCGAATGCGTCCGCCTTCCTCCAGAGCCAATAGGTGGCTTATGCCTCTTGCTTCACCTTCTGCTTACCCTTCTACTACCCGTGCTGCCACATCTCCGCCGTGGAGTAGGTCCTGCGCAGCTTCGAGTCTGCGTGCTGGGAGAAGTCGCCATGCTGGCGACGATGTCGGCTTCGCGCTGCAGAAATTTCATTGCTTCGAGGAATTTATGTTTGCTGTCAGCGATCCCTGTCGAGGCTCAAGCGCAGCCAGGGCGAAGCAGGCACATGCCACCCTCCCGCTTGAAAATGATCGGGGATCCTGCTAGGGAAACGAAAGAAGATCTCGCCGATACACTTCGCGGCCATATCTCCCATTCGTAGTGGCTCTTGATGCCCAGTGTATCCATATCAGGTAGCGTCATTCATGCATTCGACCAAAACCAGGTAGGCGTCGTAGCAAGTATCAGTATGCTCCTTGAGAGCCGGAAGGTCTTCCTCGGTGCTGCATTTGTATTCATTCTCAAAGGCCGATTTCATCTCCTCGTATAACGCGGAAACCTGCTTGCCGAGGTCGATGCGTTGCGTCCTCTCCTCGGCGGTATGGTCACGGCGTTGGTCTGGGACGACATGCTGTGAGATCTCGCCGGTCTCGGTGACGACGTCGTGCTCTATGGCGAGGCTACGGATGGCGTCGATGATGTTGTGTAAGCGGTCCTACAAACACTGTCAGTGATCTGAAGCGGGAGTGAAGTGGGAGCTTGCCTCACGTCCTTCGTGCTGGCGGGTGTGGCGCGCTCACGAAGCTGCCTGATAAGATTGGGGTTGAAGAGGAGGATGCGCTGGAAGGGGGTGATTTCGCGCGTAAGGAGAGCGGAGGTGTGGGCATCTGCCATGGCTCTGTTGGTCTGGCGGTCTGATATGGTCTCACCGTTGATAGACATGGCGTGATGCATTGCGACCAAGACTACCGATGCTAGGATGGCGAGGACACAGTTGATGAAGATCGCAACTTTGGCAATCTTGTGGTGGATCTCTTTAAGATTGGGTTCAAGGTAATCCTTGGCCCAAGTGTCCGCAGGCTCGTCCCGCGGACGATGCTGGAAGCATATGGAGGTGAATTTGCAGACCCACCAAAGGGCGGACGTGCGGATGAGCCAGGCGAAACCGTATAGAGTGATGGCAGCGAGCGCATCCCAAAAGGTGAATCGAAACCGAAGTGCATGAGGTCTTGCTGCATAATTGGCGGCCGGAAGGGGATTCTTGGGTGCTGCAGAAGGCATTAAGAGCCAAGATCGGCCAGCGGGCCACCTACTGGTGGTACTACGGCCGGTTTCTTCTGCGATATAAGTTGTAGGTGAATGTGAGAAGGAGAAGAAAGAGAGAAAAAGGAGATGGAGCAGATATTATATATCCTCCAAGATCTTGACATGCGTTAGTCACTCACCTGGCGCTTGAAGTGAAAGCGGAAATAGGTGCAGCCATCTCTCAATGTGAAATGTACTTCACTGCTCGAAAGGTGAAGGGAAGGTGGCGCGATCTTGTACTCACAAGCACGCCTCCCCTCGTCTATATGTCGCACTCACATCTCGCGAAGTGGAAATCTACAACTCTATATCATCGTCGTCTCACATCACTATACAGCCTTCAGGCACCTCTCATCCAGAATAATCATCCTTCACCCCATGCTCCTTCTCCCACTTCCTCCTCTCCCCATCCTCCCTCCACCACCACCCATGCGTCTCATCCTTATGCTCCCCCTCCTTCTCGTCCCACGGCTTCGGACTCAGGATATAATGCACATTTTTCACTTGATCGTCCCTCCAGATCTTGTCATGTACGCCCTTCCACCGTAAAGTCTTAAGTGCATTGTAGATATACGGCAGACCCACCCATCGCCCAGGGAACAGGTCGCTCAGCATGCTCTGGTCCGCAAAGTCGTAGTTGGCTGTCGCATCGTCGTTGAGGGCCGCGACGATGCGGTCGTATACCGCTGCGCAAGGAACGACGACTTGCAGGCCGCCGTTGGGCATGGCCAGGCCGGCAGTGGGAGGAGCGCCGACTTTCTGGGCTTCGTCGGGGGTCTCGTGTTGGGTGGTGAAGGCGCAGTTGGCGGGAACCCAGTCGCGGGGGTAATGCTTCTTGCCGAGAGGGTTGCAGACGCAGGCGTGGGAGGCGGCGAAGACGCGGTCACCCTTACCGGCTAGGGAAGCTGGGTCGAGCTCTACGGTGTCGAGGAGTTCGTCCATGTTCTGGAGCACGAGCATGTCGCTATCGAGTTGGCAGACGCGGTCGTATTCGGTGAGGGAGAAGGGAGTGAGTTTTGACCAGCAGTCGTAGAAGCGCGGGTCGTTGGAGTAGTCTTTGGAGACGGTGGGGAGAAGGTATGGGATCTTCTTGACGGGGATGTTGCGGCGGGCGAGGGCGTCGAGACCGGATTGAGGGAATGTGTCGGTGTAAAGGGCGACCAGAGGATACTTCGACTTGTGCTTCTTGAGGGTATAGTCGAGGGTGAGGAGGCCGCTGAGGTAGTCGAGGTTGGTGATCAAGCTCGTCCATACTGTCCACTGTCAGATATATCTAGTGCGAGGCCTGCTGTGGTCTGACCCTTGTCCGAGTCAACGACGCGCTGCGGATTAGGATTGACTGCTTCCGAGGCAGCTGATCCAGTCGTCGCACCGTTTGTGTGCCCATTGGCTCCATCTGCTGTGGATGCACTCATGCTTACTGCCGACTTGTGCGAATGAACTGTTTGAGAGACTATCTTGTTGGAGGAGGGTTGTAGGGCGACAGATATACCTGTCGCTGTTCCGATGATCACCGCATCACTTTGAGAAGAATTGCCGTGAGGTAAGCAAGGAATATCAAGTTACACAAGCACGACGTAGATTTCCCGGTATAGATCTCACCTGGCGGTGGAGCTGGACTCTGGAGGGGCTGGAGAAATTAAGGTTTCTGCATGTCGTCAACCATGAGACGGAGCAATTTCCGGCTTGCCCAATTGGTGCACGATTTGCCGACACGACTTCTTGTCTCTCTCAACGTACTTTGTGAGCCGCATGTTCATTCATCATAAGCTTTTCTTGTCACTACACATGCAAATATCACTCTCGCCACTAATCAACATCACCTCGAGCACCTAGCCGTCGCAGCTCGAGGCCTCAGGTACAGCAATTGGTCGGCACCCCCTGGGTATACCCCAACCCGATGAAGGTTTGATAATTCCAATAATCACTCTGCCTCCCCTCGCCATCCACCGTAGCATTCCCAAAGAACTTGGCAGTCCAATACGCGCTCCCCCTCGTATACTTTGCAAACGCACACAACCCGGTCTGCAAATTCTTCTTCCTATTTGCAAACCTGTTGTTCAACTCCGTCTGGATCGACCACTCCCCCACGATCACGGGGAACTTACCGTCCCCGGGCGATGCCTTTGCGTCTGCGCAGATGAGGCTCGTCACGTTGTCCGAATTTGCTCCGCGCCCGGCAAAGTAGTAGTTGTGCACGTCGAAGACCAAGTTGCTGGATGCGTCGAAGAAAGGGGCGAAGTAGGCTTCGCCTTTGAAGCCATCGGAAACTGCGACGGGGATGTTGGGGTTGACGGCTTGGATACGTTGGAGGACCTCTTTGATGTACTTGACCACCCAGGCGGCGCCGTTGTCGGAGAGAGCGAGAGGGGAGCCGAAGAAGCGGATGTCCCGGTTGTCGACGGGTTCGTTAAGGGGTTCGAGGGTGTAGCTTTGTGGTGAGCCGGAGGACTGGATGTACTTGATTGCGGCGTCCACGGCTTGGTAGGAGTATTGCAGGGCTGTGGCGTTGTTGAACCAGCCAAAGGCGCCTTCGCGCTCACCGAAGGGCATGCCGTTGACGCCGCCGGGGAGAGAGTGGATGTCGATGATGATGTGCATGCCGTATTTGCTGATGGCGTAGTTGGCGATGGTCTTGAGGAAGTCGACCTGGTTGCCGCTGTACAGCTGGGATCCAGGCACTTTGACCCACGCAGCATACGTGGTAGGGATACGGAGGGTGTTGATTCCTGACGCTGCTAGGGTGTCAATGTCGGAGGTGGTGATAAAGGTTGCGTATCGTCTTGTCAAGACCGGGCCGCATTGGGATCCTAGGTTGGCACAGAGTCCCCATTCGTCAGGAGCGCCGCCGGAGTACTTGGCCCAGAAATCAGTGTCAATGGTTGACTCTAGATTAAGCCATCCTCCAAGGTTGACGGCCTTGGCCTTGTAGGTTGCCCATTTGATGTATTGCGGTGAAGGAGCTGCCACCGACGAGGTAGGGAGAGACAGGAGTAGAGCCAAAGGGCACAAGGTAGGGAGAAGCATCATGATCTTGGTTCGAGAAGAGAGATTTGTGACTACTGACTGTAATTAAGGAATGGAAGAGCTGTCTCTGTCTCTTTATAGCTCTTCTGGACAGACGTGGGCCCGGACACTCTGTCGTCGTTGAAGAGAATCACTCCCTAATTTGACCAAGATCAAGATGTTTGGCCTCGTCCCTCCACAGGTGGAGACACATTGGCAACATCGAAGCATCGGGACCAGATGGAGAAAACTACCAGTATGACGCTTGTGGCAGAAGGGAATGCCAAACAGCTCGCTTGCAAGTGGTGATCCATGAGTTGTTTGTATATTCCAAGCGACCAGAGGCGTTTCGGCCCACAATTCACCGGAATGTGGGGAAACGGGGGAGCTCAGTCCGGGGCGCTGCGGTCGGCGAGGCCTTGGTACCAGGGTCAGTAAGATGAGCATATTGTGGGTCGCTGGGCGCTGCTCATACCTAGGATGATCGCTTTGTAATCTTGCAGGGCAAGTTCCGAGGCATGGTGAACCAAAAAGTCTCCGTATCGAGATCGGCAACCTGGTCTTCCAGCTCGAATGTATAGCTTCGAATCAGCTCAGGGAGAAGCTTTGAGATCTCCAGCAGGCTGATGTTCTTGCCGATGCAGGTTCGAGAACCTTGGCCGAACTACCACGAAGTCAGTGATTGACCACCAGGGATTGAAGGTCAAATCTTACCGCCATGAAAAATATTTCTGCTGGAAGGCTGTCCTTGCCAGAGAGCCATCTCTCTGGGTTGTAGGTGCGAGCATCCGATCCCCAAATTGACTCATTGGCGTGGACCACCCACGAATTCGCACCAACAACAGTCTGTAGCACTTGTCAGCGACCAATCGTGAAACGGCAGCGATCGGACGTACACCTTCCGGAAGGAAGTAGCCAGCAAAGACAGCGCCGCCAGCCGGGACCACACGCGGCATCGTGTATCCTGTTGCCGGATGTACTCGTAGACCTTCCTTGATGACTGCTTGGAGGTAGTGCAGCGCTTGTGCTTGCTTGAAGGTAATCGGGCTGGACACACGGCCTTCACTGGTTGCCGTGTCGATCTCGTCTCGTAGCCTTTGATGGACCAACGGATTCTTCAAAACATGATATAAGATGGCGGTTAGACTGATAGTGGTAGTGTCTGAGCCCGCAAGCATGTTGGCATTGGCAGCTCCCCTCGTGTCCTCGCTTGTCGAAGTCTCCGACAAGGACAACTTTTGTATGAAATCGAGGGGCCCGCCATCAGATTTGAGGTCGGGGTTGGCTTCGACCTCTGAGATACGTTTGCTCACATAACTCATGATTGACTGGAGCCCCTTCGGTCCGGACAGACCGAAGATCTTACCAACCTTGATGAAGATAGGCCAGATGAAGGGGAATATGCCCATGAAGGCTGACATTGGATTGATCTCATCCAGAGCTTGCATGAAGCCAAGTTCGTCCCGACCGTGGTCTAGAAAGCCCAGTCGATGAGAGAACTACCAGCGGATCAGTCATGAACAACTATCAGGGGGGCATAGAAGTGATCAATGCCTCAACTTACGGTGATCATGCCAATAACATCAAAAGCATAGCACCTGAACCAAGAGAACATGTTGAGAGTCGTCGCTTGACGAGCCGCTCCGTCAAGGTGTTTTCGTAGATGCTTTGCACACTCATCCACGTACGGCTCGTATGTAGTCAAAGCCGACAAAGTGTAGGCTCCTGCAACCTTGCGTCGCATCTGGCTATGCGCTGCTGGATTCCGAGTACTGAACAGATTCTCCCACGATGGGTCAGCCCACACACTGTACCAGTCGGCCTAGAGACAGTCAGTATGGTAGTTTCACATCACCAGCACAAAGACGTGCCTTCTTGTAGTGACTGCCATGACCGTAGATCAAACGAATGGACTCTGGATCATTGACGCTGAATTGGTTTGGACCAATGCGGACAAGTGGGCCTGGTAGGGCAATCAGTGTTGGTCGATACTTGGCCGCGATATGCTGTACCATAGCGATCGTGCAGGGCAATATTTTCGAGATGATGTTTGCCAGAAGTGTACTGTCGAAGTAGCCACCAGCGACTATGTTTAGCCCAGAATGGACCGGGTACGTGGCGTCGTGGATCTTTGACGTAGCTGTAGACCTGCCATATCCCAGAGATGAGGACTGCGATGGCGATCAGTGTTGTGGCGCTCCACGTGTGGGAAGTAATGTGTTGCAACATCGCTATGGATGCGCGCTATGCTGTTCCGGCAGGTGATACTTCTACGGAGAATGCTCAAAGGAGTTGTCAACGATGAGATGAAAGCGTCTTACCCCCGCAGATACAACAGTAGTCGACGTGAAGGCCGTCGGCCCTCTCCACCTACCAGGATCCCGACGTGGAGTTCAAAGGTCCATGCCGTTCCGGTGGTCCACCAGAGGGCTGGTGAGCTTGAATCAGAAACGCTCTCCGCACTGCCCCGGACATCGAACGCGGGCGTATCATTCATCACGATGCCATTGGTCGTGATGTGTGCCAATACAAGGATGTAGGAACGTTATTGCTGTCCCCACATCACACCCCACGGACAACGTCAGGAAGTGCGGAGTCTGGGGCAGCACGTGACCTGGCTGTCAGCAAGCAGTTTTAGCCGAGGGACACCCGCGTTCACATGCTGCGGTGCTCACTCTGACGTTCTGCCGTGAGCCTCGGTCCAGGAGAGGCACAAGCATCACAACGCTCTGCGTCCACAGCTTTGGACCGCGGATGCTGTCAAGTCTTTAGGTGATTACATTCTGCTTCATTTCCAACCCTTTCATATCTCAATCCATCACGAAATACTTTCCCTGTCTACACACATCCCCAGACCATCTTCCTGTCCCCCCCATCGTACACAATGAGCTCCGCTGGTAGGCTGTCCCTACCCCATTCACCACGTTCAGTACTGACATTTCCAGCACAATCCCGCCTGTCCCAGGTGACATCTCATCTTCGGTCGTCCGAGGCTGACCTCGCGCCCAACCGCAATGCCGTCCTCTCAAAGTCCCCCGACGATGTTGTCGTGACAGCCGCGCTGCGCACCCCTCTCACCAAGGGCGGAAAAGGAGGTTTCAAGGACACAGCTGCAGCCGACCTCCTGCACGGCGCCTTCGTGGCTCTTCTTGAGCGCTCAAAGGTCGACCCGTCGCTGGTCGAGGACATTGCTGTCGGCTCAGTTCTCCCACCAGGAGGTGGTGCCACTGAATTCCGTGCCGCGGCTCTCGCAGCCGGATTCCCAGACAGCACCGGCGTCCGCTCTCTCAACAGACAATGCTCCTCTGGCCTCCAAGCCTGCGTCGACATCGCCAACGCCATCAAGGCAGGCATGATCGACGTCGGCGTCGGCGCTGGTGTCGAGTCCATGAGCCAGCAATACGGCCCCGGCGCCGTCACCGAATTCTCCGAGCTCCTCGAATCCCACAAAGAAGCCGCCAACTGCAAAGTCCCCATGGGCGTCCTCTCCGAACAAATGGCCAAAGACCGCAAAGTCTCCCGCGCCTCACAGGACGCCTTCGCCGCCAACTCATACCAAAAAGCCATCGCCGCCCAAAAAGCTGGCCTCTTCGACGAGGAAATCGCCCCTCTGAAAGTAAAATGGACCGACCCCAAGACCGACGAAACCAAAGAAATCACCGTCAGCAAGGACGACGGCGTCCGCGAAGTCACCGCCGAATCCCTCGGCAAGATCCGCCCAGCCTTCGCAAAGGACGGCTCCATCCACGCGGGCAACGCCTCGCAAATCTCCGACGGCGCCGCCGCCGTGCTCCTCATGCGCCGCTCCACGGCCGAGAGACTCGGCCAGACCATCCTCGGAAAGTTCGTCTCGGCCAGCATCGTCGGCGTGCCCCCTCTCCTCATGGGCATCGGGCCATGGAAAGCCATCCCCGTGGCGCTGGAGAAGGCCGGCATCGCGGTCGAGGACGTGGATATCTACGAGATCAACGAGGCGTTCGCGAGCCAGGCGCTGTGGTGTGTCAACGAGCTCAAGATCCCCATCGAGAAGGTCAATCCCAAGGGTGGCGCAATTGCGTTTGGGCATCCATTGGGTTGCACGGGCGCGAGGCAGGTGAGCACGTTGTTGTTTGAGTTGAGGAGGAAGAAGCAGCAGATTGGTGTCACGAGTATGTGCGTGGGAACAGGCATGGGGATGGCTGCTGTTTGGGTTGCGGAGTAGACATGCTCACCATGCATTTCCCTCCCCTTGTATCCAGTCGTCTCACAAGAATCACTTCGCATGTAGAATCAGATCAGAAAATTCATCATTCAGGGTATCTCGCATGCACCTGCACCTGTCTATCGTCCCCGTCTCTGCTCTTCCTGCAATTCCTCTTCTTCCCCTTCGCTGTCGCTGGGCGGATCCCATCCTACTTTCTGCCGGAGTAATCTGTTTTCCTCCTTGAGACCCGCGATCTTCTTCATGTACGGGAGTGCCTGCTCCGTCTTGTCGCGGTAGGCGGAGCGGACGTTTTCTGATACTCTTTGTAATGATGCCTGCCATGCTTGGTGCGTGAGTTGTGCTTGGACGGTTTCGTTGTGGGAGGCGGAGAGGAGGTTGAGGTAGTGGGCGTGGATGGCTGGATTGGTCAGCGTGGTTGCGGCATTATTGATGAGCAGGGGAAGGGTACCGTTGGTTTCGGCTTCTCTCTCGTTGCAGCGAGCGTGTAAGAGCTTGACCATTGCTTGCATGCCGTTCTCGTACTCTGTCACGAGCTGGCCTTGGTCGAGGTATGCTGCTTTCAATGCCTCGATCTCTCGCTCTTTCTCTACTAGCCGCGTCTGTAGCTCTGCGACGGTTTCTTCTGAGCTTGGGCCTATCCTCCATCAGTGCCCGTCATCTACTGCGTAGAATGTACCGACCATCGTCCTCCCCTTCTCCCTCACCTTCACCCTCCCCATCTCCCTTTGATCGCTCCTTCACCTGCATCATGTCCGTCAGCCCAATTCTCATTCCTCATGATCCATCTTCCGTCCGACTCCTCGTAGCTCTTCCCAATCGTCACACCGTATGCCCCATCCTCTCATCCTTCATTGCCCATGATCATGCACCAGAGTATCGTACCTTCACCTTCGCGATCCCGCTCTGCAACTCTTCCCATTTCTCACGATTTTCATGCAATAACCCGCTCAATTGCTCCACAAGCTGCCACACATGCGCCATATCATGGTGATGGCCTGCGGACGGCATGATGGCGCTGCCGAGCGGGTATGGAGCGCCGCCGCCAGGCTGCATGCCATTGGGGGCGGCCATCATTGCTTCTCCACTCGTTATTCCGTCGCTGCTGGCTAATGGGGTGAAATGCTCGCTGCGGCGGACGACTCGCGGGGTGGGTGGGGAGTCTAGGTCATCGCCGTCTTCCGAGGTGGGTGGAGTGCGGGGCTCGTCGTGATGTGGGTGGTCGAGGGGCAGGGACACGAGCCAATTGTCGATACGACACGCTGGCGATTCGAAAGGAGAGCGAGTCGTGTCACATGCAGAAGTCGGCCGAGAAGAAGTGAATGGGTCTTCGATGCCTTGGTGTTGGAGCTGCGCAGTCTTGAGGTCGGAAATGACTCGTGCTTGCTTGATATGATCTGCGGCGCGAGTCAGTCTTCTTGTGTCAAACTTCATTTCGCGAAACCTCGTGACCTTACCTTCTTGATTACCAGCAGGGGTAGGACCTTGTAGCCTTGAATCTGTCGAAGTGCCATTATTACGAGTTCTCTCGACAGTATCGCCTACGTTGCTGCTCTGCCAGGTCGACGCGCGCAAGCTGGGTCGAAGGGAATGCTGTGTCGCTCGTCGAACACGAGAGCCACTGCCATCCCAGAGCGGCACCTGAGCCTCTCCGGTCCTGCGTGAGAAGATTGGCGTGTAAGCAATGCTGTCCCACGAGTGCACCACATGGGACCAATTTGCAAGCACTGGATCTTCTGTCATCACTTCCTCAGCGTCTGGATCATCGACATGATTGCGATAGAACTTGCGAGAAGTTACGCCCCGTTGTCTGTTACGAGGTCTCGTACGTCTGACGAGCAAGACATTGGCATGGGCAGGGGGACTGACGGGTAGAGCTTCAACGACTGAGATTCAATGAGCGTTTGTCTATCAATACACGTAGGTCTTCTCAAGTACCTCTTCGGCGCGCACTACCAGCTCCTTCGCTCGATCTTGGTAACCTTGATCTCCCTCGCGTTGGCGTCGGCGACCTTGCCACCCTACGTAGAGATTGGAGGGCCGGGCTTGTCACAGGACTCGCAGAGCCTGTTGCTGACTCTTGCTGCTCTGCCCCGGCTGACTCCGTAGGCATTGCTTCGTTGACCGGCCTGTGTCTGCTCGATTGTCTTGGCGTGGCAGGATCTTCGGCGCTCGATTCGGATGTATCGTCGTCTCCTTCCAACTCTGTGACCGAGACACGGGGCGGCTGGGACGATCTCGCCACCGGGTCTGCTGTCGCGGTAGTCGGTAAAGTCTTCACAACGTGATGGGCTGGCCCTTCCCGACCATTGCCCTCTCGCACTGGCACGTTTTCTTTGTCACGTGTACCTGGCTCCATATGCTTCATCGGTCGCGAGGTGCTGGACTGATCAGTGGACCTGGTAGTGTTGGGCTGCATACGGGTCAATCCTTCGGTGGCTCTGGATCGACTTGGTGTTTCCTTGACTGGTTGGCCAGTAGGTGCGACAGGGGCCGGGCGAGGCGTGAGGGGACGAAGTGGTGCGTCCGCTGCCTTACGAGCAATAGCCTGCTCGTTGCGTTCCCGCTGAAGTCGGCTACTGACTCCCCTGCTTACATCTCCTTGGGACGATACTCGTCTCAAGTTACCCGAATGTTCTGCCATGGATTGCCGCGCTGGAGTGTCTGATGCCCGTCTGATCTGCTCTTGATACATCAGTAGTCGTCCTGGTAGTTCCGGTTGCAGCATCGTGTTCGAGCAGCCTGCTTGGCGTAGATTTTGGGCTAATTCCGGGTCTGCCCCTTCCGCTACAATGTTCATGACTTCGGAGGATCTCCTGAGGTCTTTGGGGACCTCGTCTGGTGCCTTGGTCTGTATGTTCTCTTGCCTGCGTCTCGTGGCCTTCGTAGGTGGAACCGTGTTGTACCTCCTCTGGTAGGACCCAAACGGAGACCATCGACTTTCCTTCTCAGGACTCACATTGTCTTCGTCTGGCAAACCATAGAGTCTGTTCAGCTCAGTCATTTCAACGTTTTTGTGGAACTGCTCGGTCATTTTCAACGCTGTATAATCATCCACCTGTGACAGCCGTTTCCTCAGACGCAAGGATTCTTCCTTCGTCTCCTGTCTGATGACTCCGTAGTGCGTCTCCTCTGGCGGAATGATGATCACTTCATGTTGACCTTTCTCCGGTGTAGAGACTGATACATTCTTGCGAGGCGTGTTGGGGCTTCGCAAGCTGCTCTTTCTTGCAGTCGGTGTGGTAGGACGTTCTGAGACGGGCGTCGTCGTGCACGATGGAGGAGGCACGTCGACATTTGGTTCGTCGACCCTTACCTTGTGGGCCTTAGCTACCTTTCGCGGCCTCCTAGGTGCTGTCGGTACAATTGCAGATGAGGCTGACCCTATCTCTGTCGAAGTACTGCCAGAGAAGGATACCGCAGTCCCTGATGTGTCGGTCCCTGATGCAGATGTCGCAGACGTTGTCGTAGTTGTTGTAGCACTCGTTGATGCATCACTTGAAGAACTTGGCCTTCGATCATACAGCTCCTCATCTGGACAGTGGTATGATGTGCGTCGCGGTTCCGCAGGATTCCCCGTCGTTGTGCCCTCTGTCCTGACAGAATTTGTAGCATCTGCTGGCGCTGTTGGATTCTGGTCTGGCGAATCGGATTCAGGAATATTGGCAGTGGTTGGTCCAGATGGGACAACATCGCCTCCAGGCCCTGAATCGACTCGCTTGCTGCTCTCGATATCTTCGCTTGTCTGTCGACCTTGAGCTTCATTGTTCTCATCCCAGGCAGCTCTCTCAGGATCTCTGGTAGTTGGTGACATTGTCTCGAGCTGCCACTGTATCCACCTAAACGGATGCCAAATAAGAGACGGACGCCTCTGTGGCCCATCGTTCAACGGGGATCGCTGTTGCTCTGGAATAGCATTGGTGAGGGGTGATACAGCATCCACCGACGTCGAACGGAACTATCGAATTGGTGTCGTTACAATGGATGGTCTCCGCGGTCTAGCGACTTGCTGTTGGACCTGAGCATTCTCACGTGTCGAGCTGTCCATGGGCTTTGGCTGATCAGGAGAATTTGCAGACTCGTTGCTCTGCTTTGCAAGTTCAGCTGCTTCATACCTCTCTTTGTTGAGCCGGGCTTGTCGGAAGAAGTCACTGTCACTGGTACCTCTTCTGGTTTCGGCACTGTTGGCTACAGGTGATAGAGATCCGTCCGTACGTCGTTGCACAGTAGCCTTTCGCACGTTGCCTTGAATTACATTTCGAGATTGTACACAGCTGGTAGTTCCTAGCGCTCGTGCATCAGTCTTAGGTCTTCTCTGGATGTGCGGCGACACCGCAACAGACCGGTTCCGAGGTCGACCATCGGCTGGTAGTAAAGAGTCGAGCATGGATCTGCGAGGTGGAGTAACCTCGAGGGCGAAGCTGTCCAATTCACCTCTCGGTAGGAAAGGATTCTGCGTCACTCGAAGCCCCAATGGCATTGCGCAAGCATCATCATGCGATCGCTTCGTCCCCGCCTTCATGTTGTCAGGCGACTTCCTGAGAACGACTATTGGTTTCTCATCATCCCCGTCTACATCAAGCACATCAGAGGTCGATTGAGTCGAGGAATGAAAGCGTGGAGAGCGGTCGTGCGGCAAGTGGTAGTAATTAAAAGGTCTATCCCGTGACGTCGCTTCCCCGAACTTGACCATGTCTTCTGGCCGCCTTGCACTTGATAGTGGAGCATCGCCACCCGTGGGAGGAATCGATGTTGAGGGGCCAGCTGGAGACCCATCTCTGGTAGGTTTATCCCCACTCGTCTGCGATGCCCTGGACTGCTTCATTAAGACTTTGTCTGGAACGTATGTGTTCGGCTTTAGATACTGCAGCGGCGCTGAATCGTCCTCTGCCGGAAGATCTTGAGGACGATCAGCAGGAGATGTGATGGGCTTTGTAGCTGGAGAGGGTGGTGAGTCCTCGAAGACATTCTCTTCCGAGACTTGTGTCCATTTGACTGTGCCAAATGGCGCTTCATATGGCTTCTGGGTAGTGACCGGGCGCTTTGACACTGCGCTGCCAGCAGGTATAGCGAAGTCCTTGACATCAATCCCGTGTTCTGGCAGTGTACGTTTGTCCATCTTAGCAAGCTGTGAAGACAAAACTCCAGACTCTTCCGCATCTTCTGGCATACCACTGGGGACCTGACGCACAGGGTCGGTCGGGGAGACATTTGGGGGATACAGCACATTTCGAGCGCCGGCCTCTGCAAAGACTCGTTCAGACCTCTTGCCAAGAGCATGATGATGTACCCCTTCTCTTCTCTCCGATGCTGGCACCTTGAAAGGTGTCTTCTTGGTAGGGCTATCTGGGCTCTTGGCAAGTATCTCTGTGATCTCCTCGTCAGTCAGGTTGACCGGAGGGTTTGGATCAGGAAATTGCGGTATTTTGATCGGAGGTGAGGTGATACGCTTGCTGAGCTCAGGGGCCTGAGGACGTGCTGTAACATCATGTCTCTCCCTCGGACGAGTTGCTGGATGCGTACCATGCTCGGACGATCGACTACGGCGATGCTTGGATGCAGCAGTCGGGAGATCAGCTTGTTTCTTGTGCTGGGTTGGATCCGAGGTCGGCTTGCGCTCAGCTGAAGGACTAGCGGACTCCTACGCATCTGATTCCTTCACACCAGCCGCCGGTGCTTGTCCTCTCTGCCGCTGCTTCTCAAGCAATTCTGCAGAGGGATTGCGCTTTCCCACATTTGGTCGACCGACTCGCATGCGTGGTACGGCTCTGCTCGAGCCTCGATTTCGTCGAGGAATGTCTTGCGGCGATGACCCTCTCCTGCCCGTCGTTCCGTGCATGACTTGATCATGAGTAGGTGAGTGTGGTACCGCAGTATCCCTTCTGGTAGTACTCGGTTCGTGTACCGGGACGGAAGGACTGCCTGCTGGCCCTTTCGTAGCGGATCGTGCACTCGGATCGACTGGTACTGCGCCCAGGGCCGGCGAATCCATGGTCGTTGTGTCGATTATCATCGAGTCGAGGAGCATTTCAGCCTCGCTATCCGAGCTTTCCAGGTCCATGTTATCCGTGATCAAGGTTGCCGATCCAGATCTCGACGTTCGTGGTGTAGATTAAGAAGCGAAAGGATATAAAGACTGTTCTGTAAATGTGTGGTCGAAATCTGTTGATGGTATTCAATGCGCGCCGCCAAAGAGGATGTCGATGTATATGTATGGTAAGGAGCTGCCGCCCCATGACTGTGGGGGTGTTGTCAGCTTGTGGTGTAGCGAACTACCAGGAAGGTGCGACTCTTCAGCTTGGGGCACCAAAATACGACCTCATTAGCCTGTCTATCGGCCTGGAGCACGTAGGTTGTTTAAGGTCGATTCTATGATCATAACGGTCGTGACATTCTGTTTTTCTGTCATGGCTATCAATCTTCTCGCCCTGTCTTGGTCCTTCCCCAAACTTCGTCTGCAGTCGACTTGTCCTTCGACTCTGGGAGGAACAAGGAGATGAAAATGACGGACAGCAATGCTACTACCGCAAAAATGAAGTAGGTCTTGCCACCTCCAAGCGCCTGGTTGACGATAGGAAAGAACTGAGCAACAACAAATGTTGATATCCAATTCGCAGCCAATGCCCATGACTGCGTTGACCCCACGGCCTCAGCGTTGACAAGTTCTGAGGACAAGATGAACGGTATTGGTCCAAGTCCAAGAGCGAATCCGACCACGTAGGTGACGACTGAGACGGCCGATAGAATGGGAATGTGTCTCTGTATGCCAATACCAAGCAGTAGCGAAGATACACCCATGACAGATATGCTCACAATCAGACAAGTCTTCCTGCCGAAGCGATCCGTAAGGGGAGCAGAACCAGCAGTGACGACTACATTGAGCGCCGCAACGGCGACGTTCAACAATGCTGAATTCGCAGCAAGTAGATCGGATAGCACGTCGACGCCGTACATGACGACACTGTTGATTCCAGTCAATTGCTGTGCGAGCATAACGACCATGACGACCAGTACTGCTCGTCGAGAGTCGGGGTGTCGAAGGACTTGGAACGGCCCAAGGACCTCGCGGGCAACAGACTTCGAGGTAGACTTGTTCCGGTCCAGACGTTCATCGTCGGGTACCGCGGCGCTAGATGGCCCATTCTCTGCACTGTGTAGAAGTGTTTCTTCTTCGGCATCTTGTGTCTCTCGACTCGATATACCCCAGCCCTTCACTTCCGCGTCGACGTCTGCAGCGTGTCCTCTCAACTTGCGTAGAATGCGCCTCGCAGGGGTCGGTTTGCCATGATCCGCCAGCCACTTCGGGCTTTCCTGTCCTCCAAGCAAGAGACCAATGGCTTGTAATGCTCCGAACATACCAGCAGCTGCCAGAATGATTCGCCAGGATTGACCTTTGCTCAAAAACAGCCCCAACACTTGTGTAGTGAGGATGCCAACATTCGTCATGACTTGTGTGAATGCCCCAAAGAAACCCTTCTCTTTCGGCGGCGAAAGTTCCGATATATATATGGGCACCACTACCAGGGCAGCTCCAGCTCCTATTCCACTGATAAAGCGTCCAATAGTGAAGGTGCCGATGTTCATAGTGAGAGCTTCAAAGACCGGTCCGAGGATGTGAAAGACGGTCGTGCCTAGCATCGTCTTGTACCTGCCGTAACTAGCGGACAGAGGACCAGCGCCCAAGGCTCCACACAGACCACCTAGAGTGAAGATTGAGGAGACAAGTCCTACTTCCGCCGAAGTCATTGGTATACATTGCGGAAGACTCGCGTCCACCCCTGTGGCTGCTCGGGTTCGACATGTGATGACCGCGATAGGTGCGTTGAGTTCGGACTGTCCAAGATTGTCAGTGAAGCTCTCTCTAGCACTATCTTACAACCTACCAGGTGGTATCCAAACAAGAATGGCCCTATGGTCGCGATCAAGAGCACAAAGACAAAGTACGGCGTGATATCCTTGAGTGCCATGGTCGCTCCAAGTATTGAGTCAAGGTCGAAGACGAAGATTGAGCGTGCAGTCGCGGTCAACCTCCAGCCGAATCATGCGGATTGTAGGACAAGGATACCCCGAGTGACAGAAAGGTAACAGCATTGTGACGCCGTTGGATGAGGGGGGGTGGAGCGGCTGCTTTCCCAAAAAGGAAATGCCGCGCATCTCTAACCTCATCCGCCGTTCAATGTACACAGAGGGGATGAACGAACGACAACAATACGCGTACTATTACAGATCACGTCGCGGAAATACTTGCTAATGGGACAAAATACGTCCTGTGTTACTCAAGAGTTATTTTGAGACCGAGTCATTATGGTTCATGACATCTACAACCTTGACCACGCATTCGGTCCGTGATGCTTTCGACACACTCGAATCCATCCTCCGCTCCTGGTAGTGCTTCTGCAGCGGGATTGAATGCTCCCTCCGCGGCATTTCCTGGGCGTCAGCAAACTTCAAATTTGTCGATCTCTACAAGTGCCGCCCATGGACCGAAGGCTACTTTTCAAGGTTGGTGATTGTTAAAGAGCACCACTGCTCGGTCTACGGCAACGATCGAGGACTAAAACGAGACCTAGCTGAGCTCAAAGAAACTGCAATGACGTCGCCGTACCCGAATCAACGACATATCGGAGATCACTACGATGTTGTCGGCTTCATTAGCAGTGGTACCTATGGTCGAGTGTACAAAGCAAAGGCCCGTGGTTCCACCGGGAAGAGCCTTCCGACTAGCAATCCGGATCGCAAAGAAATCAGAACAGAGGTCTATGCCATCAAGAAGTACATTTCCTGCATCCGGGCAATTGGTCCCATGACTGACTTGGCATTAGATTCAAGCCCGACAAGGAAGGCGAATTGCAGTATACTGGCATCTCACAATCAGCCATTCGAGAAATGGCATTATGTACGGAGCTATCACACGAGAACGTCATCCACCTGGTCGAGATCATCCTTGAGTCCAAGTGCATCTTCATGATCTTCGAGTACGCCGAGCACGATCTTCTGCAGATTGTCCATTGGCATACACAGCATCCGAGGACTCCGATAGCAGCGTCGGCACTCCGATCGATAATGTATCAGCTGCTGGACGGTCTCTTGTATCTACATCGCAACTGGGTCATGCACAGAGATCTCAAGCCAGCCAACATCATGGTCACTTGGTCTGGACGGATTAAGATTGGCGACTTGGGTCTAGCTCGACTGTTTCAGAAGCCTTTACAACCTCTATTCAGCGGCGACAAGGTCGTTGTTACCATCTGGTATCGAGCTCCAGAGCTTCTTCTCGGCACTCGGCACTATACCCCAGCCATTGATTTGTGGGCAGTGGGGTGCATCTTTGCAGAGCTCATGAGTCTGCGTCCTATATTCAAAGGAGAGGAGGCCAAGCAAGATAGTAAGAAGACTGTCCCTTTCCAACGGAATCAGATGTGCAAGATTGCAGAGATCTTGGGCTTGCCACGTAAGGAGAGCTGGCCTCTACTAACATCCTTGCCCGAGTATGGCCAACTTAGCTCCTTGGCAGCGGCCAACGCAAATGTCGCCCGACCAACAGGTATAGACCGATGGTGGGAGAATATCACAAAGAGCAACAATTATTCCAGCTCTTCTGCGGCTGTTATGAATACTGGACCTCCTCCACATAAGAATGGACTGGCACTCCTCAAAATATTGCTGGAGTACGATCCTCTCAAACGTATCAATGCCGAACAGGCTCTAGAACACGCTTTCTTCCAGATGGACGAGGAAGGCAACCCTGCTCGCCCGAACAGCAATTGCTTCGAAGGCATAGA
Source organism: Elsinoe arachidis (assembly GCA_013372555.1). Classification (NCBI taxonomy): domain Eukaryota; kingdom Fungi; phylum Ascomycota; class Dothideomycetes; order Myriangiales; family Elsinoaceae; genus Elsinoe; species Elsinoe arachidis. The sequence goes on along the minus strand of JAAPAX010000007.1, from coordinate 1,025,598 downwards.
ATGCAAGTATCCAGCGCGCAAGGTCAGCAATGAGGACAATGATATCCGCACAAGCAGCCTACCAGGTACGAAGCGTAGCGGTCTCCCTGACGATTCATTATTGAGGACGACGAAGCGATTGAAGGAGGGTTGAGTGACATTTGTTGTCAGCATTTGGGAACTTACCATGTGCAATTCGCTTTGCATTGCGACAATCGCACCTGGGGCTCGAGACCACTCGAACTTGTATGATTCCGTGTTGGACAGCCTTCAGCTTTCGTCACTGTCGATTTGTGCCTCGGCACCGGAAGTGCGTGGAGATTCGCGGAAGCCTTCAAAATGAGGAGGACATCTGAGCGACCCACTGATCTGTAAACCTGATAGGACTTTGATGCACTTCGTGTCGATCTTAGAAGTCCTTCGGGGACTTTTCAAAGTCCATATGATGAGCCCTGAAGAATTAGGACCGGATACGGTAATCCAGAGCACGGTCTGGACGGCTTCAATTTGGGGGATTGCCGCTAGCTTCATGGTTGGTCTTCAACACTAGCCATGCCTACTACTCTACCAGGACGGAAAACTGCATCTAGACCGCAGTGAAACACTGCAATGCTTTCATGAAACATGAAATTCGGACGGATCACTCGCAATCGCCACGGCATCACTACCAAACTCCACCAGTGGGAAATTTGCATTTGCCAGAATCTCCCGGAGATGCGATCAGTTGGACTTTCCAGATATTAGGCTCATGATTGGTCGACCATTGTTTCGAGATCTGTACAAGTAGAAAATTCCAATGTGTCAGGTAAACCACACACGATCGACAGCAAGCCCAGTGAGCTCATCAAGCGAGGAGCTATGACAGATAAAATTCATGGTTGGAGGACGCCATGAGTAAGTTTGCCAATCTTCCAGATGGGCAGTGGCCATCGAACAGTTCCAGCACTAGACGGTTTTAGCTGGCCTCTTCCACCTTTTTAGTGGCCGATCTTTTGCAGCTTAAGGGCAAATAAGCGTGAACTCTATTAGCGAGCTAGAGGAGTCTTTTAGAGTACTAGAGGAGTTATGTAGCTCGTTAGTGTTATCTATTTCGAAAGGTAGTAAGGTAGCTAGCAACTTTAAGTTAGTAGAGATAGACTTAGAGGTAGTATAGAGGCTTTAGAAGTTAGTAAATAGTTATCCTCTATTATAAATAACTTCTTAAATATTACTTCTTAGTCTTTATAAAGAGCTAGAGATTAAGCTTAAGCTACTCTTTAAGCTTCTTAGTAACTAGTATACTAATCTCTATACTACTAAGTACTACTACTAAGCTCTCTAGTATTGTTAATTCTCTCTCTTTAAGCCTTATAAGTGTCTTCTTCTTTATAGCCTCTACCTTTTCTTTATTCTTAAGTATCTCTTTAAACGCTTTAAGCCTTATAACTAGCTTCTTCTTAGCTAGCTAGAGGTTATCTATATCTACCTTTTTAGCCTCTGCTGCTATAGGCCTATTAACTCTATCCCTAACTAGTAGTAGAGGTTAAATTACTACGTAGTTAAGGAGCTAGAAGAGATAGAGAGTAAGGCTTATATAGTAGTAGAGAAGTAAGTTAGAGTAGCTAAGAGAGAGAAAGAGATAGTCGAAAGGTAGTAGCTATAGTAGCCTTATAACTAGCAGAGGAGGCCGTAAGCGCTAAGGGAGGTAAGGCTTATAAGGTTAAAGAGAAGAAGAAGAAGAAGAAGAAAGAGAAGACACTAGAGTAAGTAGTATACTAGTACTATAAGCTTAGCTAGTAGCCTCTTAAGAAGAAGATATTACTTGTCTAGATTACTTATAGTATTAGTATATAGCTTTAATTCGTTAGCTTCTAGAAGTTTAGTTAGCTTCTTAATTAGTAGTAGTTTATAGTAGAGAATTATAAGTATAGTAGCTTAAGGTATAATCTTAAAAATTTAATTACTAAAAGAAAGAATAAGTATAAATACTTTACTACTAATCGCTCTAGTAAAGAGATATAATTGCCTTTAAATAACACCTTAGATAAGTTTATAGATGCTTACTAGTTACTATATAAGAGAGAGATTACTAAGTAAGAAGAGACTTAACAATTATAAGCTTAATAAGTAGTAGTAACTATAAGAACTTATAATATAATAATAGGCTAAGTAAACTAAGTCTAAGCTATCTAGAACACTTACTAAGTGTTATAGTAGACAAGCTCTTCGTTTGTTAGTAGCTAGAGTCTTATATCTTCTTCTTCTATATCGTTAGCTACTAGTATTTAGCTAACTTTAAGCTTAGTTAAACCTATTAATTAATTAGTTAATTATATTTATAACCTCTTAAGTAGCGCCTTACTAGCTTAAGACTAAAGGCTAGTAGTATTAGAGTTGTAATTATAGTAAATATAGTATAGCTAGAACTAAGTACTTATAATACTATAGTAATTAAGTAGTTAGATTATATAGTATAGTAAAGATAGAAGAGATAGAGAAGGTAGTAGAGGTAGTAAAGAATTTTATAATATTAAAGAAGTTAATCTTATAAGTACTTACCTAATTACCTCCTCTTGTTATTAAATACTAAAGCTATTACTAGAGTTAGCCTCTATTACTTCTAAAATTTATAACTTTACTACTATAACTACTATTAAGCTCGGAGAAGTATAGATAAGCAATTTAGAGTATACTATTTATAGTAGAAATTAATTTATATTATTATTATAATATTATACTAACAATTTAATAGATATAATAACTTTAGTATATAGTGTTTAATATCTAGCATTATATACTATATACTCTCTTCTAAGTCTTTCTATTCTATAAATTTATCTAGTATAAGTCTTAAATATTGTCTTATTATTAGTAGAAAGTATATAAAGTACTTAGAGATTTAATTTTCTCTATTCGTTACTATATAAAGATTAGTTAAGAGTATATAAACTTAGTAATATACTTCTATAGGCTAGTATACTATAGATAATTCTCTATTATAATCTATATAGGTCTAGTACTTTCTTACGAGACTAAAGGTATACTCTACCTCTATATAGATAAAGACTATTCTCTAGTTAAAGATAGAGACCTTTACTATTAAGGCTCTAGCTTAGCTAAAGAGAGTAATAACGTCTTTACTAAGCTAATAGATAGTATCTCTAAGAAGAAATAGTACCTTATCTTCTTTAACTTTCTTATTAATTTAACCTAACCTCTATAGTAGTTTAGAGACTAAGAACTAGCTCTAATTATTAATAGCTCCTCGGTATAGACTAGTATATAAGGATATTAAGCTATCTAGTATATAGATACTAGTATACTTTATACTATACTCTTTCTTATAGCTAGAGTAATAGGCTTCTTAGTTAATTATTAGTCTTTAAAATCTCTTAAAGGTACTATTAAGAAAGCTCTAAATTACTCTATCTCTACTACCTTACTTAATACACTAACTAAAGTGCTTAAGCTACTAGTAGTTATCTAATTAAGAGTACTAATCTAGAAGACTACTAAATTTACACTCGAGGTAAAGAATTACCTCTATAGCAATTGTTAACAAATAGCTAATATACTAGCTAAAGAGGTTAGATTAGATATACTACTAGCCTAGATAAGCTAGCTAGTAAAGAGTTATATAGAGTACTAGCTCTAGTAAAGGCTTAATCTTGTTAGTAAATTAAAGCTACTAGATATCTAATATCTTAATTAGCTTAATAACCTTAAGTCTTATAAAGCTAGTATAGTCTTATTAGCTATTAATAGCTTAGCTATTATAGATATACACCTACTATACTAGCTTATCGAACTTATAATTCTTCTATTAATTAATTATCTATATAAATTAATAGTATAGATAAGAGTCTCTATATCGATATAGAGGTACCTTATACTCTCTCTATTAAGGCAGATTAATACGCTAAGGTTACTACTAGTGCTTCTCTTTATTACGAGCGGCTATTATAACTACTAGCGCTACTAAGACTATTACTAAAGTATAGTAGTAATAATTATCTATTATAGCAAATAGTAACTCTAAGATTAACGAATTTACAAGCTATACTAACGACATAAAGGTAGTAATAAGGTAGCAGAATTAAGCTAAGAGATATTTATTAGAGTCTGCCGGATAGGATGATCTCTGCCAAAAGTGGTGAGGCCAGCCCAGATCCACGACGCCACGCAATTTAGCGTGCTGCAAGCTAAAACCGTCTACTTGACGGGCTTTCCCTTATTTGTGAACCGTAGTAGTATGAAGCGGCCCGTCTACCGAACAACTAACTTTCCGTGCTGAACTCACACGACTCACTTTCGACAGTCGAGCCCTGAATTACAGGCATGGCGACGCTGATCATGAAAAGGTGAGCTTGGGCGGCGACCTGGATACTCGTAAGCCATCAGTGACAGTATCTTGGAGTGATGGCACACAAGGACATGATAGACGATGCAAATGCCCGGCCGGTATGTGTCATCTGGCGAGCGAGAGGAAGTGAAAACAAGCCACAATGATCTACGGCACGCGATACCGCGTGTGCTTTGCGGTACTACCACTACGTGGCACGATAGCACGTGGTAATGAGCAAGGGCGTTGATGAGCTGTGTGCTCCACTGCACAAAAATGGCGGATTCCTGGCTGCACATGGTCACGACAGGCAGGGGGATCCCGTCGATCTAAATGCCGAGTGGCTGTTGATCTCGCCGCTGGAAACACGCGTGCATCAATCCTTCGTCCTGATCCTCGAGCTCCACTCGAGTCAGATACATTCCAACGGCAATCATGCGGAATCAAGCTCCCCGCTTGCTTGTACAAGGCATGCCTGTGCTGCCCGCATCAACACCGTCAGGCATTCACGGCAAGTTTTACTAGCGTTTATGCGCCTCATCTCACCCAACGACGCCTCTTTACACCGTCCAGGATCTAAACATCGCTACCAAAGCCATTGGCAATCGTATCCCAGTCTAGACACGTTGAGGTCACGCACTCACAATTTCGAAGAATCGAGCCAACGTATCCTGTTCCTAAAGTCTGCCCGCATCAACCACAACACTTGCCCAGACTCTGATTACTTTACAGCAAGCAAGCATGATGAACGCAAGGACACCGGCAACGAACTCGTGGTAGTCTCAAAGCTAAAATATCGAGCCAATCCAATGCCGGGGACTTCAAGAGAACAGGTGCGCACGCCCCACGGTCTCTGACGAGCTCGATTCTGCTTGGCTCGCATGATCTGCCTATTAACGTGCGCCATGGGGCTTTGCAGGTCCCCCCCCTTTGCAGGGCTGCCAAATCGAGAGTAGGATCGCCGCCTGTTAGCGTGTGTAAAAAGGCGTCTTTTTGGCGGGTCTAAACACATCTTAGCGGGCTTAAAGCCCTTGTGCATTTTCTTCATAAGGCTTAAAAAGGTAAAGCTAAAAAAAGATAGTATAGGCTTACTCTTTATAGTACTTAAAACGCTTAAAATTTAAAGCTTAAAAAAGGTATAATAGGCTTAATCTACTACTAGCTATTATACAAGCTAGTTGTTTATAACTCTTAACTATCCGGCACTTCTAGAAGCTAAGTGCTTTAAGTGCTTAAAGGCTAAGTACTTAAAGGCTAAGTACTCTAAGTGCTCTAGCTAACTACTTTCTATAGTAGTCTCTAAGCTCTTTACAACTAAGGTAAGAATTATAAAATCGATAGAGGAGAAGCTAGAGAGATTAGAGAGAGTAGTAATAGTGTAAAAGGTAGTACTAGAAAGAAATAGAAGAAGATTAGTAACTAGTAAGGCTAGAGAGGCGTTATAAAGACTAGTATTAGTAATAGTAAAGGTTAGTATAAAGAAGAAGGAGATAAAGATTAGCATAAAGAGTTTACTAAAGAGACTACTAAAGAGGCTACTAAAGAGTTTATACGCTACTATCTCTTTTTAGCTAGCCTTTAAGTACTTAACTAAGTGCTAGATTATAAAGTAGATTACAAGTTAGATTATAAGTTAGATTACGAGTTAGATAATAAGATCTTTAAAGGCTTTATCTTCTTCTTGTAATTGTTATACTAGAATATAGTATTAAGGTACTACTTTCTTAGCTACTTATAAGTACTTTAAGCTATTTAAGTATATAAGTCTTAATAGCCAAAAAGTAACTTATAGTAGTAGAGGTGCTTTTAAGTCTATTAATGTTAATTGTAAGCAATATAAGCCTCCTTCTCTAGCTTCTCTAATAGCTACTACTACTTATGCCTTTTAATAAAGTCTTCGATGTTAAGTATATAAGTACTAGCTTAAGTTATATTTTTTAGCTATGTCTTTTTAGTTCTTATCTACTTCTCTAATTTAGTAACTCTTTAATATAGAAGCACGTTAGTGTTAAGGGTAAGACTATATCTCTTTTATAACTTCTCTACTATCGCTTCTACTATAAGGTTAGTAAGGTACTATAGCTAGCTTAGCTAGTAGTTAAAATAGTACTATATATAAGAGGTAGTATTAAGAGTAAAGGAGGCTACGTCTAGTAGAGAGCTATCGTTACGAGGTTATAAGGTTAAAGAGGTTAGATTATTAAGTTAGTTAAGTATATAGTATAGATTATAAAGCTAGATACCTATAGCCTTAAAGGTCTCGATTTAAGCGTTATAATCGAACGTAATATTATAAATATTTAAATAGACCTCGATAAAATCGATATATAATATCTAGTTAACTACGTAGAAGACTTTAGCTTAAATCTCTCGATAATAGACTACTTTTAGAGTAGTAAAAATTAACACATCTAAAGGCTAGAGAAGATGTATTAAATACAAAGGAAGTACAAGAAGAATAATATCTTCTCTTTAAGTAATTAATAGAAAGAAGAGAGACTCGTAAGTACTATAGCTATCTATAATAAGGAGCCTTTTATAGTACTAGAGATTCTTGTCTTTTACCTCTTCGATTAAATCTAGATAATAAGGTCTTATATACTTACAAAAAAGATATAACTACTTAATAGTATACTTCTTGTTTAACTATTTGTTTTATAAGACTACTATTTTACCTTACTATATACTATCTTATAGTAAGAGTTAAGCAAGTTAATAGCTCTAATTAACGTTAATATCGGCGCCTTTAAGAATAATATATAGAGGAATCTAATAGCTAGTATTACTAAGAGTCTTAATAGTTATAGCTTATATTTAATTACTAGGTTAACAACGAACTACTATATATATATCTCTCTTAATTACTAACTATACTACTCTAGTTTAGCCTATTATATAGCTAGTTTCGTCTATGTTATAAATGTTGTAGAAGTTAATATTAAAGCGATTAATTATAGCCTCTAACGTCTTAAACTAAGAGATAATTAATACTAGATCTTAGTTCTTATTTACTCTTTTACTATCTAGTACTTAAATGTACTTAAGGCTTAACTCTAGATGCTACTTAAGGAACTTATAAGGCTAATTCTTGCTAATAGGTTAAGGCTAAGACTAGCGAGAGAGAGAGAAGTTACTTATCTAGTTATACTAGAGAATTTAATTAGTAAGCTTACTAATTATACTATAATTAGGAGAGTATCTACTATTAATTAGATACTTAATATAGCTAACTAGAGTACTTTCTTGCGCAGGAGTAAGTCGTTATTGTAGTATAGCTCCTTCTAACTCTAAGTAATAGAGATCCTAAATATAGTATAAAAGTATTATTATAATTATATCTAGATAGTAGCGAGTAAGCTCTTAAAAGCTTAGAGGGTGTTTACTAGTATAGTATTTATTAATTATAGCTTAAATTACTTCTTTACGGCGTGTGTTAGTAGTTCTAGAGAGAGGCATATTATAATATTTAGGCTAGAGGTGTTAAAGCTATCAAGCAAAGCTATAGATTTTTAGATTGCCTATTTAAGCCAAATGTTAGCGAAGTTTCTAGAGCTCCGATTAGCATCGCTTCTCGGCATGACGCGGCCCGTCTCTATATCGAGTAAAATAAGCGAGATTGCCACAGTGGGCCTGCAAAGGGGGGGGACCTGCAAAGCCCCATGGCGCACGTTAATGCCCTGCTCGTTTATTGCACTTTGCGTGGGACTACAGACAAAGAAGGGTCCCGTCCGCGTTTCCAGCTACCACTTTACGCCCGCCCTTGCATTTCATCGTGCCAGTCGCCGCTCAGACCCATAACCAGGCGGACCTGGCACCGTCGCCCGATTCCCATTGGACTCATCTTCCTCCTCTACTTTCAATTCCGATACTCCTCATTCCTCTTCACTCACCGTGACCGTTTGATTTCAAGCACGCTGAGACGCAAGCGACACTGCCTCGCTCGACCAGTGGCAGCTCCCGCCGTTACGCAATCGAGGGCCCGCCTTGTCTGTTTAGCTCTAGGTTACCCGTTATAACTTCAAGTACACCGGACCACCAGTCGACTGGTCGAGCTCCTGAACTCCCGAACACATTGATCAACACCGTTTGATCTGCGGCCAGTCATCTGTGCGGTTTCTCCCCACTTTGATTCTTTCGTCGCTTCTCGCACCTGGCTATCTCTTCGTCCTTTCCGGTCTGGCGACTGGATGGCCCTGCGTACCATCATGTGTTTCGGCAGCTCCAAAGGAGACGCAGACCCGGACAATAAGCGAAATGCCGATATAGAGAAACAACTCCGCAACGACCAGAGACGAAATGCCCAGGAAGTCAAAATACTTTTGCTTGGTATCGTTCGCATGTCCTGGTGAGCTGGGACGTAGACTAATGCTCGACACAGGTGCGGGGGAGTCTGGAAAGAGTACCATTTTGAAGCAGATGCGACTGATCCACAATGCTGGCTTCACCCCGACAGAACGAAAGCAATGGAAGGTCACCATCTTCAGCAATCTCATGCACGCATTCCAATGTATTAGTGGTTGCATGGAAGAGCATGAGGTCGACTTTGAGCAATCCGAGAACTTGGTACGTGTGTCGCGCAGCTGAATCTAGCCGAGCTGACCGTGTGATCCAAGAAATACATGGAATTTGTCTGCAAGGATGTCGAGATCGGTCCAGACGATCCCATGCCCGCGGACTATCAGAAAGCGTTCCAGAGCTTGTGGGAGGACGATGGCGTCCAAACTGCGATCACCAAGGGGCACGAATACGCTCTCCACGACAACCTCGACTAGTGGGTGCACTCGGAACCAGTGAAAGGGTGACATGCTGACGAGACCAGCTACCTCAAGCATATCGACCGTCTCTTTGGCAAGGACTACCAGCCAGATAACCAGGATATTCTACGAGCACGACTACGAACCACAGGTATTTCCGAGACACTATTCGAGACAGGCCGACTTACCTACCGGATGTTCGATGTGGGTGGTCAGCGATCAGAGCGCAAGAAGTGGATACACGTGTTCGACAATGTGCAGGTGGTACTATTCCTGGTTGCTGTGAGCGGTTTCGATCACGTATTGGTAGAGGACAGAAACGGGGTGAGCAAGAGCTGTGAGAACATATACTGCAGGAAAGCTGACCGGTGCAGAATCAAATGCAAGAGGCTCTCATGCTTTTCGAGTCGATCAGCAACAGCAAATACTTCGACCGAGCTGGTCTTGTGCTCTTCCTCAACAAGATGGATCTCTTCACAGACAAGGTCTTTAACGGCAAGGCTAACATTGCGGACTTCTTCCCGGACTACAGAGGAGGCGCGAAGGATGTCGGGGCGGGGGCACGTTTCTTTGCCGACAAATTCAAGAATCTGGTACGAAGCCCAACGAAGGAGGTGTATGTGCACTATACCAACGCCACGGACACCAACCTGCTGGACAAGACGATGAAGAGCGTTCAAGACATGATCGTGCAACGAAACCTTCACTCTCTGATGCTGTAATTGCGTACACCATTTTCACGATACCCCCATTTACGACCCCACGAAACCGAGAGCTCTTCGGCCCGCCCGTTTGTCTCACCTTGATCCTTTTAGGAATCAACGCCGCCCGCGAGCTACCAATTCCATTCGATAGTCTCGAAATACATCTCCATAGCCTTGATCTACATGGATCTGGACCCCACAATTTGTCACGAAACAATCATTCCTGCGGCACATCTGGACATGATGTAGCCCCACCATTATCTACAACGTTGATCTGCACCACGATATCCCTTTGATCTAAACACGAATCATTGTTGGGAAGCCCTGGATCTGGTCTCAAGCCATCTTCCGACACGACTCGATTCTTCTATTCAGGTCGTCGCCTTCTCTCTGCGCCATACTCAACACAACTACACGGAGGCACTCGACCTGGCCACAAAACTTGCAAGTCTTTCATAGCTCTGGCGCTGGGCAGCGATAGATGACACGTTTTTATTGGGTGGTAGGGTAACCTCAGTCTATACAGTAATGAATCAAAATGTTAACATCCCGCTTTGGCCTCAAGGCCGCCTCGTTCCGTTGGAACATCGCATCACCACGAGCTCTATTCCTGCATTACATGAGGTTCCGGCATGTAAAATCTGGTTCTGGTCGACATCCATGTGGTAGAGAGTACCTTGGTTGAAGCATATCAGGTCTTCCCTGGTTCCGCATGCGTGGCTCACTCGTGGTGCGGGCCACTGCGGCTCTCCGCGAGACGTCACAGCTGTCTTCAAGAAAGTCACTCATCTCACTCAAGTTTCTACCCAAGCAGATGACTTCGCGCTCCTCTCATTTGCCCGCCATCAAAATGTCATAGCATTGAATTGATATAGAGTGCGCATCTCTATCAACAACAACGACCGTCTTCCGCCTACAACGAGCTGCGACTCTACTTTGTGGACATGCTCGCTTCAGGCTTCAGCAATGCGCCCATTTCGCGGACATTGCTTGTTCTAGTGGTAGTTTCCTCCATCCTCGCCAGTCTGACAGACACGAAATACTACTTCTGGATCGCCGTCAAGCCTCACCTCCGCGACTACCATCAATGGTGGAGACTCCTCACGTGGCAGCTATGCTACACCAACTCAACGGAGGTATTGTTCGCGGCAATGACACTTTACCAATTGCGCGTAATTGAGCGCCTATGGGGCACGCGCAAGTTTGGAGTAAGTCGCGGGCTTGTAGCTGCAATGTTTGATCGTCTGACAAGAGCAGTCCTTCCTTCTGTCCACCCTGCCATATACCACCCTCCTCCCTCCGCTCTTCCTGGCGCTGATCCTCCGACCACTTTCCTTCTCGCGCATCAACTACCTTCCAGCTGGTCCGACGCCGATTGTCTTCGCTCTGCTCGCGCAGTACCACGCCGCTATCCCCTACCTCTACAAGTACCACGTCTCGGCCACCGATTCTCCTTCGTCATCACTGATGCTTACCTCGAAATCGACCTCCTACCTCTTACCAGCACAACTAGCACTGAGTCAATTCCCTGGATCAGCGATCGGCGCGGTATTGGGGTGGTGTATAGGATATGCGTATAGGAGGGAGCTATTGCCCGGTGCAGCTACGTGGAGACTACCTGACTGGGAGGGCAAGAGGGCGGGGAGGGAGAGATTCGAGGGCCTGCGAAGGAGGATGGAAGGAGACGCTGCGAGTGCAAGTGGTGTAGATACCGGCGCTGCCACTGATGGTGGAAGGAGGAGGGGTGTCGCGAGGGCAATATTGGACCAATTTAGAGGAGCATTTTGAGTGGCAGCGGCCCTCATGGATCAAAAGCACGGATTAAAAGCACGGAGTACGGCATACCGGCATATCTGTCACAGACTGACAGCGCCTTTTACTCAGATGAGATCGCGAACCACACCGGAACCGGTACCATGGATCGCAGAATGTGGCTGCCTGTCAGCCAAGAGCGAAGTCCGGCTGAGATGACTCCCAACCAAGTCAACAGCGATGCCTCAGATGAGACCACCTGGCATCAGCTAGATATACTGTGCACCATCTCAGGATTATGTCGACTACAATCTTACGATGCCGCCCCCTCGCCGACCAACTAAGCCGAAGTCCTACACATGCACTTCTATCCTTCGCATGCTTCTCGCTCTACGCCTACCACTACTGGATACTGCTTGAACAGATTGCCAGGAATACAGAGCTTGAACAGCAGCAACAAGCTTCTCGATGGCACACATCCGCAAGGCTGGTCTCCACAGACTAGCACTTCTGGTTTTGATGTTCCTGCTGGTAGGCTACACAGTGGCGGCAACAGTAGATCAAGAGGTTCTTCGAAGTCACCTACCCACAATCAATTTCGACTTGTCCGGTAACTACCACCACGAAAGAAGACCGCTAGCCTTGTCACCATCACCAACGATGTCTAATGAGCTGATACCAGCAATCGGGTCGATGGGTGACGCAGGCGAATCGACGTATCAGGTGCGACAAGATGTAGCTTTCAATTTACGCTTTTCAATCACTTGGGATGCTGTTTCCTGAACATGATGGAAAGATGGACCCGAGGCAATGGACAGGGATGTGAATGTGGCGTTATGGAGGAAATTGATTGGGCACCATCCAAGCGCCGCTAGCGGGACCGGAGGATGCGGAGTGTGATGGAGGACGGCATGGGACTGTCTAGCCCTGACAGTGCTGCCGTGTCTGTGAGATCCTCAATTGCTACAGAGACAATTCACATGCTTCATCAATTGCTTCACACATGCTTTCATATGCTACATCCGCGTACGCACGTGTGAACGTGGAATGAACGGTTCAAGTCAGTGATTGGCCGTCACCCAGCCATCTTTGTGTTCACTTGCAAACACGAGCCAGAGCTTCCCCGGACTTTTTTCATTCACTGGAAGTGCGTCGTTCTTCACGACCAACGGCTCTTCGACTTTTCATTGCTTGGAGACGTGGCCATGGAGGGACGCTGATTAGGCTTCAAAAGCAAGGCGTCTTTACCACAAAGAAACTACCCGCAGAATAAGACTGAGAATGGCAACACAGCGAGCCTTTGACGCGATGGCGGCGCCGCATTCACCAGCGACCTCTCAGATACTCACTGAACGACTGCAAGCTCGCCGCATGGATTCAAGGAAGACGAGACGCCGGACTGACTTTGGTCCTGTCCGACCAGCTGGAGATGACGACGACATTTTTATGGCCGAGGCAGAAGCGTCGAGCGTCCATGGCGACCACGACTTTGCTTCGAGCAGGAGATCTCATGGAGGCCCGTCCAGACCATCTGCAAGCACTGTGACCAAGATCAGAGCGCCTGGTCTGAAAGAGATGGACGATAAGCTACAGAGACTGGAGAAGCAGAACTTTGATCTGAAGATGGAGGTGTTCCACAGGAGAGAAAGAGAGGAGAAATTACATGACCAGCTGCGAAGGATGCACGATCAGGTTATACTTGCACAGAAGATACAGAAAGAGCACGCTACATTACTTGAGCTGAACGGAGAGCTCGTCGAGGAGCTTGACAAGGCGAACGACGCGGTCGACCAGGCAGTCCAGATGATCTGTGATCTGGAGAACAAGGTGGAAATGCTGCAGACCAAGTCGAGGTTACCTTCCTCGCACTCTGACTCCGGGTACGGCGACTCGACAGCTGCCACGACTATCACTCCACCGACTCCACCACCGCACCAGCGACTAGGCCCAGAGAGTTCGCCGATGGCCAGGTTGCGGCCAAAGGTAGCAGATCAAAGCAGCAGACCACACAAACGCGTTCCAAGCTTCATGAGTGACACTGGATCCAACACGTTGGCTCTTAGGGAGGCCTATACTGGGACTACCAGGAATCTCCGCCAAGCTATGAGCTTTGTGTCTATTCTGTCAGATGAGACTGCAAAGGAGACGATCAACGAGTTAAGCTCACCTCGACTCAGCCTGCTCAGTGAGAACAGCTTCCCGAGCGTATACGATCTCAACAGCACTGAGGTGGAAGGTCCCACAGAAGTACCAGTCAGCACCGAGAGCGACTCGTTCATAGGCGATAGGACGTCGAGGAACTACCACGAAGACAGCGTCAAGAAGGTCAGCAAGTGGGTTCAGCAAGGTCGTGGAGAGGCTGCTGCTCAACCAAAATTCTTGGCTGGGTCAAGCACATACCAAGATGACAGCACGGACGAAAGCCGACGAACATCCGCAGCATCAAGTGATGTCGAATCGGGCTTTGTCGGTTATCCTGACGGGGGCTCAATCATTCGAGGTACCCCTTCAAGGTTCAAGGAGCAAAGCGGCGTCCCACAGCCAATCACTGCAGATCATGGTCAAATGACTCCCCAACAGAACTACCACAGACGCAAGTCGAGTGCCGAGGTGTACTTGCATAACAGCGTGAACAAGCGTCCCCAGTATGCTCGAGCAGAGACCAGCCCAGTCGTTGAGGACAGCCAAGAGGCAGACAGGCAGGACTGGCCACTACCCGACCACCCCCGGCAAGACTCAGTCCAATACGATCGAGGCACAACACCTACCAAGTCACACGCAACACGTAGGAACAGCACACGTGCATCCTTAGCAGCGAAAACACAACGATTCTGGGGCAGACTAAGCACCGGAGCCAGGGAGTCCACATCCCCGCCGCCCAAGCCCAGAATCGACAACAGACGGCCTCTCACGAAGAGCATGACCACAGCCGACATATCCCACCAGTCCCTCGAGACATCCGAGCAGTTCCCCGGCCACATGTCACCAGGGTTCGTGGGCATGCACTACGCCATTCCCACGAAAGCGTCGTCGAGGAGACGATCTGCGGATGCTGGGGGGCAGCGGCAGAGGGTCCCGACGATGAGCAAGAATGGGGCGCAGGCTGCGTGGGAGAGTAAGGCTGGTAGGGGGGAGAGGCAGGAGGGGAGGGAGAGGGAGAGGTCCTGGAGAGCGTAGGACGATTGCAGGAGTGGCTGGGTGGAGAGGAGGACTTACTGTTTGTTTGCTTGAAAAGAGGCATCCCTCGCTGCGTGCATAGGCGCTGCTGCGGATGCTACGGAGAACCAGCGTCGACGCGAAGGGCAAAAAGGCTTTGCTGGGCGAACAGGGAACGCAAGACATGGCAAGGTCGGTACTATTGCTTATCAGACTGGCAGTACCCAGTCGTCGAAGCTCAACATATTCATCAGAAATTTCACAACGAACCCTTATCAACAAGAAAATCTGTTTCATCAGCCCATTTTCTCTCTTCCCTGCACTCTGATAGGTTGACTATCGCTGTCATCATGTCATGAGCCGTCCTGACGAGGTCCTGCAGTGCGATTGCATGGATCACATGTCGAGCGATTGCGTTGACATGGATGGGTCGCGGACGACGTCGAGGTAGACTTTTTTAATGGGGATGTTTGTGCAGAGGTGGAAGTAGAGAAATAGATTAATGGTTGACGGCACCGGGTCCCCCTAGCGTGCTCAGTGGATCTCCGACGCTGGTGATGCCAGCCTGCGAGGTGCCAAGCTTTTTCCGCTTTCACGTCGACTTCAGGCGTTTGCTTCTCTTCCTTCAGATGCATCTGTCTTCGTTGGATCACAATACAGTGTGATTCTCGTGCTGATACTACTAGCAGCTCCAAAATGAATGAGCAGAGATCTTTGCCGTGCCAGGACTATCCGATAGCAGCCTCGAGCTGAAATGTTCCCTGCATCAAAAGCTTGCACGGTCACGACAGGGGAGTCGACCCGCCTGTCGATCATGACTACACAAGCACAACACACGTCCCGAAGTAGCGGCAAACCTCAGGAACAGGACAGATCTTCTTACCCGCTGTACACGTCCGTCGCTCCACTCATTCAAGCTCATCGTTCCCTAGCGTCCAAGCTCTTTCCTGCTCGTTCGTCCCTGGTCGTTCAACCAGTCGCCATGTTTCCCTGTCACGCCCTCAACGCCACATGCGGCGGCCCTACTGCACCTCATACCTTGACGTCCGCACTGATGTCAGGGACGTACCGTCTCCGTTGACTACCGCTGTGGCTCATCCGGACTCGTCAGCGAAAATACTGCTCTTCGAGGACCGCAACGCGGCATCTGCCATATGGATCCTGCTTTGCCGTGGACGTCGGACTTTGCTGGTGGGTCGAAAAGTCCTGATTTATCGACATTTCTGGGTCCTCAACTTCTGTACAAGGCGATGCGGAGCCTTTGCACGTCATTCTTGCTCTACATTTGGCACAGAGTCGACATGCATGGGGCAGTATGCTTCGCGCGATGCCGTCTGCGGTGCAGGACACGCCATGCAAGTACCACGTCTCGCTGACCATAACCTCTACTCCCCTGCAAGCGAAGTACCAAAGTCCGACGGTACCTACCGAGTACCCACGTGCAAACAGGGCAGACGTTGATGATCTGGTGGCGTCCCTTCCAGATTCTGACAGCTGCACCTGCGCCATCTTGTAGTACATCACCCCAAGCAATATAGTGGGCTCGGCAAACTACCACCGACTATCCCCAGCCGTCGATACGATCATGCTGTGGTCTACCAGGCATGCATGTTCACCTGAGATGTTATCTCCCAACCCACTTTAACATACCTTTCCCAACCATGTCCCACGCAGGTTGAGGGAATAGCCCCCGCATCATGAGGAGTCTACCTGCCGTGTTCCTTGCCTTCAGAAACATGAGTATATCCACTTTGACAGTTCCTTCCCTGTCTTTCCTTCCACTCTCCATCCTACCTCTCATATCATCCCCGCATTGATAGCCTACTCGTCTCAGAAGACGGAGGCACTCCACAACAAGGACTGTCATTCGCTTGATCAGCTCCGTCAGCCACTCCTCACTGTTACGTCTTGGCTATATACCTCCGAGCCATGCGTCTCGCGAGCTTTGCTACGTTTGCGACCTGCCTTCTATTAGGAAGTGCACTAGAGTACGACCCTCGCTACACGAATTGGAATCTCAACCGGAACACCGATTCAAAGGATCCTCTCGAGTACTTCACAGAATACGACAACCATACCTACCACCCTAGTCCCGACAACTGGCGCTTCCCCTTCTACAGCTTCTTCATCGACAAGTTCGCCAACGGCGATCCTACTAATGATAACATGCAAGGTGACCCTCCCCGATACAGAAGCATGTAGCTGACGACTACCAGTAACGAGACAAGCTGGGAGCAAGATCCACTGCAAACACAACTTCGGCATGGCGGAGATGCTCGCGGTCTCCGCGACTCGCTTGACTACATTCAGGGCATGGGTGTCAAGGGTCTCTACCTAGTCGGTAGCATCTTCCACAATGTACCTTGGGGTAAGTATTACCAATGTGGTCTATACTTCAGCTCTAACGTATCTCAGGTGCTGACGGGTTCTCCCCGCTGGATCACACCTTCCTCGACCGCCACTTCGGCACCATACAAGAATGGCGAGAAGTCATCAACGAGATCCACGATCGGGGCATGTATGTGCTGCTCGACAATACGATGTCGACAATGGGGAACCTCATGGCCTTCGAGGGTCACCTCAATAGCAGCACACCTTGGGCCTTCAAAGAGTATGATGCGTTATGGAAGTCGCCTATACACTACTCAGACTGGGAGTTTGGCAACGAGTACCACGAAGTCTGCCCTTGGACATATCCTCGCTTCTACCAGCAGTCAGGAGAGCTCTACCAAGACGAGAATACTACCAGTATGGTCGGCTGTATGGACTCGGAGTTCAACCAGTACGGTGATGCAGGTGCATTTGGACAGTACCCTGAATGGCTCAAGCAGACAGCCAAGTTCGACGGCGTGCAGGACCGGCTTAGGGACTGGCGACCTTCTGTACAGCAGAAGCTGCACCACTTCCATTGCATGCTCGTGCAGGGACTGGACGTTGATGGCTTTCGTATCGACAAAGCTCTCCAGGTCACTGTCGACGGTCAAGCCGAGTTCAACAAAGGCTTGCGCGAGTGTGCTCGGCGAGTAGGCAAGAACAACTTCTTCATCCCTGGAGAAATGGTCAACGGCAATTCAAACGTCGCCGTGTACATGGGACGTGGCAAGACTCCGGAGCAGTGGGTGGACAACATCACAGAGGCAATCACAACCAACACCACTTACATCCGCGATGATGAGCACTTTGGTCTGGACGCAAACGCCTTTCATTACACCACTTATCGTGGTCTGATGAGATATCTCGGCCTCGACGGCAATCTGCTCGCCGCGTACGATGCGCCGGTCAACTTTGCCGATGCATGGAGGGTCATGCAGATGACCAATGACTTTGTCAACGCCAACACCGGTCTTTACGATCCTCGACATTTGCATGGAGCTTCCAATCAGGACGTCCTACGCTGGCCTGGTCTGATCAATGGAACAGAGCGTCAACTAGCTGGTACTTTCGTTGTAACTCTGCTCATGCCAGGGATCAACATGATCTCATGGGGAGAAGAACAGGCTCTCTACACCCTGGACAACACGGCAGGCAATTATCTCTACGGACGGCAGGCCATGACTTCTTCTCCTGCCTGGCAGATGCATGGCTGCTACAAAGTTGGCACTATCAACCTCAGCGACTTTCCCGTCAACAGCTCGTCGTTTGCGTGCCAGGATGACTCTGTAGCTCTGGACCACAGGGATCCTACCAGTCCGGTGTACAACGTCTTCAAGATGATGAACGAGATGAGAGTTCGCTATCCGGTTCTCAACGATGGGTTCGTCATGCGTCAGCTTTCCAATCAGACGTACAATTACACTCTGCCTGGGAGCTATGGAACGCCGACGGAGACGGGTCTCTTTAGCTCTTACAGAGGCGCCAACCCATTGCTGCAGGATTTGTCGGGGCAAGGTATCACTGGGAATGGTGAGGTCTGGCTTGTGTACACCAACTACAACGATACGATGACCTACGAGTCAGACTGCGGTGGTGCGGACGGTGAAGCTCTCCTGGCACCTTATCCTGGTGGCACTGAAGTCAGGAATCTGTTTCCACCGTACGATCAATGGACGCTGCAGTCCTCCAACATGAGTCTGGGGATCAATGGGTCGACGGAAGCCAATGGCTGTCTGCCGCAAATCAACATGACTCGGTATGGATACAAGGCATTCGTGCCTGTCGACTCCTGGCGAGCACCTTCTCCGATGGTCAGCAAGCTCATTCTCAACGAGACTTACATTGGTCACGACCAGAGGATCTTGTCTGTGGCCGGCGATGGTAATCAAGACAGCTTGACCATGGAGTTGAGGTTCACAGAGCAGATGGACTGCGATTCTGTTCGTCGATCACTCAACATCTCGTCTACCACAGAAGATGGCACTACTGCTAAGATTGACACCACCAGCACGGATTGCTTGACCACCGAACCTCTGGATGTGCCATTTTTCTACTCCGGCCTCCCCAGCATCTGGAGATACAGAGCCAACATCACCAACATCTCGAACGGCGTCCACGTCATCACCATCAACAACGCCACCTCCCAATCCGGCGACACCTCCACCAACTCCAAAGACAACCTCATGTTCCGCATCGGCAAGCCCAACAACCCCATGGTCTTCGCCTCCACCTCCAATTACACCACCTCCCTCCTCCACCCCTCCCCCCCTTCCCTCCACAAACGAGATTCCCAAACCGAGTCCGGCCTCTACATCCACCACTCCGCCCCCGGCGCCGATCTCTGGCGCTATACCCTAACCTGGGGCGCCATCTGGTCCGACTGGCTCCCGTACACCGGCGGGAACAGCTCTCTCCCCGCGCAAACCTGGACCGGCACGTCCCGCCAGAACTGGGACGGCGACCACGTCAAAGTCCAGTACTGGTCGCGCATGACCGGTAGCAGCAGCCACATCCAAGAAGGCGACGTCGCAGGCTCCACAATCCCGACGCGGCGCTTCCCGCACTTGTTCCTCCACGGCTCATGGAACCAGTATGGCTACGACGCGGGGATCGCGAATGAGATGCAGCATAGCGGGAATGGGACCTGGACGTATGATTTCCTCACCGAGTGGCCGAGCCAGTTCCAGGTTAATGTCTGGGGCATGACGGAGGATGGGCTGCCGGATGTTTCGGCGGCGTATGGTGATGTGGATAACGATACGGTGCTGGATCGTATTTCGCCGGTTTCGTTGCAGCCGAATGTGGTTAACGTGACGGATTTGCCGCCGCCGCCGTATTTGTCGTGGAGGATCATCGTTACGGATGGTGATCTGAGATACTTTCTCGAGGCGACGGGCAGTCGGTGGCGGCAACTGGCGCTGTTTGTGCTTCTGGCTGTTGTGCCGTTGGCGCTCGGCCTGGTTGGGGTGTGGACTTATCAGAGGATGTTTTATCAGATTAAGTTTAACTTGACGGGGCTGGTGAATGAGAAGGACTCGATACCAGTGGCTATCAGGAAACACTTTTCTACGGTTTCGGTCAAGGAAAAGTCGCCTGCTGCGGAGACGACAGCGGGTGCGCCTCCAGTGGACGACAGCTCGATGGCGTCGCCGAGACACAGCATTGAGCCGACCATGGTAGGTGGTGGCACGCTGTCATCGAAAAGGCGGACAGTGCTCATTGCGACAATGGAGTACGATATCTCGGACTGGAACATCAAGATCAAGATTGGTGGGCTGGGTGTCATGGCTCAGCTTATGGGTAAGCATCTCGCACACGAAGACATTGTCTGGGTTGTTCCCTGCTGCGGCGGCATCGATTACCCGACTGACACTCCTGGTCTACCTGTCACAGTCACGATCCTTGGAAAGCAGTACGATGTGCAGGTGCAGTACCATAAGCTGGACAACATCACCTACATGCTACTCGACGCACCGGTCTTCCGCCAGCAAACGTCGAAAGAGCCTTACCCAGCACGGATGGACGACCACGAATCCGCCATCTACTACTCCGCCTGGAACCAGTGCATCGCCGAAGCCACCCGCCGCTTCAATGTGGACCTGTACCACATCAACGACTACCACGGCTCCATCGCCCCCCTCTACCTCCTACCACAAACAATCCCCTGCTGCCTCTCCCTCCACAACGCCGAATTCCAAGGTCTCTGGCCCATGCGCAACGCCGAAGAAACAGCCGAACTCTGCAGCGTCTTCAACCTACCCGAGAAAATCGTCGCTCGCTACGTCCAATTCGGCGAAATCTTCAACTTGCTTCACGCGGGTAGTTCCATCCTTCGCCTGCACCAGAAAGGCTACGGCGCCGTCGGCGTGAGCAAGAAATACGGCAAGCGCTCATGGGCCCGCTACCCCATCTTCTGGGGCCTGAAGAACATCGGCGCCCTTCCAAACCCTGACCCATCTGATCTGGCGGAGTGGTCGAAGCGTTACGCCGACCCTGACACCATCGAGATTGACCAGGAGCAGGAGGCTTCTCGTCGTGAAAGCACGAGATTGGCTCAGGAGTGGGCTGGTCTCGAGCAGCGCGAGGATGCGGATCTCTTCGTCTTTGTCGGCAGGTGGAGTATGCAGAAGGGCATCGATCTGATCGCTGACGTCTTCCCGGCTGTGCTGGAGAAACATCCCCAGGTACAACTGATTGCTATTGGTCCGACGATCGATCTGTATGGCAAGTTTGCGGCGCTGAAGCTGGATGCGATGATGAAGAAGTACCCGGGTAGGGTGTACAGTAAGCCGGAGTTCACTGCGCTGCCACCTTTCATCTTCTCGGGAGCGGAGTTTGCGTTGATACCCAGTCGCGATGAGCCGTTTGGCCTCGTGGCGGTTGAGTTTGGACGCAAGGGTGCTCTGGGGGTGGGCTCGAGGGTAGGTGGACTTGGCCAGATGCCCGGCTGGTGGTACACGATCGAGTCGCAGACTACGAAGCATCAGATGGCGCAATTCAAGACTGCTATCAACAGTGCGATCAAGTCGAAGTATGAGACGAGGGCGCTGATGAGGGCGAGGTCTGCTCTGCAGCGCTTCCCGGTCGCTCAATGGACTGAGGATCTGGAGATTCTGCAGGCTGGAGCGATCAAAGCTCATGACAAGTTCATGAACAAGCGCAAGTCTGATCGCTTCAGCGGCTCGTCAGGTACAATGACACCTGGTGGCAGCTCAACTGGATGGTCTACGCCTCACTTGCCTGGTTGGATGTCACCTCGCAGCGGAGCAAGCACACCTTGGGGTTTCCAGACTCCGGCTATCCGCAGTCCAGCTCAGTCGAGGCCGACTTCCAGAGCACCATCGCCAACGAGAAATGGTGCTGGTAGTTCTTCTGTGGCGCCGTCTTTGGATGGTTCACCGGTCGTCTCGCGCAGGAACTCCTTCTCGCTCGGCACTCGATCTGGACCTGGCCATGTCTCCTACAAGATGCTACACTCTGCTTTATCCAATCCTAAGCTCTCGAAAAGAGAGTCGACAGAGGAAGGTCTGCATAGACACCTGACGAGAATTGATGACGAGGTCACCATCTCGTCAAACGAAGCTAGAGAGGCAGAGCAGAGATCTCGGTTGGAACAGATGAGTCCAATTAGTGTGACCTCATCTGGCAGTGGAGAGCAGGAGATTCCTGAAGGATCCACGGGTATGGCGTACCTCAACAAAGACCTACCACCTGTTCCTACCATCCCGGCCGAATATCGGGCTCTTCCGCATAGCCCGTCCTCCAACAGCTTGGTCGCACCTGGCGCTTCGACACCGACGGAACATCGATCAGCATTACCGCATAGTCCTTCATCACTCAGCTTACAGCTGGTGATCGATGAGAAGGAGAACAAGGCGCCTCAGGACCTGGTCCCCGCTTTCAATGACCCGACGGGATTATACTTCAAGAACTTTGCCACGAAGCTCGAGTCGCTGGATGGTAAGAACTCTGAGACGACGCTCTGCACTGAGGAATTTCTGGAAAAGTCCGAGAAGCAGTGGTTCAACAGGCTTCATCATGCTAGGATGTCAAAGACGGTATCGCCTGGCACTAGCATCCGGGAGATCACTTCCGACACCAGCTCACAGACCACCTCAAGCAGATCCGACTCCGATCACGATTCGCTAGGTCAGTTCCTACTGCCGAGCAACTACTCGCCACCTTCTGGTCTCAAGCGTATCCTATCTATGAAGACAGGCGACTGGCCGCTCTATGCATGGCTTCTCGCCTTCGGCCAGATCCTAGCTGCAAACTCGTACCAGATCGTCCTTTTGACCGGCACAGTCGGTCAAACCGCCAACGAGCTCTACGCCATCGCAACGACCTACTTCATCTTTTCCTGCATCTGGTGGCTCACCTTCCGCCGTCTCCCCTGCCTGTACGTCATCTCCGCCCCCTGGGTCTTCTACGCCCTCGCCTTCCTTCTCCTCGGTATCGGGCCCTGGGCCTCGACCACCGCCCGCTACTGGACCCAACATATCGCCACGGGCAGCTACGCCGCGGCCTCTGCCTCGGGCTCCTTCTTCTTCGCACAAAACTTCGGCTCCACTGGCTCTGTTCCCGTTCGTACCTGGGGATTCCGCGCCTGCATGATCCAGGGCACGCAGCAGATCTGGATCGTGATACTGTGGTTCTGGGGACGCACGCTTACTGACGTGTCCACTGCCGGCCAGCCCTCGACTTCGCTCATCACCTACGGCTGGCCGCTGTCAGCCATCGCACTCCCTCTCGCCGCCCTCCTCCTCGCTATCGGCGTGGTCCTCTTCCTCGGCCTCCCAGCTTACTACCGCCAACAACCCGGCTCTATCCCGTCTTTCTACCGCTCCACCCTGCGGCGCAAAATCATCCTCTGGTTCTTCCTCCTCGTCGTGGTGCAGAATTACTTCCTCTCCACGCTATACGGACGCAATTGGACGTTTCTCTGGTCCTCCAAGCACGCTCCCGCATGGACGATCGTGCTGCTCGTATTGGCATTCTTCGTCGTTCTCTGGGCTGCCGTGCTCTTCTTCTTCGCCCACCTCTCGGCCACGCACAGCTGGTTCATCCCCATCTTTGCACTCGCGCTGGGCTCCCCGCGATGGGCGCAGATGCTCTGGTCCACGTCTGGAGTAGCGGCTTACTTGCCCTGGGCAGGTAGTCCCATTGCCTCTGCACTCGTGGCGAGGGGACTCTGGCTCTGGCTTGGCCTGCTGGATAGCATGCAGGGTGTCGGGCTGGGGATGATTCTCCTGCAGACGCTGGCGAGGACGCACGTCACGTTCACGCTGGTGGCGGCGCAGGCGTTGGGGAGTATTGCGACTATACTGGCGAGGGCGACGGCGCCGGATAAGGAGGGACCGGGGAATGTGTTCCCTGATTTCGCTGGGAGGGGGGAGTGGACGGAGGGTTTCAAGCATTATGAGTTTTGGTTGGGGTTGGTGTGTCAGGTGGGTGTGGTGTGGATGGGGTTTTGGTGGTTTAGGAGGGAGCAGTTGAGTAAGCCTTAGTGGCAGCCACTCACACATGATACATGGATGATGCATAGTTTGGCCTTCGTTTGTTATATACCCCTTCTTTGCATAGATTTAGATTAGGCGAGCGATGGTAATGTTTAGAATGATTGTTTACCTCATACACTTCAATTGTTTGTGCATAAGGCTTGTGAAGGTGGTGACATTTTCAATCACACTTATCTCGCTAATGTGTAGTAGTCGATAGACAAGAATCCCTAATAGAGCCGGCCTTTGCCAACCCGAAGAAGCATCGTGGTTGCTCTGATCAAAGCATGAAGAAGCATGACTCGCCCCAGATGCACTGTGGGTCTCGGCTGAGTCAGCGTGTGCTTGGTGGGCTTCGGAAAATTTCCTGTTGTGCTTGGACACTTCCTTCGCAGACCACACATCCTGCATCACAATTCTTCTCCTGGATCCTGCTTTGATGTTCGTGTAAGTCGCTCCTACTCTGATCTCCAATTTGGGGATGACACCGCAAACCGCATACAAACTAGAGTCTTTGACCTCTCGGGGAATGAAACTGTTCTTTGCTTGCACGTCAGTCTGATATACCGACAACACTGTCCACTGGCAATTGCTTCAATGTGGAAAGACGCGCTGACAATCGACAGGATGTATATTGTACCCCTGCAGGGCTGACAGGCAGCTTTCACTGTTGTCAAAGACGTTCTGATATATGTCCTCGACGACAGTGCTTCCTCGTAAGGTACGAATCCCCAACCAAGCTCGCTCCCCCTCCCCTCGAGTGATGAACGCAAATCGTTTATATACGCTGGAAATTACCGGCCGAGGCACTTGTGCCGATGTCGATAACTCAATGGCTATTTCTGACTTTCAATGCAACTCCTCATTTTAGCACAGATAACCTTTCTGGGCCATGCTGACTTTTACAGGTACGATCAACTTCCGTCCAGTATTCTTCACCTGATGATACGGCACTGGGCTCCGAATATAAAATGCATGAGCCGATATGCCAATTCTGTGTCAGGCCTAGAAAACCTCGACCACTGATTCGACATTCAACCAACACTTTAGCGACTGTCTGCTCGTAGGCGACGCTGACACGCTGTACAGTATCGTGCACTTATATCGACCTGGTGTCTCTGCGGTACACGTTCATGTAAGTCCACGCAACTTCTTTCCCACCCTGCATCCACCGATGAATACCTAGATGACGAGTCTTATCCGCGTCAGCGCTGCAGACACCCTTTTTATTTACCATTCATGCATTTTCTGACTGACGATGCATCTACCTGCCTTCTCGTTCCACATTGGAAGACGAGTACGCATGCTGATTAGAAGTATAGTCTCTCTTGTAAGCTACATCCTCACCTCCACCCTTTCTGACAGATGAAACAAACAAAACCAAAAGACAAGCATATGTCCAAGTCACTTTTGTGGCGCAGACGAGAAGTTCAGGTCTGACCACTATCGACTACCTTCACCTTGCTTCTAGCATCAGTGGAGGCTCCGACTGACTTGCTCAGTATTGCTTAAGTGCATTCATGCCGAAGTCCTCTTGTCGGTAAGTCAGACAACCATACCTTCCCACATCCAACCCCAAGGTCTTCCATGATGATTCAAATTTTATCACGACGGTCAACATAGTCAATACATTGATGATAAAGCCTGTGACAGGGCATGAATCTGATCAGACCTCACCTACCTCAACTGTTCAGCAGTCTTGTGGACAAGTCGCTGACGTTCTTGCAGATATGCCTGCATGCTTCACACGCTTGTGTCTTTTACCTTGCATTCAGCTCCCGTAGTCATTCCACCTCCGAATCTTCATAGACATGCTCCCCAAATCTATTTCTCCTTGGCGTACCATGTTCGTCGCAATTGAGACCACACGCACTCAGCACAGCCCACTGTACCGCACTGATCCCGATCTTGCCTCGTCGTTGCCCATATTCTTCCAGCTCCTTCTCCGCACTGCAACTCAGTATATCACCCACCGCCTTTGGCATCTTCCCATCAAACCTCAACACCCCCTGCACCTCCTCCAACCTCTCACTCAACATCTTCAACCCCTCACTCATCAACCTCGGACTCGTCTTCACCTTCGGCATAACCAACTTATCCACCTTACTCAACAACACCTGATGTCCAATCCCCCTCTCCGCCAGCTCCTTCAACAGCAACCGATCGCTCTCCTTCACCCCATGCTCCGCATCAACCAACACAAACGTCCTCCTCAACTGCCTCCGTTGAGCCAAATACTTCATGATCTCCGCGCCCCACTCCTCCCTGCTCCCCGCCCCATACCCCGGCATGTCCACCACGACCACCACCCCTTCCTCCCCGCCATGACTCGCCGTCACCCTGCCCCCGTCCCTGCCTTGTCCCACTTTGTTGACCGTCAACTCCTTCCCGACCGCGAACGCGTTCATTGTTCTTGTTCGGCCGGGGTGTTTTGAGACGTTGGCTGGGGCTTGACGGGGGCGGCCGAAGAGGGCGTTGAGGAGGGAGGATTTGCCGACGTTGGAGCGCCCGAGGAAGCAGACTTCTGGGTAGGGGGAGGCGGGGAAGGAGCGGAAGTGGGGCGTTGTCCAGAGGGCGCGGGGGAGCGGGGAGCGGGCGAAGAAGCGGTGGGCGTAGGCCAGTTGCGGTGGGGATGGCGGGGAGGTGGTGAGGTAGGAGTGGAGGGTTGGGGGTTGAGGGGTGAGGAGGGTGGGGGAGGCTGCTGTGGGTGGTGGTGGGTTTGATGACGCTGAGGAGCTGGTGCTGCTGGTTGTGAGGTTTCGAGGGGAGGTCGATGGGGTGTGTAGCCGGATGCGTTTGCGGGCGTGCCGGCAGATGAAGTGGAGGTCCATTGAGGGTTTGTGGGGATCGAGGTGGTGTGGGTAACTGGCGAGATGCGCAGAGATCGTAAGGGGAGAGCGAGACACCCAAGAAGCTTTGAGGAGGGCAGTTGAGAGTTGTAAGAGAATGAAAACTCTTTCCCGTGCAATGTGAAATTGAAGATGTGAGGATGTGAACTTCACATGCACGCAACTTTTTGAGAGCTCACATGAACTCTTGGTCTGTGCTTGATTTGCACACCATATCCTATCCTTCTCGCATCACACATTGACTGTGTTGGATCCTGAAAAAGATGGAACACGCTCCTAGACTACGGTCTCTATACCGACAGATCCTGCGCGAACTGCCTCTACGCCCTCAGCCGACCAACAAGCTCTCGAATCCATCTCCCCTACAGAAACATATCCGGCACTCGATACACTCTCCCGACGTCGCGACTAAGTCAGTACAGGCTCACATCGCCGAGCTGGAGCAATTCATTACCTATGCAAAAGCCCAGAGAATGTACACAACCTTGATCGAAAGATACAATCCTGGCATGAACATGAACGAGGAGGATCGAGTCAGATTGACGGCGAGGAGGGTGGGGATGGACACCTCTTCGTTGGAAGGCTTCGGAAATCAGAAGAACGACGGATGAAGGAACCCAAAGGATCTGGTATCGTACTGAGCACTCGAGGCCAGTAACACTAGCGCCCTCTGACCTGCAACGGAAGCAGACGGATAGACAGACGCCACTGAGGCAAAGCACCATCGATGCAGCTGCTATACTAGCTCGCAGCTACCATGCAATCGAGCAGATGAGGTACTCTGCATTCGCTAGCAGTGAGTGGCTGCGATAGGGATGGTAGAGAGTGTGGTCAAGCTTTGGGCGCTGGCAACGAAGAGTTGATAAAGGATGGAGAAACACTCGAGGATTGATGTATGATCTAGCGCAGCAGAAGAGTAGGCGGCTAGTAGAAAAGGCAGGCCTGGTCTGGTAGTATACAAGTACAAAGACACAGAGAGAATGACCTTATTTCACTGATACTTGCACGTGACAAATTGCGGTATGCTTTCCTTGATCTTGCCATCATGACTTGGCAACCACTCCATCACCACTTTGCATTCTGAACAATGTATACCTAATTAGACCATGTTTCGCCTCTTCTTCAGCCTCGTTTCTGGCGTGCTCCTGTACTTCTACGATGCCTTCGAGCGCATCCTAAACCTCAAGTTCCCCTACCGCCTCCACCTCTTCGAATGGTGCGACCTCTGGTAGTAAGCCAGCCCCCTTCCCCTTCTCAATCCCACCCAACACCCCCCAGCGTTCCCACCGCCATCAAACACCACTGCCAACTCACCCTCACGGCGCAATGGCACCACCGCCTCCCCCTCCTCCAATCCCATCCCCCCACCCACCACGCCACCCAACTCATCACCCAAATCCTCTCCAACATCACCGACTCCTCCACGACCCCCTACACCATCATCGACTTCTGCTCCGGCGCCGGTGGTCCCCTGCCCTCCATCGAGCGCACCTTCAACGCCTCCCGCCTCCGCTCCTCCCTGCCACCGATTCAATTCCGCCTCTCCGACCTCGTCCCAAATCTCGAAGCCTGGATCCCCTTGGCCGCAAAATCGGAGTACCTCTCCTTCATCCCGCAGCCTGTGAACGCGCTCAACCCGCCAGCAAGCACAATCAGTGTCTCCGCGCGCGACGACGTGGTTGTGCCTTCTGCGCTGGAGGGACGGTTCGCGGCAGAGGAAATCAAGCTGAACGGGAAAGTGCAGGTTGATCCGAAGCTGCAGGCGCAGAGGGACAGGGACAGGGAGAGTGTCAAGCGGGGTCTCACGGCTGGTACGAAGGTGGTGCATTTGTTTTGCTTGAGCTTTCATCATTTTGATGATGAGCAGGCACGGGTGGTGGTTAGGAATGCGTTGGGGAATAGTGATGCGTTTTGTTTCCTGGAGTTGCAGGAGCGGTCGGTGGGGTGTTTGGGGATGATGATGCTGGAGGGGCTGCTTTTGTTGGTGGTGAGTTGGTGGTGGTTTTGGGGGGATTGGGTGCATTTGTTGCTTGTGTATGGGGTGCCGGTACTGCCGGTTGTGCATGCTTGGGATGGGGTGGTGAGTTGTTTGCGCACGAGGACGTTTGAGGAGGTTAGGGGGTTGGTGGATGGGGTTATTGCAGAGGAGAGGGGGCGGATGGAGAAGGAGCTGACGTTGAATGGGCAGGTGGAGGGGAGGTGGCAGGGGGTGGTGAGAGGGGAATGGACCGTCAGTGAGGCGAGAGTGAGGCATACGTGGCCGGCTGGGTACTTGAATGCGGTGATTGGCATTAGAAAGGAGATACGGAAGGGCATGGACTAATTGTAGTCTACACGAATAGAAGCGCATCGCTTCCGCATCTGATATCCTCGTTTCGCAATTATCTGCTTGAGAGCATTGTATGGATTGATGGCTTCCTTGTGTCGTCGACAATCTGGTCGCTCAGACCCCGTAGGCACGTCGCTCTGCATCATGGTTCAGGGACAATCTCCGGCTGGTGCCATGGCGAGCTGTAAGATTTCAGCGGCTTCGATTGACAGCGTAATCACGACGGCTACGTGCACGAATGGAGAGTGCCCCCCAGTTGACTTCGCACGAATACAGTAGTCACCGACCTTGACTTACCGTGCTAAGAGTCGAAGAAGGCTGCTCGGCTTTGTTGTGCCTGATGTACGTGCAGCGCAAGACTGCCGGTTGTCAGACAATGTGTTCAGCGTGCTTTCAACTCACATGCCACCAAGTCCCCGCCCAAGGAGCATAACTATATAATGCCACTCCGTCGTGTGTCCCCTATCGAACAACCCCGCGAGCATAGCTCAAGTGGTTAAGTAGTCAAAACCAAGTCTCCTGCCCTTAAAAGCAGTCGACCGAGTTTAGGCCATCACTTCTTCGGCGCAGCTCTGACCCAGAGCAAAGGCCCCGGGTTCAAACCAAGTTCTCCTCTCCATAACACCACAAATTAATGTGCGATGTAGTGTAGAGTCGAGAAGCCCTGGTACAACGGTCCAGTCGAGTAAGTGAGTAAGAGCTTTTTTGCCACTTTGCTGGACGGGGTTCGTACTTAGTCATGTTGAGATAAGTCACGTGTACCCAAGAGAGAAGCACAACCCAGAGCACAGCGACTGGTGCCACGAATGAGGGTCGTGAGGCTGCTGGTATCGATTTTTTGCGATTGAGGTGTCCTATGTCCGCTATGGTGTACATTGTGGGAGGCTCATGTTTCTACCGCTGCCTCCATCCTCCACACCCCATCCTCTCATTGCCTGGCGCAAATTTCATTCTCTAGTGATCCGGGTTCGCAGCACGCTTTCCTTGCCGAGTGAGACGCAGGGTACCATCGACGTAGAGCTTGTGGATCATCGAGTAGCCGGCAGCTGCAAGGGCAACGCTGTGTGCATATTAGCGAGTCGTTCGTCGCAAAATCGTGTATAGGCTTACCCAAGGACGACACCTGTGATGAATTGTCAGATAGGTCTCACAAGAGTTCAAAGATAGAGCTTACCGAGAGGGATCAACTCAGGAGGGATCTTCTTGAGTGTTCGGAGACGCTGGGAAATGGTGTGTGCTGTCGTCATTACAATGAATGCTCGAGCTTTCTGAGTGAGTATCACATACCACTGTGCTCCTCACGCTGTTCATTTGTCAGTACAATAATATCGCGGTCTCGTCGACGTTGAGCTTACCGGCACCGGCGACTTCATGCGAGGGGTTCCTTGAAACTTGATACCGCGGGTTTGCTGGGCGATCTTGCTCGCCAACCGAGCACGGAAGGCCTGCATAACAGGCTGCAGACGCATAGTATGCGCCAGAGGCGTTATAGCTCGGGTTGAAATCATGTTGTCTGATCAATGGAGTGACAACAATTGTCACTCTCAGCTGCATGGAGGAGTGAAGTTGCAGTCGGAGCAACCCGCGAAGAAACGTGCACAGACCCGTTTCTTGGCGACGAAGTTCGGACGTCAACGACTCTGCGACCTCCTTCATGTTGCCATTGCGATAAGTCGACGACGACGATTCAGGAAAGCACCAAATTCACGTTACAGATCAACCTCGAGATCAATACCGCAACCATGTCTGACGATGAGGAGCGCGTTACCATGCCCTTCAAGTTCGTGACGGGTAAGTTGCCACGGGAGGATCTTCTTGGACGACGATATACTAACAGATACAGCTGGTATGTCTATCCCCTCCGATATCTCTATCTCTATGGATAGCTACAAGAAGCGACTCCGGAAGCTTGACTTCGCCGAGATCAAATTCTCCGCTTCGACCCCCACTGCCGCACATTCGTCCCCTCGGGCCCAGGAACTGACATGCATACCTACAGGCTTCGATGCACGCTTTCCGAACCAGAATCAAACGAAGCACTGTTTTAGCTCATACGTATTACGTCTACCCGCTTAATTATATCCGAACGTTGCTAATAACCTTCCAGGATGTTCGTAAGAGAAGTCTATGGTGATTTCAGGAAACTTACTATCGGGACAGTATCACAAGTGCATTCTTGCGAAGGGCGAGGACTTCAAGCCCTGCCGTCAGGTACGGAGACACACAAGAGATCGAGCACGGAGGACGGACATCTGACAGCTCTCAGTTCCTTCTGGCATACAGGTCGCTTTGCCCCAGCTCGTGGGCCCAGAGGTGGGACGACCTGAGAGGTAAGATGCAGGATTGAAAGTATGAGGTCAGGATACTCACAGCAGACAGAGGCAGGCACATTCCCGGTCAACCTGGAGGAGTATGCGAGCAAGAAGTAGGGTATACGTGCAGGGACGGAGGGATAGGAGACGAGGTTGAAATGAGATCAATCGCGAAATACAAGATACTCAATCTCATCCCGATCTATGGCCAGACCTGTGATTTACACCCAGCAAGCGTCTATGGTCCAAGGACGCTGGTGAACTGCATTCATTGTGACAGGGTATAACGCTATCAAGTCTTATACAAACAATCCAAGAAACCCGCTGCCAACTCCCTCACAATCGTCTTATCCGGCAAACTGCCCGCAACCCCATACAACGCCGCCGCATCCCCCTTCTTCGCCCCCTTCGCGCCCTTCCCCTCCAAAATCCTCCTCCGTTCCTTCTCCTTCTCCTCCCCGACCACCGCCTCCAAATCCGCAATCAAATCCTCCACCGCCGCCACAATCGGCAACGTGACCGCCACATGAATCGCCGGCGGATCCTGCAACGCATTCAAATGCCAGCCCCTCGCGCTCAACGCATCCGCGATGTCGTAAATATCCAACGTCTCACTCCTGAACGCCACTACGCTGACGAGCGGCTTCCCCATGACGATCAGATCCCGCAATGTCTCCCGCTCCTTGATCGCGTCGGCGATCTGCTTCGCCGCTCCCACGATCTTGTGGCACGCGTGGATATACCCGTTCTCGCCCACGCTCATCAGGCTCGCCCAGCAGCCGGCGATGAGGGCACCGGGGCGAGACCCCGCCATGTTGGGGGAGGCGTACACGCCGCCGGACCAGTCGGGGGAGATGAAGTACTGGTACTTGCGCAGCGCGGCGGTGCGGTAGAGCACGACGCTGTTGCCCTTGGGGGCGAAGCCGTATTTGTGAGTGTCGACGGAGATGCTGCTCACGCCGGGGAGGCGGAAGTCGAAGGCTTCGGTTTCGTAGCCGGCTTTGGCGAGGTAGGGGACGAGGAAGCTGCCGAGGCAGCAGTCGACGTGGAGGGGCAGTTTGTGGCGGACCGCGAGGCGGGAGAGGGACGTGATGTCGTCGATGATGCCGTGGGGGAAGTTGGGGGCCGAGCCGACGAGGAGGACGGTGTTGGTGTTGATGAGGCGGCTGACCATGCGTGTGTCGACGCGGTAGCTGGGGGCGGGGCAGGGGACCATGCGGATGGTGATGCCGAAGTATTCTGCTGCTTTGCGGAAGGCTGTGTGGGCGGTTTCAGGGAGGATGATTTCGGGGCGGGTGACGCCTCTTTCTTTCCTGGCCTTCTCTCGGGCTCCAAGGACTGCCATGATGATGCTCTCGCTTCCTCCACTGGTGGTAACACCTGCTGCTCCTTCTGGTGCGTTGAAGATACCCAATACCATTGCAACGACTTCCGCCTCCATCTTTCGGACGCCAGGGAAAACATCCGGATGAATAGGGTTCGCCACGCCGAACTTTCCAAATGCCTCAGCCTGCAGCTCACACAGCTCCTTCCCACCATGATACACTGCGCCAGAGACCCTGCCGTCTTCCCATCTTGTATGCTTCATATCACCCAACTTCTGCAGCTCTGCCCGAACCTGCTCGCCCGTCCATCCCTCCACAGGCAACGATGTGAACTTGCTCGTCCCGGTCTCGCTTGGCAACAACTTCTGCTCGAGTCCATAGATGGCGGAGCGTACCTGTACGTCGACCTTTGTGCGGATGCCGGGCAGAGAGATGAAGAGGCGGTACAGCCGGGCTTTCACGGAGCGGTAGAGGAGTTGAGCAGAGAGGATAGGGCCGTAGCCGTGGAGATGCAGCAGAAGGAGGCGGAGGTTGCGGGTTATGAACAAGAGGAAGAGGACATTGCGCGCCAGAGAGACGGTGGTGAGAAGGATCTGGCGCGAGGAGGTAGAGGTGGTGAGGGGAAGCTTCATCTTGGTGGCTGATAGTGGAATCGGTGACTTGAGATTGATGTTTGGTGTTGATCTAGTACATCGCTGGTGTCCGTCGTACCCTGATATATGGAGCTGGAGCCTGTTCAGGGTTCGTTGTCGGCAATTGGAAATTGGCAGTGTTCCGACACAGAAAGATGTTCTGAACCAAAGGGATGTCTATGGATTTTGCTTAAAGCGGGATGATGCGAAAGCTTGACGTGGTCCGAAATGTCCGACGTCAATTTGAAATTTCCGGAACACGTGCACAAAGCTTATCGGCAATCAGGATTCACGGCGCTGATATCACCACATCACACAGCATACGAGTACGTGCCGTTCATGTGGTCAAATTCTTTCCATTCCATCAAGACATTAATGAGTGTCGTGAGATAATCTCAAATCTATGGCATAATCATAAAGCCGTTAACCCTGGGTATCCCATCTACTTTTCTGGACCGGCGCGAAAGACAATTGGCTCAGCAGTGGACGTACCCGTCACTGTGAGTGTGGCACTGTATGATCATCAGTCTGACTTCCTTGCGAGTACCTTGGGCAGACTTACAGAAGCGTCGGCGGACGAGGTTCCAGAGGCTGCCTGGGACGACGTCGCGGATGCAGATACCGAGACAGCGGCTGCGGACTGGCACATGACAGCACCGTTAGCCATGGTCTGACAAGCCTTCTCGCCATCAGTCGATGGACCAAGGACTAGAGGAGGGAGGACTTACGGTACCGGATACTGTCGCAGTGGCGGTACTGCTGGTGGTGCTAGCCGCTGCAGAAGACGATGAGGTCGAGCGAAGGACGCCCGCGCATCCCTCACCAGGGTAGGAAATATCGAATCCGTACACATCGAGTGCGAACATCTGGATAGTCTCGCTGTTGCGGGTAGTCTCGTTGGGGCGAAGCTGAGCGAGCTCGGTAACGTTCTGGTAGCCATCTGCGTAATGGTCGACGAGGCCCTCGGCGATGTTGGGAAGATGGAGCATGCGGTGGATCAAGTCCGAAGCCCAGTAGACGTTCAGCTCGCCATTCGCGACGTCGTAGCCGTACCCGCACATGCCTTCGAGGGGCATGCGAGCGATGAATGACAGCGGGCAGATGTTTGTCTCCTCGGTAGCATTGGCACCGCGGTAGTAACCGCCCCAGCCGGACTGCTCGCACTTGTCATCTGGGTCGTCGCAGCGGAACCAGTTGGGCGTCTTGTCGGCGTTGATGATGCGGTCGTACCAGCCGACAGCCTCTGCAGTAGAGGCGTTGCCAAAGTACTTCTGGTAGTGGGCATCGTCCTTGCCGCGGAGGAGGATGTGGTCCTTGGCCTGCTGGGCCATTGCGCGAGCATCGTTGAGACCCTTGGTGAGCAGGGCACGCTCGGTGGCGTTGCAGGAGGAGTGGATCGGGAAGTCGGTACGAACGCCCTGGTTCCACTGGTACCCGGTTGCTGCAGGCGTTGATGCTGTAGTCGTGACGGTCACATACTGGATTGCTTGAGGAGCTGCAGCAGCCAGTTGGCTCAGAGCGATGGAAGTGAGGATGAAAGACTTCATGATGACAAGATGATGCTTGGTATCAAGAGATGATGGTAGCAGGTTAGGTGAGTGCCGATGTAACGAAGTACCTTTGGGTTACAGACGGTTGGGCAATGGTCTCTTTATACTCACATCCTTTCGAAAACTTCTTCACCATCCCACGCTGTCGCCGTCATTGTAGCATCTTCGCACTACCTTGATGGAGCAGCACCGACCTGTACCACACGGTGGGACTGCGAGTGATGCTCAACAAAGTCGCCTGTTCGGTGACAGAGGCGAAAAGAGCGCAGCGGAGTCGCCTTGGCTTCCAATAATCGCACCGAAAACGGGAGGTGGAGTTGGTTCCTGGTAGATCATCGACCTGGTATGCATGCCCGGGTGTGATTTTCCCTGCAGAGCGTGACCATCATTCTCGCTTGGCTGCAGTATCTGGTCGTTCGCGCGGTCAAGATTTTCACCCGGAGATCCACAACCTGCGCCGCTGATGGAGGTGCCAAGGGGAATCAAGTGCGGCGAAGCATACAGCACGTGTTCACGGTAGTATCGAAGTGGAGAAGAAGGAAAAACGATGGCTAAAAGCACGCGGTCGCCACGGGCTGCAGGGACTCGTTGCGGCCAATGGTGGGCACGGATGCAGGGCATCGCAGGTCAGACATGCGCCATCTGACCGCAATGCGGCGAATCCAACGAGTTGGATCTGCCGCAGATGGACAAAGCAGGCGCGACCCGACCATGTCTTGGAGTCGAGCAAATGCTTTCTGGATGTCCTTGGCTTCCCGCCGGCGGATTAGACTTCGCGGCGTTGTCCATCAGGGTAGACTGCGGAATCCACCTTCGGCTTATCCGACCTCAGCCCGCCCATGATTGGCCCTTTCCACCTCTTCAATTGGTCACAGAGCCTCACAACTGTCCATCCTTGTAGGGATCACCACGGCTCGCCGCTGTTCGCCTCGACATCTGGTGGCCTTGGTATGAGCTTGGCATCCCACTGCTCCGCGACACCAGAATGGGCAGGCAATTCGACCCGTCCCCTTGAAAAAGTTTCCCTACTTCCTTTCAGGCCTCAGAGAACTACTTTGTTGTGAAAGTGGTTGTGGACAACTTCTTTTCTCCTCTCCTCCCACACGTTTCGACCTTCCTTTACGACACACTTCAACGACCATGTCCTACAAGCTTCCTCTACTCCTGGCTGGCAGCTATGCTGCTGGCGCACTTGGTCAAACGTTCATCGTCTCGGCTTGTAGCACAGTCTCCGGACAGCAGTATGTGTACCCTCACGTGGCGACCGCGTGGCCAAAGGCTGACCTGTCACAGAGTATGTCAGGGACCTAGCGGCACTCCAGTGACGTTCACTGGTACCTCGGCCTCAGCTACAGCTGCTCCATCGATCACGTCGGCGCCGGCTTCTACTTCTGCTTCTGCGACTACTTCGAGCGCCAGCATGTCCGTGACAGCTATCAGCCAGTGTCACTATCACGGGTCAAGCCCATTCTGTTTCGTCGGTACCGCTGAGTACGAGATTATTGACGCGCCAACTCGCACGGAGGAGCTCCCTGCCCAATACACTGACTGTCACTCGCATGGTTCTGAGATGTAAATTTTGACCACAAGGAACGCCAGACTGGTAGCTGACACTCCGTAGGTTCTGTGTCGGACCCAATGGTCAGGATGTGGAGGTTCGCGCAGAGGGTGCTGAAGCTGGAGCTGAGGAAGATCACGATCATGGTGAGGATGGGCATGATCATGGAAGCACAAACGGGACAGTCAGCTCAACGGCAGCAGGGTCAAGCGGATCAGCTACTCCATCTACTGGAGGTGCTTCTGGTGCTTATGACTGCCATTTCCATGTCCTGGCCCTCGCTGCCCTTTTCTTCGTGTAGATAGTTGACTGTATACAGGGCGGCGTCGAGCACTGTGTTCCGATCGGCGGTTCCGAGTCCGAAGGCGAGCGAAGCTGTGAGCAACAATCACGCGAATACAACATTCCACTACGAGTCGGCATGCTGTTTGTTGTGCTTGTCACCAGCAGTATTGGTACGTTGCCGTCACTTTCACTTTTGCCACCCAACAATGCATTCTGTGCATCGGCAGTACTGAGCGACCAACCGACAACATTGATGCCGTGTTGCATGTTAGACTACGCTTGTACGTTACTGACAAGTGTCGCAGCCGTCTTCACGCCAATCCTGATATCGTCGGTGCTTAAGAACCGGATCGTAGCCTTCGTTCTCCTCCAGCTCAAGCAGTTCGGTACTGGTGTCCTGGTCTCTACAGCTTTTGTTCACGTAAGTCCCGAGGGAGAGTCAACCCTCGATCTTAGACTATCGATCTGACAAAGTTAGCTATACACCCACGCCGAGCTAATGCTCACCAACTCCTGCATCACCTGGCCAGAACGCTACGAAGGTACAACCGCAGCTATCGTCATGGCTG
This sequence comes from Elsinoe arachidis, assembly GCA_013372555.1. Taxonomy (NCBI): domain Eukaryota; kingdom Fungi; phylum Ascomycota; class Dothideomycetes; order Myriangiales; family Elsinoaceae; genus Elsinoe; species Elsinoe arachidis. Next base: position 988,152 of record JAAPAX010000007.1, on the reverse strand, counting down.
GCATCTTCCTCTCCTTCCTAGTCGAATACGTCGGCTCCCGCATCATCATCCGCGCCTTCAGCAAAGACAACGTAGGCGGCGAGACCGGCAGCTCACGTGACTCTGCCGCCGACTTCAGCGAAGAAAACAGCAAAAGCACCGCCGAAGCCACCCTCGCTCACATGGGCCACGGCATGAACGACCACGCAGGGACTTTCTTCGCACACCCCCAGCAGCAGAAACTCTCCGTCCTTGTCGTTGAGGCTGGCATCGTCTTTCACTCCGTCCGTAAGTTCGCCTTCCCCATGCATCCCACCCCTTTGCCCCTCCATTCCCCTCTGCCCCCCTTACCTCTCCCCTGCAAAACTTCCACTTGCTAACCCCACCAAGTCATAGGCCTCACCCTCATCCTCGCCGGCGACTCCGTCTTCGGCTCCTTGGTCGTCGTCATAATCTTCCACCAAATGTTCGAAGGCCTCGCGCTGGGCTCCCGCATCGCCGAACTCCCCACCTCCTCTCCCCCCAACGGCGGCGCCCCCGTCACCATGCTGACAAAGTACCTTTACGCCGGCGTCTTCGCGCTCATCACCCCCATCGGGATGGCCATCGGGTTAGGCGTGCTGGATACCTGGAACGGCAACGACGCGGGGACGTTGATCGCCATTGGGACGTTGGATGCGTTGTCGGCGGGCATTTTGGCCTGGGTGAGTTTGGTGGAGATGTGGGCGGGAGATTGGTTGCATGGGCCGTTGGCGAGGGCGGGTGCCAAGGTCGCGGGGCCGAGTTTGGGGAGTTTGATGCTGGGGATGGTGTTGATGAGTGTGTTGGGGAAGTGGGCGTGATTGGCGACTTGGAGTAGACCTGCGCTGGCAGGGGAGATGCAGGGGATGGATGAGATGGAGGGGGCAAGGGGTGGTAATGACCTAATGCGTTGTGCATGGGAGGGAGCATTCGTTCTTGCTGGGAGGAAAGGGAAAACGGCATGGAACGGAAAATGCATCGGGATAGATGATACCACTCTTTATGAATCCATGAGCTTCAGCGGCAATCTTGCCTTGTCTCACAGCCTTGGTGAAGTGCCATTATGCTTTTACATTTTGGTCCTGTATCTCAACCTTGTATCTCAGACACTCTGCAGCTTCTACCTCTCTTGCCCTCCTCTTCATCATCATTCATCATCTACCTCACGCCTCATAAGGAACCGGCAACCCCTTCCTCGGCCGCCTCAAAATCCTCGGCACGACCGGCACCGCCGACCCCGTAGCCGTCACCGTCTCAGACGCAGTCCCACTCGTCGGCGTAGGCAACGGCACATACGGCTCCGTATGCGTCGCCTTGGCCTCACCCTCAGTGCCAAGATCAGCGGTGACCTCCTTCTCACCAGTCGCAATATCATAATGATACAACGTCCTGTTGAAGATCTCCAATGTCGCGAGAGGCTGGTAGTAAGGCGCCTCGTGTCCGGCTTCATATAGACGGGTGAATGAGAAGTTGCCGTATTGGCGCACTTCGCCGTATTCTTGCCCGTCGACGATGACCGGTGCGTAGCCGGCTTTGCGGAAGTGCTCGGCGTGGGTGTAGTTGACGGCGAGAGAGACGGCTTCGCCGCCGAACCAGTTGCAGATGTAGTCTGCGTCGCCGTAGAGGAGGGAGACGCGCACGGACTGGTTGAGGAGGTACTCGAGGTCTTCGATGAAGTTGTCGAAGACGAAGTCGCCGGTTTGTTGGAAGGCGTAGTAGATGTCGGTGTTGCTGATGGTGTAGTTGAGGTCGACGCCGATGGCTTGTTGGACGGAGGCTTGTTGGAGGTAGTCGGCGAAGTATTCTGGTGGCTCAGGGTCGTCGTATGGGTGACGGATGTCGTAGACGCCGCGGCCGCCGAAGGAGTAGTAGGGTCCTTCGACGTTGTCACGACACATGCTTTGAGCCTCGGAGCAGATGGCATCGGTTGCTTGGTCGAGCGGAGGAGTGGCCCGAGCCTGGCGACAGTATTCGACCTGCTCGAGGCAACCATTGGGCATGTATGCGGCGAATTTCATGTAGTTATAGACGGTGTCGTTGATAGCTTTGATACCGTAGGTGTTGTTGACGGCAAATTCTGGATAGTAAGGCGCTTGGGTGTACTCATCGATGATACCGTTGATTATACCAAGCGCGTTGAAGTTGAGTGGAATACCCTGAATGCTACCGTTGGTGATGGCCTTGTTCTGTTCGTTGAAGTAGTTGAAGAACGCAGGACCGTAGTGACCACCGTAAGACTCTGTCCAGAGATTGAACTCCTTGGATTGGATCTCGGGATCGAGTTGTGGTAGGCCACTGTAGAAGCCCTGGAGGACGTGCCAAGCTGCAATGGCAGCCAGGTCAGTCGTGTCGACCTCCGTGGCATTGATCACTGGCCAGCGACCGTAGTTGAAACCGGTCGTATCGTTCTGGAAGGAGCCGGTGGCATTGTTGAAAGATCCAAGACCCTTCTCGCCGTAGCTGAAGCCTACGCCAACAGGCTGGCTGAGGAAAAGCATGTTCGAGACTTCATTCCAAGCATACGGGTTGATCTGAGACTTCAAATCCTCGGTGATATTACACGGGCCAAGTTCTGTGTAGAGTGTTAGCGCGACTGAAACATGGTGTATTTCTAGTGCGGGTTCCACGCACCTTGGAAAAGGCCGATCAAAGAGTCACTGCCAGGGCCACCATTGAGCCACAGCGTGATTGGGTCACCGGCTGGGTCGCGTCTTGACTCGAAGAACCTGGTTCGAGTGTGAGCTTCTTAGTCAAGCTGTTTGCGGCTCTTTCCTTACCAGAAGAAGACGTGGACGTCTGGCGCTAGGTCGACGTAGCCGGAGTAGGAGTTGACACCAGGTGTCGTCTCGCAGACACCCTCGTTGCCAGGCTCTTTGTACGAGATGGTGACGTTCGTTGGCGTCTGCAGGATATGAGCCAGGAATATGTGCACCGAGTGGAGGTACTCACGGTAATGGTCTTGACCCCACTGACCTCGCCAGGAAGATACTGCCTCTTGACGAATGGCTTCCCAAGCTTAGCTCCCATAAACGCCGAGGTCGAAGAGACTTGCAGCGACAGCGCAAAGGCTGCGGAAAGGATACCACTGTACAACATCTTGTCGTGTGGTTCTCAGAAAGGCTCCAATGGTCGAGCCGCGGCCCAGGCGAGGTGGACATTATGGTAACATATACTCACCGACCACAGCTACCCTCCTACCTGTTTGGAACAACTCCATTACAAGCTCTCCGCCTTGCGAGCATCACGTCAGGGTCGTAAATCTACGCAATGACCAGCACCGTCGTCAGTCCCTGTCAAGCTTCACCAAGCTCGGTCAAGCACGCCGCCGAGGGAGATCAAGCTCAATGGCGCATTGACAAGCACGAAGCGGGGCATGCTTGGCTCTATCAGCGAGATCGAATTGGCTGTCGGTGTTGGGACGTGGATCGTGCTAGGGCTGGTGGTGGTAGCACGAGCACTATAGCTGTATGAGGCAGCTGGGTTGACTGGTCGTCATTCCGCTCGTGAAGAGGAGCCGATGGTTCATGCTGGAAGCCAGGCGCGGTTCTGTGGGCTGATGTCACGGGCGGGTTGACGATATCAGGGCATCTCAACGCGCCTGCTTCTTTGGGGAAGATGGATCGACCGTGTGGATGATCGAGGGAAAGCTTCGAGAAGGGAGAAGGCCTGAGAAATTGCCCGCTGCCAAGCGAATCCAATCGGATCCACGACTGCACGCGACACGGTGAGCTTATACTCCACGGTCGGAGAGGGGAATCAAATTGCATAGATAAAGATCGTATTTGGTAAAGACAGGTCATTCAAGGGTATCTACTAATACAAATCGCTCAATTCCACCTAGATGTCGAGGTGTATTCATGCTTAGTCGTCAGTGGTAGTACCATTCACACCATTCGTCGCTGGTTCAGGTACCATTGATACAATAGCCATCTGTTACAAGTCAGCAAGACAGCCATGACAGTCGTTGTATACACCTTACCTTTCTACCAACCGCAAACGCAAGTCTCTCTCCCTTGATGTCCCAAGCAAGACTCGGCTCTGTTGCGTCCTCATCATCTGGTAGATGGTTGTCATCTCCTTGGTACCAATTCGCAGGCGCTGCTTTCCAGGATAGGAGGTCCTCGGCTTTCTTCCCTGTCACATCCCAAATCCTGATGGCCTCATCACTTGCTGCTGCTAGGCGCGCTTGAGCACCTTCAGACCCTGACATGGTTGTTGTCCAGGACAGAGCCAGTGGTGGCTCTTGCTGATCGAGTTCGAGGGACGTAAAAAGAGCGATGGCCTCGGACGAAGTATTGTACAGGCAGACGCTACCGGACTGGTCATTCATCATCCCGATCGCTAGTCTCGTGGGCGCCAGGACTCCGTTACTAAGCTTGGGATGGTCTGGGTCGTCGGCCGCAGTTGGACTCGACGGCTCAAAGCAGATTGCGGTGATACGGCTCCCCACGTCTGAAGGAAGATTCAGAGATGGACCATCTGACCAGCCCTCGTTGCTCTTGCGCAATGTGCAGACATGACCACTGGTCGTGGCTACAGCTACCAATAGCTCGTGTCGCCAGTCGTAACGGATCTTGTCGAAATTGACGTCCGCTGGCACGGTATGTACGTAGGTCTGAATGAGTGTGGCGCCCTCCGGGTCATCGTTGGACTCTGCCGACTTCATCGTCCATACGGAGACTAGACCCTTGCCGCAAGCAGCAAATGATATTTCAGAGATCGGCGCGATGTCCACGACGAGGTTATCCACGGACCCGAGGGCGACAGCCAAGCCGTGATGTTGTGGTAAAGTCGTTTCGCGTAGTTCCAGCACACTGCGTTGACCATCAGAAGAAGCAGAGAAGAGGGTATTGCCCGATCTTGTGTATCGCAAGGCTATTGTGACCATGTTGAATGCATCGTCGTAGGGGCGCTTGTCTCCAGATGGACTCACGTCGACAAGTTGAGCCTTATAAGCTTGCACACCGTCGACCCGCGACGGTCCTTGAATTGCGCACGTAAGGTATTGTCCGCTTGGATGCCATGAGATCGCCGTGACAGTATGCTCTGGTCCCATTGGCAAAGGATCGATGTTCTCGATGCCATTCAAATATGAGTCTGAGATCCGGGTGACGTCGTAGACACGGCATAAAGACTCGCCAGCGGCTAGTAAGAATGAGCTTGAAGCTGTCGCAGGACTCCAAGCTGTGTGTAATATTGACACCGGAGAGTTCTTGTCGATTGACCAGTACATTGTCTGAGTCCTAATCTTCTTCTTCACATCTGTTTGAGTGCCCATCGCTTTGGTCTCGACAATTATTTGCTCAACCTGTTCGGGTTCTGATTGTGCGCGATCCTGTTCCGAGGGATTTGATGTCCGGTCATCTTCGTCGCGCTGGTCGTCGACGTCCATAGCATCTCCATTGGTGAGTGTGTCTGAAGCATTGCTCTGGCGGACGCGCTTGGCTGCTGGTAAAGCGAATTCATCCTGGTCGTTCGAGGCATAGACGCTTTGTCGACGTGACAATGACTTGTTGCGCTGTGTCCTTTGCTCGACATCGTTGGATGTGAGTTTGAAACGTCGTGTGCCATTCGCGAAGGTTGCTTGTAGCTGATCGTGGAATAGGCCATCTTGGATAATGTGGACAAGCTCGTGCTGCTTTACGACTGGCGCGAATGGGAACTGTTCCGGGTCGCGATACTGATCATTGCGATACCACTCGCGATATAGCGATTTGGCCGCACTCTCGAACCCAGACTCCTGCAAGTAGCGAAGGACGAGATAGTTTACATGGTCGCTACCGAGTGCGCCATCGCCCATAGTTGACGATTGCGCGACCTTGACAAGGAAATTTGTGTGCCGGAAGAGACTCGAGATGCTGTGAAAGTGTGTCGCATCGAATTAAAGATGAGCAAGTGTGCGAGCAATGTGATAGGTACATGTGGAAACCGACTGGTGGATCTGACTTGGAGATGCGGGTTCGATGGTTGATCCTGCAAGGGTACCACAAGGTTGACGCTAGGGGCCCGGCCCGACGTCAAGCGATCTGCAATATCTGGGGATCGTGACCCGACAGCTCCAAGGGATCAACTTCATTCCTCTATCTCTCGCGTATTGCTCATCTCTTTTGCTCGAATCATGAAATATCTCTGTTCATAGCAATCGCCCTCGTGGTCTTCAAACTACCAGCATATTCTCGCCAGGACCAATCCACTCCGCCAATTTCAATGCCTCGAATAAACATTCCCCCTCTGACCAGGGGTCTAATCGTTAGTCTTTTGACTTTCTCCATCCTCAATACCGTCCTTCGCTTTCGCTATACGGCACCCTTATTACAGCGTAACCCCGTCGGCGTTCCTTTCTTGACGATTGTACCCAAAGAGTCTCTTACTTCGCCATGGGTACTCGCGACCGCCGCCCTGATCGAGCAAAATCTGGTGAGCCTAACAGCTTCGGGTCTCACACTGTTTTATGGAGGGAGATACCTAGAAAGAGCTTGGGGAAGTTCCGAGTTCGCAAAATTCGTTGCGTTTGTTATCTTGATACCCAATATTCTGTCATTCTTCACGTACTGGCTTTGGTATGCTCTCAGTGGTAACGAGATTCGAGCGTAAGTTCAGCCGAACGTGAAACATTTCCCTTAGCATACTAATTCAAGGCCCAGGAAAACCACGATACATGGCGCCATCGCCCTCGAGGCAGCCTTCCTTGTAGCGTTCAAGCAATTGGTCCCGGAGCACACAGTGTCGCTTTTCAAATCCTTCATTCGGATACGCGTCAAGCACTTTCCAGCCATCTTTGTTTTGCTCAATAGCATCTCGGGTCCTTTACTCGGAACTGATACGGCTCTATTCCTTGGATGGTACGGCTTTCTGACATCCTGGATCTATCTGAGGTTTTACCGAGTCGCGCCATCAGTGATATCTACCTCGACCGGCGAAGACTCGACAGTAAAGGGAGACGCAAGCGATACCTTTGCATTCAGTCAATTCTTTCCCGAGCCGATACAAGTCGTGCTCGCCCCTATCTGCGATCAGGTCTACAACACCTTGGTAGCGGTGAGAATATGCACGCCGTTCTCCGATGAGGCGATCGAGGCCGGGAACGAGCAAGCTTCGGCGCGCGCGGAAGGTGGTCTACCAAGCTTGATGAATAGTAGAGGAGGACGTCTGGGTGGCCAGCGAGAAGAGGCGGAGAGAAGACGTGCTCTAGCTTTGAAGGCGCTCGATCAGAGGTTGAATGCCGCAGCTGCGAACCGTGCTGGACAATCTGAGGAGCGTCCTACGCTTAATGTACCCGCCCCCGCGGTGACACCAGACCCTCCGGTTGCGCCAAAGCCCGAGGATAGCGCAGCTCAAGCTTAAGTAATGTTAATGCCTTTACGAGCCACGAGCCGTATTCAATCCTGCAGTCGACTTATCCGTTCTACCATTAGCTGAAACCGACCTCAATTCTGGGTGCTTGAGCTCCCTGATTCTCGACCGACATCGTGTACCCAATCTTCACTGCTTCGTATCTCCTCTGGCCTCATCCTCCGTGTCGCGATGGCGCGCTGCGATGATGATCCGCCAGTAATACGCCTTGACGCCAATCTCAAGCGTCCGCCAGCCGAGAAGCATGATTGTGCTCTCATTGCATCCATGGACCTAGCAACCCGCCATCTTTCACTCCCACTGTGCCTTGACCTGATCTGCCTTTTGCTCGATATAAAACCCTGGATCCGGCTTGCGGAGCGCCTTCAGTGTCTTATTGCTGACTTTATTCTCGACTTCCTGCACATCGACAAGCTCCTTGACGTTGAATATCTGACCAGCAATATCGTGATTGACCGGAAGGTAAACAGTCTTCATGCGTTTGGTGAGACCGAGTGCTCGTAATGTGCCGGCGTGCTTTTTCGGTAGTCCAATAGCCGAGCGGAGGAGTGTGATGCGGAAGTAGGTCATCGTGTAATGCTCGAGCGAGTGGACTCAGATAGGCTTCGTACGTATGTTGAGGCTTGGGAATATAGCTACTTTTAAGTAAGGATGGTAATGCGGTCTTCAAGGTAGAGAAAGAATTCCGGCAAAGGAAGCACGGCCCGCACAGCCGAAGTCCATCAACAACTCCACTTCGAGCTTCCCCCGATCTCCTGGACTTGCACAATGCCTTGATCGCGCTAGCGATCGTTCGAAAATGGCAGAGACGGAAGATGTTGCCAATAAGTTGGCGGAACTGCTTCGAAACCCGGACGATCTGGACAAGATACCATCCCTTCGCGCCGAGTTTACCAGGAAGAAAGCTGCCGTGGACGACCAGCTTCGACTCGGTCTAAAGGACCAATTGGAGGTGACGCAGGCGGGAATGACCAGTATCAACGATGGGCAACGGACTGTCAATCTGATCAAAGAGGAGATGATGAAGATCGACAAGCTATGTGCTGAGGCCCAAAACATGATCAAGGACTTTCCTTTCGTGGACAAGATAGCTCAGACACATCGGAACTTTGCGCAGGTAGAGCAGATGAAGGCGCACATTGACTCTTTTGGTGAGCAATTGGACGAGCTGGAGGGGCTTCTCAGAGAAGACGATCAAGATATGGAGAATCAGCCAAACCTGCTAGCAATACACTATGGCTTGACGAAGCTCCGTGATGTACGGGATCAAGCCATGGATCAGATCAAGCTTGAGGAGTCGGGACTGGAGCTTATACAAAACCTGCAGCTTCCGAGTGGCCCCACTTTACAGGACCATTTCAACCGATTGGATGAAGTTGTGGACTGGTTTGACGACCACGTTGGCCAGGCGTGCATGAATCTGATACCACTGGTGCAATCGGGAAACAACGGTATGGTGGTACGTCTTGCCATCATCGTGCAGGAAGAGGAGAAGAAGGACACCGCAGTCAGAGCATTGCAAGACGCGCAGCGAGACTTCAAAGACCTAGCGTCACGATTCAAGTCAATGAACTCTGGCCAGAAGGAGCTTCGAGGATATAAGGAGAAGTTTCTCAAGGCAATCGAGCTGAACGCCGAAAACCAATTCGATGGCTCATCACAAGTTTTCCTGGACGATCCGGACAAGCTCGAGAAGTCTGTTCGATGGTACTTCAACGACCTAAACACAGTCAAACTCGGCATGACGAACTTAACGCCAAAGAAGTGGAAGATCTTCAAGACCTACACTTCCATATATCACAATCAAATGCACGACTTCCTAGTAGCACATATCGAGAATCCTCAGCTGAACCCGCCACATATGCTTGCCATCATCCACTGGGTGAGCAAGTACTACACGAAAATGGAGAAGCTAGGCATAGCTACGGATGACCTCCGGCCACACGTGATAGACAACAGAGAGTCAGATCTTGTACGAGAATACCGCCAACTGATCATCAAGGCAGTCGAAGAATGGATGGACCGCATGACCTCCACCGATCGCTCAGCCCTCCTCGAACGAAAAGAAGGTTCCCTCGACACCGACGAGAACAACTGCCTCCGCACCAAAACGCTCGGCGACATGTGGCGCATGCTCCGCGAACAACTCTCCGTCGCCGCCTCCTCCGACCGCCCGGACGTAGCCGAAGGCGTCGTCGACGCCATGATGCGCTCCCTAAAATCCAAACAATCCATGTGGGAAAAACTCGTCGACAGCGAAACCAGCGGGTACAAGAGCAAAGAACTCACCCAAACCCAACAAGACAACATGAACTCGCTCCTCGACTGGCTCGTCGCCGTCGCAAACGACCAAATCGCCTGCATCGACGACCACGAAGAACTCGGCGTCACGTCCTACCTGACCATGTTCCGGCGCGACTACGAACCCCTTGTGTCACCGGGTTGGTCCGCCCTCGCGAACCTCGAAATGGACAGTCTCCGCAACGGCTACGTCGACCTGGGGACGCACTGCATCACGCTCTTCGCGCAGCTCATGTACGTAGACTGTCGCACGGTTTTTGCAGAGCAGATCTTCACTTCGGCATGGTATACTACCAAAGGCATGGGCACCATCATCGCGACGATAGGTGACTATCTCGAGGATTACGAGCAGGTGGTGCACCCTAGTTTACGCGACATCCTCATCGAAGAAGTCAGTGACGAACTCCTCGTTCGGTATTTGAGCTGTATCTCCAGCACAACCTCCTCAGGCCCATCCCTGCCTGGCGTGAAGAAGAAGATCCAGTTCCGCCGCAGCGATGCGTTCCAGGAGAAGATCAAGGAGGATGTGGTGACTGTTTTCAACTTCTTCGGTAGGTTCGAGGAGGCCTTCCCTGGGATCAAGGATAAGTGGAGGGCGGTGAATGCATTTGTCGAGCTGATTAGTGCGGATAAAGGGCAGGGGGTGGTGGATGCTTATGCGAGATTCAAGATGGGCTGGTGGGATGTGCAGATTGCGTGGGTGGAAGCGGTACTTAGGACGAGGGATGATTTTGATAGGAACATACTCGCGGCGGTGAAGGCGGCGGCGGCGCAGGTACAGGTTGAGAGGGGGCCGGAGACGGTGATGAGCAAGGTCCGGTAAGGGAGGGGTCGGGGTTGGTATGGAGAGGAAGAAAGAAATGGTGTTTTAGCGAGGCGTTTTGGGAGGGGGGGATTGTATATACCCGTGTCTGTCGTGAGAGAATTGGATATCATGCATGAATACGACTGTGTTTTGCAGCAGATCTATCTCTGCCCCTTTGCAGCTGCGCCCTTGGGTCGGAACTTCTTCGATGTTCGCCCAACTTGTACCCGCTTCTGCACGCCACCACCTCCTGAGCCGCGCTGTTTCTCGACCCCGAGGCCTTTCCGTCCGCCGAACCTCCCCTCTTTGCCGCCTTTTTCTGACCGCGCAGGGCTCTTCACCTTGCCAGCCCCGTTGCTCTTCGCCTTCAATGCCCCTTTGACTTCCTCCTCATCCACTTCCTCTTCCTCCCCTCTCACGTTTTTGAACTTCAGCTTACCCTTCTGACCCCTCCTCGGCGCATGTTTGTTCTTGATCGCCTCGACGTAGGCATTGATTCCTCCTTCCAGGGTGCCGTCACCTGGATCCTTACCGTCTAGTCTCCCCTCTTCGTCAAAGTCCATCGCGTCATCACTCTCCTCGTTGAAGACAAGTTTGCCGTCCAGGTCTGTCTTGGCTTTGCGCTTCTCTTTCGTCGCCTCCTTTCGCAGAGGCTTGGTAGAGCTGACGTGTGCTAGAGCTCGGCGGTCGAGGAGATCGAGGGGCTCGTCGTCTTCTTCTGTGATGAAGGTGCCTTTCTCGCGGGACTGCTTCTTCTCGCCTCGTGCTTTGCCCTTTGCGACTGCGCGTCCGAGCACTTCGTCGTCGCTGATGTCGCTATCGTCCGAGCTGCCGTAGACGGCTTCGTCGTACTCGCTCTCAAAGCGACCCTTCTTGGGTGCTTCATCATCAACGTCCATCTCGCCACCTTCGGCCTTCTTTCGAGCTGCCCGCTCTTTGGTCTTGCGGATGTTCTTAACCAGAGCACGATCCGATTCGGGTGTGAATCGCTCCACGGTCTCGACGCCGAATCGCTTGATCATGCGTTCGAAAATGTGCTTTACTTTGGCTTTGAAATGGGCCTTGTGCTCCTTACTCCAAGCGCACAGATTGGGTATGAGGGTCTCGAGGCGGGGACGCATCATATCTGTTGGCAGGGAGAGAATGCAGACCTTGACAAAGCCAAGGCATGATTGAACGATTTCGCGGTTAGCAGAAGTGAGGAAGAGGTCGATGGTAGCTACCAGTTCTGAGACGGCAGCAGGAGCGAGACGGTCGTGGAAAGTATAGAGGATGCGTGCTAAGGCTGTGATACTGGCGGAGATCATGTGTGGTGTAGACCCTGCCAGGCCGGCAGAAAGCATGGTGATGTATTCCTCTAGTGAGGCGGGAGCGTCAGGAGCATCGGCTGACATGTGTGGCACTTGACTATTGCGGACAGTACCGCCGTTGGACATGCGGTCCGCCATCAGTACGAGGAGATCGAAAGCTGAGGTACGGGCTTTCTCGTTGACTTCCTTAACCGCGATGACTGCTTCGGAGATGATGGATGGGATGAAGCTGAGGTCAGATGCGGGAAGAAGAGGAATTAGCACAGAAATGGCTTGAAGTCGATCATGGCGGGCGGGTGCGGTGGCAGTCGGAGCAGCTGCGAGAAGGAGAGCTTGTAATTCTGAGGAGCGTGCTGAAAGTGCTTCCTGTCCCACGGAAGACTCGGAAAGACGAGGGATAAGCTTGTAGGCCTTCTTTTGAAGCTGTGGATCGTTGTCCTTGTTTATGACCGCTGATGCGATGCTGAAAAGTTGAGGGTAGGTTTCGCGAGGGAGATGTATAGACATGGTAATGATGAGATCCATGAGCGTGTGAGAGGTTGGGGGCATTTTCGGGCCTTTGCTTGGGGCATCTTTCTGCTTGTCGGCCTGAGTCTGCGAGCCTTCTTCCGTAACGGCATTTGATAGAAGATCAGAAACCCGAGTGAACGTTTCGGTCAACTCCGCCACTGGTATGATGGAAAGGTACGCATTGATGCACTGCAATATCAGTCCCCTATATTGTGGCAGCGTCTCGCCGTAGACGTTGAACAAGACAGCCAGCAGATTGCTCGCGAAATTGGAGAGATGGGCAATGTTCAGTTGTGCCTGAGCCTTGGACACGCGTCCTTGGGCCAGTAGATCCTCTTCACCCTCGACAGATAGGATGGTCTGGTTGGAGACCACAAGGTTCTGCAACGCTCGGCATAGATTGGTCCTTAACTGAGGCTGCTGATAGAGCAGATTTGCCAGCAATTCTGCAAATGTTTGATCGAACGCCTCAGTCACATCCAGCGGCAGTTCACAATATCCAGGCAGTGTATCCCAGACCTGTTGAACGATTGTCTCGAAGATCTTGACTTCCATTGTCTTTGCCGATTCGCCGTGATCGAGGACTCTCTGGAACATGAATTCGCTCAGAGGGACCAACTCTTGTCGAAAATGTGTAAGCTTCGCGTTTCTGACAGCTGGTCGCATGAGTGGTAGCATCCATGCCCGGCCGACTTGTCCTTTCTTTGGCTTTACTAGGTTCAGAGGAAGGACGTCAAGTACGAAATCCGGTCCGGCGGCTCTGATGGCAGCTGAGATGACTGTGTCTGCCTCCTTCTTACCTGCGAAAGCGTCATTGCTTCTGAGGTCTCCTATGGCCTTGAGAGCGGTCCGTAAGACAGGATTCGACCGCCATTTGAGGGCTTCAAACATGGCACCAACCACATTGAAGACTTCCATCCATGCCGCTTGATATTTAACACTGAGCAAGTCGTCCAGAGATCGTGCCAGCTGCTCGAAGACCTTTTCGTCAAAGATGCTCGGCTCCAAGATGACACTTGAGGGAATACAATTGCTCAGGAAGCTGACAAGACACTCGCTCGCGCTGACTCGAATGTTGTGGCTACCGGAACCAAGAAAAACAGCGACCATGTTGAAGAGCTCGGGAAGCTTCTGGAAGGTGTCCTCGGCATCAATCTGAGCAGCTACATCATACGCTCGACTCAACACGGCGATCCAGGGTGGAAGAAGTTGAGCATCATCTTTGCTGGGTTGCAACTCAGTGATGACCTCGAGCAGCCGAGGTAGCTTCGCGCTCGATGTCTCGTCCGCAAGACCGGTGAAGAGCAGCTCGAATACTTCGAATGCCGCCATGACCAGGTACTCGCTGCTGCTTTTCGCAATGCCCAAGAGCAGCTCACACAATGCATCTATCTTTCTTGTAGGCCAACCATTGGCTGCTGTGGCCACGGTCTTGATCAATTGAAGTCCGTGTATCAGTTGAGGTTCATGACCCTCCCTCTGTGCTCGGTTCCGCTTCGTCTTTCCTGCCTTTTGCGCCTCCTCGGCCAGTATCTTCAATGCTGCTTCCGCGCATTGATCTGCTGCGGGATGGTCTAAGGACGGGCTTGGTGGCGGATTTTTCAGCACCGTAGCCAGCGCTTCGAGGGCTCGTTTGCGCACCTTGGGTCGAGGATCGATTGAGAGGTTGAGGAGGCCGGCTACGGCTCTACGAGGCGATACTGAAGAGGACGGTAGAGACCAGACTTGTGAATCTTGGACTTTGAGGAGAGATTCGAGGCAGCCAATAGCGCTCCGTACGAGGGGTGCTTCAGCATCTTGGTGTGTGAGGGCCGGGGCAAGTCCGGCGAGGATCTGAGAGAACTTTCCTCTTACTAGAGGCGCGGGGACATGAGGCGTGATCAGATCCAGCAGGTACACTACCGCATGTGCCAGATCCTTGTTCACGATTCTTTCGCCCGAAATGTATTGAGGGAGTAGAGAGAGAAGGGCGGCGAAGTAGGCGGTGGGGGTGGGTTCGGCTTTCTGTGCTCGGAGGGTATCCTCTATGCTCGAGAGTACTACCGCATTGTGTTGTTGGTTTTGCAGCTTGGGCTGCGACCGTATCTTGTCGAGTCTCTCGGTCAGAGACATTTTGTCGCACCTGCACTGTTGAGATGTGCCGTACCTTTAGTGTACTCGAGAGGATCGTCACTTTTGCCAGAGAATTAATTTCTGCCGGGCTCGGAGAAGGCGGTGAGCTGCTAACTCCGCACGCACGGTCACGTGATGAGGACAGCTTGTTGACTTGTGTGTGGGGAGGAAAAAGGATTAATTACTGCCTGACCCACCAAAAGTTGGTGGACTGTAACTATATAAATACTTAACCTATTGAACTAAGAGATAACTAAATCAATAGAACTCCTTAATAGTAACAGATTAAGACAAGAACTACCTAATTTAATTATAAATTAGTAAAGCTATTAAAGAGTACTTAGTTTAACCTTAGGTGAACTAAATTAGAGTCCTTCTTAGCGCCCTTAGCCTATACCTCGGTTAACACACTCCTTCACTAAATAGCTATAAGACTGTTATAGCTAGTTAGTAGACTACTAACTCGAGGGATAGCTATTATAAGAATGCTCTATGCCTTCTAGAAGGCAATAACTTAGTTAATCTATTAGCTAGTGTATTAGCTAATAGAGTCTATATTATAGAGATAGGTCTAGTTTAGCTAACTTCTTGCCTTAGCCAGTAATAATAGATATTAATATAACGAAGGCGTGTGTTAAGCTTCTCTATTAGATTAGTAACAAGGCTAATAGTCTACTAGTTGTTACACTAAATACTAATATACTTTAGGGGATAGATAGAGGCTATTAGCCTCCTCTACTATATAGCTTATTTAGTAGTTTCTACAAGAGCAAGGAGCTTAGCTTCTGTGCTAGAAGTAGTAATAGTTAGCTACTTTATAGCCTTCTAGTCGATAGAGCCTTAGAACATCCTAAATAGATACCTCTAAAGGCTCTTCCTTAAATAGTAACTTCTAAAGCTAGCATCTAATAAAGCTTAGAAGATTAGTAGTGGTATTAACCTATTAAAGTAGAGGGCTAGATCTCTAGTCTTATAGAGATACTAAATAACTCTATTTACTAGCCTCTAGTATGTTAGTGAAGGGTTTATTAGATGCTCTAATAATCTAGAGGTAGCAAAGGCTATATTAGGCCTTATAATAACTACTGTAAAGTTAATAGATCCTACCTTCTACTAATAGAGGTAGATCTCTTAAGGTAAAGCTTAGCCTTTATTAGGCTAGAGCATCTCTACTAGTAATAGTGTCGACACTAGCCTTATTAGTTTAGTAATGAACTTAGTGTATATCTACTACATATACTAGGCTTAGCTTAGCTATAGCCTCTTAATTGCTCTATTCCTTATGACTTAGATAGCTAGAAACTAGCTTAGATCCCTAAGTACCTTTATCTTATACTTAGCATAGAGGGCTATAATAACTATATTAGCCTTCTCCTTATGCTTCTTAAGGTATATAATAGTAATATCATCTATAAAGAAGAAGATTATTACCTCTAAGGTTAGCTAGAGGTATAGAGCCTTAGGAGCCTAAGTAAATCTAAGGTTCCTTAGAGTAGTAGTAAATTCTATATACTAGAGAGCTAGAGCTTATTTAAGGCTATATAGAGCCTTATTAAGCAAGAGGATAGCCTCTAATAGAGCAATACTAGAATAGTCCTTCCTTAGCTCCTCTAGGATAAGATTAAATCTAGAGGAGATTATATAGTAGGTAATCTCATTAATAGAGCTATTAATATAGGCATTAACAACATCTATCTAAACAGCCTTTATGTCCTTATAAGCAAGAATAGCTATAAGCATTCTAAAGACCTTAGTAGCTAGAGTTACTATATAGGTTTCTAACTCTATAGATTAGAGGTTACCTCTTATATAGAGCTTTACTTTATGCTTTATAACCTCTTCTTTGTTATTAACTTTATATGTAAACACCTATATTAATAGAACTAGCTTACTAGTTACTTAAGTAGTAAGTATAATAGTCTATATATGCTTCTTATAGAGAGTAAGCAATTTAGCCTTTATAGCCTACTAAAATTGCTTCTTATAAGGATAAGTCTTAAGTTCCTTTATATTAGTAGGTAGTAGAGAGAGATTGTCCCTTAGTTCTAACTAAGGCTAAATTAGCCTTATTACTAGGTAAGCATTAAATGCTTAGTAATATCTATAGGCTATCTCTAGCTATACTAGAGTAGTAATATATGCTTATCTCCTTAGTTTCCTTGTTCTCCTTATAGTAAGGATATGCTTAGGGAGTAGGTTAGCTAACCTTATAGCAATTCTCTAAGGGGGTTATTTATGTTAAACTTTAGCTAACTCTTTAGCTTAAACTTCTGTTCTATAATAATTAGACTTAGCCTTAGCCTCTAGTAGAGGTAATAGCTGTATAACTATAGAAGGTAGAGAAGCTAGAGTATTAAAGAATTGCTCTAGTAATGTTACTTCCTAGATCTAAGCCGGGCTTAAATCTGGAGTTAGTAACTGTAATAATACACTATAATTATCTAGTAGAGGTAATAGAGCCTGTTAAACTTCCTAGATCTAAGCTAGGCTTAGATCTAGAGTTAGCTATAATAAAAGACTATAATTATTTAGCCCCTTAGTTAGCTAAACTAGATCCTAAACTAGATGCTAAACTAGATACTAAACTAGATACTAAACTAGATGTTATTATTTAGGTTATACCTTAGGCACCCCTTTAGCTTAAGCTTTATACTCTTTAACCTCCTATAGAAGTCTTAGTAAATTAAGTAATCTAATTAGTCTAGGCTATAGTTGTTCTTCTAGCTTGTAGAACTAAGTCTTATTAAACCTAACATCTCTTGTTCTAAGGATCTTCTTCGTGGCTAGTATATAGATCCTAAAGATGTTAGTTAAGTTATAGCTAACTAGATATCTAATATAAGCTCTTAGAGTAAGCTTGTTACTACTTATAATATACTTATCTAAGGTATAGGCCTTATATCTAAGTAGCCTAAGATAGAACATAGATAGAGAGCATCTATAAACTAGCTTAAAGGAAGTCTTCTAGTTAAGCTTCTTAAGAGGTGTTCTGTTTATTAGATAGGCTACTAATCTATATAGTTTAGAGTGTAGTTCCTTTAGGAGATTAGCAAAGATAGTAATTACTCTTACTCTCCTTAATAGTATTAATCTAATCCTCTTACTATAACTATTCTATATAGGAGTATAGGGAGTAGATAGCTTATGCTAAATGCCTTTACTGTTAAGGAAGATAGTAAATCTAAGGCTAAAGGTACCCTTATTGTCGCTCCTAATAAATCTAATCTTAAAGCTAAGATTAGTCTTAATATAGATAATTATCTTAATAGTAATTTCATTAAGCTTATATCTATAAGTATAACTAGTAACTAGATTATAGTTAGTTATCCTATAGGTAAAGTAACTTATATATCTTGCCTTATTAAAGCTAGTAAATCTGTTAATAATAATGTTAAAGGTAGTCCTCTTAAAGAGCTTTATTATAGCAATTTTAGTATTAGAGCTCCTTAATATAAGCTACTAAGTATTAGATAGCTTATAAGTCTAACATAGAGACCTAAGATAAATTAGTTAAGCTAAGTTAGACTTAGTTAGAGTTAGTTTACTACTAACTATAATAGCTAGAAGGTAATTAACAGACTCTATACTTAGGTAGTCTATAACTTTATACTAAGATTAATTAGTCCTTATAATAACTAAGGTGAATGCTAATAGATAAGGATCTTTATTACCCCTTAATGCTATAGTAGTAACATAGGGAGTCTTAGAGTTATCCTTAAGCATATATTGGTTGTGTTTTAGTATAACTAAGAAGAGTACTCTTCCTTTATAACTAATCTCTATAGTCTAAGTGTTTTAATAGACTCTACTATTAATAAACCTCCTAAGGCTAACTAGATTAGTTATAATTAATAGTACACAGGCTACACGAGTAAGATAGATAGTTACTAGCTGTCTCTTATAGATAGCTATAATATTAATAGTTCCCTAGCTCTTAATCTTAAGTAAGGAGTTGCTATAGAATAGCTTCTTATAAGGTTCTACAATTCTAGTAACCTTATATCTGTCCTTTATAGTGTAATTATAGATGTGATTAGTTGCTCTAGAATCTAGTATCTATAAGCTTAAGATGTTGCTAGTGGCTAAGATAAATACTAAGTATAATCTAATAGTTATAGCTGTGTTAATTAGCACTAGTAGGGATAACCCCTTCTAATAGTTAGCTTCCTTTATAAGAGTAGCTTTAACCTTATCCCTTAAGGCCTTATTATTTAGCCTTTACTTAACCTCTTTAAGGGTTTATTAGTTTAGTAACTACCTCTCTAGCCTAAGGTACTTATTTAGATAGTAACACTTGCTCTACCTATGCCTCTTCTAGTATACACATTTAGGCTCCCTAGAGGGACTAGGCCTCTCTTTATAAGAGTCCTTAGTAGCTATAGGGAATGCTATTACTCCCTTGCTAGCCTTTATAGTAGTGTATAGCTTATATAACTTATAGAATTATCTAAACTTAGTAATTAGTTTAAGTAGTGTTAGTAGAGTTAGTAAATCTAGATTAATAAGATATTTGTTAGCAAACGCTAGCTTAGTCCTTAAGATTAATAAGAGGAAGTCCCTCTAAGGCCTTAATCCTTAAGCTTCTAGAAGGTTGTAATTCCTAGCCTTATCTATGACCTCTTCCTATTACTAAAGCTAGTAATTTATGTTCTATAAGGAAGAGCTAGATAGCTACTTCCTCTAGAGAGCTTTAACCTTAAGCTAAACAGCTACATTAGATAGAGCAAATCTATTCTTTAATACTCTAAGGATAGCCTATAGATAAGGGTCTTCTTCTAGCTAGATAATAGTAAGGACTTATAGTGCAATTAATAACTAGATAAGGCTTATAAGATCTGCTAAGGCCTTAAGCTACTTATTATACTATACTTATTCCTCCTTGTATATCTAGAAGAGTGCTAAGAAGTTAATGTTTGCTACCTCTAGCCTTTAAGGCTTAGGGAGTCCTTCTAGTTTAACTATCTCCTAAGGGTTAACAAGGTGCTAGATCTTAGTGTTTAAAGCTCTTATCTTAATAATGTATAGCTAGCTAGCCTATTTAGCTAATGTAGTAAGAATAATAGGTGTTCTAGCTATTAAGGTGTTAGTCTCTATAGTTGTTTATCTCTTTATTAACACCTAAATCCTATAGTTATAGATGAGGCAGTACTTAACAGATTCTAATACTTGAAAAGCGAGATAATAGAGAGTAAACTAATAAATAAGATAGAGAAGCAACTAAATAAACTACTTGTATAGGGGTAGTTATACCGGGCTTATAACTGTTGACTTGTGTATAGGGAGGAAAAAGGATTAATTACTACCTAACCTACCAAAAGTTAGTAGACTATAACTACATAAATACTTAACCTGTTAAACTAAGAGATAACTAAATTAATAGAACTCCTTGATAGTAATAGATTAAGACAAGAACTACCTAATTTGATCATAAATTAGTAAAGCTGTTAAAGAGTACTTAGTTCACCTAAGGCTAAACTAAGCACTCTTTAACAACTTTACTAATTCATGATTAAATTACATAGTTCTTGTCTTAATCTATTACTATTAAGGAGTTCTATTAATTTAGTTATCTATTAGTTTAATAGGCTAAGTATTTAAGTAGTTATAATCTACCTAATTTTAGTAGATTAGGTAGTAATAAATCTCTTTCTCCCTATACACAAGTTAATAGTTATAAGCCTAGTATAACTACCCCTATATAAGTATATTACTTAGTAGCCTTCCTACTCTATTTAGTAGTTAATTCTCTATTATCTTGCTTTTTAAGTATTAGAATTTGTTAAGTACTACCTTATCTATAACTATAGGATTTAGGTATTAATAAAGAGAGAAACAACTATAGAAACTAACACCTTAATAGCTAGAACACCTATTATTCTTACTATATTAGCTAAATAAGCTAGCTAGCTATATATTATCAAGATAAGAGCTTTAAACACTAAGATATAGAACCTTATTAACTCTTAAAAAACTATTAAACTAGAGAAGCTCTCTAAGTCTTAAAGACTAGAGATAGTAAATACTAACTTCTTAGTACTCTTCTAGATATATAAGGAAGAATAAGTATAGTATAATAAGTAGCTTAAGGCCTTAGTAGATCTTATAAGCCTTATCTAGTTATTAATTATACTATAAGTCCTTACTATTATCTAACTAAAAGAAGACTCTTATCTATAGGCTATCCTTAGAGCCTTAAAGAATAGATTTACTCTATCTAATATAGCTATTTAGCTTAAGGTTAAAGCTCTCTAGAGGAAGTAGCTTACTAGCTCCTCCTTATAGAATATAGATTACTAGCTTTAGTAATAGGAAGAGGTTATAGATAAGACTAAGAATTATAACCTTCTAGAGGCTTAAGGATTAAAGCCTTAAAGAGACTTCCTCTTATTAATCTTAAAGACTAAGCTAGTATTTACTAATAAATATCTTATTAATCTAGACTTACTAACTCTACTAACTATACTTAAGCTAATTACTAAATTTAGATAGTTCTATAAGCTTTATAAGCTATATAGTACTACTAAGACTAGTAAGGGAGCTATAGCTTTCTCTATAGCTACTTAGAACTCTTATAAAGAGAAGCTAAGTTCTATAAGAGAGCCTAGATATATATATAGTAGTAAGTATTAGTATAGTAAGTACTTCTACCTAAATAAGTACCTTAGGCTAGAAGAGTAGTTACTAAACTAATAGACTCTTAAAGAAGTTAAGTAAAGGCTAAATAATAAAGCCTTAAGGGACAAGGTTAAGGCTACTCTTACTAAGGATACTAACCTTTAGAAGAGGTTATCTCTACTAGTACTAATTAATATAGCTATAACTATTAGATTATACTTAGTATTTATCTTAGCTACTAGTAATATCTTTAGCTTATAGATACTAGATTCTAGAGTAACTAATTATATCTATAATTATACTATAAAGGATAGATATAAGGTTACTAGAATTATAGAACCTTATAAGAAGCTATTCTATAGCAACTCCTTACTTAAGATTAAGAGCTAGGGAACTATTAATATTATAGCTATCTATAAGAGACAGCTAGTAACTATCTATCTTACTCGTGTAGCCTGTGTACTATTAATTATAACTAATCTAGTTAGCCTTAGGAGGTTTATTAATAGTAGAGTCTATTAAAACACTTAGACTATAGAGATTAGTTATAAAGGAAGAGTACTCTTCTTAGTTATACTAAAACACAACCAATATATGCTTAAGGATAACTCTAAGACTCCCTATGTTACTACTATAGCATTAAGGGGTAATAAAGATCCTTATCTATTAGCATTCACCTTAGTTATTATAAGGACTAATTAATCTTAGTATAAAGTTATAGACTACCTAAGTATAGAGTCTGTTAATTACCTTCTAGCTATTATAGTTAGTAGTAAACTAACTCTAACTAAGTCTAACTTAGCTTAACTAATTTATCTTAGGTCTCTATGTTAGACTTATAAGCTATCTAATACTTAGTAGCTTATATTAAGGAGCTCTAATACTAAAATTGCTATAATAAAGCTCTTTAAGAGGACTACCTTTAACATTATTATTAACAGATTTACTAGCTTTAATAAGGCAAGATATATAAGTTACTTTACCTATAGGATAACTAACTATAATCTAGTTACTAGTTATACTTATAGATATAAGCTTAATGAAATTACTATTAAGATAATTATCTATATTAAGACTAATCTTAGCTTTAAGATTAGATTTATTAGGAGCGACAATAAGGGTACCTTTAGCCTTAGATTTACTATCTTCCTTAACAGTAAAGGCATTTAGCGTAAGCTATCTACTTCCTATACTCCTATATAGAATAGTTATAGTAAAAGGATTAGATTAATACTATTAAGGAGAGTAAGAGTAATTACTATCTTTACTAATCTCCTAAAGAAACTATACTCTAAACTATATAGATTAGTAGCTTATCTAATAAATAGAATACCTCTTAAGAAGCTTAACTAGAAGACTTTCTTTAAGCTAGTTTATAGATATTCTCTATCTATATTATATCTTAGACTACTTAGATATAAGGCCTATACCTTAGATAAGTATATTATAAGTAGTAATAAGCTTACTCTAAGAGCTTATATTAGATATTTAGTTAGCTATAACTTAACTAATATCTTTAGGATCTTTATACTAGCTTTAAAGAAGATCCTTAGAATAAGAGATATTAGGTTTAATAAGACTTAGTTCTATAAGCTAGAAGAATAACTATAGCCTTAGCCTATTAGATTACTTAATTTACTAAGACTTCTATAGGAAGTTAAAGAGTATAAAGCTTAAGCTAAAGAGATGCCTAAGGTATAACCCGAATAATAATATCTAGTTTAGGATCTAGTTTAGCATCTCGTTTAGGATCTAGCTTAGCTAACTAAGGGGCTAAATAATTATAGTCTTTTATTATAGTTAACTCTAGATCTAAGCCTAGCTTATAATCACGACTAGCAAGATAAGAGGTTAATTGCGTCTATTCGTTAAGATATCGAGACTTAGAAGAAGAAGAAGAAGACTAAAGTACAAAGTATGCGTAATATTAAGGGCTAAGCGGCTAGAAGCCTAGGCTACAATGCCGAGATTACGTAATTAATCCGATATAGATCTAGACTAAATCTAGTTCGTATCTATCTCGTATTACTACTCTCCCTCTTAAGTGCGTTTACTCTTAAACACTATCGTATAGGTCCCCTATTAATCTAGCTTAGCCTTAGCTTATCTTTATGTATATCTAAATAGTCGCGTAGTACGTTAGCTACTCCTTTAAGGTTGTCGATTAGCTACTAAGTAAGGTCTTCTAGATAGCCTTTCTAGCTAATGCAAGCGACAAGTTTACTATGTAGTTTACGTACGTTAATAACGTTATTAACTTTATACTTCTCTTTACTACTAACTTCTACCGGCGGTAGCTCTTTAAAGGCTTAACCTAGTAGAGGATTATTTAGATACTTAGTGAGGAGGTCGGCGTAGAATATAGAGTATATACGTTATAACGTAGCTAGTAGCTTAAGCTTATATACTAGTAGTAAACGTTTCTCTAATACTCTATAGAGACTAACTCTTTTTGGTAGTAGCTTAGAGTTACTATGTAGGTGAAGGTTCTTTGTTAATAGCTATACTAGATCGTTAACTTCGAACTCTATCGGTAGCTAGTGCTTGTTAGCCTACTCTACTATATGTAATTAAGCAATAGCGAGGTTAGTCTTAGCGATAGCTAACGCCTCTTCTAGCTGCTTAGCGAGGGCGCAGATGTTAGCCTTATTAAGCTTAGCTCTTCTTAACGGCGCATCGGAAGGTAGTTAGAAGCTTATCCTTAGCCTATAACCTCTTATTACTTCGAACAGTAATAACTTAGTACTATCCGAGAGGCTAGCATTTATAGAGAACTCTACGACTAGTAGAACGAGAGTCTAATTACTAAAGTGTATAGCGTACGAATAGATAACTTACTCGAACTTGTAGTTTATAACTTCTAACTAGCTATCTATCTAGGGGTACCCTATAGTAGAGAGTTTAGCTACAATCTTTAGGATCTAGTAGAGCCTGTTCTAAACGTCGCTAACGAACTAAGGACTACAATCGGAAGTAATACTATCGGGTAGACTATATAGTTTCTATACGTAGAAGAACAAGAGCTTAGTAGTCTTAAACGCTAATATACCTCTATCGCCTAAGAAGTAAGGGATTAAGTGTTGTTCTTTAGTTAGGCAGTTAACGACATAGAGTATAGCGTTATAGCTGTCTACTAGAGGTAGACTAGTAACGAAGTCTATAGTAATATACTACTAAGGCCTTTCCGGAATAGGTAGAGGTAATAGGAGGCTAGCTAGAAGGCTATAGCGAGCTTTCGAACGCTTGTAGTTGTAGTAGTTAGCAACGAACCTCTTTACGTTACTATCGTATTCGGGGATATAGAAGGTTATCTTAATTATAGTAGCTATCTTAGCGGCTCCTCTGTGTGTATAATTCTTCGAGTTATAAACTTCCTGTATAACTTTTGTAGCTATATAATAGAGAATAATTAACTAGCTATCGGCCTATAGTATCCTCTTCTCGATAGTAACGTCGGTTAATAGTAACTATTTCCTCTTTAGGAAGGCCTCTATTATACAGTAGACGCTACGAACTAACTTAAAATCGAGGTCCTATAGGTTAGCTTTAGCTACTTCGTTAAATAGTAGTAAAGGCTAGTTTTTAGAGGCTAAGATAGGTGCTATATAGACCTCTAGCTCGGCAGCCGAAATAGGTAACAGTATAGGTAGTAAACTAGATAGCGAACTAGATAGCGAACTAGATAGCGAACTAGATTTTAGTTCGGTCTAAATTAGTAATCTAGTTCGGATGCGACCTGGATTTAGCTTGTTAATAATGCGTAAATCGAGCACTCTATATAGTAATAGCGTCTAGCGTAGATTAGAGTTCTCTTTTAAGTGTAGTATATCTCTATTCCTCCTCGTAAGTACGTTAGCCTTACTGTTAGTAGCACTAGGCCTATACATGATCTTGAAGTTAAACTACGCGAGGTAGAGAGTCTAGCGAGCTTAATAGTGTAATAGTTTCTAGGTCCTCATAAAGTGTATAAGTAATTAGTAATTAGTAAGGACGTAGATAGCCTTGTCGGATTAAGTGCTTATAAGCTCGAGAGCTTATTCCTTAAAGGCTTAGACGATAGCTAATAGCTCTTTATTATAGATAGCATAGTTGCGTTTAGCTTCGTTTATCGACTTACTAAAAAAGGTAACGAGCTAGAGGACGTTAGACTTATTATATTAGAAGAGGATTCTAGCCGTTATAGTATTAGAGGCGTCTATTTCGAGAACTACCTACTTCGAACGGTCGAAGTGTACGAGAATAGGCACGCTAGTAATAGTGTGCTTTATATAGTTAAATATAGTAGTATACCTATTGTTCTATAGCGTAGTGTCCTTCTTAAGTAGATTATTTAACAGCTTAGTAATAGAGCTAAATCCCTTAATAAAACAGCGATAATAGCTATAGAAGCTAATGAAGCTCCTAACCTAGATAGTGTTACTAGGGGCTAGTTACTTCTATACTCTAATAGCTTCCATTTTCTTAGAGTCTATCTTAACTCTATCTCGGCTAACGATAATGCTAAGGTACTTTACTTCTGTTAGGTAGAACTCGCTCTTCTTAATATTAGCGTTAAGGCTAAGCTCGCGAAGTTACTAAAGCACTAGCTTAATGTACTTAGCGTACTCCCGGCGCGTGCTATCCGTGTAGATAAGGATGTTATCGAGATAGATTAACACGAAGCGTTCTAGTATATCGACGAAGTTGTAATTTATAAACCTCTACTACATAGCTAGGGCATTAGTAAGGCTAAAGAGTATTACTAGCTACTTAAAGTTACCTATTCGTGTAGAGAACATAGTAAGGTCTTTATAGTCGACAGAGTTATAGAGGCGATAGAAGGCTTAATAGATATCGATTTTGCTAAACTACTTAGCTTTACTAACGCAAGTAAGCGTTTCCTCGATAAGTAGTAGTAGGTAGACGTTACGCTTAGTAACCTCGTTTAGGCTATAGTAATTAACGTAGAGGCGAAGCTCTCCGTTAGGCTTATAGACGAAGAGGATAGGTAACAAGTAGCTTATAGAGCTTAGAGTAACAAAACCCTTATTAAGGTGTTTATAGATAAACTACTCTACTATATCGAGCTCCTTAGGCAAGAGGTAGTAAAGGAGTTTAGTACGTAGTAGCTTAGTACTATCCTTTAGAACGATATAGTTATCGAACTCCAGTTAGTATATTAGTAGAGTATTAGATTGCTCCTTAGAGAAGACGTTAGTAAACTTATATAGCTCCGGTAGTAGAACCTCTATAGAGTCCGGTTCTAGTTTAGAGGCTAAACAGTAGTAGTCTTCGATATCTTTTATAGAGATAGTAAACACCTCGCAGCTAGAGTGCTTAGCTTATAACGTAAAGGCTATAGTACTAATAAAAGCAATCGTAGGTCCCTTTAGCTTAGTGTTATTTACGTAGGCAGGTACGTAAGAGAACTTATGCATTAACTAAGTACTATAGGAGGCTAGCTTAAACTCTCTCTAATTTAGCTTAAAGTTTAACCTAAGAGCTAGTAGGCAATATAGGCTAGAGTAGTCTATCTCGGCGTCCGAGCTAGAATCTAGTTCACGAGTTAAACTAGATCCGAACTAGTTCTAAACTAGAGTAGGGGCTTTGCTAAGTTAGACTTCTAGATCTAAGCCCGGCTTAGGTCTAGATCCTAGCTCTTTAATTAGCTATAGCTACTACTACTTAACGACGACTAGTAAAAACTCTTCTTTATACATAACTTAGCTATGTTTATAGTCGATAGTGGCCTTGTTAGCTTTAAGCTAGCCGAGGCTAAGGATAATGTTAAAATGGCTAATATCTATAATACGGAAGATAGTAAGAGCATTTAGCTTACTAGAGATAGTAGTAGTAAGGGGGACGCTATAAGTAACTTGTTCTATTAGAACGCTATTATAGGCTTAGAGCTAAATAGGACTAGCTAGTACAACGAGACAGCCGAAGCTCTTTAACTTGTTAAGGACGTTATAATTAACAGTAGCGCTAATAAGCGCGCTAGTATTAACGAAGGCTTAAAGTATAATAGTACAAGAGCGGTTATAGAGGTTATAGATAGTGATAGGAGTTATAATAGCGGGAATATAGTAGCTAACGATGCTATTTATTAACTATATACCTCCGGGTCTATCTCGAATTACTCTTGTTCTACTAGAGAATAGAACTTGTCCTCTAGCTACTTGTTTCCCTAGCTAGATAAGTTAGCTAACTTGTAATCTATCTCGGGGTCGAACTAAGGTTAAACTAGATCCATATCGTGAGCTAAACTAATGTTAAATTAGTTATCTAACTCGGCTAGATAGTCTTTAAGCTACTATATCTCTTCTATAGCACTAATACGTACGAGGCGTGTAGTAGTATAGGTAGCCTTCTCCGAAGCGCTAGCTATATATTTAGTAGAGATATAACTAGGCTTACCGCATACGTAATAGGTAAGTGTCTAAGTTAGGTAGAATAGTTACGAAGCACCTCCGGCGATAGAGCAAAAGGTAGTCGAAGCAGTAGAGGCAGAAGTAGAGTAGGCTATATAATTTAGTATAGAGGTAGTACGACTTATAGCTAGCATAGAGCATAGAGCCTAAGTGCGCTTAGTAATAAGGTTACTCTATTAGATGTTGCAATTAGTAGTATAAGCCTTAGCGATAAAGAAGATAAGGTCGTTAGTGTCGAAGTTAACGAGAGTAGCGCGTAGCTCACTAGAGATCTTCTAGTACAACTAGTAGAGCTACTCGTCGTTAGCGATCTTAGCGCGAAGAGTATACTTATTAAACTTGCTAATAAAGAAGTTAAAAGAGGCATTACACTAGAAGAGACTAGCGAACTAAGCGCGTGTAGTAGCTTTATAGTTAGGGTCTTCGAAGCGCTAGACTAATAGAGCTAAGCTAGCACTAACGTCGAGAGTGTTGTCTCTAGCAGAGTCTATAATAAGAGTGTAAGCTTCTCTAGAGAGGCGAGAGTAGAGGTATATAAATCGGGTTGCCTTAGTTAGATAGTAGTTAGCGTTAGTACGTATCTTGTTCTTTATCTAATACTTAA
The DNA here is from genome assembly GCA_013372555.1 of Elsinoe arachidis. Lineage (NCBI taxonomy): Eukaryota > Fungi > Ascomycota > Dothideomycetes > Myriangiales > Elsinoaceae > Elsinoe > Elsinoe arachidis. The sequence continues at coordinate 960,132 of JAAPAX010000007.1, read as the reverse complement.
AGACCTCGAACTGCTCCGGAGTGCTACTACTAAACATAGCAGAGTCTAGTATCTTCTCTAACAAGGTAGCGCCTCGTATAGAAGAAGCTAGTATAGCGTGCTCTATCTTAGCTCTTAGCTATACTAGCTCGGATCTAAGATTACTAACTTTAGCGAGGTAGCGTATAGCTTAGATAGTAAGGTTGTCTATAGTACTATTAGCCGTAGCTAGCTCGGCTTAAGTAGCGTCGAGTTAGTTATATAGATCGAGAGTGTCGGAACGAGTAGTATTATATACTTCGACCTACTTGTCGAAGGTAGACTTAATAAACTCGAAGGCCTCGCGTAGAGTGCTTATACTATCTGTCTCTTAGAGCTTCTTTCTAAGGTCGGCGTTAGATAGGATAAAGAGATCGTAATAGGCTAACTAGATAGCTTCGTTATTGTTGTTAGTAGAGAGGTTTATCTTACTTGTGTAGCAGTCGTCGCCGGGGTTAGATCGAGCTATACTCGGTAAGGTTAGTTATAGTTCGTAGTGTAAAAGTTAATACGTAACAAAGGGGATATTAAAAATTTAGCTAGTAGCCTACTTCCTTTAAGAGTCGTCTATAACTTAACTTATTGTCTTCTTCTTATTCGCAGTATTAACCTACACGGCGACAGCGAGGATCTATAGTAGTATACGCGAGAACTATAGTTATAATAGCTTCTTCTTTAGTTCTTTAATTCTTCGTAAGTGTTAGTTATTAGAGGAGTTACGCGAGTAGTAGGAGAACTAGATAATTCGATAGCTCTATTGCTCGATCGCGGTAATTACGAAGTCTCGATATAGTAATTACGACTAGCAAGATAAGAGGTTAATTACGTCTATTCGTTAAGATATCGAGACTTAGAAGAAGAAGAAGAAGACTAAAGTATAAAGCATATATAATATCGAGAGCTAAGTAGCTAGAAGCCTAGGCTATAATACCGAGATTATATAATTAATCCGACATAGATCTAGACTAAATCTAGTTCGTATCCATCTCGTATTAGCTTAGATTTAGGAAGTTTAATAGGCTCTATTACCTCTACTAGATAATTATAGTATATTATTATAGTTACTAACTCTAGATTTAAGCCTAGCTTAGATCTAGGAAGTAATATTACTAGAGTAATTCTTTAATACTCTAGTATCTCTACTATCTATAGTTATATAGCTATTACCGCTACTAGAGGCTAAAGCTAAGACTAATAACTATAGAATAGAAGTTTAACCTAAAGAGGTACTTAAAGTTTAACCTAAAGGAGTACTTAAAGTTTAGTCTAAACAATAGTTAAGGAGAATTACTATAAGATTAGCTAAACTACTCTCTAAGTATATCCTTACTATAAGGAGAATAAGGAAGCTAAGAAAGTAGACTTATATTACTATATTAGTATAGCTAGAAATAGCTTACGAATATTACTAAGTATTTAATACTTACCTTATAATAAGGCTAATCTAGCCTTAGTTAGAACTTAGAGATAATCTCCCTCTACTACCTACTAATATAAAGGAACTTAAGACTTATCCTTATAAGAAGTAATTCTAGTAGACTATAAAGACTAAATTACTTACTCTCTATAAGAAGTATATATAGACTATTATACTTACTACTTAAGTAACTAGTAAGCTAGTTCTATTAATATAGGTGTTTATATATAAAGTTAATAATAAAGGAGAAGTTATAAAGTATAAAGTAAAACTCTATATAAGAAGTAACCTCTAATCTATAGAGTTAGAAACCTATATAGTAACTCTAGCTACTAAAGTCTTTAGAATACTTATAGCTATCCTTACTTATAAGGATATAGAGGCTATTTAGATAGATGTTATTAATACCTATATTAATAGCTCTATTAATAAGATTATCTACTATATAATCTCTTCTAGATTTAAGCTTATATTAGAAAAGCTTATAAAGGACTCTAATATTACTCTCTCTAATATAATCCTATTACTTAATAAGGCTCTATATAGTCTTAAATAAGCTCTAGTACTCTAGTATACTAAATTTACTACTACTCTAAAAAGCTTTAGATTTACTTAAGCCTCTAAGGCTCTTTACCTCTAGCTAACCTTAGAGGTAATAATCTTCTTCTTTGTAAATAATATTACTATTATATACCTTACGAAGTACAAGGAGAAGACTAATATAGTTATTATAGTCCTCTATACTAAGTATAAGATAAAGGTACTTAGAGATCTAAGCTAGTTTTTTACTATCTAAGTTATAAGAGATAGAGTAATTAAGAGGCTATAGCTAAGCTAAGCCTAGTATATATAGTAGATATACACTAAGTTTATCACTAAACTAATAAGGCTAGTGTTAATACTATTACTAGTAAAGATACTCTAATCTAATAAAGACTAAGTATTACTATAAGAGATCTACCTCTACTAATAGAAGGTAGAATCTATTAACTTTATAGTAGTTATTATAAGGCCTAATATAGCCTTTACTATCTCTAGACTATTAGAGTATCTAATAAACCCTTTACTAATATACTAGAAGCTAGTAAATAGAGTTATTTAGTATCTCTATAAGACTAGAGATCTAGCTCTCTACTTTAATAGTTTAATACTACTACTAATCTTCTAAGCCTTATTAGATGCTAGCTTTAGAAGTCACTATTTAAGGAAGAGTCTTTAAGGATATATCTTTAAGATGTTCTAAGGCTCTATTAACTAGAAAGCTACTAAGTAGTCTATAGTTATAACCTTAAGTATAGAAGCTAAACTACTTACTTTTATAGAAACTACTAAATAAGCTATATAGTAGAGGAGGCTTATAGCTACTATCTATCCCCTAAAGTATATTAGTATTTAGTGTAATAACTAGTAGACTATTAGCCTTGTTACTAATCTAATAGAGAAGCTTAATATATGCCTTCGTTATGTTAATATCTATTATCACTAGCTAAGGCAAGAAGTTAGCTAAACTAGACCTATCTCTATAATATAGACTCTATTAGCTAATACACTAGCTAATAGCCTTACTAAGTTATTACTACCTAGAAGGTATAAGGCCTTCTTATACTAGCTATCCCTCGAGTTAGTAGTCTACTAACTAGCTATAATAGTCTTATAGCTATTTAGTGAAGGAGTGTGTTAACTAAGGTATAAGCTAAGACGCTAAGAAAGGACTCTAATTTAGTTTACCTAAGGCTAAACTAAGCACTCTTTAATAACTTTACTAATTCATAATTAAATTAGATAGTTCTTGTCTTAATCTATTACTATTAAGGAGTTCTATTGATTTAGTTATCTATCAGTTTAATAGGCTAAGTATTTAAGTAGTTACAATCCACCTAATTTTAGTGGATCAGGCAGTAATAAATCTCTTTCTCCCTACACACAAGTCAACACAGCTTTGAAACATCGAAACTGTCCGCAAGATCATCGAAGCTATCACATTGTCTGTGATATGCACCAATACCTCCTCATCTGCCTTACGATGCGTATTGCTATGCACGCTTGTCAATTACTTCGGGAGGTTCCCTGTGATGTAGTGAAAACTATCTACTGTCTCGACTGATGTGTACCGACTTGCCTCCATCTAGACAGTGCCAGTCAACCTGTGCCATTGTACTGCATGGCAGCTTGAGCTTCGTGCAGCACTCGACACCTTTCTGATCCTGACTGACTTTGTCTGCGCCACTCTGCGTGAATCGCTTCGTGCTGAAAGTGGGTCCCTCTCTGATCTATTACTCTAGAGCTCTTCGCGCAGCACGCTTGCATGATTTCAGACATTACGATTTACTGGTGGTAGTTTAGAATCAGTACGGTCTACCCCTGTTATTGATGACACGGATCAGTCAGACCCCGCGAGCAGTTCAATAACACTATGATCTGAAGAGAACATGAAGCTTGACTATGCGATTTATCTACGAAGGGTGAGATTATCTCTAACAATTCACGTCATCATCACATGTCAAACGAGAGAAGCTCACAAAGAGGCCAGCTCTATTGAAATATCGCGACCAATCAGCAGACGTGGTAGCCTGGAAAAGACTTGCGCATTATCTCGCGTCGACATTCAACTTCTCACATCCACATCTCACACCACCACACACAGACTTTGTTACATCCGATTACAACACTCACATCCGAAGAGATCCGAACTAATGGCGAGAGGTGGTTACCGTCGAGGATCAGTATCGCGTGCAAGGGGGAGCAGGAGGGGCAATCGACCTGCTCTATCCTTGTACTCACGTCCAGACCCAGTGGAGCTGCCGCCGCCATCGGTCGCACAGGAGCTCCTCGAGAGGATCTTCTTCGCCGATGTGAGCCCTCTCAGCGCATCAAAGGAAGCCAAAATCACGGACCTTGTATGCGTTGCCAGCTACAATTGGAAAGAAGCAGGAAACGGCCCTACGATTATTGTTCCTGGTAGGTACAACCCTGCTGCTATGCAATCTCATCGTGGCTCCATCTCACTCTCACCTCACGGGGTTCCGTAGCGAGCACCATGCTTCATACGTCTGAAAGGATGAATTTTTGCGTTCCACAAATAGACGATCCAAAGGTCAAGTTCAAGCGCTAACAGTATCGGCAGGTCGACCGCCCAGATGGGAACCAAGTACGGACAGTCAGACTTTGCCAGAAGATTCCGGTGCCTACTATCGCGATGTCAATGCAGCATATTATCCTCAGTACCCCATCGAGCCAGCTCTGAGGGCCGTGTTGGACCAGGATGCAAACACCGAGGTTACCGACATCGATCTGTTCGGCTGTGCAAATACCATGGGAAATCTTCTGTGCTTTGTGAGGGACGAGGATCGCACCTTTCGATTCGGCGTCGAGCAGATCGGATCCAGCATTTTCCTTGTGCGCAAGACCAATACGCCAGATGAAACACTGGACAACGTCAGGGGATTCGGCCACACATTTCCTCACGCCAACACGGTATGGGAGAAGGAGGTCAGAGATAGTGCCTCTCACCAAAGAATCATCAGCTACAAGTTTGCGGGTCTGAAGTGTTACATCAGATCAGAGTGCGACGGCTACCTGCCATCCAAGACGAGCTCACAGGCCTTTATGAAGCATGAGCAGCAGATGGAAGACGAAGACTCCAGCACTGGACCCGGCGATCAACAACTACCAGACCCGGACCATTCCTCGAGCATCAACAAGCTCAAAATCGAAGTCGCCGGCAGACCCGTTCCTCAAGGTGCAGTGTTCGACTTGAAGACTCGCGGCATGCACAAGAAGGATGGCAGGGTTACCGCACACGACTTCCTTCATCGCCTGTGGGTCAATCAGACTCCCAACCTCATTGTTGCATTCCATTACTACGGCAACTTTCATCCCAAGGACATACATGTCATCGACGCTGCTCACGACATTCAGAGGTGGGAGAACAGCCATGCTCGCAAGCTGTCAATACTCGGTGGTCTGCTGCACAAGCTGAGGGGGCTCGCCCGTATCGCGAAGGGCCGCAAATTCGAGGTCAGGAGATCTGGGCTTGGCCCTCTCGAGGTCTACAGCGAGTCGCAGACTTGGTCTGCACTACCAAGCGACCTCAAGAGTCTGTGGCACTATGCGGATGACGACAGGATACCGATGACGGATTGACAGGGCGCCGCTGACAGCAACGTCTTCAAAGGCGACGACATCATGGGCGGCGGTGAGGACGGCCTCGCCGGATGAGGTTCGTGCGGGATGCATGTAAAGCATCACCGACGGAGGATGGCAGAGACGGCGGTAGTAGCTTCTCCTTTCCCAAGCTCGGACAGCGACGGTGCTGGGCCATGGTCAGAACAGCATAATTATATTAGCATGATACCCAAAATGATAATGAAATACACATCGGACCTACCCGCATTGCCAAATGAATAGTCTTTTCCGCAGCCTTCCCACGGTCACAACATCCCATCACTAACATCTGCTCATCCATGAACCCTTTCATTTCCACTCACAAGACAGACAACGCACAATCACCATCGCACAATACACAAGGCAAGTCCTCCCGACCTGCGCGAACTGCCCAGCAAAGTCTCCACCAACGCGGCCCAAACCCCGAACCCCAGGGCTGAAGATCTCCATTGCAGCGGCACAGCTCATTCATGCACGGCGACGATCCAGGCAAGACAGCCCCAGAGCGCAGAGCCGCATGCAAAGCAAGGGATGCCCAACCGGCATCACAAAACACTTGTCCCTCTCACCTCTCCAGTCCATTATCCCCATCAGTCCTCCTACCTCCTCTGGCCCTTTCTTACACACCCTCCCACTTCCTCCCCCCTCATCTCACCCCCCTCTCCCCTCTCCCCTCTTCAACGGCCAGCTGGCAGGAGGGCCAACAAGGTGTAGGCGTAATCCCGCCCGCCCCACACCTACACCCAAATCCCCACACCCCTGCGAAATCTAGGGCTGGAGTGTCGATGTGGCTTGCGTCTGGCTTGCGTCTGGCGAGTCCTTCCACTTTGTGCGCAACGACTGGCAACGCCTGGCGAGAGGCTGTTACAGTACACACGTGCAAAAACTCAGCGGCGCCACCCAACCCACTCAAACTCATCTGAACCTACAGGCCTACGCGCGGACGGTGGGATGGCAAGATCTATCCAGCCAAGCACACGCGTGTTCGTTGCGCGCGCGTTGGGTCCAGAATTTTGGATGCGCTGGTTCGTGGCGCTTTTTTTCTTTTGGCCACGAGTCATGGGTGCGCTCTGGAGGGGTCCGGGATCGCCGTGGTGCGCTTTGGGGGCGTTGCCACGTGGGTCTAGGGAGATGGGGATTGATTGCTTGCAAAGTCTAGTAGGTTTGTCGGTGTGATGAGCCATGGACTTGAGATGTGGAAGGTGGGAGCTAGGACGAGGGAGCTGGGACGGGGAGATAGGAGCTGGGATGGGGGAGTGAACTAGGATGAGGTGAGTTGCGTGAGGGTTCAGGGTGGGAGTGCTCATGGTCATTGGTATCCCGAGGGTCAGGAGCAGTGCGTGATCTAGGAATGGTACAGGTGAGTGAGCTGTGATATGCCAGAGATGGTGAGTGCAGGCAAGTACGAGCGTGAAGAAAAGTGAAGAATGGTAACGTCAAATTAGACTAGGTATTACACTACTCATTGTTCTCATCATCATCGTCAGAAGCGTATGGTATGGTATAGTACCCTGCACAATCAAGCCTCCTATTTCCTCATCCTCGTCCCAGTCACGAAGTCACTATGCACCTCTATACCCTTCGCTCCCTCCCCAACACACGCTATGCACCAAACCCTCACCATCTCAATCCCTATGCCGCCTAAACAAATCAAACAAACTCCTCCTCTTCTTCGGGGGACTCTTATCCCCATCCCGCCCCTTCACCTCCCCCTTCTCCGCCTTCAGCGCCACCGCCGAGTCCTTGCTGTTATCCCTCCACGGCGCGCTGGGCCTCTTCATCGCGCGCTTCTCCTTCGCTGCTCGGGCGCCAGACACGTCCTGCACTGTCGGGACGGCTTCTCCTTCCGCTACGCTGCCCAATCGCTCGCGGCTCATCAGTCCCGCTCTCGTGCCTGGTCGTCCTTCCGTGCCTGGGATGAAACTCATACGGGCGCTTGGTCTGCGGCCTTCGATGCCAGTAGCGGGGGAGGCGGAGGGGATGAATTTGCTGCTTCGCTTGGCCAGGCGGCCGAGGAAAGATTGCCGCTCTGCGTCGTCTTGGGCGCAGGTTTGGCTTGCTTGGGCCCAGTCGTGGCGGTCGCCGGGTGCAGGACGCCAGGATTTACGGTGGGATTTCTTCGCCTCGCGATCGGTGGAGGGGGTGTTTTCGTCCTGTTCGGGAGAGAGGTAAGGGTTGCGGGGCATGGGAGGGGCGATGTGGCGGAGGTCTGGCATGGTGATGTTCTCAAAGGCTGTGCTGAGAGGTCGGTTCTTGCGAGTGCTAGGTTTGCGCTCAGGTGATTGCTTGTCTGCTGTGGATTTTGTGCTGGGTTGCCGGTTGAGGCGGGAGGCGCTGGCAGGTTCGAGGAAGAACGAGCGGCGGTTCGCTGCCTTTCGTGCTTTCGTGAATTCGGCCTCTTCACGACTGCGTTCTTGAGACAGGTGATGGAGGGCTTCATTCTCGCTCATGCCCTTTTCCCGTGCTGCGAGGAGCTGCTTGGGGTTCAACCACTGAGATGATCGGCCTGAGTCGACACGGTCGTCGTCTGACTTGTCGGATCGATCTGAGCGGTCGGACTTGTCGGAATAGTCGTGGTATCGACTTGTGCGGCGAGATTTGGTGTCTGGTCCAGCGGTGTTTGGTCTGGCAATCTCGCCATTGCTATGTAGCGACAGTCGGGATGCATAGCGAGGTTGGTAGGTAAGATTGGATGATCTCTTATCCTGCAATTGCTTGCTACGTTGTCGAACTTGCTCCAACTTGAGCTCCAGACGGTAAGCTTCTAACCGACGACATAATTCATTGACGTCGAATGGTTCGAGTTGGCGGTGCGGGCGGTCTGCTGGAGGGATCTTGAAGGCATCAGTCAACATGAACAGCATGAAAGAACACAAATAATCTCACTTCCAACTCCAGAGACTCCGCTCTGTATAATCCAATATCGACAGCAGCCATATTTGGCAATATGTGAATTTCCTATGTCAACACAATGTTCGACCTCCTGTATAGTCCGAGTGCCGATCTATTCCAGAAGCAGACTTGCGAATGGTCGAGGTCCGAGGTGTATTCGGTATGCGACAACCAGGATGCAAATGTGTAAGAGTATCCGGAGCAGGCGAAAGGAGAGTAAAAGACATTTACAAAAGGTTATGGACAAGACAAAAGAAATTTGGACGGGTATAATGTTTGTGGTCGGAGTGAGTCCAGAAACAAAGACGCGACAGACAAGGACAGTCGAAGCAAGAGGGCAAGATAACTCTATGGGTGTGGTGGTGGCTGATGGCTGACCCCCCACGGCTATCTTTGACGGATTTGTCGAGAGATGCTCGCGTGCCACATTGGAACAAGTGTAGGTTCTGGTACGGCGAGACCGAAAAGAGTCAGAAAGGAGTTTCGACGTGCCTGATTCACTCTCCTGCCACCGCAAGAGTCGTGGTAGGTTTCTGGTCCTGTAGCGGTTGTGGATCGTGGATGGCGGTTGGCGGATAACGGTGACGAATGTGTGGAGGGAATCCGTGGTTCTCAGCGGTCAGGCGAGAGCTGAGCGAGGCGTCTGGAAGCTCTCCACTGCGAGATGTGGTTGAAATGTGGGCTGTCCAAGGGAATTGTGGAAGATCTGGGTCTCGTGGACCTTTTTGGGGGACAAGCAGAGCGAGGGCGAAGTGGTGGTTGCTGCGACTGGTACGTGTTTCACTCGCTGACTCGTTCCCAAGCAGGGTTGAAACGCAGCGAGGGCGAGCAGAAAGCGTCGAGACCAACGGTGGTGGTGTGTTGACGGTTGAAAAAGCCGTTTCAACACATGGCCGGCGACTTGGCTAGAGGGGGATCGTGCAGAAAGTGCAGGTCACAATTCCTTGTTAAACTCTCCAGATATCTGATAGCGATCCTTCGGTGCCTCCATGTGCTCTGTGGGCAGGACACGAGCATGGTCAGGGTGCTCACTGCTCCGGGGTATCTTTGCGGTCGATAGCAGTCGATAGGCTAGCGGAGCCGTGGCATAGATGATTGCCGGCTAGTGATCCAAATGGCTGCAAGCGATGTGCGATTGATTAATGAACAGAGCTACTCGATTGGCCGGCGAGGATATCAGGCTTGATCAAGCACAATCGGACTAGGTCGGCAGCACATTCACGATCGGTAAGTGGCTTGAAGTAACGCAGCCAGGCCTGATCTGTGAAGGTCCCGTCGCAGCACGCGCACCAAAGGGCACCAAAAGACTGTCGCAAAACACTTTGACCGCAGAGTGACACGCTCATTTCGCATGTCTCGGTTTTGGGGACCAAAGTGTCTGCATGCGTCGTGAGGTATGTGCGTTTCTTTTGTTCTTTGTCTCTGGTTCCCCACTCGACGTCTGCGAGCAATTTCGAGTGCTCTGCGAGGTCACTGCGAGACGACGTAAGAGGTGCAGGCGTCCTCGTGAAAAGAGCCAAGAGAGACCGCTTCAGGTTGCCCTTATCAGTGATTGCTCAATGATCGCTCTTTGACAGGACGGCCGGTTGCCTTGGATCTCGCACTAGCAGTTTAGCACTGTCACTACCCCCTTCTTACTATACTGTATCTACCGCGCCGCTCCTTTGTACCCATGTAGAAATGTAGATTCAATAGCCAAATGCTGTTCGACCAAGCGTGATTCGACAGGGATTATTCCTGATGGTGCACCTGTTTTCCCATTCGGACTGATAAGTTACCCTTCAGGTTCACTTCGGAATTTTGCCCTTCCAGGAAAACACGGTCAGGTCGCGTTGCGGTCAAGGATCTGTCCATGCAAGCACTAGCACGCGGCACCGATGTGTAACATAAATTAATATAGCGCCCGTGAGGAGTCGACAGCGACTCATGGACGTTTTCGGCTGTCTGCAACCGACCGACCTCGTATGGAGCCCTTACCACCTCGGTCGTGATTGGTCGCTTTTATCGTTATTATGCATGGAATCAAGCTCCGATTTGACAGCTGACACGCATTCGTCCATCACGTCCGTTCCCACCCGCCAGCTTCGTAACATGACCCCTTGACGATCCATAATGTCCTTTGCTCTACGCCATCGTCGCTTCCATAGTTCTTCGCGCTTGTTCACCGACTGCCCAGTAGTCTCGTCGATAGCTTCGGTCCCGTTCCAGTAACCGCTCAGGCGTGACGCCGTGGAAGCTGCGGAGGAAGCAACACCTTGGGTCCGTCTTTGCGGGGGAGGTGCTGGCCTGTCGAGTCTAGTCGCTGAATGCAAACTCCTGGTATCTGCTGGTGAGATGGAAGAATTGGATGCAATACTCATCGACCTCGGACTGTTTGCGTAACCATATGATGGGTCCGTGCCATAGCCGTTCTGTGGCTGTCCGCTCAGTGAAGGCAAGGCGTTGTACGCCACATTCAACTTGTGCATTGCATACCCGCGGACGCCTTGACCTTGTCTGTCAGGGTACACGGGCGCTCGAGTCTCAACAGGCGAACTCTCTTGTACCTGATGTAGTGGTGACGGGCTTGTCGGTCGCACACTTGACGAAGGTTTTCTTGGCCTCGGTGGTGGAGGCTTGATGGTGTCCTGGCTGCCGATTGCCTGTTCAGACGCGTTAGATGCACTCCGCAATCTCACAGGCTTCGATGGTGGCTGCGGCTTGGGTGTAGATGACGGCGAGCTCAATCCTGCCGGTTTGGCTGGCACCGAAGGTGGTGGTCGGCTAAAGGCGTTCTGCTTGGGAGTAGGATCGTCGTCGCGCAGGTCAATCAAATCCCCTATATCGGAATCGCTACTTGGCTGATAAGAATCGATAGTCGACTGTGATGGGCGTTGTGGTAGTGGTGGTCTCGCCTCCCGATCATACCTGCTGAATTGCATTTTTGTTGGTGATGGTCCGTCAGAGAACATACTTCTCCGTTGACGGGCTGTATCACGCTCCATGTCCTGTAAGGATGCCGCGATTGCTGCTTCGAGATCCTTGTCATCGTTCTGTATATCCGATGGTCTGGAGAAGCGTTTTGCTTGTGACAAGCTATCGACACTTGGATTCCGCGAGTGTCGATCCCGCGGAGTGGTAGCACCACTGCCACTCAATGGTCCCATGGACGGATCGAAGAAGCCTCTGTTGCCCGGCATGGTCACATCACGGATGAACACGCCAATGACCCGGCCGGGATTCTCCATGACCACATCAGTGTACACCTCGAGATCCGCCTCTCCGCTATCGCCAATCAACAGGAAGCGTCGTTCAGGAAAGTCTCTGAACAGCCTTTCCAGCGTGGCCTTCTTCCGCTCCGCTACTGGCTCGAAAATTCCTTGAAGCATACCACTGTACTGCTTGAGGTGGAACGAGCCTCTGGGCAGACCTGCTATCGAGAAGAAACTGGTCATGACGGGAAAGAGTTGCCAGGGCGAATTGGAGACGTAGTGCAGCTGTACACCAAGATCAGACATCTTGTTGTACCATTCCTTGACGCCTTCCACGGTCAACTCGCTCAGATCTCGGATGAAGGCGTTGCGAAATATCTCTCGGGCGCCTCGTGTGATGGCTGAATGCCGAATGGTGTCGTCAATGTCGCTGATCAGACTGACACCCTTCGATTCGACCACTTTGACCTCTTCTTGGATCGACAAGTCTTCCATGGCAATGACACGGACGTGAGTCGGGACGAAATCGAGAGCTGCCCGGAAAGAAAAGTGTCCATATGCATCTGTTGTTACGGACTTCTGGCGTGACGTCGTCTCATTGTAGAAAAAGGCATTGATGGTCGTGCTTGTCAAAGGGTTGTGCATGAAGGGTCTGAGCCGGGTCATGAGGTTGGCATTTGCAATAGCGAGCTCAGCTGCAGACATTGACATTTGCGTGGTCGTTTGATTCTGATGGTTGGAGCTGCTCTGGTTGGTACTCGAAATGGAGGCGAAACTCTCCGTACGCTTTGGTGGAAAGCTAGGTCCTTGATCTTGCAGCTCGTGTATGCTGTCCTTGTCTGAATCGGGAGGTCGTTCACTGAAGCGCCCCTGCCGAGCTGCCTCAGCTTCTGCTTCACCTTTACTGATCATGGCTGCCGCCTCCTTCGATGCGAGCTCCTCTTCTACGCGTATCGAAGAATTTCGAGAAGGACTCGAAGGCCGACTGCTTGGCGCACTGGAGCCAGCATTGCTTGATGGAGCAGGAATCCCGACGAGCTGCCTTGCAAGCGCTATCATTAAACGTTGCTTGCGAGTCATCTGGCCTTTGTGAGGAGTGAATACCCATCCTCGAACGTCGACGTCTACTATCGCTCGGTCGTCCTCGTAATTCTCCCATTGCTGCTTCCAGAATTCTGCATCGCCAGCCCCTACTGTGTCCCTGTAGTCTCGCCCAGTACCGGGTACTTCTTGAATGCTACCAGGAATTGCTTCGGGCTTGTATGCCAAAATTAGTAACGTTCTCGTTACGTTGTAATAGCAAGCCTACCTTGACCTTGATGTGTCGCCGTGCGTAGCTTGGGAATAAGATCATCTGCTCTTCACCAGTCGAGACCATGGCAACATTGTTGAAATCAGCATTACTGCCGTTCTGCCCTTCAGACTCTGGCCTGTTCCAGCTTTGAACATATGTTTGTCGCAATTCATTCGCAGCCTTAAGGTATCCAGCTATCTTTCTGCGCCTTCCCCCTGATTCGCGGACCTCCTGCCGGCCATCTGAGTAGTTCTCATCGTTGTAATATCCTCTTTCTGCTTGGCCTCGGTGTGCCATTGTTGTCCCACGCAATGACTGACCATCTTTCGACCAACGGGAACTCCCTAGGATACGATCCCGAAGCCTGTTCCCTACTTGTCTCCTATCCCGGAAGCTCTTCTTGAAGATGGATTTGTAGAGTTTGAGCTGGGCTTTGTGCTTGAGGTGCGGAAGAGTGTCGAAACGGAAGTCGGCAAGCTTATTCCTCGCCCTTGCTCGCAGGCGTGGAAAGAGGAACCTCTGCAGTGAGAAGAGAGTTCGTAATCTGCCTGGCGATTTTGGCGGAGGTGGAGGAGCCACCTTGACTGTCAAAGAAACGTTGTTTCTAGGATGGTCTTTAGGCGGTCGGGCTGTCAAGGATGATCTGCAGGTCGAGGAAATTCAATGGAGCATCAAGGGACAGCTGCCAACCAGTCGAACCAAGGCAGAGCTTGAAAGAGTTGGACCTGGAGCTATGCCGTGTCGGTGACGCACGAGGCTAGGGAGTCGGCCTCGCCCCGCACCGAACTGCCTTGCCCTGCTCTGCCCTGCCTCTGTCACGCTCTGTGTGTTTCAACAAATGCGACTTCATTTCTTCCAGCTGGTCTAGATTCTGCATCCCTACCTAGTAGTTCAATATTCGTCCTGCACTCCTTCGACGCAATGACTCGGAACACACCATCAATAGCCGATGACAAAACTACCCATCACCATGTCGACTCAGTGACAGGCAGCTTGACAATAGTGCCAGCAGCTCATGGGTATGCCTTTGAGGTCAAAAAGGGCGAACGCTTTCGTGTTATCGACTTGTACGGCGAACAAATCGTCGACTTTGCCGCCTGGGTGGCTGACAGTCATCTGGTCGAGAAATTGTCAATGTCGTACACGCGATATCACCTGTCTGGGGTCACGCCTGCAGTCGGTGAATGCTTGTGGACAAATAAGGACGAACCCATCCTCAAAATCACTGCCGATACGGTCAAAGTGCATGACATGACCTTCATGAGCTGTTTCCCTCAACTCTATGAGAAGCTGGGCTTGTCCAGCCATAGGTCATGCGCGTCCAACATCGCCGAGGTCATGGCGCCACACGGTATGCGTTCATACTTGGAAGCCACCGACCCGTTCAACATCTTCCAGAATACGCCCAACTACGCGTTGAAACGGCTCGGATCCAGTAAGCCGGGCGATTACATCGAATTTGAAGCACTCAAGGACACCATCTGTGCGGTCAGTAGCTGTCCATACGACCTTGACGGTGTGAATGGTGGAAACATAACAGACATTGGGATCGTGACCGACTTCGTTTGGGATGCGGCCACCGGCGTGTAACTACCAGCTTGCGTACTCCGCCCTCTGACAGCTGCTCATGTGAGCTTGCCTCTGCTTACCCGCCGGCTTGAATAGTCGTCAATCGCTCATAAAGATTTGGCACCATAGTCCAAGGGCATCAGCGAGGCCACCCATTCAACCAGGTGCCGGAGTGCAGCTGGGACCCGGCAATCCCTGCACGCTCCTCGCAAGGTATTCATGAAATCCTATGCCGATCCCGTCTTCCGTTTTCCGTTATGAGGCCAGTTTCTGCACATGCTCTCCGGGATGAGCAAATGGCCCTTGGTGCGATCTCTCGACTGAGAAATCACCACCTACAAGACGGAGAAATCTATGCCACATGAGCCATGAACAATGCAGTATGCCCAGTCAAGCTATTGGAAATGGAGCCAAAGAATCTGGTAGTAACTACGACCTGTCAAGACGCAGTCATTACCACCAACATGCGGCACAGCAACTGTCAACATCGGAACCGAGGAAACATGTCATCTACATTGCCTGATTCTGAACTCTATCCTCCGGTGAGGGGGACCATGGCCTTATGAATCTTATGAGCGCCTCTATACAATTTGCATGCTTGCTAGCCCTGTGACTGGCTGCCGGGAAAATTGGACGCTTGCGACATCACCATCCGGACAGTGCACAGCCGGGATAGCCGCGGGTACCTGACGCTAGAAGACATCTGACCGGAACCTTGAGCATCCTGGAGCCGCAAGGTTTCGGTCTGGATTCACCGCACCCAAATTTGGACATGGTCAACTGTGTCTCCTTTACCTCGCTCCTTGATGGATAGGAGTGCGTCTTTCACCATAGTACCACCACGATGCAACGGTTCAGTCCTTCAATCCCGTCATCCTGGCCGTTGTTGTCAAGCCTTCTCGTTTTTCGCGACACGAAAAACGGCCAGGATGTGCGAAGCAAGTCGAGGGGGTGGGGCCTGACAAAAACGCCCTCCCGCAAACTATTTGGTCGAAGCGCCGGATGTCCATCCTCTACCATCGCATCACATGCGGCACAGTCGTCCAAAATTGAGACATACATCTCACTCGCAGCAACAAGGCAGCCACACTGCGCTACGCATCATTTCCCACTTGACTAACAGCGCAAGATCCACTGCTTCACCAGTAGAAGTGGCCGAGGCCAGCATTCGCGCATCGCCGTTGGACCACCTCAGCCCCTGCGTCCTTCCCCTACCCGTCGCCGTGTTCCAAACACGTCCGTGGTCAATCTGCCCATACCACCACGTGAGATCTTGCTATGCCCGAAGCGGACGTTTGCACTGCTGCACCGTCTCCTTTGTCATGACGCGGTGCCTGATGATATACCGTCTACTCCCCCAGCCCGCCCTGTAGGTGTTCTCTCTACCCGTCACCTGCCCTCCCACGGTCTTTACCAAGCCATCTTTGCGAGCTTGTGCTGTCACTCATTTGTAGCACACTCGCGTCCATTCTCTTATATCCTTTTCGTAGTATCCAGTGTTTGACAAAAGCAAACCTGGGCTGTTCTGGGACCCTTGAAGCATATTAATACGATACCCTGCCAAGCATGAGGGTTATATCTGTATGTTACCGTCTTGAAACTGTCCGGGTATCAGGACTACAACTTACTATTCATAGACTCTTGCGGCGCTTGCCCTGACTGGCAGTGCTGTCGCTGGTCCTTTACATGGAAACCATGGTAAACTCCACCATCGTAATGGCCGGAAACACCCTGGCTTCCACTACATTCATGCCAACACAACCACATCTGCCATTGGTACTGGTGTCGGTGGCAGCTCACCAAGCTCATCGATAGTCGAGCCCTACCCTGCCGACCCTTCCATCCCGGCTCCTGCTGCGCCCACAACTTCGGACTCAGGCTCTGCTATAGTAGCGCCTGCATCAGAATGTGGCGCAAGCCCAGAGACTATCGTCGAAGGAGTGGCCACAGAGACACAGACGAAGACAATTACATCGACACTCACCTACACAACCACAGATGGACCCTCAACGTACGTCACCACAAGCACAAAGGTTGAGACTATCAAGATCATCGTCAAGTATACCACAATCGTTGTCCCCGGACCGAACTCCCCAGCTCCTACTAGCCCACCCACCACCGGCAGCAATGGGGGCTCATCGTCAGATGATGGCACTGTTCCCGTCGACGGCGAGTCTGTACCATCGACTGGCGGCAAGAATTCCAACGGCAATGGATCTGGTACCGGTTCTCCACATGGCTCCGGTAGCGGATCTGGCAACGGATCTGGCAACTTCCCTGGCAACTATCCTAGCGATGGCTCTGACGGTGGTTCCGGTAGTGGCTCAGGAAGTGGTTCTGACTCCGACTCTGACAATGATGGCGATGATGATGGTGAGGACGGCTCTGGCTCTGATGGCAGTGGTAGCACTACTACATCGGTCCAAGTCCCTCCTTACCCAACCAATCTTCCCACCTATCCCAATGGCACAGCATCCTACAATGGCTCCTACCCCGTCACTCCTGGTCTCCACTTTGGCTCAAAGACCAAGAAGACCAAGAAGCACAAGAAGACCAAGAAGGTGAAGACCACCACGAAGAAGGCCATCAAGACGACTCCTATCCACAGCACTAAGCGTCGTGATCCGACCTCATCATCTGCTGTTGTCGTCAACCCTGTCAAGACTTCCTCATTATCAACTACAGTAAAGACCTCTGCCGCTACGACTCGTGCTCCCACGACTCGTGCCTCCACCACAACTTCCAAGACGACTACGAGCTCGACCAGCTCTGCCGTTGATGGCGTACCTCCTCCAAACCAGACCGGCGCCAACACCGTTAAGGGCTGCCAGAAATGGTACACCCCTGTATCCGGTGACTGGTGCTCCAAGGTAGCCGATGCCAATGGCATTACTGTCTCCGACTTCATTTCCTGGAACCCATCGGTCGGGACTGACTGCACGACAATGTATGTCGGCTGGTCGTACTGTGTCGCTATCAAGATCGGTGGCGCATCTACTACGCCATCCCAGCGCCCATCTACCACCATTCAGACCACTACCCGTGCTACCACCACTATCCGCCCGACCACTACTCCAGCTGTGACTACCACAACGACAACCTCAGCAGTGACGACTCGCGCCACCACCACTCCTGCAACATCTGCCGCCCCTACCAGCGTCCCAGCTCCTTCTCCCATCCGCGAGGATGTCAAGGGTTGCACCAAGTGGGACCTCGTCGTCAGCGGTGACACCTGCGACGTCTTCGCCGCCCGCAACGGCGTCAGCTCCAGCTCCATCATCACCCTCAACCCCTCCGTCGGCTCCAACTGCGGCGGTCTCTGGCTCGGCTACTACTTCTGCGTCAGCACCTCCGCGTCCGGCAGCTCTCCCACCACCTCCCGCGCAGCCACCACCAGCCCCTACCCCTCCTCCACCGCCAACCCCTCCCCCGGCGCCTACCACATCTACCGCGGCTCCGGCACCGTCGCCGACGGCTGGCCCAGCCAATCCCAATGGCTCGACTTCGACACCATGTGGCGCACCAACCTCCCCAACATCGGCACCAATTGCGGCTGGATGACCGACCCCTCCGGCGCGCCCGTCGTCGCCAACACCGCCCAAGAAACCGCCGACCTCCGCTCCGCCATTGTCAAAATCGCCGACCTGAACTCCCTCCCGCGCGCCTTCGTCCTCGCCATCGTCCAGCAAGAATCCAACGGCTGCGTACGCGTCCACACCACCTTCAACCCCGTACGCAACCCCGGGTTGATGCAAACCCACAACGGCGCCGGCACGTGCAACGACAAGAGCCAGAACTTGTACCTCCTCTCGCCGCAGTGCACGGCCAGTCGCATCGAGCAGATGGTCGTCGATGGGGTGCAGGGCACGACGGACGGTGATGGGCTGGTGCAGACGGTGGTCAAGTCCGGGTATGCGAGTGGGCAGGTGGCGAGGTGGTATGCGGGCGCGAGGATCTATAATGGGGGTGAGGCGGGCGGGAGCTGGAATAGGCAGGATTTGAGTGACAGTGCTGGCACGAAGTGTTATGCTAGTGATGTTGCCAACAGGTTGACGGGGTGGGCGCAGGGGACGAGTGGGTGTGAGGATGCGGTTAGGGCGGGGACGTTGTAGGAAAGGCATGTCATGAGTGACGGCTGTCGATCAAAATTTCTGTTGGGTTGAGCGAGATTCTTGATGATATGATTTATGGATTGGTGGGTTTGGATGTTCGGTGTGAAGTGCGGCGGGCATAGATACCTATTTGTTCTTCTGGAGATACTTTTTTTTATTGCATAATGTTCTTTTCGAAAGGCAATGGCTGTGCATAAGCTGTGAAGACAACCAAGCGACAAGTTGTAACTTCAATATGATGACGATCATACGTAAGGTGCCATGACAAGAAAAGCCACGTCGGAGGGTTGACATGTTGTACATTATCTATCATACACTGGTCTGAGACTGTGTCGTATTTGGGTTGATGGTAGTCGGGTCGATAGGTGGAATGGGCATCTTGCCCGATGCCAATCTCCCAGCTGTATCAGCCAGGTTTGGCTGTGGCAATTGTACACGTGGTCTTCGTAGTTCTTGCTCAGATATCGGGTTGGCAACTTTCGCGATGCCCATCACAGGTGGATCGCCTTTCCTCACGAATTCGTATTGTCCTGCTTCATGTCAGTCTACCCATCTATTTCTGATGTCCAATTTCTTACCTGGCATTTTGTTCCCCGCCAGCCTGAATGCATCCTTGACCACCTGCTCGTGTATGTCTCCCTGCAACTCAAAGATGATCTTGCTGATCGCAACTCTGCTCGCCCAGTGGTCGAAGCTTCCCTTTCCCTTGCCCATACGAGTCTCATTTCCAGACTTGTACACACCAATATCCGCACTGATCCGTGTGTACAGTCGATATTTCATACCTCGAAGTCGCTTCTTGATTGCTTCCTCGCCGTTCTTCAATTGTGCCGCTGATATCCTTCTGTCATGGTCGAGCAATCGCAGTCCATAGTTCCCCCATACCACCGTCGTGCCGCGCATTGATCCTCCTGTGGGCACTCGCGGTCGTCCTTTGCGATCCTTCTTATTCTTTCCCGATCGTGGCATAAGCCAATTCTGGGGTATTGGCGTTGATGAAAAGGGTCGGCTCTTCTGTGTCGACAGAACAGGTAGTCGGCATTGTGAGCATACTGCCGGTCGTGTTGTGCTAATACTCAAACCCTGAAATGTCCGAGATAGAGAGGACATGGAAGTCCATGGCGTTAATTGGCGCATCTTGCCTGTGATGTTGAGGATGTCCCAGCGACTGTTTGCGCTCGGGAGCTCGAGAAAGTCCTTGGCGGCAAAAGTCCGGCTAAATTCTGTAATTGAAGCGCGATGACATCGGCGTGAGCGCGTTCCGCGTTTCTGGAGCGACTTTGGGAAAGAGCTGCTCGACCAAAGCTCCATTTCGAGCGAGAATCGCAGCGAATTAAGCGCGCCTGCTGCCTGAAATCAAGATGCCGTCCGACATTCGAAGCTTCTTTGGCGGCAAACCACCTGCGACTGCACCAGAACCAGAGAAGCCAAAGGTACATTGGTTTCCAGGAGCTTCACATAAAGGGAGGAGCTAATTCCGGTCACAGAAAGCTGCACCAAAGAAAGGTCGAGGCGCGCGAATAGTCATTGAGGAAAGCGACGAAGACGAACCAGCTCCACCTCCAGCGAAGGCTTCCAAGAAAGCTGCGACTCCCGTGAAACCAAAAAGAGCTGTCACCCCAGAAGGCGAAGACACGACCTCTGCAGACTACTTCGGCAAGAGTAAACCCAAGCGATCAGATCCTGGACGCACAGCTCCTGCGCCAAAATCCAACGGCACTGGTGAAGTGAAGACACCCGTGAAGGCACCAAGCAAGACCAATGGCACAGCAATCAAGTCAGAAGTGAAGACACCTTCGAAAGCGACACCCGCCAGCGCTCGATCAACTCGAGGCAAATCTCAAGCTTCATACGCCGACGACCTGAACGAGGACGACTTTCCGGACGACCTCGAAGAAGAGGATCCTGCAACCATGGCGAAATCGACCCCCGCAAACAAGAAGGCCGCTGCAAGCAGCCGTAATGGTACCGCAAAATCCACACCTGCGTCGACTCGGTCGAAGCGTGTGAAGAAGGAGGATGTTGACTACGGTGAGGACGAGGATGTCGACATGCATGATGTTGACGACGACTTTGTGGTACCGGACGAGGACGAGGAGATTGTGAAGAGCAAACCTGCCAAAGCAAAGAGAGCCTCCGCCGGCACAAAGAGAAAGGCTGTCGACATGGACGACGATGAAGATGATGAGACACCAAAGAAGGGACGGAAGACTGCCTCAAAGGCAAAGAAGCAGAAGGAGGAACCTGTCGAGGACAGTGAAGCGATCAAGTCTATCATGTCGAGCATACCCACGGTCAGAGCTCCTACACCCCCGCCTGATAGTCTCGACGCGGATGGGAACAAGTTCAAGCCGTATGTGGCGGGCGCCAAGAATCTAGCGACTCCGATCGGAGCTGGATCCAAGGAGATACCAACAGGAGCTCAGAACTGTCTTGCTGGTCTCACGTTCGTGTTCACAGGAATTCAAGAAACACTAGGTCGCGAAGAAGGCCAAGCACTGGTCAAACAGTACGGTGGAAAGGTCACCGGTGCGCCGTCCAAAAAGACCAACTTCATTGTCCTCGGAAACGACGCTGGTCCAAGCAAGTTGAAGAAGATCAGGGAGTTCGGTCTGAAGACAATTACTGAGGACGGACTCTTCGAACTTATCAAGAAGCTTCCAGCGAATGGTGGAGACAGCAAAGCTGCTGCTGCATTCCAGGAGAAACAAGAGAAGGAGCAAGAGAAGATCGAGAAGGCAGCCAAGGAACAAGCTGCTGAAGAAGCTAAGGCTGCTGCTGAGCAGAGGAAGCTTGCCGCCGCGAGGGCTAGTGCCCCTGGAGCGGCTGACTCGACTGCTAAGGGCAAGGAGCAGGGCCCTGACACTCGCCTGTGGACTGTCAAATATGCTCCGACCCAGTTGTCACAGGTTTGCGGCAACAGTACCCAAGTCAAAAGGCTCCAGACCTGGTTGCGCGACTTTCCACGCAATCTCAAGGTCGGTTTCAAGACCCCAGGCAAAGAAGGAATGGGTACAACACGGGCTGTTCTAATTTCTGGTCCTCCTGGTATCGGCAAGACCACTGCAGCTCATCTTGTTGCAAAGCTGGAAGGGTACGACATCGTCGAGAGCAATGCCAGCGACACCCGCAGCAAGAAGCTGGTCGAGACTGGGTTGAAAGGCATCCTCGATACGACTTCTCTTCTGGGCTATTTTGCTGGTGACGGCAAAGACGTTTCTTCCTCGAAGCGCAAGCTATGCCTGATCATGGACGAAGTTGACGGCATGTCGGCAGGTGATCGTGGAGGTGTTGGTGCCCTGGCCGCAATCTGCAAGAAGACCAGCATCCCCATCATCCTTATCTGCAATGAACGTCGACTGCCAAAGATGAAGCCCTTCGACCATGTCACGTTTGATCTGAAGTTTCAGAGGCCAACGACGGACATGATTCGCGGTCGCATCATGACCATCATGTTTCGCGAAGGCATGAAGATGCCTGGGCCCGTGGTCAACGCGCTCATTGAGGGCACTGGAGCAGACATTCGCCAAGTTGTCAACATGATTTCCACGGCAAAGCTGGACGAGTCGACTATGGACTATGACGACAGCAAGAAGATGTCCAAGGCATGGGAGAAGCATGTCATCCTCAAGCCATGGGATATCATCAGCAAGATTCTGAACGGTAGTATGTTCAGCACTTCCAGCAAACATACCCTCAACGACAAGATTGAGCTCTATTTCAACGACCACGAGTTCAGCCATCTCATGCTCCAGGAGAACTACCTCAGCCCCAATCCACTCAAAGCTCAGGGTCAGCCGAACGATAGGCTGCAGAAGCTCAAGACCCTCCAACTTGCCAGTCAGGCGGCAGATAGTATCTCCGACGGCGATCTCATTGATCGAATGATTCATGGATCTCAGCAGCAATGGTCTTTGATGCCTTCTCATGCAATCTTCTCCTTTGTTCGTCCAGCATCTTTCATGGCTGGAAACATGGGCTACAGTAGTGGCACGAAGTTCACAGCCTGGCTCGGTCAGAACAGTGCGCAGGGCAAGCTCATGCGATACGTGAAGGAGATTCAGGGACACATGCGTCTTCGCACGACCGGCGATCGTTATGAGATCAGGCAGCAGTATTTGCCTATACTATGGGCGGAGCTGGGGAAACGCCTTGAGGCGGAGGGCAAGGATGCCATCGACGAGATGATCGCATTGATGGACAGCTATTACCTCACCAAGGATGACTTTGATGCCATTCTCGAGCTGGGTGTAGGTCCTCATTCGCAGGATGGCTTGAAGATCGACAGCAAGGACAAGGCGGCCTTCACGCGAGAGTACGTATATTCACACTGCGTGCTGAGCTTCATCTGCTGATAATTGGACAGGTACAACAAGCGCGACCATCCTCTACCATTCATCAAAGCTTCGAGCGTGCAGGCACCCAAGAAGCTCGGCAAGGACAAGCCTGATCTGGAGGAAGCCATCGAGGAATCCGATGAGGAAGAGGTGGTCGATGTCAAGGAAGAGGATGACGAGGATCTTGATCTGAGTAAGGACAAATACGTCAAGCAGCCGAAGAAGAAGCCAGCTGCCAAAGGGAAAGCAACCAAAAGGGCAGCTGCTGATGATGAGGACGATGAGAAGCCCAAAAAGCCCAAAGGGAAGGCGGCTGCAAAGGGCAAGGCGAAGAAGTGATGCCTTGGCCACAACAAGCAGATTCAACATGCAGCATATCATAACGATGCATGGATACAAGGGGCTCCGCTGAGCGTTGTCAAGCACTCAAAGAAAGTTGCTTTGCATAGCGTGGGTATATAATAGTAGTAGATTTAAGCAATCAGACTTGCCAACTTTTGCATTCGTCCCGTCAGATGACTGATGACACCTTGAGCCGCCAACGCCTCGCTTGAAATCATGATGTGAAGCTTCGGATCAGGTCGTCGCCTCCTCACGACTGTCTCGGACCAGCAGTGTCCAATTGCTCCAATGCTTGCATGGGATCCAACTCTCGTCCGTCGTTGTCGTCGCCATCTGCTTGCATCCGGTCCTCTTCAGCAACAGCGTACTTGGCAAGATACCCTTCCTGTGACTGGTCAGCACTAGATTGCAAGGACTGATCTCGAACAAAGACACACCTGCTCCCAAACAGCAGTTTTGCTCCCAAGACCTTCACCTTCAGCCTTCTTCTCCTTTGCCACATTCACTCTGATAGTCCGACCAAAAAGCTCGCTCTGGTCCATATTGTCGATGGCTTCCTTCGCATCTTCTGTGCTTTCGAATTCGACGTAGCCGAAGCCTCGATGTGGATCTGTGCTGGATGCTAGTTCTGGTGGCGGAATGGTTACATCCACAATTGGGCCAAACGGTATGAATGCTTCATGCAATATCGGACCTGTCACTGGTGGTGCTAGACCTCCTACGAACAATGTCGCCTTTGCTCTGGCTTCATTAGACATGGCTGTGATCTCTGATGTTTGAAAGTGAGCATTCGACGACGACTAGTTGAAAATGCTTGATGTGCCAAGCCATGAGGAGGGACACGCTGCGGTGTGCCACATCCGCTCCAACGCAGGGCTCCTGGAGCTTGACGTCGATCTGTCCACACCGGCCCAAGGCCAACGATTATTTTGTGACGCAACCCAATTCACGACCCTTTTCATCCTCTCGATCAATTGCAGACACTCACGACCTTTGTGCATCCATCGAACTCGGCATTGTCTTCTCCGGCCTTCATAGCGAGCAACCTTGATGACTTGAACGTAATCGCCTGCTTTCACCCCTCCCCCATACCCCATCATGGTCAGGCTTAGGGAGGTACCGAGGACCGCTGCTTTTGCCTGGTCGCCTGGCTCAGCACCTCCTGCCCTGGTCACTGGCACCAAGGCGGGGGCTGTAGATGCCGATTTCTCCAATGACACCACTTTGGAATTGTGGGATCTGGGCCTTGATAGCCTCTCCTCGGGCACGGAACTTCAGGCAGCTGGGAGCATAAACACAGATTCGAGGTGGGTAGAGCATAATGATGCGGCATGAGGCAGATCTGACAGACGCCACAGATTCCACGACATTGCCTGGAGTCAACCCACAGCCGATCGGAAGTACGGTGTCATTGCTGGAGCTCTAGAAAGCGGAGCCCTCGAGTTGTGGGATGCAGACAAGCTCAGGACATCGCCATCTGACTCACAATTATCTTCAACGACCAAGCACAGTGGCGCTGCGAAAGCTGTACAGTTCAACCACTTCCGCAATGAGCTCATCGCAACAGCTGGAGCAAAAGGGGAGCTGTACATTTGGGACCTGAACAACATCGCAAACCCTTTCAGGCTGGGTGCGAATGCAGCAAGAGCAGATGACTACGAGTGCCTTGACTGGAACAAGGGCGAGAAGGTCCCACACATTCTGGCAACAGGTTCGAGCGGCGGTTTTGTCACAGTCTGGGATGTGCGTGGGAAGAAGGAGAACCTGACATTGAACAACATGGGACGGAAAGCTGTCAGCGCTGTCAGCTGGGATCCAAGTGCTGCCACACGACTCATCACTGCCGTACCTAATGATCAGGACCCTTTGATCTTGGTGTGGGATCTGAGAAACTCCAATGCACCTGAGCGGACGTTGAAAGGTCACGAGCTCGGTGTACTATCTCTGGACTGGTGCAGACAGGACAGCAGCTTACTTCTATCTTGCGGGAAGGACAACAGGACCATCTGCTGGAACCCACAAACCGGCCAATCCTATGGAGAATATCCTGTAGTAACCAATTGGACCTTCCAGACTCGGTGGAATCCTCACAATCCTGGTCTATTTGCGACTGCTTCTTTTGACGGCAAGATTACCGTGCAGAGTGTTCAGAATACCAATCCATCCGCCACGGACGCACAAGCTACCGCAGGCCAGACTGCCGATGCAGAAGACTTCTTTGCCCGCACAGACGCCCGCCCGCAAGGGCCATCGTTCTCACTACCAGTTGCACCGAAGTGGCAGAAGCGGCCAATTGGAGCATCGTTTGCCTTTGGAGGCAAGCTTGTTAGGTTCAAGACCGACGCAGCAACTAGCAAGAGCACGGTAACAATCGACACATTTGCAGCCGACAGTGCTATTCCCGAAGCTGCGAAGAAGTTCGAGGAGGCGTTGCAAACAGGCGACGTGGCCAGCTTCTGCGAGAAGAAGATTGAGGAATCATCAAATGAGGAGGAGAAGGCAGACTGGCACGTCATCAAGACACTGCACGCCGGGAGCTCGAGAAAGGAGCTCTCAGCATATCTCGGCTTGTCAAAGGATGCTGCGGCTGAGGCGACTACTAACGGCGAGACGAAAGCCGAGACGAACGGCACGAAGGATGATGATGACTTCTTTGGTAGCGGTAGTGCCGACGACTCGGACAACTTCCTGGCCAACCTCGCGGCCACAAAAGGCGCAAAGACAAACCAGCCTTTCTCACTGCATATCACAGCAGAGTCAAGCGCGGATAAGGATATTACCTCAGCACTGATTCTTGGTGACTTTGATAAAGCTCTGGATATCTGCCTGGCAGATAAGCGATTGTCGGACTCATTCATGATTGCGATTTGTGGAGGGCAAAAATGCATCGACAAGGTACAGCGAGCGTACCTCAAGGAGAAAGCAGAGGGCCCGAGCTATCTTCGTCTCCTGGCTTCAATCGTTGGAAAGAATCTGTGGGATGTGGTACACAACGCCGATCTGGCTGACTGGAAGGAGGTTATGGCCACATTATGCACATTTGCGGACGACAGCGAATTTTCCGATCTCTGTGAAGCTCTTGGTGATCGATTGGAGGAGGCTATCAGTGAAGGTAACGAGAAGACTACATATAGGCGCGATGCATCATTCTGCTACCTGGCTGGATCGAAACTGGAGAAGGTCGTCAAGATTTGGACACAGGAGCTGCAAGAACGGGAGAACGAGGGACTCAAGACTGGCGATGGAGAGTCTGGCTTCTCCGTACATGCACGAACCCTGCAAGACTTTATCGAGAAGGTCACAGTCTTCCGACAAGTCACCAACTTCAAGGATCCAGACCTTGCAGCTTCGGAAGACTGGAAGCTCACCCCGTTGTACGCAAAGTATAACGAGTATGCAGACATCCTTGCATCTCATGGCCAACTGGATGTGGCACAGAGATATCTTGATCTTCTGCCATCGAAATATCCTCTTGCCGAAGTTGCGCAGCAAAGAGTGCGACGAGCGACTGCAAAGCCCGGTGTACAACCTGCAGCGCGGCAACCAGCTGCCGCTGCTACCCGTCCTGGCCAAAGACCTCCTGTTCCCGGTTATCCTACCGCACCAACTCCGGCACCGCTCGCTGGAGGTGTAGCACCTTCGCCATATGCTCCCGCTGGAGGACCCGCACCTATCCAGCCGACTGGACCATATGCTCCAGCAGGCGGATTTGCGCCGAACCCAGGTTATCAGCCTCCACAAGCAGGGTATCAGCCACCTCAGACAGGGTATCAGCCGCCAGGTCAAGCAGCATACCAACAGCCAGCTCAACCAGGCCCGTATGGTGGGGGCGCGCCTTACGGTGGTTACCAACCTCCCCAAGCTGGTGTCATGCCACCGCCTCCTCGATCGACGGCTTCTCCGGGCGGTCCTCCTGGTCCGCCAAAAGCAAAGGCCACGGGTGATTGGAACGATACGCCTGACAACTTTTTCAAGCCACCACAGGTGTCTTCACGGAGGAATACGCCAGGTCCGGTTGCAGTAGCATCACCTTTCCCCAACTCGCCAAACTTACAAAGCCCGCCTCCTGGACCACCTTCAGCAGGTCTGTCCCGACCGACCGCTGCTCCGCTTCCTCCCCCGCCCAAGGCTGGCCAAGCGCCACCACGAATTACGTCTCCACCACAGGCTGGTGGTCTCCCAATACGCCCTCCCTCCGCTGCAGCAAACACATACGCGCCTCCTCCGCCATCGTCGAATGCATACGCACCGGCTGCAGCGACGCCAGGATCAACCTTGCCAGCTGCTGCTCCCCCACCATTCGCTCGGGGTGCATCGCCCTACAATGCACCTCCGGCGGGAGCTCCTCCCTCGAACCGATATGCTCCAGCTCCCGGTGCGATACCGTCAGGACCTACACCAGGAGCACCGCAGCCGCCACGAAATGCTGCTCCGCCACCAAACCCATATGCTCGTGCCCCTTCCAGCTATGCAGCCCGACCGCAGTCGGCGGCCGCCCAACCTCTAGCGCCACCGCCACAAGCTGGTCCGCCACCGAGTGCGGGACCACCGCCATCATCAGCCGGACCTCCGCCAGGAGGACCACCACAAGGACCGCCGCGAGGTCCACCTCGGCAAGATACGCCAAGCGCGCCGCCACCGGCTGCCAAACCTGCTGCACCTCCCGCGGCGAAGCATCGTAAGTTCTCATCTTGCTCCTCTCCACAGCCACTGACCTTCGTAGCGCCTGGCGACAGATCACACATTCCCTCCTCAGCACAGCCCATCTTCGACATTCTAAGCGCCGACATGGCTCGCGTCAAGTCAAAAGCCCCCGCCACTTACGCCCCACAAGTCAACGACACTGAGAGACGACTGAGCATCCTGTTCGACCACCTCAACAACCAAGATTTGTTGAAGGAGGACACGATTCAACAAATGGTCGCCATCAGCCACGCGATACAAGCGAGAGACTACGCCAAAGCGCAGGAGGTGTTTACCTCGTTGATGAAGGAGAAGCTGGAGACGGAAGGAGGGAATTGGATGGTGAGTGACATTCCATCACAGAATGTGGCAGAACTAATGAAGTGCAGGTTGGCGTCAAGCGCTTAATCGCGATGAGTCGTGCTACTCCTGTTTAGTGTCCCAGCTGGCCGCGATCCAGGGCGCTGCAGACACGAAGGATGGTGGGCTGAAGATGAGAAAAGCGGGTCGAGTAGATGGTATACAGGGGTGTTGAATAGAGAAGAAGACCCTTATCCAACACGTTCTACTCGGGTATTTGGGCCAAAAGATGCGTGATGTCTACCTTCAAGCGATACGCAAGTCGCTATTGACAAGCGCAGCATGATTTCTGTATCACTTTGGTGTCGCTCCTGTATCATGCGAGCATGCCTCGATGGTATGCGCACCGGGTGACTAGGGATGTGATGGAGGGAGAGTCACAACGCCTGTACCTGCATGCAGCTGAGGACTTGATGCTGTACGTGCTCTGAGGTCAGGTGTGTCCATGCTCGAGGGAGCTCAGCTGGAGGTCACGTTTCACACCCCAGCGCTGCTCAAGGCGCGCTGCTTGGGGCCAACGTGTGGCACGACACACGTGCTGTGTTGGTCACTCAGCTGCACCGGGAACCAATCTCCGGCTCTCAAGCTGATGTGAAGCAACTCGATCTCGTCACGTCAAACCCGCCACAGTGTGTAGACATTGTCCAGCTACGTGCAAGGAAGCACTATTCCAATACGTGCACCGCTCTGAAGTCAACACTATCGACAAAGTCCCCGTTCCAGCCCTCATGACCACGTGACCAAGCCGACCCAAATCCAAATCGCGTCGTGCAGGCACGCGTGGCGAACCACGTCCTACACTTACATTGTCAACAATCGGGACCCTGTACACCCCAGCTGATGACTGGGAAGGCGTTGCGTGTCTTCATCTCCCGTAGCTGAGGGAAGCCTGCGGGATGCTCCATAAATAGCTCGACCCTGGAGGACGGAGGCAGCTGATCCTCCGATCCGTCCCGCTTGTGGCTTTGATCCCTGATTTTGTGGTTCGGGAGACGCCGGGCTGGGATCTCCCTGGGGCTCTGAATGGCTGATCGACTCATGGAGGCCTGCATATTTCCCATGGGAAGGGCAGGGACTTGGGAAAGGTTCTGCATTGTGACTTGGGACAGAGAATGATTAGTGAGGCGAGAAGATGTGCTTGACTGGAAATTTGGATGGTGGAAGTGTGTCACTTTACGAGGGCGTTTAGAAGCGTTCTTGTGGTGTGGAACTTGCCCTGATGGGCGAGGGTTTGGGTGCAGAAGTCAATGTGCAAGATCAGTAATCTGGGAATAGATGCAATGGTAGGAGCCCTATGTAGGGTGATTAAAGTACTGGAAATCTAGTGTCTACTGTATCGGACATATAATTACTGTCGGCAATTGAACCAATCTCAGCCCGCCGGTTGGATAGAGTCCTTCTCTTTCCCTGACAACCGGTCGGCGTAGAGCTTCCTCATTGCTTCGATCTTGCCTGGCTTGTGCTTCTTCTCGATCTCTCTGATGTTCTCGTCGATGACTTGCTGCTTAAGATTTTGAGTCTTGATCGATTCTCGGTACTCTTTGATCTCTTTGCGGGTGCCATCGTCGGCCTTGCCTCCGGCGTCTTGTACGACATGGAAGCGGCGCCAGTAGATGACCTGGTTCTCTTCCTCCTTTGGCGCTTCGTGATCCCAGAAGTGCTCGACTTCCTTGGTCAGGTTGAGTTTCTCGATGGGGATGATGTACTTTGAGGGCTCATCCCGCTTGCGCTTCAGCCATTGCCGTAAGAGGTCTGTACGAGATGTTGCTGAGCCTGGTAGGTGGACAAGCATATCGCCTGGCTCAAAGTAGCCCAGTCTCCAGTTGAATTCGGGCGGAATGTCATCGTTGTTGCCGTAGTTCTGGTAGGCATTGAACCAGCGTTGAGGTACATGCATGGTCCTATTTTTCCAGTTCTCGGTCCGGCTCAGGAGCTCTTGGGTCGATTGTCCTTCATAGCGCAACCCGACATCGGGGTGGTATTTTAGGAAGGCCAGTGACGCGGCCATGAATTGGAGAGCCCACTCGTTGACACGCAAGAAGAAGACGCCATCATTCAAGCCATTGAGATCGTTCGAGACGATAAAGTTGACATGGGACCATTTCTCCGAAGTTGGCACGAAAGTCTCCAAGGGAATCAGGTCGTTGATGAGGACGACGTCAGCATCGTGCCAGAATAGCCAGTCCAGGCGTTCTGATGGAGATTTCTGGAGCTCGTCTGCTAGGATGTAAAAGATGTAAGCCTCCCTTGACCAAGTTCCTGGCAGAAGCTTGTTTCGCAATACAGGGTGCTTGTAGTGGAACAAGTCGTCGTGTTCTCGGTGGCTAAGCAGAGCGTCCTCATAGGCTTGTGACAGCGGCGTCATCTTGTCGTAGAAAATGCTAGAGATCTTGCCAATCCTGGAATAAATGACTTGATCGCGATGACCGGGCGAATCGGCATCTCCTGATGTTTTGAATGGTTGTACAGGAAGATCCGTCGACACTGAATGGCTTACTGACGAACGAACGACCAACAAAAGGAGGAAAATGGGCACGAGGAGCAAACACAGGGTCCGCGTGGGCCTCTTTGACGAGAAATGCCTCGTTTCCGACACGCCCAACATGACCAGATTCCCCAAGGATGCAAACACGAAACAGGCAGGGCAAGGAAAAGGTACCAGAGAGAACAGAGACTGGCAGAAGTCAATCACCAGCGACGGATTGTGTCATTATTGATCAGATAACCGTGGCCCGGTGACGATAACGAGAACGATTGACGTGCAGCGAACGCGAACTGGCAACGAGTTGAACGAGACGAAGAAGCAATAAAAATAGCGCCAGCGTTTGTCGACCGTTGGGGGCCCGATTACGAACGTATTGGGGGGGCAAAAGCTTGTTGATGATGGCGCCATGAGACAGCCAATCTGTTAAAGAAGCCAGTCCCTTTGGTTCCTCCTGCATATTCCCATGGGACTGGAATGACCGAGAAGTGCATGTTCCAGAATCATCAGCTGCCGCATCCATTTCTTCCATCACTCCTGTACTCTTGACACGACAAGTGCCGTACAAATCCAACACGTCCCTGCGCCGGATCCATCCACGCCATCCTCTTCCAACACTTTCCCTCTGGAATCCCAGTCGCAGCACCGCCTCTACCCTCTCTGTGCGCCGTGCCACTCTTCTCATCTCCTCATCCACAGGAATCACACACAGCTCGGACGGACATCGACTACCTGATCGCTCTTTTTCTGATTCGATCGGATCCTCGAGAATCTTCATGTTGGCGGCGAGGATGGCAGCTCGTTAATAATGCGGCATCCCCCCCTCTTGGTGCCACCTTTGCTTTCCGCTTCAAACACCACCAAGACCAGTTCTATCGCCATTTGGACACGCTGTCACTCGCTGAACACAATCGCTGATCGACTCGTTCAACCCTATTTTCATCAGATCGAAGACCCCAGGATCCATTGAAACGCCTTCCTCCGCATCTCCCGACATGTTGGCTCGCATGTCTACCTCCGCACTCTCCCATGACATGCACATGGGATCATCCAATATTCGAGGAGCTATAATGGCTCCCCTCTGCTCAAATACTTTCCCTCCTACTTTGCACCACGTTGCAGGTCCACCAAAAAGGACCCGACCGACACTATCTCTGGACACTGTATCAGCCTCGGGATACAACGCCAACTCAAGTTCCAGCTCGAGTAGTTTCAATCTCGAGACTCTGTCTGTCGTAACTCCGACAACTCGGAATACCATTAGCAACACTTTCCTACCTCGGACACCCTTGACACTGGAGGCTTGCGCACCACGATCACCTCTACCCTGTCCGGACATCAAGATCATCTCTCCTCCGACCGAGTCAACTTTGTCGTTGGAGATTAAGATCCCCTCACCTCAGAACTATACCCACAACTCCCTACCACCCTCGCCGAGATCTCCAAGATCACCATCATCACCTCGTCGAGCACTACCACTAGATACTTCATTCGCGTCGACCAAGCTCAAGTCAAGAGTCACCAAGCCCAAGCCGATCATGACTACAACAAGCTCAAGCTCAGGTCCACGGTCGCCACGTGTTCGTGACCGCCGGAAGCGAGTGTCATTCCGCTCCGATCTCACCGAAGAAATCCAGACCAACACCTATGTCTCGGCACACAGCGATCTCCTCAACTCTCCGTGTGTTGATCGGACGGCCATGATGCTGCCTAGTCCCACCTTTGTCGGCGCGAGAATGAAGCCGTCACCTCTACCATTCTCGTCCAGGACCGAGAGCAGGACCGAGAACAGGTGGCGGGCTGCCATCGAAGCGCTCGCCGGTGAGACTGAAGCACTCGTCAAGCAGGCTGAGCGAGAGGGCCAGGAAATGGCAAAGCGCTTGAGCATCCCCACGAAGAGGAGCAGCATCGATGAGGATGCCGCAGAGGAGGAAGACGTTTGTCCCGCTACGCCTGTGGTGAGGAGCAGCAAGCGGATGAGGTACCCTGGCGGCGACGAATAGGCAACTGCAAGGGATATAATGTCTTATGATGATCATGATTGGAAACAGGAAATCGGCATCAGCATCTAGTGGAGTATATGTGGTTGGGAGGGCATAATGTGGGTACACATCATGAATCATGAATAGTTTTATCTGGCGATGAACAGGTAGAAACGAAATTAGAACTTTTACAAGCAAAGTCGGTCTTGTTTGTCCTGCCATTTCTTCCGCATTCGGCCCATTGACATGCCCTTGTGCTGGAGTGCATGACAAAGCTGACGATCTATCAAACGTGGCAAGCAGGTCTGACTGTTCTCGTCTTCCCTATCGACCGCACTCAGCATGATCACGATACCACTGACACGAAACTCATCTCATACTTTCGAGAAATTCTAACGATCGGAAAGAGCAGGCTTGTCAGGTAAAGGTCACTGGCGACCTCCGCTATACCAGAGTCAAGGCGTTTAGTGCAGCTGTGCAAACTACGACTCAAGTTGCGTCCATTCATTCAACAGAACCATTGTGCCCTTCTCAATTGAAACTTGCGAGGACGAGCGTCGCAGAGCTATCCTGCAGACATGTGGCCAATCTGGTCTACTCGTCGAACGGGCATCTAGGCAAGAGCGACTCCTGCCTTCACATGTCAGACGGCAATCACAAAATTTCTGCAACAAAAATGGTTTGGTCGTATCATCACAAGCATACAATGCACATTCACATCGAGACCACATCATCAGCCATTCTTACTGTGTGAATCGCCACCAAGCATGCTGAGCCCAGCGTCCAGCATCGTCGACCTCAGCACAGAAATAGTAGACCCTGGACCGCATCCATGCGCCGGCCTTGACGACCGTGAAGACGAGGCGGGGGAGGCGGCATACTTCAAGTGGGTGGAACGGCAGAAGCATCGAGGCCAGGTCACGACCCCTCCTATCCAGGATGATCCACAAAGCGCAGAAACTCGCATGTCGCTTCGCACTACGCTACGCCCACCGTCTCGCTATCGCGAGGATGAGGAATTGACCCTCGATGTCATGAAGAACCAGGCATCGAGAGTGGCCGCCGCTGCGGCTTCGGCAACGAGTCGACCTGCTCTGCCCGCCCTCCATACCAACCTGCCAGCCCCTCGAGGACGACCCAGGAAGCGCAGTGCACCCATAGCATCCAAGGCTCGTTCCCTTCCGTCAAGCCGTCAGCTTTCACCACAATCGTTCCCCTCGCTTGAGCCTGGTAGTTTACCACCATCCAAGGAAGAAAAGCGCAAGGCTGCCCTGGAGGCATGGGCAATAGAGGATGACAGCTGGGGTCGCTGGGGTGAGACATGGGACGAAGTTGGCCCCTACGCGGACGAGAGAGAAGTTGGAAGAGCTGTGGAAGCCAGGGCCAAAAGAGCGTGTTACTGGGATGGAAAGACGACTTCGCAGTGGTACCGCGATGAGATGCTGGAGCAGCACAGGAGGCCTCAGGGACAGATGCATCTCACTAGGCGTGCTAACGTCATCCACGTGCTTCGGACCTCGTGGAGGAGACTTGCGGAGGAGGTGTTTGGAGAGGATCCGGATATGCTAGAGGAGGAAATGATGCAGGTTTACAAGACCTTTTGGCAGTGACTGGTAGTATCGCCGGAAGAAAAGGGTTGTCGATGTGGAGCTCGGCAGAGTCGTACAATTTGGTAAAAGAGGAGATGTTGCCATTCTAAACAAGGAGGAAGGCGCGGAAAAGCTGTATAGTACCTACCAGAAAAGATGGTGTAATGATGAAGGAAACATGCCTTCAGGGCGGTCCAACCAAACCATCGGGCTCCAGATCGGATCTGGCTCCAGATCTCAGGAACCTGCATTGAATTCCAGATCCCACGCGTAAAGTGCTTTTTAGCGTGGATCGGAGCGCGGCTACGTCACGCGTTTCCCTCCACATCCACTTTACTTTTTGCCTCACAATGCTCACCTTACCCCTTGTGAAGTTCACATTATGAATTACACATAGCAATTCCACGTACACTTTCTCCTACAACCATTTGCTAGCATAGAGCAGTAATATCTAGCTCTCACGCAAGATCTGCTCTGCACACGCAGCCAATTCCTCTTGCGCGTCAGCGTCACCTCCCTGACCATGGCGACGACCTCATCCTCCTCGGACGTCACCATGTCCAACACCACCACTCCTCCGACCTCTCCAGAAACCCACAAACCCTCCATTTCCAAGGCCATGGAAGCCGAAGAAGCAAAAATGCTCGCCATCCGCCGCAAGCAAGAAGCCAAACGCGACGCCGAGCTCGAAGCCGAGCGCAAATCTGACCTCGCCGGAGGCACCGAGAAGATCGACCAGAAATACAAAGCGCTCGAGTACCTCCTCAGCCAAAGTAAGCTATACTCAACCATCATGCTGCAGCAGATGCAGCAGCAAGAGGAGCAGGACACGGCAAAGGACGAGAAAGATCGGAAGAAAGCTGCGAAGCGAGAGGAAAGGGCGGAGAAAATAGCGGAGGCAGGGCAGAGGAAAGCGACGAGATCGAATACGGCTGGTGAGAAGGTGGAGGAGCAGAAGGGCAAGAGGGGGCGGGGGAGGCCGAAGAGGGAGGAGAGTGGGAACAAGGAGAAGATTTCAGATTTCTTCAAGAAGGAGGAATTGCAGAAGAAGGCGGGGGATGCGACGGTCGAGGAGGCGTTGAAGGAGGAGGCAGGCGATGGTGTCAAGGCGGGTGAGATTGGGATGCAGGATCTCAAGTCGGCGAAGCAGCCGGATTTGGTGACTGGGGGATTGATGAGGACGTATCAGCTTGAGGGGTTGGATTGGTTGATCTCGTTGTATGAGAATGGTCTGAATGGGATCCTGGCTGACGAGATGGGCTTGGGAAAGACGATTCAGACAATCTCGTTCATTGCGTTTCTTCGCGAGAAGGGTGTCAACGGACCTTTCCTCATTGCGGCGCCGCTCAGTACGACGAGCAATTGGGTGGCAGAGTTCAAGAAGTGGACCCCAGACATTCCAGTCGTGCTTTATCATGGGTCAAAGCCTGAGCGAGAGGAGATCCGACGTAAGAAATTAAAGAGTCCTGGAAGCAAGGACTTCCCTGTCATCTGCACTTCTTACGAGATCTGTATGAATGATAGGAAGTTCTTGGCTCACTATGGCTGGAAGTATATTATCATCGACGAGGGACACCGCATCAAGAATCTGGATTGCAAGCTTATCAGAGAGCTTCAGTCGTACCAGTCTGCCAATCGTTTATTGATCACTGGCACGCCGCTGCAGAACAACCTCACCGAGCTCTGGTCACTGCTACACTTCCTCATGCCGACAATCTTCAACAACCTGGACTCTTTCGAATCGTGGTTCGACTTTTCAGCTCTGAAGGAGCGTCAGGGGTACGAGCAGATCTTGTCCGAGGAGCGCAAGAAGTCTCTGGTGTCTTCGCTACACGCCATCCTCAAGCCATTCTTGCTTCGCCGTGTCAAGGCCGATGTTGAGACGTCCTTGCCAAAGAAGCGTGAGTACATCCTGTACGCCCCTCTCACGGCATCACAACGCGAGCTCTACCATGAGATCTTGTCTGGTGACTCTCGCTCCTACCTGGAGAACAAGGCTTTCGAATCTCTAAGCCGCCAGTCGACCCCTGTGGCAAGTAGGTCTCAGTCGCTCAAGCGCAAGGCAGTTGATCGAGCTTCTACCCCAAACAAGTCTGCTAAAGTCTCTCGCGCTTCCACACCTGCATCTGTGGCCGGCTCCACGACTGGCTCTGTCCGCAGTCGTCGCTCACTCGGCCGCACTAATTACGAAGAGCTCTCCGACACCAAGTACTTCAAGAAACTCGAAGAATCTCCACCCACGCCCTCCTCCTCCGACCTTGAGCCCTCTGATGACGAAGAACAAGAACGCTCCAAAACCTTTGCCCTCGCCAAACGTCAGATCTCCGCCAAAAAGCTCCAAAACCCCGTCCTCCAACTCCGCCTCTGCTGCAACTCCCCCCACAACTTCTACTGGCCCTTCACCTCCGAAGACGAATCCGACGTCGACTCAACCCTCATCACCGAATCCGGCAAAATGCAACTCCTCGACCGCCTGCTCCCGCGCCTGCTCTCGCTGGGCCACAAAGTCCTCATCTTCTCCCAATTCAAAACCCAACTCGACATCCTGCAAACCTACTGCACCGTCCTCCGCGGCTGGAACACCTGCCGCATCGACGGCGGCGTCGCCCAGACCGAACGCCAGGAGCAAATCGACGCCTTCAATGACCCGGCCAGCGAGACGAATGTTTTCCTCCTCTCCACGCGCGCAGGCGGGCAGGGCATCAATCTCGCTGCCGCGGACACGGTGCTGCTGTTCGACAGCGACTGGAACCCGCAGCAGGATCTCCAGGCGCAGGACCGCGCTCATCGCATCGGGCAGACGAGACCGGTGATCGTCTACCGTTTCGCGACAAAGGGGACGGTGGAGAGTATGCTGCTTGAGAAAGCGGAGGGTAAGCGACGGCTGGAGAAGCTGGTGATTCAGAAGGGGAGGTTCCGCGCGGCCAAGGGGAGGGGAAAGGGCGAGGGTGGGGAGGAGATGGAGGAGTTGAGACGGTTGTTGGGGAGGGATGATGGGGAGAGGATAGAGGGAGGGGAGGGAGGGGAGGTGTTGGGTGAGGAGGAATTGAGGGTTGTGACGGATAGGAGTGAGGAGGCTTTTGAGAGGGCGGAGAAGGGGTTGGAGAGGGGGGAGGCGTTCAAGGCGGTCGAGACGAGGAGGGATGGGGAGGGGTTGTTGGAGAGTTTGCAGAAGTGAGGAAGGGGCAGTTGGGTGTTTTGCTTGGAGTTGGATGTGGAAGAGACTTGGTTTGCGAAGTCATTTTGAATGACTTGGAATTGGCTAGCTTTGGACGATTTAGGAAGAGCACGAACCAATGCAAACATTACACTACCGTCCCTCCCCGAAGTCGTGACCCCTACCAGGGCCTCTCCATTCCATGCCCCGTGGCCTATCCTCCAACCCCTAATCCTCAGATAGTGACCACCACTGCCCCCCTCCTCTCC
Organism: Elsinoe arachidis; assembly: GCA_013372555.1. NCBI lineage: Eukaryota > Fungi > Ascomycota > Dothideomycetes > Myriangiales > Elsinoaceae > Elsinoe > Elsinoe arachidis. Next base: position 922,274 of record JAAPAX010000007.1, on the reverse strand, counting down.
TCATCCAAATACCCCCCAACATAACTAGCATTCACCATCGTCGTCCTCGCCCCTCCCCTTTCCCTTCCCTGCCCTCTCCCACTCCACACCCACCTCACCATCTGCCCCACCAACCTCACCACCCCCCACCACCCCCCTTCCCGCATCACCCCCTCATACGCCCCCTCAAACTCATCCCACACCACCTCCTCCCGTCCTCTACTCGCGTGAAAATGCCCAAAAACATGCAATCTCGGCCTTACCCTCTTCACCTCCTCCAGCAACGCCACGTCGCCTTCGCCGTCCAGATCCAGGTGGTACGCAGGTGGCATATGCGTGACTAAGATATCGGTCTCGGGGGGGACGCGGTGGGACCAGTATGTCGCTGCTGCATGGCGGGGGTATTGGAAGGCCCAGTTGCCGTGCTGGCGGGTGGAGGGGTCGCCGTGGATGTGTAGTGTGCGGGAGGGGAGGGGGAGGGTGATGGAGGTGGAGGGGAGGTGGTTGATGGCTCCCCATGTTAATGACTCTCGTAGTTTGTCGTTCTCGGGGCCCGGCGTTCGAGTCGCGTCGAGCAGCATGTCGTGGTTCCCGGCGATGACGATCTTGTGTTGATGGGGCTGGCGATTTATCCAATCTAGTTGGGCTTGGAGCTCTGAGAAGGTGCCTTTTTGGGTGAGGTCGCCAGCATGGATGAGGATGTCTCCGGGAGGAAGAGGTGGCTGGGTGTTGTGCGTGTCGGATATGCAGACGATTTTGATGGGATGGGATGATGGGAAGGGTGTAAGGGGGAGGAGGGATTGCCGCAAGGCGGAGATGGTGAGGGCGAGTGTCTTGGTTGGGGAGGTCTGGAATCGGGATAGCCAGATAGGCGGGCGACGTTTGAGGAGTGAATCGAGAGACATTGTAGGCGGTGATAGAGCTAGGATGGGGAAGATGATGAAGATGAAATGATAGTCTCACGTTCGAAGTGTCTGCCTGATGATATTCCTAGAAGCCAGCTTGCTTGACATCGATGTGGCACGGAATGCGTGAGGAGCCACGTCAGTTCGTGCAAAACTGAATTCCACAGTCGTCAAGATTATTCGATACAATGATTGGTTTTCAGGCCGGATCTTGATCTACACATTGAGATGTGGTCGTGAAGATACACCCCGGATCATGGAACGAACTAGCGTTATGCGATACACACACCTGAGCAGAGCTTTGTAGCAACTCTTAAGACGATGTCACAGCAAGCACAAGTAGGGATCAAATAGTTGTTCCAGGTGCTTGTTACACGGGTAGAAGAAGAAAGATGGCCGTCTCGTCGTGAGGTATACCATGCGGCTCTGCTTGTGCCAAGGTCGGCTCTGATTGGACTGCGGCACAAGCCTACGTCAAGGCATCCCAGACAGCTGCAGGTTCATGATTACTTGCACTTCCTCTCATTCACACTCTTACTACTGGGACTCTTACCGCGGAAACATTTAGCCTTCGTTCGTCCTGTATCCATTATACGGTTGTGTACACAATCCCAGCACGAGCGGCAACCCACAGCCATCATGGCGGCCAAGCGCATCGAGCAATGGGAGATTGACAGATACTGGGAGATCTTCAGCTCTCTCTCAAACGGAGGTCAATTCCTCAATGGTGCACAAGCTGCCACAGTCCTCAAGAACAGTCAATTGCGCGACGATCAGCTTGAAAGAATCTGGGACTTATCAGACGTGGACAACGATGGCAACTTGGACTTTGAGGAGTTCTGCGTAGCTATGCGCCTGATCTTTGATCTTGTCAATGGCGTATGTAGATTCTTGGACGCACGAAGGTCTCGCTGACTTGTACAGGAATACATGGACGTTCCACCAAGCTTACCAGACTGGCTTGTTCCCGAGTCGAAAGCACATCTCATCCAAGCAGGCAAGGCTCTCTCGGGTTCGGCGGAACAATTTGAGCAAGTGGACGACTACGACGAGGATGGATACAGGCTGAAAGATGGATTCGATTGGTACATGGCACCTTCAGACAAGTCAAAGTATGAGGAGATCTACGCCGCGAATAAGGACCCTCGAGATGGCAGCATCAGTTTCGAATCGCTTTCACCCCTCTACGACTCGCTCGACGTACCAGACACAGACATCCGCTTCGCATGGAACCTAGTCAACCCCAAGAGCGAAGCCGGCATCGGCAAAGACGCAACATTAGTCTTCCTCCACATCCTCAACAACCGGCACGAAGGCTTCCGGATACCGCGGAGTGTCCCAGCAAGTCTCCGTGCCACTTTCGAGCAAGGACGAATCGAGTACCAAGTAGACAAAGTGCAACCACAAAAGACGGCAGCAGACCGATGGGGCGCGAAACGAGACGACGACACACTGACAGGAAGGAAGACGAAATTCGGAGACGCATACCTCAGCCGACTCGGTGTAGGAGACCGAGCCGCCTACCGACCCAAAGGCACAGACTTCTCCACCACGCGCACAGACGAAGAATGGGAAGAAGTACGCCTGCGCAAACAGCTAAAAGACCTCGAAAGCAAGATCTCAAAAGTAGAAGAGGGCGCGAAGAAGCGGCGCGAGAACGGGGGCAGGAGAGGGGAGAGCAAGCCCGCGCTGGTGAAGCGGGAACTCGAGCAATTGCTGGACTGGAAGCGGAGACAGTTGCGGGATCTGGAGAACGGGGAGGGGCAGGCGAAGGTAGGGCAGGGGTTGAAGGGGGTGCAGGATGAGATTGCCATGGTCAAGGAGCAGGTGGATGGGCTTGAGGCGCATTTGCGGAAGCGGGAAGGGGTGTTGGAGGATTTGAAGAGGCAGATTGAGGAGGAGAAGTTGAGGCGGTGATGGATACCCTGTTCTTAATGTATAGCGCTACTTGGTGTGTCTGATTGTGCGGAACGTGTCGTGGTCATTCTGTTCATGCCATTTGAGATTGTAAGAGTGAAACCCATGAGCTCCCTTCGGTCATCGTATACAGTAGCTCCGCCTTCTTGACTCCAGTTTGACGCAGTCGTCCTAGTCACGAGCGAAAGTCACGAAAGAGGTGCTCAGCATCCCTTGTTGGCTGGTATGCTAGCTTTGGAGGCGGGGCATACGCTGGCGTATGTACTGGGGTATATCTCGATGGAAGTTCTGGTGTACGTACTCGCCCTTGTGCTGACTGGTATGCTAGCTTTTGAAGACGCGTATGTCCTGGGGCATATTGTGGTGTAAATTCTGGTGTATGTACTGGCACTCTTGCAGGCTGGTATGCTAGATTTTGAAGGGGAATATGTCCTGTGGTATATCCTGGTGCATATCTCGGGCTCGATGATGGGATTGTACCTTGGTAAATGATCTGGGAACATCTGCTGGTATTTCCCCGAGCGCCAGATTGCCCTTAGATATCCGAGTGCTGCGGCGGTCAACTTTGCTTTGTACCGGCCGCGGATGCTGTGAGGGACCAGACGTTTGATCACGGCTATTTCTCCGCAACGTTGAAGCATTTCCTGCTTGACCGCATCTTCCTGGCGAGTCTTCTCAGCTGAGGCAGTCATGTTGTTCAACGTCTCCATCGCCTTTCGAAACCAGCCTATGTGATGAACCTGAGCAGGGGGGAAGCCATGCTTCAAGTAGTTGATGCAGAGGGCGGTGGCGTCCCCGTTGTCAGGGCCGTGGATGACAGTCATGTTCTTGTAGATGGTGGCGGGAAATCTGGCGTCGGGGCTTTTCGCGGAGGGATCTTTCCCAAAGGATCTGGTAGTATTGATCGCGAAGGGTAGGCCGGTGTACACATCGACCTTGGCGTCTTTGACCGCAGCCTGCGTTTCTCGGAGAAGGGCATTATGGAATCGCTCGGTTCTCGCGGTATCTGCCTTCTTCCTCTCCATTTCGACACACCGCTTCATGTTGTAGACCAGTTTCGAGCTTTGCAGATTCCTGGGATCCTTTGAGTCGTCCCACAAGCATTTGGGACACAGCCTTATGCCGACACTCCCCGGTTGCAGCAAGGTGCAGGTGAAGAGATTTCCACAGCCTCCGCATGGATGCTTGGTGTCGACGGCTTCCGATGACGTGCACGAGCACTCACTTGGTGCTGGGGCGCCCGAGTCAATGAGGTTGTTGCATCGATCGGCTTCATGGCTCGCAACCAACCAGGCCTCCAGAAAGTCTTTTGATCTTTCGAATTCATCTTCAAGGATCACCTCGATTTGCGGTATCCAGCTTTTGTCCACGGAATTGAGAAGGTAGCAGGGGGGAATATGTACTTTAGAGGGATCTTGGATTGAAATGATATGCTGGCAGACTTTTAGCGCTGGCTCGATACGTATATGTAGCATCGAATCTCGTGTGATTGAGATCATGAGTGGCGTTCCACTATATGTGCCTCGGTTTTGCTTGCCGAGGTAACCGCCGAACTGCTGGAGCAGGTTGGCAAGTCCATCTCGAAGCCGTCTGCATTCATAGCAACAGACGTGAGACGGATCATGAGGTGTCGTAGAAACCTCTCAAAATTCTGTACTTGTCGGCGGTATGGAAGGTCGTTGAGAAATTCGTTGTCTTCAATCTGCGACTCGTACGCGGCTGGGGTTCCTGTTTGGCCGCGGAAGATCTTGCTTCGCTGATTGCTCTTCTCCATCATCACCTCGAATTCCAGGTTTGGCCTAACTTCAGGCACGACTGCGAAGCCCAAACAGTCCGGCAAGATCTTCTTGCGAAACGGCTGCGCCTTCATGGTCGATGGATTGAGTGAGACCAGGTTTACATCGAAGAATCAAGGATGAGTTTTCGATCGCAGACAATGCGTTTGCACGGTCCAATGTGGGGAGACTCCTGGTAGATACACGATCTTCGTTCACCACTGGTAGGATCTGTTGCAGTCTGCGGTTCATGTCGCTGCTGACATTACCCGATGATAGTCCTTCCATTCTGATCAGTCATCTGGGGAAGGAGGTGAGCTAACTCGTTGTTGCGTACAGGCACGACATCCATCAGGGCATCTCCGCGTTGATTTTGGAAGCCTTTTCCATGACGGCGTTAACAGCTAGCTGTGTTCATGCAGCTAGGTAGCTCTCAATCGGCGCAGTCTGTTCGCGGTGGCTATGAGTGGATGTGGAATCGAGCATCGACGCTGCAAACCTACCAGAACTGGAAACCGCGAAATGAATGACGGATGCTGCAGGATCTAATATGGAAGACGGGTTACAAGACATATCGCAGTTTCGTGCTACAATTTCACAAGAGGCCGTCAAGCGAAGGCCAGACGTTGACATCGTAGGGTTGGTGAGCCGGCGTTGTGACATTTTTGATGGCATGTGTGTGTTGTGTCATACGGACTCGATCCGTCGAGAGGAACGTTCTTGGATAGTTTCGCAGAATACTGTCCTCGATTCAATGTGAGGTGAAGTTAAGTTGAGCTTGCTTGCCGTTTCGGGTGAATGCAGGCACGAAACCGACTGACGTAAGGGGCGCCTCGACTGTGCACTCTGATATCTGGACAACCGTAGACCCGGTGAGCAGAGTGTTGCATCACATGCAAGCCAACTTGCGACGGTCGGTGCATCCCGCGACTTGGTCACACGAGTTCTTCCATCTCCCCCAGCAGATCCCCCATCCCACTTTTGCGGACCCTGTTACTCCTCCTGCACATCACCAACTTCACGAAATACCCATTGAGACCTCCAATCGTCATTTGAGCCATGTCGTACGCAGATGTCGCCGCCAGCGGGCCCAAGCAGACCGAAGAAGAGGTAAGGTCCTTATCAGGATCGCGATACATGTATCCATGCTAACTCGGCGCAGAAGTAAGTGTTAAGAAACTGCTCGCTCAAATGAGCGTCGACTGACCCGGTCTCCCACTAGACGCGCCCCTGCGGTGCCCGAGATCCGCCATGAAGAATCTAGCGTCTCATCCTTGATCGATGTCGACAGCCCGCATGTCTCTTCTGTTCCCTCCGACTTTGACACCCAATCCATCAAGACCGACACTCAAGCGGATCGCGAGCGGCTCGAGGCCGAGTCGCGCCAGAAGGTCGAGGAAGCGAAAGAGAAGGCCGGTGTCAAGAAACAGCAGGCAAAGAACAAGGCCAAGCAGGCGGGTCAGACGCTCAGGGACAACAGCGACAACCCGGTCGTGATTGGCAACGCTGTCACCATTGCAGCTCTTGGTGGTCTGCTCGGAATCGGCGCTTACAGGAAGTACACGGAGGGAACTTTCACCTGGAGGGTTGCAGGTCTGTGGGCTGGTGCTGTTGGATTGTTCGTTGTTGCCGATTACTACGTTTCCCAGTAAGTGATGGAAAGACTGGAAGATGCGCAAGTTGATACTGACCTGCACAGATACTTCTTCAAGAGATATCCTCCCAAGTAGAGCAGGCATCATCGTCAGTAGGAGCACAGGATTGGGGTAACGGAGGAATAGTGAACATCTCTTCTCTTTGTTTCAGATCGCAATGGTAGTTTTGGAGCCTGGTGGGTGAGTTGCCCTCTAGCAATAGAATCTTGGACGGTATCAGACCGGAAAGCGCCGCTAATGATCAACTCTTTAACCAAATTATCAAAATGTGCAGAGTTGTACAATGTGCAGGGGAGGAGCGGTATTTGCCAGGGGGACGTTCTGGTAGGTGCATTCACAAACGGAGCTCCTGCCTGAGACCCAGAAAGGCGGCAGCCCACATGTCACGTGCGTCATGCAGACTCACCACCTACCTTGAAGTTTCGTCTTCATTCTACATTCCTTCATTCACCTTTCACCAGTGTCAAACTTCCATCACCATCTTTTGCAATTCACAATCGCTGTCGCACAGCAGCATGGCGCCAAACAAACCCTCTGGCTCGCGCCCTTCGCTTCCTCGCCAGGCAAAGGCCAACGTGCAGTCTTACGCAGGCCAGGATGCTCCAAATCACCGCGTTACCAAAAAGCGCTCTAAAGCCACCACCGCAACCGCCGCGGCGCCGACGTCTGCACCGCAGCCTCAACCCCGCGCAAGAAGAGGGGGATTACGTCTGCTGCCAGCTCGTGTGACAGCATTTCCTCCTCCACCACCGCCGGCGACTCAGAACGCGCCCCAACGTAGGATCCGGGTCCGTCCACAGCAGCCGCAACCAACTGTGCCCCCCATGCCCTTGCCCGGTTTCGGCATCAGACCTCAGACAAATGCGCCTTATCAGCCTCCACCCGATCCATTGCCGCCCTACTGCGACCTGTGTTACACGACCATCAACGACCTGGATCGTTTTGAAAGGAGCGACGTGCCCGATAGGTGCTGGGGACACGTCATGGACACGCTCTGCAGACAATGCATGACTCGCTCCGCTCGTTCGGACCTTCGTCTTGGATCTCTCCCACATTGTGTGGTCTGCGGCATCCAATGGGAGTTTGGCCACGCCGCTATGCTCTTCAGTGCCGCAGAGTTACAGGTCTTCGAGAATCGCCTCTCTAATCGCGCCATCGAAACCGATCCCATGTTCCGTTGGTGTGCACAAGACAAGTGTTCCTCTGGTCAGCTCTACATCGCTGATGTGGTCGCCAAGGATCCAAAGGTTTGTTGCAACAGCTGCGAGAGCACCAACTGCTTCGCATGTCGTAGTCCATGGCACGAAGGGGTCAGCTGCAAGGACCACCAGGATCCTATCAAACGAGAGGAGGCCTTGACCAAGGACTACAAGGAGACTCTTGGTACTATGCGCAAGGCCGTCACGAAGATGTGCCCAACCTGTGGAAGTGGGGTGGAGAAGACGGACGGATGCAACCACATGCAATGTGAGTATTGATGCTGTCTTACCGCTTTTCGAAATATTGACTTCAGTCAGGCGGAAACTGCAGTGCCCTCTTCAACTGGGACACTGCGCGAACAGTATGAACGAGTCTCTCAAGCTACGACAGGTAGCTGCAAGGCAACGAAGGTATAGACAGGGTCGACAAGCATGGATTACGACGCGCAAGGAATGGCATCTGTTATATAAGGGTTGTGCACGGACAGTGGCCATGGCATGACAGGCTGTGGAGTCTCCGCATTCCCACCCGTACCAGCGCAGTGCATATACCAAAGGGTGGAGCGGGAGACACATTCTCAACGGACAGGCGACGACGACCATGTCCAAGTGACCAATAATTTCAAAGCAGTGTTTTAGCGAGCATGATAACAGTATGAAAGACCGGCTCCGAAATGCTGCATCATCTGTGACCTTTTTTTTATTTCGAGCCCTGACAATCAAAGATCAGGGTCTTGATGATGGGCGAATTCGGCAGGAGATGGTGAATTTTTGGTAAAAGCGGCCGCGATTCCAGAAGGACACAGTCTTCTCTCTCGGAGGACTTTGCGGAGCCTGGTTTGACCCTTGCAGAAAGCGCACCAATCGTTTCACCGCCTGACGAGCTTATCCACCGCTCAGGCGTGGCGAAAAATAGCCCACTCACGGCCAACTGGAGCCTTTTGCTGTGACGGCCTTGGCACAGGTTGAGCGCTAGCGTCGGAGGAGGGAAATTTTTGGATTTTTGGGCCCCGGTAAATATTCAAAAGTGTGCCCCTCCAGCGAACTTTTTCTTACGCCTCAGCTCCTTTCTTCACCCTCATCTCACCCTCTTTCCTACCTCCATACACTCAGCCTGGTGCTTAATTCAGTCTTGTGCCAGACTGCTTTGCATTACGAGTTCAGAATAGACGATACCCATAGAGAAACATCAGCAGAGCGACTTGCTTTTTGGTCCCTGGATCGCGGCACTTTCTGACCGCCCCCTGAAATCTTTTCAGAAATCAGCAATACCTCATACAATCTATCTACCACAAACCCAACATGGCTCCCGCAGTCGACATTCAAGAGGCCGCAGCCCCTTCGGCCGGTCAGCTCAAGAAGGAGAACGCTCAGTCGATCAAGGTCCTCGAACAGCTCCTTTCAAAACTCACAGTCTCCAAGGCTCAGGATGAGATCAACGCCTCATCCCAGGAGATCGCTCTGTTCATCAACGGAGATATTGAGGAGCAGGATGCCCCCATCAAGTTAGTATAAGCCGCAAAATGGCCAGATGAATTTTGTCTAACACAACTGTAGGGCTTTTGACCTCCTCAAGAAGCAGCTCAGCAACAAGAAGGATGCCAACGCACGCGAGCGTGCGCTTGATGCCATCCGCTCCATCGCCGAGCACTCCACTCTCAGCCCTGCAGTTGAGCCATACCTTGTAAAGATCCTCGAGCAGGTTCTCGCAGCCGCTGGCGACAAGATGGTGCCTGTCCAGAAGTCCGCTGCCGCTACCGCCATCTCCATTGTCAAGTCCGCCAACGCCAACGCCGTCAAGGCCATCCTCCCACATCTCATCAAGTCACTCCGAAATGCACAGAAGTGGCAAGAGAAGAAGGCCGATTTGGACTGCATCGAGTCGCTGTGCGCCTCGTCACCACACCAGACTGCTTTCCGTGTTCCAGACTTGATTCCCGTGGTTTCCGAGGCCATGTGGGACACCAAGCCTGAGATTAAGAAGGCCGCTTACGGCACTATGGAGAAGGTCTGCGGTCTGATCGTCAACAAGGATATCGAGAAGTTCATTCCCGAACTGATCAAGTGTGTTGCCAAGCCAGAGAACGTCCCAGAGACTGTCCATCTTCTTGGGTAAGTTTTGCGCAAATTTTGATATCAGATGATTTTCTGACAATATTTGACAGTGCCACCACCTTCGTCACTGATGTCCACGAGCCCACTCTCGCCATCATGGTGCCTCTGCTCGAACGTGGTCTCGCTGAGCGTGAGACCGCCATCAAGCGAAAGTCTGCAGTCATTGTAGACAACATGTGCAAGCTGGTCGAGGATCCTCAGATCGTTGCTGCTTTCTTGCCTCGCCTCATGCCTGCTCTCGAGAAGAACTACGACAACTTGGCCGATCCCGAAGCCCGTGAGAAGACCAGACAGGGTCTCGAGACTCTCAGGCGTGTGGGTGGCGTGGTGGACGGCAAGGCCCCTGAGATCTCCAAGGCCGGCGATATCGCCACGGTCCTTGCTATTCTCAAGCAGCTCTTTACTGAGAAGCACCCTCTTGCCAAGGATGGCAAGTTCGAGCCGGTGCTCGAATACGCTGCCGCCATCGGTGCCGAGCTCGTCGACGAGAAGGACCCAGAAGCCACTTCATGGATTCTTCATACCCTCCCATACATCACGGTTATTGCTGGCGAGGCCGATGCCAAGGGCATTGCCGATACTCTCCGCAAGCGCGCTTCCCCGCTCGCCGCCGCCGAAGATGCTGTCGAGCCTGATGAGGAAGAGGGCGAGGATCTCTGCAACTGCACATTCAACCTGGCCTACGGTGCTAAGATTCTCCTGAACAACACCAACTTCCGTCTCAAGCGTGGCCAGCGTTACGGTCTCCTCGGTCCCAACGGTTCCGGAAAGACTACCCTCATGCGCGCCATCAACAACGAGCAGGTCGAGGGTTTCCCCAAGCAGTCTGAGGTCAAGACCTGCTTCGTCGAGCACGATCTTGACGCTGCTGACACTGAGCTCTCCGTCATCGAGTGGACTATGATGAAGTTGAAGGCTGTCAACGTTGACAAGCCTCAGAAAGATGTCGAGGAGAAGCTGGTCGAGTTCGGCTTCCAACAAGAGCAACTTAACGGTGGCATCACGAGTTTGAGCGGAGGTTGGAGGATGAAAGTTCGTTATCCCTGTCGTCGCTCTGCTTGTTGCATTTGAAACTGACAATTCTTGATAGTTGGCGCTCGCCCGAGCTGTTTTCGAGGAACCCGATATCCTGCTTTTGGACGAACCCACCAACCATTTGGACGTAGTGAACGTCAAGTGGCTCGAGAACTACCTCACCACCAGCAAGTGCACGTCTATCATCATCTCCCACGACAGCAAGTTCCTCGACAACGTCATCCAGCACGTTTACCACTACGAGCGCTTCAAGCTTAAGCGATACCGAGGTAACTTGTCCGAGTTCGTCAAGAGGGTTCCGTCCGCGAAGTCCTACCACGAGCTGTCCGCCTCCGAGATGGAGTTCAAGTTCCCCGAGCCCGGTTTCCTCGAGGGTGTCAAGACCAAGGCCAAGGCCATTGTTCGTGTCACCAACATGACCTTCCAGTATCCCGGTACACCCAAGCCTCAGGTCGAGGGTATCTCCTTCCAATGCTCTCTCGGTTCTCGTATTGCCGTCATCGGACCCAACGGTGCTGGCAAGTCGACCCTCATCAACGTCCTCACTGGTGAACTCATCCCAACATCTGGTGATGTTTACCAGCACGAGAACATCCGTATCGCCTACATCAAGCAGCACGCTTTCGCTCACATCGATCACCATTTGGACAGCACGCCATCAGAGTACATCCAGTGGCGTTTCCAGTCCGGTGAAGATCGTGAGACCATGGATCGCGCCAGCAAGATCATCACCGAGGATGACGAGAAGGCCGCACTCAAGATCTACCGCATTGAGGGCTCCCAGCGTCGTGTCCAGAGCGTTCTTTCCCGCCGCAAGTTCAAGAACAGTTACGAGTACGAGTGCTCGTTCCTGCTCGGTGAGAACGTCGGCCTCAAGAACGAGAAGTGGATTCCCCTGATGACTGCCGACAACGCCTGGATTCCCCGTAACGAACTTATGCAGTCTCACCAGAAGCAAATCGCCGAGGTCGATCAGAAGGAGGCTCTCGCCAGCGGTCAATTCCGTCCTCTGGTCCGCAAGGAGATCGAGCAGCACTGCGAGAACTTTGGTCTCGACGCCGAGCTCGTCTCTCACTCCCGCATGAAGGGTCTTTCTGGAGGCCAACGTGTCAAGGTCGTCCTCGCCGCCTGCACATGGCAACGCCCCCACTTGATCGTCCTCGACGAGCCCACCAACTTCTTGGACCGCGACTCGCTCGGTGCTCTCTCCAAGGGCCTCAAGGAGTTCCAGGGAGGTGTCATCATCATCACCCACAACTCCGAGTTCACCGCCGGTCTCACCGAGGAAGTCTGGGCCGTCATGAACGGTCGCATGACGCCGTCCGGCCACAACTGGGTGCAAGGCCAAGGTGCCGGTCCCCGTCTCACCGAGAAGGACGACGAGGAGGACAAGTTCGACGCCATGGGCAACAAGATCGAGGGCACCAAGAAGAAGGCAAAGCTTACTTCTTCCGAGCTCCGGAAGAAGAAGAAGGACCGCATGGCCCGCCGCAAGAGGGGTGAGGAGGTTTTCTCTGATGAGGACGACTAGATTCGTGCGTAAGCATGATCTTGCGTTCGCGTTGGTTGGCCTGGTCCGAGAGGGATACACGGGGTCTGATAGATTGATCTGCCCGCGATAGAAAGGAAGCTATGCATAGATGGGAAAAAAGCCAGGAGAGGAGTGATCAGCCCGACCATTTCTCGGTTCTCTAGGCGTTGAAGTAGTTCCACCGAGCTGTCTGATTTTCGTCTTTTGTTTTGTTCTTATGCAGCACATTGAGCACTCGAGATAGATGGTGGAAAATGATATATGACAATTCCAAAAAGTTACAACTTCAACTATTCCCTCCATCTTGGCTGGCCTCCCATTCCCTCATCCCAGTAATGCGGATTGTACCCCGGTGGCATGATCCGCCCTCCACTAAGCATAACCATCTGCTCCCTGCGCCTGCCTGGTAGCGTCCAACCCCTGGGCTCATGGACCATCGCGTTCCGCGCCGCGGACACGGCCTCGTGCCGACCGACTCTGCACCACGACTTGTTCTCCTCGCCCTCGAACTGTGGCGCACGGCAGCAGGTCCACCAGTAACCCCTGTGGTCTCGTGCTTTCTTCCTCTCCGCGTCAGTCTTGCCGTAGGAATGATCGTGGCCACTTCGGCCGGTCTCCCAGTCGTTGAAGAGGTGTCCTGGGTGCCGAGTCAGCTTGGTCTGTAGGGGTCTGGGGAGCTCGAAGGAATGGCGGTCGAGCTGAGTCTGGAATGAATGAGTGGCTGATCGGGACATGGGTCGAGATGAGGGTCGAGATCACATGAAGGGCGATATGGGCAGGGTTCCACGTGCTTGAAGTGAACGTACCCGGATGGGATCTGCATGCATCGGCGGCGTTGTTTGAGACGTCGAACTCATCGTTGCAATAGGAACACTTCTCATAGCGTCTGCGCTTCCGGGTCTGGGCGGTCGGTCTTGGATTCTTGTTGTCGGCCGCGGTAATCAGAAGCTTTTGTGAGATGAGCTCGCGACTGTGCGGATCTTGAGCGAGGTCAAGGAGGACTTGTCGCATCCGTTCCGGGTGTGCAGATCTGATGGCGTCTCCGACTGTGGCTAAGTCTGCCATGACAGGAGGTATCCCTCGTATGGGATGCAGAGAAGCTCAAGTAGTGGAATGTTGGCTGTGAAGGTGAAGTTGCTTGTACCGTATCGGATATGTACAGAATGCCACCACTCCTCTCAAGCTTTGTTAGCGTTCCATCGTTCTGTAGTCGCCCATGATAATCCCTCCGCTATCCTCTCACGACCTCCGCTTCCCATCCCTCGCCTCTCCTCCACCCTCGTGCTCTCCCACCTGACACCCTTCCGAGCCTCCCGGCCCACCGCAGCAGTCCCACTTGAACCCCTCGGGGTACTCCTCCCTCATATCCTCCGTGTCGATCGTACCGTGGCAATTCTCATCATGATCGGCCCAGAAGTCGCCATCCCAATCGACTTCAAGCTGTCCTGCTGGGCGTCAATGCTGCCACCGCGGCGTCGCGATCTGAAGGGGAAGGCGGGAAGGCAGGAATGAGAGGCGGGCAATGGGAGATCGGGCCGGGATTTGGTACTCACCATCATGCCACCGACACGCCTCCTCGTCGTTGAAATTGACGTCGAACTCCTCCTTACAATTGACACAGTGCTCGTAGCGTTTCCGCTTGCTAATTGGAGCCGTGGGGTTGTTGCCGTTGGGAGAAGAAGGGACGAGGAGTTGTCGTTCCACGAATGCTTTGGCTTCGGGGAGCTTGAGTACGGCGAGGAGCACGTTGCGGAGTCGGTCTTTGTCGGCTGTGCGGATAGCGTGCTCGACGGTCGTGGAGCTGGAGGCGGACGGCATCGTGGTTATAGGGAGGACGATGCAGGGTGGGTGTGAGGTGACGCGGGAGCAGGAGGTGGGGCGCGCTTTGGTCGCGGGGTCACGTGGTCTGGTCGGCAATGTCTAGGGACACTATACATGAGCTCGTAGAGGATCCCGGAAATTACTCGAGCGCTGTCAAATTCGTGAGGGTCGTTAATGGCGGTGGTCCAGAAACTTGGATGAGGTATGATATCTAGAATGTATTGTTCTAATCAAGTGAAGCAGTCTACAAAACGCCAACCATTTAGCCACCAATATATCTCGGCTACCACGGGCCTGTAAGCACGACTTTAGCCAAGTTCCAACCAGCATAACCGGGATCCCGATCAATCCTGGTGGTCTGGAAAGTGATGGTGTGCTCCGGCTTAGTGGCGTTGAATATGATCGGCCCAGTGATCTTATGACGTGTAGGATAGAGCTTGAAGTTTGGAAAGGCCTCACCAGGCTTGCTTTGCCTGGAAAGGATGCTTTTGCTGTCCACAAGAACATCCCATTGGCAGGCATTACCTCCCGTCTTCGTGAGGCTCGATTGTACTGTCATGCAACCCCGAAATTCATTGAGCCAGATCCGGTATTGGGAACCTGCAGTAAGGTTGGAGACTGTTTGTTTGATCGTCGCCATGCCCTTCTCCTTGTTCTTTGGATCTATGCTGTATCCATTGGTCATGACCATCTCGCTCGAGCTTCCATCGTAGTACCACTTCGTGCGATTATAAGAGGAATAGTAAATCGCGCCTCGGGTGGCGTTCCAGCCAGCCATCGAGAAATTCCTGCTCGTTCCCGAATAGAAGGAGCCAGTGCCATAGAACGTGGGGTTGACGAACAAATTGGGGGCTGCAGCGTCCTTAGGATCAATCTGGGACGTGGGCGGGTTGAGGACTTGGCTGCAGCGCTCATATATCGTTGACACTGGAAGGCTGCCGGGAGAGACCGTTCGGTTTGCAGCTCTGGTCATGGTCAACTCTGTGCATTTCTGTGAGGTATCGCAACTTACGTCTCCCAGGCCCAACACCACTGTCTTGCATCATAGAGCGTATTGCCGAACCAAGAGGCGATGAAATCCATCGCCTTGACCTGAGTCGTAGCTTTAGCTTTGGCCTTCTTAGCCGAACCCTTCAGGCTCGATCGGAACTCCTTGTAATTTTTGACGCAGTGGCATGGACCTGTGATGAAATGCAAGTAATAATTGCGGTCCCACAACGAGGAGACGAAGGCTGCACTGTGCTAGATCAGTAATGGCATACGCAGCGGGTTTGAAAGTACCCACTCTTTTGCCAAGAATTTGCAGTAATTCAGAGGCTCTTTGACGCTGTTCCTGAAGTTCGCGACGAACTGATTTGTATCGTTAATGCATTCTTGTTTGCTAGGCTTGTCACCAACGGCGATAGTGCTTCCTGCCAAGGCAGTGAGGAGAAGAGCGGCCTTCATAATCGCTCGAGGTCCAGAGGATCTGGTGCTGAGGTTGTAGGACTTATTCTGCAGTCCGAGAGCTACTCTTTATACTGATGGAGGACCACTTCATAGCCCGTCGACTAGATCGAGCGATATCAAGACGATCCCAACGTCTCGCGTGCCCCCGGCTCCATGCCGAAAGACTTCTTTCGTCCGCGGCTCGTTGGACATCTCCGAGTGCCAGTTATACCGTTGCAGTGCTTCATGATCTGAAACGATATTCGCTGTTAAGCTTGGATCGCTCCATAAGCTGATGCAATAGTCCTGCATACGGGAGACTGTGGAAGGATGAAAAGCTCAACACTTACTGATCGACTCATGTTCGCCACCAAATGTTCACCATCTCACCAGATTCTTCCCAAACATCACGCCCTAGATTAACGACCAGCTACACTCCTATGACACTTGCGAGTATCTGATTCCTAGTGCGAAAATATCGCATGGCCAGAAGATGTTGACATAGAACGTGCAATAGACTCTACAACGTCTCTCGGCATTGGCTTGGAAGCTCAACGTCGAAGACCGGTATTCTTGTGCTCAAAATTAGTGGGATTGCTTGGCAATTTTGTATGGGTGGATATTCTTACACTTGTCGCAAAACTCCTTAGCGTACCTCCGTATTAGAATAAATCTCATAACTAAAAAAGATAACTCTACTAATATCGATTATTATTATATAGCATTAATTATAAGTTACTAAGAATTGAATTCTCTATTGTTTAATATAATTTTTATTATATATTTCGCATTAGTAGTTATATAATTACGCTCTATAATTTTTCTTAGCTTAGATAAATAATGCCTTAACTAGCGATTAATCTCGACAATTAGTAGCTAACTATTACAGAGTAGATATCCTTAGAGTGCTTTACTAGAGATAAGGTAGTTAAGAAGCTTCAAGAAGAGTATAGTATTAATATTAGTAGAGGTACTCTTATATAATAAATAAAGAATTAGAAGTTATTAGCCTACCTAAAGGCTAAGGACACCTAAGTGCTCCGCGACAATATCTAGTAGTACTTCTCCGATTATTATATCGATAACCCTTATATACTTAGTTAACTTTAAGACAATAGCTACGAACTTAGCCTAAGAGCTCTCTACTATATCCGCTAGAATATAGATCTATATAAGTAGGTAGACTATAGCGATAGCGACAAAGAGTATAGGGACGCTATAATGCTAGAGGCGCTATAGTATAAGTATAAGTAAGGTAGTATTAAGGCTTATAGCTAAGGGATAATATATATATATATATATAAGTAAGATATAATATTATTAAAATATATATATAATTCTAAAAGAGGCAAATTACAGATAGAATTGCTAATTCCTTATATAGTTGCTATATAGCGGAAATTGCTAGATTTCTCTATCTAGAGGACTTTAAGTACTGTCGCTACTATATACAAGTTAATTAAGTAATTTAGTATTCTCTAGAGCTAGATTTCGTATAGTATCTAGACGCTTACTACAAGTTTAAGTATTAGAGAATCTAGATATATAGTATAATCGACGCTTAGTTACAATAGCTTATCTAGATCTATTACAATATATCTAGACGGACTTAGTAGTCGGTCGCTACTTAATATCTTACTACTGTTACTATAAGAGGTATAATACTATTAAGGCTCGTTATAGACTATAGCGCCGAGACTATCTAAGTTGCTAATCTTTATTACGACCTCTAACGAGAGATCGAGCTTGTTATAGACGAATCTAGAGAACCCTTAAGCTTTAAAGATTGCTTTAGATATAGAACCTCGCGCTTGAACTAGTAGATTAAGATATACTAGAGTTAGTAAGTATAATAGCTCGACCCCTAGAGAGCTTATTTTATCGACTTAGTAGCTAATTAAGGCTTTAATACCTCTTCCGAGCTAGATAAGATCGCCTTCCTTGTAGTCTATATACTAATTATATAGTAAGAGGTAGTAACCTTTACTTAGACCTATAACTACTAGAGTATTTGTAATTAGTTAAGGAGGAGGCTATAGACTATACTAGGGATACTAGAGCTTAATTATAACTATCTAGAGCATTAAGGAGAGACGTATAGTAGTATTCTAGTGCCGATTAAGTTAGTTAAAGAACACTAAGAAGTTATAGAAGATTTTAGTAAGCGACTTATATATAGAATTACTAACAAATTATAAACTTACTAATTGCTAGACATTAACGAATATCTGCCTACTACTACTCTTTAGTAGTGTTTAAGCGCGCTTATAGCTAGCGGATTTACCGATTTTGATAGTGTAACTGTTTATAATAATAGTAACAAGATATATGTTACTACTTACTAGCACCTTCGTAATAAAGTCTAGTTTCATTTTGTAATAGGTATTAAGCCTATTCTGCATAAATTAGACCGTCTATATGTACTCGATTATAGTCGGCAAGGCTCGTTTGTGCTATTAGAGCAATTTTTAAGAGTTTAGAAGAGAGAGACTACTAGAATTACCGAGTGAATTATACTAATAACTCGGCGTACCTACACTAGTAATTACTAATATAAAAAGGTATCTCCTCGTTTATTTCGTATTTCTCTTCTACCTCTTTTGCCTTCCGTTTGTTATAGCTTTAATTACTAATATTTAGATAGCTCTCTACCTAGTCGCTCTAATAGCCTTCTTCTATAATAACATAATTAAGAGTTATACAAGATATAGCTTCTATAATGTAATTAATCCTTTCTATTATAGTAGTAAATAGCCTTTCTAGCGAGAATTAATAGCCGCGCTAACCTCGTTGTTACGTTAGGCATTAGTCGTGCATTAGCGAGTTAGTACTACGAGTCGTAGCGATTTAACTCGCTCCTCTCTAGTCGTACCTCTCTCTAAGGTTCCCTCGTTATCGGCCTTATAAGCCTCGTCGTCTTAGAGCTTAAGTTAGCCTATCGGCTATATCGTTACTACTGCTAACCTTTATCGTAATAGAGTAATAAAGCTACTAGCTACTACCTATATAGTAGTCTCGAAAGCTAAGGCGACTAGGTCTATAACTTCGCTAGTAAAGAAGCTAAAGTAGTTAACGTATATTACTATCGAGATATAGAAGATAACACGTAGATAGACATTAGACAGTAATCTAGTCTATAAAAAGACTCTTCTTAATATCTATAATAATACGCTATAGTTAGATACTATCCTCCTTATAATTAAGGTTAGTTATTTAAACTATCGCTACTAGCTATATAACTTATTAGCCTATTACTCTAAGAAGTAAGCCTACTTCGACCTCTAGTAGTATAGTAAAGACTTATTTAAGAGGTACATAGACTACTACCTTATCGATAAGTTCGACTTCTTTAATAAGCCTATCTAACTAGTATAGAACGCCTTAGAAAGAGAGCACCTCGAGGATCTACTTAAGGCCTTTAGAACTACTAGTAGTAGCGGTAATAGGAGGTATAACATTAAGCTTATATACGAGTACTAGAGTAGTAAGGTTATAGACTAGCTAGTAGAGGAGGTGTCTATCTTCTCTAGGGTGCTATTATCGAATTATAGCTTAATCGCCTCTAAATTATAATCTAGAGGCCTATCTCGTGCTTAATCTTATGTACTATCTTACGTACTATCTTACGCTCTAACTTACGCTTTAAGTTATATTCTATCTTATACTCTATCTTAGCGCGCAAAATAGACTCTCTCTTGTCTATCTAGAAGTTTAAGTTATCTAACTCGCGAACTAGATTGCAAACTAGATAACGACCTAGATAACAACCTAGATAACGACCTAGATTTCGATATAGATCTTAACCTAGTACTATCTAGCTAACTATCTCGCTATATATTTAAGCGTCCTATTAGTCGCTCTAGCGAAGAGATTATAGCGTTAATTCGCGCTTGCTCGTAGTTCTATATTAATATAAGGCTACAGAAAATAGCTAAGCGATTCGGACTAGATAAATTACTATATAAATCGTTAGTTAGTAGACTTACTTAGTTCGAGATAGAGTTTATTAACTATAACGCTAATGCCTCTCTAGCCTTTACGCTAGCGCTACTAGCTAGAATAACCGAGCTAGCTTAAGAGAGAGCTACTGTTAAGAACGAGCGGAGTTAGCTATTATAGATAGTTAATCTAAACTAACTACTAACCTCTTTTACTATTATAGATTTAAGCACTAGTAACTTTTAATAGATAGAACTAACTATAGTAACTAAAGCTAGGAGTTAGAGCGTATTTCCGACTCTAACACTATCTAACTACTTCCGCGTCTTTAACTCTATAGAGGCTAACCTACTCTTAGAGAAACCCCTAAGGGCCGCGCCTGCCTCTACCTCTACTACTATATAATTAGAGCAGGTGAAAGATAGCTAGATCGATCGGTCTTATTAAGAGCAATTACTAGATATTAATATTATATAGCTAGAGGATTTCTAGGGTAGTGCGCTAAGTAATACATAGGTAATAAGCGTTAGAAGAAGTAGGCGAAGGACTAAGCTAATAGAGAAGACAAGATAAAAGGTAGATAGACAGTAAGATAGTTATAGATTTGCTCCTTAGGTATTATAATATAACTAAACGCTATGCTAATTATTATAGTTTATAATTATAAGTCCTTAGCTTTATTCTCTAGTAGTACTAGTAACCCCTTAGCTTCCTCTATCTCCTCTACCTCCTCTATCTCCTTCTCTTCCTTATTCTCTAGCCTTATAAGGTCTTCGAGCCTTGCTATTCTAGCCCCCTACTTCTCTAGCTTACTAATGGCCTTCGCTAATGCTAGCTCTAAGTCTATAATACGTTTCTTTAGGTCTATAGTTTCTTATAATTTAGACTATAATTCTCTAGACGATTCTTCTACTAGCGCCGAGTAATAATCTTTACTCTCCCTTACGTAGTACTTATATAACTTGCTCTTGCTCTTCTCCTTCTAGACTCGATATACCGCTACGTCTTTATTATCCTTAGTCTTATAACTATACTATTAGCATAGATTAGAGGCTAGTATTCTCTTCTCTATCTCTATAATCTCGCCGGCGTATACTACGTAGTAGAGGCTAGTTAAGGCTATCTTCTTTGCCTTACTATCGCTACTAGTAGCTTCTAGTGTAAGGCGAAGAGCTTGCTACTTGTTATCCGAAACGTGCTAGAAGTCTTGCTCGTTAGTAGTCTTAGAGTAGCGCTATTAGTTATCGAAACTACAAAAACTTATAAGCCTCTAAATTACTAATAGAATTATAATTAAATCGCAACCCTAGGGAAGGTTAGATACTACTTACGCGAGTTGTTTTTAAAGCTCTTCTCTAGCTAAAGCGGTAGCTCTTGCTATAGCATTAGTAGCTTGCTACTACTTAGTAGTTTAATAAGCCTATCTTGTAGAGGTAATATAGAGACTCTTCCCTAACATCTTAATGTTAATTATATAATTAATTAGTAAGCCGGAAGTAAGCTTATTGTCGTAATTAAACGCTAGTTAGTAGTATCTAAGGCTACTACTAGTAGTGGAGATTAGACTCGATAGTTTAGTATAGCTCTTCTATATACCTAGTTATCTCTCTAGAGTAGTTAGTACGACAATAACATTACTACTACTACCTCGTATAATCGATTCAAAATTAATATTATTATAATTAGCATAATAAGAGAAGACAATTAGTATTAATTTTAATACTATATAATAAATATTCGTAGAGTTATCCGAATGTAATTATATAACGCCGAAAAGGAGTTAGGTAGCTAAGAGTTTTACGACAAGTATAAGAATATCCTACTATCTTTTGTTTATAAATTCTCACTAAACTCTACTTTTTGTACCTAACTATTTAGCCTTTATTACTACCACGTCGTCGTTGTTAAAGTTAAAGCTATAAAATTAGTAGTATAGAGTTACGTAGTCTACCTCGTTATCCTCTAGCTTAAACTAACCTCTTTATAGCCTTATAGTGTAAAATTGTATAGCCTTAGTATAATTATTATAGTTATATATAGCATTAAAGAAACTAACTAGTTAGCCTTAATAGACTTCTTTACTAAGGGTATAAAGCCTAAAGAGGTGTTTATCTTCCTCTCTTACCTTTAGAAGAGGCACTCCTCTATATATAGAGCATAGACAAACTAGAAGACTTATAGCTAGCTAGAGGTACTTAAGAAGTATAATTACTAAGAGAGGCTATACCTCCTATTACTAGCGATAGTAGAGAATCTACTAGAGTTACTAGCTTCGAAGTGTAACTTCTTCTTAGACGAGATATTAGAGTACTATAGCATCTATTAGAGTATAGATATTACTTAATTATTAATTAGCTACTACCTACGCTTAGCGAGGTAGTTATAAAAGGTTAAATAGTATATCTATATCGCTTATAATAAGTCGAAGTAGTTAGCTTAGAGAGAGAAGATTAAGGTCTATTATATAGATTAGCTTATATTCGTTAATAAGTTATATATAAATAGTAAAACCTTCTAGAGGTATTATAGCTAGTTACCTATTAGTACTCTAGCTATCGATATCTACTAAAAGATAAAGAGTACTCGTTAGTTACTACTTCTAGCACTATACGTAGATAGCTCTATAGCTAATCTACTCTTTATATAAGGCTTCTTAGTAGCGGAGGTATTTAATAAGTAGTTAGAGTATAGGGGAGACTTAGTATTATAGCTCTAGCTAAGCCTATTACGTAATAGACTCTCTCTAGCTACCTTCTGTAAGACTTCTAGCCTTATTAAACAAAGGTAGCTATTAGTTTATCTACCTATCTAATTAGTAGATACTAGTAGTTCTATACGTTACTATATACCTACTCTTATAGTTCTAATAGCTCTCTTTAGTTATAGTCTATAGAATTATTAACATAGACAATTAGATTATATAAGAGCAAATTAACTCGGAAGCTGTCTAGATAGATAGTAGCATTATTAAGAATACTTCGTATCTATAGTCGAGGATATTAGAAGAGCTAGGAGATAATAGAGATAGCCGAGGAAGGTATACTCTAACTAGTAGTAATAGTAGCTATACCGCTATATTACTTAAGGCTATTATAGCTTAGCTAGCTAACCTAGAGAATTTAGTCTAAGACTATAATTGCCTCTAGAATACTAGTATAACTCTAGCTAGTCCCTATAGGACTACCGAGAGGATACCTATAGCTCCTCTAGTACTAGTTTTAATAGGTTTGCCTACTATAGACTAGCTAGTAACGCTACCTACTAGAGAGCTCTCTACGAAGGCTAAGGAACTAGAGTAGTATAAGGCTAAATCTATCTATAAGGCCTAGTTCTTTAGAAGAAGCCTCTAGATAGTCTTTAACTATAACTCTTTATAGTTTACTAATACTCCTTATCTAGATTAGTGCTATATTACTTATACTATAATATACCTATTCTTGTCTCTTAGAGAGTTATAGAAATGCCTCTATACACTTAATACGTTAAACTAGTATAATCTCTTCTATAAAGGAGACTTCTTAAGTTTCGTTAATAACTAAGTTAAAGACTCTATTAATCGAGAGATAAACGTAGTTCTTTCCTACTAAAACTACCTCTAGAAGAAGAGTAAGAGTATCTAGAAGTTCTCGAATTAACTAGTATCTCTAGAAGAGATAATTAAGCTAAAGTATAATAGTAAGCATCTAGTATAGTACTATCTAGCTAAATTATTATCTAATCTATATAAGTAGATCCTCTAGTTCTCTAATATGCCTTCTATATACGCAAAGCTTGTTATATAAGTCTCTACTCTCGAGAACCTTACTAAGAGTAATAACTATAAGCTATAGAAGTAGTATAGAGCTTCTCTAGAAGTCTCTAGTAGTAACTATAGTAAGCATACTCGAAGTAAGGTAGGAGATAGGTAGAAGAGTAAGAGTAAGAGTAAAGATAAGAGCTATAGAAGTAGTAGTAGCTAGGAGACTAATTAGAAAGGTAGTAGAGGTACTTAGGACTTTTCTAAGGTTAAGTACTATAATTATTACAAGAAGAGTTACTACTCGTTAGCCTACTCTAAGGGAGGTAATACTAGCTAAAGTAGTAGTAAAGAAAGTAATTAAGTCCGGAATGTTAAGGTAGAAGGTAGTACGCCTATACCTACTTAATATATAGCTAGATACTAGAGAAGTCTATCTCGAAGCTATAGAGCTCCTATAGTACTTCTAGTATAGGCCTATTAGAGCCTAGTACTTAGCTCTAATAGTAAGGTCGAGGTTAAGGTACTACTAGATAACGTAGTAGATATTAATATTATTAATCTAGTATTTGCTCTTTAGTATAATTTGTAGAAGGCAGATATAGAGTACCCTTAGGTTAGAGACTTCTAGAGTAAAGAGGCTTACTATTATAGCACCTACGAGGTTAATCTCTACCTTATAGACGACACTAGAGTAACGTATAAGTCGAAAGGTATATTCTATATATTAGAAATAAGCTTTCTTATTATTCTTAGCTAGCTATAGAGATATAACTAGAGTGTTATAATAGATAGTTACACTAACTAGTAGAGATATAGCTACGACATTACTAGTATTAGAGTAGTATAAGCTAAGAAGTTCTATAACCTCTTACTTATAGAGAACTAAGGATTTACTCTAGTAGTATTAGATATAATACTAGGTACTATAGTTCGGAAAGTAGCTAGTACCTCTATAGAGGTCCTATCTAATAGAGTAGTAAAGCTACTATCCTATATAGAAGACTACTATAACGTCTTTATTATCGATCCTATATAGATATACACTACAGAAGATATATTATACTTTATTAATCTAATAGAAGGCAAAGAGCTTCTCTTTTACTCTCTCTATAACCTCTTAGAGAAGGAACTTATAGTTCTCTATAAGTACCTCGATAACGTACTAGCTAAGAGCTAAATCTATAGGTTAGAGAGTCTAGCTAGTATACTAATTCTATTCGTCTCTAAGAAAGATAGTAGTTTATAACTCTATATCGACTACTATAGCCTAAACGCTATTACTATTAAGAATTAGTACTCTTTGCTCTTAATTAGTAAGACTCTTAATAGGCTAAGTAAAGTAGCTATTTACTCTAAGCTTAATCTTAAAGATATGTATTACTATATTAGAATTAAGGCTAGCGACGAGTAGAAGACTACTTTTCGTACTTATTATAGCTACTTTAAGTATATAGTAATACTCTTTAGGCTAACTAACATCTCTACTACCTTCTAGGTCTATATTAATTAAGCTCTTATAGGGCTAGTTAATGTCTTTTATGTAGTCTATCTAGACGATATTCTTATCTATAGTAACTCTATAGAAGAGCACGAGTAGTATCTTTAGCTAGTACTAGAGAGGTTAAGACAGTTTATACTATATACGAACCTAAAGAAGTATAACTTCTTCTAGAAGGAGGTCGAATTCCTAGGCTTTATAGTAACTACTAAAGAGATTATAATAGACCTCTAGAGAGTCTTCGCTATTATAGATTAGCCTATACTAAATAGCTACTATAATGTTTAATAGTTCCTAGAGTTTGCTAACTTCTACTATTAGTTTATTAAGAACTATTCGAAGATTATAGGACTCTTAATAGCTCTATTTAAAGAATTATAGAAAAGGAAGTAATCGGCGCTCTAGAAGTAGACTAATCTAGAATAAGAGATATTTAAGATAATTAGAAAGGCCTTTATAGAAGCGCTAGTACTAAGGTACTATAACCTGTCTAAGCTAATTAGAATAGAGACTAACATGTCTAAGCTTACTCTTAGAGTAATTATCTTTTAGCTATTTCTAGTTAGAGAAACTAGCGAGTAGTACTCTATTACTTTCTAGTCTTAGAAGATACTACCTATAGAGTAGAACTACGAGACCTATAATTAGAAGCTTCTCTCTATTATAGAGGCATTTAAATAGTAGAGATACTACTACGAGAGTACTCTAGATCCCGTCTAGGTAATCTTTAATTATAATAACCTAAGGTACTTTATAACGACTAAGTAGCTAAACAGCTATTAGACTCGCTAGGCTATATATCTATAGGTCTTTAATTTTGTAATTAAGTACTACGTAAGCTTAAAGAATCTAGTAGATACTCTCTTATATCGCCTAGACCTAATAGTAGACAATATAAGCCTTACGAATAGCTTACTAACCTTATAGTTAAAGCTAGAGGCTAGCTAACTAGCTATTAGAGGCATAGTATAGTAGATTTATATATTCTTATTAGAACGCCTAAGAAGTACTACCTTTAAAGAAGGTATAGATACGAGCATCTATATAGTATAAAGTAATTATTTAAACATAAACGAGAACTAGTAGACCTCTAAGAGAGTTCCTAATAACTAGTCCAATAATAAGAAATATACTAAAGACGCTAGAGGTAGTTCTCTAGAAGCTAACTAGCTTAACTAGCTACAAAGTAAATAGTTAAAGTAAAGAGAGACAGATTTAATCTAAGTTAGTATAATACTAAAATTAATACCTTAAGTCGCTATAGTAGTAGTAATAGTAGAGGAAAATCTATAGAGAGAGAGTTCTATAGACTAGCTTCTCGAAGTAATCTATAGTCTATAGTAGTAGAATTCGCTTATATAGAGACGCGCGAATCTCCCTAAGTAGAGACCTAATAGAGAGTCTCTAGTATAGTATTAGAAGAAGAATCTTCTATACAAGAATAATACTATATACGTACTAGAAGATATAGCGCTCTATATAGAGCTACTACACTAGTACTACAACGAGTTTAATAGAGAGTACTTCGCCTATAATAAGACTTATAAGCTCCTAGCTAGAAAGTACTTCTAGTCTAGTATATATTATAACATCGATAACTACGTAAAAACTTACTACATTTACTAAACTATAAAGACTCGAACCTATACGCCTTATAGCGAACTTATAAACCTACTAATGTCTAAAGCGCTATAGAAAGAGCTTACTATAGACTTTATTATAGATATACTACTAAGTAAGCTTAATAGCGTAGTCTACGACGTAGTGCTTATAGTAGTAGATTAGCTTACTAAGATAGTAAAATATATTCTATACTAGAAAACGATAATAGCTAAGTAGTTAGTAGAGCTATTTTTCGACTATATTATGCTAGAGTATAGTGTTCTAGAAGGCGTAGTATTAGACTATAGTATAGTCTTTACTATAGCTTATTAGTAAACTATCGCCTACGAACTAAAGTTCGTAAGGCATTTATTAACTACCTTCTACTCCTAGATAGATAGATAGATAGAACGATAGAACTAATCTCTTATCTAGTACCTCCGTTACTATAGAGCTTAAGACTAATTAGATTAGTTACACTAGCTAAAAATAGTAGCTTACGTAGCTAATATCTTCTAGAATAAGACGCTCTAGATATTACTATTCGAGATGTACACTAGTAAGGATACTAAGAGAGATCTAGATAGAGACTAAGAGCGTTCCCCTTAGAGAGAGATACTAGCTATATAAGATTATATAGCTACTCTAGTTTCTATAAGGCAAGGCTTATAGAAGCGCTAGAAGTAAGTCTAGGTATAGTAGAAGAACGCTTATAACAAGTAATATAGACTAATATCCTTTAAGGTAGAAGATAGAGTTCTCCTATCTACTAAGAACCTAAGGCTAAAGGTAGCAAAGCATAAGCTAGTACTAAAGTACTTTAGACTATTCGAGATTATAGATACTATAGAAGTCTAGGCTTACCGATTGTAGCTACTAGATAGGTTCTATATCTACGATGTATTCTATATCTTCTTACTTAAGCTATATAGTCTCTAAGGGAGTGCCGAGGTAGACTCTAGGCTAGTTAAGGTAGATAATAGTATAGAATATAAGGTAGAGAGGATCTTAGACTATAGTTAGTAGAAAGAAGACATATTCCTAAAGGTGCTCTAGAAGAGCTATACTCTAGTAGAGGTAATCTAGAAACTAGAGAAGGTATTAGAGAATACCTCCGAAGTAGTAACTAAGTATTAGGCAGACGTTAGCTAGAAGACTAATAGTAGAGTTACGAAGAGAGTATAGAGATAAGTAGTAAGAGTATAGTTATTATATTCTTAAGAATCTATCTACTTAGACACTATTAACCTTATCTACTAGTCTTAACTATATTCGCTTAGTTACGACTACGAGATAATACTATAGCAAGAGCTATAGCGTGCCTATTCTAGTAATTAGCTAAGACTAGATCCTTAGCACTAGTCCTATTCTAGGCGTTAAGCTCGGCTAGCTCTAAGTTCTTATCTCTCTAGCTAGCGAAGTCTAGGTTAGGGTAGATAGTAGCGAAGAAGATACTAAGGTCTCTAGAAGTAAAAATAGTAGCAAGGTACTTCTTAATAGCCTAACGATAGAGCCTAGCCTCGTTATAGATAGAGCTACTAATAGAAGAAGTGTTAAGTCTATCTATAATAGTATTATAGCGATTATAAGCCTAGCTAGTATTAAGCCTAGACATAGCATAGACTTCCGAGGTATAAAAGTTATTAGTAGGAATCTTAGGAGCTATATAGTAGAAAGCTAGACTTGCCTTAGTAAGGGAGTTACTCTTCTTAGTAAGAGTATACCTAGGGAGGTTACTAAGGTCGAGCTTATCCTTACTATTAGTATCGGTTATAGTAGTGTCGTAGTTAAGGTAAGATAAGTAGTAACTAGAAGTAGCTTACGTAGTAGACTTAGTAACCTTACTAGATAGAGTTATAGCCTTTTTAGTAGAAGTAGTAGGCTTAGGTGTCTTAGACTTCTTAGGAGTCGTCTTACTAGAGATAGTAATAGCCTTAGGGGTCTTCTTAGGCTCTAGAGACTCTATAGACTCCTTAGTAGAGCGCTTCCTACTATAGATATTAGCGTAGAAGAGAGTTAGAGCTATAGAGATAGCCTCCTCGGTATAGTACTATAGCTAAGTTAGTAATATTAAGACCTAAAGGAAGACTACTTATAGTATAGAGAATACTTATAAGGTCCTCGGTAGTAATATAGAGACTACGAAGTTTAGTAACCTTAGTATACTCTAGTTCCTTACTAGAGAAGGAAGTAATATTAGTACTAGAGTAAGCTTTCTAGACGCTAATAGCCTACTTATAGTCGGTAACCTTAGATATAGCAGCGGTTAGCTCGTTAGTGTACTTATACTACTTCTAGACAAACGTAGAGTTAGCGGGATTTAGATAGATATTAGCGCGCCTCTATATAGTAGTATAGACGTTATTAACTAGGTCTAAAAGAACGTTATCTATAATAGTATAATAGGCACTCTTAGCCTTCTTATAGCGAGCGTAAGACCTAGTAAGGCTAGTATCGTAGTTATAGAGGTTTTCTAGTAGTATTAGCTATACTTCTAATAGGATACTAGTAGAACTCTAGATACTTACTAATAAGATCTCTAGTATAAGTACTATAGAGAAAGTAAGGAGAGATACGTAGTAAGCTAGCCTAAACACGCTTAGGAGATATAATAGCTTATAAGTGTATTAGAAGGTAGCAACTTATATAGAAGTAGTATAGTAGAAGAAGTAAAGTATTTAGTAGCAAGAGATATACCTATATAGATATAGTTTATTTATTACATAGCGTAACAAATATAAGAAGTAGATCTATATACGTTACTATCTCCTAGGAGATAGTAGTGTCGTTAAGGTACTTAACGTTATAAAGTATTAGAACGAGGCACTTACTAGAAGCCTCTAAGAGAGTTCTATAGTAGTAAATAACAAATTATATATATTTACTAGAGTACTAGTTGTTTTATAGCAATAAATACTTTAGTAATAGAAGTTAGATAAGAGGCTATATCTACTATAATATATTACTATTAGTAGTAAACAAAGGTATAACAGATATAGAGTATAAATAAAGAAGCTAAGTACTTCTCTTATATATAAGAGTACTAACCTACTCTTATAGAATAGGCCTATAAGTGCGAATATAAGGCCTACGAAGGATATAGTTTAATCAAGAGTAATTAAATATAGAGGAGGAATAATTATAGAGAAGACTTAGTATTATAGCTCTAGCTAAGCCCGTTACGTAATAGACTCTCTCTAGCTACCTTCTATAAGGCTTCCGGCCTTATTAAACAAAGGTAGCTATTAGTTTATCTACCTATCTAATTAGTAGATACTAGTAGTTCTATATATTACTATATATCTACTCTTATATAGAGGTTACTCTAATACTATAGATAAACGCTTATCTAGTACTACAATTAGTGCTAGTAATAGATAATTATAGTACTTATAGAAAGAAGGTAAGAGATTTAAAAAAGATAGTATTAGCTTATATAATTAATATTGTTCTCTAGACTATTATTAAGATTTACTATAGTTACGAGATTATTCCTCTCTAGCTTCTACCTTATTTACTAGATTTTAATCTAATTAAGCTAACATTTAATATATTAAAGCGATACGTACGTTAGTAGCGTTATCTAGTGCCAAAATATAGAGAGGAGAACTATAAGGTTAAATTTAATACTTTTATATAGAGGAGTTACCTAGACTTTAGTTATAGAATTAATTTTTATAACCTCTTCCGAAAGGTAGGTATCTACTTAGAAAGACTATATTAAATATATATTAAATTAATTAGAAGAAGCTCCTTATAACGCCTATATATCTATATTTAAATTATATAAAGAGTTATAGACTATAGCTAGTAGAGAGTTAATAAATCTTTCTATCTCTTAAGTAATTATTCTCTAAAGGCTAAGCTATAGTATTATCTCTTTTATTACTCCTTTAGATTAGTATTTAAGTATCTAGAGAGTCTAGTAATTATACTAAAGACTTATAAGAATAAGCTTTAAGTTATCTTTAGCATTTAGCTACTTCTAGATAAGGACCTTAATAAATTACTCTAGCTACTTGTTGTTCTTAGCAATAGCTAGAAGAAGTAAGCTAGCGTTATCTAAGTCTTAAAGAGGTAGTAAAGAGAGTTTAAAGTGTAGTATTAGAGGTAGTAGATAGACTAGCGGTATACTACTAAACGAGAAGTACTACTATAAGGCTATAGTACTCGGATTTATAAAGAGTAACTAAGGCAAATTTAGTAAAGAATGTTAAGCAGAAGGCACGTTTAGGAGTAGAATATTATATAGAACTAACCTATATACTAGTTAGGTAATAGATAGATTAATTAAGAGGAGTCTATCTACTAGGAGAAAGAATAGCTTATATAAATCCCTAGGCTTAGTGTTATATAACTTATAGTTATATAACTCTATACCTAATTATCTAGAGAGAGCTATATTCTTAATACTCCTACTTAGCTTCTATAGATAAGCCTTTAGGTTAGTACTAAGCTAAGTTACTTTATAAATCTTATAAAGTTCTAACCTTAAAGTAGCTTAGTTAATCTATTAGCTACTATATCTACTATTCTTACAAACTTAATCTATATCCTCTAGTCCCTCTATAGCCTCCTAATATAGTAGTAAGCAATGTTAATATACTTTGCTCTCTTATAAGTATATAGCTCTTTTATAAGGAAAAGAGTAACTTAGTTATTACTATTAATCCTAGTAGTAAAGAGTAATCTTATTATTACTTTCTAAGACTCCTTTACTATTAGCCTCTAAGGTAACTATCTAACTATCTTATAATAGTTTATGTCTCTTAGTAACTAAGATAGAAACTATAACCTCTTTATATAAGAATATATTACTATATATTTAGCTTCTATAGTAGAGGTTAAAATAGACTTCTACTTCCTACTTATCTAGCTAATAGGTACACCTATAAGTATAAAGATATATCTAAGAATAGAGACCTTATCTATCTTATCTAAGGTATAATCTAAATTAGAATATCCCTTAAGAGTCTTATTTCTATTTCTTCTAAATATAATATTAAGATCTTTAGTTAATCTAATATATCTTAATAACTTCTTTATCTTAATAGTATATCTATCTATTAGATCTACTATAAACTAACTAAGCCTCCTAAGAGTAAAGGTAGTGTCTAGCCTTATTAGAGTACTAAGGTATATCTAGCTTCTAATAGTATATAAGTATTTAGTTCTACTAAACCTTATATCTTCTACCTAAGCTCTCTAGAGAAGCTTATTGTCTATTAGCTATATTATTAGAGTAGCCTTATTAGAGCTTATGTTAAGCCTCTATAGTATATTATTTATATAATAGATTTAGTTAAGTCTTAAAGTTCCTTATCTTCTATCTCTTATAACCTTAACTCTAAGAACTTTACTAATCTTACTAAGATTCTTAATTTTAAAGATCTTACTAAGCTCTTACTTAAACTATTAGATATTCTCTTTACTTAGTACTATAAATAGTATATTATTAATATAAACTAAGAGAATAATCTTTTTATTATAATATACTAGAAGATAGAGATCTACTTTGCTCTAAGTAAAGCCTAGCTTTAGAAGCTTAGAGATATAGTACTAATTCTAGTCTTTAGTAGCTTACTTAAGTCTATATAAGCTCCTAAGAATCCGAAAGGTAATACTAGATCTAACCTTAATCCTAGGTAGTAGCCTTATATAGATTAGTTCTCTAAGGAATAATTCTATAAAGGTATTATTAATATCTACCTAATAACACTTAAGGTTAAGTATATATATAATAGTAAAGAATAGTCTTAGTATATCTACTCTAACTATTAGAGTAAATATGTCTTTATAGTTAATACTATACTTCTATAAGAAGCCTCTAGTAATAAGTCTAGTCTTAAACTTTTTAATAGAGCTATCTATATTATACTTAATACTAAAGACCTACTTAGATATTATTAAGTTAGATCCCTTTAGAGAGACAACTTCTTTCTATATATTATTTAAGTATAGAGTATTAAGCTCTATATTAATTACTTTCTACTATTTGTTTCTCTATACTAGGTTAGTAATAGCCTTATTATAATTCCTTAGAATTAGAATATATTACTTAATAGAGGCTATTATAGTAATCTTATTATTCTTATTCTACTAATTAATACACTTAGTAATAAAAGTCTTATAATGCTTTACCTTAGGCTCTTTATTATTAGACTTATTATCTCTTAATCTCTTAAGTAATTAACCTATATAATTAGGTAACTTAGATTAGACTATTAGCTCTTCTCTATGTTAGAAATCTATAAGGTTAATAGAGTTAATTCTTAGGATTTTAATATATAAGAAGATTCTCTCTATAGATACTTCTTACTAAATAGGCTAATTTAATTAGTCTATTCTAGAACTAAGCTAGGCTCGGATCTAGGCTAGTCTTCTAACTAGTCTCCTAACTAGTGCTTAATTACTTATAGTGTTAATCTTAATACTAAGATTAATATTACTATCTTTCTTAAACTTAGAGAATTTAACATTTAGTAAAATAATTACTACTTTCCTATTAGGTGTCTATATCTTATATATTCTATTAGTTCTATCTATATAGCTAAGGAATACTTCTACTCTTTCTCTGTCTATAAGCTTATCTTTTCTTCTATATATAGAGAGGAACTTTAGGTTTATATAGGTATATATCTTATAGCTCTAGACTTTAATATAATTAACTAATAGCTTAATATCTATATAGGCTTTAATAGGTATAATTTGCTTATTATTTATTACTAGTCCTATTACTGTTCTATTTCTTAGATATATATCTACCTAAACTACTTTAGGCTAGAACTTATTTAGTATCTTTAAGTTCTTAAGTATTACTCTTATACTATTCTCTAAGGTTTAGATGTCTTTCTCTACTAGTCTATTTTAGATTAAGTTATATAGCTTAGTAGTTATATAATAGATATCTTCTTAGCGCTTCTACTACTTTAGGATCTTATTAAGTTTACTAGTATTATCTAATCTAGTAACCTTAACCTTAGTATTACTTTCTCTTTTAACTCTTAGCTTCTACTTAATAAGCCCTTATAGAGCTTTATCTCTTATCTTAAGTAGTATAATCTATATTATCCTTAAGTAGCTATCTATAAGTTTAAGAAAGTATCTAAACTCTTCTCTACTTATTTTAATTAGGCTATAGATATTAGTATAGACAAGCTAGAGAATCTCTAGTCTTCTTTATAAGGTTTTACCTCTTCTATTCCTTATCTTTATAAGGGAATAGACCTTATATAGAATTAATAAATTATAGTTTAGGTTAATAGGTTTCTTTAGAGTTATAACTTAGTAAAGATCCCTAAGCTTCTTAACTCTAAGATAAGCAAATCTCCTATACTAGAGTTAGTACTCTATCTTAGAGTTATTAGGTCTTAAGTTAATAAGATTCTCTTATTACTTATTCTAGGTTAGATATATATACTTAGTCTATAAATTAATTACTAGCTAGGTAGTAAGGAATACTATATCCTAATTAGCTAGATCTAGAATTAAGCTAGGCTTAGATCTAGAATATAGCTTTTAATTAGCTAGATCTAGAATTAAGCTAGGCTTAAATCTAGAGTATAGCTTTTAATTAGCTAGCTACTTAAACAAGAATTAAATAATATATATCTCTTCTTAAATTCTAGCTTTAAGTAGTAGCCGCTTCTATAGATTAAGAATAAGAAAAGAATTTAAATTAATAACTCTAGAAACTCCTAATTCTATATATAGCTTATAATAGAAGACTAAATTAATACTAAGATTAGGTATATAGAAAGCCTATATCTTTATCTTATCTCTCTTCTTAGTCTTAATAATTATAGTTCTTATTAACTATAACTAAAGGTAACCCTCTTTAACCTAGATCTATTAAGTATATATCTTACTTAATAGGCCTCTAAAGAGAGTTAGTTTGTCTATTATATAATTAGATACTTTAGAGTTAAGTATCTACTAATAGTGTAGAAGCTTATCTTAAATCTCTAATATAGAACCTATAGTCTTAAGCTTTTTACCTCTAGAGAGTACCTCTAGTAGTAGAGATAGAGATATTAATAGTAAATCTCTCTTAGTAGCTAGATAAGCTTTATCTTTCCTCTTTAACTTAGCTACCTTAAAAGAATCTATTCTCTTAGTAAGCTACCTAATAAGTTTAAGTAGTTTCTAATACTTAGATAACTACCTCCTTATAGGACTTACTCTCTTAGTAACTCTATAGAATAGCTAGATATATTTCTTAGCTTATTAGAGATAGAGATATCTAGTAATAGAGTAACCTATCTTCTTATATAAGACATATATATAGCTTAAGCTCCTACTAGTTTCTTATAGTCTATCTCTTATAAATATAGTAGATTCTTCTTCTCCTTTCTAGACTTCCTTTTCCTTAAGAATATTATAGATCTTATCTATAGTAAGGTATAGTTAAGTATCTAAGATATCTCTTATAGATAACTATAAAGCTAGAAGAGAAATAAGTAGTTTTTAAATCTTTACTATTAGTATAGAGTATTACTTAATCTCTAAAGATCTATTAATTCTCCTCTCTAATATAGTTAGGTATAACTAAGCCTTAGAGATAGTTATTTTATTACCTATAGTATATATAATAAACTCTCTTTATAGTTGTCTTACTTATATATCTATCTACTTTATATACTTACTCTTTAGCTTCTTCTAAGCTAGCTTAGTCTATTACTATTTCTAAATTATCTCTTAATCTCTTTTAGAGATATATTTATAGATCTAGTAAAGAGTAGTACTATTCTTCTCTACTAACTAAGGGAAATACTAGAAGTTAAATAAGAAAGCTAATAATAACTCTAGAGTTATTACTAGTAGTTTAGTAAGAGAGGTAAGGGTCTATAATATCTTCTTTAATATAAGCTAAAGCTCTATTTATTAGAACTATTTCTTATAGTTGTCTTTAGAGAGAGTTAGTACTAGCTACCTTAATTAGGTATTATTATCTTCTATAGCTAAAGATAGTATCTAAAGGTATAACGAAAGGAATTAAGTAATAAATAGATAAAGATTAAGCTATAGTTAATAGGTAACTTTTAGTTAAAGTTCTATATATTAAGATCTTTAGTTTCTAATCTTAATTAGATAATTATTAATAAGATTAATAAGTTCTTAATCTTAAGAGAAGAAGAAGAATAGAGAAAAGGTTTATTTAGTTATTTATAGCTAATAAACTATAGCTATTGTATAATTATAGAATTTAAACCTATACTAGACTTATTAATCGAGTTTCTACTCTATATACTAAGTAGCTAGTCTTTTACGCTTTATACTACCTCTACTAATCTGTCTAGGATTAAGATAATAGAGAGGATATAGAGGAGTATACTAGGGAATCTAGTCTAATTTTAATAACGTAGATGCTTAACTATAGTATATATAATTCTATACTTATACTATAAGCCCTAGGCTTATAACCTATTAAGTAGAAGACACGTTTAGAGGTGGAATATTATATAGAACTAACCTATACACTAGTTAGGTAATAGATAGATTAATTAAGAGAAGTCTATCTACTAGAAGAAAGAATAGCTTATATAAATCTCTAGGCTTAGCGTTATATAACTTATAGTTATATAACTCTATACCTAATTATCTAGAGAGAGCTATATTCTTAACAAAGAAGAGGTTA
Organism: Elsinoe arachidis; assembly: GCA_013372555.1. Classification (NCBI taxonomy): domain Eukaryota; kingdom Fungi; phylum Ascomycota; class Dothideomycetes; order Myriangiales; family Elsinoaceae; genus Elsinoe; species Elsinoe arachidis. Next base: position 886,499 of record JAAPAX010000007.1, on the reverse strand, counting down.
TAGCGTAATTACGCTAGTATAACTTCTTAGCTCTCTTTATAGCCTCCCTTATAATATAATTAAATACTACTCTTAGTAGATCTATAATTAAGCTATAGCTAGCCTTTATCTCTAATTACTAGACGCGAATTAAGTTAAGGCTAAGTACTTTATACTTATTACTAATAGGTAAGTACCTATAGTCTTCTTTTTAATATTTGTAATAGGAGGAGGTATACCTATATATCTCTTTTATAGCCTACTAAAAGCTACTAAGGTCGAGGAAAGTAATACTAGTTATAATCGAATAAGACTAAGATTACTTACGCGCTAAGTGTAATCTCTAATTAGTATCCTCTAAAGAATTAGTATTATTCCGGCTAGTGTATAGAGTAGTAGAAAGTTAGGGAGGTATAGTAGTAGAGGTAGAAGAGAAGTCTATAGAGAGTAGTACTTCTAAATTTTGCTCTAAATTTAACTAGTAATTAGTAATAGATAATCTTATATTATACTACTTATTTTAATAAGCAATTTTAGCTACTTTAATTACAACTAGCTAGTGCTAGTTAGTGTCGAATTTGCTCTAGCTACTACTATTAGAAGGCTTAGTACTAGTAGTACTTAAACGTGCTATTCTCTATAGCTACTCTACTCTTCCTAATCGAGCCTCTATAGTATAATCATTAGCTACTATTAAGGCGTTAACCTTAAGCTAAGCTAGATCTTTATTAGTAGTAACGATATAGCTCTTACTCTAAATACTTATAGCGCTAAATAGTACTAACTAGTAGATTAATAAAGATATTACTAGAGGCTAAGAGAGCTAAGAGAGTAGTAGAGAAGGAGATGTCTCTTTTAGCAAAGACTAAGATCTACTAAAATACTTAAACTTTAGTAGCTAATTCTATAATAGTAAGGTACTTACTACTATAGAGTCCTTAGAAGCTAGTTTCTTCTTAGTTAATGCCTTTTTAGTCTTACTAGCTCCTTTAGTTGTTTTTTTGTTAATAGCCTTTATAGTAGTAGAGGAGGAAGTACGCTAAGATTTACTTAACTTACTTAACTACGCGAGCGAAGATAGTTATTTTAATACTCTTTACTTAATCTAAACTTTATAAGTACTTTTTAAAGATAGTTAAGGCTCTTTATTAACTCTTTTTAGAGTCTCCTACTAGTGCTTAGTAACTATAGTCGACTTAGAGAGCACTTAACGGGGTTAAGGTATAGCTAATGCCTTAGGAGAAAAGCACTAGAGACTCTTCTTCTTTATTAAGTATATTAAGTAATAATTACTTAGTAGCGGCAAAGAGAATTAAGTATTCTCGAAATAAACACGCCTTAGAGAAGATAGCTAGCTATCTAGATTGTTAAATTAAATAAGATCTTATAATAATAGCACATCTAAGAGAAGAGAGACTTTCTTTAATAGAAACTTCTTAGAGTTATAAGGTACCTTCTTAAAGTTATTAGCCTTAATAACCTTATTTTCTAATTCGCTTTCGGTAGAATTCTTATTTACCGAGCTAGATAAACTACTACTAGGGCTTATAGCTAGATTAGTGTAGTATTATTAAGTAAATAGCAGCGAGGGATTACTTAAGGCCTAGATAGCTTCCTAGCTAGAGATAGCCTTATCTCGTATTTGCGAGCGTGTTATTAGACTATTTAACGTATTAGACATTTTAACAACACCTTAAAAGGCTATACCGATGGATAATAAGGCTTTAATTTGCTTATGTGGCTATAGGGGCTAATAATAAGGTATTAGAGGCAATATTTTGGTAGTAAACACCGCAAAATTCTGCCAAGCAATCCCACTAATTTTGAGCACAAGAATACTCGATGCGGCGCAGAGTCTCACGACAAGTATAGACCCAGCTCAAGAGGCCAGTTTAGTTGTACAGATCTCATTGACAAAGCAGATGTGATGGTAGTGATGGGAGAGGGTAGCGCAGGAATAGGAGGTGAAGTGGTGAAGCCAAAGCTTCCGACGTTGCCCCGAGAGACGTCCGACCCTCAGCATCGCCACATCTGAAGCATCAATCCATCTCCTTTGCATCAATTAGCCAGCTAGACCTTTAGTAATCTAGTTGCAAACAATTGATTGCCCCACCGCTAGTTTGCATCGAATTGAACATACAATTCCACCTGTCATCCCCACCACCGTTACGGCACCCCTCCACACCCGAAGCCCAGCAACCCTATATCGCCCGTTCCACCGCTCTGTGCCGGAGACACGCGAGCCGCACCCGTTACACAAGGCTCGATGCGGCGACTGCGCCGTAACGCAAGTATACCCGCGACCCAAGTAGGACATGAGACTGCTTCACACCACTGAAACCCAACGAAAGATGTGTCACGACTGCTTGTGCCTTCCTGATGCAGCATTCGACCGCCAGACGTTTGTGATCGATGAGAGACGAGACAATCTTCAGCCCAATGGTACCTGCACGCAGGTGGGTGTCGGGGCGGGTTTGGGTCTATTCTACCACGGCGTGGTGGTGGGTCTATGGTACACTTGTTGTACATGATTCTCGAACACTACCCCGTCACTTGGTCCGTCCCAAGGGATGAAGGGATCAAGGCTTGGGTCCTACACCGCCTCGCACTCTTGCAGCTGCTTCGTCGTCCTCGAGGACTCCTCCTGCGAAGCCATAGCTCTCCTTCTTCTTCCTTCCCTTGCGGTCGCCGTACTGCTCGTCGAACTTCTTGATGGCGTTGAGGCTTCTCATGTCTTCGCTGATGCTGGCGCTGATCTCTTGGATCGCTTTGTCAAAGTGCTCTGTCCTCAAGGTACGCTTGTCGGGAAGGCGGAAGTCCTTGTCCTCTTTGTGTTTGGCGAGGAGTTCGTTCTCTTCCTTGACGGCGGCGAGGGCGGCGGCGACACAGACGTTCTTGAGATCGCTGCCGGAGTAGAACGGTGTCTGTTCTGCAAGCTTGGAAAAAGAGACTTCTTCGTGTAGAGTCTCGCCCGTGAGGTGGATGCGGAGAATGCTTTCTCTGTCGGTCTTGGTGGGTAGGTCGACCAGTATGCGGCGGGGAAGGCGGCGGAGGACAGCGTCATCTAGTGTTGTCAGCATTGATCACCTCACACGTCCGAGTCGACTTACCAATCTCGAATGGTCGATTACTGGCCACCATCAAGAAGACGTTGTGGTCATCCATGCCATCCCACTCCCGCAAGAACTGATTAATGATTTCCCTGTGAGTTGTCCTATTTCCACTTTGACCTCTGCTACCAAATAGTGCATCCGCTTCGTCGATGAAGACCACACATGGACTAAGTCGTTTGGCGAGACTGAAGACTGCGCGTACCATCTTCTCGCCCTCGCCAACATACTTCTCATACACTTGTGCACCACTGACTTCCAGCACAGTCGCTTGAGCATCCTTCGCTACAGCTTTGGCGAGCAGTGTCTTACCGGTTCCAGGAGGTCCATACAGGAGGAGACCTGTGAGTCGATCCTTCGCTAGTACACCATACTGGAACGCTTCGGGCCTCATGAGCGCCAGCGTCGTTACCATCTTCAGCGCATCGATTGTCTCTGGTGCCACATGCACATCATTGTAAGTCGTTTTGATATTCGCCGGATCCACGATTCCAGAGAAAAGACGTTGCTCGTGTTTCGAGGCAAATTTGCGGAGTTCTTCCAGGTTGGTACGCTTCCCACCTGGCTGAGGCTTGCGAGGCGCTGGTTCCTCAGGTTGAGGATAGGCAGCGCCCGTCCGAGGCACTGGCTGACCTCTTTGTTGTGTGTTGAAATTGATGTTCTTCGAACTTTGGTCGACCACATCGTTGATGGAGAGCGCAATGGCCAAATGGGGCATTTCCAATTGTTTGCTGTTGGTGTACAATGAACGGAATCCCTCGGCCGTGAGGACGATTCCTTGGATCTGGCTAGGAGACAGAACAGAGTCGCCGAGTCTTTGTGTCCTTGGCGCGTACAAGAAGCTGCGTGTCAGCTCGCCAAAGAAATGTGGCGAACAGGGTATGCCTAATCTCGTGATAAGATCCTGCACGTTGCGGAGATTGAGCTCAAGCAGTCGTCGATAGCCTGGCTCGACGGGATAAGTTGGTATCAATGCCGGATTCTGGACCGCACTGAAAGGCGAAGGCGCATAGGTGAGCTTCAGGAAGCCCTCTTCCCTGTCCAAGTCGTTCTCTTCCAAGAGTCCCAATGGCGTTGTAACATCGCCAGAGAACTCAGCGTCCGTACCAACGATTAAGATCTTTTCGCCATTCTTTTGTCGAGTTTGTACAGCATGCTTCAGAAGCTTGATGATGTCTTCACCATGTGGAGACTCGTAGATGAGAGAAATGTCTCTCAGATGCACAATGGTACCTGAAGATTGTCCCACGTTGATTGATTGCTGCGGATTGTGTTTCTTGACGACAGCAGTAGCAGGCTTATCCCCGCCAAAGGTCGCATGCACATGGTGAGCAAGCTGCAGTCGAAGGCTGTCAACTGCCAGCTTCTGTCTGCCGTATCGTTTCGTCAAATCCGCCCTCCTCTCAGTAGTGGCGTCGAGAAGCTCTCTCCTCGTGTCCGGATTTTTGAATTGTGCCTTGATGTCCGCGAACTTTTCGCGGAGGAAGCTCTGCGGCACAGTATCCAGCGCCTTTCCTCTGGCCTGCGTCGGAGCGTTGAGTAAGCTCTCGAAGAACTGCTTAAGTTTCAGTCGCTGCCATCGATCTAGTTCTGGTAATTCATCTTCATCAACGTGTTTCGGATCTTGTTGAGAATGGCCTTGTTGCTGCACAAGACTCTGTCCTGGCATCCCTGATGGACCGGCCATTCCTACGCTCACTCCAACCACGTGAGTACTGAGCATTTGCTCGAGCCGCTTTCTAAGCTGCTTCATTACGTCCGGGTTGCCGGATCTCAAAGCGTCCATGTCAATCGTGATCGGCTCCACACTATCTCTTGGTTGCTCTCCAGCGTCGCGAGCGTCGTTCTGATCGACAGGTGGGGGAGGGGCCGGGTAGTCCTTCATCAACCTCATTTGACCTCCTTCGTAAGCATCATAAGCAAGTCCGCCGATGCTATTCCTGCCATGGTCGATTGGATCGATGTAGTCGCCGGCCAACTCAGCAATGTCGGAGGCATCTATGCGGATAACATCGGCGCGAGCTAGATCCGCGGCGTCTTCAACGAATCTGTCTAGCTCATCGTGAGCGGTGGTCTCTGGGCTGAACACTACGAGGTTGCGTGGCGAAGACTTGCTTTCCGGTCGTCCCATGCTCTGAAAAGTTGCGTAGATAATCATTTGAGCTTGTAGTCGTGCCCACGAAGCGTCATCCATGACTTGCTTCAGCGGTGGAAGTTCAAGCTTTGCCTCCGTCTTCTTGTCACTCTCCTGCTCTGCCTGTTGCGGAGTTGTCCTCTGCTCTTCCTCCCTCTTCAAATGCTGTTCAGCCCGCTCAATCATCTTCTCATGTCTCGCCGTGACCCCTTTAACGTCGTCGGAACTGTTGAAGAACGAATTCGGTATCCGCGTATCCTTCATCTGCTGTATGATCTCTTTTGCATTGAAAGGCTCCACGTATGGAATCGCAAGGAGTTCGCAGTCATTGTACGGATCGAGAAGGTACAAGGCCCGGGCCTGGTCAGCACGCTGGTCCTCCTGCGACTCAGCCTCTTGTAGTCTGACATTGTACTTGAGGAACCAGTCTGGTAGAGGCGGCGGTGGTGGAATGCCGTTCGAGACACTCTCCCGTGATCGTCCTCTGTTGCGAGAAGACCGTTCCGGCGTCTGTGGTTTTGCTGGAGCGCTCGGCTCTGTGGCTGCAGTCGCATTCCATCTTGCTTGACCTGCGCGAGCCCCGGTCGTTATTGTGGTAGGAGGAGCATGGCTAGCTCGAGGCTGGGTCGGATGCCGAGGTCTTGATCGTGATGAGAAACGCTGTACGACGCATTCGTCAAGATTTCTATGTGGTAGCTGACGCAATGAAGAGCGCCATGCGTTGGAGCGCATCCGTATATTCTGGACGTCCTCGTGAAATATGCCGTGCAAGGAAATCGGACGAGTAAATTTCCAGATGCAGCTCAATGTGGTGATGCCATCACCGCAGAAATTCATCCATGGGCCTTGGCATATCACGGACTTAACGGAGAAGAGCCATTGAATGGCAATGAAACACATGGATGGTATTGAAACGATGTCATAAAAGTTATTCCTCATTCTTTCGACAGCTACGAAATTGGGGGATTCTGTCCTGTCAAACCGTTCCGAGACCGTGGAGCTTGACGATGTCCGAGTCATATATGTACACTGCCTTCAAGGCCAACGCCTTCACCAGTCCTCGCAGATACTGGACGCTAGGTATTCTGTGGGTTTCCCAGAGCTGGTCTTGACTGACTATTGCTCGCATGATCGTGACATCTCCACATCAACTGCACCTTCTTGGCCAGCATTTCGATTGTCATCCAGCTAGATTTGACATCTCAGCGCGCTTTCATGATACCCTTGGTGCCGACTCTGCTTCTTCTGCTGCAGGGACATCCGCGTCCTCGGCCTCCCGCGCTTGCACTTGCGCCTCGCTCGCTCGTAGTAATGCTCTTTGCTCTGCGGCTGCTAGATTCTTGTATCCCGGGCTCGATAGCAGTTCATATCGTAGTTTCCATCCTTCCATACCAAGATCCCTTATTCGCGACGGCTTGCTCCCCAAAAGATATGCATCGATTCCACCAACTTTGTCTATTGTTCTGAGAACTCGGGTCGTCATTTTGATGCGCACGATCTTGCCGAGAAGCGTTGATCTGAGGTTTCGAGTTACTAGATTCGGGTGCCAGGATCTTCGCGTTTTCCTTTCGCTCTTCTCTCCAACATTGTTTCCAAATCTGATCATTTGGGTGCCATACAGCCCTTTATTGGCTTGCTTGTACCATTGAACCGGGCCGTAAGGATATGGTGGTACATCGGCATGTCGTGTGGCCAGCGCATTGGTGTGAGACTTCCAACAGCATTGCGCGGATACGCTGAATGATCGAAGTTGTTGTGAGACTGGCTGCGACAGCCGACTTGGTATTCGTAAAGCCATGGTGGTGCCTTTGGAGATACTGCATCCCAGCAAAAGAATTAGAGCTATGGATTGAGGTCGAGCTGCGCTCAAGCAGATCTAGCTCACCGTTGAAGTCGACCAATGGGAGAACGCTGATTCACCCAGAGCGAAGCGTCATACCGCAGCAGACCGCATGGCAACATTTCAAAGCAGACAACCGCTCTTCCCTTTGACAACTTCTGGACCTGCCCTGCAACCTATTTCGATGTCCTACCAATAATAATAGGTTCCAAACATCCGTTATGGCAGCGACAAGAGCAGCTGTACCAGCGCTACAAAACATCTTCAGATTCGCCTCTCCAAATTTACCTGCCGCGGCGAATAAATGCCCTCGATGCTGTCGCCCATTCTCTTCTGCCAGCCTGTACCGTCAGTCATCCAAACGTCAATTACAGACCGCCACCGTACACCGACCGCAAAGTCTTGACTCGCATATTCCGGTGCCACCTCGAAATGCTGGTGTGCCCGAGTCTTCAATAGCGGGAGGGGTATCCAAGGTCGATCGATGGCCATCCTTTCCGCCGCAGCCAAAGCCGGAAAGCCAATTGCAGCATAACATAGAAAGCTCGCCGGCGATAGAAAGGGATCTGCGACGAAGTAATGAGCAAAAAATAGCAACATCATCAACCACCACAACCAAGCCTGAAGCAAGCACACGACCTCGAAAGAGCAAGCTACGCCCTCGAAAAGCCGCGATGATACTCACACCCAAGGCTGTGTCTCAATTACGGGAGCTATTGGACCAACCAGAGCCGAAGCTTATCAGGGTTGGAGTCAAAAATCGTGGATGTTCGGGGCTGGCGTATCATTTGGAATATGTGGACAAGCCTGCTGCATTCGACGAGGCTGTCGAGCAAGATGGTGTCAAGGTCCTGATTGACAGCAAGGCGCTATTCAGTATCATTGGGAGTGAGATGGATTGGATCGAGGACAAGCTTAATCAGCGATTTGTCTTCAAAAATCCTAACATAAGTGAGTGATCCTGAATCTACACCAGTGCTACCACTAACACATCACAGCGGAACAATGTGGATGCGGCGAGAGCTTCTCGATATCATGAGACACGACAACAATAGACTAGCATATGTACAGAGGATACCCTGCATGGCCCTGAATACAAATACTTGGACGGCTCAAACCACTCCAGGCGTGAAATCAACCACGCGAGCGCCGGAGACCAAATCCTTGATGCTCGCCACAAAGTCGAGGTGGGCCGGATCCTCCTTGACGTAGTAGTTCCTGTCTTCTTCGCTATCGAACTCGAAGACAAACCCGTGGGTAGAGCCGCCCTGGCAAACGTCAGTACAGGCGAGACGCCTAAGTGGAGTAGTGCCTACTTGGAGTCCCTCCGGGCTGTTGTCACGGCCCCCGCCGTATGATTTGACATACAGTTGACCTGTCCTTGGGTGCTTGCATTTGTCTTTCAACGCCAGCATTCTCTGGCACGCCTGTATTGGAACATAAGCTTCGGAGCGTTTTGCCACTGTAGAGTCCTTACAGCAGTGACGTCTTCATTTGATGCCGCAGAATTGAATTCAAATAATACAATGTGAATGACAGCCATGTTGATCGATCTTGTTAGGTTAGATGTCGAATTGGATTCATGTGAAGAGGACAGCCAACAAGTGCTCATCCATGACGAGGTCCTGACATACCTAAAGCGGGCAAGTGCCGCGTGCTAGTGGTCAGGGAAATTATGTCGTGGAAAGCATCACCATCTATACTTCTACATCGTATAGGAATGCATTGCGATATCTGACGTGCTTCATGTCAAAAGTCAAGGTCAACAATGAAATCACTATAAGATCGCGATTCCCAGCCGAATCAGCGTGGCTCCTGAGGAACGCGGCTCCCGACTTCCTCTGACATGGCTGGCAAACAGTCCGAGTCGCCAGCATCGCGGCCAGTGGACCTTGTCATTCGCTTCACCACATCGATACCAGACCTGGTCATCACTATCACCTCGCCAAGCAGTACGAGTACGCTGTCGGTCAAGCAACTTATCCGAGCCCAGCTACCAGACGCGGTCAAGGCATGTCGCTTACGCCTCATCTCTGCCGGGAAGGTGCTCGCGGATGATAAGGCTGTCGCACAATCAATCTCAATTCCTCATGCACCGCCTCGAACAACGACAGGCTTTGGGACAGATCCAAAAGGCAAAGGGAAAGCACCAATCCGGTCATCCCAACCCCCGCAGCCTAATGCACGAGTCTATATTCATTGCTCAATCGGTGACCCTCTTACAGGAACGGAGCTTGCCGATGAAGCAAGACAAGCAGAAGCTGCAGACTCAAAACTAGACACAAGCGTAGAGCCAACAGTGCCTGTGCCAGCGAACACAAATGATAGCGATCAAAAGAAATCGACACGAGCAGCACCTCGAGGCTTTGATAGACTGCTCGCTTCTGGCTTCAATCCCGACGAAGTAGCTACTCTAAGGACTCAATTCATGGCGATCCAGGCGCACACGCATACCCCCGATACAATGCCAACGGGAGACGAGCTTCGAGCACTCGAAGATCGTTGGCTAGACAACGACATGGGTACAGGCACTGGCGGAGCTGCTGGAGCGGAAGGCGAGGGCGGCTTCGGCGCCGAAGACGGCGGGCTCGAGGATATGCTTTGGGGCAACATCATGGGCTTCTTTTGGCCAATAGCGGCCGTCTGTTGGCTCATGCGGGAGGAGGGAGTTTGGAGTCGCAGACGACAAATTGCCGTCTTGAGCGGAATGCTCGTGAATATTACTTTTGGCTTCCTCAGGCTTACGAATTGAGGAGGCAGAGCATGCTATTGGTCAGAGCAACTAGGTCGATATGCAGTGCGTACCTGGCGCAAGAAGGGCACCATCATTCGGATACTCAGCGAAAGAGAGAAGGACTATGGAGAGCTCACGAATCACGACAATCTTGCTTGAAAGACTTCTTCTCGAAGCAGTGTCACCCCGGAGATCGCAATGTCAGGTAGCCCAGGAATATTGATGTGTTGGTCAGCTAAACGACACAACTACCACTGATACAAGCCAATGGATCAGCCGTTATCTGGGCCAGCTAATCTGCTGTGGACCCGAAGCTTTCGACCCCAGCTATCCACTATAGAGGTAATAGGTCACACGACAGGGTCACCTATCATTACAACAAGTCTACAGCGCGGAATTGTCGTATACTCAAGAATGACCACTTTACGTGGAATGACAGGTCGACACATTTGAAGAAGGGGCGATCATTGCATTTCGCTCGACGAGAACGATCACAGATACTTCGTAGCAACCTTGACGTCGATGCGGGAAAGGAAACTCTCCATCATCTGCATCGTTATCAGGGGTCTTCAGAACTATCTATCACTTGGGAACTCTAACAGACTGTCTTAAGTCGAGTACCTTTCCACCTCCTCTGTCGGCTGGCTTTCCTCTCTCACCTCACGAATTCGAATCAGCCACCTCTCGCTTCATATCTTCTATCTGCTCTTCCCCCCAAGCCAATTTGAAATGGCTGCTTCTCAGCACTATTTGCCTCATCATAGGCGCGGCATCGATGAGCTCGAAGCTGATCGGAGACGAGGTCTACCACAGGTGTTAATGGCTTCGGAGCTAAATGAAGAGAACCAGGACCTGGTCCGACAAGGCATTCAACCAGTATGCATCACATTGTGTTAATATGAATGTCCCGCTGAATTTCATCAGGTCATGAGGCGAGAGTTCACACAGCTCTCGACAGTCGCATTTGCCGCCAGCGTCAGTGCCTGCTTTGCCACAGTATGCACTACCTTTCCATTTTCCATCCGTGCTGGAGGGGCTGCTGCTGCTGTCTGGTGCTGGTGGGGTGGCGGTGTCATGGTCTACACGCTCGTTCTGTCAGTGGCAGAGATCACATCAGCTTATACGACGTCTGGTGGCATATATCATGCAGCATCTCAGCTTGCTCCTCCCAAGAGAGCCGCTTTCGCAGCTTGGGTCGTTGGCTGGCTCAACCTTTTTGGTCAAGTTTGCGGCGTCGCCAGCGTCGAATACGGTGCAGCCGAGATCCTGCTGGCGACGTGCTCCATTATCACAGATGGTACATACAGACCCAACAACCGACACACTGTAGGAGTCATGGTTCTAGGCACCTTTCTGACCGGCTTCGTCAACTCCATGAGCACCAAATGGTTGTCCAAAACGACAGTCGCATACATCATGTTCCACGGCCTCGTTATCATCACCTGTTGTGCAACCCTCCTAACCGTCAGCGACGACAAGCACGGCATTGCCTACGTAACCTCCCACTTCGAATCCTCCTCAGGCTGGCATCCAAGCGCCTACTCCGCCCTCTTCGGCCTCCTCTCCGTCTCCTGGACCATCACCGATTTCGAGTAAGCACCTTTCCCCCACCTCCCCTCCCTCTCCCTCACTAATATCCCCCCAGCGCCTCCTCGCACATCGCCGAAGAAGTCCGCCACCCCGAAATCGTCGTCCCCCGCGCCATCTCTCTGGGCATGCTCCTCGCCTACATCTTCGGCGGCATCTTCACCACCACCCTGGCGATCGTCATGGGCGACCCCGCCTCCATCCTCTCCACGCCCCTCGGCCAACCCGTGATCCAAATCTTCCTCAACGTACTAGGGAAACACTACGGCGCCCTTTTCGCCTTCACGGCCTACCTCATCCTCAAGATCAGCGGTATAACAGCCATGCAAGCCCTCGCGCGGACGGCCTTCGCTTTTAGCAGGGATAAACTCATCCCTGGCCACCGTATCTGGGTGCGCACTTGTGCCCGCACGAAAACGCCGGTGTACGCGGTGTGGTTGTGCGTCGTCACCTGCGCGGCTGTCAACCTGATTGCGCTGGCGTCGACAGTGGCGATATTGGCGGTGTTTAACGTTTGCGTCATCGCGTTGGATCTGAGTTACGTGGTCGTTATTCTGCTCAAGGTTTTCGGGTGGAGGTGGACGCCGGGCCCGCTGCATTTGGGGCGAGCGAGAAGGTGGTGCAATGCTGTGGGCGTGGTTTGGACGGTGTTTATTGTGGTGGTGTTTGTGCAGCCTGTTGTGAGGCCCGTGGAGGGGGAGACGGTATGTGACTCTACATGTCAGAGGAGATTTGGGAGGGTGATGCTGATGTTGGACAGATGAATTATGCTTCGGTGTTCTTTGTTGCGTTGCTGGTGTGGATCTTTGCTTCGTGGTGGGTTGTGGGCAGGAAGCACTTTCGTGGGCCGGCGGCGCAGGTGGAGATGGTGGAAGACGCGGATACAGCACCTTCGACGCTGTTGCCCTCGCGTGCTGGAGAGGAGAGTCCTCGGCCGAAGCACGATCATGTGGTTGAGGTGGACCCTGTAGCGTCTGGATCGAGTAGTGCGCAGGAGTCTTTGGAGATGAAAGAGATGGGGGCGGGGAGGCATTCAGGTCAACCATGAGGACGACACTACATCGTGTCCAGGTGTAGGTTACCAATGATGTATGAACGAGTATTGCTACAATGTCTGTTTACATGCTACACTCTCGTTTTCAGTCCCAGCTGAAACCCCTCTTCCACTCCTCATACTCACTCTCTAAGCTCCTCATCGAGAGATCATGCCTGAACCCCTCCGTGATCCTCCTCATCTCATACCCTGCTACTCCCTCCCCCTTCTCCCCCTCCCCGATCACCGGCTCCCGCTTCGGCCTATCCCCCCTCAACTCCCTCCCCACCTCCGCCGTCTCCCTCTCCACATCAAGCCACCACCTCAAAAACCCCCCCACGTCCGTATTCTCTCTATTCCCCGCCAACCTCTCCCTCACCGCCTTCATCCACCCCTCATGTCCATCCTTCCTTCCGTCCTTGCCGCCCTTACTACGTCTGCTCTCCGACAACACCGCCGCGGACGAGTAGATATTCACGTCCGCCGCCGTGTGGCCGTGGGTGCTCCACCCGATCTGGGCGCGGCGGGAGATCATATCCGCCATGATCCAGACGGCGAAGACGGGGCGGAGGATGAGGGCGTTGAGTTCGCTTTGGAGGGGGCGGAAGCCGAGGTGGGAGGTGATGAGGGTTGTGAGGAATTTTTCCAGTTTGCGGGTGTTCTTTTTGCGGGCGAGGAGGGTGAGGGGGTGGGTGGTTTGGTCTGAGGAGGGGGATGGGGGGAGGGGGGATTGGGGGAGGAAGCTGCCTAGGTGGGAGTGGTATTCTGCTGCTGTGCGTTCGGCGGAGTGGGTGGCGTTGTTGAGGGCTGAGGGGTACCATTGGTAGTGAGGGTAGGTGAGGTCGAGTTGGCGGGCGATGGCGAGGCCGCCGGTTTCGTGGTCGCTGGTGGCTACCATGAGGGTGGGGGTGGTTTGGTTGTTGATGAAGTCGAGGACGACGCGCGTGGTGGCGTCGTAGGCGAGGACTTCGTGGACTTGGGCTGCGGGATCGTTGATGTGGCCTGCGTGGTCGATGCGGGAGCCTTCGATCATGATGAAGAAGCCTTGGTCGCTGTCGGCTGTGGCTTCACTGAGGAGACGTAGGGCGGTGGCTGCACTCTCGGCTAGTGATGGGTAGGTGTTGTTTTCAAACCGGCGGTCAATCTCGAATGGTACATCACCGCCTGCCCAAAGGCCGAGGAGAGGGAGGACTTCTTTGCCGCGCGAGGAGAGGGCATCGAACTCTTCCCTATTGTCGATGTACGCCCATCCTTTACGGCTGGCTTCGTCGACAATGTCTCGATTATCCACTCGGCAGCTGCCATGGGTGCTGCTACCAAGGAAGTGGCATCTCCCACCTCCAAGAATGATGTCCATGGGTGAACCAGTCGAGTTTCCAAGATGGTCCAGCCCTACCATTTGTCCAGCAATGTCATCTTCCATCTCTCTCCTCAACACATGGCTGCCGAAGCAAGCAGGTGTGGCATCCGTCACTCTCGTAGTGACCACGACTCCCGTCATGTATCCTGCTCTTTTCGCTGCTTCCATGACTGACGGACATGGCGTCCCATCTGGCAAGACTGAGATAGCACCATTGTAGCTCTTCTCACCGCAGGAGAATGCGGTTGCGCCAGCCGCACTGTCCGTGACCAGGGAAGAGGAAGAACGTGTCCTGCTCTGACCCAACAGCAAAGAGTCAAGTAGTAAAGTGTGATTGAAGGTAGCTTTGGAGACGAGCTGAGAGAAAGACCTGGTCAAGGAGAGAGATGAAGGTCCCATGCCATCCGACACCATAAAGATAAGATTTCTCTTGCCATGGGGACGTACATTCGCCGAGTCACTCGGGCGAGGCACGGCAGTGACAGTCGAAGTGGGTACTGGAGCAGGCTTGGAAGGGGAGGTGGAGGGGTCAGAGGGAGCAGGTAGGCGATCGTGTGTCGCATGCTGTAGGAGCACAGCGAGAATGATTATTCCGATGGTCGCTAGGAAGGCCCAGATGAAGGCTATCGTCTCGCGCAGACGTCGCCATTGTACCTCTGAGAAGTCGAAAGGGAAGTTGTAGGAGCGAGACTGTGGCTGTCCCGTGAGCAGTGCATCCTCCTCTGCTGCTGCTTGAGAGTTGTGCGAGGAGGGTCGTCTGGCGAGCAGAGGCTCTGTGTCGCGTGCCATGGTAGAGACAGACTGAAAAAAAGGAAAATCGCGGTGTGTGTCAGTTGTTGCTATCGCATGTTGTGGTGTTGCAGAATAGAAGCAGGAGGTGCACGCGATGCGGCACAAGTGGCATGTGAGCAGGTCAAAAGCTCAGAGACAGGATCATGGTCGATCATTTGAGCTCACTACACAACGTCCTTGCATATTCATAATCATGTGATGTAGCCATTGTCTCTACAAGCAATATCCCCAGCGCCGTCGCAGTCTATCATACAAAGGCAATCGTGACTAGGAGAATTAAGACGATCCAGAGCAAGCTCTCAATGGATGCTACCGACTGTAGCCCCTCCTTCTGCCCTGCTGCGATTCCCATTTCTCCCACTCTCGATCTTCCCTCTTTGATTCTCGCCGTCTATGCACTTGATTCTCCAGCGCGTTGAGTCCCAGACCACCGATGATAGCTCCAGCCAGGGCGTGATTGTCCCTCTTGTCTCCCATCCTACGACCAATCGCTCCACCTACCAGCGCGCCTACAATACCAGCTCCAACACCCTTTGCGCGAGTGTCGAAGGTCTTGTCAAGTGCGTCTCGGGTTCCGTCCTTGACTCGGTCGAAATGGCTGCGTGAAGAAGATCGCGACCTGGAGGAAGAGTATGACCTATCCCTTCCGCGAGACTTGGATCGGTATCGTGATCGCGAGCGTGAGTATCTCTGGTCTCGTCTGTAGCGATCGACCTGCTGGTCGCGATAGTAAGGTGCGAGGGCTGCTCCAGTGCCAGCCGCAGCGCCGGTAGCGTATGGATCAGGGTTGCTGTAGCGTGGAGGTGGAGCGAGGTTGCCATTCACCTGGGGCTGTGATCATTAGTGTCTGTGCATAATTCGTATGGTAGTGTCTGCGATTGACTTACCGGTGCCCATGATCGTCGCGCGAAGACCCGGCCCCGGTCGCTGTACTGGTTGGCAGCAGCGGCGGCTCTGGTCTTTTCGTCATCGGCGTCGGAGTAGTAGTATCTCCCGCGGGGTGGAGGAGGCTGAGAAGATGTGCGTTGCTCGTAGACGTAGCTCATTCTGCCTTGCGTTCGATCGGCGAGCCTTGTCAAGTGTGAAGTTGCGATTCGGTAAAAGTTCCGACGATGATCGCCGTCAGATACTAAGTATCAGTATGCTTGTTCAGTCGCTGTCGAGTATGTTGAGATTAGAGGGGAGAGTATCGATGGAAGGGACAGATAGGAAAAGACCACGGTATGTCAGCAGCGACGGAACCTCGTAGTAATACCTAGCTGAAACCCGCAGGCAAAAAACCCGACCTGATCTCCGGATGCAGGGCCAAGCTCAACAGGCAGGATCAGAAAGGCGGATGCTGTCGGCGAGGTGCCATGTGTCACGATTGTGCCTTCCACTGGAAGATTCGACTGACCGAGAGTACCGCTGGTAGGGACGAGCAAACTAGGCAAGTTCGTGCCTGACAATCGTCAGCAGTACCGGTCAAGTGATCGCGCAGTCGGATCTTTCGGCGGGGCAGGGTGAGGTGAGAATAATGAGATGGCTGGGGTTTTTGCTACGACAGTACTGAGAGCAGTCATGTCATGCTTTGCTATCCTCGTTTCGACTAGCTCCGTTTTGGCGACGGCAATTGGTGACGAGTGCCGAGCCTGAACGATCGCGTGGTTCATGCACAAAAGAGCGGAGCCAATCGGTATTAGAGCGAGAAATGCAGCAAAACAACAACACTGTTTGAACAGGCGCGTATCGAATCTTTCAAACATGCCTTGTTGATATTCAATATGTCTCGGTGCTGCGGTAAGTACTCTTTGTGGTAAGTCTGTCCCCAGGCGTGTTCGGAACGTTGGACGCCTTGCGGGAGCTGAACTGAAACCTTGGTTTTGTGGTCTGCAGGCAGCGACCTCCTTTCAGTGATCAATCAACAACTTAGCCCATCTCGACATCAACTTCACCACAGTCTCGCCGCTCACCATGGGCGTCAGCAAAGCCCCCCCACCAGCGCCCTACACCGATGACCCCCTCCCCACCTCCACCTCGGCCCACTCCCTCGATCCCCTCAACGACCTCCCCCCTCCCTACACCGACGACCCCCACACCACCCCTGCCCCTCCCTTCCCCGACCCCGACCAACACCCCCTCCACCTCAACCCCCCCGGCCTCCCCCCCATCAGCTCCTACCACACCACCTCCCCCACCTACCATCCCCCCCTCCCCTCCAGCCACCTCGACACAAAATCCCACACAACCTGGACGCAACACGCCCCCTTCTCCCTCTCCGCCGACAGCCTCGAGCTCATGATCAAAGAACAAGCCCGCTTCCCGCCCCACCTCTCCGTCACCATCCGCGGCACCCACGAACGCAGCTACCGCGACGGCAAATCCGACCGCCACGAAACCATCACCGACTTCAACTTCCACATCGACATCACGCTGCTCCTCTCGCGACGCATCGGGGCCGGAGACCCCTTTCTCGACGGGCGGATCCGTGTCATCGACGCGGGGAGACGGGGGTACCGCGGGGGCAGACTGCGGGGTTACGACCCCCATGTGGAGTGGGAGGAGGATCGCGAGGGGGAGAGCACGCGGGTGGCGCTGCGGAGGTGGTGCGAGATGTACGTCGCTGACGGGGCGGGGTGGAAGAGTTTCGGGTTCAAGAGGTGGGTGGAAGGGTTTGATAAGGTGAGGGTGAGGCAGTTGGTGGAGACTGCGGTTAGGGGGACGGGGTATATGGGGCGGGTGCATGTGGATTTTGAGGAGCGGCAGAATGAGGTTGTTGTGTTTAGTCCGGGGAGGGTGAATGCGTTGCGCACGATGGTGTGGGTGAGGTGGGTGTTTTATCTGACGTTTTTGTGGGTCGTGAGTTGGCCGGTGTTGTTCTTTTTGACGAAGCGGTATGAGGTTGTGGATGGCGTGTATCAGTATCGTGCTGGGGGGACGAGGTATGGGAGTGTGGCGGTTCAGGATGAGGGGGATTGGTTCGCGCACTGGGAGAGGTCGATTCAGAGGGCCGCGTGGGGGAGGGTTAGGGGAGAGATTGATTGGCGGTATAGGCAGGATACGGAGGATGCGTTTGCGAGGGGGAGTCAGGGGCAGACGGCGGCGCCGGTGTCGACGGGGAACTCGGTGGTGGATGGCATGGTCAATATATTGGGCATGGGAGCGGATTTCTTGGGACAGATGGACAGGAGGATGGGCTGGGGGAGGGACGAGTATTGAGATTGTCATGTCTTAATGTGTACAGTAATGTCCTTCCACTTCAGCAAGCATGGTCAAATTGTCATTGTCTCTGGTGCAATTCTGTACATTCCGGACTGCATGAACCCTGCTGCTTTTCACTTCCTCTTTAATCCACAACTCCAAAACAAGCCTGGTATCTGCCCTAAGAATTTCACAAAGCTATCCTCCCATAGTCGCCATTCATGCCCTTGGTAGTGTAACAATGAGTCCGCCCTTCTTCCTCTACTGTAGCTGTCGTCACCTCGCATGCGCATGCGAATTATTATATGTCATATGCAAAGGCCTGGTATCCTCTTCCTCCTTTCCGGGAGACTCAATCTCCTCGAGACTCTTGATCGTGTTGCCCTCGCTCGATGTCTCGTGGGCGTGATTCTGGCCATAGGCAATGTTGTATTCGTTGGTCATGTAAATTTCCATTCGTTCTCGTCCGAAATGTTCTTGGTCTGGGATGTTGCGGAGTCTGGTACTCGGCGTATTGGAGGTGACGTGGGCGTGGCTGCCGTGGTTTGGGTCGGCTTTGAGCTCGTCGAGTTCGAGGGTGCCGACGTCGACGGATCTGGGAGGACGGTCAGCAGGTAAGACAGGTGAAGGGTAGGTATCACTTACGCATGGGATTTCTTGATTGGACCGGAGATATGTGGTCTTGATCCAGTCAGGTAGCTGCTGCTGTTCTCGGGGCGGCCGCCCTCTTTGGTCTTTGCGACCTTGGAGATGAGGTCGGCCATGGACATTTCGATCTTGAGCTTGACGATGTATGCCAGCGGGTGGAACTGCATGTATCTAGCATTGTCAGTCTGGCATTGCTTCAAGCGGTGTCTCAACTTACACAAAGGTATTCTTCAAGCTCATCATAGCAATGATCAAGACGTCCATGCTGAGGGAGAACCCAATGATCCACATGTTGAATCTGACCAATCTCTCATACTTCTTCAAACCATTGCTGACGAGGTTCTTCTGTACGATCCGGATGAACATAAAGTTGAGATATGCATCCACGATCAGGTAGATGGCCTTTTCACAGCGATCCCAGATGTTGTTGATGTAGACGTACTTTTCGGAGATCTGAAGACGAGCAGGAATCCAAATGCAGTACACACTGATGTTGATTGCCGTGATGAGTACCGCTACACCGATCCTTAGTTGTCGACCTCTACCGCGATTGGTCATGAGGATCATGACTCGGTTGATGATAATCTGCAGGAGGAACTGTACTTGGAGCGCCCAGAATGTTACTTTGCTCGTCAGCGGGGGCTCGGAAGTATCTGGTATTTGCTCTTACAGATAGTAAAGTAGAAGGCGAACCCAGGTGGAATGATCCCGACCAGGTACAGCCAGCACTCAATCGAAAAGGCGAGGCATACAATGATCTCCAACCAGATCATCCAGATGTAAGGCGTATTGAGCCGTCTTGTGCCATGCTTCCTCCTTGCCGCAGTCGTCTGCTTGATAGCAGCCCATACAGTCAAGAACCCAAAGCCCATAGAGAAACCCCAGGCGATAGAAGCAATGTTCATATCACCCCCCGTCACCTCCTGCTTGACAAAGTTGGGAGAGAGAAAGACGTCCATATTGACCAGTAAGACTTCAACGAAAGAGAGAAAGAAGACTGGGATACCCACGAACCTGGCACCTGGTAGAACCAGATGGAGGACCAACCATGGAGATTATGTACAACGACCTACCTCCAGCCCTGGCCTCCACAGCATCTCCAGTTTTCCAACCCGATTCACAAAAATGCCAATTCTCTTCATCTGGCCGTCTGGGAGCCCAACGCGTGTGTGTGCGCGGTGCTACCGTGAAACAGTAGACATGGAGGGTACCTCCGAGAGTGACTTACCATGGGTCGGGAGAGGGAGAGCGTCGGCGCAAGCCACGGCCGTCAACAATGCATTGCCCGATCTGGGCTTTGACGATCTGTGCGCATCAATCCATGTACCTGGGAACAAGCTTTGGTCGCACCCCTGAGATGGTGGCGTTGACTTCAGGTACGGCGTCAAGTTTCGCAAGCTCCTATTTCGGGGTCGAGATGTGTTCCGCCGCGTACCGAAGCTCGCGCGAGTTTGGGAATGCTTTGGACGTCGGGTGGCACCATTCACTGCAACGGCGTCTCGAGACAGAACTCGTGGAGGTGTAACGGCTTGCTTGAAGGATTGAAAGCATACATCAATATCTGAGATCAACACGAGCGATTATGGGTGATCGCCAAAGCATGATGATCCCGGATGTGCTTGGGTTGCTTGCCCAGAGAAGATTGATGACATGGTTTGGAGCGAGCAAAAGTGTAAGAAGATTACGAGGGCTCGAGAGGTGAAAAATGGTTGATCTTCGGACCGGAAAAGCATTCGATTGGTTGAACTTGGTTGAAGTTTTGCCCGGACGATCAGGCACAATCTCATCAACGCCAGACGTCTTCTGCTACTCTCGCCGTCTATTTTCCTCCAAACACATTGCTCAGGTCTGACACATTAGATGCCGTTGGCGTATCAGACATATAATTCGTTGACAAGTCGTCACGGCTAACTTGATACTCGTATCCGTCATGATCCTTCAACGATTGCCCGCCGACCGAGCGTTAACCGGCCCTACCGTCCCTGCTCGCTGCGAACCATGGATCTGTGTCACCGTGCCGCCGGCGCACCCGACTGGCCATTGACTGCCACTTGCACACCACACTGCGGGGCGTAGCCACATGTCATGCCAGCGATGTCCTCTCACACACTGACAGAGAGACTTGAGACATGTGAGAGGGTTTTTGCCTCTGTTGGATTATGCAAGGGTCTGACTGAAGGATGCAGCCCTACACTTGCGAGATCGTAGGGCAAAGTCAATCCAGGAGGTTGAGCGGAGTCTTTTGTTTCTCATTTCGTCTGAACAAGGAAACCCTGTGCTTTTCCGATTGGTGTTTGTATAATCATCTTCCTTACTCATCAAAGAGGAGTCGATATAGTACGATCCCAAAAGAGTAAAAGGTGTCATATACTTCCAAATCCATACCGAGCTGATGTATCATACTGGAGACATATTGAACTCGCTCCACCAGCAAACCATCGTCAGACACATTCATGTAGCTGATGACCTCGAGTCCTGGATTCGATGTCTAGACGTTCGTTGACCTGTTCATGACCTCGCAAGCATGTGCAGGCAGGACACATGGAGATCACTCGGCGAGACGGTGTGCGGCGCAGTCTCCCAGCTCAGAGACATCCTTATGCATACCCCTGCAATATTGAGTACCTAGCTCCTCGTAGTATCGCTACAGCTTCCTTCCAAGGAGAACGGTGACCTCAACAATCGCACACCAGCGGTTCGCACACCATCTCCATCTCGTTGTGCATTGCGCCAACAGTTCTTTTGGTCAGATCAACCTCGATTGCGCAAGTCATGTGCATAGTTGTCTGACGGAGTCCCCATTGTGCGGTCCACCGTCAGCAATCGAGCTGCTAGGGTGGTGCAACGACAATTACCACTCGATTTTCGGTTTGGGCCCTGCACGGGTGTGCGCCAT
Source organism: Elsinoe arachidis (assembly GCA_013372555.1). Lineage (NCBI taxonomy): Eukaryota > Fungi > Ascomycota > Dothideomycetes > Myriangiales > Elsinoaceae > Elsinoe > Elsinoe arachidis. The sequence goes on along the minus strand of JAAPAX010000007.1, from coordinate 865,206 downwards.
CATGGAGGATGATGTCCTTTGATTCTCGCCGCACCGGTCCCTACTGTCCCGATCCATGGTACCACACGAATACCCCAGTCAGCCTCCTCATTGATCAGCAACATCGGCTGGCGATTCTGTCCTGTCGTTTCGGATAACTTGGATATCTCATTCTCAACCAAATCCTCTACCCCTTAAACAGCCAGACACCTCGCCCACCACACAGACATTTCGCCCCTTGAGCCGTTGCCCCCAGCCAGTCTCCATCCATCATCCCCTCTAATCCATCCCCTCCAACTCATTCCCTCTATTCCCTCTTCTTCTCCTCGCATCTCCTCCTCACTCCACCTCCCTCTCCTCCCTCTCCCACCCCAATCCCCTCCTCATATACGCCCCCGGACTCGGCCACCCCCCCTGACCCCCAGGACTGCTCCTACTCGACCACGCCCCTCCGCTTCCCACCATCCTGCCCTTCGCCATCAGTCCTACTCCCGACACCCCAGCGCTGCTCGCGCTCACTGCACTGCCCATCCAGCTCGTCGCTGCGGTAGCGGCTGAGCGTACCTGGGAACCTGAGCTGGGAGTGGGGAAGAAGGAGGGGATGCTGCTTGTTGTGCTTGCCGTGTTTACTAGACCTTCAGCACGTGGGTTGGTGGTTGAGGTAGAGGAGGCTTGTGCCGGCGGATCCGTGGGCAGGTCGATAGGGACGGGAGTGCGGATGGGGACGATTTCGGTGTCGATGGAGAGTTTGGGGGTTGTGGAGCGGACAAGAGGTGGGACGGGGATGCCGAGTGTTGGTTGGGGTTCGGTGAGTGACTTTACCTTCGGATGGTGCTGGTTGGGATCCGGGGCTGATAGGTGAAATGGTACGGACGAGTCAGAGACGGGTGACGCGAGTAGAGGGCCGGGAAGACCTAAGATACCTTGTTGGTCATCTGCGAGCGGCAGTGGAGGATCCAAGCCAGAAACGAGCGAGCTTGCTCGTACTGGGGGTCTTGTTGGCGTGGGAGATACGGGCTCTGTTCGTCGCCGAGATATCTGAAACCTATGCCTCGGACTGTGTGCTGGGGAGAATGGTGTGGGCTTGTTCGTAACATAAGGGCTGACCAAGGACCCCGCCTGACGGTCGAGTAAATGGCCTAGCCGTCGAATCGTGGCGGGACTGTGTTGCCAGGCGTCTGTCGCTGGAGTTTGTGGTATGTTGGGCGTGACAGGCGCACTCTTCGCTACCCTGTCAAGCGGGCGAGAGTCTAGTGCTTGCGGAGCTGCATTGTTTGCATTTCGAGCATCGTTTGTTGAACGTTGATTGAGTTTGTGTTGTCGTCGAGTCTCCAGTGGGCGTTCAAGGGGACCATGCGATATCGTCGTAGGTGAGTCGCAGATCAACGCCGGATCAAAGATATGGCTGGCCACAACCGGCTCGGGTGATGAGGTTGTTTCCTGTGTCTCTTTGATATCAGCTTGGCTCGATGCACTTGTGAGCGGCGTATCAATCGTTCGATCTTTGGTTGGCTGGGAGATTTTAGGGATGTGAGTCGGCGCTGGCAATGTGGATGTATCTGTGCTCTTCAACAATACAGGACGACGTTGAGGCCAAGTGTGTGCATCGTCGATGACGCCCATGAGTGGTATGCCTTCGAAAAGCGCTCTAAGCTGAGACACTGACAAAGTTGCATGTCTGCGCTTAAATTGGCCCGACGGTCGGCTGTGCATGTCTAGAGAGGTCGTTGTCCCTGATCTGGGTACTGGGCGCCGCCTTGCAGCGACTTGAATGTTCTTGTGGGCACTCCTGGGTAATTCGTCAGTTGTAGGAGGAAGCCCAGGGGTCTCGGCTGTCACTCTAGCGATCTCCTCAGAGCGAGGTGGTCGATCGTTAGTATCCTTGATAGCAATCTGGGTGTAAAGCTCGCTATCATCGCAGTACTGGGATTCATGCACAGTGGCGAGAGCCGGAAAACCCTGCACCGAAGTGTCTGTTGATTGTAATGGCCTGCTCGTCGACCGTCCCTTCGCCGTGTCAGCCTGCTGATGCTCAGGCGCGGGTGGCGGTGACGGTGGTGGCGCGTTGCTCGTCCTTGCGCCGATGCTCCGTTCATCCCCAGCTGGCGGTTTGACCACAGGGCGAAGAAGCAGATCGTCCTTAGCTTCTCTGAGCACATGAGCAGTGACAGCACCACTTTCCATTTCATCTTGACCAGAGGTGGCGTCCTCTTCTGTGGAGATGCCCGAGGACAGCTTACTCACAGGAGGCGCTGTGTAAGAGGCTACTTCGGACCAGCCAATGATGATGTCTTCATGGTCTCCGGACGTATCAGAATCGTCCATCGACGGACCCAAAGGCGGGCTATCGGGAGCTGTTGGCGGCGGACGTGGGTCATTGTCATGCTGATGTCCTGACGATGGAGCGGTGAGATTTGTCAACTCGTCCAGCTTTGCAAGAATCTCCGCCTCATGAGCATCTTGGATAGTCTCTAAACCCTGAGCTACATCCACGTGAATGCTTTCAGATAGCGGTGCTGGTCGGTCGTCACCATGCATGGAGAATTCCGCCTCTGCTGACGGCTGGAAAGCTGACAGGTTTCCATTGTCGACTTCTGGAGGTTTGAAACCGTGGCCTGGGACATTATTCCACTGGGTCTCGAGGCGCAGCTTTGGCGTGGCTGTCCTTATAGACGAAGTACTAGGCGCTTGACTCAATGCTTCGCTCATGGCTTCGTGCACCTGCTGTAGGGCATGGGTGGCAGGATCAATGTCGACATCTGTCCGTGGCATTGTATCCAGCGGTCCACTCGTTTGGACGGTGTGAAGGCCTCGAGTCTGTGGCGAGGCATCGTTGGGCAGAGAGATAGCGGCGAAGGGGGACACATCGTTCGGTGACCATCGACCTGTGTAATTGCTCCGCGATGAAATGGACGACGCTCCAGTCTGACGTGTAGTAGCGGACGTTGGAGATAACCAGTGTCCTGTATGATCTGCTGATATGGGCATAGTATCGGCATACTGGCTGGGCCCAGGCGTGATCGTCAACATGGGTGACGTGCGAGCCTCGATAGAACCCATGGATGATGGATGGCTGGGAGAGCTAATGTTGTTCTCCAAGTACGCGCTAGTAGCTTGCGCATCAAGTCGTTCAGAGTTACCAGCCCCTTCTTCGGCAATGACGTCGATAAGTGGCCCATGAAAGTATCCTTCGTGGGTTGGTGTCATTCTCGCCATCCGTTGTGTCGAGTAGTACATCTGATCTGGACTTCTGTTGGATGGCACGTCGTCGTCAGCGCCGTCGTGAGTGAACGATTGCCCGTGACGTCTTCGCCTCACTCTACCTGCCACAAGGGGCAAGCGGAGCCAATTGGTGAGTCTAGAGACCCTGGTCTCTCTGCCTCCAAGTCCGACCCTTGTGGTAGGCGTAGCTATTGCAGAAATGTGCGGTACTTCTGGCAGACCCACCGTGGTCTGCTCACCCTGATGCTGGCGGTAGGCTTGGAATTTGATACGAGCCTCCGCGCACTTGTAGCATACATCCTTGGAAATTGAGTGTTTTGCTGAACTGATCGCACGCCGAACCTCATAGGCGTAATCCCAAAATGCTACGGCAGCCTCCAATCGCCGGTGATTGGTCAAGATCTGAGCGAGATCTTGAATGTATGCGGCGTTGGCCTCTCTGTCGGGCAAAGTTCTGCTCTTCACTAGGTGTAGTAGAATAGGGATGAGGACCGAGTCGTCGACGACTTCCTCATTTCGCGTAAGGAGTTCGATTAAAGCCGCTATGAGAGAACGATCCTGGCGTGCTCCTGGACCAAATACCTCTTTAGAAGCGTTCATGGCCTGCTCGAGGAAGTGTGAAGCGTGTGTGGTCGAGCCTGCTCTCTGGATGGCAAACGAGTGTCGGAAAATGGAGTCCACTATAGGTCCCAGAGCTTTGCTGCCTGGACTCTCCTGCGATAACGTGGCTTGCTTCCAAACAGAGACGCTCTGTACCACTGCTCCAGTCATGGCAGAGCAAAGAATCAAGTTGTTCGACACCTTCTGTGCCAAATCGGTCGAGCATCCGCCAGCCCCTTGCAGTAGCTGCCAGCATTGTGCAGCTACAGAGGCAGCTTCCGACCACCGGGACTGCGAAGCTTCCAATCCTGACAAGTCATGTCTGCTTCGAATGGTGTCTTCGTGACTCGCTCCTTGCACCGATTCCTGGAGACCGGCGCAATTCTTCAGAAGAACCTTAGCGTGCGTAATGTCGCCATCAACAGACACAGCTATAGCATGAAGATGCATTGCTCGTAGTGTGTGTACTGTCATCGGTCCAAGCTCCGCCCTTCGCGAGGTATAGAGGAATTTTGCGAATTGAATAAAGTCCTCCTTCCGATTTGCTTGTAGATACATTCGGCACAGACTGAGTCCAGAGTCTGTCGTCTCTTGCAGACCATCCACAAGCTTATCATCAAATCTTGCGTGGGCGGATCTCTGCAAATGCATCGCATAGTCTTTGTCCCCAATCTTGAAGTGGCTCCAAGCAAGTGTCTCTAGAGCGCTTGCGTGTTGAGCTATCGACAGGCCTGAGAGACGCCTCAACCCAGCTTCGGATCCAAGCAGATCGATAACCTCTCGATAGTGACCTTGCAATGAGTGTTGCTGTGCTGCAATAGTGGCACGCCAGATCGCCTCCACACTCGAGGCGCCGTACCATTTCGTAGCTTCCTGCATGCCTCTGATGGCAGCGTTCAAGGCTTCTCCACGATCCCCCAGAGTGTTGTGGCAATGAAATAGTATGTCAGCCACCGTGACGCTTGCTTCCGTGTCCTGGCAGAACCTTGACCCAACAGTATCGATCCATTTCGAGGCGAGGCGTTGACACGCTGGAGCAGGACTGATGCCGAATGCATGACGAAGGAGCCTCAGTATTACAACAAAATCGTCCTTGTGCATCGTGCCAAAGTCCAATTGCATATTTGGGCAATCCAAACATGCCAATAGGTGAAATGTGAGGCTGCATGAGCGTCGAGCAAAATCATTCGACACAGTGGGAATGACACTGAGGCCAATTGTCCAGCAAGCCTTCAAAAAGTTGCGCTGGCGATCAGCGGCCGACATCCGGGCGAACATCCAAATGTGTATGATTGGGCTGATAGACACATCGTGGAAGGGATCGTTGATGTTGAGTAGCGAGTGTGTGCTCAAAAGCCGCAAGGCCTGTCGAAAGGGTTGTCTGTTCCACTGCCCAGTTTGATTAGGTCCTGCATCGAGTACCGCAGGGGGTTGTGGATCGTGGTGCTTGATCTTGATGATCGAAGCTGCTCTTTCGAGCGCGAGTGGAGTTGAGTGACCCCGAGGAAAGTCCTTGAGAGCGTCGGCCGCGCTTTGAAACATTGCCTCCGAGATGCCATCCGAATGTAGGAAGCTGAGAATACCTAGCAGCTCTAACGCATCCCTGGCGGCCGGATCTCTTGACGAGCGTATGTGCTCTACCGAGTCGTCCAGTAGTGAGTAGACCAGTGTAGACCACAATCAATACAATCAATCTTGTGGCTTTGTAATTGATTGATTGATGGCTCCCTATCTTACAAATTGATTGATCAACAATATAGCTACCTATAAATTGATTAACTTCAATAATAAGACTTGAAAATTGATTGATTAATAAGGCTTAAAAATGCGGCTCTTTGATGCCAAGATATCGCTACGGGTAAGCCCGAACCTATTAGAATAAGAGAGCAGCCCGAAGGCGACCCTAAATCGGCTAAAATAGGCTACTCGTAAAGCTACTTTACGCGCCGAGGCTACAGCGGCTAGATCCGAGCCAATAAGAACGTAATTCTGCCGCACCTCTACTCCTCTGCTTTAAAATACTTACACTATATTACACCTCAATCAACATTACTATAACTATGATTATTATTAACAATATTAAGCCTTATAAATTGATTGATTGATGCCAAGAGAAAATTCTGATCATTAAATATTGATTGATTAATCAATCAATTATTGGCAATACAATCAATCATGATTGATTGTGGTCTACACTGGAGTAGACCGCGCGGTTGTGTTGCTTCGCACCTCTTATGTCGCAGCGACGAAGCATCGTAGATGGATGCCGCCTCATCTCGCTGGGATACTCTGCAATAGTGCATATCCCTTTGCCCACGTAAGCTGCTGCTTGGTCGATCGCGAGAGGATTGTTGCCCAGACTCTGACAGATTATGGTCGCATCCTGGACACTCGGTGGCGTGCTGTGGTCAAAACTCCTGACACTGGCACAGAACAAGCGACATGCTTCGTCCGACAACAACGGAAGCACTTGTACCGCTCCGATGGTACTGTAGCGTCTCACTTCAACATGCCGTGAAGACACCACGATCGTACCTTTGACGTTGACTGGTAGGTACTCTGTGAGGTCGAGATTTGGATCTTCAGCTCCGTCGAGGATGAGCAGCCAAGGCTTCCGCATCTGGGCTAGCCAGTGGACAAAGGTATTTGCTTTGACAACGCTGTTGGGGTGACCAATACGGTGTCGGACTGCTATCCGCTGCATTTGTGTATCGATGTTCTGTTTGGAGATTGCATTGATCCAGAAGACTGCAGCGAACCTACGCATCCTTAGTAAAGGTCAGGATGAAGCTCCATGTGTACTTACTTTTCACGTTGATCATGCGCAAATTTTGCGACAATGGCGGATTTTCCGCAGCCTGGAGCGCCACACACGCTGGCTACGCAAGGACGAGCTCGCATCGAGGTGTTTCTGGAAGCGAAGGCTGCTCGCTTGAGTTGGGAAAGTACTTGGAGCTGACCGAAAAAGTGTCGGGGTGGAATCTCCTTGACTTCCCAGATTGTATCGTCTATTCGATGTGTCAGCAAGCTGTCTGTAATGCGAAGAAACACCTAGTGAGGACCGACCTCTTCGAAATTTCTGCATCCCACGAAGTCCTGGTACAGGCAAAAGTCTAGCCTGAAATTGTCGACCTTCTACCACACCCCGAAGGACGGCCACACTCGGAGTAGGATTGTGGTGACGACGTGTTTGCAGCGATGTCGCAACACCTCCAGAAAGGTCAAGCATCTCCGGTGTGGGCAATTCTGCTGGCTGTGCTATCCCGGCGCTGGAGACCTTTTCTGGATCAATGTGAAGTAGCAGCTCTTTCATATACCCAGACGCAACAGCAGCAGCGTATCGTTGCCAGACCTTCTGCTTGTGACTGTCAGCATAGTCGCATATCCCGCGGATGACCAAGCACGGGAAGCTGTCCATGATACCAGCGGCCTCCATCTCGATGCAGAGGAAGCCTTGCTGACTATATGTCGCGGCGCGGGCGGCGTCTTTGATGACAGCGTTGCTGGAACCGATGGGACCGTAGAAGATTCTTGACCTATCTTTCTCCCTCGACGGCCTGGTAACAAGTTGCTTGTCGTCGCAGTGATCACACGACTTGTTGTCCTCTACGTGACTGTACGAAGTTGCGAACAGCTTGTCAGTAACCGAATCAGGTCGACAGTAGCCATTATCGACCATTTCCGGCGAACTTCCGAGCATCTTGTCAATGTGCTCACCAATGGTGGACGGGTTTGACTGGTGATGTGCCTCGAGCCAATGAGTAGCATTCATAAGAACTGGCGGGGGAGGATCCAGTTGTCCAGTCTTGGTGAACTTGTCATTAGGACCATGTTTTCCCATGTCAAGCTGTACGACTGCGGCCACGTCGTTTCTGGGACGACTGATAACGACATCTCCCAGTCTGATGTCATGCTTGTCACTCGGCAGACCACCGCCAATACCAACCAGAAGACCGAATCGTATTGATGGAAATTCGTGTACAAGCTGAGTTGCTACAGTTGCTGCAGTGTTATTTCCGATCTTGGAGAGGGTGGCGATGACGATGTTGTGGTTTCCAATACGGCCAAGTGTGTAGAACCAGGTGTATGACTGAGAAGGTTTTCCATATTGGTAGATTTCGTCCAGCATTTGTATCACAGGGGCAAGCTCGATCTCCAAAGGACAGATGCATCCGACCTTAAAGTCGTGCAAGTCCGGTACTGGTGAAGTGCCTGACATCATTTGGAGGCACTTGCGTGAATCCGTATTTGTGTGGTCGTGACCTGTGAGTTTACGGTTCTGAAACTTGGAAATGCAGTGTTGAGCTCTGTGTGCGCAGTGCTGAGATCTGCATGTACAATTTTGATCTGTTTGTGTACAGTGTTGATCTCTGTGTGTTCAGTCTTGATACGTGCGTGTGCAGTCTTGATCTACATATATATAGTCTTGATCTGTAAGTATGCAGTCTCGGTCTGTGTGTGTAGGCCTGGTCTGTATGTGTGCTGTCTTGATGTGCGTATGTAGCCTTTACATGCCTGTATAGCCGCTGTCTGAGTATGTACGGTAGCCCTTATCAGCGATTGGAGACAGGGAAGCGGTACAGGTGGTGAGGCATGCCGGTATACAAAGAATTATCTCTTCACGACCGAGCGGCACGGTCGGGGATGTAATACTTATCTACATGCCTAGAACTCACCTGGCCGTCAATCCACCAGCATGAAAGACAGACATTCGGCCAGCCACATCAATCCAGGAGGAGCAGTCGGGGCTGCATGTACTCACGGCACATTTTGGATGTACCACTTCGACTAGCGCCAGGCTGCTGGGAATTTCGAGCCTGCCTTTTTTTCTGGCCAGCGAATCGGAACGCCGGTACGTGAGTGTCGTGGACCATCGTTGGAATCATGAGAAGAGCATCAAAAGAGGCGTCGATGAATGCATTGGTCCAAAGATGAAAGAAATGAAGAAGTTAATGATGGAAACGTGGGACGTTATCCAACACTTTGTGGGGCAGATCACGTGCAGCTCTCTGTCCAGGCGGCTTCAGCTTGCCATCAGCCTCCACAGAGGCTCTTCAGCCAGTACAGAGACCGTACTGAGCCACTGAATTGCAGGTTGCATCGCCACAAGTGTACGAATACTGCTGAAGGGACCGCGTGTCCTCTCCTGCAGGTCATGCTTGGACGATACTGAGGCTCCACAGGTGATGAGTTGTTGCTATTGCTCCGAAGCAAGCTGTCGTTGAATTGTCTTCTGCGTGACGTCGTTTGTGCCTTGAATCGCAGAATTTCGAGCTTCACTTGCCTTGGCTGTCCCCTAACAGAGTCTTACAATGAGGCCCCAATGTCTAGCTTGCATGAAACGGATGATCGATTTGAGAAATTTGTCAAGCAAGAAATTCTGCTCCTTGACCGCCCGTCGTGGCGGCGAACCGACATCTACATGCCGTAGGATAAGACCTAAACATCGATGCCCGACCACACCCACACGTGAACAAAGATCTCACCGACCCGTACTAAACTGAAATTCAGGAGTCGTACCTTGCCTTGTTTCGCGTGTGGCTGGCTCACGGTAGTAGTGGGAACGACTACTGCCTTTCCTTCGTTCAAAAGTCACATGCTTGTCAATTCGGGCAGACAGCTTTGTGATAGAAAACAATAATCGGATGAGGATATCAAAATACTATAGCAGCCCGCACTTCCCATTCAGGCCCAAATCTTATCACGTGCTCGCCTCGATGCTGACTTCTTCCACTGAATGGCACCCAAATTCCCGAATCTCGTGCGCATCACATACACTAACCCGAGGGCGGTGCACTCCATGCTCGGCGACCGGATCTCTTGCACTGATCTCCTCGGCCAGACCAAGAAGTACAGCTTCTCTTTTGCTGATCTCTACGATCCGTCGTCGTGTCGTACCTAGGTGCTAGCTGCTGGTCGTTGTGCAGCTGGCGCGCCTTGTTGACCGGCACGTGGTGGGTCAGGACCCATCCTCCTTGACCTGTCTATCGTCAGTATCTACTTATACCAGTAACCTCGTCCCACTCACATGATAGTCCTAGAAAGCATGCTAACGCCAATCATGAACGCCCAGCTGGGAATCAAGCTGAAGCCATAGATGAAGTATCCAAAGTAGATGATCGCTCCAGACTCGGCAAGGAATCCGCTGAACGGATGCCAGATACCCTCATATGGTTGAACCCCCTTGTACTTCTCCTGCGTGCTGTAGGCTGCGATCTCATCGGCCGTCACGGTAGTCCTGTTCAAGGGGATGAACCTGGCTGTGGTAGGCGGTTGGCTTTGGTCGGCCGCGGGCTTCGGAATGAGGACGTGAATCAGACTTGGGGGACCAGTGCTCCAGGCATTGCAAAGGACCGTCTCTTTCTCGCAATCAAGAATGGCGAGATTGGGCGATGACTTGGATGCTGCGAGGAGAGGGACGGAGCGGTTCCATTGCCCTTCAGCGTGTTCGCAACGACCGAAGCAGGTCTTATTGCCGCCGGTGACGAAGACGAGGAACTCCTCGATGCCTGGTGAGGCAGTCGCAGCGCGTCGGCTAATGACCGACTTGTAGTTGTTGATCGTCAGAGGTTCGACCTGGGAAGATGCGACAGCTGCAGCTCCGACGGAGGCCGGGTTGGGGATTGATGGGGCAGCACTCGAGGCAGATGCTGCAGCGCCTGAGACAGCAGCGGTAGCTTTGGCGAACCACGCTTTTGCTTGATCGAGGATGGGGATTTGTTGTTGTGCTGCTGCGACAGAGCACAGAGCCAATAGGGCTGGAGAGGTGCGCATGGTGGGTTATGGAGCGCGGTGTTGATACTGGAGCTGAATGTCGAGTTGAGAAGTGAGATATTAGATTTCAAGCTTGTATTAATAAGTGTAACCAAAATGAGAAATGTATACGTGGTTGGGAAAGAAATGGAAGGTATGTGGTATGCGGCGCGTCAAGGTTGGAAGATGTCAAAGCTTCTCAGACGTCACTATCAAAGCTTCCCACGTGCTTGCAGGGGTTGGTCCCTCGAGCAGTTCTACCATCCGCTGGTCTATCATCAAACGCTTTCGGTGACGAAAGTTCAAGATCTTGACAAATGTCTTCATTGTATCAATGCTTTATCCATCAGTCTCTCTACTGAAAATACACTGCGGCACAGATGTTCAATCGATAAGCCCACTTTAGCAGCCACTTCTCGGTAGAAAATAGTAGCAACACTGTCTGGCGGCAGCTCGCGAGCAGTCATGTAACGCACATACTCGCCCCCTGGTCGATTGATGTCTTCATCTGGACCAGTCTGAGCCAGAACACGGACGGGTCGCATCTTCGAGGTGACGAGCTTTGTATCCTGTGTGGAGTCTCTCGAGGACTCGAGCTGCTTTGCACTGTCTACAGAATTGCTCCCCTGCGAATTATCCACAGAAAACATCTGTCGTAGAGAGCGCTTGAAGTTCGCATCTCGCATTGCTCGCCCGTGAGTCGCTTGAACATCCTCCTCCGTGAACATTGTCTCGAACCAGCTCAAGTACTGGTCCAGGGCTATGTTTGACATTTCCATGACCTGCTTCTCAGTAGTACGGAGTGCTCCATAGAAATCGGAGCGTGTTTTGTGCTCTTCTGGCTGCTTGATCGATACCCAGGCTTTCCAGTCCATCGCCAGTGCTGCAGGTTCTGTCGGTTTTCTTGGTGGTCGTTCTCGACCGTCGAGAGGGAAGAGAAGCTTCGTGGTAACGACCACCAGAGCTGCAAGCCGCTGGTCCGCATGTTCCAATGTCCTCGACTCCCATCTCGACCGCTCTGCGGTGAAGCTGAAGTTCACATCCAACAAATGTGCCAGCCGTAGGGTACCCGCATATATCTCGACTGGTAGATGCAGGTCGCTGATCAGACGCCAGAGACACAGATGGTGATTCAAGGCAGGTGCTTGGAGACCGAAGATGGTGGAGAAGAGTTTCACTGTGGTGTCAATCTCTTGCCGTAAACGGCCGATGCTCAGTAAGCTGAAGGGATCGAATAAGCCGTGATATCGTCCTTCTAACTTGGGCGTCATGCCTTTGTCGAGATCTTTGATGGCTCTGTAGTATAGCACATGACCCTCCTCCACCATGTGGTGGAGCTGGACTGGTAGGACAGGAAGCCGAAGCAGCATAGCAGCAAGGTATATCACGCAAAGGCCATCAGTAACCCCAAGAAGAGACCGTTCAGACTTTTCAATCCGTCGTGATGATCGATCGTTCTCTGAATTGCTACCCTCATCCTGAGAGCTGAACATCTGTGTATCTGCGTCCAGGCTGTCCTCTGTGGTTGCCAGACGATCGGACAAGGCATTAAGGCGGAGCGTCCAAAGGTCACGCACGATGCTCTGGAAAAGTCAGCAAATTCCCTTGAACGATATTGCTCATCGAACCTCGAGCTCAGGTGGCGCCTCGATGGCTTCGATGAACGATCGAGCTTGCTTCCACAGTATCAATTGGAAACAGGTGAGATAGTGCTCAAAACCTTCCCGGCCTGTCAATGCAGTGTCCTCGTCTTCCTGCTGAGATTTCCGAATCGATTTTCGACCAGTAGGTTGTAAGCCTTCATCATCGTCTGCAGTCACTAGCCCAGTCTATCGATATCAGTAAAGATTTCGTCTTGCTCGCTAAGGTAAGTCACCTGAGATTGCCGATGTCCCTCGGAGCAGTACGTGAAGCCATCTTCGCCAATCTGAAATTGGCGAGATCCACAATTGCTGATCTCGCATTCCATGACATCTTGTCGAATGTCTTACGACGAGCCATATGCTACGTGGAATTCAGTCGCGCTCTCTGTCGCGGACTTGTTTCCGACTTGGATCTGAGACTTGGATCTGAGACAAAGTGAAGCTCGAAAATTTGGATGAACAACACGAAGCTTTGTTGTGGGGGCGAGAATTACATTGAATATCACTTTCTCGTCGTTGGAGATCGTCACATGTTTTGTTCAAGGTCTTTGATATCACTGTCGCAAGTACAAGGTCAAATGAGGACACGGACGATCGACGAAGGTTGCTTTTGCCCGGTTTGAAAACCCACTCCTCATTCACTGCATCCCATTGATCATGGTGTATGGATATCTATATCGAAATCACCACACGTCTGACCAAATTTGAAAGTCTTTCCATCGTTCTCTTTTGTTTGTCGGCATAAAACAACGACCCATGAAAAGCTTCGTGCGGACCCCATCGCTCGCACATGCACACCCTGTCCTGGCTATCATAATCTAAGAGCGAGGGGCTTCTTTGGCATCAATGGCGGCTTCCTCGCCCATGGCGGTGAGGACAATGACGTCTGATAAATTGTTAGTGGACGTCTTCAAACATGCAGCTGGCGAAGAGCATACTGGTATCCTTGCCGTCCTCGTTGAAAAGCTTGTTAATCTTGTCGCCGACTTCTCCATCGGGAACCTTGACATCGTCCTTGGTGGAACCGTCCTCGGACATGAGGGAGAGGAAACCGTCGTCAGTGACGTCGAGCTATTGTATGTTAGACATATTTACCGCCTGTTTCAATTTTTTATCCTTACAAGCTGGTATTCGCGGCGGGAGACGTTGGGGACATCCATGTTGTGGGTAGATGGGGACAAGTCTTCCATCTTCTTGGAGGTGAAGATATCAATGGCGACCAAGTGAACCTTAGCGTGACCGTGCTTGCCAGTCTTGGAGGTGGACATTTCGACGATCTTGCAGGGACGGCCCTTGATGACAACGTGACCGTTCTTCCTCAAGGCAGAACACTGCATGGGGAAAGTGAGAGAGGCACCGGCATCGGTGCTCTCAAAAGTGTGCTGCTCATGCTGTAGATGAAATTGTCAGATACGACTGCTCGCTCGCTCAAAATCTGTCGATGCGCTTGAGCACAGGGCGACTTGGACAGGCTGCTTACCTGGGCGTCGTTGTCGGCCATGGTGAAATTTGCGAGGTGAGAAACGGCTTGAAGGAGAGGAATTTGACAAAGATGGAAGCTCGACTTGCGGACTGATCGAGCTTGAAAGTATCGTTGCGAAAAGAAGGGAAGAAGATGTGCGGCTTTGTGGAAGGAGGGGACTGGCGCACGAATTCACAAGTGGGGGTGAGCGCTTCTTCCCGGACCCGCACTTGAAGGCCTTGGCAGACACCTGGACTTCACCTCGAGCAAGCTGACCGCCTATTGGCCAATTGGACAGGTGTCCGGCTGATCTCTGGTATTCAGTTTCGTTTACGTCCTCTCACCATTTACATTCTTGCACTGATGTGGAATGTGGCTGGACCGTCTATCGGGGCAGAGTACCCCTTCGATATCACCTGTACCATGGAATAGATCAACATCTCCAGCTCCAGGCAGGAGCTCGCTTCACATCAATCGCAATGCCGCCAACCTAAGAAGACCGGAGCTACCACAGCGGGTGTCATCCTGGTCTGGCCTCGTCAATGGCTCATCCGATTCGCTTCCGGCCAATGCACGAGAGCAACCACGGTCTAGTCTGAGGAATCAAATCAGGGCTAGCTCGACGGTCACTTCTGATCCCATTGATGTACTGGGCAAAATCCTGGGGTCCTCTAGTGTCGCTGAGAATGGCATTTCCGGTGATATAGAGGATGACCCCTTGGATACTTATGATACGGATATCGAGTTCAAAGGCCTTAGCTTACAAGAATTCGTCTCGAGTGGTGCAACGCAAGAGGGACAAGCCGTCAAATGTAGGTGGCTACCAAAACCAGGTTCACCAGCGCTGACTCATCTATCAGTTGAGGATAATCAAAAAGGTCTCGAAGAATTACACAAATCCATCCAGGCCTGCGACGAGATTCTAGTGTCCGTTGAGAAGAACTTGACAGTCTTCCAAGCTGATCTGGCGGCCGTCTCAGCAGAGATCGAGACATTACAAAACAAATCGATCAATCTGACCGAGAGACTCGAGCGGCGCAAACAAGTAGAGAAGAAGCTAGGACCCGAAGTTGGAAAGCTGTCTCTTTCGCCTGTCGTGGTGAAGAAGATTGCCGATGGACCATTGGATGATGCTTGGGCCCAAGCACTGCAGGAGCTTGAGAAGGCTACAAAGCTTTATGATACCTCCAAATCGGATCACGCCATCAAAGCGGAGGGAGATATCAGGCCACTTCTAGACAATTTGAAAGATCGTGCAGTTGAGCGGATTCGGGACCATGTTGTTGCTCAAATCAAGGCGCTGCGATCTCCGAGCATCAATGCACAGGTTTTGCAGAGGAACGCCCTGAGCAAGTTCAAGGACGCATACTCGTTTCTCGCGAGACACCAACCAAAGTTGGAGGAAGAGATTGCGCAAGCTTACATCAACACGATGCGATGGTACTACCTCAGCCATTTCACTAGGTACAAAGCAGCGCTAGAGAAGTTGAAGCTTCACACCATTGACAAATCCGACACACTGGCCCAAGACGAGCACAGTAGACGGGCTCCGACAGCTGCTGGTTCACGATCACCTACTGGGCCCTTCGACGTGTTCTCTCTAGGACGTCGCATCGACACACTCCGGGCTGCAAATCCGCAGGCCATGTCTTCCTTTGTGGCTGAGGAAGATAAGTCGACTCACTTCCTGGAGACACCGTTCCGAGCATTCAATCTCGCGCTGATAGACAATGCCTCTGCCGAGTTCTCGTTCATGACTGAATTCTTCTCAAAGGCGTCATTCCACACTGTTAGCAGGAGATTCCTGACAGCTCTTGAGCCAACCTTGACTCTTGGACAAGCCTTCACCAAGCAATTAGTGGAGACGAGCTCGGATGCTCTTGGAATACTCGTGTGTGTTCGCCTCAACCAGCACTTTGCTTTTGAGCTGCAACGTCGCAAGGTGTCTTCGATGGAAGGATATATCAACGGAACTAGCATGTTGCTCTGGCCCCGTTTCCAGATTATCATGGATGTGCAATGCGATGCGCTCAAAAAGGCAGCGAGCGGCCTGTCTGGACGGCCGTCTGGATCCGCGCTCAGCTTGACTGGGTCTTCCTCGAACGCGTCCTCGATCGCACCTCACCCTATCACGCAGCGTTTCGCCAACTTTCTGCAGGGTATACTGCTACTCAGCCGTGATGCTGGAGATGATGAGCCCGTTCAGAGAAGTCTGGGAAGACTGAAGGATGAATACCTCACGCTGCTAGTAAAGCTCAGCAAAGGTATTGCAGACGCAAAGAAGCGGGAGAGATTCTTGGTCAACAATTATTCTTTAGTGTGTACCATCATCGCTGAGACAGAGGGGAGGTTGGCGGAAGAGTTCAAGGAGATTTTCGCAGTCCTGAAGGAAGGGAGTGGAGGCTGATGTACTTGTATGAGGTTTCAAGAGTGCTTCTACGGCATCATGGCTGTCGCGTGACAAACGCGAAACGGCACGACCGCGTCCCGAAGCCGACGTCGTGCATTTCACCACCTGCATGGCAATGTCAGGCACCTTGTAGAATAATGCCAGAATACGACACATCCTGGCCGTATATGAACTAGACCGTGCACAAATGATGATGCCCCTGTGATGTATGCCCTTGTACGCTTCGGCAAAGCAGCAAGATCTTGTTGGTTCGGGCCAATTGCATCACCCGTCGATCTTTTTGACTTTGGACGCCCGTTCCTGGAGAACCTCGAGCTTGGCGCACCCGTGTCTCATGCTTCTTTCTTTTGCACTTTTTGTGAAAAGCCACCCTCACGTCTCTACGCCTATATTCACCACCGATCGCTTCAGCAGTCACGATATTCATCTAGCCAGCACATTCGTACCAACTGTTCGCTTCAACTCTCGAGCTTCGCAACCACCCTTTTCACTGCCATCGAAAACCATGGCTCCATCCACTTTTGCTTCCGCCGCGGCTGGCAGCACCTCGAACAACTCCACAGCTCGTCAAGAGGCAGGAAACGAATGGTACGAGCGCCTCAATATCTTCAATACCCTTCAATTTGCATCGTCGAGCTTCGTGTGTATTTTCGCGCGCACCGGAGGTGGAGAGGCGCAAGCTTCAGCCCGCAGAGCTCTGCCTTCACGTCATCAAGGAGGTCCAGAAGAGCGTTCGCTGACCATCATTCAGGCCCAGAAGAACCAATGGCGCAACACAAACCTTCCGAAGACCATCCGTCGCAACTTCTTACTCCAATTCAAACCATCAAAGGGACGCCAGTCTCGAGTCTCAGCCAGCTCGCTACGTACCCCCTCATCGCAACGGAGTTATCTCCGACAGTCGCTACCCCAAAGACCAATTGCTCGACCTCTTCAAAGCACAAAGCGAGACTGAGACTCCTTCTCGAGACAGCCTGACCAGTCTCTTCGTCGCTGGTTGGGAGCCGGATCAGACAAATGGTAGCAGTGAAGGGGCAGGGGGATGGTCTGGACAAGGTCACCGAGATGGACAGAGCTCATCAGATCCTTTTTGGAATAACGAGGGCTCGATGCTGCCTCTAGGCTTGGTGGACATGACGGATGACGAAAGAGAGGTAATAGTGCACCATTTGATCAAAGACCGTCGACTGACACCACACAGACTTTTGTAACTTCCGTCAATTCACCAGTCAAGCCCATAAACACAGTCACACGAGAGAACACTGGAAGAGAAGGTCTGCCACTGCGCAAGATCTCGATTTCTCACAACCCCAACAGTCCAGGAGGTCTCTCCCTCAGCTCGCCGTCTGCTACTCGTCCAGGCAGACGCAGGGAGGCCAGTGAATCCTACCCCTTCCCGTCCAATCCTTTAGCGTCGCCAAAGCCACGGGACGAGCATCGCACTACCTCGCCACCTCCGGCTCTTCGCAGGCGCGCAACAGACTTCAAAGAGCAGAGTGCCGACTCAGATTCGTTGGGACAGGGTGACGGCAAGCAAGCCGGCGCAGCATCTCGTGGAGGGACTGTACCTCTGAGTGCTGGTCTTGGCAATGCTGCTTCTCCATGGGGCACAGTTCAGGCTAGTCCAGGATTTCCGCCCATGGGGTCGTTCGGCAGCTTTGCGGCAGGAGCCCCTGCTGCAACCCCGACTGAAAAGCGTCCTGGATTCGCAGGAGGCAGAGCCGAGTCGAGATTCAAGGGTTTGATGTCCAAGGACAGCAGTGATGACATGAATCGTTCTCTGAAAGAAAAGTCTTCAATCAGCAACTTTGGCAAACCATCGGACACTTCTTCCTGGAGGACTGGATGGGGCGAACCCGGTCGATCAAGCATGGAACATGATCGCGATGGACCTTCGGGTAGTGCTGCCTTGGGAGGTGGGGATGACCCTCAACCTCTTCGTGGGCTGCAAGATCTTGGTACTCCTCATCGTCCTGACCACCGGGAGGAATTTGGCTTCTCTGCCTGGACACCCGAGACTGGGATCAAGGGCTTCTCTCACGATCAACATCAAGCGCAGTCCCGGGGTCCCCAACATGTCAGCGAAGCGATGAGCCCCACCAACACCAACCCCTACCAGAGCCCTCAGCAAGGGCACGCTGAAGCTGATGACCTCGACACGGACGACTCGGAGCTGCAGAACATGAGCAACATTCCTGGGCTGAGTAATCTCATGAATGACGACCTTGGACCAATGCCTGGTACTTTCGGCGGCTTCTCGAATTTCAGTCAGGCTCCCGGTGATCGTGGTGTAACCTCTTCTGCAGGTGCGCCACGTGGATTTCCTGGTCTGAGTGGTCTTGGGGCATTGCCAGGACTCACCGGATCTACCTGGGGTGGCCTTCCTCCTACAAATACGACCCCCGCTCGTGCTCATGCTGGCTTTGGCGACTCCGTCTTCGGGTCTGCTGCTGATCTTCAGTCTCCCAGCCTTGCTGGACTCGGCCCAAGCAGCTTCTTTGGCGGTGCCCCTGCCGCCGCTCCCGGTGCAGGTCGTGGTATGTCAAGAATGGGGTCGCTCTTCCAGCAGCAGCAAGTGGGACAAGACTCGCTTCGAGATCTTGGCCGGACGTCGCTTGACGAAGAACGTGCTATCCCCGCCGCGCCAGGCATGACTCAGGAGGACTCTGCCGTGAACCAGTCGGAGTCACGTCAATCAGTTGACATGCCCTCAGGCAGTTCGCAGGCATCCTTGTCTCAGCAGACAATTGGCACATCTGCCAGCAATCAGCCCCCAGCAGCTCAGCAGAAGACCATGGTCATGCCAGATCGTATGCGCTGGATCTACCGTGATCCTCAAGGTAATACTCAAGGACCGTGGACTGGCTTGGAGATGCATGACTGGTACAAGGCTGGATTCTTCTCGCCGGAATTGCTCGTCAAGAAAGCCGAAGACCCTGACTATGAACCTCTCGCTCAGCTCATCAGGCGCATTGGAAACTCTCGTGAGCCTTTCCTGGTTCCTCAAATTGGTATCCCTCACGGCACTCCACAATCTAATTGGACTGCCAGCGGGCCTCTTGGTCCTACCACTGGCCAGCCACCTTTTGCTGCTAGCTTCCCTAGCTTTGGTACTACCCTCACTGCAGACCAACAGAATGCGCTTGAGCGCCGGAAGCAAGAAGAGCAATATCTCATGGCCCGACAGAAAGAGCATTTGGCCCACCAGCAGCTCGCTCAGCGGATGCAGGTTCCCGGTCAGCACGCCTTGCTACCTCATCAACTCCAGCATCATCCCAGTGCTCAGAGTCTACACAGTCAGCCAAGCTTCGGGAGCATTGCATCTGGACCAGGGTTCCAAGCTGCTCCTCCACACGCGCAAGCACCTGGTCAGGGGCTGCCTGGTGCATTCGACAACCAGTTGTCGTCCCAGGGTAGGAGTTTTGGGGCAGTCGGCGCTGGCATCACGTCTGCGGGGGGCCTCGGGGCTCTTCGTGAAGAGGACCTGCCATCTTCCATGTCACGACTGGGTCTTCAGCAGCCACGCGATACTTTCGGCGCACCTGGTCAACCCTTTCCGCAGCAAACCCAACCACAGAGTCAAGAGCAACAGCAGCAATTGAATCAAATGCTCGAGGATCGTGCTCGTTTGCAGCAGGAGCACGCCGAGCAGCAGATCATGCAACAAGAAGCGCATGAGCAGCACTTCTCTGCTGACCGTGTGGAAGAGCTGCAAAGACTGCAGCAACAACACCTCGAAGAGCAGCATGCCCAACAGCAGGCCAAGCAAGCCCAGGAAGAAGCTCAGAATCTGGCTCAGCAGGATATGGCTCAACCCCACCAGACACCAATCAAGGAGCCGAAGACTCTGACCGAGCAAATTCAGCAGGCTGCTTCTGCAAAGCAATCACCAGCTGCTGCTAGTCCTTGGGGCAAGATCGATTCTGCTCTGCCGCAGCCCTTCCCTCCAGCACCATCGCAGTCTCCCCTCCCCGCCCCAGCTGCTCAGCGCAACAGATCTCATGTGGCGGAAGCTCTGCACGCTGAGTCTCACTCTCGATCGCAGTCTCCATCAGTATCTGTAGAGACACCTACTGCTTCCCTCGCACCATGGGCGAAGGAACCCGCCGAAGCGCCAAGAGGGCCGTCACTGAAGGAGATCCAAGAGGCCGAGGCGAAGAACGCTGCAAAGGTTGAAGCACTGGCTGCCGAAGCCCGTAGGCAGGAGCTTCAGCGTGAAGCACTCAACGCTCAAATGGCTGCAGCAGCCGCAGCAGCAACGACCGCTGGTCTGCCATCAAGTTCGACTTGGGCCAGCGCGGGTGCTGCATCGCCTTCTACCCCATCTTCAGCATCACCATGGGCTAAAGCTGCCACCAAGCCTGCAACTTCATCGGCCGCTGCGAAGAGCATGGCGCAGATCCAGAAGGAGGAAGAAGCCCGTAAGAAGCGTCTTGCCGCTGCCACTGCAGCAGCGACTGCACAGCAGACTGCAGCTTTGAACGCTCTGTCGCAGGTTCAAGGCAAGCGATATGCCGAGCTTGCCGGTAAGGTCGTGCCAGGAACGCCTCAGTCCCCAGTTGCTCAGCAGACCGGAGCCTGGACAACAGTCGGGTCAAGCGGCAAGGTCAAGACACCTGGAGCTCCACCAGCGCCCGCTCCTGTCAGGTCTGCAAGCACCAGCACCACTCCTCTGGTAGCCGCTGCCGTGAAGAAGCCAGCCGTCAACCGTACCTCCACCGGTAGTGCTGCGGCAGTTAATGCCCAAGAAGAATTCAAGCGCTGGGCAGCCGGCGAACTTCGCGGCGATCTCAACAAGGGAGTGCTCGGTAAGTAATCTTGCATTCTCCAATCTAGACACCACTGACCCGTCTTCAGCCGAAGAATTCGTCAACAACCTCCTAGCCTTTCCCCCTGAAGTTGAGATCCTGACCGAAGCCGTCCACTCCGTCTCCACCACCATCGACTCGCGACACTTTGCCGAAGAATTCCTCCGCCGTCGCAAAATGGCCGACAAGGGCGTGTTCGATGCCTCTAGTCTGGGTAAGAGCGCTAGTCCCGCGAATGGCGACGCCAACAAGAATGGCGGTGGATGGAGTGAGGTCGCGAAGAAGGGGGGCAAGGAAGGCGCTGTGCCGGGCAAGCAGGAGGAGTTGGCGGGTAACTTCAAGGTGGTGGCGGCTAAGAAGAAGGGGAAGAGGTAGGATGCTTCTACGGCGTCCCTTTGTGAGGTGCTGGGGAGGAACGTAGAGGATTGATGGATGAGAGGGTTTGGATATATGATAGTGATTGATGAATGAGAAGATTTGATGCGAGATCTGGCTGTGGCTAACTGATAAAGTGTTCTGACAAAGTGATGATATGATGACCTAAATCCGAGTGCCATTTCTCGTGTGCTGTCTGTTTCCATGCTACATGAACTGCCCATCCAATGCTGTCGTTATCATGTTCCAGGTCCCGTGAGCCCTTCATCACCAGTCTGCCCGTTCCCTTCTCCCGACTTACCTACATCACGCCTTCCTCTCCTCCTCCACCCTCCCCTTCTCCCTCACCGCCTCCTTCACAGCCTCCTCATGCTTCCCCCTCACCTCTCCCTGCAACTTCTCCGCCTCCTTCTCCCCACCTCCCTCCCCACCCTTCTCCTCCGCCGCCTTCCTCCCCTCCTCCTCCTCTTCCTTCTCCACCCTCCTCCCCTCCTTCTCCTGCCTCCCCACCTCCTCAATCAAAAGATCACTAACCCCAACCTTGACCAACACCTTCCCCACCAACCACCGCCAACTATTATGCCCCTTCACCTCGCCGGAAAAATCCACGTTCTCCACCCCCTCGACTTCAATCTTCTGCAACCCCGCGACGCCAAGCTGCACAGAACTAGACCGATAGAGGAAGCCAAGCACATAATCCTCCGTCGAGTAAGCATTCACCACCCTCCCCGACGCCACGGCCCTCACGACCCGCCAGTCCAGCGCGTCAGAAGGACAGGGCGCGCCGAGCAGCACCACGTCTTCCACGAGGCCAAAGGCGCCTCGC
Source organism: Elsinoe arachidis (assembly GCA_013372555.1). Lineage (NCBI taxonomy): Eukaryota > Fungi > Ascomycota > Dothideomycetes > Myriangiales > Elsinoaceae > Elsinoe > Elsinoe arachidis. The sequence continues at coordinate 843,128 of JAAPAX010000007.1, read as the reverse complement.
TCGGCCATTTTCTTGAGGCAGATGTAGATGACCCTCGCGCCGAGACTGTACCCCACCAACGTCACGGGGCGTTCGCCTTGGGCTTTGTTGATGATGGCGTCGGCGAGGACTTCCCCTGCTTTATCGGCGCGGCTCTTCGCGACGGAAAAGGGGTTGTCGATGACGCGGGAGACTTTGAGCAGGGCGAGGGGCCATAATGCCGCGGTGAGGGAGGCGAAGACGGTGCGTTTTATGATCTCGCTGCGGGCGTAGGACCAGGCTGCGGATTTGAGGAGGGAGGTGAGCGCGGAGCCGAGGGAGAGGAGGGCGGAGAGCTCGAAGCGGAGAGCGAAGTTCTCGGAGGAGGTGGGGCCCAGGACTTCCCAGGGGGTGGTGACGTCCGAGGAGGAGGAGAGCCAGCCTGAGATGCCGAGGGTGACGCGGAGACGGCGGGGGTTGGGGGTGGGAGTGGAGGAGGGGTTGGATGGGGAGGGGCTGCGGATGGGCAGGAAGGCAAAGTCCTCGACGTCGCGCGCGTATGCGTCGACCATTTCGCCGGTCATCTTCCCGCCGTAGGCGCCGAACAGGCCGCCTACGAGGACCGACGAGCCGGCGAGTGTGCCGAGGTAGCCTGCTGTCGCGGTTGCGCCGAGACCGAGACCGCCCATTACGGAGCCTACGCCGGCTGCGAGGAGAGGGGCTGCAAGACCGCCTGTGATGCCAATGACGGCGGCGCCGGCGACGGTGGCGAGGCCGACTTTCCATTTGCGTGCGAAGGCGTTTTCTTCGGCGGCTTTCTTGGCTGAGGAGTCGCCGCTCATGTCGACGGCTTGGAGGAGGCCGGTGGCGATTTTGGCTTCATCGTCTTCGAGCAGTTTGAGGGGAAGAGAGAGAGAGGTGGTGAGGTGGACCAGGAGGGTTCGGGACCAGGAGCTGTATTGTTCAAGGGAGAGGAGGAGGAGTAGCATGGAGTGGAGGACGAGTGCTCGCTTGGGTCGGTCAAGCTTTGAAAGGGGGTTGTCGACAGGTGGGTAATTGAGCATTACTGCGGCTTGTACTTCTGGTCGATCTGAGACGTCGTCGATCTGCTGCTTTGTCTTCTCATCCACATCTACCTTTGCTGGATCCTGCTTTCCTGCTTCGGTTGCCTTCTCTCCTTGCTCGCCGGAAGGCCTGGTGTTGATGACTTCTCCAACTCGTTCGAGGACTCTTTCTCTCCACTTGTCGAAGCTTGATAGAGCTTGCTTCTTCATCTCTTGGATCCGTTCGCTGCTCAGTTCCTTCTTTCGCTTCTCCAGTTCCTGCTTCACCTTCTCCTGCGCGGCAATGTCCGCCTTGACAGCGTCGATCCAAGCTCTGTCATCCTGCTTCGACTTCCCATCTTTGCTTCTGTCGGAGTTTTGGGATGTAGGTCTTGACCTTTGCTTTTCTGGATCTGGAGATGCGTAGGGAGAAGTGCAAATTGAGGGATCCTGGTCCTCCAATACTGATGGTGCTGCAGAGAAATTGTTCACAATCTGCGTTCTCATGGACTCTGTGATTGTGGCCACCATGAGTGTGAGATCAGACCGAGCTTGTGGTGTTGGTAGGATCGTGGTGAGAGAAGCCTCATTGTCGGAATTTGATGGGGTAGATGCTGTAGGATTGGGGATCTTTGATGTGATTGAGGATAAGAAAGACATCTTGGTAGATTGTACACACTATAGAAGAGGTCCCAGATCTCTTACTTCAAACAGGAAGCATATCAGAATGGATTGACTCCACAAGGCTGTAAAGAGGTGACTTTGAGATTGAAACGACGCAGCTCTGTGTGACGTCACACGGTTGACCCCTCTCTAGCATGTGAAAGGTCCCCAGCTGGCCTGGTCAATTTGTTTCATGAATTCGTTATTCTATGTCGTTCGTACGAAGTGCAATGTCATGCAATGCTATATCTCAACACCGCCTTCGACTTCCTCTGCAGCGTCCATGGCATCCCCAGCGGTGACCCCACCTTCAACACTGCTCCCTGGCACATACTGAGTCGCCCAGCGTGGCCACACACGCTTGTAAAGACTGACCGCCATGGCATCCAGGGGATTGATGGGGCCGTCAAATGTTGCCTTGAAGTATCCATGCGTACCGAGTGCCTCTTTGATGAAACCACTCCGGCCTCTCTTGGTCCATAGCTGCAAAGCTCGGAACCATTCCACGTCTTCGCGATTGAAGAACATATATCTCACCGTCACCAGGCGCTTGTGAATCTTGTAAGGATGTCCAGTCAGTATGGCTCGCTTGGCGATGACCCGGGAAGTCGATGGTGCTAGCGATGTGCCAGTCCCAATGAACTCGAGTCCTTCCAGACCACTCATGCCCGGTAATTGACGGAAGTAGAGTATCGGGACAGCGCCCCAAGTTAGAGGTGCAATGGCCGTGGCGTTCGCCGTCTGACCAGGATATAGGAAGCGACTGAATTTGTGGACATTATTCGGTGTGTGACCCTGCTGTGAGAACAGCGGATTGATGACCATTCGTCTAGGTCCGCATTGCATGATGATTGGATGCTTAGATTTGAGTGGTCCTGGATACTCGGAGTCGAGGTTAATACTGTAGTTCATAACCGTCCGCTTCTGTTCGTGGCGGAGAAGTGAGAAGAGACCGACGGGCCGTGACATTGCCTTCAGGCTGTCGATAGAGTGATCGCCCAGCCTCAGCTGTACTTCAACTCGTGTACCTGGCATCACGCCACCAACCAGAGCTTCGTTCATGCACCGGTTCTTCGCAGCTTTGTAATTTGAGACGTCCAGCAATCGTTGCCATTCCTCAGGCTCGTAGGGCTGGTCTTCTTCCGTATCCCAGACACTCGTTCGGAAGCTCTTTAGTCCTCTGTATCGTGAAAGTCGCTCGCATGCAAGAACATTCGGATGGAGTTCAATCTCATCAGGGAACTCAAGATCATCCTCCGCATCTCGCTTTCGGTTTTTGCGGTACGCAGCCAGCTGCTCGGCCTCATCTTCCGGCGATGGATCAAGGAATATCTCGGATTGCGGATACTCGGAAGGAGCGCCTTCAGTCGGCTCGATCATGACTTGATCTAAGCCCTCGATACCGTCTGCTGGTCTCGGCTCACCATTCATGCTGAGATCACCGTCCTCGTCCTCGGCGTCTTCCAGATCCGAGCCAGAATCGGAGACGTCTCCAAGGTACCAGGCAGCTTGATACTTTGATGTGCCGCGAGGAATGCGTTTTGGTAGCTTTGGCTGATCCTCTTCATTCTCCTCGAAGTAGTGGTGATCGTCAAGTAGTACGCCTTTGCGTTCTGATGGAGCGATGGACGCTGCGACATCGCCTATGTCTTCCATGACAGCCTCTTCTGGAGCCAGCTCAGCCAGCTCATCTGCATCTTCTGAAGGACATTCAAGGATCGGATCTAGCTCCTCGGCATCCATTGAAGTACCATTGGACTTCTTCTTGGTAGGTAATGGCGCCCGAAGAATCTTATCGATCTGGAAGTTTCCCAGGTCTCCAACCTGTACCAGGCGGTCGGCTTTTAGGCCGCGGCCTCGTACAACACCAGTGATACTCAGAGTCTGCTGGTCTGCTTCTGGCCACTTCACATGCTCTATAAACATCCAGCTGCGGTCTTCTCGCCATTTGATGCCCTTTGGGATGGTGCTACAGAGTGTTCTCACAACATTTGCGCATTCTTGCTTGTTGTCGAGCGAATGCACCTTCTCCTGAGAGGCGAAAAAGTGTGTGATGAACGACTTCAGGGAAGCCTGTACCTGGTGCTGCTTCTTGATCGCTCCGGCTGTGTCGAGCTTCTCGACCAAAGTGATAACCGTTGAGACACCCTGGCTTTCAATCGTGCGCAGAAGGTTCTCACCAAGCGGGTCGACTTCCTCTTCTGCGCTCATGAGGAGAACGACATAGTCTGCGATCCGACAAAGGTCCAGAACTTCCCAGGGATCTCTCACGTGAGGGATCAGAAAATTGAGCTTCTGCTTGAAGCGGGCGATCTCGACAATGGTGGACCCGGAAGCGGAAATCTCCTCCTCGACGTCCACGCCCTTGGCGAGGTCCTTTGCAGCCTGTCCAGCGGACACTGATTCAGACAGTGGCACGATGACCACATTTCGAGGGGCGCCATCCCGGCCAGAAAAGACGCCGCTTGCCTTTGCCTGCTCTGCCCCGTGCGCAATGCGTTTCTGCTTTGCCTGATTTCTTCGATCAATTTTGGACATGACTTGCTGATGCGGCGTTTTGCGTGACCCTCGGTCAAAGCTCTCGACTTTGCCTTTCTGCTTCTCCTTGATCGCTCCTTTGGAAAGATGCTTCGTCTTGAACGGCTTGTGGGCGACCTTGGTGGTGCTGCGGTGATGATGCTGCTCGGCCGCCATGCTTGAGCCACCTCCGGCCTTGAACCGGAAAGGTATAGCGGTTGCCAGTTTGCTCGATCAAGAAAATCTCCTCTATTGACTCGAGATGTGCATGTCTGAATTTCCATCCCATCCAGGGCATCGGTGGAGTTTGCCGCACCAAAAAGTTCTCACCGCTTCCGTATCGATAAGCATTTCTGCCGCCAAGGAGTCCGCCAGCCAGTGCCAGCCAATGAGAAGCCATCGTGCCCCAAAAGCCATCTGGTAATTCTCTCCACCAAACGCCGACTTTGAATCTTACATCAGCTTGACCAGCTCTCTGAACACGTCGCGCGAACATCTGTTCCTTCGCCCTTCAGCTCGTGGTGGCTTGTCAGATCACATGTCTGGAAGTAGGCGAAGGTGGTGAACTCGATTAGGTCCTATATTGCGATACGAGACAGCCTTGTCACCTTCCGCCGTCGGGAGTAGGATGCAGCTTCTGCCTACAAATAGGTCCCGAGCTACTAGGACTCTATATCGACATAGGTCAGAGAGCTACTGCTACCATCCATGACGAGTGAGACGTGAGCTGCTCGCCTTATTCGCCAGCTCGAATACAGCTTCAATATCGAAGATGGATCATCTCAGCTCAAGCAGGTACTCCAGGGGGGAGAGCAAGAAGGCAGGTAGGCATTCATCAAGTACATTAGATGGACATTTCCATCCACTCTTTTATTGAGTACCCACTGTATCTCGTTCCAAATCATCTTACACAATCGAAACATGGCTACCACAATCCCCTCCCTCCCACCTTCCACTTCTCTGCCACTCAATCCCAACTCATTCCCAGTCCTTCCACCTACGGAGGAACCTGCCTTCTACAATGAGAACATCATCCTGTTCTGGAACTTCGCTGCCATTGACCTGAACAGGTTGTCGACCACCCTCGGCGGTCCTGGTGCGGCTCCAACTGCAGCATCGCGCTTCCTCGGCATTCTCCACATTGCTATCAACGATGCCTACTTTGCTGTGCGCCCAGATAACAGCGGCGTCAACACCACATACCTTCGACCGGGTGCTACGCCAGCCAGTCTCGCTCTTCCCGACTCTACAGGGGCGTTCGACCCTCTACTCGCCGTTTCTGGCGCAGCCAATACCGTGCTCCTTGCCCTGTACACTACTCCGAGCGCCAGGTAAGACAGCTCTATGATCTTCAAACTTCTTTGCTGACATGATGCAGCGTCGCACGATCTTCGACACAAGCTTTGAACCTCTACCTTAGCAGTGTCGTTGACCGGTACAGAGTTCAATTTGGGGCTTCACTCGACACTCTGTCATCATCATACCGATTTGGTGTAGCAGTCGGCAATGCTGTCTTGCAACTCCTCAGCATCCCTGCTGGTCAGCCAGGCTTTGACCAAGATTCCTACCGTCCTAAGAGGGGCATCAATGACACAACCCTCGAGTACAAATTCGATTCTGATCCCACCAACCCAGTGAGGATCGTTCCTGTCGATCCCAACAACGCAGGTGGTCCGCAAATGTCCATGGAGGTCTTCAACTCACCTTTCTATGGGTCGACAGCCAACCGCGTCGCCGTTCAAGGTGTCGTCAATGGTGTTCCAAATCAGCACATCATTGCCGATCCGCCTGTCGGCTTCGGTGTCAACAATCTGGATGAATACCGAGCCTCCGTTGAGGAGACTATCCGTCTTGGAGGTGCGCCTTTCCAAAACACTACTTTGCGATCCCCGAGTCAAACAGTTGACGGATACTTTTGGGCCTACGATGGCTCAAACTTGATTGGCAACCCTATCAGACTTTACAACCAGCTGCTCCGTAAGATCGCTGTCGATCGAAGGCCGACCACACCACTCAACAGCGAAGAGTGTAACGCCGATTTTGCCCGCCTTTTCGCCCTAGCAAATGCGGCCATGGCCGATGCAGGTATCTTCTGTTGGCAGGAGAAGTACACCTTCGAGTTCTGGCGTCCGTTATCTGGTGTCAGGAATGATGACGGTCCCCTTGGTGATCCTGTCTTTTTGACACTCGGAAGTCCAGAAACAAACAACAAGTAACTCGCTACCCGTCCTTCTGTGTTCGAACCATGCTAACATGAGCGCAGTGGCATCTCCTTCAAGCCACCCTTCCCTGCTTACCCCTCCGGCCATGCAACATTCGGCGGTGCCCTCTTCCAATCCATCAGGTTGTACTACAAGCGCCGCGACCACCTCGCCTTCGCCGACGACGAAGCCGACAACATCTCCTTCGAATTCGTCTCCGACGAGCTCAACGGCGTCAATCGCGACCTCCGCGTCCCCTACAATCCCAACCAACCCATCCAGGATCAGCTCGGCACAGTCCGCACCAGGGTCGTCACGAAATTCTCCTCGCTATGGGAAGCAATCTTCAGCAACGCCATCTCCCGTATCTACCTCGGTGTCCACTGGCGCTTCGATGCCTTTGCTCCGCAGGATATTCTGAACAGTAACACTGTTCTGCCTAGTGGTAACAGTGACTTCAAGGATCCGAACCAGATCAGGTATGAAACGATGGGCACCAGGGCTGATCGTCCTGGGCAATTCTTCCCGGTTGGTGGTGTCCCGCTTGGTATTGGTATTGCGAACGATATCTTCCAGTCTAATTTGCAGCCGACGCCAGCGGCGCTGCAGCCTCAGCGAAGGTGAAGTGAGTTACGAGTCGACCGGTCTCGAATGCTTTTGATGCCTTGGTTTATACTTGGGTTGCGGCTGGTCCGGACTCGCCTGGCTGTGTCATTGTAGGATTGTCTCTTTGGTAATGAATAAATTGAGCTTACTTCTCACCAATATCTCTTCAGTATGTGACTTGACCCCTGCAAATTAAGGTTCCTACCCCCACGCTGCACGGCACATCATGGAACGACCTGCCAGATCTCGGATGTCTCGAAATTTAGCCCTAATTCGCGATGTGGGGTGACCCCGATCTACCCCAACACCTGGTCGGACTTGTTTTTTGCTCTCATAAACAATCATTGAGCCAACTTTGTGGTCGGCACGAGGTATGAGGTCGTCCTATGGCGGTATGCGATATCGAACGATTGGGACCATGCGTTCGACTCTCGTTTCACCACTCGAACAGAAGATGGCAGCGCGACTATGCGTAGGCATAACCCCGAAGACCTGGGCCCGAGGAACCGATTGCTGGATCCCAGCGGCTAGCCATGTCTCCAAACGCAATGGTCACAAGACTGTGGGGTGTCGACAATATATGCCGGCCTCCTCTACTGCCCTGTTACTCCTTTGACTGACCTCGCCGCCACCCTCTCGTTCCGTCATTCACCGCCTAGGACACGATGATCGCCCCTTCAGAGTTCGACTACAAAACAAGCAAGACCTACTCCTCAAAAGTCCTTGTCAAAGATACACCAGAATACGAGATCGCTCGACGCAACAATGCATCCGCCGCGACACCCAATCGCTTCCCGCAAGAGATCCACATCGTACAGGACACCTCCGACATCTCTCGAGCACTCAAACGCGCATCTGATCTAGGCGTCACCGTCGGCGTACGCTCCGGCGGCCACCTCTACTCATGCGGCGCAATCGTCCACGACGGCATCCTCATTGACACCACTCACCTGAACCGCACGCCAGAATACAATGAGTCAACGCAGGAAGTCGTCTTTGGCCCCGCGATCAGGGTCAGGGAACTGGCTCTCTTCCTTGACGAACGCAAACGATTCATGCCATATGGTCACTCCCCTACTGTAGCAGCAGGTGGCTACCTCCTCGCTGGCGGTCAAGGCTGGTTCCATCGCGGCTGGGGCGCGACGTGCCAGTCCTTCGTCACAAAGCTGGAGATCGTGGTGCCTGACGGACGAACGGTGATTGCTAGCCGTACAGAGAATCAAGATCTATTCTGGGCCGCAAGAGGGAGTGGTACAGGCTTCTTTGGCGTAGTGTCGCGGTTCTGGTGTCGCACTGTGCCTGCCTCGAGGATTTGGATCCGGGTTTTGACCTTTGAGATAGGGGAGCTCTATACGCCGATCTTGACGTGGGCAGTCGAAGCAAGCAGGGCGACGCCGAAGATGGGGACGGATCTGAATGTGGGCTTTGGGTGGTCGTTGCCGGATGGGAGGAAGCCGCATGAAGTACCAGAGTCGGAGGGCATCCCGAAAGATGCAAAGCTAATAGCGAATTGTCTGAATACTGTCTATGCGGATACGGAGGAAGAGGCGAAGGCGCTGTTGGCAAATTATGAGGACGACAAGGTGCCGGAAGGGATAAAAAAGGCCTTGGTATTTTCTCAGCCAGCCCTGCCTGTTACAGTCAACGAGATGTTCGGCGGACCAGAGGGGTTCGCGGGCACCGGTGATCCAGGTCCAGGGATGAGGTGGCAGATCAACAGTATTGTCAATGATCCGTCGGTACCATTGCCACAGGTACGTTATCAGTGATTAGACCACGTGATGACCGCTGACCGTTTTAGCTTCTCGCAGCAATCAAGCCAGCCATAACGGAGCTCCCGACGCTCAAGTCCGCCTCAGTGGTCACTATGGCGTCCATTGTGGCCGATGAGCAGGATGCGGCATTCAGTGTTTCGCAAGATATGTACATCTCGGCTTTCACTGGCTGGACAGACACTTCTCTAGAGCCGGCTGTGAACAACCACATGAAGGAACGATACAGAGCACTTCTACCCATATCGAGCGGGATGTATATGGCGGACTTTAACGTGGCAGACGACTATGCCAACGTGAGTATAATGCAGGTGTGGAAGATCGACAAGATACTGACCATATGTCACAGTCAAATCCGCTGTCAGATACCGCACTTGACAAGTTCCTCAAGATCAGAGAGAAGTGGGACCCGAAGGAGTTGTTTCCGAACCACAAGCGGTTCATTGAGACTCACAAGAGGGTCACTGCTTTGAGGAAGTTTGCCAGGTTATAGGAGCCCACAGCGATTGCAGGAGAATTCCGGTCGGTCAATAAGACATGCTCCGGTAGCCAACCGTCCACCTGTACTCCAATGCACGTGTGTTTGCGGGTGCAGATGTAGTCAAGGGCAGGTTCTGCACACATCGAAAAGATATGCGTCCACCATCGGGATCCCATCCGAGCCCTAGCCCCGCCACCTTCCCCGCAGACGTCACCCTACGGAACCCATCCCGATATCAGAATACCCTCTCCCATATCTCCCGCCTCAAACCATGCTCCCTCCCTCCCACCACAACCATGCCTGAAATCCACCAATACCACCTCCCCCCCACCCGCCTCATCCCCAACTCCCCCCTCCCCCTCCTGCACTACAAAAACTTCTTCCCCCCCACCACCACCCCGGGCCCCATCTTCGACCTCCACGAGTCCAACTCCTGGACCATAAACTGGATCTACCGCTACGGCCCCACGCAAGCCTCACACTACCACTCCCTGACCCACGAATGCATGACCGTCCTCTCCGGGCGCGCCACCATCCGTTTCGGCGCCGCTGACCTGTCCCCTGATCTAGACGCCAACACATGGGGCCAACCCGGCGTGGACTTTGAGGCTGGCGGCGTGGAAGTGCAGGCGCAGAAAGGAGATGTGTTTATCATCCCGGCGGGGGTGGCGCATAAGACGTATGACACGCAGCCGGGGGCGGAGTTTGCGTTGTTGACGCCGGGGAGGGGGAAGGGGGTGGAGGCGAGGGATCGTAGGGGGGCGGTGGAGGGGGTGAGGTTGGACGGGTTTACGATGATGGGGGCTTATCCGAGGGGGAGTGTGGAGTGGGATTTTGTGGAGGGGGAGGGGAGGAGGGAGAGGTGGGAGAGGTCGTGGGCGGTGGGGAGGCCGGGGAGGGATCCGGTCTTTGGGGTGGAGGGGGAGGGGATTTGTGGGAGGTGGAAGGGGAAGAGGGAGGGGAAGCTCTAGTGGGATGTGGAAGGGAGTTGTTGTTGGGAGGGGAGGGATCCGTTTGGAATGGGGGGATGTGTGTGCATGGAAGCAGACATTGCGAGCACCATGATATGTGATCACGACATATTTCGACTTACTATCTATATGCTGTGATCGTAAATGCATGACGAGTAGAATACATGGTGATGGGCGATAGAGTGTCGCTTTGGCGGCAGAGCCCACAACGCGTCTCTGCGGCCTAGAGACACCGCTAGAAAGGATAGTCGATCTATAGGGATAAGAAGTCCCGGCAGACATTGCGGCATATGCAAAATGCAAGTTAGTAATGCATAATTTCACAAGGATGCGACTTCAATCAACGTCGTGCAGACCCAGATGAGCAGAAAACCACGCATGGCAAAACGTCGGCTCCCCAAGAAAAACCTTGTCTCGCCCAGGCGGAGGCTTCGGCGACTGACCCAGAGGAAAACCACAGCAAAATGGGTGGCCAAGACAGGTAATCCGAGCTAAGGAGATGGTGGCACGAGCTTGTCCCTGCTTGGTGGCGCTCACCTCCGACATCACTCGACCGACGTTGGGAAGAGTTATATCCGGCCTGGTATCGTGAAGGAGAGCAATTGGCAGAGCATTACATGGGATCATAGGTGAATGGTTTACAATGGATGCAGCACAATTGCGGCATGAATCGAAGTATCTGAGCCAGAAGTCAGGTGAGAAATGCATGTCCTCCCTCCGATGATACAGCGATAGTGGTATCTCCAGAGCACGACAACACACCGACTGCTCAGACCACGTTTGGTCCCACCGTCGCCCGCTCTCGCACACTGATTCCCAACACAGTCTCCATGGGGGACCCGACGTTTCCCACGCGAATACTCCACGGGGCTCCATAAACACGGTAAGCAGAAATTTCAGTTACGAGCACCAAGACCATGGTGGGAGATCATTTGGGATTTGCGGCAAAGAGATCATCCAGCGATCGTCCATATATTGCTCGCCTGACTTCCCACCACTTTATGCCTCCTCTCCCTTAGTTTCTTTCTTGACTGTCGTCTTCCCTTCATCATGGCAGACGATATCAAGCGCGTCTCCGACGTCCCGCATGGTGACAAGGAGCCTCAACAACAATATGTCGAAACCCAGCAAAGTGCTCGCCCGTTCAATGCGGCTTCCAGCATGACTCCCGAACGCCGCGCAGCTGTCGAAAAATCAATGAAGCGCAAGCTGGACCTGCGATGCTCCCTCTTCGTCTTGATCTACATTATGAACTACTTGGATCGGAACAACATCGCCGCCGCCCGTCTGCGGGGTCTCCAGACCGACCTTAACCTCAACGACACACAGTACGCTACCTGCTTGAGCATTCTGTACGTGGGGTACATTCTCATGCAGGTCCCGTCCAACATGATGATCAATCGCATCTCTCGGCCTTCTTGGTATATTGCTGGAGCAATGTTGTTATGGGGTATGATCTCGACCTTGAGTGGCAATGTCAACAATTTCGGCGGTATGGTCGCTGTCCGATTCTTTCTCGGCTTTGTTGAAGCGGCTTTCTTGCCTGGCGCATTACTCATTCAATCGAAGTAAGTGCTCCAAACGAACAGCCCATTGGATTACGACTTGGCTTTTATGACATTATAGCACATATTGTAGCAAAGGCTGACGTGATATCACAGGTGGTACACTCGCAAGGAGCTCACACTGAGGAACGCCATCCTCTTCTGCGGCAACCTCATTTCGAACGCGTTCTCCGCTCTCGTAGCCGCCGGTGTGCTCTCCAACATGCAGGGTGTTCTGGGACACGCTGCCTGGCGCTGGCTCTTCTGGATCGAGGGAGCATTCACCATGTTCCTTGGCATCGTTGCTGCCTTCGTCCTACCAGATCTGCCTTCCAACTCCCGTGGTTTCACCGAGGAGGAGCTCCAGGTTGCTCAGTTGCGCATGATCGAAGATGTAGGCGAGGCAGATGTTGACTCTGAAGACCAAAAGCCCTTCGATGGTCTGATCATGTGTCTCAAGGACTCCAAAGTCTACATCATGATGTTCACCTTCACCGCATATGTGGTTGGTCTGTCTTTCAACGCCTTCTTCCCGACGCTCACTGGCACGCTCGGCTTCTCATACGTCCCGACCCTGCTTATGAGCGCTCCTCCATGGGCGTTCAGCTGCATCATCTCCCTGCTGGTGTCATGGCATGCCGACAGGACTCAAGAGAAGTTCTTCCACATCATCGGTCCAGTCTGCGTCGGTATCCTCGGCTTCGTCATCTCAATGTCGACTCTCAATGTCGCCGGTCGCTACATTGCTCTGTTCCTGCAAGCTTCCGCCTACGCTGGCTTCATCGTCTTCTACTCCTGGATCTCATCCTCCTTCCCGCGTCCTCCCGCCAAGCGTGCTGTGGCCATCGCCCTCATCAACGCCTTCTCTCAACTCGGCAACGTTGCCGGATCATACGTCTGGGGTCTCAAGGAGAACGGTTACAGAAAGAGCTACGGCATTGTCTTGTCCATGTTCGGTATCACCATCGTTGGCTGCTATGCCTTCAGAGTCGTCCTCTCGAATCTTAACAAGAAGCTCGAGAAGGGCGAGGAGGCTTGGGACAGCAAACCAGATGTCGTTGGCCACACGGCCGATATAGAGATTATGGATAGTGCCGATGAGGCCCTTAGGATGAAGAAGGGTTTCAGGTACTTGGTGTAGATAGCATGACTTCAGTCATAAAGCATCATTTCCACACGAGCTTCTAATTCGTTTCCCCATCTTCCGTAATGTTTGTCCGTATATGGGTATGCTAAAAGGACGCCCGGTGATCGGCGGTATCGCTTCCCGAAGCGGCTTCAGGCGGCGGAGCAGCTTTAGAGTTTCGAAGGTTTGTGCCCCTCGCCGTCCCAGAAAAAAGATGCCCGCAAACTACAAGCTTTGTTACATGTATTGTGCAAGCAATTGACCTTGCGACATTGTTGCTAATCCTTCAACCTCCAGACATCCGGCGAGAGGACATAGCATACCCACAGACGTCCCTCAAGACCATGGTCTGGTCGTAGGACATCATCGCGCGACGCCCGTATTCAACCACGATGGATTGGCGACCAGATCCAGCTGGGCTGGAGCAGCTCACTGTCCTCTTAGCTGCTACCCTGGACGCCAAAAACAAAGCGAAGCAGAAAAATGCTGAGCTAGTACGTAGGAAATACGCATCTCTCAGACACTGTTGACCAGATTTCAGGCACTCAAGCAAAGCGCACAAACCCCCGACATCACCAACTACCTCACTGCGCTCACCGTCACCCCTGTCGCTGCAAATGGACTTTCAGAGACCGACTGTACCGCTGCGAGGAGTGCGGCCGGCTTGATGCTCAAGAACCACATCAAGATATTCTGGAAGTCATTGACAGAGGGCAACAAAGCATACCTAAAAGGGCACATCCTTGGTGGCTTGCAAGACCGCAACACGTCAATACGAGCATACACTGGACTGGTCATCACCGAAGTTGTCAGGCAGGGCGGCATACTAGACTGGACAGAGGTCTTGTCCAGCTTAGTATCGCTGATAGAGGGTAGTAATGGGCCCACTTCACCAGAGACTCAGGATGGAGCGATGGGAGCGCTTTTCAAGATCTGCGAGGACAACAAAAGAGCACTGAACAAAGCATATAATGGTGAGCGACCTCTGGACGTACTCGTACCGAAGCTTGTGGACTTTTCCAACCACGACAATCCGAAGGTACGATGGCAGGCCCTTGCAACTCTAAACTCTTTCTTGATCGATCATCCTCCGGACGCGGTTCAGGTCAATGCAGAGAATATCCTGAACAACCTCTTCCATCGGGCAAATGACCAGCACGAAGAGGTGCGCCGCTATGTCTGCAGGCTGTTTACCTCTCTGGCGGGACACTTTCCCGCACACGTCATACCGAACTTCGGAGGCATTGTCAACTACATCTGCGAACAACAACGTCAAGATCCCAATTCGGACCTCGCGCTGGACGCAGCGGAGTTCTTCTTCGAGAACGGAGAGAGACCGGAGCTACACGAAGAGTTCGGAAAGTACCTGCCCAAAATTATTCCTGTGCTACTGGAAAGCATGCGATACGATGAAGAGCATCAGGCCCAGCTCGAAGCGGAAGCCGAAGAAGACGCGGAACAAGAGGATCGAGACCAGGACATCAAGCCTCAGTTTGCGGCCTCAAAAGCGGAGAAGGGAAAGGCCGCGGATGGAGGTAGCACACCCAACGGATACGCCTATGAGGACGATGACAGCGACGGCGAGATTGATGAGGACGATGACGAAGACCCTGAGGAGGAGTGGAACCTCCGAAAGTGCTCCGCGGCGTCTCTCGACTATTTCGCGGCCAATTTCCATGAAGTCGTCTTCGAATCAGTCCTGCCATATCTCAAGGACAACCTCAGTCATTCGGCATGGCCGAATCGAGAAGCAGCTGTGCTCACACTTGGTGCCATCCAGTCAGGCTGCATGGACGTAGTCAAGCCCAATCTTCCGGAACTCGTCCCTTACTTACTCACCCTTCTCAATGATCCCACCCCGGTTGTAAGACAAATCACTTGCTGGACGTTAGGCCGATACTCGGTATGGGCCGCTCAACTGGATGAGTCCGGCAAGAAGCAATTCTTCGAACCGATGATGGAAGGGCTTCTGAACCACATGCTTGACAAGAACAAGAAAGTCCAAAAGGGCGCCATATCCGCCTTTGCCAGTCTCGAGGAGTCTGCTGGCACGAATCTGGTCCCCTACGGTCCGATCATCGCTCAGCAATTCGGAAAGTGCTTCGACAAGTACAAGGATCAGAACATCTATCTTCTGTACGATTGTGTTCAGACGCTTTCGGAGAGCTTGGGACCGCAGATGGGTAGCCCGGATATGGTCGACCTCCTGATGCCCAGTCTCGTCAAGCGATGGTCATTAATCGAAGATCAGTCACAAGAGATATTCCCCCTCCTCGAATGTCTGGCATATCTGGCATCGTCCATGGGCAATGCCTTCTCACCCTTTGCAGAGCCATTCTTCAAGCGGTGTGTCAAGATCATTAGCGACAATCTAGAAGAGAGTCAAAGAACGTCAAACCGACCAGCATACGAGCAGCCGGATAAGGACTTTCTTGTCACTAGTCTCGATCTGTTGAGTGCCATCATCCAAGCCGTCGATTCGCAGCAAAGTAGAAATCTGGTGTCATCGGCCAACACGTTTCAGCTCCTGGCATACTGCATGCAGGACCCAAACAATGATGTGCGACAGTCGGCTTATGCACTTCTTGGAGACGCTGCGATCTATGTTTTCGGCGAGTTGAAACCATATCTCGATTCCATCATGAAGCTTGTGTTGCAGCAACTGGATCTCAATATACCTCAGCAGGACAAGGCCACAGCATACCGGGTAATTAACAATGCATGCTGGTCGGCCGGAGAAATTGCTATGCGCATCGGCAAGAGTGATGCATTCAATGTTATGAGCTTGATGGAAATGCTCGGGCACATCCTCTTCAGTACCAAGGTCCCACGATCACTCAACGAGAATGCCGCCACGGCTATTGGACGACTGGGTTACAATTATGCCAACGACTTGGCTCCGCATCTGGCTACCTTTGCGCCCAAGTTCTTGGAGGCGATGCATCAGGTTGCATGGACGGATGAGAAGCAGCATGCACTTCAAGGATTCACTAACATGGTTGCCATCAATCCTCAAGGCCTTGAGCAGTGTCTGGGCTTGTATCTGGGCGAGATTGCTACGGGGCTTCTGTACAATGTGCCCCCGCCTAGCAATTTCCAGGAAGTAAGTTTGATCTCACCATATTCGCCACGAATGAGAGACTAATGGCGCGCAGGTCCTCGCAAAGTATCAGTCCATGATCGGAGACTTTTCAAGCTTCCTTAAAGGACTGCCGGAGCCACAGTACAATGCCCTCCGATCTACCTTCAATATCCAGTAGTTATGCCTACTACACTCATCCCCGACAGTCATCATGCAGTCCCCACTCAATCTTTGGTATCAGCGGAGGAAATGGCACGAAAGGAAAGGGAAGGCCCAATTGTTCATCTTTTGACAGCGTATATAGCGTAGCATCTGACCGGAGTAGCCGGCAGCGACCTTTGTTTTATGAGCGATTGCAGAAAGAGTTGGTGATACCATGATCCAGTAAAAGCTTGAAGGACAGCGACATAGAGAGAAGTGCCATGATTTGATGACCTAGTATCTCTGCTGTTGATAAGATTGTGAATTGTCTTGACTGCAGGGGGATCTATGTATACTGCGTCTCGCGTGCATGGTCCTCAACGCAAGGACAAGTCTCTTTGCAATATGTCAACAGCCTGGATGACCACGGCAGGCTCTCATCTGGTCTGCCCTGGCGTCAAGAAACCACCTGTTCAGACCAGCAAGGCACGTGGCTTGGCCTAGCAGCCCCGAGGCTCTCGTACCAAACAATGCGGTGATGTCAACAGCCACGAGGTTCCGCTTTGGCAATGAAATGCGCATCAGAAATCGATCGACCTTCTCCGCCCCGAATCCAGCCCGTTCTAAACGTCTGTCAACGCAACCACCTCTGAACCTCTCGCAAACCCTCAACTGTCGGGACGTGCTGAATTGTAATCTTATTTGGGATCACTCTCACGACCGCAGACTTCCAGCTGGATAGTCGACCCAGAGCTCTTCTGGCGGCGTGGTCCACGATCGAGGACGGATTGCGCCTCCCCGCCCAGCCCAGGTGCTAGGCTTCTCGGCTTCGTCGCTGCCAGGACACTGGACCAGGGACTCATTTCTTTCGCTCGAATAATTACTGTCACACGGCAGACAAGGTCACACTGGTACTCCAAGGACGTCACTCACTCCACGACTCCATCCACCCGACTCGAGACAATAGCGACACACCCTCACCTGCATCCCCCTTCGCCCGGCTGGCGGCTGCGGCACGGCGTCATCGATCAACATGGCCGCCGGCTCACGGCGAAGAATGTCCACAAACACAATGCAAATCGCATACACAACCCCACAAGAGCCGCCACAAATACATCAAGAACAATGGACCATGGCGGGCGGATACGGTGGGCACGCGGGACATCGGTACGAAAGATTACAGCAGGACCAACGACAGATAGGGACAAAGGCATTCGACCTCAACTCGACGGGCAAGGGAATACTGATCGGCATGTTGTCTGCGTTTGGCTCGGCGGCGATCATAGCGTTGATTCTCACTGTGGTGTATTTCTTCCGGTATACAACGCGAGGACGTATATTTCTCGATCGGATAGGGAGGCCCGGCGAGTATGATGATGAGCAGGCGTTTTTGAGGGAGGAGGAGGATGCGTTGGAGGAGATGGATGATTTGCAGAGGGCGGAGTATTTGAGGGCTAAAGGTAGGAAAGCTGCACAAGGAGTGGGAGGGGAATGCTGAATTGGATTACAGCGTTTGTCCAAGCGAATCCGCCCGAGTCGTTGCAGACTGACATCTCGCTGTCGCAGTTCCTGGCTATTCAAGAGAAGGGAGTCTCGGCGTGGGAATTTGAGCCGGAGCTGGAGATTGCGAATTGCTTTGTCGAGCAGAGGACGGAGATTGAGTTCTTTGATTCCGAGTGCTGCGTGCAGTCGAATCTGCCGATACCGAAGCAGAATGAGGTGTATTATTGGGAGGCAAAGATATTTGACAAGCCGGAGAGTACGCTGATCAGCATTGGAGTGACGACGAAGCCGTATCCGCTGTTCAGATTGCCAGGTATGTCGCACATCCAAGAGACAGAAACGATACTGACCCTGCTCAGGATGGCACCGATTCTCGCTGGCATACACTTCGACCGGTCAACGACGATACAACCAGCCTTTCAACGGTACCAACTACGGCCCGATATACGAGCAAGGAGATGTAATAGGTTGCGGCTACCGACCACGGACTGGCACAATCTTCTTTACTCGGAATGGCAAGAAACTCGAGGATGTTGCCCACGGTCTAAAGTCGCAGAACTTCTTCCCGACGGTGGGCGCAAACGGACCATGCAATATTCAAGTCAACTTTGGTCAAATGGGTTTCGTTTTCATCGAAGCAAATGTGAAGAAGTGGGGACTTGCGCCAATGACCGGATCGCTAGCACCACCACCGCCTTATGGATCCGAGCAAGGAAGCATTCTACTCGAAGGTGGTCTTCCTGGCGTAAGAGAAGGGCAGGCATACCTCGGGCATCCTCATGGCCATGGCCGCACCGCTAGTGCGCAAATGCGACTTGGTCGAGGCCCAACTTCTCCTGGCCCTCAGCGCAGTCCTACTGAGATTTCACTGGCACAATTGAGTCTCGTCAATAGTAGAGACGAGAATGCGGGCGAAGGCACGAGCGGAGTGAACACCACGGTCCTTCAACAGCAGTATGGCATGTACCAGCAGAACGTGGCTGCGCATGGTGGACAGCAGGCGCCCGTACCACAACGGCAGCGTTCGCAGCAGCAGCCACAGCCACAACAACAACAGCAGGGACTAGCCATACAAACATACCCTGACGAGGCGGAGAGTCCTCCGCCAGACTACGAAAGTCCAAGCGAAGAAGAAGGTACCCCGCGAGCAAGACAGCTCGGTCGTAGACCTGGTCTTGAAGATCCGCCCATCCCCAGCTATGAAGCAGCTGTTGGCGAAGACAGACGGTATAGCTCAAGTCGAAGCAGGAGTCGCAGCAGAAGCGGCAGTAGAGAAAGGCTAGTTCGAGACGAGGAACGAGGGCGATGAGTACGCTGGAGAAAAGTACCATGACTTGACGGATTTCTTTGTACGGTTTACATAGCGATGACAGGCTGATATGATGGGAGGGTATATATGTCTCGGTGAAGGGCTGAGTGGCGTTTTGAGCGTTCTAGGTAGGCACTGAGGTGGTGTATGAGACTCAGCGATAGTCGATGAATGGAGATGTCTTCTTTGGAAATATTTCTAGTCGTGGAAGTGTCGTGCGACTGGATATGAGGTTGTTGTGCTGTTTCGGAATTGTAGGCGTCATGATTTGACTTTGATGGAAACGAAGCTTCAACGACGCGTCCCGCCTCCACCGTCCATCTCTATACACTCACTTCTTGGGCCACATCAAGGTCATCTAACTGTTATGGACCGGTAGCATCGACAACACTCTCCACCACTTCCATCAAGCGGTCCACATGCGCCTATCCCCCTCTCTCCACCGCAGAAACCCCTCATCCCCAATCCCCGACCTTCCCGACATGCCTTCCCACGACCGCCCCAAAAAGATCGCCATCATCGGCTCCGGCTGTTCAGGTCTGGGAGCAGCATGGGCTTTGCAATCAACGCATCACGAAGTCCACCTCTTCGAGAGAACCGCCAAACTCGGCGGACACACCAATACGCAGCAATGGAAGTCGCCGATCACAGGGCAGACCACTCCGGTCGACACGGGGTTTATCGTCATGAACACGGCCACGTATCCGAATTTTATACGCTTCTTGGAGCATGTGAATGTCACGACGGCCCCGACGCAGATGACGTTTGGCGTGTCGAGAGATGCGGGCAGGTTTGAGTGGAGTGGCAATCCGGAGGGGATCTTTGCGCAGAGGAGTAATTTGTTTAGTCCACGGCACTGGCGGATGATCTTTGATATTGTCAGGTTCAACCAATTCGCACTGGATCTGCTGCGTGAGGACGATGAGCTGGTGGCGAAGGGACAGGGGCAGGATGCGGTGAAGGTCAATGGCGCGTCGGCGGCGCAGCATGCGAAGGCGTACAAGACCATTGGCACGTATCTGCATGAGGAAGGGTATAGTACGGCGTTCAAGGATGATTACCTTATTCCCATGACGGCGGCGGTGTGGAGCACGAGTCCTGATAAGGCGAGTCTGGACTTTCCAGCTATCACACTGGTGAGGTTCATGTGGAACCATCATCTCCTGACCACGATCGCGGAGAGGCCACTGTGGTTGACCATCCCCGGGGGCTCGCAGAAGTACATTGACGCGGTCGTTAAGAGAGCAGACCCAAAACGATTCAAGATCCACCTTTCCACCCCCATCAACGAAGTCCGCCGCCTCTCCAACGGCAGCACCCAACTCATCTACGCCGCCCCTGCCACCGGTCCCCCTCGCCCTGAATCCTTCGACCACGTCATTTTCGCCGTCCACGGCGACGAGATCCTCCCCCTCATCACGCCATCCTCCTCCGCCTCTCCCCTCGAAGAATCCATCCTCTCCACCTTCCAAACCACCGAAAACACCGCCTACCTGCACTCCGACCTCTCCCTCATGCCCCGCCGCCGCCAAGTCTACACAGCCTGGAACTACCTCACCACCACCTCCACCTCCCCCTCAGAATCCTCCCACCCTGCCGGCGTCGCGCTAACCTACTGGATGAACCTCCTCCAACACATCCCGGAATCCAAATTCGGCCCGGTGCTGGTCACGCTCAACCCACCCCACAAACCCGACCCCGAGAAAACCCAGGGCAAGTACAAGTACACCCACCCCCTGTACACTCCCGCGGCCGTGCGCGCCCAGCGCGACCTCGACGATATCCAGAACCTCAACGGGTTCAGCTACGCCGGTGCCTGGACGAAATACGGCTTCCACGAGGACGGGTTCAGCAGTGGGTTGAAGGTGGCGGTGGAGCATTTGGGGGCGGAATTGCCGTTTGAGTTTAGGGATTCGACGTTTAGTCGGGGACATCGGCCGGGGTTGGGGTGGGAGGATCGGGTGGTGAGGTTTATGGTGGGGTGGGTGCAGAGGTGGATTTTGGTGGTGGAGTTGGTGTTGGGACTTTGGCCGGTGGCGTGGGTGGTGAGTTTGTTGATGGAGACGCATGGGAGGTTGGTGGAGGGGTTGGAGAGGAAGGGGAGGTAGAGGGAAGGGGGGGGGGGAAGGGCAGGGGTGGTGGAGGACGGCGGGGAGGGAGTAGGAATGGGGATGGGATTGGAATTGTAGACTTGACCATGTCACCTATTTGGATAGTCATTTGGCACGTCCATAGCAAATGTCAGATCATAGAACTGTGTAACAAACATGTCTTCGCGATCAGAGCACACAAGTCGTGTAAAGTGCACTCCAACGCGGAGGTCCGTGCGCAGTCGCCCTTTCGCAGCGCCCCTTGAGCGACGCCAGCTCATGTCTCTCTCCCTTCACGCCAGACTCCACAACATTCAAATTTTCCCTCTTCGCTCTCTGATTGACACGTCTACACAGAGCCACTCCACCATCATGGCTCCCGCAACCTCTGGCGCAATGTACGCCAAGGACGAACGGGCGTTGTGTTTTCACGGCGAACTGCTCTATGAGGCAAAGGTGCTGGATACGCGTCCGGTGGATCAGAATGATAGGAAGGGGCCGTGGCAGTATTTGGTGCATTATAAGGGGTGGAAGAATACGTGAGTCTTATCGTTTTCTATGGTTTCTATTGTTGTTGGTATTGTCATGTGGTACGAGGTGGTTGGGAGAGGTGATGGCGGTTATTGATGGGATGGGGGACAATGGAGGTGTTGATGGCTTCATTTGAAAGGCGGAGTGGGCTTCACCTCTCTAAGCTCCTGCTTGAGCCTCTTTTTATATCTCCGCCCAGTCCTTGCACTTCTGTTATCACACTTCTCCTCTCATCATGGCTCGCCGCAAGAATCCGCCAACCCCCCCGATGGGGAAACAATCAAGCACTCCACCTGCATCTGTACCGCCATTGCCTGCACCCAAGAAACGTACCGCAAAGACGAAGACAACCACAAAGATCACCAAGAAGACTACTACTCGCACAACCATCAAGATCACAAACGAGGCTGACTCCAATTCTCACAGGTGGGATGACTGGGTCCCGCAAGATCGACTCCGCAAATTTACAGATGAGAACAGGGAACTGGCAAGAAACCTCGTTCAGGAGATGAGCGCACAACGCAAGTCGACTGCTTCGAGAGTCAGCAATGCTGCGAGTATCAAGAAGAAGGCGGCAGGAAGTGATCGCTTGGGAAGCTCCGCGCGGGCGAGTGAGGAGCTTGCGCCTAGCAGAGGGACGAAGCGAGGCAGGGATGGGAAGGAGGTTGAGGGGACTGAGAAGGTACGATCGAGTCAGCCTGCGTTGGCAGAATGTGCTGATCATTGAACAGGAAGAGGATTACCTCCGCCGCCCTGCCATCAAGCTTCACATGCCTGACAGCCTCAAGTCGATACTAGTCGACGACTGGGAGAAGGTCACAAAGGACCAGAAGATCGTTGCCCTACCATCAAAGACACCCGTCAACATGTTCTTAGACGACTACGAAGATTTCGAAAAGCAGCGTCGTCGTGAAGGTAGCGCAGACTGGGACATCCTCGAAGAAGTCGTCGCCGGAGTCAGGGAATACTTCAACAAATCCCTCGGCCGCCTACTCCTCTACCGCTTCGAACGGCCTCAATGGCAGGACATGCACAGCCGAATCAACAAAGGCACAGGCGAGCTGAGCGGCAAGCAGGTAGCGGATGTATACGGCGTGGAACACCTACTCCGTCTCTTCGTCTCTCTCCCCGACCTCATTGCACACACCAACATGGACTCGCAAGCAGTCTCAAGGCTGAAGGAAGAGCTCTTCAAGATGGTGCAATTCACAAGCCGCAACATCCCGAAGTACCTGGCTGAAGCTTACGAACACCCCGGCGACCAGTACATTGACTCTGTGCGGTGAACCATTGCCGCGAACACGTGGGTGGGCAGCTGTGCTGGGCTGAGCTGCAGCACTTGGCAACGTCGAGACTTCAAGCCATGGGTGGTCTGCTGGATATACAAGCACTTCTCGATCTCAATGGCTTGTTTCAGCAAGTGGCATGGTTCTTGACCGGTGATGTCCGGTGGGAGAGAGCGTTGGACGTGCTATCGAGGTTCTGGACGTTGCGAGGGCGTTGTGGAGCATGTCTGTTGGCGATGGTGGTTGGTCAGCTTCTTGCATTCGTTCTGGGACGTGGGGTCATGGCGAGGTGTTCTTGGGAACGCACGTGTGCATGCATTGAGTCTGGCGTGGCTAGGCTGAGATGGAGAGAATGTGGTATCTCGTTGCATTGGTATCTCCACATCTACTTGCACAGGGTTGAAGTGCTTCCATTGTGCTCACTTGGGAAGTCTGACATTGGATGACCATCACCACATTCACGTCATGTGATCCTGCTGCACTCCACGGACCCACAACGATGCTAGTGCCTGTTCAGATACAATCAAGATTTACGACAAGCATGACATGGCAACATTCGACGACCGTTGACGATCGATCTGATGTGAGGTGAAGGCTGGACGCCTTGGCGTGAACGGTTCCTGCAACGTTCGGGCATTTTCCCCATCTTGACCATCGCAACATGTTCGAATGCGGCTGAGGCCACCTTGAACTGCCATTTATGATGTTTGATATGCTTTGCTTTTCATGCATCCCACTACGAGTCCAGGCGGCGGGCAGTCTCAAAGAAAGTCCCTCCCACTACTTACCTCAATACAGCAGCACCCTTCTGCCGCACCATCTTCAACGCCCCTAGCAAGACGAACGAGGACAACATCCCAAATCTGCTGTCTGGGACTACCTCGATCTCCAGCATTCATACAAACGGCTCACCTCACCTCCCCCATCGTCCCACTCCCAATCACCACCCAGCCCTCCCCACCTGTTCTCCCTCCTCCCGTCGCCACCTCGCAAGCTCAATAGCGAACCAGATCTCCGTTGCCGCGCCATCTCCACCGCTGCCAAGCACCCGCCCGCAACGGCCTCTATGGCTTGTACTGGGCCGGTACACATGGCTACTGGAGGTGTTGCCTTCCTTTTGCGGCTGAGATGTAAGAGAACGACATGCTGATCTAGGACATGCTACTGGGAGCTGGAGCGTTGTACGGTGTGGGAAAGTGGTGGAGTCGGACCAGTTCTGCGGTCGTGGTGCAGCTGAATCGATACATGATGGACTGAGGTAAGTCAGGTTCTGGAATGAGGGATGTTTTCCGTTGCTTGTTGGGGGTATATCTCCCCTTACTTCCCACGTGTGAGGTGCTAGTTGGGTGTTCCGTTCGTTCCTGTGTTACTCGGTCTAGGAAGCGCATCACACCGTCCATTACCCTTCGGTAGTCAACCTGAGTTGCTGCACTGGAGTCCATGAAGGTGGCGGCCGACATGGCAGCTGCTCATTTCGAGATGGAGGAGGATGGGTGGGCATGGTTCGGTGTCGTCACGGTGATTTGCATCATGCGATTTGCGAGTAGGATCTTACAGCAAGGAGGGGTGAAGAATCTCCAGGTCAGTCAGGTCTGAAGCGGCTGTGGACATATCGCTGACGAATGGTAGCTGGACGACTGGCTCATGTGGATTGCATACGGCTTCTATACGGCTTCGATCGTCGCTTTGACTACTGTTGCGGGGACGCATAGTAATCTCTTCCATCCCGGGACGGATATCAGCCACTTGACTGCCGAGGATATCGCGGATAGGGTCTACGGCAGCAAGTACAGAGTCATCGCGGAGCAGATGCAGATTGGATGTATCTGGACCGTCAAGGCATGTGTGCTGATCATGTACGATCGTATCACCAAGGGCCGGACGGAGCAGAAGTTCGTGAGAGCACTGGCGGTGTACACTGTGCTTGGATGGGCGGTGATGGAAGCGTTGTACTTTGGAGTCTGGTGCAGGCCATTCAGCCAATACTGGTACGTTCACCCCAACGAGGAGAGGATGTAGATATCCTTGATACTGACCATCCCAGGGCTGTACCGACCCAAAACCACCAGTGCTCGGCCGCCACCAACCACCTCATCACCTACACCGTCTTCAATCTCTCCACAGACGTGGCCTGCCTCGCCATCGTCCTCCCCATGTTCATCCGCACGCAAATGAAGCCCCGCAAGAAAATCGCCATCTGCGCCATCTTCTCCGTCGGGGCGTTCAGCATGCTTGCTGCCATTCTGAACAAGTACTACAGCTTCACGAACCCTTTTGGAGTCCGCTGGACGGAATGGTACTGCCATGAGAGCAGCACGAATATGCTCGTGGCGAACTTGCCGTTTGTGTATACGTTGCTTCGGAGGGTGTTCAATTTCAAGAGTCTGGACAGCACGACTGGCAAGTATGGGACGGGAAGCAAGATCAGGAGTTGGTGGACGGGGGCGAGGAGTCAGATCATGTCCGGGGGAAAAGGGACGGTGGCGGCGACGGCGGTTGGGGGCACAATGGTGGGAGGGACAATAGTTGATAAGAGCAGAGATTTGGAGAAGGGTAGGAATATGGCGGGTATTAGGGAGAGGGATGAGGATGGGATTAGTCTCGAGGGGCAGGAGGGAGAGTTTGGGATGCAGTATGTTGAGAAGGGAGTGGTGAAGACGACGGTGGTGACGATGAGTGACGAGAGGAGTAGTGGGGAGAGCAAGTGAACTGTACAAACGAGGAAGAGACGAAAGTGAAAAGGAGCGTGTGTGATACCCAGATCTGTACTTGACTGTATACTATACCTTTACTGTAAACTTGCAACATCACCAAAATGATCGTCAACTTGTCGTCGGGGTGTCAAAGACTACCCTTCGTGCTCTTTAGATTATTGAGACTGCACACCCAGCCACTCAGAATACAAGTCCCGGCGATGCGGTCCCTACCAGACGGCAGACAGTGTGCGCTGTCAACATCTGTGCCTGGTCCCGAAAAGCAAGGGATCGCCACGCCATCAACGACCTCACAGTACCCACATGGATCAACCCCAACCATGCGCAGCGCCGAACACGCCCGGGAGAACGTCGATCAATGATTTGTGTCGCCAACTGCCCGGTGCCCGCACTGTGAATTCTCATCCTCATCCTCATCCTCAACAAGTGGGTCCCTGGGGATATACAACCGTCGCGCTGTCAAAAATTTCTTTCAGGAAAGCCCCTCACCACCATTGTCGAATTTTTTCTTTTCTCAATTCTATGATTCGTCCATCGACACGTAGTGATGTGGACTGAACTCCACCATCAACGGGTTTATGGAATCGGAGCTGGAGGCTCTTTTTTTCGCGCAGTCCGAGGACGTGGCATCGAAAGTCGAGACACAGGGACACGTCTTCGACACCCTCTTCACCCGATTATCCTGGTCAGAAAGTGGGTATCATCAAGCCGAGACCCTTTGCGCAGGAGTTGGCGTGAAGACTTTTTCACGCGCTTCGGGGTGCGACTCCGTCACCGTATGAATGCGCAAATTCATGACAGAGAGCATACTGAAGTCGACGAGACAGCTTTGCGAACGTCTCAGATGCACACAGACATGTTGGAGATCACCTAAGATTGCCGTGTTCGACCGTGCACGAGGGCAGACATGATGAGTGAGCACTGAGCACACACGAGAAAATGGTGTCTCTCTTGGCTCCGTAGCGGCGCAACCTCGAGTGCTTGATTGACTCCAGCCGCGTCTCAGCAGGGATCGTTGGCGAATCACCTTCTCTTCGTCCCTGATCCTGCTTTCACTCGCATGACGAAGACCTGCAGGAACCTGTTGCCGTGTGGTTGGCACGATGGTTGCTGGTCCAGCATCGGGATCCCTGTCTCTGTCTGACGGCTTTTGCTTTTCGCTTTTTCCTGATGCACCCGCTTGCGATTTCCCACAGGCTGAATTATTGCTCGCGTCGCGGCTGGCCGTTGACTGCTCCCGACTTCACCTCTCGACGCGCTCAACTCTTGCTCAACCACAACCTGTCACGTATCGAGTCGGTGGAGGCACTACAATTCATCTGCAACTGTCGAGCAGCATCCGTCGTGCTTGTGAAACATCAAACTTCGGCGGTAAACATGCTTCTCTCCAAGCAGGGTGGACAGAGTTCTCGGCCTGGTCTGGGTCTGCAGGCTCACTAGTCCACTTTTGGTCAGGGGAAATTAAGAGTCTGCAACACCAGCGTATGATGCTCGTCCATTCACACTTGGGGCCCCCCGCCGTCTCTCGATGGTCGCGGCAATGGCGTCGGGTGTACCTGAGCTACGAGGTCGATTCGACCAATCTCTGCTCGAGAGATGCTCTGTTCCTGGTCGATCTTCGACGACGACGCAATGCTCGGGTGCCGCGCAAGTGCCCACTCTTCTCTTGGTCCTCATTTCTTCAGCCGGCACGAGAGAGACCGCCCAGCGCTTGCCTGTGTCTTTTGCCTGTCTCTCCGTTGAGCCACTGTGCATCCGCCGACCGTGCGGCGAAATGAGAGTTTGGTCTGCCTCCACCAACAACTCCCCTTTAAGGTCCTAGTCGACCGTTTTCCCTTCGCGCTGCTTTCTTCCCTTTATCGACAATCTCTCGCACGCACTCACCGCGATCAATTTTCTCGTCCCTACGAAACATTACCCACCGTGCGGTTTCACTCCTTCAATCGCACAGGAAGGTACAGTCACTCTTTCACAACGCACAAAAACGAACCCACGGTCGCTCTACGAAACATCTCAAAAACAAGCCAATTCACGCATAACAAGTCTGCTCCCCTGACTTGACGAACGCGCCGGATCGCAAACTTTTCGAGCCTGTCGCGCACGATACCCATAAACTCACGAATTTCACGATGAAGTCCATCGCGATCATTGCCGCTGTTGCGGTCTCTTCCACCGCCGCTCTCAAGACTTCTTCCTCTGGAGGCATGGAGGTAATCAACCAGTGCAACTACGAAATCCCCCTCAAGGCCGTCCCAGCCATGGGCACTGGCATCGAGAACCCTGAAATCTCCTCGCAGACTCTCTCCGCCAACGGAGGCAAGTGGTCTACACCCTGGATCCAGCTCCTCGTCTCCGGCGGCTGGTCCATCAAGCTCAACACCATCGGCAGCTGGACCAACATCATGCAAGCCGAATACACCTGGGC
The DNA here is from genome assembly GCA_013372555.1 of Elsinoe arachidis. Classification (NCBI taxonomy): domain Eukaryota; kingdom Fungi; phylum Ascomycota; class Dothideomycetes; order Myriangiales; family Elsinoaceae; genus Elsinoe; species Elsinoe arachidis. Next base: position 815,165 of record JAAPAX010000007.1, on the reverse strand, counting down.
CACCGACGGCGTCGGCCCAATCTGGTACGACAACTCCTTCGTCGACGGCGTCGAGTCCCAACACCCCAAGTGGGAGTTTGTCTGCCCCTTGTGCCCCGAGAAGCCCACCAACAACGCCTACCAACACAGCACCGACGACGCCAACGGCATGCAAAAACCCTGCGGCACCGACGCGACCGTCACCCTCGTGCTCTGCCCCGAGAACGGCTCCGGCTCCGGCAGCGGTGGCTCCAGCCCAGCACCCGCTCCCTCATCCGCACCCGCCCCATCATCAAGCTCCACCACCCCTCCTCCCCCACCACCAACCACCACCCCCTCCACCACGGCCGCCGCACCGTCCACCACTTTCGCAACCTCCACCTCCTCCTCCCTCCCCATCAAGCAGGCCAACGTCGCCGACGCGCCGGCAGAGGACGACGAGCCCGCCGCGCCAGGCAGCCCCGTCATCGTGACCGCGTACGAGTACAAGGTCGTCACGTCGGTGGTGTACGAGACTGAGGCCGCGGGGTCGAAGAAGAAGAGGCACGCGCATAGACACCCGCATGGACACGCATAGACGCCTTCCATCTCTCCTGACTGTCAAGGTCGGGATCTGGGAAGGGTGGTTCATGAGTTTCCGCAGCGTGGGTTTTTCGTTATGTTGCTCAAGTGTCGATAAATACATCTGTTCTTACTTCTTCGTTGTCTTGGCCTGAGGGTCAGATGGAGCGTGCCCCCCCCCCCCCCCCCCCCCCCCCCTCCTCTTTGGGCAAGGGGGACGCGACTATGTTCTTGTCGATGATTTGACGCCGACTGGCTCTTGGTTCTTTGGGTCGCTTCAGTGGGCTCGACGGACTGGACAGTGGCTATGAGAGGAGGCATCGTGGGGATGCAGAGCATACTGGTTATGATGGTGTTGGATTGCGGCTCATTGCCTGGGAAATTACTTTTGGGGGGATCTTGGTTATATATGATTTGATATCATGAGGGGAATGAATGTTTTTAAGTTTCGTTGTGGTCTTCTTGTGATGCGTTGCTGTCGGTGCCACGCTGTGCTGTATGGCATGTGAGGTCGTCATATCGTTGGAGTTGGTATCGTCGTTGGTATCTATCGCCGTTGTGGCTGTTAGCCATATCGATACCCGCGTATCGTGGTGCCTCGTGGTGGTGTGTATCGATAGAGCTGTGGCCATGTCATACTCGTTGCTATCACTATCACTACCGTTGTGGCAGATCTCAATGTCCGCCACATTCTATTCATAGACTGAGTCACCTTATTTGTGCTCTACATACCTCGCCTGCTATTGATCGATACTGGGGTGCCTGTCGTCATTCACGGCACAACATGCATCCTTAGTATTGCTCGACCTATACCCTGCGATCAACCATCTTACTGACACGTTCGAGCGGTCGCCACTTCCAAGACGGAAGCAGAACTCAGCGTACTGTGCTCGACACTTGCAGATGGTTATGTAGGGTAGAAATAACACGATGAATTTGACATGCCTCCTACCAGGTCGTTCCTCGTCGTTCACATCCCACGAGAATAGCCTCTGTTGCATACAGCAATGCTCAGGGTCTCTGACAAGCCAATATTGCCCGTCACAGCCTTGACAGGCATGCTGATACACGACGCGAACGAAACCCTGCTCGCAGTCATGTTTGAGAATACGGGCTGCGGTTCATTGCCGGAGTAGCAGTGACAGGATCACCCTGCGGAAGGATTCGTGCTTGTTTGATTGTACATTTGCGAATTTCGAGGGTATGTTTGATACAGTGCATAGCCACCACCATTGACAAGGGAGAGGGACCTGGAACCATGTCTGGTCGAGAGAATCTGGGTAGACTATGGTGAGCGGATGTCACAGAGGCAGTTGACATGGTCTCGCCGCATTGTTTACAAGAATAGGAATGGATAGTAGCTGTTTGAGAAGAGGGAAGCTTGCTGCGTGCCCTTACCTTGTCCTAGACATACACTTAGAATAGCATGACCGTCCTCGTGTCGACGTGAGAACAGACAGGCCACAAGACACATTCGTGCAAACTCAGTCCAGCTATAGCAGGATAGACTCGCAGCCCTGATGGGAAAGCTTGGTCCATACCAAGCTCATGACAGGGCTGTCTTCACCACGAGGACGAAGACAGGGTTAGATTTTGATCGCCAACTTCTTCCTGTTTGGCAGACAGGAATAGCTGGCTTCGAACTTTGTGTGCGAGAATTGATGCTTGTGCCGGTCGCATACCATGTACTTTTTGTTCGCATGTTTCACGTTCGAAATGCGACACCTGACCACCTCCGTTGACGTTGTGTTCTCGGCAATAAACCACGAGCCATGCAGGTCCGGGAAGTGCATGGTCGCCGAATCGTAGATCCGCATGACAGGGCGATCAAATCGTGAACTCGTGGAGTGGGATGGGGGTGCGAAAGTGCACCCACACACGTCAGTAAAAGTACTCGATCGAGATGGGTAATGGTGGCGTCTGCTGTGGACGGCAAGGATCAGGGTGTCATGGTTGTAGCGTCGATAGTTTTGTTCTCGGCGAGCAGGCTGGATTTCCTGGATCTGGTGTCTGCGGCTCGGTCAGAGGGCGAGGGCTGGCGAGTGGGGTTTGGTAGCCTGCGTGGATCACCGAACCGTAGTCGCGGATCAGAGGAAAAGGGATGAGGAAAGAAGCACTGTAGATTGTCAAACGGGTTGAAAGAGAAAATGCTTGCTGAATGACGGCATGAGGATCGATTTCAGGGAGAGGAGGTTGGTTAGTGTGTTACAGACTATGCAGGAGTAGTGCATCGTGGAGGAGGGGCGGGTGAGAATTTTGGCCTAGATCTCAAGATGCATGCTGTCACCATCGAAGAGGACAAGAGTCGTTGATGCGATTGCTTGTGACTGATCTGATCGTCTTGATTAGATGCTGAAACACATGGCGTGAACTGTGACCTTCTTCCGCCTGAGCTCCTTCGCTGATAGGAATGTGCCGACCATCCATGGCTTCCACGCGAAGATTTCCCACGCCATGCGGAAGATTGTCGATCATTATTGAGAGAAGACAGTCTGTGTGTCGGGCCAGTGCGCACGTCAATTGATCCTGTATCGCAAGCGAGACAGCATGCTTTTGCTCAGAGTCGCGTTGGACTGCTCGACCGTTGAGTGTCTCAGTCTCGAGCGGACTCTGCGGAAATGCATGTCTTTAAACGGTCATGAGGTGAAAATGATGCAGGACAGTCTGCCATCAATCGCGTGTGCAGCTTCATGTAAGTTGCTGAGCTGTCAAGTGTATTCTTAGATTATCCACAAACCATGTGGCATGGATCCTTTGAGTCGGATGAAGTGCTACATCATTAACATGAGAGATACTCCAGAAAAAAGAGAATATCCAGCCAATTGCAATTGCTTCCCCTGCCAGACCACCACGTGTGAAGGAGCCAAGTGTTCGCTGCAGAAAACGAGTCAAGGAGAAGCCAACACTAAACCTCATCCATCTCGATGGCACTGTTCCACCATAGGCGAGTCCGAAATGTGGCAGATAGCAAGTGCCACATGAATCGAAGCCGCTCTTGATGGCCAAAGCAAACAAGTGGCCACACTGCAGTACGCCATCTGAGTATGTGGAAGTCGCGCCCTGGGCTCTCGTCAGTCGTCCGACGGGACAGGTGAATCAATATTGAGCTTGTCGTCGAGCATTTCGCACAAACTTGCCCGAGCTTTACGAGAATCAGGGCCAGTCGCGTGAAGGTCGACCCGGGGAAGGCACATGAAACACACGCTACCGTCCGCACCTTGATACTGATCGACACCCGCGAACAGGACGGTGGCAGAAGGGAACACCCAACCGGGGAGCTCGTCCCAAAGCTCCCGTCTCGTAGACTGGTACAAAACACTCCCGGCCGAGGTACCATGTTCCACCGCATGGTCCTGCTTGAGGGCCGGTCCCTCTAGTCTGCAATCGCCCCTAGAAGCCACACCATGCCACATACATGAAGCCCCAGGCACCCGCCTACTTGGCCAACAGGAAAAACAGGGCCCGCAGAATCTTCCGTCGACTCTCGCAGTACGAAATCAACGATGCACCGATAGCCTTGTTGTACAACAGCAAAAAATCCATCAGGCTGGCCGTCTGTACCTCGACTAATCGCCACTAGCCTTGTTGGCTCCTGCCGCGAGCAATTAGACGACCTCCATAGCTGGGCCTGATAGTTTCAGGAATTATTTCTTCATGTTCTTCGACGTTACCATGGCGAACTTGCACGTAGCGGATTTGGATAGGAAGAGGCAGAGTCGAAATGTGAAGAAGATCAGGACCCACTCTCCGGCCTCGTCGACGGGTACCTTTTTCGACGACGATCAGAGCGTTCGTGGTGATCTCCCGGTTGTCGATCAGAGTACTTACATGGTACAGGGAGAGACACAGTCTCTGAACACTTCTTGGAGTGGTTCGACCAGAGCAGACTCTGCCATGTCGTCTCGTAGTGCTGAGAGAAAGGCCTCCGAGACCAGCCAGAGGCAGCAAACATATGAGGTGAAGCCTACTGTGACGTCGCCGGCATTGCGGTCAGAAGAGTGGTCGAAAGGTCAACGAGCTTCGACCCGCCTGGACATGTGGCCGCCAGCTCTTAAAATCGTCAAGTCGCCCACCTTCGAAGACCCCAGGCCATCACCGTACCCACCCGGCATGCTACCCAACACAGTCTACGAGGCGCCGAATCAGACTACGAGGTCGCCCAACAAGTACTCGCCGTCAACACACAGTCCCTCCGAGTCTGTCATGGGTCGACCACGGCCTAAGATGCATCGCCGACTGGAGTCTGCTGTACAGGATGATTCGAGCTCGTCGTCGTCCAGGAACTCAGATCAGAGTATTTACTCCGCGCTGCCAGATAGCGCCGTGAGTACGGGAGATGCTTGGACGTCCAAGTCGACAGCTGCACGCTCAAGGACCCCGGGCAGTCTCAACTCATTGGCGGCCATGGGTTCAGCTCCGAGAGAAGTAACGCAGTCCCATCGAAGGTCGCGAATTACGCCAAGATCTCCGTACACGCAAACAGGCGGGAGTACAGACTGGACGGCAGTTGCTCCCTCCCCGAGACATCGACCTGAGCCTCTTGTGAAGATGCCGACGCCTCCTTTGAGCCCATCTGATTCCATCACTGATATGTATGGACTCGAGACAGAGTCTGCAGACATCGTCATCGGTCGGCGTGTCACGGTCAAGGGTCGAGATCGATCATCGAGCGTGCCGGAATCTGCCATGAGCCCAACGAGCCCAGCATTCAAAGACATGGCGTTCCCCTCGCCGCCAGCGAATTCCTCAAGAAACACAGCCATCCACTGTCCGGCGTCTTCGAGGGACGAAGACCTCATTTCGCCATGCACAGTACTGCAAAAAGAGTTGCCGCCACACCCATTCACCAAGCGGCGATCACTGTCGGCGGATGAAGCAGGCAAGCGGGCGAAGGTGATCCAGAAGATAGAGACGGAGAAAGCAAATCAGTATCGAGTGATGCACTCGGCGAACAGCTCGGTCAACACCCCAAGTTTGATCCGACCTGATCGAATCACAGTTCTCACCGAGACACTTCGCGAGATGAACACAAGGTCGGCCGCACACTACGAGCGGTATACAAGACTGCGGCAAGGACGACAATGCCTGCACAGCGACATTCTTGCAGCCCTGCAAGGCAATGCGCCTCGATCAAAGAATGCCAAAACACCACTCCAGCTGCAAATCGAGATTGCGACGATAGACGCAGGCATCGACGACTGCATGTCCAAGCTCTCGACGCTGGAGAAGAAGCGACAAAAGTTGATGGAGGAACTGTTGTCCCTCACCATCATGCGATCGCCTAGCATGCACAGCAGGAATGAATCCATCGGCATTCAAGAGATTATCCGGACGCCAGGATCACCACCTATTGGCGGCATGGCGGCCATGATGTCGAATTTCCCCTTCGAGGACAAATACAGTCAGAAGACTCTGCCCAAGATTCCGCGCAAGGAGGTGTTGAGTCAGGCCAGCTTGAGTCTGACTAACATCATGGATTTCTTGGACACGGATGACCAGGATGGATACTAGAGACAGGTTATGTACGACCAGAGATGATGAAACGGCCATAGTGCGCTATAGATGTAATGTCAAACTTGACTTCTCCGTTTGTTCCATGCATGTGAGGTCAGCCTATCATATGCGTGCGTTTGACCTCGTCATCAAAGGCTGTTGCCAACAAGCTTTAGGAGCCGATGAGAGTGGAGGCGTGTCAGCACTCTAATCGTGCTGGTCGGCTTATGTCAGATGCGTCGTCTGGTAAAGGCCAGACACGCTCAAAAGACGAAAATGCAATCCATCGAGGATGTGGGCATGCGAAGGTACTTCGTAAACTGCAGTGCTATGCTATATCGTTAATATGCACAGTGACCTCTAGCGTCGGTCGAGATATGAGGCCGACGTGGCGATGGCGGTGAAAGGAAAGACCGACTCTGCGATGTAGCACGGGAATATCAACCTCTCAACAACAACCTCATCGGCCCTTCGCTCTTCATTCGGATCACACGGCTCGTCCCTAACGCCCGCAAGATCTTATTCAACCCATGTATATCATCGTATTGGTCGCTTTCGTGCATAAGCACATGTCGGCACCTGCTCGGCCCAGAACGTGTCAAGATCTTCATCTCTACCCCGCTGGGTAAACCTACATTGCCATGCACGACCAAGCCCTTGTTTATTCACCTTGGTCATCCGAAGGCACGAACTGGTTAAAGCGGACAAGACTTGATGCCGACGTGATAGTGATTAGTCGTCTTCCTCCGGCATAGGGCTATGCTTGAACTCGGGTGACAGGCTGCGATGACACGAGCCAGAAGGCTATCCTGGTCACGCCAAAGAGCCGACTTAACCGTTTGTGGATCTGCAAGATGACAGTAGGTGAGAGCAACAGGTGGGATCGTCTGGGACCGAGCTATTTGCGACTCCCCGACGAGGTAAGATGATCAAGGCTGGTAGTATCTTACTTATATCTGCGCTCGTTTCACGATCAGTGTCCCTCTCATCTGCAACTCAGTATGAGCAACATGCACGCAGTAGCATATGCTGGCAACCAACCGTTGAGCATTGCCATTGGCATTGTTGGCGTGGTCCGTATCTCCAATTCCTGTTGAAGAATACTGTTGACAAGAGCAGGTCATCGCCGCCAAGGTATTCGACATACTATACGCATTGTTCTTTCATCCGCTCAAGGACATTCCCGGACCATGGTACTCCAGAGCTTCTAGACTACCATACGCTCGCCATCTTCTGAAAGGTTCTTCTGTCACGTGGCTACACAATCTACACAACACGTATGGACCTGTTGTCAGGTACTCGCCCAACGAAGTCTCCGTCATCGATGGCGAGACATCCTGGCAGGAGATCTATGGCTTCAGGACTGGCAAGCAAAAGGGCACGTCGACCTTTCTGAAAGATCGAGTCTGGTACGCTCCACCTGTTATACCGGATTCGCCATCTCTCATCACCACCGATGATGCCGCACACGGTCGTCAACGCCGGATCCTCTCACATGCCTTCAGTGAAAAGTCTCTGCGAAACCAGGAATGGCTCATCCAGCAGTATGCAGACCTGCTTGTCTCCCGGCTGAAGGATACTACTGTCGCTGCCAACAAGCCCGCGAACATGACCGAATGGTACAATTGGGTCACCTTTGACATCATCTCGGACTTGATGTTTGGTAAGCCTTTTGGCTGCCTTGCAGAAACACATACACACAAGTATGTGGCGCTACTCTTGAACGCCGTCAAAGCATTCTCTCTCTTTTACATCATGAACTACTGGCCGCTTCTCAAGAACCTTCAGAAATATGTTATGAAGCCGGCGCTTCTCAAGGCACGACTCGAATGGATCGACTTTGTCAAGACGTCCACCATCGCTCGCATGGAGTCCGACACTGAACGTCACGACTTCATGACTGACATCCTAGCAAAGCAGCATGACGAGCAGGACAAGGGCAACCAAGGCATCAGCACAAACGAGATCATCAGCAATGCCAATTTGCTCACTGTCGCCGGTACCGAGACGACAGCCACTGTCCTTACCTGCACCACCTTCCTGATGCTCAAGCACGGGGAAGCGTACCAAAAGGTCCGCGACGAAGTCCGCAACAAGTTCACTTCTCAAGACGACATTACCATCGAAGCCGCCAACCAGCTGCCATACACTATCGCCGTCCTCAATGAGGCTATGCGAATGGTACCTCCTGTTCCAGCCGGATTCGTGCGAAAGGTGCCCAAGGAGGGTGCCTACGTATCTGGATACTGGCTCGACGGGAATTGCAATGTAAGTCCCAACCAAATCCTACCCATCTGACCCACGCTAAATAAAGCAGGCATCTGTCTCCGTCTCCCAATACCCAGCCAACCACTCAGCCTCCAACTTCCGAGACGCAGATCAGTTTGTGCCAGAGAGATGGCTCGGTGACGCCAAGTACGCAGACGACAAGCGGGGCGCCTTTTCGCCGTTCAGCTTTGGTCCTAGGAATTGTTTGGGGAAGAATCTGGCTTATGCTGAGATGAGGGTCATATTGGCCAAGATGGTCTTCAATTTTGACATGGTATTGGAAGAGGAGAGTAAGAACTGGCTTGATGGCATGGAGTGCAGGACGTTGTGGGTCAAGGCGCCGTTGAAGGTTGGGTTGACTGCTGTGCGTTGATCATGGACATGAATGGGATATGGACAGGGCATGGTCGGCGTTGGACAGTAAGAATTCATGGATCGTTATGCTATTCTAGTAGTCAATCATACCTCCTGGCCCTTCTTGCCCGCCTCGTCATCGGTTTCCAAAGCCTTCGTAGTATCTTCTGCTACTACCACTTCGTCCACCGGCTTGACCTCTCTGTTCCACCACCTCGGCGCATACCCCAACCTCCGCGCCCCCAAGCCGGCCTCTTTCTCACTTTCTGCTGTAATCATCCCTCTCGCAATCTGCCTCTCCCTACTCAACACCCTCAACCTATGACTCTCGGCCGGCGTCAACGCCAGATACAGCTCCACCAGCGCCACATGGATCGCAATCGCCAACCACGCCGCCATCAAAAAGATCGACCTCAACCTCACCGCCAGCGCCTCAGGCGCCCCACCATCCGACACCACCACGACCCTAACCCCCGCCGCCCCCTCGCCTGCACCACAAGCCGGATACTTCCCCTCCACCACCCCCCAAGGATCCCCAGCCCCCACATTCCGATACATAAAAACCAGCTCCTCACACCTAAACACCCCCTCAAACTCCGCCCCCACCGCAAACGACACCCCCATCCCGATCCCGAGTATCAGTCTCAAAGTGATAATACTCCCCGCCCACCCCCACGTCCGCAACATCCACGCCCGATGCTGATCAATCTGCCTCCGCCTGATATTCACATACGCCAATAGCACCGCCACCGTGGTACCGCTCCCCACCAGCCCAGTCCACAGCTGCATCGCCGGCTGACCACCCACCGACTTGTCCAGAATCATGAACGCGCCTGCGTTCCCCATCAGGAACAGCAGAATCGCTGCATGTCCCACGATACGATGCGCCATGGGGTACCTGTGCCGTAACGCGGGCGTGAATTGGTGCACTGCGAGGAGCGAGCCGAAGAGCACGCCGATGAGGTGCAGGAGGATGCCGGCGCGGCGGTGGCCCGAGTGGAGGTGGAACCATTCGCCGGGGATGGAGGAGGGGCGGAAGCGGGTGCTGAGGGCGAGGTAGGGGAGGCGGGAGAGGGAGAAGGCGAAGAGGGCGCCGGCGGTGAGGATGTAGAGGGGGAGCGAGGAGGGGTGGGTGAAGCCTAGGAAGGAGGAGAGGGAGTGGTAGGCGCGGGAGAGGGGGCCGCGGGGGGTGGAGGGGTCCTTGGGCATTGTGGCGGGCTGGAGGATAGCTGGTGGAAAGTGGGTGATTGCGGAGGGATGTAGCAGACTCTGGTGCAGGTTGAGGACAGCTGCGAAGGACGTGGTGATGTGGTGTGCTGATGTGGTGGTCTTGTTGTTGAGATGGGATGGAAGTGAGGAGGCACGTACCTGCGCTGGGGAGGGATACTTATACCTACATCTCCTGCTGGCATGCATGGGAGATAGACGGCTCTACGGCGGCCGCATCGCACATACGGTACGGACGTGAACATGAGCACAAGGCAAGGTGGATGCTTGGATGTGCGTGTTTGTCAGTATTCTTGGCGTAGATCTGCACGCGCTTGACCGCTTTGGGGGTGCAAGATGCGAGCACAGAGCCGCACGACAGTGCGTGACATCATGGTTCGCCAGGGAAGAGCAGCTGGGGAAACAGAGATTTGTTCTCATTTGGGGCTATGTTCTTTGATTTCAAACACGTTCAGGAATGTCCGACTCGATCTGACTGCTGTCCTTCGATGCACCGATGTTGGAGAGATACAACAATCTCCGCAAGACCGGCCTGGACTGCTCAGTTCAGCACGACACCCCCGGCCTGACTGGTTGCAGTAATGGTCAGCGTGTTGGTAGCTGTGGCCGAGTACACGAATGCGTGAGCGTATTTCCAGTAATGGACAGCCAGGGTGGCATTCTCCTGAGCAGCAAAGTCGATATTTGTGTGTTCAGGCAGTCCTGCGTTGTTGAGGTTGATGGTAACTTGCTTCCCTGTCGCAAGCTGGATCAGTACTGGTCTTGAAGAGCATCTGAAAGATTGTGATGCGAGAGGATCTACCTGGAGAAACCCATCCTCCGAGACCTGCCCAATGGTCGCCCATGATAGAGTAAGAAGGGCGCAGTGTCACGGCACTGTTGTTCTTGAAGATGATTGCGTTGATGGCTGCCATGGTAGGTGATGGAGGTCGATGATTTCAAGTTGTGGTAAGGAGGAATATATCTTTCAGGTAATGATCTTGCGATGCTTGAGGATTGTGTCTTCTTTACAGTGGCTCCCGGACGGTTCTTATAGCAGGTCCATGCCTGAGCGTCGGTCGTGCCTCTTCGACAGAGCTCGTATCGACTGACGCTAAGGCTCGCTCGATGTCGTTCGCTCGCATCTCTTCCACGGCGGCAGTGCTTCACCAATGTCCCTGAGGATGCTGGGTCGACTCGTCTATGACCAATCATGCATGCAAGATGCACCTGGCCTTGACGACACGGATCGAGAACACGCCACCAACTTGCACGACGACACCCTCGCACCATCAAGGTCTTACATTGACATCATGGATGGCAGGGTGTTTGCTCTTTTCTTGCTTGCCATTTGCTGGAAGAAGAAGTGTACTTATCTCACGAATCGATAATTTCAACATCGTAATACGAAGACATGATGCACCGTCGACGCCGCTCTGTGACAAGCCACATGGTAGTATACCAAGTGAATAAGCGAAACTAGATGCTGTCATGCAGGATCAGCCGTGCTGCATGCTCTGGTCCTAGCAATCGAGGACGTGCGGATGGCAAGTCTGCTTGTGATCACAGGGGCCGAGACCATGAGGTCGCAAGTTTGATCTCATAGCGCAGACGAGAAGAGCGCAGCAACATTCAAGGTGTCAAGACCCGGCAATAGCTGCCTCAGAGGGACAGCAGCTTGTTTGGGCGGAGCATCGGAGAGTCCAATATGGCTGTCCTAGCCTGGAGATTGAGCTGGTAGTGCTCAGATGGAATTGATTTCTCCTGCTGTTCGCTAGCCGGCCTGTTCTATACGCAAGAGTAGCCGAGTGTACGCACAGAGGAGTTGTTTTTAGCTGGACCAAAAATCGAGTACTGACGTCGTGCTTTGCATGAAGGCCTCCCTTCGATCCGAGTCAGTGCCCCATGTCTCATATCCATAGGGCAGTAGGGTGCCCAATCAGATGACGTTGCTTGACAGCCATTGATGGTTCGTTTAGGTTGTCAAGTCTGTGTGGGTTGCGCGACTGGCCTTGGGTGCAGCAGGGCTGACGCCAAGAAAAGTGACATGTGGCGCCACACCGAGCCGTGACAGCTGGAATCATCCAAATCGGGCCTCACCATTGGCACCATCGCCCGAATTGGCCTACGACCTGTGGCTTCATGGGAGTATCGCAGCGTAGCAGACGATGAGCTGCAGCTTTTTGGTGCCGCCGGGCATCAAGCGACGACTAAGTTGTGGCTTGAGTCTTTTGCATCTTCGCAAGGCCGCCCTAAGCTCTCACTAGTCGTCATTGAAGGTGACGATATACGCCTTCGAGACAATACAAAGCCACAGATCATCTCAGAATCCAACCACGCGTGATGCAATGGTCCTGAACGGCCCGCCGTAGGGCTTAGCGTGCATTGATACTGACTCCGTCGTCACTCTATACAGCTCGGCTGTGTAGATGGCTAATCAGAAGGTGGTGTATGACATTCCTCATTCCTTGTCCCGAGACATTCGTGACGCTGTCGAAGCGAGCTTGCAGGAATAGAATGGTGGTGTACAGGCACACGATGTTGAAATGAGCTGTGGTGGCTTAGGGCTAGCGACTTGGACTGATAGAGAATGGGCAATCTGACTATACAACTGGTGGATCGAGAAGGTCTCATAGGTGGAGCATGCAAGTAAGAGCACAACACCTTGTCATTGCGACTCGTCGAAGCTATCCGGATGCAACGCTGCAGCTGGTCCGAGACACTCCAAGCAAGCCGCAGGAGCAGAACTGCCTTTGCCAAAGCATCATCATGTTGAACGGACCACGGACAATCTCTGCTGGACTGCGATCGATGAGGCACAGATGACCACGCAGTCGCTATCTCACGACCTGTGGACTTCACAACTGCTAGCGATCGATTGCAACCAGCAGACTATAAAGGAGTCTCTGCCCGACCGCATTTCCCTTGCCTCATCACAATCACTCTTCTTCATACTTCTATCCAAGATCATCACTCAAGACTCCAGCAGAAATGGCCACCTACACCATCACCATCACCAACAACAGCTCAGGCTGGCAAACCTACAAGCTCTTCATGGAAGTGCCTGTAGTCCAGAACAACTCCAACGAAGTCTTCCCAAATGTCTTCGCTGTCGGACGTCCCCGTCTGAATAACGGCTCCACGCAGACATTCGTGGTCAACACTGAAGCCTTTGCCATCTGTGGCTACGAACAGCTCAGCGACAAAATTGTTGCCCGCGGAGACGACAACGTCACTGCGTCGCTCACAGGCACAGGCGACAACAATTCCACCATCGATGTGAGAAACGGAGGCCCGTCCTTCGTGTCCAACACCACTGGGGCACCAAAAGGATCTTTCGAGATCTACGTCAATGGCTACAATGCTGTTCAGTACCGTGAGTATCGCCTCCGTCTGACATCTCTCTTTCAGATCTAACAAGTACCAGCTGACGTTTTTTGCGGCTACGGCAAACGCTCTCCCTCCACTGACTACGTCCGAGGCGGCGGTAAAATCGAGAAGAACGTCAACATCGCCGCTTGCTGGCAGGCCATGCCCAACACAAGGTACACCATCACGCCGACTGTCAAATTCTACGTATCGACAGGAGACTTCACTGCCGGCGAGATCGTCCGTGTGACAGAGGTCGGGTTGACACAAAAGATTGACTTCACTCCGAGTGGTGCCAATGCGCCGACCTACGCTTCGTTCGAGCAGCTGGTCGATGGGTCTTATGGGCCGGTCACTTACTCGCAGAATCCGTCTTCGATCTTGTTCAATACGAAGGAGTAACCGTTGGTTGAGGAGGATGGAGTGAGGAGGTGTTGTCCGGGGTAGCAAGTTGTGGTGGTGCAGGTGCTATTTACAGTCCTTACATATTTTGTTGTGCAATCGCTTCTACGCTCGTTTGTTAGCAAGTACTGTCAATCCGAATCACGTTGTCGAGCTTTATCACGCATGCATCCCAGCATAACACTCGCTTGCCGAGGTTATATCTGGTGGGTTGGTCACGTGATCTGCTCACCTTGTCAACCGAGGTATAGGCTGAGGGCGCCAAGAAGGACCCTGATTCAGTTCACCCAAGGCTAAACTAAGCACTCTTTAACAGCTTTACTAATTTATGATTAAATTAGGTAGTTCTTATCTTAATCTGTTACTATCAAGGAGTTCTATTAATTTAGTTATCTCTTAGTTTAACAGGTTAAGTATTTATGTAGTTATAGTCTACTAACTTTTAGTAGGTTAGGTAGTAATTAATCCTTTTCCTCCCTATATATAAGCTAATAGTTATAAGCCTAGTATAACTACCCCTATATAAGTAGTTTATTTAGTTACTTCTCTATCTTATTTATTAGTTTACTCTCTATTATCTCGCTTTTTAAGCATTAGAATCTATTAAGTACTACCTTATCTATAACTATAGGATTTAGGTGTTAATAAAGAGATAAACAACTATAGAGACTAATACCTTAATAGCTAGAATACCTATTATTCTTACTACATTAGCTAAATGAGCTAGCTAGCTATATATTATCAAGATAAGAGCTTTAAACACTAAGATCTAGTACCTTATTAACCCTTAGAAAATAGTTAAACTAGAAGGACTCCCTAAGCCTTAAAGGCTAGAGGTAGTAAACATTAACTTCTTAGTACTTTTCTAGATATATAAGAAGGAATAAGCATAGTATAACAAGTAGCTTAAGGCCTTAGTAGATCTTATAAGCCTTATCTAGTTATTAATTACACTACAAGTCCTTACTGTTATCTAGCTAGAAGGAGACTCTTATCTATAGGCTATCCTTAGAGCATTAAAGAATAGATTTACTCTATCTAATACAGCTATTTAGCTTAAGGTTAAAGCTCTCTAGAGGAAGTAGCTATCTAGCTCTTCCTTATAGAACATAGATTACTAGCTTTAGTAATAGAAAGAGGTTATAGATAAGGCTAGGAATTATAACCTTCTAGAGGCTTAAGGATTAAGGCCTTAGAGAGACTTCCTCTTATTAATCTTAAGGACTAAGCTAGCGTTTACTAATAAATATCTTATTAATCTAGATTTACTAACTCTGCTAACACTACTTAAACTAATTACTAAGTTTAGACAATTCTATAAGTTATATAAGCTATATACTACTATAAAGGCTAGTAAGAGAGTAATAGTATTCCCTATAGCTACTAAGGACTCTTATAAAGAGAGGCCTAGTTCCTCTAGGAAGCCTAAATATATATACTAGAAGAGGTATAGGTAGAGTAAGTGTTACTATCTAAATAAGCACCTTAGGCTAGAGAGGTAGTTACTAAACTAATAAACCCTTAAAGAGGTTAAGTAAAGGCTAAATAATAAGGCCTTAAGGGATAAGGTTAAAGCTACTCTTATAAAGGAAGCTAACTATTAGAAGGGGTTATCCCTACTAGTACTAATTAATATAGCTATAACTATTAGATTACACTTAGTATTTATCTTAGCCACTAGTAACATCTTAAGCTTATAGATACTAGATTCTAGAGCAACTAATTACATCTATAATTATACTATAAAGGACAGATATAAGGTTACTAGAATTATAGAACCTTATAAGAAGCTATTCTATAGTAACTCCTTACTTAAGATTAAGAGCTAGAGAACTATTAATATTATAGCTATCTACAAGAGACAGCTAGTAACTATCTATCTTACTCGTATAGCCTATATGCTATTAATTATAACTAATCTAGTTAGCCTTAGAAGGTTTGTTAATAGTAAAGTCTATTAGAATACTTAGACTATAGAGATTAGTTATAAAGGAAGAGTACTCTTCTTAGTTATACTAAAACATAACTAATACATGCTTAAGGATAACTCTAAGACTCTCTATATTACTACTATAGTATTAAGGGGTAATAAAGATCCTTACCTATTAGTATTTACCTTAGTTATTATAAGGACTAATTAATCTTAGTATAAAGTTATAGGCTACCTAAGTATAGAGTCTATTAATTACCTTCTAGCTGTTATAGTTAGTAGTAAACTAACTCTAACTAAGTCTAACTTAGCTTAACTAATCTATCTTAGGTCTCTATGTTAGACTTATAAGCTATCTAATACTTAGTAGCTTATATTAAGGAGCTCTAACACTAAAATTGCTATAATAAAGCTCTTTAAGAGGACTACCTTTAATATTATTATTAACAGATTTACTAGCTTTAATAAGGTAAGATATATAAGTTACTTTACCTATAGGATAACTAACTATAATCTAGTTACTAGTTATACTTATAGATATAAGCTTAATAAAATTGCTATTAAGATAATTATCTATATTAAGACTAATCTTAGCTTTAAGATTAGATTTATTAGAAGCGATAATAAGGATACCTTTAGCCTTAGATTTACTATCTTCCTTAATAGTAAAGGCATTTAGCGTAAGCTATCTACTCTCTATACTCCTATATAGAATAGTTATAGTAAGAGGATTAGAGTAATACTATTAAGGAGAGTAAGAGTAATTACTATCTTTACTAATCTCCTAAAGGAACTACACCTTAAACTATATAGATTAGTAGCCTATCTAATAAACAGAACATCTCTTAAGAAGCTTAACTAGAAGACTCTCTTTAAGCTAGTTTATAGATGTTCTCTATCTATATTCTATCTTAGGCTACTTAGATATAAGACCTATATCTTAGATAAGTATATTATAAGTAGTAACAAGCTTACTCTAAGAGCTTATATTAGATATCTAGTTAGCTATAACTTAACTAATATCTTTAGGATTTATATACTAGCCACGAAGAAGATCCTTAGAATAAGGGATATTAGGTTTAATAAGACTTAGTTCTATAAGCTAGAAGAACAACTATAGCCTAGACCTATTAGATTACTTAATTTACTAAGACTTCTATAGGAGGTTAAAGAGTATAAAGCTTAAGCTAAAGAGGTGCCTAAGGTATAACCTAAACAACAATATCTAGTTTAGTATCTAGTTTAGTATCTAGTTTAGCATCTAGTTTAGGATCTAGTTTAGCTAACTAAGAGGCTAAATAATTATAGTCTTTTATTATAGCTAACTCTAGATCTAAGCCTAGCTTAGATCTAGGAAGTTTTAATAGGCTCTATTACCTCTACTAGATAATTATAGTGTATTATTATAGTTACTAACTCTAGATTTAAGCCCGGCTTAGATCTAGGAAGTAATATTACTAGAGTAATTCTTTAATACTCTAGCTTCTCTACCTTCTATAGTTATATAGCTATTACCTCTACTAGAGGCTAAGGCTAAGTCTAATCATTACAGAACAGAAGTTTAAGCTAAAGAGTTAGCTAAAGTTTAATATGAATAACCCCCTTAGAGAATTACTATAAAGTTAGCTAATCTACTTCCTAAGTATATCCTTACTATAAGGAGAACAAGGAAACTAAGGAGATAAGTATATATTACTACTCTAGCATAGCTAGAGATAGCCTATAGATATTACTAAGTATTTAATGCTTACCTAGTAATAAGGCTAATTTAGCCTTAGTTAGAACTAAGGGACAATCTCTCTCTACTACCTACTAATATAAAGGAACTTAAGACTTATCCTTATAAGAAGCAATTCTAGTAGGCTATAAAGGCTAAATTACTTACTCTCTACAAGAAGCATATATAGACTATTATACTTGCTACTTAAGTAACTAGTAAGCTAGTTCTATTAATATAGATGTTTATATATAAAGTTAATAACAAAGAAGAAGTTATAAAGTATAAAGTAAAGCTCTATATAAGAAGTAACCTCTAATCTATAGAGTTAGAAACCTATATAGTAACTCTAGCTACTAAGGTCTTTAGAATACTTATAGCTATCCTTACTTATAAGGATATAGAGGCTATTTAGATAGATATTGTTAATGCCTATATTAATAGCTTAATTAATAAGACTACCTACTACACTATCCTTTCTAGATTTAAGCTAATACTAGATAAGCTTATAAAGGACTACTCTAATATTGCTCTCTCTAATGTAATTCTCTTACTTAATAAGGCTCTCTATAGTCTTAAATAAGCTCTAGCTCTCTAGTATACTAAATTTACTACTACTCTAAAGAGCTTTAGATTTACTTAGGCCCCTAAGGCTCTATACCTCTAGCTAACCCCTAAGGTAATAATCTTCTTCTTTATAGATAATATTACTATTATATACCTTAAGAAGCACAAGAAGAAGGCTAATATAGTTATTATAGCTCTCTATACTAAGTATAAGATAAAGGTACTTAGGGATCTAAGCTAGTTTCTAGCTATCTAAGTTATAAGGGATAGAGCAACTAAGAGGCTATAGCTAAGCTAAGCCTAGTATATGTAGTAGATATACACTAAGTTCATTACTAAACTAATAAGGCTAGTGTCGATACTATTGCTAGTAGAGATACTCTAGTCTAATAAAGGCTAAGCTTTACCTTAAGAGATCTACCTCTATTAGTAGAAGGTAGAATCTATTAACTTTATAGTAGTTATTATAAGGCCTAATATAGCCTTTATTACCTCTAGATTATTAGAGCATCTAATAAATCCTTTACTAATATACTAGAGGCTAGTAAATAGAGTTATTTAGTATCTCTATAAGACTAGAGATTTAGCTCTCTACTTTAATAGGTTAATACTACTACTAATCTTCTAAGCTTTATTAGATACTAGCTTTAGAAGTTACTATTTAAGGAAGAGCCTTTAGAGGTATCTATTTAGGATGTTCTAAGGCTCTATCGACTAGAAGGCTATAAAGTAGCTAACTATTACTACTTCTAGTACAGAAGCTAAGCTCCTTACTCTTGCAGAAACTACTAAATAAGCTATATAATAGAGGAGGCTAATAGCCTCTATCTATCCCCTAAAGTATATTAGCATTTAGTATAATAACTAGTAGACTATTAGCCTTATTACTAATCTAATAGAGAAGCTTAATATACACCTTCGTTATGTTAATATCTATTATCACTAGCTAAGGCAAGAAGTTAGCTAAACTAGACTTATCTCTATAATATAGACTCTATTAGCTAATATACTAGCTAATAGATTAACTAAGTTATTGCCTTCTAGAAGGCATAGGGCATTCTTATAATAGCTATCTCTCGAGTTAGTAGTCTACTAACTAGCTATAACAGCCTTATAGCTATTTAGTGAAGGAGTGTATTAACTAAGGTATAGGCTAAGGGCGCTAAGAAAGACTCTAATTTAGTTTACCTAAGGCTAAACTAAGCACTCTTTAATAGCTTTACTAATTTATAATTAAATTAGATAGTTCTTGTCTTAATCTGTTACTATTAAGGAGTTCTATTGATTTAGTTATCTCTTAGTTTAACAGGTTAAGTATTTATGTAGTTACAGTCTACCAACTTTTGGTAGGTCAGGCAGTAATTAATCCTTTTCCTCCCCACACACAAGCTAACACACCTCTGTCCCTCAACTTGTTGGAAATTCCCGCTGCCAATTTTACCGTCTTTCATCTACCCACCAGATCAAAACCCATCATCAACGGCCGAAGCTCTTTGCCCGTGGAGTGTCCAGCATCAAAGCTGTCCTCCTTCTTTTCCCGTCGCTGTCCACTGAATACTTAAATTGTTCTGGACAAATTTGGTGGCCGATTTGCCCATCCGCTTCGTTAGGCTTTTCTCACGGCACCTGCCACAACATGTTGATCACTTACGATTCACCGTGGCCACTGCGTGTCGCTGAATGATCCCGGACTATCGCCTTGCCATGTAGATCATCACCAATGGTATTTCCAATGGTGCTGGAATCCGGTCTGAAACCTGCGAAAAGGCTGTGACGGCATGGAAAATGGCGGAACATGTGATGGTGTGAGTACTTGTGTCTTTCATTACATTCATACTTGACTTGCATGCGTGATACTCACCAAATGCGCTTCTATCTGGTGAGGCTGGGTATCTGGAGGTGAATCGAGTTCCGACTTCACATGCCGAGCTATACCAGAAGCGGTCGCTGTTGATGGAGCACATGCACTGGGATCAGGCGACGAAGGCTTCTATTGTCCTGAAAGGTACAATGGCTTCAGGCAGCAACAGCACTTTGATGGAACATATATGACCTCCGACGTGCCCTCGTCGTCTTTCACCTTCTTCTATCTCTCTAGCCTCCTTTCCGTTTCTCCGTTTCTCCCAAGTGAAGCTCACAGAGTATCATGGCCTTGGTCAGCAATGTACATCGTGCTCGTTTGGACCTGGGAGACCATGCATTCAATATCCGCAAGATGACCTCGGTGATCATTCCCTGCAATTCTCAGGAATATACAAGCAGCGATCGGACCATTGATCTCGCACTCTCCATCGATAGCCCCGACAACCGTAAGTACTACTCAGCCATCGCCGGACCCTTCTCTGCGCAAAACCTCCCCCCTTTCTTCGTCCACCTTGGAGATAAGGAGATGGGCGACGTGGCACAGCTGGCAAAGCGTGGCATACTTCAGTGGAAACAGCTACACACTCTCTGGCCTTCCAACTTCGATGTAGATGGATCAGTCCTGGGATCTGCAATGCCATATGGCCGTCCTCATCTCACGGTCGAGCACGGCCACACCTTCATCACACGTGTTGGAAATCGCCTGCTTCTGGGAAAGGACATCATGCTGGCTGAGCTCGATAAGAATCCCTCCTTTTCTTGCGTCCTGGACTCTTTCACTGCCGACAAGGAGATTGTGGTCGAGCCTTGTGCGAATTTCAAGGATGTCGACCTGTCTGTGGTCTTCATGCCTCGTCTCATAGACCACGTCCGCGTGACGCTTCAGCTCCTTCATCGCCTCACCGACCTACGTGGTGGTACTGGGGACGCAAATGCCTCCGAAATCTTGAAGAAACACAAATCATGGCTTTTCAAAGAAAGGCTCTCGCCAAACTTCCACGCTGAGCTTCCTAGTCCCAGGCACGTTCATGATGATGTACCGGAACAACAGCTGATGGATGAGTGCCTTTCGCCAGTCATGACCTGCACTGGTTTGCGTCAGGAGCGCGAACCAGGAAACATTACCACCATTCAGGACCTCCTAGATTGTGGTCCGGAGGTGGCCTCGCAGACTCTTTTCGGCACCATCCGGCTGTGAAGCAGCAACCGATCCGCCTCTTGCCTGCGTCTACTTCGTCTCGACATCAAATGGATCTGCATTCGCTGACGTCCCGTCAAGCTCTTCCCCACTCGGAGTGATCACACATCCACCATTCTGGGCTGATCTGGTTTCTCGCCACCCCGACAACACAGCACCGGCTTCGGACAATCCCCATTTACGACGCCAATGACCATCACAAGACACGGCTATCCCAACGCGCGATAATGACAAAAGCATTTTGGATCCTCTCGAGCACTCATGCTCCCGACTTCGCATCCGACCGATCGCTCCAACGACAGACCCAGTAGCAGTATCTGCACCCTTTACGACCATTTCCTACACTGAATAATAGCTATGGAAAAACGAATACATCTTGTTCACCAACCCTTTCCCATCTTGCCTGTAAAGCGAAACCTGTTTTCCACCTCCCCTCCATCCCTTCCTCTGTATCCATCCCACATGCCTCTCCCGCCCTGCCACACATCTTCGCCCCGTTGATGTAGACTGTAACCACACCCAGCGTGGTTCCACCTCCCATGTCCTCCAACAACATCTATAATTACGGGGAACGTCACCTTCTCCCTTACCAGTTGGAAAGTTCTCCCTGACTGCTACCCCAAAGCACTCTCAAGACAGCTGGTATTACCCACCCGTCCCATCTCTCGTATAGACTAGTAAGCACTTGGCAAGGACAAGTCGATAGCCCTAGTCGCCTCCTGCAACACGGTATAGAGCTCTCAGAATTCGAATCATGTGTGTCAAACATCCGGCGAGGTACATCGAATCGGGACATGTAGTGCAAGTCGTGTCATCGGGCCTGGGAGCGAACGGGTCATGGTACTGGAGAATCGGGATCAGATGTGAGGCATGGAGCTCTGTTGATATTGGTCACTGAGGCGGCAAGACGACATGTATTACAAATTGTAGTACCTGCCCTCTCCGACACAACAGTATAAAAATCGAGGAATCAAATTGGTCAAGAGACATTCGGGTTGTACATGTCTGGGCGTGCACCATGGCGCATAACGCAGCTTGTATTTCAGACACATCACCACAGCCACGATGAAGTTGGCGATGAAATCCGTATCATTCGTGAGCCATTAGCCTACAGTAAGTATGCCGTCAATATCTATACTGCGATCTCTTCTCGTTCCGCATATCTCCCATTCCATCGCTCGCCATCACCTCCCTCGCCGGCATCTTCCTCGCCATCAACTCCCTCGCTGTCTAGCTCGCTAAGAAGCCTCCGACTCCCCCTCCTCCGTCCCCTCCTCTGATCCCGAAAGTCTCGAACTACCAGACACCCCATTCATGCCTTCATGCTCATCGCGCACCTCCCTCCCCTGCCTCTCCCCCACCTCCATCCTCGAAGGTCGTGCCATCTCCCTCCTCCTCGAATCCGCCCCGTTAGGCAGGGGATACGCCGCAGTCACAGCACCCGAATAGTCCCTATCCACAAGATGCCAGCTGTTCGCCACGGCACTGTTCCTAAACCTGGCCGCTGTACGCTCCAGGTCGGCGATCACGCGGCGATCCATGGCCTGGTGGCGCTCGAGCATCTCGATCATGTAGCGGCGTTCGCTGGTCTGCCGGTCGAGGATGGCGATTTGGGCTTGGTAAGTGTCGTAGAGGTCGGTGGGGGTTTGATCGGTGGACCTGAAGTCGGGGAGGGTTTGGGGGAGGGGATTGGTGTCGAGGAGGCGAGGAGGGTTGTTGAGGAGGCGAGGGGCAATGCTGGGAGTGCTGTGAAGGGGTTGGGAGAGGAGGAGTGGCGGCTGTGCCCCCGCATTAGGGAGGGAATGGTGATGAAAGTTGGGAGCGCCCATCGGGGTGAGATGGTGAAGTGCGGCGTTCTGGGGTGTCATGGGCTGGGGATTGACGGTCGGGAAGGCAGCCGAAGGGTTCAGTGCAGCTGCATACCTGGCCATGGCGCTTGTATCAGGCGCTGGATTCGCTAGACGGAATTGTGCGAAGGCTGGCATGGGTGGCTGCGTCGTCGCTGGCGCCGAAGCATTGGATACGATCGGTGTCGGCCTCGCAGATACAGATGCTGGAGTCGCACGCCTCTTTGCCGGTGGCTCCTCAGCTGTAGCCGTGGACGAGCGTCTCGAAGCTTTCTTCTGACTGCCAGTAAAGTCCTTAATGTTCTGCAACCAGACTTTCACCCTGCCTTCGTCGCCAGTCTTGTTCTTCAGAGTATCATCGCGGAACTCTGGAAAGAAGTACACACTGGCTGATGTGACCTGGAAGCCTTCGGACAGGCTGGGAGCTGCTTGTGTGGGCGGAGGCAACAAAGCGTAAAAGCCAGTATCCGTGCCGCCCATTTTGCAGATGACTCGTAGAGCATGAGGATCATTGACCATGTCACCCCATGTATCTGGCCTGTTGACAGCGACGCTGCCGCGTCCTCCTTCCTTCTCAGGAGGATTACGACGCCACAGTCCGACGATGACCCCGCGAGATTCGGAGGAATCAGCCGTCAAGTGGGCTTCCGCCGCATTAGGTCTGATGACGGTAGGAGTGCCTGCTGGGTTCTGTGCAAGGGTCTGTGCAAGCTGTTCGGCAGTGGGTCTTGTCAGACGACCGAGGCGAATGATCTGTCGTCGCTGGCGAGAGGGATCAGGATCGCGAAGTGGGTTGACGTCGAAGTCGAATAGTAGCTGTCGCGGATCTAGGGTGTTGTTGGCCTGAGCCATGGTGAAGCGCTCGCGATGATGTGGGCCGGAAGCATGAAGTGGAAGGTGGTCGATGCAGCGGGACTCTCGTGAATTCTACGAGTTGAAGTGAGGAGGTGAAGTGGTAAGAGGAAGGAGCTTTCTGTCGCGACTTTTCTGCCGCCACCCTTTCACGCGCCAGAACTACCAGGCTGCAGGCACGTGATCGTCGGGAACCTCGATGGGCAGGCCCTGCCACCTTGCGGGCGTGAAAATTGGAACGATACTCACTCTCAATGCATTCAGGCTACTCTGCCCTCTTGCATGACGATCAAGCATCCCTTGATGCTGCGCAATGATTGTCTTTTCCACATCAAACATCTCGACACCCTTTCCACAGCTCTTGCTCCCGGTTTGCCCGTTCATACATCATCTTCTGTACCTGCTCCCTCTATCCCTCTCTCTTTCCCTTTCCCTATCTCTCTCCCTCGCCCTATCGCGCTCACGGTCACGACGACTATCTCTGTCATCCTCCCTGTCCCTCTCCCTGCGTCTTGGTGGCTCCCGCTCCCGTTCCCTCTCCCTATCGTCACGATGCTTGTCCTTTCCCCTATCTCGATCTCTATCTCTATCATCCCGATGACGGTGCCTATCCCTCTCGTCGTCCCTGTCCCTCCTCCGATCATCCCTCTCCCTCTCCCTCTCTCGATACCTGTTCCTGCTACCGGGACGGTCACGGGACCTGTCTCTCGCTCGATCAGCAGCTCTATCCCTTGCCCGGTCCCGATCTCTCTCAGCTGGTGTGTCTCGACTACTCTCTCTATCCTGTTCTCTGTCCAGGACTGCCGCAACAGACTGCGATGCGGTGGTGGTGTTGGTGGGTCTGGCTGGGCGTTCTATGACCTCCTCGTATTCTTCCCATTCTTCTTTGAAATAGCTTGCCACCGTGTCCTTCTCATCGTGGGCTCGCTGCTCGTCGAGCATGTATCGCACTGTCCCATTCCGTTGCTCGACTTGTCGGTTACGGACAGGACCTCCAATGCTTGGGGAAGCAACAGGTGCACTGTCTGGCTGTGCAGGGGATTGCTGGACTGTGGAAGGAGCGTTGAGGGGTGTGGCGGGCGACGTCGGCGTCGCCTTGGTGCCGTTTGTGCCATTACCGTTCGCTTTTGCTGTGTCGTCGGGTGAGTCGTCGTTCCATTCCGTAAAACGGGGCAAATCTGCGGATGTGGCCTCCTTATTGAGCTCAATGCGCACATTGATGAAAGTGTCGAAAGTGTGGTCCGGTCCAACGGTCGTCAGATTGCGGTGATGAGTGTACAGCTCGAGGAGATCAAGCATAGTCTCCATGAGTTCAGCTCTGCTGGTGCCCCATTTCTCCTTCAGTGCTGTCTCGTCTCCAAGCTTCGATGTCAAGGTGTCTAGCGGTGCATTGAACAGTCTTGCTGCAAGTTCCACGCATGCCAGACCCATAGTGGACGACGTCTGCTTGATCGGTGCGAATGTGCGATAGAGGTCCAGACATGCTTTGTAGGCAGTCTTGCCCACAGTCTCACGGTCGAGCCCGCCGAGACGGGTGAACTTGATGACCCATTCTTGAGGATTGCGATTTCGAAAGTCAAATCCAGACGATTCGAGCATCAGTCGCTCCAGTCCGACAAGACGCTTCGAAGGCTCCTCGAAAATCTGCCAACGTCAGCGGACTCCAGGAAGCAGGAAGCGCACACATACTGCATCGTCCGGCGTCAGCTGCTCAGCTAGTGATACTTTGAGATTGTAGGCCGCGCAAAGAATATCTCGGGACTTCTTCAGGGTGTCTTCGATCTTGCAAGCTGTGAAGAGAGCGGCTGCCGCAGCGTCCTATGCTTCTGTCAGAAATTGCCATTACAGCACATGGATGACACCTACCACGTTCATATACTCGGACTCATTGTGTGCAAGACGAAACCGATGGTAATACACGACGGCCGTCATATACGTCTTCACTGGCCTGGCATTCAAGTCAGCTTCAGCGCTCATCACATGTCTGCCTCGTCCGCGACCCTGACTCCAAGATTTGATCACTCACAATTGTAACGCCTTCCTGACATTGTCTATCCAAGCAACACCTTGCAATCTGATATTAATGTCGCGTGCCTCGCTACCACCATTTGCCTCGATGGACTTCTGAATCGATTGCTCGAATATGTATGGCTTGGCGACCTGGACGAATGATGGATGCGGACCAATACCACCATATAAGCCGTTCTCGTGTGTTTCGACAGGCACGGCGGGCACCATGTCGTCTGTTGGCGCTGGGCTCAGTGAAGCTCTCGGAGGTGAGGATGGAGCGAAGAGTGTTGGAGAGGTGGTTTGTCGAAGCGAGATTGAGTCTTGACCTCGGTTCGACTTGCCGGCTTGTGGGGGCTGCTGCTCATTCGCATCCTTCGCGACGTCGAAATCTTTCTCTTTCTTCACTTGACCGTTCTGTGCTTTACTCCTGCTTGCTGATGGACGTGTCTCGTTGTGATTAGTCGGTGTATGTGGAGAACGCCAACTGATGTTGTCGTGATGAAGTGAAGGAGCTTGCTGGGCACCGAGTGGAATTGCGTTGACATTGGAGATTGTATGGCCACTGGGTGTAAGAAGTGGTGGCAAGCTCCGTATCTGTGCAGCATTGGGATGTACGGGCTGATGTGCTTGTTGGGACTGGTAGCCGGCTGGTGGGTACCCAAGTTGCGGATGTGGCTGTTGCCCAAATGGTGGTCGATGAGGGTTTGCTGGAGGTTGTGGACCGACGACTGGTGTGCTTCTAACAAACTGCAGCTGCTGTGCCATGTAGGGAGGAATCTCCTGGTTGCTTTGTGGATGCTGCCATTTGCAAGCATTGCCGTAGTTGCAGCGACCTCTTGCCCAGTATGGGCAGACGACAGGTGCTTGACCAGCCATGATGATGGCCGACTGGCCTGGTGAAAGCAGGAAGGTAGACTATCCGTCCAGAACAAGAGTAGTGTCAACGATGTATGAGGTGATAGAGGAAGAACATGATGTGTAACTACGAGGGTGCAAGGTAGGGACGAATCTGCGTGAACGACAAGACTTTCTTCACATCCCCTCCCACGTTCACATGCCAAATGAGACATGGCAGCAAGCTAAGCATTGACCCAACGCCATTCATTATCTCAGCCCGACGACCTAGCGCAGGTCGGCAGTATCTGACGCTTTACTCCAGTATCTACACTGTGCATCTTCATCCAGGGTATCTATCCTCCATCCGTCTTTAGCTCTGCTCGAGCGATATGTGTGCTGTGCTGTATCGTTTCGACTTAGGTATAGATACTCTCCGTGTAGGCGTTGACCTGCAACCCCTTCTCCGCCATCTCTGCATCCTGCAAGAAGAGAAGCGGCATCCATACGAGATGGCCCTGGGCGATGTCAGCGATAATCCAGAAATATGGTCAACGAACTCACCTTGATTCTGTCCAACCCTCGTCGCACATCCTCTGCGGGAGTGAATTCGTTGAACAAATGTCCCGTCTTCCGGTCGCCTCTTGGCAAGAAATTCTGGTAGTCCTCAAACGTCTTGATATGATCGTCGGGATCCGCGTGGAACAACCACCGGAAAATGGTTGTGTTGGTCGTCGCCCGCTCTGTCCACATCTTCCACAAGTCGTCAGACATGGGATCAGCGACGAACGCATCCCACTCATCTCCTTCGTGCCACGAGTTCTTGATTCCAGGAGGTTGTGCGTTGGGATCGTCCTTGCCGTCCAGGGTCTGAGCTGGTAGGAGACCGAGATGCTCACGCCAGAGGAATCTCCGCAATGTCGCAGCATGATGACCTGCCTCGTAATCCTGGCCGTCCATCTTGGAGGGCAGGATATTTGTGTCCTGCATGACGATTGATAGCTCTGAATCGTGGTAGCCCAATTGCGACTTGAAGGTTGTTAGCGATCAGGTTTCGCATCGAAATGGCTGCACTTACCCTGTCATTGATATTCGAACTGCCACAAACAGCAATCTTGTCATCAACGATCAAGAGCTTGGCATGGATATACAGCTCCTCTTGGACAAAGTTCTCCGTCTCTTGCTCCAAATCACCATCAGCCCACACCTCCTCGCTCGGCTTTGGCTCACCAAGCATGGCGTCTTTGGCGATACTATCAGCGCTCCTCACTTGCTGGTTCTCACCTTCCCCGGCTAAGCCGGCCTCTTCTGACTTCTCCTCGAAGCGTCGTCGCTTGTCAGCCAACTCCTTCTGCTCTTCAGGATTCGTCTTCTCCTTCTCGATATCGTCATCAGACTCAGTCGTGCCCTTCTGCACGGCTTTCATACCGCCCTCCATGACTTCCTCGGCGTGAGCCCGAAGTACGTCGTCATACTTGACACCTGAAGCTTCTTCCTGCTTCTTGAGGGCTGGCGTCTTGTTGAGGCGGTCGTAGGAGCGTAAGTTGAAGACGAAGACGTATTGTGTTGGGTCGAAACCTTCCTTCTTAATCTGTCCAAAGATAGAGTGCTCGCCGCGATTAATGGACTTGTATTGGTAGTCCATGATGGCACGAGTACCCATGGCGGCATCTTCGCGAAGGTCACCAGCGAATCCAGGAACGGCGGGGATAATGAGTATCACACGGAACTTGCGACCTTCTTTCGCTGCTCTGACGACAGCGTCGACGATGGCTCGGCCGATCTGATTGTGTATGGGCGACTGCTCCTCGCCTGTCGCAGTGACTATGGTTGTCAGCTTGATATCATACGAAAGCTCAATGACACTCACTGAAGAATTGGTTCTCAATGTACACGAAATGCTGAGCATTCCGAATGATCTCGCAGTAGGCATTCTGAATCGAATGCTCAGTCAGAATACCACTTGACCAATCTGCACTGCTTCGGATGAGCTGTGCGTGGACCGAGCCACGTTTATTATCAGCGTCTGGGCGACCAGTCTTTCCGCTCAGGCTCTGATATGGGTGTCGGATGTAGCCGCCCACGGGATGCTTGGGTCGCTGCACAGCGACAAGATCTTCATCATCACCTTGACGCCCTTCCAATTCCAGCCAAGGGTACTTCTCCTCCCGCTTATACTTGTCGCGCTTGCAGAAGTTCCAGCGAAGGACAAAGTGCTCGGCAATATCGTAGACACAAGGTCCGACGAGCCCCATGGCTACGTCGTGCCACGGCATGCGGCCAAAATCTGCTTTGCTGACAGGGTTGTTCTTCCAGTCTTCGACGCTGTTGAAGTCGGCAATACGGTTGTTGTTCCAATCTTGACCTGGCCATACTTCATTCTCGGCACCTGCTGGGTGGACGTCCGCCAGCGGATGCTGTCTTGTATCCCAGCGTCCGAAGCATTGATCGAGGCCACCAATGAAAGCCAGGTCGTAGTCGATCACGATGAACTTCTCGTGGTGAGCCCAGTAGAAGGTCATGTCTCCTTGGTTCTCTAGCCAATTGTGATCGGGATGGCGCATGACATGAATCTTGCCATAGCCAGGTGAGCCTTCAGGGCACAAGGCTTGCAGTGCTCGCTTCGTGTGGGCTGAGTTGCAGGTAAGTGCCTGTGTCACTTCCTTATACACCATGATGAAGATCTCGACTCCTCGCTCGGCGGCGCGTTTCAGAATGCGATCCAGCCTCCATTCGTGATTGTAGTGCGGAGGTCTTCGAAGGAAGAGCTCGGGCGACAACCACCAGTCCTCGATGTATACGACTTCTTTGGCCTGTTCCAAAGCTACACTGACAGCATGGAAGTAGTCGCGGCCGTCAACATACCACTTGATGTCGTTGCCATCTCGCTCTGGCGCGAAGCTCTCGAAGCGATGATCGGCCCCGATCTTACTTCGCTTCTCGTCTGTTTCCTTCTCGTGCTCCTCATCGTGACGATGATTCGAATTGAAGAGATTCTGGAATTTGCCAACCTTGTGCTTGAGATGTGTCGCCTCTACCTTGACATCGTACAAATGCGTCTCTTTCAGCTTTTGGCGGAGGCCTGAGAAAGGATGCTTGACCTTGTCTATGCCATGATGCTCCTCATTCTTCTTTGCTTGATCTTCTGGCGTTCGGTGATCGGTCGTGCCTAGGGAAACCATGACTTCGCTTCTGTTGCGCGCGAAGCTTCAGGTAGGATATGAGGAGACTGGAGATTGTCCGAGGTAGGTGGGAGAGGGAAGTGAGGTGTACGATGCAGAGGATCAAGGTAGATTACGTGCTACCAACTTTTGCGAGATCACGCCGTCCGATTGACACACACGCGACCTAACTTTGCAATTCCGTCCCGTCTCATGTTGAGAAATCAAGGCAGAGCCGTGGTTGGAGGAAGCGAGCTGTTCCTGAACGAGCTCGTCCCAAAAACGGTAAATTCAGCTTCCCCCCACTTGTGAACGAAACGTCATGGTGGAGCCAAGTTCCCGGGAGAATTGGAGGGCGGAAAAAGCTCCGTGCGCACCACTGGCCTGAATCAGCCACATTTCCGCCAATTGATCACGAGCCACAACAGCCACAAATTATCACCTCCTCATCTCAATGTCATGCTGAATCGTCCCTCAGCTTCATCATAATATAGTCTCACAACGCCAGCAGGCCTTCCGTCCCATCCTAGAAAGGCTGCACGACTCTTTCCGATGGATCTGATATGTTTGCTAATTGTCTTGCTTTGAACCATTGTGGTTTGCTGTCTAGTCGTGACCAAACCAGTGGTCTTCAAGTCCATCTCTTCCACTCATCACTTATCAACATTGGTAGCAATCACTGCATTGAACGTCTATTGCGAGTGATCAGGTATGGATGACAAAGTATGGCCGAGACTGCACTCTGTTTCCATTTTCGCACAATGCGCTCTGGATTCCCAATGACCAAGGCACCAATGACTTGAAGAGGAGTACGGTTCTAGAAGGCGATCACTGTTGTCATACAGAAGAGGATATCTTGACCTGCACTGGGCACTATGGTAGCTGAGATATTGCACCCAAGGTGGCGGGCCCTGTACCCAAAGAGAAGCAGTCGGATGCCGAACAGCCTGCACCTGGCTTCACATGTCACGCATGAAGAACACATTCTCCGGTGTTAAGACGTCGTGCACTAGCGGAGCTGCTGATTAAGACTTCTCTTATATCTCATGGCCGAATTCCTGCACGTGTTTGAGCTCTTACACTTTCACACTTCCTCCGCTGTTGATACACCAGGACAAAGCGACGTGGCCAGTACAGAATGCCGATCCCGGAGCTGCAATCTCCCTTCATCAATGCGCATGGGCAGACCTCTTACATCGTCCCTATTGAGGGTAGCTTCAGCGCGCAGGTCGTGACTGAGCACGAGCTGCGGCTTATGGGCGCTGTCACCCTTGTCAACAGGTACTACGATGAGCAGGACGAGTGCTCACTCGCCGACTTTCGTGAGTTCATCCGCAAACACTACGATCTCGGCGCCACCTTTCCTGCTCCTGGAGATACTTCCAAGCTCAGCATTCTCCTCGACCACACCAAGCCGGCCCTCAGCCTAGCCGACGATGTCCACGACTGCCACGAAGAGATCAAGGTCCGCGAGCGCCGCGAGTATCGGGATACAAATCACACAGACTGACCACTCACAGATCACCTTCATGGGCCAGCTCCTACTCACCTGGTCCGAGATCGTCACCATAAGCCACATCATCAACACCCTTCAACTCCACGTCACCCTAGCCACATTCCTCCAACTCGCCACCTTCGTCACCAAAATGATCAAGAAATTCCCCTACGACGCCCACACCGAATACATCAACCACAGCGTCCTAGTCTTCATGGAAAGCCTCGACGAAAACATGCCCGTCCCACCCACCACGCCCACCATGCCCACCATGCCCACCGTACAGCCCCACCTCCTCCCCGCCACAGAAAAGCACTACTTCCCCCTCTCCACCCTCCGCAAGGACTTCCTCTCCCACTACACCCAAGCCAGAATCAACGGATCCATCGCAGCGTCCTACACCCACCGCCCCGTCGGACCACATGGTATCGTCCAGGACCACGCCACTGTCATGGCGAACAAGATCGCCGCTGGAAGGACCCATGATGCACCTCCCCCGGCGGTGCAGAGCGAGCAGCCAGCAACAGACGCTGTCCGTAACGCCGCCGTGGAGACAGATGATGAAGCCGGTGCGGAGGCCAATGGAGATGCCGCCACGGGGGAGGGGGAGAGGTACGTGCCTGGTCCTTCACGCAAGGGGAAGGGGAAGGGAAAGGGAAAGGGGAAGAATAAAACCGGGACGAGTCGCTAGATGTCTGGGGAGATGGCAGTCTCAGTGGTGCGCACGCCTGCCATGTTCGGTAGAGTGGAGAGGCCTGTTCGATGGTCCAGATATTTGGAGGGGACGGACCGGGACAGAGCAGCGACATGTGTCTGGACGACGGGACGACGCCAGGCCTGCTTTGACATATCAGCCATTTGACGCGGTCGAGACGCTATTCAGACCCAAGAGAAGAGCACATGGCATGGGAATGCGGTAGCTTGATAGGATTTAGCAACTAGTTGCATTACCGCCCCCTCTCTCACCCCCTCTCACTTTTCCCCACTCTCTGAAATAGCAATACTCTATACGTAATATCCACCCATTATATCCATGCTATGCTATGCAATGCTGTGCATTTATCCTTCGCTGATCCAGAATGCTTCCTCCTCATTCCAACCCCAACTCCTGGTCGCGGTGCTAGGTATATACATGAAAAGGAAGAATGTCTAGTGTTTATGTCGGAGCGGTGAGGTGCGTCCGGAGGGTGTAAGGTTACAATGTGTGTCGGTGGGGTCTGTACATGGTGATTGTTGGGTGGATGATCGCGATTATCTGTCCAAGAGCGGCAAGTTTGCTCGCGCTGGGTTGTTTTGCGAGTGGTGAAGGTGGGATATGTTTGATGACGGGGATAGGTGGCGGCTCATCCTGCGCCGTTCGTCATCCAATAGTGTAAGATGTGTTGTCATTAGTAATATTCGTGGCTATGTTTGCGCAGTAGGATGTGGGACTGTTTGTGTATGGAAAGCACGCTCATGCATCGCAGCCGTGCATGAGGGTGTTCGTCGGCCACGTGTAGCCAGGGATCTCAGTCCATTGCTATTGAACATCAGCCGTGGTCAAGAAGAATCAGCTCTAGTCTGCAACTTACCGTGTAGTTGGGATTGTTGTACGCCTCTGGGTGCTCAGCGATGTACTTGGTAGTAGGGTAGCCTGGCGGGTCGCAAGTGACCGACTCCTTTCCATCGCGTTGATAGATCCGGACATAATCAATTCTCATGACCGACGGGAATCTCAGGTTCGGGAAGTCGATGTTGGTCCACGACGGACTGATGCCCAGGTTGAAGATCAAGCTCATGGGCTCCTGCGCAATGGGACGAGCTTTGACGTTGCCGTTGGGACCGAGAGCACGACCGTCAAATTTGCCTTGAATATCATCGCCGACAAGGAAAGCGACATGGGCATTCTCGTCCGTGCCTGGTTCGTAGTCGTAGGAGTATCTTTGGTATGCCTTGTCGTCGAACCAGTCATTGTTCAACATAGTTGTGACGGAGACAGCCTGTTGGAATGGACCACCGGTGTAGGAGTTGACGAAAGAGTTCTCATAACGAGGAGTCTCGAAGAATTGGTAATCTGCAAGAGTGAGTGACATGCTAGTTGTTGTATATGGTCTCACTTACCAGGATAATACCAAATGTCGAAAGGTGCGACCTGCATTGATTGTGTTGCCGTACTCCAGCCTTTGAACTTGAGAGAGTCAATAGATGCACTTGGGAATGTTCCTTGGATAACTTACGCCCCAATCAGCAGCACCTTCCAGTACATCGATCTCCACGGCTCCTCGGCCCGTGCCAGGTGAAGGATGGTCCTCGCCCTTACAAGTACATGAAGGTAATCTCTGGCCAGGCAACTTGCTTGTCCCGTCAGTCATTGACTGATTGGGTGTGATTCCAGCGTCGCAGTCGTCATAAGTGTATGGCCATGTCCCGTACGTGGTAGCCAGATATCCCGGACGACCAAGGTTACCCATAGACCAAATACCAGGCCAAAGACCGTGAACACCAGCAGGGCCCGGAAGAGATACAGAGACCTCGAGGATACCACCCTTGAAACACATCTGGTTCCATGAATTCAGCATACCTGACCTGTAATCCAGATTGTGGTTTCTGAACTTGTCAAGACGGAGTTCCAAAGCGCCATTCCAGGTGGTGATAGCATCTGGATCGTACCACTCCAGATCCTTGGTGGCTCCATACCAGAAGTCGGCGCCGAAAAAGTATGGGTCGTCACCGCGGTAGAAGCTTCTGTTTGGGGTATTGAACTCGTCGGAGAAAACCAGGTTGAGGGTCTCGCCATCCACACTCGATACCTTGGTCTTTGCCGAGTCGGGCGTGTCCGGATCGACGAGCGTCGAGCGCATGTTGGACATGAGAGGATACTTGCGATCGTTGACCGTAGCCCAGGGCTCGGGCTTAGCGTACTTAGAGAACTGGTCGAGGGGAGTGTCGTAGGCGTAATCGATCATGCTGAGTCCAGTGCTGCTCAGTACTGGCAAGACGATGAAGAGCATGAGAAGTCCAACAGCCATGAAGACCATTCCTATGGTCGAGAAAATGTTGTCACGCGATAGTCTGTCCTTCCACCGTGGCTTCAGCCGGATATCGTCGTCCACCATGGGCATGTGCATATCGTCGTCATCCTCTTTCTCATCCCACATCATTGGGAAAGTGTACCCTGCCTGATCCGCGCCCGGCGCACCCAATCGATCGTCGAGGTAAGGGAAGAATGACTTTTCGTTGTTCATATACGCGCCAGCTGTCGGCACGCCGGCCATGAGCACACCCGCTGCTGCAGCTGCCTTGGCATCCTTGTTGTCCTCCTTGTTGTCCTCCCTGTTGTCGCTCGACACTCGCTTACCATCATCGAAAGGATTCGAATGTCGCTTTTCTTGAGCACCGAGGAGAGGAACGCTAAGGTTGACTTGTGATCCGTTCATAGGTGAGCCAAGCAGATCAGTAGAGGAGTTGTTCTTGCTGGAGAATGGGTTATAGTAGCGACTGTAGTCCGTACCAAGATCGTTCACCGATCGTGGTGTACCTGCTCTGGCCAAACTCGACCACGATCCTCTCGAGGACAAGTTCTCCCTGGCAGCTGGTATCCGTGGAGGTGCGGGAAGACCTGAAGATCCAGCCAGAGCTGCCGCCCTCGCTGCGCTGCCGACAGGCCTGGTCGCATCTTTTGATGTTCTGGTTGACGAAGTAGTGTCGCCAGAAGATGTAGGTTGTAAAGGCTCAGTGGTCTGTGATGCAGCAGGTAAGACTGCGTCCGACGTCGATTCTCCAGAAGATTCCGAGACCGGCCGCTGTGGTTGTAGTCTTTTACTTCGACTCGAGCCAGCGACAGAAGAGTTTAGAGATGCAGAAGACGCTTGTGCATGCAAGCCAGTTGGCGAACGGCCGGCCTGCTCGACATCGCCAAAGGACGACTTCGAGCTCGACTGCCGTAAAGGCGCTGGCGGGTTAGGCGCCATTTCCGGGACTTCTTCTCTATCGTAGCACTGAGAGGGTCGACCTCAAACTCAGCATCAAAGATCCATCAAACAACGAGTGCAGTGAATACGATAACAGAGAAAACCGTTGTCCAGCCCGTTGAAAGGTGACCAGTCCAAGTGCAATTGGTGAAACGATTGTGGAGGAGATGAAGACGAGCGATGATCCAGAGATTGGGCGGACAGGGATGTGCGTGGTCGTGCAAAAGTTTGAGTGGTCAACTTCGTCTTGCCCTGGGCTGGGTTTCTTGTGATGATCCCAAGAGAAGCAGTGCAGCTTGGCCCAAGGCGGGAAGGAGCGGGATTTTTGGGTGAAGCAAAAGCAGAGCACCGGAAAATGGTCAAAAATTCAACCAGACGTCACCGATTTGAGCGACAGATGGCCGCCATGTTTTGACAGCTGTTGGAACGCCGGCCGGGTAGACCTGGACTCTCTTTCTGCGACTTGTGGTTTCCAGAACAAGCGACTCTGCCTGCCGACAAGCCCGTCCCACTATACATTTGTCTCTTAGCGCTTTCCGATTCATCTCGGTTGACTGAACCCAAGGCCTGCGCAAAAGTGAAAGCCCTCGCAAAAACCAAAACAGTGAAGTGCGCTGCAGCCAATCACCCACGACGACTCGTATCGTGAGTTGCGCCATGGCTCTTGAGGTACCGGGTGCGGCGTCGATCAAGAACCCAAGGCCTCTCAACAACGTGCAGGTGCCCCAAGCAGGCAAGGTTTCAATCTTTCTCGTACCGACTCGGTCTCTGCTGC
Organism: Elsinoe arachidis; assembly: GCA_013372555.1. Taxonomy (NCBI): domain Eukaryota; kingdom Fungi; phylum Ascomycota; class Dothideomycetes; order Myriangiales; family Elsinoaceae; genus Elsinoe; species Elsinoe arachidis. The sequence goes on along the minus strand of JAAPAX010000007.1, from coordinate 779,334 downwards.
CGGTGGGTGACCTACCGCATTGCGTGGCCTCTCATTGCTTCCAAGTTTCTTCTTCTTCCCCGTAGCTCGTCCAGCAGTTCACACGCACGATCGGACTCCCGCCTGTCGAATCTGGAGCCCGTTCCCTGTCGCGGTGGGTCGGCGGGTCACTGGGGGAGAAGAGATGCAGGCACATGAGATCATCCCTCACCGGCCGAAAACAAGCTTTGTCCGTCGGTGAGAGTTTGTGCCAGGGCCAATAGCCCCAGCACGACTCGAGCAAATGAGTTCGTGCAGGTGGGCTCTGCATGAGATGCAAAGCAACCATAGCAACACCTTGTTGCATGAAAGATACGAACATCTCGCAAGGACTCCACGTCCATTTCTATACCACACGTCGTTGCCTCAGGCCCGCCGTCTTACATGAGAGAAGCTGACACCCAAGCAAAAGCACCGTCGCAGCCTCGCAGATCAAACCCCGACTGTCACTCTACTGTCACTATTGCAAGCGTCGTCCGAGCGCAAACATCAATTGCAATTCCCACTTGAGCCGCCCTGCCCTGCCATCTGCCAAACTCATTCGTCGCTTGGCCCCGACGCCCTTTTGTGGTTTTATTGCGCATTATATAGTCCGCTTGGCAAGCCTAATATCAGCCACCCTATTGCCGACCCGCAGACGCTCGATTCGTGCCCGCCGGCGCGATGTCAAGAATCCTTGATAATCTGATGCGCCGCGCGGCGTGCCGCTCATCTGTCAGGTACCGCAAATCAGCCGTCAGAATGTCATTGGTCGTGTCACGATCTTGGTCACGAGACGGAACGACGTCAAAGGCGTAGATAAAAAAGCGTTTCTTGAATGCAGTGCTACAGTGCTCGCTCTCGGGAAACCTATACTACGCCCGCGCTATGATGATGCGATACAACAGGTGCGACATGGTCAGTCTTTCCATGCGCTGCGCTCCTCGTGGAAGCTGCCGTAGTCGTGGCTGCGCGTGTCTGACTCCGCGAATCTTCTGTGATCCCACGGCTGGTGGTGGCCCATCTCGTCTTGAGAATTGTCTGAACGACCGTCCTCGTCGTCGCCGACTGCGAATGGTGAGTCTAGGTCGTGTCCTCTGTGGTGACTCTGCGCAGTCGGTCTATCAGGGTTGAAACCTTCCCGAACGTTCTCCTGATCTTCATCGGTATACGTTTGTACAAAGTGCTTGCGGTCAACGTTGTTCCAGCCGGGACCGCCTTCTTTGCGAGCTCGGACTCTCTCCACTTCCTCCGCCTGTTCGTCCTCCACTACCAGATCTACAAGCTGAGACTTGCCCGATTTCGACGAAGATCCGGACTCGGACTTCTTGACTTGTGGTCGTTTCGAGTTTGATGCCGAGCTCGCCTCCGTCGACTGCTGACTACTACTGTTTCGGCGCTGTTTGCCTTGGGCAGTGTTTTCCTTCAGATCTTGGACACGCGATTTCCGACGTTGCCTGCTTGCTTTGGAGTTTGGTTGCAGTATTTGACGATTGGTCGTGCCCGTGAGGATGTTGGGTTCTGCTCTGAGTCGATCTTCTTTCGATGCGTAGTGAGTGTTGATAACTGGGTAATTCCAGTCGCCGAATTCTAGCTTGCGAGCACTGCGGTACAACGACTCCTCCTCTGCGTCCAAGGAGGGATCTTCACCCTCTTCAGACGAATTGTCATGAGACGCGTCATGGACGTGATCGAGAGCCTTGTTCGCTCCTGGACTCATGGTTCGCGCTCTGCTGTGAGCGATCTTTGGCAGTAGCGGCGTTTTGGCGTTGGCTTGATTGGTGTCTGGTAGCCAATACTTTCCACGCCCACCTCTTTCATACCTCATCCCTTCACGCATTCTCGCTTCTCTAGACCGCGAGTCTTCATGAGTGATGACGTTGTCCTCTGCATCGAAATACCGATAGTCATACTTGGTGCCGTAGAAGGTCTCCTTTGCATCCTCAATCAAGTCACGGGGACCAAAAGCATCCCGTAAAGCATACTTGACCGGCATGCGAGCATCGGAGATTGTCTTGTCTGCATAGTCGTGCCATGAGAAGGCGTACCAGTGCCAGAATGCAAAGATGGGCATTTCAAAGCAGATCAAAGCGTCTTGTATTGCGGCCGCAAGGTTGTCTGCCGTATACTCCTTGTTGATATCAGGGATCGCCCCTAGCCATACGAGAATGGACAGAAAGAATCCTTGCCAATACGAGGCAAAGATGATGCCTTTGATACAGAGGAACTTTGGCATGGGCCGGAATGGTTGCAAGTCTTGAGACATGCACACCCAGAACAAGGCCAAAGCGTACAGACTGATTGTGATACTGATGTTGTAGATCACTCCGCTCCAGAGATAGCCTGATGTAATGCCTATATACCCCTCCTGGTATGTCCCTGTGGCCTTCATAGCAATGGTCGAAATGGCCAATAATGGCTTGATCCACGTGTATTGCAATATCCCTCTCTTGACCGCTAAGAATGTGTGCGGGTCCGAAATGTCAACTTTTGCCAGGCAATGGTTCATCGGCCATATGTGGGAAACCGGTGCACGACCATGCATCATGATAATGAGAGACCGCTCTCCTCCCAAGAAGTTGATGAGAAGCTGGAAGAAGGCATATAGTACAAACGCTTCGTATACATCACGGAATGGATCGATCCAGAAGGCGACCTTGAGAGAGTACAAGCTCGCCCAAGAGGCCAGGGCGAAGATGGGGACCCTGAGCGCGTTAGCGTATGTTCACATGCTCGATGCGGCCGATTCTTACAGAAGCAGGATTCTCACGACATATCGCTGAAGAAGGGGTTTGCGATAGTTCTTACTGCGCCCTGTGAGCCTGCTATACTACTACACCATCGAGGTCAAACTCTACCTTTGTAGCCATACTGAGCTATAGAAGTCAGGACTCGGTGCTCGCGCTGAACAGATTTGATGAGTCTTACATGAAAGTAACCACGCACGCAATGAGCGCTGCAACTCCAGCAAGGGTTATGACGATGGTTCCAAATCTCGAGCCTGTTCCTCCAGTCTCGTTCTGTGTGCCCGCCATCCTGTCGCAACAGACCTGCAGCAATGTGTTTCGAGAAGTAGGCGCTGTCAGCGGTGCAGGGCACTGCAAATATAAGTTCTAGGCGGTTCAAGTCATGTCGAGAGGCGTGTCGAGCTTTGCGAAGCTTCAAGGATCAAGGGCGACGGTCAATGTCAACAATGTCGCAGCCTGAGGTCAGAGCCGCATCTCCGAACCCTGTGGATCATCTGCTGCACACTGTGACGTACGGATCACCGCACACTGCTTCTCCGCGCTCTGACCACACCTTATTACGGAGCCATCCTTACCTCCGCTCTTGGTATTGGCCATGTCGAAGTGGAAGACCAGCCCAACGAGCTCACTTGCATCTCACCGCAGACTACTCTGACCAGACACTGGACCGAGTTTGCTACTCTTAATCTCGAGCGCGCCTTTAATAAGATCAGCCAGCATCATCAATGTCAACATGATCTTCGACCACATTTCTACCCACCCTAAACATGGCCGACGGAGACCTGATTGCTCAACCGCTGGGCTCTGGCGGGGGTCTGAATTGGGTGTTCCTGGTTGAGCTACTAGTATGTGGTGTACTGTAAGCATATGTACACACTCATATTTTGTCTTCTCTCATAAGTGGTAGGGCTCTCTTTTTCCTTTTCTACTTCAACCGATTGTTCGCAACAATCATATCGTACATTATTCGAGCATACACGTGGAGGAAGTACAAGGCCTACATCGACATCACCTCCTTACAAATATCCTTACTTGGTGGCCGGCTGTTCTTCAAAAGCCTACGATATCAAGCTCACAATGAGACTATCCTTGTTCACGATGGTCGCATAACGTGGAGATATTGGCTGGCCAAAGTGCAGGATGCCGATATCTACAGGACTCAACGACCACAGACGGCTCGTCAATCGACTCAGCAAAGTGACGAACAATCCGAAAAGAGCACTGTTGCAGGTGAGGGAAGCTCTGATGAGGAAAGCGGTCGAATCAGCCCTCAGACAAACCTGCCTTGTCGTATTCATGTCCGTGTTTCGGGTGTTGAAGCCTTCCTCTACAATCACAGTCCATCCTACGATCACGTTTTGTCAGAGCTGGAGAAAGTCAAAGCGCAGAAGGAGAAGCAAGAGCGGCACCGAACGTCCCCTATTTTTTCTCAGCCATCGTCGGACTCAGGCAATGGCGAGAAGGGCTCACATGCTCAAACATCAAACCAGTTGAGCGAGGAGTTGACGCCGTCTGATCAGGACGAGGAGCCTACTACAGCTACAAGTTCTCCATCTACGATTCCTTCATATCTGCGACTCTTCCCAATCCAGGTCGAGTGCAAGAAGGCTGCGGCTGCCGTGGGCAATGAGAACACTCGGAGCGTCATCGTGGCTAGGACGACGTCAGCAAATGGTCGAATCGATGCCGGACAAGCTGGGCCACTAGATATATTCAAACTGCTTTTCATGTTCAACCTCGAGGAAGTAAGTGTCTCTCTACGACAAAATCAGGACTTCAGGGAGCTTCAGCTGCAAGCTGCCGCTCGTACGGAGAATGACGATCCCGCTCGGCCTCGTCATCGTCGTGGGCGCTTGCTTGCTCGCCTCATATCTTTCTTCTCCAATTTTCGAGCTCTCTGCACTTGGAATCGTAGTAGCTCTTCCTCAGTTCGTGCCTCACACACTCGCGAAAAGTCCCAAGACATATCGATGCAGGAACCACTTATGCCAACTCAGGCATGGCATGGCTTATCGCGATTCCTGGACGACAATGACAAGGCAGCAAGCAGCGAATGGGATGAAATCGAGTACGCTCGGGTATCATCCCTGGCTGAATTTGCCAAGGTCAGTCTGAAGTTCTTCTGGGATATCGCCGGACCTGTCAGAGGTTCGACTCTCGCGAACGGCGGTATTCCTTCCCCTTCGGACGATGCAAATGGGGACTCACCTCCTGCTTATGGACTGGAAGTAACGGTGCGAGACGGCACAGTGAATTACGGACCTTGGACAGATCGTGAACGCATAATTCTGCAAGGAGTCTTCTTCCCAGCTTCGATGGTGGACGCAAGACCTTATCCGGCTTTACGGCCTGGACAAACTCGACTATCTACAGTCTTCGATATGAGCTTGTACGTCGAAGGTAATGTCACCTTGCGAATCCCAACTCGCGAATCATCCAAGGACTTGAAATGGCAATCGAAAGCTCCGCAGGCTGAACCTGAACAAGCAAAGAAGCCCTTCCGACGGAAAGGACATGCACCAGCACCTTCGAGCAAGAGAGCCTCCAAAGCAAAGGCGGATGCTTCCAAAGACAAGCGCCCGTTTGGTTGGTTAGATCTTACTGTTTCGCAAGACACGGTAGTGCATTACGCAATGGACATGTATCCCCGAGGGGATGGCTTCCACAATCATCTCAGCTTACACGCCAAAGAGCCGCGCATTACGACCAGCGTCAATCATGATCTGCTTTGGAAGTCCGGTGACATTTCAGTACAGGGCAATCTGTCCAATCCATTGCCTTGGAATACTCTTCGGACCTGGTATTTCAAAATTCTCGTAGCGGATTTGGATCTTTACATCCTCCGAGACCACATGTTCCTGATCACTGATCTCATTACGGATTGGACTGCGGGACCTCCATCCAACTTTTACACATTTGTGCCGTTTCGCTACAAGTTAGACATACAGTTCAGCAATTTCAACCTCTTTCTGGGCGCAAATGATGCAAATCTGATCAATCGTCCTACAGATCTTGATGACAATAGCTTCTTGGTACTTCGAGGCGAGACGTTGCAAGTCGACTTTACAATCCCAATCGAATTTTACAGACCACCACTAAACACATTCACATTCGATCTTGTTACTGAGAACCTTGCACTGGATCTGCTGAATCCGCCTCGCTTGACTATTTGCGAGTTGCTGGAGGACAAGCGAGTTGGCACCTTACCCGTCTTGACGCTCAAGGGCAGTCACACAGCTTATGCGGACCAATCTCCAGAGCTGACGGATACCCTTCAAATGGAGATTTGTGGAAAGGAACTCTGCTTGACTGTATTTGGCTACCTCCTTCGGTACTTCGTCAACTTCAAGGATAACTACTTTGGCGAGTTCCTACATTTTCGAACCTTCGAGGAGTATCAAGCTAGCAGCGGCGATACTGCGGCTGCCATTAGGGAAGAGCGGGAAAAGTACAAGTTTCGTCGCAGCAACGACCTTGATGTCATTTTGAGCATCATTGTTGAGCGTCCCACGCTGTTGATACCTGCAAATCTTTATTCCGCGAAACATCACATTAGAGCGGACCTTCCGACGGCGGAAGTCGATCTCCGTGTGACCAATTACTATCTGGATCTTGAAGTCGATATCAGCCCTATCAGCTTCAGCTATTACGACGGCGAAGATACTGAAGATGTCATCCCGTCCAGTGAACAGCTCCGACTCGACAGTGTCACCGTCACTGGACACAGGCTATTTGGTCTACCACCCGCGGAACCAGCGTATGTCAGTACATGGGACATATCCGCAGGCGACATCTCCGGAAAGTGTCAAACACAATTCTTGCACCAAGCCGCAAAGGCTGGTCAGGCTTTCGCATTTGCTCTTGACGATCATGAAAACGCTTTGCCTAATTCGGGAGCCGTTTTGGTCTACGACATGATCTTTCTGCATGTTGTGACAGGCTCCGTCGAGCTTGCACTGGACGTCGATGGCTCCACCATGTATCTTGCCTTCGACCCTATTGACTTGCATTTCGACGACGCCGCAGACCGACGGTTCTCCTCTCGATTGTCCACAAGACTGCCGAACTTGACACTGGCATGCGTCGAGAGTAAGAACGATCAACACCGACATGCGGCGACGGCAAAGAGTGCAGCTGAAAGATGCATTTTGTTCGTACAGACCAGCATTGATTTCACCCTCGCCACCCGTAAGAAGAACTTTCTGAAAGAGCGCTCATTGCAGCAGAATCATGTCCGTAAGCACGACCAGCGAACAGATAGAGCACAATTTCTTCTGGATGAGGATCCTCGCAGGTTGTCTGTAGGATTGGATGACTTGCCAATCGATCCACCAGCCCTTGCGCTTGCAGCCCTTCCAAGGACTATCCGGAGAATACCTGGGCAACGCTACAATGCGACTCAAGCTTCGAAGCCAGGCCATAAACATAGTTGCCGCCAGGATCACTTTCCTGGTAATAGAGAACGGATGACGAGTGCTTACATCTCATCTTCAATACTTGAAGCGGTGGCGCCGGAAGCATTTGCAGACCTTCCTGAGTACGCTTTTGCGGACAGCAGCTTCACTAATGCAGGCAATGATTCAGACAACATCCTGTACGATCCTGGACCAACTGAAGAGGACGAGCAGCATCAAAATATTATTGTATCATTTCTTCCAGGTATACGTGGATTGATACGACCCGAATTTGCAAGAGTGGCGACCAGGTTGACTTCTGAATTCATACCTGCTGACATCGATGACGTTATGGATGCGGTACAACTTGCTGTGGTCGGCAAGGTTGAGAGCAATCTCAAGAGACGGCTCGGCGAAAAGAGCGTACTCGACCTGAAAATCAGTTTGCCGTCATTGATACTTAGGATGTTAGCAGAACCAGACCCTCACTTAAGCACTGCAAGTAATAGCCACCGTCTCGACTTCTTGCTCAACAAGCTCGCGCTTTCCTTCAGAGCGAGAAGCTGTACAGGTGAGTCTGCTGGGAATACAGTCCAGGTCTTACATTCCACCCTCGATACACTCTCAGTGGACTTCTTCGCAGAATCAACACAGAACCAATTTGGCCGTCCAGATCTGCAACTTGAAGTCCAAGACATCCTGGCCTGGTTCATACTCTCCCAGGCAAACACTGTCAGACTCTCATTTCGAGTTTTGACTAATTCGACCGCCATCGACCGATCTCGCCAATTGACCATAGCCCTTATGCAAATATCGGAGGTTGCAATCGCTGCTGGGAAGGACTTCATGGTGTTGGACGATACAACCAGTCTACGAACACGCACGCTTCTCCAGTACATCAACCAACATCACAGCGGAATATCCGATCCCCTACATTTATCCCGCATGACATATGTGCTCAGAGCTTTTCCAGAACATCTCCGCAACCAGGAATCATGGAAGATGCTGGCGAGAATACGTCACGCACTAGTGACCTTCACGGACGATCAGACCCGACAGCTATCACATGCCCTGCTCGACAGTAATGCACTCAAGCGAAAGGGCAGCATACCCCTTCAAGAACTACTCAGCTGGTGCGCCTGGGACATTCCTGCACCACAAGACACTTGCATATTCCACATGATCTCTGGGGAGCTTGAAGAGGTTGAAGATCCGACTGCTCGGACTCCACTCAATCTCTCCATTCATTCAGGACTAATCCGCATACTCGTTGGCCCAAGCAACCGAGGCAGCGAAGTGTCCATCGCGGATCTGAATCTGGACGTCTCTGTGCAGCCACCCTCCGAGCCAACAGGTCTTATGCTAGTACAAGAGAATATCCGGACGTTGGTGACCGTCGTAGCGAGATCATCGGCGATGTTCACTCGTCTGAAATGGGAGCTCGTGCACGCTGTCCACCCCGCCATAGACGCTTTTGAGTTGCATAAGAAGCGAAGGCGACGGTCCCCTTCAAAGTCGACCCTAGCCCGTCTCAAATCGTTCGAACCCCCTGCGACTAGGGATGATTTTCACTTCATCTTCTCCACGGAAACCGGGACTGCGATCATTGATACGATTCATCTACAGCACGTCTCAGAAGTGCGAGACCTGCAGCTTTCTCTCATTGGCACTTCAAGGGCAAATGAGACATATGCAAATTGCATGAGTCTCCTCATCGGCTGTGAGCGGGCGACCACCGAGCTTCACACGCAAGGTGGCACAAGCGAGCGGATATGGCGGACCGATTTGACAAAGCCGTCCATCTATGTCGACGTTCGGCATCGTGACAAAGACAGTGCAACCGAGCTCAATGTAGGCGGCAGCTATGGCGATATGAATATTAAGATACAGCGCGAGCCACTCGGAATTATATCGACAGTGGACAAGATCTTGTCCGGCGAAGTCGTCCAGATATGGAATCTCCAGGAAAGAATCGACGGGGTGGTTGGCACCTCAACGCCTAAGACGGAAGTTGTGCCGGATATTACCAACTTGAACAAACTTGAGATCAATGCAGCTCTACTTGCTGGGAACTTCAATGTCAGTTTCGCAGTCTTGCAATCTTTGACCTTGAATGTCCAGGGTAAGACTGCAAACCTGCGAGTCAAGCCTCGACGAATCAAGAACACCCCTCTGGACCTGGAGATTGATGTCGGGCCCATCCGATTTGCCGCTATCAGCAAGGAATCTGGCCTTGTTGGCGAGGAAGCACTCTTTCACACTCCGAGAGCCAATACATCAGCTGAGGTCCTGCTCAGGAACGACCAAAAATCCCTCAGGCTTGCCAGCACAATTCAAGAGATGCAAATCGATGCTGCAGCCGTCCAGAACATTCTCAACTTGTTCAGAAGAGAAGAGGTTCAAGCCACTGTGCAGACCTTGCAAGGCGGCATAGGAGATCTACAACAGCGCATCAATGATCTCTTCGGCTCTCCAAAAGAAGATGTATCGAGTGAAGCCATCACAGAACAGTCAGTCTTCAGATACAGCATCGATGTCACTCTAGCTGGTTTCAAGATCAGTGCGAACGCCCCAGTCAAGGAAGGTGATGCGAATAGTGCAGAGCTTATCTTTGGCCTGGGCATGGTTCAGGTGGCAGTAGACAATGGTCTCGACAACGCCAGCCCCACTGCTGGCTTCCCAGAGATATATGCACGCATCGATAGCATTTATGCCACCCTTGACCTACTCGGTGTCCAGCGGAAGCGGCGTTGTGGTCACGTACAAGTGGGATTGCTTCTTCAGAGTAAATCCCCACCTCCTGGATCCAAGTCTCTGCTCGGCGATGTCTATATCAACAGTGATACTCTGGATGTCAAAGTATCGGCAGAGACTGCGTCAACCATTGTGGACATTATCACGCATATTCAACAGAGGATAGTTGACCTAGATTTGAGCAAGGAAGTCGAGTACATCAAGAAGCTCCGACACGCTCAGAATAGAAAGAGCAAGAAACAGCTCAAGCCCAAGGACTCCGACGAGAGCTTCACCCTGGAATCGTTAGCCTCGATGGCACCTTCCAATTTGGTCATCAGTCTCAACCACATCAGATTTGCATGGGTAATTGCAGGTCAGCAACAAGATACCACCTGGCAGCCAGAAGATCTTGAGCTCAGCCTAGCTCGCGTAGAGTTCTCTCTGAAGCAACGTAACCAAGCAAAGCTGACCATAGAGAGCTTACAGCTCCAAATGATACCCAAGTCGTACGCTCAGACAAAACGATCTATGAACTCTGCTCTTCTACCAGAGATGATCTTCATGGTCAAGTTTGAGACAACAGAACATGGCTTGAGCCTAGCCTTTCAGGCTGTTGGTCAAGCAGTCGACTTCAGGCTCGATTCTGGCTTTCCTGGACCGCTCGGATTTCTTGTCACTTCTGGAAGAGACGCTATCGACAAGTACAGAGCAGCCTCGAAAAATTGGTATGTGTCTGCAAAGACTGAAAGCGCCAGCCCTGTCCGGAGTACTCCTTTCGGGACCAGGCGACTGACATCTCTGCTCGTTGATGTCAGCTTCGCTGGTGGGATTCTAAACCTGAAGGGCAAGCCAATCAGTGTTGCTGCGCTGAATAATACCGTCGACAGCATACCTCTAGGACAGGGCAGAGCGGGAGCTGCGGTGCAAACCACGCTTCGTGCTCCAGGAATAGCGATGAAGCTGGAATATCTATCAGATGACCGAAGGGCTACCGAGCCGACTTTGACTGGCGAGATCAAGGTTGACGCATCGAGCAACACTGTCTATCCCGAGTTGGTGCCTATCATACTGCAAATGACCGACAATGCGAAAGAAGCTATGCAGAAAGCGGAGGCAACCAACAAGACCAAGAAGGACAAGGCAAAAGCAGAGAGCGACCTATCGAGGAGTGGTATCAGCCTTCCAGATGACAATCTCCTGAAGTCGAATGAACTCTTAGCTCGTACAAAGATCAGTTTCGGGCTTCGCATCTGCCGGCAAGAGTTTGGTCTAAGCTGTCAACCAATCGCCAGAGTCAACGCAAAAGCACACATCGAGGACATTTACATCTCCTTCAATACTCTCGATCCCGCTCCCGAAGAGAGATTCATCGCCATCTCTGCTAGCTTGACGAGCTTCAAGGCTTCCGTCCAGCATGTGTACTCCAGAGACTCGACTTTCAGCTTCGACATTGAGTCCGTGAACCTCTCAGTCATGAACACTCGACATCTCGACAACACATCGTCTGGTCTATCAGCGATTCTGAAGATCGAGCCCATGAAGACATCGATCAATGCTCGTCAGCTACAAGATCTGCTCCTCTTTCGCGAGATCTGGTTACCTGAGCAGCTAAGAAAGCAGAACGATCCACAAACGCCAGCGCCCGCGGATCAGACCGACGAAATTCTCGTTCAACGATATCGTCAAGTCGCAGCTGCAGCCGCCTTTCCTTGGAATGCCACTGTTTCGCTCACCAATGTTTCACTCGAAATTGACTTCGGACAAAGCATTGGCAAGAGTTCAATCAGCATCAAGGACATGTGGGCTGCCTCGCAGAAGACGTCGGGCTGGAAGCAAGAGCTCTGTGTCGGTATCAGCGAGATCGACGCAAACAGCGTTGGTAGAATGGGAGGCTTCATTGAGCTTGCTGACGTGAAGCTGCGCACACTGATCGAGTGGCCTGTCGGGGAGGCTCAAGTACAGCAGACCCCATTGATCCAGGCTACTCTAGGGTTCGATAAGCTTCGAGTCAAAGCAGCCTTCGATTATCAGCCATTCGCGTTTGCAGATTTTGGCGGGCTCTCCTTCATCATGTACAACGTGCGGGACGGTGACGGTGCGGAGAACGATAGACTGGTGGCTGCGTTGAATCTTGGAAATGCCTACACTTACATCACCGCGACCAGCCCGGCTCAAGCTCTCGGATTGTTTCAAGCATTCGACCGGCTGATACAGGAGAAGCAGGCTGCTTTCAAGCAATCCGTGAGTGACATTCAGAAGCAGTTGCAGAGGCCATCAGTCAGCACTCCATATGCAACGCAGACTCTCCAACCTATACTCGAAGCGCCCCCAAAGCCCAAGAAGAGCGGCTTCCCGATCCGACTGCGGACCGATGTGGTGGTCAGAGTACAAACGATCAATGTCGGTGTCTATCCCAGCACATTCTTCGACAGCCAGATCCTCAAGCTGGAGGCTGTGGGAGGACAAGCACGCTTCTTGGTTGATATCACCGACGGCAAGATTCACAGCAATCTAAGCTTGATACTAGGTCAGCTTCAAGTCGCTCTCGCGTCTACAAAGCGGATCAAGGTACCAAGGACGATCGCCGACATCAAGATTACAGAGGTCATCGAGAACGGCGTTGCAGCAAAAGGTGGGATCATCTTGCGTGTGCCTCGACTTGTGGCATCGATGCAGACATGGCAGCCACCCGAAGCCAAGCTTATCGACTATATCTTCAAGAGCACATTCGAAGGCAAAGTTGACGTTGGCTGGAACTACAGCCGTATTAGCTTCATCCGCACAATGTGGGACACGCATTCTAGATCTCTGGCAGCGAGGCTCGGCAAGCCTTTGCCGGAATCAGCGGTCCGAATCACGGCTGGGCCAGATCAGGAAAGGAGCAAGGGTGGGAAGGCTGATGGAGAGAAGCTTGACGATGAAGAGCAGGACAAGGGCAAGATCACGGCTGTGGTCAATATGCCTGCCAGCAAATATGAGTACAGAGCGCTTGAGCCGCCAGTCATTGAGACGCCTCAGTTGAGGGATATGGGTGAGGCGACGCCGCCGTTGGAGTGGATCGGGCTGCAAAGAGATCGGTTGCCGAATGTGGTGCATCAGGTGGTTATTGTTGGATTATTGGAGTTGGTCAAGGAGGTGGAGGATGCATATTCTGGGATTTTGGGTTCTTCATGAGATGATGCATAGGGTGGCGGTTGTAAGCAGGGCCAGAAGTCAAAGACACAGGATGAGTCTATTCGACAGTACAGTCGCACCAGTGAGTCACTGGCAGCCTTTCATAATGAACAATCTGTAAATTGACACCGCATCTTGGATCTCCACGTCAGATGGATATCTGCCAAAAGTGCCACCTTGCCCCGCTGGCCCAAGCGTCATTGAGGGCCAAAGACGCTTACCTAATTGGGCAGACAAGTTTAGCGTCCGAGGAACCCCCACCTGCGCAAAATCCAGTCCACCTCCCAAATCTTCCTTTCCCACCCACCTCTTCGCTATCAAGCTACGCCGATACAGGTTTGTTGAATCTGTCTTTTTGGTCGTCAAAGAGCTTCATCTAACATCTCACCAGGCCCTTGCATCTCTCTCCCGCTTGTCTAGCGAACAAGCGCCTTCAAAACCTGAAGCGGGGTCAATCGCTTTCCACACCGACAATCCAAATTTCAAGAGTCTAGGAAGTCATCAGTCAATACCGCCAAGATGGTCAAGTGAGTGCATCAAAACCCGAAGAAAGGCGATCGGAATGAGGGACAATGAAAGAGATGGGACATTTCGCAAAGAAGCATGCATAATCGAAGACAAGAAACAGGCGCTGACAAACTGTCCACAGCTTCACCGTCGAGGAGATCCGTGGTCTCATGGACAACCCGATCAACATCAGGAACATGTCCGTCATTGCCCACGTCGACCACGGCAAATCTACCCTCACCGACTCGCTCGTCCAGCGTGCCGGTATCATTTCTGCAGCCAAGGCTGGAGAAGCCCGTTTCACAGACACCAGAGCCGACGAGCAAGAGCGTGGTGTGACAATTAAGTCGACTGCCATCTCGCTTTACGGCAAGCTCGGTGATGAGGAGGATCTCAAGGATATCCCTGTCAAGACCGAGAAGAATGACTTCTTGATCAACTTGATCGACTCCCCCGGTCACGTTGATTTCTCATCTGAAGTCACCGCCGCTCTCCGTGTCACTGACGGTGCTCTCGTCGTCGTCGATACCATCGAAGGTGTCTGCGTTCAGACCGAGACTGTGCTCCGCCAGGCTCTTGGTGAGCGTATCAAGCCCGTCGTTATCATCAACAAGGTCGATCGTGCCCTGCTCGAATTGCAGCTCGGCAAGGAAGATCTGTACCAGAACTTCTCCCGTGTCATCGAGTCCGTCAACGTCGTCATCGCCACATACTTTGACAAGGCTCTCGGTGATGTCCAGGTCTACCCCGAGAAGGGTACCATTGCCTTCGGTTCCGGTCTTCACGGCTGGGCTTTCACCATCCGTCAGTTCGCTTCCAAGTACGCCAAGAAGTTTGGTGTTGACAAGACCAAGATGATGGAAAGGCTTTGGGTGAGTCCATCACATCAATGCGTACTTTCAGAGTCTAACGGGATCTCAGGGCGACAACTACTTCAACCCCAAGACCAAGAAGTGGACCAAGGTTGGCAACCACGAAGGTACTGAGCTTGAGCGTGCCTTCAACCAGTTCTGCTTGGACCCCATCTTCCGTATCTTCAACTCTGTCATGAACTTCAAGACCGACGAGATCCCCAAGCTTCTCGAGAAGCTCGAGATCAAGCTTACTGGTGACGAGAAGGATCTTACCGGAAAGCAGCTCCTCAAGGTTGTCATGAGGAAGTTCTTGCCCGCCGCTGATGCGCTCATGGAGATGATGATTCTCCACCTTCCTTCGCCTGCCGTTGCACAGAAGTACCGTATGGAGACCCTCTACGAAGGTCCCCACGACGACGAGGCCGCCATCGCCATCCGCGACTGCGACCCCAAGGGTACTCTCATGTTGTACGTCTCCAAGATGGTACCGACTTCCGATAAGGGTCGTTTCTACGCCTTCGGTCGTGTCTTCGCTGGTACTGTCCGTTCCGGTCTCAAGGTCCGCATCCAGGGTCCCAACTACACCCCTGGCAAGAAAGAGGATCTGTTCATCAAGTCCATTCAGCGTACTATTCTCATGATGGGTCGTTTCACCGAGCCCATCGAGGATGTGCCAGCCGGTAACATTCTCGGTCTCGTCGGTGTCGATCAGTTCTTGCTTAAGTCTGGTACCCTCACCACTTCCGAGACCGCCCACAACCTCAAGGTCATGAAGTTCTCCGTTTCTCCCGTCGTCCAGCGCTCCGTCGAAGTCAAGAACGCCAACGATCTCCCCAAGCTTGTCGAAGGTCTCAAGCGTCTGAGCAAGTCGGATCCTTGCGTCTTGACCTTCATCACTGAGTCTGGTGAGCACGTCGTTGCTGGTGCTGGTGAGCTTCACTTGGAAATTTGCTTGAAGGATCTCGAGGAGGACCACGCTGGTGTTCCTCTCCGTATCTCCGACCCTGTCGTGTCTTACCGTGAGACCGTCGGCGGTGACTCAAGCATGACCGCTCTTTCCAAATCTCCCAACAAGCACAACCGTCTCTACATGGTCGCCACTCCTCTATCTGAGGAGGTGTCCAAGGACATTGAGGCTGGCAGAATTGGCCCACGTGACGATTTCAAGGCCCGTGCCAGGATCCTCGCTGACGACCACGGTTGGGATGTCACCGACGCTAGGAAGATTTGGTGTTTCGGTCCTGAGACTACTGGCGCCAACTTGCTCGTCGATCAGACCAAGGCCGTCCAGTACCTCAACGAAATCAAGGATTCCGTCGTCTCTGGTTTCCAGTGGGCGACAAAGGAAGGTCCCATCGCCGAAGAGCCCGTCCGATCCGTCCGCTACAACATCATGGATGTTACCCTCCACGCCGATGCCATTCACCGTGGTGGTGGTCAAATCATCCCAACTGCCCGTCGTGTGCTCTACGCCGCTACCCTTCTCGCCGACCCAGGTATCCAGGAGCCCGTCTTCTTGGTCGAAATTCAGGTACCCGAGCAGGCTATGGGTGGTATCTACTCCGTCCTCACCAGGAGGAGAGGTCACGTCTTCGAGGAGGCCCAGCGTCCGGGCACCCCTCTGTTCAACATCAAGGCCTACCTCCCCGTCAACGAATCGTTCGGTTTCAACGCCGATCTCCGCTCCAACACTGGTGGCCAAGCTTTCCCGCAAATGGTGTTCGACCACTGGCAGATCCTGCCAGGTGGCAGCCCTCTCGACAAGACTACCATGACTGGCAAGATTGTCGAGGATATGCGCAAGAGGAAGGGTATCAAGCCAGAAGTGCCTGGCTACGAGAACGTGAGTGTTGTGATTGTGAAGTGTATTGGATTGCAAGCTAATATGATACGCAGTACTACGACAAGCTCTAAACGGTGTCTCCGTCATCAGAGTCAAGACCATGACGTTGGCTGGAACATGGTGTCTCCCTTTCACGATGATCTAGAAGGGACCATAGATTGTGTCCGATATTTCAAGGGCATGAATGATATCCAGAGAAAAGACACTGTTCATTATGTAGTTTCGAGGTTTTGCATCGGAAATGAGATTCAGATTGTTCAAATTATGTCGATCGTGTGACTGTACTGCGATTGTGTCTGAACAATTAACTCTGTTCATCGTCGTTGAAAGAGCCGCAAAACCCTGCAGAACAGCTTGACTCCGCAAAGCTTGAAGTGAAGCTTGACGTCGTCCTGTCTCGACCTGACATCAACTTTTTCTTCCCACAACCTCACCACTACCACACCACACCTATACTTCCGCTCAACCCTTATTCCAAATGCGCACCATGTCCACAACCCCATGACACCATAATCCCCGCACCTACCACCCCACCACATCCCCGTTCGTCCACCGCCAGTAAACCAAAAATGCACCTAACCCCCACGCAACTCTCCCACCTCAAACCCCACCTAGTAACGAAACTCGAGTCCCTCTCCAGCGAAGCAGACTGCGATGTACTGGCGGATTACCTCCTTGAACTCATAAAATCGGAGGGGGATGAAGCCGATGTGATTGCCACTACGAAGGAGCAGTTGGCGGATTTCTTGCCTGATTGTGGGCGGTTTGTGGATGGGGTGTTTGAGGATTTGAGGAGGGGGGTGTATGAGCCGGGGTATAAGGAGGGGGGAGGAGGAGGGAGGAGGGAAGGGGAAGGGGAAGGAGGGGGAAGAGGAGGTGCATATGCTAGAGGGGGAGGAGAAAGCAGAGGAGGTAGGGACTTTGGAGGTGCGCCGGGGGGACGGACATTGAAGCGGTATAGAGATGAGGAGGATGTGGAGATGGATGGGTCACAGTCACGGGGAGATGAGAGGGGGAACTGGCGGGGGAGAGGGGAGAGGGGCGTCAAGGCTGCGAGAAGGGGGAGGGGAGACTATGCGGGAAGAGGTCGGAGGGGAGGGTATAATGGAGACGTTGGAGGGGGTTATAACCCTCAAGCTCAGGGGTTTGTGCCGCAGTCACAATCGCAGGGAGGGTTCGGTGACCAGCACTCTGCCGGCCAGATGCCGTTCGCGTTTGACCCGACGAATCCGATGGCAATGATGCAGGCTTTACAGCAGGCTATGGGGATGGTGCAAGGGTTGCAAGGCATGCAGGGCGGCCAGCAGAGGAGAACGGGGAAGAGGTGTAGGGATTATGATACAAAAGGTGTCTGCACAAGGGGCGCAACTTGTCCATACGACCACGGAGAGAGCTACGACGACTATGAGGCGCAGAATACTAGAGGCGATCGGGGCTATGAGCGTGGAAGAGGTAGAGGAAGGGGTCGGGGCGACAGAGGAGCTGGAAGGGGCGGCAAAGCAGGGAGGGCTCCATTCTCCAGCGCTGCCCCAGAGAGCGACGCCAAAGCTATCGTGGTGGAGCAAATCCCGGCTGAGCACTTTAGTGAGGAGGACGTCAGGACATTCTTCAGCGAATTCGGTGTGATCGAGGAGGTCGAGATGCAGGACGACAGGAGACTGGCCATCATCAAATACACCGATCATGAAGGGGCAAGAAGCGCCTTCAAGAGCCCAAAAGTAGTCTTCGACAACCGCTTCGTCAAGGTCTACTGGTACCACCCCGAAGCACTGGAGCAACAGAACGGCCATGGCCATCGTGGCGGACGAGGTCGAGGTCGTGGCGGCATGAATGATGAAAGCAGACACCGAGACAACGACACCCAAATGTCCGAGACCGACCCTCAAAACCAGATCGACCCCGAAGAGTTCCGCAAACAACAAGCAGCCGCCCAACAACGCTTCGAAGAGCTCAAAGCAGCAAAAGCCAAACGCGAAGAACTCGAAGCAAAGATGGCAGCCCAAGCCTCCGAACGCGCTGCCCTCCTACAAAAACTCGCCGAGAAAACCAAAACCAAACCCCCCAACCCCAACGACCCCTCCACCAACGGCGCCGACATCCACGGCATCGGCCTCGGCACCGCCTCCACCCCAGCCACCCCAGGCAGTACCTCCCAAACCGACGCCCTCAAAGCTAAACTCGCCGCCCTCGAAGCCGAAGCCCGCAGCATAGGCATCAACCCCGACGTACCCGCGCCCAGCAGCACATACCACGACTTTGCCCCTCGCGGTCGGGGCAGGGGCTTCGTCCCCCGCGGCGGTTTCCACGCGCGGGGTGGGTATCCTGTCCGAGGGGGATGGCGTGGTCGCGGCTACGGAGGCAGCCTCCAGGGCGGGGCAGTGAAGAGGCTGGACAACAGACCTAGAGGCTTCAGCGTGGTGTTCGAGGAGGGGAGGAAGTACGAGGATATGCAGGAGGGGTTGAGGCAGTATTTACTTTTCGTGAGCTCCGCCTTCTCCCCTACCCCTTTTACCTTTCCCTGGGCTCCTTTCCCTGGCCCCTTAGTGCAGTGTTGCTGACGACAACAGTCCGACCAGATCCAGTCCGCTCGTGTGAGTCCTCATCCTGGCCGCGATGACGCAGCGTTGTTGGTCTACACTGAGCGTTACAAGGCGGAGATGTTCCTCGCTGCGGTGCAGCAGAGTAAGAACCAGCTTACGCATGTTGGGAAGGTGGAGGTAAGTTGGGTGCCGAATGGGGAGGTGCCGGAGGGGGCCTTCCCTGAGGGCCAGGTGCAAGGGCAGGGGAAGCTTGTGGGGTCTTGGGATGGGCATGGACAGGGAGGGGTGGGAGCGGGGAGTGGAGCGGGGACAGATGAGGGGATGGAGGATGTGGGTGGGAAAACGAATGACGCTGTCGAGGAGGCGAATGGGGTAGGTGAGGGAGGGGATGGGCAGGATCAAGGGGTGAGGCAAGGCCAGGGTCAGACGGAGATGAATTATGATGTCGCGGACGATGATGATGAGAGGTGGATGGCGGAGTGAAAATGGTGGGAGAAGGTCTGGATAGGACAGCAAGGGGTAGATAAGAGTGGTATAGTAGATGGTATCTACATGTTGTACATGGCAAGTCTGCTTGCCTGGATACTACAGTATGTCCTTGGTGTTCCTTGCGCTGTGCGATGCATAATATGTCGCGGGCGACTGTCCCCTGTGAGGACAAATGGGTTTTGCCACTACTCGCACGTCTGCTTGCCTGTCTTGCAGCTCCTGCAACCGAAATCTGCGGCAAGTGGCGCGGAGCGGGTATGATTGTACAAATGGCAACGAAGATCGATCAAGTGACAATCTCCCCTGAATCCACCATCTGCGGCTTCCACTTCTCTCCCTTCCTCTCCAGCTCGGCCTGTCTGCTCGGCAGGCATATTTGGTCTGCAGGTGGGCTGTACAAATACCAACTCCGCAGCGCTTGTGCTGCTGCCCTGACTCTTCCTTCATTCAGCGATGATCCAGCATCTTCTCCCAGCTTGTTCCTCCCACTATACACACCGACCACGTAGACTGGTGTTCTCGATTTTCGTCCGGTTTCTGAGATGAGTCGCGCAACTGGTAACTCGAACTGCTCACGCTGGCAGAGTAATTTGAGGTCTCTCGTTGGGTCGCGGAAGAAGAAGAGCTTGTGAAGGGGGAGGTGACGGGAGAGAATGTGTGCGTGGTGGAAGGATTGCATGCTTGTGGCGCCGGAATAGAGGTATAATGCGCCAAAGACCGCGCGGATGAATTGCGCGGATGCTGCTTCGAGTGTGATGCCTGACAATGCTCTTTCTGCTGGGACCCCATCCTTGAGGTCCTGTACCACATCCTGATCGAGCCCGAGTGCCGATTCATGTGTTTCGACTCCAGACTTCAGGTCACCGAATTCGTCATCAAAGACGATTCTTGATGATATGCCTCTTCGATCGTGGAACTGCTCGCGTGGTCTCCCTGTACCTTGCGGCTTGGCCGCTCCTAACACGTCCTTTACGAGATGTTGTCTGTCACCAGCCATCGCGTTGCCTGCCGCTACCCGCTCGAACTGTAGATATCCAACATCGACTTCTGGCCCCGGAGCATCAGCGGCTTCTACACCCCACTCTTGACGAAGCATTGCAAGTGTCTTGTCCCCGGAATAGGCGTACTGTGCGGCGTAGATGATTGGCATCGGTAATCGTGGATAATTGCATATTAACCATTCTGCGGTATAGTAGGCGATGAGCTCCTGACCGAGTAGAGCTAGGGAGGCGTTGTTGTGCTCTGGTCGTCGATCGGCAGAGGGGTCTGTGAGGCATCTTGCTAATGTTGAAAGTGTGAATCGTGCAGGGAGAGATAATCGAGCATGCAGTGCACCGAGCTTTGCAGAATGGAGCTCTCGATGCCGCCGCCGTGGTTGCTTCGGTTCGATTTCTGTCTCCGCCTCCTCGAAGGGCAATTGACTTTGGGCTTCTTGTCGGCGACAAATCGAGGTGTGAAACCCATGCGAGCTGGCAGGGATCGATGATCTAGCTGCCCGGGTCTTATTACACGACCAAGCAGCGTCCGCTGGAGCTGTCGAGGTCACGTTGATCGTCCGTGGATTTCGCGGAGGGAGGTATGCACCGCTCCATCGCCCAAACCGAACGCGCCTCATGAGAAAATCGCTAAGTCCAGTCCCGAGGAGTGTGAGAAGCCGAAACAACGCTCTGAAATGACTGGGATGGTGATTCGTGGTATGTTTGGTATGTAGTCGAGATCTAGTTGCCACAAAAATTTCGGAGCACGAGACTGGACGAGCTCACAGCGGCAACTCCCGCGCCGATCTACGACTTCAGATGCCATGTCGACATTGCCTTTCCTTTCTCTACACCAATTGACAACTGCTCACAATGTCGAAAGTGCCGTATGTTGAATTGGGCGTTTCATTGGTAACGCCTTCGCTGATTCAATGTCAGATACCCCAAGCACGTCTGGTCGCCAGCCGGCGGTTGGTACAGCCAACCTGCAAACTGGAAGGGCAACACAGCAATCATGTCGGGAGTCATAGTCGCCATCACCGCAGCCGTCTGGACGCTCAGTGCGAATCTGGAGCATCGCGACCGATTTCCGGAGCCCGGCCGATTCTTTCCTAGCCGATAGTGCGTTCCGATTTGAAGCAGAGAGCGGCGGGAGAGGCTAACGAGCACAGTTGGAGCCGGGAGATCCGTGAGCACGAGAAGCAGCAAAAGTAGGAGCGAGGTTTAAACCTGATCAGCGGAGTATGAAGGCGATGGTGAACGGTCAAGTGGTTCAGGCAAGTCATATGACGCCAATGTAGCATCAAGCCAAAGGACAACGAAACTCAGAGAGCCATTGGGCAGTGCTAGAGGGACGCACGGCAAGGCACATGTCAACAAATCACGCAATGAATGTACAGCACTTCCAGATTGCTCCCGTGGTCTTGCATATCAAGGGCCAAGCCCGGCCCTCGCTTTCCATTCGGCGAGTCGCTGGAGAGGATTGGCTCCATTCCACTGCTCTTCGCCACTACCGCCATGATCTAGAGTTGGGATTCCCACTTGCTCAATGCAGAAGCTCGCACTTATGGTGCCCCATGCAACAGCTTCTGTGACATCTTCTGTTCGTGCAAGACCTGCACTGAAGCCGCCCAGAAAGCCATTGCCACCTCCTGTTGGGTCTACAACCCGATCTTGTGCATCGTGATATGGAGGTAACCATGTTCGTAGGCGATTCGGCTTATCGACAGCCAGATAGCAACCCTCTTTGCCTGCTCGAACTACGACGCATAAGGACCGGTTGTGCTTGGTAGCGTATTTGAGCATCTCTTCGGCACATTCCTCCACCACCGCTGCCCTGAATCCATCCTCGTGTACCTCACCCTGCCGACTGAACAAGTTTGCTAGTTCTGAATGATTGGGACTCAGCACATCGACGTGATTGATCGTGTCGAGGGTGTCAGCAAGTGCTTCGGGTACTGCTAGATCCGGAACCGGCTCAAAGATGAATTTGGGCGTGGGCAGATCAGGATGAAGCTGTTTCTGCCGTGTGGTAATTCCTTTGACAAGATCGATGGCACGGGTAGGAGAGCACACCATGTGAAACGTTTTTGAAGTCAACAAAGCCGGCGTCAAATCGTCCTCCGAGATGCGAATCTTGGGGGTGAGGTACTTGAAGTCACGGCGTTCGTTTTCCGAATACCCATTCCATCCCCTGGTGGTAGGGCCGTCTCGAGGTCGCATCAAGGCACCAGTCTCCCAACTGTCGATCGTGGTCCGTAGGTCGTCCGGAAAGTCTGTTCCGCAGTCGATGATCCATCCTACTCCTTTGGATCTAGGAGGAGGCGACATGATTCTGGCGCCTACTGCACAGTGTGTCCCAGCACCACCGGGAATGCCAAGATGAGCTTTCTCACCTTTTGATGAAGGAGGCGGGTAAATGTCATCTGGAAGCAGGCATCAGATTCATTGCCTTGCGATCTATCTTCGCGACCAAAGCATTGTGAGAAATGGACAAGACCCATCAGATTTACCCACCTATGATGAACATGCCCATGGTGGTAAAGTCCATAATTGCCAAGCGGGCACGTCGTCAGACACGTCAGACTCGAGGAAATATTCTGATGCCTGTTGTGAGACAGAGGAGAGCGATGAGAATGGAGTGGTAAGAAAGAAGGCATCCAGATGATACGCCGACAGCATCTGTGGTGAACCACGTCAGGGACCAGCAATCTCGCGGCCTTCTTCGCCGCATAAATTCCGAGTTATGTACCATCACCACAACCAACAAAGCATCAATCGACTTGTCTTCGAGCCAGTCATTTCCGACCACGATTGAGTTTCGACTGAATAAATTCATCTGCAGATTGACGTCGATCCGCGGCACCAACAGAAGAGGTCGAGGCTGAAGCTTGCCCCTGACCTGCATTCCTCTCGCCGAGCTATAGCGGAACGGCATACTAGCTCCGAATCAGGATGAACAATCTCACAACTCTCATCAAACGGTTCGTTATTCTATTCAAGCTCGTTGCTTGAGCTCCTTCGCTTCTCCACATTCTATTGAAGGCTCGCCATCACCAACATGACAGAATCAATCGGCTACAACTCGCAACGAGCTAGTCGCGTACCTGAGAATGTGCTGACAACTCTCCTTCGCAGGCTCGAAGCTGCCACATCGCGTCTTGAAGATATCGCTCTCTCAATTCCTGGTGTTGATGGATCTGGCGCTGCTACTGGACTCAATGGGTCGATACCCTCGACCATAGTAACCTCCGACAAAGATGGTGAAGCCACTCCCTCCGCGGCTTCATCATTACCACCGGCATTGGCAGACTTTGGAGAATTGACGGAGGGTCCATTGGCCAAATATGTCGATAGCGGGAAAGATCTGGACCAAACAATAGCAGACCAAGCCTTGTCGCTTGCAACAGCGTTCAAAGCACAACAAAGATACCTCCTCATAGCGACCAAGGCGAAGAAGCCAGACATGAACTCGGCCCCCTTTGGAGAGCTCATCAGCAGTCTACAGCATGCTCTGGGCGCTGTGAACGATATCAAGGATAGCAACAGGGGGTCACCATTCAAAGACCACCTCAACATGGTCAGTGAAGGTACAAGCGCACTTCTGTGGATCTTCGAAACAAAGCCGGCGGACTACATCGGAGAATGTATTGGAGGAGTGCAGATGTTTGGTAACAGGATTCTGAAAGAGTACAAGGAAAAGTACGTGACTGTTTTCTCTACTAGCAAAGCCAAGCTTATAGACTACCCAGGGACCCGAACCATGTCGCGTACGCACAGTCCTATGTCGGACTATGGAAAGGCCTGCAAGAATACGTCAAGAAGCACTACGCTCAAGGTGTCCAGTGGAACAACAGCGGCGTGGACCTCGCGGAAGCATTGAAGGGTGCTGACGAGGCTCCTGCATCTAGCGGAGCGCCGCCTCCACCACCGCCACCACCACCAGGAGCTGCTGGCGGACCTCCTCCCCCGCCTCCTCCTCCAATGCCCGTACTCGACGCATTCCCAGCTCCACCAAAGCCGAAAGCGGGTGGAGACATGGGAGCTGTGTTTGATCAACTCAACAAGGGCGAGTCGGTGACGGCAAGTCTGAAGAAGGTAGATAAGAGTCAGATGACACACAAGAATCCATCGTTGCGAGCCAGTGGAGCAGTGCCTGAGAGGACGAAGAGCTCAGACAGCTTGAGCAGCCAGCGGAGTAAGGGACCAAACACCAAACCAAAGCCTGAGAGCATGCGAACGAAGAAGGAGGGCAAGAAAGAGCTGGACGGGAACAAGTGGTACATTGTGAGTTACATTAATGCTGACATCTGGAGCAATCTCTAATAATCAACAGGAGAACTTCGACAGCCCCTCAGCACCGATCGAGATTGAAGTCGAGCAGAACCATTCGATCCTCATATCAAGATGCAAGAACACCACCATCATCCTCAAAGGCAAAGCGAATGCCGTCAGCATCGACAACTCGAATAGAACGAATCTTGTTCTTGACAGCTTGATC
This sequence comes from Elsinoe arachidis, assembly GCA_013372555.1. Classification (NCBI taxonomy): domain Eukaryota; kingdom Fungi; phylum Ascomycota; class Dothideomycetes; order Myriangiales; family Elsinoaceae; genus Elsinoe; species Elsinoe arachidis. Next base: position 754,575 of record JAAPAX010000007.1, on the reverse strand, counting down.
TCCTCCGTTGATGTAGTCAAATGTCCGAACTTTGCCTTGCAAGTCCTGGGCGCTCTCCCCACTGTCATGCTTGATCAAGTCGACGGAGCGTCGATCTACCTTGGCAAGGACAGCTTACACACGGAGGTTTACACCAGCAAGTGTAGCAGCATCAACATCAATTTGCCACCACCCACTGAGGCGGATGACTACAAGGAGGTACCCCTTCCTGAGCAGATCAGGACGTTTATAAAAGATGGGAAGCTCGTCAGCGAGATCGTGGAGCACTCTGGGTAGAATCTGGTGTCGAATCTGGTGTCAGATTTGCATGATGAATTCGACTATGCCAGGGAGTGGCAGGATTTTGATTAGCGTTTGGTATACCATGGTCGACGGAAGCGAGCGATTGATAGAAACCGTACATTACTTCTGTCAGGTCTATGCCAAAAATTTATAATACTCACCCCCGGTGATCATCAGCATGACGTGCACATTTCTGTGCTGCTTCCCGACTGCATCAAACCTACGTCCGGACTCCCTCAGTCGGCCGGACACTCCGAATCGACCAAGATGAAGTTGACGCCACTTGCACAGCTTCGTGTATCGAAACACAATATACCTGCATGGAAACTTACACCGAACACGACAATCATCAACAAGCCGCTTCTGATTTACCATTCCGCATTCTCTGAGGTCACCCCATCTGCGCTCGAGTCACACTTCTCGCAAGTCGGCATCGTCACGCCACAATGGAGGTACACCATGTACCAGACATCGCATTTTCATAGCACGTCTCATGAGGTGCTGGGTATCTCCTCCGGGTCTGCGAAACTGTGTTTCGGGCACGAGGACAATCCTGGGAAGGTAGTTGAGCAGGTCTCTGCAGGTGATGTGGTAGTTATACCGGCCGGAGTAGCGCATCGCTTGTTAGAAGACATAGAGGGAGGATTCCAGATGGTTGGGTGCTATCCTAAAGGGCATATATGGGATATGTGTTATGGTAAGGAGGGCGAGGAGGACAAGGTCAAGAGCATCTCGAAGGTGCACTGGTTCGTGAAAGACCCAGTCTATGGCGATGAAGGGCCTGTGTTGGATGTATAGAGTTTCAACTTGTTCCTTTTGATGGATAATGAAGATATACCATTGACCACGTGAGGGTTCACTAAGATGGCTGCAGTAGTTCAAGAGGCTTTCTCCTGGCCGTGCGTCATTGCGGGCGGCGGAAGTTTCCGGTGGGCGTGGGCCAGCTGCCTCAGCACCTGATGGACTCATTTGCAACTTCATGTGCAACCTCCCGTGGCTGCCGCCTCAAGATCACCTTTCACCTTACTTTGTTCTTGCGAACTAACTTCTACTTCATCACACCTTTCACCTCGCCTCAACGTAGTGTCACACACTGCGCTTGTGGGTAACATCGCCGTCTCAGCACGTCGGCCCCTACTTCGTCAGCCTGAGACTGTACCCCTCCATCGGCGACGCATCACAGGCATACTCGAGGACATTCGTCGCAGCTCTCAACCTACCGACCTGATACACACCATTCACAGCCGTCATGTCGAAGGCGAAAGAGCCAGCGCCGCGGGTGCTACCACCGAAGGATGATATCAAGGGAACGTGAGTCGATTCCTTCCACAAATAGGCCATACTGCCGACGACTATTGTGAATGCGCCGCTGACATGACGGATAGATGGGAGTTCCTCGAAGATGGCGTGGACAAGATCATGAATCACTTGCTCGATGGCATCGACATGAAGACCTACATGAGCTTGTACACCGCGATTCACAACTTCTGCACAGCTCAAAAGGCAGTATCAAGCGCGGGGGCACTCAACGCCACCCACAGGGGAGGTATGTCATCCCACTCACAAGTCCATGATCACCACTCACCACAGCCAGCACATCTCCTTGGCGAAGACCTGTACCGACGACTCAATGTGTACCTTAAGAAGCACCTCGGTCTCGTACACGAAGAGATGATCAAGCATGCGGATGAGGCTCTTCTCGCAGACTACATCAAGGAATGGAACAGATACACCACGGCAGGCACATACAACAACCATCTCTTCCGCTATCTCAACCGTCACTGGGTCAAGCGTGAAGTTGACGAGGGAAAGAAGGACATTTACGACATCTACACTTTACATCTGGTGCGATGGAAGGAAGACATGTTTGGCAGCACGCAGAATGCGGTCATGGGCGCGGTGTTGAGGCAAGTGGAGAAGCAGCGTAACGGCGAGACTATCGAGCAAGGTCAGATCAAGAGGGTAGTCGACTCGTTCGTATCTCTCGGCATCGACGAGCAGGACAGCAGCAAGTCAACACTGGACGTCTACCGCACCTACTTTGAGAAGCCATACCTGGAGGCGACCGAAAAATTCTACTCTCAAGAGTCCAGACAATTCCTGGCGGAAAACTCGGTGGTCGAATACATGAAGAAGGCAGAGCAGAGGTTGGAAGAAGAGAAGGAGCGTGTCGGACTTTACCTTCTTAACGAGATCATGGTTCCGCTCATGAAGACCTGCGATAAGGCTCTCATCGCCGACCACTGCACCATACTCCGCGATGAGTTCCAGATTCTTCTCGACAATGATCGAGTGGAGGATATGGCCCGCATGTACAAGCTGCTTGCCCGCATCCCCGAAGGTCTTGACCCTCTTCGCGCCAGGTTCGAACAACACGTACTCAATGCTGGAATGGCCGCTGTCGACAAGATCAACTCACCAGAGCTGGAGCCAAAGGTATTTGTCGAGGCACTTCTGGAAGTCCACACCAAGTACTCTGAGCTGGTCAACACTGCCTTTAATGGAGAGTCAGAGTTCGTCCGGTCGCTCGACAACGCTTGCCGCAAGTACGTCAACGGCAATGCTGTCTGCAAGACTGCTTCATCACGGTCTTCCGAACTTCTTTCCAAATATGCCGACACTCTTCTCAAGCGATCTTCCAAGAGCACCGAAGAAGATGACATGGAGAAGCAGTTGAATGACATCATGACCATCTTCAAGTACATCGAGGACAAGGATGTCTTCCACAAGTTCTACAGCAAGACTCTCGCCAAGCGCCTGGTCAGCGGTACTTCGGCCTCCAACGACGCTGAGACAAGCATGATCTCCAAGCTCAAGGATGCCAGTGGTTTCGAGTACACCAACAAGCTGCAGCGTATGTTTCAAGATATGCAAACCTCCAAGGATCTCAACGGTGCTTTCGATGCATGGCAGAGCACCAATCTGGACGCCGCTGACCGCAAGAATGTCATCGACTCATACTACAACGTCCTCGGTACTGGATTCTGGCCACTTCAACCCACACAGACTCCCTTTGTTCCACCACAAGAGATTCAAAGGACCTACGAACGATTCCAGAACTTCTACACCACCAAGCATCAAGGTCGCAAGCTGACCTGGTTGTGGCACTTGTGCAAGGGTGAGATCCGCGCTAACTACGCCAAGATGAACAAGGTACCATACACATTCCAGGTCTCAACGTACCAAATGGCGATCCTCCTTCTTTTCAACAACAATGACGTGGTCAGCTATGATGAGATGTCGGAAGCTACCAAGCTGAGCAAGGAGACTCTCGACCCGTCTATTGCTGTCATGATCAAGGCTAGAGTGATCCAGCCTCAACCCGAAGGCGCCGGCCAAGAGAGCGGTACCACCTACAAGCTCAACCTCAACTTCAAGAATAAGAAGATCAAGATCAATCTCAACATCGCCATCAAGGCCGAGCAGAAGCAAGAGGTGGAGGATACTCACAAGACCATCGAGGAGGATCGCAAGATGCTCATGCAGGTGAGTCAAATCTACCTTTCACACATGCCACACATTCTAATCATATTCCAGTCCGCAATCGTCCGTATCATGAAGTCACGCAAGACGATGAAGCACAGCCAGCTCGTCAGCGAAGTCATCACCCAGATCAAGAACCGTTTTGTACCCAAGATTCCGGACATCAAGAAATGCATCGACATCCTCCTCGAGAAGGAGTACCTCGAGCGCCTCGAAGGCGACGAGCTTGGCTACCTTGCATAAGCTTTTCGATTTTCACCAGCATGATCACACCACGTCTCGTCACGACCCTCCGGCATCCTTTCGGCGTTGCGGTTCTTTCTTTTTGTGCGCCAGCCAAACCTTGCTCGCGCGACCTTTCCAGATTTCCTGCTCTACGGCTATGACATGGACGTGGGAAAATGCACCCATCGAAGATAGATATGGGATGACGAGCATGGCGTTGGCGTTAGCTTATTTGGCTTGAGAGATGAAGCAGTGGTATGTCTATGGAGTCGGCTGCTGTAAGGGGAGAAAAAGTAGATAGCTGGAACCAAGCCTTCCCAGAGTCCGTCCTGTGCTTCATGTGCTTTAAAGGGATATCAATGCCCCTCCCAGACCATTTCTGTAGGGGTGGTCTTGGCACTCCGGCCGCTTGTCGATCCTCCGGCGCGGGCCCGCGACACGCAGGAAGCCGCAACTCTGCTGGTCAAGCAGACATCACAAAGTGCTTTTCCAACTTGACACTTTCGATTCACAACAATTCCACCTTGCAAACTCATGCGACACTGACGCCGAGCCACCTGGACTCTCAGATGTGCTCCTCACCTTTCCACAATCCAAATCAAGCATACAACCTCATGCCCGATCCTTGACTCGTCCAACATCGACCCCTCAAAATTCACATGAGCTCACAGCTCACCACCCACCTCTCTCAACATGGAGAGGGCAAGGAAGCGTACCATACTCTTCCCCCTCGCCTCCGATCTCACTGACATCCCCAGGCGAGTTGCGCGACCTCAACCTCAAAATCTGGTCCGGTGAACGCGGTACATGCCCCTCCCCCTCCCCCTCTCCCTCCCACTGCCTCTAACAACACCTCCAGATGTCTTCCCCACCGCCCCCTCCCTCGACTCCTCCATGAAGAAAAACACCACCTTCATCAAGCGCCTGCGCACCGGCATCATCTCCTCCTCCCTGCCCGTCTTCCTCACCGAAATCAGAACCCTTTCCCTCCACAAATACCTCTCCGAGATCATCAGCGCCTGCTTCGAGGGCATCTGCAAGCTAAAGTCTCCTGGCGACATCGCGGTCGGAGTGGAGGTTGTGTCGGCTTTGCACCAGCGGTTTGGCGTCGAGGAGTTCACGGCTTATCTGGGGTGGTATGTGGGACGGGGATTGAGTATGCCTGACAAGGGGATACTGAAGGGGATGAGTCCTGAGGTGAGGGAGAGGGAGGAGAGGGAAAGGGTTGCAAGGCAGAGGGTGCTGCTTAGGGTTGCGACGGAGTTGTGGTTGGTGGGGGTGTTGAGGAGTTTGGATGATGTGGCGCGGCCGGAGGAGGCGGGGAAGGGGAAGGAGGGGAAGGAGGAGAAGAAGAGGGTGGGGGGAAAGGGAGAGGAAGAGCCGCTTCCGTTGGAGGCGTTGAAGGAGTTGTTGGGGCATGATAGGGAGCATGCGAATTTGCCGTTGGTGGTGCTGTTTGTCAAGACCTTCAGCTGGGATGTGTTGGGGAGGAAGGCGGATAAGGGAGGGGAGAGGAAGAGGGTGGCGGAGGATGGGACGACGACGACTGGAGAGGCGGGGTCGGGGGCGAGCACGGAGACTGAGGATGTGGGTGCTGAGGATGCAGCGCTCATCGATGCGGCGCTGCAGCAGAGGTTCAAGAATGTGCTCAATCGCTACTTCGAGGATGTCAAGGCGCATGTCGCGCGGGATCAGCAACATCTCAGTTCGCAAGGGAAGCGCAATGCAGAAGCCTACGTCAAGTCTGGAGAGGTCTTCGAGGACCGTCAAGCAAACTACGAGAAGCTGGTCAAGTCACAGGAGAAGCTCGTCGCCAATGCGCAGGTTCTCGCTGATGCGTTGGGAGCAGACATGCCGGATCTGGCGGAGAAGGAGTCTGCAAATGCTGGTGACGACGGAGGCATTGGACTCGTCAAGACTGGCGAATACCTGCGTGGCCAGACTGATGGTGCTGGTATCTGGGAAGACGACGAAGAGCGCCGATTCTACGAAAACATGATCGATTTGCGCGAGCGTGTACCTGGGATTCTCCTGGAAGATCCGAAGAAGAAGAAGACGGATGGCACCGAGGAGGCCAAGAAAGAGGAGAAGGCAGCTGAGGAAGCGACACCAGCTGAGCCGGACAAGAAGGCAGACGCAGCAGATGACCAGTCGACTGCGATCGCCAACAAGACTGTAGGAGCTCAGGTGGACTCGCTTCTTGCACGACTGCCTGGACTCGTGACGCGAGACCAGGTCGATCAGTTCGCAATCGACTTCTGCTTTGTCAATTCCAAGGCTTCTCGCAACAGGCTCGTCCGTGCTGTGGAAGAGATACCCAAGGGCAGGGTCGATCTTCTGCCCCTGTATTCGCGATTGGTCGCTACACTAAGCAAATGTCTCCCGGATGTCTCTCAAGGAATCGTCAGCCATTTGGACGACGAGTTCCGCAGTCTCCAGCGGCGCAAGTCGAAAGAATTCCTTGGTCAGGTGCGCATGACCAACATCAGGTACATCGCGGAGCTCACCAAGTTTGGCGTCGTCCCGGAACATGTTGTCTTTCACTGTCTCAAGGTATGCTTGGATGATTTTTCTAGGATGAACATTGAGATCATCGCGAATCTGTTGGAGAACTGTGGACGATATCTCTTGAGGAATCCGGAGACATCCCCTCGCATGGCTTCTTTCCTGGAAACTCTTCAGCGCAAGAAGAGCGCTCAACATCTTGGACAGCAGGAGCGCATGCTCATCGAAAACGCCGTGTACTATGTCAATCCGCCTGAGCGAGCCGCGATCCAGCAGAAGGAGCGTGATCCTCTTGATCTGTATATCCGCAAGCTCATCTACCTTGACCTGTCTAAGAAAACGCTCGAGAAGATCATCAAGCAGATTCGCAAGCTGCATTGGGAAGAGCCAGAAGTACCTGAAATGCTGCGCAAGATTTTCACAAAGCCTGGCAAGATCAAGTATAGCAACGTCTACCTGCTGGCTGTCATCCTTGGAGCACTTCACCGCTACCACCAGGACTTTGCCATTTCGGTCATGGATGATTTACTGGAGAAAATCACGGTGGGTCTAGAAGTGAATGATTTCAGAGCTAACCAGAAGCGCATCGCAGAGGTCAAGTACCTCGGCGAGCTGTACACTTATCGCATGGTGGACTCTGCTCTCATCTTCGACACGTTGTTCAAGCTCTGCAACTATGGTCATCCGGGAGGACATGCCCGTCCTGGCTCGATCTGTCCGATCGATCTGCCCGATGACTTTTTCCGCATCAGGCTTGTAGGCGCACTGCTTGAGACTTGTGGCTCTTTCTTCGAAAAGGGCGCCGTGAGGAGGAAGCTTGATTTCTTCCTCATGTTTCTGCAGGTAAGGAATTTGTTCGATTTCTTTCTTGTCGGTTCATTGACCATTTAGTACTATATCTACACCAAGGATCCGATGCCCATGGACATCGACTTTTTGGTGCAGGACACTTTTGCGCAGCTCCGTCCTCAGTGGAAGCTGGCTACGAGCTTTGACGAGGCGAGTCAGAAGTTTGCAGAGGCTTGTAGGCAGAATTATCAGCATACTGCTACTGCGAAGGAGCAGGAGCCGGAAGAGCCGGAGGAGTTGCCTTCGTCTGATGAGAACAGAGAGGATGGCGAGGAAGATGGACCGGCGGTGAATGGACATTCGCCGTCGGAAAGCGAGACTGAGGCATGCAATCTAGACTACCAGTCCTTCTCCGGCTGACATGTGCCAGGATCATAATGGCGACGAACCCACAGGCCACGAGTCCGAAGACGAACAGATCGTCGTCACTCGTCCGGAAGAGATGCGCGACCCTGAAGCAGATGCTGACTTTGACCGCGAACTTGCCAAGCTCATGTCTGACAGTGTCGAATCTCGTAAATTCGACCGCAAGCAGGTATTCGATGTGCCGTTGCCGATGCGTCGCAATGTGCAGAACAACGCCGCCGCGCCACCAACTGAGCCCGAGGATGCTCCTGCACCAGCGCCCCCGGCGGCCGCCAATGGCAACAGCAACACCATGAAATTCGCACTCCTCAGCCGGCGAGGGAACAAGCAACAGGTCTGTCCCTCCCTTTGGACCCTCGTTCACTCCCTCCTGACCCACCATCTCCATCTATCCTATCCCCACCCTTCCGCTGACCAACCACAGACCCGCGCCATCGACCTCCCCGCCGACTCCAACTTTGCCGTCGCCATGCTCCACCAACAACAAGCCGAACGCGCAGAACAACAACGCATCAAATCCCTCGTGCTCAACTACGACCTAAGCAGCACCGACGAGACCCAAGCAGACGGTAGTCAAGACCCTTTCCTTTGTCCTTTACAGCGCAATCCCAACCACCAGAGCCGTGCGTCCAGGCGCCAGACCGCCGCGGAGGGGCAGCCCCAGCACAATGCGAAGAAAGATGCTGCTGCGCAGCATACTGCACAGCATACTGCACAGCAAGACGAAGCGGGATTCAACTCCGCTCTTCCTGAGTATCCGTCGTTAGCGCTTGCGAGTTTTGTTGTCAAGAAGGGAAAAGTAAGTGGGGAGGAGCAGGGTATGGGGAGACAGAGCCAGCAGGTGGGGGCCAAGAGGTCTTACGCTGCGACGTTGAGGGAGCGGGGAAATGGAGGAGTGGTTACGCCTTCGTCCTTGGCTCCGGTGACGGGCGCGGGCAAGATGCCGTCGCATCGCAAGGGAAGCAGGGAGAAGGGGGAGAATATGGGACCTGCTTAGCCCACCCCTCCCTATCGCTCTGGCTGTGCTCTGGCTGTGCTCTGCTCTACCTACCTCTGGCTGTCAAGAAGGAAACAAGATGGAGGAGAAGAAGACGATGAAGGCGGGAGTAGAAAGATGGAGGTTGTTGTAGTTGCGGTTGCTTTTCCCCTTTGCCTTTCTTCATTGTGCTTTTCTGCTTCATCGGCAACATAGGAGAGAGCGAGGCTGACAGAAGTCTAGGTATCGATCAGCAGTATCATCAACCCCGGTTTGACAAGGCGGGTAGCTCAAGGGGGACGCAGAGGGCGAGGAAGTTGCAGCTTAGTGATGTTGATTGGTAAGTCATCTATCTTTGGTTGGTATTAGATGGATGGAGGGGGAGAGGGGTTTAGAAAGGGAGGGGGGAGACGGAGCGGGGTTGGGGAAATGGAATGGGACTGGGGGGATGGACTGGGTGAATGTGTGCTGATGCTGGACAGGACTTGATGGATTGTTATGAGGATTATGGATGGATCTCTACACACAAAATGCCAACAGAGCCAGTCACAAGCGATATCTACTCGTCAGGTATCCGGACTACAGCAGGAGTCTGGTCGTTGTCTGGGGAGCAACCCGTGCTGCCACTACTCTCGCCATTGCCATGATCGCCGGTCACAAAGCTGAAGCAAGTCGACCATATCGATACCCATTCGACGCGCCGTATGATTGGGTGGCACAGCTCCATCCATTCGACACCATGATGGTGGAATGCTGCTGTGGCCTCAACGATCAAGCCTTTGCAGGAGATAGCGAGTTGTGGCTGCATGGAATCGCTGCTCGGAACGGCACGGTTGAGATGGGGCGAGAACGAGATTGAAGATGGGAGTGCGAATTATGTGGAGGGTGTATCACAGTCTTTACCGAAACAATCACCGTGGTGCTCGCGCTGGACCGCAGAATCACAGGATTGATATTCATTATCGTGAATCATAGGGTGAAGAATGCTTTTGGTCGTCAGGGCGCGTAGGAAACAAGATCATGATCCACCTCGCCACTCTCACCCTTTCCAGCCTCTGTTCCACTAACCCATCATCTGTCTCCCGGATTATTCTATGCAGGTGTCGTCGGCTGACTGGTGGTATATCCCGCCCTCTTGTCCACAGCTTCTGAACTCAGCATTCTCTCCATGTTCATCCTCTTCTGGTCGCCCTGCTTGAAGCTCTGCTGCCTTCCTAGCACTCCTAGTAGTGGTCTGCCCTCGCCTTCTGTGACTGGACCTGTTGGACTCGCTCCACTTGTCGCTGGACTGACCTGTGCACTTCCCGCGTCACCACGATAGGCCAGACCTGAAGAGAAACGGGAAACCGAGCTAGACGACGCTGCGTTGCCGGACTTGTCTTCTGTGTTGACAGTCTCCTTCAAGCGGTCTGCGAGGGCAGTCTCATAGTTGTTCGTCTTGCGGCGGTGGAGGGTGCCGTGGGGGGAGATGGGATCGGATGGAGTCGCGGTGCCGGATTGGTGGTTTGATGGCGGGTTGGAGTCGATGAGGGAACGGGTGGCGGCCGCTGAGGGGCGTGAGAAGCTGTATGGTTCAGATGAAGCGGCGGCAGGGCTGACGGAGGTCATTGTCGCTGGTGAAGTGAGAGCTGTTGGTGGGAATAGCAACGTTTCTGCAGAAGCTGGTGATGGGATTGGTGGGCAAGGCTTGAGCGTGTTGCCGTTCGAGGTATTGGTGTTGACGACGTTTGATGTCGTGGTGCAATCGTGGCTTTTCGTGGGAGCTTGAAGTCGATTGAGATGTCTCGGGGTGTGCGATGTATACCGTGGCCGTTGGGAGAAATGGTTGGAGTGGACTCTGGTTTGGCGGAGAAGTTGAACGCTTTTATGGTTGTTTGAAAGGAATGACAGCTACCTCGAGGGGCAAGAGGGGATGCCTGATCCCTTTGATGCACAGAAAGAGCTCAACAAAAGTTTTGGTGAGGATGTATGTAGATCAAAGGGTCTGATGGGCGAATGTTCACATGTGAGCTCCTTCTCTGCCAGAAAACGCCCATGACGGACTCGTGCAGCAGAATGCGGGGCAAGAGCTCAACCGGGGCCGGGATCGCTTCAAGGGTTCGAGATTCGGAAGGAAGCGTCCGGCACTAACGTGCGCCATGGGGCTTTGCAGGTCCCCCCCCTTTGCAGGCCCACTGTGGCAATCTCGCTTATTTTACTCGATATAGAGACGGGCCGCGTCATGCCGAGAAGCGATGCCAATCGGAGCTCTAGAAACTTCGCTAACATTTGGCTTAAATAGGCAATCTAAAAATCTATAGCTTTGCTTAATAGCTTTAACACTTCTAGTCTAAACATTATAATATGCTCTCCTCTAGAACTACTAACACACGCCGTAAAGAAGTAATTCAAGCTATAATCGATAAATACTATACTAGTAAACACCCTTCGAGCTTTTAAGAGCTTACTCGCTACTATCTAGATATAATTATAATAACACTTTTATACTATATTTAGAGTCTCTATTACTTATAGTTAGGAGGAGCTATACTATAATAACGACTTACTCCTGCGTAAGAAAGTGCTCTAGTTAGCTATATTAAGTATCTAATTAATAGCAGATACTCTCCTAATTATAGTATAATTAGCAAGCTTACTAATTAAATTCTCTAGTATAACTAGATAAGTAACTCCTCTCTCTCTTGCTAGTCTTAGCCTTAATCTATTAGCAAGAATTAGCCTTATAAGTTCCTTAAGTAGCATCTAGAGTTAAGCCTTAAGCGTATTTAAGTACTAGATAGTAAAAGAGTAAATAAGAACTAAGATCTAGTATTAATTATCTCTTAGTTTAAGACGTTAGAGGCTACGATTAATCGCTTTAATATCGACTCCTATAACATTTATAACATAGACGAAACTAGCTATATAATAGGCTAAACTAGAGTAGTATAGTTAGTAATTAAGAGAGGTATATATATAGTAGTTCGTTATTAACCTAGTAATCGAACGTAGGCTATAACTATTAAGACTCTTAGTAATACTAGCTGTTAGATTCCTCTATATATTATCCTTAAAGGCGCTAATATTAATGTTAATTAGAGCTATTAACTTGCTTAACTCTTACTATAAGATAGTATATAGTAAGGTAAAATAGTAGTCTTATAAAATAGATAGTTAGACAAGAAGTATACTATCGAGTAGTTATATCTTTTTTATAAGTATACGAGACCTTATTATCTAGATTTAATCGAAGAGGTAAAAGATAAGAATCTCTAGTACTATAAAAGGCTCCTTATTATAGATAGCTATAGTACTTACAAGTCTCTTCTCTTTCTATTAATTACTTAAAGAGAAGGCATTATTCTTCTTGTACTTCCTTCGTATTTAATATACCTTCTCTAGTCTTTAGATATGTTAATTTTTGCTACTCTAAAAGTAGTTTATCGTTAAGAGATTTAAGCTAAAGTCTTCTACGTAGTTAACTAGATATTATATACTAATTTTATTAAGGCCTATTTAAATATTTATAACGCTACGTTCGATTACGACGCTTAAATTAAGACCTTTAAGGCTATAGATATCTAGCCTTATAATCTATACTATATACTTAACTAACTTAATAATCTAACCTCTTTAACCTCGTAACCTCGTAACGATAGCTCTCTACTAGATATGGCCCTCTTTACTCTTAATACTATCTCTTGTATATAGTGCTATTTTAACTACTAGCTAAGCTAGCTATAGTACCTTACCGACCTTATAGTAGAAGCGATAGTAGAGAAGTTATAAAAGAGATATAGTCTTACTCTTAATACTAACGTACTTCTATATTAAAGAGTTGCTAAATTAGAGAAGTAGATAAGAACTAAAAAGATATAGCTAAAAAATATAACTCGAGCTAGTACTTATATACTTAATATTAAAGACTTTATTAAAAGACATAAGTAGTAGTAGCTATTAGAGAAGCTAGAGGAGAAGGCTTATATTACTTATAATTAACATTAATAGGCTTAAAAGCACCTCTACTACTATAAGTTGCTTTTTGGCTATTAAGACTTATATACTTAAATAGCTTAAAGCACTTATAAGTAGCTAAGAAAGTAGTACCTTAACGCTATATTCTAGCGTAATAATTACAAGAAGAAGATAAAGCCTTTAAAGGCCTTATTATCTAACTCGTAATCTAACTTATAATCTAACTTATAATCTACCTCGTAATCTAGCGCTTAGCTAAGCACTTAAAGGCTAGCTAAAAAGAGATAGTAGCGTATAAACTCTTTAGTAGCCTCTTTAGTAGTCTCTTTAGTAAACTCTTTATACTAATCTTTACCTTCTTCTTCTTTATACTAACCTTTACTATTACTAATACTAGTCTTTATAATACCTCTCTAGCCTTACTAGTTACTAATCTTCTTCTACTCCTTTCTAGTACTACCTTTTATACTATTACTACTCTCTCTAACCTCTCTAGCTCCTTCTCTATTAATTTTATAATTCTTACCTTAGTTACAAAGAGCTTAGAGACTACTATAGGAAGTAGTTAGCTAGAGTACTTAGAGTACTTAGCCTTTAAGTACTTAGCCTTTAAGCACTTAAAGTACTTAGCTTCTAGAAGTGCTAGATAGTTAAGAGTTATAAATAACTAGCTTATACAATAGCTAGTAGTAGATTAAGCCTATTATACCTTTTTTAAGCTTTAAATTTTAAGCGTTTTAAGCACTGCAAAGAGCAAGCCTATACTATCTTTTTTTAGCTTTACCTTTTTAAGCCTTATGAAGAAAATGCATAAGGGCTTTAAGCCCGCTAAGATGTGTTTAGACCCGCTAAAAAGACGCCTTTTTACACACGCTAACGGGCGGCAATCCTACTCTCGATTTGGCAGCCCTGCAAAGGGGGGGGACCTGCAAAGCCCCATGGCGCACGTTAGGAGCAGATCCGGCCTGGATTGGCCGTGAGAAGCGAAAAAGTGTCACTGAGACTTTCGGCCTCTCGTTCGTTTCATCCCTCCTTCGAACATCTTTCCCCATGTGCCGATCAAATAATGTCGTTGCTGAATGTCCATCTGCACGTTACAGGTCGAATCAAGACGCAACGGCTCTCCCAAATTGATAAGCATATTATCAATAAGCTATCTGAACCCGCATTGAGCAGCGTCTTGACAGCGTCTTGACAGCGTCTCGCCAACGGCAGTAGTCCCCGAACCTAATTCAGTTTTGCGTCCATCGTCGACAATAGAATCGAGACATATCGCCTTCCTGATCCTGCTGACCTCGCTATAGCCGCTCAGACGAGCTGTCGGGTTGATCCTGGAGCCGTCTGACACGATGTCCCGCAGCCACATCTACTCCAGATTGATCCATGAATGGCTGTCTCAATCCGACTGAGACCCATGTGTTCGTCTTGTCTCTCCACAAGTTTGGCGGCTCAAAGGCGATCACGACATTAAAAGTAGGCTGCATTCACATGTCTTTTCGTTCCGGAACAATTACAGTCGCGTCGCTCTTTCTCAAAATCATTATACCACCTGTCAGCTCTTGCCTTTCGTCACTCCCGTTGTCGCCGTTACAATAACAGCTTCTGCTTATCACAAACGTTTCTTACCTCCAACATCCGTGTCATCATAACGGTTACGACAGTCCACGACCATTTCTATGGAGACTCCCCCGCCTGAAATCGAGGTCGTAGTGGCCGAACTCACACCAGAGGCACCGCGACCGAGACGACGCAGGATGTCTATCTCAGCCCCAATGTTCTTCAGCGATATGGTCCTGGAGGACTCGCTAGATGCATACCTCAAGGAGCTTGGTCCCGTCCAAAGGCTTCCCACACCGCCTCCGGAGCCTCGTGAAAGGAAGCAGTCCATCTATCCAGTCACTCTCGCCAGTCCAGACGAGATGATCTACGAGGATAAGCGTATGCTCAGAGGTATGGTCGATTGTCTATTCACATCTGCCAATACTGACAAGTGATCAGGCATTGCCCGCAAACTTAGTATCATGAATGCTCATGCCAGCGGTTGCGCCGCTGTGCCCATCTCCACAATCGTCCAGTACCTCGAAGCGGCCAAATTGTCTTTAGGCTGTATCGCTCTCGCGTACAACATCCTCGCCAACTACAAGTTGTCGATTGTTCATCACAAGCGTCACGACTCTGCCGGTCCGATGGTGGATGCTTCCTTGGACGGCGAATTCAACAGCATGCCTCGTCCTGAACTGGTCCTGCTCGCTGCATTCAGGCTCGCTTCTTCGTTCCTTGACGATCATCCCACGCCTGTCTCATGGTGGACAAAGACCGTCACTCACAACGCCTATCGCGAAGAAGAACTGCTCGACATGACTGCAGACATGTTCGCCATTGTCGGCTGGAAGTTGCCTGTTTTCGCTGCCCCAGAAGCCATCAACTCGGCACTTGCATCTCTGCCGGTGAAAGGCCTACCCAAGAAATCCGCCCAGCATCCTCCAAAACTCGAGGTCGACATTCCACACCAGGTCAACGATGTCAATTTCCTCGCGCCTCAAGGTCGCAGGAAGTCTTCGTCGGTGGATCCGGTTTCACCGTACACAATCGTCAGGAGGACTTCTGGTTACTTTGCGATGTCATGAAAGCCTGCATCCAGCTCACATCTTCTGCCAAGTCCAACTCAGAGCTTGCAAGGATACTTGCGCAGCTCCAACAGACATCCGGCTGCATCCTCTGACGTGCTGGCTGTGCGACATTGGGCCAGCCTCGTCCCGCACTGAAGCGAAGAGGGGTGCCGTACTACATACGAATGAAACGAAAAACGCCCTGGCGGTCTTGTACAACATCAACATCAGACGGCAAGGCTGAGCCGCCCTCCATCTTATCACACAGCAGACCGAGGAGAGAATAAGCATATTGTATAATACTAGTCATAATCGTACGATTGTAACATAGCATACCCGCAACACGATTTCGATAGGACATTTTCCGGACCCGCAGTTGACTCCGTTCCTGGACGAGAGCCGCAATTGCTGGAAGGAGGAGAAAGCGGTGAAGTGACATGTGAATAATCGCACCGATTGACGCGGGATCCACACGAGATCCACCACGGCTCGGCCAGATTCAATCAAATGTCCCCGTCTTCCCCCACCAAAAAGGTGAGCACTGACTGCGGGGCATGCATGTTCACGCCGGAAGCCTCGAATGAAACTTGATCTGGGGGAGGGAGGGCTTGTTGTTCCTGTGTCTAGAGGATCGCGCTTAGGAGCTAGTCTACGACAGCCTTTTGGCGCAATTCTTGTGCACGTTGCTGTGGTGGAGAGTGGAGAGCTCAACGTTCCCAAGGAGCTCCCCCCCAAGCTGCCCCAGTGTACCTCTCTTGCCGTTCCTGTCCATCTTTCACATCACCATCAACTTCACGCTTTCTACCCTTCTCTCTACCGTTTCTGTGCTCAATTGACGAGCTTTCATCTCTCCTCTCTTCCTCAGTCTCCATAGGGAAGCTCCACACTTTACCTACCCAACATGGCGAGCTCAACTACCACCTCTACCCGCCAGCGTAAGCAATCAACCTCAGCCCCAATCGGGGACCTCATGGGCCCCGTTGGTCCAGAGGGTATGAGCAGGCCCAAGCACAAGCGTACCGTCACTGGTTTCGGTGCTGCGGAGATCAAGAGTGTTGAGGCTTCGATACCCGAACCTCAACGGGCAGCGTGGAAGAAACACGAGAAGGCACCATTCAAGACGAAGGACGAGTTTGAGAGCGAGGTCGTCAGGCACATTGAGACAACACTTGCTCGTTCTCTCTTCAACTGCGACGAAGCTGCAGCATATGCTGGCACAGCTTTGGCGTTCAGAGACAGACTTGTCGTTGAATGGAACAAAACGCAACAAAGGCAGACCTTGGCCGACCAGAAGCGTATCTACTATCTCTCCCTAGAGTTTCTCATGGGCAGAGCCCTCGATAATGCCATGCTCAACGTTGCGCTGAAGGATGTTGCAAAGGGCAAGTCATCTCACAGCATCACCACAAGACTCCTTGCTAACTCCACGAAGAGGGCCTCGGCGATCTTGGCTTCAGGATGGAGGAGATCATCAGCCAGGAGAGGGATGCCGCGCTTGGTAACGGAGGTCTCGGACGTCTCGCTGCTTGCTTCCTTGACAGCATGGCCACCCTGAACTATCCTGCTTGGGGTTACGGCCTGCGCTACCGATACGGTATCTTCAAGCAGGAGATTGTCGATGGTAAGCATTCCACCGATGTCCAACAGTGACGTCGACTGACCATGCGAAGGCTACCAGATTGAGACACCCGATTATTGGTTGGACTTCAACCCTTGGGAATTCCCCCGTCACGACGTCACGGTCGACATCCAGTTCTATGGCAGTGTGCGCAAGTACATGGATGAGTCGGGAAAGCAGGTGTCGGTTTGGGAGAATGGTGAGATTGTCAGAGCTGTTGCCTATGATGTTCCCATTCCTGGCTACAAGACACCCACGACCAACAACCTGCGTCTCTGGTCCTCGAAGGCTTCGAGTGGCGAGTTCGACTTTGCCAAGTTCAACTCCGGCGAATACGAGAGCTCTGTCGGAGATCAGCAGCGTGCAGAGACCATCTCTGCTGTGCTTTACCCAAATGACAATCTCGATCGTGGCAAAGAGCTTCGTTTGAAGCAACAGTACTTCTGGTGCGCAGCCTCACTTTACGATATCATCCGAAGGTTCAAGAAGTCGAAGAAGGCCTGGAGCGAGTTCTCCAACCAGGTAGCCATCCAGTTGAACGATACACACCCAACGCTCGCTATCCCAGAATTGCAGCGCATCCTGGTCGACCAGGAAGGGCTCGAGTGGGACGAAGCCTGGAGCATCGTCCAAGCCACCTTCGGCTACACCAACCACACCGTCATGACTGAAGCCCTTGAGAAGTGGTCTGTCCCGCTTTTCCAACACCTGCTTCCCCGTCACCTCCAGATCATCTTCGATATCAACCTCAACTTCTTGCAGTATGTTGAGCGCAACTTCCCCAAGGATCGTGATATGCTCGGTCGTGTTTCCATCATCGAAGAATCAAGCCCCAAGATGGTCCGTATGGCCTATCTCGCCGTCATCGGCTCCCACAAGGTTAACGGCGTTGCCGAACTGCACTCCGACTTGATTCAGACAACCATCTTCAAGGACTTTGTCAAGATATTTGGGCCCGATAAGTTCACCAACGTCACCAACGGCATCACGCCCCGTCGTTGGCTCCACCAAGCCAATCCCCGCCTGTCCGAGCTGATCATCTCTAAGCTCGGTAGTGATGAGTTCCTGAAGGACTTCACCTTGATCAACCAACTCGAGAACTTCGTTGACGACAAGAGCTTCCGTAAGGAGTGGCAGGAGATCAAATATGCCAACAAGGTCCGGCTGGCCAAGTACATCAAAGAGACCATGGGCATCTCCGTCAACCCTTCCGCCCTGTTCGACATTCAAGTTAAGCGGATTCACGAGTACAAACGTCAACAGCTGAACATATTCGGTGTCATTCATCGCTACCTTGTCATCAAATCCCTGTCGCCCGAGGAAAGGAAGAAGGTCCAGCCGAGGGTGTCCATCTTCGGTGGCAAGGCGGCTCCCGGGTATTATCAAGCAAAGCTAGTAGGGCCCTCCTTGACGCGATAGGATATTCTTCTTCTCGCTCACGTTCTCACCGCGACTCACGCTGACCTCTACAGATCATCCATCTCATCAACCAGGTCGGGTCTGTGGTCAACAACGACCCTGATGTTGGAGACCTGCTCAAGGTGATCTTTTTGGAGGACTACAATGTCAGCAAGGCTGAAATCATCGTCCCTGCAAGCGATATCTCCGAACACATCTCCACAGCCGGTACTGAGGCTTCGGGAAGTACGTATCGCCACCAGATATGAACGACTCCAAGCTGACACCCACTTATCGAGTAATATGAAGTTTGTGCTCAACGCCGGCCTCATTATAGGCACTTGCGACGGAGCGAACGTGGAATTGACTTTGAGTCTCCCTGCAGCTGCTAAGCATCGATAGAAGCTAATTTTTTGCAGCGAGAAATCGGCGAGCAGAACATCTTCCTCTTCGGCAACTTGGCCGAGGACGTCGAGGACCTGCGCCATGCTCACTTCTACTCCAAGTTCGAGCTCGATCCGGACCTGAGACGCGTCTTCGACACGATCCAGAGCGGGAAGTTTGGGGATGCAAACTCCTTCTCGGCCCTGGTCAACAGCATCGTCGAACACGGCGACTACTACCTTGTTTCCGATGACTTCCACAGCTACATCGAGACCCACAAGCTCATTGATGAAGCATACAAGGATCAGGAAGGCTGGCTGACCAAGTGTATCACTGCCGTCAGCCGCATGGGCTTCTTCACCTCCGAGTAAGTTATCTTCTCACCACACGAGAACCACCCCATGCTGGGACGCTACTAATTCTCGTATAGTCGTTGCATCGACGAATACGCCGAGGAGGTCTGGAACATCGAGCCTGTCAATCCCAAGGTCAACGGCGCTTAGACAAGTGCGAAGGGAATGGCATGATAGACGAGGTATGGTGTTATGAGACATGGGAGGTCAGAGACGGAACAACACATGGTATAAATACATAGACAGAGTATCATACATGTCTTTGCTTGTCAACATGCTTAGGTAGACGTTTACTTGGTCGCCGCGACCGTCATCAACTCCGTCACGTAAGTGCTGGGGAGCGCGAAGCCCTCTCCGCTTGGGGCTCCGCAACCAGCATACCGACAAAGAACAGTCAGTCAAGATACAGCATACAACAACACATTTGTACACGACATGATTAAACAAAAGATGATCAGGAGAGCCCACTTGCATTAGCAGACTATGGAAATCTATCCTCAGAAAAGCCATCTTCGGCTTCTGAAACCCCCGTCTCAAGTAAAGCCTCGCAAAAAGATCGCTGGAAGTGAAGGCCTAGGAAAAGTCTTGCAGAAAAGGAAAGCCTCGTAAAAACCGCCTCGCGGAAGAACCCCCGAAAAGAAAAGGCTCGTCACAAGCTGTATAGCGCACCCTGCATCCCCATTACGGTGGCTTTATTCGTCCCCTGGTTCCGTTGCTGAACGGTGGTGGTACTACCACCCTGGTCGGCTCTGCCACATTATCTCGTCGAGGTCCCGTCCATCGTCAGTCCATCGTTTGACGATCTCTTGTCGTCCTGGTAGTTTTCGCTCGAGCTGGTAGTGTTGTCGTTGTCCCTAATGGTCTTGCATTTCCTCGTCTGCGGCAGATCTCGAGGGATAGGATGCCATTGGGGGCCTTTGGTTGGGTTGGGAGCCGGTGGATGTGGTGTATGTTGGGGAGATCTGGCTGTATGGGGGGGAGGTCTGGTTGTAATAAGGTCCGAAGTAAGGAGGGTAGGGTGGGTGGTAGTTTCCTGGCGGAGGGTAGAAGATGTATGGGCCGGGGGCATTGGGGTGGGTGTTGTAGTGCGGTGGAGCCTGGGTATGACTGGTAGTTGGTGCGGGGTGGGGGTCTGCTGGTGGACTTGATAGTGGGAGCTGCGTGATTGGTGACAGACTGTTGGATGCTTTTGGCCGTGGTAGACGACTGATGGGTTGAGCTGTTCCGCGGTGGTATTCCCTAGATGAGCTTCCATATACTAGAGGCGGTGGGTATGGCTAGGACGCAACCGGTGGGTCCTGGAGCTTTGGGCGCTCTGGCACTTCGCGGCGGGGTCTGCGGATGACAGCAGAGCCTGCCACAAATAGTCCGGGGAATTTCTCTGTGGTCTCTTCGACAAGATCAGAAAGCCTGTTGTATTGAGCGTGGGTGTTGCGAATGATCTCGTGGGCTTTGTCCGACAATTCTATGATGTCGTGAACCTTCTCCATGACTTCTTCGGGTGGGGCGCCTCTATTCCTAGAGCCGTAGTGGTAGCACTTGTGGATCATGGCTCCAGCGCTGCTCTCATGATCATTGACGATCCAACGTGCTGCGTAATAGTACAGCTTGTCTTCGCGATCTGTGTGATTAGAGTAGATACCCCTGATCCACAACCATTGTTGGTGTATGAAGTCGCTGTCTTCATCGGATTGCTGGTCTCGGTCGTTGTGATCCACCATGTTGGGTCCTCGAGAGTAGAGATAGAGGGAAGTGGATGAAAAGAAGAAGGTCTAAAGAGAGCGGAAGACAGACCTTATACCCTCCACTGGGGACCCATGGCTGCCTAACACATGTGAGAAGCTACAATGGTCATTCATAGCTGCAGCACAATGGTCTGAAATTCTGGTAGTACTCCCGCAAGAAGTGAAAGAAATCAGAACCGCACTCTACCGAGACTTCCCTGTGGGCCAGCATGTGAAAGGTTGACATGTGTGACACGTGACCTGTAGACTCCACCAACACATCATACCCGACACTCTGAGCAATAAACAGATGCGTACCGCCACTGTCCCGAACTGTCTTGATCAATGGACATGGCCGTAGTCGACGCACATCACCTCAAGTAAACTTCTACTTCTCTGCGAGTATGACATTCGTAAGGAAGGAAACGATCACTTAGATAACAATGGATATGGAGCAGACATATATCTTTGGAGCTTGATCAATGATAGATGCTGAAACCGACAGGCGTGCGCATAAAAGACAGGAAAGAGCGAATGGAATGCAAGCTGGATGTGAGGTGGCACTTCCAGGCCCGAGGCCAATGGATAAATGTTTTGCCGGACTCTTCAACGACACCTGCACAACCAATACATCGCACCACGGACAGAACGTGCCTGGGAAGCGTCTAGGTGAGTAGCAGTACGTTCAGCAACTGGCAACAATTCTACCATTGAAGTCAAATTTACATGTATGCTTCTTAATCATGTTCGCCCAAGTGAATTGTGTCCAATAGTCCAGAAATTCTTGGCAATGACCTCACCCTGTGCCCTTGTGCGACAGCTACGACGACAGCATCACTGGCTGACCACTGTGACCTCTATTAGCGCATCGTTCCATCTCGTCGCTGAGAGCTGCATCCGATGGTCTGACTCGATCTTGGTCGAGATCCGAGCGCCCTGCAATTGACTCCACAGGCATCATTTTTGCTTTGCCACTACCGCGCACTGAGTTCCGGCGTATCTGGAAAATACCGACGTGGTTGCAGACGGCGTATGAACAGCCCTGAGATGATGTACCGGCTTTTTCACTAGCACATTAGCGCGGTCTCGTGGACAGGCAACCCCTGTCTCTCAGAGCGTGGCAGCTTGACCCTCTCCCGAGCAGTCGCACTCTCCATCAGCAGACTTTTCGTAGTCGTCACTCCCGGAGATCTTGAGCTCTTGCAAAGAACGTCGAATCTATCCGTCAGTGCCGATAGACCGTCAATATTGTCGGCTCGGTGGACTCCGAGAAGGCGTAACTGCACGCCATCCGTTCGGATCCCTCCCAAGAAAGGCGTCGACAAGAGCTCAGGTTCTGATCGCGGAGGAGAGAACCTCTCATTCGCTCTGGGGCCCTGCGGCTAGCCTCTGAGCCGACTGTCAGAGTTAGCAGGAATCAGTCAGAAGCAAGCAGCGACCCACTTACCGGCATAGTCACCCCCGGATCTTGCCTGCTGCCTCTGCAAGTCTTCGGTACGGCTCGTGCAACGACAGTCGACCACATTGCTGTCGGCAACCCTGACAAGAAACTGCAGGGACGGACCGCTTGACCTGCATACCTGGTTCTCCTGTCAGAGCTCTCTTTCCGAGGGTGTCAGTCTCTTCCTAAGCACCCTGTCCATCGATCCTCCGCTCGATACCTCAATAGCAGCACTATCATCGCCGGCATTGCGTCTCACACAAGATGGAGAGAAAAGTCACCTCGATCCTGTGTATCTCAGACACTCACCTCGCATCACCTTTCCCATTTGGTGTGCCGAAAGACCTACCACACATCGACGTCCTGATCCACTCCGGAGATCTTACCATGCTCGGTACCGTCCCTGAGTACCACGAAGTCCTCGATATGCTGGCCACCATACCTGCGGATCTCAAGCTCGTCATAGGGGGTAATCACGACCTCGCTCTTGATCAGGACTGGTTGGCCCGTTTCCCTGAGCGACTAAGGCACTGGGAAAGCAGAAACGGGGTTCCAAGATGGAAGGGTGAGCTCGGAGACGAATATTGGAAAGAGGCCGAGGCGGTGTGGTTCGGTCCAGATTCGAGGGCGGTAAAAGAGGGCGTGACGATGTTGAAGGAGGGTCGGCATGAGTTCAGATTGTGCAACGGGGCTCTTTTGAAGGTAGGTCGCTCTCGCTCTCATCTACCAGCTCATGCTGTTGTTGCGGTATGAGCCTGCTGTCCGAAAGCGTAGGCTTCGATCGATGGCGATGTGGAGGTACTCATACCCAAGTCAACGCGTCTGTCGTGACCACAGAGTGTGAATGCTTTACTTCGTCTCTGATGTCGCAGGCCAACTACGACGCGAGCAGAGAATTCTGCGTTGAAGGTGGACTGCCGACCTGACTGCGGCATACGCCGCCTCTGGTGCTCCTACACGACAGCTTGTATACCATATTTACATCGCTCTTGCCGAAACAGCTTGACGAGTACGAGCATACGCTGAAGGCTGAGTTTCTGTGGTTCAGGGCCAGCTCGCGCACAGTGTCGACAGTCGGAAGCAGGTTCTGACGCGTGATATATTCCGTACACCTATTCACGCTCTTACTGATGTTCTGCAATATGATCTTCTGCTGTAGCTCTCATCGTATAGTCGGTACAGATCTGTGGTTGTGGCGCGTAGAGGTGGAAGGCGCGTGTCGGATGAGGAAAGGACGAAGCGGCTGACGTCAAGCAGGTTTTTGCCAGTCCATATCAACCAGAGTTCTGCGACTGGGCTTTCGCGTATGGAAGGAACGAAGATCGTTTCAATTCTCCAGGATACTCGCTGTCGGATGCGGTGAACATTGCCACCAGTCCGGCGGATCAAATGTCTGGCTCAGACAGCCACGGTCGCGCGCCCGTCGGCGATATCGACATTATGATGACACACGGTCCTCCTTACGGTAGACTGGATCTCACTTCTCGTGGTCAGAAAGTCGGATGTCCTCATATACTTGCCTCTGTCGCCCAGATCAGGCCAAGAGTGCATTGTTTTGGTCACATTCATGAAGGTTGGGGCGTCGAACATGTACGGTGGAGCGACGATCGGCTTCCCACGGCAATACCATCAGAGAACACCATACAGTCGTTCACAACGGCTTGGGATGCTATCGATGGTACACAAGCTATTGAGAGAGTCGTTGTTGAGGCTGAAAGAAAGACCCTGGCCCCTGGACCTGTTCACGTCGATCTGATCGATCGTCCCGGGCGCCCTACCAGATCAGGCGCGTCGACCACGCTAGTCAATGCCGCCATCATGGACGTCAGCTACATGCCCATCAATCTTCCTATACTACTTTGGATGGATATTGGGACTTCATAACATATCTCATGAGCTTATAACGCCTCAAACCACATCGTCAGTCTACTGGCATGGTATTGTATGAGGGAAGGCACTGTCGCGAAGCGCGAAGGGTGTATTTTGCTTCTTATGCCGCCCACGAATATAACTGCGCGTTTCGTCGCACTTTGCCTCCCTTTTCCTCTGCACAATACTCATATTATCTGTCAACAGACTTATACGAGTATTAACACTACTATTCCCATATCATCTACCACCATCCTTATCCAAGCATTACTTCCCACTCATATCACTCAAATTACACCACCGACCTCCTCACCATCGATCTCGCCGTCGACCTCACCATATACCCCAACGACTCCTCATCCTCTTCGCCCCTCCTCTCCACCAACAATGGCTCCAGTCAAAAAGACTGCAGATACCCCCTTGTCAAAGTCGCTGCGTAACCAGAACAAGCGGGGGATGAATTACGATACGGGTAGGACCCACGCAAGCCGCATGGCGACCCTCCGACGCCAGATCGAGAATGGCCTCAAGCAGAAGATACTACCTCGCCCACCTGTATTGCCAACAGCACAGCCAGCACCTCCCATGGCTCTCCCTCTGGCCCAACCCATGGTTACGCAGCCAGCATTCTTCCCACCTCAACCCGCCCTTCCGACGGTTGCTCCTCCCTTCACTCCCAACCCGACCTCTACCTACCCTACTCCTCCCGCCCCTCAGGCTTCTCTCCTCTCCGCCCCTCTCTACAGCTCTCCTGGGTCAAACTCCCAACCCGCTCCCATGTCCCGCCAAGACTCGGGTGTGGTAGTTTCTTCCCAGAAAGAACTACCAGATGCTACCCATCAACTCGACCTGGACACCATGGCCGAGATAGATAGCGGGATGTACGACCTGGATTACACGGGAGGCAACAACCTGGTAGGATTTAATCAAGGAGTACTACCAGCTTTTAACAACAACCTGGTAGGATCCAGTCAAGGACTGCCAGTCTGGAATAGCAACCTGGTAGTTTCTTCCCAAGAACGACTACCAGCCTTCAACAGCAACCTGGTAGGATCCAGTCAAGGACTGCCAGTCTGGAACAGCAACCTGGTAGGACCTACTCAAGGATTACTACCAGCCTTCAACAACAACCTGGTAGGATCCAGTCAAGGACTGCCAGTCTGGAACAGCAACCTGGTAGTGCCTAATCAACAATTACTACCAGCATTCAACAACAACCTGGTAGGATCCAGTCAAGGACTGCCAGTCTGGAACAACACCCTGGTAGGACCCAACAACAATTACTACCAGGCTCAAGGTGGCTTTTAGATAGTATCACCAGATTGTATCACTTGCATTGTTTTTTGTTCGAACAGCGAACGGCGTTTGGGATTTGGGTAATGCGAGATGACATAATGAATTTCTTTACATTCTCAAATCTGTCTTCGTCGTGGTATGGTGACGTGATTGTGTTTTGCTATGTAGTCTGGGTGCTGGGTAAGGGCTGTCAAGGGTCTGGGTAAGGGGATCAGAGGAGCCGCCTGGGCTGACAGGAGCGGGGGATCGCAAAGTATGAGGGAGCGGTGAGTCATGGTAGAGGGCACATTGCTTTTGCTGTCGGACTTGGGTTTGTGAGCGGGAGGGAAGAGGAAAGTATGACTTTGTGAAGCGGTGCAAGAGGAAATCATACAGTGTCAAAGTAAGCGGGATCTTGATTATTCTCATTAATATGTCGATCGTGAGTTGCAGTGTCCTCCAGGACATGCTCATATTATTAGATTGTACATGAATGATGCCAGACCTGCGCCGAAACAGACCAGCATGCCGTAAGTCTTGTGCGGAATGCTGGCGCCAGAGTCTGATTCTGTCGGACTTGCAGAACCGGTCACCGTCCCCGAACGTGAGGAAGTCGTACTCCTCGTACTTGAGGGAAGTATGCCAGTCGTCCGAGCGCTCGATGATGTAGTCATGCTTGAGTCTGAAGTCATGCTTGGAACCGCCGCTGTGAACACGACCGTCGCAGATTGGCCTGAGGCATTCTGCCCGAGGACTGTCACCGCTGACACCGATGATGGTAATGGTGTGGTGAAAATCGAGGTGCCAGATTTGATGATGACTTCGATCGCGCCTTCTGAAGTACTCGGCGTGTGTACAGCGATGAGCACGACTGCTTCGCCATTGCCACGAGACAGGATCTGCCCGATCGTGAGCGGCTGGTCTTGCGGAACATATGCGCCGCCCTGCGACGGGTCCGTGGAAACTACGAGATCGTTTCGAGGGGTATTCACAGCAGGCGTAGGCTCGGGATCATTCGGGCGTGCCTGGTCCGGCACCTGTAACGATGGCCCGTTCGGCATTGCTGTGGCTGGTGAGGGTAGTGGTGACGGTATGCCAATCGGCGTCTGGTAGGATGTCGCAGATGAAGCCGTGATTGGGACTGCAAGACTTGACGAAGCGGCCGGTGGCGGGATAGCCGGGGGCGGACTGGTCTCAACCGGCAGCGCAGGAGCAAAGATCTCGCCATCGGGAGACTTTTCAGCATCTTGAGCGAGTGTTGATCCAGGGCGTGGTGGTCGGGCAAACGTTGCCTCGAGCCCCTCTGTAGTGGGTTTCCCGAGGATCCTGGTGGATGTTACATCGTCGTCCTCGCGGTCCCCAACATCAAGTGACGGAGTTGGCGAGGTTGCCGATGTGACTGATGATAAAACTACCGCAACGTGTGCGATGAGCAACAGTAGTTGGCCAGCGAACATCTTGATGGTGTTATTCACTTCTGTAGGTATAATGCCGGCGGGCTTTCCGAAGACTTCAATGGTGATTCGTACGTGTGGCGTGTTTCTGTATCTAGAGTAAAGATGCGCAGGGGCTCAGATAGGATTTGCTCTTTGTTGTAACCACCTTCATGGCAGAGAAATAAAATACATCAACTCGTCAACGCAGAGGAATCCGTGACAAAGAAAGATCTAACGATCAAAATGAGACATTAAGAAATGCGCGCCGGGACATTCAGGCCTCCTACAGAGGCGTTCGTTCCTGGCTTGACGGCCGGTACAGCCAATCAAAGCGTGCTTGTCGACCAGAGTACGAGCGTAGCGTAAATTGGCCAACAATTGCACGAACCATTGATACTCATCCGCCTCTTGAAAGGCTTAGACCACTTCGGTAGCTGAAAGAGATGGGGGCCTGATCATGTCAAAGATGGTGAAAGTGATTTGGACGCCTCTGGCTGCCGCAGATCTGCGGATGTGAAAAGGGACGTGGGAAGGTTGCCCTGCAAGCTTGCCATTGCACAAGAAGCACTGGGGCAAATTTGTTCAGTAGCGAGCAGCAGTCATCCGAGCTCTAGAGACGGAATCCGATCAGTGGCCAACTCTGAAGATAGGACGATGATAGAAGAGTTGAAGTCGACGGCAGGAAGGTCGTGGTTTTGTCGACGGTGGGATATTCTTACACTTGTCGCAAAACTCTCGGCCGCCTAACCCCTTTTCGGCGTTATGCAACTACATTCGGATAACTTCACGAATATTCATTATATAGCATTAAAATTAATATCAATTGTCTTCTCTTATCACGCTAATTATAATAGTATTAATTTTGAATTAATTACATAAGGTAGTAGTAGTAATATTATTATCGTACTAACTACTCTAGAGAGGTAACTAGGTATATAGAAGAGCTATACTAAACTATCGAGTCTAAGCTCTACTACTAGTAGTAGCCTTAGATACTACTAACTAGCGTTTAATTACGACGATAAGCTTACTTCTAGCTTACTAATTAATTATATAATTAATATTAAGATATTAGAGAAGAGTCTCTATACTACCTCTATAAGGTAGACTTATTAAACCGCTAAGTAGTAGCAAGCTACTAATGCTATAGCAAGAACTACTACTTTAGCTAGAGAAGAGCTCTAAAAACAACTTATATAAGTAGTATCTAACCTTCTCTAGGGTTATAATTTAGCTACGATTCTATATATAATTTAGAGACTTATAAGTTTTTATAGTTTCGATAACTAATAGCGCTACCCCGAGACTACTAACAAGTAAGACTTCTAGTACGTCTTAGATAACAAGTAGCAAGCTCTTTGTATTACGCTAGAAGCTACTAGTAGTAATAGTAAGGTAAAGAAGATAGCCTTAACTAGCCTCTACTATATAGTATATACTAGCGAGATTATAGAGATAGAGAAGGAGATACTAGCCTCTAACCTATACTAATAGTATAGTTATAAGACTAAAGATAATTAAGACATATATTAAGCAGAAGGCACGTTTAGGAGTGGAATATTATATAGAACTAACCTATACACTAGTTAGGTAATAGATAGATTAATTAAGAGAAGTCTATCTACTAGGAGAAAGAATAGCTTATATAAATCTCTAGGCTTAGCGTTATATAACTTATAGTTATATAACTCTATACCTAATTATCTAGAGAGAGCTATATTCTTAATACTTCTACTTAGCTCCTATAGATAAGCCTTTAGATTAGTACTAAGCTAAGTTACTTTATAAATCTTGTAAAGTTCTAACCTTAAAGTAGCTTAGTTAACCTATTAGCTACTATATCTACTATCCTTATAAACTTAACCTATATCCTCTAGTTCCTCTATAGCCTCCTAATATAGTAGTAAGTAATATTAATATACTTTGCTCTCTTATAAGTATATAGCTCTTTTATAAGGGAAAGAGTAGCTTAGTTATTATTATTAATTCTAGTAGTAAAGAGTAATCTTATTATTACTTTCTAAGACTTCTTTACTATTAGCCTCTAGAGTAACTATCTAACTATCTTATAACAGTTTATATCTTTTAGTAACTAAGATAGAAACTGTAACTTCTTTATATAAGAATATATTACTATATATTTAGCCTCTATAGTAGAGGTTAAAATAGACTTCTACTTCCTACTTATCTAGCTAATAGGTACACCTATAAGTATAAAGATATATCTAAGGATAGAGACCTTATCTATCTTATCTAAGGCATAATCTAAATTAGAATATCTCTTAAGAGTCTTATTCTTATTTCTTCTAAATATAATACTAAGATCTTTAGTTAATCTAATATATCTTAATAACTTCTTTATCTTAATAGTATATCTATCTATTAGATCTGCTATAAACTAACTAAGCCTCCTAAGGGTAAAGGTAGTATCTAGCCTTATTAGAGTACTAAGGTATATCTAGCTTCTAATAGTATATAAGTATTTAGTTCTACTAAATCTTATATCTTCTACCTAAGCTCTTTAGGGGAGCTTATTATCTATTAGCTATATTATTAGAGTAGCCTTATTAGAGCTTATATTAAGCCTCTATAGTACATTATCTATATAATAGATTTAGTTAAGTCTTAAAGTTCCTTATCTTCTATCTCTTATAACCTTAACTCTAAGGACTTTACTAATCTTACTAAGATTCTTAATCTTAAAGATCTTACTAAGCTCTTACTTAAACTATTAGATATTCTCTTTACTTAGTACTATAAATAGTATATTATTAACATAAACTAAGAGAATAATCTTCTTATTATAATATACTAGAAGATAGAGGTCTACTTTACTCTAAGTAAAGCCTAGCTTTAGAAGCTTAGAGATATAGTACTAATTCTAGTCTCTAGTAGCTTACTTAAGTCTATATAAGCTTCTAAGAATCCGGAAGGTAATACTAGGTCTAATCTTAATCTTAAGTAGTAGCCTTATATAGATTAGTTCCCTAAGGAATAATTCTATAAAGGTATTATTAATATCTACCTAATAATACTTAAGGTTAAGTATATATATAATAGTAAAGAATAGTCTTAGTATATCTACTCTAACTATTAGAGTAAATATGTCTTTATAGTTAATGCTATACTTCTATAAGAAGCCTCTAGTAATAAGTCTAGCCTTAAACTTTTTAATAGAGCTATCTATATTATACTTAACACTAAAGACCTACTTAGATGTTACTAAGTTAGATCCCTTTAGAGAAATAACTTCTTCCTATATATTATTTAAGTATAGAGTATTAAGCTCTATATTAATTGCTTTCTACTATTTGTCTCTCTATACTAGGTTAGTAATAGCCTTATTATAATCCCTTAGAATTAGGATATATTACTTAATAGAGGCTATTATAGTAATTTTATTATCCTTATCCTACTAATTAATATACTTAGTAATAAAAGCCTTATAATACTTTACCTTAGGCTCTTTATTATTAGACTTATTATCTCTTAATCTCTTAAGTAATTAACCTATATAATTAGGTAACTTAGATTAGACTATTAGCTCTTCTCTACGTTAGAAATCTATAAGATTAATAGAGTTAACCTTTAGAATCTTAATATATAAGAAGATTCTCCCTATAGGTGCTTCTTACTAAATAGGCTAATTTAATTAGTCTATTCTAGAACTAAGCTAGGCTTAGATCTAGGCTAGTCTCCTAACTAGTCTCCTAACTAGTGCTTAATTACTTATAGTGTTAATCTTAATACTAAGATTAATATTACTATCTTTCTTAAACTTAGAGAATTTAATATTTAATAAAATAATTACTACTTTCCTATTAGGTGCCTATATCTTATATATTCTATTAGTTCTATCTATATAGCTAAGGAATACTTCTACTCTTCCTCTATCTATAAGCTTATCTTTTCTTCTATATATAGAGAGAGACTTTAGGTTTATATAGGTATATACCTTATAGCTCTAGACTTTAATATAATTAACTAATAGCTTAATACCTGTATAGGCTTTAATAGGTATAATTTGCTTATTATTTATTACTAGTCCTATTACTATTCTATTCCTTAGATATATATCTACCTAAACTACTTTAGGCTAGAACTTATTTAGTATCTTTAAGTCCTTAAGTATTGCTCTTATACTATTCTCTAAGGTTTAGATACCTTTCTCTACTAGTCTATTTTAGATTAAGTTATATAGCTTAGTAGTTATATAATAGATACCTTCTTAGTGCTCCTACTACTTTAAGATCTTATTAAGTTTACTAGTATTGTCTAATTTAGTAACCTTAACTTTAGTATTACTTTCTCTTTTAACTCTTAGCTTCTACTTAATAAGCTCTTATAGAGCTTTATCTCTTATCTTAAGTAGTATAATCTATATTATCCTTAAGTAGCTATCTATAAGTTTAAGGAAGTATCTAAACCCTTCTCTACTTGTTTTAATTAGGCTATAGATATTAGTATAGATAAGCTAGAGAACCTCTAGTCTTCTTTATAAGGTTTTACCTCTTCTATTCCTTATCTTTATAAGGGAATAGACCTTATATAGAATTAACAAATTATAGTTTAGATTAATAGGTTTCTTTAGAGTTGTAACTTTATAAAGATCCTTAAGCTTTTTAACTCTAAGGTAAGTAAATCTCCTATACTAGAGTTAGTACTCTATCTTAGAGTTATTAGGTCTTAAGTTAATAAGATTCTCTTATTACTTATCCTAAGTTAGATATATATACTTAGTCTATAAATTAATTACTAGCTAGGTAGTAAGGAATACTATATCCTAATTAGCTAGATCTAGAATTAAGCTAGGCTTAGATCTAGAATATAGCTTTTAATTAGCTAGATCTAGAATTAAGCTAGGCTTAAATCTAGAGTATAGCTTTTAATTAGCTAGCTACTTAAATAAGAATTAAATAATATATACTCTCTCTTAAATTCTAGCTTTAAGTAGTAGCTACTTCTATAGATTAAGAATAAGAAAAGAATTTAAATTAATAACTCTAGAAACTCCTAATTCTATATATAGCTTATAATAGGAGACTAAATTAATACTAAGATTAGGTATATAGAGAGCTTATATCTTTATCTTATCTCTCTTTTTAGTCTTAATAATTATAGTTTCTATTAACTATAACTAAAGGTAACTCTCTCTAACCTAGATCTATTAAGTATATATCTTGCTTAATAGGCCTCTAAAGAGAGTTAGTTTATCTATTATATAGTTAGATACTCTAGAGTTAAGTATCTACTAATAGTGTAGAAGCTTACCTTAAACCTCTAATATAGAACCTATAGTTTTAAGCTCTTTACCTCTAGAGAGTACCTCTAGTAGTAGAGATAAAGATGTTAATAGTAAATCTCTTTTAGTAGCTAGATAGACTTTATCTTTCCTCTTTAACTTAGCTACTTTAAGAGAATCTATTCTTTTAGTAAGCTACCTAATAAGTTTAAGTAGTTTCTAATACTTAGATAACTACCTTCTTATAGGACTTACTCTCTTAGTAACTCTATAGGATAGCTAGATATATCTCTTAGCTTATTAAAGATAGAGACATCTAGTAATAGAGTAATCTATTTCCTTATATAAGATATATATATAGCTTAAGCTTTTACTAGTTCTTTATAGTCTATCTCTTATAAATATAGTAGATTTCTCTTCTCCTTTCTAGACTTCCTTTTCCTTAAGAATATTATAGATCTTATCTATAGTAAGGTATAGTTAAGTATCTAAGGTATCTCTTATAGATAACTATAAAGCTAGAAGAGAAGTAAGTAGTCTTTAAATCCTTACTATTAGTATAGAGTATTATTTAATTTCTAAAGATCTATTAATTCTCCTCCTTAATATAGTTAGGTATAACTAGGCCTTAGAGATAGTTATTTTATTACCTATAGTATATATAATAAACTTTCTTTATAGTTGTCTTACTTATATACTTATCTACTTTATATACTTACTCTTTAGCTTCTTCTAAGCTAGCTTAGTCTACTACTATTTCTAAATTATCTCTTAATCTCTTTTAGAGATATATCTATAGATCTAGTAAAGAGTAGTACTATTCTTCTCTACTAACTAAGGGAAATACTAGAAGTTAAATAAGGAAGCTAATAATAACTCTAGAGTTATTACTAATAGTTTAGTAAGGGAGGTAAGAGTCTATAATATCTTCTTTAATATAAGCTAAAGCTTTATTTATTAGAACTATTTCTCGTAGTTATCTTTAGAGAGAGTTAGTACTAGCTGTCTTAATTAGGTATTATTGTCTTCTATAGCTAAAGATAGTATCTAAAGGTATAACGAAAGGAATTAAGTAATAAATAGATAAAGGTTAAGCTATAGTTAATAGGTAACCTTTAGTTAAAGTTCTATATATTAAGATCTTTAGTTCCTAATCTTAATTAGATAATTATTAATAAGATTAATAAGTTCTCGATCTTAAGAGAAGAAGAAGAATAGAGAAAAGGTTTATTTAGTTATTTATAGCTAATAAACTATAGCTATTGTATAATTATAGAATTTAAACCTATACTAGACTTATTAATCGAGTCTCTACTCTATATACTAAGTAGCTAGTCTTTTATACTTTATACCGCCTCTACTAATCTGTCTAGGATTAAGATAATAGAGAGGATACGGAGGAGTATACTAGAGAATCTAGTCTAATTTTAATAATATAGATACTTAACTATAGTATATATAATTCTATACTTATACTATAAGCCCTAGGCTTATAACCTATTAAGTAGAAGACACGTTTAGGAGTAGAATATTATATAGAACTAACCTATACACTAGTTAGATAATAGATAGATTAATTAAGAGAAGTCTATCTACTAGAAGAAAGAATAGCTTATATAAATCTCTAGGCTTAGCGTTATATAACTTATAGTTATATAACTCTATACCTAATTATCTAGAGAGAGCTATATTCTTAACAATATAGTAGTATATTAAGTCTAGAAGGAGAAGAGCAAGAGTAAGTCGTATAGGTACTATATAAGAGAGAGTAAAGATTATTACTTAGCGCTAGTAGGCGAATTATTAGTAGAATTATAGGCTAAATCGTAAGAAACTATAGACCTAAAGAAGTATATTACAGACTTAGAGCTAGTATTAGCGAAGGCTATTAGTAAGCTAGAGGAGTAAAGGACTAGAATAGTAAGGCTCGAAGACCTTATAAGGCTAGAGGATAAGAAAGAGAAGAATAGAGAGAAGATAGAGAGAGTAGAGGAGATAGAAGAATTACTAGTACTAACAGAAGATAAAGCTAAGGACTTATAATTATAAACTATAATAATTAGTATAGCGTTTAGTTATATTATAATACCTAAGAAGTAAATCTATAACTATCTTACTATCTATCTACCTTTTATCGTGTCTTCTCTATTAGCTTAGTTCTTCGTCTACTTCTCCTAATGCTTATTAACTATATATTACTTAGCGTACTACTCTAAAAATCCTCTAGCTATATAATATTAATATCTAGTAATTGCTCTTAATAAGATCTATTAATCTAGCTATTATTTACCTACTCTAATTACATAGTAGTAGTAGTAGAGGTAGGTATATGTTAAAGCCTTATATTAAAGCTACGTATATCGCAATATAGAGAACGCCTATCTAACCGAATAGTCTATTAGTAGTAGAACTAATTACTATTTAAGCTTACGCGTAAGTACGGCGTAGAATAAGCTAGTACATTACGTAAGCGAAACTAGCTACTACTAAGTGCTACCCTAATACTAGCTCCTTACAATTGCCTTCTTCTCTAGGAGAGCTATCCTTAGCTCTTAGCTAACGATACGCGCTATGTAGTAGCATAGAGGAGTAACGTAGTTAAGGCATTTCTACTATTATATCGCATGTGTCTCGCACGCGGTTTAGTTATTGTAGTCCTAACAATTCGAGTCTAATAAGGCGTTTGTCTAGTTACTATAGTATTAAAGCTAATTAGTAGCAATAATATTACTTTTCTTGGAATTCCTAGTAGTGCTATAGAAGACACGCGCTTTGCACTAGCGGCTATAACAAAGATATAGTACACTAAAGGTTAGTATATATAATCTCGTTACTACCCCTTGCTTTCTTCTTTTTCTATACTAAAATATATCTACATTTTATTAACCTCTATTATATTAAGCACTCCTCTTATGATTATTATATTATCTAACTCTAGATCTCTAGTGTCTAACATACGTAGTATAAGGCAGGCTAGTAATACTAGAGCTATAGCTACTAGTGCTAACTCTATAACTCTTCTACTTCCCGAAGAGAAGACTAATACTTATTCTAGGTACGCTAATAGCGTCGCTAAGAGTAAGCTCTTATAGTCTATATAAGAGATATAACTAACTCGTAGTAGCTCGTGTCTATACTAGTAGCAACTTTAGTATTTTCTTTCGCTATAAGTATAAGTACTACGTTAAAGGTAAGTACTTATACGACTCGCTCCTATCTATCCTACGCGACTCCTATATAACTACTCTCGATATAGTCGCGGCGAGTAATTCCTCTATAGAAGCTAGTATCGCTACTAACGAGAAGTATATATATACTATAGTCTATAAGGTACTCCCCGAGGTTAATTACAACTAGCAAGATAAGAGATTAATTACGTCTATTTATTAAGATATCGAGAGTTAGAAAAGAAGAAGAGAAGCTAGTCTACAAAGCACGCGAGATATCGAGAGTAGAGTAGCTAGAAGCCTAGGCTATAAGCTAAGATTACGTAACCTCTTCGACCTAGATAGTAACTAAATCTAGCTTGTAATCTATCTTATATTACTACTCTCTCTCTTAAGCGCGTTTGCTCTTAAACGCTTATATTATAGATTAGTTAATCTAGCTTAGATAAGGCTTATCTATATAGAAGTCTAGGTAATTACGTAGTACGTTAGCTACTCCTTTAAGGTTATTAATTAGATACTATATTAGGTCCTCTAGATAGCTCTTCTAGCTTACACAAGCAACTAGTCTATTTCGTAGCTTCTTTACGTTAATAACGTTATTAATCTCGTACTTCTCCTTACCTTTAACTTCTATAGGAGAGAGCTCCTTAAAGGCCTAGTCTAGTAGAGAGTTATCGGGGTGCTTAGTAAGGAGGTTAGTATAAAACATAGAGTAAATCTGTTATAGAGTAGTCGGTAGCTCGAGCTTATATAATAGCGCCGAGCGCTTCTTAAGAATCTTATATAGACTAACCCTTTTTAGTAGTAGCTTAGAGTTACTATATGTAAGAGTAGGTATATAGTAACGTATAGAACTACTAGTATCTACTAATTAGATAGGTAGATAAACTAATAGCTGTCTTTATTTAATAAGGCTAAAAGTCTTATAGAAGATAGCTAGAGAGAGTTTATTACGTAATAGGCTTAGCTAGAGCTATAATGCTAAGTCTTCTCTATAATTATTCCTCCTCTATATTTAATTACTCTCGATTAAACCGCATCCTTCGTAGGCCTTATATTCGTACTTATAGGCCTCCTCTATAAGAGTAGGTTAGTACTCTCGAGCATAAGAGAAGTACTTAGCTTCTTTGTCTATACTCTATATCTGTCGTGTCTTTATTTGCTACTAATAGTAATATATTATAGTAAATATAACCTCTTATCTAATCCTCTATTACTAAAGCACTTATTGCTATAAAACAACTAGTGCCTTAGTAAATGTATATAATTTGTTATTTACTACTATAGAACTCTCTTAGAGGCTTTTAGCAAGTGCCCTGTTCTAACACTTTATAACGTTAAGTACCTTAACGATACTACTATCTCCTAGAAGATAGCGACGCGTATAGATTTACTTCTCGTATTTATTGCACTATATAATAAATAGACTACGCCTATATAGGTATATCTCTTACTACTAAACACTTTACTTCTTCTACTATACTACTTCTATGTAAGTCGCTACCTTCTAATACACTTATAAGCTATTATACCTCCTAAGCGTGTTTAGGCTAGCCTACTATATATCTCTCCTTACTTTCTCTATAGCACTTATACTAGAGATCTTGTTAGTAAGTATCCGGAGTTCTACTAGTATTCTATTAGAAGTATAGCTAATACTACTAGAAAACCCCTACGACCGCGAGACTAGTATTACTAGATCTTATGCTCGCTATAAGAAGGCTAAGAGCGCTTATTGCACTATTATAGATAACGTTCTCTTAGACTTCGTTAACGAGGCCTATACTACTATATAGAAGCGCGCTAATATATATCTTAATCCGACTAACTCTACGCACGTCTAGAAGTAGTATAAGTACACTAACGAGCTTATAGCTGCTATATCTTGCATTATAGAGCGTAAGTAGGCTATTAGTATTAAGGAGACTTACGCTAGTACTAATATTACTTCCCTTACTAGTAAGGAACTAGAGCGTGCTAAGGTTACTAAACTTTATAGCCTCTACGTTGCTACCGAGAACCTCGCGAGTATTCTTTATGCTATAAGTAGTTCTCCTTCTAGTCTTGATATTGCTAACTTGTTTGTAGTACTTTACTAGAGAAGCTATCTCTAGAGCTCTAACTCTCTTCTATACTAACGTCTATAGTAGGAAGTGTCCTACCGAAGAGTTTACTAGGTCTTTAGAGCCTAAGAAGACTACTAAGGCCGTCGCTACTTCTAGTAAGACTATTCCTAAGAAGCCTAAGACATCTAAGCCCGCTACTTCTACTAAAAAGGCTATAACTCTATCTAGTAAGGTTACTAAGTCTACTATATAGGCTACTCCTAGTCGCTACTTATCTCGCCTTACCTACGATACTACTATAACCGACACTAATAGTAAGGATAAGCTTAACCTTAGCGACCTTCCTAGGTATACTCTTGCTAAGAAGAGTAACTCCCCTACTAA
Organism: Elsinoe arachidis; assembly: GCA_013372555.1. Classification (NCBI taxonomy): domain Eukaryota; kingdom Fungi; phylum Ascomycota; class Dothideomycetes; order Myriangiales; family Elsinoaceae; genus Elsinoe; species Elsinoe arachidis. The sequence continues at coordinate 716,966 of JAAPAX010000007.1, read as the reverse complement.
GGTAGGTTTAGCCTTCTACTATACGGCTCCCGAGATCCCTACTAATAACTTTTACACCTTAGAGGTCTACGCTATGTCTAGGCTTAACACTAGCTAGGCCCGCGACTACTATAACACTATTGTAGGTAGACTCGATACCTCTCCTATTAGTAGCTCTACCTATAACGAGGCTAGGCTCTATCGTTAGGCTATTAGAGAGTACCTCGCTACTGTTCTTACTCCTAGGGACCTTAGTGTCTTCTTCGCTACTACCTATCTTAACCTAGACTTCGCCGGCTAGAGAGATAAAGACTTAGAGCTAGCCGAGCTTAACGCCTAGAATAGAACTAGTACTAAGGATCTAGTCTTAGCTAATTACTAGAATAGGCACGCTATAGCTCTTGCTATAGTATTATCTCGTAGTTGTAGCTAAGTAGATATAGTCGAGGCTAGTAGATAAGGTTAATAGTGTCTAAGTAGATAGATTCTTAAGAATGTAATAACTATACTCTTACTACTTATCTCTATACTCTCTTTGTAACTCTACTATTAGTCTTCTAGCTAATGTCTATCTAATACTTAGTTACTGCTTCGGAGGTATTCTCTAATATCTCCTCTAGTTCCTAGGTTATCTCTACTAGAGCGTAGCTCTTCTAGAGCACCTTTAGGAATATACCTTCTTTCTACTAACTATAGTCTAAGATCCTCTCTACCTCGTATTCTATACTATTATCTACCTTGACTAGCCTAGAATCTACCTTAGTACTCCCTTAGAGGCTATATAGCTTAAGTAAGGAGATATAGAACATATTATAGATACGGGACTTATCTAGCAACTATAATTAGTAAGCCTAGGCTTCTATAGTATCTATAACCTCGAATAGTCTAAAGTACTTCGGCGCTAGCTTATACTTTACTACCTTTAGCCTTAGATTCTTAGTAGATAGAAGAACCTTATCTCCTACCTTAAAGGACATTAGCCTATACTACTTATCGTAAGTGCTCTTCTACTACTTCTAAGCTTGCTTCTAGCGCTTCTATAAGCCTTGCCTTATAGAAACTAGAGTAGCTATATAATCTTATATAGCTAGTACTTTCCTCTAAGGGGAACGCTCTTAGTCTCTATCTAAATCTCCCTTAGTATCCTTACTAGTATATATCTCGAATAGCGACATTTAGAGTATCTCGTTCTAAGAGATGTTAGCTACGTAAGTAGCTATTTTTAGCTAGTATAACTAATCTAATTAGTCTTAAGCTCTATAGTAACGAAGGTACTAGATAAGGGATCGGTTCTATCGTTCTATCTATCTATCTATTTAAGAGTAGAAGGTAGTTAATAAACGCCTTATAAACCTTAGTTCGTAGGCGATCGTTTACTAATAGGCTATAGTAAAGACCGTGCTATAGTCTAATACTACGCCTTCTAGAACGCTATACTCTAGCACGATATAGTCGAAAAATAGCTCGGCTAACTACTAGGCTATTATCGTCTTCTAGTATAGGATATACTTTACTATTTTAGTAAGGCGATCTACTACTATAAGTACTATATTATAGACTACCCTATTAAGCTTACTTAGTGGCATATCTATAATAAAGTCTATAGTAAGCTCTTTCTATAGCGCTTTAGGCATTAGTAGGTTTATAAGCTTACTATAAGGCGTATAGGTCCGAGTCTTTATAGTCTAGCAAATGTAGTAAGTCTTTATATAGTCGTTAACGTTGTAATATATACTAGGCTAGAAGTACTTTCTAGCTAGGAGCTTATAGGTCTTGTTATAGGCGAAGTGCTCTCTATTAAACTCGTTATAGTACTAGCGTAGTAGCTCTATATAGAGTACTATGTCTTCCGGTATATATATAGTATCGTTCTTATATAGAAGGTTCCTCTTCTAATGCTATACTAGAGGCTCTCTGTTAGGTCTCTACTTAGAGAGATTCGCACGTCTCTACGCTAGCGAATTCTACTACTATAGACTATAAATTACTTTAAGAAGCTAGTCTATAGGACTCTCTCTTTATAGATTTTCCTCTACTATTACCGCTACTATAGCGACTTAAGGTATTAATCTTAGTATTATACTAACTTAGATTAAATCTACTTCTCTTTACTTTAACTATTTACTTTATAGCTAGTTAAGCTAGTTAGCTTCTAGAGAACTATCTCTAGCGTCCTTAGTATGTTTCTTATTATTAGACCGGTTATTAGGAACTCTCTCGGAGGTCTACTAGTTCTCGTTCGTGTCTAAATAATCACTTTGTACTATATAGATACTTATATCTACGCCTTCTTCGAAGGTAGCGCTTCTTAGGCGTTCTAATAAGGACATACAAATCTACTATACTATGCCTTTAATAGCTAGTTAGCTAGCCTCTAGCTTTAACTATAAGGTTAGTAAGCTATTTATAAGGCTTATATTATCTACTATTAGGTCTAGGCAACATAAGAGAGTATCCGCTAGGTTCTTTAAGCTTATATAGTACTTAATTACAAAATTAAAAACCTATAGGTATATAGCCTAGTAGGCCTAATAGCTATTTAGCTACTTAGTTGTTATAAAGTACCTTAGGTTATTATAATTAGAAATTACCTAGATAGAGTCTAGAGCACTCTCGTAGTAGTATCTCTACTATTTAAATGCCTCTATAATAGAGAGAAGCTCCTAATCGTAAGTCTCGTAGTTCTACTCTATAGGTAGTATCTTTCGAGACTAGAAAGTAATAGAGTACTACTTACTAGTTTCCCTAACCGGAAATAGCTAAGAGATAATTACTCTAAGAGTAAGCTTAGACGCGTTAGTCTCTATTCTAATTAGCTTAGACGAGTTATAGTGCCTTAGTACTAGCGCTTCTATAAAGACCTTCCTAATTGCCTTAAACGCCTCTTGTTCTAGATTAGCCTACTTCTAGAGTGCTAATTACTTCCCTTTCTGTAATTCTTTAAATAGAGCTATTAAGAGTTCTATAATCTTCGAATAGTTCTTAATAAACCGATAGTAGAAGTTAGTAAACTCTAGAAACTATTAAACATTATAGTAGCTATTTAGTGTAGGCTAATCTGTAATAGTAGAGACCCTTTAGAGGTCTATTATAACTCCTTCGGTAGTTACTACGAAGCCTAGAAATTCGACCTTCTTCTAGAAGAAGTTATACTTCTTTAGGTTCGCGTATAGTATAAACTATCTTAACCTCTCTAGTACTAGCCGAAGGTACTACTCGTGCTCCTCTATAGAGTTGCTATAGATAAGAATATCGTCTAGATAGACTACGTAAAGGACATCGACTAGCTCTATAAGAGCTTAATTAATATAGACCTAGAAGATAGTAGAGGCGTTAGTTAGCCTAAAGGGTATTACTATATACTTAAAGTAGCTATAATAAGTACGAAAAGTAGTCTTCTACTTGTCGCTAGCCTTAATTCTAATGTAGTAATACACATCCTTAAGATTAAGCTTAGAGTAAATAGCTACTCTACCTAGCCTATTAAGAGTCTTACTAATTAAGAGCAAAGAGTGTTAATTCTTAATAGTAATAGCGTTTAGGCTATAGTAGTCGATATAGAGTTATAAACTACTATCTTTCTTAGAGACGAATAGGATTAGTATACTAGCTAGACTCTCTAACCTATAGATCTAGCTCTTAGCTAGCGCATTATTAAGATACTTACGGAGAACTATAAGTTTCTTCTCTAAGAGGTTATAGAGGAGGCAAAAGAGAGGCTCTTTGCCTTCTATTAGATCGATAGGGTATAACATATCTCCTATAGTATATATCTACGTAGGATTAATAATAAAGACGTCGTAGTAGTCTTCTACATAGAATAGTAGCTTTACTACTCTATTAGGTAGGACCTCTATAGAGGTACCGGCTACCTTCTAAACTATAGCGCTTAGTATTATATCCGACACTACTAGAGCGAATCCTTAGTTCTCTATAAGTAAGAGGTTATAGAACTCCTTAGCTCGTACTACTCTAATGCTAGTAATATCGTAGCTATATCTCTACTAGTTAGTATAACTATCTATTATAATACTCTAGTTATATCTCTATAGCTAGCTAAGAATAATAGGAAGGCTTGTTTCTAACGTATAGAACACGCCTTTCGACTTGTGTATTACTCTAGTGTCGTTCGTAAGGCAGAGATTAACCTCGTAGGTACTATAATAGTAAGCCTCTTTACTCTAGAAGCCTCTAACCTAAGGGTACTCTATATCCGCCTTCTGTAAATTGTGCTAAAGAGCAAATACTAGATTAATAATATTAACGTCTACTACGTTATCTAGTAGTACCTTAACCTCGACCTTACTATTAGGACTAAGTACTAGGCTCTAATAGGCCTATACCGGAAGCACTATAGGAGCTCTATAGCTTCGAGATAGACTTCTCTAGCGTCTAGCTATATATTAAGTAGGTATAGGTGTACTATCTTCTACCTTAACATTCTAGACTTAATTATCTCCTTTACTACTACTTTAGCTAGTATCGCTCCTCTTAGAGTAGGCCGATAAGTAGTAACTCTTCTCGTAACAATTATAGTACTTAACTTTAGAAAAGTCCTAAGTACCTCTACTACCTTTCTAATTAGCCCCCTAGCTACTACTACTCCTATAGCTCTTGCCTTTACTCTTACTCTTACTCTTCTACCTATCTCTTGTCTCGCTTCGAGCATGCTTATTATAGTTGCTACTAGAGGCTTCTAGAGAAGCTCTACGCTACTTCTATAGCTTATAGTTGTTGCTCTTAGCGAGGTTCTTAAGGGTAGAGGCTTATATAACAAGCTTTACGTATATAGAAGACACATTAGAGAACTAGAGGATCTACTTATATAGATTAGACAATAATTTAGCTAGATAGTACTACGCTAGGTACTTACTATTATACTTCGGCTCGATTATCTCTTCTAGAGATACTAGTTAATCCGAGAACTTCTAGGCGCTCTTACTCTTCTTCTAGAGGTAGTTTTAGTAGGAAAGAACTACGTTTATCTCTCGATTAATAAGGTCTTTAACTTAGTTGTTAACGAAGCTTAAGAAGTCTCCTTTATAGGAGAGATTACGCTAGTTTAATGCATTAAGCGTATAGAGGCGTTTCTATAACTCTCTAAGAGATAGAGATAGATATATTATAGCGTAAGTAATATAGCGCTAATCTAGATAAGGGATATTAGTAAACTATAAAGAGTTATAGTTAAAGACTATCTAAAGGCTCCTTCTAAAGGACTAGGCCTTATAGATAGATTTAGCCTTATACTACTCTAGTTCCTTAGCCTTCGTAGAGAGCCCTCTAGTAGGCAGCGTTACTAGCTAGTCTATAGTAGGCGGACCTATCGAAACTAGTACTAGAGAAGCTATAGGTATCCTCTCGGTAGTCTTACGAGAACTAGCTAGAGTTACACTAGTATTCTAGAGGCGATTACGGTCTTAGACTAAATTCTCTAGGTTAGCTAGCTAAGCTATAATAGTCTTAAGTAATATAGCGGTATAGCTACTATTGCTGCTAGTTAGAGTATATCTTCCTCGGCTATCTCTATTATCTCCTAGCTCTTCTAATATCCTCGACTATAGACACGAAGCGTCCTTAATAATACTACTATCTATCTAGATAGCTTCCGAGTCGATTTGCTCTTATATAATCTAATCGTCTATATTGATAATTCTATAGGCTACAACTAAAGGGAGCTATTAGAACTATAAGGGTAGGTATATAGTAACGTATAGAACTACTAGTATCTACTAATTAGATAGGTAGATAAACTAATAGCTACCTTTATTTAATAAGGCCGGAAGCCTTATAGAAGATAGCTAGAGAAGGTCCGTTATGTAACAGGCTTAGCTAGAGCTATAATACTAAGTCTCCTCTACACTATAGAGGCGAAGGTTCTTCGTTAATAACTATACTCGGTCGCTAACTTCGAACTCTATAGGTAGTTACTTCCTATTAGCTTGCTCTACTATACGTAATTAAGCTCTTACTAGGTTCGCCCTAGCGATCTTATAGCTGTTCTCTATTTGCTTAGCTAGTGCTTAAATAGTAGCCTTATTTAGTTTAGCCCTTGTCGACTCTAGTTTAGCTAGAGGCTAAAAGCTTATTCGTAGGTTGTACTCCCTTATAACTTCGAATAGCGATAGTTTAGTACTCTCCGAGAGGTTAACGTTAGTAGAGAACTTAGCTATAGGAAGAATTAGTAGCTAATTATTATACTAGGTAGCGTACGCACGAATAACTTACTTAAAATCGTAGTTAGCTACTTCCGACTATCTATCTATCTACGGGTATATAGCTATAGATAGCTTAGACGTAATCTTTAGAATCTAATAGAGTCTCTTCTATATATCGCTTACGAATTGAAGACTATAGTTAGAGGTAATAGTATCGAGTAGGCTATATAGCTTCTATACGTGCAGGAATAGTAGCTTAGTAGTTTTAAAGGCTAAGGTGCCTTCGTCTCTAGAGAAATAGGAAATAAGGTAGCGCTCCTTAGATAGGTAGTTAACTACGTAGAGTATAGCGTTATAGCTATTAACAAGTAGCAAGCTAGTAATAAAGTCTATTATAATGTACTACTAAGGCCTCTTAGGTATTAGGAGTAGAGATAAGAGTCTAGTAGGTAGGCTATAACGAGCCTTAGAGTACTTATAGTCGTAGCAATTAGTAACGAACCTCTTAACGAGGCTATTACACTAGGGAATATAAAAGGTAGTCTTAATTATAGTAGCTATCTTTATAGCACTAGCATAAGTATAGTCCTTTAAGCTATACACTTATTGGATTACCTTCGTGACTATCGATTCCGGCATAAATAGTTAGCTAGTAACCTATAGTATGCCCTTGTTAATCTTAACGTCCGTCTGTAGTAGCTACTTCTATTTAGGGAAGGCACTAGTTATATAGTAAATGCTACACGCGGACTCGAATTCGCTATTACGTAGGTTAGCTTTAGCTACCTTATTGAAAAGGGGCAAGGATTACTTGTTCTCTAAGGCTAAAATAGGTACTATATAGATATCTAGCTTAGTAGCTAAGATAGATAGCGAGCTAGGTAGTAGACTAGATCGCGAACTAGATTTTAGTTCGGTAGCTAAACTAGATTTATTCGACCTTAGTTTAGCTTAAGCGGCTAATCTAGGTTAGATACGACCTAGATCTAGTTTGTCGATAATCTACTAATCGAGCACCTTCGATAGTAGTAACGTCTAACAGAGGTTAGAGTCTTCTTTAGAGTATAGTATATCTCTATTCCTTCTAGTAAGAGCATTAGCTTTACTATTAGCTACTCTAGGCCTGTATATAATCTTAAAGTTAAACTATACGAGGTAAAGGGCCTATCTAGTCTAATAACGTAACAACTTTTAAGTCCTTATAAAGTACATTAGCGACTAATAATTAGTAAGGACTTAGATAGTTTTATTAGGCTAAGCGCTTATTAGCTTAGAGGCCTACTCCTTAAAGGCTTAAACAATAGCTAGAAGCTCCTTGTTATAGATAGTATAATTACGTTTAGCCTCGCTTATAGATTTACTAAAGAAGGTAATAAAGTAGAGCACGTTAGACTTATTATACTATAATAAGACACTAGTAGTAGTAGTGTTAGAAGCGTTAGTCTCGAGCATAATTTGCTTAGTCTAGTCGAAGTACGTAAGGACTAGTACGCTAGTAATAGTATACTTTATACAATTAAAGACTACTATGTACTTGTCGTTCTATAGGGCTATATCCTTCTTAAGTAGATTATTTAGTAGCTTAGCGATAGTGCTAAATCCCTTAATAAAACAGTAGTAATAGCTATAGAAGCTAATAAAGCTTCTAACCTAAGTAGTATTACTAGAAGCTAGCTACTTCTAAGCTCTAATAGCTTCTACCTTCTTAGAGTCTATACGGATTCTATCTTAGCTAACGATAATTAATACGAGATGGATTACGAACTGGATTTAGTTAGATTTAGTCACTATCTAGGTTAAGCTAGTCACGTGATCTCGGCTCTACGACCCGGGCTTCCGGCCGCTTCGCCCTTAATATATCGTATACTTAGTAGACTAGCTTCTCTTCTTCTTTTCTAACTCTCGATATCTTAATAAATAGACGCAATTAACCTCTTATCTTGCCAGTCGTGATTACTATATCGAGAGTTTAACTTACCGCGATTAAGTAATAGAGCTATCGAATTATCTAGTTCTCCTACTACTTGCGTAATCTATAACAACTACTACTTACGAAGAATCGAAGAATCAAAGAAGAAGCTATTATAACTATAGTTCCCGCGTACACTACTATAGATCCTCGCTACTGCCGCGTAGGTTAATACTACAATTACAAGAAGAAGATAATAAGTCGAGTTATAGACGACTCTTAAAGGAAGTAGGCTGCCGGCTAAATTTTTAATATCCCCTTTGTTACGCGTTAACCTTTACACTACAAATCATAACTAACCTTACCGAGCATAGCTCGTTCTAACCCTAGCGATAATCGCCGCTTAAGTAAGATAACTCCTTCTACTAACAACAATAACGAGGTAATCTAGTTAGCCTATTACGACCTTATTGTCCTAAGCGACGCTAACCTCCTTAAGAGGCTACAAGAGACAGACGGTATAAGTACTCTACGCGAGGCTTTCGCGTTTGTTAAGTCTACCTACGATAAGTAAGTTAAGGTACGTAACTCTATACGCTCTAACGCTCTCGACCTACGTAACTAGTTAGATACCACTTAGTCCGAGCTAGATATAGCTAATAACACAGCGGATAACCTTACTATCTAAGCCGCGCGCTACCTCGTAGACGTTAGTAAGCTTAAGGCCGAGCTAGCCTAGTTAAGAGCCGAGATAGAGCGCGCTATACTAGCTTCTTCTATACGAGGTATTACCTTATTAGAGAAGATACCGGACTTTGCTATGTTTAGTAGCGGCACTCTAGAGCAGTTCGAGGTCTTTAAGTATTAGATAAAGAATAAGATACGCGCTAACGTAGACCGCTACCTAACTAAGTCGGCGCAATTCGTATACCTCTACTCCCGTCTTGCTAGAGAAGTATATACCCTCGTTATAGACTCTGCCGGCAATAACACTATCGACGTTAACGTAGGCCTAACTCTACTAGCCTAGCGCTTCGAAGACCCTAACTGTAAGGCTACTACACGTGCTTAGTTTACTAACCTATTCTAGCGTAATAGCCTATTTAACTCGTTTATTGGCAAGTTTAATAAGTATGCCCTCTACGCTAAGATCGCTAACGACGAGTAGCTCTACTAGTTATACTAGAAGATCTCTAGCGAGCTACGCGCTGCTCTTATTAACTTTAATACTAACGACCTTGTCGCCTTTATTACTAAGGCCTACGCTACTAACTATAACATCTAATAGAGTAACCTTATTACTAAGCGTACTTAAGCTCTATACTCTATGCCGGCTATAAGTCGCATAGCTAGCGCTCTAACTCGCGCTCCTTATTCTACCTCCGCTTCTGCTACTTCTCCTGCTACCTTCCGCCTTATAGCCGGAGGTGCTCTATAGCCTTTCTGTCCCTCTTAGTCGCTTACCTATTATTCCTGTAGCAAGCCCGGTTATATCTCTACTAAGTATATAGCTAGCGCTTCTAAGAAGGCTACCTACGCTACTACACGCCCCGCTTACACTATTAGCGCTATAGAGGAGATATAGTAGCTTAAGGACTGCCTAGCTAAGCTAGATAGCTAAGTTACTAGCTTAGCTTACGACATGGATCTCGTTTAGCCTTAGTTCGACCCCGACATAGATTACGAGTTAGCCGACCTATCTAGCTAGGGAAACGACTAGCTAGAGGACAAGTTCTATTCTCTAGCAGAAGAAGGGTAATTCGATATAGACCCGGAGTTGTTCGATTACTAAATAGCGTCGTTAGTAACTACATCCCCGCTATTATAACTCCTATCACTATTTACGACCTATGTAACTGTAATTACACTATTACTCTTTAAGCCTTTATTGACACCGGCGTGCTTATCGGCGCTATAGCTAACTATAAGGTTCTTAATAAGCTTAAGGGTTTTAGCTGCTCTATAGCATTAGCTAATCCTATCTAACTTAACACTTATAACAGTGTTCCTATAGAGCAAGTTACCTACAATATCCCCCTTACTACTACTGTCTCTAGTAAGCTTAATAGTCTTATAACCTTCCGCATTATAGATATCGGCCGTTTCGATATTATCCTTAGTCTCGGCTAGCTTAAGACTAATAGGGCTAATATCGACTACGAGCTTAGCTAGGTCACTTACAAGGAAGAGTTCTTACCGACTATCGTTAAGTAGTAGCTACCGTAGCTAATTAGAGAGCTAGGTCCTAGATCTAAGCCTAGCTCGGATCTAGGAGCTTGTCTAGTTTAGCACAATTTCAGCCGTAGCCTAGCTCGTGAACTAGATTCTAGTTTAACTGCCGAGATAGAACCTGTTAGTCTATATTAGCCGCCGGCCCTTAGGTTAAACCTCAAGCTATATTAGAAGGAGTTTAGGCTAATCTCTTATAGCTCTTAGTTAATGAACAAGTTCTCTTACGTACCTGCCTACGTAAGTAACACGAACAACTACACGATAGCCTTTATTAGTGCTATAGCCTTTGCATTTTAAGCTAAACACTATAGCTACGAGGTATTCGCTATCTCTATAAAGGATATCGAGGACTACCGCTGCTTAGTCTCTAAGCTAGAACCGGACCCTATAGAGGTTCTACTACCGGAGCTACGTAAGTTTATAGACGTCTTCTCTAAGGAGCAATCTAATACTCTACTATTACACTAGCTAGAGTTTGATAACTATATTACCCTTAAGGACGGCGCTAAGCTACTACGTACCGAGCCTCTATGCCGCTTGTCGCTAGAAGAGCTTAATATAGTAGAGTAGTTTATCCGCGAGCACCTCGATAAGGGTTTTGTTACTCTAAGCTCGGCTAGCTACTTGTTACCTATCCTCTTCGTCTATAAGTCTAATAGAGAACTCCGTCTCTACGTCGATTACTACGGCCTAAACGAGGTTACTAAGCGTGACGTCTATCCTCTACTACTTATAGAAGAAACGCTTTACTACGTTAGTAAGGCTAAGTAGTTTAGTAAGATCGACATCTACTAGGCCTTCTACTATCTCTGCAATTCTGTCGACTATAAAGACCTTACTACGTTCTCTACACGAATAGGTAACTTTAAGTAGCTAGTAATGCCTTTTGGCCTTACTAATGCCCTAGCCGTGTAGTAGAGGTTTATAAATTACAATTTCGTTAATATACTAGAATGCTTTATATCGATTTATCTTAATAACATCCTTATCTACACTAATAGCACCCGTCGTAAGCACGCCGAGCACATAAAGCTAGTGCTCTAGCGTCTCTACGAGCTTAGCCTTAATGCTAACATTAAGAAGAGCAAGTTCTACCTAACGGAAGTAAAATACCTCGGCATCATCGTTAGCTAAGATAGAATCCGTATAGACCCTAAGAAGGTAGAAGCTATTAGAGCTTAGAAGTAGCTAGCCCCTAGTAATACTACTTAGGTTAGAAGCTTTATTAGCTTCTACAGCTATTACCGCTGTTTCATTAAGGGATTTAGCACTATTACTAAGCTACTAAATAATCTGCTTAAGAAGGATACTACTCTATAGAACGACAAGTGCACGGTAGCCTTTAATTACATAAAGCACACTATTACTAGCGCACTAGTCCTTGTGTACTTCGACCGCACTAAGCAAATCGTGCTCGAAACTGACGCTTCCGACACTACTACCGCTAGCGTCCTATTATAGTATAATAAGTCTAACGTGCTCTACCTCGTCGCCTTCTTTAGTAAATCTATAAGTAAGGCCGAACGCAATTATGCTATCTACGATAAGGAGCTCCTAGCTATCGTCTAAGCCTTCGAAGAGTAGGCCCCTAAGCTTATAATAGCTTAACCTAATATAACTATCTAGGTCCTTACTAACTACTAGTCTCTAATGTACTTTATAAGGACCTAGAAGCTATTACGCTACTAGGCTAGGTAGGCCCTATACCTCGTATAGTTCAACTTTAAGATTATATATAGGCCTAGAGCAGCTAATAGCAAAGCCGACGCTCTTACTAGAAGGAATAGAGACGTACTACGCTCTAAAGAAGACCCTAACCTCTACTAAACACTCCTACTGTCGAAGGTGCTCGATTAACGAATTGTCGACGAGCTAGATCTAGGTCGTATCCGACCTAAACTAGCTACTCGAGCTAAACTAAGACTAAACTAGCCTAGTTTAACTACCGAACTAGAATCCAGTTCGTAATCTAGTTCGCGATCTAGTTCGACACCTAGTTCGCTACCTAATTCGACATCTATTTCGGCTACTAAGCTAAACCCCTATATAGCCTCTATTTTAGCCCCTTAAGATAAGTAAGCCTTACCCCTTTTTAACGAGGTAGCTAAAGCTAACCTACGAGACTCCGAATTCGAGTCCGTATAGGGTATTCACTACATAACTAGCGTTTTCCCTAAGTAGAAGTAGATACCACCTACAGGTGTTACTATCGACAAGGGCATACTATAGGTCGATAGCTAACTATTCGTTCTAGGATCGATAGTTGCAAAAGTAATCTAATAGGTGCACACCTTAAAGGACTACGTCTACGCTAGCGCTATAAAGACAGCTACGATGATTAAGACTACCTTCTATATCCCCTAATACGATAGTAACGTTAAGAGATTCGTCGCTAATTGTTATAACTATAAGCGCTCTAAAGCTCGCTACGGGCTACTAGCTAGCTTCCTTTTACTACTTCCGATACCCGAGAGGCCTTAGTAGTATATTACTATAGACTTTGTTACCGGCTTACTACTAGTTAACAGCTATAACGCTGTGCTCTGCGTAGTTAACTAACTATCTAAAGAGTACTATCTTATCCTCTACTTCTCCGGAGACGAAGGTACTTTAGCTTTCGAGACTACTAAGCTATTATTTATATACGTATAGAAGCTTTATAGTCTACCGGATACTATTACCTCTAACCGAGGACCTTAGTTCGTTAGCGACGTATAGAAGCGACTCTACTAAATCCTAAAGATTATATCTAAACTATCTACTATAGCACACCCGTAGACGGACGGCTAATTAGAGGTTGCTAACTACGATTTTAAGTAAGTTATTCGCGCCTATGCCTATCGATACACTAACTAGCCTCTTATCCTTCCTATAGCTAAATTCTTAGCTAACGTAAACCCCTCGGAAAGCACTAAACTGTCGCTGTTTAAAGTAATAAGAGAATATAACCTAAGGATAAGCTTCTAGCCTCCTTTAGAGCTAGGCTTGACTTGTGCTAAGCTAAGCGAAGCTACTATTTACGCACTAGCCGAGCAAATAAAGGAAGCTTACTAAATCGCTAAAGAGAACCTTATAAGGGCCTAGTTACGTATAATAGAGCAAGCTAATAAAAAGTAGCTACCTACGGAGTTCGAAGCTAGTAATTAGGTATAGCTATTAATAAAGAACCTATAGCTATATAGTAATCCTAAGCTATTACCAAAAAGGGTTAGTCTATACAAGATCCTTAAGAAGCGCTTAGCGCTATTATATAAGCTAGAGCTTCCGCTCGCGCTTAGACGTATCTATCCTATGTTTCACGCTGACCTACTTACTAAGCACCCCGACAACCCCCTACTACACTAAGCCTTTAAGAAGCCCCCTCCGATAGAGATCGAGAGTAAGGAAGAGTATAAGGTAGATAATGTTATTAACGTTAGAAAGCTACGAAACAGACTAGTTACTCGCGTAAGCTAGAAGAGCTATCCGGAGGATCTAATATAGTACCTAATCGACAACCTAAAAGGTGTAGCTAATGTGCTATATAACTACCTAGATTCCTACCTAGATAAGCCTCGACTAAGCTAGATCGACATATAGTGTAAGCGTTTAAGGGCAAACGTAATTAAGAGAGGAAATAGTAATACGAGATAGATTACGAACTAGATTTAGTTAGATTTAGTCACTATCTAGGTTAAGCTAGTCACGTAATCTCGGCTCTACGGCCCGGGCTTCCGGCCGCTTTACTCTCGATATATCGCATACTTAGTAGACTAGCTTCTCTTCTTCTTTTCTAACTCTCGATATCTTAATAAATAGACGCAATTAACCTCTTATCTTGCTAGTCGTAATCACTAATACTAAGATACTTTACTTCTGTTAAGTAGAACTTGCTCTTTTTAATGTTAGTATTAAGGCTAAGCTTATAGAGACACTAGAGTACTAGCTTTATATACTTGGTATGCTTACGATAGGTGCTATTAGTATAGATAAGAATATTATTAAGATAAATCGACATAAAGCGTTCTAATATATTAACGAAGCTATAATTTATAAATCTCTACTATATAGCTAGAGCATTAGTAAGGCCGAATAGTATTACTAGCTACTTAAAGTTGCCTATTTATATAGAGAACGTAGTAAGGTCTTTATAGTCGACAGAATTACAGAGGCGATAGAAGGCCTAGTAGATATTAATCTTACTAAACTACTTAGCCTTACTAATGTAGTAAAGCGTTTCTTCGATAAGTAGTAGAGGATAGACGTTACGCTTAGTAACCTCGTTTAAGCCGTAGTAATCGACATAAAGACGGAGTTCTCTATTAGGCTTATAGACGAAGAAGATAGGTAATAAGTAGCTCGCTAAGCTCGAGGTAATAAAACTCTTATCGAGGTATTCGCGGATAAACTACTCTACTATATTAAGCTCTTCTAGTAATAAGCGATATAGAGGCTTAGTACGTAGTAGCTTAGCGCTATCCTTAAGAGTAATATAGTTATCGAACTCTAGCTAGTGTAATAGTAAGGTATTAGATTACTCCTTAGAGAAAACATCTATAAACTTACGTAGCTCTAGTAGTAGAACCTCTATAGGGTCTAGTTCTAGCTTAGAGGCTAAGCAGTAGTAATCTTCGATATCCTTTATAGAGATAGCGAATACCTCGTAGCTATAGTGTCTAGCTTAAGATACGAAGGCTATAGTACTAATAAAGGCTATCGTATAGTTATTTATATTACTTACGTAGGCAGGTACGTAAGAGAACTTATTTATTAACGGAGAGCTATAAGAGATTAGCCTAAACTCCTTCTAATCCGGCTTGAAATTCGACCTAAGAGCTAGCGGCTAAGATAGACTAATAGGTTCTAACTTAGTAGCTAAACTAGATTTTAGTTCGCGAGCTAAACTATAGCTAAACTAGATCTAAACTAGATTAGTTCCTAGATCCGAGCCGGGCTTAGATCTAGAACCTAGTCTTCTAATTAGCTACGAGAGCTACCGCTTAATAACAGTTAGTAAGGACTCTTCTTTGTAGGTAACCTAGCTAAGCTCGTAGTCGATATTAGCTCTATTAGCCTTAAGCTAACTAAGGCCGAGGATAATGTTAAAACAGCTAATATCTATAATGTAGAAGGTTATAAGACTATTAAGCTTGCTAGAGATAGTAGTAGTAAGGGGGACATTATAGGTAACTTACTCTATAGGAATACTATTATATATGTTAAGCTAAATAGAGTTAGGTAATACTATAGAGCAGCCGAAACCTTTAAGCTTGTTAAGAACCTTATAGTTAGCTACGGCGCTAATAAGCGCGCTAGTATCGATAAAGGCTTAAAGAGTAATAGTATAGTCGCGATTGTATAGGTCGTAGATAGTAATAGGAGTTATAATAGCAGGGATGTAGTAGCTAATAACGCTATTTAGCGACTATATAACTCCGGATCTATCTCGAATTACTCTTCTTCTACTAGAGAATAGAACTTGTCCTTCGGCTAGTTATTTCCCTAGCTAGATAGGTCGGCTAACTCGTAATCTATCTCGGGGTCGAACTAAGGCTAAACTAGATCTATGTCGTAAGCCGAGTTAGTGTTAATATAGCTATTTAACTTAGCTAGATAGTCCTAGAGCTATTAGATCTCGGCGGCCTCTATAGTACTAACCGTGCGAGAGAGGCAAGTAGTAGTATAAGTAGCCTTCTTTATAGCGCTAGCTATGTACTTAGTAGAGATATAACCTAGCTTTCCGCAAGTGTAATAGGTAAGAGGCTAAGGAGAGTAGAAAGGCTATGGAGTATCTCTAGCTATAGAGCGAAAGGTAGTAAAAGAGATAGCAGAAGCAGAGATAGAGTAAAGAGCGCAAGTAAGAGCGCTAGCGGCGTAGCTTATAGCTAGTATAGAGTGTAGAGCCTAAGTACGCTTAGTAATAAGGTTACTCTATTAGATATTATAATTAGTAGCGCGAGCCTTAGTAATAAAGATAGTAAGGTTATTAGTGTCGAAGTTAACGAGAGCGGTATATAATTCGCTAGAGATCTTCTAGTATAACTAGTAGAGCTACTCGTTGTTAGCGATCTTAGCGTAAAGGGCATACTTGTTAAACTCGCTAATAAAAGAGTTAAAAGAGATATTATACTAGAAGAGACTAGCGAACTAAGCGCGCGTAGTAGCTTTATAGTTAGGATCCTCGAAGCGCTAGGCTAATAGAGCTAGGCTAGTATTATAGTATAGGTTGCTTCCTAGTATCGAGTAGGGATGTTCTGCTCTTGTTACTACTATTACGTTAAAGGCACTAGTCTATTGCACTAGTAAAGCCGTAATGCTATATTAATTGTCTATAATACTATCTCTAAGTACTAATACTACTTCATGATAATAGCTATAGATTACCTAACCTGCTTCTTAGCCTATAATAACTATCTCCTTCCTACTAGTGTCTGTCCTAGACACAAACAACAACTATACTATATATCCTCCGTGTTAGATGCTTACCTATCTAGATAGCCTTTCCTTAGAGACCTCGAATAAGACTACCCTTAACTACGTAGAAGACTACAAACTCCTTCTTAACAAGCTACACGACTATTACTACTACGCTAACGGAGACGATATCTAGTCTTAATAATAGGTATAGTAGCGTAGTTAGTAGCTCTATCCTTAGCCTCCTAGCGTTAACGCTACTATATAACTAGCTCCTCCCTAGTTAAACTCTTATCCTTATTATCTAATAGCTTAATGTCCTCGTCGTTATTATCTTTCTCCTTAGTAGTAGCTCTACTAGAAGAAGACCTCTATTTCTGCCCTCTACCTATAACTACGTTAGATAAACCCGCTACTATAGAATCTGGATTATCTCGAGGAGTAGGTATAAGTCTCTCCTTCTTGTAATAGAAGAACGAACGAGCACTAGCAAAGTAGTCCTTCTCGTACTTCTTAACTTACTTCTACGCCTTACGTATAGTATAGTCGATCTTGCAATGTATGTCGTTTATGTAGTCTATAGTATTATCTAGATTAGCACTAAGTAAGATACTAACTTCTTCGACAATAGTAGAGTTATCCTAACGAGCATGTCTAACTAGAGTATTACCTATAGGACTATTAATGCGAAGGTATACTATAGTAGGGAAGGTAGCGTAGATAGTCCTATACATGTTAGGCTTACTAGAAGGCGTTAACGGACTAGACTTCTTCTATATATAGGCGTTAGCGAGCTGTTAGTAGGTACTACTCTTAGATATCTCTAGAGTCTCGTAGTTAGCGTCGATACTATAGAACTAAGGAAGCATTATACGACGTATACTAGTAGTAGGACTAGTAGAACTATAAGAGGCATAAGGCATAGTAAGACAAACGTTACTAGCCTTGTAGGGAAAACACTCCTATCTAGCTCTATACTTCTTAGTATTCGCCTCTATATAGTAGACATTAGTAATGTTAATAACTAGAGCATCGTTAAGAATCTTATGCTTCTTAAGGTCTTCGACCTATTTAGTAATATAATAGTACATTCCACGAATAATAAGAGTATAGTTAGTCTCTAGCTTATTATCGAGACTTATAGAACCTTAGATAGCGTTAACACTATACTCGGTAGCGAGACGACTAGGGTTAATGTCGATATAGTAGAACTAAGTATAATCTCTAGCACGAGTGTACTTAGCATAGTAGAGGTATAAGATTAACTAGATAAGACCGTTAGGACGACTAGCTACGTAGGCGCGGTAGTACTAAGGGTTTATATATATAGCCTATTAGCCGAGAGAATAAAACATGTTACGTAACTAGCTAAGTTAAGCCTTATCGGCACGATGCTCGAAGTAATACTAATATATCTCTATCTCCTCTAGAAAGATGTCTACGAGACTAACTCTATTCTTATTCTCCTCCTCGAACTACTATTTAAAGAGATTAAGCTTTATATTCCCGTTAGTAGTCTACTTATCGAAAAGTCCAGCCTTAAAGCTATCTAGAATTACCTTCCTATACTCGTTATTAATGTAGCGCTCTATAGGCTTAGGCTTATACTTAAAGACACCCCGCTTAGTAGAGGTATAGGTATAACAATACTAGGCCTAGAGCTACGTAGTAGTTTCCCTATAAACTTCTAAAAGGCCGAGAGTACTCTTCTAGAACATAGTATACTAGTAACGAATACGCTAGGTAAGGACCTCTTACGAGAAGTTAGTAAGTAGGTAAAGGTGCTATACTAGTAAACAAGTGTAAATATAGTAGATCTTAGCTCTTATAGCCGAGTTCTTCTATATCTAGATCTAAACTAAAGTAGCTAGCTTAGCATTAGAGGCCGCCTAGCAATTCTTAAACTCCTTCTTAATATCTAGAGAGACTCTAGTATAGGTATAGACCTTCTCTTCTTCTAGGTTAATAGTATAACTCTTGCCTTTGTCTCTCGCAAGCGCCGAGACTAATTAGTCCGGGATAACTATAGCTAACCCTTTATAGTACTTGTTATCCTTATCCTTATTATAGCGACGTCTCTTATAAGGCGAGCTTCTATAAGGCTCTTCCTTAGCTTCTACTATCGGAATAGCTATCTCCTTATAATTAGCCTACTTAAGCGCCTAGAGACGATTATACTTAGAGCAGTAGAGAAGGTTAGCGAGCTATAGCTCTATATAGCAAGATCCTAGATCTAAGCTAGGCTTAGACGTAGAATTACCGGGATTTACTTAAGAGTTACTATCTACAGTAGCTAATATAGTAGCGGCTAACCTATTAGTATTACTAATAGTTAGCCTATAGTTCTAAATAGTAACGTCGTCCTTAGTAGCTTCTATAGAGGCTTCGGGCACTACTAACGATCCGGCCTCTATAATACAACTAACTTCGGTTAGTGCGATAGACTCTATAAGGAAACTAAGAGCATCTTAAGTATAGTACTTAACCTAGCGACTAGAGCGATCTACAATTAGCTTAGGAGCTATTAGATCTTTTAACTTTAGAGAGCTAGATATTTAAATTTTGTTATAGACTTACTTAATATTAGCGCTCTAGATCTTGTAGCTAGTAATACCTTTCGGAGTGGCAATGTAAGTAATAATAGCGTAGTAGAATATATTAATAGTGTAGCGGAAAGTCTTATCTTTAGTATAGTAGTTAAACCTCTACCTAGCCGTATTAGCGAGGCTATAGTACTAGTCGGTGTATAGAGGGAAGTTAGCAAGGTCGGAGACGGCTTTTAAGATAGCTATTTTATGTTCTAGTACTTTATTCCTCCTATCCCTAACTCTCTTATAGGTAGCGAAGACTTCTAGAAACGTACTCTTCTAACTAGCCTTATCTAAGGTAACTATATTCTCCTTATAGATCGCACTAATAATGTCGAATAGAGCGTTATTAAAAAGAGCCTATACTTAGGTATACACGCCTAGGGCGTAGTCGACGAAATCTATATAGAGATTAGAGTTATAGTAGCGTATATAGTCGAGAACTTCGTTAACGTTATAAAAGAAGTAGCTACTATATCGGAAGAGTGTGTCTTAACTATTCTAGCTATTCGATATAGTAGCGACAGTAGCCGAGCTAGAACTAGCTATAGGCTACCTACTATCGTCCGCTATCGTTGTAAAAGTATTAGGTAAACTTAGTCTACTAATGTAAAAGTTGTATAGTGTATTAGAATTTTACGCTATAGCTATTAGCTATCGTTGTCGATGTAGAACAGCTTAAACAAGCTTAAAGAAAGCGCTCTAGTATAGAGCAGAAGGAGGTATATATCTATAAAAGTATAGAAGGTATAATATAAAGGTAGAAGGTGTCGAAGATAGTCGTTAATGTAATATAAAATTTTTCTATAGCTATAGTAAGCGTACTCTTCGTAGTAACTACTTATAACTTATACTATATTTGTTTTATATTATATTTGCCTTGTCTACTACACCTTCGCGCTTACTCTTAGAGGCAAGTTATACCTTATCTCTTTTATGCCTCTACTCTATTCCTTTGTACTATACGCTTCGCTACTCGAATCTCTCTATAACTAGTAAACTTCTTTTTATTATTCTTATTACTTGTTCTTTCCGAAAGTATATAAAGTAACTAAAATCGACTAAAAATAAAACATCTATATAAAGAAGTTAAATAAAGACAATCCTAAAGCAATTAGAATAAGGAAACTCTTTACTAACCTTAATAGATAGCCTTTGCTTTAATCTATTCTAATAGCTAGCGTATACTTCTTGTTAAGTATATCTTTACTATTTACTGTCTATAGCTACGAAGGTCTCCTTAGATTTCTTATTTGCGCGGGGTAGAGAGCTAGTAAGTGTACTTCTTCTTAGGCGCCTTCTTCTTCTCTCTCTTCTCCTCTATAACTAATCTATAGCTACTACTAATCTAGATTAGAGGTTTATACTAGGAGTTAGCTAGATAGTAGTATATAAGTAGCGTGTTATATACCTGCGTATAGTAAATCTAGATTTAAGCTAGGCTTAGATATAGGAGCTTCTATTATCTCTTACAACTTTATCTCTTCGTAGTACACCTCCTCTACTAATAAGTGTCTATCCTAGATACTAAAACTCTAAACTCTAAATAAAAGAGATCTCGATTACTCGTGTTACTCGTACTTATCTAGATTAAAGCTCTCTAGCTAATCGATCTTAATAACTAGTTAGCGTAATAACTGTCTAATAGTAGTAGCTTTAACTTGTCGTTCGTCTATAGACCGATAGAGCTTTAGCCGTTGTTAGACATATATACTAGGAAGTATATGTCTATATAGCTTAGCTAGTTCGTAATATCTAGAATTATAGACAGTAATAACTCTATATAGTCCGCGCTATCGATTATAGAGCTTGTCTTAATAAACCTTCTTAAGATATATATTATATACTAGCACTATATCTCCGACCTTAAGCTATTCTCGCTAGATGTTATAGCTCATGTCCTATACGTCTTTATACTTCTCTCGTAATTGTAGAATTCTTATATAAGTCTCTTCTAGGTTATTATCTCGCATCTAAAGCTATTAAGCACGCGTAGCTATTAGGTCTTTATAAGTACGAATAGCTCTCTAGTCTTAGGTTTACTAAGTGCAAATATCGAACTTAACTAGAAGAACTATATCTATCCTATACATTAAGGTAGCTAGCGTTTGCTCTATAATTTAGTTCGTAGTTGTCCTTTCTGCCTAAAGGATAGTATATAGAAACTCTAACTAGCTACTATCGTTATCGTTAGTGAGCTTAGTAAGACTATTTACAATGTTTAGGTAGCCTCTTTCTACCTTATTAGATTATAGATTATAGGAAGAGGTAACGACATAGTCGATGTCGAATTATACATAGGCAGTATATATAGCTTCCTTAAACTCGGATTCTCTATTAAAGATAATTAAACCTATAGCGCTATACCTAGTAATAATGTCTTTAAACAGGAACTTTGCTATAGCCTTAGCGTTAGCTAAAGTTAGTTCTCGTGCTTCTAGCTAACTACTTACGGCTTCCCGTGTAATAATAAGGTACTTCCTAGCTTATAACGCTAGTATATAAACGACATTAACGTACTACTTTATACAAAGGACAGGAACGTCTAAAGTCTTAAGCTCTTTAGTTATGCGTTCTTAGGCTCTACGTTAATACTTATTATACATCTCTACGTAGTGCCGAATGTCGACGTATATCGATAGCTACTAGTACCTATCGGAGACCTTTTTCTATATTGCCTCTCGCCTCTTGTAACTACTATTGTTGTATAACATACACATAACCTGTTCTTGTTAAGCGCTATTATCTATAACACGCCTAAGAGGAGATCCTTTTCGTCCTTATCGGAATAGGTACTTATCCTATACTAAGAAGTTTAAAGCATTACGCTTAAATCGAATAAACTTCTTAGTATTTAGTTCTAGTAGACGCCGAAGAGTAACTAGATAGGTAGCTAACGCTACTAACTCTTCTCCGTAGCTAGGCTCGAGCACGTTATCTACTTACAAGGCACGTACTCTAACTAGAAAGAACTTATTGTCGATTATATCGTCGATATCTACTTCGCGTGCCTCCTCCTAATTATCTAATAGGAACCTTAGCCGCTGTAATAAACTATTAGCTACTATGTTTTTGCTCCTAGAAACATGTTAAACGTCGAACGCGAATAGATAAAGCTATATAATCTACTACGCTATTACTAATCTAGGAAAGTTAGTAGTAGACTAATTAAGTTATACTACTAGTATATTAGCGTCTGTTTCTACTATAAAGCTTACGCTATATAGATAGGACTATACCTTTTATAAGGCCTTAAGTAACCTACGACATTTGTGCTTACTAGAATCGTATTTATGTTTAATATCTAACTATATACTAGATTCGAATTGAATAATATATTATCTCTTAGGCTAGTTCTTATCGACCTATATAAGAGCTGCTCCCTATCCGGAAAGACTTATATCTACTACTAAAATAATCTTACCTACTCTATTCTTGTAGTTAATAGGCATTAACGTAGGAGGCGAAGTTAAGGCAGCCTTTAACTTATCTATAGCTTCTTAGATATCTCTCTCCTAGAGAAAAGGAATATCTATACGAAGTAGACAATATAGAGGCTTTACTACGATAGTAAAGTCTTTTATCTATAGCCTATAGTAGATATAGACCTCTAAGAAGGAATAGACTTTAGTGCTATTAGTATACACTAGCTACTCGAGGATCTTAATAATCTTAGTATTATTAGGATATTATCCTTAAGCATCGTAAAGGAAACTAATAATACTTAACCTAGCCTGTAAAAACTATAACTTAGCGCTAGAGATTATATATCTAGCACGCTCGATGTTAGCTAAGGTCCGATCTAAAGCTTAGATATATTTAAGTATAAATCTCTAGATACCTAGCTCTATTTCTTCTCCGCTATAATTAGTATATAGTCCTTTTACTCTATTGTTATCTATAAATAGCTAAGTATTATAAGGAATACAATCTCGAAGGATAGTGTTATTTACATAACAAAACTACACTACTAAATTAGTTGCTTCTTAGGGAAGGGTCGTCTACTGTACAAGGCTAAGAGGCGTTATAAAGGAGGTAATATCTCTACTTAGTCTAGCTAATATAACTTAGTCGTACCTGGAGAAATAGTTAATTAGTAACGCTACGTGTATACCTATAAAAGACTCTAAGAAATCGTCTATAGAAGATAGAAGATTTATATCCTATATAGTAACGGAGTTAATCTTTATAGCTACGTTTACTATATAATACTAGCTACTTTGTTTCTTAGCGACTAAGAACTATAGATTATAATAAGGTATATAACTTAGCTCTAGAAGTCTATTATCTATCTATTCCTTAACTATGTCTACTACCTTGCCTCTTAGGGACTTAGGCATAGGAAAGCTAGGTTCCTACTATAGTATATACAGGATTATTCGTATCTCTTAAGGTAGAGTAACTTTAGGTTAGATACGACCTATCTCTAAGAAGTCCTATACTAGCGCTACTTCTCGATTTAGCAGGACTTATATAAATAACTCTTTCTCCTATAGCTATATCTCGATCCTAATAACGAGCTATACTTCTCTTTCTTCTATAAGTCTCGACCTAGTAGGAATAGTAGAGAACTTAGGTATAAGATATTAGTAGAAAGGTGTATTAACAAAGAGAAGAAGAGCCTCTTACTCTAAGTAGCGCTTACGCTAGTGTAGATTACTACTAGGTATAGAGCTATCTATATTATGTATATCTACAGGTCGAACCTTCTTATCTTTCTATTTATATAGCGTCTCTACTTATACCTTAGGCACCTCTATATATCTTCGAAGGCCGAGCTTAACTACCGATAGTAGAGAGAACTAGTTATTCTTATATAAGGTGCGGAACTCGAGGTTATAGCCTACTAGAGATAGGATAAACTAATAACGTAACCTAGCTAATCCTATACTTCTCGATCTTAAGCTAGGCTTAAATTTAGTAAGGCTTACTACCTAACAAATCCTTCTATCTTCTAGATCTAAGCTAGGCTTAAATCCGGGTAATCCTATAGAGCTACTTAACCTTAACTAATTATCTCTCTATCTTTCGGCTAAGGCTATGTTTTTAGGACTTACTTATAGGTTATATCTTAGATTATATAACACTAACTCCTTGCATTTACTAACCTTAAATGCCTAAATAGAAACCCTATTAGAAATAGAAGACAAAGGAGACTCCTTCGGCTATATACGTGCAACGCTTAAGCTAGGAATAACGCCGCTTACTTATTTAAAGCCTTCGACATCCGGGTTAGCTTATAGAATAATCGATTCTTAGGACCTTTAGACTTAGCGCCTTAAAAGGTAACCTTGCGAGTTCTATTATTAGACTAGATAGTGCTCTACTAAGAGCTATTATCTATATTCCGAGACAAGAGACGAGCTTTGCATTTATATAGATAGCTAAGAATAATATACTTTAACTTGCAATCTGTTAGTAGGAAATAGGTATTAGTAGTAACTCCTCTAACGTTAATATAGACATTTATATACGCCCCGGAGAAGTAACTTATTCCTGTAGCACCTAGCATTTCGATACTAAGCTCTTACACTAGTAATCTAAGTTCTATAGCTAGGTTCGTAGACATTAGGTTACATTCTACTTCGCTATCTAAAAGAGCCCGCACCGAACGTGTATTGTACCTAAGGCCGATAATAAGCTTTAGACTAGCTACTATTACTAGCTCTTCCGAGGATCCTTATTAAATAGCTTCTTACTCGTTATCTAAAGCTACTAGTTCCTCTAGTTACTAGAGAAGGCTTACCTTAGCATAGGAGGAGCGGAATAACTCTAGAACTTTATTACTAGGAAGGTCTAGATTATTAAACCTCTAGTAGAGAATACAGGAGAGAGGTTAGAACATGCTAAGAAGAGTACCTATACGTAAGGTAATATTTAAGTCTAATAGAGATCTTATAGTATCCTAAGGATTAGTAGTTTACTAAAGGACCTTATCGAATCTCTAAGTCTTTAGTATCTTCTTTTAAGTAGAAATAGAATTATTCGATTAAGCCTCTATCTTAATATCTTAATCTCTCTTAGGCCCTATAGTAGTAGAGTAGCTTCTCTCTATACTTATATCTATAGGCACGACTACCTCGGAAGGACCTACTATAGGTTAGTAGTTCCTAGCACGAAGAGACCTTATAACTCTATAAGATAGATGTTAAGCCCCGGACTTCTAGATACTAGTAGCAGACGCTTTCGTCTTACTAGTATAAGTAGAAGGAGATGTCTATTAGATAGTAGCTAAGATAGACACTTCTTAAGAGTTAGGGAACTCTTCTAATACGAAATTAGTGTACTAGATCGAGTTATTAGCTTCTTCGTCGGAGTTGTCTTCTATATAGGAATACTAATAGTCTAAGTTTTACACCGAGAGTTTGCCCTAAGTAATAAGACATTACTTAATTTATTTCTTCTAGGACTAGGTAGCTCCTTTATTATAACGAGCTAACTTTCCTACGGGGTTCTCCGGATTCTTAGCTAAGCTCTAGAACATGCGTAGACCTTAGAAATAGATTAAGCTACGATCTACTAGGTTAGTAATAGATAGGCAATTCCTATAGGAATATCCCTCTACCTTACAAAACTAACAACTACGAGAGTTTATAGGTGTAGGTCTAATAGTAGCTCTAGATATAGGATATACTCGAGAAGTCGTATACTAGTTAGGCTAAGTAATAGGAATAGGTACTACAGGAGCAGACTTAACCTATAATAGCTATACTAATAGCTTTTCGATACTACGAACTAACTCTTATATACTTATTCTAAGCACCGAACTCTCGTTAGGCTATATTGCTAGCGAGCTGTTCGTTGCTAGCTAAGAGTCTACCGACATCTTCTTTATAGAAGCCTTACTTATAGACTAAACTTTAGAGGTACTCTAGAAAGACTTAAGACGTTATATCTCTAAAATCTTGTCTTCTGCTAGCCTCTAGATCTTGTCGAAATACTTAAAGGTATCCGGATGTTTAATATCTATACTACTCTTAGCATAAACATAGTTCCGGATATAAGCTAGAAGGCCTTCTATAAACTAAATCCCTCTAGTAATTATATCTAACCTAGTCTCGCCGAGAGAGTCTATAGCTCTTCTAAATATACAACTATATTATATTATCTCTTAGTAAGATTAGCGTAGGGTATCTCTTAGTCGTTCTAGGTAGGCGTAAGAAGTTATCTAGTAGGTTAAGTCTATCTCTTCGAAGCTAAGTCTTATCTTCTTCCTTAAGCTCTCCTAGTTACGTATAGTCTATCTAGTATAGGACTTAATCTGTTCTCGAATACTTGCTAAACAATACTAAGGAAGGCGTTATATAGTAACACTCTTAGCTAGCTAATAGGTAGATATAAAGGTATCTTATTCTTCGAGAAACTCGGAGATATTAGAACTATCGAAGAAGAGTACTCTCTATTAACTAGCATTAGAAGCTAGCATAGTTACCTACACTATAAATAGATATATAGGATATGTAATTACCGAAGGTGCCGGTGTCTATTAAGGTAGTAGAGGCAAGGAAGACGATAATAAAGAAGCTATCTATTTAGTCTTCTCCGTAACTAGAGTGCTATAATCCTTCGTAGGCTTCTCTTTATTATTGTCGCTACTAGCTAAGGCAGAAGGAGGCGGATCTCGATATCTATTAAATAGAGCACTAGCTCCGAAATCGTCTATAGCTATAGCAGCTAGAAGGTTTATTCTCTAAGTTCTCTAGTTTCTCCCTTTTAGAAGTAATATCGTATATATAATATACTCTCCTATTAGAACAAGAAGTAACACTTGTATTCTCCTTAGATACTCGATAGTAGAGAACCCCTTATCTATATAACTCTTTATATAGCTCTAAGCCTTAGAGTATAGAGGTAAATCTCTATATCTCGGCTAATTATATAACTAGTGTAGTCTTATCTATAACTTATGTAATGTTCTAGATTTAAGCTAGGCTCGGATCTAGGAGTAGTGTTAATTGCGATTGTCTATAGTAAGTTTTTAAAGTCTTTCTCTTTGTAATCTATTAGAGTCTTCGTGATCCCTACGTCCTATAGTTCTAGAAGAAGCCTTTTAAGCGTTCTAGTATACGTTAGTATACTAAAGATAGTGCCTCTCTCGATGTCTCTATTATATCCTCCTTATACAAATATAACGTTACACTACGAAAATAACTATAGATTATAAACGTATATACCGTATATAAACCTATAAAACTCTATAGAAGCTAGAGCAATCTTTAACGTGTGTAACTAAAAATAAACAAAACTCGATATACTATTAACTACGAATTAGACACTCCCTAGATAAGATTACTAATGTTATAGTATAGGTTGCTTCCTAGTATCGAGTAGGGATGTTCTACTCTTGTTACTACTATCACGTTAAAGGTACTAGTCTATTGCACTAGTAAAGCTATAATGCTATATTAATTGTCTATAATGCTATCTCTAAGTGCTAATGCTACTTTATAATAATAGCTGCAGGTCACCTAACCTGCTTCTTAGCCTACAATACTAGTACTAACGTCGAGAGTGTTATCTCTAGCGGAGTCTATAATAAGGATATAAGCTTCTCTAGAGAGGCGAGAGTAGAGGTATACGAATTGAGTTGCCTTAGTTAGATAGTAGTTAGCGTTAGTATATATCTTGTTCTTTATCTAATGTTTAAAGACTTCGAACTACTCTAGAGTGCCGCTACTAAACATAGTAGAGTCTAGTATCTTCTCTAATAAAGTAGCGCCTTGTATAGAAGGAGCTAGTATAGTACGCTCTATCTCGGCTCTTAGCTATACTAGCTTAGACCTAAGATTACTAACTTTAGTAAGGTAGCGCGCGACTTAGATAGTAAGGTTATCTATAGTACTATTAGCTATAGCTAGCTCGGCTTAAGTAGCGTCGAGTTAGCTATATAGATTAAGAGTATTAGAACGAGTAGTATTATATACTTCGACCTACTTGTCGAAGGTAGACTTAATAAACTCGAAGGCCTCGCGTAGAGTACTTATACTATTTGTCTCTTAGAGCTTCTTTTAGAGGTTAGCGTCGGATAGGATAAAGAGGTCGTAATAGGCTAACTAGATAGCTTCGTTATTGTCGTTAGTAGAGAGGTTTATCTTACTTAAGTAGCAGTCGTCGCTAGGGTTAGATCGAGCTATACTTAGTAAGGTTAGTTATAATTCGTAGTATAAAAAGTTAACACGTAACAAAGAGAATATTAAAAATTTAGCTAGTAGCCTACTTCCTTTAAGAGTCGTCTATAACTTAACTTATTACCTTCTTCTTATTTACGGTATTAACCTATATAGTAGCAGCGAGAATCTATAGTAGTATACGCGAGAACTATAGTTATAATAGCTTCTTCTTTAATTCTTCGATTCTTCGTAAGTAATAGTTATTATAGATTACGCAAGTAGTAGGAGAGCTAGATAATTCGATAGCTCTATTACTCGATTATAGTAAGTCGAACTCTCGATATAGTAATTACGACTAGCAAGATAAGAGGTTAATTACGTCTATTTATTAAGATATCGAGAGTTAGAAAAGAAGAAGAGAAGCTAGTCTATAAAGTATACGAGATATTAAGGGTAGAGTAGCCGGAAGCCTAGGCTATAAGCCGAGATCACGTGACCTCTTCGACCTAGATAGTAACTAAATCTAGCTTGTAATCTATCTCGCATTAGAGGTTGTCGAGTTTAAGAAATTACTAAAGGCATACTATACTAACAAGAACAAGGTAACTAGCGAGGCTTCTACCTCTTATACGAGAGGTATAGGTAGTATACTTAGAGGTCTTAAGCTTAAGTAGGAGAAGGTTAAGGAGATATAGAAGATTAGGTATAAACTTTATAGCTTAATTACTATTAGCAAGGAAGTAAGTTAACTATGCTCCTTATACGTCGCAAACATAGCTAATATAATTAGATAGTATATAACTCTAGTAGCTCTACTACTAAGGTTAACTACGTTATAGCTAGTAGATAGCTTATAGCTAGTGTAGTACTCGTAGGCGGAGACGGTAGTAATAGAGAGAAGGAAGAGAACGATATCTAGTTATATATAAGCTAGGTACGTATTACTAGTGCTATATCTATAAGAAGGCTTTATGTATAATATAATAGATAATAGCGTTTAGGTTAATACTTATATTTATAGCATAAGCGTAGCGCTTCTATAAATGTATTACCCTAGGTAAGAAGTCTACTCCTTAACTAACTTCTTGTATTATGTAGTCTGTCTATTTATATACTCTATTAACTTTGCTTCTAGTAACTCTTCTTAGGCGCTATCGGCTATAACTTATATATAGTAATTAGCTCTCTTGTATTTACGTAATTCTCTATAGGTTCCTAGCTATTAAACTTAATAGGCTAGTTCTTCTACTTTACTAAGTAGAACACCTTACTCTTCGTAGTTCTTCTATCTAGGATTTCCTCGACTATCTATTTATCTACTTCGTCTACGAGAGGTATACTCTCCTCTAGCTTCTCGCTAGCTCTACTATTCTATAGTTTAAGAAGAGATATATAAAAGATATTATAGATATAATACTAACTAGGTAGAGCTAAGCGATACACCTATAAACCTACTATATTAAGTATATAGAAGAGCTCTAAGAAATATAGACCTATCTTCTTCTTTAGTATAGGTAGCTATAAGTTCTTAGCCGAGAGTAGTACTAAGTTACCTATACTATATACCTTTAGTATATGCTTCTTATTATAGTATTTAGCCTAGTAAGTAGAAGTATCTTTCTATTACTCTATTAGCTTTATATGTGTATCTCGTAAGCGTTACGCTAACTCTATAGCTACTAGTACTCTCTCTTCTAAAGTCTCGTCTCGAGACTTAATAGTAGATACCTCTAACTCTAGATAGTAGCTATATATAATTTAGAAGAGACTTATATATAGTATAGTATAGACACTATTATTACTTACGAACTTCGCCTATAATAGTTACTTAGCCTAGTTATTCTATAACTTAGTATAGTAGTAGCGGAGATATTACTCTAATATCTAGTTTTACTACTTAGTTTAGCTATCTATCTATAGGTAGAAGGCTATACTTAGCCTATGCTTTATACGTGTCTTGTAGTAGAAGTTACTCTAGAACTAGCTTATAAAGACTAATTCCCTATTACTAATAATACTACGAGGTATACTATAGTAGCGAATTACGTAGTTACGTAGTATCTCTATAAGCTTTATAGACGTATACTTCTTAGTAGTAGAAATATATAGTAACATTTTAGTATATTAGTCTATAATTATAAGTATAGCATTATAGACACTACTACCTCGCTTACTTAGTAGTAGATTAGTAATAAAATCTATTATAATTTCTTGCTATAGGTAGTCTAGCATCGGTAGTATATATAGCTCGCTATAGAGGTAGTAGTAGTATACCTTATACTTCTAGCAAACTTAGTATAATTAGATATAGTTATTAATATTCTTTCTTATTATTGCCTAGAAGTACTTTCGTAAGAGAAGCTTAAGTATCTTATCCTTACTAAAGTAACTAGCCTATTTACTATTATAGTATATACGTAGTATCTACGTCTTTAAAGTACTATTATTTAGAATAATAAGTAAGTTATAGTAGAATAGAAGGTCGTTTCGGATGTTCTATAGCGCTTTACTCTTGTCCCTACTACTCCCCGCTTACGAATATAGCTTTATAATCTCGAGGTCTTATTCTTATAGTAGTTCTATAACTAACACTAAGTTAGTAGAGGAATCTTCGAAGGGGTCCTCTCTTATAGTTACTACAACTATAACTTACTAGGTAGACGAAAGCCTCTAGGAGTTCTCGGAAGAAGACTTACTAATATATAGTATATAAGCGGCCTAGACTTACTTTAGAGTAGCTTCGTATATTACTTATATATGTCTAACTAGTAGAGTAGTTTCTCTAGAATTAGTAGACTAATCCTATACTCTTAGCTTGTTCTAGAGAGTCGGTAGAAGGTAAGAAATCTCCTACTCCTTAGCTATATAGTTAGGGCGCCTCGAAGGTATATTAGCTAGGTTCTGTATACTAGCTTAGTACTCTATTATAAAGTTAAAAGCAGTAAGAAAGGTAGCCTAGCGAGCTTGTTAGCTATTTAGCTATTTTAGCTTTATAAATCCTTAGAGATTATTATAGTTAGTAAGCATCTAGATTATATATAAGACACTCTTAAGGTAGTATTACTACTACTTAAAGACATATATAATTACTAAGAGCTCTTAGTTATAAGTCTTGTAATTATACTCTATAGAGATTATCTTCCTCGACTAGAAGGTAATAGAATACTAAGCGCTATCGAACAGCTATAATAGAATAGTAGCTACTATAAACTTCGATATATTGCTTTTAATATATAGAGGTAGCGTAGAGTTATAATAGTATAGAATTAGCGCGTAGGTAAAAGCGTTATATATATCTTTAAATGCCTTCTATTTGCTTGTGCTCTATATAAAGGAGCTATACTTATAGCCTTTTACTAAACTCTTTAGGAGGCTAGAGAAGGAAGTAATAATCTTAGAGTAATATTACACAAAGCGCTAGTAGAAGTTTATAAAACTAGTAAACTACTATACTTTATAATAGCTCTTCGGCCTTAGCTACTTCTTAATTGCAACTACCCTACTTAGATCTATCGAGACGTCTATAGTAGAGACGATATAGTCTAAGAATTCTACCTCCTTAGTAAAGAATTTGCACTTCTTAAGGCTAATATATAATATAAACTTCCGTAGTCTTATAAGAACCTCGCGTATATAGTATATATAGTTCTCTCTCGAGTTGCTATAGATAAGAATATCGTCGAGGTAGATAATATAGATAGTATCTACTAGTCCTCCTAGTGCCTTATTAATATAAGCTTAGAAAGTAGCTAGGGTATTAGTTAATCTAAAAGGTATAACTAGGTATTTGAAATAGCTATAGTATATATAGAATATAGTCTTCTACTTGTTGCTACGCTTTATAGAGATACGATAGTAGACATCCTTTAGATCTAGCTTTAAGAACTACTAGGCTCGCCCGAGTTAATTAAGTGTCTTACTAATAAGCGGAAGCAGGTAGTAATTCTTAATAGTTATCTTGTTTAAGCCTTAATAATCTATATATAAGCGTAGGCTACTATCTTTCTTAGGCATAAACAAGATAGAAGTACCTATCTTACTTATAGAGCGCCGGATCTACTTATTTGATTAAGTAGTCTCGAGGTAGTCCTTAAGTACTATAAGCTCCTTAACTGAAAGGTTATACAAGAGCTAGAATAGTAGTTTTTTGCTTAGCTCTAGATTAATCGTATACTCTATGTCTAGGAGGCGTAGTAAATTAGTAATATTCTTATACGTAAAGACATTAGAGAACTCTACGAACTCTAGTAGAAGAGTCGAGTTACTTATAGTAAAAGTACGCCTCTTAGACAGGGTCTATACTATAGCGTAAACCCTTAGCTTGTTCTTAAGGTCCTTTATAAAGTCTTCTAGTTCGCGTATATAAACTATATATAAGGAGTAGCTATACGACTAATAGTCTATAGTACTATTTATGATTATATATTACTTTCTTCGCTATAGGCGCTCTAAAATAACTAGAAGGCCTAGTTCTAAGTCTATAGCGTAGAAGAGACTAATTGTCTCCCTAAGGTCGCTATAAGAGTCTACTAGACGTATATATAGCTAGTGTACGCTATAGTAGAATCCGGCTTGCTCTATAAAAGAAGATATACTTAAATACTAAGTATACTTTACCCTTAGCAAATTATATCAAAGAGTAAATACCTAGGATACTAAATTAACTTCTATATAATCGTCTATAAGAAACATATAGTCCTTGTGCCCTGTAGGCGCTATAATAGCGCTACTATAGGGTAGAGATAGATAAGTATTAATAGAGAGAGGTAGAGAGCTTAGTTATACTCTTTCGCTAAGCTCTTTAAGTTTCCTAACTTAGGGGAGTTATTAGTCTTATCTATAGTAGCTACCTTATATACCGCCTATAAATTGTTATTAGACTATAAGTACTTCGAGTAGTATTCCGGCTTAATATGCTCTATTTTACTATACCTATAGCACTTAGCATCCTTCTTCTATATATCTAAGGAACTACTCTACCTCTCTTGCTTTTTAGTAGATAAGTTAGCTACGTTACACTCTTAGCGTATATAGCTACTACTAGGTTAGTAGCGATAGCTCTCTCGGGAGCCTCCTTAACTCTCTCGCTTACGTAGAGAGTCTAAGTTATCTTCGTATATAGTATACTTAGTATCTCTATAATTCGTAGACTCGATTTAAGAGCTAAGGAATACTAGCTCCTAGCGAGTAGCTAGAATAGTATAGTACTTAATAATAGTTATACATAGTATAGGCTATAACTTAGCAAGGAGATAGTGTACTTTCTACTCTTTAGAGTAGAGTACTAATTACTTCTCTATAGTAGCGAGTTCTAAGGTAAAAGCTTAGATAAACTAGCTCTCTTACTACTATATAGTCTCGTATACGAGAGTTATGTATACTTTATAATTAATAGAATTATTAACTATGTCCTATACGAACTAACGAAATTGCTCTTATATATAGCCTTCTAGGCTATCTATATAGTAGCGATAATACTAAGTCTTGTTTAGCTCGCCTATAAGAAATATAACACTATATAGTATCTTCTAATAGTCTATAGGATAAGCCTTAGAGGCTAGAGTAAAGATAACCTTAAGATTCTTTTTAAAGAATCTTACCTTCTTTAGGGTTTTACTCTAATAGAGATAAGGTTCTCGTAGTCGAAGTTATCTAGAGAATAGCCTTATAAAGAGAGCGCCTTTACTACGTACGCTCTATGTACTAGCCTTACTTAGTATATCTCCTATACAGGCGTAGCTATAGCTTATACTATACCTAAACTCTATAGAGGTATATCCTATATTACGCATGTAATATAATTACTTAATCTCTTCCTTAAGGCTCTAAGTCTTAAGTTCTAGCTCTAAACATTCGCGCTTAGTATATAGGCGCTAGAGACGCTCTTTAAGTATTTCCTTATCCTATAGAGAAGTCTACTCGATAGAGTCTATATCTATAACTTCGACTATATAAGGCACTAGTACCTCGCTAATAGGAAGCTAGTTATCTATAGAGTCTAATAGATTATAACTATAGGTAGAGTAATTAGAACTATTAAAGCCTTATATTAAAGCTATATATATCGTAATATAGAGAACACCTATCTAACTAAATAGTCTGTTAGTAGTAGAACTAATTGCTATTTAAGCCTACGCGTAAGTATAGTATAGAATAAGCTAGTACGTTATATAAGCGAGACTAGCCGCTACTAAGTGCTACCCTAATACTAGCCCCTTATAGTATAGCTCTTAGAGGTTTCTCTAAGAGTAGGTTAGCCTCTATAGAGTTAAAGACATAGAAGTAGTTAAATAGTATTAGAGTTAGAAACGCGCTCTAACTTCTAGCTTTAGTTACTATAGTTAGTTCTATCTATTAAAAGTTACTAGTGCTTAAATCTATAATAGTAAAAGAGGTTAGTAGTTAGTTTAGATTAACTATCTATAATAGCTAACTTCGCTTATCCTTAATAGTAGTTTCTCTTTAACTTAGCTTAGTTATTCTAGCTAGTAGCGCTAGTATAAAGGCTAGAGAGGTATTAGTATTATAGTTAATAAACTCTATCTCGAACTAAGTAAGTCTACTAACTAACGATTTGTATAGTAATTTATCTAGTCTAAATTGCTTAGTAATCTTCTTTAGCCTCGTATTAATTATAGACTATAAGTAAGTACGAATTAACGCTAAAATCTCTTTCTCGGAGTAACTAATAGAACACTTAGAGATATAGCGAGATAGTTAGCTAGATAGCGCTAGGTCGAGATCTAGGTCAAAATCTATATTATTATCTAGGTTATTATCTAGTTCGCGATCTAGTTCGCAAGCTAGATAACTCGAACTTCTAGATAGATAAGAGAGAGTCTATCTTGCGCGCTAAGATAGAGCGTAAGATAGAGCGCGAGATAGAGCACGAGATAGTATATAAGATTAAGTATAAGATAGATCTCTTAATTATAATTTAGAGGCAATTAAGCTACGATTTAATAATAGCGCTCTAGAGAAGATAGGTACCTTCTCTACTAGCTAGTCTATAACCTTACTACTCTAGTACTCGTATATAAGCTTAATGTTACGCCTTCTATTACTACTGCTACTAGTAGTTCTAAAGGCCTTAAGTAGATCCTTAAGGTACTCTCTTTCTAAGGCATTCTACACTAGTTAAATTAGCTTATTAAAGAAGTTAAACTTATTAACGAGGTAGTAGTCTACGTAACTCTTAAATAAGTCGTTACTATACTACTAAGGGTCGAAATAGACTTATTTCTCGGAGTAATAGGCTAATAGGTTATATAGCTAGTAGCGATAGTTTAAATAGCTAACCTTAATTATAGAGAGGATAGTGTCTAACTATAGCGTATTATTATAGGTGTTAAGAAGAGCCTTTTTATAGACTAGATCGCTATCTAATGTCTATCTATACGTTATCTTCTATATCTTAATAGTTATACATGTCGACTACTTCGGCTTCTTTACTAGCGGTACTATAGGCCTAGTAGCCTTAGCTTTTAAGGCTACTATATAGGTAGTAGCTAGTAGCTTTATTACTCTATTACGATAGAGGTTAGCAGTAGTAATAATATAGCCTATAGGCTAACTTAAGCTCTAAGATAACGAGGCTTATAAGGCCGACAACGAGGAGACTATAGAGAAGAGTATAACTAGGAGAGAGTAAGTTAAATCGCTACGACTTATAGTGTTAACTTACTAATATACGACCGATGCCTAACGTAATAACAAGGTTAGCGTAGCTATCGATTCTCGCTAGAAAGGCTATTTAGAACTATAATAGAAAGGATTAATTACATTATAGAAGCTATATCTTATATAACTCTTAATTATATTATTATAGAAGAAGGCTATTAGAGTAACTAGGTAGAGAGCTACCTAAATATTAGTAATTAAAGCTATAATAAACAGAAGGCAAAGGAGGTAGAAGAGAAATACGAAATAAACAAGAGAATACTATTTTATATTAGTAATTACTAGTATAGGTACGCCGAGTTATTAGTGTAATTTACTTAGTAATTCTAGTAGCCTTCTCCTTCTAAACTCTTAAAAATTGCTCTAATAGTGTAAACGACCCTTGCTAACTACGATTAAGTATATATAGATAGTCTAATTTATATAGAATAGGCTCGATATCTATTACAAAATAAAACTAGACTTTATTACAAAGGTACTAGTAAGTAGTAATATATACCTTATTACTATTATTATAAATAGTTACACTATTAAAATTAGTAAATCTACTAGCTATAAGTACACTTAAATACTACTAAAGAGTAGTAGTAGGTAGGTATTTATCGATGTCTAGCAATTAGTAAGTTTATAATTTATTAGTAATTCTATATATAAGTTACTTACCGAAATCTTCTATAACTTCCTAGTGTTCTTTAACTAACTTAATTAGTACTAGAATACTACTATACGTCTCTCCTTAACGCTCTAGATAGTTATAATTAAGCTCTAGTATCTCTAGTATAGTCTATAGCCTCCTCCTTAACTAATTATAGATACTCTAGTAGTTATAGGTCTAAGTAAAGGTTACTACCTCTTACTATATAATTAGTATATAGACTATAAGGAAGGTAATTCTATCTAGCTTAGAAGAGACATTAAAGCCTTAACTAGCTACTAAGTTAATAAAATAAGCTCTCTAGAGGTTAAGCTATTATATCTACTAACTCTAGTATACCTTAATCTACTAGTTTAAGCGTAAGGTTCTATATCTAAAGTAATCTTTAAAGCTTAAGAGTCCTCTAGATTTGTCTATAATAGGCTTAATCTCTCGTTAAAGGTCATAATAAAGATTAGTAACTTAGATAGTCTCGGCGCTATAGTCTATAACGAGCCTTAATAGTATTACGCTTCTAGTAGCGATAGTAGCGAGATATTAAGTAGCAACTAAGTGCTAAGTCTATCTAGATATACTACAATAGATCTAGATAAGCTATTATAACTAAGCGTCGATTGTATTATATATCTAGATCCTCTAATACTTAAACTTATAGTAAGCGTCTAGATACTATACGAAATCTAGCTCTAGAGAATACTAAATTACTTAATTAACTTATATACGGTAGCGATAGTACTTAAAGTCCTCTAGATAGAGAAATCTAGCAATTTCCGCTATATAGCAACTATATAAAGAATTAGCAATTCTGTTAGCGATTTACTCCCTTAGAATTGTATATATATTTCAATAATATTATACTTTACTCGTATATATATATATATTATCCCTTAGCTATAAGCCTTAATACTACCTTACTCGTACTTATACTATAGTACCTCTAGTATTATAGCGTCCCTATACTCTTTGTCGCTATCGCTATAACCTGCCTACTTATATAGACCTATATTCTAGTAGATATAGTAGAGAGCTCTTAGACTAAGTTTATAGCTATTGTCTTAAAGCTAACTAAGTATATAAGAGTTATTAATGTAATAATTAGAGAAGTACCTCTATATATCGTTACGGAGTACTAGAGTATTCTTAGCCTTTAGGTAGGCTAATACTCTCTAATTCTTTATTTATTATATAAGAGTACCTCTACTAATGTTAATACTATACTCTTCTTAAAGCCTCTTAACTACTTCGTCTCTAGTAAAGCGCTCTAAGGATATCTACTCTATAATAGTTAGCTACTAATTATCGAGGTTAATCGCTAGTTAAGGTATTATTTATCTAGGCTAAGAAAAATTACTAAGTGTAATTATATAACTACTAATACGAAATATATAATAAAAATTATATTAAACAATAGAGAATTTAATTCTTAGTAACTTATAATTAATGCTATATAATAATAATTAATATTAGTGGAGTTATCTATTTTAGTTATAAGTTTTATCCTAATGCGGAGGTACGCCGAGGAGTTTTGCGACAAGTGTAAGAATATCCACCCATATTGTCCACCTTGGACGTCATGGCTTGGCAAAATATTCGACGCGTGCCCCAGCATCAACAGAAATGCGCCGGAATGGAGGGAGATGATACCCTATGTGTATTTCGTACCTCACTTGACTTTGAGCGCCATCCTTGCCGTGCCTCCTGCTGTATGAGAAGCCCCGCTCAACGCACGACCTCAGATCGTCTTTCAATGCGAAGACCGAGGTCGCTGCCACCGCGTCTCCCCTCGATTCAAGGCATATGACTTTGCTCAGGAATTGCTACCTCTCGCTGGGACCATACAGTCCATGGCCGACATAGCCTACCATAACAATGATACCCCACGTTCGAGGTTCGACGCCGTCACGACCTTCGCCCATCACCAGGAACTCGAACCCTAGATCCCCTACCAAATCCTCTACGAAACCCGACCTATCACTATCGCTCGGCTCGATCATTGGTAGCACTTGCTCCTCTAGCAACCGCTTCTCAAGCGACAATGAAACATCGTCGTTTGCATATGCTGCAGGAGCAGCCGTGGTTCTGGCGACGGTGGACAGCGATTTCAACACTGAGCAACGATTCTTCAGAGCTGCTGCAGGACAGACGATAGCACGACCACTTGTTGACAGTCTGGACCACGCAAGAGCCGGAACACCTGTCAGAGATGAGGTACGACGTCTTGTCGGCACCGGACGAGGCAGAGCAGGCTCTCCCTTCACAGGCAAGCCGACAGCGCACGCCACAAGCAGTGAGAACGTGGAAGGTAGTCCCTCAAGTGGTCATGCAAAGGACAGAGTGAAGGCTGCGACCGCTGTTGCGCTGTCACCAGGATCCAAGTGGCTGGCCGTGGGGGAGACGGGATACCGACCTAGGGTCCTGATCTTTGCGGTGACAGACAAGAAGAGCACAGAACAGCCTGTCGCGATACTGTCGGAGCACAGTTTCGGGGTACAAGCGGTGGCATGGGATACTGAGGCAAGGCTACTGGCTACACTTGGCACAGTCAACGATGGCTTTTTATTCATTTGGAGTGTGGACGACTCTGGAAAGACCACACTCATAGCAAGCAACAAGTGTACAACAATTGTCAGAGATATGAAGTGGATGGGGCGAAGCTTGGTCACAACTGGGGTGAGATCTGTCAAGATTTGGCGACCGGACGAGATAGCACCAAGTATGGGAATTGAGGGTGACAAGGATGGTCTTAGCCATCCTGGGTACAAACCACTTGTTGGACGAAATGTCCTGCTCGGAGAGATGCTGGAGGCAACCTTCACTACAGTGGTCGCGCTGAGTGACACACGGGCGGCACTATGCTCAGACTCCGGGGACGTGTGCATACTAGACGATGCGGACAAGCAACAAAAACTCGTGAGGATAGCAGTTGAGACTTTCGGCATCACCTCCGCTTGCCTCGACTGGGATAGTAAGCTGACAGTCACTGGCTGGAATGGCGAGATCAAAAGTATCGACCTGGAGCGGGGCGACAGGACAGAGCCACCCCTATCGCGCGCCGGTACGCCAGTGGTGAGGAGGGCAGACAAGTCAACATCATTCCCAATAGTGATAGGCGCTATTTTCAATGCGCTTGTCACGGTTGACAACAAGCACAACATCGACCTCCATGTTCCGAAACAACAATCACACGAGGGCCCCGGCTATACGCGCAAGTCATCACGAGCATCTCATGCAGACGCTATTCTCGGTATAAGAGCTCTAAACAACGGGAGTGATCAGAATGCGGCTTTTGCAACGTGGTCAAGCGATGGTCTAATAATCGGCTGGTCTGATGACGGCCGACCAGCATTTCAGGTCACTGCTCCTTTAGAACAAGTGGACGATGCTTACGAATTGACGAACGAATTACGAACCATTGCATTCTTCAACAACGCTACACACGTGGTCACTGGTGACCGTTACGGCGTGCTTAGGGTGTTGGATCTCGGAACTGGGCAGATTACATTTGATGCAAGAGCACATGCTTCCGAAATCACTGATATCAGCGTTCAAACGACCGGGAAGGACATTAGAGTGGCTACCGCCTCGCGTGATCGGACACTACAAGTCTTTGTCTGGCAGAATGATAAGCTTGAACTGATACAGACACTTGACGAACATGCAGGAGCGGTTAGCCAGATCGAATTCTCCGAAGATGGCAAACAACTCCTGTCTTGCTCCGCAGATCGAACAATTGTCGTCAGGGACGCTGTAGACAGTGACAATGGCGAGCCCGCACTGTACGTGATGGCTCGGACAGTCACGCTCAAGGCTGCTCCCATGGCGATGGATTTTGCCGCTCAGGTTGATCATATATTAGTGTCGACAGCGGACAGATTGGTATGCCTGATCAATTATCAGACGGGCCGCATACTTTCAACGTTCAAGACAGGTGACAGCGAGGGTGGGGATCCTGTCGTGCTCTCGGGCCTTGTACACGTCCCGTCTGCAGCCGGTCCTGGTATGGTTGCTGGCGTAAGCAGCTCGGACAAATCTATACGAATATACTCTGAAGACGGGACACTGCTTGCTAGGGATTGGGGACATACCGAAGGCGTGACCGACATCGCGCTACTGCCATCGTCCACGGAGCATACCCAACGCTTGATGACCGTAGCAGCTGACGGCACCATCTTCAGCTGGAGCACGCAAACGAGAAAAGCACAAGCGAGTCCCATCAAGACCGACGATGTCTTCTCCTCCGCGTCCAGCTCTTCGCCTCTTGCTCGACCGCCCTTGAGGAAGGTCATCTCACATTCCGAGATGTCGAGGCTGAGAAGATCAATGGTGTCACCCTCTGAAGACACCGAGTCTGATACCCCGAAGGCTCCAGGGCTTCGAAAGAGACCGTCCAGGTTGAGCATAGCACAGACTCCGCGACTGGCAGCTGGGACACCGCGGAGCACAACTCCCACCGATCTTTCCGGCTCACCAACGTCACGAGAACGAAGTCCATCACCGGCAAGAAGCATGCAATCCCCAACAAGATCACAACGTTCACCGGAAAGAGGACCGAGAAGGCGTACATCACAGATAAACATGAAGAAGAATGTTCCGACTCTAGATGTACCTCCCGTGTCGCTTACATTGGAAACGCCGGCCGCTTCACGTGAGCCGTCTAAAGAGCCTGACGATCCCGAAGCTGAGCTGTCAAAAAGGACAGAAGAAGTGGTCGGGGTGTTGCGTAGTTACCGCTCAGCACTTTGCGGCTCGCAACCCCGCAATCTAGAGTCTCAAATATACAGCACGTTGAGGAGCGAGCTCGAATCGTTGCTGCGAAGCATGAGCTTACAAGAAATGGCGCCCGTGGAGAACCAAACAGAGTCTACCATTGATCACGATGTCAATGGAGGATCGGAAAGCGCCACCGGGACTGTTGACGTGCTACAATCGGTAGAAGAGCGGAGCGAGATATTCTGACACTTTCAGATTTGATGACATGTGATTGTCTACATCATTGTTTCTGATCCGCGACACGGCACAGACGAAATGGCTGGTTTGACAAGCAGTATTCGCGAGTATACAAGGCAGGCATCGGTGACCGGGATAGGAGCACAGAGCAAGCGGCATTCGACTTGCACCGTGAACAAGACTTGCAAAGTAGAAGAGAAGGAACATGGCGTTTTTGTGGCTGGACAATGGACAAGGGGCAGGCTCGGTCAGCAGCAAGCTAGATACCCAAGTGCATTTTTGACGAATCTACGATCAAGGTTTCGTATTGTGGTCAGTCTCGGGGACTGGAGGGTTTCAGGTTTGCAGTAGCCGCATGGTAGAACAGACATGATGATCGTGGCGGGACAGTCTCGCAAATATCATTGTATTGATCATCCCTCGTGATGCCAGACTTGTGGAAATACAGACCCGAAAAACCAGAAATGTAGCATGCAAGGAAGTGGGCGGATATGCACGCGCAGAGGTTATTTCTGGACCCGACGAAGCGTTTTGTGGTTCTCGAGCGATCCATTCGTCGCGTTTTCTTCGCTCGTCGATCGCGGGTCTTCCGCAGTGTCAGTTCGCCAAGAAGTCTTTAGCCCGGCGCTAATGCGGGTTCCCTGCGGGTCTCGCAGCGTGAAAGGTCTGTGCGTCTGCTCGACCTACGCAATTCAAGACCGAAGAACTGGGTCCACTGCACGAAGAATCCCTGCCCTACACCACGGGCACGTTCAGCGATGATCGCATCCCAGCCAGACTTGTGCTCGTTGTCCTTTGCGTCTTCTGCTTCACCGACATTTGTCCTCTTACAACTTCAACTTGAGCAATTGGTCGTCAAGTCACAAATATCACCATCTCCGGAATCTCTCCGCACTCACTGGCGGCCTCGGCAGCCAACACAACACTCGTGACCACAAGCTACGACTCGACCATTATATGACAGACAATTCACGATTCTGGAGCAGAATGCCCTGGCGGCCTCTACCCAACATTGTCCACGCCGTGTGCGTGCGACACTTTGACGCAGCAGGTCCGGACGACTTGACACTACAACTCGGCGATCAGGTGTATATCACAGAGGTGAACGGGCAGGAGAATCAATGGTGTCGAGGATGGCTTCTGGCGCATCCCTCGGTGGTCAGCGGTCTCAATGCCTCTGCAGACCAGAGCCTGAAGCAGCGCGCGTATGCCGGTATCTTTCCCCGAAAATGCGTCCACATCCGCGAAGTCCTCTCCTCGACACATGCTCCAGCGGACAGGAATGCGATAGGCCCGAAGAAGGGCCATGTACGGAATTGGTCTGCTCCGACAGCAGCAGTCACGAACGGAGTCACACACGATCGTCCGGCAAGCGCAGGACAGCAGATCGATAAGCCATTACCT
This sequence comes from Elsinoe arachidis, assembly GCA_013372555.1. Taxonomy (NCBI): domain Eukaryota; kingdom Fungi; phylum Ascomycota; class Dothideomycetes; order Myriangiales; family Elsinoaceae; genus Elsinoe; species Elsinoe arachidis. The sequence goes on along the minus strand of JAAPAX010000007.1, from coordinate 673,911 downwards.
TCACCTCCGACGCGCTACGACTCACCGCAAGCCGCACTTGTGCCGAAGGACGTCACTCCTCAGCGACGCAACTACCCGAAAGAGCCTGCTCCATTACCTGCACTGCGGATAGGAAATACAGGTCGAGGAGATGCGGAGCCGCTTGTGGAAGATATCTCCTCCAGCATAAGAGAGTGGCATTCGGCGCGACTACACACGCTCGCACTCAAGCATGAGTACAAGAAGTTGGAAGATCTCTCGACACTGGTGGACCGCTTGACAGACGCAAGGCGACAATTGGCGCATGGCTACCTTACTGAGAAAGAGCTAGGCAGACTGCGAGAACAGGTCGTCTGGGATCTGGTTCGAGGCAACAAGATGGTGGATGGAGAAGTGATTGTGCGATCTGCGGCGCAGAGAGGTCGTACACTCACCGCGAACGATCCTCTACCAGAGATGGCTGAGCTCCAGACTGTCATGAGTCTGCGCGACAAGCCCATCACTACTCCCGCGAAGGAGCCACATCTTGCGCATTTGCTTGTGGACGTCAAATCAGTGCCTCAGCATCTTGGAGATCCGGCACTGCTTCACATGTACCTCTGCTCGGTCTCCAGCTCTGGCAAGCCCAAGCCCGTCTCCGAAGCTTTTGCAGTAGAGCTCGCAATCGAGGAAGGCTCAGGCAGGGTTGAGATCGCTGATCAGTTCAACCGTACGCTTTTCGCCGAGATGAACAAAGAGGACGTCGGCGCAGGCGATCAGTCAGACAACAGACTCTACCTCATTTGTAGACTCATCCGCGACGAGCCAATGCATAGAGCACGAGTTGCGCAAACAAGCACGCCAAACTCGCCAAATCCTCAGCAGACTGAATTCGAGGACGGCCCTGACGGTCAGCGGAAGGGCAGACGTAGCTTCGTGGGTCGCCGAAGTAGGCGGAACTCTGATGCTGAGCGACCACGGCCATCTACTGGCGGATCGATCAGGTCGGCCATGCGCAGCTCATCCCTGACCAGACAGAACAATCAACCGCGTCAAAGTGAAAGCGGCACGGAACCACCGGGATCAGGTCGGAAAACGAGAAGAGTCGCCGGGTGGTGCGCAGTCAGCGTCAGCTCATTGCTACGAGATCGTGGTTCAGAACGAGTTTCGTTGTCGTTCTGGGCGCCAGCGACACCTCTGGACCTAGGAGGCGGTGAGCCTATTTCTGGTAAAGATGGCTGGAACGATATCCTCCGCCTGATGGTCCGTAGCCCGTCTGGCAAGTTTGCAAGAGGAAGCTCAATCGGCAACTTGGTCATCGATCTGATGGCCTTTGCGCACGACGACGTGAACACGCTCATGCAAGACAAGCCTGCGCTTCTGCGGGATATCCATCTCACACCTGCTCTTAGCCTGAATGGAGCGTCGAGACTTCCGAGAAGCGACATCTACTTGACGCTCAGAGGACCTATCATTCCTTCCAGAGCCAAGACGTTCCACCCACAGACTGGCAGCGTACCCATCAGCTCTGATTCGGATCTTATGAACCTGCAGATCACTCTCGAAGTCCGCACAAATGATGGCCAGCGAATCGACGACGCAATCCATCCGACGGCAAATCGAAGACCGCACACAGCTTTCCGGTCACCAGCTATCGAGCGTGGCGAGGCTTGGAATCAGACTATCAAGCTGTCTCTAGCACCCAAGGACGTTCCAAACGCGCACGTGATCATGAGCATCGCAGATGGTGCGAATTTCCCTTTCGCACTCGCTTGGCTGCCACTGTGGAACCGCACAAGTGGGTTCCCGCCGGACGGACAGCAGAATTTGGCACTATGGGACTATTGCGAATACACCGCCAACTTGGTCGATGGGCGTGGAGCATACCAATCTCTGCCCGCGCGGGTCGAGGAGATGAAAGAGCAAGCATCACCACAAATGGCCTGCATCGCCGTGGAGACCCATCTCAGCAGTACAAGCGCTACTCAGAATGCGGATGTCCTTGCCTTGTCAAACCTCGAACGCACTGGTATTGAAGACCTGGCTGTGCTGCTCAACAGGTTCACTGGCATTCCAGACGAAGAGATCGCAAAGTTCTTTGGTCCGATTCTGGTGTCATTGGATTATGTGCTCGAGCAGAGTTCGGACTTGCAGAGCTCGGAGTCGGAGCAGATGGATTTGCAAACGAACAGAGAGATCACGGATGCGACTGTCAAGGCTCTTGCTCATGCCGCTCGACTCACCAGAGATCGGAGGTATCCGCATCTGGAAGGATTGCTGAATGAGTACACCGCTCGACGCAAACCTTCGATCGAAGCAAGACTCAGCATTCTCAGATGCTTGCGCTCTCTCCTCGCCAAGCCATTCGATGCTCGCGGAGGCAGAGAGCTACGGTCTTGTCTCAAGGTCACTGATATACTGCTGAAGCTCGCCTTACATCGCGACTCTGCGGCCGAAGACAAGCAGGAAGATCCGTTTGCAAAGGTTCAGCGCGAGACGTCCGAGCTGTTTGAGGATATTGTGGTGCTTCTCAGCAATACCAACCAAATTGCTCTGCCTACGCAGGTCATCATCATCCAGAACATCCATCTCTGGCTGGCCGAGACTCTACCCATGTGCTCGGAACAAGACACTCTCCGCTTTGCCTCCTCGGCTGCAGATGCGTGTGCAAGCAACAAGTCACCTTTGTTCCTGCATCGCCTGACGATGATTCACAATATCTTCGCCAATGAGAAGTTCCAGACTTCGTCGTTACGAGAAGCCGTCATCGCACTGACTGAGCGATGGCTGGAGTACGTCTGGCCGCAAGCCAACGAGGTGGATGATACTACTCTACAAGCACTGCGTCTTTGCTCGACTATAGTCAAGGAGCAACAGCCATTCATGAACAGCGCTCAGTCTCAGCGTTACGTCCGCCAACTATTCTCATCCTTCTACCAGATCGAGCAATCCGGCAACGGCTCCAACTTCGCCGCCTCCAAAAAGAATAACGTACGCTTCCGCCGCAAGAACTTCTCCCCTCTCTTCCCCACCACCTACCCCTTCCGCACCGTCTCAGCACAAGCAGAAGACGTCCCCACGGAAGTCCTCCTCGAAATCACCGCTGTCCTCGGCGCATTCTTCCAACCAGGCAGCGCCCTCAACACAGCAACACCACTCTCCCCCATCACCGCCTCGCCTGTGCAGACAGACGTCTCCGAAGTCCCTTTCGATGACACCGACCTCGCCAAATCCCTCTTCGTCCTTCGCTCCATCCAATCCAGCGGCGCATTCCCTCCAGCCTGGCTCAGCGTCTCCGTCGCCTTTTCGCGGTGCACGGTCCCCATCCTCTCCTTCTTGTTGTCGCATCTTATTCGATCACTCCCCGACGCGGCTGCCGATCCAGATGGAGACGCCATCCTCGACTTTGACGGCGCGCTATGGCAGCACTGGTTCGATGCCCTCATCGCGCTTGTCACGAGCGAGGTGGTGGGCATGGAGAACCATAGCGAGCAGAAGAGACGAGCGGTGTGGACTGTGGGCGGGGATATCAGGGAGTTGGCAGCTGGTCTGCTGAGGAAGGCGTGGGATGCGTTGGGGTGGGAGAATGATGAGGAGAATATCAAGCTTTACGGCGTAGAACGGGTGGGAGGGTACCAGGTGCAGTTCACCTCGACGCTCATCCCGAGTGTAGTCATGCTTGGCCTCTCGCTTCATGCTGGTCTGCGAGCTGTGGCTGTTGAGGTACTGAGGAGTATGATTGTGGGCGAGTGGGAGCTGAGTGGGAACTTGGACGTGGTCAAGTCTGCTTTTGCGGATGCGTTGGATGTTGCGTTTAGGGATGACAAGTTTGAGCCGAATCAGGCGAAGATGCTGCTTGAGGTGCTACGGACTGAGACGGCTTATCTCAAGGATACTGGGGCGGAGAGTCTCCATGCTGCTGTCATTGAGATGTTGGAGGAGATTCAGGGACTGATCAATATGCTGAGCGATGTGCATAATGCTGGGTCTGATTACCCGAGTGCCCAGCTGGAGCAGAGGATTAGGTTGCTGGAGTATCTGAAGAATACGAGCAATGAGGACAGCTATCTCAGGCATATTCACGATGTCGCGGAGGCGCAGGTCGAGAACAGGAATTACTCCTCGGCTGCGCTGTCGATGCAGCTTCATGTCGATTTGTTGAAGAACAAGGGCGGTGCTCACACCGATCTTCAGTTGGCGAAACCATATCCAGAGTTACAGCTGCCGAGTCAGACAATCTATCAGCGACGGCAGATGATCTATGCTGCGATGGTCAAGTACTTCCGTCTGGGATGTTGTTGGAGCAAGGTCCTGGATACCCTGGAGCACCAGCGACAAGAGCTCGTGGCTGCCTATGACAGTGCGAATCTGGCTATCGTGCTCAGAGATCAGGCTGAGACGTATCATAAGCTGAGCACTGGCAAGGGGCTGTACATGCCTCGATTCTTCAAGGTTACTTTCAGCAGTGTCGGGTTCCCTAAATCAGTACTGGGCAAGAGCTTCATCTTTGAAGCCGCACCGGATGATGATACTGGTCGCTTTGCCAGGAGGATGAAGCACTTTTATCCTATGGCCACGGTGGTGCATTCCGGAGTCACTTCGTCGAATGCCCAGGTGGAGGTACCGAAGATTCACATCATCTCGGTCAACGTCAATAGGGATCAGCTGAACCCAATCAACCAGCGTATAGGGGTCAGTCCATTCTACAGGCTATTCCACTTGTCCAGTAACCCGAGCACGTTCTCGAATTCGACCAGACAACAGAAGCCGGGCGTGGCGGTGGCGGAACAGACCGTCGCAAAGACACTGTATGTCACCAAGGAGAAGTTCCCGACACTGCTTGGTCGTTCCGAGATTGTCAAGGAAGAGGCGCTTGTCTTGTCACCCATCCAAGCCGCCATTGATCGTACGCATCGCAAGACCATGGATATTGCCGAGGTACTCATGAATGCCAACATGACCGATTCCAGCGAGACGGACAAGCTGGTGCAAATCATTCGCTCCAGCGTCGACCCAGCTAGTATCGACTCCGTCGCCGCATACCACGAACTTCTACTGGACGACGCATCCACATCCAACCGCACATCCTCCTCAACTCGTGCTCCTCCTTCACCATCTCCTATCCCCAACGGCAGCTCCCACCCAACCTCCGACCCCAACCTTCCCTCGCCCGACGAGGAAGAACCCCACCCCGTCCCGGGCAACCGCAACCCCACCCCCGCCTCCGCCCGCCAAGCAGCACTCACCCTCACCCTCACCACCGCGCTCCAAGACCACGCCCTCCTCATCGAACAAGCCCTCTCCGCCGCCTTCGACTACCGCCTCACCATCAAATCCAAACTACGAGACCACTTCGAATCAACCTTCGAGCCCGAGCTCTTCGGCCTCTACCCCGACGGTTCCTGGCGACAAAACTCGCTCGCATGGAAAGACACCCTGCCCCTGCCACTCAAATCCGCACACCCCGCCGTCCGCAGCTCGATCTACAGCGACGTGAACTACAATATGTCCGGCGGCGCAGGGCCGCAGATCACGAAGCGAGAGTTCGGCATGGAGGGCATAGCAGAGGGGGCACTGCCTAGTCGAGGGGCGAGTGTCAGAGACACTGGCGCTGCTGCTGGACCTGGGGCCGGCATGAATCGCCAAGTAAGTCTCGCCACCAACGCCCCTTCCGCCGTCAACGGAGCGAGTAGTCGTAAGCCAAGCATGTCCTCTACCCCCTCGGCAGCGACACCATCAGGCGCCCCGTCCAGCCGCACAGGTAGTCGCGCCGGCCACCGTCGGTGGGAAAGCAGTCCCGCGGCCGGCCCTCCTGGTTCCGCTCACGGGCCGGGTAGTTCTGGCGGGATAGAGAGGGGTGACTATGCTGAGCGTCCGTTTGGGAATAGCGCGAGTGCTACGGGGCCGGTGGGGAGTGGGTACGCGAGTTCGGCGGTGGAGAGCGAGACGGAGACGGAGAGGGGCGGGAGCAGGATGGGGCATAGGCGGAAGGAGAGTAGGGTTGGTGGGAGGAGGTTGAGTTTTTTGAGTTTGAAGAGGGAGGAGGGGGGGAAGTGATGGACGAGCGATAGTGAGGGTGGATGAACAATAGTGAGGGCTAAGGAGTGGGTGAGGAGGTTTGGAAGGAGGATTTGAAGATGATGAGGTGAGGGAGGGGTGGACTGAAGGGGGAGCTAGAGGGGAGGGGGGTGGAGGAGAAAGGGGACGGGAGGATGATAGAGGAAGAGGAGAATTATACCACTGTGCGCATCGTCGCTGCTTTTTCCCAAGGGGTTCACATAGGTTGTATTTGTATAACAGATTCCGCATGGATCTTCAATGTTTCCATATCAATCATCTGCCTGCGAGCGACTTCCCGCCCGACATGATCAGGCTTGTTTGACACATGCAGCAGCCAAGACACGGCATTTGTTCTTGAGAGACAATTACGTTCACGACTTCAATACCCTGCGCATTGCACAAGATCTTACAATAACCCGCCTCACTCGCACAGTAGTAAAGAATGAGCCATCGAGCAAAGTTGTTCCAGTCCAGGACATCTTCACAGCCTCCTCAACACCATGACACCAATACAGGGCCATGACGCCTGTCACCGCTCGTACCGAGATTTTCAGGTTGTCAGTCACACCTCAAACGGCAAGATTGTCAAACTGCTCGAGCATCTGCAGGAATGCTAGTGCAAATACTACCAGGTTTAGGTAGCAAATCTGAACGTATGCGACTCGTCTTTGAAGCCTCGGTTCTGGTAGTAATTATAATATAAGTCCTACCAGAACTGACGTTTCTCAAGAGAATGAGTACGTTTCGGGTGTGATTGACGACGTGAATATCTCGGTATCCAGAATACGGACAAATTACGTCTCGTTGCAGAGAATGACAACATGCACGTTGTGCGCCAATTCAGTCCCTCATGACGATCACACAAGCGACTAAGCTAAAGGACTTACTTCGCTCCTTTGTCATGTTTCAATGACTATGATGATCTGGACTCACGGACCATATATACGACGGGTACAGGATCTTCTACACCGACCGAGTCATCGCCAAGGGCATCGCCACATTCACCCCGAGATCCCATACCCTACGAGACCTCAATGGACGACTTCGTGCTCTCATGCTCCGCACTTTCGACACATCTTGGCCGAAGTACGCGGAAGATCTCATTTTGAAAGAGTGGTTCAAGTACCCGAAGCGGACTATTCTGGATTTGTGGCGCGCAGCTGCCAGCATCGTAGACGACATCAACCTTCAGATCACCCTCGGCCGAGCATCTCCTAGTGCTTGTAATTGTCAAGATCCACATGCCTCGAGCTCACCATCCATGCACCACATTTGCTCGACTTGTATGTATCCGACACAGTGCTCGGTCTTGGTGAAGGGGATTTACGGGCTAAACGTATGTCCAACGTGTGCGAAGGCTGAAACAACAATCGTGCAGGGTCTGCCTAAGCGTCAGGATCTGTCCTCTCTCGCCAGCGCCATGCGCCATCATCTCAACAGACAGCACACGCGACAGACGGACAAGGCCTTCGACAAGATTGTGTCAATATGCAAGGTGGATGTCAGCAAAATTGTCCGGCGCGGAAAACCACCAAGCACGACGTGGTACGAGTTATACTCGGGGCAAGAAGTTCTTGCTTTACTAGACAAAGCCACCAAACAACTTTTGGGGATCTCGGTCGATGCAATCTATCGAGTTGGACTTTTGTCGATCAAGGATTCCAATGAGACATCGCGTGAAGTCATGATCAACCACATTCCAGGCGCGATGGTTACAACCTTCCAGTGCCTCAGCTTCCTGAAGAACGCCTGCTACGCACCAATGCTACAGCACTTGTCCAACTTCGCCAAAAGGGTCAAGGATTTGCTAATGAGTTCCACAAAATACAAGGTAGCAGCGACAGAACTTGCAGCTATGTGCACAACTTTCCGGGAAATCCGTCTCAAGAGTGTCGCATATATTGCTCTTGCACGATCCGGTAGCACCCTTTCACAGTGAGATGTTGCATCTCTGTGTGAAGAAGAAATCTCTGGCCAAGTACATGGGGAAGAAGAACCTTGGTAGCTTCTCAAATGGAAAGGTACAGGGAGCTCGACCGAAGGCTATTGCTCCTTGTCAGACATCAAGAGGCTTAGCAAGGTATGCAAGGAGATGGAGACATGGTTTGGAATTACTCTACCACGCAACACGATTGACGATCGCCCATTCTTCGGTTTCTATACCTCAATGCCGACGGAATACTGCTGGAACACAGCAATGGGATCTGCTTTCAAAAGATGGTACAGGCTACAGGACACGTGCAACCGATTTGCACAGACAAGAGATACGCCAGACTCACTGTTTCTCTTCGCCATCTTCTGAGCTTGCCTGTCTATATGCATCATCGACCCAGGAGACGTCAACTCTGCGATCAAGTCTGCATGGCTTGACAAGTACACGGAATCTCTTCATTTGCCACTGGGACTCTGGGCCTATCACCCATTCGCGTGACGTTCGCACACAGAGTCCACGGCGAGCCCATGTCTACGGGGTTTGAGCCCGATTGCTCGAGCTGGGCGGATTTCAAGGAAGAGGAAAACAACTTGCTTGTGAAGACGTATTCGAGCAACAGTTTCAAGGCCGAGTACAACGAGATGTTCTATGTGGAGACGAAGGCCATCCTGTACGCTGTGCATCTCAGTGCAGAGGTATATCAACCTGAATTGGCATTGTCACCAGCGCGGCCAGCTTGGGGGGAAATGACCGACAACATGCTGGACGAGGAGATGGCCAAGGAGGAAGAATTGATGGCGGAGGCGAGGATGGAAGTCGACGGAGAAATCGATTTCCGTACTGAGGTTTTCGGGTTGTCAATCACACCTCGAAACGTACAGGTATTCGGTATCTGAGGAATGTCATTTCTGGTAGGACTAATAGTGCGATCACTACCAGACCCTGGCAAATGAGCACGAATGGCAAACTTTAAGATCTAAATCTGGTAGTTTTGCACCAATATTCCTACCAGATGCTAGAGTATGACGGACGGAAGAGGATGCCGATAGAGGGGAGAGGGTAGCTATACCACCACGCAACCTTGCTACTTTTGCTGAGGGTTCACATAGGTTGTATTTGTACAACAGATTCACTACATTGATCTTCAACATCAGTCCATACCAACCGTCTCCCTCTACGAACGACTCCGCCTGCAGACCTGGGTCACCTCACCAACGTCTCACCCTCCCACCCCCTACCTTCCCACCGCAGCCAACTTCCTTCCCACAACCCCCAATACTGTCGCTCCTGCCCCACTGATCTCAAACTCCTCAAACCCCTTCTTGCGCACGACTGTGCACTTCCTGCCCGCCATCCCGCCCTCTATCGCTCCCTTCCTGCCCTCCGTCACGCTTGGGCTGGGAGAAGAGAGGTCGAGGTCGATCTCCAACCCGAAAATCTTCATACGCCCGTTTTCCTGAAGAGCTTTGGTATGCAGATCTCTGAGTTGCTCTGCGCCGGAAGGAGGGAGCTTGATGTGCAGGGAGGGATTCCAGGCGATTAGGATGTGAGAGACGGTGCACGCGGGTGGGAGGACGAGGGTGGGACAGTGGGATGGGGAGGGGTAGAGGGTGGGGAGGTCTGCGTCCCTGTCGGAGCGAGTTAGCTACGTTCCTGCGGGAGGCGGGGAAGTCAGGGGAGCGATTGGGAAGGGGGTTAGGCAGGGTAGATGAGAGGCGAGGGGCAAGGAGCGATGTGAGGGGCTGAGCAAGGGGGATGAAGGGTTCCCTACCAGACACCGGGTTGGATGGGAAACGATTTGATCGGCCCTGAGGTCTCGAGCTGGACGGAAATGTCTGCGCCGAGTTGATCGAGGGAGAGACGGGGATTAGTCGAGCCAGTCTGGGTGGTGACGAAGTGTCCGTCCGCAATGTGGATGTCGTCGTCGTGGAAGCCTGAAGCGGTCCATGTATGAGTGGAGCTGGGGGAGAGATTGATGTCGAGGACGGTCTTGCTTACCGTGTCGTCTGCGGCGGCCCAGGCTTTGACTGCGTCTGTGTATTTGCCGCCGATGTTGTACAGGGGCCTGAAGTCCTCTGCACCGAGACTGCCGTCTCTTCGTGAGGATATCACTGGCATGTTGAGCCTTGGCCAAATTAGTAGGAGCAGTCGAGTTGAATACAAGAACTGACTCTGACTGTAAGCTCAGTTGGTCTCGTGCTTTCAGTACATAGGCCCGTTTCTGGATCAAAGGTCCAGATGCTGGGCCATAAGACGCCATCATGTCCGACGCTATCGTCTTCGTGACGGCTTCCAAGTCCTTGACAAGTGCATCATATTGTGGGTACTCCAAGCCGGCAAACGTGCTCAGTGCAAGATGACTGGGCTTCTGTTCATCTTCGTAGAACGCTGCTTTGATCTTGAGGCGCATCTCGTCAATTTTCTCCTGAAGGTAATCTCGTTTCTTGATGGCATCTTCTATCCGTCCCACCGCCCCAAGATCCCTAGGATTCTTCTGCGGGTCATGATTCAGATGGGGTCCTATGTGAGTTTGCTGTTCATGCTCACCAGCTGGACTGACTTCAAGTATCTCACAAAGTCAATTTGGGTCAAGTGACGTTGTGGATGTACTTACTAATATTGCCTTTCGATATAACTTCCCTTTGCTGGCATAAAGACGGGCTTGTTGATACCCAGCAAGGTGTCGCCAATTTGCCACGCTCGAAAATTGGTGACTTGCTTCGGCACATCACCTCCAGCTGGAATGACTGCAGTCCCGATGGGAGCAGGGTAGAACGCTTGATGTTTGAGGTCTAGCTTGCTACCCCTTAGGTACTGCGCAAGCAACGTTGCGCTATATGCCTTCCATAGATCATTGTCCAATCTGCCGATTGCATCGTTCGTAGCCATACTCTAAGTGCTGCGGTTGACCGCCACGATATCGGTATTGAAGAGTGTGAATTTTAGCTTTTGCGGCAATGATATCAACTAAGTGTGATTGCAGTGATTAAAAAGAATGCAGCTGTAAAGCCCCGGCTTTCTGTTGAACATAGACAATTACACAGACCTAGGATCTATCACTGCGCTTTCGGACAACTTGATGCGAGCCCAGCCAAGGCAATCGATATACTTTCACCCCTGCATGAGTGGCGCAGGCACGGATTTAGCGAGCATCGAAGCTGTCACAAGAATGAGAAAAAGCACACCGAGGACGAGAAGCGGAGAATAGCAAGGCGTGGAGCCCGTTCCAGTTTGGTGGGCATAACGTCACAGAGGTACTTACGAGCGTGACCCCCCTCCGAGCACCTTCTAGATCGAGATAGGGCCAGCCGCCCGTTAGCGTATGTAAAAAGGTGTCTTTTTGGCGGGGCTAAATACTTCTTAGCGGGCTAAAAGCCCTTATATAGTTTCTTTATAAGGCTTAAAAAGATAAAGCTAGAAAAAGATAATATAGACTTACTCTTAGAGGCTTAAAAATTAAAGCTTAAAAAAGGTATAATAGGCTAAATCTACTATTAGCTATTGTATAAAGGCGTTTATAACTCTTAACTATCCGGCACTTCTAGAAACTAAGTGCTTTAAGTACTTAAAGGCTAAGTACTTAAAGACTAAGTACTCTAAGTACTCTAGCTAACTACCTCCTATAGTAGTATCTAAGCTCTTTATAACTAAGATAAGAATTGTAAAATCGATAGAGGAGAAGCTAGAGAGGTTAGAGAGAGTAGTAGAGAGAGTAGTAATAGTATAAAAGGTAGTACTAGAAAGAAGTAAAAGGAGATTAGAGACTAGTAAGACTAGAGAGGTATAATAAAAGACTATAGTGTTAAGGGTAATAGAGAAGATTAGTGTAATAGAGAAGATAAAGATTAATATAAAGAGTTTATAGAAGAGTTTATACGCTATCTCTTTTTAGCTAGTCTCTCTATTAATTAAGAGCTAGATTATAAGGCTAGATTAATACTCTTTTTAAACTTATTACACTTATAAACTACTATAAGGTGTTACTCTCTAAGCTACTTATAAGTAGTAAGAGTAGCTTTAGTATATAGATTATAATAGCTAAGAAGAGACTTATAGTTTATAAGCTCTTTATAAGTACCTTAACGATTAATATAAGCTTAGTATATAGCCTCCTTAAGCTAGTATAATTAATTAAGTTACTAGTGCTTCTTTATTAGCTCTTTAACGTTAAGTACTTAAGTACTTACCTTTATAGTACTTCTTAGCTACTTCTTCTTTGTTCTTACTTACTTCTCTAGTTTACTTATTCTCTTTATTAAAAGAGTATTAATACTAAGTAATTGCTCTATCTCCTTCTTTAGCTTCCTCTATACCTTCTCTATAAGAGCTTAGTTAAGTTACTATAGTTAGTAGAGGTAGTAATTAAAGTAATAGTTCGAGCGTAGTATCTTATAAAGTATAAAGGAAGTAGTCTCTAGTAGAGAGCTATTATTATAAAGCTATAATAACGAAGAAGTAAGCTAGCTAAGATAGTTAAGTATATAGCTTAGATTAAGAGGTTAAATACTAGCTAATTTAAAGGTGTTAATCTAACTAAAGAAGTTAAAGATAGAGTTATAAATATTTAAATAAGCCTTAAGGAAGTTAGTATATATAATCTTATTAACTACTATAAAGGCTTTAGCTTATATCTCTCTTCGATAGGTAGCTTTAAGTAATATAAAGATTAATATGTTAAGAGGCTAGAGAAGGTATATTAAGTAAGAGAGAAGTATAAGAAGTATTACTATCTCTTTTTAAGCCTTTACTAAAAAGGCTAGTAACTTATAAGTACTATAGCTATCTATTATAAGGAGTTACTTATAGTATTAGAGATTCTCGTCTACTACCTTTTACCTTATATCTAGATATTTAGGCCTTATATACTTATAGAAAAGGTTAAGCTACTTAATAGTATACTTCTTATCTAACTAGCTATTGTTAAAGACTATAATTTTGCTTTACTATACGCTATCTTCTAGTAAGAGAAAGGCAAGCTACTAGCCTTAATTAATGTTAATATTACTACCTTTAAGGATAATATATAGTAGTACTTAACAGCTGTTAGTACTAAGAGTTTTAATAGTTATAGCCTATATTCGATTACTAGGTTAATAATAAACTAGATTATAAGTGCCTTGTTAAATAACTAACTAAGTTATACTAGTTTAGTCTATTATATATCTAGTCTTATCTATATTATAAATGTTCTCTAGCTTAATATTATACTTATTAATAGTTATCTCTAACGTCTAAAACTATAACTTTATTAACTCTAGATCTTGGTTTTAATTAGCTCTAGTACTATCGAGAGCTTAGATACGCTTTAATATAAGGTATAGATATTATTTAAAGAACTTATAAGACTACTTTTTGCTAATAGACTAAGGTTACTAGTATTAAGGTACTAAGGGATTATCCTTCTAATCTTGCTCTAGTATCTAGAAAGTAAGCTTATTAATAGTATTTTAATCTAGAGAGAAGCTAGTATTAATAAGCTACTTAATATAATAGACTAGAGTAATCACGACTAGCAAGATAGAAGGTTAATTACGTCTATTTATTAAGATATCGAGAGTTAGAAAAGAAGAAGAGAAGCTAGTCTACAAAGCACGCGAGATATCGAGAGTAGAGCAGCTAGAAGCCTAGGCTATAAGCCGAGATCACGTGACCTCTTCGACCTAGATAGTAACTAAATCTAGCTTATAATCTATCTCGTATTACTACTCTCTCTCTTAAGCGCGTTTACTCTTAAAAGCTTATATTATAGATTAGTTAATCTAGCTTAGATAAGGCTTATCTATATAGGAGTCTAGGTAATTATATAGCACGTTAGCTACTTCTTTAAGGTTATTAATTAGATACTATATTAGGTCCTCTAGATAGCTCTTCTAGCTTATACGAGCAACTAGTCTATTTCGTAGCTTCTTTATATTAATAACGTTATTAATCTTGTACTTCTCCTTATCTTTAACTTCTATAGAAGGAGGCTCCTTAAAGGCCTAGTCTAGTAGAGAGTTATTAGAGTACTTAGTAAGGAGGTTAGTATAAAATATAGAGTAAATCTATTATAGAGTAGTTAGTAGCTCGAGCTTATATAATAGCGCTAAGCGCTTCTTAAGGATCTTATATAGACTAACTCTTTTTAGTAGTAGCTTAGAGTTACTATAGAGGTAGAGGTTCTTCGTTAATAACTATACTTAGTCGCTAACTTCGAACTTTATAGGTAGTTACTTTCTATTAGCTTACTCTACTATACATAATTAAGCTCTTACTAGGTTCGCTCTAGCGATCTTATAGCTGTTCTCTATTTACTTAGCTAGTGCTTAGATAGTAGTCTTATTTAGTTTAGCTCTTGTTAACTCTAGTTTAGCTAGAGGCTAAAAGCTTATTTATAGGTTATACCCCCTCGTAACTTCGAATAGCAATAGTTTAGTACTCTCTAAGGAGTTAACGTTAGTAGAGAACTTAGCTATAGGAAGAATTAGTAGCTAATTATTGTACTAGGTAGTATACGCACGAATAACTTACTCGAAATTGTAGTTAGCTACTTTTAACTATCTGTCTATCTATAGGTATATAGCTATAGATAGCTTAGATATAATCTTTAGGATCTAATAGAGTCTCTTCTATACGTTACTTACGAATTAAGAACTACAGTTAGAGATAATAGTATCGAGTAGACTATATAGCTTCTATATATATAGGAATAGTAGCTTAGTAGTTTAAAGGCTAAGGTGTCTTCGTCTCTAGAGAAACAGAAGATAAGGTAGTACTCCTTAGATAGGTAGTTAACTACGTAGAGTATAGCGTTATAGCTATTAACAAGTAGTAAGCTAGTAACGAAGTTTATTATAATATACTACTAAGGCCTCTTAGGTATCGAGAGTAGAGATAAGAGTCTAGTAGGTAGGCTATAACGAGCCTTAGAGCGCTTATAGTTGTAGTAATTAGTAACGAACCTCTTAACGAGGCTATTATACTAGAGAATATAAAAGATAGTCTTAATTATAGTAGCTATCTTCGTAGTACTAGCGTAAGTATAGTCCTTTAAGCTATACACTTATTAGATTACCTCCGTGACTATCGATTCTAGTATAAATAGTTAGCTAGCAACCTATAGTATACTCTTGTTAATCTTAACGTCCGTCTATAGTAGCTACTTCTATTTAGAGAAGGCACTAGTTATATAGTAAATGCTACACGCGAACTCGAATTCGCTATTACGTAGGTTAGCTTTAGCTACCTTATCGAAAAGAGGCAAGGATTACTTGTTCTCTAAGGCTAAAATAGATACTATATAGATATCTAGCTTAGTAGCTAAGATAGATAGCAAGCTAGGTAGTAGACTAGATCGTAAACTAGATTTTAGTTCAGTAGCTAAACTAGATTTATTCGACCTTAGTTTAGCTTAAGTAGCTAATCTAGGTCGAATATGACCTAGATCTAGTTCGTTAATAATCTACTAATCGAGTACCTTCGATAGTAGTAATGTCTAATAGAGGTTAGAGTCTTCTTTAGAGTATAGTATATCTCTATTCCTCCTAGTAAAGGCGTTAGCTTTACTATTAGCTACTCTAGGCCTATATATAATCTTAAAGTTAAACTATATAAGGTAGAGGGCCTATCTAGCCTAATAACGTAACAACTTTTAAGTCCTTATAAAGTATATTAGTAACTAATAATTAGTAAGGACTTAGATAGTTTTATTAGGCTAAGTACTTATTAGCTTAGAGGCCTACTTCTCGAAGGCTTAAATAATAGCTAGAAGCTCCTTATTATAGATAGTATAATTACGTTCGGTCTCGCTTATAGATTTACTAAAGAAGGTAATAGAGCGAAGTACGTTAGACTTATTATACTATAATAAGACGCTAGTAGTAGTAGTATTAGAAGCGTTAGTCTTAAGCACGATTTGCTTAGTCTAGTCGAAGTGCGTAAGGACTAGTGCGCTAGTAATAGTATACTTTATACGATTAAAGACTACTATATACTTGTCGTTCTATAGAGCTATATCCTTCTTAAGTAGATTATTTAGTAGCTTAGCGATAGTGCTAAATCCCTTAATAAAACAGTAGTAATAGCTATAGAAGCTAATAAAGCTTCTAACCTAAGTAGTATTACTAGGAGCTAGCTACTTCTAAGCTCTAATAGCTTCTACCTTCTTAGAGTCTATACGGATTCTATCTTAGCTAACGATAATACTAAGATACTTTACTTCTATTAAGTAGAACTTGCTCTTCTTAATGTCGGTATTAAGGCTAAGCTTATAGAGACGCTAGAGTACTAGCTTTATGTGCTTAGCGTACTTACGATAGGTACTATTAGTGTAGATAAGAATATTATTAAGATAAATCGATATAAAGTATTCTAATATATTAACGAAGCTATAATTTATAAACCTCTACTATATAGCTAGAGCATTAGTAAGGCTAAATAGTATTACTAGCTACTTAAAGTTACCTATTCGTATAGAGAACGTAGTAAGGTCTTTATAGTTAACAGAATTATAGAGGTAGTAGAAGGTCTAGTAGATATTAATCTTACTAAACTACTTAGCCTTACTAACGTAGTAAAGCGTTTCTTCGATAAGTAGTAGAGAATAGATGTTACGCTTAGTAACCTCGTTTAAGCTATAGTAATCGACATAAAGATAGAGTTCTCTATTAGACTTACGAACGAAGAGAATAGGTAATAAGTAGCTCGCTAAGCTCGGGGTAATAAAACTCTTATTAAGGTGTTCGCGAATAAACTACTCTACTATATTAAGCTCTTCTAGTAACAAGTAACATAGAAGCTCGGTACGTAGTAGCTTAGCGCTATCCTTAAGAGTAATATAGTTATTAAACTCTAGCTAGTATAATAGTAAGGTATTAGATTACTCCTTAGAGAAAACATCTATAAACTTATATAGCTCTAGTAGTAGAACCTCTATAGAGTCTAGTTCCGGCTTAGAGACTAAGTAGTAGTAATCTTCGATATTCTTTATAGAGATAGCAAATACCTTATAGCTATAGTGTCTAGCTTAAGATACGAAGGCTATAGCACTAATAAAGGCTATCGTATAGTCGTTTATATTACTTATATAGGTAGGTACGTAAGAGAACTTATTTATTAACGGAGAGCTATAAGAGATTAGCCTAAACTCCTTCTAATCTAGCTTAAAATTCAACCTAAGAGCTAGTAGCTAAGATAGACTAATAGGTTCTAACTTAGTAGCCGAACTAGATTTTAGTTCGCGAGCTAAACTATAGCTAAACTAGATCTAAACTAGATTAGTTCCTAGATCCGAGCTAGGCTTAGATCTAGAACCTAGCTTTCTAATTAGCTACGGGAGCTACTACTTAACGATAGTCGGTAAGGACTCTTCTTTATAAGTGACCTAGCTAAGCTCGTAGTTAATATTAGCCCTATTAGTCTTAAGCTAACTAAGGCCGAGGATAATGTCGAAATAGCTAATATCTATAATACGGAAGGTTATAAGACTATTAAGCTTACTAGAGATAGTAGTAGTAAGGGGGATATTATAGATAACTTACTCTATAGGGACACTATTATATATGTTAAGCTAAATAGAGTTAGATAATACTATAGAGCAGCCGAAACCTTTAAGCTTATTAAGAACCTTATAGTTAGCTACGGCGCTAATAAGCGCGCTAGTATTAATAAAGACTTAAAGAGTAATAGTATAGTTGTAATTATATAGGTTATAGATAGTAATAGGAGTTATAATAGTAGGGATGTAGTAGCTAATAACGCTATTTAGCGACTGTATAACTCTAGATCTATCTCGAATTACTCTTCTTCTACTAGAGAATAGAACTTGTTCTTTAGCTAGTTATTTCCCTAGCTAAATAGATTAGCTAACTTGTAATCTATCTCGAGGTCGAACTAAGGCTAAACTAGATCTATGTTATAAGCCGAGTTAGTATTAATATAGCTATTTAACTTAGCTAGATAGTCCTAGAGCTATTAGATCTTAGCGGCCTCTATAGTACTAACTATACGAGAGAAGTAAGTAGTAGTATAAGTAGCCTTCTCTATAGCGCTAGCTATATACTTAGTAGAGATATAACCTAGCTTTCTACAAGCGTAATAGGTAAGAGGCTAAGGAGAGTAGAAAGGCTATAGAGTACCTCCGGCTATAGAGTAGAAGGTAGTAGAAGAGGTAGCGGGAGTAGAGATAGAGTAAGAAGTATAAGTAGAAGCGCTAGTAGTGTAGCTTATAGCTAGTATAGAGCGTAGAGCCTAAGTGCGCTTAGTAATAAGGTTACTCTATTAGATGTTATAATTAGTAGTATAAGTCTTAGTAATAAAGATAGTAGAGTTATTAGTATTAAAGTTAATAAGGGTAGTACGTAATTTGCTAGAGATCTTCTAGTATAACTAGTAGAGCTACTTGTCGTTAGTAATCTTAGCGCAAAGAGTATACTTATTAAACTTGCTAATAAAAGAGTTAAAAGAGATATTACGCTAGAAGAGACTAGTAAACTAAGTACGCGTAGTAGCTTTATAGTTAGGATTCTCGAAGCGCTAGACTAATAGAGCTAGGCTAGTACTAATGTTAAGAGTGTTATCTCCGGCAGAGTCTATAATAAGAGTATAAGCTTCTCTAGAGAGGCGAGAGTAGAGATATACGAATTGAGTTACTTTAGTTAGATAGTAGTTAGTGTTAGTATATATCTTGTTCTTTATCTAATGTTTAAAGACCTCGAACTACTCTAGAGTACTACTACTAAACATAGCGAGGTCTAGTATCTTCTCTAATAAGGTAGTACCTTATATAGAAGAAGCTAGTATAGTATACTCTATCTTAGCTCTTAGCTATACTAGCTCGAACCTAAGATTACTAACTTCGGTAAGGTAGTATATAGCTTAGATAGTAAGGTTATCTATAGTGCTATTAGCTATAGCTAGCTCGGCTTAAGTAGTGTTAAGTTAGCTATATAGATTAAGAGTATCGGAACGAGTAGTGTTATATACTTTAACCTACTTGTCGAAGATAGACTTAATAAACTCGAAGGCCTCGTGTAGAGTACTTATACTATTTGTCTCTTAGAGCTTCTTTCGGAGGTTAGTATTAGATAGGATAAAGAAGTTATAATAGGCTAACTAGATAGCTTCGTTATTGTCGTTAGTAGAGAGGTTTATCTTACTTAAGTAGTAGTCGTTACTAAGGTTAGATTAAGCTATACTTAGTAAGGTTAGTTATAATTCGTAGTATAAAAAGTTAATATATAATAAAGAGAATATTAAAAATTTAGCTAGTAGCCTACTTTCTTTAAGAGTTGTCTATAACTCGACTTATTATCTTCTTCTTATTTATAGTATTAACCTATATAGTAGCAGCGAGGATCTATAGTAGTATACGCGGGAACTATAGTTATAATAGCTTCTTCTTTAATTCTTTAATTCTTCATAAGTAGTAGTTATTATAGATTACATAAGTAGTAGAAGAGCTAGATAATTTAATAGCTCTATTACTCGATTATAGTAAGTTAAACTCTCGATATAGTAATCACGACTAGCAAGATAGAAGGTTAATTATGTCTATTTATTAAGATATCGAGAGTTAGAAAAGAAGAAGAGAAGCTAGTCTACAAAGTATACGAGATATCAAGAGTAGAGTAGCTAGAAGCCCGGGCTATAAGCCGAGATCACGTGACCTCTTCGACCTAGATAGTAACTAAATCTAGCTTATAATCTATCTCGTATTATAGAGTATCTTCTTATACTAGTGTAAGTTATTAATATTAAGTAAATACCTTAGACTATAGCTTCTACTATCTAGAAATTTAATATACTATTATTATATAGTATACTCTAGTATAACATTATAAGGCTTCTAAATAAGTAAGAGATCCTTAAGAACTATTTAATTTATTAATTATACTAGAAATTATAGCTTTATAGTGTTATAAAGGTATTATTATAAAGCTTATAGTAGAAGGCTATTATTATAGAGGAGTTAAAGCTGTTAAGCAATTCTATAATCGTTTCGATTGCCTATTCAAGCCAAATATTAGCGAAGATTCTAGAGCTCTAATATGCTTGTTTCTTAGCGATACGTAGTCCCGCTCCGTATCGGGTTAATTAAGCGAGCTCGATCCCTGGATTGCTCGTAAGGGGGTCACGCTCGTAAGTACCTCTGTGACTTTATTCCTGTTCAGTTCATGTCGGGCAAGGATCGTTCCGCTGCCGGGAGTGAGTGGCAAATACTATGTCGTCCTAAAGTAAGCCGATTGGCCGACGGCTGTTTCGCTGGAGTCTTCCTTGGCTGTGCGAGTACTCATTGGAGGCTTCTCCGATTCATGTCTCGTGCATGCTGTTGACCTTCGGCGTGGTACCGATCCGCCAGTACAGAGCGGTTGATGCAGACTGTGGAGTGGTCCTTTGGGTGCAGCTTCACGTGAACGATGTGACTCCGGTGAGCCAGATTTTGATCCCCGCAAGCCAGCATCAACCTCAGCTTGAATTTATTTGATAGAACGAGCATCACTACCTCGACCTCTCACACCTCCTGTCACATCTCTTCTCTTCTCTCACTCGATCGTCCGACTTCTCTGGCCATGGACTACTCATACGCGGCCGACACTAATGGCGACACCGACGACGGCGGCCACCGCGTCACCATTCGCGAAATCGATCAGACGACGATCACCTTCGTCCTCAGCAACACCTCACTCTCTCTCGCAAACTCTCTCCGACGCGTCATGCTCGCCGAAGTTCCCACTGTCGCCATAGATCTCGTCGAAGTCATCTCAAACACATCCGTACTCGCAGACGAGTTCCTGGCGCACCGCTTAGGCTTGATCCCCCTCTCCGCAAAAGGCGTCGACCAGATGCTATACACCCGGGACTGTGAATGCGACAATCACTGCGAACAGTGTAGCGTCACTCTACGACTCGATGCCGTGAACCGAAGCTCAGACGAGGTGGTCAAGGTCTATGCGCGGGATCTGATAGTAGAGGGCTCCTACGGCGCGCGCAACGGCTACGGCGACAGACGGACAGGCGGCGTGCTAGGCGATGAAGGAGCAGAGCGCGGTGCACCAGTAATACTAGATCCCAACGGGCAAGGTCCCTTGATCTGCAAGCTGCGACGAGGACAAGAGCTCAAAGTCCGCTGCATAGCCAAGAAGGGCATTGCGAAAGAGCACGCAAAATGGATGCCCACCGCGGCTTTAGGCTTCGAATATGACCCTCACAACAAGCTCCGGCACGCGGATCTCTGGTATGAAAAGGACCCCGCGGAAGAATGGCCGGAGAGCAAGAACGCAGGATGGGAATCCCCCCCTCAAGCAGGGGAACCATTCGACTACGACGCCGAGCCCGTAAGCTCCCGATTCCTTTCCCTTCCCATCCTCGTCCCCTTCCTAACCCCCTTGCAGACAAAATTCTACATCAACCTCGAAGGCACCGGCGTCCTCCCCCCCGACCAGATCCTCCACTCAGGCATCCGCGTACTCCAACAAAAACTCGCCACCGTGATCCAAGAACTACAACACACTTCCTCAACGAACCTCAACGACTCTAACGGGATGATGAACGGTGGGAACAGAAGCCCTGATCTCATGGACACGGGCAACGGGACGGCATACGGTGGTGGGACGGCGTACGGTGACGCGGGGTACACGACGCCGGGGTACGGGGCTGGAGCGGGGGCGGGGAGTGCGTGGGGTGGGCAGGGACAGCAGGGAGGTGCGACGCCATTTGGGGCGACACCTTATGGGAGGAGTGGGGGGAATTGGTGAGGGGGAGCAGGGCTGGAAGAGGATCAAGAGTAAAATCGGGGGGACGCGTCCGCCGTGGGTGGCGGCTACGTAGCCGGGATGGCTTGCTATGCACTCTTGCGGAAAGTGCAGAGGCAACGGGAAAAATATCATGCGGCCGAAGACAGACAAGCCAGCTGAAGGAGTGTTAGGTGGTGTTGGCAGAACTGGCCACACGAGCACAGAAGGACAGGAGACCAATCCGATGGCTCTAGCGGCACCCGAGCACGGCAGCGAGCATTGAGCGTCGAGAGCGAGTGGAGGAATCGATGAGAAAGACGAAAGCTCAGCTTCGATGGAATAGTCTACCAGGACCTAGGAGATGAGAAAGCGCATCCCGCTTACCAAAACCACCCAATCATGACGAACAACCAACTTTTACTCCACCTGTCCCTCTCATATCACCAGTTATCTGCCTCCTGCATCCCTCTGCTCCTGCATCCCTCCTGCTCCTGCTTCCCGACAAATCCTTACATGACAACACCTCACACACCCCTCCCCACAACCCCCACCCTTCTCGGCGGCGGCCACCTCCCCCTCCCCTCCATCCCAGCATCCTACTGCCCCAAATCATAATTCACCATCAAGCCTGTTCACATTAGCTTTGCCCGCCACACATACTCAGAAGGAAAGACTCACTAGTAGGAACCACGCTCAAATTCTCCCATCCAGGCGTGAGGAAAGCCCACTGTGCCACCACCTCTTTGTCCCCATCGCCCTTACCCTGGCTGCCCTCCTTGCCCTTCCCCGCCCCAGCTCCCACTCCATTCGTACCCGTCCCATTCGATCCATTCACGCTTCCCTTACCAACCTTCCCCTTACCCCCCGACCCTGTCCCGGCCGCAGCTCCCAACCCCCTATCCTGCGCCGCAGTCCTAACCCCAATCCTCTTGACTCTACTCGGCACGCTAGTCCCGTCCCATACAGTAGCGGCTTTGAGGCCCTTGAGGCCACACACGACCTTCAGCAGCGAGCGGAGACACGCCTGGTGGAGTTCTTGCCATACCTTGTCTTTCGCGCCAAAGGTGAGGTCAACAGGTAGGTGGCCCTCGCGGTTCAGGCTCAGCTTGTCAGCGTCCGGGACGTCCCTGTTGATCAAGGCGGAGGAGAGGAGGACCTTGTCACCTTTCTCCAGGTGCAGGTTTTCCCCATTGGAGGTCGGGATGGTGGTGGGGCGAGTAGCCGTGCGTAGTGCGACGGTCGTGGATGACAGACGGGCGAGTTCGTGGGCGTAAGCGTTGAAGCCCTTGTCTGCTGCGTAGGTCTCTTGGGCAGCCAAGGAGCGGATGGTGGAGAGGTGTTTGTTGTCTGGGAGGGAGAGGGCGAGGTCGAGGGCTTCGCTGAAGCGGGTGGTGACGGTTGTGCTGAGGGAGGCGGCGAGGATGAGGAGGGTGGAGAAGGCGGCGTCGGCGAGGTCGGAGGAGGAGGCGTTGGGGAGGGAGCGGACGAGGGCGGAGAGGACGTCGGTGCGGTAACGCGTGAGGTCGGAGGAGGTGCGGTCGTATTTCGGTGTGGAGTGGAGGAGGGTTTGGGTTTGGGATTTGAGGGAGGAGAGCATGTGGGCGCGGAGCGAGTTGACGAGGCGGGAGGACTTTTGGCGTTGGGCGACGTTGGTGGGTGTGTCGAAGGCGGTCCAGGAGCCAGTGAGGGTGGAGAAGATGAAGGCGAGGTCCTTCTCTGAGATGGGAGAGGAGCTGTCTCCGGGTTTTGATTGGACTGGGATGGAGAACAGGGTGGCTGCGAGGCGGACTGTGCATCTGTTGATCACGTCCGAGATGATGTTGATCTCGGAGAATTTTGGTAGAGCATGCGACTTTTTCTTGATGTGTTCGTAGAGATCACGCTCGAAAGAGTCGCACAGGCTGATGAGGAGACTGTTGTTGATCGATAAATGTGCGGAAGGACCTGAGAGCAGATGCTTGCCCAGAGAGGCAATTAGGGCCTTGTTCGAGCGCTGAGATGGAGCAAGGAGCTTGACGGCTAGGGAGAGGTCGATGCTGAAGGTGTCTGAATCCGCCAACACAGATGCTGCTCCAGCGTTGGTGGAGATCGTGATCTGTTGGCTTGGAGGTGCAGCAGTTGCAACGTCCATATTGTAGAGAGGAGCACGTCGGATGAGCTCGTTCTGGAAGATTGATCTGACCTCCTTCGAGATGGTGAATGGGTAGTGGGAGTAGATCGAGTCGGGATGGAAATGGCTAGGGAAGGATCGCTGAAAGAGCTTGTATAGGACACAGCCCTTGTTGACATCCAGATCATACCAGCCCTCAGCCCAACCCCAATTGGTCAGGATCTTTGGGTGGTATGAAGTGGTGAAGAAGCGATCGCCCCTGACCAGTGTGACAGCATCAGCGAGAATTGCTCGAGAGACAGTATACGACGGGCAGAGACCAGCTCCGGGAACCATTGGCTCCTTTGCATCTTCGACGACCAGACCAGGGTAGAGCTCGACATTATCCGGGTGTTTGTATAGGTGTTTGAGATGCTCGACAGTCTCCTTGTCTTCAGTAATCTCCTCAAATTTCTCGTATGGTCGGAGCGAAAAGTGCTTGCGGAATTCGTTAAGGGTGGCCAAGTTCCATGCTCGGGCCTGCTGAATCCCAAGTACTTCGACGGCCTTGAGTGCAATTGGCACGTTTCGGGGACCATAGGCGTTGGCAACATCGTCGACACTGGAGATGAGACTGGCGACGAGCTCTTCATCGTTGAAGTAGCCATTTTGTTGGCGAGCGAGGTCCAAGAAGTTTCGATCTTCTGGGTTCTTGGCTGACAGCTCTGCTTCTTTGCGGCCGAGGGTTGCGAGGAAGGTTTTCTGGTCGACATCCTCGATCTTCTTGCCTGGGAACAGCTTGGCGAATTCATTCTGAGTCCACTCATCGTCACGAGTAGAGACGGTGGCGTGCCATCGGTAGACAAGGTTAAACTCGGCAGAGACTTGGTTGCCAACACCCATGACTGGACCATCAGGCACCTCGACACGCGGATCCAACTGCCAATCACTTTCGGTTCGGTTGAGATTGAGGATGGTGCCGACGTAATCAAGTAGAATGATGTTGACATAAAGACCGCAGGTGATGAGTCTGGCCGTTTGGAAGACTTCCTCGTCATATGTCTTGTATTCCTCAGACTGAATATCATCCGTGAGAGGTTGCTTAAACCTTTGGTTCTCGTTGATGGCCACCAGACCTTCAGCGATATGGTTGTGGAAGCGGTTGAACATGATGAGGAGGATACCGGACCCGGGTGGCAACATAAGCAGACGAGTCTCGGAGAAGCAGTCTGGCTTGAGCTTGCCGTCCCGCTTCGTCCTCATCAAGTTTTGCTCCGTCTCATCACTGCCATAGAGAGGTGCCAGGTCGAGGTATGATGAAGTCTTGGACTTCGCGAAATCCTTATGGTCTGTGCGGAACAAGTCGTGGATGATGACTGTGGCCATGTAGAAGAGCATACTGGAGATCTTTGTGGGATGTTCTACTGGCTTACGTCTTGCCATGAGTGAGTCAAACAGCACACCAGGGTCGGGAAGTACAGCCGGTTGACCTGTCTTGGGCTTGACTGTACGAGCATATGCCTGTTTAGCCGCGCCCATATTCGGGTGCAGCAAGCTGTTCTTAGAGCCATCGGCAGTGCGGAATCGATACTCTTTGGCTAATGAGTCTTCAGGAGGATGCTGAAGATCCTCCCAGAGTGTGGTGATGAAAGTCTGAGTGATCTTGCCACCAATGATACCGTCTTCGTCGTGGGTCGCAGCTTGGATCATGTGTTCCATAACGAGATCCTTGTCGTTGATAGGGTCTTTGAGAGCGGCGGCCTCGCCAACTTTGAGTAGGGTGAGAACATCCTTTGGCTTCAAGTTCGGAATACTTTTGGCGAGACCGGCGACGAGACCTTTGAGACCAGTGGGTCTTTCGGGAGATCCGACCTCCTCATCGATAGCAAGTGGTCTGCGAGTCTGGCCATTGCCGGGATTCAAGGCTCGTCCGATCCTTGTTGACAGCAGATAGTTTCTTGCACCTCCAAGAGCATCGTCCAGAGCTGACAGACCGTTGTCTTCTGCAATGTGGACCTCGTCGTCCAAGTTCAGGCCGGGAGCCATGCTGGCGAAGTGCCTGAGAATGTTAATCGGGATCGGGAGGAGCGTTGCCACGATTCGCATGAAGAGCTGGGTGATCATGCTGCTCGAAGTTCCATTCTAGGCCCATGCTTGACCCTGGTATCACAACTGGGAGTGTATGGGAATATAGGACATACTGAGGACAAGATGACCTGGAGCAGCAAATGGGTGTCGACGTGGGCCAATCAGAACAGCGCTATTCTTGTCGCCCTAGTTCTCGGGACGCGCTAGACCGACGCCGGGGGATGAACAAATGAATAGATGGTCCAGAGTACAGGTAATGTTACAGGATAAAGGTCATAAAGGTCGTGCAAGAAATGACTGAGGAAAGCAAAGGATCACAGCTGAAGGGAGTGTGCAACCTTTATGTGTCTCCAGAAACTGTCGTGCGTGCCTTCTATGCAGCAGCAGCCCAAAGGCAAGGATAAAAAAGGTGCGCTGCGCTGACACTGGACCCAACGCCAAACCCGCCAGATTCGGCACCATTTCCACTTGCAGCTGAAGAGGCTTGCCAATGCTCGACCCAATCCCTACTCGTGCACTAGCAAATGCGACTCGGTTTTCTCGATAAACGTCAGCCTCGTCGATATTGAATCACGTCACGAGCGGGTCGTGTTTGCTACCTATACCCTGAAGCTGGGACGTGGTGGATTTTCTGGACTTTCACCGTGCCGCAGCTGACATTTTTATGTTAAGGCAACCTTGGCTGTATCAATGTACACTACTCGAATCTCGAAATTGACAGATTGTATCTGAACCACGCATCTTCTGCATCGTCGAGTGGACCCCTGGCATGATGCTCAGCTCGCCTCTTGTCCAGGGGCATGTACAAATATGCATTGTCGTTGTTTCGATTGGAGTTTTTGGAGAAACAGAGCTATGACCCCCACCCAAACGTGGAAATGGTCTGACGGGGATCGCCGCCGCTACTGCACGCTTAATGCTCCCCAAAAGCCAATGACAGGTCGGGGCGGCCGATTTGGTGACCGGATGGTGGGAGTGCATGTCATGTCATAGGAAACACATTCCGCACAAAGAAATAGGTCAGGGCGGCGTGGTGTCAGCATATAGTCTATCGGTACGTCGTTCGGTATATCTGCGGTAGTGGTGTGATAAGTAATACGATTATGCAGTGTGCACTCTAGCTAGCGAATTCGACTATCCTTCTCTTCCAATCAAGCTATATCGATGCTGATCTGCGCAGTATCCCCTGCGTCCTGTTCAATCTGCTGACGGTAACTTCCCCCTCACCGCCATTGTTGTCTATCAACCGGTCATGCAGCTGTCGGAGGAGGTACATCTCATGCTCCCCAAGGGCATCTTCAGGTAACTTCTTGTTCTTCCCCATGAGAGCGTCGTGTCCTGTATACTCCCAGTAGGGTCCTGTATCATCGTTGCCAAGGTCCACTGCGGAGAGGTCCTCAACGTCGTTGTTGTAATTGCCATCATAGAATCTCCAACCAGTCAATGGACCGCCCTGACGAGGATCGTAAGGAGGTGCATCTCCATCACGCCGCAAGAGCTTGTGGAGGAGGGACTGCAGCCTGAATCTGACAGCGATAGATAGCAATCCAGCGTCCGGATCTGACTCAAATCCTCGACCCAAACCAATCCTCACTCGTACAGATGCATGTATTCTCTCGTTGGTGTTTCTGAGAAGCCTGGAATGATCCACATAGTCGCTTGCTGGCTTGAGTGGTCGCGTTCTTCCAGGTTTCCGCACTATACGTCCAGTGAACAAATGTGGTAAAGTCAATGAATCGTGGATGGCTCCTTCAGCCCATGCCCTCTCTCCACCCCGATCCCGTTGGTACTCCTGATTGTGTCGTATCTGCTCGCCCAGGTAGTCCGAGTCAAACTCGAGCCAGTCGAGAGCATTCCACTTCTCTCCTTTCTTGTGCTCATCACCACTCAATTGATCCATCATCCATGCCATAGTAATGTTGGAGATGTCTCGATCAGAGTAGGCTCCTCCGATCGATGAGTGAGCACCTGGAAACCAAGTCTGCTTTAGTTGGGTATTGCATCCATCGGGCCGTTCCCAAATGCTTGGATGGAAAGGAGCCCGAAATTCGTCCAGTGCCAGAGCTTGGAATGCATAAAGAATGTTGTTGTTGAGACTCGTGTCTACCCACATATATTTGTGGAGAAATGCAGGCAGACGAAAGAGCTTTTGGAAGATTGGATTCACTGGGATCCCCAGTGCCCCCACGGTATCAAAGACTCCGATGGCTGAGATTCGGATATCCCTTGTCCAGCCAATTGACAAGAGCGCTTTTTGATACTCATCGATGTATTCGTGGACAACACCAGGATTGTCAGATGGTGTCTTGAGACTATGGCCATTCCTGCCATGCTTCTTCTCGTATTCGGACCATTTCGACCAGAAGAGCGGTTTGTACTTGCTCTTCCCTGCATGTTGCCAATCTGAGAAAATGTCGTAGAACCAGTCGATGTGTTCCTTCTTCAGCAGACCAAATTGACTGAGCAAGCCGCCCAGATTCCTTGCCGTGTATGCACCTCTCGAGAAGCCGACCAAGAAGATCTTGTCACCAGCATTCGCCACCGCATTGTAGTTGACAGCAAGGAACGAATAGGCTTCTCTGACGTTTTCCGAGAATCCTCTTCCTGTCCCGCCGCCAATGAATTGACTGGACAGACCGAAACCCGTACCAATGCCAGCCTGGTAGAAAACGATTTGCTGGTTACCCTGAGAATCTACAGGAAGGATGGCTCTCTTTGCGAGCCTGGTCACGTTGCTTGGTGCTCCCCGTTGCTGCTGATTACTGTTCATCCATGTTCCTGCTAGACATTATCCAGAATCCAGCCCGAAGAACGAATCACATACCATCGCAGCAGACAATGAGTTTCTTTGGTCGAAATGTGTGAACATTTGGTACGCTCCCGCGACTAGACATGATTACGGTAGTACAGAACCAGCACACCAGGTGGCGTGGCAGGATAGCGGATTGAAAAACAGGCAGCGCTGTGTGGCTGCCATGACTGCTGAGGTGAGTCTTCGTGCACCTACCTGAGATACCTACTGTACATGTTTGCCTTATGTCGCAGCCGCTCACGTGTGCATCCAGCTCACACTGCCACACTGCAGACACGGCTGGTGGATTGTTGGTGAGAAAGCTGACAGTCACAAGTCGGCCAGCTCCTCCGCGCTAGTCACTCCGTCCAGCCAATCAGTGACGAGCATCATCGAGCTGTGACGACTTTCGAGCTGCTCGCTTCTCTGCGGAGAAAAGTTGACATTCAACACCATCTTCAGCTCGTGTTTCAAGCGCTCAATCCTACGCCTTCAGTCATGGCTTCCAAGCCAATCTCCCTCGTCGTCGAGCCAAGAGGCAAGCCAATCCAGAATCTGTCCAAGGAGAGCTCGAGTTACCTCCAAGCCAGTACTTCTGACCTGTATCATCGACTTGCAGCGGAAGCCGGAATCTCTCCTCACCGATTGAGGATCACAAAAGGCAGCGATGGTAGCCTAGTACCCAATGCTCAGGACTTCACAATTGAGCGCACCGGCCTGCGGAACAAGAGTGTCATCTACGTCAAGGATCTTGGTAAGGATATCCCAGCAATCCCAGAGGCACTTTCTGACCACGTGCAGGTCCCCAAATCGCATGGCAGACAGTCTTCGTGATCGAGTACCTCGGACCACTGCTCATTCACCCGCTCTTCTACTTCCTGCGTCCGTACGTCTACAAGAATGCAGGCGCACCATCCCAGGCTCAGTTTCTGTCATGCGTCCTCATCACCCTCCACTTTTTCAAGCGCGAGCTCGAAACCCTGTTCGTACACCGATTCTCAAATGCGACAATGCCGGCAAGGAACATTTTCAAGAACTCGGCACACTACTGGCTGTTGGCGGGTGTGAACATTGCATTCTGGGTCTACAAGCCGGGTTCGCCAACTGAGAAGCTCGACAACCCGCTGATCATCTACTCCGCCCTTGCCCTCTTCGTCATCGGCGAGCTAGGCAACCTCTCAACCCATTTGACCCTGCGCGGACTGAGGAGTGCCGGCGGAAAAGAGCGCGGTATCCCACAAGGCCTTGGCTTCAACCTCGTGACATGTCCAAACTACACCTTCGAGACGCTTGCCTGGGCGGGCATCTGGTTGATGAGCTTCAGTCTCAGTACTGGTCTCTTCGTCATCATTGCGGTTGGTCAGATGTATCTCTGGGCTCTCAAAAAGGAGAAGAGATATCGCAAGGAGTTTGGCGACAAGTACAAGAGGAAGCGATGCGCGATGATCCCCTTCGTCGCGTAATGTTGTGCTCAACACAACCCAATCACGCGCGGAGGCATCCGTCATGTGGGAGCCATTGAACCGAGGCGTGCATCATCATGGATCGGCCAGCTTTCTCTTTGCAGTTGAGGACGGATCCGATGGCCCAGCACTTTTGTCCGAGCGCGAGACCACCCTCGCCGTTCCCTTTCGAGCCGAATACGAGAGCTCACCACCACTCTGACGAGTGGACTTCGGAGTCACTTTGCTCGGATCCATACCAGCAGCTATAGCTCGAAAGTATCGCCTTGTCTGTGGCACGTCCTATATGTGCATTAGCGAGTAGAGATACTACAGTAGATACCGCAATCCACCTCATTTCTGGCCATCGAGTGCCATATCAATTGTTCCTGATTCTCCAAGATACGTGCAGCTTGAGATCTTCGTTGACGATCCTCGAAGGATTCTTGGTCATTGGTGATTTTTGGCGCGTCTTTGGAGCTGATGGACTGCTTGAGAGATTGCATAATCAAGCAGATATAAGTCGCCAGCAAGGCGATCTCAATGCTCGAGACCAAAGGCCACAAAGATGTCCGACGGGGAGCGATGGACTCCGTGTCATTATGGAGTAATGACCGCATGTTGCCGCCGCCATCGCTGCCGACACATGCAAACCCTTGACTCGTGCAGGCGCGGAAATGTCGGGCCGATACTCCTGTCTCTCAATTCATCCTTGCTAATCTGTCTGCAGGAGTTGAGACCAACATCCGCGAACCATTACCTCCTCACTATTCAGTTCAGACTCATACGCAAGGCTACCTAGGAGCTGCCGACTGATCGCCCGGTATCTGCATCTTTGACCAAGCCCAGCATACCACGACTTCATCTGCCCCAAAGGGGCTCGACACCACCTCAGACCTGCATGTCGCAACGATAAACCACCATATCGGCTCTTGAGCCATCACACTCTTTCAACATGCCCTCGCGTGGCTACAACCCATGTTCATATCTCCCTCGACGACTTCAAATCGTAGCAAGTCTCACAGTCTTTGTACTCTTAACCATTCTATTCTTTGGATCATCTTCAGATCAAGCGGCGCATTATAGAGACGAACTCTCTCAAGGTGCGAAGAAAGCGGCCAATTTGTATAATGAGAACGTACACCGACAATGGTCAGAATCTGCATTGAACCCTTTCCGCGCACCGGCGCATAAACCACCACCAGACCAGGCCAACAGCACGAGCGGAGACATAGCATGGTTCAGTGATTGGAAGTGGAGGAACCCCTTTTCAATATCAATAGCGTACGACGACAGAGCAGTCTTGCCGCCAGAGGAACCCAGAACACCAATCTATACCTATTACGACCATGATGTGAAGAAGAGCAAGGAAGAGAAGGAAGCAGAGCATGACCTGCTGTTGGCTTGGAGAAGAGCTTGGTGGGCAAAAGGGTTCAAGCCCGTCGTTCTGGGTCGACCAGAAGCCCTCAACAATCCACTCTACAGGTCCATGCAGGCGCGGAAGATAGAGCCGACACTGGAGACCGATCTGCTGCGTTGGCTCGCGTGGGGCAACATGGGCACAGGAATTCTTTCGAACTGGCTTGCGTACCCGATGTGTGATTACGATGCCAGTATGATGCAGTTCTTGAGGGCCGGCGAGTTTCCAGCTTTGACGAGATTTAAGAACCTCGACACAGCATTCTTCGTCGGCAGCAAGAAGGAGATTAATGCTGCTGTCAAGACCGCGCTGGACATGGCTCAGCTGCCCAAAGGAGACTCTCTCGTCGAGATATTGCCGAAACCACTATTCAAGGTCGATCCAGACAGCAGTGCGATTGCCTTTTACGGGAAAGAAGCTCTTCAGAGCAAATACAAGCAGGTCTATGAGAAATTGGCAAGCAAAGATGTCGGCCTCAAGGTCGTGGGTGAGGTTGAGCTACGCAAGATGATCGAGTCGCATCTGCACTCGACATGGCAGAGCATCTTCTCCGAAGGCATCGCTGTACTACGACCCATCCCTGAAGCAATGACTGCCGCGACCAAGCCGGCTTTTGCTCTGGCGGAGAATCTCACCACTTGCTTGGAGACACCGCTTGCATCGTCTTGCCCACCCAACATCCCGAAATGCAAGACCTGCATGACATCGAAACCCATGATGATCGAGACTCCAAAGGTCTACCGAAACCTGTCGGACGTCTTCACCATTGGCACGGTCCCTCACCCATGGACGACACAAGCCCTCATCAAGCACGAACCGATCCCCTCCATGAAAGCACTCCGCCGCAACACCGACCGCGACTCCTTCATCCTCGCCCTGACAGCCGAAGTGCTCGGCACAGGACGCTCCTCCTACGAACGCATCGTGTACATGAAAGACTCCATCGCCTCGGAGCGTGGCAAGGCGCACTCCCTCTGGCTCACCGCCGAGCGTGCTCTCGACGAGCACTGGCGCGACGAAGTATCCTGGCTCCTCGGCTTCCCCATCGCCACCGCCCCTCCCAACTCTGGAAAGTCCGAAACACCAGTTCCCGGCCCAGAGCGCCGCATCAAGCCCGCGGACTCGAAGAAGAAGAAATTCGTCCCGGCCAAGATGCCAGATGAGAAGGGCATCAAGCGTGAAGGCGTACTTGTCGATCAGAGCCGAGCATGGTTGAGGAAGAAGCCGAGTAAGTCGGAGAAGCGCATGCGGGAGGCGATGGAGGCGTGGAACCTCGCGGATCATGAGTTGTGGAATTTTGTGAGGGCGTTTGCGGCGCAGAGACGCATGGAGAGGGATAAGTTTGAGGAGGAGGAGAGGAAGTTTGCTGGCTCAGGGGGAGGGTCGAGAGGGAGTTGGGGTGGGAGGTGGTTTGGGAAGAAGGATGATTTGTAGGTTCTGATATCCTGGGATGGGAAGGAGGGGGTAATGTATCATATGTTTGTAGCGTCTCTGGTAGACTTGGGAGGTATATACCATTATTTGATATGAGCTTGGAAGTACAGCGAGTCCTTAAATTTGCTGCTTGCGAATTGTCCATTCGCCCAAATATGCAGTGCTCTTGAGATGTCTCCAGTCGGTGCCACTATCGGGGCTGTCACGTGCTTGAGGACAAATTTCTTGGACTGCATCGACCGCAAGCTGGCCCATCACAGGAAAATTAACACGACAACAAAACATCGAATTCCTCCAACACTGACGCCAAACGACATCTGTTGAACCGCTTCCAAGCCCCGGAAAGTCTGCTTTCCAGGTCTGTAAACTATCACTATCCAGCTCCATCCGCAACAACTTCAAGTGATATCTCCGCATCCGCCACCGCCCTGCCATCCGACCACCAACACCACAATCTGAGCTCTTTGGACTAAACCCAGCATGCCCAGCATCCCCCTCTACCCTCCCTCTCCCCACCGCACGACCTCCACTCCCTCCCCCCTCCCCTCCCTCCTCCAAACCCCCACCGGCCTCGCCATCCTCGAACTCCAAGGCACAATCCACTTCCCCTCCCCTCCCTCACCCTCATCACCACCGTCCGGTCCCTCGGCGAAACGCCAAAAAACCTCCCCCACCACTACCACCCAGGATCCATCCAATCCCGCGGTGCCACAAAGGGAAGGCACCCTCGTCGGCCACATCGAGTTCCCTCTGTATGACTACTCCAAGCAACCAGAGGAGCAGGGGGAAGCGTGGATGAAGGGGGTCTACTTCTATGTTGGGAGTCATCAGAGGATGATGGGCGAGGTGAGGAGGTTGGGGAGGGCGGTTGCTGTTATTAGACGGCGAGAACAGACGGTCGTGGGGCCGCCGGGGCGAGTGGTGGGCGAGGAAGGGGGAGGGGTTGGAATCGGGAGGGGCGGTGAGGAGGGAGAGAGGAGAGGAGAGGGAGGCGAGGGTGGAAGAGAGGGAGAGGCAGGGAAGGAGGAGTTGGAGATTGTCGAGATTGTCAGGTACAAGATAGTTTTTGCGTCGAGGCCGGAGCCGGTCGGGGGGATGGAGGAGGGGTGAGGTGGTGAGGATGAAGGGGTGGGAACTCGGGCGGTGGAGGAGGGGCACTGGACGGACGACAGGAGCGGCAGGGAAGAGCGGGATTAATGCAACGGAACGGAGGTTATGAAGTGGTCATCAAGCACGCTGTCAAAGTCTCCTACACCAATCCCTTCCTCGGCCGACTTGCCACTTGCACAACGACGTCTCGACTACCATCCCCAGCAAACTGGCGAGGGAGATACCAGCTGCATCACTGACTGTCGTGGCCGCGAGACTGAACTCTCGTTCTGCCGGGGGGAGTTCTTCTCCAATTCGACGGAAGGTGCTGATGTACACGATGCCGCCGAGCAGACCTTCCCAGAAGATGATCAGAAAGACGATCCACACGTTGGGGATGATGGTGAAGTAGAGTGCTTGAAGGATGAGGATGATGAGGTTGCCCCATTGGAGGAGGGAGGGGATGTAGAGAGATTGGATCCGGATGAAGGGCAGCGAGGAGCGGGAGATGAAGACGCCGAGCTGGTATAGAGCGCCGTAGGTCGGGTAGAAGTCGCGGTAGTGCTTGAATGGTGTTTGGTCGAGCGGGTAGAGCAGTGTTGGTGTGACGCCTTGGTTGATGGTGTATTCTGCCATGTAGACCAGGAAAAGTGGAAGCATGCTGGGATAAATTAGCACGGTCATGACGAGACATCAAATGATAGACCTACTAAGGAATCACCAAGCTCTTCGCCCTCCCCAGGTTGGAAGCAAGCCCTTCTTTTTGCTCGACCTTGACCTCCACGCCATCCTCAGCCCTGGCCAGCAGTCCTGCATCCTCCCTCCTCTCTGCATCCTCATCCTCGACCTCCGTTCCATCACTCCCACTACTCTCATCACTCCCTCTGACAGGCGCATAACCCTCCTCCCTCCCCTTGCTCCTCTTCGGCAACATCCCAAAATACGCCCCCAGCATGCCCAACGGCAAAACCGCAAACCCAATCAGACTACTCCTCACACTGAACCCCCAAGTCGTCGTAGCAGTGACATAGGCCCCAGCCCCCACCAACCCCGCCGCTCCCGTCCCACTCGCCCACCCCGCCAACGACGCCTGCCCATAAAAGCTCGTCAACGCCAAAAAGCTCAACTCCCCCACGCCACTCGACACCGACGCCAACGCAATCCCAAACAACTTCGTCGCCACCTCCGCCCCACCCGGCGCGATAGGCAAGGGCTTCTCCTTCCCCAACCACCGATCCACCCTCTCCTTGCCTGCAGCCCACACCCCCGCCTTGCCCACCTCGCCCCCCGTCCCGGGCAGCGGCACACTCGACGGACTCAACGCAATCAGCCCCATGCCCGCCATGGCCAGCGCGACGCACAGCACGACCCGCGCGCCATACCCTACGCGATGAATAAAGTACGGCGCGACGAGCTTGACGAAGAAGCTTGGTGCGACGTCGAAGAGGAGAACGAGGGCTTTGGGGACAGAGGGGCCGACGAGGTCGAGGGCGGCCGAGAGGATGACGACGTAGAGGATGTTGTTGATTAGGCCGAGGAGGAGGAAGGAGAGGGGGATGAGGAGGCGGGGGGAGGTGAGGTGGGAGTGGAGGGAGGAGAGGAAGGTGGGGAGGGTGGTGGAGGGGGAGAGGGGGTTGGGGAGCATGCTGCTGGTAGACGGAAGAGATTGGTGATGGAAGTCGCTAGCTGGTGGGGAGGATCATGTTGAAGTATGAGGAGGGAATGATCGAGGATTAGATGTTAGGGGCCGGCGTGATGTTTTTGGGGAGCACAACGGTGGTCACGCGAGGAGGTCGCGGCTGGCCGGATGCCAAGACGAAGCCCTACGCATGCCATCCTGCAAAACGTGAAATGATATGGTGAATTTCAGTATGCACGAAAGATGTGGTGTGTGGTCGCTGAATTTTTCATTTTGTCCCGTAACCTATCTGACAATGTCCCCTCTCATCTTTGGAGATGGTGAACAGCCAGAAAGCAACGCCGCCCATGAGAAGCCTTCCCACTCTACATCTACTTCCTGGTGGCACGCTGGTAGAAAGCCAGCTCCTCACCCTCCAAGATGTATCCATCGCATCGTCCGCTCTGACCTGGGCGCGAGGTGATCACGGCCAACAGACGTCCAGCCTCGACCTGCTTCTCGATGGCGGCCTCGGCCTTGCCGCTGGTGGTGAACCTCTCACCCTGCTTCTTCTCAACTGACTTGCTCTTCTTCGTCTCCTCCTCGGTGGTCTTGGCCTGCCTTCTGCGTCCGAGGTTCTGTCCGTAGTGTGCCTCGTACCATTGCCTGAAAGGTGCCGCATCGATCTGGACTACGGCGGAGCGGGTGAGGGTGTTTGTGCGGACGAGTTCGTTGTTGGAAGGGTGGTAGGCGACAGCGATGACACGAGTCTTCCTTGTGATCGCTTCGCTGCCCCAGGAGAAGTTGCCGCTGTCCAGGCGAAGACCGCGGAACTTGCGGTTGCCACCACGGGTGCGGACAAGATGGATGCGTTTGGGACCCACGCGAGTATTGGCTGGCTGCCTTCCCTTCTCAAAAGCTCTGCACTTCTATTAGGAAGTGAAGCGATTGGGTTATGGGTAAAATTACCTCTTCTTGCGGTAGGTCGCACGCTTTGCGCCGGTAGCGCTGCGCTTGTGGCGAGAATCACGAGAGATACTGTGAAACGTCAGCTGCTGGGTAATCTGAGTATAACATAGATGTTGATAGGTACCCCATGATTGTGGTTGGCGAGTGTCACTGGCGTCAATGGCCTTCTCTTGTCGTGGTTGTTCCGCTTGAACTTTGCGATCTCAAATTCATGGAGAGATGTCGGAAAAGATTTTCTCCGTGGGCTCGCCCAGCGCAAGCTTTGCCGGCAAATCTCCGGCAGCCGCTTTGTCCGCCCTCATCCTCAAGAGCGGCCCCTTGGGCCATCACCACGACGTCGCATATTCCTCAATTGTCATCCATACTGTACGAGAACTAGTGTCCATCACGCTTGTTGGATGTTGCACTGGAAGTCCGTCGTGCTGTGTGTTCTACGTCATGCACGGCCAGGGCCGCTCGATCATCTTCTCCTATGGACACCACACTCGACTTGCCCTTATGCTCAATTCCACTTATAGAGACCCAAGCACCTCAATTGTCCCAACTTAATCATCAGTATATCGCACAGAATTGCATGAGGCTTCACATTGAGCTTCAATGCTGGAGCGGGCTGGAATTGTACCAGGATCAAGGGCTATTGTGCCGAACGGCCATCGACGACAAGGGATGATTGAAGGTGATAACGATTAGCGCTTTTAAGTGCATTTGCCCCATGTAGATGGACCTTGACTGCTGGCGGCGATTATCGGTGTGGCGCATCGCCTCGTCAGCATAACTTCAATTCAGTCGACTCGTGTGTACAGAGTTGCGATGACTTCGATGCGATCTACTAGAAGGCTTGTCAATTCCATGGATGGTGCATGACGGAACATATGCACCCTGTATGACTTTGTGGAAATTAGGGAGGGGAGTACAAACGCGTCTCTGGCGATCATGATTGGAAGCGTTGATTCGATGTTTGCAGTAAAGGTGCAGAGAGTAAGCTAAGGCAGCCTTTGTTTCTACGCAGTTGCTGGTGGAGCAGCAGAGTGCATGCCTGAGTTGTCGATTCCGATGTGAGTGTGAAATTCGTGTTGTCACAATTCATGCATGTGAAAGACAGCAGTTCGCCACTTGCCGTTTGTAGACCCGGCACGGAAGGGTTTCGACATCACACTTGCACACTTCGCTTTTCCACCTTCGCGAACAACACTTTTCTCTTCCAAATACTTCGCACTAATAAGCGTATCTTTCCGACTGCCACTGAACCAGCTCGAGCGCCAACCCTGTTGCAGCAGCGTCGACGAAGCTCGCGGACACTGTCAACCTCTCTAAAGATCCACTCACAAGACATCACGCCCTCAATTTCGCCGGCATGAAGCCGAAGAAGGATGAAGTCAGCGAGCAGGACAACATACTGCAGCATGTACGTGCGACCCTGGCACGTATAAAGCGACCGGAAAGGGTGTGCGCAATCAGAGCTGAACAGAAGAAGCTCACATATGGGACGAAACTGGATCGCAACCATCCTCCTGACCTACCGTACAACTGTGATCGTACTCAATGCCACGTTTGCCATGAGCAATTCTTCCCAGCGGCTGTGCAGGTCAGCGATAGCGAGGCGGCCGAAATTTCCAAATCTTTGCGAACCTCCATCACGCTGGACTTCGACACTCTGCGAGCCATCGTTGCAGCGCACTGGCCTCAGATCACATCCAGATGGCGCAACAAGTCCAAAAACAAACGGGCAGAATTTCTGATGCAGCACACAAGTCTCTGCCACGAGCGATGGGGTGCTTTGCACCTGCTCGACGCTCACAAGAAAGACACAGAATCGGCCTTGGTCCAGGCAGCGGTGGACCGCACTGAGGAGAAGCAGAAAAGCGTCACAGAATATATCACCAAGTTGGTCTACAACTTCGTACTGGACAACATGTCGAAGACTGCGAACCAGGATAGCTGGTACCTACCATATCTGGATGTGGAGATTCTATCAGAAGAACCAAGCCGTCTTCTAGGCCTGTTCCGGCAACGCGCTTGCCATCATCCAGCAGAGTGGATTGGGTTCGACAACAGCCAAATCGTCCTGTCGGAGCACATGGCAGTCCTTGATCCAACTTTCAATGCCAATTGTATCAGCCTGGACCCCAGTGATTTCGGATGTCTTGTACCCTGGGAGAAGGAAAAGGCTCACCGTTGGCAGATCATGGGTTTCACGAAAGCTCGACATCTCCTGACAGCTCAGTCAAAGATTCTTAAATTTCTGGTCAAGCTGGTCTCGGAACTTCTGCCTGCGGATATTGGGACTCAAGTAAACGTTACCTTACCGTCGAACGTTACACTGCTGCGCTCAATTGACAATGCCACTCGTGGACAGATGCACCTGGAACGTTCAGAGTATCTTGAGCAGCCCTTCCGCAGTCCACCAGCGTGTGATCCCGAAAAGATATTGAACCAGGCCCGACTTCGTTGGGAGGCAGCATCAGACGAACTCGATCTGTTGCAGACCGATCCTGCATATATACAACTCCGCATTCAGCAGCTCGCGGCTGGTGCCTATTTTCATCATGTCGATGCCAAAGAAAGATGGAGCTGGTTCACGGATGAAGTGGTACTCAATGCGCTCCGACGAGAAACTTACTGGAGACAGCTTGTCTGGGAGTGCGAAAACCTCGTCGCCGCTTATCGGCAGGTCGACCCGAGCGCAGCGAAGTCTTCTGGCCCGTCTCAATATGATCTCATGCTACATGTCGTGGAAGACTGCTGCATCGAACTCATGTCC
Organism: Elsinoe arachidis; assembly: GCA_013372555.1. NCBI lineage: Eukaryota > Fungi > Ascomycota > Dothideomycetes > Myriangiales > Elsinoaceae > Elsinoe > Elsinoe arachidis. Next base: position 634,547 of record JAAPAX010000007.1, on the reverse strand, counting down.
CTGCAGATCGAGATATTACACTTTGGTCTCCCATTCAAGAAGGGATTCGAGGGCAACTACACATTCGGGAGCCATGGGGTCGGAAGGACTGGCCATAAGCAGCCCACAGTCATCAGCAGAGACTACTTCGTGGAGGATCCCCTTTTCTGGAGCCTAAGTTGCATCGGCTATGACAAGCATCGTCCATTCACTCTCGACCCGGTCATCAATTTTCGTGTCTTGGAGCATTGTGTCTCGCATGGGGACAAGACCGACGCCCGCCGGCTTGATCAACAGACTTACGACCAGATCGACGATATTACTGTGGTAGACGAGATACGCCTTGCGATCCGCTGCAACGCATCACGCCACCATTTCTTTCCCGAGGCACAAGCGAAACGATTGATGCAGGCGCCGGAGAGGACCAACTACATCAAAAAGATCCAGAATGTAACATTTGCAGAGATTACCGCGGGTCTCCGAGGTTCTCTTCGCGATGTCATGCACCCAGCTTGGCCGACGGGTCCGAAGAACGAAGCTTGGTTTGGCAAGGCTGACCAGTGCCGTGCGAATCTGGCACGCTTCTGGATCAAGTTTCGAGGTCTATACAAAACGCAGCACATCAAGGCGGGATTCCAGGATGACTTCACCAAGGCAGAGATGCAAATCATCTCAGCCGACCTCTCCGAACGCTTTGCCGCAGAGGTGCGTGATGCCAGGAACGTCATCCTGGACAAGTCAGGCAGACGCCCAGGCCCTCGAAATACTATGCAAGACCTTGCTGTTCCCAGTATCCCACAGGCGCGATTCCATGACCAGAAAGAAAACGTGCCGATCGGGCCTGCGCGGCCCGTCAAGATCAAGACAAGAGGAAAGACAACCGATCAACCCGTTCAGGAGCGGATCTTGTCTCCTACGTTGCTGAACATTACGACTGATGCATCGCCGATTGAGGTGGCCAGAGACAACCTCGTCGTCTTCAAGCAAATGTTTACTTATCCTGACGAGCATTTCACCAGGAAGCTTTCCTGGCAGCACTTCTGCGCAGCCATGGTAGATACTGGCTTCTCCATGACCCAAGGTAGTGGGTCCTCGGTATGTTTCAAGCAATCCGATACATCCCGCCACGGTACAGTGTCTGGAGCAAGCGGGAGCATTGTGTTCCATCGCCCTCATCCCGACTCTTCCGTCGACCCGATCATGCTGCGCTCCTTCGGCAAGAGGCTCGAGAAATGGTTTGGGTGGCATAGAGAACTATTCGTTGAGAGACTGAAGGAAGAGGTAGTTGCTGCGGCCTGATTATGTGCGTGGAAAGAGCTGTCGACGGGCGACGGCTGCGGAGTTGGACTTCCTTGTCCACGGACGCTGCTGTCGATCCGTTGGGGAAATTGCTGGGTTTATTGGGACGCTGGTAGGGGAAGATCGCACTGAGAGACAGAGTTTCGTATTAGAAATGCAGATTTACCATAAGATCAGTGCCGCCCGTGTCTGTTGTCCTGCGTCCATCTTCCGGTCTGGTAGCATGACCATGAGATCGCGGGATGTACCAAGAATCCGCACCGCAATGACTTATGCAGGAGATGCGATGTTGGCTATCTCGAGATACCATCACCCATGAGATATGCATAATGCGACTTTGGATGTGTGGAGAAGGAGGTAGGTGAGAAGCAGACTGGGCGAAGTGGTGCATCCCCGGCTTTGACGTTAGAGCTCCGCGATGTTGTAACTCAAGGCTAGTACAGCTTCTCTGGTACTAAAGGACTAGTACTAATGAGTTAGTACACGTATAGTAGATAATCGGTTATTATAACTCTCTAAATAAAACATACGTCTCTCGATCTAATTTACCAATTATAATAGATTATAAGCCTAGCGCTTCTTAAGAAGTACTTAAAGCTATAGTAAATTAAGTATATTATAATTAAAAAGATTATTAAGCTACCTATACTAGATTTCTAGACTAGCTATATTAGGATAAACACCTATAGTAGCCTATATTTATCCTTCGTTAAACAGCTTAATAAACTAATTAAAAGCATTTATTAATTGTCTTTTAGCTAATTAATATATTCTTAGAAGGCTTAAATAAAATCTATAAAACTTAAATTCTTAAGAGAAGGAGTAATTATAATACCTAGAGAGTAACTCTTAAAGTTATCCTTATTAAGAAGAATGTTATTAGTTATATATTTAATAACCTTAACTAGATTAATAAGTAAGAGTCTTCTTAAATATCTAACTACCTAGGGAGTATTAATAGTATCTTCTATAAAGTAAAGATAAAGAAATAGTAAAAGGATAATAGAATTATATATAGAATTATTATATTAAAGCTCTATAAGTCTATTAGACTCTACTATAGGACTACTCTAAAGACTATAAAGGACCTTATAATAACTATTAAAGCTATATTTAGACTAATAGTAATCTATAAGCTTTACTAATCTATAGAAAGCTCTACTAAGTAGTTCTTCTATTTAATAATAATATATTAGAATACTATAAAAACTTCTAGAAGTATATTTATTAGTATAATATTATAGTAGAGTAAAAGACTCTTATTACTAGCTAATAGACTTATTTCTATAGTCTCCTAGGCCTTTATATTATAATACTCTTTATAATAGGCACTAAGAGAGCTAAATAGCTTAAGAACTAGAGATTAACTCTCTAACCTAATATACTACTTAAGGTAATAATAGCCTCTCTAAAGAGAGAAAGACTACTTCTTAATAAAAGAAATAATCTAATACTTATAGCTACTAGCTATATTAAAGACTAATATATATAGTATACCTATTATACCTATTTAAATGCTAACTACTTTAAGTAGTATCTTAAAAAGGCTTCTAAAGAATAGAATAATAAGAAAGAGAGTAAAGGTAAGAGTAATAAAAGAATAAAGAATAACTCTAAAGGTAAGACTAAAGAGAAGTTAAATAAAGTAAAAGGCTATTTAGTAGTAGATAAAGAACTTAAACCTAAGAGTCTAGAATTTAATAAATATAATAATAGAGACTCTATTATAAGTAAAGAAGTAGTTATTATATTCTTATCTTAGAGTAGTATAAATTATAATAAATATATCTAGGATTCTAGAGTATTAAAATACTTTATTAATAATAGATTATAGTTTATAGATATCTATACTATAAAGAAGCTTCTTAAAATTAGTTAAGTACTTAAAACTTAAAGCTTTATTTAAATAGAAGTTAGAACTATAGTTCTTACTATTATAAATAACGCTAGTAAGAAGACTACCTTTAGCTTTAAGAGCTATATTTACTCTCTATTATCCCCTTATAACCTTATTTCTTCTAGGAAGATTACTAGAGTAGAAGGTATTAAACTATTTAAGCTCTAGCTCCTTAATAAGTATAATAAAGAAGTTAGAATATTTAAGATAGATAGTAATATTAAGTAGCTTTAAAACTTTAAAGAGTAATAATAATATTTATCTAAAGAAGACTACCTTTAAAAGAGACCTAAGCTATATTATAGTAAATCTAGCTATAGCTAGAACTACTAAGGTAATATCTAAGAGATAGTACTAAAGGCTTAGTTACTCTAAAAGTATAGTAATAATATATATAAAGAACCTTACTATAGAAATAGAAGAGTTTATATTATCTAAACTTAGTTACTATCTACTATATATAGTATTAAAAGTATAACGAATTATATTAAAGAAGCTAAGAATACCTCTATTATACTTACTAAATAAGCTATATATTAACCTTATTAGGCTAATTAAGCCTCTATTATATAAGGGGTATAGATATAGTATATTTACTACCTATAGTAAGAGTAACTTTAAAAGCTAAAGAGCTTTACTTACTAAAGACTAAGTATTTAGCTTTATTAAATATACCTCTCTATATAATAGTAAAGTATATAATAAATTATTCTTCCTCTAGATCTTAGATAGTAGTAGTAAATTCTCTAGTCTTAAATTTAGAGTAAAGATTTAGACTTATAGTTAAAGATAGAACATCTTATTACTATATATTTACTATTAGAATAGTAGAGTAAAATTAACTAATAAGATAGTTACTATTAGAATAAGGTATATCTTTATTAACTATAGAATATCTCTAGAGTTCTAGAACTTAATTATTAAATTTGTTATTTATATTATTAATAGAACTACTTATACTAAAACTAAGAAGATTCTACTTTAGGTTCTATATAAAGACCTAAAAGTTACTACTAACTCTATTTTACTATTATCTATTAGACACTTTAGCTATAAGGTATATATTAATACGAGATAGATTATAAGCTAGATTTAGTCGCTATCTAGGTCGAAGAGGTCACGTGATCTTAGCTTGTAGCCTAGACTTCTAGCTGCTTCGCTCTCGATATCTCGCGTGCTTTATAGACTAGCTTCTCTTCTTCTTTTCTAACTCTCGATATCTTAACGAATAGACGTAATTAACCTCTTATCTTGCTAGTCGTAATTACTATATCGAGAGTTCGTAATTACTATAATCGAGTAATAGAGCTATCGAAATATCTAGTTCTTCTACTACTTGTGCTACCTATAACAACTACTACTTACGAAGAATCGAAGAAGAAGCTATTACGACTATAGTTCCCGCGTATACTATTATAGATCCTCGCTGCTACTACGTAGGTTAATACTACAATTACAAAGAAGAAGATAATAAGTTAAGTTATAGACGACTTTTAAAGGAAGTAGGCTACTAGCTAAATTTTTAATATTCCCTTTGTTATATATTAACTTTTATACTACAAATTATAACTAACCTTGCCGAGTATAGCTCGCTCTAACCCTAGCGATAATCGCTACTTAAGTAAGATAACTTCTTCTACCGACGACAACGATAAGGTAATCTAGTTAGCCTATTATAACCTTATTGTCCTAAGCGACACTAACCTCCTTAAGAGGCTATAAGAGACCGATAGTATAAGTACCCTACGCGAGGCCTTCGCTTTTGTCGAGTCTATATACGATAAGTAGGTCGAGGTATATAACTCTATATACTCTAATACTCTCGACCTATATAACTAGTTAGATACTACTTAGTCTAAGCTAGATATAGCTAATAACATAGCGGATAACCTTACTATCTAAGCTACGCGCTACCTCGTAGATGTTAGTAAGCTTAAGACTAAGCTAGCTCTATTAAGAGCTAAGATAGAGCGCGCTATACTAGCTTCTTCTGTATAAGGTATTACCTTATTAGAGAAGATACTAGACTCTACTATGTTTAGTAGTAGCACTCCGGAGTAGTTCGAGATCTTTAAGTATTAGATAAAGAACAAGATACGTACTAACGTAGACCGCTATCTAACTAAGTTAGCGTAATTCGTATATCTCTACTCTCGTCTTGCTAGAGAAGTATATACCCTCGTTATAGACTCTACTAGTAATAACACTATTAACGTCGACGTAGGCCTAGCTCTACTAGCCTAGCGCTTCGAAGACCCTAACTGTAAGGCTACTACATACGCTTAGTTCGCTAGCCTCTTCTAGTATAATAGCTCTTTTAACTTCTTTATTAGCGAGTTTAATAGGTACGCTCTCCGCACTAAGATCGCTAATAACGAGTAGCTCTACTAGCTACACTAGAAGATCTCTAGTAAACTATATACTACCCTTATTAACTTTAACACTAATAACCTTACCGCCTTTATCGCTAAGGCTCGTACTACTAACTATAATATTTAATAGAGTAACCTTATTACTAAGCGTACTTAGGCCCTATACTCTATACTAGCTATAAGCTATACTACTAGCGTTCTAACTCGCGCTTCTTACTCTACCTTCGCTTCTACTACTTCTCCTACTACCTTCTACTCTATAGCTAGAGGTGCTCTATAGTCTTTTTGCCTCCCTTAGTCTCTTATCTACTACGCTTACGGAAAGCCTAGTTATATCTCTACTAAGTATATAGCTAGTACTATAGAGAAGGCTACCTACGCTACTACTTGTCTTGCATGTACTATTAGCGCTATAGAGGCCGCCGAGATCTAATAGCTCTAGGACTACCTAGCCGAGTTAAATAGCTACGTTAATACTAACTCGGCTTATAATATAAATCCGATTTAGCTTTAGTTCGACCCCGACATAGACTATAAGTTAGCTAACCTATTTAGCTAGGGAAATAACTAGCTAGAGGACAAGTCCTATTCTCTAGCGGAAGAAGAGTAATTCGAGATAGATCCGGAGTTATATAGTCGCTAAATAGCGTTATTAGCTACTATATCCTCGCTATTATAACTCCTATTACTATCTACGACCTGTATAATCGCGACTATACTATTACTCTCTAAGCCTTTATCGACACTAGCGCGCTTATTAGCGCCGCGGCTAACTATAAGGTTCTTAACAAGCTTAAGGGGTTTAGCTACTCTATAGCGTTAGCTAACTCTATCTAGCTTAACGCCTATAATAGTGTTCTAATAGAGCAAGTTACTTATAATATCCCCCTTACTACTACTGTCTCTAGTAAGCTTAATACCTTTATAACCTTTCGGATTATAGACATCGGCTGCTTCGATATTATCCTTAGCCTCGGATAGCTTAAGGCTAACAAGGCTAACATTAACTACGAGCTTAGCTAGGTTACGTACAAGGAAGAGCTCTCGCTAGCTATTGTTAAGCGGTAGCTCCTGTAGCTAATTAAAGAGCTAAGTTCTAGATCTAAGCCCGGCTCGGATCTAGGAATTAATCTAGTATAAATCTAGTTTAGCTATAGTTTAGCTTGCGAACTAAAATCTAGTTTAGCTACTAAGTTAGAACCTATTAGTCTCTCTTAGCCGCTAGCTCTTAGGTTAAACTTTAAGCTAGATTAGAAGGAGTTTAAGCTAATCTCTTATAGCTCTTAGTTAATATATAAGTTCTCTTACGTACCTGCCTATGTAAGTAACGCGAACGATTATACAATAGCCTTTATTAGCGCTACTACCTTCGCCTCTTAAGCTAAGCACTATAGCTATAAGGTATTCGTAATCTCCGTGAAGGATATTAAAGATTACTACTACTTAGCCTCTAAACTAGAACCGGACCCTATAGAAGTTCTACCGCCGGAACTATATAAGTTTATAGACGTCTTCTCTAAAGAGCAATCTAATACTCTTCTAATGTATCGTCTAGATTTCGATAATTGTATTATTCTAAAGGATAGCGCTAAGCTACTACGTACTAAGCTCTTATGTCGCCTATCGCTAGAGAAGCTCGATATAGTAGAGTAGTTCATTCGTAAACACCTTAATAAGAGCTTCGTTACTCTAAGCTCTATAAGCTACTTGTTGCCTATCCTCTTTGTTCGCAAGCCTAATAGAGAGCTCTATCTCTATATCGATTATTATAGCCTAAACGAGGTTACTAAGCGTAACATCTACTCGCTACTACTTATCGAGGAAACGCTTACTTACGTTAGCAAAGCTAAGTAGTTTAGCAAGATTAATATCTATTAAGCCTTCTACTACCTCTATAACTCTATCGACTATAAAGACCTTACTACGTTCTCTACACGAATAGGCAACTTTAAGTAGCTAGTAATACCCTTTAGCCTTACTAATACCTTAGCTATATAGTAGAGGTTTATGAATTATAACTTTGTCGACATGCTAGAACACTTCGTGTTAATCTATCTCGATAATATTCTTATCTATACCGATAGCACTTGCCGAGAGTATACCGAGTATATTAAGCTAGTACTCTAGTAGCTCTATAAGCTCGGCCTTAACGCCGACATTAAGAAGAGCGAGTTCTATCTAATAGAAGTAAAGTATCTCGACATTATTATTAGCCGAGATAGAATTTAGATAGACCCTAAGAAGGTAGAAGCAGTTAAGGCCTAGAAGTAGCTAGCTCCTAGTAACACTACTTAGGTAAGAAGCTTTATTAGCTTCTATAGCTATTATCGCTACTTTATTAAGGGATTTAGCACTATTGCTAAGCTGTTAAATAACTTGCTTAAGAAGGACACTACGCCTTAGAATAACAAATATACTACTACTTTTAACTATATAAAGTACACTATTACTAGTGTACTTCGACCGCGCAAAGCAAATCGTGCTCGAAATAGACACTTCCGACACTACTATCGCTAGCGTTCTATTATAATACGACAACTCCGATGTGCTTTGTCTCGTTGTCTTCTTTAGTAAGTCTATAAGCGAGACCGAGCGTAACTACGCTATCTACAACAAGGAGCTTCTAGCTATTGTTTAAGCCTTCGAGAAGTAGGCCTCTAAGCTAATAAGCGCTTAGCCTAATAAGACTATCTAAGTCCTTACTAATCATTAGTCGCTAATGCACTTTATAAGGACTTAAAAGCTGTTACGTTATTAGGCTAGATAAGTCCTCTACCTCGCGTAGTTTAACTTTAAGATTATATATAGACCTAGAGTAGCTAATAGCAAAGCTAACGCTCTTACTAGGAGGAATAGAGATATACTATGCTCTAAAGAAGACTCTAACCTCTGTTAGACGTTGCTACTATTAAAGGTGCTCGATTAGTAGATCATCGACGAACTAGATCTAGGTTATATCTAACCTAGATTAGCTACTTAAGCTAAACTAAGGTTAAATAAATCTAGTTTAGCTACCGAACTAAAATCTAGTCTACGATCTAGTTCGTAATCTAGTTCGCTACCTAACCCGCTATCTACCTCGGCTACTAAGCTAGATATCTATATAGTACCTATTTTAGCCTTAGAAGATAAGTAATTCTTGCTCCTTTTCGATAAGGTAGCTAAAGCTAACCTACGTAATAGCGAATTTAAGTCCGTACGCGGCATTTACTATATAACTAGCGCCTTCTCTAAATAGAAATAGATACTATCGACAGACGTTAAGATCGACAAGAGCATGCTATAGGTTACTAGCTAGCTATTCGTGCTAGAATCTCTAGCTACTAAGGTGATTTAGTAGGTGCATAGCTTAAAGGACTACGCTTACGCTAGCGCCGCGAAGATAGTAGCTATAATTAAGACTACTTTCTATATCCCGAAGTGCAATAGCCTTATTAAGAGATTCGTTGCTAATTGCTACGACTATAAGCGCTCTAAGGCTCGCTACGGCCTACCTACTAGCCTCCTATCGCCGCTCCTAATACCTTAAAGGCCTTAGTAGTATATTACTATAGATTTCGTTACTAGATTACTACTTGTTAACGGCTATAACGCTATACTCTACATAGTTAACTACCTATCTAAGGAGTACTACCTTATTCTCTATTTCTCTAGAGATAAAGGTATATTAGCCTACGAGACTACTAAGCTACTATTCTTGTACGTTTAGAAGCTATATAGATTGCTAGATACTATTATCTCGGATCGAGAACCTTAATTCGTAAGTAACGTATAGAAGCGACTCTACTAAATCTTAAAGATTATGTCTAAGCTATCTACTGCTATACACCTATAAACGAACGGCTAGTTAGAGGTTACTAACTGCAATTTTAAGCAGGTTATCTATGCCTACGCCTACTAGTACACTAATTAGCCTCTTATTCTCTCTATAGCTAAGTTCTCTACTAACGTTAACCTCTCCGAAAGTACTAAACTATCGCTATTCGAAGTAACAAGAGAGTATAACCCGAGGATAAGCTTCTAATCTCCTAAGGAGCTAGGCTTAACCCGAGCAAAGCTAAACAAGGCTACTATCTATGCACTAGCTAAATAGATAGAGGACATCTATAAAATTGCTTAAGAGAACCTTATAAGAGCTTAATTACGTATAGTAGAGTAAGCTAATAGAAAGTAATTACCTATAGAGTTCGAGGTTAGCGACTAAGTATAGTTATCGACGAAGAACCTCTAACTCTATAGTAACTCTAAGCTACTACTAAAAAGAGTTAGTCTATATAAGATTCTTAAGAAGCACTTAGTACTATTATATAAGCTCGAGCTACCGATTACTCTATAATAGATTTACTCTGTGTTTTACGCCGACCTCCTTACTAAGTACTCTAATAACTCTCTACTAGGCTAAGTCTTTAAAGAGCTTCCTTCTATAGAGGTTAAAGATAAGGAGAAGTACGAAGTTAATAATGTCGTCGACATAAAGAAGCTACGAAATAGACTAGTTACTCGTGTAAGCTAGAAGAGCTATCTAGAGGACCTAATATAGTATCTAATCGATAACCTTAAAGAAGTAGCTAACGTACTATATAATTACCTAGACTCCTATATAAATAAGCCTTATCTAAGCTAGATTAACTAATCTATATTATAAGCGTTTAAGAGTAAACACGCTTAAGAGAGAGAGTAGTAATGCGAGATAGATTATAAGCTAGATTTAGTCGCTATCTAGGTCGAAGAGGTCACGTGATCTCGGCTTATAGCCTAGGCTTCTAGCTGCTCTACTCTCGATATCTTATATACTTTATAGACTAGCTTCTCTTCTTCTTTTCTAACTCTTGATATCTTAACGAATAGACATAATTAACCTCTTATCTTGCTAGTCGTGATTATATATATATAATTATAATATTCTAAAATTATATAAATTCTAAGTAAGAGTATAGCTTAGATAGTATATAGGAATATAATCTAACTCTATTATAAACTATATAGTTTAGTAGCTATACTAGTACTAAGCTAAGAGTAAATAGAAGAATAGGTTCTTTTTTACTCTTTATATAACATTTAATAAGGACCTTATCTATTTAGATTAGTCTTATATATCTATTAAATAACTATATATTCTATAGATAAAGAACTTATAGATAGTAGAACCTAAGGCTTTATAGCTTTAGAGAGAGTAGATATTTATTAGCTAAAATAATATATAATTTAGTTATAAGAATCTAGAAACCTTAGATTATTAATTCTAATAATATCTCTATTATACTTAGGCTAAAGATCCTTCCTTAGAAAGTAATAAACTCTATATTAAAGCTTAAACCTTTAGCTCTACTCTATATAATATATCTATAACTCTAATTAAAATATTCTACTCTCTATAAGAAAAGAGAAAGTCTTAATTAGAGTCTTCTACTTATTAGAGAGAGCTTTAAATAGAGTCTCCTACTAAATATAATAATACTAAGAATCTTATAATACTTCTACTAGAAGTCCTAAGAAAGCCTTATTCTATATATAATCTACCTAATTATAAAGCTAAATAATTACTCCTATCTATAATTAATAAGAATATTAATATACTTATAATACTATTTTATATAACTCTTACTACTAGTAAAAGGAGAAGGTTAAGGTTATCTCTTATATTAGTAGTAAGATCTATTAGAAGATTATTCTAATTATATTAATAAATTAATTATAAAAGATTTAATTCTAGTAGAGTTATTAGTAATACTACTACCCTTAGTAGTATACTAAGAGAGAGAACCTTTAGACTAGATCTATAAACTATAAAAGAAGCTCTCTTTAGCTCTAAGGCTAAGTATTAGAAAGCTATAATAAAGGCTAAGTTTAACTTATTAATAGTAACTAGAACTCTTAAGATTATTAAGAAATCTTAGACTCTAGCTAGATATAGACTAATAATTAGTAAATAAGTATTTAAGACTAAAAGGCTTCTAGATAGCTTTATTAATAAATAAAACTAGATAGATAGCTAGAGACTTTATATAGAGAGTAGGTATTAATTTTGTTAAGACCTTTACTCTAATACTAAAAGCTAAGACTAAGAGAGTTATTCTAGTATATACTCTTTATTATAATTAGGTAATTATAATAGCTAATATAATTACTATATTCCTTAGGCTAGATATTAATCTTAAGAACTATATCTACTACTCTAAGAGAGTCCCTATTAAGGACTTAGCTAATAAGCTTATTATCCTAATAAAGGAGCTCTATAGTCTAAAATAAGCTACTACCCTTTAGTATAAAGCTATTATTAAAGCTCTTAAATTACTTAGGTTTATTAGATTAGAGAGTAATATCTGTCTCTTTATTAGTAAGTTCTATATTATATTAGTATATATTAATAACTTTAGAATTATTACTACATATTAGAAATATGCTAATAAGCTAGTATAAGACCTCTATATTAAGTTCTCTATAAAAGTAGTAAGCTCTAATCTCTTCCTTAGTGTCTAACTCTATAGAATAAAGAATATAATTAAGATTAAGTAATTATACTATACTAGAGAGAAGCTTAAAGGTTATAACCTTCTCTATATAAGGATAGTTAAGTATCTAATTAATATAATCTATAAGCTAAATTATAGTTAGATTAATACTAATAACTATTAGAAGTTTAACATAATTATTAATAAACTTTAGTATCTTACTAATAACACTAGGCCTAATATTAGTTATACTACTAATTATTTAGCTAGATTCTTATAAAATCCTTTAGTAGCTTATGTTATTATAGATAGGCAGATCTAAAGATATATTAATAGAACTATTAAGTATAGCCTAACCTTTAAAAGAACTAATAAATTACTTAGGGATACTATCTAGGCCTACTCTAACTCTAACTTTACTAGTAATAATAAAATATTAAGATTAACTACTAGAACTATTATCTATATACTTAATATATCTATTATCTAGAAGTTAAGACTCTAGAAGATTATAGTATTATTAAGTACTAAGGTAGAATATTTAGTATTAACTAAGACTTATAGAGAGGTAAATTAGCTAAGAAATCTAGTTACTAAACTAAGACCCCTTACTAATATTAACCTTAGTCTAGTTAAGATCTTTATTAATAATAAGTTAGCTATTAAGCTAGCTAGAGATTATACTAACTTAAAGAGATTAAAGTATATTAATCTAAGAAATTACTACTATAGAGAGTAATATAAGCTTAGAACTATTAAACTAGAGTATATTAATATAACTTAGTAATTAGCTAATATACTTACTAAGTCTAAGTCTCCTAATAAGATCTTTTAATAATTATTATAAGGTTAATTATTTAGTATATATCTATACTATATACTTATTTAAAATCTTTTTTATAATTGTTATTTAAAGTATAATTACTATACTACTATACTTATTAAGCTATCTTATTTATTAAAAGCTTATTATAGCTTCTTACTACTTTATTATTAAAAAGAGAGAAAAGAAATAGCTACTTCTACTATATTACTAGCTACTTATACCTAAGTAAAATCTACTATCCTTTACCTTAATATCTTTACTATCTACTATTCTATACTATTAAAGCTACTTTTACCTTATTTACTAATATTTATAAGATAAGCTTACTTCTTCTTCTATAGAGAGCTCTTAGAGTTAGACTCTAAACTACTTCTCTTCTTCTTCTTTCCTTTACTATTACTAGACTTAGTTATTAATAGAGTTCCCTTAGGAGTTAGAGATAAGCTTATATTAGATATACTTTTTAGAATATCTTTCTAATCCTTAAGCTCTAGACTCTACCTATATATCTAAGGCCTATTAGTTCTATTATTATGTAATAACCTCTTCTAAATAGCCTTATAGTTATCTATATACTCTCTAAACTTATTTATATACCTTCTCTAAGTGCTAGGATTATTTAGTTTAAATCTAGTAGAAGTAGAGATAGAAATAAAGAACTTATCTTTAATATATTTTAGCTCTAGAATATTAGTATCCTTAACTAGATCTATATTAATCTTACTAGTTATACTAGATATAAAACTAGTAGTAGAAGGACAACGTCTATAAGAAGAACTAATAGAAGTTAAAAGAGAACTAGTTAAAGTTAAAGAACTAGTAGATAACTTAACCTTTCTTAGAGTAATACTCTAGCTCTTTAGAAAGATATTATTAGAAATCTAAGACTAGAAATTATACTTAAAGCGCTTATTAGGATAGATATAGTTAGTATAAGCTCTACTATTAATTTACTAGAAGATAATATAGATATTAAAGTTCTTTCTAAAGTAAGTTCTATTTATATTCTTAACATTATAGTAGGTTAGGCTATTATAAATAGTTCTACTCCTTATATAGTATATTAGAATTATAGAGAGGTAGTTAGTATTTGTAGTATAATAAGTTATAATATTAATAGTATTATTAGCTATTAAAGTATTAACTAGAACTACTATATTATAAGCGCTATTACTATTAGTAAATGCCTTAACTTAAGGTATCTATATTATGCTAAAAAGGCAATAAAGAGTATTAGACTTCTTTAATAAGTAAAGGAAGAAGAAGATACTAATAATACTATTTATAGTAACTAGAAGGTTAGAAGACTTAATAGCTCTATTTAATATAGTAAGGACAATTATAATCTAAGCCTTATAAAGAAGTATACTATTACTCTATACTAATATATATAGAAGCTAAGTATAATTAAAGAAGATTATAAATATATTAGTAGTAATTAAGTTAATATAACTTAAGGAGTAGTATTATAAGTATAATAAAGAAAAGAGAAATTATAAAGAGGCTAGCTAGTTACTTATATCTTCTTTATTAGAGATTTATAAGCTAGACTATTTATATAAATAATAGCTACCTAGCTATTATTAAAGGTTACTATTATTACTAACTTAGTAAAGCAATTAATAGTAAATAAATACTAATAATTAGCTAAAACTAATAATTATAAGTAAGTATATAAGATAAAGTAATAACCTAATTACTTTAGTTTAGTGTGACCGTTGGGTCGGGGTTGGTGCTATATAGCACTAGCACTAGCACCGGGGTTTGGGCCGGGCTAAAGCCGGCGCGGGGCTGCCAAGCCCTAAGTAGCACCAGCACCAGCCCCGCGCCCTATTTGGCCGGGCGCAGAATTTTCACGGCGCGGAGCTGTTCTTGGCACAGCTCCGCGCTGTAAAAATTCTGACAGGGTCACGTGACAGAGTGAAAACTCTGTCAATTTTGGCCCAATGGCTGTGAGATTTCACCGTGAGAATCGTGTGAAAATTCTAACTCAGTGAAAACTCTAATACTACGTGTTTTAACTATTTACACGTAACATTGTCGACGCGTTAAGTACCTTGTGGTCTTGGTTCAAGCCCTGTTAGTGCTATTGTATTTTTACGTACCAGGTGCTAGTGCTAGTGCTAGTGCTGTTTCGCTACGGCGCGGGGCTAGTGCTGTTCATAACAGCACCAGGTGCTGCCCCGCCAAGAACAGCCCCGCACTAGCACCGGGGTCGGCCTCCGGCCGCCCTAACCCCGACCCAACGGTCACGCTACTTTAGTTATATATAATAGACTAGTTCTTTAGCTTTAATAATCTATACTAGAGGAGGAGTGTTATAACTTAAGGCTAGTATAGCTTCTCTAGTACTAAAGGACTAGTACTAATAAGTCAGCATACGTATAGTAGATAATCGGTTATTATAACTCTCTAAATGAAACACACGTCTCTCGATCCGATTTGCCGATTACAACACGCGGATGCCCCGACCTCAAGGAATGTTTCTGCCAGAATGTCGTCCTTCCTCTCTCATACATCTCCCTTCACCATCCCAGAACCGATCTGCTCGCTCCCGCGAGGATCTGAGGTGCTGCTCTGGTTGCTATGTCGCTTTTCTAGGTACCGTGGTGGAGCTGGGAGAGTCGCGATCATGTCGCTGAGCATGGGGCAGTCGTGCAGATACCATGGGTCTGCTAGTAAGAGGAACAATCTCGGTAGAATTTCCTAGGAACTTCACTCGTAGGTCCTGTGTTTAATAGCTCTTCAGCTCTGCACCATACGGATCGCTGTAGTACGCAAGATGTTTGATTGGGCAATTATTCCGGGATCGCAGACAATATTTGACCGCATTGCAGGTGATATCGCCGTGTGCAATGAAGCAGTCGAGCCTACTGCGCAGGCCAGACCATCCGAGTATCAGTACCCCTTGTTATGATGGTTCGTCAATGCTGTGATCTGGACACTGCCTAAATCACAACCATCAAAATTGCTTCTATGCATTCGACCCGGAGGCGGGGCCGGGGATACCACGTAAGATTAGGACAACAGTCGTTGCCAGCATGCCTCTTGCATTGTGTTCTCGCGCTAGATGAGTGTGTCCTGATACCGAAGAGAACACCGTCCCCTCCATGCGAGCCGCAAATCTGGCAGTCAGGGATCTGCATGTACAGACTCACTGGACCGGACTGTTCTCCAAATGTCCTTACATTCAAACGATGGGGCCGTAAACTCTGCAGGGACCAGCGCGCCTTGAAGTTGGCTCTCCTGATTCGAAGACCTTTTCTTGGCACTCTTGTTGCACCAGGAACTGTGAACAGCATGCTGGATTGTGACTCTGACTGATACAACTTATTCCTACGAACAATCCCGTAGGAGTAGCATTGAATGTGAGTTCATGCTCGCTTCCAAGCTTTCACCTTGCCGTGAAAGCCTCCTCTCCCCATGTAAAGTCCGACAAGGGCCGACTCTCTTACACTTGCACATTCTCATTACAGACTCATTAGAGGGCTTCCCTTCCTACTTCTCTCTCATCACACTCATATTGATCTCCATCTACCACATCTACATCTCTCACTTGTCTCCAAGTGCACTTCCGTCTCGATTCGCGAATCTGGACTTCCTTCGACTTTCTTCTCACCTGTCTGTCCATTTGCCGTCGAACATTCTTCTCATTGGGGCACAAACTGAACTCTGTTACGCACTGCGGAGACAAGCACGCCTCATCTCTGGAACTTCAATTGACATTCACCAATATCCAATCGAGCGGCTTTTGAAAGGTTACCTGCGATTCACGAGCGCTTCAGTCAGCACATATCGCAACGACGATGAATTCGATCAAGTCGCCATCAGCTTCTGATGCTATGGACGAAGAGCTTGAACAGTCATTCACAGCTGAGGCTGTGTCTCTCCAAAACTCAGAAATCTTCGAGCTACCCACGGATTCGGATGACGATATTGGATTCGGCGTGGACCCGCCCGACTGGAATACCGTTGCCGCCAAATTGAACGGCGACGGGGCACCTGAGTTGAGCCAAGACATGAGCAGCTTTCCGACATGGTCCCCCAATGACAGCGAGGATGGATTGTTCGTACCATCTTACGCTGACATGACCGACGATGGTGATGCATCGGTTGATGATCTCCTCGAACCCATCGACAAGTCCTGGACAAAGGAATTTGGCACGATCAACGCGGACCCTGACTTCATGGCACAATCGGACGATGTCACTGGGAAGTCAGAGCAGGATGACGGCGGCCTATTTGTTAAGGCAGAGTCAAACCCAGAGGAGATCGATCCGTGGCCTATGAGCCAGGAGCACGATGCCGTCTTGCCGGACCACGAAATTGACAATCTTGCGACGAATCCCAGCAAAGATGCTGAGAACTTGTCAGCACGGCAGTCAATGTTCATGGAGATCGACGAAGACATAGACGTCCGCGAAGTTAATGCTACGAAGCGCAGGCGCATCGACCCAGGAGGGCGTAAAAACTCGAGATTGCATACCGCTGGTCTTAATGACTTCACAGACCAGGTACGCCAAACAGACATCTTTGCCGATGCTACAGAGATGCAAGATGTTCGTGCCCAGCCGGTCTTTGAGAACGTCACTTCGCGTGCTGCAGCACTCAAGCAGCTTGTGGGCTCAAATCAAGGACCTCCCCGATCCATACGGAACGACAGGAAGAGCTTACGCGAGGCGTGCAAAGCCTTTGGCAAAAGCCAAATCGGACCGGCGACAAACGGAAGTGGCGAATGGTGGGTCCGGGGACTGAAGTCGACACTCAAACCACACCAGGTCATTGGAGCAGGCTTCATGCTCAACCAAGAATGTAAGGACGGCATGACTGGAGGAATTCTCGCCGATCAGATGGGATTAGGCAAAACGGTGACCACGCTTGCGTTGATCAACAACAAAGCCAGAGCGCGGCCGCTAGACAGCGGACCTACCTTGGTCGTTGCACCTGCAAGTGTGGTGAACCAGTGGCGTGATGGGATCATCAAGCATTGCGTCACGGACGGGGGTAAGTACAGCGTCGGTGCATTCATGATCTTCGCGGCTGCTGCGGAGCAAGAGAAGATTTCTCCAATCACACCCGCTCACAGCATTCTGGAAGCCTACCACATCGTCATAACCACCTACAAGCAAGTCTTGATGAGCTTTCCCTCAACACAGCCGCCCCCTGGTCTTAGTGATGTAGAGGAGTCTGCTTGGCGAGTTCGAAACATCGAAGCGAAGAAGGGGATACTGCATCAGACACAATTTCACCGAATCATCCTGGACGAAGCGCACGAGGTCAGAAATCCAATTACTGCCACATTCAAGGCGGTACGAGCATTGAAGGCCCGATACTTCTGGAGCTTGACCGGCACGCCATTCTTCAATGGACCTTACGACATCTACAACCTTTTGGTGTTGAGTGGCGTGAACGTCGATGTGCCGTATGGCAGCTTTAAGAGAACCTACTCTGCAACTCCCAGCGCTGCTGACAAGATCAAATTCTCCGAGCTGCTCAAAAGCTGCACTATCAAAAGGACGCATCGCAGTCGCCTGTTTGATGCCAAACTCGTCACACTACCACATACAAAGGCCTTCATATTCAAGCTCTCCTTCACTCCCATGGAAAGAGCCATCTACGACATCGTCGAAGAAAGATTTCAAAAGCGAGCCGACAAGATGCTGGAGGATGGTTTCGATGCGGGAAAAAGACAATGTATATTGACCATGATTCTTCGTCTGCGTCAATTGGCTGCTCACCCTCTGGTCCTTCATACTGCCATACTGAGTCTACTGGCGCGTGAGGACATCGTCAAGCTGAGGAAAGTATTGAAGAAGGTGAAACAGCAATTCAAAGGCCATGGCACTGCTCTACTACGCAATCTGAACGATGCTTTGATACAAATCGATGATCAACCACGGACATCTGAACGAGTGGTTATTGAAGGCCCAGAGATGACCGAAATCGACGTTGACGAGGAATGGTCAGATTATGGTGATACGGGTGGCGAGCACGGCAAAGTTCAAAAATACGACGAGTACTTAAAGAATTTGAAAGCTCACGAAGCCCACACAGCCGCTATCAAGGCGAATAAGTGCATCAAATGCAAACGGACAGCTGTAGAGCCGCACATCACGAGCTGCTCGCATATTTTGTGCGGAGCTTGTCTCCTACAGGTACATGACGAGGCTGCGGAAAGCAACCAACGACGAGTCCCATGCCCAAAGTGCAAGAAGGCCTTCAACAGCGCCGCAGTCGAGTCAGAAAGCACGAGCCGGCCTAGTATCTTTAGCAGGTCGAAGAAAAGAAGTGTTGATTCGTCATCAATTGACCTGGAAGACCTACTAGGGGTGAACGGCCTGGTAGTACCTTCAACGAAAACGATTGCCTTCAAGACGAGAATTTTGCAATATCAGAAGGCCGAACCGGACACGAAGATCATTGTCTACACTCAATGGCGGCTCATGCTACGCATACTGCAGTCTATCTGTCAGGGAGAGGGGTGGAGGTATGCCACGTACGACGGCAAGATGAACCGATCCGCCAGGAGCGATGTTGTGAAGAGATTTGGCGAAGACAAGAATATCAAGATCTTGCTATGCAGTCTCCAGGCTGGTGGGGTGGGCATCAATCTGGCAATGGCATCCAGAGTCATTTGCATCGACCAGTGGTAAGTTGTGACCCCCTTTTGATATGATCATTGGCTAACGAGTCGTGCAGGTGGAACAACGGTACGCTAATTACGAAGAATCTGATAACACGTACTGACCTACTCACAGCCGTGGAGCAACAAGCCTTCAGCCGATGCTACAGGATCGGACAGGAGAAGGAGACCTCCATGCTTCAGCTCTGCATTCGAGACACTGTTGACGATCGTATGCTGGACATCAAGCAGAAGAAGCAAGACAGTATCAACAAAGTCGAAGGTGATGGGCAAGACTTTAACAGCAAGCTGACCAAGGATGAGCTCCGCGGACTACTTGGCAGGAAGAAGCCTGCCCCCGCGCAGGCCCGACAAGAAAGCGGACGCGACGAAAGCGACGACGAAGACGAAGACGAAGAAGATGCAGAAGAGGATGAGGACTCTGAATGATCGCGCCGAAAAGGAGAGAACAGACAGCGGAACGGCTGGGATTGAGCTGTTGCGATGCTTACGAGAAATCCGCATTGATATGCGGATAGCACAGATGGAAACGATTAGATCTAGTGCTTTGACGAGGTAAATGACCAGACGCGTCGATCGAATTCCGCCGTCTGTTAGCCTGCGTAGCTTTCGTCTCGAAGCCATTTCGAGATGGAAAGCTACGCGAATGGTTACGCACAACTAGCTCAATAGCTCCAAATCAATAGCTCAATTCGAGTTTATCGGTGGAAATTTCATTGCAATGGTGTTGGTGAAGTGATATGTGCATTGCTGCTAAATGCCCCGAAAAATGCCATCTGCTCGTGTTCTGGAATCGCGGATACGTTTCATAGAAGCTCGATGCACCCCATCTGCTGTTCTCTGAGAGGTAATCAATGATAGGAAAGGTCTGTCATAGAAGACTTCAGCATCAAACGATGTCGTCGTAGCCGTCCCTAGAAGTCGGTGACCGCTCTCCAGGCAGAGATGTGCTATTTGGAGCCGACAGAACATGACGCAATCAAGTCAGGTTACTATTGCAGCCCTGCTTGCTTGCTTGGTAGAGGCGACTATTTCGATTGCAAGGAGAGTAGTTCAATATACCATGATTGAATTAGGAGGCCCGCGTCATGTCTCCTTCCTTACGTTGATCCAATCTCGAGATGAGCATTCTCGATGTGTTTCGGTGATCTCATCTTCTGTAAGGACGGTTCATGTATTTCGAGCTCCTACAAGATGTGTCCGCTGCGCACGCAAGACCTGTCTGAACAATCAAGAATAGGAGTTTGGGTTCCTCGATGAAAGATGCCACTCAGAAAGGTGTGATTGACTCTGACGGATCGGCGTGGAGAATCTGGCTAGGAAAGGACCCCCGGACTTATCTTTTAGAAGATGAGCATGCTCTGGTCCTCAATGTTGACTACGAGAAGAAGAACGAGCACTTCTGATGAGCACAAAATAGCAGAATACAGCAGTATACAACACACGTGACGCGAAGCAATTGCACAATTGTCCTGCACCGAGGAGTTGGACTACTTCGAATGGGACCACCACGCGTACGACCAGATAGTTGATAACGATGACATGATGTATCGCTAGCTCTGTATCTGACTTGCACAGGACGCCAAGTGAGCAATCCCTCGACTCGACTGGGTCCATATCAAGTTGTGTTCAATATGATTATAAGCACGGGGGATGACGAGGTACGTGTTATGAATCAGATAAGATGTGTGAGCAAATGAAAGAAAAGGGGCCAGAGCTATAGTGCTGCCAAGGCTCGAGCTCGACAACGCGGCTGCCTGAAGCAAAGCTTCGTGTGTCGTGACTTTCCCACGCCATCCTCGCACTCTCATCAACCACTTCACACTCGACACACTCAAACCAACATCAACTTCTTGAGCTCTTAGAGAGATCCCGCACGATGGCAAATGCGAAACTCAAGACCAGACGCAAGAATCCAACAGTGTTTCGTTTTCTGGACCTTCCGATCGAGCTTCGTCGAATGGTCTATCAATGCACGGCTTCTCTGAGCGACAAGAGTACGATCTACATCCGTGAATATAATGCAAACGACGAAGAAGACGAAGAAAGCTGGGAGTATCGCGACGGCAATCAATCACTTTACGTTAAGGCTGATCTCTGGAGGATGGCAAGAACCTGCAAATCAGTCTACGAAGAAGCCATGCCTATCCTGTATCAATCTCTACAAGTAGTCTACTACTTCCAGAGTCTCTCCTCCATCGACAGTGACAGCGAAGATGACGAGGATGAGACGCCAATACCAGCAAGATTTTGCAGTTACGTGAGCGGGCTCACACTCGACATCAAAGTCCAACCCGACATGGTCGAAGCTTTGCCTCGAATTCTGGCAATGTTTGACTGGGGCTCAGGACTGTCGAGTCTCCATATCATCTGGTCGCTTCCAATAGCTCACGGCGATTTCGCAAACCAGCAGTTCCGGGCTGCTTTGATCGGGAAGGACTACGTCATGGACGACCATACCGAAGAGGCTACTGGCGACAAAGATGATCATGGAGTTGACGACGAAGATGATGACGAAGATGTTGACAAGCTCCCGCAAGTACAGCGTGAAGTCTATACATCTTTGCAAACTACATGGGAAAACATCAAGGTCAGAGGGGAGCTGGAAACGATCATGGACACGGATGTCGACACCGAGGATGACCTTAAGTTCTTCAAGATCTTCATCGGTAAGTATCTCTCCCGCGCCACGGTACATTGTTGACCACAAATCAGATGCCGAGAAGCGTCGCGTCAAGAAGCTCGAACTCGACAAAATCGACGCCTCCGAGATCGACTTCGTACAGTCTTCGACGGTTGGGATGTGGGTCTGAAAAAAGTAGCTAAAGCCACGTTATCGTCGCTGCCACAAGCTTCTGAGAGACAGCCTTTGGTGACCACTGGAATCGCTGAGCGTGGACACAAGTCTGGGGAGGCTCGTAGAGGATGCTGAACTTCGAGTGCATGGTTACGGCTAGAAGCTTTTGCTTGGAAGCTAGATGGATGTCGGTCGAGGGTATCTCATTTCAGTATCGGTTTCGTCATAGTATCCCAAAAGGCTCAAATGACTTCACCACAACAATTCTGCTGATGACTTTTGACACCTGACTACCTCCACGATGGGAGGTTGACCTCCTGGCTACAGAGGAAGAATTTCATCCCAGATAGCCCCACTGCTTTATCCATCCGAGCGCAAGAGCAGCAGATTCCTAGAGAAGAGGGACTCTGTGGAAGTACTTCAATCCGCGTCACTGCGAAGCCTGTTCGCAACCAGCACAAGCGACTATGATCAATGTCCGAAGAGAAAGTCGTGCGAGACAAGAGGGAGCATCCCAGCAGGCCGTGTCCGAATGCCCCAGTCTATAGTATGTGCCCAGGATGCACCTTTGATCGAGCGTGGGCCAGGTTGTCAACAATCTGCTTCAGCCATCTGTGATAAAGTTTGGTCGTTTGCAGAGGAGACCACTCGTCCAGGTAGAAATCCTTCGTTCATATCGGATGGAGCCACGGAGGCGGATGGAGAGATCGTGATTCATTCGTCAATCATTAGCACTCCTATTATAAGCATTACACATAATCTCGAGGCCGACGACCTCACTTCTTCTCCACGTCCGTGTCCACAGCCGTAACGATCATTACATCCCCTTGCACTGCCTTGCCTCTCTCCGTATGATCCAACCATTTATGATCCACGTCACCTCCCTGTGCAAATAGCCCAACACTCCCACTCGGCCCCAGCTCGACATCAGTGTTAATTTTCTTAAGCTTATTATGCGACTCCCCAGAAGCTTCCAGGTCCACAGTCCTACTCGCGAAAGTCGAAGCCAGCTTAGGGAAGATATGCACCACCAGCGGCTTAAGTGCGGGCACAGAAGCGCACACAATAGCGACGGCGCACTCGACGAACGACCATGATCCCAGCGTGATTTGTTCCCAGGAAAAATCTGTGGCGCCGTTGGAGCGGATGAAGATGCCGAGACGAATGCCGGAGATGATGATGACGAAGAAGCCAGTGAGGAAGATGGCCATGAGGATGATCTTTCGGCGGAGAGGGAGGTGGAGGCGGCTGAGGAGGGGGATGGGGGAGAGGAAGACGATGAGGTCGGTGATGATGTTGAGGACTGCGCAAAGATTAGAACGGGTGATGATGCTTTGAGGGTATGATCTTACCAGCGTTACCGATGAAGAGTGGCCAGGTCTGCATGCACTTGCCGTTGCCCTGACGAGTCCAGAGGTAGTTGATGGGCCAGCAGATGAATACGCCACTTAGGACGGTCCATAGACCAGAAAGACCAATGACGACGATCAGGACGTTGGCTACTATCCTGAACCTCGAAGCGCGGTTGCCGAAGATCTTGCGGTACTGAAACAGGAGCGAGAGCTTCACACAAGCCAAGCAGCCGCAGTAGCACCAAAGCATGGCCCAAAAGGCATGAAAGAAGTGGATGATCTCATTGGGTGTCAGAGTAGAAGCGTGATAGCCCATACCCCACTTCTCTTCTGTTCGGGGTCAGTCGATCATGTCTGGGATGCGCAGCTTTTTTTGGTAGCTCACCTTGTATGTAGGTCACCAGTGATCCTACCAGAAACAGAAGCGCAAGGACGATGAAGCCATCATCGACATTGACTCGTCGTCTGAGGGCGATTCGAGCATAGAGACGCAGACCGACGCAGGTAGCAGCAATACCCAGGAAAGTGGCAGACAGTGCGATGAGGTGGCCAGGTCGCTTGACGTCGCCGTTGGCAATGTGTAAAGCGCGAGCCTCGTCGCTAGTCAACATGGGCGGTGGTCCGCCCGACTCCATTGTGATGGCGTACAGCGTTCAGGTCGACTCGTCTGTGACTGGTCGGAGCGTCCAGCTTTGCCGGGAAGAACTCCGCGGGCGTAAGTATGTGTGTGAACGATGAAGTTTGAGGTCTAAGCGAGTCGTCCAGGGTCACGCACAATCATATAGGCGATTCAAGGTGCAAGCCGCGGAAGCCATGTGTTTTCCGAACACGCTAATTCCCGCGGCAGGTTCGCTAGCGATCAGTCCCGTAGGGGAGGCCGGTTGACTGGGCCGAGATGTTCGTGAGCTGGAGATTGGGCCTGGTGCCAGCAATCAGGTCGATGGGCGCGCGATCGGGGCACCCTAAAAGCACAGAAGAAGCGTGTTCGAGCCCAAAGACGTTGTAGCAAGTCCAACGGTGAGCCGAAGTCGCCGAGATTGGCTGCTTTGACTCAGCTGCGGCGACACACTAGCAGATCTCGCCGCCGCATGTTGCGTGCTGTCCTTGCGGAATTGGCTGAATGTTGGTCGGAATCAACCACCAGGTATGGGTGGCGAAGCTCACGTTATGAGAGATCCCACTATGCCTTCTCCCATCCTTCTGAACAAGACTTACCTCAACTTTACGGCCGCAGCGCAACCCATCGACGGGTGCCGAGCCAAACAACCTGGCAACGTGCCTTTCATGAGCTGTACGTAAAGGCAACACGGCATGCTCCAGACGTTCTTGCGAAGAAGGGAAGTGTGTGCAGAAACACGGGAAGAGGTCCAAGGCTTGGTGTTAGAAGTCATTGCCGGCCAAGATTCTGGCTTTACCTCGGCCCATTTCCTCACCAAAATTTGTTAGTAAACCTGGGATTTATAAAGCACTAAATATCTTTATTAATTCAAAAAATTGAAGCTCAAAAAAGATATAATAGAGGCTTTAGAAGGTATAGTTTCTCGTAAGGTACTTATCTAATAGCTAGTATTTCTCTCTTCTTACTTATATAACTCTTAGATCCTTAGTAGTATCTACTTTACTCTCTTATTAATATCATTAAGGCTTATCTCCCTCTATAGCTTAATAATAAAGCTACGTAATTACTTGTCTATTTAAGAAGTATATTACTTAAGGTATTACTTAACTATTTACTATATATTCTTAATAATATTAAGGTTAGGTAACTATAGTAGATTAGTATACTAATTAAAGCTATACTTCTCTTGTATAGCCTTCTTCTACTTATAAACGATATTATTAGTACTTTTTATACTATAGCTACTATTATTGTTCTCTTAGAGAATAAAGAGATACTTTAAGATATAGTAGTAGTTCTAGAAGATATTCTCTATAAACTCCTTAAGGATAATATCGAGGTATAACACTAAGTAAGATTACTACTAATAGTTTAATATCTAGAGAATAAGCCTTAATAGTAGTAGTTAGAGTAGTCGTAGAGTAGAGTAGAGTTAAGATTTTTTTTTAGTAATCCTACCTATCTCTAACCTACTCCTAGGCTTAGTAAACCTACGCTAGAGTAGGTTAGGTCAGGGTTAGCGGCTAATAGAGTAGAGTAGGGTTAGGGTTAGCATTTTTAAACCTACTCGAGTGTATAGAGTTAGCCTATATACTCGTATATATCTACTATACGCGCGCGTATATATTGCTTATCTCTCCCTAAACATGTATATTATAATAGAAATCCTTGTAGTTAGAAAGCCTTAGCGGTACTATATTCTAGTATACCTTTAGATCTAGAGCACTACGTATATATATGTTCTAATATACGTCCTAATCTAGAGTACTATACTATATACGCGTAGCTATACACGTGCTATAATTAGATAATATAATTAGTTAGACTCTATAAGGCACGAATGTAGGTTATAGTAGGTAGAGTTAAGGGGTGTCTAGATAACCTATAACCTACCTCTAACCTAACCCTACGAATGTTTAACTCTACTCTACTCTACTCTATGTACTAAGAAGAGTATACCTAACTCTACCTTACGTGAATAACCTACTACTCTATAACTACCCTAGTAGTAGTTATATTTATAAGCGCTAGTCTTATACTTTAGATAGTACTAGAGGTACTTATACTAAGAGTTATTACTAAGTAATTAAGTCTCCTTAGCCTTTGTCTCTTATATACTAGTAGCTAGTTCTAGTATAGTAATCTCTATAGTACTTTACTACTTGTTAAGGTCCTTAATAATCTTTAGATTATTGTCTAAGAGAGTGTCTAAATAGAAGAGTAACTCTAGTAGCTTATAGTTATAGCCTACTATACTCTAGTAGTAAAAAATATACTAGCTACTTCTCTTTTTAAACTAGATATAAGTCTCCTTAGTACACTCGTTTAGAAGGTAAATTATATAGATAGTAGACTATAACTCCTTATAGAAGTAGACCTCGTTAGTAAATCTAATAGCCTTCTAGTTCTCTAATTACTAGTTACTAGTATAATTACTTAATAGTAAAGTTAAGTCTCTTCTTAATATTCTCTAGTTAAAAAAAGCTCTTCTACTTAGCCTTATACTTACTATACTACTAGAGTAGTTAGTGATACGAGATAGATACGAACTAGATTAGTAGATTTAGTTTAGATCTATATCGGATTAATCACGTAATCTCGGTATCGTAGCCTAGACTTCTAGCTACTCTACTCTCGAGATTATATATACTTTATACTTTAGTCTTCTTCTTCTTCTTCTAAGTCTCGATATCTTAACGAATAGACGTAATTAATCTCTTATCTTGCTAGTTGTAATTACTATATCGAGACTTTATATAACCGCGACTAAGTAATAGAGCTATCGAATTATCTAGTTATTCTACTACTCGCGTAACTATTAATAACTACTACTTACGAAGAATCGAAGAATTAAAGAAGAATAAGAAGACATTACGACTATAGTTCCCGCGTATACTATAATAGATCCTCGCTACTACTATATAGGTTAATACTACGAATATAAGAAGAAGGTAATAAGTCGAGTTATAGACGACTCTTAAAGGAAGTAAGCTACTAGCTAAATTTTTAATATTCTTTTTTTTGTTATGTGTTAAATTTTATACTATTATTCATAACTAACTCTACCGAGTATAGCTCGTTCTAACCCTAGCGATAGCAACGACTACTATATAAGCAAGATTCCTCTACTCTCTACTAACGATAACGACGAACTAGTTTAGTTAGTCTATTATAACCTTATCTGTCTTAGCGACACTAACTTTAAAAAGAGGCTACAAGAGATAGATAGTATAACTACTCTATACGAGGCTTTTGTCCTTGTCGAGTCTATCTATAATAAATAGGTTATTATATATAACTCTACTTATTCTAACGCTCTCGACTTACGTAACTAGCTCGATAGCACCTTAGCCGAGTTAGATATAGCTAATAATACAGTAGATAACCTTATCGTCTAAGTCGTATACTACCTCGTGGACATTAGTAAGCTTAAGGCTAAGTTAGCCTAGTTAAGGGCCGAGATAGAGCGTGCTATACTAGCTCCTTCTATACGAGGTATTACCTTATTAGAGAAGATACTAGACTCCGCTATATTTAGTAGCGGCACTCTAGAATAGTTCGAGGTCTTTAAGTATTAGATAAAGAACAAGATATACACTAATATAGATTGCTACCTAACTAAGTTAGTGTAATTCGTATACTTCTACTCTCGTCTCGCCGGAGAAGTATATACCCTTATTATAGACTTAGCTAGCGATAGTACTATTAGCGTCGACGCGGGCTTAACTCTCTTAGCTTAACACTTTAAGGACCCTAACTATAAAGCTACTACGCGCGCTTAGTTCGCTAGTCTCTTCTAGTGTAATAGTTCTTTCGATATGTTTATTAGCGAGTTTAATAAGTATACTCTTCGCGCTAAGATCGCTAACAACGAATAGCTCTACTAGTTATACTAGAAGATCTCTAGTAAGCTATACACTACCCTCGTTAACTTTAATATAGATAACCTTACTACCTTTATTACTAAGGCTCGCGCTACTAACTATAACATCTAATAGAGTAACCTTATTACTAAGTGCACCTAAGCTCTACGCTCTATACTAGCTATAAGTCGCGTAGCTAGTACTCTAACTCGTGCTCTTTATTTTACTTCTACTTCTACTACTTCTCCTACTACCTTCTACTCTATAGCTAGAGGTACTCTATAGTCTTTTCGCTCCCTCTAGTTACTTACCTATTACGCCTATAGAAAGCCTAGTTATATCTCTACTAAATGTATAGCTAGTACCTCTAAGAAGGCTACTTATACTACTACGCGCCTTATATATATTAGTGCTATAGAAGAGATATAGTAGCTTAAAGACTATCTAGCCGAGTTAGATAACTAAGTTAATATTAGTTTAGCTTATAACATAGATCTAGTTTAGCCTTAGTTTAACCCCGAGATAGATTACGAGTTAGCTAACCTATTTAGCTAGGGAAACGAGTAGCTAGAGGACAAGTCCTATTCTCTAGTAGAATAAGAGTAAATTAAGCTAGATCCGGAGGAGTACTATCGCTAAATAGTGTTATTAGCTACTATATTCCCGCTATTATAACTCCTATTACTATCTATGACCTCTATAACTACTCTTATACTATTACACTTTAAGCTTTTATTAATACTAGCGCGCTTATTAGTGCCGTAGTTAACTATAACATTCTTAATAAGCTAAAGAGTTTCGGCTACCTCGTAGTACTAGCTAATCCTATTTAGCTCTAAGCTTATAATAGCGTTCTAATAGAATAAGTTACTTATAGTGTCCCCCTTACTACTACTATCTCTAGTAAGCTAAACGCTCTTACTATCTTCCGTATTATAGATATTAGCCGTTTTAATATTATCCTTAGCCTCGGCTAGCTTAAAGCTAATAAGGCTACTATCGACTATAAACGTGGCTAAGTTATATATAAAGAAGAGTTTTTACTAGTCGTCGTTAAGTAGTAGTAGCTATAGCTAATTAAAAGGCTAGAATCTAGATCTAAGCTAGGCTCGGATCTAGGAGTCTAACTTAGTAAAGCCCCTACTCTAGTTTAGAAATAGTTCGGATTTAGTTTAACTTGTAAACTAGATTCTAGCTCGAATATTAAGATAGACTACTCTAGCCTATATTGCCTACTAGCTCTTAGGTTAAACTTTAAGCTAAATTAGGAAGAGTTTAAGCTAGCCTCCTATAGTACTTAGTTAATATATAAGTTCTCTTACGTACCTGCCTACGTAAATAGCACTAAGCTAGAGAGACCTATAATTGCCTTTATTAGTGCTATCGCCTTTACGTTAGTAGCTAAATACTAAGAGAACGAGGTGTTTATAATCTCTATAAAGGACATCGAGGATTACTACTAAATAGCCTTCGAGCTAGAGCCGGACCTAATAGTTATTCTTCTAGAAGAGCTATATAAGTTCGCTAATATCTTCTCTAAGGAGTAATCTAATACTCTTCTACTATATCGACTAGACTTTAATAATTGTATTACTCTTAAGAATAGCGCTAAGCTACTATATACTAAACCTCTATACTACTTATCCCCTAAAGAGCTTAATATAGTAGAATAGTTTATCCGGGAGTACCTCGATAAGAGCTTTATTACACTAAGCTCCGCGAGCTATTTCTTGCCTATTCTATTCGTCTATAAGCTAGATAGAGAACTCCGCCTATACGTTAATTACTAAGAGCTTAACGAGGTAACTAAGCGAGACGTCTATCTACTACTACTTATCGAAGAAACACTTATACGCGTAAGTAAGGCTAAGTAGTTTAGTAAGATTAACATCTATTAAGCCTTCTATTACCTCTATAACTCTGTCGATAGTAAGGACCTTACTACGTTTTCTATACGTATAGGCAACTTTAAGTAGCTAGTAATATCTTTTAGCCTTACTAATACGCCTACTATATAGTAGAGGTTTATAAATTATAACTTTATTAATATACTAGAGCGCTTTATGTTAATCTACCTAGATAATATTCTTATCTATACCGATAGTACTCGCCGAGAATACGCTAAGCACATTAAGCTAGTACTCTAGCAACTTCGCGAATTAGACCTAAATACTAATATTAAAAAGAGTAAGTTCTACCTAATAGAAGTAAAGTACCTCGGTATTATCGTTAGCTAAGATAGAGTTAAGATAGACTCTAAGAAGGTAGAAGCTATTAGAGTATAGAAGTAACTAGCCCCTAGTAATACTACTTAGGTTAGAAGCTTTATTAGCTTCTATAGCTATTATCGCCGTTTTATTAAGAGGTTTAGCTCTATTACTAAGCTATTAAACGATCTACTTAAGAAGGATACTACGCTATAGAACAATAGGTATACTACTATATTTAACTATATAAAGCACGCTATTACTAGCGCGCTTATCCTCGTACACTTCGACTACTTAAAGTAGATAGTTCTCGAAATAGATACCTCTAACACTACTACGGCTAGAATCCTCTTCTAATATAATAAGTCTAACGTCCTCTAGCCCGTAGCCTTTTTTAGTAAGTTAATAAACGAAGCTAAACGTAACTATACTATCTATAATAAAGAGCTATTAGCTATTATCTAAGCCTTTAAGGAATAGGCTCTCGAGCTTATAAGCACTTAATCTAATATAGCTATCTACGTCCTAACTAATTACTAATTACTTATACACTTTATAAGGATCTAGAAACTATTACGCTATTAAGCTCGCTAGGCTCTTTACCTCGCGTAGTTTAACTTTAAGATTATATATAGGCCTAGTACTACTAATAGTAAGGCTAACGTACTTACGAGGAGAAACAGAGATATACTATACTTAAAAGAGAACTCTAATCTTCACTAGACGTTATTACTATACTAGGTGCTCGATCTACGTATTATTAACGAACTAAATCTAGGTCGTATCTAAACTAGATTACTAATCTAAGCCGAACTAAAATCTAGTTTAGCTATCGGACTAAAATCTAGTTTACTATCTAGTTTACTATCTAGTTTACTATCTAGTTTACTATCTAGTTCGCTATCTAGTTTACTATCTAGTTCGCTATCTAACTCGTCTACTAAACTAGACACCTATATAGTATCTATCTCTATCTCCGAAGAGTAAACCTTACTACTATTTAACGAAGTAGCTAAAGCTAACCTACGAGACTCCGACTTTAAGTTAGTCCGTAGTGTCTACTATATAATAGAAGCCTTCCTAAAGAGGAAGTAGTTACTATCGACCGACGTTACTATCGAGAAGGGAATACTATAGGCCGACGGCTAATTAATTGTTCTCTATTATATAGCTACAAAAGTTATATAGGGAGTCTACGCTTCGAAAGATTACGCCTATAGAGGAGCTACTAAGATAGCTACTATAATTAAGATAACCTTCTATATCCCTAGGTATAATAGTAACGTAAAGAGGTTCGTTGCTAACTACTATAACTATAAACGTTCTAAAGCTCGCTATAGTCTACCTACTAGTCTCCTATTACTACTACCTATTCCGGAAAGGTCTTAGTAATATATTACTATAGACTTCGTTACTAGTCTACCTCTAGTAGATAGCTATAATATAGTACTATATGTCGTCGACTACCTAACTAAGGAATAACACCTTATCTCTTATTTCTCTAGTAATAGAGACACCTCGGCATTTAAAACTACTAAGCTATTGTTCTTCTACGTGTAGAAGCTATATAGCCTACCTAATAGTATTACCTCTAACTACGGCCCTTAGTTCGTTAGCGACGTATAGAATAGACTCTACCAAATTCTAAAGATTAAAGCTAAGCTATTTACTACTAGCTACCCTTAGACAGATAGCTAATTAGAAGTTACAAACCGAGAGTTCGAACGAGTTATCCGCTTATATATAACACACTTTAGTAACTAGATACTTATTCTACTAGTTATAGAATTCTCTATAAATACTAACCCCTTAGATAGTACTAAGTTATCGCTATTCGAAGTAATAAGAGAATATAAGCTAGAAATAAGCTTCTAACTACTATCTAACGTACTATTAAGGAAGGCTAAAATTAATAAGACTAACATCTATATACTAACTAAGTAGCTAGAGAAGGCACTAGCTATTACTAAGGCTAACCTTACTATTACTTAATTACGTATAGTGAAACAAGCTAATAAGTACTAGCTACTAATAGAGTTCGAGGTCGGCGATCTAGTATAGCTATTAATAAAGAACCTCTACCTATATAGTAACCCTAAGCTACTACCGAAAAGAGTTAGTCTCTATAAGGTATTAGAGAAACGCTTACCGCTAGTATATAAGCTTAAGCTACTAACTACGCTACGGCGTATATACTCTATGTTTTATACTAACCTCCTTACTAAGTATCTAAACGACCCTCTACTAGGTTAAGCCTTTAAGGAACTACCGCTAATAGAGGTTAATAGCGAAGAGAAGTACGAGGTTAACAATATTATCGACATGTATAAACTACATAGTAAACTTGTCGCTTATGTTAGCTAGAAAGGCTATCTAGAGGATCTTACTTAGTAGCTAATCGACAACCTTAAAGGAGTAGCTAACGTACTACGTAACTATCTAGACTTATATAAGAATAAACTAAGGCTAAGCTAGATTAATAGAGAAGCTATACGATAGCGTTTAAGGGTAAACGCGCTTAAGAGAGAGAGTAGTAATACGAGATAGATACGAACTAGATTTAGTTTAGATCTATATTAGATTAATTACGTAATCTCGGCATTATAGCCTAGGCTTCTAGCTACTTCGCCCTCGAGATTACGCGTGCTTTATACTTTAGTCTTCTTCTTCTTCTTCTAAGTCTCGATATCTTAACGAATAGACGTAATTAACCTCTTATCTTACTAGTCGTAATTAGTTAGTAGGTAGTAGATTATCTACTATAGGTAGAGTAGAGTATATCTTCTTAGTATAGTAGATAAGAGTAGAGTAGAGTATTCTTAGTAGTAAGTATAGTAGAGTAGAGTAGTAGGTAATTCGCTTAGTTAAATACTCTACTTAATATAATTCCTATCTATATACTAGTAGGTATTACGTAAGTAGTATATACTTATCTCGATTCTCTATTATAAGATATAATAAAGAATTTAGAATTAGATAGAATAGTAATAATTATAGTTTCTAATTATAGTATTTTCTATACTTAGTTCTTATATTAAGAAATTATACTATTCTATACTCTTTTAAATAATCTTATATACTTTACTAGAAGCTTATTATTATTAATATTATTGTCTTTCTTATAGTTACTTAGAATAAAGATATTCTCTTAAGAAGGTAGCTTAATAATATAAAATAGATATAAACTAGATTTAGTTAGATCTAGTTTAGGTTAGTTACGTAATCTTAGCTTCGTAGCCCGGGTTTCTAGCTACTTCGCGCTCGATATTATATATACTTTATACTCTAGTCTTCTTCTTCTTCTTCTTCTAAGTCTCGATATTTTAATAAATAGATATAATTAACCTCTTATCTTGCTAGTTGTAATTACTATATTAAGACTTTATATAACTATAACCGAGCGATAGAGCTATTAAATTATCTAGTTATCCTACTACTCGCGTAATTACTAATAACTACTACTTATAAAGAACTAAAGAATTAAAGAATTAAAGAATTAAAGAAGAAGCTATTATAACTATAGTTCCCGTATATACTATAATAGATTCTCGCTACTACTATATAGGTTAATACTATAAATATAAGAAGAAGATAATAAGTTAAGTTATAGACAACTCTTAAAGAAAGTAGACTACTAGCTAAATTTTTGATATCCTCTTTGTTACGTATTAACTTTTATACTATCATTTATAACTAACCTTACCGAGTATAGCTTGTTCTAACTCTAGTAATAGCGACAACTACTATATAAGTAAGATCCCTCTACCCCCTACTAACGACAATAACGAACTAGTTTAGTTAGCCTATTATAACCTTATTCGCCTTAGTAATACTAACCTTAAAAAGAGGCTACAAGAGATAGATAGTATAACTACTCTATATAAGGCTTTTATCTTTATTAAGTTTATCTATAACGAATAGGTTATTATATATAACTCTACTTGTTCTAACGCTCTTAACTTATATAGCTAGCTTAGTAATACTTTAGCTAAGTTAGATATAGCTAATAATACTACTAATAACCTTACTACCTAAGCTATATACTACCTTACTAATATTAGTAAGCTTAAGTCCGAACTAGTCTAGCTTAGAGCTAAGATAGAATATACTATACTAGCTTCTTCTACACATAGTAGCTCTCTATTCGAGAAGATACTAGACTTTACTATTTTCTCTAGTAGTACTCCTAAATAGTTTAAGGTCTTTAAGTACTAGATAAAGAACAAGATATATACTAATACTAACTGTTTTCCTAGTAAAGCTATATAGTTTATATATCTTTATTCTTATCTCTCTAGCGAAGTATATATACTTATTATAGATTCTACTAGTAATAATACTCTTGCTATTAAAGTAGCTCTTAGCCTATTAGTCTAGTACTTTAAGGACTCTAACTATAAGGCTACTACTCGTACTTAGTTTACTAGTCTCTTCTAGTGTAATATCTCCTTTAACTCCTTTATTAGCGAGTTTAATAAGTATACTCTTCGCGCTAAGATTACTAACGACAAATAGTTATACTAGCTCTACTAGAAGATATCTAGTAAGCTATATACTACCCTTATTAACTTTAATACTAATAGCCTCTCTATCTTTATTATAAAGGCGCGCGCTACTAACTATAATATTTAGTAGAGTAACCTTATTACTAAGCGCACCTAGGCTTTATACTCTACTCTAGCTATAAGCTATACTACTAGTACTCTAACTTATATAGTCTATTCTATCTCTACTTCTACTACTTCTCTTACTATCTTCTACTCTATTACTAGAGAAGCTCTATAGTCTTTTTGCTCTTCTTAGTCTCTTATCTACTTCGTATATAGTAAGCCTAGCTATATCTCTACTAAGTATATAGCTAGCGCCTCTAAGAAGGCTACCTACGCTACTATATATCCTTTATATATTAATACTATCGAAGAGATAAAGCTACTTTAGGACTACTTAGCCGAATTAGGTAACTAAGTTAACACTAGTTTAGCTTACGAACTAGATCTAGTTTAGTCTTAGTTCGACCCTAAGATAGATTATAAGTTAATTAAACTATCTAATTAGAGAAATAAATAGCTAGAGAACAAGTTCTATTCTCTAGCGAAATAAGAGTAATTCGAGATAGATCCGGAGGTATATAGTTACTAAATAGTGTTATTAACTACTACATCCTAGCTATTATAACTCCTATTACTATCTACGATCTCTATAACCGCTTCTATACTATTACGCTTTAAGCCTTTATTAATACTAGCGCGCTTATTAGCGCTATAGTTAATTATAATGTTCTTAACAAGCTAAAGAGTTTTAGCTATCTCGTAGTATTAGCTAATCCTATTTAGCTCTAAGCCTATAATAGCGTCTTAATAGAACAAGTTACTTATAGCGTCTCTCTTACTACTACTATCTCTAGTAAGCTAAACGCTCTTACTACCTTCTATATTATAGATATTAGCTATTTTAACATTATTCTTAGCCTCGGCTAGCTTAAAGCTAACAGGGCTACTATCGACTATAAATATAGCTAAGTTATATATAAAGAAGAGTTTTTACTAGTCGTCGTTAAGTAGTAGTAGCTATAGCTAATTATAAGGCTAGGATCTAGATCTAAGCCTAGCTCGGATTTAGGAAGTTATCTAGTTTAGATCTAGTTTAGCTATAGTTTAGCTCGCGAACTAGATTCTAGTTTAGCTACTAAGATAGGACGAACTAGACTATATAGTCTACTAGCTCTTAGGTTAAACTTTAAGCTAAATTAGAGAGAGTTATAGCTAGCCTTCTATAGTACTTAGCTAATATATAAGTTCTCTTATATACCTACCTATATAAATAATACTAAGTAAGGAGAGTCTATAATCGCCTTTATTAGTGCTACTACCTTTGTATAAGTAGCTCGATATAACAAGAACGAGGTGTTTATAATCTCTATAAAGAATATTAAGAATTACTACTATATAGCTTCCGAGCTAGAACTAGACCCTATAGTAGTTCTTCTAGAAGAGCTATATAAATTCGCTAATCTCTTCTCTAAAGAGTAATCTAACACTCTTCTAGTGTATTAACTAGACTTTAATAACTAGATTATTCTTAAGGATAGTACTAAGCTACCTCGTATAGAACTCCTATACTATCTATCTCCTAAAGAGCTTAATATAGTAGAGTAATTTATCCGTAAACACCTTAATAAAGGCTTTATTACTCTAAGCTTAACTAGTTATTTCTTACCTATTCTCTTTGTTCGTAAGCTAGGTAGAGAACTACGTCTTTATATTAATTATTATAGCCTTAACGAGGTAACTAAGCAAGATGTCTACTCGCTATCCCTTATTAAAGAGACACTTACGTACGTAAGTAAAGCTAAGTAGTTTAGTAAGATTAACATCTATTAAGTCTTCTACTATCTCTATAACTCTATTAACTATAAGGATCTTACTATATTCTCTATATATATAGGTAACTTTAAGTAGCTAGTAATACTATTTAGCTTAACTAATGTCTCTACTATATAGTAAAGATTTATAAACTATAATTTTGTTAATATACTAGAATACTTCGTGTTAATCTATTTAGATAATATTCTTATTTACACTAATAGTACTTACTATAAGTATACTAAGCACTCGTACTCTAGTAGCTCTACGAATTAGGCCTAAATATAGACATTAAAAAGAGTAAGTTCTACCTAATAGAAGTAAAGTATCTTAGTATTATTATTAGCTAAGATAGAGTTAAGATAGATCTAAAGAAGATAGAAGCTATATAAGTGTAGAAGTAGCTAGCCTCTAGTAATACTACTTAAGTAAGGAGTTTTATTAGCTTCTATAGCTATTATTGCTACTTTATTAAGGGATTTAGCTCTATTACTAAGCTATTAAATAATCTACTTAAGAAAGACACTACACTATAGAATAATAAGTATATAGCTACTTTTAACTACATAAAGTATACTATTACTAGCGTATCTATCCTTATATACTTCGACTACTTAAAGTAAATTATACTAGAAACTAATACCTTCGATACTACTACTATAGAGATCCTCTTCTAATATAATAGAGCTAATGTCCTTTAGTCTATTACTTTCTTTAGTAAATCTATAAATAAAGCTAAACGTAACTATACTATCTATAATAAAGAGCTATTAGCTATCGTCTAAGCCTTTAAGGAGTAAGCTCTCGAGCTTATAAGTACTTAATCTAATAAGGCTATCTACGTCCTTACTAACTACTAGTCTTTAATATACTTTATAAGGACTTAGAAGCTATTATACTACTAAGCTCGCTAGGCTCTCTACCTTATATAGTTTAACTTTAAGATTATATATAGGCCTAGTACTACTAATAGCAAGGCTAACACACTTACGAGGAGGAATAGAGATATACTATATTTAAAGGAGAACTCTAATCTACGCTAGACGCTATTACTATATAAGGTGCTTAACTTATATATTATCGACGAACTAAATCTAGGCTATATCTAAGCTAGATTACTAGTTCGAGCTAATCTAAGACCTAGTTTAGCTACCGAACTAGAATCTAGTTTACTATCTAGTTTACTATCTAGTTTACTATCTAGTTCGCTATCTAGTTTACTATCTATACTTTTATCTACCTTAGCCTCTAAGTTAGATATCTACGTAGTACCTATCTTAGTCTCTAAAGAGTAACTCTTACTACTATTCGATAAAGTAGTTAAAGCTAACTTATAAGACTCTAATTTTAAGTCTATTCGTGGTATCTACTATATAATAGAAGCCTTCCCAAAGAGGAAATAGTTACTATTAACTAATATTATAATCGAGAAGAGAATACTATAGGCCGCTAGCTAATTAATCGTGCCTTTCTCTATAGCTATAAAGGTTATCTAAGAGGTTTATATATCTAAGAACTATATATACAAAAGAGCTACTAAGATAGCTACTATAATTAAGACTATCTTTTATATCTCTAAGTATAATAGTAATATTAAGAAGTTCGTTACTAATTGCTATAACTATAAGCGTTCGAAAGCTTATTATAGCCTCCTAGCTAGGTTACTATTACTACTACCTATTTCGGAAAGGCCTTAGTAGTATATTACTATAAACTTTGTTACTAGTCTACCTCTAGTAGATAGCTATAATACTATACTCTATGTTGTCGATTGCCTAACTAAGGAATAATATTTAATCTCTTACTTCTCTAGTAATAGAGGTACCTTAGTATTCGAGACTACTAAGCTATTATTCTTCTACATATAGAAGCTATATAGCTTACCTAATAGTATTACCTTCGACTATAGCCCTTAGTTTATTAGCGACGTATAGAATAGACTCTACTAAATCCTAAAGATTATAGCTAAGCTATCTATAGCTAGCTACTCTTAGATAGATAGCTAATTAGAGATTATAAACTAAGAGTTTAAACGAGTTATTCGCTTATATACGACATGCTTTAGTAACTAGACTCTTATCTTACTAGTTATAGAGTTCTCTACTAATACTAACTCCTTAGAGAGTACTAAACTATTGCCTTTCGAGGTTACTAGAGGATATAAGCTAAGGATAAGCTTCTAGCCCTCTTCTAATACACTATTAACGAAGGCTAAGCTTAATAAAACTAATATTCGCACACTTACGAAGTAACTAGAAGAGGTACTAGCTATTACTAAGACTAACCTCGCTATCGCTTAATTACGTATAGTAGAGTAAGCTAATAAGTATCGCTAGCTAATAGAGTTTAAGGCAGGTAATAAGGTATAGCTATTAATAAAGAACCTCTAGTTATAGAGTAATCTAAAGCTATTACTAAAGCATGTTAGACTATACAAGATCTTAGAGAAGTAGTTAAGACTATTATATAAGCTAGAACTCTCGCTAGCGTTATAGCGTATCTATCTAGTATTCTATACTAACCTCCTTACTAAGTATCTAAATAACTCTCTACCTAGCTAAGCCTTTAAAGAGCTACCTCTAGTAGAGGTTAAGAGTAAAGAGGAATACGAGGTAGAGAATATAATTAATATACATGTACTATGTAATAAGCTAGTTACATAAGTAAGCTAAAAAAGCTATCTAGAGGACTTTATATAGTATCTAATCGATAATCTAAAAAATATAACTAACGTGCTACGCGACTATTTAGATTCCTACCTAGATAAACTATATCTAAGCTAGATAGACAAATTGTAAAATAGCGTTTAAGAGTAAATACGTTTCAGAGAGAGAGGTAGTAATATAAGATAGATATAAACTAGATTTAGTTAGATCTAGTTTAGGTTAGTTATATAATCTCGGCTTTGTAGCTCGAGTTTCTAGCTACTTTATGCTCGATATTACGTATGCTTTATACTCTAGTCTTCTTCTTCTTCTTCTTCTTCTAAGTCTTAATATCTTAATAAATAGACATAATTAACCTTATATCTTGCTAGTTGTAATTACTTAAGTAGATTATCTATCTCGTCTATAGTAGTATCTTTATAACTACTAGTAAGAGTATTACTACTTAATAAAGATAAACTAGTTATAAGCTTTATAATAATAAGCTACTAGATAGTTTATATAGAGAGCTAATGTCTTCTATTACTAATAATATTCTTTACTATATTAAAGATATATTCGATACTAATACTAGCTATTAGTATAGTAAGAATATTATAGATAACTTTAGTAAGCTATAAGAACTCCTTCTTATTAGCCTTCTACTAATTAAGTAATATATATCTTAGTTAACTTCGGACTAGAAGGATACTAAGATAGTTCTTACCTTCTTAATATATAGTTTATAACTTTTTCTCTTATTTCTATTTTAGAGATATAAAGCTTATATTAGATTAGAAGCTAAAGCTAATCTATAGGAAGGTAAGTTATATAGGTAACTAAGGTTAATAGAACTAATTATCTTTATCTTTATCTTTAAGTAGAGTTATAACGTTTAAAGTATTAAATAGACTTAAAGGTAATTTACTATTATAATAACTAAGATAGTTAAGGAACTACTTATAATACTTCTCTTTATTAGTTTTATTCTAGATCTTATTCTATAATACTATTAGCTTTACTATCATAATATATCTCTAAGCTATAAACCTTATAGAGAGTTAGCTTTTATATAGAGTTAAGAATAGTACTATAATTAAAGAAGTAACTTCTCTTATTATTAATATAAGTATAGTACTTTAATAGTTTATCTTAACTATATTATACTATACTTCTAATAACTATAGACTAAGGCTCTTTATTATTCTTCTTCTTATCTATAATACTATTCTCTATCTTATTAAGGAAGTTAAATAGTTAGTTATATATTATCTAGATATATAAGATTTATAGGTAGCTAATAGTACTTAACTAAATAGTTACTCTCTTAAAGTTCTCTAGTATATTTATAACTAGCTTAAGATAATTCTATTCTATACTATTAAGACGAAGATACTTTAGATCTTTATAGTCTAGATTACTAGTATTATTACTAGCTAAATTAGATCTAGTACTAGTTAAGCCTTTTATTATAATTTCCTAATTAAGCTATTTATTAATAAATAGCCTAAGCTTAAGACTATACTTATATATATTAAATATTAAGTTCTACTACGTCTTAATATCTTAAATAATAGTCTTATACTCTTAAGGTAATAGATTATTAAAGGTTAATAAACCTTTCGAAATATTAAAGTAATTAATTAATTATAATATAGATTATATAAAGCTAGTAATTTATTAGACTATAATTAGAGACTACAATTAAAATATTAATCTTCTAAAGTAAGTTTAGTACTAAAAGTTTAAAAGAAATGTTTTTTAAATATTATCTTTTAAGCCTAGTAGCTTATTTATTCTCCTTAGTAGTCTTAAGATTAAGATACTTAATAATATTCTATATAATAAGGTTAATAATATATATAAGATATAGAATAGTATTTTCTTATATATTCTATATAATACCTACCTATCTAAGAAGCTTATATATAGTCTTATATAATATACAATTATTACTTATATTATTAGTAGTAACTACTAGAAGCTAGTTCTAGAGATTATACTATTATAGTATTTATATAAGCTTAGTAGCTATATTATAGTCTATATATTAACTACGAAGTAGTACTATATCTAATAATTGTTTCTAGAGCTACTATTAGTCGTTAATATAATAAGCTTTAATTATAATAAAGTATTATAGATATAATTACTTTAGGTATATATTATCTATTATCCTTAGCTCTAGAAATTAAAGCTAAGTATTCTTGTCTTTTTTATAGAAAAAACTATAGATATACTTAGCCTAGTAGTATTTCCTCTTAATATAATACTTAGCTCTAAAATTATCTTAGCGTATAAGAGGTCTTAAGTTTAAACCTAGTATACTCTATAATTTTTAAGTCTTCTCTATTAGAGAGAAGTACTAGAAATCTTATTAAATTAAGTCTTAGTAAGAGGCTTTATTTCTAATATATATAAAGTTTAATCTATATTAGCTATATAGTTCTTATTATTTATAGCTAAAAGCTAGAATATATAGTACTTTTTTATTTTTTATATATATAAGAAAAATTTTTACTCTAGTTAGCTAAATTCTTATCTATATAGATTATAGAGTAGAGAGATTCTAGAAGTATATTAATCTCTATATTATATAGTATACTAAATCTTAACCTATATAATTTATAGAGTAGTTTTCTACTCTATCTTACTTTATATATCTATAAGAATATAAGTCTAAAGAAAGAAGTAATATTATAAGTATAATTACTTTAAGTATATATTACTTATTATTCTTAGCTCTAGTAATTAGAGCTAAGTATTCTTATCTTTTTTATAAAAAAACTATAGACATACTTAGCCTAGTAGTATTTCCTTCTAATATAAAGCCTAAATAGTTATTAGTAGACTAGCTATTAAGTATAATTAAAACCTTTATAGTCTTATTAAGATTCTATAATAAGCTTTAATAGAGAGTCTTAAATTTATTAATAAAGAGAGTAGTAAAATAAGTATAGCTTAGTATAAGTACTTTTAAGTATAAGAACTAGGGCGGTTGTTAGGTTGGGTAGGGGTACCTAATCTAAACCTAATAGAGTTATATTACTCTATAAAAATTTCGCTCTACTTTCGCGTTTTTCGCGATCAACCGTGTTAACCTCGGTTAAATATAGGTAAATTATATATCAAAATAGACTAAAAAAAAATGCGCATTAAATGATATATAATATGCTTACGTAATATAGAAACCTAATTTTAGAGAAAGAGCTTAACTTTTGAAATACCTTTCTTAAATTGAGTTTCTATATTAAGTAAGCATGCTATATACCATCCGATGCGGAATTTTCTATAGAGTATTTTAACATATAATTTATCTATATTTAACCGAGGTTAACACGGTTGATCGCGAAAAACGCGAAAGTAGAGCGAAATTTTTATAGAGTAATATAACTCTATTAGGTTTAGATTAGGCACCCCTATCTAACCTAATAACCGCCCTAATAAGAACTATATAAACTATTAAAAGAATAGTTACTTAATAGTATAGAATAACTAATTATAATTAATAACTATTTAAATAAGCTCTAATTAGAAGTAAGTAACTAAATATAATAGAATATTCTTCTAATTAATTACTAAATAACTTTAAAGTTATATAAGTACTTAGACTACTAGTACTTTCGTATAGACTAATCTTATTACTTTACTATAAAAGTTTAAGTTTCTATATTTACTTATTATATTAGTACTAGTCTTTCTAAGTATAGAGTAAGAAAGAATATTACTATACTATAAGTAGTAAATAAATAAATAGCTATCTAATATCTATATAGCTTCTCTAAAGAATCTCTATACTAGTCTAGTTCTTAGTATTAAGTTCTAGTATAGTAAGTAATACTTCTTAGAATAACTATAGTAAGATACTTAAAGTATTAACTTCTACTACTATAAGAAGCTTATAAGGTCTATTTATTCCTTAGAATATATTAAGAAGTTAAGTATTAGATACTTTATAAGATATTATAGTATAAGCTAACTACTCTTATTATATTATTATATAGTAAAATAATAACTTAGTAGATCTTAAGAAAGAAAAACTACTATAGCTAATAAAGTTAATATAAGTAGTAGTTATAGATCGATTAGATTCTTAGAGTCTACTATAGTTAAATAGAGATTATATAGTATTATAGATAGTATAGATATTTATAATATTATACTTCTATAGCTATATAATTTTAAATAATTAATAGATTTAAATTTAGACTATTAGAAAGTCTTCTTTATTATTACTATAAGTAAGATAATTTAAAATATACTAGTAGCTTCTATATAATTATAAATATTAATTATAATTAATAATTTTAATTCTAATCTTTAAAGTATATAATAAATAGAAAGAATTAAAGTATTATTATATTATATTATTATAATAAAGAAATTTATTACTTAGCTTATACTATTTCTTTAGTATAAAGTACTATCTAAAAGTCTATCTCTATACTAACTACTAACTATAAACTTCTAATAGTAGTACTTAG
Organism: Elsinoe arachidis; assembly: GCA_013372555.1. Lineage (NCBI taxonomy): Eukaryota > Fungi > Ascomycota > Dothideomycetes > Myriangiales > Elsinoaceae > Elsinoe > Elsinoe arachidis. Next base: position 590,750 of record JAAPAX010000007.1, on the reverse strand, counting down.
TAAGACTAGAGTTCTTACTCTAAATAGTAATATACTTAGTATAGATAGTATTAAGGTTTATATCTATATATAGTATTAATTAAAAATTTAATATATATTAAATAAGTATATATCTTCTATATATCTAATAATAAATATCTTAGCTAATTCCTAGAGAACTCTAATTATAGAAAGCTAAAAGTAGAGATTAGATTTAAAGTTCTAAGTAATCTTATAAATAAGATAAAAAAAAAAGAGTTTATAGAATAATAAGTTAATAGTTTTTTATAAATTATAAATCTTATAAAGAGTAATAGCTAGCTTTTATTAGTTCTATATTATAATTAAAGACTATAATAATTATTATTAAGTTTAAATCTTTACTTCTTTCTAAGCTTATATAGTTACTTCTTTATAGTAAATATTTTCTTTTCTTCTTTATATCTTCTCTCTCTAGAACTAGTAGTAGCTTAAGAACGACTCTTAGTATATACTATAGTTAAAGTAAGAAGTAGTTTATATATAGTTAAGAAGTTAAAGTTTATATATAAAATGTTAATATATATAAAATAATAAAAAGAAAAACTAGAATAAGAAATATAAAATCTATTATTATATATACTATTTACTATTAATAATAGAGAATAATAAGAAAATAATAAATAACTTATATAATAATAGATTTTTTATTTCTTACTTTAGTCTCTTCTTTTATTATTTTATATATCTATAAATTATAAATTTCTATCTTTAACTTTATCTTTATATTTTTATTCCTTTTACTTATTTTATATATAATTTATATACTATAAGTACTTTTCTTATTATTTTTAATTAAATATCTATATCTATAAAAGATATTAAGATAGAGTAAGAAGAGTAGGTAGTAATTAAGTAGAAAAAAGATTCTAAATAGAATATTCTAAAAGAATTATTAGAAGTATTAATTATAGTCTCTTATTATAAATAGTTACTAATAATACTAAGGATTTAATTCTAAGTAGTAAAAAATTAAATACTAAATCTCTTAGTATAGTACTAGTTAATCTAAAAAAGACTATAAGACTAGATATATTACTAAATATTCTAGACTTCTAAGTTAAAGTACTTATACTATTAAGTAGAGAGATTATACTATATAATATATATATAAGAAATAAGTCCTTAATACTATAAAAGTAGTAGATTATAAAGTACTTAGTACTTTATATATTAAGATTAAAAGTTAAGATAAATAGAATTAGTTATTTAATAAAGAGTAAACTAATAAGATAAATAATACTATTAAAGATATATAGTAGAAGTACTTTAAAGGTTAGTAGAGTAGTAAGTATTATTATAATATACTATTATAGTAGTACTAATTATTATAAGTAAGTAGTTTAAATTTAAGTTTATATAAACTTATAAGAAATAAACTAGTATTAGAAAGACTCTATATAAGTAAGAGTATAATAAGATTATTAAGTATATTTAAGATAATATAGTAGTAAATTAGTAAGGCGAATAATAGCTAATATAAGCCTATAAGTATATTAATAATACTAGTAGTATTATTAAGAAGCTATAGTATTAGATTTATAAAGATAGCTATATAAGCCTTATTACTAATAATACTAATAATAAGTAGGCCTATTAGATTTATTTTAAGTAGCTCTAAGAGCTCTCTTCTATAGAATTAGTAGTTTTATAAAATCCTAACTAGTAGTAAGTTTATTATAGTCTTTAATTATAATATATTCTAATAATTATATAGACTAGTTATTACTTTACCTTCTAAGTATAAACATATTTCTAAGCTTAAACTCTATAGTAATAGACTATACTATAAAGAAGATAATAATAATAAGTATAAAAAGAAAATTAAAAAGAATAAGAATAAGATTAAAAGAATATTAAATAAAGAAGCTAGTAGTAAGAAGAATAATTATCTAAATATTAAAGTTAAAGATAAGTTAGATACTAAGAATAATAATAATAAGGTTGTAAAGTATTCTAAGTCTAAGACTAATAGTAATAATAATAATAAGAATAAGAATAGTAAAGATAAGAATATAAAGAGTAAGAATACTACTAAGGTTAAGAATAAGAAGATATTTAGTATCTAGATATAATTAGAATTAAGGAATTAATAGTATAAAATCTATAAGTAGTAGTATTAAAGAATATAGTTTATAATTAGAATCTATAATTAGTAATTCTTTCTTATTAACTTTTAAAATTACTACTTAAACTTTTTAGATTACTAATACTCTACTAGGTATAAAACTTAATACTCTACTCTACTCTACTTACCTCTTAGTATACTCTACTCTTCTCTACCTTAGTATAAGTATACTAAGAGGTAGGTAGAGTATATATAGAGTAGAGTATATATATTTAAATTGTATACTCTACTCTACTTACTAACTACTCTATATACTACTACCTAGTAAACACTTATTAGATAGTTTATCTACTTATCTCCTTACTATGAAATTAATAAGCTAGAGTATTCTATAGTATTATATAACTCTTAAAGGTCTTATAAATGTAATTTACTATCTTATCTAGTAATTAGAGTATAATTTTTAGCTACCTACTAGACCTATTCTTACTACTCTAGTAGTTAGTTAGAGAGACTATATAGTTATATATAGTTTACTTAGAAATACTATATTTTTATATAATATTAGCTCTCGAGAGTCTATTAACCTTCCTCTATACTATATCTATATAGACTTAAGCCTTCTAAGGAGTATTACCTTTTCTCTTTAATAGTTTAAAAGAGAGAGAAGAGGTAGGCTTATAGCTCTTTAGAGAGCTATAAATACGCTTATAACAATTTTGCCTAGTTAATACTATTATACAAAAGCGATTAGGAAAAGAACTAACTAAATTAGAGTAATATTAGTAGAGTTATGAATTTCTGAAAGTTAAAGCACGTATTTTGTTACAGTAACGAATTCTAGATACTAAGCCTTAGTCTCTTTTTGAATAACCTTGAAATCCTACTTTACTAAGCACGCGCTTCTACTAAAATTGATCACGTGCTTTGCCCGTAATATTAACTTGTATATAGGGAGAGAAAGAGATTTATTACTACCTAATCTACTAAAATTAGGTAGATTGTAACTACATAAATACTTAACCTATTAAACTAAGAGATAACTAAATTAAAAGAGCTCTTTAATAGTAATAAATTAAGATAATAACTAATTAATTTAATTATAAGCTAGTAAAGTTGTTAAAGAGTACTTAGTTTATCCTTAGGTAAACTAAATTAGAGTCTTTCTTAGCGCTCTAGCCTATACCTTAGTTAATATACTTCTTTACTAAATAGCTATAAGACTATTATAGCTAGTTAGTAGACTACTAACTCGAGAGATAGCTACTTTAAGAAAGTCTTATACCTTCTAGGAGGTAGTAACTTAGTTAATCCATTAGCTAGTGTATTAGCTAATAGAGTCTATGTTATAGAGATAGGTCTAGTTTAGCTAACTTCTTACCTTAGCTAGTAATAATAGATATTAACATACCGAAGGTGTATATTAAGCTTCTTAATAGAATTAGTAATAAGGCCGATAGTCTACTAATTATTACACTAAATATTAATATACTTTAGTAGATAGATAGAGGCTATTAGCCTCCTCTACTATATTACTTACTTTGTAGTTTCTATAAGAGTAAGTAGCTTAGCTTCTATACTAGAAGTAGTAATAGTTAGCTACTTTATAGCCTTCTAGTTAATAGAGCCTTAGAACATCTTAAATAGATACCTATAAAGGCTCTTCCTTAAAGAGTAACTTCTAAAGCTAGTATTAGATAAAGCCTTAAAGGTAGGTAGTAGTTATAATCTATTAAAGCTAAGGGCAAGATCTCTAGTCTTATAGAGATATTAAATTACTCTATTTACTAGCCTCTAGTATATTAGTAAAGGATTAGTTAGATATTCTAATAACCTAGATACTATAAAGGCTATATTAGGCCTTATAATAACTATAGTAAAGTTAATAGATTCTATCTTCTACTAATATAGATAGATCTCTTAAGGTAATACTTAGCCTTTATTTAGTTATAATATCTCTACTAGTAAAGGTAATAATACTAGCCTTATAGGCTTAGTAATAAATCTACTATATATTTACTATAAGTACTAGGCTTAGCTTAGCTATAGTTTCTTAGCTAATCTATCCCTTATAACCTATATTACTAGGAACTAGCTAAGATTCCTAAGTATCTTTATCTTATACTTAGTATAGAGAGCTATAATAATAGTATTAGTTTTATGCTTATACTTGTTAAGGTATATAAGAGTAATATTATCTATAAAGAAGAAGATTATTACTTTAGGGGTTAGCTAGAGGTAGAGAGCCTTAGGAGCCTAAGTAAATCTAAGGCTCTTTAGAGTAGTAGTAAATTCTATATACTAGAGAGCTAGAGCTTATTTAAGGCTATATAGAGCCTTATTAAGCAAGAGGATAGCCTTAGGTAATATAATGCTAGAGTAGTTCTTCCTAAGCTCTTCTAGAATAAGCTTAAATTTAGAGAAGATAGTATAGTAGGTAGTTTTATTAATTAAGCTATTAATATAGGTATTAATAATATCTATCTAAATAGCCTCTATATCCTTATAAGTAAGAATAGCTATAAGCATTCTAAAGACCTTAATAGCTAGAGTTACTATATAAGTCTCTAATTCTGTTAATTAGAAATTACCTCTTATATAAAGCTTTACTTTATACTTTATAACCTCTTCTTTGTTATTAACTTTATATATAAATACCTATATTAAAGAAATAGGCCTACTAGTTACTTAAGTAGCTAGTATAATAGTCTATATATACTTCCTATATAAAGTAAGTAATTCTACTTTTATAGTATACTAGAATTACTTCTTATAAGGATAAGCCTTAAGCTCTTTAATATTAGCTAGTAGTAGAGAGAGGTTATTCCTTAGTTCTAGCTTAGGCTAAGGAGGCCTTGTTAATAGATAAGCATTAAAGGTATAATAATATCTAAGAGCTAATTCTAGATATACTAGAGTAGTAATATAGGCTTACTTCCTTAGTTTTCTTATTCTCCTTATAGTAATAATATACTTAAGGAGTAGGTTAGCTAACTTAGTAGTAATTCTCTGTAGGGGAGACTTGGCATTATAGCTCTAGCTAAGCCCGTCACGTGACGGACTCTCTCTAGCTGCCTTCCGTAAGGCTTCTAGCCTCATTAAACAAAGGCAGCTATTAGTTTATCTACCTATCTAATTAGTAGATACTAGTGGTTCTATACGTTACTATATACCTACTCTTATAGTTCTAATAGCTCCCTTTAGTCGTAGCCTATAGAATTATTAATATAGATAATTAGATTATATAAGAGCAAATCGACTCGGAAGTTGTCTAGACAGATAGCGGCATTATTAAGGACGCTTCGCGTCTATAGTCGAGGATATTAGAAGAGCTAGGAGATAACGGAGATAGCCGAGGAAGGTATACTCTAACTAGCAGTAATAGTAGCTACATTACTATGTTGCTTGAGGCTATTATAGCTCGGCTAGCTAACCTAGAGAATTCGGTCTAAGACCGTAATCGCCTCTAGAATACTAGTATAACTCCGGCTAGTCCCTATAGAACTACCGAGAGGATACCTATAGCTCCTCTAGCACTAGTTTCGATAGGTCCGCCTACTGTAGGCTAGCTAGTAACGCTACCTACTAGGGGGCCCTCTACGAAGGCTAAGGAACTAGAGTAGTATAAGGCTAAATCCATCTATAAGGCCTAGTTCTTTAGAAGGAGCCTCTAGATAGTCTTTAACTATAACCCTTCGTGGTTTACTAATACCCCTTATCTAGATTAGCGCTGTATTACTTACGCTATAATGTATCTATCTCTGTCTCTTAGAGAGTTATAGGAACGCCTCTATACACTTAATACATTAAACTAGCGTAATCTCTCCTATAAAGGGGACTTCTTAAGCTTCGTTAACGACTAAGTCGAAGACTCTATTAATCGAGAGATAAATATAGTTCTTTCCTACTAAAACTGCCTCTAGAAGAAGAGCAAGAGTGTCTAGAAGTTCTCGAATTAACTAGTATCTCTAGAAGAGATAATCGAGCCGAAGTACGATAGTAAGCACCTAGCGTAGCACTATTTAGCTAAATTATTGCCTAATCTATATAAGTAGATCCTCTAGTTCTCTAATGTGCCTTCTACGTACGCGGAGCTCGTTATATAAGCCTCTACCCTCGAGAACCTCGCTAAGAGCAACGACTATAAGCTATAGAAGTAGCGTAGAGCTTCCCCGGAAGTCTCTAGTAGCGACTATAGCAAGCGTACTCGAAGCAAGGCGGGGGATAGGTAAAAGGGTAAGGGCAAGGGTAAAGGTAAGAGCTATAGGAGCGGCAGCGGCTAGGGGGCTAATTAGAAAGGTAGCGGAGGCACTTAGGACTTTTCTAAGGTTAAGTACTATAATTATTACGAGAAGAGTTACTACTTATTAGCCTACCCTAAGGGGGGCGATACTAGCTAAAGCAGTAGTAAAGGAGGTAATTAAGTCTAGAATGTTAAGGTAGAAGGTAGTACGCCTATACCTGCTTAACATGTAGCTAGACGCTAGAGGAGTCTACCTCGAAGCTATAGAGCTCCTATAGTGCTTCCGGCATAGGCCTATTAAAGCCTAGTACTTAGCCCTAACGGTAAGGTCGAGGTTAAGGTACTACTAGATAACATAGTAGACGTTAATATTATCGATCTAGTATTCGCTCTTTAGTACAATTTACAGAAGGCGGATATAGAGTACTCTTAGGTTAGGGGCTTCTAGAGTAAAGAGGCTTACTATTATAGCGCCTACGAGGTTAATCTCTGCCTTACAGACAACACCGGAGTAACGCGCAAGTCGAAAGACATGTTCTACACGTTAAAAACAAGCTCTCCTATTATTCTCGGCCGGCTGTAGAGATATAACTAAGGTATTATAATAGATAGTTACACTAACTAGTAGAGATATAGCTACGACGTTGCTAGCATTAGAGTAGTACGAGCTAAGGAGTTCTATAACCTCTTACTCGTAGGGAACTAAGGATTTGCTCTAGTAGTGTTAGATGTAATACTAGGCACTATAGTTCGGAAGGTAGCTAGTACCTCTATAGAGGTCCTACCTAACGGGGCAGTAAAGCTACTATTCTATATAGAAGACTACTACGACATCTTTATTATCGATTCTACGTAGATGTACGCTATAGGAGATGTGTTATACCCTATCGATCTAACAGAAGGCAAAGAGCTTCCCTTTTGCCTCCTCTATAACCTCTTAGGGAAGGAACTTGTAGTTCTCCGCAAGTACCTCGATAACGCGCTAGCTAAGAGCTAGATCTATAGGCCGGAGAGTCTAGCTAGCGCACTAATCCTATTCGTCCCTAAGAAAGATAGCAGTTTATAACTCTATATCGACTACTATAGCCTAAACGCTATTACTATTAAGAATCGGCACTCTTTGCTTTTAATTAGTAAGACTCTCGATAGGCTAGATAGAGTAGCTATTTACTCTAAGCTTAATCTTAAGGATGCGTATTACTATATTAGGATTAAGGCCGGCGACGAGTAGAAGACTACTTTTTACACTCGTTATAGCTACTTTAAGTATATAGTAATACCCTTTAGGCTAACTAACGCCCCTACTACCTTCTAGGCCTATATTAATTAAGCTCTTATAGAGCTAGTTAATGTCTTTTACGTAGTCTATCTAGACGATATCCTTATCTATAGCAACTCTATAGAGGAGCACGAGTAGTACCTTCGGCTAGTACTAGAGAGGTTAAGGTAGTTCGCGCTATACGTAAACCTAAAAAAGTATAACTTCTTCTAGAAGGAGGTTAAATTCCTAGGCTTCGTAGTAACTACCGAAGGGGTTATAATAGACCTCCGGAGAGTCTCTACTATTATAGATTAGCCTGCACTAAATAGCTACTATAACGTTTAATAGTTCCTAGAGTTCGCTAACTTCTACTATTAGTTTATTAAGAACTATTCGAAGATCATAGGACTCTTAATAGCTCTATTTAAAGAATTATAGAAAGGGAAGCAATCGGCGCTCTAGAAGTAGGCTAATCTAGAACAAGAAGCGTTTAAGGTAATTAGGAAGGCCTTTATAGAAGCGCTAGTACTAAGGCACTATAACCTGTCTAAGCTAATTAGAATAGAGACTAACGTGTCTAAGCTTGCTCTTAGAGCAATTATCTCTTAGCTATTTCCGATTAGGGAAACTAGCAAGTGGTACCCTATTGCTTTCTAGTTTCGGAAGATACTACCTATAGAGTAGAACTACGAGACTTACGATTAGGAGCTTCTCTCTATTATAGAGGCATTTAAATAGTAGAGACACTACTACGAGAGTGCCCTAGACCTCGTCTAGGTAATCTCTAATTATAACAACCTAAGGTACTTTATAATAACTAAGTAGCTAAACAGCCGTTAGGCTCGCTAGGCCGTGTACCTATAGGCCTTTAATTTTGTAATTAAGTACTACGCAGGCTCGAAGAACCCGGCGAATGCTCCCTTACGTTACCTAGATCTAATAGTAGATAACACAAGCCTTGCAAATAGCTTGCCGACCTTATAGTCGAAGCTAGGAGCTAGCTAACTAGCTATTAGAGACATAGTATAGTAGATTTGTATATCCTTATTAGAACGCCTAAGAAGCGCTACCTTCGAAGAAGGCGTAGATACGAGTATCTACGTAGTACGAAGTAATTATTCGGACGCGAACGAGAACTAGTAGACCTCCGAGGAGGTTCCTAATAACTAGTCTAACAATAATAAATGTACTAAGGACGCTAGAGGTAGTTCCCTAGAAGCTAACTAGCTTAACTAGCTATAAAGCAAATAGTTAAAGCAAAGAGAGGCAGATTTAATCTAAGTTAGTATAATACTAAAATCGATATCTCGAGTTACTATAGTAGCGGTAATAGTAGAGGAAAATCTATAGAGAGAGAGTCCTATAGACTAGCTTCTCGAAGTAATCTATAGTCTATAGTAGCAGGATTCGCTAGTATAGAGGCGTACGAATCTCTCTAAGTAGAGACCTAATAGAGAGCCTCTAGTATAGCATTAGAAGGGGAACCTTCTATATAAGAACGATGCTATATATATGCTAGAAGACGTAGCGCTCTATGTAGAGCTACTACGCCGGTACTATAACGAGTTTAATAGAGAGTACTTCGCCTATAATAAGACCTATAAGCTCCTAGCTAGAAAGTACTTCTAGCCTAGTATATATTATAACGTTAACGACTACGTAAAGACTTACTACGTTTGCTAGACTATGAAGACTTAGACCTATGTGCTTTATAGCGAGCTTATAAACCTACTAATGTCTAAAGCGCTATAGAAAGAGCTTACTATAGACTTTATTATAGATATGCTACTAAGCAAGCTTAACGAGGTAGTCTACGACGTAGTGCTTATAGTAGTAGATCGCCTTACTAAAATAGTAAAGTATATCCCGTGCTAGAAGACGATAATAGCCTAGTAGTTAGCCGAGCTGTTTTTTAACTATATCGTGCTAGAGTATAGCGTTCTAGAAGGTGTAGTGTTAGACTATAGCATAGTCTTTACTGTAGCCTATTAGTAAACGATCGCCTACGAACTAAGGTTCGTAAGGCATTTATTAACTACCTTCTACCCTTAAATAGATAGATAGATAGAACGACAGAACCGATCTCTTATCTAGTACCTCTATTACTATAGAGCTTAAGACTAATCGGATTAGTTACACTAGCTAAAAATAGCTACTTACGTAGCTAACATCTCTTAGAACAAGACGCTCTAAATGTCGCTATTCGAGATATACACTAGTAAGGATGCTAAGGGGGATCTAGATAGAGACCGAGAGCGTTCTCCTTAGAGGGGAGTACTAGCTACGTAAGATTATGTAGCTACTCTAGTTTCTATAAGGCAAGGCTTATAGAAGCGCTAGAAGTAAGCTTAGAAGTAGTAGAAGAGCGCTTACGATAAGCGACATAGGCTAATATCCTTTAAGATAGAAGATAAGATTCTCCTATCTACTAAGAACCTAAGGCTAAAGGTAGTAAAGCATAAGCTAGTACCGAAGTACTTTAGACTATTCGAGGTTATAGATACTATAGAAGCCTAGGCTTACTAATTATAGTTGCCGGATAAGTCCTATATCTATAATATATTCTATATCTCCTTACTTAAGCTATATAGCCTCTAAGGGGGTACTAAGGTAGATCCTAGGCTAGTCGAGGTAGATAATAGTATAGAATATAAGGTAGAGAGGATCTTAGACTATAGTCGGCAGAAAGAAGGCATGTTCCTAAAGGTGCTCTAGAAGAGCTACGCCCTAGTAGAGGTAACCTAGGAACTAGAGGAGGTATTAGAGAATACCTCCGAAGTAGTAACTAAGTATTAGGCAGACGTTAGCTAGAAGACTAATAGTAGAGTTACGAAGAGAGTATAGAGATAAGCGGCAAGAGTATAGTCGTTGCATTATTAAGAATCTATCTACTTAAACGCTGTTAACCTTATCTACTAGCCTCGACTATATTCGCTTAGCTACGACTACGAGATAACACTATAGTAAGAGCTATAGCGTGCCTGTTCTAGTAATTAGCTAAGACCGGATCCTTAGTACTAGTCCTATTCTAGACGTCGAGCTCGGCTAGCTCTAAGTTCTTATTTCCCTAGCTAGCGAAGTCTAGGTCGGGGTAGGTAGCGGCGGAGAAGGCGCTAAGGTCCCTAGAAGTAAGAATAGTAGCGAGGTACTCCCCGACGGCCTAACGATAGAGCCTAGCCTCGTTACGAGCGGAGCTACTAATAGAAGAGGCGTCGAGTCTACCTACGATAGTGTTATAGCAGTCGCGGGCCTAGCTAGTGTTAAGCCTAGACGTAGCGTAGACCTCCGAGGTGTAAAAGTTATTAGCGGGGATCTCGGGAGCTACATAGTAGAAGGCCGGACTTACCTTAGTAAGGGGGTTACCCTTCTTAGTAAGAGTATACCTAGGGAGGTCGCTAAGGTCGAGCTTGTCCTTACCGTTAGCGTTAGTTATAGTAGTGTCGTAGTTAAGGCGAGATAAGTAGTAACTAGGAGTAGCCTATATAGTAGGCTTAGCGACCTTACTAGACAGAGTTATAGCCTTTTTAGTAGAAGTAGTAGACTTAGGTGTCTTAGGCTTCTTGGGAGTAGTCTTACTAGGGGTAGTGACGGCCTTAGTAGTCTTCTTAGGCTCTAGAGACCTAGTAGACTCTTCGGTAGGACGCTTCCTACTACAGACGTTAGTATAGAAGAGAGTTAGAGCTCTAGGGATAGCCTCTCTAGTAAAGTACTATAAATAAGTTAGCGATATTAAGACTAGAAGGAGGACTACTTATAGCATAGAGGATACCTGCGAGGTCCTTAGTAGCGATACGAAGGCTACGAAGTTTAGTAACCTTAGTATACTCTAGTTCCTTACTAGTAAGGGAAGCGATATTAGCGCTAGTATAAGCCTCCTTAACACCGACGGCCTACTTACGCTCCGTGACGCGAGACATAGCAGCTATAAGCTCGTCGGTGTACTTATACTACTTCTAGACGTGCGTAGAGTTAGTCGGATTAAGGTGTATATTAGTATACTTCCACGTAGTAGTATAGGCCTCGTTAACGAAGTCTAAGAGAACGTCGTCTATAATAGTATAATAGACGCCCTTAGCCTTCTTATAGCGAGCGTAAGATCTAGTAATACTAGTCTCGTAGTCGTAGGGGTTTTCTAGTAGTGTTAGCTATACTTCTAACGGGATACTAGTAGAACTCTAGATACTTACTAACAAGATCTCTAGTATAAGTGCTATAGAGAAAGCAAGGAGAGATACGTAGTAGGCTAGCCTAAACACGCTTAGGAGGTATAATAGCTTATAAGTGTATTAGAAGGTAGCGACTTATATAGAAGTAGTATAGTAGAAGAAGCGAAGTGTTTAGTAGCGAGAGACGTGCCTATATAGGCGTAGTCTGTTTATCGCGTAGCGCAATAAACACGAGAAGTAGATCTACACGCGTCGCTGTCTTCTAGGAGATAGTAGTGTCGTTAAGGTACTTAACGTTATAAAGTGTTAGAATAGGGCACTTACTAGAAGCCTCTAAGAGAGTTCTATAGTAGTAAACGACAAATTATATACATTTGCTAAGGCACTAGTTGTTTTATAGCAATAAGTGCTTTAGCGATAGAGGATTAGACAAGAGGTTACGTTTGCTATAATATATTACTATTAGTAGCAAATAAAGGCACGATAGATACGGAGCGTAGATAAAGAAGCTAAGTACTTCCCTTATGCTCGAGAGCACTAACCTACTCTTATAGAGGAGGCCTATAAGCACGAATACAAGGCCTACGAAGGATGCGGTTTAATCGAGAGCGATTAAATATAGAGGAGAGATAATTATAGAGGAGACTTAGTATTATAGCTCTAGCTAAGCCTATTACGTAACGGACTCTCTCTAGCTACCTTCCGTAAGGCTTCCGGCCTTATTAAACAAAGGCAGCTATTAGTTTATCTACCTATCTAATTAGTAGATACTAGTGGTTCTATACGTTACTACACACCTACCCTTACATTCTCCTTAACTATTATTTAGGCTAAATTTTAAGTACTCTTTTAGGTTAAACTTCTATTCTATAATTATTAGTCTTAGCTTTAGCCTTTAGTAGAGGTAATAGCTATATAACTATAGAAGGTAGAGATACTAGAGTATTAAAGAATTACTCTAGTAATGTCTCTTTCTAGATCTAAGCTAGGCTTAGATCTAGAGTTAATAACTATAATAATATATTATAATTATCTAGTAGAGGTAATAGAGCCTATTAAACTTCCTAAATTTAAGCTAGGCTTAGATCTAGAGTTAGCTATAATAAGAAACTATAATTATTTAGTCTCTTAGTTAGCTAAACTAGATTCTAAACTAGATACTAAACTAGATACTAAACTAGATGCTAAACTAGATACTAAACTAGATACTAAACTAGATACTAAACTAGATACTAAACTAGATTTAGTTAGTTAGGTTATACCTTAGTTACCTCTTTAGTCTAAGTTTTATACTCTTTAACCTCCTATAGAAGTCTTAGTAAATTAAGTAGTCTAATAGGCTTAGGTTAAGGTTATTCTTCTAGCTTATAGAACTAAGTCTTATTAAACCTAATATCTCTTATTCTAAGGATCTTCTTTAAAGCTAATATAAAGATCCTAAAGATGTTAGTTAAGTTATAGCTAACTAGATATCTAATATAAGCTCTTAGAGTAAGCTTATCTCTACTTATAATATGTTTATCTAAGATATAAGCCTTATATCTAATTAGCCTAAGATAAGACATAGATAGAGAATATCTATAAACTAGCTTAAAGAGAGTCTTCTAGTTAAGCTTCTTAAGAGGTGTTCTATTTATTAGATAAGCTACTAATCTATATAGTTTAGAGTATAGTTCCTTTAGTAGGTTAGTAAAGATAGTAATTACTCTTACTCTTCTTATAAGTATTAATCTTATCCTCTTATTATAACTATTCTATATAAGAGTATAGGGAGTAGATAACTTATGTTAAATTCCTTTACTATTAAGGAAAATAGTAAATCTAAGGCTAAATATACCCTTATTATCGCTTCTAATAAATCTAATCTTAAAGCTAAGATTAGTCTTAATATAGATAATTATCTTAATAGCAATTTTATTAAGCTTATATCTATAAGTATAACTAGTAACTAGATTATAGTTAGTTATCCTATAGGTAAAGTAACTTATATATCTTACCTTATTAAAGCCTATAAATCTATTAATAATAATGTTAAAGGTAGTTCTCTTAAAGAGCTTTATTATAGTAATCTTAGTGTTAGAGCTTCGTAATATAAGCTACTAAGTATTAGATAGCTTATAAGTCTAATATAGTAATCTAAGATAGATTAGCTAAGCTAAGTTAGACTTAGTTAGAGTTAGTTTACTACTAACTATAATAGCTAGAAGGTAATTAATAGACTCTATACTTAGATAGTCTATAACTTTATACTAAAATTAATTAGTCCTTATAATAACTAAGGTAAATACTAATAGGTAAGGATCTTTATTACTCCTTAATACTATAGTAGTAATATAAAGAGTCTTAGAGTTATCCTTAAGTATATATTAGTTATATTTTAGTATAACTAAGAAGAGTACTTTTCCTTTATAACTAATCTCTATAGTTTAGTATTCTAATAGACTCTACTATTAACGAACCTCCTAAGACTAACTAGATTAGTTATAATAGATAGTATATAGGCTATATAAGTAAGATAGATAGTTACTAGCTATCCTTTATAGATAGCTATAATATTAATAGTTCTCTAACTCTTAATCTTAAGTAAGGAATTACTATAAAATAGCTTCTTATAAGGTTCTATAATTCTAGTAACCTTATATCTATCCTTTATAGTATAATTATAGATATAATTAATTACTCTAGAATCTAGTATCTATAAGCTTAAGATATTACTAGTAGCTAAGATAAATACTAAGTATAATCTAATAGTTATAGCTATATTAATTAATACTAGTAGAGATAACCTCTTCTAAAGGTTCGCTTCCTTAGTAAGAGTAGCTTTAACCTTATCTCTTAAGGCTTTATTATTTAGCCTTTACTTAACCTCTTTAAGAGTCTATTAGTTTAGTAACTACCCCTCTAGCCTAAGGTACTTATTTAGATAGTAATACTTACTTTACCTATACCTCTTCTAGTATATATATTTAGGCTCCTTAGAGAGACTAGGCTTTTTCTTATAAGAGTCCTTAGTAGCTATAGAGAATACTATTACTCTCTTACTAGTCTTTATAGTACTATATAGCTTATATAGCTTATAAAACTATCTAAACTTAGTAATTAGTTTAAGTAGTATTAGTAGAGTTAATAAGTCTAGATTAATAAGATATTTATTAGTAAATACTAGCTTAGTCTTTAAGATAGAGAGTAAGAAGTCTCTCTATAGTCTTAAACCTTAAGCCTCTAGTAATATATAGGTAATAGCCTTATCTATAACCTCTTCCTATTATTATAACTAATAGTCTATGTTTTATAGGTTTAGACCTAAGAGTTACTTCTTTTATAGAGCTTTTACCTTAAGCTAAATAGTAGCATCGGATAGTATAAATCTGTTCTTTAGTGCTCTAAGAATAGTCTATAGATAAGGATCTTCCTCTAGCTAAATAATAGTAAGAACCTAAGGGGTAATAGATAACTAGATAAGGCTTATTAAGTTAGCTAGGGCCTTATACTACTTATTATACTAAGCTTATTTCTCCTTATAGATCTAGAAGAGTACTAAGAAGTTAGTATTTATTATATCTAGCCTCTAAGACTTAGGGAGTTCTTCTAGTTTAGCTATCTCCTAAGGGTTAATAAAATACTAGATCTTAGTATTTAAGGCTCTTATCTTAATAATATATAGCTAACTAGCTTATTTAGCTGTTATAGCTAAGATAATAGGGGTTCTAGCTATTAAGGTATTAGTCTCTATAGTTATTAATTTCTTTATTAACATCTAAATCCTATAGTTATAGTTAAGGTAGTTCTTAACAAATTCTAATGCTTAAAAAGCGAGATAATAGAGAATTAACTAATAAATAGAGTAGGAAAGCCACTAAGTAATATACTTATATAGGGGTAGTTATACTAGGCTTATAACTATTAACTTATATATAAGGAGAGAAAGAGATTTATTACTACCTAATCTACTAAAATTAGGTAGATTATAACTATATAAATACTTAACCTGTTAAACTAAGAGATAACTAAATTAAAAGAGCTCCTTAATAGTAATAGATTAAGACAATAACTAATTAATTTGATTATAAGCTAGTAAAGTTGTTAAAGAGTGCTTAGTTCATCCTTGGGTGAACTAAATCAGGGTCTTTCTTGGCGCTCCAGCCTATACCTCGGTTGACACGTAAATAGACGGCACAACACCGACGCCGATGGAATGCATCGTCCTTCCACACCTTTCATCAATTTCTAATCTGCACTCGCAACGGATCCGCCTATGTCCAGCCGCGTGGAACCCGCGTGTTCTGCATCATGGTCGAATTGCCGACCCGTCGTCAGAACCAGTTGGACTGCAACCCTTGTGTTTCCGTATGTCGTTCGTCAGGCATGACATATGGAAATTGCGTCCCCCATCGATCGCATGTCTTGGCGAGTACTGTGGTGCAAAATCCGTCGCAGCAATGGCACAGCCACTTTTCATGCCGGACACTCATTACGGTATCGGACCGCCCTGGAGACACACAGAATGCCAGGCACGTCAGTCCAGGTCAGGATCTGAGCTCAATGTGGAGGAGATGGACGTATTGGTTTCGAACAGTATCTGACCTAGCGCTTATTTACAAGTCTCCTCCAAAGTGGCTTCTGTGCTCCGGACACCGCCTCATCGTATGTAAATCCACAAGAAGAAAAAGCTTTTCCACCAACCTCAACCCCCACCTCCTCCACTACCACACATTCTCCCAGCTTCTACCCTGCCATTTTCCATCTAGGAGACAGTAAGCGAAGCCGATCCAGAACCAGAGAAAGCCTCAACAGCCATGACCTGAAAGTTGAAGTTGCTGTTGGCGAACCCTCCCTTCTGCTGCCAGTACTTGAAGTGGTTCGCAGTGGTAACAGTACCAGAAGTGCGCTTGCTCTGGCGAACAGACCAGAACTGCTTGAAAGTGCTAGTGCCAGTGATGGAAGGCTGGTTGGTGCGAGTGTCAGTGCAGACAGTGTAGGTGGCGCCGTCGGACTGGAGTGTGCCGAGCTGAGTGACGCCCTTCTGGCCAGCGCCGCAGGGGTTGTAGCCTGTGCTTCGTCAGTATGGCATTAGGACTGTAGAATATAGGGGGACTCACCACCGTAGCTCTCGACTACGTAGTACTCCGCCTGGGGATTGTTGATCCAGCCGTAGACGGCGAGGTAGGAGCCGGAGCTGCCGGGGCTGTAGGAGCCCTTGAAGTTGATGGCGCGGGCGGAGCCGGTCTTCCAGCCGACGCCGACGACGACGTCGGTGTTGCCGTTCCACCTGGTGGAGAAGGTGCCGGCACCGAGGTTGCTCTGGAAGTTGGCCGCCCCGCCGTTGTAGTTCTGGACGTAGTTGAGAGTGGCGCGGGTCTCGAGCGCAGCAGGCTCGGCGGCGGGGGCAGCGAGGGCGCCGCCAGCGGCGAAGAGGGGAAGGACAGAAGTGAACTTCATTTTTGAATGAGTGTGGTTGTGGTGAAGGAAAGTGGTGGAAACGGCTTGGTAGTCAAGAGAGAGAGAATGGCGATAAAGTCGCTATTTGTATCTGATATGTCGCTCATTGTGAGTTGTGAAACCTCTCACTCCCGTATTTTGCCACGCAGAATGGCAGCAGGCTAAATTGTGAGATTGAATTTGTGTCAGATGTTGAACTCTGCTTGTTGTTTAGCTCATGTGGAGAAGAACAGATTAAGCTCGTCCAAGCATTTGCCCGCCAAGTGCACAAGACGGGATCAAAGCTTATTCTCCATGATCGAGCCAGGAACAAGGAACCACGCAGGCATCTCGCTCGCAAGGGCATGTATAATCTCCCAAGCCCAAGAGCAATGAGAATTTGATATTGCAGTGTATCTCTAATCGGTCCGTCTGCGATTGCGATGTTTGACTGCGTCACAGCGATGACGACAAAATGGTTGTTCCCGACCGCAGAAAGTGGGGCCGATCCTTGAGAACGCCTTTTGCACGTTCCTGTTTCATGCTCTTTAGTGTCGCAATTGCTCCAGCGTCGTCCGGCTAAATCTTTGATTATTGTGTGTACTGTTGGCAGCATTTGCAAACGCAATGACTAGCAGAAGACAAAGGTTCAAGCGAATGTCTTTGCGCAAATCGACAGCATCATACCTCGTCAAAGATGAAGCTCTGTCACCGGACGCTATGGCGGCAAAAATCGCAAAGGTTGTATCCTTGTCCGAACTGTAATGAAGAGGGTGAAGTGTGGGGTAAGCAACACGGGTGTGGAACACAAGCATGTTTAAGCTTCTGGCTGCATTAGGGATCGTTGTTCGCTTCGGACCACTCTGTGCACCCTTGACCAGATGAAACAGGGACAATGCTGACGAACCCTTATGGAGTCGAGACCCAGACTGTGTCTCGCGAATAGCCTATAAAGCAGTAATAGTCTTGTAAAACGTGAATCGGGCCGAAGTAGAAAACCAGGCCTCGTCACTTCGTTGGTCATGTGGCCGTTTGGCTTCTCAGTTCAAGTCGTCGGTCGATGTACCTCGTGTGTGCCGGCTAAAGACGAGCCAGTCTGATCAGGAGATTGTACATCGCCCTTCTCAAAACACAATCATCCCAATTCTTCGAGTCGAGTCAACGATATTTCCTTTGAGCAAACGTAGAGATGATGCAGCCGGAGGAGAACGATGAGGAGAAACAGGCTTTCCTTACACAGTTGCGAGGCTCTCCGACCCGCAGCGGAATGGACGATGAACGGCAGTGGTCAAAATGCGTTCCGCAATACTTACGTACATTGCTGGAAGCAGTACTAGTAGGCTCCGTCGTATACCTGCTGCTTCGGCAACATACAGCAGGATCCGAGGCCACTGTCAGAACATCTCCCGTACCGACTTGTTCGTTGCAGATGAACACAACATCGATACTTGCACGCTGATACAGGTCCAGTTCCGAGAAAGACATACGCCTTCTTGGCCAACTCGACGTTCCTGAACGAAGACATGTTCTCATCAGAGATGCAAACTCGGCTTACCCTTCACAACTGGCTACCACTGAGCTCAGGTGAATATTGTCCACCCTTATCCTTCCAGTAGCCGTATGGAGGATGTCGCTGATCTGACAGCTCGTGCAGAAGCGAGAGGATACGTACACCTACCCGATGCCGCTCGAGACTTTCCTGATCTGGTGGAGCCTTTCCAAATACCGCTTGACCGGTTCCACGAAGGTCCAGGCTACATGGTGTCGGTGTTCCACCAGCTTCACTGTTTGGTAGGTCCACACCATTCAGAGACATAGATGCTCCTTGCGTTGATAGACTGACATAAACGGCGACAGTCCTACCTTGTCCAGCATTTCCAGACCGGCTTCGCAGGCGCCAACCTCACGCAAGAGGTAGCTCACCATTCGGCACACTGCTTCGACTACCTCCGCCAAGCTATCATGTGCGCTGGAGATACAACGTTGGAAGGCAAGACGGACGCTGGTCCTGGCTGGGGTTCGCCGCACCAGTGCGTCGATTATGAGGCAGTGCTGGAATGGGCGAACGCCAATGGAGCACAGAAGTGGCGGGGAAGCATGCCTGATGAGCTTGCGATCTTGTAAAGAGATGTTCACCCTGTCCTATCCATAGATGGAAGGTGAAGGAGGCGACGGCTTGGAGTCGCTCAGGTCTGGAAATCATGTCTCGATGTCAGGCATCGCAGAAAACCCCTTCAGCCCAATGCAGTCGATACCGCATTGACGGAAGTCATTGACACAATGTACCGGCCGAACCTTGTCGACACACTCACCCACGATCATCACGATCCGCCTTGCGAGAGCCGCATTGCTCCCTCTGCAGCGCATAGCAGTGATGAGAACCCGGCGTCGGTTTCGTGGGGAATGAAGATCGCCTACGCCGTCAAGTCTCGTCGTTGATGATTCTTCGACCGTCCCTCGTCCAACAGGAATGGTAATGTTGAATTTGTCAATGGAATTCTACAGAAGCGAAACTGGTGAAGAATCGCAGAGTCCAAGCACGTGACGTCGGCAATTCGGGAGATGTCGTGCGGGCGGCGGGAGTTCGGGCGGACCCGGAACAACGACACACTCTACCTGGTGCGCAAGAGATTGTGCAATTTCGAGGTAAATCGACAGGAAGTGTTGTTGGGACCTTTTTGTTGGTTTCTGTGTTCGTAGGAGACAGGAAGCAGATGGTATATGTCGAATTTGTGCGTCGTTCAAGTTGAAATGGGACGTTCGTGGTTGGAAGGATCTGCGCGCCATCTTTCACATAGCATGTCACATAGGAATGAATCCCAACTTCAATCACGTACTGGTCACAAATCAGGTTGGCAATGTGTATAAGCTCAAGACCCACAAGGGTTCTTTTGATTGAGACGACTATGTCTGTACAAAGAAAGCAACTCTTTCGCGTCCACCGTCTAGAAGAGACCGCTCACCAACCTCCTTGGGAGGTTAGCCCAGGTCTTTGGTGGTGGAGCATCCGGGTCCTCCTGGGCGAGGATCTCAAGATCGTCACGGAGACCAGTGGCAAGATCAATCTCAGCCAGCTTGACCCATGGCTTGGTCCACTCGCCACTGATACCCTTCCAGATGAGGTAGAGGAGGATGACGACGGGGGCAGCGAGGTAGGCGGAGAAGAAGGACTCGGCGGTAGCACCACCTCCAATAGGCCAGACTGCAACGTAGAACTGGGCGATCAGGCAGAGAATGTTGAGGATCAAACCGTACCAACTGCCGATCACACCGAAAGATGCCTTGTAAGGGAACATCTCGATGCTACCTCTCTGGAGAGCCCAGGCCTTGCGGAAGCGAATGTGGGCAAGGCAGATCGATCCCCAGACGAAGAAATACGACAAACCGCTCAAAGCAAGCAGCCAATTGAAGATATCACCCTTTTTCTCGGTGACGTTGAGGTATCCGAGGAAACCGATGGCAACCTGTAAGACCACGCACCAGGTCGGGCGCCCATGCTTATCCACGTATTCGAAGAACTTAGGAGCCATGCCGCGGCCGGCCAGAGCTTGAATTGTTCGAGTCGATCCGAAGGAGCAGGAGTTTGCCACCGACAGCACAGCCATTGTGATACAGACGTTGAAGATCGACGGCAGGGCCTTGATTCCAGCCTCTTGAATGGCAATGACGAAGGGAGATGCCTTGGTGTTGGCTCCAGATGCATCCAAGAGACGGTCATCGTCGGATGGGACGATCAGGCCGAGGACGAACAAGTTGACGATGTAGAAGAAGGTGATGCGCCAGAACACTGAATATACGTTAGTCGACAGCGATAGCACGACTAGAATGGTCTACTAACCTTGCTTGGTGGCCTGGGGAATAGACTTGCGTGGGTTGGCGGTCTCAGCGGCGCAAAGTCCGGTCAACTCGGTACCGGCGAAGGCGAAAGAGGCAGTGACGAAGACGGAGCAGAATCCCTTGAAGCCATTGCGGAAAGCACCAGGATCATGCCAGTAGCGAGCACCAATATAACCTCTGTCGTCGGTTGGGACACCACCAACGTTGATGACAATACCGAGGATGATGAAACCGCAGCAAGCCAAGATCTTAATCATGGACAAGACGAACTCGACTAGACCATGTCAGTAACTAATCCACCTCGTTGACTAATCATTTAATCGTACCTTCACCGAAACCGCGGATACCGAAGACGTTGACGATCGAGAGGGCGAAGAGGAAAACTGTCACCCAAACAGCGGAGTTTACCCGGGCACCACCCTCCCAGAACTCGATAGTAACGCAGGCGGCAGTAATCTCGAATGGCAGGATGAAGAGCCATGAGATAGCGTAATCCCAACCGATAGCGAATCCCCAAGACTCGTCGATGAAGCGGCAGATGTAGGTGAAGAAAGCGCCATTGACCGGGTAGAGAACAGCCAGCTCACCAAGAGCCTGGCAGGTGACGAGAAGCATAGATCCGACGATCATGAAGCAGAGGACCTAGGCTGGTTAGATGCCGAGTAGCTGTACAGACTGCGCGAATCCTACCAAGGAAGCGGGACCACCGCGGGACAAAGCACCACCGGAACCGACGAAGAGACCAGCGCCGATAGCACCACCAATGGCAATCATCTGCATGTGCCTGCTCTTGAGATGGCGCTTGAGCTCATTGGTCTTGCCATCTTCAGGCTCGTAGGTGACCACACCGGCCTCCTTCGGGTCGTGGACCTTCTCGGACGAGTCGGGGGAATGAGACATGATGAAAGTGCCTCTGTAGGGTATCACAAAAGAATGGGTGAAGGGATAGAGCACGAGTGGAGAGCGAGGGAGGACCTACCTTCATAAATAAACCTACCCGGGATGATCTACAGCCAGCGCCAGATTCGCGTAGCTCCAAAGGTTGCTAGCGGATAAGGGTGGCGTAGGTTTATCGCTCGCGACAAGAGGACATGAACACCCGGAGGCCCAAAAAGCATTGGTCGCATGATAAAACTCACATCTCTTGGTATCGAAAAGGATGGTCCGCGCTTGTCTCGCGCGGCGGCGTAGGTTGGGAATTGATGATACCACCTGCGGCATTAAACTTCTTACGGATGGAGGGCGTTACTCAAACAGCGAGAGGACAGCCACTCGGGACAAGGCCGAAGCATCAAGGGGGTGTGACCTTTGACCGTTGACGAGTCGGGAAGGCCCAGTGAAGATGCGGCGTGTTATCGCGCACGGGCGGCGCAGTGCTTCTAGAAGGGGGTCCACAGGCGAGGGCTGACGGGGCCTCATCCCATCGGGTACGCCGTCGAGGGACTTGACTGGTGGACTACGCTGTCATGCATACCCTCCGCTCCGGCTCCATCCAGCTGGGAAACTAATGGCTTTCGTGTGACCATTGATGATGTGCCTGAATTTCTGTACATGCAGGATCCTATACCAAACACGGCAGAAGATTATATTGACCCGTCCCACAAGCAAAGCGTTCATGCGCGCAAGGGTCGGGAGATGTGCGAACAAGAATTTGCCGCGGTTCGGAAGATCTCTTGACCACCTGGCAAAGAGAGGAAAAGAGTTGCTTGACCATTCCGGCCGTGTGCTTGTGTTGGACCGAGACGGCGAAGCAAATGCTGATCATTCTTGTGTGGCGGAGGTCAAGGCGCTTATCGCAATCAGGAAGGTCCACTTGTAACCCAAGAGCTCGGCATACCCTTGGCAGACAGACGTCCTTCGGTTATCCAGGGAAGCTGATTACATTTGAGAAACGGAAAAAGCATGTGGTTGGAAGTGATTGATCCTTTTGCGTCCAAACGTTCTCGCTCGTGTCCGAGCTAGTGTCGCTGCAAGCAAGACCGGTGGTACCAACACAGCGAACAAGGCTGGCGCTGATTTGCTTCGGGCCTGACCGAGTCAAAGAAGTTGATCCACGGATCGGTGATGCTGATTGGGCCAAAGGCTTCTAGAAACTTTCTGGTGCCACTTATTAGACGGTTTTAGCTTGCAGCACGCTAAATTACGTAGCGTCGTGGATCTGGGCTAGCCTTACCACTTTTAGCAGAGATTATCCTATCTAGCAGACTCCGATAAATATCTCTTAGCTTAATTCTACTACCTTATTGCTACCTTTATGTCGTTAGTATAGCTCGTAAATTCGTTAATCTTAGAGTTACTATTTGCTATAATAGATAATTATTACTACTATACTTTAGTAATAGCCTTAGTAGCGCTAGTAGTCGTAATAGCTACTTGTAATAAAGAGGAGTACTAGTAGTAACCTTAGCGTGTTAATCTACCTTAATAGAGAGAGTATAAGGTACCTCTATATCGATATAGAGACTCTTATCTATACTATTAATTTACATAGATAATTAATTAATAGGAGGATTATAAGTTTAATAAGCTAGTATAGTAGGTATATATCTATAATAGCTAAGCTATTAATAGCTAATAAGACTATACTAGCTTTATAAGACTTAAAGTTATTAAGCTAATTAAGATATTAGATATCTAGTAGCTTCGATTTACTAATAAGATTAAGCCTTTACTAGAGCTAGCACTCTATATAACTCTTTACTAGCTAGCTTATCTAGGCTAGTAGTATATCTAATTTAACCTCTTTAGCTAGTATATTAGCTATTTGTTAATAATTGCTATAGAGATAATTCTTTACCTCGAGTGTAAATTTAGTAGTCTTCTAGATTAGCACTCTTAATTAGATAACTACTAGTAGCTTAAGCACTTTAGTTAGTATATTAAGTAAGATAGTAGAGATAGAGTAATTTAGAGCTTCCTTAATAGTATCTTTAAGAGGTTTTAAAGGCTAATAATTAACTAAGAAGCCTATTACTCTAGCTATAAGAAAGAGTATAGTATAAAGTATACTAGTATCTATATACTAGATAGCTTAATATTCTTATATACTAGTCTATACCGAGGAGCTATTAATAATTAGAGCTAGTTCTTAGTCTCTAAACTACTATAGAGGTTAGGTTAAATTAATAAGAGAGTTAAAGAAGATAAGGTACTATTTCTCCTTAGAGATGTTACCTATTAGCTTAGTAAAGGCGTTATTACTCTCTTTAGCTAAGCTAGAGCCTTAATAGTAGAGGTCTCTATCTTTAACTAGAGAATAGTCTCTATCTATATAGAGATAGAGTACATCTTTAGCCTTGTAAGGAAGTACTAGATCTATATAGATTATAATAGAGAATTATCTATAGTACGCTAGCCTATAGAAGTATATTACCGAGTTTATATACTCTTAACTAATCTTTATATAGCAACGAACGAAGGAAATTAAATCTCTAAGTACTTTATATATTCTCTACTAATAATAAGACAATATTTAAGACTTATACTAGATAAATTTGTAGAATAGGAAGACTTAGAAGAGAGTATATAGTATATAATACTAGGCATTAAACACTATATACTAAAGTTATTATATCTACTAAATTGTTAGTATAATATTATAATAATAATATAAATTAATTTCTACTATAAATAGTATACTCTAAATTACTTATCTATACTTCTCCGAGCTTAATAGTAGTTATAGTAGTAAAGTTATAAATTTTAGAAGTAATAGAGACTAACTCTAGTAATAGCTTTAGTATTTAACAACAAGAGAAAGTAATTAGATAAGTACTTACGAGATTAACTTCTTTAATATTATAAAATTCTTTACTATCTTTACTATCTCCTCTATCTCTTCTATCTTTACTATACTACGTAATCTAACTACTTAATTACTATAGTATTATAAGTACTTAGTCCTAGCTATACTACATTTACTATAATCGCAACTCTAATACTACTAGCCTTTAGTCTTAAGCTAGTAAGGCGCTACTCGAGAGGTTATAGATATAATTAACTAATCGATTAATAGGTTTAACTAAGCTTAAAGTTAGCTAAATACTAGTAGCTAACAATATAGAAGAAGAAGATATAAGGCTCTAGCTACTAACTAACAAAGAGCTTGTCTACTATAACGCTTAGTAAGTGTTCTAGATAGCTTAGACTTAGTTTACTTAGTCTATTATTATATTATAAGTTCTTATAGTTACTACTACTCGTTAAGCTTATAATTATTAAGCCTCTTCTTACTTAGTAATCTCTCTCTTACGTAGTAACTAGTAAGTATCTATAAACTTATCTAAGGTGTCATTTAAAGGCAATTATACCTCCTTACTAGAGCGATTAGTAGTAAAGTATTTACACTTATTCTTCCTTTTAGTAATTAAATTTTTAAGGTTATACCTTAAGCTACTATACTTATAACTCTCTACTATAAACTACTACTAATTAAGAAGCTAACCGAACTTCTAGAAGCTAACGAATTAAAGCTATACACTAATACTATAAGTAATCTAGACAAGTAATATCTTCTTCTTAAGAGGCTACTAGCTAAGCTTATAGCGCTAGTATACTACTTACTCTAGTGTCTTCTCTTTCTTCTTCTTCTCCTTCTTCTCTTTAACCTTATAAGCCTTACTTCCCTTAGCGCTTATAGCCTCCTCTACTAGTTATAAGGCTACTATAGCTACTATTCCTTAACTACCTCTTTCTCTCTCTTAGCTACTCTAACTTACTTCTCTACTACTATATAAGCCTTACTCTCTACCTCTTCTAGCTCCTTAACTATATAGTAATTTAACCTTTACTACTAGTTAGGGATAGAGTTAATAGGCCTATAGTAGTAGAGGCTAAAAAGATAGATATAGATAACCTTTAACTAGCTAAGAAGAAGCTAGTTATAAGGCTTAAGGTATTTAAAGAGGTACTTAAGAATAAAGAGAAGATAGAGACTATAAAGAAGAAGACACTTATAAGGCTTAAAGAGAGAGAATTAATAACACTAGAGAGCTTAGTAGTAGTACTTAGTAGTATAGAAATTAGTATACTAGTTACTAAGAAGCTTAAAGAGTAACTTAAGCTTAATCTCTAGCTCTTTATAAAGACTAAAGAGCAATATTCGAGAAGTTATTTATAATAGAGAATAACTATTTACTAACTTCTAAAGCCTCTATACTACCTCTAAGTCTACCTCTACCGACTTAAAGTTACTAGCTACCTTACTACCTTTCGAAATAGGTAACGCTAACGAGCTACACGACTCCTCTAGCACTCTAAAAGACTTCTCTAGCTTGCTAATAGAGTTCACGCTTATTTGCCCTTAAGCTGCAAAAGATCGGCCACTAAAAAGGTGGAAGAGGCTAGCTAAAACCGTCTATTCGCACGCGACAATGGGGTAAATCTCCACATCTCTAGCTCGTTTGTTGATCCTGGTGTTTTATCGAATTCAAGGCCATTTCGCTGCAGGCTTGAGTGGATTGCGTGACCAGCCGCGATACGCCCGAGACTGTAGGGGTGGCCACAACCGTTTGGACACGATCCTGCGTCTGTGGTCGAAATAAATGTTGAGTGTCGATTATGCCGAGTTGAAGCGGTTTTTACCGTCAGTGACAAGGGTGCGGTTGTAGCGTTCGCCCCGTCTCTGTGTAGCATTCGAGGTGAGATCGCAACCTGGAGTCAAGGTTCGACCATCTCCCATTTGGAGTTTCTATTACATACCAAGTATTGTCTCCAGTCGTTCATGCGTTTGTCGAGCATTCCGAAGAGTAGCCTCTGTGTTTCACGAGGCGGACTTGCGGATACGGATGCTCCATCGATTTTGTTCAGACCATGTCATCCACAGGGCGTGTGAAAACTGTGTATAGCTGACCGAGGAGGAGCCGATGTGGCTGGACGTTTTGGCCGTGCTTATTTTTTACACGTCCCTTGTCTCAAACGTTTCTGTGGTTGAAGGCTCACCTCCTGGGGCAGAAAATTTTTCACAAATGTCTCCAGATCCAGGCAATCAGCATGATCCCGTCTTCGCATGGGACAGTGGATAGATAGTTTGTCTAGAACCACAATCCCTGCAGATAGCAAGAAGTAGCGCCTGTGGACTGCTCTCTGTGCATTGTGGAGTCGCACCAGGCCGCGATCAAAGTTTCGTCAACTGTTGCGCTTGTCGGCGCGCTTCCAAACGCTAAACCAGGTTGCGTAGCTTTTGCGTAGACGCGAAACAGTATGCCGTGCGATCGTTGCAATGCGCTGAGAAGATTTCTGGGAGCCGTCGTACAGTATGTCGTGTGCAACGTTGATGGGCTAAGCGTTTTGCGAGCTTACCGTGCTTCGTGGACCATTCTGATACCAGACACTGACGTGTCAAGTTGAACAGTAGAAATGCCCACTGGCTTTCACTCGCCGATACCAGAGAAAGTTACCGTCTTTCGGCATTTGCATGAGTCGGTCTTTGCAAGGCGTAAGTCGAGCAAGTCATGCTGATCCAATATGCATCCACGGAGAACAAGTGGCGGAAATGATCATCCAGTGGAGAAGAGGATGAAGCGTACACTGACCATATGCAATGATACTGATAGTAATTGGAATTCTTCTCAGAGGTGCAGGAATCAGATTTTATAAAGAAGATGTACCAACCATGCCGCTGCCAGCGCTGACGGGCGGCTCACGATCAGCAAGGCGGCTCATTAGCATCCTATTCCTCCCTCGAACTTTGCAATAAATAGCCTTCGAGAATTGACGGACTGAGTGCCTAATGGTTCCTGCAACTCATGTGGCGCTCATGCTGATCACCTGGAATCCCATGCTGCTGACACGATGGAACCAATCGGTAGACAGCCAATCTTCTGGCGACTGCTTCCACAAGGGGAAGGACATGGCACCACTGCATCCCGCCCGCGTGCTAAGCCTTCTTGGCGAACGCGACCAAGTATAGCCAAATTAGAGGCTTATCTGATGTGGTAGCTAAAATGCTGGGCTCCGAAAGGCATGCAAAGCGGTTTGTTGCTTGCGGTCTGGATTTGACATTTTGTGGACACCTACATTAGTATCACGCTTACTGGTAGAGTCCGGAACTGGGTTTACAGGTCGTAGACACAATCACAAATGTAGAGGACAACATGAACGTCTTCAATTGGTAGAGTACTCTTGATACGACGAGAATTGCTCAACAGACGAGGCTTACGCCTGCAAGAAACTGAACGTCTGAACCAAGACCACTATGCAGTACATTTGACAGGCCTTGCTCAGGAAGCAAGAGAGAGCGATGACGGAGATGCAAGACTGGCCAGGTCAAACAAGCCTTTGCCAAGTCGGTGCCAATTTGCCGGCCTCTCCACACTCAGGATGCATCTCAACGCCTCTTTTGTCATTCTGTCCACCACCGAACTCCTCAACGATGCTCGCACGATGCTTCGAGTATGCGTTGAGTTTATTACTCGTATCTTCTGATGTTTAACGACAGCACAAAGTGTACTTCAAGCTCATCCCCCGTATCTTCCCGACCTCCATGGGGTTATCCGGGGCTCGAAGCAAAGTTTGAGACCGCTCTCGTGTCCAAGCGTTGATTCATTGGTGGGGATGATGGGGACGTAACACGGCACAGGTTAAATGATAACCCGCCCACATCGTCACCTGTGTCGGACTCGCACCTGCAGATCGCCGAATGAGTTGCGGCTTGCGAGAGGTCAAGTACAGGGTTTTCGGGTTCAAACTGGCCACCCCAAGGCTTGGCGACGCTGACCGCCCCTCGTGCACCAAAATTTGGCGGGCGGTGAGGCGCATAAGGTCGGTGAATGATAGAGGCTTGTAATCGTCGTTGTCGTCGTCGATATCGATATTAAAGCTATAGAAGCGTGCAATCTGATTGGCTAATCAATTTTTCACTACTAATCTGTGCTTACTGTAAGGGTGTTACTCTTCTTTATAGCGCGCTCTAACGACCGCTTTAAGACTCCTTAGCCTCCTCGAGGCCGACAGCCCTCTAGAGTTACGCTAAGGTTGAATAGGAGACTAGCAGTAGTAACTCCTTTACTGTCTCCCTATCGTTACTACATCTGGCTAGTGCATGAAGCAAGCCGAGCCTTTAGCTATAACTCTAGTATTGTAGCGAGTAAGGTAGAGGACTATCCTTAGCTACCTTGTAATATTAGCCTTCTTACTTCTCTTGCAAGTTAAGTAAGTAACCTTCTTTAATCTCAAGACGTGAGGCCTTTTAGCTAGAGAATAACTACGTTACTAACACCGCTAGTAGAGAAGGTAAGGTAGTTAGTAGAGGCTAATCTACCTCCTTCTACACAAGCTATACTACTAGTTCGAGAGTCGGAGGAGGTGGAGATAGAGGTGCTATTAACAGCTAGCGTAAATAGCAAAAAGTACTATAATAAGCAAGTACTAAAGGAGCTATTAGCGCTAGATTATAGTTAGCTTATATTATAGTTAAAGAGCAAGGTAAAGGACACACTAGATAACCTCTTAAAGCTGGAGGATATAAGCTTAATAGCTACTTACTTTAAGCTAGCCAAAAATAAGAGCTTTAAACTTATAGTAGACGAGCTAGCTAATATTAAAAAGCTAGTTAACAAGCTTACAAGCTAGATTAATAGAGGTTATTCGTAACTCTCTATCTCCCTCGTAGTTACCTTTACTAAGCTAGCTACTCTAACTACACTTGTAGTATCCTCGTAAGTTGTTCCTCCTTATGCTATTACACTACTCTCTATACTACTCGAGGCTAATGCGCTACTAGCTTTACTACTAGATTAGCTAATACTAAGGCCTCTAGAGTCGTAGTTATAATTGTAGTAGAGGAGTTAAGGGAGCGTAACCTTAAGCTAGCGATCTAGCCTCTCTAGCGTGTTAAGTAACACTACGCTAAGCTTTAATAGGTAGCGGTGTAAAGATAGCTAGTGTGCAAATCAGACAGGCTTATGCTAGCGTAACTAGTACAAAGAGTACTATCTAATCGATACTGTAGCTAAGATAACTTAGAGTACTACAATTCGTAACAGTAGAGGCTTAATCGACTCGCCGCTAGCGACGATAAGTGTTTAGCTTAACTATGTAAAGATAAAGGCTAGAGTAGTAGTTAGAAGAGTACTAGATTTGCTACTAATACTAGCCTCCTTATCTAATACCTTACCTCCGATAGTTTACGTGAATAATATAAACACTTAGAGTAGCCTACCTCCTTAACTAACTACATAAGCTGCTACTTCTCTATTGTTACTAATTAGCTTGCAATTCGATTCAAGTAAGGTGCTATTCGACTTCAAGGCCTTCCTATTGAAGAAGGAGGCTTTCAAAAGACATGCTCGAGCGCTCGATTAAATCTTTATACAGCTACAAAGTAAGGATTACAACCTTAAGGGTATCTAGCAGATATTAGCCTCTTAGTAGCGTAACAACTAGTGCTTTACTAACGGTCTTTTAATCCGTCTAAAGCAGTAGATCTCTAAGTTCAAGCGTTAATAGATATACTCTCTATATACTAAGGTTAGAGAGAGCACTCTAGAAGAGGTTAATATAGCTAGATAGGTAGTTATAAAGGTGGTATAGAATTTTCAACAAGGCTTAGTATTAAAAGGAGAGTTTAACCTTACCTCTACCTATCTATCTATTTAATTACGTTGTATCTATAGTGCTTAAATTAACCTCTAGCACCTTTTCCACCTACCTCCGAGACTCCTAGCGCAAGGAATTAGCAGAAGAGCTATCTAGCTACTAGGTAATAGTGTCTCCTTACCTACGCTTTTAATACCGAGAAGCTCTCCTCTATAGGGTTAAAATCTAGTAAATATAGTAGTAGGTATTTAAGGTATAATCTATACTCTTGTATTATCCTTTAAATCTCTTTATTATAATAGATTAATACATTATCTAATACTACAATCGAGCTAGACTCAAGCTATAGCATAATAGTGTACTTAAGCTAATCTTGGAAGATGAAGCTAGTAATCGATCTATAGTAGATAAGGGTGTCTTCGAGATAGCCTCTAGTTGTAATAGCTAGAAGTATACTCTAGCGTTTAGAGTAAGTTTTTAGTTGCTTGTCTATATAGTTAAGGCTAATAGGTAACTAGCTATACCTTCTCTAACTAGTGTGTTTATTACAAGCTAATTCATCCAAGTATACGATTTTATCTACTGGCTAGCTCTTACACCTTACGCTCTAAGCACTACGTAGTACCTTATTATACTTAGCTATCTTCTTCTTAGCTACCTTCCGACTCTACCTCCGGTAGTAAAGAGCCTCCTATATCGACGTAAGGCCGACATCTAAGCTGTGCACTTCTAGCAGCCACGATTAAAGCTCGTCAAGATAAGCAGTTAGTATATTAGTAAGGTAGGCTAGAAGCTAGTCCTCTATAAAGAGAGTAATACAGCAAGCACGCTAGAGGCGTGCCTCTAGTAGTAGATAGGGGGATCTAAAGAACTCGACAGATAGGCGGATATTACGAACAGTCGCTCGAGAGACGGTAAGTGTTAAGGCGATTACTCTATTACTAAAGCCGTTAGAGAGGAGGTAGAGCAGATCGGCTAGCTTAGTCTTCGAGATCCTCTAGTTTACTATAACGGCTAATCACTAGCAGCTATTACACCTTTTTTCAGCTTCAAAAATCGACCGAATTTGGCTATATCAACAGCTATCTGGCAAATAATCGATCTCGACCTCTGGCCAGCCAATTTTGGTGACGAGAGGTCGTTCAGCGTTCCGCCAAGCCCTGGGGTGGCCAGTTTGAACCCGAAAACCCTGTACTTAGTCTGTGACTGTCCCGCATTCCTTTTCCCCAAGCTTGCTTTTGTCACGAAATCTAGCTTCGCGACACAGTTGCTAAAATGTCGAAGAAAGAGTATGACCCAGAGTACTTGGAGGAGGAAGAGAAGAAGGCCACACCCTACAACGACTATGGTTCTGGAGAAACACCTCACAAGATGGGACCTGCGAAGTATTTGGCGACACGTCTGACGACACTCAAGCCGCCTATGGCCAAGGTCGCCAACCCAGTCTCTCTACTGAGGACGTTGAATCGCCAGCAGTGGGCCTTCTTCGGAATCGCTTTCTGCGCCTGGACCTGGGACGCCTTCGACTTCTTCACAGTCAGCTTGGTAGTCGGAGATCTTGCAAAGACATTTGGAAAGACCAATGCGGACATCACCTGGTAAGTGGACTCCACCTGATCCTAGTCTGGTTGCTGACATATTTGGTAGGGGCATTACTCTGGTACTCATGTTCCGATCCGTTGGCGCCATCCTGTTTGGTATTGCCTCCGACAGATATGGCAGGAAATGGCCGTTCATCGTCAACAACTTGCTCTTCGTTGTTCTCGAACTAGGCACCGGTTTCTGCAATACCTACGACCAATTTCTTGCTGTACGCGCACTCTTCGGTATTGCCATGGGAGGCTTGTACGGAAATGTAGCAGCAACAGCACTTGAAGATTGCCCTCCGGACGCCCGAGGCATCATCAGCGGAATGTTACAACAAGGTAAGAAGAGTAACGACCCACCTTAGGCCAAGCTGACATGTTCTAGGATATGCCACAGGATACTTACTTGTTCGTCAAGTGTGGTGCGACGCTATGAATGCATTGCTGATAAATTTCAGGCCACTGTATTTGCCCGTGCTCTTGTGAACACCACTCCTCACGGCTGGCGACCATTCTTCTGGTTTGGTGCTTGCCCTCCAATTCTCCTGATTGTGTGGAGAATGTTTCTCCCCGAGACACAAGCCTTCCAGCAGCGCCAGCGAGTCCGTGAATCGGGCTCAGATGTCGGCAGTACCTTCATTCGTGAGGGCAAGGTCGCTCTCCGTCGTCACTGGCTTTTGTTGATCTTCATGGTCCTTTTCGTAAGCATCATCACTGGAACCATACGAATTATATCTAACCTTTTGCAGATGGCCGGCATGAACTTTATGAGCCACGGGAGTCAAGATCTATACCCTACCCTTCTCCAAGTATGCCATACCCCCCTCGCATCAGTGGGCCGACACTAATCATTCCCAGAACCAACTCAACTTCTCCGCCAACAAAGTCACCGTCACCCAAGTCATCGCCAACCTCGGCGCCATGACCGGCGGCACCGTCGTCGGCTACTGCAGCCAGATCTTCGGCCGCCGCCTCAGCATAATGGCGATGTGCATCCTCGGCGGCGCTCTCCTCTACCCCTACACCTTCGTCAAGAACGACAGCATCATGGCCGGCGCATTCTTCGAGCAATTCGCCGTGCAAGGCGCCTGGGGTTGCGCGCCAGTGTACCTCATGGAACTCAGTCCCGGATCCTTTAGGACGTTTGTCGTCGGTACGTCCTACCAGCTTGGGAATCTGGTCTCGTCTGCTTCGTCTACGATCGAGGCGACGATCTCCGAGCGCTTCCCCTTGCCGCCCAAGGGGACGACGAAGAGGTTTGAGTATGGCAAGGTTATTTGTATTTTCATGGCTGCTGTGTTTGCATACACTTTTGTCATGATCTTCTTGGGGCCAGAGTACAGGGGTCGTGATATGTCCGTGGAGAATGATTCTGATATGGAGGAGGCCGCTGGTCGGCAGGCGGTGGCTGGTGCTCTAAGGCGTGGTGAGCCGAAGAGGACGGGGAGTGTTGGGACTGATGACATTGATCGGGTTTGAGTTGGAGGCGAAAGCCGTGGTGAAGGGGAGGCTAGTCACCGGCTATGAGTACCAGTATTTCGATCTATAGTATTTGATGAATGACACTTTCTATCATACATCAATGATCAACGCAAGAAGATGTCAGGCACTGCTTCCAACCAACACTACAGTCGAGCTCACAGAGCTGTCGTAGGACAACGACCGATGTCGGACCGAGGTCGGCGCGAAGACTTCACGTCGACCGCAAGACTGCTATACTATATACCATCTTTCCATCGTAGCCTTGACAAAAACACATGACAAGCTTCCAATGAGGTGGATGTGAATTGTGTAGACTGTGTGTGTCCGTTGTGAAGATGTGACATGTCACGGTAAAGTGCATTCCTCTGTCTCTTTGCTCAACATGCTTCCATCGCCCATTGACATAGCACAATGCCGCACACGTTGACACTGCTTCGACATAGCCCATCTTCGTTTCGGTAGTCATCTACCAGCTCGAATTATCATCGACCACCACATATCCGCCCTCAGCCCCCCAACTATCCGCCTCATCCCACCAGCTAGAGTCTCTAACTCTCATCCATCCCCCCGTCCCCATGTCCATCCCCATGTCCATCCCCATGTCCATCCCCATGTCCATCCCCATGTCCATCCCCATGTCCCCTATCCACATGTCCCCCATCCCCATGTCCCGCATCCCTCTGTCCTCCGTCCCCATTAACCATCCTCCTCGTCCTCTTCCCCTCTCCCGTACCCCCCGCCGCAAACCTGCCCTTCGGCAACTCCGCAGGCGACCCATAGATCTGCAACTCGTTCAACAGCTGCTGCGCCTCCATGTACTTGGCTCGACGGTATCCTTCGTCCATCTCCCCCTCTTGCATGTTCTCGTAGATGGAGATGCATTTTTTGGCGTGGTCACTGCCGGCCGCAAGTCAGCTGGTGGATTTTGGGGGCTGTTGGGGAGGGCTGGGGAGGACCGGGGAGGGCTGGGGAGGACTGTGAGAAAAGGTGGCTTACATGTAGTCGCCTCGGTCACTGTGTGCGAGGAGGTAGTGGAGCGCGGCTTGATATGGAGCTGCGAGGTGCGGGACGTCGATGAGGTTTTCGGCGAGGCAGAAGGCTTTGAGGGAGTGGCCTTCGTGGTAGTAGTCGCTCATGGCTTCGTTGAAGAGGGCGATGTAGGTTTGGGCGATGCCGGTTGGAGGCATGATGGGTATGTCTTTTGGTGATTTCGAAGATGCGAGGCCTTGTCTTGTGAGTGTGAGGGCTGGGGTGCTCGAAGTGGCTGTGCTGGATGTGAATGTGAATCTGCTGGAGGTGAGTCTTGTAAAATCTCCTTTGTATCGCGCACAGGGACCGACTTGAGGTAAAGTGCGGTAATTGATATCGCACTTCTCTTTGAGAGAGCTTCAAGATGTGGTGTGAAGAGGGTGGAAGAAGTGATATTTGGCAGATCATGGAGCATCGCCGCCAGCCAATGAGTAGCACAAGCGACCTGACATGTGCAAGTCACCGCCCCATATTGACAAGCTATATATTCAATCCTCGCCGCCTCTCCCCCAGACAACCAGCAAGGCCGTCAGGTCTAGCGGGTAAAGCGTCGCCAATCAAACACGACACAGCTCAACGAGCGCCGTCTAGTTTGGATTCGCCGCTTAACCCAGGTCCTCTGTTCGAATCCGACCAGTTCCCCATTCGACATACCGCGAAAGGCCTTCGGGGCGAAGTGAGCAGAGTGGACGGCCACAGACTCACCGGCATCGGGATGAGATTCTCACACCTCGAAATCCTCCACGCGACAAAGATGTGTAGTTTGGAGAGCTACAGGGCAAAGAGAATTGTTCGACAAGACGCCGGGAGGCGAATTTTTTGCATTTTGTCCGGTCATCATGGTAGTCAGCCTGGAGGCCATACAAAAACATGAGGCAAGACAAGAATCACAGCTTGCAGCAGAGTGAACCATCTTTTTGTCCTTTGGTATGAGTGGCACGGTATGGTAGAGAACGAAGTCACGCGACCATGGCGTGTATCTGACGCTTATAACGCATCACATCACAAGGCAGAGTCTCAACTGGGCAGCAACCTCGGCAAGACCAACGAACAATCGTACGGCCGTCTTGATCCCTAGCAATCATTACAACATCCTTGAGCATGTGTAACTTGTAAGCACACATCACGATCAGACAGGCAGCGTATGCACACAAACTGGAATCAAGACAACTGCAGACACGCATCAGGCAAGCCATCTCTCCCGGCACTTCATCGTACACAGACCGAGCAACCATGGCTGACCAAACACACGACAGTAACCAGACAGCTCAAAAGATATCTATTAGCACCACACCACTATCTACACTCCCCTTCTCTCTCCCCCCTCACGTCCCAACCCAACTCCTCCCCCTCGGCTGCACCCTCTTGTTCATCTTGACCGTAAAATCCAACCCCTTCGCGACATCCCCCTCCCCCGTGTTCCTCGTATCATAAACCAACAACTGTCTCGGCGTATTCACCACCGTCAACGTCGCGTCCTCCCCCTCCTTCAAAGCAAACTTCACCGCCTTGACGAACTTGCCCGGCACAGCAGGGACATTCACATACCGCACACTCCTCGCCGTCCTGTCCGCCCCAAGAATGGACAGCGTCGCGCTAAACGGCATATTCCCCGTCACGCGAATCGTGTTCTGCCCCGTGCCACTCACGACGAGAGGGATGATGCTCGCGCCGAGGTACTTTGGCTGGCGGGCCTGCTTGACGCGATAGGTATTCGCGACGGAGGTGTAGTCCAGATTATCATAGCTGACAGACGGGGCGTTGTAGTAGTACTGCGTGTACCATTTCGTGTCCCGGAAGTCGACGTACGCCATGCGAGCCCAGTACTTGGTGAGCATTTTCTGGACTTTGACTTGGGGCCCGACGAGGCGTTGGAGTGTGTGGAAGGGGGTCTCGTTGGCGGTGGAGTTGTAGGTGTTGAAGAGGGTGCGGACCATGTCCCGGCCCAAATTGGGGTATTGGTCGATGTTCATGGTGAGGTAGTGGATGAATGGCCAGGCTTGGTATTCGTTGTTGAAAACGTTGCGGGTGGCGTCGATGATGGAGAGGTAGCTTGCGCCGATGACGATTTGGGGGTAGAACATGGTCCAGCCTTCTTTTGTGCCGGCTTTGGAGCGGGCGGAGGCGCAGAAGCTGCTGGAGTGGTAGATCTCGGTGAAGAAGTTGGCGAGTGGTTCGGCCCAGCCGCTGGCTCGGCTGGACATCCAGAATCGGGAGTTGACGGCGTGGTAGGTGAGGATGTGGCCGTATTCGTGGACGAGGATGCTGGAGATGTTGACGTATGATTGATCCATGACCATGTATGCGAGTCCGGTTTGCCAGTCGCTGGTCACGAAGCCAGCTACTCCGTCTGTTTTGGCTGTGAAGATGTTCGACTTCCAGTAAGGACCAGAGCTAGGAGAGTTCTTGACGGAGACGCCGGTATCAGTGAACCCCATGTCGTTAACGAAACAGTCATAAGCACCCTCGAGGGCCTGGATGACCTGAGCTGCCTTCTTCGCCGTCGTATTGTAGACTCTAAAATGGGTGCTGTCGACCTTCTTCGTCTTTGCTAGCTTGCTGAATTCGCTCTGTCCATAGTAGGTCTTGCCTGAGGGGACAGGAGCTGGCTTGTATGTCTTGGCCGCTTGCGCTGACACCTCTGCCAGTCCCGCCAGCAGGACGGTGAGGCTTGTTAGTAATGAGAGATGCATAGTGAATGTCTGAAAGGGAGGCGCTACAAGCACACACAACGAGTGAAAGACAGCATATATACGAACGACCAGAAATCCAAGAGAACCTACGTTTCTGACGGTTTGACTACCACAAGCTACCATGCAAACACACGTTGTCGATAGTGATTACTGTAGGTACACCCGCGGCCAAGGCTATAACGGTGGGCTGCGTATTCGCAAAACGGGTGCTGGGCGACGTGCTAAAATCCATTGTCTGAGACTGTAAAAGGGATATGAGAAGCCACAGACCTGGAATCGCATAGTTCGTGAGGCTTCCACTTCTCTGAATCCAATCGTGACTATGTTGATGGAAAGAGAAAGGATGAAGTGCCGTGGCAAAAACCAGAAGCTGAAAAGCCCGTTAGCCGAGGGTTCACGGCCCCCAACGTCCGGACAGCGACCACGGAAAACCAGCGGGTCTAACGACGATAGAGCCCTTGGCACGTGGAAACGGATATGGGCATTCCGGCATTCGAGATGTCTCTAGCACAGTAGCTGGTACTTGGCAAGTCGAGTCGGGTTTGAGTGTAGTGATCTGGATTCCATTGTATCTGTTCCTTCCAAGAGCTATGACTATGCCTCCCATTGCCGACCATACTCCAGCCTTATCCACTACTGAACGTCCATCAACGGCTTCAACTTGACTAGCAAATTCCATTCGTCCTTTGTCACTTCGTCTCTGTAGAACTCCTTCAGACAATCGATCGAGGCCCTCGAGATGTGGCTGTACAGAATCTCCTTCTCCTCCAGTTGTCGACCGTACATAGGCTGATTCGGTCCTTCGATCTTGATGGCTACGCTAGGCTGGCCACGTTTGCAGATAGGAATGGCCTTGTGTTCTCTCTCGATGGACGTTCTGGGAAATGTCAGTCTGGTTCATGAATGAGGAAAGGATGGACTTACACTCTGCCGAGTGTCACGACACTCTTGACATTGGTGACCGAATTGTGCTGGACCACGCAGATAGGCGTGTTGACTCTAAGAGCACCTTCTGCGACATCCACACCAATGACGATAGGATCCTTCTTGTTAAAGACTTGAATGGGCTGAAGCACGCAAGGGAAGACAGCAAGCATCTTGCTCTCCTCCTTCTTCTTCTCCTTGATGTCGTCCATGTGCTTGGTGAAGTTATCAAAGAGATGGTAAATAATGTCGGCAGTGAAGATCTTGACCCCCATCTCATCGGCATGTGCCTGTGCTTCCTTGTCGACCTTGACATCGAAGCACAACATGACAGCATACTCTGGCGACTTCTCCAGCATGGTCGACGCTGTGATGACGTCTCGCTTGTGGACAGGACCAATGGAGATGTTGGATACAGGAATTTTCATCTGCTTCAAGAATTCCAGAAGAGCTTCCAGGGAACCAAGAGTGGAGGCCTGTACTGTGACACCACGACCAGTCTTGGAGATACGGCTGAGCAAGTTCTCAAGATCACCCATGACATCGTCGGCAAGGTCGTCCTCATCATCGCCAGGCTTGACGACCAGCAGACGGGAGCCGGCAATAGCATTGTCCAGACCGTTAGCGGTAATCTTGACACCCAAGGCTGCCTTGACCTCCTTATTGTGGACGTAGACTGACTTGACTCGAAGTTCTTTCATCTCGGCAGGAGTCAATAACGCTCGTATGTCGGTTATGATAGGTCCATCAAGACCACAGAGAACTATTCGATCGCCTTCACGGAGGATACCGTTGGACAGTACCACATCGATGGTAGTACCGAGACCCTCAATGACCTTGACTTCAAGGACGGTACACTCAACCTCGGATAGGTACATGAGCTGATTGGTCATACGTTCTTGGGTGAGTTGAGTGATGAGCTTGAGCATATCCGGGATACCTTCACCAGTGTGGGCGGAGGTGGGTACGAGCGAAACGTTGCGTGCCATTGACTTGTTCTCGAAGAACAACTCAGAGTTGAACCCTTGCTCGGCAAAAGCAACCTTGGTCTTCTCCAGACGA
Organism: Elsinoe arachidis; assembly: GCA_013372555.1. Classification (NCBI taxonomy): domain Eukaryota; kingdom Fungi; phylum Ascomycota; class Dothideomycetes; order Myriangiales; family Elsinoaceae; genus Elsinoe; species Elsinoe arachidis. The sequence continues at coordinate 551,426 of JAAPAX010000007.1, read as the reverse complement.
TCCTTGAATTCGCTCTGGACGCTCTTGTTCTGGAAGGCAAAAGACTCGCGGAAACCGTTGTTGTCGATCTTCTTCCATCCGTAGAGACGATCGATCTTGTTCAGCGCGACGATGAAGGGTGTCTTCTTGTCGCGGAGAAGTCGCATTGATTCCAGAGTTTGTGGCTCGAGACCGTGCATGATATCGACAACGAGGATGGCAATGTTGCAGAGAGATGAACCACGTGATCGAAGATTGGTGAAAGACTCGTGACCTGGTGTGTCGATGATGAGGAGACCGGGGATTTTGAACTCAAATGTGCCATCAGTGTTGACGACAGCAGTCTTCTTGACGAGGGCATCGACTGGGAAATAAGTTGCACCAATCTGTTGAGTGATACCACCTGCTTCGCCCTCCTGAACATTGGTCTGTCGAATCTTGTCAAGCAATTTGGTCTTTCCAGTATCGACGTGACCGAGAATACAGCAAATAGGTGAACGCAGGTTGTCTTTCGACGCTGCCTTTCGTGCTTCCTCCATCTGTTGCTTTCGTCGAGCTGCCGACTCTGCCTTGCGCTTTTCAGCTGCTGTTTCTTCCTCTGAAGAGGAAGAGTCATCATCTGAATCCTCCTCCGAATCTGAGTCATCAGCTCTGGTGGCAGTTCCATTAGGCTGCTTTTTGTTGGCCTGGACAATCTCTGCCTTGTTGCCTCCAGATCCAGATTGAACAGGTTTGCCGTTAGCCACCGACTTGATAGTACCTTCCCCTTCATCTGATAGAGCATCCCAACTATCCTTGACGTCAGGGCTCTCGGCTTTGTCGGCCTCAACCTCCCAATCGTCGAGCTCGTCATCTTCCTCTCCCTTCTTCTCCTCAGCGTTAGCCTTGGCTGCTGCTGCGGCTTCTTCGGCGAGTCGTGTCTGCTCTTCCTGAAGCTTGAGTTCTTCGAGTTTCTTCCGAGCTTCTTCCTCTTCCGCTGCTTTTTGAGCAGCTTCCTGTGCCTTCCGCTCCTCTGCAAGTTTCTTTGGGTTCTTCTTCCTCCGATCACGATCTGCTGGCTTCTTGTCCTTGACCTCGTCGTCTCCAAGACCGGCGACGGTGGCTCCGCTGTCGATCATTTGTTGAAGTCGTGCTTTGGCTCGAGCCTCTGCTTCCTTCTGTGCCTTTGTCATGTACTTGCCCTCCTTCTTGAGTGCATCGATCTTGGCCTTCTCTTTGGCCCTCTTCGCTGCCTTTTGTTCGGCGAGCTTCTGTTCCTCCTCCTCAGCTCGTTTCTGCTCCTCCTCTTCGCGACGCTTCTCCTCCTCACGCTCCCTAGCCTCTGCCTCTTGACGTTTCTTGAGCTCTTCTTGTTGTTTCTGCAACGCAGCGAGAGCTGGGTTGAGCTTCTTCTTCTTGCCACCGGCGGCAGGTGCTTCAACAGGCGCAGCGACTTCTTCCTTGACAGCTTGAGGTGCAGCCTTGGGTTCTTCGGCCTTTCCAGCAGGTGCCGCCTTCTTCTTCGCAGCAGCCTATAGGGCGTGGTCAGTAGACGTGTAGAATGAGAGTCCAAGCCTATCATACCTGTTCTTTTTTGCGCTGCTTCTCGCGCTCCTTCTTCTCCCTCTCCTTCTCCTTCTTCGTCTTGACTCGTCCACCTGCATCCTCATCCTCGTCATCGTCCTCTTCCTCCTTGACTTCCTGCTTCTTTCCACCTTTACCCTTCTTGATAGGCTGGCCGAAGACGTCCTCGTCCATGTCCGCCTCTTGTGGAGCCTTTGCATCCAGGTCGACTGGCTCCACACCATTCGTACCATTCTCCTGTGGTGGATCCTCACCCTCAACAAAGTCATCCTGCTTGCCTTTCTTGCCCTTCTTCATACGGTTCTTTCGAAGTGTGGCGAGCAGACCGCCAGCAGGGGCTTCATCTTCATCTCCAGCGGCCTCAGCATCTTTGGCTTCCTTCTCTGCTTGTGCGATAGGGTCGATTGTCTCGCCGAGATCGGCCTCCCAGTCGTCCTGCTGCTTCTTTCCTCCCTTCTTCTTTGGCGGCATGCTGAATAATTTGCGGGATCAAAGTGCAATCAAGATGATTGCTTGGTCTAGAGAAGCGATGGACATACCCCGCGTCTGAGCGAATGGTGAAGTGCCGATAGCTAGACGACTGCGGGTCGGTGAATGTCGTGAGATCAAGCAAATGACTCACGCTAACAGTGCACTGTATATGCAAGAGACAGTGAGAATCGTGCGTGTTGGGGATCAGCTCGCACAAAGACTTGGTTGTCGGGAACAATGTCCTCCCCTCCCACTACGGTTGACCACATCGTCGTTCAAAAATGCCGTCGTGCGTCAGTCTTTGACTTCGGCGGGGATCGGCAAAGGAAAGTTGCGGCTCTGCTCTTTCTTTTCACGTGGGGTGCTTCGAACGTCTCGAAGCATTTCTCGACTTTATCATGTAGGACAATTTTACACAAGTCGACGCGCACCAGCGATGGCGACAAATTCAATCAAGTTGCTTAGTGGCAACAGCCACACAAAGTTGGCCGAGTTGGTGGCGAACAGGTAGGGAAAAGTGCTTGGGGTCGAAGCGAACGAGGACTGATGGTGACCATAGGCTTGGGATCGAGCTTGCAAAGATTATGGTCTTGCAATATTCAAATCAAGAGAGCTCAGTATCTATCGGAGAATCAGTACGCGACGAAGATGGTAAGTTCTCCTCCTTCTCATATGGCCCTACGTCTTTTACCTCTTTTGCCCATTTCTCTCCGTCTCTTTCCCCTTCCATAACCGTCCCTGACCTCACAGTCTTCATCCTTCAATCGACCGCTCCAGGCGACATCAACGATGGTATCATGGAGCTGCTGATCATGATCAACGCTTGCAAGACTGCCTCTGCCCGGCGCATCACGGCCGTCCTACCCAACTTCCCCTACGCCCGTCAGGACAAGAAGGACAAATCTCGTGCTCCCATCACAGCCAAACTCATGGCAAACATGCTCCAAACCGCCGGCTGTAACCACGTAATCACAATGGACCTACACGCTAGCCAGATCCAAGGATTCTTCAATGTTCCCGTGGACAACCTATACGCCGAACCCAGCACCCTCCGTTGGATCAGGGAGAATCTCAACGTCAAAGACTGCGTCATCGTCTCGCCCGACGCAGGCGGAGCAAAGCGCGCCACCTCCATCGCCGACGGCCTCGATCTCGGCTTCGCCCTGATCCACAAGGAACGTGCCCGTCCGAACGAGGTCAGCCGGATGGTGCTGGTAGGCGACGTGGCTGGCAAAGTGGCGATCATCGTGGACGACATGGCAGACACGTGCGGGACACTAGTCAAGGCTGCAGACGTGGTGATGAGTCACGGAGCCAAAGAGGCGATTGCAATTGTAACGCATGGGATTTTGAGCGGCGATGCGATCTCGAAATTGAACGGCAGCCAGTTGAAGAAATTGGTGGTGACGAACACGGTACCACATGATGAGAAGAAGGAGAAGTGTGATCGGATTGAGACTATTGATATTAGCCCTACTGTTAGTTCTACGTGCATGATTGGAAGGAGAAGGCTAATTGGTTTCAGTTGGCCGAGGCTTGCAGACGAACGCATAATGGTGAGAGCGTGTCGTTCTTGTTCAAGCACGCACCGATATAGAATGTCGTGCAGAGGGCGAGGGGAAGTGGAAGGTAGGCAGAGAGGGCATGACTGGACAATGGCGTTTGGAAAAAGGCGACTGCTGCAAAGTGGGTCGAATCATAGAAGAGGTGAGCAGATCACTTATGCTGACAGAAATGCAAGTCAAGACATTTTGATTCCAGTCTGTTCTAAAAAGGCGAGGCCACGTGCCCGCTGCTATGCATATATCCAGAATATCCTCCCAATGCTCCCAGCCCACGCAAAGAAAACCCTCGATCATCAAGACCGTCCCTACAAGCAATCTGAAGCGAACCATCCCCCCTCCTTCTCCCTCTCTACTCCTCCATCAACTCCACCGGCGGCCTCGCCGTATGCACAAAAGCCTTACTCTCCCCCATCGCCACGGGACTCATAAACTCCCTCACCACCTCAGGCTCCTCCGTCATATCCTCGACCGCAATCGCCGGCAGTCCGGGACTACTCCCATGATCCACCGGATCAAACACAATCGTACTACTCCTGCTCCTCATCCCGCTCCCCGTGCCCCCCACACTCCCGCTCCGCACACTAGTCGGACTAGGCGGGTACTCCACCCCCGTCCCGCTCCACGAACTCTTCACCGCATTCAGCTTGCACAACGCATCCACCAGATCATCCGCATGCACGTCTTTGTTCGGCGCGTCTTCGTTCCTGCTTTCCCACCCCACAGGCGGCGACGGGGGTGGGGAGATGAAGAACAACTTCCCGGCGTCTGGCAGGGGGAGATGTCGGTCCTTCTCCTCCAACGCCGTGGGTTCGCCAAAGTACACCCTGACTCTGTACCCCATGACGTTTTCCCCGTCGAGCAGTTGGCGGACGTGGGTTGCGTCGGAGGTGGTGAAGAAGGTCGCGATGATGCGTCGGAAGGACTTGAGGGGGGAGAAGGAGTGGAGCGGGGCTTGGGCGGAGATGGCGTCGCGGATGGCTTGGAGTTTCGGGGGGGAGAATATGGCGGGGTCCGAGAGGTTGGTGATGATGAGCGTGTTGGAGGGGGTGGAGGGGGTGGTGAGCGGGGGGAGGTCGCTGAGGTCGAGGGAGAGGGAGGGGGAGTGTCGGCGTTTGAGGCTGGGGGTGCGTTGGGGGGAGGTTGTGGTCGCCATGGTTGTGGGTTTGTGAGTGGTGATGTGAGGGTGACTGGTCAGGAACACTGGCGGTATATGTCTGCTGCTGAGGGGAAAAAGGCAGAGTGCGGCGCAACAGTTGTTATAAACGAGCAGTGACGATTTGTCGATGCGGATTTGTTGCGGGCTGCGGGCGGCAAAACGCCGTTGGATGCCGCGCTACTGGGATTTCTGGTGACTGCGCCTCGCTGCAAGAGGCCAGGTTAGCCTTGGCACATCGATTTCACTGCTGCACACTCGCTGCCAATTCAACTCCGCCCGGCTTGACATTGTCTAGCACTTTGTTCATCCCGGTCTCTTCCTGCTGTAACCTGCCCGTTCAAGCATTTTGACTATCTCTAGCCGCTATGCCAGTCGATATACCCCTCTTCCTTTGTTCACGGTTTGCTCCCTAGCACGGATTGCTCCGCTCAGCGTGGGGAAGAGGCTTAGCCAGTCAACATCTGCCTATTGACCTTTCCACTCTTCGAACAAAACCTTACGCCTGAGTCCGAGCGGACAGGCCACGCATCAGCCTCATATCTGGCCTCATCCGTTCGTACTCCTACCCCTCGAAGCCTTGCATGAGACTTGTCAGTAGTATTGTAAATTTTGTGACTACGCCTCAAACGTGTACCTCGTGGCATCATTCCGATCGGTACTTCTCCGTTTACCAACGGTCGGCCAAACGCTCAAGTACAGCATCTGCCGCAGCTGGCATGACATTTCAGGAAGGCAATCACTTTCAAGAGAACGTAAATGTCTTGCGGCAGTGCTCAACGATGTAATATAGGACAGCTGTCGATAGTTCCCTCGCAACGATCAGGTAAGCATGCTCGATCAGACACTTTTCAAAGTTTTTGCTTGATTTTCTGCGTCGATACACTCTCTGCTACCAACGCTACAATTCTTATACAGTACAGTAATAGATTTTGTGCTCCTTCTGTGTGGAGACTTTCTCCTCTCACTCACCCAAAATGCATCCACATGGACAGATATTTTGCCTGCTGTCCAAGCCACACTCGTGCGTGCAGTATGAGGCTGGTGCTTAACCCATGACCATACCCTTGAGGCCGGCCATATCGCCTTCCTTTGCCGCGATTTCAAAGTAAGAGTAGATAATGCTATAATATTGTCAGTGCGCGACCAAGCCGCAACAGGGCAGTACACTCACGTAACAGCCATAAGAATACCGGTACCGCTTCCGAGAGCTCCGACAAGATCGCTGGTGATGGACAAAGCACCGATGCAAGCACCTCCGAAAGCAGCCGCAGTTGGAATGACGCGCTTGAGTTCCCTGTACATGGACTCATCACGGTGACCAGCCATGACCAGACCTTGATCCTTGAGCTGCTTGGCGACGTCACGAGGGCTGGATCCAGAAACCTCGATCCAAGTCTTGGAGAAAGCAGCACATGCAATCAGCATGTAAGCGACGAAGACAGCGGTGTGGACTGGGTCCAAAAGAGCATCCTTGAAGTTGAGAGGAGGAGACATGTAGTAGGCGAGACCAGAGATTGGCTGTAGCTGAGCAGAGCCGTCCTTTGCCTCCCAAGTACCGATGAGCCTGACAAGCAAGTTGTCACTGAAGCGGGAGAAGAGCATCTGGCTGACCAAGAAGACATTGGAGGAAAGAGCTGACTGAAGCATGATGGGCATGTTGGAGGTGTAGAAGAGGCGGACTGGGTAAGATCCGCGCATACCACGCTGGCGGTTAGACTTGACGGGAATCTCAACACGGAAGCCCTGGAGGTAGATGACAGCGCCGAAGACAGCCAGTGTCGCAATGAGGTTCATGACGTTGGGCAGGTTCTGGCGGTAGAATGCCTCCTTGAGAGCGAGCTGCTTGTTTGGCCAGGTGACCAGCAAGTGGACCAGAGCGATGATGGCGCCCTCGAATTCGGGTCCACGACCAGTGTTGATGGTAGTTGGCGAGAAAGCCTTCCATACGATAGACTCGCAGATGTTGGTCGCGATGAAGAGCGAGATACCACTGCCGAGACCATAGCCCTTCTGGAGGAGCTCGTCAAGGAGGATGACGATCAATGCCGCAGTCAAGAGCTGGACGACCAGGAGGACACAGATACCAGCACCGAGATCCGATGGCTGACCGTAGAGACCAGTCAAGACAAAGACACATGCCTGACCAAAGGAGAGGATGATGGCAAGAAGCTAGAGACATGGGTTAGTCAAGCTCCTTATCGGATCTTGATGTTGCTTTACCTTTTGTGCGGTCTGATAGAGCTCGCGGTCAGTCTTCAAGTCGAGGTTGACGTCGATCAAGTGGGTACCAGCAAGGAGCTATCCCGTCAGCGAGACCCCGGTATAGTCTGACTCTTTTATTACCTGGAAGACCATGCCAGACGAGATGATGGGAGTAATACCCAGTTCCATCAGCGTTCCTCGGTTACTGGCCATCATGACACGGAGCCAGTACAACGGATCAGAGGTGTCTGTCGCAAGTCAACCCCTGAACGGCTATACCTCCAGGCTCTTGTGGTGTCCATACCTGAAGATACGATACCGTACAGTGGCATCTGGCTCATGACCAAGAAGATCAAGAGTGTCAGACCCGTCCATACTAGCCGTTGGTTGAATGGTGTCTTGGTCTCTGGGATGGCGATCTCGGGGATGAGAGGCGTGAAAGGCTTCACCAGGTCGAGGAATCGTACTGTGGTCGACAGTGTCAGCAAGCAAGACTACGAAGTCGTGATTGACGTGCGCAGAGCTGTCGTTATGGCTGGAGAGGGAGATATGCGAAGGATCGAGGGATACTGACAGCCACTCATGGTGAAGCTCTAATGACGAGATCGATCTTAAGGCGGTATTGTACAGGCGCTTTGAGGTCTCCAATGGATCGAATGATGATCACAATGAAGAAAGAAAGGAGAGAAGAAATCAGAACGGTGCGCCTTGAATGTTCTGACCGTGGTCGCAATGCAGTGGTGATGATTCAGAAAATATGTCTGAATGCTGTACGTGTCCTAGTTTTGGAAGCTCCGCAGTGTGGAGCGGCAAATCTCCGTCTTTCCTCGCCAACCACTCACACGACCACAAACTATGTGTCGAATCCTTGATGCAGATGTGTATTCAGGGACGCAGGTTATCATACATTTCTCATACTACATTTCCGACTCTCTATTCCTCCAGGTCGTGATAATGTCGGTAGGCTCGCTTCAACTGCTCAAAGGTGACAAAGGTGATGATGGTGGATGGAGCCCGACTGATCAGCGCTGGTGTCAAGCCTTTGAACATCCAGCCCATGCCTTCATTACGGAACGTCCTTGCAAGTACGAGCAGCATCGGATGAGTGGTGCCCTTCATGGTCATCCATCTCGCCTTGAACACGTCCCATGGACTGCAGATGAATGTCGACAAGAATCCGGCCAGACAGCTTGCAGTGATATGAGTCGGTACAGAGTCCGTCAATGAAGTGCGAGCCATCAACTCGCGCTTGAACACATCGTACCCGGCGAGTTGTGTCGCAGTGGCTATTGCTGCTCTTCCTGCACCAACCCAGACCCCCGTCCAAATACTGGCCCAACCTTCATGACGGATCATGGTTGACAGACCGTGAACAACATTGCGGTAGTTTCGACGCTGTTCTGGCGGCAATGACATGTCGTTCTGCATGCGCAGGCATACCACATCAGCGAAGTTTCCGACAATGCTGCCAATGAATCCTGACGAGGCCGCCATACCTGCCAGCGCGGCCCCGGAAGGTGCGTGTGTAGGTGTGGTCGAGTTCTCTTTCAGCTTCTCGTACAATGCAAAACGGACGGTCGAGAAGGTAAGAGTTCTTGCGAGCGAGGCTGTAAGCTTGTCACATTATCAGTCGAGGGCGATCATGGGGATGGATATCTTACTCCTTTCTAGAGACCAGGGACGCCCTCTTCTCGCCAGATGGTCCGGAATATTTGCGTCATGACCATGCCTTGACCAACATTTGTCTGAGTTTGGAGACGAACACCAGCTACTGTGAGTCAGTCTGCTGTATCATGGCGCAGGGCCCAAATAGCTTACCAACACCCAAAGGCTGCGTGCAGCAGGAGGTGACCGCGCTGGCCAAGCCGCCAAAGTAGAAGGGGTAATGGATTACGCCATGTTCAGAGTGAATCGACTTGTTCTTCTCGACTGCGACTGGGTGGTGTTCAACCAAAAGCGAGTGGACAATCGGTGGTGGAGGTACAGGAGCATTAATAAGCGACGATGCCGTAGGTGCTGGTATCATTATCTTGGTGCTAGAGTCGGACATTTGTAGAAGGATAGAAGCAATGGCTGGGTTAGGCGTGATGAAAGATGCTTAGCAGATGGCTCTGCGGAATAGTAATCAAGTCAGACGAAATAGTGAACGACAAGGCGAATGCATACTCGTGGTACATATAGCGTTTGTAGCGCCTTCCTGACTTGAAGATCCTTGTAATATTCTACCACGTGGTGGCCAGTCCCGCAAGGAAGGAAGGGGGCTGATTGGGGGAAGAATCTTGGCATGTGAAGCACTCCATCCTGCGCCTCGATATTTTATTGTGTTGCAAACAGGGCATCGATGCAATTCTCGAAAGTACGGTCTTTACTTAGATCATCATCGACGCGAATATGTGTCCAGTACCAATGGCGCATATCGAAATGCGATGCAGTGCGGAGTTATAGCGCAAGCTCAAGATCTGGTCAGTATCAAATCTACCATAGTCAGGTGACTATTTGCTTGAATACCAGGCATGCGGGCTGATGGATGATAACTTGGACTCTGACCATCTGGCTGACGCGATCAGATCCGACCAGCTTGACGATACAAGGGAAAACATATCAAACCGATTCGTGGACTAACGTACCACCCTCGATCCTGGATCAGCTCTCACGCCAGCTGCACCTACGGCAGGACCATCCTATTTCAATCACCCGATCACTAATAGAATCACGCTTTCCTGGATATCAACATCACAATGATCTCTATCCCGTCGTCACTGTCGGGCAAAACTTCGACTCCTTAGGATTTCCCCCAGACCACCCAGGCCGTAGCAGGACTGATACGTACTACATTAATGCCAGCACCGTTCTTCGCACCCACACGTCCGCCCACCAATCCGATACATTCCGTGGCAACACAAGCAATGGCTTCACCATTTCCGCTGACGTTTATCGTCGGGACGCCGTGGACCGATCCCATTACCCTATCTTTCACCAAATGGAAGGCGCCATGACATGGGATCGTGACAACGTCTCTCCATCTCAATCCTTCACCAATCTCATCCAGACCGACGTGTCACTTCTCCCGACCCACAACCTTGTCGTCGAGGATCCCAACCCCACCACCCACCCCGACCGTAACCCCCTGCAACCCCCTCACGCCCAGGACGAAGTTGAACTTATGTCCGCCCACCTCAAGCGCTCTATCGAGAACGTCGTCGTCGAAGTCTTCTCCCGCGCCGCTGCTGCAGCCGGTCAAGCTTCCTCACGCGAACCTCTCCGAGTTCGCTGGATCGAGGCCTATTTCCCCTTCACTTCACCCAGTTGGGAGCTCGAAGTCTTCTGGCAAGGTGACTGGCTCGAGGTGCTCGGATGCGGTATCATCCAGCAACCTCTTCTCGATGCTGCGGGTGTGCCTTCACGGTCAGGCTGGGCTTTCGGCATGGGTCTGGAGCGACTCGCTATGCTTCTGTTCGAGATACCCGACATCAGACTATTCTGGAGCAAAGATCAACGCTTCTTGAGCCAATTCAAGGAGGGGGAAGTAGTCCGCTTCCAGCCATTCAGCAAGTACCCCGCCGCACCAAGGGATGTAGCTTTCTGGCTACCCAAAGCTCCCACGACTGGAGTAGGGGATGTGGTTGCAGAAACCGCAGCTGGTACCAGCACAGCGCCATCCCCCGCCGGAGGTCTCGACGTGGAAGGCCGCAGTCGAGAAGGCGAAGAAGCAGCTCAATTCCACGAAAACGACATCATGGAAATTGTCCGGAACGTGGCAGGGGATAGCGTCGAGGACGTGCGCTTGGTGGACGAGTTCGTGCATCCGAAGACTGGGAGGAAGAGTCTGTGCTATAGGATTGTGTATAGGAGTCTGGAGAGGACGTTGACGGGGGAGGAGACGAATGCTTTACACGAGGAGGTCAGGGGGCAGTTGGTGAGAAGGTTTGGGGTGGAGTTGAGGTAGTGTAGTTGTCTATAAAGGGGGATCTCCGCTCATCGTGGCATTGTATAATAGGCAGGATAGGTTGGTGGGAATGGGAAACGTTGGGCGAGGAGAGAGACGCATGTCGATTCTGGCAAATGCCGGTATTACTACAACCCCTTCTTCCCTGCCCTCTGCTCTCTGCTCTGTGCTCGTATGAAATCAAGTCTATCAAAGGCATGTATCTATGCCTGCGGCCATGATAGGCGGCGCTTTACTCAGTAGTAGACCACGAGTCTCTGTCGAGTTGTTGAACCCTTCATTTCCGAATATCCATTTTCCCGATTTCCCACACCAAAGTTGGCGGCTAACGAAAATGTCCTTCTCGCTGAATTTTAAGAGAAGGACGGCCCAGTCTGCAGAAGCGGAGTTTGAGTTAAGTTGCAGACAAGAGCCAACCGTCTGGCTACCGACTCTTATCAAGACTACTCCTCTCCAACGCCTCGAGCAACTCCGGCCTCTCCTTGAGACACACGACCGCCTCTTTATACGTCATCCACTTCCTGCGCCTCTTGTGCATCTCGGGCCACTTTGCCTTTTCCTCCTCGACGGTGGCTTCGAAGAAATTATACGTCGCCTTGGGGGCCTCGGTGGTGCATTGGTCCAAAGAGCGTTTCTCGGTGATGTTGCCCAGGTCGCGCTTGATCTTGACGATGACGCCGGCTTCTTCCCAGGCTTCGCGCTTGGCGGCTTCTTCTTGTGTGGGTTCGTCGGTTTCCCAGCCGCCTTTGGGGAGGACCCAGCCGTTGTGTCGCGTGGATTGGATGAGGAGGACGAGGGAGAAGTCGCTGGAGAGGGGGACGATGCCTGCGACTAGGCGTTCGCCTTGGGTGCCGTAGCCTGGGGGAGGTTAGTGAGTTGTGGAGGGGACTTGAGGGGTGAGGGGATGTACGTTGATTGTCTCGACCTACTCGCGCCTCCATTGATCGTTCTGCGTCCTTTGCCATGATTCCTCACGTGACTACTCTTACTCGGCGAGGGAACTGTCGGAAAACGTCCTGTCGTGCCTTTGGGTCGCTTGAAATTGAACAAGGTCTGTGTAGATGCGATGGTCGATCAGATTTCCACCCTAAACGAACGACAACAGTCGGTTGAGGCAACGAATGCCTTGAATGCAATCGAGAGAAGTGCCCGAGGAGGATTTGACAACCGCGGAGGACGAGCGTGGGGTGGGACGAGTTTTCGAGGCAGAAAGAAACCAAAAGGGTTTGCTTGAGCGCTACGAAGCCTCAATCCCGCTTGTGACGGGACGCAGGTGTCGACCTGAGCCTGGGGAGGTGGGATGGATCGACCGTCATGATGGTTGGGTGGAGGATGGTAGCGAAGACGTTGTGGGACCTCTCTAAGAGACGGATCTGCTGGAACTTTGGACGAGAACCACGTGCATCCCGCGCCAAATTTTGCTAGAGGGTGAATGCTGTCACGTGATGCGACTTCACCGGATTGCTCTTTCCGGTTTGGTCGGCTTCACTCTTGCTCAACCTTCTTCCACCAACGTTCTAGACTGTCTCATTATTTCACTACTCCATTCATGATGAGCACTCACAAATCTCCAGGCTGACGGCAACATGAAGGGCATCACAAGTTGATCTGATCCATTCAATTTCTGGTGGGCTTTCGGGGACATCATCAGTGCCTCAAACGCCAGTGACATGTCCACGACTGCGCAGGCATCTGCAGCTGTCGTATCAACGTAGGTCATTGGCATGATCTGAAGCCGGCTTGACTTTTGTTTTAGCTATCTTGTCATGTCCAACATGCACCCACCCCTTTCACGATCCTGCTTCTTGCTATTCCCAGTCTAGTCGGTTAGGCAACAGTGAAGACTTCATCTTCTCTTCGTGATTGAAGCTCAGAGAATGACAGCTGGTCTACTGATACTTCTTTCGGCATAGACGGTAGAGTGGGAAGAGAGCTAAATACGGGCTTGTTGGCGGTGCCGAATTGGCGGTGTACGCAGGTTTGGAGCATGAGAATTGCTCCTCGCAGACATCATACCCCCTATGGCGACGCGAGTCTCTGAGCTAAGCTATGGTGTGAAGTCTCGCGTGATTCGTAGAACGATATGTAGCAAGATATGCCGCAAGGTACAAATTAGTGGCCTGGTAGCTCAGTCGGACACTTTGAAGCATGGTGTCAAATTATTAGAGAACGAACAGCTTCACTCAGCGACTATGAAGGCTTCGGTTAGATCCAAGAATGCAAGCCGATCTGTTCTCCCGATAGAAAACTTACCGCTTTGCGTCGCGACGAGTGAATTCGTGTGATGCTTTCTCGTCTCCGCCACTCCATCGTTTGTGCTACCCAGATTGTCCCTCGTCTCATATATGGTTACCGACTCACGACTTGTGATTGTCTTTCACCGACAGTGAAGTGCCAGTGGACCACTCGATCTTTCGCAAGAATACCCTCGACTCTTTGCACTCACTACATTGGTCTCGCCGCCAACCCATTGTCGTATAGTCATGCTCAACATGGCGGCGATATCGTCGTAATCGCCACATCATGCAGGAGCCTGAACGCTCTCTTCTGGCGCCGATAGGTGAGTCCCAAGACATCCCGCTCTTGGGAACTGATATCCCTGGCCTTCTTAACATTCTCAAATCAAATAATCTAAATGAACATGGCTGACTGATACATAGGATATCAGCCCGGAGACTGTGGCTACTGTAAAGGCTCGAATTCAAGTCAGCGAACCCCCAAATCTCGTGCGTTTCCAATACCGTGCTCGAATCAACATCAATTCGCCTTATCGCTGCAAATCATCTACAGAGTAGCCAGCTGACCATGCGTCAGGCGGATCATACTACATCCGAACACGACGGCTCACAGCAGAGGACTATCAAGCTTTGGTAGATCGTGGCTGGAGAAGGTCGGGCTCGCTTCTTTACAAGCCAGATGTCCTTCGAGCTTGTTGTCCGCATTACACAATAAGGTGTGTTCACTTGTGGATCACATGGCCGAAAGCTAACATTTGAGACTTCCGGCAGCATCTCTAAAGCCGTCACGAGACCAGCGACAGGCGATCTACAGATGGAACAAGTTCATACTTGGCGAGAAATACCACGCAGAGACCGCAAGACTCTACCCGAAGACGAAGGAGTACACTGCTCCCGCTCATGTTCTATCAAAAGCTCACCATTCACAGGGAGAAGAAGCGCCAGAAGGAGGGCTTTGACTTGATCCAAGCTGTCCATGAAGCAGAGAGCTCGAATCTGAAGCCTGTCGATCCGGACCATAAATTCGAGGTCACGCTCGAGCCGGACACATTCACGGATGAAAAGTTCGAGCTATTCCGTGACTACCAGTACAATGTGCACAAAGAAGCACCTAGCGATGTCACTCAACAAGGCTTCAGGCGGTTCCTCTGTGAGTCTCCGCTGACTAGGAAGGAGAATCAGTCCAACGGCAGGATTAAGAGACTGGGCTCCTATCATCAATGCTACCGTCTTGACGGTCGATTGGTAGCCATGGGCGTCCTCGATCTGCTTCCGCACTGCGTCAGTGGTGTATACTTTCTCTACCACCGAGACTTTGAGAAGTGGTCATTTGGTAAGCTGTCCGCTTTGAGAGAAGCAGCGCTGGCTATCGAGGACGACTACGAATACTACTACATGGGCTACTACATCCACAGCTGCCAAAAGATGCAATACAAGGGGGACTATAAGCCGCAGTTCGTCCTTGACCCAATGACGAACTCGTGGCATTCTATGGATGACATGAAGCCGCTACTGGATCAAAAAGACTTCGTGTCGTTGGACTTGGAGGATCGACCCCGAAAGGATCCCACTGACCAGGTCATGATTGATGCCTTGGATGAAGCAGCCGAACAGATCACTTCAACAGACGACGACAACGATGATGAGGATGAGTTCATCGGTCCCGATGGAAAGACCTGGCTCTACCACCAACCTGTTGCAGCTGCTACGTCAGGGGAATCCCTCTTCAAATTCCGGATGCCAGGCGTTATGTCGGAGCAAGAGCTGCTTAGAGAAGTCAATCTTGACATTATACACGTCTCCTTGGGCCAAGGGAGGGAGGTCCCGATCGGTGTGAGTGAAACACACATTCCCAGGTCTGACTTGGACTAATGTTGGTACAGCTCTTGCAATCATGGCATGACGATCCAGATATTACTCGTCCGGACACGTTAAAGGGGGTTGTCGCGGAAATGGCTGCATGCGTGGGACCCGAGGTAGCGGAGAGAATGGCTGTGGATTTTGGGTCATAGCGAGAGCATCACTAAAACGGACCTGCGCCTGAATAGCATGCCGTTGTTGTACTTGGCAAATCGGATCGAGAGACGTGTGTTTCATTTAGAGAGTTATAATAACCGATTATCTACTGTGCGTGTGCTAACTTATTAGTACTAGTCCTTTAGTACTAGAGAAGCTATACTAGCCTTTAAGTTATAACACTCCCCCTCTAGTATAGATTGTTAAAGCTAAAGAACTAGTCTATTATATATAACTAAAGTAATTAGGTTATTACTTTATTTTATATACTTACTTATAATTGTTAGTTTTAGCTAATTATTAGTGTTTATTTACTATTAATTGCTTTATCTACTTAGTAACAATAGTAACCCTTAATAATAGCTAGGTAGCTATTATTTATATAAATAGACTAGCTTATAAATCTTAGATAAGGAGATATAAGTATCTAGCTAGCTTCTTTATAATTTCTCTTTTCTTTATTACACTTATAATACTACCTCTTAAGTTATATTAACTTACTTACTACTAATATATTAGTAATCTTCTTTAATTATGCTTAGCTCTCTTATATATTAGTATAGAGTAATAGTATACTCCTTTCTAAAGCTTAGATTATAATTGTCCTTACTATATTAGATAGAGTAATTAAGTCTTCTAGTCTTCTAGTTACTATAAATAGCATTATTAGTATCTCCTTCTTTCTTTACTTACTAAAGAAGTCTAATACTCTTTATTGCCTTTCTAGTCTAGTATAGATACCTTAAGTTAAGGCATTTACTAATAGTAATAGTACTTATAATATAGTAGTTCTAGTTAATACTTTAATAGCTAATAAGACTATTAATATTATAACTTAATATACTACAAATGCTAACTACCTCTCTATAATTCTAATATACTATATAAGGAGTAGAACTATTTATAATAGCCTAAACTACTACAATGTTAAGAATATAAATAAGACTTACTTCGGAAAGAACTTTAATATCTATATTACCTTCTAGTAAATTAATAGTAGAGCTTATACTAACTATATCTATCCTAATAAGCGCTCTAAGTATAATTTCTAGTCTTAGATCTCTAATAATATCTTTCTAAAGAGCTAGGGAATTACTCTAAGAAAGGTTAAGTTATTTACTAGTCCTTTAACTCTAACTAGTTCTTCTTTAACTTCTACTAGTTCTCCTTTAACTCCTACTAGTCTCTCTTATAGACGTCGTTCTTCTACTACTAGTTTTATATCTAGTGTAACTAGTAAGATTAATATAGATCTAGTTAAGGATATTAATATTCTAAAGCTAAGATATACTAAAAATAAGTACTTTATTTCTACTTCTATATCTACTAGATTTAAGCTAAATAATTCTAGTACTTAAGGAAGGTATATAGACAAGTTTAGGAAGTATATAGATAACTATAAAGCTATCTAGAGAAGGTTATTATATAGTAATAGGACTAATAGGCCTTAGCTATATAGGTAAGGTCTAAAGCTTAAGGATTAAGAGAGTATTCTAAAAAGTATATCTAATATAAGTCTATCTTTAACTTCTAAGGGAACTCTACTAATAACTAAGTCTAGTAATAGTAAGAGAAAGAAGAAGAAGAGAAGTAGTTTAGAGTCTAACTCTAAGAGCTCTCTATAGAAGAAGAAGTAAGCTTATTATATAAGTATTAGTAGATAGAATAAAAGCGGCCTTAGTAGTATAGGATAGTAGATAGTAAAGGTATTAAGGTAAAGGATAGTAGATTTTACTTAGAATTAAGTAGCTAGTAATATAGTAGAGATAGCTATTTTCTTTCTCTCTTTTTAATAATAAAGTAGTATAGACTATAATAAGCTTTTAACAAATAAGATAGCTTAATAAGTATAGTAGTATAGTAATTATACTTTAAATAACATTATAAATAAGATTCTAAATAAGTATATAGTACAAAAGTATACTAAATAATTAGCCTTATAGTAATTATTAAAGAATCTTATTAGAAGACTTAGGCTTAGTAAGTATATTAGCTAATTACTAAGTTATATTAATATACTTTAATTTAATAGTTCTAAGCTTATATTGCTCTCTATAATAATAATTCCTTAGATTAATATACTTTAATCTCCTTAAGTTAGTATAATCTCTAGCTAACTTAATAGCTAACTTGTTATTAATAAAGATCTTAACTAGACTAAGGTTAATATTAGTAAGGGGCCTAAGTTTAGTAACTAGATTTCTAAGCTAATTAACTTCTTTATAGGTCTTAGTTAATGCTAGATACTTAGCTTTAGTGCTTAATAGTACTATAATCTTCTAAAGTCTTAACTTCTAGATAATAGATATACTAAGTATATAGATAATAGTTCTAGTAGTTAACCTTGATATTTTATTATTACTAGCAAAGTTAGAGTTAGAGTAGGCCTAAATAGTATTACTAAGTAATCTATTAATTCTTCTAAAGGTTAGACTATACTTAATAGTTCTATTAATATATCTCTAGATCTGCCTACTAGTAATAACATAAGCTACTAAAGGATTTTATAAGAATCTAGCTAAATAATTAGTAGTATAACTAATATTAGGCCTAGTGTTATTAGTAAGATACTAAAGTTTATTAATAATTATATTAAACTTCTAATAGTTATTAATATTAATCTAACTATAATTTAGCTTATAGATTATATTAATTAGATACTTAACTATCCTTATATAGAGAAGGTTATAACCTTTAAGCTTCTCTCTAGTATAGTATAATTACTTAATCTTAATTATATTCTTTATTCTATAGAGTTAGACACTAAGGAAGAGATTAGAGCTTACTACTTTTATAGAGAACTTAATATAGAGGTCTTATACTAGCTTATTAGCATATTTCTAATATGTAGTAATAATTCTAAAGTTATTAATATATACTAATATAATATAGAACTTACTAATAAAGAGATAGATATTACTCTCTAATCTAATAAACCTAAGTAATTTAAGAGCTTTAATAATAGCTTTATACTAAAGGGTAGTAGCTTATTTTAGACTATAGAGCTCCTTTATTAGGATAATAAGCTTATTAGCTAAGTCCTTAATAGGGACTCTCTTAGAGTAGTAGATATAGTTCTTAAGATTAATATCTAGCCTAAGGAATATAGTAATTATATTAGCTATTATAATTACCTAATTATAATAAAGAGTATATACTAGAATAACTCTTCTAGTTTTAGCTCTTAGTGTTAGAGTAAAGGTCTTAATAAAATTAATATCTACTCTCTATATAAAGCCTCTAGCTATCTATCTAGTTTTATATTTATTAATAGAACTATCTAGAAGCCTTTTAGTTTTAAACACTTATTTACTAGTTATTAGTCTATATCTAGCTAGGGTCTAAGATTTCTTAATAATCTTAAGAGTCCTAGTTACTATTAATAAGTTAAACTTAGCCTTTATTATAGCTTTCTAATGCCTAGCTTTAGAGCTAGAGAGAGCTTCTTTTATAGTTTATAGATCTAGTCTAAAGGTTCTCCCCCTTAGTATACTACTAAGAGTAGTAGTATTACTAATAACTCTACTAGAATTAAGTCTTCTATAATTAATTTATTAATATAATCTAAGTAATCTTCTAATAGATCTTACTACTAATAATAGAGATAACTTTAACCTTCTCCTTTTACTAGTAGTAGGAGTTATATAAAATAGTGTTATAAGTATATTAATATCCTTATTAGTTATAGATAGAAGTAGCTAGTTAGCCTTATACTTAGGTAGATTATATATAGAATAAGGCTCTTCTAGGACTTCTAGTAGAAGTATTATAAGATCCTTAGTATTATTATATTTAATAGAAGACTCTATTTAAGACTCTCTCTATTAGATAGAAGACTCTAACTAAGACTCTCTCTATTCTTATAAAGAATAAGGTATTCTAAATAAAGTTATAGATGTGTTAGATAGAGTAGATTTAAAAGTTTAAGCTTTAGTATAGAGTTTATTACTTCCTAAGGAAGGATCTTTAGCTTAAGTGTTATAAAGGTATTATTAGAATTAATAGTCTAAGGTTTCTAGATTCTTATAACTAAATTATATATTATTTTAGCTAATAAATATCTACTCTCTCTAAAGCTATAAAGCCTTAGGTCTAGCTATCTATAGATTCCTTATCTATAGGATATATAGTTATTTAATAGATATATAAGACTAGTCTAAGTAGATAAGGTCCTTATTAAATATTACATAAGGGGTAAAGAAGAACCTATTCTTCTATTTACTCTTAGCTTAGTACTAGTATAGCTACTAAACTAGGTAATTTATAGTAGAGTTAGCTTATATTCCTATATACTATCTAAGCTATACTCTTACTTAGAATTTATATAATTTTAAGATATTATAATTATATATATATACTCTATAGCTAAAGTGTCTAATATGTAATAGTAAGATAGAGTTAGTAGTAATCTTTAGGTCTTTATATAGGACCTAAAGTAGAATTTTCTTAGTTTTAGTATAAGTAGTCCTATTAATAATATAAATAGCAAATTTAATAACTAAGTTCTAGAACTCTAGAGGAATTCTATAGTTAATAAAGATATATCTTATTCTAATAGTAACTATCTTATTAGTTAACTCTACTTTACTATTTTAATAATAAGTATATAGTAATAAGATATCTTATCTCTAACCTTAGGCTTAAATCTTTACTCTAAGCTCTAGGCTTAAGAATTTACTACTACTATCTAAGATCTAGAGGAAGAATACTTTATTATATACTTTGCTATTATATAGAGAAGTATACTTAATAAAGCTAAATACTTAGTCTTTAGTAAGTAAAGCTCTTTAGCTCTTAAAGTTACTCTTCCTATAGGTAGTAAATATACTATACCTATACTCTTTATATAATAGAGATTTAATTAGACTTATAAGGTTAATATATAGCTTATCTAGTAAGTAAGATAGAGATATTCTTAGCTTCCTTAATATAACTCGTTATACCTTTAATACTATATATAGTAGGCAGTAGCTAAGTTTAGATAATAAGAACTCTTCTATTTCTATAGTAAGGTTCTTTATATAAGTTATTACTATAATTCTAGAGTAACTAAGTCTCTAATACTATCTCTTAGATGTTACCTTAGTAGTTCTAGCTATAGCTAGATTTACTATAATATAGCTTAGGTCCCTTCTAAAGGTAGTCTTCTTTAGATAAAGGTTATTATTACTCTTATAAATCTTAAAGTTTTAAAGCTATTTAATATTACTATCTACCTTAAGTATTTCTACTTCCTTATTATACTTATTAAGGAGCTAGAGTTTAAAGAGTTTAATACCTTCTACTCTAGTAATCTTCCTAAAGGAAATAAGATTATAAGGAAATAATAGAGAATAGATATAGCCTTTAAGGCTAATAGTAGTCTTCTTACTAGCCTTATTTATAATAGTAAGAACTATAGTTCTAACTTCTATCTAAATAAGACTTTAAGTTCTAAGAGTCTAACTAATTCTAAGAAGCTTCTTTATAATATAGATATTAGTAAACTATAATCTGTTATTAATAAAGTGTTTTAATACTCTAGAATCCTAGATATAGTTATTATAATTTATACTACTCTATAATAAGGATATAATAATAGCTCTTTTACTTATAATAGAGTCTCTATTATTATATTTATTAGATTCTAGACTCTTAGGTTTAAGTTCCTTATCTACTACTAAATAGCCTTTTACTTTGTCTAACTTCTCTTTAGTCTTACCTTTAGAGTTATTCTTTATTCTTTTATTACTCTTGCCTTTACTATTCTTCTTATTACTCTAGCCTTTAGAGGCTTTCTTAGGATACTACTTAAAGTAGTTAGTATTTAAATAAGTATAGTAAGTATACTATATATATTAGTCTTTAATATAACTAGTAGCTATAAATATTAAATTATTTTTCTTAAGGAGTAGTCTTTTTCTTCTTAGAGAGGCTATTATTACCTTAAGTAGTATATTAGATTAAAGAGTTAACCTCTAATTCCTAAGCTATTTAGCTTCCTTAGTATCTATTATAAAGAGTGTTATAATATAAGGATCTAGGAGGCTATAGAAATAAGCCTATTAGCTAGTAGTAAGAGCCTTTTATTCTACTATAATATTATACTAGTAAATACACCTCTAAAAGTTTTTATAGTACTCTAATATATTATTATTAAATAGAAGAACTACTTAGTAGAGCTTTCTAATAGATTAATAAAGCTTATAAATTACTATTAGTCTAAATGTAGCTTTAATAGTTATTATAAGGTCCTTTATAGTCTTTAGAGTAGTTCTATAGTAAGGTCTAATAGACTTATAGAGCCTTAATATAATAATTCTATATATAATTCTATTATCCTTTTACTATTTCTTTATCTCTACTTTATAGAAGATACTATTAATATCCCCTAGGTAGTTAGTTAGTAGAGGAGACTCTTATTTATTAATTTAGTTAAGGTTACTAAATATATAACTAATAATATTCTTCTTAATAAGGATAACTTCTAGAGTTACTCTCTAGGCATTATAATTACTCTCTCTCTTAAGAATTTAAGTTTTATAGATTTTGTTTAAGCTTTCTAAAGATATATTAATTAGCTAAAAGACAATTAATAGATACTTTTAATTAGTCTATTAAGCTATTTAACAAAGGATATATATAGGCTACTATAAGTGTTTATTCTAATATAGCTAGTCTAGAAATCCGATATAGGTAGCTTAATAATCCTTTTAATAATAATATACTTAATTTATTATAGCTTTAAGTACTTCTTAAGAAGCGCTAGGCTTATAACCTGTTATACTTAGCAAATTAGATCGAGAGATATGTGTTTTATTTAGAGAGTTATAATAACTAATTATCTACTATGCGTGTGCTAACTTATCAGTACTAGTCCTTTAGTACCAGAGAAGCTGTACCAGCCTTTAAGTTACAACAGCCGTCACATGTCGAGCACCATGGTCAACGTGGTTGTGATGTGCCTGACCAATGAGAAGTGGTGGAAAAATATCGACGTCTCCAACGTTGCCGATGTCGGACGCCTTGATCGGCATCTTGACTCCTTCCCTTCTTGAAACCCCACAGAATTGACCCAGAACTGACGTCCCACGGCCAAGTCCCCTCCGAAAACTTTTGCAGCCACGGCAGAGTCGCGCTCTTACAAAACCACCTCCATTGGTCTGTGCCACGCCTGGGTCGACCACTAAGAGTCATTTTGAGATTGACGAAGCGCGATTCAAGAGACCGCCTTCTCCCCGTCACTTCTTCTCACTCCACAAACATTCTCCTCTCACACTGCCAGTCAGACTTCAGTACTTGACCACACCAGCAATCATGTGTCCAAGCTTAGACGAGAACACCACCAATGGTGTCAATGGTCACGCGAACGGAGCGAATGGCACCACCAACGGAGCCAATGGCTGTGAGTAATCCCTACGATCAAGCATAAGACAGTTCTGACCCATGGCAGCGAGGGAAGGCTACACCGGCATTGAAGCTCCTCAAAACCCACACCGACCTACCAAGGCCGCCAACCCCTACCAGCCAGTCGGTGACTTCCTCTCGAACATTTCAAATTTCAAGATCATCGAGTCGACCCTCCGAGAAGGCGAGCAATTCGCCAACGCCTACTTCGACACCGAGACCAAGATCAAGATCGCCAAGGCACTCGATGCTTTCGGCGTCGATTGCATCGAGCTCACCAGCCCCTGTGCAAGTGAGCAAAGCCGCAAGGACTGCGAGGCTATCTGCAAGCTTGGATTGAAGGCCAAGATCCTCACACACGTAAGATGTCATATGGACGACGTTAAGGTGGCGGTAGAGACTGGTGTCGATGGTGTGGACGTGGTCATTGGTACTAGCCAGTACCTGCGAGAGCACAGTCACGGCAAGGATATGACATACATCAAGGTGAGAAAGAGCAAGAAGCAGCGGACTACACAAAAACTGACATGCTGTAGAATGCCGCGATTGAGGTCATCGAATTCGTCAAGTCCAAGGGTCTGGAGATTCGGTTTTCATCCGAGGACAGCTTCCGATCCGACCTTGTCGATCTCCTCACCCTCTATAGCGCCGTCGACAAGGTTGGTGTCAACCGTGTTGGTATCGCAGACACCGTTGGTTGTGCCAGCCCGCGTCAAGTCTACGACCTTGTCCGGACTCTCCGAGGTGTTGTCAGCTGCGACATTGAGTGCCATTTCCACAACGACTCTGGCTGCGCTATCGCCAACGCATACTGCGCTCTCGAGGCCGGTGCCACCCACATCGACACATCAGTCATTGGTATCGGCGAGCGAAATGGTATCACTCCTCTCGGTGGTCTGATGGCTCGTATGATTGTGGCCGATCGCGAGTACGTCAAGGGCAAGTACAACCTGCACATGCTGAAGGAGATTGAGGATCTGGTCGCCGACAATGTCGAGATCAACATTCCCTTCAACAACTACATTACCGGTTTCTCCGCCTTCACTCACAAGGCTGGTATTCACGCCAAGGCAATTCTTGCCAACCCATCAACTTACGAGATCATTGATCCCGCAGACGTAAGTCATTAATGTTCTGATTTCAGCATAGATGCTAATACCTTCTTAGTTCGGCATGAAGCGATATGTACACTTTGCATCAAGACTTACGGGCTGGAACGCCATCAAGTCGCGTGTTGAGCAACTTGGTCTCAGCATGTCCGACGCTCAAGTCAAGGTCTGCACAGCCAAGATCAAGGCACTCGCGGACGTGCGGCCCATCGCCATCGATGACGCCGACTCGATCATCCGTACATTCCACGGCAACCTCCAGAAGGGAACCGACGCGCCCCTTCTCCCCAACATGACCGCCGAGGAGAAGAAGAAGTTTGAAAAGGTACAAGCCGAGCTCAACGGCGTGCCAGAGAAGAGAGAACTGGACGAGGCAGTCGAGGCTGAGGCTCCGGCACCTAAGAAGTCGAGGACCGGCGTCGCTGCATAGGTACAGGAAAGCCTTGCATGACAGTGACAAAATGGTTTGGAGCGATTGGACAGAGGGCCAAAAGTCGTTTATGGCGTTATGGAAACAGGGACGAGTTTTGTTTCACGCGGTGCATGGTTTGAGAGCACAGCGACCGTGAGAAGTTCATGGTAGAGGATCTGCTGTCTGGCAGCCCGCACAGATGGCAGCTGGTCGGTCGTGACGACGGCCAGATGTAGCATAGAAGATACAATGCAATGATGTCAAACAACTCCATTCCAGAATCACGTCTTTCGATCGCAGGTACCGCGCATTTGCCACTCGCCATATACAAGCTTACATCTGATAAACTTTCATTTCACTATACACACCCCTGTCTCCTCCCTGTCTACTTCTTCAACTTCTCCGTCAACTCCGGCACCGCATCAAACAAATCCGCCACCAACCCCACATCCGCGACCTCAAAAATCGGCGCCTCAGCATTCTTATTAATCGCCGCAATAACCTTACTATCCTTCATGCCCGCAAGATGCTGAATCGCCCCACTGATCCCCGCACACAAATACAGCTGCGGCGCGACATTCTTGCCCGTCTGCCCGACCTGCAAACTGTTGTCCGCGAACCCACTGTCCACTGCTGCGCGCGAGGCGCCGATGGCTGCCCCAATGGCGTCTGCCAGAGGCGGGATGATGCGGTCGAATTCGTCTTTGGATTTGAGGCCGCGGCCGCCTGACACGACGCGTTCGGCGGTGGAGAGCTCGGGGCGGTCGGATTGCGCGAGGGATTCGGAGATCCATTCTGCTTGTGGCGGGGCGGAGGGGTCGGTGCCCTGCTCGATGGTGGCGGATCCGGAGCCGATAGGGGAGGGGGGGAAGGAGGTGCCGCGGAGAGTGATGATCTTGATGGGGTCGGTGGATTCGACGGTCAGGATGGCGTTGCCGGCGTAGATCGGGCGGACGAAGGCTGGAGGAGGGGGGTTAGTGGGGGAATGGAAGGGGAGGAGGGGGAACACGGACTGGTTTCGTTTTCGATCGAGGTGATGTCGCTGATTTGTTGGACGTCGAGGAGGGCGGCGACGCGGGGCATGAGGGTTTTGCCGAAGGCGGAGTGACCGGCGAAGATGTGCGTGAAGCCGCCTTTCTTGATGTTCTCGACGAGGAGAGGGGCGTAGTGCTCGGGGAGACCTTTGTCGTAGGCTTCGTTCTCGATGTAGAGGATCTTTTCTATCCCTTCGACTTTGGCTGCTTCTTCGGCGACGGCTTTGGCATTCTTGCCGGCGAGGATACCGGTGACTGAGCCTCCGAGTTGTGTGCCGGCTGTTACGGCTGCGAGGGAGGAAGGGTTGAGCTTGCCGTCTCTTTGCTCGAGAATGGCCAGAGTAGAGAGAAGCCGAGCCAGGGATGACTGTGAGAAGGTCGGTCGCGAGGCATTGAGGACGGCTGAGCGAGCCTGCCGTAAAGCAGTATGCCGGGCTATCGAGAACATGTTGATGTCGTGTGCGCGGAAGCAGGATGGGAGATCTGAATTGGAAGAAAGTCGATCTTGTTTCCCCACATGTCACCTCGGCTTGCGGAGGTTCAAGGAGAAGATGAGATGGCGGCGGGACTGGCTGTGTAAAGGTGAAATGTCTTGGCAAAAGAAGAGCCGCAACTTTCGCGAAAGATGAGAGGTCGCGTTTGTCGAGCTATTGCGCTGCGACTTCAACATATCCCATCACAATCACTACGACCATTGCACGACCAGTCCTTTCCGACCACCGACTAAGCGCATATCTGCGGTTCGTGATCTCACAGCGCTCAACACCCCTCAAAGTGAGGGCGCGCCTCAGTTCCTGATCGTGGACGCGCAAGGAGGAGTCAACCTACCACAATCACCATCTCTGGTCCCAGGCATTCAAGCACATCCGTCATGGACCCAATCGCTTCCGAAGACCCTAATGCGCTCACGAATTTATCGGACAGCATGATTCAGGCCGAAAACGAGGCAGCAGAGGGCCGGGCGCAAACAACTTCAGGTGAGACCCTTGAAGAAGATCGAGGACGTGAGCTAATTCATTTGATAGATCAAAATGACACATCAATGCTAGGAGGCTCAGCTGATATCAAGCCTGAGAGCAACGGCGACGCTCTGACAGATAATCCTCTCGATGCGCCAGATGCCCCTCAACCAGAGAACTCGGAACTGGAACCAGCCGAGGACGAAGACATGGGCGATGCCGATGATGACGCGAAGAAAGAGGACGGCGCAGATGCAGATGCAGCAGATGCAGCGGAAGATACTGTCGAAGATCCAGCAGCAGCAAAAACAGCACAGGAAATTTCGGCCAGATCACATTTGATAGAGCAGACGCACCGGATTATTCTACCTAGCTACAGCGCTTGGTTTGAGCTTACCCAGATTCACAATCTCGAGAGGAAGGCTCTACCAGAGTTCTTCAACAGCCGGAATCGAAGCAAGACGCCAGCCGTGTACAAGGACTATCGCGACTTTATGATCAACACATACCGCCTCAACCCGTCGGAATATCTTACCGTCACGGCGTGTAGGCGAAATCTTGCAGGAGATGTATGCGCGATCATGAGAGTGCACGCATTCTTAGAGCAATGGGGCTTGATCAACTACCAGGTTTGTTGCCGCACCATGAATGGTGTGGATCTGAGCTAACTTATCCAGATCGATCCTGATACTCGGCCATCGACCATCGCTCCTCCATTCACTGGACACTTTCAAATCACAGCGGACACACCTCGTGGTCTGCAGCACCTGCAGCCAGGTCCCAAGGCTATCAAGACCGACGGTAGACCACATCCAACCACTGATAGACTGGCCAGCGCGGCTCCTTCACAACCGGACAACCTTTCAGTGCGGCGAAACATATATGATAGCACTGGAAAAGATGTCACTCCAGCGAAGAAGGAAGGTGATGCCAATGGTGAAGCAAATGGCACGCCGTCACTCGAAGACTCCCTTGGTGCGAAGGTGACGCCTGTCTACTGCCACACCTGCGGAGCGGACTGCACACGAGTGTACTACCACAACGCCAAATCCCTGCCAGCGAATAGCAGCAAACCTGCTCCTGGTGGCAAGACTGACATCTGCCCGCTTTGCTACCAGCACGGACATTTCCCGTCCTCAACCACAAAGGAGGACTACACCAAACACGAAAACATTTCTTACCTCAACATTGCCGACAAATCCAGCCCATGGACGGACGGTGAACTTCTCCTCCTCCTCGAAGGTCTCGAACTCTTTGACGAAAACTGGGACAGCGTCGCCTCTCACGTCAAGACACGCACTCGAGAAGAATGCGTCCTCAAATTCCTCCAACTCGAAATCGAAGACAAGTACGTCGAAACCGAAGACGAAAGCAAAGAACGCGGCCCCTACGGCTGGCTCACCGACGGCCGCATCCCCTTCAGCAAAGCCGAAAACCCCGTCCTCTCCGTGCTCTCCTTCCTCGCCAACCTCGCGGACCCCAACGTCGCCGCCGCCGCAGCCGGCCGCTCCGTCGCCGAAGTCCGCCAAGGTCTCCGCAAACAACTCTCCTCCTCCAACCCCTCTGCCACCGACAAGAAAGACGCCCCCGCCACCACCGAACCCGTCAAGCCCGAATCTGACCCCGCGTCATCAGAAGCAATGGACCTCGACCGCCCGTCCGTCCCCGCCCCCGTGCCTGCCGCAGGCTCAGACCCAGCAACCATCGCCCTCTCCCTCACCGCGGCTCGCGCCTCGGCCCTCGCTTCGCACGAAGAGCGACACATTACCTCCCTCGTGTCTGCGGCCGTCAACCTCCAATTGCAAAAAATGGAGACCAAGCTCTCACAGTTCGAAGAGATGGAGAGTCTGCTCGCGGCAGAGAGGAGGGAGCTGGAGAGGCAGCGCCAGAGGCTGTTTCTGGATCGTGTAGCGTTTGGGAGGAAGGTGAGGGAGGTGGAGGAACGGTTTAAGGGGTTGGGGGTGGGGGGGAAGAAGGAGGGAGGGGAGGGGGAGGGGAAGTTGGAGTTTGCTAGGGAGCAGGGACAGGGGGAGGTCAAGCCGGTGGGGGAGGGGGAGGGGGGGTTTAGGAGTTTGGAGCTTTAGGAAAGGTCTTGGTGAGGGAGGTTGGGGGGGGGTTGATGGTTGGGATAGTGGTGACGAGTGTTGCATGAGGCCGAATTGGTGGTTTGGGAGGTGCGGAGGTGAGGCTTAGTGGGTGTACTGCAGATTAGGAGAGGCGCAATGGCGTCAAGTCGATGAAGGTGGAGGGGAATGGGTGTTGAGCTCGATATCAGCTGTATGCTAGTCTAGAGGCGTCCAGGATCGGACAGACAAATGAATGCATGTTTCACTTTCCACAACCTACCTTTCCCCCTTTCTTGCTCTTACACGTCTTGCACGCGCACGTCACCACAACAATCACACTATCATATCATGGCTCAATCATCATCAAAATCATCACTTCATTCACCCCTCCCGATCCTACCCGTCCTCCCCTGCCACACACTACCTAAGCACCCACCCCCACCGCCCCCCTCCCCAAGCCCAGCAAACTCTCCGCCGCCTCCCTCCTCCTCATCTCCTCCCTCACCTTCCTCTTCCTCGCCCCCATCCCCCGCTCCACATACCTCGTCTCCCTCCCCTCATCCACAAACTCGATGCGCTGAATAATAAAACTCATCCCATCGTGATCGCCGCCCCAAGTACGGGATTTGAGGTGGTGCAGGACGCTGCCTTCGTATTTACTCAACGGCGGGAGGATGACGACTGTGATGTGCATGTCTCTGTCTGCGGGGATGAAAACGGGGCGAGGGGGTTTGGTGTCGAGTTTGTCGGGGGCTTCGTCGGAGTGGGAGGTGTCGCCGTTCGTCTTGTCGCCGTTGGTGCCATTTGTTTCGGACTGGGCTTCGAAGGCGCGGAGGTCGTCGTTGTAGGCGCCAAAATCGCCTTTGATCCAGCCGCTGTGGACGGCTGCGGCGACGACGTCGGAGTCGTCGGTGTAGATCTCTGTGCCCCAGAGAGCGCGGCGGTCGCAGATCTCTTCGAGGCCCCCGGCAATGGGGATGGAGTCGGAGTAAGATGACGCTAGATACGATCGAGGGACGCGGATGGTGAAGCTGCCATTCTCCTTCTCAGGGAAGTAAGGTATGGGACCGGGTGCAGCGGCGAAGAAACGCTTCATCTCCTCCAGAGGACGTGGCTTGTTGGATGATAGTGTCAGATTGGGAGAGTAGAGAGCGGAACCAAGGTGGACTCGCGGCTTGGTGAGAGCCATGTCAAACACTTCTTGAGATTTGACGTGGATCTTAGGAGCAGGTACTGGAGCCGCAGGCTTCGTATGGTGATGGTGATGAGTGGTATGTGGTGGATGAGCATGGTGATGATGGTGGTGATGCGGCGGATTGACAGGCGCAGCAGCCGCAGTTGGAGGGAAACGAAGGGTATTGAAGCCGCCACGAGCAGCAACTCCATCTTCAGGCGTATGGTGATGGTGGTGGTGGTGCGCAGGGTGATGTGGATGCTGATGATGATGGTGGTGATGGGCTGTTTTGGCTCGCTTGCCTCTGTGCTGACCAGTCGGAGTGCTTCTGCCGTTGATGCTATCTCCATCTTCCCGCGTGGCGTCACTACGGTCCGCGCGATGCAAGACTGATGTACCATCAACAACATTCTCGTGATCACCCAAATCGCCATTCCGTTCGTGATCACCATCTGCAAATCTCGAAGGACTGAGACGAGATGGAGTAAGGTTCCCTGAAGCTGAGAATGGCCCGTTCGGCGTGCCAGCTCCTCCGACACCACTGCCCAGACCCGAGAACATTCGACCAAACTCATACTTGATGGATGGTGTGCCACCCGGTCCAGTCAATCGTGGTTGTGCTCCTTGTACAGCTTGTGGAAGAGGCGAAGCACGTCCTCCTTTGCGATTCAGCTCGGGACTGACAGTCAAGAAAGCTCGGGGAATGGGATGGCCATCATCGTCCCGACGTCCGCATGGCTGAGATGTTGTCTCGAGGCGATCGCGGTCTTGAGGTGCATAGTGTCGGAATCTGGACTCGAAACCGTGATCTCCTGCGCTCGGCGGTGAGCTTGCTCCTGCTGGTACCGATCGAGGCTCCAATGGGCGACGATCTTCATACTCGGGTCTGCGATCAATCGGTCCATAACCATGTCTCGCGTAAGGATCTCGATCGTCTCTGTGTGGTGGTGGTGGATAGGGCGCGTGATTCGGCGGTGGCTGTGTTTCGACCTGCCGGCCGTGGTCGATCATGGGTCTCATGTGTCTTTCGTCAATGTCGTAGCGATGCTGGGGCTCGGCGTGATGTGGCGGATACTCGCGGAATCCTCCTGGTACTCTATGTTCTGGTTGTGCTGCTGCCCTCCATGCTTCTATCCTCTCTTGTACTGATGAAGTGGGCTGACTGTTGGGTCGAGGTGGAGCCCCGGCCCCATTGACATGAGGCGATGGCCCTACAACAGAAGTTGGAGATGACTGGTAAGGTCTGAAACTTGGCGGACCAGCTGGTGGCGGAGGTGGTCCTCCACCATACGCACGACCTGAAAACCATCTCTCTCTTTCGTCGCGTGGCTCAGGGGCTGCGTATGCAAGCCCGCGCGGACTGAGTGGCCGTGGCGCTCTTCCGTAGTCCTCTCTCATGCTTGTTGACCTTGCTCTTTTGGGGGATAATTGTGGTGTCGGTTTTATGGTTGGTGAGTTCTGAGTAGTTACTGCCTTGGGTGATCGGTCTCCAGCTCGATCGTTGCCAATCAGAGAGCCAATAGACATACCACCTCCTGGGCGTGATCCAAAGGGTGGGAGGTCGCGCGCGCCAGGGTATGGTGATTGCGTGGGAGGTCCTCGAGGATGATGATTTGGGAAAGATGGTGTCGCCGCGCTTGAGGGTGAAGGAGGAGGCATGTTTCGGGAAGCGAAAGGCGGAGGAGGTGGTGGTTCGAGCGGACCTACATTATCGTCAGTCGACGGCTTGTGATCTCCGCTCGCTGTTACTGACCTCCGTATCGAGGTGGACTACCCGCTCCTATCGAGCGTCTTCGAGCGTCCTCGTATGCATTGGGATGCCGATTGGGGTCGAAATGTGGGGGAGGTTGATGATGCGGCTGATGCGACAAGGACGGTGGGAGTTGAGGACCTGCGCGAAATGATCGATTAGTTTCTTCTTCGCAAGAATTGATGGACTGCAGGAGAGCTTTTAGAGAGCTTCGCGGAGACGATTGCGGAAACTGCCGAGAGTATCTTGAATGCGACTCATGCGATCGACGAGCAGCCACATCCTGTTTCTGCACTTTCTGTAATTCCACCAGTCTTTACCCAAGGTCCGTCCGCTCTGTCATCACGTTATTGACTTACCCGGTTGTGCGCCCCATGCTCTTTCTCCGACCATGGGTGTCAGTGGAGCCCCGACTTGGCCTCCATAGCTGTCCTTTCTTCGATGCTGAGAGCTGGGCATAAAAGGATCTCGGTTGTGGAAAGGATCTGAGAAAGGTATTTGGACTGGCGGTTGCGCCGTCTGAGGTGGGTGATAGACTGGCATAGGTGCTGGAGTTGTGCGTGGTGTTCCTCTCTGTGACCTTTGTCCCTCGTGGTGGTGGTGATATGGATCCATTACGGCAAGACCAGCGGTGGTCGTATGTCGACGAAAGTATTTGTAAGTCTTGTGCGAGTGTCGAAAGAACAGCGCATGGTGATGATGTTGCGGTCAGTCAAAGGCGGTCAAGCTCGCTGCATGGTGCCTGAGGAGTGGAAAGAAAGCTCGTTTGCGCAGCTTGACACGAGACGTTTGCAGATGAAGGAAGATGGCCGTTTTGTCGGTGAGTGGATGCAGGAAAGTCGTCGAATGTTGAGAAGAG
This sequence comes from Elsinoe arachidis, assembly GCA_013372555.1. NCBI lineage: Eukaryota > Fungi > Ascomycota > Dothideomycetes > Myriangiales > Elsinoaceae > Elsinoe > Elsinoe arachidis. The sequence continues at coordinate 519,542 of JAAPAX010000007.1, read as the reverse complement.
GTACCGCGCAAAGCAGAGAGTGTCACGAGCAAGCCGGGCCCTGCAGATCTGTGACACCAGCGTTCCTCCTGGATGTTTAGTGGGACCTGAGGAGAGAAAAAGGATGGTGGTGCTCTGATCAAAAACGCGGAGAAGCAGAAGCAGCTTGACTGCAACTGAAAGGTTCAGACTGGCCCTGAGGAACGCTAAGATCACGGCGCTTTACCCCAAACAGCATTCCCCACCCTTCCCGCCGCGCTGGCTCCTGCCGTACCTTGCCAATCCATCGGTTCGACTTTTCTCGCGACGTCAGAAGGCAATCATCTGCAACAATTAAGCTTTGGCTCTATCGGTAGCCTGCAGATCCTCCTGCAGTCATTCTCGCTGGACATTACATGTGAGAGTCTTTTCTTTGGTTGCAAACACGTGTCGTGTGACGTTCCTTTGTACTCTGTTCAAGCAGGTCAAGCTTATCGCTTTTTTCACATAACCTGCAGCATTATATATATATATATATATATACATATATGCTAGATACATATACAATCGTTGCTTAGGAAGCATGCCTTGCGGTCTATTTCTAGAGAGGAGCTGTAGCTAGCGCGTTCATTGACTTCGAACCCCCGTGGTACATGAAAAGCTGGAGACCGACAGGGTATAGTCATTTTCAGCTGTGTGAGCACATTGCCGGTAGCATGTTGTGCCCCTGTGAACATCGACTTATTCGTTGTTCCCAGTGGCAACACCCCAGAAATACCCACACCAGCTTCCAAGTACCAGTGCGATCAGACTGAAGAAGCAGATCCTTGACACACGCTTATTCCATGCTCCAAACGTGCCGTAGAACAAGTCTTTACGCTCGTTGAGTATAGCTCCATTCGCTATTCGCTTCTTCCGACTCCACTGGAGATGTCGGAGATCTGGTGTCTTCCACGAGGCTACGATGAGAACCAAGCTAACTAGAACGGAGCATCCAGCAAGGAATACATAGACTATGGTGACTCTGTCGTATGAGTTGTTATCTGCGTCTTGTATCTTTCCAGTGATGACGCGGACAATGATGTTCATGCTGGATTGCATCAGCCAATAGTTTGCATCAAGCCGAAGGATACTCACGCATTGTTCATGGTGATCTTGATCGAGTATGCCGTCCCAAATACCGTGCTGTCCCACATTGTAGTCCGAGTACTGTCAATGATTGTCGTGGGACCAAAGCAATACGCAATAGCGAAGATGCCGTATGAGGCTGCAGTACCTTTGACAGCGCCAGAAAAGCTGACCAGCAACATTGATAAGAAGACACCTAGTCCACAGCCGGCCACTGTCTTTGCGTCAGCTACATGACCGTTTTGCAATTTCCTTCAACATACAGATCGAGATTCGTTGCCCATAGATGTCGAGGAAAGCCCCTAGAAGAGGAACGATGAAGAAGCCTGTATCACTAGTCAGATAGTCTGCTCACACTGCACATCGTAGATACATGCCTCCATACTGCAGCAACGCAGAGTACCACCCGGCTTCAATGGAAGAACCGCCAAACCTCTGTTCCGCGAGTTCAGTGGCGTTCTGGAGAAACACAATGGCCGTGCTCGTCTCGAAGAGAGAGAACCCCATGACAGCCCAAAAAGTCCATGGTAGTTCCAATACCTTCTTGTACTGAAACTTCTTGGACTTCTCCGAGAGCTTTTCTCCAGTAGCCGGATCATTGATGCCATGGAACTTGCGATTGGCGAGTTTGGTGAACCAATAGAAGACGACAGTCATGACATTCGTGAACAAGTTCATGAAAACTGCGACCCAGAAGACCCAAGCAAAGTTGCCGGTCTTCTTGGCTATGATATTGGCTGACGACTTGCCTGCAAAGGCTCCGATCTTGCCGATACCTAGCTCGAACCCAATAGTGGAGGCGAAGCCGTTGCTCGGTGCGAACCAGGAAGAGAAGACCTTGTATTGAGCGACCTGAGTAGCAATGTCGCCAAGAGCACGCACAACCCTCCCAGCCATCATGAATTTGTATGACTTGGTCTGAGCTGCGGCGGCCACCAGAATGGATCCGATAGAGTAGATGATATTGCCATAAAGCATCGCACCTTCGCTGATCAGCTGGTTGGCATACAAGCATACTAGAGTCATATACCAGCTCCTCCTATCCTGTCCGTCACAATACCGCTCAGCAGCATGAGAGCTGTGACCATGAAATCCTCACTCGCTTCCAGTAACGCAAACTGGGTGTTGTTGATCTTTAGCTCCTTTTTGATCGTCGTCTTCATGGCACCGGTCAGGCCAGAACTCCATTGCGACCCAAAGCCGATGGCTGTCACAAGGACGACGGCCATGAGCTTCCAGGGCAGCGGTACAGGCTTTCGATCGATTGAGTTGCCCGAAGAAGCTCGACTAGACGTGCACACCACGACAGCCTCGGGTTTTCCGTCGCCTCTGTCAGCATGACTGTTTCCGTACTGACTGCCGTCTACAGCAAGTCCTGTTAGTGTCGGCCATTCTCGATGGCGTCCGGTTTGCAGTACTGCAAGTCGAGCTATCAGTTATGAGGTCCAAGGAGATACACAAACCCTACGAGATGTCGGATACTCATGGTGGCTTTTGTCGAGCTATTTCAACGAATGTACGCCGCAATCGGAGACAAGCCATGGGAAAATGATTTAGGTCAGAGACATTGTCAAATGGGTCGGTGTGAATAACTGAGCTGGCACATGGATCAACATATCCAATCAGATAAGATAGACAACGATCAAGCATTTTCGGCTGTCGAAGCCTTCAAGCCACAGTTTGCTTGTGGAGCTTTGTCAACGTGTTGATGCCGCGTTCGGAGTCAAGCGAGGAGAAAATTGGGAAGGAAAAAGTGCAACATGGGTGGATCTGAAGACCGTGGGCTGTGATATGGGCCGATACATCCAATCAGATAAGATAGTCCGCGATCTAACTTTTCCCTGCTGAAGAAAGCCTGAAATGCGGAAAGCCAGTCTTGGAGCTCATCCGATGTTTAGCCATATGCCGTGCTGCCTGAGCACCCAAGGTGTTTGTGCTCGTACTATTGTTCTCGGGTACTACATACTTCTGCAACCTCGGCGACATGCAGCGAACAAGGGACCGGTCTCTTGTGCCAGGACTCAAGGTTCATGATGAGCTATCTTTGTCTACAGACTCGTGTTGTTTGATGCTTCTTTGTCTTTCGTACAAACGGAAACGGACGGAGCATTGTGCTGGACTACTTACCAGACCGCCTACCTTTTGAGCGCCGACTATGGCGTCTGCTGTCGACCTACCGCTGGTGATGTGCCTGCTGGTGTGTTGTCCGCTGGCGTATTATTGTGAATGTTCGCACCAGGCAGGCCATTCCCAGGACCAGCCGGGCGTACAGGGAGGGGCTGAGTACCAGCGAGCAGATTGTGCGCAGCAGCAGCAGCATCTCGCAGAGCCTGCTGCTCAGCCTGCTTATCTTCTTGGATCAACTCCCGCCCTCCCTCCAGCCCTGCCAGCACCTCCTTGTAGAACCTGAGAACGCTCCGGAGTGACGGCGCACGAAGTTCGCACGTCGAGCGCGCGAACTCGTTGGCCTCCACATCGCGCCGCTCGTTCAAGTACCTGTTGAACTCTGCCTGCGTCGGAGCATCTGGCTGAGCACTTACGATGGCCCAAAGCTCCCACCATGCAGGTCCGTTTGGCACTTTGAAGAATGAGCCGTAGACTTCTGCGTCCGTCTCGAGCATATCCTCCATGTGATCGACGCTCTCCTGGATATTATCGATGTGTTCCTGAATGACGTCCGATTCCACGAATCGCATCGCTGCAAAGTGCGTTCTCAACAGCTCGTGCTTACCTGCGGCCTCTCTTGCCATCCTGCCCAGTTCCTGAATACTGTTCTTCACACCAGGCTTGGGTATTCCGCCGTTGTCCTTTGTCTGGTACATCTCATCGAACAAGAGAGAGATGAATTCCGGCATGGTGTTCCACTCCAATACTATCCTTGCAGAGTTGACAGCAACACTCAGCTCGAATACCTGTATCGCAGTAAGTTTGGGTACATTAGGCCTGAAATAACACAATTCATAGTTGTCCGCGAATTCCTCACACTCTTCGGGATCCAGAACCGGCTGGGATCCATCACAGAACTTGAACATCATGGTCAAGTCGATGTTTTCCGTGGGCATAAATCTGTATACATAGTCTCGGTCCCCAAATATGACGTGGCGCTGGTATTCTTCACCTTCGGGGATCATCTGAAGCGCACGCTGGAGGAGACAGCCCAGGCCCCCAGCCATGTATGCGCCGAGGAGCATGTTGATCTTATGGATTGGGTCCGGGGAGGGATGACTGCGTGGCGTTGCTTGGTCGAATATTTGCTGCCGAATGCTAGCACTCCATCTTTCTGCGAGAGCTCGGTCAAGCGCAGTGGTATCGAAGGTCGGAGGCGTCGGAGTCGGAGTCAGGTGTAGCTTGGGAGCCATGCTTGTTTTCTTGTCAGAGTAAAATGATGTGGCTGTTCAGGGTCTTGTATGAGAATGTTTGATGGAAGAACTGGAAAGCGTGTTATATGTCCTACCTAACCATTTCTTACTACCAGTCTCGTCGACCATGCACACAAAGAAAACCCGTCCGATCAAAGCCGTCTCAAAGGAATCCATATGAGATGACTTTGTCTACAGCCACATTGTTGTCTTCTTTGTCCATTCGGTACGTGAAGCTACTAGTGTGGTGAAGCGACTAGGTGAAGCGACTAGGTGGATGTATGGATGCACCAGAGTCATGGTGAGAGTGGCCCTCTGAAGGTCCGGCATTCCTGCTCATCCGGCCAGACAGCTTATCGACCATCTGCGGCGATGAGAATGGCGTATCCCTTGCGATTGATGGATATTTGGGTTCCCGGACGTCTCCTGACATAGCTTAGCAGTGAAGTGGCTGTGGCATGTCGACTCATTGACCCGCATCCTACGAATCTGCCCCGGAACGTTCAATAGTGAACAGCACCTCGCGATCAGTCTCGACAAAGACCTCGTCAGCCTTGATGTGATTGCTTGTGCTGACTTGACCGCCCAATTCAGTAGGCCAATCGGTGACGTCCCATTCGAAGCCCTCAATCGTGATTGTGGCCGGCCCAAAGACGGGTAGTATTCCAGCGTTCTCCGTGATCTGTCCTTCACTAACAGACGTAGCTATTGTAGTCTTGCCTTTAGGGAGGACGAAAGAAATACTGCTTTCTGAGAACAGCCATATCGTAATGTCCGGATGTTCTTTTTGCTGGCGGTAGAGTTCGGAAAGAAGTCCAATGCCTTGGTCGACGCGGCCGGACAGGGAGCCCAGCACGACGATATCTGTCAGAGATGAGACCGAGGCCATGACCCTGCCTATCGACTTTTCGAAGTCTGTGTGGTACTGATCGCCATCTTTGGTGACTGGCACATTGTGTCGCTCATAATATGTCCGCACGTCGTCTCGCAGAGAGTCCAAGTCGCCATGTATCTCGTTCGGGAGATATACCTCTAGCAAAGAAGCTTCTTGACTATTGAAAATATCGAAGACTCGGTTTGCTCCGCCGTCTGCGCAAACTCGATAGGAAGCATTCGGCCATATTTGCTTCACAAGATCCGCATGGATTATGGGTGAATTCAACACTACCAGACCTGTATGCTGCTCTGGGCGCCCTTGACTTCTGGGTTCGACATCTCTCAAGAAGTCGAGCGGCCTCAATATGCCTCGACTCTGCTCTTCCATATCTGTGGGATTCGGAGGTGAAGATGTCGAGAGTGGGTCTGCAGTTGATGACGCCATGCACCGCCACGTGTGGCTTTCATCTCGATCGATCATCGTGGCTGAACCTTCGAAAGATTTCCTGAGGTCATTCCTAATCAACTTCTTGTCCTCAAACACCTCAACTGATGTTCGACACTAATACCTTATAACACCAGAGCGCCTGTGTCAGTATGTTTCGACAGTCACCACGGCAGGCCTTGGCTGCCGCACGCCCTCTACAAGTTCCTCGAAGCGTCCTCTCCCGAAGATTTCTAAGCACAGCGCCGCCACATAAAACATCCCGATCATGGAAGAACTCATTCGCGCGTTGGGGTCTAGCCGGAGCGGCAGTATACTATTACAACACATCTTCCGCGTTCGCGGATGAGCCCGTCTACACGGTACACGCGCCGCCAGAGACCAGGCACGAGAACGAGCAGGAGGCATACCAGTCAATAGACGAGCTCGCGGCTGAGCGACAAGCACGGAAGCAAAAGCAAGCAGCTGCCACACCACCAGCTGAGAGACCAGATGTCGCTGTCTCCGGCTCGCCTGAAGAGCTAGAGACAGAGGCGGATCAGCAAGGCGCATTCAATGAGGAGACGGGCGAGATCAACTGGGATTGTCCATGTCTAGGCGGGATGGCTTCACTCGAGCAACCTTGTGGCGAGACCTTCAGAGCGGCTTTCAGTTGCTTTGTCTTCAGCAAGGAAGAACCAAAAGGTGTAGACTGCATCGAGAAGTTCAAGTAAGTACAGCCAGTCACCACAGGCTCCGATGCATATGCTGACAGACATGACAGGGGTATGCAGGAGTGCTTCCGCGCATATCCTGATGTCTACGGAACAGAGCTGGATGAGGACGAAGATCCCGAGCTCGTCGGTGAGGCAGGACCAGGTCAAGTTCCAGCTGGAGCTGAAGTAGGTGTCGGTGCAGCTAGCGCACAGTCGCCAGTGTCACCAGCATCACCAGCGCCACCAGCTGCTTCAAGTCCTGATCTGCCAACCGCGTCCATCAAGGAGTCGACTGAGTAGCGGCACTTCTGAGCTGCGAATGCATAGCGTGGATCACGGTATCAGGTAGATTTCGCCACTCTCTGTACAAAATGTAAAACAGTCACACCACATATTTATCTTTTCTCGTGTCGACCAGAGATCATGATAACACAATGTCGTTCTTGTCAAATTGAGAAGATTGCAAAGAGGAGGGAGACCACTCCAACGAGCCTCTGCGGAGCGGGAAGCTTCGGGAGTGTGCAGCTCATCAATCTGAGGGTCCAAGCTGTTGTCTCTTTCGTCACCAAAAAATTTCATGCCCCAGTGACTTGCCAAAGCTATCTACAATTTGCAGGCACGTCTTTTCTCTCTCATTCACTGTATATTTGAGTATATCAGACTTTCTCTCGAATACCCTATATCTCGCCAAAACTCTCACCCAGCATGTTACAGCGAATCGCTCTTCGAGCCGCACGATCAGCGCGGATCGCAAAGAACGACTTGCCAACCCCATTCGCAACACACACATGCAGCCCTGTCATTTCTGCGATACCTCAGTCGCGCGCATTTACCGTCTCGAGATCACGCTTTGCGGAAGCCGAAGCTGCGAAATCGGAGGCAAAGGAGGAAGCGACCAAGGATGCAAACGCAGAGAAGCAGAATGCCACAGCCAAGGAACTAGAACAAAAGACCAAGGAGGTGCTCGATGTTACAGTAAGAGCTCGTTCATGGACAATCTGCTCGTGCTAACAGCGCATAGGACAAATGGAAGAGGTCGATAGCAGATTTCCGGAACCTTCAGGAGCAGACCCGACGAGAAGTGACAGCAGCGAAGGAGTTTGCTATCCAACGATTTGCTAAGGACTTGATTGAGAGTATCGACAATCTGGACCGAGCACTCGACACTGTGCCCAAGGAAAAGTTGACGGACGAGAACAAAGACTTGAAGGCGCTGCACGACGGCTTGCGCATGACCGAGACGATTCTCATGTCGACTTTGAAGAAGCATGGCCTTGAGAGATTCGACCCTAGCGAAACTGGCGAGGTGTTCAACCCGAATAAGCATGAGGCTACTTTCATGGTGCCACAGGCAGAGAAGGCAGACAACACCTGCTTCCACACGCAGCAAAAGGGGTTCACTCTGAACGGCAGAGTATTGAGGGAAAGTACTCAGCAGCATCGTAGCACGACTGGCACGCTAACATGTACAGGCTGCTAAGGTCGGCGTGGTCAAGAACTCATAGATGAGTTGTACTCTGGCTTCCGAGACACGGAATCGTTTACGCATCGCATGGCGTTCAGCACAAGGCGCAATTGACCTCCCCCCTCACTGGCTCTTATACGACCAGCAGTGTATGATATATGGCAAAGTGTATGCTTAGTTGGGAAATATGGTAGAAGGAGACATAAGATACGGAGACGGAAAAATGTCACGATACCATCTAGAGGCATGTGTCATGGACAAATGCATAGCCTCGTTTGTTGCACTACCACATCCTCGGTATCATGGCTACTTTGTAGACGGAGAAATACTATTCATACCAGTGGATCTACCTGTCGCGTGCCCACATTCTGTTTTCCTAGTCGGTTTTGCGGCTGTAGATCGGCAGAAACCGGGGACCCTCGGCTCGTGGGAAGAAAGCTTGGACGTCAGGCACATGCGTTCATCAACTTCTCCGCTCCCCGCGATCTGCTGCAATTGAAGCTTCGACTTGTGACTCCATCCATCCGCTACTCGGCCTCAACTCCTGCATGTCAGAATATTTCTTGGACGCCTCGATCAATTTCACATGTCCAGGGCACATATCTCTGGAGACTCGCGGCGGTAACAATCGCCCACAGCCGCATTGAAACTACCACACCAACCGAGGCCGAGGGGCCTGTAACACAAACACAAACGGAACTCTCCAACTGCAGTCATGTCATGGAAGAAGACGGAGAAGCTCATGAGTACTATCTCTCACTATGCACAATTCCCAGCTACCGGCGTTTCCCTGCGCCAAATGGTGCAGTTCGGCCAACGTCCAAGTGTCGGCACATTATACAGAGCGAGTAGCTTTCTCTCGGAGGAACTACCAATTAGGCTCGCGCATCGAGTGCAAGAGCTTGGGGATCTGCCAGATGGGCTGAACGAGATGCCGTCGATACAGAAGGTGCAGGATTGGTATGCGCAGTCGTTCGAGGTCAGTCAACGGTTATGAGTCAACCATGGAGCACGGGGAGGTTCTGCATCTTTTGCATACCGATGCCCAATCACTAGCCTCCCGTCCGCCTTGGGCAGAGCGTATCGAAGTGCTGACTATGGACCAGGAAATCACCGAGTTGCAGAAGCCTAGTTTGTCAGCAGAGATCCGCGAGCGACTGTTACGACCAAGCATTGGGAAAGGGACGGTGGCATTCTCGGGATCTAATAACCCCTCGGTGCAGAAAGGGCAGTACAGGTCACAACCCGCGACGAATGGTAATGGAGGGGCGAAGGGCTCCGGGAGCAAAAGATACTTCAGTGCAGCGGACGATACTGGAGACTGGCCCCCCGAGCTGGATGACTACAACAGTCGGTTTGCTCGGACCCTTGACAAGATCAAGCGACGACATGATGGAGTCGTCACCACCGTGGCACAAGGCATCCTCGAGTACAAACGGAAACGACAAAGAATGCAAATCGATCAATCTATTCAGAACTTCTTGGATCGATTCTACATGAGCCGAATAGGCATCAGGATGTTGATCGGGCAGCATGTCGCTTTAACTGACCAGAGAATTTCTTCAGACGCAACATACGTTGGCATTATTTGCACGAAAACCAACATCAGGGACCTTGCACAAGAGGCTATTGAGAACGCTCGCTTCGTATGCGAGGACCACTACGGGCTCTTCTCCGCCCCCAATGTGCAATTGGTCTGTGAGCCTGGCATCGAGTTTATGTACGTACCGGGTCATCTGTCGCACATGCTCTTTGAGATCCTGAAGAACTCGCTACGCGCAGTTGTCGAAAGACATGGCGAGGACCAGGAGGAATTCCCAGTTACCAAGGTCATCGTCGCTGAAGGCAAGGAGGATATCACAATCAAGATCTCGGACGAAGGAGGAGGTATACCAAGAAGTGCCATCCCTCTTGTATGGACCTACATGTACACCACTGTGGACCAAACACCAAATCTAGATCCGGACTTCAACCAGAATGATTTTAAAGCACCAATGGCAGGCTTCGGGTACGGTCTACCCATTTCACGACTATACGCAAGATACTTTGGTGGTGATCTCAAGTTGATCAGTATGGAAGGGTAGGTGAACCCCTTTGTCGCCATCATGCACATACTAATAATGCTCAGTTATGGCACTGATGTGTATTTACATCTCAACAGACTATCATCGTCATCAGAACCGCTACAGTGACAACGACCCGTCATGAGGGAAGAGTGGGCGTCCCCGGGATTGACGCGCGGAGTTAACAGCCAGAGAGGTGGTGGCGGTGGCAAAACCAAGCCGGATCTTGATAGGATTCAGAACCTGACCATGGCAACAAGAGCCATGAGGCTGAAACCAATCAAGAGAGACTTCAGTGACAGAGAGGTTAGTGAGCGAAGACAAGTGGGGGACATGGAGGAGATGATGAGCAGAGGTGGGAGCAAAGATGCATCAGGAACCAGTCCGTGGTGGAAAAACGTTGGCATGGATGAAGGACTGTAAAAACATATGCATACTATATGAATGACAGGATATGAGTACAGCAAATAGTTTGTCACCATATCATTATGCCACCTACTTCGCTTATCCTGATGCTTTCGCTGTGAGTGAGAGGTGGTGGGTGTGCCGAGGCCCCGCATTTTGTTGTAACTCAAAGGCTAGTACAGCTTCTCTGGTACTAAAGGACTAGTACTAATAAGTCAGTACACGCATAGTAGATAATCGGTTATTGTAACTCTCTAAATAAAATACACATCTCTCGATCCGATTTGTCAAGTATAATAGGTTATAAGCCCGGCGCTTCTTAAGAAGTACTTAAAGCTATAGTAAATTAAGTATATTATTATTAAAAGGATTATTAAGCTACCTATACCGGATTTCTAGACTAGCTATATTAGGATAAATACTTATAGTAGCCTATATACATCCTTCGTTAAATAGCTTAATAGACTAATTAAAAGCATCTATTAATCGCCTTTTAGCTAATTAATATATCTTTAGAAGGCTTAAACAAAATCTATAAAACTTAAATTCTTAAGAGAGAAAGTAATTATAATATCTAGAGAGTAACTCTAGAAGTTATCCTTATTAAGAAGAATATTATTAGTTATATATTTAGTAACCTTAACTAGATTAATAAGTAAGAGTCTCCTCTATTAACTAACTACCTAGGGAGTATTAATAGTATCTTCTATAAAGTAGAGATAAAGAAATAGTAAAAGGATAATAGAATTATATATAGAATTATTATATTAAGGCTCTATAAGTCTATTAGACCTTACTATAGAACTACTCTAAAGACTATAAAGGACCTTATAATAACTATTAAAGCTACATTTAGACTAATAGTAATTTATAAGCTTTATTAATCTATTAGGAAGCTCTACTAAGTAGTTCTTCTATTTAATAATAATACATTAGAGTACTATAAAAACTTTTAAAGGTACATTTATTAGTATAATATTATAGTAGAATAAAAGGCTCTTACTACTAGCTAATAGGCTTATTTCTATAGCCTCCTAGGTCCTTATATTATAACACTCTTTATAATAGACACTAAGGGAGCTAAATAGCTTAGGAATTAGAGGTTAACTCTCTAACCTAATATACTACTTAAAGTAATAATAGCCTCTCTAAGAAGAGAAAGACTACTCCTTAAGAAAAATAATCTAATATTTATAGCTACTAGTTACATTAAAGACTAATATATATAGTGTACTTACTATGCTTATTTAAATACTAACTACTTTAAGTAGTATCCTAAGAAAGCCTCTAAAGGCTAGAGTAATAAGAAGAATAGTAAAGACAAGAGTAATAAAAGAATAAAAAATAACTCTAAAGATAAGACTAAAAGGAAGTTAGACAAAGTAAAAGGCTATTTAGTAGTAGATAAGGAACCTAAACCTAAGAGTCTAGAATCTAATAAATATAATAATAGAGACTCTATTATAAGTAAAGGAGCTATTATTATATCCTTATTATAGAGTAGTATAAATTACAATAACTATATCTAGGATTCTAGAGTATTAAAACACTTTATTAATAATAGATTATAGTTTACTAATATCTATATTATAAAGAAGCCTCTTAGAATTAGTTAGGCTCTTAGAACTTAAAACCTTATTTAGATAGAAGTTAGAACTATAGTTCTTACTATTATAAATAAGACTAGTAAGAAGACTACTATTAGCCTTAAAGGCTATATCTATTCTCTATTATTCCCTTATAATCTTATTTCCTCTAGGAAGATTACTAAAGTAGAAGATATTAAACTTTTTAAACTCTAGCTTCTTAATAAGTATAATAAGGAAGTAGAAATACTTAAGGTAGATAGTAATATTAAATAGCTTTAAAACTTTAAGATTTATAAGAGTAATAATAACCTTTATCTAAAGAAGACTACCTTTAGAAGGGACCTAAGCTATATTATAGTAAATCTAGCTATAGCTAGAACTACTAAGGTAATATCTAAGAGATAGTATTAGAGGCTTAGTTACTCTAGAAGTATAGTAATAACTTATATAAAGAACCTTACTATAGGAATAGAAGAGTTCTTATTATCTAAACTTAGCTACTATCTACTATATATAGTATTAAAGGTATAATAAGTTATATTAAGGAAGCTAAGAATATCTCTATCTTACTTACTAGATAAGCTATATATTAACCTTATAGGTCTAATTAAACCTCTATTATATAAAAGGCATAGGTATAGTATATTTACTACCTATAAGAAGAGTAACTTTAAGAGCTAGAAGACTTTACTTACTAAAGACTAAGTATTTAGCTTTATTAAGTATACTTCTCTATATAATAGTAAAGTATATAATAAATTATCCTTCCTCTAGATCTTAGATAGTAGTAGTAAATTCTTAAGCCTAGAGCTTAGAGTAAAGATTTAAGCCTAAGGTTAAAGATAGAATATCTTATTACTATATACTTACTATTAAAATAGTAGAGTAGAGTTAACTAATAAGATAGTTACTATTAGAATAAGATATATCTTTATTAACTATAGAATCCCTCTAGAGTTCTAGAACTTAGTTATTAAATTTGCTATTTATGTTATTAATAGGACTACTTATACTAAAACTAAGAAAATCCCACTTTAGGTCCTATATAAAGACCTAAAGGTTACTACTAACTCTATCTTACTATTATATATTAGACACTTTAGCTATAGAGTATATATGTATAATTATAATATTCTAAATAAAATTATATAAATTCTAAGTAAGAGCATAGCTTAGATAGTATATAGGAATATAAGCTAACTCTATTATAAATTATATAGTTTAGTAGCTATACTAGTACTAAGCTAAGAGTAAATAGAAGAATAGGTTCTTCTTTACCTCTTATATAACATTTAATAAGGACCTTACCTACTTAGACTAGTCTTATATGCCTATTAAATAACTATATATCCTATAGACAAGGAATCTATAGATAGCTAGACCTAAGGCTTTATAGCTTTAGAGAGAGTAGACATTTATTAGCTAAAATAATATACAATTTAGTTATAAGAATCTAGAAACCTTAGACTATTAATTCTAATAACACCTTTATAATACTTAGGCTAAAGATCCTTCCTTAGGAAGTAATAAACTCTATACTAAAGCTTAAACCTTTAAATCTACTCTATCTAATATATCTATAACTTTATTTAGAACACCTTATTCTTTATAAGAATAGAAGGAGTCTTAGTTAGAGCCTTCTATCTAATAGAGAGAGTCTTAAATAGAGTCTTCTATTAAATATAATAACACTAAGGATCTTATAATACTTCTACTATAGAGGAGACTTAGTATTATAGCTCTAGCTAAGCTTGTTACGTAACGGACTCTCTCTAGCTGCCTTCTATAAGGCTTCCGGCCTTATTAAACAAAGGTAGCTATTAGTTTATCTACCTATCTAATTAGTAGATACTAGTAGTTCTATACGTTACTATATACCTACTCTTATAGTTCTAATAGCTCTCTTTAGTTGTAGCCTATAGAATTATTAATATAGATAATTAGATTATATAAGAGTAAATCGACTTAGAAGCTATCTAGATAGATAGTAGTATTATCGAGAATGCTTCGCGTCTATAGTCGAGAATATTAGAAAAGCTAGAAGATAACGGAGATAGCCGAGGAAGGCATACTCTAACTAGTAGTAATAGTAGCTATACCGCTATATTACTTAAGGCTATTATAGCTTAGCTAGCTAACCTAGAGAATTTAGTCTAAGACTATAATTGCCTCTAGAATACTAGTATAACTCTAGCTAGTTCCTATAGGACTACCGAGAGGATACCTATAGCTCCTCTAGTACTAGTTTTAATAGGTCCGCCTACTATAGGCTAGCTAGTAACGCTACCTACTAGAGGGCCCTCTACGAAGGCTAAGGAACTAGAGTAGTATAAGGCTAAATCTATCTATAAGGCCTAGTCCTTTAGAAGGAGCCTCTAGATAGTCTTTAACTACGACCCTTCGTAGTTTACTAATACCCCTTATCCGGATTAGTGCTATATTACTTACGCTATAATATATCTATCTCTATCTCTTAGAGAGTCGTAGGAACGCCTCTATATGCTTAATATATTAAACTAGTATAATCTCTTCTATAAAGAGGACTTCTTAAGCTTCGTTAATAACTAAGTTAAAGACTCTATTAATCGAGAGATAAACGTAGTTCTTTTCTACTAAAACTATCTCTAGAAGGAGAGTAAAAGCGTCTAGAAGTTCTCGGATTAACTAGTATCTCTAGAAGAAATAATTAAGCTAAAGTATAATAGTAAGTACCTAGCGTAGTACTATCTAGCTAAATTATTGTCTAATCTATATAAGTAGATCCTTTAGTTCTCTAATATACCTTCTACGTGTATAGAGCTTATTATATAAGCCTCTACTCTCGAGAACCTTACTAAGAGCAATAACTATAAGCTATAGAAGCGGCATAGAGCTTCTCTAGAAGTCTCTAGTAGTAACTATAGTAAGCATGCTCGAAGTAAGGTAGAGAATAGGTAGAAGAGTAAGAGCAAGAGTAAAGGTAAGAGCTATAGGAGTAGTAGTAGCTAGAGAGCTAATTAGAAAGGTAGTAGAAGCACTTAGGACTTTTCTAAGGTTAAGTACTATAATTGTTACGAGAAGGGTTACTACTTATCGGCCTACTCTAAGGGGGATAATGCTAGCTAAAGTAGTAGTAAAGGAGGTAATTAAGTCTAGAATGTTAAGGTAGAAGGTAGTACGCCTATACCTACTTAATATATAGCCGGACGCTAGAGAAGTCTATCTCGAAGCTATAGAGCTCCTATAGTACTTCTAGTATAGACCTATTAGAGCCTAGTACTTAGCTCTAATAGTAAGGTCGAGGTTAAGGTGCTACTAGATAACGTAGTAGATGTTAATATTATCGATCTAGTATTTGCTCTTTAGCATAATTTGTAGAAGGCGAATATAAAGTACTCTTAGGTTAGAGACTTCTAGAGTAAAGAGGCTTACTATTATAGCACCTACGAGGTTAATATCTATCTTACGGACGACACTAGAGTAACGCGTAAGTTAAAAGGCATATTCTACACATTAGAAATAAGCTTTTCTATTATTCTTAGCCAGCTATAGAGATATAACTAGAGTGTTATAATAGATAGTTATACTAACTAGTAGAGATATAGCTATAACGTTACTAGTATTAGAGTAGTACGAGCTAAGAAGTTCTATAACCTCTTACTCGTAGGGAACTAAGGATTTACTCTAGTAGTATTAGATATAATACTAAGCGCTATAGTTCGGAAGGTAGCTAGTACCTCTACGGAGGTCCTATCTAATAGAGTAGCGAAGCTACTATTCTATATAGAAGACTACTATAACGTCTTTATTATCGATTCTATATAGATATATACTATAGGAGATATATTATACTCTATCGATCTAATAGAAAGCAAAGAGTCTCTCTTTTACTTTCTCTATAACCTCTTAGAGAAGGAACTTATAGTTCTCTATAAGTACCTTAATAACGCACTAGCTAAGAGCTAGATCTATAAGTCGGAGAGTCTAGCTAGTATACTAATTCTATTCGTCCCTAAGAAAGATAGTAGTTTATAACTCTATATTAACTACTATAGCCTAAACGCTATTACTATTAAGAATTAGTACTCTTTACTCTTAATTAGTAAGACTCTTAATAGGCTAGGTAGAGTAGCTATTTACTCTAAGCTTAATCTTAAGGATATATATTACTATATTAGGATTAAGACTAGCGACGAGTAGAAGACTACTTTTTGTACTTATTATAGCTACTTTAAGTATATAGTAATACTCTTTAGGCTAACTAACGCCTCTACTACCTTCTAGGCCTATATTAATTAAGCTCTTATAGAGCTAGTTAATGTCTTTTATGTAGTCTATCTAGACGATATTCTTATCTATAGTAACTCTGTAAAGAAGCATAAGTAGCACCTTCGGCTAGTGCTAGAGAGGTTAAAGCAGTTCGTGCTATACGCGAACCTAAAGAAGTATAACTTCTTCTAGAAGAAGGTCGAATTCCTAGGCTTCGTAGTAACTACTAAAGGAGTTACGATAGACTTCTAGAGAGTCTTCGCTATTGTAGATTAGCCTATACTAAATAGCTACTATAACGTTTAATAGTTCCTAGAGTTCGCTAACTTCTACTATCGGTTTATTAAGAACTATTCGAAGATCGTAGGACTCTTAATAGCTCTATTTAAAGAATTATAGAAAGAGAAGCAATTAGCGCTCTAGAAGTAGACTAATCCGGAACAAGAGATATTTAAGACAATTAGGAAGGCCTTTATAGAAGCGCTAGTACTAAGGCACTATAACCTATCTAAGCTAATTAGAATAGAGACTAACGCGTCTAAGCTTGCTCTTAGAGTAATTATCTCTTAGCTATTTCTAGTTAGAGAAACTAGCAAGTAGTACTCTATTACTTTCTAGTCTCGAAAGATGCTATCTATAGAGTAGAACTATAAGACCTACAATTAGAAGCTTCTCTCTATTATAGAGGCATTTAAATAGTAGAGACACTACTACGAGAGTACTCTAGACTCTATTTAGGTAATCTCTAATTATAATAACCTAAGGTACTTTATAACGACTAAGTAGCTAAATAGCTATTAGACTCGCTAGACCGTGTACCTATAGGTCTTTAATTTTGTAATTAAGTACTATATAGGCTTAAAGAACCTAGCGGATGCTCTCTTACATCGCCTAGATCTAATAGTAAACAACATAAGCCTTGCGAATAGCTTGCCGACCTTATAGTCGAAGCTAGGGGCTAGCTAACTAGCTATTAGAGACATAGTATAGTAGATTTATATGTCCTTATTAGAACACCTAAGAAGCGCTACCTTCGAAGAAGATATAGATATAAGCATCTACGTAGTATAAAGTAATTATTTAGATACGAACGAGGACTAGTAGACCTCTAAGAGAGTTTCTAATAACTAGTCCGATAATAAGAAATATACTAAAGACGCTAGAGATAGTTCTCTAGAAGCTAACTAGCTTAACTAGCTATAAAGCAAATAGTTAAAGTAAAGAGAGGCAGATTTAATCTAAGTTAGTATAATACTAAGATTAATACCTTAAGTTACTATAGTAGTAGTAATAGTAGAGAAAAATCTATAAAGGGAGAGTTCTATAAACTAGCTTCTCGAAGTAATCTATAGTCTATAGTAGTAGAATTTACTAGTATAGAGATGTACGAATCCTTCTAAGTAGAGACCTAATAGAGAGCCTCTAGTATAGTATTAGAAGAGAAACCTTCTATACAAGAACGATACTATATACGTACTAGAAGACGTAGTACTCTATATAGAGCTACTACGCTAGTACTATAACAAGTTTAATAGAGAGTACTTCGCCTATAATAAGACCTATAAGCTCCTAGCTAGAAAGTACTTCTAGTCTAGTATATATTATAACGTCGATAACTATATAAAGACTTACTACGTTTACTAGACTATAAAGACTCGAACCTATATGTCTTATAGTAAGCTTATAAACCTACTAATGTCTAAAGCACTATAGAAAGAGCTTACTATAGACTTTATTATAGATATACTACTAAGTAAGCTTAACGAGGTAGTCTACGACGTAGTACTTGTAGTAGTAGATTGCCTTACTAAAATAGTAAAGTATATCCTATACTAGAAGACAATAATAGCCTAGTAGTTAGCCGAGCTATTTTTCGACTATATCGTACTAGAGTATAGCGTTCTAGAAGGCGTAGTATTAGACTATAGTATAGTCTTTACTATAGCCTATTAGTAAACAATCGCCTATAAACTAAGGTTTATAAGGCATTTGTTAACTGCCTTCTATCTCTAAACGAATAGATAGATAGAACAATAGAACTAATCTCTTATCTAGTACCTCTATTACTATAGAGCTTAAGACTAATTAGATTAGTTACACTAGCTAAAAATAGCTACTTATATAGCTAATATCTCTTAGAACGAGACGCTCTAAATGTCGCTATTTAAGATATATACTAGTAAGGATACTAAGGGGAATCCAGATAGAGACTAAGAGTGTTCCTCTTAGAGAAGAGTACTAGCTATATAAGATTATATAGCTACTCTAGTTTCTATAAGGCAAGGCTTATAGAAGCGCTAGAAGTAAGCTTAGAAGTAGTAGAAGAGCACTTACGATAAGTAGTATAGGCTAATATCCTTTAAGGTAGAAGATAAGATTCTTCTATCTACTAAGAATCTAAGGCTAAAGGTAGTAAAGTATAAGCTAGCGCTAAAGTACTTTAGACTATTCGAGGTTATAGATGCTATAGAAGTCTAGGCTTACCGATTATAGTTGCCGGATAAGTCCCGTATCTATAATATGTTCTATATCTTCTTACTTAAGCTATATAGTCTCCGAGGGAGTACTAAGGTAGATCCTAGGCTAGTTAAGGTAGATAATAGTATAGAATACGAGGTAGAGAAGATCTTAGACTATAGTTAGCAGAAAGAAGACATATTCCTAAAGGTGCTCTAGAAGAGCTATACCCTAGTAGAGGCAACCTAGGAACTAGAGAAGATATTAGAGAATACCTCCGAAGTAGTAACTAAGTATTAGATAAATGTTAGCTAGAAGACTAATAGTAGAGTTATAAAGAGAGTATAGAGATAAGTAGTAAGAGTATAGTTATTACATTCTCGAGAATCTATCTACTTAGATACTATTAACCTTATCTACTAGTCTCGACTATATCTACTTAGCTATAACTACGAGATAACACTATAGTAAGAGCTATAGCGTGCCTATTCTAGTAATTAGCTAAGACTAGATTCTTAGCACTAGTCCTATTCTAGGCGTTAAGCTTAGCTAGCTCTAAGTCCTTATTTCCCTAGCTAGCGAAGTCTAGGTCGGGGTAGATAGTAGCGGAGAAGACACTAAGGTCTCTAGAAGTAAGGATAGTAGCGAGGTACTCCCTAATAGCCTAACGATAGAGCCTAGCCTTGTTATAAGTAAAGCTACTAATAGGAGAGATATCGAGCTTATCTATAATAGTATTATAGTAGTCGCGGGCCTAGCTAGTGTTAAGCCTAGATATAGCGTAGACCTCCGAGGTGTAAAAGTCATTAGCGAGAATCTCGAGAGCTATATAGTAGAAAGCTAGACCTGCCTTAGTAGAGAAGTTACTCTTCTTAGTAAGAGTATACCTAGGGAAGTCGCTAAGGTTAAGCTTGTTCTTACTATTAGTGTCGGTTATAGTAGTGTCGTAGTTAAGGCGAGACAAGTAGTAACTAGAAGTAGCCTATATAGTAGACTTAGCGACCTTACTAGATAGAGTTATAGCCTTTTTAGTAGAAGTAGTAGACTTAGGTGTCTTAGGCTTCTTAGAAGTAGTCTTACTAGAGGTAGCGATAGCCTTAGTAGTCTTCTTAGGCTCTAGAGACCTAGTAGACTCTTTAGTAGGACGCTTCCTACTATAGATGTTAGTATAGAAGAGAGTTAGAGCTCTAGAGATAGCCTCTCTAGTAAAGTACTATAAACAAGTTAGTAATATTAAGACTAGAAGGAGAACTACTTATAGTATAGAGGATACTCGCGAGGTTCTCGGTAGTAACGTAGAGGCTACGAAGTTTAGTAACCTTAGTATACTCTAGTTCCTTACTAGTAAGAGAAGTAATATTAGCGCTAGCGTAAGTCTCCTTAATACTAACGGCCTACTTACGCTCTGTAATATAAGATATAGTAGCTATAAGCTCGTTAGTGTACTTATACTACTTCTAGACGTACGTAGAGTTAGTTAGATTAAGGTATATATTAGTACGCTTCTATATAGTAGTATAGGCCTCGTTAATAAAGTCTAAGAGAACGTTATCTATAATAGTGTAATAGGCACTCTTAGTCTTCTTATAGCAAGCGTAAGATCTAGTAATACTAATCTCGTAGTTATAGAAGTTTTCTAGTAGTGTTAGCTATACTTCTAATAGAATACTAGTAGAACTCTAGATACTTACTAACAAGATCTCTAGTATAAGTACTATAGAGAAAGTAAGGAGAGATATGTAGTAGACTAGCCTAAACACGCTTAGGAGGTATAATAGCTTATAAGTGTATTAGAAGGTAGCGACTTATATAGAAGTAGTATAGTAGAAGAAGCGAAGTGTTTAGTAGTAAGAGATATACCTATATAGGCGTAGTCTATTTATTACGTAGCGTAATAAACACGAGAAGTAAATCTATACGCGTCGCTATCTCCTAGGAGGTAGTAGTATTATTAAAGTACTTAACGTTATAAAGTGTTAGAATAGAGTACTTACTAGGAGCCTTAGAGAGAGTTCTATAGTAGTAAATAACAAATTATATATATTTACTAAGGCACTAGTTGTTTTATAGTAATAAGTACTTTAGTAATAGAGGATTAGACAAGAGGTTACGTTTGCTATAATATATTACTATTAGTAGTAAACAAAGACACGATAGATGTAGAGCATAAATAAAGAAGCTAAGTACTTCTCTTATACTCGAGAGTACTAACCTACTCTTATAGAGGAGGTCTATAAGTACGAATATAAGGCCTACGAAGGATGCGGTTTAATCGAGAGTAATTAAATATAGAGGAGAGATAATTATAGAGGAGACTTAGTATTATAGCTCTAGCTAAGCCCGTTACGTAATAGACTCTCTCTAGCTACCTTCTACGAGACTTCCGGCCTTATTAAACAAAGATAGCTATTAGTTTATCTACCTATCTAATTAGTAGATACTAGTAGTTCTATACGTTACTATATACCTACTCTTACACCTACTAGAAGTCCTAGAGGAGCCTTATTCTATATATAATCTACCTAAGTATAAGGCTAACTAGCTACTCCTATCTATAACTAATAAGGATATTAATATACTTATAATACTATTTTATATAACTCCTACTACTAGTAAAAGGAGAAGGTTAAAGTTATCTCTATTATTAGTAGTAAGATCTATTAGAAGATTACTTAGATTATATCGACAAATTAATTATAGAAGACTTAATTCTAGTAGAGTTATTAGTAATGCTACTACTCTTAGTAGTATACTAAGGAGGAGAACCTTTAGGCTAGATCTATAAACTATAAAAGAAGCTCTCTTTAGCTCTAAAGCTAGGCATTAGAAAGCTATAATAAAGGCTAAGTTTAACTTATTAATAGTAACTAGGACTCTTAAGATTATTAAGAAATCTTAGGCTCTAGCTAGATATAGACTAATAACTAGTAAATAAGTATTTAAGACTAAAAGGCTTCTAGATAGTTCTATTAATAAATATAAAACTAGATAGACAGCTAGAGGCTTTATATAGAGAGTAGATATTGATTTTATTAAGACCTTTACTCTAACACTAAGAGCTAAAACTAGAAGAGTTATTCTAGTATATGCTCTTTATTATAATTAGGTAATTATAATAGCTAATGTAATTACTATATTCCTTAGGCTAGATATTAATCTTAAGAACTATATCTACTACTCTAAGGGAGTCTCTATTAAGGACTTAGCTAATAAGCTTATTATTCTAATAAAGGAGCTCTATAGTCTAAAATAAGCTACTACTCTTTAGTATAAAGCTATTATTAAAGCTCTTAAATTACTTAGGTTTATTAGATTAGAGAGTAATACCTATCTCTTTATTAGTAAGTTCTATATTATGTTAGTGTATGTTAATAACTTTAGAATTATTACTATACATTAGAAATATACTAATAAGCTAGTATAAGACCTCTATATTAAGTTCTCTATAAAAGTAGTAAGCTCTAATCTCTTCCTTAGTATCTAACTCTATAGAACAAGGGATATAATTAAGATTAAGCAATTATACTATACTAGAGAGAAGCTTAAAAGTTATAACCTTCTCTATATAAGGATAGTTAAGTATCTAATTAATATAATCTATAAGCTAAATTATAGTTAGATTAATACTAATAACTATTAGAAGTTTAATATAATTATTAGTAAACTTTAGTATCTTACTAATAATACTAGGTCTAATATTAGTTATACTACTAATTATTTAGCTAGATTCTTGTAAAATCCTTTAGTAGCTTATATTATTACTAGTAAGTAGATCTAGAGATATATTAATAGAACTATTAAGTATAGCCTAACCTTTAGAAGAACTAATAGATTACTTAGTAATACTATTTAGGCCTATTCTAACTCTAACTTTGCTAGTAATAATAAAACATTAAGGTTAACTACTAGAACTATTATCTATATACTTAGTATATCTATTATCTAGAAGTTAAAGCTTTAGAAGACTATAGTACTATTAAGTACTAAAGCTAAGTATCTAGCATTAACTAAGACCTATAGAGAAGTTAATTAGCTTAGAAATCTAGTTACTAAACTTAGGCCCCTTACTAATATTAACCTTAGTCTAGTTAAGATCTTTATTAATAACAAGTTAGCTATTAAGTTAGCTAGAGATTACACTAACTTAAGGAGATTAAAGTATATTAATCTAAGGAATTATTATTATAGAGAGTAATATAAGCTTAGAACTATTAAATTAAAGTATATTAATATAACTTAGCAATTAGCTAATACACTTACTAAGCCTAAGTCTCCTAATAAGATTCTTTAATAATTACTATAAGGTTAATTATTTAGTATACCTTTACACTATATACTTATTTAGAATCTTATTTATAATGTTATTTAAAGTATAATTACTATACTACTATACTTATTAAGCTATCTCGTTTATTAAAAGCTTATTATAGTCTATATTACTTTATTATTAAAAAGAGAGAAAGAAAATAGCTATCTCTACTATATTACTAGCTACTTAATCCTAAGCAAAATCTACTATTCTTTACCTTAACACCTTTACTATCTACTAATACTTATATAATAAGCTTACTTCTTCTTCTATAGAGAGCTCTTAGAGTTAGACTCTAAACTACTTCTCTTCTTCCTCTTTTCCTTACTATTACTAGACTTAGTTATTAGTAGAGTTCCCTTAGGAGTTAGAGATAAGCTTATATTAGACATGCTCCTTAGAATACTCTCTTAATCCTTAAGCTCTAGACCTTACCTATATAGCTAAGGCCTATTAGTCCTATTACTACGTAATAACCTCCTCTAGATAGCCTTATAGTTGTCTATATACTTTCTAAACTTATCTATATACCTTCCCTAAGTATTAGAATTATTTAGTTTAAATCTAGTAGGTATAGAGGTAGAAATAAAGTACTTATTCTTAGTATACCTTAGCTTTAGGACATTAGTGTCTCTAACTAGATCTATATTAATCTTACTAGTTATACTAGATATAAAACTAGTAGTAGAAGGACAACGTCTATAAGAGAGACTAGTAGGAGTTAAAGGAGAACTAGTAGGAGTTAAAGGAGAACTAGTAGATAACTTAACCTTCCTTAGAGTAATTCTCTAGCTCTTTAGAAAGATATTATCTAAGATCTAAGACTAGAAATTATACTTAGAGCGCTTATTAGAATAGATATAGTTAGTATAAGCTCTACTATTAATTTGCTAGAAGATAACGTAGGTATTAAAGTTCTTTCTAAAGCAAGTTTTATTTATATTCTTAACATTATAGTAGGTTAGGCTATTATAAATAGTTCTATCCCTTATATAGTATATTAGAATTATAGAGAGGTAGTTAGTATTCGTGGTGTATTAAGTTATAATATTAATAGTCTTATTAGTTGTTAAAGTATTAACCGGAACTACTATATTATAAGTACTATTACTATTAGTAAATGCCTTAACTTAAGGTATCTATACTAGACTAGAAAGGCAATAAAGAGCATTAGACTTCTTTAGTAAGCAAAGGAAGAAGGAGATACTAATAATACTATTTATAGTAACTAAAAGGCTAAAAGACTTAATTACTCTATCTAATATAGTAAAGACAATTATAATCTAAGCTTTAGAAAGGAGTATACTATTACTCTATACTAATATATAAGAGAGCTAAGTATAATTAAAGAAGGTTACTAATATATTAGTAGTAAGTAAGTTAATATAACTTAAGAGGTAGTGTTATAAGTGTAATAAAGAAAAGAGAAATTATAAAGAAGCTAGCTAGATACTTATATCTCCTTATCTAAGATTTATAAGCTAGTTTATTTATATAAACAATAGCTACCTAGCTATTGTTAAGGGTTACTATTGTTACTAAGTAGATAAAGCAATTAATAGTAAATAAATACTAATAATTAGCTAAAACTAACAATTATAAGTAAGCATATAAAATAAAGTAATAACCTAATTACTTTAGTTATATATAATAGACTAGTTCTTTAGCTTTAACAATCTATACTAAAGGGGGAGTATTATAACTTAAAGACTAGTATAGCTTCTCTAGTACTAAAGGACTAGTACTAATAAGTTAGCACACGCATAGTAGATAATTAGTTATTGTAACTCTCTGAATGAAATACACGTCTCTCGATCCGATTTGCCAAGTACAACACATTTCCCCAGCTTTCCGCATATCGTCGGCATTGACCAAACATGAGCTCCACCATCGAAACATTTCTTTTCTCTCATTACAATCCAGCGCCTTTTCATTATGAAGGCTGTGATCCCTCGGATACTACCACGGACGTTGTCGCCGCGTCTGCGAACACTTCAATGCCAGCGCCGATGCCTGTCGACTCCACGACCTACGCCTGACTTTGTCCGGGTCATTGACGTCGGACCTAGAGATGGTTTACAGAACGAGAAGAAAAGCATACCGGTTGAGACCAAGCTTGAATTGATTCGAAGGCTCGCATCCGCTGGGCTGCAAACCATTGAAGCAGGCAGCTTCGTCAGCCCGAAATGGACACCACAGGTATGTCTTTCATAAGCCCCACCGCGGTTCTGGCTGATACAGGCAGATGGCGGCTTCGGATGAGATCATGAAGTCGATTCTTGAGTCTCCGCCCTCTTCGAGCTCTTCAGTAACCTATCAATGGCTGCTGCCAAACATGCGCGGGCTCGAAACCTTCAATTCCATCTACCTTCCTTCACAAGCCAACTCCCAATCTGCTCTCCCGAACGACCATGGTCCCTCACTCAATACCTCCTCCGCAGATCCGAATGCTATGCCATCGAATCCTAGTCCTACTTCACCACAATCAGCACCTCCCTCGCCATCGCATGAGATCTCCATCTTCCTCGCCGCAACGGAGTCCTTCTCCCGAAAGAACACCAATTGCTCAATCGCAGAATCCCTCGAGCGATTCGCGCCACTCATGGCTTCAGCACGAGACAACTCGATACCCGTAAGAGCATACATCTCAGTGGCACTCGGCTGTCCCTTCGAAGGGCCAGATGTGTCTCCTTCAAAAGTAGCAGAGCTCGCAGCAACATTATTAGAAATGGGTGCAGACGAGATCGCGGTAGCAGACACAACAGGGATGGGCACAGCACCGAGGACGAGAGAGCTCCTGCGGACACTGGAGAAGGCAGGGATCCGACCCGGTGATCTTGCGCTACACTTCCACGATACCTTTGGGCAGAGTCTCACGAATGTGCTGGTAGGCTTAGAGCATGGCGTGCGGACATTTGACGGAGCGGTCGGGGGTCTGGGTGGTTGTCCTTACAGCCCTGGCGCGACTGGGAATATCAGCACAGAGGATTTGGTGTATACACTGCATAGTCTGGGAGCGGAGACGGGCGTAGACTTGGAGGAGCTCAGCAGGGTGGGCGAGTGGATCACAGGAGAGGTTGGGAAGGAAAATGAAAGTAGGGCAGGCAAAGGAACGCTAGGGAGGCTGAGGGCGAATCAATGAGCAGGTACGCTCTGAAACTGGCAAAATTTGGTGTACATACGATACAATACCAATATTAGGGACGAAATCTGCTTTGGTCGGACCAGTATTCGATGCCAGAAGCACTGCAGATCACGTGCAGCTTCACATGCCAAAGCCGAAAAGTGGGGTTTCTCGATCGCAGATCTGGAGGCGAAAGTCTATCTGAGAAGTCTATCTTGGTCGACGACATGGTGCGTTTCTGCGGACACAACTCCTTTCCTTTTTGCATTCAACTTGTCGATATTACATTTTGCATTCTTATCTGTATATACCGCTGTCGTTTTTCTGTTCATACTAGCTTTGTTCTCATGGCCTGGCCGAATCCTTTCTACCGCACAACTCCGAACACGATCAAGTAGGAGCCCCACATTCTTCATGACGTTCCCGATCTTGCCACTAACCAACACAACAGTCATTACGGATACGTCTTCGAATGGACGGATGACCATCTCACAGATGAGCAATGCCGGCCATTCCGACATAGCTATGATGAGCTGGCCGATCGAGCTCTTGATCGATTGAACGAGATATCGCCACCGCAAAAATCCCAACTGCCGCGAAATTCTACGAGAGAGGAATCGATAGCGGAAGCCGATAAGAAGGAGTCAACAGATCCATCTAATGATTCGTCAAGTCCGGACGAGAAGCCCAAGCCGCCACCGCGAGACCTATTCGCTCTGCTTCGCGATAATCGCCACAATGATCCTGTCCTGACAGAGTTTTGGGAGCAGATCACGCATGTTCCGGAGTGGGTGGACTGGGATCAAATTGCACGCGGTCAAGACGTCTTCTATCGTTATGGCGGTGCAAATCTTACCGGGCTGGCCTACCAATCGTTACTTGGAGGAATGGGCGCAGCCAGAGTTGTAGAGACGCTTGCCCGGACTGGTGGATTCAGTGTCAAAGTCGCTCGCGGCCGCCTCTTCGAAACGACCCAACACATCCTCCAATGCACCAAATCCCTCGCCTCCGTCCAACCTCCCGACGGCGAGGGCTTCGCATCCACAGTCCGAGTCCGCCTCCTCCACGCCGCCGTCCGCAAACGCATCCTCGCCCTCGCC
Organism: Elsinoe arachidis; assembly: GCA_013372555.1. NCBI lineage: Eukaryota > Fungi > Ascomycota > Dothideomycetes > Myriangiales > Elsinoaceae > Elsinoe > Elsinoe arachidis. The sequence continues at coordinate 492,321 of JAAPAX010000007.1, read as the reverse complement.
GCCACCCGCCCAGACTACTACGACGTTTCCAAATTCGGCATCCCGATCAACGACCTCGACTGCGCCGCCACCATCTCCACCTTCTCCGCCACCCTCATCTGGCTCTCCCTCCCCCGCCAAGGCATCTTCATGCGCCCCTCCGAAATCACAGACTACATCGCCCTGTGGCGGTACATCGCACACGTCATCGGCGCCCCCACATCCTACTTCGCCACCCCGGCAAAAGCAAAAGCGATCATGCAAACCCTCTACTACCACGAGATCAAACCCAGCAAAACCTCCGCCATCATGGCCAACAACATCATCCGCTGCCTCGCCGACCAACCCCCCGGCCACGCCAGCGCGGACTTCCTCATCGCTTCTGCGCGTTGGCTTAATGGTCCCGCGCTGTCCGACGCGTTGCAGCTGCCCCGTGTCAGTCCGTATTACACCTTGCTGATGGCCGGGCAGTGTTTGTTCTTTGCGTTCTTCAGCTATACGTACCGGAGCGTGCCGAGCTGGGATAGGAAGAAGATTGAGTTGCTCAGGAAGGTGTTTTGGCAGATTGTGGTGGAGAGTAAGTTTAGTTTGCAGGGGAAGCAGACGGTTTTTGAGTTCAAGTATGTGCCTGAGTATGAGACTGTGACGGAGATGGGGGAGCAGACTGCTGTGGGGGATAAGGGGGCGAGTGTGGAGAGGAGGAATTTGAAGGCGTTTGGAGTGGGGGTGGTGGTGATGCTGGGAGGGGTTTGGGTCGGGTGGAAGGTGGTGGGGGGATTGTGGGGGTTGGTGTTTTGAGTGAGATACAGGGCCGAGATGGAAGTAGATCAGGAAAGAACTGTTGGGTATGTGGCCGACCTTCAAGAGCGCGGTATGAGATTGAAGTGATATCATGACCTAGATAGCCATGTTTACGCGTAGTGACAATTCTCAGAAGGCTTCGTTGGTAAGTGTTGTCTGGTAAGATATGTTATATTTGTGAGAGGCATTCCAAGGCATGTGAAGAATGTCCACAACAGGTCAACTACTCGCCAAGAGTCAGGTCGTCGTCGCTGCGCCTCGCATTTCACAATTCGCACCCACGCTCTTTTCCCACTCCCTTCCTCAACACACAACAATCTCACTTGCACGAACCTCACAAGATATCACAATGTAAGTACTTGATGGCTGTATTAGAGCAGCCCTGCCGATACAAATCAAAGGATACGTCTGACCAGACCAGCATGAACACAAACGAGACGACCAACGACGTCACAATGAATGAGAGCGACTCACCAGAGACGTCGCTCGAAGAACGGCGACAAGATGAAGCAAAGGATGAGCAGCATATGCCGCCGTCATCTAGTGCCCCTCGAAGCTCATCTTCAGAACCTCCCAGCCCCGAATGGCGGGAAACACTCTGGGCCCCTCCACCGGAAATGCCACCTCCACACCCTCAACACGGCCCTGCCTACGGCGCGATGTGGGACTACGCCACTCGACAATGGACAATCATATTCGCAGACGGCTTCAGAGTCACTGGACAACCAGATGCCCTGATTGATGCCTACAACGATCCTCCAGCTCAGCCCGAGGGAAGTTTGGCCGCAGGTCTAGGCCTCATGAGACTGGACCAGCCGCAGTCGGACGTCCAGACTCCTATGCGGGTTGACAATTCAACGGCACCAGATACGAAGAGATCTGCCGATGAAGCAGAGGACGACCGAGCCAGTAAGCGACAGAGACGGCAATGAGTGAAGCTCCATCCGCCTGGCTGCGAAGCCGACATACAAGTAAAACCGCGACAGCTCGTCGCCTCCAGCCACAGATACCTTCTCGCCTGGACTTACGGACAACATCCAACTCTGCGTACCAGACCCAATGTGCAATCCGATAATGGTCACGACAGGTCAAAGTGACAGCTCACCTGATGGTCGGACTCTGCCGTACGACAGCCGACAATCTCATATGACCATACACGGCAAGCGACAAAAGTCACTGGCTACCACCACTTCTCCTGCAACAGAAGTTTGTGACCCCTCACTACCACTGGCACAAGCTGGTAACTCCTTTCGGCCATTTCAGCGATGAAAATCCCTGATCCTCCCCTCCTCAGGCGGTCACGTCCCTGGAACCTTTACCACATCAGCGACGCAAGTCTCTGACTACCTCCCGCCCCACTACCGACGCAAGTCCGTAGCTATCCTGCCACATCAGCGACGAGAGTCCCTAGTCTCACCCGTGCCCCATCAGCGACAAAAGTCCCTGACCCCTCCTGCCCCATCAGCGACGAAAGTCCCTGACCCATCATGCCCCTCTACCGACGCGAGTCTGTAGCCCTTCTGCCCCGTCAGCGACGAAAGTCTCTGTACATTGCCACACTAGCGACGAAAGTCCCTAGCTTTTGCCTCACCAGCGACGCAAGTCCCGAGCCTCTACGAATCAGCGACGAAAGTCTTTGGTTCTTCACATCCTACCAGCGACATTGCACACCTGCCTGGAGTGGCATTGTAGACATGACCGAATACAATACTCATCACACCGAATAGAGTGGTTTCCCCTAGACTCTCCCCATCTGTTCAACCAAGCCATGTCACTCGTGTCCTATACAGTGCGTGCAAAGCGGAGATGTATCAAGATGAATGAATTCGTAATGACATTCCCAATCGCTGGCCCTGTCTATGCAGCCGAACGCCAGAAGGAACGCTGTATAAAAGCCACCCAAGTGCCATGAAATTTCCCCTCCAACCTGTTCTGCCACCCACCTCCTCTTCATCCACCGCTCCCCCTTACGCCCCAGCCGCAATCGCCCCCCCATAAACCCCCAGCCCCACCAACCCCACCACCAAACTCACCCACCCCTCCCCTCCCTCCACCACTCCCGCCCTGAGCACAACCCACCTCCCCAACGCCCCCAGCACCATCCCCAACCACACCCCCACCAACACCAACGGCCCCCCCTGCCTCACCAACCACCCCCACCTCTCCCCCCTCTTCCTCTCGCTCTGACTCCTCCCTGTCGTCCCCCATGTATTCTCAAACATACTCAACCCAGCCCACACCTGGAACGCAGACTGCGGGACCTGGAAGAGTAGCATACTTGCGCAATGCAGTGGAGCATCCCTCCACCCCTTGCCGATGCGCGTAGAGCTGTACAAGCTCCCTATCGCCAACCTGGCACATATGTCCGGTAAGCTAGAGAAGCCCGACCCCTCCCCCGTGGCCAAGTACCGCGTCACGATCAGGATATTCAGTGCCGGGACGTAGAACCTCCGAAAGGTAGCGAGGCAGAGGAGTGGGTGGTGCAGGAGGAAGATGCGTGGGTAGCAGGTTCCTTCGACGAAGGAGGCGCGGGCCCAGCGGATTTGTTGGATGATGTATTTCGGGAGAGTGGTGGGGGTGTCGGTTGCGGTTAGGGTGAGGGGGTGGGAGGTGACGGAGTGGTTGGACAGGAGCAGGCGGGTGGTGAGGTGGCGGTCGTCGTTGACTAGCTTTCTAAGGTCAGCAGGGGGTGGGAAGAGGGGGAGAGGGGGAGGGGGAAGAGAAAAGGTGGATGAGGGGGAGAGGGAGAGGGGCGAGGAGTCAAGATGGAAGTCGAGTGAGATGTGAAGGGGAGGTAAGATGAGATGAGGGTGGAAGGATGAGGGGAAAGGATGCGGATGAGAAGTGAGGGTTAGGGTGAAGCATGAAACCAAGGCGAATGACGGAGAAAGGAAGGTGTAGAGATGGATAAGAGAAGACAGAAGAGTAAAAGGAGATTGAACAAGAAGGAAAAGAGAAGAAACATACAGGTCTGAACCCAAAAATCGACTGCCCATACCACTCCACCACCGCCTCCTCCAGCGCCTTCCGCCTGAACAACGCACAAGGCCCCGGCTGACAATCCGTCGTATCACACGCGCTCAAAAGACCAATCTGGAGCGCAAAGTCCGCTTCATACGTAGCAGCCGCGAGATGAGCAATCATGCTCTCATCCCTATTGTGAATGCTAAACCTCGTAGCGGTACCGCCTATCCGTTCGTCGCAGTAGATTGACTTGATGGCTGTTGACAAAGTGCCGGGGTAGACCCAGCTGTCCGAGTCCGTGGACCAGAGGAAGGAAATATCGTTTGCTTGCGCGATAGCGATGGAGAAGACGAAGGTGGTGAACATGATTTCCTTTTTGGAGTGGTGGGGTTGGGTGATGCAGATGGGGCGGACGGGGGAGGTGGGGGAGGTGTAGAGGGCGGAGTGGGATTGGAGGATGGCTGTTGCATGGGCGACAAGAGCGGGAAGGACTTGTTCTTGGTTGGCAATGGGTGCTGGAGGGGGTGTCTTTTCGGAGATCGGTCCGAGCATGGGGGAGTCTTGAGGTGAGGGTGTGGAGGAGCTTATCCGTGCTGCCAATGCTCCGAAAGTCTCGCCGAGTTCGATGATGGTTAGTTGTGCGCCAAACACCTGATCGGAGTAAGCATGTCGCCAAGTTCGTTCTAATGCAGGGGTGCTAACCTCTTTAGCCACTTCGACCATGACGTAGTCCTCGTTTTCATCGCCATCGATGCCCATGCAGACTGCTCGAACGACGCCATCGTAGTTGTCACGATAGCTCTCGAGACACTTGCGCCAGATCTCTTCGTCCTCTCGGTAGCCGACGACGCTCGTGACACAGTCAAGCTGGCCGTTGCTCTGACCCTGCTCCAGCTTCTCGTCGTTGAGGACGGAGTCGCTCAGTACCTCATCCGCTTGCCGTTCTCTTCTCTTCAGCTTGAAGATGTTTAGCTCTGAGCAAGCTATCTGCACCAGAGCCTCTGCGAAGAGCGGGAAGCCCCATGTAGCACTGCTCCAGTACTTTACTAGGAGATAGACGAGAGTGATGTTGAGTGCGGCCCGTGCTAGCAGTACCAGGTACGCCACAACCGTCGACCGCAGGTGAGATAGAGATGAAGTAGTGATGGATGCAACCATGATGACTCTGGAAGAAAGCGCTAGGAGTTGGTGGTATTGCTTTAGAAACGCCTCCGGATGCAAGCTATTTCAATAGTGCTCACTCACCGCGCAGAGACTTCTCTGAGAACTTACCAAGCATGACACGACCGGGCATTGTTCGATACGCTTTCCGAACAGAAACATTGGCATCCTCATGTACCCATGCTGGAATATGCAGTAGCAAGTCATTGACAGGGATGAAGCTAGCCTGATGGACGCAAGTCTGAGGCACTTGTGATCGAGGCTAGTCGGGAGAGGGGTCTGGCAAGGTCTGATGGCGCTCGTTGAGTTTGTCCAGAGCGCTCGCCGAACGGTGTGCGAGTTTCGGATATTCAACATCTCATCAGCCTCGGATGGAAGAGAAAATTGTTCCAAGTCAGCACGGACTGTGTTTATGAAGATGCTGTGGAAGTGTTGCTGCTGTGTTCGGTACTCACGCTCTGCCAAGAGGGGGCATGGGCCGAGTAGAAGACAAAGTAGGACCGATGGAAGCATCTCGACCTTGCTTAGCAAACGAGGTCGTCGGTGAAGCCGGTGGTAGTTTCTGTGCCCTGAGGAGACCAATGCCCCATTCGCGTGCGGTATGTAGTCCGATAGGATCAGCAGGTCGCCTACGTTCTACGGAAAGGCCGCAGCGCCAGATCCGAGTCAGATCCGTGGGCTTGTGTGCTCGAGATCCACCGGATGTTGGCGGGAAAGGAAATTGAGCGACGGCAGGGGTAGATCAGGAGTTCAGTATCGGTTCGTGGGAGATGACCAGTGTTCATGATAGGTTCTTGACTTTAGCTTGTATCGTTCTGTGATCAGCAAATGCAATTCGAGCTGATCTTCGTCACTACAAGACAAGAACTGGTGTGGTCTTGGGCAATCCTGTCATACAAAGCATCACAGACCTGTGGATTGAGGTGTACAGCATCTCGCGGACTTACTATGCCAAGGTCCTCGATCGATCCGCCTGGTACACTGCCTGTCGATACTCGGAACATTGCTTGTTTGGGAAGTGAAGAAATCTGTGATGAGAAGTTGAGGACCAGGTCGTGCCAAGACGTCACAGATCAAGGTTTGCCAGCCAAAGCTTAAAATAACCGGCTGGGCGAGTCCTGGGCTTCATATGGATATTCTTTGAGAAATGCACCATTGGTCTGCGAGTCCCGAGAAGGGTCCTCGAGAGCTTGTCGTGCAAAGTACATCTCCGAGACATATCCCACGAAACAAGAAGAACGGTTCCAGAAGTCGATGGCGAGTCAAGATGGTATTTCACCGCGGTATTGCATTGACCATGTTCAATGGTCTGGACGTATTTCGAAGAATAGGGCTTGAAAGTCTCCCGACTCGCTGCAGATCATATGGAGATTTGATTGTCCATCGGGTATAGATCGGGTTTGTACATATTTGCCTGACCCCTGATACCGAATTCCTGGTAGTGAGAACTGTTCAAGGGTTCCCTCGGGCCTCATCAAACACAACCGGCAAGTACCACAGTATGGCTTCTTGCCTTGAGCCCCTGAACGGGATATGGCTCCCACTTTGCCCCTCTCTCGCCGGACCAGCCAGCGTTTCCCTCCGCGTTACATTCATAAAGTCATTACCGAGCGGTATCCACATCAACGCTTGAAGAAATCTTTGAATCCTCGCCTGTCATTGCCGGATGAAGCCGAGGCTTCGAGGTGCACGCTTCGATCATACAGAGCCTGGGAATGTCAGCATGGTCAGAGGACCTGGGAGATTTTTCACTTACATCGTCGTCCCTGATGATCTTGGTCTGAAGCACCATCCTCTGCACCTCATCGTTCTTCGGACCGAGAAGTGCACTTCGGTAAGGCAGGCCTTGGGCTCGTTGGAGACTGACGAGGACATCGCCCATCACCTCGAACTTGTTCCAATTGATTCGTCCATGCGAATCATCGCCCATGAACGTCTTGTTTCCCGTCTCTGCCCCGACCAGATCTCTGATAGGCAGTGGCAGATACGGGATGCGCTCGCCGTTCGAGTTCTCCCAGGCCAGTCGGTATGAGGAAAAGGAGCGACTTTGAGACATGAGAATCTCCAGCTTCATCCAGTCCTTCATGACCTCTGGAGAGACCATGTCTTTGGTCTGCACGAGGCGGTAGACCGGCGTGCTTTTGATCCCAGCCAGGACTGCGCCGAGAGAGTTGTAGTTGTTGAGCTCTCGTAGCTTTCGAGCGACCTGCATAAACTTCTCCAACATCAATGCCCGATGCTTTGGCTTGTCGCGATACAACACGAAGTTGATGACCCAGTCACGCACATAGTTGAAGTGGTCAATCATGCGGCTGACGTTGGCCAAAGACTTACACCTCGCCTTTTGTGCTTGTGAGAGCGAAACATGCCGCACCAGATCGCGAGGTCGGATTGAGCTGAACATGATCCAGTCCATTCGAGTCATTTCTTTGGCAATAGATTCGTGGGGAATGGCCATAAGGTGCCTCCAAAGTTGCTTGGTCAGTGGCGTCTTTGGGTTGGGTACAAGCTTGCTCGCTTCCCGCTGTGCGACATCTTCGAAGCAGAGATTGACCCGTCGACCGGATGAGCTGACGCTGCCACTGTCGCTGGGCGCATTCGATGCCTTTCTTTGTCCGCCGCCGCTGTGGAGAGACAAGCTGCCCATGTCGTCTGGAAACTCGAATTGAGGATCGTCAATGAGCAAGCTGCCACGATAAGAGTATTCGACGCTTGGTTTGGCCACCTCGAGGGCTGTGCGCTCCTTATCGCAACATGCCCACTCCGTATCGTCATCCTCGGCGACGAATTCAAGATGATTGTTCATCTCCTGTGCTGCTGCTGCGAAGATCCTGTTTCGTTGGAGCTTGGCTATGAAGGTTTTGATCCGGCGGAGAGTCTTTGGGTGGGCAAAATCTCCTGGGTACCGATGGATCCATTGCTCGATGACTGTCAAATACCGAAGCTGAGCTACAGTCCTGGTGAGCAAGACTGGTTCAGTGTGCTCTATGCTTTCAAATCGAACGACGATACCCTCGAGCAACTGTCCAGGTGGGGAGAATTTTCGATAGAGAGCAAGGAAAACTGCGGCGAATTTGCTGTCGGCCTTTGATGTTGGCACTGCTAGCAGTCTGTTCACAAGTGAATCAAAAGTCCAGCCCATTTCCTCTTGTGGTGTCTGTGGCGTGCCGATGGATTGATCAATCTCGGCTTCTGAGGCGTCTGTCTCGTGGGCGGACACAGACGTGTGAGATGCTGAGTCTTCTGTGTGTGACTCGTCCATGAGAAATGATGAGGATAAGTCTTCTCGTCGCGACGATACTGATGTGCTCTTTGATGCCGAGCTCGATCCATTACGGCTCAGTTCGGCATGCGGTGACGAGTATTCATTCCGCCGATAACCAGGAATCTCCGACGTCGATCTCGAATGTCCCGGAGGAGGAGGCCGACGGTTGTTCACAGGACCTGGTAGCTGTGGAAGCATGCGACGGCGTGGACCTGCACCGTCGAGGTTGTCTGCACGACATATCCATGTCAGTATCAATGGAATTGACATGGTGATTTGGGCTTCTATGTTGCTGTCCGCAACAACAAAACACAAGGTTGGCAAGAAATGAAGAAAGGGGGGAGAGAGGACGAACCTTGCGATTGATTCACGACGTGCTTCAAAACAGCAGAAATAGCCCGCCGAAAGGGCTCGTTGTATGCTTCGGATGTCTGCAGGGTAGTGATCCTGTCAAACGCTGAAGTCGCCCGTTGCTCGATTGTCCGCGGTTCGAGCTGTCTGGCTGTGTCGCGAATATCACATTTGCATGCAGCCAAGATGGAAGTCATGCCCATCATATTGACACAGTCTGTATAATCCCTGTCAGTCTTTCCGCTTTTGTCGACAAACGCCGATCTTGTGTAACCCACTCAGTACTTCTGGCACAAGCTTGAAGCTCGATTTGTTACCGACGTCGTACAAAGTCATCACGCCGTGGATGGTGGTGTGCTTCAGGCGGTCCGGCCAGGATAACGCGTCGTTCTCCCCCTGGTAACAGTCGCTGATGTTCATCTCAAATATGCGGACCATGCATAGATTTCCCGCGATCGTCAAGATCCGACAAGGTGGGTCTATCACGTCTTTCGCATCCAGATCCAAAGTCCGATGAATGAATGTGGTCTTGCCCACTGACTCGTTCCCCAACACCACCACATTCACGTCGTATGTGACCTCGCTGTCCAGAGCTCTTAAGCCATGGGATCCATATGAGATCAGATTAGATCTTGAGTTCCTTGAGCTCCGCCGCCGCGGACTTCTTAGAGGTCGGTCATAAAGGTCGTGTTGTACCTCATCTCTTCCTTCTCGCAGCTCTTCTCTTTGCAGGCTTGTCAAGTTGAGTTCCGAGATAGTCCGTGTGGTTGTCCGCGATGCCAGTGCATCTTGCGACCTTATGCTACCTCGTCTTTCTTCTGAACTTTGCTTGCTCTTCAGACTTCCGCGCCTATCACTGCGCGACGAGATACCTGCATTCGATGACCGTCTGGATTCGCGCACCTGTGACGGCATGGTGCAGTCGTGAAAGTTCCGGTCGCAAGAGTGTCAACCTATAGCGTGTATATTCGAGCCCTGATCTGCTCGTGACATGTCGGCTATCCAGATCGGATGTACAATGTGCCCCTCTCTGAATGTCTACAGTGTCGTTCTTTGACTACTCTTTGCGCGACGATTTGGAATGGTTGTGATGCGCGGCTTGCTTGTGAATGTAGATCACTCAGGTCGTAGATCAATCGCGAGACACCAAGGCCCTATGCGTATGCCTATGCGAGACAATCGAGGCTTCGAGATGTGGTTCCGCACGTTTGGCCCAGCTTCCTCTGCGCAAAGCCACCCGTTGGCTCAACTGTCCGAAGAACACACGAATGACGAACGAAGAAGCGACCGGCGTACTTCCAACAGGGGATCGCGACTATGCGCAACGGGGTGAATCCAAGGCACTTAAGCTTAAAACGAGATCGTTGCCGTAAATGAAGCTGTACAGAATCCCACAGTTGCACTCCTCATGCATGTCGTCGAGTAAGGGTCTCTGTGTTGCTCGGAAGGATTAGCCCCGGTCTGGACTAGCAAAAAACTCTCCAAGCGGGTTCAGCGGGGTTCTTGGAGAGCTTTTGCCAGCGGAAAGGCACTCCCGAAGTCGGAGAGACCAATGGCAGATGCAACAGAGAAGATCCGTGTCTGTGCAGGTGTAGCTCTTTGCTGTATTGGGAGCAGAGAACCCACCGGCCACGCTTGTCTCCACGTGGAGAGAGGCACGTTGGGACCATCGTCTTCACTCTGCAGAGGCAGTTTGGAGATGAGAACGCTCTGCTGCCCGGCATTTCCAAATTTCGGGTAACGGCTTATGACGAACCATGTGCTTACTGTTGCGGTCGTATGGGCACCGATAGGAACGCTTCAGTTATACAGTGAAAGTATCCGAAAACCACATGTTTTGGCAGATTGTAACAGCTGCACGTGTTTGTCATCGTTTTTTCGACAGTACTTGCCCTACTCCGAAGCAGGTCCGAAGTAATTGAACAATGTTGTGGTCGCTCTGCCAGGAAGTGTCTCACCTCGGGTACAGGCAGAGTACACATTTGTGTAATCACAAGTATAGCGATTGTACAGTGCCGCAGCATGACGTGAGCCGTGTACACAAGCCATAGCTTCGCAGACCCAGACGCAGAAACGCAACTGCAGTATTTCTGAATGGACGTCAGTCCGCAGATGTAAATGCAGCTTTGGAGGAACCATAAGCTCTACAACGCGCCATTTGCAACATTCCTATCGAACGTATGAGGTACAATGAAGCGTCGAGAACTTTGAGGCTAAAGACGACCAGAAATGACGTGACAACATAACGAGCCCACTTCTCTGCCTAAATTAACATTGTCAGGTACACTATCAATCTTGCGTATGTTTACCAAATACACCCTTGAGTATTTAGCTTGTCGATTTTAGAGTTCAGATGACCCTCCGATCTCTGTCGATGCACGATGAGGTCCAAATTGACGTCAGGAAATATGTCAACCACCGATGACATGGACCCCCTCTTCTTTTCTCGACATGCACGACATCGAGGTTGCAGTCATGCAATCACGCCGCGCTTCTTCGACATTGATACTGTACCTGCGTCCTCATCAGGCTGAACACTGATAAGCATACCGTACCGAGGCCGTAGTTGCTGTTCCAGCTTGTGTCTTCTTGTTGGCGCCGTCAGGCCCTCATCATTGACATGGCACCTTCAGGTCTGGCCATTTTGCTTGGTGCAGGCCCCACCACGGTAAGGCACTTCTCTTATCTGCTTATGTTTACGTCCCCCCAAGACCAATTCGGCCCTGTTCACAACGACGTCAGATCGATCTGGTGATGCATCTCCCATGACTGACTCGTCCTAGGGCGCAGGCATCGCCAGGATCCTCGCCCACCCTAAACATGGCAACATGGCCGTCGCCCTACTCGCACGCCGGCAGGAATCCCTCAACGAGATCACATCCTCGATCAAGTCCCAAATACCTGAAGCCACCATCGAGACGTTCCCGACCGACACATCCCCCGACTCCCTGAAATCCGCCTTCCAATCGATCAAATCGCACGAATCCTTCGCCAACCTTAAGCTCGACGTCGCAATCTACAGCATCAAGCACTCGTCCAAGAAGCCTTTCCTAGAAGAGACCTACCAAGACTTCACCACTTCCATCGAGACCTACGTCGGCGGCGCCTTCACCTTCAGCCAAGAGGCCCTGCGCCGCTTCTTCGCCGACCATGGCGAATCAGGCCTTGCTGACGGCGCGCCAAAGAAGGGAACGCTGATCTTCACTGGTACGTTGGGCGCTCTCCGATGTAATGCCGAGTTCGCGGCGTATGGCGCGGGTCGTGCGAGTGTGCGGCAATTAGCGCAGACGCTGGCGAGGGAGATGAGTGCCCGGGGTGTGCATGTGGTGCATGCTATCGCGAATGGGTCGATTAGGGATGAGGATGGGCCGGATCAGAAGTCGGGGAAGAAGATGTCGGCTGCGGCGGTGGGTAAGACGTATTTGTGGTTGCATCAGCAAGGGCCGGAGTTGTGGACGCATGAGTTGGATCTGAGGCCGGCGCAGGAAAAGTTTTGATCAATGTAAAAATGTGAGGCTCCTCGTCATGTGAGATCTGCTGTCTGCGATCTCTGAACTCCATGACATTGTGGTGGGTGACACTTCCATCCTCTTCTTCTCTTACATGCGGTGTTCGCACTGCGCAGCACTGCGCAGCACTGCGCAGCAAAACACAATTTCCTGGATAATCGAGACAAAAGAGTTCGAACCCGGTGGACCGAGTTCTAATCTCCTCACTGCTCATACAGTCCCCCGGCTGCTAAGAGACAGATGGCCACCCGATCAACCTTGCGGCTTCACGAATTCCGCTCTTAACGGATTCCCCCAGGGACTTGCGTCGCTAGGGGCTGGAGGATCCAGGGACTCGCGTCGCTGGTGTGGCAGAGTTGTGAAGTCAAAGGGGGCGAGTAATGTCTAGGAGTTGCCTCGAAGACGTGGTAGTGCAGGTGCAGGAGGTGAGTGGGGACCAGGGGCGATGAAGCCGCTGGAGTGGCAATTGATCCGCTGGGCCATGCGACCAGGCAATCGGCGTCCCAAAGCGGTGATTTGGAGGTGAGCAATAAAATACATGACCCTACCTCTTTTGCGCAAGGAACATGCGCAATTCCAGTGCGATAGGACCTGCGCACGTAGAACAGAGGGAAAGGACTGATCCCTCACTTGTGTCTTGTTGGTGGGCTATTGGGTGGGATCTGGTCATGGTGCATGAACGGCCATCGCCATGCATTACTCTGCTAATTACCTTCTGTGCCATGGAATGAGATGGGGCATAGTCTGCCGAATGTCCACCTCCTGGCCTTTGTGTGGCACAAGCTTGGGGGAGGACACATGCTCCGGTGAGTGGCACCTGCAAGATGCAAGATGTGATAGGATGTGACGATATCCTCACCCCTGCATATGGCTGCCTTGCGATTCCCGCCTGCTCGAGCACAATATTTGCCTGACAGCCCGGCTGAACGACGGTATCAGAATGATTGGCTCCTGATCCTCCCTGGCTCATTCAGCTGTGGCGCAACAAGCTCAACCACGCCGCACGTATGCCTGAGAAACGCGCGTGCCGCCAATTCAGCTAGACGCTAAATGGACATGATTCAGTTTGACAGGCATTACAGCCGATCCGTCTACCCGTGCTGCCAATGAGGTTTTTGTGAGGTGTGAGTGGATATGCAAGTAGCGTAGGAGCCGCGCTAGGCGCAGATATCCGCCTCTATACCGGATTTTGAGACTGCATCCGATATTGTTTCCGCGCAACTTCTGTAATTTGCTGCTGATTGCCAATGTGTGAAGGTCAATGACTCATTTACATCAACGCTATTATCATGGTGCTAACAGTGCCGTTCAATCAATTGGTCCTGACACAGTGACGGATTGGGTGAGAGGAGATTCCATTGCCACTATTTGCCCTAAATGTGCCTCAGTCCTCTGACTGTATCCTCCATCTCGCTCGGACCCTTTTGGTCTGACCATCATACAGCTACCATGGCATTCATCAGCGGTTCCTCAAGCGGCGCACCTGCTCTTCCGCCCTGCGCTTCTGTTCCGTTGTCAATCCTTGCTGGAGATCGTGAGCAAATTGTTGATGTAGAACCTGGGGATGAACTGACCTGACACATGCCACATACAATTCCATTTCCTCCGACTTTAGAATGGCGAATGTTCTGAACGACCCCAAAATACTTGCATGCCCAGGTGTAGCCAGGTGCAGCCATGATGTCGTTGCCTCTTCTGGTGTACGACAAGCAAGCGGGATGGTGTCGTGAGGGAGTCGTAACGTGTGGTTGATTTGCTGGTTGTTTTGCCGTGATGCTTCAGGTCTGGCCTGTTTCTCACAAAGGTCTCGAAGGCATCTGCTCTTTATATCACCTCAGAGACCCTCATGGCGGCAGAAAAACGGCTCGCGTAATCCTCATGCTGATGAAGGTCCGGTGGAGCTTTTCGATAGTCCGAAAGAGAGGGAGGGTGAATACATGCTCCCGCTGGTGGAAAATGAGGTCCTCATAGACGGAAGAGGTTATACGCTGGACCTACGGCGCTCAGCTCGTGTAATTGGGCCAATCGAGAGACGTAGAGAGCCATGAGTGAGTCGCGTCTGCCGCGGTCGGCATTATGTATCGCGGGATGTACACTGCTGTGCCACCACGCCGCATGAGTGACTGGTCAGGTGAATCGCCGTGCCGTTGCATGAATGCCATCTCGAGAAGAAACGACGTAGCCCAAGGCATTAACTTGTCCGGGCGGTCAATCAAGGCAGACCATTCGTCTGCCGTGACGAGGTAGCGTGAACACAGGTGGGAAGGTAATTTTTTAGAACGTGTAAGAGGATTGTGGTAAACGGACGAAGTAGGATAAAGAATTAGATACTACCTGATTGAGTGGACTTGATCCACCGCATCTTGTCACTCACTTGTCGATTATTGCACCCATCCCAAGCGGTAGCGTTTCGTGTGGCCAAACTTCCAGAAGAGCTGAGCGACCGTTGTGTTCTTCTCACGACGGTGTTGCTCTCTGGGCAATGCAGTCTTTGGTGACAGTTGATCGTGTACAATGAATTTGAGGATGAAGACGCAAGCTCGCAGTCTGCATCTGTCGACATCATACAGTGTCCTGTAACGATAAGACGTGAGTACACATGGAGCGGCGGATCACTGACACGTGACTTTTGCTGGATTCTGGAGCGACACTCAGAAAGCACCAGTCTGCGGCTCTCGATAAGCACAATGTACCTCGGCAAAAATGCGAGAATCCCCACCTTGTCTCGGGCGAAAACAATTCGGAGATCGGATACATCGTCACATTTCGGCGACTTTGGTTCCACAGGCTGTTCCTGAAACGCCATCGAACGGTTCTAGAATTGCCTCGCAGCTATAGACCACTTTCTCGAAGACTGATACGAATCATGTCACAAGACTTGGTTCCGCCAGCCTCATCAAGCTTAAGCGACATTTCAAGGTTCATGTCAGTCACAGGTAGGTTTGAACATGGCGAAATCATAGCCAAACCTGTTCATGTCAAGAGTTTGGGCGGTCTGAAGGCGAGTACCGAAATTGGCCTCCCACCATGTCGTCGCGCGAACCGTGAGTAATCACGTCGGTCAGTATCATCCTCGCGACATGTGGCGTCACACAAGGCAGTGGGATAGCAAGCGTGGGATCACAAGGGTCCTTTCATCTTTGTTCTGGGTGTCCAAGTTCCTTCAGCAGTCATGAGGCGTTTCTTCTGGCTGCGTCGGTTAGAGAAGACCCCTCATGCAGGGCACTGGCCGAGCATCACATGCGTTATTGCGGCTTAGAGAAGCGGTCTTGCTACCGACGCGGGATATACCAATCGCGGACTTGCACGGTAATGAAGCAGAGAGCAGATCCATTGGCATCACCCTCGCCTGGATATCATAATTCCAAAAAGGAGATATGCCTTGACAGGTGATCCTCGTAGGGATCCCCGAGACGGCCAAATGATCGGCACAACACAGGTCATTCGTGGCGGCAACCAGATCTCCTGAACGATTGGCCGGTCAAGATAGGCCAGTCTTAGTATAGACCCTTGTAATATCAACGAGGTTTGGCAAAATTGTGGAGCGAACTTGGTATGCAGACGAGTTTCCATGGAAGGACATGCGGTTCATTGGTGCCAACTGATTGCGTGCCCGGGATACGAAGCGGTACCATGCGGACGAATACAGTAAAAGCGTGGAAGCTTCTGCCGTCAGAGGGCGTCTGCAGGTACTCGTCACGCCCATATCACGCACGGCCCTACTTCAAAACTGGACAAGCTTGTGGTCAGACCGGTCGATGCATCTGACGAATAGATTGCTCGCATCTATATTGAGGCTTAGTTGAGGATCCGGAAAGTTCAGACCTGGAAATTCAGAGGTGCAATCGGAGTAAGCGAAGGTCCAAGCCCTGAAGGATGCCATGCGTGCAACAACAGTCGGCCCATGAAGCTTGCTTTTCCCTTGTGAAGCACTGCACGACCGTTATCAGTGGATAGGGCAAAGTTGGCAACCCACGGCGCCGAACTGCGAGTGGTAGATCTACCTTTGGACGCCGTGTTGCTAGCAGTGGGGTAGACAAGTTTTGTGGCAAGACAGGTGAGTCAGTGGCACTGAGGGCAAACATGGCCCGTCAGGAACCCTCGAGGCTGCACTCCACCCTGCAGACCTGCAGACTCCTCATGATGCGCACGCGAAGGTAGCGATGTGCGCACGAGGCCGCAGATGAACAAGCTTGGTTCGTTCCTTTTCATGGGGGATCTCCACGTCTAATCTCGAGCGCGTACATTGATGAGCGCATCTCGACCGCGTCGAAATTAAGGATAGCATGACTAGTATCGTCGAGGTACCAGGAACCTCGATAGGCGAGCCATCACAAGATGCGAGGGAAAAGAAGGGCAGGACCCGGGATGACGAGCAGAACGAGGCGTCAAAATGCCGCTGGCAAGCGGTGAGGAGGCCGGTCAACTTCTCCTCTTCCTGCCTGCATGCATGCCAAGCTAAAGGGTCTTCATCTAATCCATCAGCGCGACCCCAAATCGCCTGGCGGACTCTTGCGAGGGGATGCTGGGTGCTCGAATCATGGGTCGACTCTTGACAAAGGGCATCACGCAACGACTTGCTTTGATCGACGACCGGCTCGTTCAATTCAACGGATGCACGAGCGGCCGGCATGGGCTCAAGACAGCGACAATGCTACCGTGTGGTACCAGGAATAACAGGCTAAACAACCACAACGACGGCTCGAAGCAGTAAACCCACGAGCCTCTGCACAGCCCTCGGTGTGATTTTCATTCACGGCTCCTCTGGTTTGAACGGTCGCACATGCACTGGTAACGGGTCGAAAGTTACACTGCATTCACTTCTCCAGAAACTAGACCAAAAGCACGTCGAGATCCGCGCGGGCAGTCCTGCAATTGAACGGGACCGACGACTGACCAGTGAGCATCGACTGCCCGCAGAGTCCAGCAAGTGGGAGCGGCGGACGAGAGGGAGCGGGCCATGCGGGACATCTGTGCGCGAGATAACGAAATGGAATCCGTTCGGCACAGCTCCTCGTACAGGGCAGCCGATTGGTGCATTCCATGTCAGACAGATCAACCGCCGAGACTGGTCGTCAAAGCTTCTATACGCCAATGGCACGCTCGACCCTGCAGAGAAGATGCAGGCGAACCTTTGCTCCGCTTCCAATTGTCTTGTCGTCCAGCGGGGGAGAGCGACCGTCACTTTCGCACTGCAGCTTGTCGTGCAGAGGACGTGGGTGGCTTTTGCCCTTAACCACTTCATATCCCACGTCACGAACCTTCTTCGCACTTGTCACTGTTGTCAGTCTCCACGATTGCCCCTCTAGATCGCTTCCCGTTTCTGTCGTTGCGATCCCTTTTGACAGGTTCGACTCTGTTCAAACTGCTCTTTTCAACAGGCCATGTAGACGGCCTTGACTCTTGTTACAAGACCTGTCTAAGTTACCCAATTCTCCTCGACACGCCACTTTTCGTTCTTGGGATTTGATCGACGTCCTTTATTCATCTACCTCGCCCAGTCTTGCCCTGAGGTCGAATACTGGCTGGATCCACAAAATTCCATCTTCTTCATCTTAATACTCACTGACGCCCTCGTCAGACCCATCTGCGAGTGCGTTTCCCACCACACTTTAAACCTTCAGCATGGCCGCAGCAGACGTGCAAGCTCCAGCCCTGGAGCCCAAGAACAATGCTGCCCCGAGAAAGCGGAGACGACGAGCAGCTGCATCTGGTGCTGCTGAGGACTGCTTCACCTGTCGAAAACGATCACAACAGTGCGACAGGAAGCGACCTTACTGCAGTCAATGTCTGGAGACTGGAAAGGAATGCTCTGGTTACCGTACGACTTTGACGTGGGGTGTGGGCGTGGCTTCTCGCGGAAAGCTGCGAGGTCTTTCATGCCCTGTGGCCGGCCGTCCAGTTGCGGAAGTCAAGACTGAATCCCAAGCTCACCGCCGCAAGACGTCTTCAGCAAGCACTACGAGCAATGGAAACGACTCCAATTTATCTTCATCGCTGCCGAACGGACAGTCGACATTCAACTTTGCCTCGAGTCTCCCCACGCTGCCCGAGAGCCAACCTATCAAGATTGAGCACCCACGGCAACATCTTCCACCTCCTGCTCTACGCCTTGATATACCTGCCATGGCTCAAGGCTGGCCTGCAGCTCCGTTCGCTCCCCCCATGATGCACCAGGACCTTCAACGAGGATCCTACCCACCTTCCCCCATGCATTTGGGCATTCCGCCTATGCAGCAACCATTTCTTTCTCCTGGTCACGACTCTGCATTTCCTACCTCAGCTCATTCTGTAACAACATTCAGCGAAACTGGTTTTATGACGCCTCACGAATTTCCACCAACCCCAGCTTCTTACGCGTTTAGCGAGCAAATGCCACCATACCCCTACAGCTCTGTTGATTCGCTTCCTCCATCTCTCGACTCTGCTGTTCTTGCCACCGACATGCAATCTTCTTATCAGAGCAATTCCCCCCTCTACCACAATGGTTCTCCTCACAGCACTGGACACGGCTCGGAACATAGCTACCACGATCCAATGACGAACATGGACAGGACTCCTCAACCTTCGGTCGTTCCCGAAGAATTCCGCACCCATGGACCGATCCCTCCGCCAGCTCACGACGAGGTCTTCCAGCAGTTCGAGATGACTATCGATGACATGATGTCCACCCAGGACCAGCAAGAGGAGAAACCGGAACACCAAGGCATGGAGCTGCAGCTTGCCCGCCCTGTATATAACAACCAGTTTTTCCACCTGTCGTCCAGGATGCAGTCTCTCCTCGACTTTTACGACAAGCATATCTGCTCAGTGCTTGTGGCATTTGATGGCCCTACCAACCCATATAGGGCACATGTGCTTAGTCTAGCAACACACAACGAAGGTCTTCAACACGCAATTGCCGCCCTAGCTACGAACAACATTAGAATGCGCAGCCAAAAGCATCTTCAAGCTCCCGGCTTCGTCGAGGAGCTTAGCGAGGAAGGCCCGGATGCACTCAAGGATCGCTCGGAGCCTAGCCCTGAGGAGACCCTCTACAAGGCCATGTCTATCGATCAACTCAACATGCAGCTTGCCCACCCTGGAAGTGTCGATGACGACTCAGTGCTCGCCACCCTTCTCATCCTCTGTCTCTTCCACGTCTGCGACTCTGGCTTCTCCAAGTTCAAGACTCAACTCGCTGGCGTGCAAAAGCTGTTGCAATTGCGCGGCCCTGCAGGTCAGTCTGGCTTTATTGGCTGGGTTCAGATGTTCTTCACTTGGTTTGATGTCATGAGCTCCACTGTCAATGACCGCGAGACAGAGATCGAGAACGATAGCCTCGACATGCTCGACTTCTCCACTGATCTCGGTGCACTGGAACAATTCTCAGGCTGCGACGGCCGTCTCTTCAAGCTCATTGCCCGTCTTGGTCGTCTGAACCTTCTTGCTCAGGATCGTCCAGTCCGCAACAAGAAGCCTACAGCTGACGCACCAGCCACCAAGCATTACCAGAACCAGTGGCGCCAACCAGCTCGCAACATGACTCCCCGAGCTGTCAAGCCCGACGACTACTACCGCATGGACGGCAACGGATGGACCACCCCTCTCGACGACTACGAGTCCGACTCCTTCATGCCCTCCACCTACCAATACCCCGACTCCCGCACCGAATTCTGGACCGAATGGCACGACATCCGCTCCAGGCTGCAGTCCTGGAGCATGGACTACAACAGCATCCCCGGTCCATCGGCACCCGGCGGCACCATCTCCAGCTCCTCCTCCCTCGGCCCCGAACAGCGCGACCTGGTGCACATCAACGAATCCTTCCGCTCCTCCGCCCTCCTCTACACCGAACGCCTCGCCAACCCTCACCTCCCCTCCTCGGCCCCCAACTTCCAACAACTCGTCGCCCAAGGCCTCTTCCACATCACCGCCCTCAGCATCACCAGCTGCGTCAAC
This sequence comes from Elsinoe arachidis, assembly GCA_013372555.1. Lineage (NCBI taxonomy): Eukaryota > Fungi > Ascomycota > Dothideomycetes > Myriangiales > Elsinoaceae > Elsinoe > Elsinoe arachidis. Next base: position 472,350 of record JAAPAX010000007.1, on the reverse strand, counting down.
AAGTTCCTCCTCTGGCCCCTCTTCATCATCGGCACCGAATGCGTCGACTCCTCCCACCGCGCCACGGTACGCGGTCGCTGCGTCGAGATCCAGCGCGAGAGCGGCTTCTTCAACAACCTTTCTGTTCTGGAGGTGTTGGAGCGCGCGTGGAGGGAGCCAGAGACGAGTCCGGATTTCGGGTGTGCGCAGCAGGCTTTCAAGTGGAGGAAGGCGATGGATAGGGTGGATGGGGAGTATATTGTTGTGTGAGAGTGACGGGAGTCATTGTATATTCTTATTACGTTTATGTTGGATGAATTTGCTTGTCATGATGGGGGAATTATGAGATTGTTCCTGATGACAAAAAGAACGTGTTCGCGAGGGCTCAGAGCGGGGTTTGTATATAGTTGGAATGGATGGATGTGTATATGCAAGTTTGTTCCCGATGATTCTGAATGTGATCTGTGGTACCTATACTCCTCGTGCGACGAACGATGAAGGAATGGCCGACGGATCACGTGATCTGTCACGGTCCAGCCGAAATCGGAGCGAGGTACTTGCCAATGGCGCGTTACATTCTTCCACGCTGTCCGAACTCTGGTATCTAAATTTCTACTCTGTACGGCCAATCTCATACGAGGTCCCATCGCCAGTCAGCCAACACAATGGAAGCACATCGCATGCATGCCAAGCTTGGGTGGAATGCCCTGGCCAAGGCCGAGGTGTGCTACACCACATGCAGAGCTGAGCTAGTCTATTTCTTGTCGTCCAATGAAGATGAAGCTGCTTTTCAGCTGAAGAGCTGATGGGCTGCCTGCCCACCTGTGCGCGACCGGCCAACGAAAATCACTCTGTTTAATTAGGAGAGCTGTACGCGATGCTCACAATCTTTTCGAGCGCCGAACACCAGCTCGGTGAAGGATACTGAACTAAGTGCACGAGTACATGTTGCTCGGACGCTTCATCCACAATACTCGATGGCGTTAAGTCAACTGCAGAGGCCATGGCATCAGCTCGACGGTCTTGCCTCGACTATGAAGTTGGGATCATCTGCGCCCTCGGTACTGAGGAGGTCGCCGTATTGGCAATGCTAGATGAGCGACATGCTCAGATCCAGACACCCGCAGCTGACCAGAATGCATATCGCTATGGAATGATATGCTCGATCAACGTCGTGGTTGCTTGTCTCCCAGCTGGTACTTATGGGAAGTCTAGAGCGAGCAAGGTAGCCACAAACATGTCCCGCAGCTTCGACATCAAATTCGTCCTCATGGTCGGAGTGGGTGGCGGCGTTTGGAGTCGTGAGCAAGATGTGAGACTTGGAGACGTGGTAATCAGCGAACCCACAGGGGTGCACCCTGGACTTGTAGAGTGGGATCGAGGCAAGACCGCGGGTACCTTTGAGCGGACTGGCGCTCTCAACCCACCAAGCGACATCGCTCGAAACCTCTTGCAAAGCATCAAGGTCAGCCACGGCCAGGGCGATAACCAGCTCGATACACACATCAAGGATGCCGTGCAACGAATGCCACGCCTGGACAAGCTGTATCACGCTCAGCCAGATCGTCGGACGGACCGCTTGTTCCTACCACATTACCTCCATCGAGCAGGTCCGAATTGCTCACGGTGCGATGCTACCAAGCTTGTCCGACGGCCTCGTAGGTTCAAGACCAGCCCGAAACTATTCTATGGCAACATCGCTTCTGGTGATAAGGTCGTCAAGAATGCTGCCGAGAGGGACCGCATTGCTCAAAAGGAGAATATCATTTGTTTCGAGATGGAGGCTGCCGGGATTGCCACGGTTTACAGCAACTATCTTGTGATCCGTGGGATCTGCGACTACGCCGACTCCCACAAGCAGAAAGATTGGCAACCGTGGGCAGCTATGACGGCAGCGGCGTATGCGAAGGAGCTCCTTAGGATCATGAGTATCACCACTTTCAACAATGGTAGGTCTTTGCATATCCTTCTGTTCTGCCCTCGGAGTCTAACCAGGAACAGATTCGATGGCCGAGGATGCAGAAGCGAAGCCTGACCCTGCCATTCATCGTCCTACCGACATTAAGAGGAGAGCAGTACATCTCTCTGCTCCGGAATCTCAGGATAAGATGCCCGACCAGATAAGAACGGTAGACTTTTCGGCGTTGCCATCGCAGCGTGACTGTTTAGCTTCATTGTCGTTTGATGGGATGAAGGATCGTTCTAAGACCATCGTTGACCAGCTTCCCGGAACTTGCCTCTGGCTGTTTCGGAGCGACGTCTTTGAACATTGGATCGCGGACGCCGGTGTCCTTTGGATGAAGGGAAAGGCTGGCTCTGGCAAATCCACACTCGTGAAGTACTTGGTCCGGGTGCTCATCAACATCAATCTAGACTACGTCATGACGATCTCGCACTTTGTGTACGCTGGCGGGACGGATTTGCAAAAGAGCCTCATTGGCGCATATCGAACGCTACTCCGACAGCTAGTCGATCTGGACGACATTTCCCGTCAGAAATTTGTGGATCTTTGCACGCATCATTGCCGGGAAGAGGACAAGCCTATCTCGCAACTCATTTGGCACGAGACTGAATTGCGGTCCACTATCAAACAGTATGCCATACAGGCGGCGAATCGCTTTCAGATCAACATCGTCATTGATGCGCTGGATGAATGTGTAACCGAAAAGGCAGGTCGAGCTCTGCACGATCTTTGTTGCGACTTGTGCAGCTCGACCAAGAGCTGTAATTATCCAATAAGAGCCTGCTTCTCCTCTCGACCCTATCCAGATGTCGTGAGTCGTTTCGACTTCCAGCTCGCCGTGGATGAGTCGAATACTGGTGACATCAACAAAACCATAACAGCTCTGCTAGATAATGAGCAGCGGCTCTCTGAGAGCGACGTCATCAAGCAAGAAATACAGATTGGAGCAGCCGGAGCCTTTCAGTGGGTCAAACTTGTCGTGGACAGACTATTCGATATGCACCGAGCAGGGAAGAGCACGAACTCCATGCTTGTCGAGATTCGGCGAACGCCCCAGGAATTCCGAGACCTTTATCGGGACATCTTGGACAGTATCCCGGACGAAAACGTGGAGGAGGCGATGCGCATGATGCAGTGGACCGTCTTTGCTCAACGTCGCCTCACACCAGACGAACTTCGGGTAGCTCTTGTCTCTGATGCGATCCATATCAGGTGCGATAACACTGCAGATTGCTTGCGTCAAAACAATGGCTGTGAGGACTCAAATGCCGCTGAAAGACGTGTCAGATCTGTAACACGAGGTCTACTGGACATTTACACGGACAAAGATACTGGAAGAAGCACGGTGCAATTCATGCATAACTCCGTCCTCGAATACGTGACCAAGGAAGGGTTGGCACGATTATGCGGGCGACAGAAGCACTGGCAAAGTCCGCTGGAGGATCTTCATAAGGGCAGTCATCACAGGCTTCTCATATCTTGCCTTCGATGCTTGACCATGTCAGAGAACCTCGACCTACCAGCGCGAGCTGGCTCAATCACAGTCCGGGACCTTTCACTATTCTTCGATGACAGGCCATTCCTGGAATATAGTACATCGTTCTGGATTTGGCACGCCAGGATGGTAGGACCTTATGATGGGGTAGTGCGAGAAATCACAAAGTGGTTCGATTGGCCGCAGAACACGCGTGTTGCAAAATGTTATGGAGACCTCTCCAAAGCACTTCATAGCCTTGGATATCCGAATCAGGTTGCTCCTGTACACTCGTCGTTGCGCGCTTTCGAGCTCGAGACACTCGTCATTCAAGGTGGACTTGAGCACGTGGCTCTACATCTACTCGCACAGGACATCACCTCGAGTGAGTCTCCGCGGCAATGTCGGACTGCATCCGTTGGGTGAATCTCGCTAACCTGTGCTGGCAGACCGATTGCGGCGATCGCGCCGGACCCGTCGAATTTTACTTGAGCAGGCATGCTCTGCTGGACAAGCCGAGGCAGTATCGATTCTATTGGGCATCGAGATGCCCTTCGCCGCAGGTGATAGCTTCTACAGTGGTCTGCTCCATGCCGGCGTCAAATCTGGCTCCACCGAAGTGGTGCGCACTCTACTGGACCACGATGTGGACATGGGTTTGAAGTACCAGGACGTTGCGAGGGCGCTACGCGTAGCAGCGCAACATGATTATGTCCCGATCGCCAATCTTCTTTTGGACCGCTACGAAGATCCGCGCGCCATTTACAGTGATGGCGGATCACAACTTGTCGCTGCGGTCTATTCTGGCTCAATGAATACTGTGGCACTTTTTCTCGGACGTGGGATGGATCCAGATGGTCTTGCCACCGTCGCGAAATCTCACACAACGCCCTTAATCACGGCGGTGTCGAGTCACCGCCCAGATATGGTCAAGCTCTTATTGCAGAGCCATGCGAATGTCAATACGGTGGTCGAGGACGGCCAAACTGCACTTCTTGCAGCTTGTTCAAGTGGAAACCTGGCCATGGTCGAGTTATTCCTGAATCGAGGTGCAGACGTAGACAAACCGGACGATAGCGGGCGTTCTCCTCTCATGATCGCTACAGCAAGAAGCTCAACCACAATAATAGACCTGTTGATACGGCGAGGGGCGGATGTCAATGTGCAAGACGCTCGCGGTAGGACGGCTCTTCATCTCGTCATGACGGACGAGTCCACCAAGAATCATCTATTGGAGGTATTCGCTCCAGTAGCAGAGCCGACGGGATTCGAGGAACCACAAAGAAGGCACGGTAGCCCCCCGACCAAGCATTTGACCTGGCGCCAGTGGGCGACGAAGCGCTTGTTATCAGCAGGGGCCGACCCATCCATGTGTGATCACAAGGGCTACAATTCATTGGCACTCGCAGCTTGTTTCAACAATTACGATGTTGTGCGACTCCTAGTCCAAGAGGGTCTCGATCCTTTCCTACCAGGGGATCATCGAGGCATCGTGCCTCTCACAATGGCAGCCAGACATACTTCCGTTGAATCTTTCGAGATAATGATGGCGTCCGAATACCGAGAACTGGACACCTCATATGTTGAGGCACTCGTGCACGCTGCTGTCATGTCAAATGCATGCCAGGACATACTACCAGCAATTCTAGAGTTGGACAAGAAGGTGAATGTCAATGCGGTCGACAAGAATGGCTGGCATCCCTTAGAGCATGTGGCTGCTCGAGGAAATCAAAGCGCCGCTCGCATCCTCATTGATTACGGTGCCAATGTGAACATATCAAGCCACATGGGATATCCACTGCATGCGGCTACCGAAAGCGGTCACTCGTCGTTAGTCGAGCTCTTCCTGAGCGAAGGGGCGGATATCGATGCCAAGGCTTGTGACGGCTATACAGCCCTGGGCCTCGCTTGCAGACACGACCATGCTGAGATCGCAAGCCTGCTCCTTGGTAGAGGAGCTAGTCCAAATGAATATGAGCCTGGTACCGACAGCCCTCTTGACTACGCTCTGGACAATCGAAGATACAGTCTAGTGATGCAATTACTGTACGCTGGAGCCAACGTCAAATCACGCACTTGGAATGCGTCTCCTGCAAGGCTCCCGGGTCTTGCTCTCCGCGGCGAGCTCGGTTTCGTCCAATTACTCTATCAGCACGGCGCCGACATTGACGTCGTTGATGAAGCTGGAGAGAGTGCTTTATCTTGTGCAATTAGGTCTGACCAAGTGGACGTTGTGGACTACATCCTTCTGCAGTATGCTTACCGTCGTCCCCGCTTGGAGTTGGAGCCGTTCCTCGTACATGATGCCTGCTGGGCACGCTCTACGAAAGTTCTTGAGAGCCTGTACAGGCGCGGCTACATGGCAGATCCGGTCGATCAGTATGAGCAACCTCCGTTTCTTCCAGCCATAATGATGGGGGATGAGAGGCTCCTAGACCTCTTCGTGCAGCATGGGCTTCATATGTCAAAGGCTATGGAATCGTGGTGGAGTCCTGCCCGCGGTATCTATCGCTGCGATAATCTGGCCTGCTTAATGACGTGGCTCCCATTACAAGCCGAGCAAATACATAGAGATCCTTATGGGTCAAATCGGACGCAGCTGATGCTTCTCAATGGGACGCCAGAAGTCCTAGATATGATCCCCACGAACGCCGACGTCTGCGAGAAGGACTATTTGGGAGCTTCCGCTGTACACTACGCTGCACGGGCGCCGACTGACCTCGCTTTGCGATGGCTCCGCAATCACTTGGAAGGCAATATGGACATCAACGCGCGAGATTACGCAGGCTGGACACCGCTACACTGGGCTGGTCATTTAGGACGATCCGATGCTTTCCAGTGGCTCCTCGAGGCCGGAGCCGATACGTCGCTCGAGGACAGGATTGGTGCTGTCCAATGCTTGAGAGAAGCGTCGTCCTACCAGGATTTCATGCAGATGCTCAGAGAAAAACATGATGTCGAATCCGATGGGAAACAATCGAGCGAGACGGAAACGATTGACGACCACGCTACATCTGAGGCGCCAGCCACTGATATCGCCGATACATGTAGTGCACCTGACGACGACCTTTACACCTTCGATTGGGACGAGCTTGCACGCAATGAGTGTGAAGCAGCAGCAGACGCTGGGTTGGTTATTGAGGAAGACAACGAAGCCTCGAAGTCCAGTTCTAGCACTCGAGCTTCATCGGACGACAGCAGTTCGGACAATGACGACCCCTGGCCCTTCTCATGCACCAAAGACGAGCTTGATGACCTCCGGCTACAGCGACACGGTAGCTATGAGTGGGGAAAATTGGACACCATCGATGAGAACGTGCCGTGGACACCTCCATGCGAAGAAGATTCTGAGGCAAGTCATTCCTCAAGCGTCACGGATTCAGCTTGGACAGGGATATCTAACCTGCACCGCATCCCCATCATAATCTGTTCATCGTGTTTCGTGGTACGTACGCACCCAGCGCCAGCCCCTCGTCCGCTAACAGTACACAGTGGATTCGGGACAAACATTTCGTCTGCACCGAATGTCGTGGTCACCTCGCCTTTTGTCTCCGTTGTGGATGGGACATGGTGCCTCGACACAAGCCACATAAGATGATGTTCATGCGCAAGCCAGAGTTTCCGCCGTCCCATAGGTACAGGGGCAAGGGGTTTGAGTATTGGCTTGAATTTGAGGTCGGAGCACTTGGTCAATGAAGTCTTGCCGGGTGAGTAGCAAGAAAGGGCCGAGACTGATGTGACAACACGATCGATGCCAGGCCTAATACCGGACAAATTCTACCACGTCAGGACACAATGCGATCGGCAAAGCTGGGTCAAGCTGCTATTCGCACAAGGCATCCCTCGAGAATGGTGCTGCCACAACTGTGGCGTCGCTAAAGTCCGGATAGAAAGACAAGATGTTGTGACACAACGCACTGTCGGATCTGAGCCGAAGATGTGGCAATTCCGCTCGGCAGCTTGCATTTGCAGCCCGACCGGAAGGAGGTTCCGAGCCAGAGCTGGAAGTGAAGCCAAAGCCCGACGAACCATGTCAGGGGTGAGACAAGTGACGTGCTGATGGAGATGACGGCAACTAGGGCTGGAGCAAATCATTCCAGATGTGAAGCAAAGCACTCCGGCAATGAACCAAAACATCCACTAAGAATCTGACAGGCACATGAGGTTGCTGTACACTCGGACGGGAAAGTGATGGCAACAGTGGTAGTATATTACAATTAAAGAAAGTCCACTTTTCCTACGAGTACAGGATGATACAAACGAGTGACGCCCAAAGAAAACCATGCTCAGCTATCCCCTCCTCCCCTCTTCATCTGCTTAAAGCCCCTCTACTGCGCACAAGCAACCAGCGTGTAATCATTGTTGCTACCACAAGTCCTCGTGCGACCATCATAGCCAGTAATCGCCTGGCACTTCCCGTCCGAGCTCTTCAGGCGAAACTTGGCACCCGCGAATGGGTCTCCATTCACCTGACTAACAGAGTAGTACAACGTTGGAGGAGCATTGGAGAAACCCCAGATCAACTTTGGTGTGTTTGGGCTGAAGTAGTCCGGGTTGCGGGTGACGCCGAACGAGTTACCCTGGTTGGCGATGGTTTCGGTGTAACGCTGGCCCGAGGCGATGGGGCGGGTGGTGGATTGCTGGTTGGCACGGGTGATGGTCAGGTAGATGGTGTCGGTGCAGCGGTTCCAGACGACGGCGTTGCCGGCTGCGGCGGTGGAGGCGAGAGCGGCGGTGAGGAGGGTGAGGGTGGTGGTGAGCTGCATAGTGGGCTGTGGGGGATTTGGAATTGATGGGTGGGTATAGGTGGGTTTGTTGGAGTTCTTGCTTTGAGTGATTGAAGTGTGTGATGATGGAGAGGATACCTGGTGGAGATGAGGGAGTTATATACCTCGAGAGCACATGGTCGTTGCCAGCTCATGCCTTTGCCAGGTAGCTATGACAGCATGATCGGAGCTCGAGAATGAGGTTACAGCGGTTTGGGTAGCTTGTGGCGGATAGTTACGAGGTTGTCTCAAAGAAGCTCCAACCGTTCTGTCTCCGTGCTCAAAGGTGGCATAGCTGGAGGAGAAATGTACAGGATCGGCACGTGTGGTACATGACAAAGAACGTTGCTGCAAGGCAAGGTACGCCTTTTTCGATAGACTGGAATGGCCATCAATTCCATCTGTCAGTAGCGCGTCCTGCATGACTGTCGAGGAAGCGTCGCTTGCATGGCTGTAATTACGCGGACCGTTGCAGAGCCTCGGGAGATCTTCGACGGTGACGGACAACGGGGTCTTTTGGATAGGCAAAAATAGATGAGACAGGATAAGGAAAGATGGAAATAGATACTGCAAATCTCCAAGCGAAAGAGGTCGGACACCGTTGTGATCGGTAAGATGATCACATTGAGCCACTGGCATGGTAGGACGAAGAATACATCAGGAGATGAGCTGCATACGGTGGAAAGTGTGAGACCCAGATCTGCATCCATAGCGGCCGTGCTGTACATCGATCTGCAACATGATCTCGTATTCATGCATTTGCTCGACCGCTAGATTGACTCTGGAATGATGGGAAGAAGGTCATTTGACCTCAAAGGACCGCAATGGTAAAGTTTTGAAGGAGGGGCAAGAGAGGGGGAACCAAGGGAGAACAAGGGAAGTCAGCGGGAAGCGGGAGAAGTCAGCGCCAAGCCCGGCGGATCGACTCCCGAGCATACGAGCAAAAACTGCAGCGAGCTATTGACCATGAACTCAACGTCTAGTCTTCCATGGCACGACTCGTGTGCTCGGCTCGAGTATTGGATTCAGCTGTACGCCAGACGGTAGGAGTCGATGGATCATGCTTCTTGACCACTCTACCGATACGGACTGTTTCTCGGACTGCAAGACCTCTCAGCACGCGAGCCTGTCTGGCATTCAGGCAATCAAACACAACACAGGATGCTTTGACGACTGGCGCAACGTGGACGTCTGCTGATACCCATGTGCCCATCGTCAGCAGTGTCGGAACGGGGCTTCATCCCCATTTGACCGGTCAAGATGTGATCTCTGGATGGCCGAGTGCAAATCTCGGAGCCCAAAGGAAGCAGAACCTTGCCGAACCTAGCTTCGTCATCGACGAGAAGGTTTTGGAGGACTTGCTCGTCGATGGCCTACCTAGGACAGAAGTCAGCGCGTCTGATACACCGGCGCCAATCAAAGCTGGTGCCAAAGTCGAGGGGAAAGCAGAAGCGTCCAGAGGCGACGCCGTCCAAGACAGAAGCACAGCCAGTGCAGAAGAGCCGAATATGCCGGGAAGTCGTGTACGGAGCAGAAAGGCTCGGAAGATACGACGTCTGGAGGCGAAGCTGGAAGCAGCAAAACACGATCTCAACAACACGGATGGTGTGGGGCGAGGCAGCATAAATGACGCCTCCAGCTCTACAACTCGACGGACGCATGCCGCTTCCATTGACGACGAGCTCATTCAGGTCAACACTGTCCTTCAAGGTGATCATGGCCAGCCTCCGAAGCGAGCGAAGAAAGCGAAGCCATCGCAGACAATGGACAAGCCTTCCAAGGCAAGAACCGTCAAATTACCGAGAGCTACCACCGTCGCCAAGGCAAAGGCAAACTCAGAGAAAGAGCAGGAGTCATGGAGAACACAAAAGGCTGCGCTTGGAAAAAAATTTGGAGACCAGGGTTGGCAACCTCGAAAGCGCATTTCTCCCGACGCAATCGCTGGTGTTCGTAGCTTGAACGCCAGCGATCCTGTCACGTACAGTACCGACAGGCTCGCCGACTACTTCCAAATCTCACCCGAAGCGGTACGGCGGATCCTCAAGAGCAAGTGGCAGCCGAATGAGAAGCAAGCGGAGGAGCGCAAAGCACGGTGGGAGCGTCGGGGCGAGAGGAAGTGGAGCGAAATGGTCGAACAGGGCGTCCGGCCCCCGAAGAAGTGGCGAGATATGGGCATTGGCCGTGCTGCTAAGGGTGAGCTGCCAGCCTGGAAGAAGAAGGACGGTGGTGATCGGCGGCAGAAGGGCGAGAGGTGGATCGAGAACAGGTCACCTGAGGAGCTATTTGCGCGAGCAGCTGAGCACTCGGCTGATAACAACGGCCAGCGTCTCAACCTCCCAGACAGAATCTTGTAACATAGTGTAAAAAAATAGTTATACCATACACCCATCCCATTTCTTGGCAGCGATGTCATTCCACAACTCCACCATGTGCGAGCGTGTTTCTTCCATGTCCACCACAATCACAATTGCCGTTGTGTCGCTCGGTGTGAGGGAACTGTGTCGCGGTTGGATGTCGATAAGTGTGCGATCCTGCTCCCACCATGAGGACTCGTCGAATATCAGAGATTGAAGCTGCTGAGCTTCGGCCGGGACAAACACCGCAATGCCTTCCAACATCCGCACATACGTCCAATGGAAGGACTCGAACATATTCGCCGGCGAAGACATCGAATGTATCGTCACGTTCAAGAACATAGCCCGCACAGCGCAGCAACGAGAACGAGATGCAGCAGAAGGCAGACATGGTTCACCACTCGATCCCTTGCGGCCTATCCTCGAGCGCCAACGGACAGTCACACAGTCTACTGCATTCACGAAACCTTCCCTTGCTCGGCGCCCCTCTATCGCCAGTGGTACGACTGCTCCACCTGCAGGTCGGGGTCATAGGCCCTCGGCCTCCATGACTGTTGCTCCAAACACGCCGCAGACAGGATGGTCGAGCAATACTTCTACGGGGCAAGCTCGACCCGGAAGAGCCCATGGTCGATCGCTTTCCATTCTGTCCTTGGGTACGGATGTTGGCTCCTCACCTGGAAGAGCTGGATTGGGTGCGCCACGAAGAGGAGGTCATGGCAGGTCGGCCAGTCTACAAATAGTGCCGCAAGCACCTGGACAGACAAGCCCCGGATCCAAAGCTCCAAGTGTGGCGCATCACGCGCTGGATGATGATGCGAATACGCCGCCGTTGGAGAATGGTGCGATGCCGAGGATCAGTCGTAGAAGATCAGGAGTCAATACAGCACCTACCACTCCAGCTTTCGAGCAACCTGGCCGTAGCAGAGCTGGCACAATCTCATCCGAATTCAGGCTCCCGGCCGCACAACAATTGGAGCATGTTAACGAAGATGAAGAAGTGTCAGGCTACAGAACTGGCTCTGTACAGGTTATGAACGGAAGGGATCGAAAGTTGTCCCAGGTCACATCCCCGATTTCACCAGGCGACACTTCAAATGTACCGATCGTCACGCTCAATCCGAGTGCAAAGTTACTGTCAGAAGCAAGCATCAATGGTACACCCCGGACCAGCAGCGAGTTTTATTCTCTTAGCAATGTGTCAGATGAGACTGTCAATTCGGAAATGCCGTCTCAAGCATCCGCTAGATTGATGCCGAGACAATCCCTGTCGAGAAGTAATTCGCGAAGAGCCAACCCTCGATCAGACGAGCCCGAACATCTCATGATGGGCTACGCGCAGACCATGGGCTCTTTTAGTCTGGACGGATCTTTGGTGAATCAAGCTCCGTTCGAAGAGGTCAAGCGGAAAGGCATCATCGGCAGTCACGGCGGAGGTGGCGTTATTGGAGTGGAGCGGTCCAAGCGAGAAAGCGGGTTGTTCGGCGGTCTGGGCTGGAGCAATATCGGCGAAAGCCTGACTGGTCTGCTCGGAATGGATGAGATGAGCAGCATGCGGGAGATGAGGAGCACCGCGAGTACTAAGACCATTCCCATGCTATCGACGCCGCAGTCAATCCTCTTCGTAGACCTGCGCCTCGCTCCCGGTCAGAGCAAGAGCTTCACCTACAAACTCAAGGTTCCAAAAGGGCTACCCCCATCTCACAAAGGGCGGTCGATCAAGGTCGTCTACCACCTCCGCATCGCGGTCCAACGATCTGGCTCCATAGAAAGTCAAAAGGTCAAAGATGTCGAGATCCCCTTCCGCGTCCTCGGCAGCGTCAACCGAGACGGCGACATCCTCGGCCACGACCTCATGTCACCCTACATCCTCCTGAACGACATGGCCACCACCTCCCTCCTCCCCACCGACACCGACCCATCCACCTTCTTCACCCAACCCCACATACCTAAACCCTCCCTCGCCCCATCAACCGGCATAGACGACTTCCTCCGCTACACAACCGGACTCCTCACTCAACAACCCGCCGGCGCCCCCCTCATCTCCCCCTCCGCAACCACAGACCGACGCTTCTCCACCGACATCCCCACCCCGAAAGACATGAAAGAACGCATCGACCTCGCGGTCCTCCGCGCGAACCAATCCTCCCTCCCCACCACCAGCTCCAACAACCGCTTCACCATCGCCCGCTCAGGCCAGCACGTCGCTGTCCTAACCCTCCTCCGTCCCTCCTTCCGTCTAGGCGAGACAGTGCTAGTGAAGATTGACTTCCGGCCCCCTGACCCCGTCCAGCAGACCGGCCAGCCGACGTATCTGGTGACTGTCACCCTCGAGACATCCGAGCGCGTGGACCCGAGTCTTGCCTTGAGGTCAGCGACTTCGATAGCGAGAGTCACGAGGAAAGTGCATGCGAGCGCGACGGAGACGGTGTTGTTCGCTAGGCAGGCGACGTTCGGGTTGGAAGTGCCTGTTGCTGCGACGCCGACGTTTGAGACGACGGGCGTGAGGTTGGATTGGAGGGTGAGGGTGGAGTTTACTACTGGGGTACTTGCGGAAGGGCGAGGTGAGAAAGAAGGACTAGAGCAGGCTGGAGAGAAGGAAGGAGATGGGGAGGGAGAAGGAGGGGATGGATTAGGAATCTTGGGGGCGGGGCAGGAGGAGGAGGTCGAGACCGAGGTCGAGAAGGCAGGGGAACAGATGAAGGGTAAGGGCAAGCGGGAGGGGGGAGAGCAAGGTGATGTGAACGTGGATAATTGGCTTACTGCTGATGGGCTGTTGGAAAATGTATCGAGTGATGATCGCGGCAGGATATTGGTTGCGAAGGAGAAGTTACAGGCTGAGATGTTTGAGGTGGGCGTGCCGATCAAGATATTCGGGGTCAATGGAGCAGAAGGAGGAGGAGGAATGGGTGTGAGTGACGTATACGAGATCTGAATGAACAGTGATGTCTATCCTTCCTATCGCTAATCTCAGTGATGCTGTCTTCCAACCCTATAACCTAGTTTTCACAAAGCAAGTCATACGTGGAATACTCACTAGGTAAAGTCATCGAGTGGTGCAACAACCCTCGTTGCCACAAGGTCTTGGCAAAAACTTCCACGGCCATTTCAAGAATCGCGCAGGCCATGTAATTCGACACACACTGCCTTTACATCTTATCACTCTGTCCTCGTGTCACGAGTCCCGCCATCCAAAAGCACGACCTAAATCACATTGCATGATCAGAACAGCTGGAAACTGTTCCACTATATATCTACCTTACGCACTCGACAACATGTATCAAGCCCCAATGGAACCCGGCAAAGTACTGCATAATAACTACTTCGTGATATTGCGGAAGGGTTATTCCCTCGAACGGCACAAGCAGGCTACATCCCTCGATCTAGATCGGTTGATAAATCGTGTCATACCCGAGTTTAGCGCAATGGGTATCTACTATAGTGCTGACCTCAATGCCGAGGAGCTGGCTATCGTCAGATCAGATCCAGGGGTGGAGCGTGTAGGACCGAACGCTACCGAAAGCTTCGAATTGGAACCGCCCACACCCGTTGAATGGCCACCGAGATAGTCGAGGTGGAGTGTTGGCCTCTACGATGGTTGCCATGCGAAGGCCAAGATAGAGATGGCGGGAGCTTAGGAGGCTACGGAGTGGCTTCTTGGATTCTGCTCAAGCCCAATTTGCCGTCATTTCCATCAGCACGTCAGGTGTCTCACCCCTGACATGGTTCGCCGGACTTTGACTTCACTTTCAGCTCTCGCTCGGAACCTCCTCCCAGTCGGGCTGCGAGCACAAGTTGCCGAGCGGAGTTGCTACGGCCTGAAGTCAGATTCGAAAGTACATTCTGGTTACAACTGCCAAACAGCCCGACACCATCCAGCGTGGAAGTCATGGCCAAAATAGAACGCTCGTGCACCACCAGCCGAATAGATTCATCTGGTAGTATCAGCCGACGTAGCGGCTGCTCTACCGATCAAGCCCGACGAGAACCACCCAGCGTTGAAATCATGGCCAAGACCGAACGCTCGTGCACGAGCAGCTGACCTTGTTCGTCTGGTAGTTTCAGCGGACAGGGCGACCACACCGCAAGTGAGCCTGACGAAAACTTCACAGCGGTGAAGCCCCGGCCGAACCCGAGCGCTCATGAACTACCAGACGCTCACATCCGTCTGGTAGTACCAGGGGACATGGGCGGTAGAACTATCGGCTACTTCCGCGCCATCTGTGAAGGCTCGGGTCGTCCCAATCGTATCTAGGTCTCGTGCTCCCCCAAGGCGCATACCGTGGAGGTAGACACGGCCATCCAGCTCGGCCAGTTTGGCCAGCTCATCGAGGGTGTTTTGACCCTGGTCAATCCGGGCAGGCTCGTTGATGAATGACGCACTGCCGACCCCGAGCGCCTTGACGATAGGGGACTGTGGGTTCTTCCAGCCAATGACGCCATCTTTGCGAGCAGCCGCAGCGACAAGGGTCGAGGGAATGTCGGATGACTTGAGTTGACCTGCTCTGGCTGCATGGCCAAGAGGTTGAGGCACGGGTCGAGGTGGAAATGGCGGGAGTTGTGACGGCTATGAAGCGCTTTCGAGAATTTGTAATTTTGCTCTCCTCTGTGGCCTTCCTCGAATCGGTGCGTAACGACCATCTGAAGAGATGACAAAGAACCCTCCGACATGATTGTTATCTTCACGTCACCCCACTCGAGGTACTCCCTGCTGTAGGGAGTTGCGTATTTCGACCGGAGGACCTCACCGGCACGGCAGTTGAGACTGGCGATTAGGGTGATCGTGAGTAACTTGTGGATTGTGACGTCCCGATTCACGGTTCCATTTGCATGTGCATCAAGAAGATAGGTCTTCGTCAACCGGTTGATGGTATTGAAATTCAACCAGGTTTGTTCGAACCGGCGACCGGTGGTCAAACCACCATATTCGACAGCATTTGTGAACCATAACTTGATAAGGACACCATCTCGCTCAGTCCTCTTGAACTTCTTGTGGAGGAACACGCCGTACTTGATGAGTATGCGGGGCACGGGGATGACGGAACAAAGCACAGGGCTCGTGCTACCGTCTGGTGGTTGCAACACTGCTAAGATGGCGGTCAGCATTGCTTTGGGAGGGGGTTGGGCCCAGTGGGGTCACATACACAGAAAGTGTCCCAGAGAATCCAGGATATTGGTGGCGGGAGCGAACAAAACGATCACGACCTGCAACACGTTCACGCCAGTGATCAAGACAACCGGTCGAGAGAGCAAGTACGCCCTTCTAAACAACCAGCAGGGATGATTGTCTGGTAGTTCAGCCTCGTGCATGTATACAGCGGCCGCTCGGATAGCTCTGTTGAGGATGCTACGGGCAGATTGTGCCGTAGCCACACCGGCAAGCTGCCAGTGATATCACCATATTCAAGTCTGCGTCATGCCAAGTGCGCCGAGAAAAGCGACCACATTCTCATGGCCGTTCCGTGAAGCGAGCGCCAGCGCAGACGTACCCTCAAAGTTCTGCCCATCTGCAGTAACGCCACTCTCAATGAGAACTTGCACGACTTCGAGCGATCCATTTCCCGCGGCGAGATGCAGCGCAGACATGCCCTCATCGTCCGTGGCATCTAGCACCGCACCGATCGCAGCTAGGAGCCTAACAGTATCCGCACGTCCCTCTACCGCCGCTGACATGAGAGGGGTACGACCGGTATTGTCGCAGGTGTCGAAGTCTAGCCCTCGCTCAAATAAGGGCATGAGGTAGTGTGTGTTGCCTGCCGCGGCGGCCAGGTGTACGGCTGACTCGCCGCGGTCGTTTAGCCAGGCAGGATTGAAGGTGGCTTCTAGAATGATGGTGAATACCTCTTCCGAGCCTCGACTTGCAGCCAGGAGTAAGGGGATGTTGCCATCGGCGTCAGGTAGGTGAGGGTCAGCACCTGAGTTGATGAGAAGCTGGACTATACCCGCGTCGCCGAGGTGAGTGCCGCAAGCTAGTGCAGTTTTGCCGGTGCCGTCAATTTGATCAAGATTGCATCCTGCTTCGAGGAGAAGTTGTACGATGTTTTTGCGACCTTGTTCGACGGCTATGGTCAGTGGTATATCGCCATCCTGATTTCGGAAGGAGACTACGGCGCCTCTGTCGAGCAAGAGTCGCACGGTATCTTCTTCGCCACCCTCAACGGCTAGGATCAGGGGTGTGGTGGGAATGATCATTCTTGTGACGAGGTCGGCTTCTGCTGTGTAGTAATCAGGTGCCGTGCGGTCGGCAGCATCAACATCTGCGCCAGCCCGGAGCAGTCGATTAATTACTCCTGTGTGACCATTCGAGGCGGCCAAGTGCAAGGGCCTGAGGCCTTCAATATTTCTGACGTCCACGTCTTGAGTTTTTGTCAAGAGGAGGGATAATACATCGTCGGATCCCGAGCTAGCTGCTTCGTGTAGAGCACTAGTGTAATTGTCTCCGCTGGTCAACGCGGGATTTGCGTCAGCGTCCAGCAAGGCATGGATCGAGCTCAGTGAAGGGATTGCCAGTTGCAAGGGAGTCAACCCGCCGCTCGGCGTTGAATTCGGGTCCAGTCCGTGATTGAGCAGGCACTTGAGAATTTCGTGATGTTCGAGCAAAGCAGCACGGCCTACCAAACTCTCGCCACTGACAAAAATCGCATCAAGATTGACTGAAAACCACAGTCAGCCAGATGCGATCATCGGAAGTATACTCGATCCGCTCAGTGGAGCACGTAAGTACTTACACATGCCTGGGCTTGAAGCAAAGATGGGTTGAAGGACTGGACCGAGATCTTCTTCGACTGCGACTTGCAGCAGATCAATATCCTCCGGATACTCCAACCAGCCCCTAGATAAACTACCCGCTCGCATTAGCCAGCAGCGATCGTGGAGAGAGCGCCAAGTGCGGAGTATAGGTGAGTTCTCTTGTGCCAATCTGTAAACAAGCTCATGGCAAGGCATGCCTGATTGTATCCATCCCCGCGCATGCGCCGGCCAAGCATCAATTGCGTAGTACAGAAAGGGGAATCGGTCTAAGGCTTCTCCGCCGTTGCCGTCGCCGTCCGTGGTAGCGAGTAATGTAATCTCACTGATTGAAATGTAACGGAAGCATGATTGCATGAGTCGATAGTGAGCCGAGACAGCGTTGTTGATGTTGGGGGTCTGCTGTCTGTGCTGGACACTTGTGAGAAATGTGAGTCCGTCTTCTTTCATGTATTCCAGAGCCGTCTGGTGGATAAATTGAACGTTGTGATGCCTCCCGTCCCATTTGATCTCCAAGAGACCTTTGGAGAGAGCTCTCATCCTCTTCTCCATGTGTGTAGCATCTGCACACCCGTCGTTAGCTGTGATATAATCTCCTACAGTCTGGCCATGTGAGCTCGTCTCATGCATGACCAAAGCTACCCTCAGGTCGTCGACAGTCAGTGATCGCTCCGCAAAACACACCCATTGCATCATGAACAGTGCCTGATCTGCTTCCGCCCTTGTGGTCCGCCTAAACAGACTGTCGTAGAACCCGTGAAGCTCGTCGGGACAGTTCATGATCTCTTCGAACATCGCTCGAATGCCTGCGCCGCCGTCATCCATCTCCACGAGTCGCTCGATGACTAGCATGACCCATTGGAAGACTCCGGACGCCCGCTCGCGAATTTTCTGCTCAATGTCCTGCGCCATGCTTATTCTTTGAGGTCCGAGATAGGACATAATCGCCTTATCGATGTCATCACCATTGCATTCATCGACTGTAATGGTTCGAGTGTGTGCCCACATGATTGCAGGAAACGGTCGACAAGAGACCATGACGAAAAGGTGCCGACCAGCAGCCCTGTATTGCTCGCAAAGATCGACGAGATATTTGTGAATAGCCCTGCCAGATGACTCCTTTTCACATTCATCCAAAGCGTCAATGAAGACGTAGACCTTGTTTCGGGTTGTGGCAATGTTGAGCAGGTATTCGACATCTGACTTGAGATCATTTTGTTGCCACTCCCAAGAGTCGGAAGAGCATCCCTCGTCCAAGTATCGCTCTTGACAGCGAGAGATGAAGGCATTGTGCAAGGTCTGGTCAGACCTTGTAAGTTGATGAAGGAGTGATCTTAGCAGCCCAGAAAAACTTTTGTGGAGTTGCGAGCCGCCTGCATTGAAGAAATGTCGTAGTAAGAGTGCCCCATCATTGTGCGAAGCAGGTAGCCAAGTATCTGACTGATCGGCGAGATACTTGATCATGGTTGATTTTCCTGACCCCGGTTTGCCGCTCAACCATAGCATCCCAGCATTCGTAAGCCAGTCGAAAAATACAGGATGCGTCAGAATCCATCTACAAGTGTCAGGCGCATGTGGGTTGATGGCCTTTTCCCGGCTCTTCAGTCCTGGATAAGTCAGGCTTGCCAAAAAGACTGCGTCAAATCAGCATCGCACCCATGCATCCCATTTCAGATAATCAGGACTGACCGTGGTCGTCAGGGACATGAACAGATGGACCTGAGGCAGGATGTAAAGCCTTCGCAATACCGTTGTGTCCCTGAAGATTCTTGGAAGTCGCCCTGCTTGCACCAGCATGTGGGCCAATCCATTCGTGAGGACGATTCCCTGGTAGGACGTGGCCAAGTTGTAGTAGGTGAGCATTGGTCTGCAAAGATGGGGCAGATGTAGGTGCTACATCATCAGTTCCGACTGCGTAAGATGGGATCAAGACCTACATAGTCGTGGTCGGAGCTCTTGATGAACCCGCAGTAGCTCTTTCGCGTATGCTGCTGCAACCATTGCCGCCCAGGGCTGCCAATCTTTGTGCTTATGCGAGTCCGAATAGTCACATATGCCGCGAATGACCAGGTATTCGAATCGAGTGGCGAGGCCAGCAGCCTCCATTTCAAAACAAATGATCTTGTCACGAAGTGAGATGGAGTCGCGCTGCGTGCCTTCTTTCATGACCTTGTCTCCGGAGGCTATGTTGCCATAAAAGATCGTTGGCTGTTTGTGCGTGGGTCGACACCGAGGTACTATCAGCTCCGGGTCACAATTGCGGCAATCATCACCGGCTCGATGGCTATAGCTTGACTCAAACACGATGTCGGTCGATTGATCCGGTGGCTGCGTGAACCGTCGATCGAGTTGGGGATGTCGCATAGCGGCCTGCTGGATGTGTAGTAGAAGATGGCTTTGACCAAAGTCATGACTACTCCTTAGACTCTGTACAGCGTTGAGTGCAATTCTTGAGGGCGGCCTATGTGCTCCAGTCCGTTGAAATGTCTGGCCTTCCCGACCCAAATCCCATTCAACGAGGCCCGGGTACCCATCAGTCGGAACGCTGACAGCGACATCGCCGAGTCGGATACCGTGCAGAGGAACGCCACCTCCAACGCCGACCATGAGCACAAATTCTAGACATCGATAGCTGTGTGCAACTGATCCCGCGAGTGTTGCAGCCTCGACTTTGCCAACATAGCCGGCTGGTAGGCAAGCTACTACGACATGCAGATTTCCTATCGATCCAAGCAAATACAGTGACTTGTCACCGTCTGAAGGTGGCAGGATATCGTGAACATCGTCCAGTATAGCTTGTACCGCTGTCCTTTCCGTGCCAAGGGCGCAAATGATGCCGATTGTGTATTCGTCGCGAGATCGAGGTCGGGCCGTGCTCATTTTGTGTCAATCCAGTACACTCCAGGACGGTTTCCACTTAGATCCATGGACACGGTTGTTTGATTGTATTCATCTTACTATTCATTACACCAGTGTGGTGGCTGATCGCGAAGGGAATGCTTGAGGGTTATCTTCCAGCTTTGAAGGCAAGGTGGGACGCCTGAATTGAAGCAGCCCGCGCCTGCCCTTCCCAAGCTGTGCTCAAAGGACCAATCAGGTGCAGGATACAGTGGCGAAGCGTCCTGCATGATTAGCAATGTGGCGTCTTACCTGTTCGGCGCTATCGGTAGCAATCGATGCGGCTGAGCCGCGTGCAGCACTAGAGGACTTGCATAAAGTGCACTCGGAGCGGGCTTTCGCCATCATGATTACAAACTCCATCCGACGCAAGAAATGTATCGCCTGAGGCGATGGAGGTGGTTGATGAAGCCGAAAGGACCGAAATCCATTAGGTGAACGGAGAACGGGTCGAGTGCGCGCTGACTCGTGCCAAGAGAAGGTCACGTGGCCGAAGCTAAGGTACAAAAGAGCCGATTTTCGACATTACAACGATTATTGAGAAGTCAATATTTACACACGGCCTGATAGGGTCGATATCTACTCCGACGAGTTCTTTGCTTTCTCCGCCTCTAATTTCTCCATCGCGGCCGGGTCCTCGATGTCGATCCCGCGTGCCTCTGCCTCAATCTGCCTGATTGGCCCGGTGAAGTACTTTCTGGCGAATATCCAACTTCCGAAGGCTCCCGCAGCCACAATACCAACAGCGACCGGGGTGTAATTGAGACTTTGGCTGTCCACTGGGTTGAGTTGAGGCAGGCAGAAAACGATGGTGATGAAACAGATCCAGAGTACCGCAATGATAGCCACAGGCCGAGAAGCTACACCAAGGTTGAAAGGACCTTTGTGAAAGTTGCTCGGGTAAAGAGCGCCAATGAGGATGGGGATGCCATAGCTAATGTACAATCCGATCGTCGCAATAGAAGTAGCAGCCGCAAAGGCTACGGAACTACCCAAGCTAGGAAGGGCGAGGCAGAATGACAAGAAGACACCGAGCCAGATGGTTCGGATTGGAGACTGGAACCTCTCGTCGACATGGGCGAAGAACTGCGGAATGCCGCGATCTCTCGCAAATCCGAAGTACATCCTGGAGTTGGAGGTCAAGGAAAACAGGCCGCAGTGCCAGACACAAACGATGACCAGAGTGAAGAGGGCAATGGCTCCATCTTCGCCGAAGATATCCAGGAGGATCTGTAGTACTGGTTGGCCGATTTCACTGTTGACAGTTCCATCAAAATCTTGGATGGAGAAGAGAAGACAGAGGAGGAGAAAGAATCCGAATACGGCAGAGCAGAAGACAGATGTGAGCACGCCGAGAGGGGCAGAGACCTGGGCGCTTCGAGTCTCTTCCGAAAGATGAGCGGAAGCGTCAAAGCCGGTGATGGTATATTGGGACATCAGACAGCCCACAAAAGCGACATAGGCTGGTGAAGCGCGCTGAGACCACCCTGGATCACCCGTACCATCGTAGAAGAAGCCAAACACTTCTTTGGCCGAACGATGTGTGGGAGCCGCGGCGACAACGGCAATCGCGAATGCAGACACGCCCAAAGAATGCAGCACGATCGAAGTGTTGTTCAGATACTTGAGTATCTTCACGCCAAAAGTGTTGATCAACCCATGAGAGACTAGCAGAGCTGCGTAAATACCGATGATGGATCCAGGAGTTGGTGTGAAGCCGCCCTTCACACTGGCAAGAGTGGCAACCAAATTGGCGCATCCAAAGGTGATACCGGTCGTGACTGCTACCTGACCGAGCAGATTGAACCAGCCAGTGATCCAGGAGTAGAAGGCTGCCTTTTGAGGGGTGGGAGCAAGCATAGCGGCCCAAAAATAGGGACCTCCAGACGTCGGATGAGCTGAAGTGACCTCGGCCATACCCAAGGCTACGAAAAAGGTAAAGAACGAGACAATGAGCCAGCCACTAACCATGACGCCTGGCCCGCCGGTAGTGAGGCCATACTCGAACAAGGTAGTGATACCAGTGATGACACTCTGTGTGGTATGTTAGAAGTGCGCCAAGATACTTTGTTCAGGCTGACTTACGATGATTGAGAAGGAAACTCCGAAATTCTGCAGGACTGTACTTGGTCAGTCGCAACCCTCATCGTGCCATGAGCAGTGAACGCACGGCCCCAGCTTCTATTCAGTTCCTGCTTGTATCCCTGTTCGGCCAATACACCCTCATCCGCATCTCCACCGCTTCCCAGAAAGCCTGGTCGTTTTATGATGCCCATATTCACAGCTGTACACGAAAGTCACGCGATGAGGGAAAAGAAATGAGGGCCAGGCGTATCTTAAACCCCCCATTCATGGTCCACCCTGGAGGCTTGATCGAGATAAGCCACCGACGCTTCGCCAAGGCCTTATCGCGAACAGGCTTAGTCATCGCTACAGCCTTCAAGCCTCAAGCGCAAATCCTGGTTAGATTTGCTCGATTCAGACCAGCCTCTCCACTCCTTATATCCAGAACCCGGTGTCCGCCGTGATCGTGTGTTTCACGACCTCTCGGATTTCTACCCATGACTCCTCGTCAAAGACCCATTTGACTACATCGTTCTCCCGAATTACAGCCGACCAAAGGTCATGCGGTGGATCGGTCACGTGATGGCGTGGCTGCTGCAAGCAAGTGAACCACGCATGATACAGCGCAGGTGTAGTCAGAGTGCTATAGCACCATAAACATTGAGTAGGTCAGAGAGAACTGCGTAGTCGATGCATAGAAGAAGCGTATTGAGTTCAAATGGAAATTGCGTGTCTCCAGAGCTTCACTGCCTATTCACAGCGATGGCTAGTCTAGCGTGACGTGCGACGACACGATCCGAATCTCAAGACTGTACATTGAAGCATGGCTGCGCTCCAGCTTCTTTCTTGCGCAGGTGATATGTGTGGTGGCTATTCAGGCGATGAACGAAGGCCGCATTGAGGCCGACGTGCGCTCTCCCAAAAAGACCTCACCTGTGGTGAGACCAGGGTTCCGGAAGGGCAACGAATTTGACTGATGCATTCCGAATGTAATGCAGTCCCAGCGCCAATTGGGTCATCGCGGGACCAAATGTATGATAGAATTTGCCTTCATGCATGGCGTTGATGAGGAAAGAGGCTGTCGAGATGCCGACTTCACCTCTTTCATCTCAAATGTCACCAAACCATTGACGCGTCCAACACACTGCATCAGAGGCCGCATCATTCCGTGCATGCTATCATTAGGAACGTATCTATTGTATCGATATTGGGAGTCAGCCCTGTCGATGGAGGTCGACCCGCCAACACCGACCTCCCCGCTTCGCCGGAAGCGGACCTTCCACGACCTTTCCGATGCCACCTCATCTCTTGCGCTGCAGACACCTAATCCCGAGGCGCAAGATCCGCATTACGGAGACAGCTATTTCTCCAATACCAATGACTTGACCGCGAATCCATTTGCCCTTTCCTCCCTGGGCAATGGAGGGACACCCGGCACAGCAGCAAATAGATCCGAGCGGTCGATATCGCCATCGAAGCGGCTGAGGGTCCTAGCCCATCGATCTCGGCCAGCCAGTGGCGACGAGGACAGACC
The DNA here is from genome assembly GCA_013372555.1 of Elsinoe arachidis. NCBI lineage: Eukaryota > Fungi > Ascomycota > Dothideomycetes > Myriangiales > Elsinoaceae > Elsinoe > Elsinoe arachidis. Next base: position 448,571 of record JAAPAX010000007.1, on the reverse strand, counting down.
AGCGTCGCCATCACCCTTGTCGAGATCCCAACACACAGATGCGTTGGGCATTTCAAGTGCGGCTGGAGCAGCTGGATCGACCACCAATGCCGTCGCTGACACTGCGATGGACGTCAGCATGGCGGCAGAAGTAAGCACAGCGAATCCGTCACCGGCAGTCATGCCAGGTCGCATCATTCCTCTTGAGCAATGTACCACGAAATTCGATGCAGCGAGTCTCCTGAAGAGCTTCGTTTCAGACCAGATCTCGATTGGACCTACAGCGAACTGGTCGAACGCGGACTGGGAAAGTGCCGTGCTACTATGCGTCTGCCCTACATGGCGAGAAGACTTCGGACGAGGATCGGGAGGCTACGTAAGTCATCTGGATGGTATTGGAGGGTTGGGGGTGGGGTTCGAGGGATTGTGGTAAGTCCGTTGTAGCAGTGAACGGTAACAAGTGTATTGGGCAGCGACTGACCATCCAAGCGTTGCCATACATACAGTCCTCTCCTCCATGTCTCGGTCAACACAGGCTATGGCTATCTCAGACCGCCTCGATCTCCCACTTCAGACCTCACCACCCACCAATCACATGCAGGAACTCACATCCGTCCTTCCAGTCCGTCGTGCTCCAGAAGCGACAACCTACCTGCTACAAGCAGCCACACATCTTCTACAGGCTCCGCCGGACTCTTCCATATTCTCGGACGGCCTGCTGATCCTCATCGACCACCAAAGCAATATACGGCTTGTACTACCAATGTCAGAGACACGGAATGTCGCTGTCACGGCAAGCACAAGCGGCAGCATCAGTGTCGCCCGTAGGAAGGCGATCAGTGCTGCGCTGGAGGGAGTCTTGAGGGATGCACTGCAGTATCTCGAAGAGGAGAAGGTATGGCTGAGGGGTCAGCGGTAGTACAGGCTGCAGCTCATATCAGAGCGAATGAGGATATTGAGGATATGAGGTTCGTTGTAGCCTGATGGAACCTTTCATCAATCGTCATGGATCTCTAGCAACCAGAACCAGTATCTAGCTCCCGGACGTGGTATAAGGACAACATCGTATCTGCTGCCGCACGACTCCCATATACTGGGACTGGTTCCCTGCCACCGCCTCAGCGTGGACTCTTCCACCTCTACCCTGACTGCTGACTTGACGGCCCCTGCAACGGTGGCAAACGACTCAACCCCTCTCCGCCCAAAACCACAATTTGCTGCAACAATCCTCTCGCCTCATCCCTCTCCCTCACCAAGGTAGTATTCGCCCTCGCCATGTCCAGCAGAGCCGAACTCTTTTTCGCCACCAACCACTTGGCCTCGATCAGCTCCTCCTCTCTCTCCTTCAAGCTCTCCTCAAGCTGCTCGTTCTCCTCCACGGCTTGCTCCACCTGCACTTTCATTTCCTGAACGGTCTTCTTGATTTCCCCGAGCTCGGCCTCGTGGTCATTCCTGTCGTCTTCGGCCAGTTGATCACGGGAACGATCGTAGACTTTGGAGACTCTGCGCTGGATCTCTCCTGCTAGGCCTGAGATGGCTAATAGATCGGTTTCGAGTTCGGCGTGGCGCTGTTGGCGCTCGGATCTTCTGGAATTGAGGTCGGTGTCATCTGAGATGTCTGAGATGTCTGAGATGTCTGAGATGTCTGAGATGTCTGAGATGTCTGAGATGTCTGAGATGTCTGAGATGTCTGAGATGTCTGAGATGTCTGAGATGTCTGAGATGTCTGAAGCAGAGAGTGTCTGCCTCTGCATGATGGTCGGCGAGTCACTTTTGCAGATGAGGTGCGACTTACGTGAGGCATGGTCGCATGTAAAGGGAATGATGAGGCGAACAGAACAGATGGTGTGATATCGGAGGTGAGCGGGATGTGTGAAGTCAGAAGTGAGGCGAGTTTGAAGACTAGAGCGATGGTGCTGATTGGACGGGAAGATGACAAAGGGCTGTGATGAGCAGCGCAGAAGATTGACTTCAGGTTTTTCTTGAAGATGAGGTAGATATCCTGCGAGGGGCTCACTGATACAACGACTGGCCTCGAACAGCAGCTTCAGGGAGAAGCCGAGCGATCGGCTGGAGGCAGTTACATCTGGATGGTTCATGGAGCAAGTGTTTAGCGGTAGCCATGGCACCGCTGGTAGGATCAAGCAGGTATAGACTTGTCGTCGCTGTTCAAGGTTCCGTAATCGTGCAGGAGGACAGACAACAGATGCTGATATCATACGGGGTCGAGGACGAAGGTCATGGTACTTCATGCTTGCATTGACTATGGCCATGCATTGGTGGGGGAGTGATCGATCATTCTGGGGAGAGCGTATGTCTACATACTTGGTGACTGCATTGTCGTATTGGGCATATCTTCTCCCTTCCTCGGGAGGTCTACCATGCAACCTGCTGTTTGCCCTCGCATGGCTCGGTAGATTGCCATGTTCCTGCATAACCATGCATGAATTGATTTCCGACTCCGACCTCGATGCCTCCCCCATGCGGACAGTCTTTGTGTGCATTCAATGTGAGCGTTCGAGACAGCACTGGCTGCCAGTCTTCCCTTCTCTCGCTCTCCTCTCGTCTAATTGTCGTCTCTCTGCCATCCTAGGGTGTCCCAAGCTCGCGATCTACTCCATGACCTTGCGCTTCTTGATGGCCGTGAGCTTCTGCTCCAGGATCTTCTTCTCCTCTAGGAGCTCGTGCTTGTTTTGTTCTTGCTCCTGCTTCCTCTCCAGGAGCCTCTGCTTCTCTTGTTCTCGCTCCTGCTTCCTCTCCCGGAACTCGCGGGTTTCTTGTTCCAGCTTGCGGACCTTCCTTTCTGCCTCCTCCATTGCCAACTTGTTTTGGCGATCATGCTCCTCCATCATTGCTGATTCCGCCGTCTTGAAATCTTCCTGTTCAGCGATGCTCTTGTTGACTGCATCCTCTATGATTCCATCCATCCTATTGAGGTGTGCTGTCAGAAGCTGGACCCGCTCCAGAAGTTGCCCGGCTTCACGTTTGTGGAAGTCCGCTTCGAAGTCAAGTTCTTCGATGTCGTCATCCACAATCTCAAGTGAATCAACGGAGCTCATGATACTGAGTTTTCCGCACATGTTATTGGCTTCGAAGACCAGAGAGTTGAGTACGGATTCCCTACTGCGCTTCATGACCACGTCCAAGCGCTCGTTGTATAACTCCAAGGCTCTCACCACCTCAGAGTAGCCCCCTCGGAGCAGGGCGCGCTTAAATGTGGATGACAGTATCGACTGCTCGTCGTTGGCGGAGACGTTGGACTTGTTGCGGGCATGATTGTCGTTCTTGCCGTTGCCGTCTTTCTGGTTGGAACCTTCGGGTCCATTCTTGAGGGAAGTGGTCTCGCGGATGGCTTGCCCAACGTGCTCGTCAGCAGCAGCTGCGGTGGGTGGGCATGAACCATGCACTTCAGCTCCGACCATGCTGTTGTTGTTGTTGGAGCGTTGGCTGGTAGAGCTGTGTTGTTTGCTGTGGTGGGAGGGTTCCTCCATGGTGGATGCTGGAAGTGGTCGAGTGTGGAGGTGGGAAGGATCGATGTCTGGGTTGTGATAGGAAAGGATGTAGCTCTTGGTGGAGGGCAGGTGTATACTTATAGACCTCGCTGAGCAGCAATCGCTGCCTAAAGTCTCTCTCATGTGAATTGTGAAGAAATCATTGGGACCACACATGAGCCTGCACATGCTCGACTGATGTATGGGGTCTCACATGTGAGACGCCTCACTTTCCACTTCAAATGCCATCGAGTCATTGACGAAAATTGCTGGACATACAACAATGCGAAGATGGAAAGACTCACCAGAGACCTACAGCTTGGGGCATACCATTTCAATCAAAATTCGACACCCAAGGACGCTACTGAAACTCATGCATGCATGGACACATCCCCCATGTACCTACAGCGCAGGAAGATCGTCCGTGCAGCCTGGCTGAGGCATCACCCGTCTGCGGCCGCTGTCGCGCTGTGTACAGCCGCTGCCACATTGTCCTTCCCCCACCCCAGGATACACCTGGAGGCTGAAATCATCTATCCTGTCTACGCCGCTGCAATCGCCATCGCCCCAATGACTGATCCATAGGCATCGTCTCACTTCCGCATCACCCAACGCTTCACCCCCTATTGCGAGTTAATCACGAGCTCTGCTCCTGTTTGACTGAAAGCATAGCGCCGAGCAGGCGATCGAGCTGCTCCTTGTGACCATCTCGGTTGCGCTTCACTTCCACCAACTCCTGCTCCTTTTCGACCAGCCTCTCCTCAAGCTTCTTGAACTCTTCCCCCTTCTGGCGGAGCAGCTCCGACTGTCCCAGGTTGCTCTTCGTCAGTCGCTTCACTTCCTCCTCGCAGGCCTCCAGCTTGTCATCTTTGCCACAACCCAGCACGTTGATTCCACCATCCAAGCCTTGGTTACGCTTCTCCGAAGCAGCGAGGTCGCGCTTGAGCTGTTGAATCTCTTGCTTGAGCTTGTCGTCTGCGCCTTTCTTGACCTGGCGCTCGTTCTTGAGCTGGAGCTTCTTTGCGGCTGCTATCTTGCTAGCAGTCCATTAGTTGTGCTTCTCGGCCAGATCCAAATTCTTGACTATCTCCGAGCGGTCGTCAGAATCCCCGGCAGGCTTCTTTAGCTTCTTGATGGGTGCAACCGGTTCGTCTTCGTCATCATCGGTCGGCTCGACCTCGTCGAATTTGCGCTTAGACGGAGTCCCTGGTTGCTTCATGGTGCGTTTTGAGCTTTTCGAGGAGAGACCTGACTAGTCAGCGAGTGGATTGGCTTGCTCCAAGGAGAGGACCGACCAGGTAGCGAGCGGACCAGTCTTCATGCGATATAATGAAAGAGGCGGATAAGTCAGCGATGAAAGTGGAACGATCTGGAACTGAGGAGAAGCTGGTACGACAGAATATAAAGAGATACTTGAGATATTGAAGATGCCGTGCTGACGTGGCAAGCTTGAACTCGGGGCATGTGGTGCTAGATCTATAGCGCTATCATGCCGCTTGTACCACCATTAGCTGCTGTGTTGACGTGGCGAATCGAGATCATGAGAGCGGGCCCCAACAATGCAGCAGTATTTTTGTTTCAAGTTCGTCATAGCGGGGACCATCGACGTGGCAAGGACAGGCTAATGACATGTGCTTGTTCATGCTATGCCCCGTTCATGACAGCAAGACCACTACGATATGGACGAACCCATCAGCATATGCTGCGGCTCTTCCTAGCTCTTCCAACCCAGCACTCATCGGTACCAGAGCGCCATGCAGTACCGGAACTGCCAGCACCGGATTTCGCCTGCTAGGAAAGACAGTCGGCAATAGGTCGTTGAGCGCCATGCCTAGCGTCGTGGTCTGTTTCGCCATCATTGGAGCAACAAGTCCTTGGACCACCCTGACACTCCCCGCCTGCACTTGCTGTGTATCCTCGTCTTCCTTTCCTTCCCTCGGCTCTTGCTCTTCAGGGATGGTGTCAGGCGCATCTGGGTGGGGTGCAGAGGTGGGCAGGTAAATCTTGATCGGGACATTGCGGAGACTCTGCCCTGGCGGATTGAGGAGCTTGGTATAGACTGTGTTGTAGAGAGCAATGTCGTGAGTCTCGACCGCTTTCCAGAGGGAGGAAGAGTCTTGCTTTGAGAGAGACATCACGGCTTTGGCGCTGCCGTTGCGGATGAAGTCGGACTCTTTCACAGCGTTGATGAAGGCATCCTGCAATACTCGGAAGTCAGGATCGAGGGGAAAGAGTAGTTCGGTGGGATGTGAGGTGTAGTGAAGAGTCAATCGCCATGGGAGAGGTAAGGCGACTGGTGGGGTAGCGGTGAGTGTGCTTGTAGAAGGACTTTGCGGCTCAAGGCCGGCTGGTGAAGCACCCGAGAACAGGTCATACAGAAGGCCGAGAGGGTAATGCCACTTCAGAGGTAGACCCTCGAAGGACAGCCATGCATCGTGAGGTGCGACTTCGGGATTGATGAGGAATGGGCGGAAGAAGGCGTGTAATCGCAAGAGCAGTGGTGGAAGGTATGCTAGACGAGGTTGCTGGATCTGCGAGCTTTAGCGACTCACCCTCGCATACAAGCTGAGACATTGTACCAGATATGGCTGACTCTGATCGTATGAAGTGCAGTCCGCAGCGGCCAGTCGAATCTCAAGTGGTAGCGATCCGTCCCAAATGCGCCGCTGCAGAGCAGATAGATCTGCTTGCGCAACGGGCGCCATCACCGAGATTGATGTGACGAGCAGAAACCGAGCCTGTGCATGGTCGCCTTTATGGAGATATCCATCACAAGAGTAGGGCAAGGAGGGAATGGCAGGTATCAAGATGCATTGAACGAGGTTGAAGCTGATGATCAGGCACAGAAACTTTAGGCGAGCAGATTCGCCTGATCTTGCCTCAATTTGCTCTCTTTATCTCCCTCCCTCAAGTCCATGTCACCTTCTTCTTCGTTAAGCCAGCTACAAGATCGTCCAACTCATCCCGCTTTCGCTTCCTCTCCATAGCCGCATGGCCATCCTCGTTCTCATCATCCGTCTCGTTATCGGCGAGCTCATCCTCCTGAGTCTTCGGCTGCCAGCACCTTATCGTCCCGTCGGTATGAGACGAGAACAACTCGACGTTGTGTGCTCGCCAAGCCAGACTAGTCGTCCGATTCTGGACATTCCGAGAGCCAGAGCCAGCGTTGACCGTCGTGTGAGAAGCAGTGTACGAAGGTGTTCTGAGCCGAGACAGCAGTTTCCCTGTGTACAGCTCGAAGATCAAAAGCTCCCTCGGATTAGGATAGATTAGAAGCTCTCGTCCCTTGCCAGTCAGGCGACTTGGTGTGATAAGAGGTAGAAGTGCCGAGCTATGTGCGTTCCTGAGAGAAGGACCAAAATTAACCAGCGTGTTGGCTCCCGTGGATGCATCCCACACCCGAACGGTGTCATCGTGGCCATTCGAAACGATGTGGTCGCCAGATTCATTCCAGAGGACTCCGTTAATCAAGGCGCTATGTGCCTTGCCACGCTCTCGCTTTCGATAGTCCACTCCCATATTGCTCATCCCAACTATGCCAATGCTGTCATCCATGTTCAGGACACCGAGGCTGCTTGCGCTACGCCGTATGTCCCAGATTCGGACAGCTCCATCGCTGCCTCCGCTGACCAAAAGATGCTCAGATTTTGGATGCCAGGCCACGCTCATTACAGCGCCTCCATGCCCAGCCAAAGAGTGAGTGCTTGCCCCAGATTTGAGATCGACCAGTCTGACAGCTGGATGCTGAGTAGCACAAGCGACCAGAAGATGCGAAGCTACCGGTGACAGAGCATGATAGTACACAACTGACGCCAGGTCGAATGACGCGGAGCATGCTAGTGTTTCGGAGGAATACAGCCTCAGAGAATGATCGTAGCTGCTGGACAGGAAAGCCAGGGAGTCAAACGGGTAGTAGGACAGATGTGTGATGCCGTAGCTATGACTCTTGATCTCTCTGTGCCTTGAATTAGTGACTGAAGCTCGAGAATGCGTGACTATTGTACTTCTCCACATAACCTAGTGGTCGATAGGTCTGGCCTGCTCCTTGCTCTGCAGATTCTAAATCCCATATCGCAATCGACGAGTCGGCTCCACCAGATAGTAAGCTGTGAGCAGGTCAGCTCAGCTTCCCGTAGGCAATGTCACAGCCGTACTATCTTCCCTCGAATTCGTCAATCACAATGCTGTTCACTCCAGCTGGGTGAGCGACCTCTTTGCGCTTCAGGTCGTCGTCATCTTCGTCCGGTCCATTTTGCCGAGCCGATGTATCATCCTGAGTCTTGTAGGTGAATTTCACATGATCAGCTCCGTGTAGCGAGTGTACCAGTCTGTCAGTCTGTGCCCTTGCAAGAGCCTGATGGCTGATCGAGCCCAAGGCCCGGCTGAACAGGAAGTTGTTCATTCATTCGTACGCAAGACAGCAATGCCTCACTCATTACTATGGCCTCAAAATGATTGTTGGACTGTGCGACAAAGTGTTGATGATGTCAGAGGAGAGTGAAGGCTATCGTCGTCGACGAGGGGTACTGTCAACGCAAAACCTTGGCATTTCGGGTCTGCGACGTCTTATGCTTTTTTTTTGCATGTGACATCTGAGCAAAATGTGATACATCTCATCGAGAAAGTAGAGATCCGTCTCCCAATATGTCACGGAAGCGGTCGCGAGACGAATCACAACCTCCGACACCTCGGCGCCAGAGATCGCCGCGGCGTGTCGCCACCCTCTACGATGCCGTCGCAGGTATCTCACTTTTACGCTGCCTTAACCATGAAGCCATCATCTGACAACTTCCAGGTCGCATAGGCTATGAAGCGTTTTTGCCCGGCAGCACTGTGGAGAAGGCTCCGAACACCTCATATCAGCCTGTGCCACCCGAGGAGGTCCTCTTCCGCCGCAAGGGCGCCCCACTCCGCTACGAGGAGACGGACACATATTTTGCATCATCTCGACTCGATCCGGCCACTCAAGCGCTGCCGGACTCCGATCTACTCAAGGCCATACATGCCTACGCCTCGGACTACTACGCTGCTGGACCATTGAAAGGTAAGTGGGACTGGCGAAGCATGGACGAGACTGCCCTGCTGGCCATGGGAATCTTGCTGGAGGAGACCATGAAGGATCGGATCGGGGCGACGGGAGATTTGGCATTTGTCGAGGGAGAAGGGGAGGTGAACGGGTTGAAGGGGAAGGGCTTCTGGGATGGGCGGACATGGAGAAGAAGTGTGATCAGAAAGGCAGCAACGGGACCAAAGGGGAAAGGGAAGGCGAATCAGTCGCGGGAGACTGATGAAGATGGTTGAATCTTGACAGCTATGCGTTGCAAAGCAAGATCCACCTTTGGGAGATGGCTAGTCAATGCACCAAGAGATACCTCCATGATTGGTTGTTCACTCTCGCTCTCAGACAGTCAAGCTGCTGTACTCGTTTAACACTACGAGGGCGCTTGCTGAGACATGCTGCACCAGCGCCCCGCCAATGATTGCTTGTGTAACAAACACTTCCAAAGCTGATCCGCAAGCACCACCACCAGTCACTCGCAAGGCATTTGCAACAAAGCAAACGAAACAAGCTCAAAAGACATAATAACAACTTCATACTCCAGAGATGCATTCTGACCACCCCATCCTCTCTATCATCACCACCATCACCCGACATGGCACCCCTTCCCTCCTCCCGATCCATCCCCACGAAAGACGGCCTCTACCTCAAAAGCGTCAAGCTCGTTTCCGGCGACTCAACCGGCAAACTCACCATCACCCACCACAACGGCACCCACACGGTAGTCAGATACATCAACGACGTCCCCACTGTCGTCGACGAACCGCCCTCCCCCATGGACTGGGAGCGCTTCAGCTGCGCCCTCCCGCCCAAAGCAAATGGCTGCGTCGACGTCGAGACGATCCGGCGAACCCTCCTCCAGCAGCTCGACGTCTCGCATACCGAGACATTGACACAGACTGAGGAGGAGTGCAATGGCGTTGTGCAAGCCAATGCCAAGAACCTAGCGGCTATGCTGAGGCAGATCCAGTTGGGGATGAAGAACATCATCGACGAGGCACGCACGGTAGTCAAGCAGGTAAGCTAGCCGCAGCGCTACCTCCCCATTGACGCGCCACCCACTAACAGACGCAAGATCGAAGCCATGTCCGCGCCCACCTCCCAACCCACTCGGGGAACTCGGGTGGACAAAGTGCAGTACTGGAACGACCAAGCGAATGCGCAACGCAAGGTTGTACTCAAGACAGAAAGGAAGCTGAACGAGGTGGCGCGGAGGCAGGCTTTGCTGCTTGAAGGGTGCAGTGAGTGGGAGGCGGGGTATACTGTGACCGGAAAGGCCAAGATTAGGGTGGCGATTGAGAGGTTAGAGTTCTACGGGTATGAGTTGCCGGTGTTTAGGGAGGGAGTGGCGGGGGTGAAGATGGGGTAGGCCGGGTATGCTTTGACGGGGAAAGAGGATCAGGGTGGCGATTGAGAGGCTGGAGGTTTGCAGTGAGATGATATGTGAACCTGTCGAAGCCAGTTTGCACGTGCCAGAGGTACTAGAGTTTCGGCGGCTTGGAGTATCAGGTGAATCTCACTCGTGTATATCGTTCTGGCATGTGGCCTGGTACGCAGGTGGCCCCTGTAGCCAGGGGTCCGTCGGTGGCAAGGTCAACGAATGAGTTGTGCTATCCATTACCATTGGAGCGTGGAAGGCTGAGAACGCAAGAGAATGTATGTCTTTATGTAGTCCTCGCTATGACTGGATTGTGGAGCACTCTGTAGAAGCTGGCCCTGTCGTATTTGCTCACTGTGCTGATTTGCTCGCCATTCTGCCCAGCAAAGCTGTTGATAGATCGCCTCTGAGATCTGAATCAGACATCCATGCTTTTCCCCTTGTGTCAGAGTCGTCTTCACCACCAGGCATTCGGCCAGGCCAGCTGTGTGCGTCTCGGGGCTGTCGGGCGGCGCTGGGATCCGTCTGGTCTTGGCGCCAATTTGCTACAAATATAATAGTTATACAGGCGATAATCGCCACAAATCAATCATTTTCGACCTGGATTTGATGATTCTGAGCCAGCTGAGTGGCGCAGCGGAAGTTTGTAACCTTATTCTTGCGTATCCGGGCTTTCCTGACCTTCTGCAGGCGCGCCGGGCTCATATCTTGTCAGAGACGACCCGGAGGTCCTCGGATCGAAACCGAGCTCAGCTAGAACGATTCTGCTCTTTTTGAACTGTATTCGGTCTGAATATGAGCTCAAAGGGTCCAGAAATGAATTTGTGGCGAGTGATACCATTTTTTGCTCACATTTTGCTCACCGTGTGAAGTGGGCTTTCCGGGAGGCACGTGCGTTGATATGCGGGCCGTTGAGCCGCGTTGGCATGTGACGTCAAGTTGGCGACGACAATATCTCGAAAATTAACAAGGTGCATGTTTTAACATACTTGAGAAGTGTAGGTGAGGTACTGAATTTGCTTCATCCTTGCTATACACGTGGGTGAGCAATCATGGAGCATTTTGCACCGCACCCGGGATCTGGCTTTGAAGGCTACTACTCCAAATTCGATCTGCCCTCTGGAGGACGAATAGGATTGATTATATGCACTGTACCTAAAGCCGAGAAGCGGCCTCACAAAGTATCATTCACATATGTACCAAAGTCAACAAAGGAACATGGATACTTTCAGCGATTCATCTGGCCGGACGAGATGTCCATGCATCGGACAGGTGATGGAACATCCTTCACTCTGGAAGCACCAGGGATTGGCCACATGACAGTTGCAAACAATAGCATCACTTCATACTCAATCAGACACGAAGACTTTACCTTCTCCGGCAAAACCACCACACACGTACCCTGGTCCACAGGCACAGACACCCCAGAAGGACCACTAGTCTACCTTCCCCTCCCTCTTCACTGGCACGTCCACTCCCTCGGCTCTCTCTGCTCCTACAACCTCTCCATCCCCTCCTACCCCCACGTAGCAGACTCAGACAAATCCGGCACCGCCACAGTCCACCAAGAGAAAAACTGGGCCAACTCCTTCCCCTCCGCGCACATCTGGGTCCAAGCTCGCTCCTGCGCCCCTCCTTCCGCGCTCACCTCCACCCCCACCCCCTCCCCCTCCACCCCACCCTACGCCTCCCTCTGCATCGCCGGCGGCCAAATCCTCGGCACAGAAGCCTACCTCCTCGGGTACCGCTCCACCACGCACCCCTCTTGCACCCCCTCCCACCCAATCTACGAACTCGACTTCCGCCCCCCTTTCGCCATGCGTCTCCTCGGCCTCTCCCCTTCCCTCTCCGCGGTGCCAAACTGGGAAAAGCGCACCTTCACCTTATCAGCTCGGAACTGGTTCAGCCGCATCGACGTCCACGCTCGCGCAGACGAGGGGACGTTCTTCCCGCTCGCGAGTCCGTTTCCCGAGAGTCATCGGGATAATTTCCTTGCGCAGAGTTTTAATGCGGAGATTAGGGTGGGGGTGTATGAGTGGGTTTGGGGGGAGAGGTGGTGGGATTTGAGGGGGTGGTGGGCGGGGAAGGAGGAGGTCACGCGGGCCGGGAGGTGGGTGCTCAGGGAGGAGAAGAGGTTTGACGGGGGGAGTTTGGAGTTTGGTGGGGGGTATTATGGGTGGGCGGGGACGGAGAGGAGGGCGAGGTGAGGGGCCAGGGTGGGGAAGGGGTGGTGGCGGACAGGGGGTTGCTGGAGACAATTGTTTCGAGACGAGATCGCGCTGAGGCCTCCAAATCTGGCGAGGTCAAAGGATGCAATCTTCCGACAAGCTTGTCATTCTCGTTCAGGATCCTAGTGGCAGCTTCAACGGCTGGGCCTCTTTAGGCTGCCTTGCTGGTTGAAATTCCCTTCTCCATCGCCATCCATCTGAGAGTGAGCAACAGGCCACATGCCTGAGTTGCTGGCTCTGACTCCGAGAGAGATCGGAATACATTCGCTCTCGTCTTCATGGGCCCAACAGTACAGGAATAGAAACAGAGTCCGAGAGTTTTGCCATCCTACTCCCAGTCTGTTGGTGTCCTACTATAGCAAAGTCCAGACGACCAATTTGCAATCTGCATCACAACTGGATTTTATGCCCAGAGTCCCCTTTTCCTACATCTTAGGGTGCATGGGACAGAGCATCTATACATAGACGCATACAGCTCTAGCAAGGGGCACATTCAAGCATGATTCGTAAATTATCATTGTTCACATCTATTCCATCCGCAGCTGTACAATATCGACTTCTTAATTCTATCTGCCCTCGTACCCCACGTCTATCACCCCAACCTCATCATCTTTTAACTTCCATTCCCCAACTTCCATTCCCTTTCCATCGGAATTCCCCGGCATTCACTCGAAGCATCGTCGTCCTTCTCCCTTCTAAGAAAGCCGTCTATAACCCCCTGCCGCTCCCCCCGTCCCCCTCCGCCTCCCCTCCTCCCTTTCCTCCTCCGCCCTTTCCTCGCCTCCAGACCCACCGCTCCTCCCAATGCCTAGCCCTCCTCCCTGCCCACCCTCGCTACCTCTGACTCTCCTCACCGTCGTCCCCCGTCTGGTACTAAAACTCCTTCTAATACTCTCCCCCCACGCACTCTCATCCAACACCTGAAGCACACTCTGATGACTCACCGTCGCCGCCCTCTGCCTCCCGCCCTGCACAACTCCCAGTCCCTGCGCGCCCGACGCGGCATCAGCTTCGCCCACGCGACGAATGGACAGGGACCCAAGATCGCCGTCTCCTGTTGACCCTGTGGCTGCGCCGCCGACAGAGCTGTACGGTCTCACGACCCGCTCGGTGCCCTGGCTGAGGGCGTGCGCGAGCCAGCCTTCGCCTCCGGTGCCGCCTGGGCTTAGAGGGCCGGTGAAGGCGCCTGAGGCGGAGGTTGTGGTGTTGATGCGTGGTCTGCCGGCTGTGGAAGCTGCGGTGTTGGTGCGGGAGCGGTTGGGGGATGGTGATGGCGAGGGGGAAGCGCTGGCTCGTTGGCCTGGGATGGGAGCGAAGCGGGAGGCGGCGTCTGTGAAGCGCATTGTTTGTGCGGGAGTGGGTGAGGAGAGAGGTGAGACGTTGGATGCGGCGCGGGATCGGGCTTGGTGGGTTTGGTCAGGGTTGGAGGCTAGGGTTGTGGTGGTGCCGGAGCGGGAGCGGGGAATGGGTGGCGGGTCCGTTGAAGACTGATCGGGAGAGGGTGAGAAGTAGTAGGATGGGACAAAGTCGCGGACCGATGGAGCGGCGATGCTGCCTGGTGAGCTGTCTCGGACGGACCCTTGGGGTTCGGAGCCGGGCGTAGACTGGATGCTGTTGGTGCCGTCGAAGGACGGGAAGCCTTCTTGTCGGGTCTGGGGCGTCATGGGGCTGATACCTGGTTGATTCAAGGCGTGAGGGGATTCAGACTCGTCTTGAACGAAGATCTCAGGGACGGCAAAGTCGTGGCTAGGTACGGCGGTCATGCGTGCTTCCTTGCGACTGTCGATTCGGCGGCGGAACTTGCGTGACCAGTAGAGAGTGTCGAAGAAGCCTATGACGATGTTGCGCTTGACAGCCTCGTCCACACGCTGCAGTCTTGCCCGACGACGCAGGAATTCCTCCAATCGAAGAGATCGATTATCATTGATGACCTTGTAATGAGCCAGAATCATCAGCAGAGCATTGAACTCGATACCCTTGTCCGGATCCGCAGACACCAGCACTTCTTCGTAGAACTGGTTCATGCGATGTCTCCTCTGGCGGATCTCGTATATCGGAAGTTCCGAAAGACGCTGGTTAAGCTTCTCGATATCGATATCCGGGCTGCGATGCGCAGTCTCGAGCGAGTTCATGGTCATGCGATGCGAGTCCACCTTGCAGTCTTCCATCAGCGCAGTGACAGTGAAGTCACCATCGTAGATCCTCATCTCAAAGACACCAGACAACTCGCCAAGCAATCTGGGAAAGGCCTGCTTGGAAATGTATCCCGTTCCATCAGGATCATGCTCAGCCCAAGCCTGTTTGAACCTTCTGATCTCCTCTCGTGAGATGACGCTAAGTCCGCTACTCCGCTGATACACATACGAGAAAGATTCGTAGATGAGCGAGACGAACAAATTGACGAATATGTACATGCTCAGGATGTTCCAGGAGATGAAGATAGCCCACGCCCAGTTCTTGCTACCACAGTCGCCGTCAAAGTAGCGTTCGCCGATGGTGCAGAAAGGTGGCTCAACAGTAGCGAAGTCGTTCATGAGTTGATTCCAGCCTTCACCGACGGATGTTCGGAAGAGCATGATGAGTGCTTTGGGTACGGAGCGGACGTTGATGTTGCCGGACTCATTTACGCCAAATCGAGTCAGACCAAACGTCTGAGTGAGAGCGATGGCGAAGACGAGGAACATGACGAACCAGGTCGCGAGGAGGTTGCCGATGGAAGTCAGACTTGCAGCTGCGGTCTTGAAGAGCTGGTCGAGCTGATTGTTGCGTGGGATGAGTAGGAGTGCCAATGACACCAAGAAGAGCTTGTGCAGCTGAACATAGTCCCTTTGTCGAAAGTTGGTCAGAAGCAGGACAGTGGTAGCTAGTGTGCCTGATACCGCGACGACCGAGTACATATCCCAAGCACTCTTCCGAAAGCGTGCCCAAGACAGCCCAATGATGCGTATACCGATGTTCGCCATGTAAACACACGTCATGCCCAAAAAGATGTAATCTCTGATTCTCAACCACTGTGTTTCATCAGGATACCACTCCAGACAGAGCAATATGACATGGCCAACGAGCAGCGCGGTGATCGTCCTCTGCCAGCGCCCATTCTTCTTGATCGACCTCTTGTAGCACCACTCCTGCCAGCTTTCCCTCTGTTTCTTCGAGCTCGGTCGCTTCGACGGAGAAATCTGCCGTAACAACTTCCTCAGCTCCAGCCAGGATCGCTGCTCAGTCGTCAAGAATGCTACACCAGTCTGTTCTGTGTAGTTGCGCATGAAGACGGACACGAACAGTGTGAGCACGAAGACGGCACCGAGCAAGTTGAATATGACGAAGAACACGGCATTGCCTTGCGATGCAAAGGCTGCCGGCTGGGTGAAAATGCCGGTAATGGACTGGCCGCTCCACATGACGTCGATCCAGCCCTCTTGCGAGACAATCTGGAAGAGAATGAAGAGTGAGTCACCAAAGTCGTCGAAGCTGTAGTAGCTGTTGGAAACCACTCGTGGAGCAAGTACGTCCCACCCGTTCGGTGAAGCCATATACTCCCCCACACAGTCTGTGAGATTGTAGATATTCGCACCGCCGTCATTGCAGCTCTGCATCTGCCCATTGAACAGATTGAGACCATAGATGGCAAACGGAATGAGCAAGCTAATAGACACGAACATGGCAGACAAGACCTTCCATCCTCCCATGACGATGACAGAATGGAATGTGTCCCTCGCACTATCGCTGACGTTGAGTAGGCGCAAAGCACGAAGCGCCTTGAAAGCACCAATCGTCCTCGATCCAGAGCCTGGGTCGAATAGCAATGCAAAGACATTGACCCACAGCGAGATCAAGACGACCCCATCTATGAAGCCCCAGGACCCGCGGAGGTAAGCGTTCGGCGTCCAGAAGAACCCATCGGCAATGACTTTGATCACAATCTCAACGGTGAAGAGACCAGCGAAAGCGATATCGGTCCAGACGAACCAGTTCCCACGACTGAAGCCGTTTGCCTCAAAGTACTCCTTCTGGTAAAGCGGGGTCGTGATACAAGCCAGAATCACCATGGCTACAATAGCGCAGTAGATGAAAGCGGAGAAAGCATACCAGACTGGAGCCGAGGGCATTGGCCCTTGATGACGATGCCCGCCTCTTCCGGGTCCAACGATTTGGCAGCAGAATCTGCGGACGGGATGGTCAGGACGGAAGAAGTACAGCGAGGTGTTGTAGTCGGGGTGCTTCTTAAGGTACTCCTTCTGCGCCAGCTTTTGCTTCTCAGCCGCAGCGACGACTTCTCTGGCCATGGTCTTCGGATCGAGGTCCTGAAATGCAGTGTTGATTTGTGACTTCGCGTAGAATGGATTAGGTTCCTGGTTGAACATCTTGCGCTTCAACTTGTTCCAGAGACCACGACCAGGCATACTGGTAATGACCTTGTCGTCCATGGGCAAGATGGTCATTGTCCTTGCGGGAGTCGGCATTGGCGGTGGTCCTTCACCTTCGGGCGGATCTTCCAAGAAGTCCTTGACGACTGCATCCTTGAGCAGCATCTCCGTGGCAGCTGATCCAAAGTCCAACGGATCTTGTCTCTTTGCGTGACCGAACTTGAAAATTGACGAGAGCGATAGGACCCCTGTGCCGGACCCTATGAATCTCTTCTGCTGCAGAAATGCCTTGACTTGCTGCAACCGCTTTTCGTCCTCTGAAACATCAAAGTTCTCCTGAATAACAGCAATAAACATGTTCAGGACGACAAAGTTGGCCAAGATGTACCAAAGAATGCAAAAGGCAGCTCCTATCCAGCCATTGTTGTACGCGACCTGGTAATTTGTGACGTTATACAAAATCGAGGTCCAATTCTCGCTGGAGAGCATCTGGTACATTCCGAGGAAAGCGTTCCAGATGGTGAAGAAGGTGACTTCGATGGTCTCGCCTTGACTGTCCTCTGGTGGTAGCTCGCCGCGGAAGAGTTGCGTCGCGAAAATGGCGGAGAGGAATGTGAGTAGGAACACGAACAGGATGAGGTTGGCCAGACCGCTGAAGTTCCCAAGGACGACCATGATCAAGTCGCGGGTGATCTGGACGGACAGAACGACACGATACACTCGCAGGATCTGGAAGATCGACAGCCAGGCGTAGACCTGCCCTGACTCGCGGATCGCAGGTATCTGGATGACACTTGTGACGATGGCCAGAAACAGGTCAATGATATTGTGCTTGCGTTTGAAGAAGTTTCGCCAGTCAATGATCAGACGAAGGGCGATCTCGATGTCGAGAGCACCAGTAACGTGTAGCTCCGCCAGGAAGATGAATTGTTTGCGGCCCTCGCCCATGGTAGAGCTTCGAAAGCACTGTGCAACCAGGCCGAATGCGATGATTGCGATCCAGATGTAGTACGTCTTGTCGAACCACCGCTTGAGTGCGTGCGTTCGTGGTTTCTCCAGCTCGACTTCATCATCTGCCAGAAGGTCTACATCCTCACGCTGCTCAGCTGCAAAAGCACTGGCTTTGCTCTCTTCTCGGATGATCTGGAACGAGGAAGTAATGACCGCGATCAACAAGTTGACAAGCCAGAGAGTCATAATCACCAGCCCGAATGCGAAGAAGAGTGCTGCCACCAGGTAGTCGCTGTCCGTGAGATAGTACATGATATCAGACCAGGTGTTCGATGTCATGATGACAAAAACCATTTCCAAACTCTGCGGCAGATTGTCGAAGCTCACTGTATTGTTGTATGGATTCTCGCCTTCAACGCATCTGCTGTTGACCGGGCAGAGGTAGCCTTTGGCGGAATCTGCACCACGAGAGCCATCAGGTCGGAGGAATGGTTGAGGCACGGAATTGGTATCGAGCCAACCACCACAGAATTGGAAACCACCCGCAACATTCTGCGTAAAGTTCGCCTGCGGATTAGGACTGCTCGTATCTGGATCCACCCAGACACAAGTTCTGCGCAGACTAGACTTGAAACTTTGAATGCCAATAATCGCAAACAGGAGCCAGAAGAATCCGATCAAGAAGGCGACGTTGAGCAATGTCGGAGCAGCTCTTTTCAGAGATCTCAGGATGACCGAAGTACCTCCAGTGATACCAAGCAGACGCAGAATCCGCAAACAGCTCAGCATGCGAAAGACGTACAGATGTTGTTTCGACTCGAAACCAAATACAGCGATCCAGAAGCTGATCCAGTACGCGCCCACCGCCACAAAATCGAGACGGTTGAAAGAATGTCGGAGAAATGCTCGGTGAGCCAGTCTCCGCCTCTGCGCCTGTCTCGAAGAACCAGGAGCCTCCTCGAAATTCTGCGTCGTGAAGCTTCTCAATAAGGGCGGCGGCTGAGGTGCAAAGCTAGGGCTTCTAGGCGCTCCATGCACAGAATGCTTGCGGTGAACGGCGAACATGTCGTTGGCTTTGTTGAAGACGGCTCGGCCGAAGCTGATCTTGCGATCGATGGTGCTGTACTCGACTGGGTTGATGATAAGACCGGAGACTATGACTTTGGCTATGATCTCGAGGGTGTAGACTACGAAAAGACCGGTGAGGACGTAATCGATGGTGGATGAGCCGTACATGCGGGATCGAGGGTCATTGTAGACACTTTCTCGAGCATCGACTGCGAGAAGAATGGTTTGTAGGATGATTAGTAGTAGTAGTGTAGGTTCGATGAAAGGATGCGTAAGAACTTCGCACAGTGCAAGCCTGATGCGGTTGTCGGGGCCAAAGAAGCCCAGTGATTTGCCTCTAAGGGGATTCGTCTCTCTGCCTCCATGTGGCCTATTCGGTAGAGGGGGGAGCGGCGCTTCTAGCATAGGCGAAGGGAGCTTCTCCACCACCGGAGATTTGATCGAAGCTGTCCGATGCGTGTGGGAGGAATGTCGTGGACTAGATGTGTCCAGGATCGGTAGACCATGACCATCATCCGCCACTGAAGCTGATCGCTTTATACTCTTCTCCACAACTTCCGGCTCGTTACTCAGATTGACAACTCGTTGCGACATCTTCGCCATGATCGTCCCAGCTCTTTGCAGTGGCGCAGTGATGGGAGACGTCGGTGTGAGCATGCTGCCTGATCGCGATCGTGCCGTGTTAGGTGAGAGCGAGGCTCCCTGCTCAAGGTCGCGCGTGCCATCGGTCCGGCTTGGAGACAGGTATATTCGTATACTGCCAGAGCTCCTCGTTTGTCGATCATGCCGCTGTCCTGACTGTGTAGTTTGTGGCGTGTTAAGCCCCACCCTCGAGGATTCAGTCAGAGGTATGGTATCAGCATCGCTTTCAGAAGGAAATGCGCCAGTCCCGTCTCCAAATCCCTCCTGCATGAGTGAGCTCGCCGCATCATCGTCACTGTCCGGCGGGACTGTCCTCAGCGTCGGCAGATCTTGTAGCCTTGCTCTTCTCGACTGCAGCGCAGGCGGCTCTTGTATGCTCGGGTATCCTTCACCACTGTATGTGAGTCCAGCAAAGCCCATAGCTTCTTGCAACCCCGGCCCAACCGGAGAGAATGCCGGCTCATCCTCCGGTTCACCAGACACTCTATGCCCACCCATATCCGTGTTCAACCCCAATCCCAATCCATGAGCCTGCGTCGTCCGCTCCGCTCTCGAACTCCCCTCTCCGACCGGCGCGTAATGCACGCCATGCTGATTCCGCTGAAGCAGCGAGTTCCTACTATGCTGGAACAAATTCCGGCCCCTATCGCTCAAAGTCCGCCTCAGCGTCGGAGTCTCAGGGACATCATCCTCATCTCGATAGCGGAGATCCTGCAGCGGGATCGCATTGGATCGACTCCGCCTGTGGAATTGATCGTCCGGATTCATGATATGTGCACTCCCACCAGGAGCTCCTTCTCTTCAGATACCAGCATTTGGCGCGAAGGGTGAATTTAGGTCGACATGTCAGGGCTGACCTGCAGTAAAGTTTTGGGGAGAGCTGAAACACGGTTCAGGGTTTCGCAGGGATGAATTCGTGTAGCGGCAGCGAGCGTGGTGGTGGTCGGACGTGAACGACAAGGGTTTGTATGGGATCTGAAAATATCGACAGGAGAAGATTAAGAATTGTTTTGCCGGAAGCGATTGCGTGTCGAGGATGGAGATGCGGATGCGAGTTGACGAGTCGAATGCATGGCGTTTCCGCATCTGCTGGTCCTTGCGCGACGGGTCCTCCAGTCTCACATGCTCAGGGAGCCTCAGGGAGCCTCAAGCTCGTAAAAACAGGCCAAGCAAATCTGACCCTGATCCCGTGCCCGAACCACGCTAAGGTTTGGTTAAACTTGCCCGAGCCATTTTTAACAACCAGCTTGTCTGCAGGCAAACATCAGCCGCAGAGATCTGCAGGTCAAATATATTGAGTACTCGGCAGTGTTGTCATGCAGCATCATTTTCCATTTCCATGCATTTAAGCATGCTCTACATTATTCCCGATGCTCATGTCTAGCCAGACTCCCAGAAATGCTTTTACCTATCTCAACTCCAATGCCCAGCTCTCCACCCTTTCTAAATAACCCTTGACCCTCTCTGCAGCCCTCGCCGCCTCAGCTCCATCCACGATCCTATGATCCGCAGACCAGCTCAGTACCAGCTCTTCTCTTCTCACCAGCTCGCCATTCTCGTCGAATGCGGGTACCACCTTACTTCGTCCTACGCCAACAATTCCCACCTGAGGCTCCACGATCACAGGCGCTACGACACCACCTCCTATCGATCCGATATTGCTTACTGTGAATGTCGCTCCTGTCAGATCCTCTTTCTGCAGCTTCCCAGCTTGCGCCTTTTCGGACATGGCTTTGATGCTGATCGCCAGCTCGGCTACGGATTGTCCTTGCACGTTCCGGATGACGGGCACGACGAGTCCGTTGGGTGTGTCGACTGCTATGCCAAAGTCATGGGTACCGCGGTAGGTGAGCTGAGGTTTCTTCGGGTCGCTTGTGTC
The DNA here is from genome assembly GCA_013372555.1 of Elsinoe arachidis. NCBI lineage: Eukaryota > Fungi > Ascomycota > Dothideomycetes > Myriangiales > Elsinoaceae > Elsinoe > Elsinoe arachidis. The sequence goes on along the minus strand of JAAPAX010000007.1, from coordinate 427,529 downwards.
GAGATGCGAGTTGAGTATAGGGTGGTGCTGGAAGGCGAGGGAAACGGCTTTGAGGATGAATGGTAGGGGTGTGATGCGAGTCGACTTGTCGCGGGTGGTGTTAATGAGAGCCCGCAGCCGAGTAAGTGGTGACATATCGACTGTCATTGTGTAGAGAAAGTGAGGGATGGAGAGAGACCGCGTCATGGTCTTGAACATGGCCGACTGAATCGGCGTGAGGCTCACTTGCCTGTCCTCCGCTGAAGGTCGCGAAATGGGCTGTGGTGCCGGCGTCGAGGATGTCGTTTGTTTGGAGCCATTCGCGAACTTGTGTACGTCGTCCTTCGTCACCCTTCCATCCTTGCCCGTCCCCTCGACGTCCTCTATCCTGACGTTCAACTCCTTACTCAGATGCCGTACCGCTGGCGTTGCGAGCGACTTGTGCTGACCATTATTTCTCGACGGCAACCCTCTCGTACTCGCCGTATCCGTAGGTGTCGTCTCCGCAACCACATCCGGTGTGCTCCCACTCTTCTCCACCTTCACCCCCTCCTTCGACGCAGCACCCCCTGCTCCTCCCAACTTTGCCTCGTCCGCCGGCGAGATGTCGCTCTGGATATCAATGTCCACCAGCGGCTACATAGATCAGCACTCTCCCGGCCATTGCACAACCCACTCACCTTCCCAACGATCGCCATATCATCCGCCTCATAATGCAACTTCTTAATCACCCCATCAAAAGGCGACGTGATCTATCCTCACTCAGCATCCCCTCCAATCCCTCTTCATATGACTCTTACATCCGTAGCCGTCTTATCCGACTGCACCTCACATATCTTATCAAACTGCTCCACCCTGGCTCCAGGCTGGACAAACCACTGGATGATCTGACACTCTCGTGTCCCTGCTCGTGTCAGCCCCTTCCTTCCCCAAGAGTCTCCCCACTCACCTTCCCCAATATCCGCCAGCAAGAACGGCTTCACCACATCCCACCTCTTGGACGCATGAAACGCCCTCTTCACCTGCCCCGGCCGTGTGGTGCGGGATAGACTCGGTGTCGCCCGGGCGTGCAACGCGGTGCGGCAGGCGCGACAGACAGACATGGCTACAAGACTGTACAAGGGGTGAACAACAAGGAGAGGAAGAAGGCTACATGGTTGTGTTTTTCGTCGTGGTGGATATGGTGCTGTCCCAGACGGCAGGTCGCAAGGAGAGAGCGCATAGGCCGGTGGTAGCCGAGGAATTTTTAAGCCGAGATGGGATGGGTTTGAGCCGCTGACAGCCATTTTGCGGAGCGCGGGCACGTGATGTCGGAGCTGGAGCTGGACTCGAGGATGCTCCTGCCGGTCGGGTATGGGAATATTTTGGTCATTACTATCTGCGTGAAGCAGCCGTGGTATTGATGCGAGCCACGGCGGTATGTACATCCTGCTCCTGCCCCGCTTTCCCATCCTCCCTCTCCCAGCATCCCAATCCCTCACAACAACCTCAATCCTCGGCACACCGCCAGAATCACCTCCGCAACCCACGGCTAGACAAGTCAGCATTCTCCCGCCAAATCTCCAAGAGCAAGTACTCACCACCTTGACCCCCCTCTCCGCCCCCGCCGGACTCGCCACCGTCGTCCCCCCCGAAATTATAAACCCCCCATTCGTAGTCGTCGCGCCCAAACTCGCCGTCGCCCCGCCTCCCGCTACCACAAGCCCATTATTCGGCGTCGTCGCACTACTAAACAGCCCTGTAGTCGTGACCGACGTCGTCCCCGTCAACACCGCATTCGTCGCGGTCGGCCGCGTCGATGTGCCTCCCGGCGGTATCGTGCCTCCTGTTACTATGCCTGTGATTGTCCCCGTGCAGGCCGCGCCGATCGGGCAGCAGGCGACGTAGCCGGCGTTGTCGGCGGTGCACATGGCGTTGTTGGCGCAGCAGAGGCCTGAGGCGCCGAGGTTGGCGCAGGAGCCGTAGTTGGCGGGACACCCGGTGGAGAGGGTTTGGCGTTTGGAGAGGTCGAAGGGTGTGTCGGTGGAGTCGTCGGTGAGGTTGGAGAGGGCGGGGAGCGGGGATTGGTCGGGTGTGAGAGGGTCGAGGAAGGGGAGGAAGAGGGAGGCGGTGGTTACTTGAAGCGTGAGGAGGATTGATATTAGAAGTCGTGGCATGGTCGAGTGACAGTTGCTGCCGGACGTTGAGGATAGCCGTTGCATGTGGGAGAGGTATGTGAAAGTCGAAAGTGGAATGCTCGATTGGGCAGCATGTTTGACAAAAGTGGTCTGTGCTCTTGCTGCAGCAACGCAGCGTCATCGAGTGCGGCTGAAAATCAAGGCCCACCAAGAGACTCACCACCGCATCTCACGAAAAATGCTGATGATTGACCGTCGTCATGAAATCGGGAGCGAATGATTGAATTTATTGTGCGGTAGAGTTTGTATGTTAGGTAAGAACGCTAACCTGCTACAAACGCGAGACTTTCGTGCCCTATTAATATGCACACCACATCTCGTATCAATTCTTCATCACCATCGAAACATCACAGGATGCTACAGGTGATAATGCACAGGCACGGTGACAATAGACACATTTTGGTAACAAGCATTCATTGCCCTTTGCACTACAACCCCATTAATAACATAACATCTACCTCTTAACCTCCTCAACAGTCTGCACATCCGCCAACTTCCTATCAATATCCACACCATGAGTATGATGCGCATCCTCGATCCCCAGAATATCACCACCCTTCTCCACATGGTTACTTCCACCAAAGAGAACATCAATCTCTTCGAGCGCCACGTTCCTCGTCTCGGGAATGAGGAAGAACACAAACACCGCCAGCAAGAAATTGATGCCCGCGAACATGTAGAAAGCGTAGAAGTCGCAGTTGGCGAGGAAGGTGGGGAAGAATTGCTGCACGATCGAGTTGGCGATGTTTTGTGTCTGAGAGGCCATGCCGACGGCTTGGGCGCGGACGTTCATGGAGAAGATCTCAGAGGTCCAAATCCAGGTTGTGGCGCCCCATGATGGCTTGTCTAGGATTTGTTAGGATGGTTGTGGCATGAGGAGTGGTAAACGTGAACTTACAGAAGAAGGCGAACAGGAACAGCAAGAAGACAATCGCGATGCCGACTGGCAGACTCTTTCCACCGTTTGCCAGAGTAGGTGTCTCCGTCTTGACGGGCGCGACGATGAGCATGCAGCATCCCATACCGATAGCACCGACGATGAACAAGAACTTACGACCAAAACGGTCGACAGTCCAGGTAGCGTTGAGGGTGAACAGGATGGAGAAGGTGGCGTTGAGAGCGTTGATGAGGGCGATGGTGTCGTTGTTGTTGAAGACCTTCTGGTAGACCTTGGTGGAGTAGGTGTTGAGAGTACCTTGACCAGTAATCTGTTGACCGGCGTTGATAACGAAGGCGAGCAAGAGACGCTTGCGAACGGAAGGATCCTTCCAGAGAGCAGAGTATGATGAGGAGATAGCCTCCTTCTCGAACTCGAGAGCCTCGCGGATGGTCAAGACCTCGTCTTCGACTTCCTCCTCGGTGTCACGGATCTTGCGAAGTGATGCCTTGGCTGCCTCGAACTTGCCCTTGCTGCAGAGCCAACGTGGAGTCTCGGGGATAATGAAGACCTGGGCGAGGATGATGATGGGTACGAGCATCTGGAAGAAGACAACCATGCGCCAGTCTATTGAACAAGTCAGGGGTCGATCTTTGTTATCATACTAGATGGTAAAACTCACCCCACTCTCCCAAGTGCTGCTTGTTCTTCTGGCAAGCGTAGTTGACCCAGTAAGCGATGAAACTTGAAGAAAGTCAGTATCCCTAATCGCACCAGTAGCTAGTCAAATACTCACGATCCAACCGAGTAGAACATTTGCCAGAAAGACATGATCTTTCCACGAATGTGTGCAGGAGAGCACTCTCCAATGTAGATAGAACCAGCAGTAAGAGCGAGGCCCTGACCAATACCGATAATGACACGACCACCGATAAAGACACCAAGGTTGCCACGAGGAGAGAAAGCCTGCATGATAGTGGCGACGATAGTCAAGAGAGCACCAGTAGCCATACCGACCCTACGACCGGCGTAATCGGCGAGGGGACCACCCATGAACCAACCAGCGACGATAGCACCGACGGTGTAAGCAGTGTTGACGGCCCCGATGAGTTGAGGATTCGGCTTGTTGAAGAAAGCCACCCAGTTCTTCGATCCCTGGACGGCGTTGTAGACGGAGGCATCGTATCCGTACAACACCATGCATGATGCTGCGACCAGAGAGATGTACCAATTGTAGGCACGCTTGCCTGTCATGATAGCCATGATGAGAGTGAGTGAGCCCTGCTCAGTTGTTGTCCTAAGTGTGTGTGTGACTGCCCTCGACGAAGACTCTGAGATCTCCGCAACAACAACAACGATAGAAAAACCTCAGATCTACCTCGAGATCAACGACTAGGATAAGAGGGTATCTTAAGTACCTATCTCCCCCACCGCGCCTCACGAACCCGAGGGAAGGGGAAAGAGATTTGTCCGTCCAGCCCTAGACATCTCACTCACGGAAGAATTGTTTCAAAAACGGTACGTACGGGTGCGGGTCGTGGGAATGTCCTTCTCGACACGCATCCCAGCGCCACTGGGGCCCCGGACTCGCAGAGCTGGAGGCACTTCATCTCGGCTAGAGAGGAGCGCGAAAAAAGGCGGAGACACCGGGACGCACGCGGGCTGGGCAGATCGTGTGTCGATAGAGCGCGAAGCAGAGTCCTGGAACGGGTTGCGAGACCGTTGGATTGGTGTTGGTCTGTGGGTGAGGTGGATCGCTTCTGTTTTTCTTCCACGAATCAGATGCCCAGAAACCCAAGCTTTGCGGCGTTCGGGTCAAGCTACGGCCAAGCGGCGTCCTTAGACTTGGTAAAGCTTAAATTTGGCGAGTCGAGCCATGGCGAGAGGATATGATTTGCTGTGGAGAGGAGGGTGCATGTGATGCCAGTCTGGACAGGATTGTATCTCGATATGGAGTTTGATGGCTTGGGGTAAGACGAGAAGGGCGACAGGCTGTGAAAGCTGATCGGGGGAACAACTAATCAACATGACACGGCACAGCAGGCGTCAAGAACTGGTAGGGCTTGTGTCCCATGTTTGTTAATAATTCCGTCGGATGTCTCAGGTCATATTCAGGTCATACAGTAGGTAGTACGTCGTGTCTTGCTTCATACCCATCATCACCAACTCTGTCCCCGCCGTATGCCCGTGAGATGGACCGTTCTTGCACCGGTGTACCGGATTCGTGGTGAGTCAGTGTGCTGGGTTGTAGTGTCCGGGCATCTTCTTTCAATCTGGCTGTGGCAGTATCGTAAGTCAATTTGCCATATGGTTCGGAACATTCACTTACCTTCTCCAAAGCTTTCAATTGTGGCCATCGAATTGTTCCCAGCCTCATGCGGAACCGATGGGCGCGCTGCTCTGGTCGTAGAGCTTTGGATCACTGTGCTGTCCCGTCTCATGATGGATGGAGTCCTCTTACGTCTGCCTTGGGCGACACGTTGCATTTGCATCTCTTGTATGCTCCTCCGCATATCAGGTTCCCATCTGTGTCGTCGCAGGAAGATTAGACCGTAGACCGCGATACACATGAGTACGATGATGCCAGTAGCCAAAAAGATGATAATTCTCCACTTTTTTGGGACACACTTCCAACCACTCTCTTGGTTGTTTCGGCACACCGTGGCGATGGGAATTGACGGTATTGATGAAGACTGAGGCATGTTCTGCGTGAGAATACAAGGAAGTTGGTAAGCAAGTCTGTCTACGACCGAGGCGGAAGAGCAATCCGTCACCTACATGTTTGCCGGTTGGTCGTTCTTGCCGCACATATCGAAGGTGCAGCATCAGGAAGCAACAGCAACTTCTCCCAGAACAGTACCCAGCCAGGCTCTCACATGCTCCCCATTCTCTTCTCCTGTCGCATCACCTTCCTGATCACCTTCGCGTTGCCCAATCTCGCCGATCAGAAATCTTCGCGCAATATCCTCTGCCTCTCTCAACTCGTCCTTTTCCTGGTCACCCATCTTTGCACATAGGGCGACCAGATCCTCACCTCTCTCACTTGCAGACACCAGATCATCTGCATATCTGACGACATTGCTTGGTACACCATTCATTCTTGCACAGATCGTGCCGTACGAAGACGACGTTCGGCCCGGTTCAAGAGCATAGAGATACGTGATATCCTCCGAAGACAAAGACGAGGCGATGGACGAGGCAGTCGACGAAATGTTCGAGGGTTGAGGCAACCGTGTTTGGTCGACGTTGCAGGATAATAGGATTTGCATCTGATGGAAGGCGAGACTTGGATGAGGGGAGAACAAAGAGCCATGAAAGATTTCTGGCAATGAGTTAGATGATTCAAGCGCTCCGAGACGAAAGATAGCTACCATGGAAGTGTGTGGCGGCAACGACACGTGGACGTTCAGAGCCGAGTGAGAGAAGGTAGGTAAACACTCCTGCGGCCAGCCCAGCTCCATCTATGATTTGTAAGTCTGAATCTCATGATGACTGCCATTTCATCTTACCATGAGAGTCAGTGCCTTTCCCAAACTCATCGACAACAATCAAACTCCTTCTTGTCGCAAGACCAAGACCGAGGGACATCTGCTGTAAGTCGATCATGAAGGCGCTCTGAGCCCGCGAAACGCTCTCTCGGGTCCAGATGCGGGTCAAGATCTTGTCTGTCAGTCCAATGACAGCACTCTCAGCTGGTACAAAACTGCCAATATGCGCCATGAGAGTGATGAGTGCGACCTGCTTCAAATACACACTCTTCCCGGAATAGTTTGGACCTGTGATCAGCATCATGCTGGGTGCAGTCGAATCAACGCCATTGTCCGGATCATCTTCATCTCTAGCATCTTGGCCTCCACCACCTGCCAGTGATGTGTCGTTGGCAGTGAATGTCGGAACTGTACGCTCCTGGAGGATATGCCGTCCAGCTTTGATCCGAAGCACATTCTCGTCCGTCAGGTGTGGCCGGCAGAGACTATACTCTCTTGCCCCTTGAGCCAGAGCAAGCAGACAGTCCAGCTCGCCACAAACATCAGAGACAGTGCAGAGCAATTCCTCGTGCTGCACGACTTGTTCGCCGAGACGCTGGATGATCTCGATCTCTCGATCACAGATGCTGCCGTAGACATCGCCATACTCTTCATCCATGGCTCTTGTCCTCGAGTCCTTGTAGTAGACATAGTCGCCCGTATAGAATTGCTGATCCCAGGGGGCGTCTTCTTCACCGGCGTAGACGCCCCTTGTTGTATCAGGTATGCGGCGGACTGAAATGAGAAAGCCAATCTGCGGGAAGAAGATGACATTGAGCTGCGCGTTGTAAATCGGTGAGATCGTACGTGCCATTGCCGTTGCAACATGAGAAAGCAGGTCGTCCATCCCAGCGTAAGTACGTTTGATCTCGTCCAGCTCAAAATCGACACCAGCTTTGACCACAGATCTGTGCTGTTCGATGGACAGCTCAAAGTCAATGGTGTTACCGATAGTATTGCCAATGACTGACATGGTTCGGCCGTCAAAATGACGCATCACTTTGCTGAAGATAGCAAGGCGGTGTGCACCCGAGATCTCCTCGAATGCTTGTCGAATTTCGAGTGCGCGATAGAGGAACTCCCGAATATTTGACCAGACTGTACGATGCACACCTGCAGAACGACCTGGCATGATACTGGTACTGTTTCCTTTGCGGACGTGAAGCAGTACCGTTTGCATGTTCTTGACCGCTTTCAGGTGGGAAACCATCTTGTCCATCAAAGGCTGGTTGTCCGGCCGAATGAACGTGGATATCGCATCAAGTCTGTGATTGATGACCTCGATGTTTACTGATGGACGAAGGAAGTACTGACGGAGTGTCGCCTTGCCTTGTGTCGTCCTTGCAAAGTGGTGGAAGAGACCGTAGACTGAAAGACCCTCTTTCGATCCAGAACTAGCCATGCCATGATTCTGAGCAGACGGATGCGCCTCGGATTGATTCACTTGAAGTGACGCCAAAGTATCTGAGTTGACGAACATGAAGCCTTCGAGGGAGAACATTGATACACTCGAGATGCGGAAGAAGTTGGATGCGGCTGTGTCTCCTGGCACGAAAGCTGCATTGCGTCGGCGACCGATGTGATTGAGAATGGCACCAGCACATCCAATCGATAGCTGACTCTCGATGTTGATCGAGCAGCTCAATGAGAGAAGATTGTCAACCCTGTTCGCTGTCTCTTCCCCAAAATCGTCAGGTTCATCTGTGGCGGCAACATCCCCTGGTACCATCAGAGTGACTCGAGGCCCATGTCGATGGCCAATTCGAAGGTTGACCAGCTTGTCTCGAGCGGCTTCATACTTGAAGTCTCCTGAGACTTTGAAGTCTATGGTGTATGGCAGTCCGGGAGGCTCGCTTTGATTTCCATCCCCGTCCACATTGCTCCTTCGGATGTCGATGAGATCGAGTACAGATTCGTCCAGATTGAAGGGTACGATTATGCTTGTTGGACTGATGAACGATTTCACTGCCACAAGATTAGCTTGCGTATGAGAACGTCGACATGACCAAGCAACAAGCATCAACGATCTCTGGTCCACCCTGCTTCACATCCTCCATGCAATGCAACTTCTCGTCCCTCGCGACATAGTAGGCACAGCCGACGGAGTCTCTCTCGCGGACATTGATGGCCATGATTATCTCCTGTAAAGAGTCGTCATCGAGATCTTGATCATCCCTCAGGCCGCCTGGAAGATTATCGCCTAGCAGGAACGCTGCCGAAGTAGCGGAGCTCGCAGGAGTGGCTTGTCGATTCGATGCATGATGTCGAGGTGACTCTTGAATCACCTGTGAGCTGCGATTCGCAGGTGATGAGCTTGATTGGAATGCATGTCGGCGATGCGTTGTATTAGACGAGTGTTGCCCGCGGCCTTTTGCTCGACGACCTCTGTCTCTTCGCTGGCTCGACCTAGATGATGTTTGGGAAGAGTCAGCGGGCATCATGCACTCTCCTGAAGTTCTGGATGGTATGGTTCTACCGGTCACTGATCGTGAGATGAGTTGCCGAAGGAGAGTGACAGGTCGACCGAATTGGGTAGGCAGTTGGTCCCACCATGATCCGGTAAATTCCCTTCAGTGTACTCATTCATCAGGCTGCCTATAATCGTCAATGGTTCGTGATGTCGGTTACGTGCTCTTCCATCTCAGCAGAGGTCATGTTGATGCAAGCGAATAGCCCAGGTACACTAGAACCACAGGCTGACTTGAGAACATACTCACGGAAAGTAGCCATCTTTCTTGTGGACCCGAACAGGGATAGAGTAGCCACAGCATAGTTTGTATGGAAACTCATTATAATATCTACCATGTCCTCGTCATGAACCACCGTCCTTTACCCACTGTGCAAACTTCTTTCGCTCCGCTCGGATGTCCAGGAATCCTGCTCTCTGTTCCAGACCAATGTATGGATTCCCCCCGAACCCTTCATCCAAGTTCTTCAATGGCTTTCGCTTCTCCTTCTCGATCTTGCCCGCCCAGACTCTCCATTGAATCGGCTTCAGATCTGGAGCACCAAGGACGATGCCGATGCACAGCAGTAGTACAGACGTGAGGATTTCGATGGTGATGTCGGTGGGTAGAGAGAACTTTGGCGATGTGGCTGCGTTGACCCCTGGTGTAGATGAAGGCGTAGTGGTCGTCAATGGCTCAGATGGGAGTGCTGGGTATGTTGCGACTTCGTAAGCGGAATAGACGCTGCAACGTGTCAGATGCTGCTTGAATGGAGCAGGCGGATCACTTACGCATGGATGAGCAGAATCAGTCCAAGGGCATTTAGCCCATTAGAAAGTACTCCCATGGTGATGATTGATTGTAAAGAAGTTTAGTGGTGGAGTGACCTCGAAGTGATCGGAAGCTTCATCTCGAGGTGGAGCAATGCTGACCTTGGCACTATTATACAAGCCAACCAGGGTCGGCGCAAATACATATTTCCTCACGTCAATACATTCGCAGGTGGCGGTCGTTGGTCGTCTTCATTTTGATAGTCTATCTGCATGCAATTGCTGGCATGAAACTCGTCGGCATCTCCTCCACGTCCACCTTACAATTTCTGCATGGCGGCAATGTCGGAAGATTGAACATAGTCCTCAAACTCTGCAATCTGCTCCTGAAGTTCGTCCAAGGAGACCTTCTCGTCCTCTACAACCAAGTTGATTTGCAGCTTCTTGATACCGAAACCGATGGCAACGAGCTATTGAACATTAGTGTGTTGTAACAAGAAAACATTGTGATTGACCCACCTTGGAGGCACCCCAGACCAGACCATCCTTCTCGATGGAACGAACGCTGGCTTCGAGCTCCTTCATGTCCGTCTCGTCGTCTGTATGGTGTCAGTCGTTTCTCGATTGCTGAATATACAATTGCTCTTACCCCATGGCTTGACATCCATTGTGACGATAGACTTCGCGGCCGGCTTGGTCTTTCCGGCCTTCTTCTTGGCGTACTCAGCGAGACGCTCCTCACGAATGCGGGCAGCCTCAGCATCTTCCTCCTCATCATCAGATCCGAAAAGGTCGACATCATCGTCATCATCCTCGGCCTTTTCAGGAGCCTTGGCTGGGTTGACTGGGAGCTCGGAGGATTCAGGTCCGTAGGCAGTGAATTCCTTGGTTGGGTCACCAGGAAGGGAAGAGAACTCGGACTCGTACGAGGCGATGTGCTTGTACCAGCGGTAGGCGTGGGGATACTTCTCAACAGCTGGAGGGGTCTTGATGGCCTGGAAGCTCTTCACATCGGCTTGAGAAGGGCCATAGCTATGCAATTGTCAGATTGACGTCTCTTCTTGCTATTTTACCACAATGCAGAATCGAGTTTGTGCAAGGTGTTCAGAGTTGCGCTGCGCGCTTTGGAGAAATCGTATAGCGGGGTCTTAAGCCGCCTCATAAACACGGACCAAATGCTTTTCATCAAGTAGGAGAGGGGCCGGAAGAATAGTGGAAGGGCAAGACATACCCGACAATGTAGCTGCGGCTGGTGACCCAGTGCTCAAGGACTGTAAAGGGTCAGCTATAGATAGCGGTCAGAAGTTTTAAGGACATACGAGCGAGACCCGAGTCGGACACGAAGTCGGTGAAACCCATGATCAATGATTGGCGTTATGCAGTATACTGTGTCGAGAGCGCAACTCTCGATGTTCTGCCTGCAGTGTGGATTGTGTAGGTGCAATCGGAGTTGACACTCAAGATTTCTTCTTTTCGATGAAGGGTCCTCGGTGCGGGACAATCGAGCATAAACCAAGTCATGAATGTGACCAAATTTGGGCTCACACGAGTCATAATTTTTATGGAGGAATCTCGGACCTTCGAGAAGACATCCTCGAGGACTTTTCCATCCTCATCAACTCAGTGCTTATCTGGTCGTTGCAGGCTTCTCTCACAGGTAGTATTCGCGGTCTGCTTGTCTCCAATATCTCCTCCTCCTTCACATACCTCGTCCAGTCGACATGCTACCCTCCAGGGGCCGAGCTGCATTTAGCAGCATCGCACGCCACACCTCCAGATCGCGAGCTCCGTTACGAGCATCCGTTATCCCAAGATTTCACATTGCAGACTCATCCTCACGGCCGGCAGCATGGTACGTCGCATCTCAGACACGCTCATATGCGAGTGGGCGACGACCGCATCCGCCTGGTGGTACGCATCGAATGAACATGAGTGGAGAGGAAGAGAAACCGGCACTGGAAGAGTACGGCGTGGATCTGACGGCGAGAGCAAAAGCTGGAAAGCTGGATCCAGTGATAGGAAGGGATTCTGAGATACATCGCACCATCCAGATTCTGTCGAGGCGGACAAAGAACAACCCAGTCTTGATAGGCGCAGCGGGCACTGGCAAAACAGCAATCCTGGAAGGTCTAGCGCAAAGGATCGTGCGAGGCGACGTACCGGAGAGTATCAAAGAGAAAAGAGTAATATCCCTGGATCTCGGTCAGCTCATAGCCGGAGCCAAGTTCCGAGGTGATTTCGAAGAGAGACTCAAGAAGGTGCTGAAAGAGGTGGAAGAGGCGCAAGGCGGCGTCATTCTATTCGTGGACGAGCTACACACACTGCTAGGCCTTGGGAAAGCCGAAGGATCGATTGACGCAAGCAATCTTCTTAAGCCAGCTTTGTCTCGCGGCGAACTTCAATGTTGTGGTGCTACCACCTTGAACGAATACCGCCAGATCGAGAAAGATGTAGCGCTTGCAAGACGGTTCCAGCCAATTCAAGTCGGCGAACCCACGGTTCAAGATACCATCTCGATATTGCGTGGAATCAAGGACCGCTACGAGGTGCATCATGGTGTGAGGATTACAGATGGAGCGCTTGTTGCAGCAGCAACTTACAGCAATCGCTACATCACTGATCGTTTCCTACCAGACAAGGCTATCGATCTGGTGGATGAAGCTGCCAGTGCGCTGCGATTACAGCAAGAAAGCAAGCCAGATGCCATCAATGAACTGGACCGACAAATCATGACCATCCAAATCGAGCTGGAATCGCTTCGGAAAGAGACCGACATTGCAAGTCGAGAGCGACGTGAATCACTGCAAAAGAGTCTGGATAGCAAGCAGGAGGAGGTCAAAGGCCTGACTGAACGATGGGAAAGGGAACGAGCTGAGATCGAAGATATCAAGCAGACGAAGCAGAAGCTCGAGGATGCTCGAACGGAGCTCGATCAGGTCCAGCGAGAAGGAGATCTTGCACGGGCATCGGAATTGAGATATTCAGTCATTCCCGAGCTGCTGAAGAAATTACCGGACGAGTCACCAGAGAAGCTTGTCGCGTCGGGAGATGCAACATCACAGTCAACGACTTCAGAAACCTTGATTCACGACAGTGTCACCGCTGATGACATCGCCAACGTAGTGTCAAGATCGACTGGCATCCCAGTCACAAAGTTAATGTCAGGCGAAGTTGAGAAGCTCATCCACATGGAAGACACCCTCCGACAATCCGTACGAGGACAAGACGACGCCCTGACCGCGGTCGCCAACGCCGTTCGCATGCAGCGAGCCGGCCTCTCCGGCGAGAACCGACCACTAGCATCCTTCATGTTCCTCGGTCCCACCGGCGTCGGCAAGACAGAACTCTGCAAGAAGATGGCCGGCTTCCTCTTTTCGACGGAATCAGCAGTGGTTCGCTTCGACATGTCAGAATTCCAGGAGAAGCACACCGTCAGCCGCCTAATCGGTAGTCCAGCAGGGTACATCGGCTATGAAGACGCCGGCCAACTTACAGAAGCAATCCGGCGTAAACCATACGCGGTCCTCCTCTTTGACGAATTCGAGAAGGCACACAAAGACATCTCGACTCTGCTCCTACAGGTGCTGGACGATGGCTTCCTCACCGACGCCCAAGGCCACAAGGTCGATTTCAGGAACACCATGATTGTACTCACGTCCAACCTCGGAGCAGATGCACTCCTCATGGACGAATCTGGTACTTCTGAGATCCCGCAACGAGTGCGGGACCAAGTCATGGACACAGTGCAGTCCTCTTACGCTCCCGAGTTTCTCAACCGTATCGACGAGTTCATCATCTTCAAGCGGCTAAGTCGGGAAGCTCTGAAGGACATTGCGGACATTCGTCTGAAAGAGCTGCAGCGCCGCCTCGATGACCGACGGATTGTGCTTGATGTGCCAGAGGACGTCAAGGTTTGGCTCTGCGACAAGGGCTATGATCCGAGATACGGTGCTCGGCCGCTCAATAGGCTTATTCAGAAGCAGATTGGTAATGGACTTGCGGATAAGATCATCCGGGGGCAGATCAAGACTGGCGATACAGCGACTGTGGCGATCAAAGATGGTGGGAAGGCGTTGGAGATATTGGCAGCGAGGTGAGCGGACTGTGATGCATTTGAAAAAAGGCACATCTGTACGATATTTGGGTGACGCTTGATGACTCTCCTCTATACCCTGTACTTGTAAATTGTAATACACAAATCAGTCACGTCCGTAGCGACAGCTGCGGTCTTTCATCCAAGGCTTGTGCCTGAATCTAGACCTATCAGACATGGAGGTCAAATCCCTTCTCTATTTCTTTGATTGAATCAGCGTTGGCTTGCTTCAGACTCTGCTCGACTGTGCCCCCCTCGAAGAGCTGATTGTCAAACGACGCATCCGTCTGGACGTAATCGAGAGTAACCTGTACCCTCGGTACCTTCTGTTTACCTTTCACGTAATGGACCAGGCCGGTATTTGGCGTGAAGTAGATGACCCGGATGTCTGTTGGATTGAGATGATTAGCGCACTTGCAAGAGCAGATATTTGAGGGATAGGACCTACAAGACCGGAATATCTGCAGCGTATCATCTTTGACAAAGAAGGTGATGTAGATGTAGAATTGAACATCTCCCGGGTTGTCAGAAGCGGTGGCGATGGTGGCCTTGATGTTGTCGAGAAGACCTTCCAGCTCATCCGCGTCTTGCTTTGATAGATCCAGACCATTCAAACATTCGGTGACGAGCTCTTGGTGGAAGCTCTGCTGGTCGACATCAAAGTCTTTTGTGCGGACGGAGACGTTGTTGGTGACGATCATGTGGAGATATCGTCAGTCTATGATGCTACTTCATCATATATGACTTGCCATGGAGACTGTGAGATGAAAAAGTTGACCAATTTCGCCTTGTAGTTGGCCTGGCCTTTCCTATCATCCTTGTCAATCTGTCCCTGCTCAACCTTCTGCCGAACCGTCTGGTCGGCCTTGAGCGAAATGAAATACTGGCTGTCAAGAATGTTGCTGATTAGATCTTGAGCTTGCTTAACATTGGTTGTGCCAGCCCGTTGGTGTCAGGCCAGAAGTTGATGTAACAGACGTTGTATACTGAGTTGGTACTCTCAAGCTTGGGCGTGGCGCTGAGGATGCTGGTAGTCTGTGTAGAGCTTTTGTCTGACACAGCTGACATGACAGACGTGAGCTCCTCATACTCTTTGTCGGTCAAAATGTCCAGACCAGCCTTGGAGCAAGGCCTGTTGAATTCTTCAGCCATGGTAGACGAGCAGTGGGCAATGCTCGGAATGTGGCAAAGTGGTGCAGCAGAAAATGAGAGGACTTGCTGTGCAATATAAGGAGAGGCATGAGACCGGTGAAGCTCCGGTAGTGATGTTTACTTCCCTAGGTGACTTCTAAAATTACCATGGGTCAATGATAGTGCCAATGCAACGCTTCAGAGGAATGCACACTGCAGTATAAGGCAGCTCGCACAAAGTGCCTTCCACGTTTCGGATCGTTAGGGTGATCCAAGGAGGTGCATGATGCAAAGAATGTCATGTTCTGGGCGTTTCTGTGAGATGAGTAAATAGTCAAAACTGACTGGTGTCGTATGTGGTAGCTTGGGGAGCTGGATGCAAGTTCTGCGCTGTGACACGATCGTGCAATGTCGACGACGACGTCACCACGGTTCCATGTCCGCTCAGCGTTCTTGTCGAGAGACCAAATGATGCCTTCCACCTCTTCTGAAAGAACTGACCAATAGTAGTCGGAGCGATTGACCCTCTTTAATAGATTTAACGATTTTGGCAGAAGCTACCGTATATACGACCGTCGCTACGGATATCTATATCGTCACTGTACCCGACGATATAGTACTATACATTCCTGACATATTCAATATAAGGAACACATACCACATACATCTAATAGTCATCGTCGAACATTCTCCATCATGGCATGTCCAGTACGAAGATACCCTCTCAAGCAGCCGCCGAACCATGAGCCGCCCATCCCTCGATCCATGATGAAGTTCCCAGACGATGTCAAACAAATATGCACAGCGTATATTGGAGCACAGAGCCACCGAGAGAACCAAAGTCCAGATGAAGCTCGAATGGTAATTCAGAGGTGGCTCAAAGGTATCCCGTCGCCCGAAGCACCCTACCACCATGAGCACTTCATCGTCGAACGAGGCCAGGACATCCCAGGCAGCCACGTCTGGGTTCTCTACTGGAGCGACAAAGATACCTTCGAGAAGACCATATCAACCCTGAAACTACCAGACCTCTACGCCTCCCTCAACGACAATACCACCGGCCTCTGGTGCGAACGCTTCACAACCCCCATCCCACGCCTCGAGACCAACTACTCCAACCAAGACGGCCTGCCCGGCCTCGCCAACCTGCCCTCCGCAAAGCCAGAGCGGCACACCCTCTCAGCCTACTGGGGCGCCGCGAGAGACCGCATCCCTGATTCCGCCTACGACCGCTTCCCCAAGGAAGCAGACCAGGAAGAGCTCCGCCGCCCACCACACCTTGGTAGTGTCAAAGGACTGGGTCATCACATCAAAGGCTCGAATCCGTACGATCACCTCTGCCACATCCGCTCCGGACAGTTCTGGGATAAGTGCGAAGATGTCGAGCTGGAAGCGTACGAGACGAAGCTGAGGTCAACCCTGCTCGACGGCCTGGGTTACCTATGGGACAACCCCTTCGACAACGGGGTGATTGGGCTGCGGTTCCTGAGGAATATCGACAAGGATGGCGATGGGAAAGAGGCGGTGCCGAGGAAGGAGTCCTGCGGTGCGGGCTTCTTCAGGAATCTGGCTGATCTGGAGCATTGGGCGGAGAAGCACATGGCGCATTTGAAGATTTGGACGGGGGCGATCTCGCATGCGAAAAGGTTTGGGCCGGAGATGGGGTTGAGGCTGTTTCATGAGGTGTCGGTGTTGAAGAAGGGGGAGGCGGAGTTTGAGTATGTGAATTGTTTGCCGGAGACGGGGGCGATACAGTACATGAGGCTGGATCATGTGGTATCGTTATAGGGAGTGGTTGTAGATGGCAATGGGAACGGGCAAAGAGCCTTCATTGATTCTTCCTTGCTTCGATTTGAGCCATGACGACCTCGACGATGCGTTTGAAGCCTGCCATTTCCTCCTCCACATTTCCTCCCTGTGCGGCGTCGATGAAGGAGGCGCTACTTCCCACGTGGACCGCCTTCCCAGTGCGTCTAGCAAGGACTTTTGCCAGCCGTGTAGCAAAGTCCTGTGATTCAGGCGAAGTATACAGTGTCGTACTGAGAGGCTGTGATGGATTGTATCGCTGCCTGATATCAGTGCCCGCGTCAGAGTTTGCCACATAGTATACAAACATCCGGCATGGCATAGACGAAGCTTCCCATTGCTGCGCCAGAAGTGCCAGAGTCACTCCCTCCACTGGTGACAAAGAGAATAAGAGTCGTAGCGAGAATGGTCAAATGGAGATGTAGACGAGTGTTGGCCGTGAACGGTTGCGGGATGGCAATCTCAATGGGTTTGGCTGCTGGAGATGTGCCATTCGTTATTGGAAGCTGCTGCAATGTCTGGGCCATGATTATATAGAGCTTCCTTTCTAATTCAGAAGAGGTTCCAATGTTAATCTTTATATGTGGTTGTGCATGGTAGGAGGAGAAAAGGCCATGGGGTGATGTGCAACATGTGGGGCTTCACATTTTCGATGCCTACCTTCACTTGCTCATTGTTGACAACAAATTCGTCTCCGCGCTGAAAGACCACAAGCGATGGCATCACATACTGAAGATAACGGCGAGATAGATCCACTGTCAGATCCAGAAGAGCGGCGAGTTCTCTTCGCAGCCTTGGATTCATTCCGGTATGTGTTCGCACTGCGGTCTTATGCATGACTCTTTGCCCCAGGGAAAGCACAATTGACGATGAAATTCTTCTCTATTCGAGGTTCTAATATGAACAGCCAATACCGAAGAGCTGCACACTACAACATAACCCATCTTCGACGGCAGAGCTTCTATGCTCTATCCTCAGTACATTCCACTTTACTGTCTGAGCCTCCATTCAATCTTACCAAGACGTTCCAAGCTGTGGACGATGCGATCGACAAGAATGCTGAGATCGCCGAAGCGGTTCTTGCGATAGGTCTGGACACATATGAAGTCGATCCTGATTCAGATGAATGGAAAGGCAAGGCGACACCAGGCGACATGGACAAAGCACGAAGCACAATCAGACAGCTATACAGGGACTGGTCTCCCGAAGGAGCAGAGGAGAGGAACGCTTCGTTCCAGCCGATGATATCTGCTCTTAATAACTACTACTCTTCGACATCACCAGCCAAGCGAGGGGAGCTCAACGTACTTGTGCCAGGAGCAGGGCTGGGGCGTCTTGTCCTTGACGTTTGTGGAGCCGGGTACAGTGTCGAGGGCAACGAGATATCCTACCATCAATTGCTTGTGAGCAACTGGATTCTGAATAGTGTCTCCGAGCCAAAGCAGATTGAGCTGTTCCCTTGGGCACTGAGTTTCTCGAATCACCTATCTCGGAAAGACCAGCTGCAAAAGGTAGTCATCCCGGACGTTGCAGCTGGTGTGTACCTACAGGAAACAGCTGCTCTGATAGAGTCCGAGATGCACCCATTCCAACGCATGTCAATGTCCTCGGGCGATTTCTGCGTCCTGTATAAAGGGGACGAATACAGGGAATCCTTTGATGCAGTGCTGACCTGCTTCTTCATTGACACTGCACCAAATGTGCTCCAGTACATTGAAGCTGTTCGGAGCTGCTTGAAGTCGAATGGTGTCTGGATCAATCTGGGCCCGCTGCTGTGGCACTTTGAAGGTGGCAAGCAATCCGAGAAGAAGGAGAATGGTTCCTCCGACAGAGATTTTGACCAAGACTTGGGTATCGGCGAAGCTGGTTCATTCGAACTGACCGAAGACGAAGTTCTTGCACTGCTGGGCAAGGCTGGCTTCAAGGTCATTCATCATGACAATCAGAGTCATAGGTCTGGCTATATCCAGGATCCGAAGAGCATGCTGCAGAACACCTACAAACCAAGCTTCTGGGTGGCGACCAAAGAATGAAGCATCATTTCTTGCTGAAGCCGGACATGCCTTTCTTTCGCCCAAATCGGACGCTGTTTGGCACGAACTTGAGCGAAGACATGCCATTTGTCAGAGCATCCATCGGATCCTCCCTCGAAGCTGGAGTCATGACTGCGGCGGCTGTGTCGGATGTCGACGATGCGGTCTCAACAGACATTGTGTCAGTGTGCTGGTCGGATTGCTTTGGCGGATGTCTTGTCCGAACAGGTGAAGTTCGATCCTGTCGAAGCATTGACCGTCTGCCGTCTAAGCCGTCATTCACAATGAAGAAGTCATAGTTCCGCGGGAACATATGCTTGTCTTCTAGATGAAGTCGACGCTTTTGCCATGTAGCACAGACCTTGTCGCATCCCTCTACGAAGCAAGCATAGGTCTTATCTCCTCTGTCCTTCTTGGTGGCCATGATAGGGTCGTGGTTCTCAGCAATGTGGAGTGAAAGGAAGTGATCGGTCGGAAGATTCCTGTGGCACTCCAAGCACCGGTTGACGTGTGTTTTGTTGTAGTGGACCTCATACTCATCATAAGATTGAAAGGGCTGCGGGGCGTGTGGTGGTAGGTGACAGTATATGCTTGCCGTTTCTGGAGCTAAATCTGTATGCACCACCTTCGAAGCGGTCTCTTGCTCGTCATTGATTTCGTTCTCCACGTGAGTTCCAGATCTGCTAGTAGTATCCTGGGCTGCCCCATTCACCGAGACAGATGAATGTCGTGGTCTTTTTGGCATGCTTCAGGTCGGCTTCGTGGTTTCGTGGCTTCGTCTTGCCACAGCAGCACCTCCTCACCGCTCACTATATTCGGTCAGCTTCTGGCATTTGACATGTGTTCGTGAATACATAAAGAAGATGAAAAATGTCACGTGAAGAGAGGTGAAGGTTTGCAAATGAATGAACCATGTGGGGTGACGCGAGCCATGCAGATCCGGGCCCGCGTCCGCCAAGAGAATGGTGTGTGACTGCAGATGTCGAGGGTGTCCATCTCCTCTCATCTTTTCTTTTGACATCCTAAAATCTACTCATACTAACCGATTACGCTCATCTCCCTGCTGTCCACCGAGGTCAGCACTTTTGCAATACCGACAGTGCAGCAAGCCGAGATCTTGTTGCATCGTCACCCACTGTCAGGCTTATGGATTTCATCGGGTCATCTCGCGCCTCCGTCCGTATACCTCATATCTAGCAGTGGCGACGACCGTGGGGTCACCAGTTCCATATGAAGAAGAGCAAGGAACACATAAGAAGAAATGACGACAGAAGAAGCCCGGCAATACATCCGGTCAGGACGATGGACCTCACGCAACTTCGATATCAACTGACTCGATGCAGGGCTATCAATGGTATTGATGCCGAAATCAGGGAGGCCGTGAAAAGTTCTGCCAACGCCGATCAGCATCCGCAGATTTTCCAGCGTCTGCTCAGGCAGTGAGTATATCGTCAAGGTCTCCGAACTAGAAGCTGAGCAGTAAAGATATCGTGCGACAGTCGAGGAGCTTTGCGGGAAGGATGTGCTCATCAACCAGGCAAACAACATTCATATCCTGTTGTGGACCGCTCACAACCTGATCAATGGATTCTGCCGGAAAGGTCTTGCAAAACTTCGCAGCGACCCAGCAAAACCAGTCGAGACTAGAAAGTTCATCAAGGGCTATCTGGAGTTTTTAAAGGACAGCCAGAAATGGTACCGTGCCTTTATCAACCTTCTCACTAAGACGTACGGATGGATGCCCGGTCTCGAGCAGATCACGGGAGACACTAGCCACGTTACACCTCATCCCAATCCCGCTGCGTACCAGCACTCCGCAGCTTTGTGCTACCATGCGCTCATCTCGCTCGGGGATCTTTGCAGATGGCGGGCTGCTGAGAGACTGGACAAGGAACCCACCTGGGCTCATGCCGTTGGCTACTACGACCTAGCGGCTGCTCTGAATCCAGCAAATGGTGCGGCCTTCCATCAACGAGCGTTTGTCGAGATGAGCCAGAAAGATCACTTCCGTGCCATCTACTACTTCTACCGCTCGATCGTGGTCGAAGAACGATACCCGAACGCTGTCAACAACCTGGCTACGGAAATGAAGTCTTTGCGCAAGAAGTGGGGATCAGACGAACTGAGCCTGAAGACAAATTCGAAAGATGGCAATGGCAAGCGCAAGGCTCTGGTCATGTGGTATATCCGTCTGCAAAGTCTGTGTTATACTGGCGAAGAAATTCCCGGACATGCAGAGCTTGAAGCTACCGTCATTAGTCACATCGAAAGTGTTACCAAAGTGCCAGATAGTGCTGGTCTCATTCAGAAGGTGGTTCTGGCAAACATGGCTGCAGAACGTACAACACTGCATAGACTGGAAGGTATGTGATCAGAAAGAGACTAGAGAGCATTCGCTAAACTACCAGCAGACGCACAAGCGGTTGAGTCCGAGGCCATCATTGCCGCATATAACAATTACCACAACCTCAACCTGAAGACACTGATCTTGCTACTGCGCATCTTCGAAAAAGAGATCGGAGTCGCCACCACAGCCGGACGAGGTAGCAACGTCGGCGAGCAACACTCCTTAGAAGACAAGATCACCCCTACCATGCACAATGTCCTTCCCGCACTACGCCTATACCAGCACAATCTGCTCTCGAATTATCAATTTGCACGTCCAGATGATAGCGGTTCTTCGGGAAGCTTGATCACTGCGCAGCTATGGACCACACTCGCGGGCGCCTGTTCCGCCGCCGCCGCCGCGTTTCCTGTTGCTCAACTTAGGGAAGCGCCGTATATGCTTGAAGAGGATGTAGAGGTCACAGCTTTCAGCCCCGTGGTATCGGATGCAACAAGAATAGTCTGGCACGGTAACGACGGGAGCGCGAAGGGGCGATTCAATGACAGAGGCATTCAACGACTCTCGACGAATTTGGAAATGCTAGCTAGGATTAGAGATCTTCAGGTTGCAGCACTACAATTGTCGGTACTGGAGGTAAGCAAACCGTACTCAGAGGCAATACCAGAAGATCACTTCATACTAACAGAGTCAGGACACACCGATCAGATTTGACAAGGGTCGATTTTTCACTGACGCTGCTGGCCCTCCATCAGACCAGGCAACTTCGGCCGAAGTTCAGACTCAGCCTGAGACCATGGCAAAGCCACCGCCCAAGGCGACCATGTCGACCACGGCGCAGCAACACAATCATTGCCCGACACATTCCTCGGACAATAGACGCCACCAGGCGAAATCAGATATCAATGGCGGACAGTCACATCGAGCAAGGGCACATCAGCTGCAGTCGCCAGTTCAGATGAGCGCGTCAAGACCTCCTGCTATCAATGACGACCTGGACGACAGCGACGAGCTTGACTGTCAAGACTTGCAGGCGTCGAGAATGGTAGACGATCTCGTCGGGCCAGACGACAGCCCCGTGACGATGAGTCGGCCGGTGTCTGGACTCGACATTTGCCCTCAGCAGAGAACGCCATCTGTTCCGTCCTCCTTTGCGCCCACTCCACCCACGAATCGTGTTGGGTCCCGGGTAGACAGGCTGCAGAATGGCTCGCTCTTTGGTCAGCAGGGACAGAACTACAGTCCTGGCATGCACAGTCCACTTCTTTACGGCAATGGTGGCCCATGGGATCCTGCCATGAATGCTCGGAGTAAATCTATTGGTACGCCGCCGAATGGTCAGGCACGCTGAGGCGGCGGATGTGAGCTTCCAGCCACACCTCTTCAAAAATGCAAATTCCGGCCACCAAGCTGCTTATAGACAGCTGCGATCCCACGTGCTACTTTGCCGTGCTGCACTACTACGGTGACGCGATCTGTCAGACCGCGCAGCCCTGCTGTCTGGCGATCCCAAGGTTACCACGACCATAAAGACGGCTGCTCTTCAATGCTGGGCTAAGCATCAGGTGGATTCATATGGCTTGGACAGGTCAATATGGTTCCGGGGGTTCTCGTAGCGGAGCCTTCGATATCGTTGCATATCTTACAAAACTGCTTTAGTCTATTCTGCTGATGCACTGAGCATCTATGTCCACTGGTCGTTCTGTACAGTTGTGCATGCACCTGTGATCTTCGATTGCTCGCTCTTTCTCAGCAGTGTTGATCCCATGAGCCGACGTGTAATGTCCCGGCAATATCGCACGAAAGGTGCTAGGTTGAGGGAAGGCTCGTGTGCCTCTGTCGTTGTGTGAAAACGCGAATATCTTATCGCTTGACCCAAGCAGGCATCTTCCTGGCCTTCAGCTTGCCAGCCTTCTTCCTCTCTACCTCCCTCGTATCTCTCGTCACACAGCCAGCTGTCCAAAATCAGTATCGTTTCCATTCCCCATACACAATCAGACTCACCTCTCCTCAACGCCGGCTTCAACCCAGGCTCATGCGCCATCAACGCCTTGGCCAACCCCAACGTCATCGCCTCAGCCTGTCCCGTCGTCCCCCCTCCCTTCACGATCGCCCAAACATTATACAACCCCAGTCTCCCCGTGCTCTTCAGCGGCCACACCGCGCTCTCCCTATCATGCAGCCTCCCAAACATCTCACTCAAACTCCTCCCATTGACCTTGACCTCCCCATCGCCCTCCACAACCCACACCACCGCATGACTCGTCTTTCTCCTCCCCACCGCTCTGCTACGCCCCCACATATCCACCACCAACGGCTTAGCCTGGTTCTCACTCGGCTGCACAGCCCGCTTATACCGCTCCAACTCGGCGAGTACCTCCCCGGGCACCACAGCAGGATGGATCTGATTCAACCGATGCAGCGTCTTGAGCAACTTTGCATACGACGCTTTACGGATGGGTTCCGTGTTGGACATGGTGTATTGCTGGTACGTGAGCCAGGAAACACGGGGCTGTTCACCGGGCGGGAGCACAGGGAGGACCGAGTGTTTCCTCAACAGGTCCTCGAGGCGGAGCAGATCGTCGGTGAAGCGTGGTAGGGCCGTGAAGTAGGACGGGGAGGCGGGGACGACGCGGTAGGAGCGCAGGCGTGCTTCGGCGAGTTCTTGGGCGTCTTCGGCGTCTTCGGCGTCGTCTTCTTCCTCTTCGTCGAATTCTTCATCGGGGTCTTCGGTGGGTTTGGCTTTGCTGAAGGAGGGGAAGGGGCGGTTGGGAGGGAGGGAGCTGGGGGTGGTGCTGTCGGTGGTAGTGGTTGCGTAGGTTCGGGGGCGGAGGCGGATTGGGAGGGTGGTTGGTCGGCATATTTGGAGGGCGCGCTGGAGGCCGGCGCGGATTATGCGTGCCTCCATGGTGGTGGGTGGCATGGAGTGGTGATGCTGGATGGAGAGCTTGAGGAAGTTTTGAGATATTAGATAGTTTAAGGTTTGCGCTAAAAGTAGGCACTGTCATGTGTGCGGTAGCTTCCGCCAAAACTGTCAAATCCATTAAAACTAGTTACACTATTAAGACACTTAAACCTAGCCTTTATAAATAACTATACTATCTATTATAATAATGTTTATTAGATTTAATGATTTTGACAGAAGCTACTGTATATACGACCGTCTACAGGGGTAAGACCGCCCGGACTGCTCGCTAAAACAAATTTGTTTCCACCGACACGAATGGAATAACTTACACATACTGTTGGTGTGCGCCTTATGGGACCTTCTGACGAACGGTATTTAATGATGCGAGAGCGTTCAGCAGAAACATCTCCTGTGCAAACCGATCGGCACTACTGTGCCTGGAACAGCCGTGATAAGGCTGCGAGCTCGATCTGCTGTTCATCACTCGCCTCCGCATGTCATATGACCGAGAGTGCAGTAGCCTCACCAATAACATCTTTTGCAAAATCACTTTTCGGAGGATTTTACTACTACTTCTATCGAACCATTAAATTTTTTAGTACTATTCGATTTAGAACTAGATTCTACATCTTTTAAGACTAAAAAATTATAGGTGCTAGTAGAGACTAGCCTTATATAGGCGAAAAACCTCTAAATCTATCTATATACGCTTCTAGAATCAAGTAGGACATTAATTCTATTAACTACTACGCTAATTCTATCGGGAAATTAAAGAGATAAGCTGTTCTATTTAATATCTTTTAGAAACTATTAGCTTCTATTATTAGCTACCTCTATAAGGTCTTAATTTAACTATTAATAAAGAACATTAAATAGAAACTAGAATCTATCTATAAGGACATTAAGACATCTTAATCTATTACTACCCTATCCAAAAAGAATACTAAAATATAGGCCAAAATAGTTACTTCTAGCCTACAAGGATTACTACTATCTCTAAGTAGTTTACTACTATCTAGTTCGTAGCTAGTAAGGAATATCTTTTATCTATTAGCTAGGTAGCTTATTGTTAAGCTAAACGACACGTAATTAGCGTAGACCTAGAGATAGAGTAATAGAATAGCTAACCTTTAAAAGGAAATCCTAGAAATAGCTAATAAGTAACTAGTAAAGATAGAGCCTTTAGTGTAAGGTACTAAATTACAATCGGCACGTGTCTTAAAATCTAGAGACCTCTAGTTCTTTATAGCTACTACTAGGGAAGTAGAGCTTCTTAAGTAACCCTAGTACTATAGGTAGGCTAAAAGCCTAGAGCCTTTAGCTATAGTAATTATATCTACCTTCGGAGTTATTCTCTACTAAGTTCCTATCTAAATAATTAATTTAGCTAACTAGAAGAGGATAGTAGCCTAACTTCGCGCCGAAAACCTGCTCCTTATAGAGGACGTAGTTATTAAGCACATTTACTAGCTTACTAAGTTCGGCAAAGAGAAGAAGACTTCTACTTTAGTAGTAGAATTTGCTAAACCTAAGCAGGCGAATAGAGTAATTACTGCCTAGCAAGTTACATAGAATAGTAGTAAGTGTAGAACCGAAAGGTACCTACGTAGCTACCGGATTAAGCAATGCCTAAAGTACTACTAATATAGCTATATTAGAACCTAATATATTAATCTTAAAATATATAGCAAGTGCGCTAGTACCGAATATAACACTAACGCCTATACTATAGAAGCCGATAGCGGTAAGCTCTTATACTACCGCTACTATAGAGAATATTATATATAGTCTGCCTAGTATAAGTTTAAATAGAAAGAAAAGGCAAAGATAGAATAGACAAAGGCCCTAGCTATAAAATAGCTCTTCTAGCTAGAGCTAGCGTTAGATCTTATACTACCGGTGTCTAAGATGTTATTAAGATTAGAATAGAGTAACTCTATTCTAACTCCTAAACTTACTCCTTCGTAGGAGAGTATCTCTAGCCTAGCGATAGAGATATTCTAGAAAGAAGACTTCTAAACGGTATAATCTAAGAAGTCTTAATATACTTCTAAAGGCTAATCTAAGGCTAGAGACGACTAGTCCTACTCCCCTAGCTCTAAGGATAAGAGCAAGAGTAAAACCTATACTAGATTAGAGATTAGAGACTAGAAGAGGACATACTCGGATCTACTAAAGGAAATTAGTAGCAATTCGAGAACGAAAAAGGCTATCTTTAATATCTTTACCGACTTAGACGTTACCTCTATCGCCGCCGCTAAAATAGTTTAACTATAGGCTAATATAGACGACATGCTTAACGTCGACATACGTAATATAAAGAACAATAACCTTAGCTTAAATCTATTATTATCTATAGACAAGTTAGGACTATATAAGTTGTCCTAGTAGACAAAGCCTATATAGAAGAAAGCTAGCAAATCGGTTAATAAATAGCACACTAAAAGGACTTAAAATTATATAGTATAACGTTAGGGACTCTAAGGATAGGGTAATAGCTCTACTATTCGGTATACTAGACATTACAAGCTTTAATATTATTATAATCTAGGACTTCTACTATAACCTATTTACTACTACGACTTACTACTCGCTTAAGTAAGACTTCTAGCTAGTCTACCTACAAGAGGAATCTAGAGTTTACTTCTTTATTAACAAGCGAATTCTAAAATACTTTCTCTCGCTAGTGTATATAGCTAAAGAATACCTTATCCTTTAAGTTATCTATTATATTAACGGTACCCCTATATAGCTCTATATCTATAATATATATAACTCTCTCCGATATTACTTAAATAATAGAAGGGGGAACGATATAGCCTTCCTCGAAGCCTATAGCCTACTTATTAAACTCGAAGCTAAGTTAGTAGACAGGCCTAACTAGAAGTACCTAGTTATAGAGGACTTTAACCTCTACTACTGCCTATAGACTAGCAGATACGACTATAACGAACGAACTACTAGAGCTACTGACTACCTAGCAGAAGATATATTTAAATAGTACTATCTTTATCTATGTCTTTAGCTAGGGACTATTATAAGACTAGCTAAAGTAATATTACAACTATAGTACGGATTAACGCTAGACTTAGTCTTTGTGTTAGAGCGTATCGTAGACTACCTTATTAAATATAACATCTCTAGGAAGCATAACCTATAATTAGACTACCTATCTATCGTTATAGTACTTAACTTCGACTCTATCCCTCGAGTAGTAGAGAATAGAAGGTACTAGAAGAAAGCTAATGCCCTAGCCTTCTAGAAGATACTCGCTAGCCTTAACCTAGATAGGCTAATTAATACTATAGCCGACATTAACGAAGTAGTCTACTAGATTGTCTAGGTAATAGAGGAGGTAGTTAAGTAGACTATGCTAGAGAGTAGAATCTATAGTAAGTCGAGATAGAGCTAGAACTAAGAGTATATAGAGGTAGTACAGAAGGTAAAGATAGTACACTAGCGCTAGTAGAGGATATAGAACTCTAAGGACCATGTCTAATACTAGCTTACTATACGCTAGAAGAAGTCTACTATCGCTAGGGCACTCCGCGACTATTATAGAGCTAGGGTATTCTAAGTTATAGAACCTAACTACCTCTAGAAGCTTAGTAAATAGGTTAATAACTATAGCACTATTTAACTAGACTTTACCCTAGCGATCTATAATAGATAGAGTAACCTCTAGTCTAATATAGTAACTAAGGTAACTATTCTCTAGTAAGTCTTCGCGCTAGCGCTACTAGAGGTAGACCTCTCTAATATAGAGAAGTACACTTACTCGGACTCTACTAAGTACCTCGATATTATCGAGCATAAGGTAAAGGAGGCAATTCGAAACATAAAGGCTAATAACGTATCGGGACTAGATTAGATACTAAACCGTATATATAAGCTAGTAATAGACTTAGTCGCTAGCCTACTTACGAGAATCTTTAATACCTACCTACAACTAGAATATAACCTATAGCACTTCTAGTAATCTACTATAGTTATACTCTATAAGCTAGGCAAGTCGGACTACTCCTAGGTAAAGAGCTACTAACTAATAGCCCTCCTTAATACTATCGGCAAGCTAATAGACATTATAGTAGCTAGAAGGATATCGGTAGCTACGGAGAGGTTCTCTCTTCTACTATTTAGCTATTATAGTAGTAGGAGAGGTAGAGGCATAGAACATGCTCTCTACCTTATTACCGAATAGATCTACGTAGTATAGTAAAGAAGAGAGGTTACTACACTTCTAATGCTTAATATATTAGAGGTCTTTAATAATATCTCCTATGCCTAGCTACTCTATAACCTCTAGAAGCGCAGAATCTACCCCCTAATAGTTAACTAGCTAGCTAGCTAGCTATAAAACTAATAGTCGCGGTTAAAGATATAAGAAGAACTATAGGAGTAGTACAAGATTAATACTAGTATTCTATAAGACTCCCCTCTATCCCCGATCCTCTACTACTTCTATAATGTAGATCTACTAGAGATTAGACAAGGTAAGACAGATAATATAGAATACATCGACGACGCTAGCCTCCTAGCTACTAGAACTATAATAGTAGACACTATAGCTACTATTAAGGAGGTAATTAGCGAAGCTAATAAGTAGGTACGTATATACGCGTTAGTCTTTGCACTAGTAAAGTACGAAATAATACATTTCTTCTATAGAGGCTAGCGTATACCGGAGCTAGAGGAGATAGATAGGCTCCTTAATATAGAGACCGAAGGTAGTACTGCTATTACTATTAGACTAAGCTAAGCCTACTAGCACCTCGGTGTTATCCTAGACCTCTAACTTAATAGCAAAGCACATCTAGAGTATGTTAGGAGTAGAGTAACTAAGTAGATTAGCGTACTTACTAGTATAGTAGCCTTAACCTAGAGAATATCTCTTAGGCAAATAAGGTAGCTATACTACGTAGTAGTACTACTAAAGATAACGTTTAGCTATAGTACCTAGTACGTCCCTAACGGTAGCTTTAGCTATAAGAGAGCCGAAACTATTATAATTCGTACGCTCTCCTAGCTATAGTATAAGGCTTTAGTACTAATGTTAGGAGCGTTATATACGACAGCGGTAGTAGCACTATAGGCGGAACTAGAGGTATTACCTATAGACCTCTACCTATAGCAGATACTACTATTAACTATACTTCGCCTAAAGGGGTTACTCTAGTATATAGAGCTCTAAGCTATTAGAGACACTAGAGACTAAAGATTATACCTTAAGGCGCTACTATATAAACTAGAGATTAACACTACTAAACTTATGCCTCCTAGGCTCTCCCCTTTAGAAGACTACGTCGCTAAGGCTATTGACCTATAGTAGGTGCCCCTAAGTACTTACATTACTAACATAATTAAAGATACTATCTAAGAGCATAACGAAGTAGTATAGAACAGTAGAGGTAACTCTAGCTATATCATTACGTACTCTAATAGCTCTAAGATATAAAGCAAGGTAGGAGCTATAGCCTAGATCCCTACAAGGGAATAGCTTAGTAAATACTATATAGGCACGAACTAAAGTAGTAACGTCTACGTAGTAGAGCTATAAGGCGTCTACCTCGCACTAGAACTAATAGTCGAGATTAACTAACTCCCGGTATACGAGGTTAATAGAATTACTATCTTTGCTAATAACTAGGCTACTATATAGTTAATTAAGAGGCCTAGGTAAAAGATAGCATAGTACCTAATTAGAAGGATTATTAGGCTACACTAGTACCTTATATAGCACAGCGTAGAGGTAGACATTTACTAGATACCGGAACATAAGAGCGTTAAAGATAACGAAGCTATTAACAAGCTAGCTAACGAAGTAGCTCTTAACCTCGATAGCCTAAAGACTTACTAGCTACGCACTCTTATTACTGCATTAATAAGGACCTTTAACTAAGCTATTAAGGACAAATAGTAGCACCTTTAGGATACTAGCGACATAGAGAGAGTACTATATTAAGTGCTTAGTACGATTAATAGTAAGTAAAGCCTCTCTCTATATACTAGCCTTCCTAAACCTCTCTCTTTAGTTAGAATTTAACTATATACTAGGCATATCGGACTAAATAAGTACCTTTTTTCTATTAAGAAAGCGAGTTCTAAGGCCTATAAATGTAGTAAGGCTTCTTAGTCGGTATAGTATATACTTACTAAGTGCTATAATTATAGAGATATTCGCGTAGATGTCTAGAGTACTACTACGTAGCCTCTAGTCTAGCAAGAGTTAGTAGGTATAAAGGCTTACTTCTATAGGGCTATCTAATTTATAAGAAAATTAAACTTCCTAAGTTAATTTAGAGCAGTTAATATAGCACTATTTATATAACAATTTAAGGTATAAGACAGAGTATATAGTATAAATCACTAGTTACATTAGATAGTTTCTCCTATACTATTAAGGACTAGATTAGGGCCTAGCAAGAAGGTAGAAGAGGGGTCCTCCTAGCTCTCCTTCACTAACTACTAGACTATTACGTAGTCTAGAGGTAGTAAGAGGCCCTAATAACCGGAGTAAATACAGTATATAGAGTGCACGCTATATAGCGCCTAATAGCAGCCGGTCGGCTTAATAGAATTTAAAAAAAAAAAAAAAAAAAAAAAGTGTAGTAGGAGATTTGGAGACCAAGCAAAGATCTTCAAGGGATCGATAGCCGAGGCTAAACTTGATACTCGAACCAGTCTTGTACAGTGGTTTATGACAATGGCCACTCGCTTACAATGTGCCCATTTGCATGATCGAGGTCGCAGACGCAGCCACTTAGATTGGATGCGAGCGCCTCCGACCCGACGAACGCACACACCTATGGACATGACCATTTCAAGACTACCCATGGTAATATGCCACCCACCTGCCCATCATCATGCCACCTTCTTACTCCACGTCTGGTTGTTATTCCCATCCAGCTGTATCACTTCCATGTACGGCGCCTGACTGGCTAGAATGAGGTATGAGGCACTATTTGTCCCCGTAACCCAGAAGCAAGCTGGAAGCAAAGTGGTCAGCTAGTATACAAGCACAAAGGGAATGTTATACGTACTGCCGTTTTCGTAGGCGCAGAAATTGCCGTCGCCTTGCCAGACTAGCAATAGATTCTCGGGCTTGGTGCGGGAGGAGTTGCCAGAGTTGGAGTGCCACTGTGGGTTTCGTGTTAGAGGCATTGTTTTTAGGTAAATCGAGAGTCGGGGAGGTTACTCACGATCATGTTGTTGCCCTGCTGGATGACAAAGTCGCCATCAGGCTTGAAGATGTATTGCACACCGTTCTCGAATTCGAGGAATGGTGCAAGATTGCCGCCTTTGATCGTCCAGCTCTGAGCTCTGCTGAAGTACAGACGTGCACCTGTTCGATGTGTCAGTGATGCCCTGTTTGAATCACGGATAGAGCGAAGCTTAGGAATGACCTACGTTCAGGCTGCAGTGCTGAGCTATAAGTAGCGCATGGCTGCTTGGCTTGCGGATTGACGGTATCTGGTTGCCGCCTGTCTGTGAGGACCAGCGAGGCCTTTTCTTCGCTTCCTGTGGCAACTTGCATTTTCCCACCCTCTGTTACCTGGTAGAACACCGATGAATATTTCATGGTCCCAACCCATGGATCACCAAAGAAGCTGTTCGATGATGGCAAGTATCGGACCTTCTTTGGGCCGTTGAGGTTTGCCTTCAGCGCAGCCTGTACCTTGTCAAGTGCTGGTTGGTCGTTGAAGAGCTTCGCACCGTAGATGACTGCTGTGGTCGACCACGCATCTGCTGTCCATGTAGTAGGTGTGACTACGACGGCTTGGGTAGAGTCGTGATTGACGATGTACTTGGAGGTAGTATCTGTGGCACCTGTAGCCTCCTCTGCTTTGGCAATGAAACATCTCATAGGTCCATCTGTGTACTGATAGATGAATGACAGGACTAGAGTCCAGCCGGGCTCGACGATCTGGCTTGTGCCCTCTACCAGACGCTTGATACCTGATGCTTGCAGGCTCATGGTTTGATCAGAGTTGACCATTTTCTGGACCCTGTCCGTAACATCGACATTACCACAAGCAGCTGCAAGGATCTTGAGCTCATAAACCTTGGCCGGTGGTGCCGGTGGTGGCGAATCCTTCTCTGGCGCGGTCGGGAACAAAGATGCAAGATCTGCTGGGATCGTACTTAATTTGGCCTTCTCTTGAACCGGAGCCGCCTCCGTCGTCTTTAAGATCGGTAAGACGTCAGTCCAGATCTCAGGGGCGATCATGCTCTTGAAGTCGTTCTGGGAGTACAACGCATCTCCCGAAGTTGTCGATCCAGTGTATGCATCTTGGGATGACGGAACCTGCTGTGGTGGTGATGTGGTAGTTTCAGCTGAAGATGACGTCGGGGGCGATGCACCAGCTGATGGCATGACATATTCAGAGTCCACGCTCTCGGCCCTCTTAGCGTCGGTGGTTTCGGCCTGGGCTGGTGCTGCCACTGGCACAGCGGCGGAAGCATAACCTTGATCGATCTGATAGGACACTGCGCTCTCCAGTGCGTCTCTGACAATGGCCCTCACATAGGCGTTGGTAGGGATTGAATTCTCGCCGAGGATCCGTTTCAGACTGGTAGGATCTTTTGACAGCGTGTCGACGACCCTCACAATCTTGTTCATCTCAACCCTCAAGGCCGTTCGTACCGCAACCAAGGTACGAGTCTCGATCGGTACATAATTCGGTTTCCATACCTGCGGTGTATACATGGTAGGGTCGCTTATGGTGTCTTGCACAAGCTTCAGCAATTGCTTGTACTCCATGAAGTTGTCGAAGAGCTCTGAGGTGTACGAAGCGATGGAATCATATTCCAGCACAGAGATACTCCTGCCGCGAGACCACTCGACAAAGCTCCTGTTTGCCTTGTATTTGGTCAAGATTGCCCATGTTTTTTGCGGACATTTCGCCACCTGGTTGGGAAAAGCAGCAGCCGCGGCGTAGACGCTATTCATGTCCCAGCCGACAGCAGGATGCTTAATCTGTCCACCTCCCATCCAAGCAACCGATATAGTGGTTTCGGTGTCTTTGAGAGCGTCAAGACTACCAGTGCTCGATGTGAAGGCATCCATGTCCAAGGTGAAGTCGTTGGTACCAGTTTTGACAGCCTTTCTGATTGCGGTAGTAACCTTCTCTGTCTTGCTACGATCCAGCACTTTCATAGAGATGATCCCATTATAATCGCCGCCTTCGATGAACCCTGAGATATAGCAATCTCCGAAAGCGTCGTTGAATGCCGCGGTATTTGGGTCGATCTTCTCGATGGCATTGAAAGTGCACTTCTCATCAATGACGGTTGTCTGATTAACAACCTTGACCGAGACGATTGCATTTGTATCCGATTGCTTGATCTTGTCTTCGTCGATGTGGTTGCCGTTGCCCGCCACCTCAACAGTGCCTTTCTTGATAGAACTGCTGTACGAGATGTTCATGGTTTTGACAACATCGGACAATCTCTCGACAAACTTTGACGAGTAGGTGACCACCTGTGAAGGATTCTCTACACTCTTGACCTGCTTGTCTGTGAAGGTCACAGCATTGTCGGTACATATTGTCTGGGTGTAGGAATTGAATCCCATGCCCAATCGCATGGAATCATTGTAAGGTGCGAGTAGGAGAGCCATGATTTGATGTGAATGGTGGTATGGCTGTGGTAGGAAATGTATGATATGAGGAGCCTAGAAGATGAAGTGAGGTTATGGCATAGGAATCTCGAGGTTCCGACGAGTCAAAGTCGAATCGAGCATCGGCTCCTCTACCTTACCCATGACCGATATAGACTAACGGTACCATAGCAGCTGAATGCAACACGCCATGAAATCACGGGTGCCGCACCTCCGAGGCACACGCCTGCATCACCCTGATCCAGCCCTGCATGTCTGTGTGTGCGGGGCGAGGCAAATACGAGCAAAAGAGGCTGCATGATCAACTTGAGTGTCCCAAAGGCGGTCGAAGCAAATGCTGAGGCTCTGCACCATATGCAGTGGCGTTACACTTGTTGAGGGCTGCATGACTCTCGTAGCTCAATGCAACACGCCCTGCCGCCCCAAACGACCGCCGTGGTTCCCGAAATGGATAGTCGTTATGATCCCTGTAGCTGTGGACCGCACTCGCCTCATTGTATAGATCAGATGGATGAAGCGAAGAGGATGTGGAGAGCTGAGAGATGGACAAAAAGGACACAGGAGCGGCCGAACTTATGGGTGTAAATTGTGACCCTTGTACCGAGATTTTCAGGTTCTTAGTCACACTTGGCGTTCTGTCCAAATTAGTTAGCCGTCACTACCAAAATATAGACTGCCCTCTAAACTCACTAATTGCTCGTAATTCGTGAAAAATTGAAGCTGAAAAAAGGTGTAATAGACCATAAGGCGCTCTAGCAGAAATAGCCGGCCGTCATAGCGTGTGCGTGATAAGCCTCTATCACTACTAGCTACGTAGCTAGCCAAGAGACAACAGCAGCCTCCTCCACCTCTAAGCAGCCGTTAGAAGAAGCCACGCCGCTGGCAAGGTGTTATTAATCCTCCTTCTGCATTAGAGCGTTAAGAGGCTCTACCTCTAGGTCTACTAATACCGCCGTCACTGCCGCTAGAGGAGGTGCCTCCTCCGGTAGCAGCGGCGGCAGCTACTCCTTCTTTTGCTTAACTAGTGTTCTACTCTTTACCGCTGCCGGAGGTTCTCTCTCGATCTCGGCGTAATAGCGTAAGCTTAGAGCGAGAGTTCTCTAACTAGCTGCTGAATTAGACTATACTATAGACTCTAAAGCTTAGCACCTTAATCCTCTACTATAACACTTAGTCGGTGTTAGATAGGACGGCGTAATTGCAGTAGATAGAGGTATATAAGCCTTAAGTTCGAGAGTGCTTTAACTAGAGGAGGGTAGCGAGGTTTAAGTTAAATTCGTTTAAGGTAGTAGCTAAGCTATTACACTATAGCGTATAGAAGGTAGATTACGCTCGAGGATTACTAGATTAGAGTTAGCTTAATAAAGCAATAAGGAGGTAGTCTCTCCGGTATCTAGAAGAGTAAATCACTACAGAAGTTATGCTATAATATGCTTCTAAAGATCCTCCTCGTGCTACTCTAAGATCGTCTACTACTATTTAGATGCTAGAGAAGCTTTTATAGAGTAAGCAAGTTGCTAGTAGCTATAGTTTAAACTATGCTTAACTTATTAATCGGTAGAGGTGTCTAGGTAATTACAGCCTTAGTACTAAAAGCGACTATTACTATATTAACTAGAGTACTTAGCGTTATTATAAGATATATAACACTAACTGGCGTAAGTAAGCTAAGGCAATCTCCCGGCAAGAAGCGACTATTAATAAGCCTCCGGAGGCACTAAAAATAAGATTAGTTACTAACAACTAACAGCTAAAGGCTACGAAGGGATTATAGCTAGTTAATTTCACACTTAATCTCGACCGCTAGCTTCTATTAAGCTAAGGCGTAACTCTAGCTAGTAGAGGAGGTAGTAGAGGTACGTTAATAACGCTCGAGATAAGGAGCTCTCCTCTTTAAGAGGAGATAAGTATAGACTAAGCTCTTCGCTCTTACTTCGACTAGTAGAAAGAGGAGGTTTAAAAACTCACTTAGAAGGAGAAGTTAGAGGAGGCTTTTTGCCTCCTTAACGACTAGTATATTAATCTTTATATATTAAAGACTAAGTCTCCGGAGTAGCTAGTTTCTTAAGGAATCGTTTAAGGAGTTACTAATCGAATAGTCTATAATATAGAGAAGTAGAAGAGGCACAGAAATAAGCAACTACATAAGTAATAGAAGAAGGTTATAAACTCTTTAAGAGCTTTAATATACCCCCTTCCTAATTAGGAAGGATAACGACATTAAACTTCGATATATACGTTTCTAAAGTGACCTTTTGCTATAGTACTATTATAACTACTTATCCTCACGCACTTAGTGATAAATTGCTTAAATTTAAGGTATTTACTACTCTCCTAAAGGCTCTAGTATTGCTGGATTATATCCTTTAATTAGTCGAAGTACTTCTCGATCGGATTAAAGTTAGGTAAGTAAGGAGGTAGATATATAAGCCTTATGCCGGCGGCATTATATAACTCTATAATCCTCTCTAAACGGTAGAAGGAGGCGTTATCTATAACAAGCACTAACTTAGCTATAGGGAAGTAACTATAAAGAGGTAGTACTTGCTCTTTAAGCTAAGCACTATATTAATCCTCGTCGGTGAATCCAGTATAGATCTCTACGGTGAGGACGCTATCTACTATATAAGCTAGAAGTATATATACTCTTTAGCCTCGATCGTAGCTAATAACCTTAGCTAGAGTTACTCCTTCTAGCGACTAGCCTATCTTATGTATACTAACACGCTCGTCACAACCGGATTCATCTATAAAGACTAGCTAGTGAGCAGTAAACTCACTTATTACTGCCTAGTACGCATTACGGAGTTCTTAGTACTACTATATAGCGACCCTCCGAGTAGCCTTCCGACTCTAGCCTACGTCCTCTAGAGCATAGTAAATAGTCGGCAAAGAGACTATAACTCTAAAGAGGTCAAATAGGAAGACTACTATCTCCTTAAGGTACATAGTTAGCTTATAAATAAGAGCTTAGAGAAGTGCTAAAAGCGCTAGAGAGTTAATTAACTACTGTAGGCTAGTTAGTGTATAAGGTAACTTAGCTACTCCGAAGTTACTAATATTCTTCTTATATCGAAGGATAGATCGTCTAGATAAGCTATAAGCATTAGTAATCTACTAATTAGTAAAGAGGCTAGTGCCGAGTAGCTCTATAGCGTAGCGGCGTTAGTACTAAGAGTAGTAACGAGGCATAGTAGCTAGCATAGTTAGCACTCTATTACACCTTCTCTAGAGCGATATAGGCTTATTATACCAAGTTTCACAGCTTCAAACGACGAATTAGGAGAGTTATAAGCAATCTAGTATGCAGTCTTTATTTTGGTAGTGACGGCTAACTAATTTAGATAGAACGCTAAGTGTAACTAAGAACCTAAAAATCTCGATATTAAAACTCTTGTAACTCCACTTCTTAATAAGGATTATTATCCTTCCTAAAATAGCTAACTTCACTAATACTAATTATTAAATTATCGGATTAACAGTAAGTAGTAGAGAACTATTAGCGCTATTATTTTCTTTAATTTTTATAATTATAACTATAACTGTCCTTATGTAATTACTCTTTAAACTTCTTCTCTACCCGAATAAATAATACCTTAACTAGGGATTAATATCGACAGCTAGTAAGAGAGTATTACTAACTAGATAACCTTAGAGTGCTATACTAGAGACGACATAGTTAAGATCCTTTAAGAGTATAGTATTATAATAAGCTATATTACTCTAGTAAGATACTTAAAGAATTAGAGAGTATTAGCTTACTCTAAGACTAATAACACCTCTAAGCTATAAGAGTATATCTAGTAGCTCTTCTTCGACTACTACATTATAGATAGCTATATACTCGAGCTCCTCTAAGAGGATAGCTACAAACTTAGCCTTAAAAGTCTCTAATATATCTACTATAATATAGACCTCTAGAAGTAGGTAGGGTTAAGCGAGAGCGATAAGGAGTATAGAGATAGTATAATACTCGAGGTATTATAGTATAAGTACGAGTAAGGCAATATTAAGGCATATAGACGAAGTATAATATATACCTACATAAGGTAGTAGTATAATCTTGTTAGAATGTAAGTATAATTTAAGAGAGTAGAATCGCTAAGAGAATCGCTAATACTACACATAGTTACTATATAACTACTATATCTCGTTTCCTTTATCTAGAGGACTTTAAGCATCGTAGACGACGCCTTCGAGTTAACTAGCTAGTTAATTACCTTACTAGTCTAGATTTTGTATAGTATATAGATACTTACTATAAATTCGAGTATTAGAGGCTATAGATATATAAAGCAATCGATGCGTAGTTATAACAGGTTATCTAGATCTACTATAGTATCTCTAGACGTACTTAACAATCCGTAGTAGTCTAATACCTAGTAGCGATTATAGCTAGTAGTATAATACTATACTAACTTATTATAGATTATAGTACAGAGACTATCTAAGTTGCTAACCTCTATTACGAACTAAGTCGAGCTATCTAGCTACCTAGAGGTAATTACTCTACTCTCTTACACTTCGAGGATTACTTCTAGTATAGTACCTCTCGTTTAAACTAGTAGATTAAGGTATACTAGAGTTAGTAGGTAAGGTAGCTAGATCCTTAGAGAGCTTACTTTACCGATCTTGTAGCCGATTAAGGATTTATAGTAAGCTTCTTACCTAATAGAGTCGCCTTCCTCGCCGTCTATATACTAATTATTTAACAAGAGGTAGAGACCTTTACCTAGATCTATAATTATAGAGCTATCCGGAATTAGACAAGGAGGTAGCTATAGATAGTCTCTAGAGTACTAGAGCTAAATTATAGCTATCTAGAGCGCTATAGAGGAGTTTACTCTAGAGTCGAAATACTACTACTACTAATCAAAGAGTACTAGGTAAACTTATAAAATTTTAATATACAAATTATAGTACAAATCGCTACTAAATTGTAGATTAACAAATTTCTAGATCCTAACGAATATCTACTAGCTAATACTCTTTAGTAGTGTTAAACTACACTTATAGCTAGAGGATTTACCGATTTCGACAGTTATACTATCTTCGATAATAGTAACAAAGTTTATATAGCTATATATTAGCTTCTCCGTAACTAGGCTTAATTCTATATTACTATAGAAGCTAAGCCTCTCCTAACTAAATTAATAAGGCCGTACGCGCACGAAGATAATTAGCTAGAGTCTTTTGCGCTATCGGACGAATTTCGACGTGTTTAGGGAGAGGAGACTACTAGAATTACTAAGTAAATTACACTAACGACTTAGTTATCTACTATAGTAATTACTATTATAAAAACGCGTTTCCTCTACTTATTTATCCTTCTAATTATATCTCTTTTGCTTTCTAGTTATTATAGCTTTAATTATTAATTAATAGATTATCTCCTATATAGAGGCTCTAATACCTCTTAGTTACGTCGATATACTAGAGAGTTATACTTAGTGTAGCTAGTGTAAAGTACTTAATCCTTACTATTGTAGTAATAGCTAGCCTTTTTAGCGAGAATCGATAGCCTTATCGTTATATTAGCCGTTAGTTACTCGTAAGCGAGTCGTTACTACGATTCCTAGCGATTTATATTAACTCGCCCTAGTTATACTACCCTCTCTAGTCCCTCTACCTTTAACCTTATAACCCTCGTCGTTACAGCTACTGCCTTAGCTAGCTAGCTATAATATAACTACTGCCGATCTATATCGTACTAGCTTTAAGCTACTAAGTACTACCTATACTACTACTTCGAAATCTAAGACTATAAGGTCTTAAACTTAGCACGTAAAGAGTTAGAAGGCGTTAACGTATATCCTCGTCGATATCTATAAGCTTATACGTAGTGTAAACTATAATAGAGATATAGTCTATAAGAAGTATTATATTATTATACTCTAGAGTACTCTTAAGTTAGATATTACTCTACCTACGATTCTCCCTAGCGATTCTAACTATTAGCATCGCTTACGTAATTTAATAGCTTTCTATATAGAGGATAAGGCTTTCTTTAATCTAGAGTAGTATAGTAAAGAGATATTCGAAGGTTATATAGATTACTACCTTATTAACGACTTTAATATAAACGATAAGCTAATTACTCTAATATAGTACGTACTCTACTACGACTCTCTAGAGGAGCTACTTAAGGCTTTTAGCACTAGCGGCGCTAGATTAAACAAAAGGAGACATATTAAGCTAGTTTACAAATGCAAAACTAACAAGATATTAGACTAAGCTATCGAGGAGGTTCCTATCTTCTATAAGCGTACGAAGACTAGCTATTCTCTAGCGTCGAATCGTAGCTTAATTACGCGTGAATCGCAACCTCGAACTAGTATTATATCTCGGTGTCTATCTTAGCCTCTATCTCGTACGACTCTAGCTTATAATATATCTTGTAATCTATCTTATAATCTATCTTACGATCTAGCTAACGATCTAGTTCGCTTAATTAAGGAGACTAACAAGGCATATTACGTATATATATAATCTGTTATTAATGTAAGGCTTTAGCAAGTCGAGTAGCGATTTATACTCTCTAAATCGCAATATAAGTCTTCTCTTAGAAGCGTTATCTAATTCGAAGTAGACTTTATTAATTATAATACTAATAGTTCTCTATTATTCATGCGAGCACTAACAGCTATAATAACTAGTCTACTATAGGGGAGACTTAGTATTATAGCTCTAGCTAAGTCTATTACATAACGGACTTTCTCTAGCTACCTTCTATAAGACTTCTAGCTTTATTAAATAAAGGTAGCTATTAGTTTATCTACCTATCTAATTAGTAGATACTAGTAGTTCTATACGTTGCTATATACCTACTTTTATAGTTCTAATAGCTCCCTTTAGTTGTAGCCTATAGAATTATTAATATAGACGATTAGATTATATAAGAGCAAATCGACTCGGAAGCTATCTAGATAGATAGTAGCATTATCGAGAATACCTCGCGTCTATAGTCGAGGATATTAGAAGAGCTAGGAGATAATAGAGATAGCCGAGGAAGGTATACTCTAACTAGTAGTAATAGTAGCTATACTACTACGTTACTTAAAGCAATTATAGCTTAGCTAGCTAATCTAGAGAATTTAGTCTAAGACCGTAATTGTCTCTAGAACGCTAGTATAACTCCGGCTAGTCTCTATAGAACTACCGAGAGAATACCTATAGCTTCTTTAGCACTAGTTTCGATAGGTCCGCCTACTATAGGCTAGCTAGTAACGCTACCTACTAGAGGGCCCTCTATAAAGGCTAAGGAACTAGAGTAGTATAAGGCTAAATCTATCTATAAGGCCTAGTCCTTTAGAAGGAGCCTCTAGATAGTCTTTAACTACGAACCTTCGTAGTTTACTAATACTCCTTATCCGGATTAGTGCTATATTACTTACGCTATAATATATCTATCTCTATCTCTTAGAGAGTCGTAGGAACGCCTCTATACGCTTAATGTATTAAACTAGCGTAATCTCTCCTATAAAGGGGACTTCTTAAGCTTTATAAATAACTAAGTCGAAGACTCTATTAATCGAGAGATAAATATAGTTCTATCCTACTAAAACTGCCTCTAGAAGGAGAGTAAGAGTA
This sequence comes from Elsinoe arachidis, assembly GCA_013372555.1. Taxonomy (NCBI): domain Eukaryota; kingdom Fungi; phylum Ascomycota; class Dothideomycetes; order Myriangiales; family Elsinoaceae; genus Elsinoe; species Elsinoe arachidis. Next base: position 386,228 of record JAAPAX010000007.1, on the reverse strand, counting down.
TCTAGAAGTTCTCGAATTAACTAGCATCTCTAGAAGAGATAATTAAGCCGAAATATAATAGTAAGTACCTAGCGTAGTACTATCTAGCTAAATTATTGCCTAATCTACGTAAGTAGATTCTCTAGTTCTCTAATATACCTTCTACTTACGTAGAGCTTATTATATAAGCCTCTACCCTCGAGAACCTTGCTAGGAGCAATAACTATAAGCTATAGAAGTAGCGTAGAGCTTCTCTAGAAGCCTCTAGTAGCGACTATAGTAAGTATACTTAAAGCGAGATAGGAGATAGGTAGAAGAGTAAGAGTAAGAATAAAGATAAGAGCTAGAGAAGTAGTAGCGACTAGAGAGCTAATTAGAAGAGTAGTAGAGACACTTAGGACTTCTCTAAGGTTAAGTACTATAACTACTACGAGAAGAGTTACTACTCGTTAGCCTACCTTAAAGAGAGTAATACTAGCCGAAGTAGTAGTAGAGAAGGTAATTAAGTCCGGAACGTTAAGGTAGAAGAGAGTACTCTCGCGCCTATATAATATGTTACTAGACACTAGAGAAGTCTACCCCGGAGCTATAGAGCTTCTATAGTACTTCTAGCCTAGGCTTACTAAAGTCTAGTACTTAGCCCCGATAGTAAGATTAAGATTAAGGTACTACTAGATAATGTAGTAGACGTTAATGTTATTAATCTAGCATTCGCTCTCTAGTATAGCTTATAGAAGACTAATGTAGAGTACCCTTAGGTTAGAGGCTTCTAGAGTAAGGAGGCTTACTATTATAGCGCCTATAAGGTTAATCTCTGCCTTACGAACGACACTAGAGTAATATATAAGTCGAAAGGTATATTCTATACGTTAGAAACAAGCTTTCTTATTATTCTTAGCTAGCTATAGAGATATAACTAGAGTGTTATAATAGATAGTTACACTAACTAGTAGAGATATAGCTATAATATTACTAGTATTAGAGTAGTACGAGCTAAGGAGTTCTATAACCTCTTACTTATAGGGAACTAAGGATTTACCCTAGTAGTATTAGATGTAATACTAGGCACTATAGTTCGGAAGGTAGCTAGTACCCTTATAGAGGTCCTACCTAACGGGGTAGCGAAGCTACTATCCTATATAGAAGACTACTATAACGTCTTTATTATCGATCCTATATAGATATACGCTATAGGAGACGTAGTATACCCTATCGATCTAGTAGAAGAGAAAGAACCTCTCTTCTACCTCCTCTATAACCTCTTAGAGAAGAAACTTATAGTTCTCTACGAGTATCTTAATAATATACTAGCTAAGAGCTAGATCTATAGGTTAGAGAGTCTAGCTAGCGCGCCTATTCTCTTCGTCTCTAAGAAAGATAATAGCCTTTAACTCTATGTCGATTACTATAGCTTAAACGCTATTACTATTAAGAATCGACACTCTTTACTCTTAATTAGTAAGACACTCGATAGACTAGAAGAAGTAGCTATTTACTTGAAGCTTAATCTTAAGGATATATACTACCGTATTCGAATTAAGGCTAGTAACAAGTAGAAGACTATCTTCTATACCTGTTATAGCTATTTCGAGTATATAGTTATACCTTTTAGCTTAACTAACACCCTTGCTATCTTCTAGACCTATATTAACTACGCTCTTATAGAGCTTATTAATGTCTTCTATATAGTCTATCTTAACGATATTCTTATCTATAGCAACTCCGCTAAGGAGCACAAGTAGTACCTTTAGCTAGTACTAGAGAGGTTAAGGCAGTTCGTATTATACGCGAACCTAAAGAAGTATAACTTCTTCTAGAAGAAGATCGAATTTCTAGACTTTATAGTAATAACCGAAGGAGTTATAATAGACCTCTAGAGAGTCTTCGCTATTATAGATTAGCCTATACTAAATAGCTACTATAATGTTTAGCAATTCCTAGAATTCGCTAACTTCTATCGTTAGTTTATTAAGAACTACTCGAAGATTGTAGAGCCTTTAATAGTACTATTTAAAGGATTATAGAAAGGGAAGTAATTAGCATCTTAGAAATAGGCTAGTCTAGAACAAGAGATATTCGAGGCAATTAGAAAGGCCTTTACAGAAGCGCTAGTACTAAGGTACTATAACCTATCTAAGCTAATTAGAATAGAAACTAACGTGTCTAAGCTTACTCTTAGAGTAATTATCTCTTAGCTATTTCTAGTCGGGGAAACTAGTAAGTAGTACTCTATTACTTTCTAGTCTCGGAAGATACTATCTATAGAGTAGAACTATAAGACGTATAATTAGGAGCTTCTCTCTATTATAGAGGCATTTAAGTAGTAGAGGTACTACTATAAGAGTGCTCTAGACCTCGTTCGGGTAATCTCTAATTATAATAACCTAAGGTACTTTATAACAACTAAGTAGTTAAATAGCTATTAGGCCTACTAGGCCGTGTACCTATAGGTCTTTAATTTTGTAATTAAGTACTATATAGGCTCGAAGAACCTAGTAGATACTCTCTTATGTTAGCTAGACCTAATAGTAGATAACACAAGCCTTACGAATAGCTTACTAACCTTATAGTCGAAGCTAGGGGCTAGCTAACTAGCTATAGAAGGCATAATATAGCAGATTTACGTGTCCTTATTAGAACACCTAAGAAGCGCTATCTTCGAAGAAGACGTAGATACGAGCATCTATATAGTATAAAGTAATTATTTAGACACGAACGAGAACTAGTAGACTTCCGAGAGAGTTCCTAATAACTAGTCTAATAATAAGAAACATACTAAGGACACTAGAGGTAGTTCTCTAGAAGCTAACTAGCTTAACTAGCTATAAAGTAAATAGTTAAAGTAAAAGGAAATAGATTTAATCTAAGTTAGTATAATACTAAGATTAATACCTTAAGTTACTATAGTAGCAGTAACAATAGAGGAAAATCTATAAAGAAAAAGTTCTATAGACTAGCTTCTCGAAGTAATCTATAGTCTATAGTAGTAGGATTCGCTTATATAGAGGTACGCGAATCTCCCTAAGTAGAGACCTAATAGAGAGTCTCTAGTATAACATTAGAAGGAGAACCTTCTATATAAGAACGATACTATATACGTGCTAGAGGATATAGTGCTCTATATAGAGCTACTACGCTAGTATTATAACGAGTTTAATAGAGAGTACTTCGTCTATAATAAGACCTATAAGCTCCTAGCTAGAAAGTACTTCTAGTCTAGTATATATTACAACGTTAACGACTATATAAAAACTTACTATATTTACTAGACTATAAAGACTTAGACCTATACGCCTTATAGTAAGCTTATAAACCTACTAATGCCTAAAGCGTTATAGAAAGAGCTTACTATAGACTTTATTACGGATATGCTACTAAGTAAGCTTAATAGAGTAGTCTATAACGTAGTACTTATAGTAGTAGATTGCCTTACTAAAATAGTAAAGTATATCCCGTGCTAGAAGACAATAATAGCCTAGTAGTTAGCTAAGCTGTTTTTTAACTAAATTGTACTAGAGTATAGAGTTCTAGAAGGTGTAGTATTAGACTATAGTATAGTCTTTACTATAGCCTATTAGTAAACGATTGTCTATAAACTAAGGTTTATAAGGCGTCTATTAACTACTTTCTACTCTTAGACGGATAGTTAGATAGAACAATAGAACTAATTCCTTATCTAGTATCTCTATTGTTATAGAGCTTAGAACTAATCCAATTAGTCGCGCTAGCTAAAAATAGCTACTTACGTAGCTAACATCTCCTAGAATAAAATATTATAAATATCTCTATTTAAGATATATACTAGCAAGGATACTAAGAGAGATCCGGATAGAGACTAAGGGTGTTTCTCTTAGAGGAGAGTACTAGCTATATAAGATCGTATAGCTACTCTAGTTTCTATAAGGTAAGGCTTATAGAAGCGCTAGAAGCAAGCTTAGGAGTAGTAGAAGAACACTTACGATAAGTAGTATAAGTCTATATCCTTTAAAGTAGAAGATAAAGTTCTCTTATTTACTAAGAACCTAAGGCTAAAGGTAGTAAAGTATAAGCTAGCGCTAAAGTATTTTAGACTATTCGAGATTATAGATACTATAGAAGCCTAGGCTTACTAATTATAGTTACTAGATAAGTCCCGTATCTATAATATATTCTATATCTTCTTACTTAAGCTATATAGCCTCCGAGGGGGTACTAAGGTAGATCCTAGGCTAGTTAAGGTAGATAATAGCATAGAATACAAGGTAGAGAGGATCTTAGACTATAGTTAGTAGAAAGAAGATATATTCCTAAAGGTGCTCTAGAAGAGCTATATCCTAGTAGAGGTAACCTAGGAACCTAAGGAGGTATTAGAGAATACCTCTAAAGTAGTAACTAAGTATTAGGCAGATGTTAGATAGAAGGCTAATAGTAGAGTTATAAAGAGAGTATAGAGATAAGTAGTAAGAGTATAATTAGTACATTCTCGAGAATCTATCTACCTTTACGCCTTAGTCTTATCTCTAACCTTACTATAGTCCGTAATTGTCTTCGCTTAGTTACTATAACTAGATAGTACCTAGGAAAGAGCTATAGTAAATCTGTTCTAGTAGTTAGCTAGAATAGGATTCTCGTCGCTAGTTCTCTACTAGGCGTTAAGCTCGGAAACTTCTAGGTTATTATTCTCTTAGCTAGAGAGGTTAGGGGTTAGATAGGTAGTAGCGGAGAAGATATAGAACTTCTCTAGAGAGAGAACAGTAGCGAGATACTCTCTAACAACCTAGCGATAGAGCCTAGCCTTATTACAAGCGGAGCTACTAATAGGAAAGGTATTAAAGCTACCTATAATAATGTTATAGTAATCGTAGGCTTAGTTAGTACTAAGCCTAGACATAGCGTATACCTCTAAGGTATAGAAGTCGTTAGCGGGAATCTTAAGAGCTATATAGTAGAAGGCTAGACTACTCTTAGTAGAGAAGTTACTCTTCTTAGTAAGAGTATATCTAGAGAAGTTACTAAGGTTAAGCTCGTTCTTACTATTAGTGTCGGTTATAGTAGTGTTACGGTTAAGGCGAGACAAGTAGTAACTAGGAGTAGCCTATGTAGTAGACTTAGCAACCTTACTAGATAGAGTTACTACCTTTTTAGTAGAGGTAATAGACTTAGGTGTCTTAGGCTTCTTAGGAGTAGTCTTACTAGGGGTAGCGGCGGCCTTAGTAGTCTTCTTAGGCTCTAGAGACCTAGTAGACTCCTTAGTAGAGCACTTTCTACTATAGACATTAGTATAGAAGAGAGTTAGAGCTATAGAAATAGCCTCTCTAGTATAGTACTACGAATAAGTTAGCAATATCTAGACGAAGAGAAAGAGCTATCTATAGTATAGAGGATACCTACGAGGTCCTTAGTAGTAACATAGAGGCCGCGAAGTTCGGCAACTTTAATATACTCTAGTTCTTTACTAGCGAGAGAAGTAATATTAGTACCGGAGCAAGCTTTCTATATACTAACGGCCTACTTATAGTCGGTAACCTTAACTATAGTAGCGGTTAGCTCGTTAGTATACTCGTGCTACTTCTTAATAAATAAGAGGTTAGCGAGATCTAGGTTAATATTAGTATACTTCTATATAGTAGTATAGGTATTATTAACTAGATCTAAAAGAACGTTATCTATAATAGTACAATAGGCGCCCTTAGCCTTCTTATAGCAAGCGTAAGACCTAGTAAGGCTAGTGTCGTAGTTATAGAGGTTTTCTAGTAGTATTAGCTATACTCTTAATAGAGTACTAGTAGAACTCCGGATACTTACTAACAAGATCGCTAGTATAAGTGCTATAGAAGAAGTAAGGAGAGATACGTAGTGCACTAGTCTAAACACGCTTAGGAGGTATAATAGCTTATAAGTATATTAGAAGGTAGCGACTTATATAGAAGTAGTATAGTAGAAGAAGTAAAGTATTTAGTAGCAAGAGATATACCTATATAGGCGTAGTCTATTTATTGCGTAATATAATAAACACAAGAAGTAGATCTATATACGTCGCTACCTTCTAGAAGGTAGTAGTATTATTAAGGTAGTTAATGTTATAAAGTGTTAGAACGAGACACTTACTAGAAGCCTCTAAGAGAGTTCTATAGTAGTAAACGACAATTATATATATTTACTAAAGCACTAGTTATTTTATAGCAATAAATACTTTAGTAATAGAAGTTAGACAAGAGGCTACGTCTACTATAATATATTACTATTAGCAGTGAATAAAGGCACGATAGATACGAAGTATAAATAAAGAAGCTAAGTACTTCTCTTATATATAAGAGCACTAACCTACCCTTATAGAATAGGCCTATAAGTGCGAATACAAGGCCTACGAAGGATATAGTTTAATCGAGAGCGATTAAATATAGAGGAGGAATAATTATAGAGGAGACTTAGTATTATAGCTCTAGCTAAGCTCGTTACGTAACGGACCTTCTCTAGCTACCTTCTATAAGACTTCTAGCCTTATTAAACAAAGGTAGCTATTAGTTTATCTACCTATCTAATTAGTAGATACTAGTAGTTCTATACGTTACTATATACCTACCCTTATATCTATCTACTACCGAGGTAGCTATTAAGGATAAGCGTAGTTAGACATTATAGACAATTAATCTATACTAACCGCTAACCTTAATGTGTATTATAGACTTGTTAACTAGTGAGTTTCGATAGTTTAATCTACTAGAGGCTTTAAAGAGGCCTAGCTAGAGTACTTTACTAACTCTAACCCCTTCCGACTATAGAGACGTCTTTAGGTTAGTTAAATTTAATCTACTACTAGCGATAACTTAAGGGCCTAAAAAGTCCTCTACCGCTATAACACGATAGTCTAAACCTCCGGAAAGGCACTAAGCTACTTTAGCTTATTAAGATTAACTACTAGATATAGATATTATCTAACTAGAAGACTTTATAACTAGTATCGAGTAAAGGAGGTAGTTAGTTAGTATATAGAGAAGTAGGTAGAGAACTAAGCTAACTAAGAAGACTCGATAAGGAGTAGTATTAATAGTTAAAAAGACATACCTTGCTCTATTAGGTATTATAATATAACTAAACGCCTCGCTAATAATTATAGTTTATAATTATAGCTTCTTAGTCTTATTCTCTAGTAGTACCTTATTCTCTACTATATCTACTACCTCTACTACCTCTACTCTCTCTATCTTATTAACCCTCTCCTTCTCCTCGCTAAAGACTACGCTCTCTAGCTAGTAGATCCTCTTCTCTTACTACTAGATAGTATCTATAGCTTTTAATAAGGTAGCTTCTAGAGTACTAACGTATGTCTTTAACTCTACTAGATCTTGTAATTTAACTTGTAATTCCGACAATAATTCTCTAGCTAGCGCGAAGTAATAATCCTTACTCTCTCTTATATAGTATCTACACGACTTACTCTTACTCTTCTTCTTCTAAATACAATAAATAGCTAAGTCTCTCTCTACTCTATTATCCTCCTTAGCCTTATAACTACACTAGCGGTATAGTACTAGTACTAGCTCTCTCTTCTCTATCTCTATAATTTCGCTAGTGTAAATAATATAGTAGAGGCTTATTAAGGCAATCTTCTTTACCTTAGTATTATTGCTAGCTTCTATAGCTTCTAGAGTAATATAGAGGCTTTACTACTTGTCGTCTATAACGTACTAGAAGTCTTAATCGTTCGTAGTAGTCGGATAGTGCTATTTGTTATCGAAGCTATAATAGTTAGTCTCTAAATTACTAGAATCGTAGGTAGAATTATAACTCTAAGATTAGATAATCTATTACTTATTCTTATAGTCTTTACTACTCTTCTATAGTCTTTACTACTTATACTATAGCCTAAGTAGCGACCTATGCTTACTTAGCTTACTAACGTACTTACCTTACTACTATATTATAGAGGCCTTTCCTAGATATACTAATAGTAATTATATAATCGAATTTGTAAGAGTAGTACGAGATAGATTACAAGCTAGATTTAGTTACTATCTAGGTCGAAGAGGTTACGTAATCTTAGCTTATAGCCTAGGCTTCTAGCTACTTCGCCCTTAATATCTTGTATACTTTATAGACTAGCTTCTCTTCTTCTTTTCTAACTCTCGATATTTTAATAAATAGACGTAATTAACCTCTTATCTTGCTAGTCGTAATTACTATATCGAGAGTTCGACTTACTATAATCGAGCAATAGAGCTATTAAATTATCTAGCTCTTCTACTACTTGCGTAATCTATAATAACTATTACTTACGAAGAATCGAAGAATTAAAGAAGAAGCTATTATAACTATAGTTCTCGCGTATACTACTATAGATCCTCGCTACTGCTATATAGGTTAATACTACAAATAAGAAGAAGGTAATAAGTCGAGTTATAGACGACTCTTAAAGGAAGTAGGCCGCTAGCTAAATTTTTAATATTCTCTTTGTTACGTGTTAACTTTTTATACTACAAATTACAACTAACCTTACTAAGTATAGCTCGATCTAACCCCGGCAACGACTGCTGCTTAAGTAAGATAAACCTCTCTACTAACAACAATAACGAAGCTATCTAGTTAGTCTATTATAACCTCTTTATCCTATCCGACGCTAACTTCCGAAAGAAGCTCTAAGAGATAGATAGTATAAGCACTCTACGCGAGGCCTTCGAGTTTATTAAGTTTACCTTCGACAAGTAGGTTAAAGTGTATAACGCTACTCGTTTCGATACTCTCGATCTATATAGCTAACTCGACACTACTTAAGCTAAGCTAGCTATAGCTAATAGTACTATAGACAACCTTACTATCTAAGCTATGCACTACCTCGCCGAAGTTAGTAATCTTAAGTCTAAGCTAGCGTAGCTAAGAGCCGAGATAGAGTATACTATACTAGCTTCTTCCGTGCGAGGTGCTACCTTATTAGAGAAGATACTAGACTCTACTATGTTTAGTAGTAGCACTCTAGAGTAGTTCGAGGTCTTTAAACATTAGATAAAGAACAAGATATACGCTAACGCTAACTACTATCTAACTAAGATAACTTAATTTATATATCTCTACTCTTGCCTCTCTAGAGAAGCTTATACTCTTATTATAGACTCTACCGGAGACGACACTCTCGACGTTAGTACTAGTCTAGCTCTATTAGCCTAGCGCTTTAAGAATCCTAACTATAAAGCTACTACGTACGCTTAGTTCGCTAGTCTCTTCTAGTATAATATCTCTTTTAACTTCTTTATTAGCGAGTTTAATAAGTATACTCTTCGCACTAAGATTGCTAATAACGAGTAGCTCTACTAGTTATACTAGAAGATCTCTAGCGAATTATATACTACTCTTATTAACTTCGATACTAATAACCTTGCCGCCTTTATCGCTAAGGCTTATACTACTAATTATAACATCTAATAGAGCAACCTTATTACTAAGCGCACTTAGGCTCTACGCTCTATACTAGCTATAAGCTACGCTACTAGCGCTCCTACTTATACTTCTTACTTTACCTCTACTTCTGCTACCTCTTTTACTACCTTCTACTCTATAGCTAGAGGTGCTCTATAGCCTTTTCGCTCTCCTTAGTCTCTTACCTATTACGCTTGCGGAAAGCTAGGTTATATCTCTACTAAGTATATAGCTAGCGCTATAGAGAAGGCTACTTACGCCGCTACTTGCTTCTCTTATATAGTTAGTACTATAGAGGCCGCCGAGATCTAATAGCTCTAGGACTATCTAGCCGAGTTAAATAGCTATATTAATACTAACTTAGCTTACGACATAGATCTAGTTTAGCCTTAGTTCGACCCCGAGATAGATTATAAGTTAGCTAACCTATCTAGCTAGGGAAACGACTAGCTAGAGAACAAGTCCTATCCTCTAGTAGAAGAAGAGTAATTCGAGATAGATCCGGAGTTATATAGTCGCTAAATAGCGTTATTAGCTACTATATCCCCGCTATTATAACTCCTATTACTATCTACGACCTATACAATCGCAACTATACTACTACTCTTTAAGTCTTTATCGACACTAGCGTACTTATTAGCGCCGTAGCTAACTATAAGGTTCTTAACAAGCTTAAAGGTTTCGGCTGTCCCGTAGCATTACCTAACTCTATTTAGCTTAACATATATAATAGTGTCTCTATAGAGCAAGTTATCTACAATATCCCCCTTACTACTACCGTCTCTAGTAAGCTTAATAGTCTTATAACCTTCTATATTATAGATATCGGCTATTTCGACATTATCCTTAGCCTTAGTTAGCTTAAGGCTAATAGGGCTAATATCGACTACGAGCTTAGCTAGGTTACCTACAAAGAAGAGTCCTTACCGACTATCGTTAAGTAGTAGCTCCCGTAGCTAATTAGAAGACTAGGTTCTAGATCTAAGCCTAGCTCGGATCTAGGAACTAATCTAGTTTAGATCTAGTTTAGCTGTAGTTTAGCTCGTAAACTAAAATCTAGTTCAGCTGCTAAGTTAGAACCTATTAGTCTATCTTAGCTACTAGCTCTTAGGTTAAATTTTAAGCCGGATTAGAAGGAGTTTAGGCTAATCTCTTATAGCTCTCCGTTAATAAATAAGTTCTCTTACGTACCTGCCTACGTAAGTAACATAAACGACTATATAATAGCCTTTATTAGTGCTATAGCCTTCGTATCTTAAGCTAGACACTATAGCTATAAGGTATTTGCTATCTCTATAAAGGATATTAAAGATTACTACTACTTAGCCTCTAAGCTAGAACCGGACTCTATAGAGGTTCTACTACCGGAGCTATGTAAGTTTATAGACGTTTTCTCTAAGGAGTAATCTAATACCTTACTATTATACTAGCTAGAGTTCGATAACTGTATTACTCTTAAGGATAGCGCTAAGCTACTACGTACCGAGCCTCTACGTCGCTTGTTACTAGAAGAGCTTAATATAGTAGAGTAGTTCATTCGCGAACACCTCGATAAGAGTTTTATTACTCTAAGCTTAGTAAGCTACTTATTACCTATCCTCTTCGTCTATAAGCCTAATAGAGAACTCCGTCTTTGTGTTAATTACTATAGCTTAAACGAGGTTACTAAGCGTAACGTCTATTCTCTACTACTTATCGAAGAAACGCTTTACTATATTAGTAAGGCTAAGTAGTTTAGCAAGATCGACATCTACTAGGCCTTCTACTACCTCTATAATTCCGTTAACTATAAAGACCTTACTACGTTCTCTACACGAATAGGCAACTTTAAGTAGCTAGTAATACTATTTAGCCTTACTAATGCCCTAGCTATATAGTAGAGGTTTATAAATTATAGCTTCGTCGATATATTAGAACGCTTTATATCAATTTATCTTAATAATATTCTTATCTATACTAACAGCACTCGTCGTAAGTATACTAAGTATATAAAGCTAGTACTCTAGCGTCTCTACGAGCTTAGCCTTAATACCGACATTAAGAAGAGCAAGTTCTACTTAACAGAAGTAAAGTATCTTAATATTATTGTTAGCTAAGATAGAATCCGTATAGACTCTAAGAAGGTAGAAGCTATTAGAGCTTAGAAGTAGCTAGCTCCTAGTAATACTACTTAGGTTAGAAGCTTTATTAGCTTCTATAGCTATTACTACTATTTTATTAAGGGATTTAGCACTATCGCTAAGCTACTAAATAATCTACTTAAGAAGGATATAGCTCTATAGAACAACAAGTGTATAGTAGTCTTTAATTGTATAAAGTATACTATTACTAGCGTACTAGTCCTTACGCACTTCGACTAGACTAAGCAAATTATGCTCGAGACTAACACTTCCGATACTACTACTACTAGCGTCTTATTATAGTATAATAAGTCCGACATGCTCTACTCTATTACTTTCTTTAGTAAATCTATAAGTAAGGCTAAACGTAATTATACTATCTATAACAAGAAGCTTCTAGTAATTGTTTAAGCCTTCGAGAAGTAGGTCTCTAAGCTAATAAGTACTTAGCCTAATAAAACTATCTAAGTCCTTACTAATTATTAGTTACTAATGTACTTTATAAGGACTTAAAAGTTGTTACGTTATTAGACTAGATAGGCCTTCTACCTCGCATAGTTTAACTTTAAGATTATATATAGGCCTAGAGTAGCTAATAGCAAAGCTAACGCTCTTACTAGGAGGAATAGAGATATACTATGCTCTAAAGAAGACTCTAACCTCTATTAGACATTGCTACTATCGAAGGTGCTCGATTAGTAAATTATTAACGAACTAGATCTAGGTCGTATCTAACCTAGATTAGCTACTTAAGCTAAACTAAGGTCGAATGAATCTAGTTTAGCTACTAAACTAAAATCTAGTTTGCGATCTAGTCTACTACCTAGCTTGCTATCTATCTTAGCTACTAAGCTAGATATCTATATAGTACCTATTTTAGCCTTAGAGAACGAGTAATCCTTGCCTCTTTTCGATAAGGTAGCTAAAGCTAACCTACGTAACAGCGAATTCGAGTCTATATGTAGTATTTACTATATAACTAGTACCTTCTCTAAATGGAAGTAGCTACTATAGACGGACGTTAAGATTAATAAGAGCATACTATAGGTTGCTAGCTAACTATTTATACTAGAATCGATAGTTACGAAGGTAATCTAATAAGTGCATAGCTTAAAGAACTATACTTATACCGGTGCTATAAAGATAGCTACTATAATTAAGACTATCTTTTATATTCTCTAGTATAATAGCCTTATTAAAAGGTTCGTTACTAATTGCTATAACTATAAGCGCTCTAAGGCTCGTTACGGCCTACCTACTAGACTCTTATCTCTACTCCTAATACCTAAGAGGCCTTAGTAGTATATTATAATAGACTTCGTTACTAGCTTACTACTTATTAATAGCTATAACGCTATACTCTATATAGTTAACTACCTATCTAAGAAGCGCTACCTTATTCTCTATTTCTCTAGAGACAAAGGCACCTCGGCCTTTAAAACTACTAAGCTACTATTCCTACACGTGTAGAAGCTATATAGCCTACTTAATACTATTACCTCCGACTATAGTCCTTAATTTGTAAGCGACGTATAGAAGAGACTCTATTAGATTCTAAAGATTACGTCTAAGCTATCTATAGCTATATACCTATAGATAGATAGATAGTTAGAAGTAGCTAACTACAATTTCGAGCGAGTTATTCGTGTGTACGCTACCCGGTATAACAATTAGCTACTAATTCTTCCTATAGCTAAGTTCTCTGCTAACGTTAACCTCTTAGAGAGTACTAAACTATCGCTATTCGAAGTTACGAGGGAGTATAACCTATAAATAAGCTTTTAGCCTCTAGCTAAACTAGAGTTAACAAGGGCTAAACTAAATAAGGCTACTATCTAAGCACTAGCTAAGTAAATAGAGAATAGCTATAAGATTACTAGGGCGAACCTAGTAAGAGCTTAATCACGTATAGTAGAGTAAGCTAATAGAAAGCAACTACCTACGGAGTTCGAAGTTAGTAACTAAGTATAGTTATTAACGAAGAACCTCTACCTCTATAGTAACTCTAAGCTACTACTAAAAAGAGTTAGTCTATATAAGATCCTTAAGAAGCGCTTAGCGCTATTATATAAGCTCGAGCTACCGACTACTCTATAACAGATTTACTCTGTGTTTTATACTAACCTCCTTACTAAGTACCTTAATAACTCTCTACTAGACTAGGCCTTCGAGGAGCTCTCTTCTATAGAAGTTAAAGATAAGGAGGAGTACGAGATTAATAACGTTATCGACGTAAAGAAGCTACGAAATGGACTAGTTGCTTGTATAAGCTAGAAGAGCTATCTAGAGGACCTAATATAGTATCTAATTAATAACCTTAAAGGAGTAGCTAATGTGCTACGTAATTACCTAGACTCCTATATAGATAAGCCTCGTCTAAGCTAGATTAACCGACCTATAATGTAAGCGTTTAAGAGTAAACGCGCTTAAGAGAGAGAGTAGTAATACGAGATAGATTATAAGCTAGATTTAGTTACTATCTAGGTTAAAGAGGTTATATAATCTTAGCTTACAGCCCGGGCTTCTAGCTGCTCCGCCCTCGATATCTCGTATGCTTTGTAGACTAGCTTCTCTTCTTCTTTTCTAACTCTTAATATCTTAATAAATAGACGTAATTAACCTCTTATCTTACTAGTCGTAATTAAAGAGAATAGTAAGGTATTCGATCTAAATATATACTAAGAGGCTAAAAAAGACATAAGGTATACATACGGCTCGAATTAATAGAGGTTAATGTTATAGTACTCGACTTGCCTAGTTACTCCTCTAGGGTAGTTACTACAATAATAATATTACTACTACTATAACTACTAGACTATATAATTTATATATTTATAAACTCGTCTTAACAAGAGAAATTTAATAGTATTAATTATATAAGACCACATAAAGAATTAGTGGAGTTATCCGAATTGGGAAGAGTGACGCTGAAAAGGGGTTAGGCCTGAGGAGTTTTGATACAAGGGTCACAATTATCAACCGTCGAACTCTACACAGTGGCGTTGCGATAGCCGCACGCTATACCACATCGGGATGACGTACAACCAGATGCGGATCTACCCCGACCACATACATTCAGCTTTGGCGTTTCTCCTGCAGCTGCGCTGACACGCCCAGAGTTGCACACGACGTGTCACTGCAGAAGAACCCCGCGAAAAGTCGCGAGAGCCGATGTCTCACCTATGCAAGCCTCATCTTGCTGCAGCACGCGGGATGCAACCGGAGCATGCACGGTGCCGACGGCGATTGGCGTATCCTTGGGCCTTGATGGCACAGGTGGTACTGCCGATACTGATGCACTGACGATTCGGGAGCACATTCATGAGCTTTTACGATCCAACTGTCCTCCTGTGAGTGAGTGACCATTGGGTTTTCTGTGCTTGATTGTTACTTGCCTCGCCTTCCACAGCTACCGCGTCAATATGAGTACCCCTCAGCCATCTGGAAAAGACGCAAAGCCCGTCTCCACTGATACGCCCAAAGCTGGTAGCCAGAGAACTCCAGCAGCGGCCACAGATCCAGTTCCAGCAGCGCCAGCATGGAAAGCAGCGAAACCAAGCGCTGCAGAAGACACTGTGAAGCCCACAGATACTCCCGATGCTGGTAAGACCGACACATCCACGGGATGGAAAAAAGCACAACCGAATAAGACAACAGACGGCGCTCAAGCTGAGGATGCATCTCAGGCGAAGACCAAAGCCCCAGTCATCGGCCAACAAAGAAATCCACCAGCACCACCGCCCACGAACGCGCTGCTATCTGCACCACCATTCATCATCAAAGCATTCCTGTGGAAGCCAGGCACTGATGCTCCCACTGTGGAGGCCAATGCTTCCCTGACGTCTCAGACTCTGTCCCGCAATATGCCTAATGGCAAAACGGCAAACACCATCACGCTGGGTGAGGTGAGGAGGCTACTACCAGATATGTCAAGATTCTCTCGGATTCATGGTTTTTGCACGGTCTCTGGGATCCTCCTCGCTGATGAAAGTCTTACCCTGGTTGACTACTTTGCCATCGAGCCGGTCGAGGCACAGGATGGCGTGCCTAGTCTGAGTATCTACTACAGAGCGCCGGCCGCCAATCCAACCACATATGCTGCTGCAGCGCAAGCCGCCGCGACAAGTCAGAACGCTGCTTCCGGCGGGCTACCTGGTAACGCACCTGGGGTCAATCTGGCCCTCAGCGGAGCAGCTGCGCAGCCAGCAAGTACCGCAGCACCGACTCCAGCACCAGCACTACCGGCACTCACAGCGGCTGCTCCAGTCGCCACAGCGGCAGTGGCAGGGAAGTCAGCTGGAGCTGATGTCATGTCAGCCGGCAAGCTCACTGAAGATCAATGGGGTGTAGTCCTACGGAACTGCGGCGTCTTCTACGGATGGATAGTCGACCGCGAGACTCGTCAGATAAGACGAGCACCCAAGGCTGCGTTTCAGCTTCGATCTAAAACAGACCCCTATGCTGATCCGTATGCTACGGCTGCGCAGAATGCGGCCGTGCAAGGATCGGCTAACGGATATGTCGACAATACGCTTGTACTTGCCGAACAGTCTAGTCAGCAGGGCGCAAGTGCAACCACTCCACCAGCGCCAGAGCAAGCTCAGAAGGGTGGGCTGAACCCAACGCCGGCGGCTACAGACTCGACCGAGACTGCAGAAACTGCGATCTCAGTGCCAGCCACGGCTGAAGAAGCATCACAAGATCTCGAACTGCCGAGCGAACGAGCAGCTAGACTTGCAGCAGCCGCCGCTCCTCCACCAACGAGCACTGTCAGCAGCCCATTTCGAATTCCAATCAAGTCTGACAAGGGCATCCCAAATTACAGAGTGAACGACGATTCTAAGATCGACATCACCGTCTGCACTCATCAGCTAGCAGTCTCTCTTGCCCACAATGACTTCTCAAGTCAAAGCACTGAGGCAAGTGTGTCGGGTGGCGCCTTCGGGGTCACAGTCGGGGTCAGCGCTGGCTATGCGAAGAGTGAAAGCTCAGCCGTCTCGCATACCTCTGACATGCAGACGCAAATCATGGTCGCCCGCTACATGTATCCTCGCTGTGATCTCTTCCTGACCCCTGACGATCTCGAACCAAGCCCGGAATTGGCACAGCTGGTGGATACAGTCCGACAGACAAAGAGTATCAAGGCATTGAGGAAGATACAAGCTGAGTTTGGACAGGTGTTCTGTCAGCAGCTCACGCTTGGTGCCCGCCTTCTCTCCACACGCACCATGTCCTCCAACAAGGAGACATCTGATGAGGAGAAGAAACAAGAGTTTAAAGTCTCCGTGGGAGTCAGTGTCTCTACCCCATATGGCGGGGCTTCTGTCAAGCATGAGGAGGCCAAGGGCTCAGGTGACAAGAGCAGTCGAAGCGAGACCAACACCAATGACTACAATGTCTTTGAAGCGGTCGGAGGGGACACTCTTCTGTCCACCAACCCTCTCGCTTGGTCACAGTCAGTCGGAGCTCCAGACTTATGGCGAGTCATCAATCGGGACTCTCTGTCGCCTCTGGTTGACATGCTTGCATCAATGCCTGGCTTTGAGGCGGCTCAAAGCTGGTTCGTCCAAGCTGTACCAGCGCTTAGCACCTACTTGACCTTGGACGATACCAAGAAGGTGACTGTCAGGCTGAAGGTACAAGCCCCCACCAACAGTCTCGACGTCAGCAACCTGGATGGCAGGGCTGTGCACTACCTTGGTCATCATCCCGACGACAATCTCACACCTCGACTTTGCGAGATCTCTACTCAAGACTTTTGGTTCCGCGTGGAGACTACCATTGAGCGAACACTTTTCGAGCCGTTCACTTGGAAAGCTCCGAGTCTCAGAGGTTTTGCTGGATATGAGATCGAAGGCTCCAAGTTCGGATCAAAGTACAACAGATCATTCGCGGCGACGAATTGGAACATTATTGCACCTTTCAGCGACACAGTGAGTGTATATCTTGGCCGAACGAGAGCAGGAACTGACCTTGCCAGCTGTCCCATGGTTGCCGTGTAATCCTCCAGACAGTGCCATACGTCGATCCTGCCGCAGCTCCAACTGTAGTGGGAGGTAAAGACTCCACGCCTTCACGCTCCCACATGGTAGTCTTCCGCAACGCCCAAGGTGAATTTGTCCCAGGCATGTCCGATCGAGACGAGTATCAATACTGGCGCCTGCTCAAAGTCGGCGCGGCGAAGCCCAATGAGCCACTGCAGCCTGGCGACGATGTCCGTCTTTGCTGGGCCTTCAAGGATCAAGAGACTGGCTTCCGTGATTACGTCCAAGATACCTTCGGGCGCAGACAAAATAAGAAGCCGGCCGAGGTGAGAGCGGACGTCTTGTACCTCAAGGTTCCGTGGCCACGTTTTGAGCTACCGAATAGGCCGACAAGCATGATTCTCAGCGGAGAGGAGACGATGGAGCAGAGTCTTGTGGATGTGGAGACCAAGCTGGGGAGATTCAAGTACATGATGCAAGATCTGAGATTGCGTATTGACACTGTGGATAATGGTGGAAGAGGTGATGCAGATGATTGTGAGTCTGCTATTCTCTGCTCGAAGCACAATGCACTAATCCTTGAACAGATCTATTGAGAGGCGTGTATCAGAGTGGAGATCAGATCAATATCTCTATCAAGCCAGGTAATCCGTTGCAGATGTGGGCGCGCATCTTCAACTTTGGTATATAGCGGGTCAAGGTTGAGTATCAATACCCTGGGCGAGTTGTGCAGCAGAACCCTACGAGTCCGGACGAGGGAACTGCACTGTGCAAGAACTGCGGACTCCTGCCAATAGACTCACGTAGCACGTTTCCATCCACTGTACGATATGATGTTGTACGTATACAAATGAAACCGCACTATTGGCAATCGAGTTGTTCAAGCTCACGCGAGAATTTATCATAGCCACCCTTGTCAATAATGAGGCTCTATTGGGTTTTACTAATTCGTGGCTTGCATGTCAGGTCGTGCTGATGTCTCACCCGTTTTGTGGCGTTTTCGATGGCACCCACATCTTTTGTCCAGATTGCCGAGCACACCCTAACTCTTCCACTTACATCACAACACGAAAGCCCATGAAAGTCAGCTCAGCCGCTGTCATTCAGGTGTGTCTCAGCTTACAAGTTGTTCCGCGATGCTCGAGCCGCCTGCGACGCTGCAGAGGCGTTCTGTATCACATTGATTATTGAAGTCAATGCAAGGGGAGCGGCGATGCCGGCATGCAAGCTGCATGCACCACAACGGCTGTGTTGCATGGAGTATCGTGTAACATGAGGCAGTCGACCAAGCATGGACCACGGTCTGTGTTGATGTCGTATCATCACCCGGGAATCATGATCAGCTAACTACGCGAGCTGTCTTGCAGCAGCTCCTATCGTGACTTTAGGGAGGCTCGGCGAGTGATCCTCATTATTTAGTCTCACACCAGGCCTGGACCAACTAGACTACAATCATCCCAACAGTAACACTTCCACCTGAAATGGCAAATCTTCCAGGACGAAACCAGGGTCCCCGACCAGCTCCGCCTCCTGCTCCTGTAGTCAACCCAGCTCGACCAGCTCCTGCACCTATACCGGCAGGTCTGGGAGCGCGGCCAGTGCAGGGTCAGGTTCCGATCAACCCCAATGGTGCACAAGCTGGTGGTGCTCCAGCGAATGTCGTCAATCCAGGCGGTCGGCCCGCAAATGGTGCTGCTCCGGCACCTGTGAACAACAATAATCGTGGCGCCCCAATCGCCGGCGGCGGTGGGGCTCAGAACCCAGCTCGGAACGACTCTGTGAATGACCCGACCAAGGCAGCACCGCCAGCTGTCGTGCCAGCACCACCGGCGGTCGCACCAGCGCCAGCCGCACCACCTGCGCCAGCCGTCCCGGTCGCTCCACGAGGGCCAACAGGGATTTTGGCTCCAAATACTTTGCGGGCTATGCCTACACCGCCAGATCTTAGACCAGGTACAGGTCGCTGGGCAGCCGTGTTGACCAACAGACCATACATCAAAATACCCGCATCTGCGGATGCATTCACAGGCGGTCTCGTCAACCAGGACAAACTAGCAAAGTTCCAAGCCGATCCCAGGGGTTGGTTCGTCTACTCTGCACGGGTCGATCCCAGCGACCTCGTCAACAGACCAAGCCGGATCCGCATCAACCCCCGCCGCTACGGCACCTTCTGCATCACCAGCACAGCATTCAATCTCAATGTGGTCGACGGATTGGACCTACGGCTCTCATTGGAAGGGGTGCCTGACGTATACGACCTGATGATGCCCGTCACCAGAACCGCAGGTACTCTCTGCTTCCACTTCCAGGTCATCCGTCCCTTTCTGAATCCCGAAACCGGTGCAACCGACAATATGCAGGTGTTCCGTCTTGCCTTCATCAATCGTGAATCTTTCCCGCCACCACCGGCTGCTCAGCCCCTCTACACGCTCTGGCACTACGAGCCCGCCCGCGACGACGCACCATGGGGCGACCAGGACGCCCAGCTCTGGGACGCAATGGACGAGAGTGGACGGCCCCTGACTGGCGCGGAACGTCTCGTCGGAAAAGCGCAGCCGGGGCAGAACAAGAATAAGAACCCATACAAGCCAGGGGTGGCTGATCTCCCGGCCAGTGTGGATAGGTTACAGCCTGGTAGTGGCGGGACGGGCACGCCTTTCTTTACCCCTGGAACCAACCCTGGGGTTTGGAGGCCTGCGGGTAGCACTAACAGTCCGGCGGTGGGAGGTGGCAAGGCTGGAGGCGGTGGCGGAGCAGGAGCGGGGGCCAAAGGTCCTGCGGATAATATCTATGGGCATGATGATACTGCACGAGCAGGAGGCAAGCCGGCTGCTGGTGGAGGAGCAGCAGGGGGAGGGAAAGCTCCCGCGGACGGTCTCTACGGGTTTGATGACACCGCGCGAGGAGGAGTGAAAGCTTCTGCGGACAGCATCTACGGGTATGACGATACCGTGAGGGGAGGGAAAGCTCCTGCAGACGACACGTACAGGTATGATGATACCGTCAGGGGAGGCAAGGCCCCTGCCGACGACACGTATAGCTTCGACGACGCCGCGAGGGGGCCAGGTAGCGGTGGTCAGGGTGGGAATGCAGCGGCTGGTGGTGGTCCGGCGTGGAAAGGCGGGGCTAAGCCTCCACCAGGTGGTGGTGCGGCGATGCCGCCTGGACCTAATATTGGCGGGGTAAGGGATCCGAATGCGAATAGCGCGGCTGCAGGGGCTGCGGCAAATCCGTTTGGGAATGCTGGTGGCGGTAATGCTGGCGGTGCTGGTGGTAGTGGCCAAGGGTCTGGTAAGGAGGAAGCTGATCCAGAGGAGGAGGGCGGGCCGGGCAAGCCATCGGACTTTTATGGCGGTCCGGTTGGGAATTGAATAGTGCTTGGGATGTACTCATAGCGATGACTTACGTTTCATACCTCTTCGAATCGCGACACAGACCTGGGTGCGTCACGAGCCGAGCTATGCACATTTTCCTAACAAGCGCTATTGTTGGAAATTCGTCCGGCAGATCCCACAACTTGCACGCCTGCTGTTCAATGACCTTTCGTAGCTCGTCGAGGACATGTTTCTCGGTTGTTGCATATACTTGTGAGACATTTGGAGGTTGAGCTTCTTGGGCACGTGCCACTTGTCAGCTTGGTCGACTCTTGCTCGAGGACTTGGACTAGAATGGCGGGCCAGGACGAAGCCTGCGGTGTCGCTGCTTCAAACGCGATGGAGACCTCAGTCGCAAAGAACCTGGTCATGAGCACGACTTTGTTCGTCATGTTGTTGCAAAGTCACACTGATCAAACACTCTCTCGGATGATCCGGAAACAGATGGAAGCGCTTGTCGTGAGTGGGTCGATCCCCGCATTTTTACCCCAGGATTCAGTCGTTCACTCGGGCGCTAACCACGTATGGCGTGACTTCTCCACTGGTTGGTCTTGGATGTCGTATGTTGGTCGCGTGCTGAGAGGAATCAGGCAATGGCGAGCTCAAGGTCGTCAAGAAGCCATCAAGACCTCGGATGGCAAGGCAGACTGCAAGACGTGAGATGCCACCTGAATGGGCGATTATGCCGTGATTGGGAGCTCCCACGCAGCTCAGAGGAAGCTACGGGCACCTTTGATCCCTTGATTGGCAATGGTCAAGTGACCTGCGGCACTTTACCCCTCAGACGTTACACCAGGAACGCGGCGTAAGCCTCTCCAGACCTGAGACCGAGAGACATTGCTAGGCCCCCGCTTCCGAAGAGCTCCCCCTCCTGATCGACTCAGCGCTGCATCTCGTTCCTGGCCCTTTCCTTTCTCTCCTTCCTTCTTCCCCTCCACTGTCCACACTGAACAGCTTGGTGAACTAGACCCTGTGCCTCGTCTTAGATCTCAACTTCATCTCTTGTCTGCAGCTCTTTTGAAGAATACCACTCCAGATACCACACACATCCATCATGTCCGCCGACGTCCAAGCCTCGACCGAGCCTTTGTCCAAGGTCGACTCTGCCTCTGCCATTGAGCCTGGCAATGCTTCACCGAAGCAGTCCAAGATCAGCCATCGCCGGACGAGTAGTACCGTCTCCGGAGTATTCAACATTGCCGACCTTGGTAATTAGATACCTATCATTTAACTCGACCAGTGAGCTGACAGCAACCAGAGAAGGAAGGTGTAGAGCTCAAGATTGCACCAGAAACACAGAAGCTTGGATGGTACGTACCTTGATGACTCTTCTTCATGTGCCTCTCCAACAGCAAGCTAACACGTGACCAGGAAGCTCAACACGTCACCGGCGTCACTAGATGACAAGGAAGTCCTCAAGAAGCTTCTCTGCCACCCACCCGTCAAGAAGGTCGACCTCCACTTCCCCCTCGGTCTCGAAGTGACCGCCCGCAACCTCAAGGGCGTAACCATCAAGGACGCCTTAGACGCCATCCATAAGCAGTTCAAGAAGAAGGTAAGCCACTGACCCCTCCTTCCCCCTTCCCCAATATCTACCAGGAACTAACACCTCCCAAAGGAAGACGACGAGCTCGACGCCCCCTACCTCGCCGGCTTCGAGTGGGACCGAGAAGAATGCTACACCCGCTTCGTCGTGCACCAGAAGAAGACAGGCGAGGCACCCGTCGGCGGCAGCAAAAAGAAGAAGGGCAAGAAGGACCAGGAGGAGGAGTAGATGAAGTACTCGCCCCACAGAAAGTCCTCGTCGGCTGAGGGAGCTGCACTCTTTTGTTCGCTTGGTCGGTGACGGCGAATGTTGAACTTGTTTGATCGTGGATGTATCGTGTCCAGAGAGGGAGGTGGGGGGAGGTTGGCCTGAGTTGCTGTAGATCCCCGCCTGGGAATGGATGTTCCACCTCTTGATGTTCGATTTTGAATCGTGTTTGTTTGTGTAGCTGTGCTGTGATCGATGATTAGTACTAGTGTTAGCCCACCTACCTCGAGTCCTCAAAGGCACGCAACGGGCGACAGTCGACATCACGCCAGGATGCACAAACGGACCACTCAGTCAGAGCTCCATTGCATTGACGATCGGATATGTACGACCCTGACAACGACTCCTTGTCCACCACACGTCGTAAGACGGTATGTCTCCATGCATCTCCACCATCCACGCTCCTTTGATCTCATCTCATCAGAGTAGAGACGAGCTTCCACAACAGCAAAAGAAAGAGGCTGATGAGTCTTCGTTTCGATCGATTCTATGGCCTTGTTTTGAATGGGTTGTCATCATTGTCCATGCGCCAAAATCCACACCTTCCCGCTCTCCACCCCTCCAGGACCTGTTGGTATGCATTTAGAAGACCATCTCGTGTGGTCGGTCGCCCTTCCTGAGGGAGAATGAGGAGCCGAGGTATGAGATGAGGAATGGCTCCTTCTTGAGCCCGTTTAGCAGGGCCTTGTCCACTGACTTTTGGTCCTCTACGCGTGCGCTAGCGGGCTTCTTGGCCTGAAGAGGTATGTTAGTATCCTGTCCAATCGGCGATGGTTATGTGCACCAACCTGGGGCTTCTCGCCCTGCTTGAAGAAAGCCTCCTCGCCCTTCTTCTCCGTCTTCTTCTCCCGGGTAAAGTATGAGTCACCAGATACCTTCTCCAGAGTCTTGCTGTCCACACCCTTGATGTCTACCTTTGTCTTGGTGGCGATCACATAGCGGGCGTTGACGCGGCGGAGCGGTACACCGTTGATCTTGAAGGGACCGGTGACCAGGAGGAGGCCTTGTGGGAGGGACTTGAGGAGGATGACGCGCTTGCCGCGGAAACGGCCTGCGAGGAGGATGAGAACGGTACCGGGTTCGAGGGATGCTCGGGGCTTGTAGTCGCGGGCGCCCTTGCGGACCTGTGGAGAGGAGATGTTAGTGACTGATCTATAGCCTTGATGCAGACGTGGTTGTCCCAATCCATCGCTGCTGTCTCTGAGGAGCAGGATTCAATGGCCCATCGCAACCTCATCGGAGTTTGTCGAGGGACCGATAGGGATGGCAATGTCGTACCTTCTTTGCAGCAGAGTCCTCCTCAGCGTTGTAGTACTTCTGCGCCCTTTGCGAGGGAGCAGTGATCGACCTCTCGCCGCCCTGGAACTTCTTCGTCTGTGCCTTTTCCGAAGACATTGCGATCAACTGGCTAACGGGACTGGAGGGAGTATTAGATTATGTCGTAGAAGAGAGTGATGGTGTCGGAAAGAATTCAAGTCGTACCAGAACAAGGAAGTTGTACTGTCGGTGTTGTCGTTGGTTGATGTTCTCCGGCTTCAAGGATGGTCGTCGCAGCATTGTGCAAAGTTATGCCAAGGCCGGATCTCGCATTTACTGATAATCCGAACGGTTGTCCATAACTTGACAGCCGCGGAGCGAGTAATGCGCTAGCTTTCAGAAGAGCTTTCTGAATCAGGATGTTCGAATGACAGCAGTGCTGCTTTGTCTCTGCGATCGTCACATCCATCCTTGACTTATTGAAATCATCTCTCATTCACCAACCACAACCATGGCGGAAACTCTCATCACATTCAAGGCTGGCAAGTGCGAGCTGGAGGTGCGCCATTCATCGCGATGCCCGTCCATCCAATACTGACCGCAATAAGAACAGGAAAGTGAGGCCAGATCCTACTCAGGGCTTCTTGTATCTCAACTTTGAAGATGGTCAGTAGTTCCGTCATTTTGGTCATCCAGGTTTTAACATATCCAGAAATGCTCCATCTCTGCTGGCGGCCACGTTCAGCACCATCGACAGAACCCGAGGTCGATCTTATTATGTTTCCTGGCGATTGCACATTCCTCCCATACCTCGGACCAGGCAAGAGCGCAGATTCTCCTGGCGACAAGATCTCTCCCACCAACGGCCGAATCTTCGAGCTCAAATTCTCATCGTCGTCACAGCGCATCTACTTCTGGCTGCAGTCAAAATCGCAACACAGTGAAGGCAACCCGGGCTGGTTCAGTCATAAGGATCTATTGCTCGGAAAGATAGTCAACAAGATCCTCGAAGGAGATGAGACAGAATGGAGAAGGCTTTTCGCAGAGCTGAGAAGAGGTGGCGATGGCGGCAGCGGATCCGGCCCAAGCCGTGATGACGATGTCATGGAGGATGTCCAAGGTGGTGAATCAGACCTCACACGACAAGGCAGTGGGGGAGCAGGAGCGGACGCTACAGGTGGAGATCCCCGAGAGGAAGGCGAAGACAGCCGCCGTGGTGGAGGTGATGGTGGCAGAGCGTAGGTGAACACTCTTTCTTCCCAGCATAGCTCGGATCGGCGTACGGCATGGGAAAAGGACGGCACTGGCATACAACGAGAGGCACTGCTACATGAAGCCATGTACACTAGCATGATCCAGACATGACAATCATGAACCCCAAAACATGCCGGTCGAGACATTGTCTTCATCATCAACAGAGACTAATCAAACTCGACAGTAACGACGCGAGCGACGTAGTCCAGAATTTCCTCCGATCGCTACAGGGAAGTAATGTACAGTCCCAACCAGCACAACAGCAGTCCTACGATAAGCCATTCACCTCATTACCCGAACTCCTCAACACCGCCACAACAGTCCCGCACCTCAGATCAGCCTCTCCCGAATACATTGACAAGCTCTGCTCGCACCTACCTCCGTCCATATTTCTTCTCAGCCAGGAGTCAGCCGACTCGTTGTCCTCCACAGAGCCGTCACCAGAGGCAGGGAAAGCTGCGATCGAAGCATTAACAACAGATCAGAAGAGAGAGATTCTAGAGCGTGTCTTGCGAAGCCCACAACTACACCAAGGTCTTGGAAGCCTCACTGTCGCGCTGAGGGATGGTGGGCTGCCACAGATCGGAGAGGCGCTGGGTATCGAGGTGGAGAACGGCGGTCTGATTAGGGGTGGAAGTATGCCACTTGGTGGAGGAGAGGCTGTCGAGAAGTTCTTGGACGGTGTGAAGAAGAGCGTGGACAAGAAGTAATCGCGTTTCAGAATTAGCGATGATGACCTACGCATCTGAGGCGTGTCCTGTATAGTAGCCATGAATATAGACAAGCATGTCGAAATCGCAGCCAAATGACTTCCTAATCTGACTGCCCAAGCCTGGATCTTTCAAGATCGCAACCTTCGCATCTTAAGTCAAACCATACTTTCGCTCTCATATTCATGTATTTGAAGCAATAACTCTACCATCCTCGTCGCATCTCCAATCCAAACAGTAACGACGGCAAGCTCCAATCCATCTGTCCCGCCCGACCGCCGATCAAAACCCAGACCCACTTCACCCGCCGGTCCCATTTCGCCTTGGCACTCTCACCTCACCTCCTCTCACCAACCCTGCATCAGCACACACACCTCTCCCTCCCCCACGCAACCAACAATGCCACTCCTCCCACCGACCATCGCGCGCCGCGCACTCCTCACCGCCACCCGCACCCCCCTCCGCACGTCACTGGCGGCCCGCCCGCTCTCAACATCACAATCGCTCCGCGCGGCATCATCGCACGAAGACCACTACGATCCGCCAGGAGGATGGCTGTGGGGGCAAGATCCGTCGAAGCAGCATGGGAAGGAGGAGTGGGAGGGTATGTGGACTTATGGGTTCTTTGGGGCCATGGCGTTTTTGGTGGTGGGGTATTGCTATAAGCCGGATACGAGGTAGGTCTTCTTTCATGGAGTTAGGGACGATGGGAGTGCGTTGGGAGGGATGGTGGTGGTTGGAGAGGTGTGAGCGGCAGAGATGGACCGGGAATGCTTGCGGTATAGATGGAGGGACATGGACTGACGAAGAAAGGGAGGCTGACTTCTTGTAGTATTCAGACATGGGCCCTCGAGGAGGCGAGACGACGATTGGAGGCGGAGGGTATCTTGCCGGATCCTGAGAAGTGAGAAGGGGTCTATACGGGTGGCAGAAGATTGGTTGGGATTGAGATTGGCTGGAAGATGGAACGATAGATGACATCTGTGATGTCTGCATAGAACGAGTGAGTCTCTTCATGAGGCGATAATGGCACTGCATACCTTTTCTGCGTCTTCAACGCTTTTGTGATGGGTGACTAAGAACCTGTGGCTTTTGTGTTGTCTTGAAACACGATTCCATTGAGTCTCTTGCCCGAACGGCAGCAATATCTGCTGACTGCAGCACTCTGCGCCTACTAGGATAACAAGATCGCAAACACACAGCGAAACAGTCAAAGGCGTAGCACCGATTTCGAAGCACAGCACAGCACGTGGCATTTCAATGGTCTACGAAGTCCATCTTCCTCCGGTCAACAACGTAACTCACGAAGAACTCTAAACCTCTTGGTGACTGCGTCATGTACACTGCGGCGATCAGCCGCAGCACATGGTGCTCTCCCTGTGCTGGTCCTGAATATCTCTTGTTACCTGCGGCTCCCAAGCAAAGATGCCGAAGCCTAAGAAGGCGCCGATGAAGATGCAGATGATGAGGTAGCCGTTGTAGTACATGGCGAGCAGCATGACAAAGTATGCCACGGCGAACTGGAGCATGTGGATAAAGGCACGGATGAGCTGCTGGACGAGGGTTGGGCGAATCATGCTCGGTGTTGCGCATGGAGCCGCACAGCCTGCGCCTGACGCAGTAGCGGTCGTGCCGTCTTTGTTTGTGTCGGAGAGGGATCCGGACGAAGGACTGCTGGCTGTTTTTGCAAAGACCTGAGTAGGCTGGCGGAAGGAGAAGGTCTTGTTGGTCGAGAATATGTATTGGTCGTAAGCGCGGCCGACTCGGCGGAGGAATTCGAGGGACATGACGAGGAGGATGACGCCGATGCAGGAACCAGCGAACATGCCGTTGGAGGTGATCTTCCAGGAAGAGGAGATGAAGCAGGAGTTGACGGTGTTCCAGTTCCACAACATCTGTAGAGTATCAGCAAGGGAGGTTCAAGACTGGAGGTGTGTACGAACGGAGATCTTGCAGCCGTTACCACCGCCCATGCCGCCCATACCTCCCATGCTGGCGGCTGCTGTAGAAGTGGGCATCGAAGACATGCCCGTCATGGACGCCGTCATGGACGATGTCATGGACGATGTCATTCCGGTCATGGAGGACGACATGGACATGCCGCTGTGATCCATGATGATGTGGCGAGCGATGAAACCTTTGGACTGGGCAAGTTCTCAGGCTTGCAGTATAGAAAGATTTGCGGTGCAGAAAACTCAAAGGGGCTCACACGTCTATATCAGCACCTCTCAAGCGCCGACTCCACTTACGGAAATAGTTCGTTTGTTGGTTCACGCCACAGGGTCTTTCTTTCCTACTTCACATGCATATGGCATTCTCACCACGAGATACCAAGCCGTGTGAGCGAGCATGAGCAAGTTCTTGGCTGTGAGCAAGTTTTCGAAAGAGGGAGTTTGAGAAGCGAAACAAAGCCGAAAGTGATCAAAGCTGCAGCGCCACAAGGCGGTCAGGCACTTCGAGGGCGCTGATGGTCGCGCTTGTCCTGCAAGCTCGGAAACAAGTATATTGAGGATGATTGGGAGAGTGGGACATCGCAGCCCAGCCTATCTCGCCCAGCAAATGCTAGCCGCGACTTCACGCCACGACAAGAGGTTGTCTGGAGGTCTTCCCTGTCGCTCATTCCTCCCGACCCACCATCCACAACAAATAGATACACTGAGCGCGCTGAAGCGTCAATGAAAGACGAGTGATCAAAGTCGCCGGTGGAGAGGACGCGATGGATGGAAAGTCATAATCTGTCTGGTCGTTGTCGCGGCCGGCAGACGTCGGCACATGACTGCCGTGAAGCTCGACCTCACTTCTACTGGGACCTTCGACAGACATCCCCCACCCACAACATCAATTGATTCGGGGCTGCCCATCACATCCAAAAATAGGAGAGACCGCTAATCCAACCAGTCTGGAAGAGAGTTCTGCTGCGGTCTCAGTATTGCGACGACAATCTACGCGTCCGCCGTTGCGAGCATGGGCGTTCAATGGGACAACGACTTGATAAATTGCATCGTACCTGTCGTTGCTATTCGGAGATCTCCACAATGCCAATCTGGAGCATTGACGATGTCGCAGTCACTGGCGATGAGGCTTTGGATACAGCTGAACAATATGCGTGGAGCTAAAGATTGTGTAGATCACTACCTACCAGGTTGTACGCTGTGCGGTCGAGTCTGCAGATACGCATGGCTATTTCCCGTCTCCTGGTAAGTGTCCGGCTCCTCGAAAACATTGTCACCGGTATCGCAACGTTGAAGCACCATCTTTCTGGACCCCGATGGTTCACAGCGTCCTCGCACTGAACATGTTCATGCCAATCAGACCAAGCATGCGCCCATGCTTGACTTTGACACAAAGCTCGTATACCGATGAGCTAGTCTAGAAGCCGAACGCCCTGGTTGTATCCGTGCATCCTGTCGCATTTGGATTGATGCAGGTGAGCAGGGAGGACAACGAGGTAAGCTGCTTTATATGACCATTCCCACGCTCCACCCCACACCAACAACCACATCATCCACGGACAACCCTGACACGATTCCACATTCTAAATACCATGGCGCGGCTCCTTATCCTCACAATGCTCTTCACTTCTCTCCTCGCCGCTCCCATCTCTTCCCAGCCTCCACCCTATCTCTCCAAAAGTCCCGCCATCCTCCATGACAAAGATCTCATCCTGCCCAACCAACCCTCATCACTCTACAAACGCTGCGGCTCCAGCCCCTGTCATATTTCAACCTCGGATAGTCTCTTATCCCATGTGCCCACAATAGCCGGACCTTCGGTGCTGCAGTCACAATCCGCACTTCAGTCCTCAAGCTCGGGAAACTTCTTCGATTCGCTCCTCACCTCTATCATCTCACGGAGGACCGTGCCTGTGGTGGATCACACGGAGGTGGACGCAGAGGACTGCGAGGAGGGTACAGGAAAGTCACCGGATGCAGGAGTGCAGGCAGATGAGGGGGATGTGTTTGCTTCCATTCGGTGAGACGAGGTAGAGACGCACGGGTGGAAGCACCAGATCAGAGGAAGCTCTCTAGAACTGGAGCGCTTCGGGCAGGACGTTTGTCAACAAGCAACAAAGGACGAGGATGGATCAATGACCGTACACTCATGATAGATAGATATGATATGCAAGAACAATGCAAATGTTATGACCCACCACTCGCGCCGTGCACAAGGCTTTGATGCTATGGGACTACCAGGTCCCAATGTACCCTCCATATAATGGATGGATGCATGATTCGTAAGGCTCAAAGGACCTTTCCACCCAACAGACGCCAGTCCCACGCTACCTAATTTATGGTCATGGACGATCTTCCTTTGCCGGCCTTATCATAATCAAATGCTCCATCCCCTTAGCCACAAACTTCTTACTATCAAACGGCAACCTCTCCTTCCCCTCAAACCCATACCTTTCATAAAGCGGCACCCCATCATCACTCCCCTCTAAATACGCCATCACATTCAACTTGTCCGCCTCCGCCAGACCCCACCTCAAATGCATCCCGCCAATTCCTCTTCTATGGTACTCCGGATCCGTCGCCAAGATGTTCAATAGCACATGTGCCTTGCCATGGAGGTACTTTTCCTTGCAGCTCTTGATCGCCCCGAAGAAACCACCGAATGCCTCCTCGTTGCCGGTGGGAGGGAGGCCGGCTTCGTTGTTGAGCGCGGATTCGGCGTCGAGTTCGGCTTTTGAGCGGTCTTTGGGGTAGACCTTCCATACTGAGACGCCGGCGATGCGGCCTTCTGATTGTGATTGCGCGGCTTCTGAAGGGGACAGACGGGCGAGGTCTGAGGGGAAGGGGGGCGCGGAGGTGTCGATGCAGACGAGGTGTTTGATGTAGTGTGCGTCTCGGGTCATGCTGTTGTGTAGGCTCTTGCGTGACCAGTCCATGTCGGCGTCTGTCTTGCCGTGCGGGAAGAACATGGCTGTCATTGTGGTGTTGAAGGCTGTGTCGATGATGCGGAGGTAGGCTTCGGAGTCGCGCGGGAGCATGGGTCGGAGGATGAGGGAGCCTTTCTGCTCTATGATGTGGGAAGTGTCGGGGGTCATGACGGGGATGGTGGAGGTGGTGGTCCTGGTTGTTGTGGTGGTGGAAGACATTGGTGCGGTGGTGTCGTGCTGCGTTTCTGGGTGGGTTGAGCGGTGAGCAGCACGAGGAAAGGGACAAAGGAGGAAACACAGGAAGCATATGTTCAGGTACAAACCGTCGGATCATGCGTGCATCCTGTTGAGCATTGTCATACAGGGCTGGCCGTGACATGGTCTCACTCCGATAACTACTCCGGCTTGCATCGGTTGTAGGATGTCTCGTGAGACCCCGTCGCCTTTTGCGGTACGGATTCCATGGTTCGCGGAGTTTTGGAAACGGCCGCCCTGCCAGGGTCCATGCGATGTAAGGGCTCAGTCGACTTTGCAGCTCTGTTGACAACCAGTCCTGTTGAAGTGTGATGTGTGCGAAGATGCGAAGGACTCGACGTGTCAGGTAGAGAAGGCTTGGGAGACGACCTCATCGGAGTGGGTCCCGATGGCTTGGTCTGCCGCCGAAACTCTGTCGCAACTTTTGTTTTCTCCGAACTCCGCAGTCTCTCTCAGCATGTTTCCTTAAACAGCTCGAGTGGCGTTCGGGAACATCAAAAAACTCCTAGGCACGATTCACGTTGCGGTACGACGAAGTATGGAAGAGAAGAATCACTGGCCGTCCTCTACAGTCATGGCCGCGCCATAGCATGCCCCTCCATGAGAGAGGACAGCGGGGCTCCTCTCTCTGCAGAATAGCCGACAGCTTTGATTTAGCCTGAGGCTCCGGGTAATTACCTTTACCAGCTCAAAGTGGTTGCATACAATAAATACATTGCTCTTCGCAGATGATGTCAAGGTAGGTTTTGCTTAGTATCTTTCAAGATCAGATATTCGATACCAACATGTCGGACGGACCAATTGTCAGCCACGTCTATACCGCGGACCCTTCAGCCCACGTGTTCAACGGCAAGCTGTACGTCTACCCCTCACACGACATTGATGCTGGAATTGAGGACAACGACAATGGCGATCAATATGCCATGAATGATTACCATGTCTTCAGTATGGACCAAGTCGGTGGCCCTGTAAAGGATCACGGGGTGGTGCTCTCACAAAAGGACATCCCGTGGGTCTCGAAACAGCTGTGGGCGCCTGACGCCGCCGAGAAGAATGGCAAATACTACCTCTACTTTCCCGCCAGAGACAAGGATGGTATCTTCCGGATAGGTGTTGCAGAAGGCACAGATCCTGCTGGCCCATTCAAGCCTGATCCAGATTACATCAAAGGCTCGTACAGTATCGATCCTGCCAGCTTCGTGGACGAGGACGGTTCAGCATATCTGTACATGGGTGGCATTTGGGGTGGTCAGTTGCAATGTTGGCAGGAGAAGGGCAAGTTTGACGAGAAGTGGTCGGGGCCTCAAGAGCCAAAGGGAGAGGGCGTGTACGCTTTGTCGCCGATAGTTGCAAAGCTGAGCGACGACATGCACAGCCTTGTTGAGGAGCCCAAGGAGGTGCAGATCCTCGCGCCCGAGACGGGCAAGAAGATACTGGCTGACGACCACGACCGTCGATTCTTCGAAGCTGCATGGCTTCACAAGTACAAGGGCAAATACTACTTCAGCTACTCGACAGGCGACACCCATTACCTGGCGTATGCTACTGGTACCAGCCCGTACGGTCCTTTCGCATATGAGGGTCGAATCTTGGAGCCAGTTGAAGGTTGGACCACTCATCACAGTATCGTCGAGTACCAAGGACGTTGGTTCCTCTTCCACCACGACAGCTCGCTTTCTGGCGGTAAAAACCATCTTCGCTCGGTCAAGATCAAGGAGATCTTCTACGACGAGCAAGGCAAGATCAAGCCAGTGCCCAAGTCCTAGGTCCACGCCAAGCGCTGGTGTCGGAGTCTGAAGAAAACGATTGACCTGGAGTCTGCCACAACTGCTTGTACAGCTTTTGCAATCCACAGATGATAGAACTGTGCCTGGTGAGTGACTGGACTGGATTTTGGCAGGTCTTCATCCAGAGCATGTGGAGGAGGCTCCTTGTAAATAGATCTACGCTCTGGGAATTTGCATGTGCAGGCAGAATTCTTATCCAGCTTTCTCTGCCAAAGTTCACAACGTACTTTTGAATCGAAAACTATAATAGCTGAATTGACCTCGAAAAAGCGGATTTCCCCTCTGGATCGTGTTTTGCCTTGGAGACGTTGCCGGCAGGCGGCTTGGGACGGTGGATAATTGTGACCCTTGGGTCAAAACTCCAAAGTCCTAACCTCTTTTTTATTAGTCAGACTTTAACCACGCATAACTTCTGCAATTTAAAAGATATTACTATATAATCTATATTAATCGACTCTACTTACTAAGACAAATACAATAATACTAATATAAAATAGTAAAATAGTGAAATAGGTAGTAATGTTATTACTCTAGTAACTACCCTAAGAGGACAACCGGGCGAACTAAGTATCGATATACACTAACTCTATTAGTTCGAGCCATACACTAGTTACTGCCTTTTCTAACCCCTACGCATCTAATCAGGTCGACTAGCTTACTATTAGCTTACTAATTCGATTATATAATTAATATTATAGTATTAAGAAGCCTCTATACTACCTCTATAAGATAGACTCGTTAGACTACTAAGCAAAGGCAAGCTACTACCGATGTAGCGAGAGCTATAGCTATAACTGCCGAAGAGTAGCAGAAAAAAGACAAGTAAGTACACTATAGATAGCGCTATTAGTTCTATAATTCGTTAGTAATTTACTAGTAATTTAGTACTAACAATTCTAGCTTTAATAAGATATAGCGCTAACTAGTAACAAGCAATAAGCAAGACTTCTAGTACATTACGGATAACAAATAGAACAGTCTCTACCTTAGTTTAGAGTCTACTAGCAATAATAGTAAGGTAAAGAAGATAGCCTTAACTAGTATCTATTATATTATTTATACTAGCGAGATTATAGAGATAGAGAAGAGAGAGATAGTACTAGCGCTATATCGTTAGTGTAGTTATAAGGCAAAGGAGCTAGATAGAGCAGAGAGAGACCTAGTAGTATATAGAGTCTAGAAGGATAAGGCTAAGAGTAAGTTATATAGTTATTACGTAAGGGAGAGGAAGGATTATTATATAGCGCTAGCTAGCGAATTATTATTAGAATTATAGGCTAAATTATAAGACCTAGCGGACTTAAAGATACATGTTAGTACTCTAGAGAACGCTCTATCGGAAGTGCTAAAGACTATTAAGAAGTAGAATAAGAGAATTAAGGAACTAGAGGAGGTAGTCTTTAAGGAGGAGAAGAAGAAGATAGATAAGATAGAGAGGAATAAAAGTAATAAGGTTACTCTAGAAGATAAGGCTAATCTATTATAATTATAGAACTATAATTATTAGCGTAGTGTCTAGCTATATTATAATACCTAAGAGGTAATTTATGCCTTTCGAAACTCTCTATTACGTCTTCTCTATTAGCTTAGTCCTTCGCCTACTCTTCTATATACTTACTCTACGCGTATTACTCTCTCTATAGCTATAATTATCTCCTAGTATAACAATATTAGTATCTAGTAATTACTCTAGATCTATAGAAGTAGCTTTATACTTTTATAGCTACTCTAGATGTCTATTAGTAGTAGTAGATAAAGATTAAGTTATCCTTAGCTATATAGTAGATAGGTTAAATTTAAGTAAGTTAAAGAGATTAAGGTAATCGGAAGTAGCTAGAGTTAGAAAGGCACTCTAACTTCTCTCTTTTAAAGCTTAAGTAGTGTTACGCTACTAAGATAGACTAGTAATAGCATCTATAATTATTAGATTAGAGTTATCCTACTAGATAGAAGCTACTCTCGTACTACTAATATAGCTACTTTCTCTCGAGGTATTACTACTATTATCTAGCGTATTAGATATATATATAAAGGTAGAAGTGTTATTACTATTAAAATCGATAAATTCGACTATAAATTAAGTAAGACTACCTAAGGAAGCTTTATAGTAATACGAGATAGATACGAACTAGATTTCGTCTAGATCTATATTAGATTAATTACATAATCTCGGCATCGTAGCTCGGGCTTCTAGCCGCTTAGCTCTCGATATTACGCATACTTTATACTTTAGTCTTCTTCTTCTTCTTCTTCTAAGTCTCGATATCTTAACGAATAGACGTAATTAACCTCTTATCTTGCTAGTTGTAATTACTATATCGAGACTTCGCAATTACTATAATCGAGCAATAGAGCTATCGAATTATCTAGTTCTCCTACTACTCGTATAACTCTCTAATAACTAACACTTACGAAGAATCGAAGAACTAAAGAAGAAGCTATTATAACTATAGTTCTCGCGTATACTACTATAGATCCTCGCTACTACTATATAGGTTAATACCGCGAATAAGAAGAAGGTAATAAGTCGAGTTATAGACAACTCTTAAAGGAAGTAGGCTACTAGCTAAATTTTTAATATCCTTTTTGTTACGCGTTAACTTTTATACTATAAACTATAACTAACCTTGCCGAGTATAGCTCGATCTAACCCCGGCGACGACCGCTATATAAGTAAGATAAACCTCTCTACTAACAACAATAACGAAGCTATCTAGTTAGCCTATTACGACCTCTTTATCCTATCCGACACCGACCTTAGAAAGAAGCTCTAAGAGACGAATAGTATAAGCACTCTATATAAGGCCTTTAAGTTTATTAAGTCTATCTTCGATAAGTAGGTCGAAGTATATAACGCTACTCGTTTCGATACTCTCGATCTATATAACTAACTTAATACTACTTAAGCTAAGCTAGCTATAGCTAATAGTACTATAGACAACCTTACTATCTAAGCTATATACTACCTTACTAAAGTTAGCAATCTTAGGTCTAAGCTAGCGTAGCTAAGAGCTAAGAGAGAGTACGCTATACTAGCTTCTTCTATGTAAGGTGCTACCTTATTAGAGAAGATACTAGACTCTACTATATTTAGTAGTAGTACTCCGGAGTAGTTCGAGATCTTTAAGTATTAGATAAAGAACAAGATATACACTAACGCTAACTACTATCTAACTAAGGTAACTTGATTTATATATCTCTACTCTCGTCTCTCTAGAGAAGCTTATACTCTTATTATAGACTTCGCTAGAGATAATACTCTTAACATTAGTACTAGCCTAGCTCTATTAGTCTAGCGCTTCGAAGACCCTAACTATAAAGCTACTACACGCGCTTAGTTCGCTAGTCTCTTCTAGTATAATACCTCTTTTAACTCCTTTATTAGCAAGTTTAATAAGTATACTCTTCGCGCTAAGATCGCTAATAACGAGTAGCTCTACTAGTTACGCTAGAAGATCTCTAGTAAGCTATATACTACCCTTATTAACTTCGATACTAACGACCTTACCTTCTTTATCGCTAAGGCTCGTACTACTAATTGTAACATCTAATAGAGTAACCTTATTACTAAGCGTACTTAGGCTCTACGCTCTGTACTAGCTATAAGTTACACTACCTCTATACTAAATTATATAGTCTACTCTACTTCCGCCTCTACTACTCTAACTACCTTCTACCCTATCGCTAGAGGTACTTCGTAACTATTCTGCCTAACTTAGACACTTACCTATTACACATGCGGTAAGCCTAGTTACATCTCTACTAAATATATAGCTAGCACTTCGGAGAAGGCTACCTATGCTACTATATACCCTACACGTATTAGTACTATAGAAGAGATATAGTAGCTCAAAGACTGTCTAGCCGAGTTAGATAACTAATTTAATATTAGTTTAGCTCACGACATAGATCTAGTTTAGCCTTAGTTCGACCCTAAGATAGATTATAAGTTAGCTAATCTATCTAGCTAGGGAAATAAGTAGCTAGAGAATAAGTTCTATTCTCTAGCGGAACAAGAGTAATTCGAGATAGACCCGGAGATGTATAGTTAATAAATAGTGTCGTTAGCTACTACATTCCCGCTATTATAACTCCTATTACTATCTATAACCTCTATAACTACTCTCGTACTATTATACTTTAAGTCTTTATCGACACTAGCGCGCTTATTAGCACTACTATTAATTATAACGTTCTTAACAAGTTAAAGAGCTTCGGCTACTCTATTACGCTAGCTAGTTCTATTTAGCTCTAAGCCTATAATAGCGTTCTAACGGAACAAGTTACTTATAGCGTCTCCCTTACTACTACTATCTCTAGCAAGCTAAACGCTCTTACTATCTTCTATATTATAGATATTAGCTATTTTAACATTATCCTCGGCCTCGGCTAGCTTAAAGCTAACAAGGCTACTATCGACTATAAACATAGCTAAGTCACATACAAAGAAGAGCTTTTACTAGTCGTCGTTAAGTAGTAGTAGCTATAGCTAATTAAAGAGCTAGAATCTAGACCTAAGCCGGGCTTAGATCTAGAAGTCTAACTCGATAAAGCTCCTACTCTAGTTTAGAACTAGTTCGGATCTAGTTTAACTCGCGAACTAGATTCTAGCTTAGACGCTAAGATAGACTACTCTAGCCTATATCGCCTACTAGCTCTTAGGTCGAACTTTAAGCTAAATTAGAGAGAGTTTAAGCTAGTCTCCTATAGTACTTAGTTAATGTATAAGTTCTCTTACGTACCTATCTATGTAAATAACACTAAGCTAGAGAGACCTACGATTACTTTTATTAGTGCTATAGCCTTCGCGTTATAAGCTAAGTACTCTAGCTACGAGGTATTTACTATCTCTATAAAAGATATTAAAGACTACTACTGTTTAGCTTCTAAACTAGAACTAGACTCTATAGAGGTTCTACTACTAGAGCTATATAAGTTTACTAATGTCTTCTCTAAGGAGTAATCTAATACTCTACTAATATACTAACTAGAGTTTAATAACTATATCGTTCTAAAGGATAGTACTAAGCTACTACGTACTAAACCCCTTTACTACCTCTTGCCTAAGGAGCTCGATATAGTAGAGTAGTTTATCCGCGAACACCTCGATAAGGGTTTCGTTACTCTAAGCTCTATAAGCTACTTGTTGCCTATTCTCTTCGTTCGTAAGCCTAATAGAGAGCTCTACCTCTACGTTAATTACTATAGCCTAAACGAGGTTACTAAGTGTAACATCTATTTACTACTACTTATCGAGGAAACGCTTACTTATATTAGTAAAGCTAAGTAGTTTAGCAAAATCGATATCTATTAAGCCTTCTACTGCCTCTATAACTCTATCGACTATAAAGACCTTACTACGTTCTCTATATAAATAGGCAACTTTAAGTAGCTAGTAATACTCTTTAGCCTTACTAATGCCCTAGCTATATAGTAGAGGTTTATAAATTATAACTTCGTCGACATGCTAGAACACTTCGTGTCGATCTATCTCGATAATATCCTTATCTATATAGATAGCATGTGCCGGGAGCATGCCGAGCATATTAAGCTAGTACTCTAGCGACTCTATAAGCTTAGCCTTAACGCTAACATTAAGAAGAGTAAGTTCTACCTAACGGAAGTAAAGTACCTTAGTATTATCGTTAGCCGAGATAGAGTTAAGATAGACTCTAAGAAAATAGAAGCTATTAGAGTATAGAAGCAACTAGCCTCTAGTAACACTACCTAGGTTAGGAGCTTTATTAGCTTCTATAGCTATTATTGCTGTTTTATTAAGGGATTTAGCTCTATCGCTAAGCTATTAAACGATCTACTTAAGAAGGATACTACGCTATAGAACAATAGGTATACTGCCGTATTTAACTACATAAAGCACACTATTACTAGCGCGCCTGTCCTTGTATACTTCGACTGTTCGAAGTAGGTAGTTCTCGAAATAGACGCCTCTAACACTATAACAGCTAGAATCCTTTTCTAATATAATAAGTCCGACATTCTCTAGCCTATTACCTTTTTTAGTAAGTTAATAAACGAAGCTAAACGTAACTATACTATCTATAATAAAGAGCTATTAGCTATTGTCTAAGCCTTTAAGGAATAAGCTCTCGAGCTTATAAGTACTTAATCTAATAAGGCTATCTACGTCCTTACTAATTACTAATTACTTATACACTTTATAAGGACCTAGAAACTATTATACTATTAAGCTCGCTAGACTCTCTATCTCGCGTAGTTTAACTTTAAGATTATATATAGGCCTAGTGCTACTAACAGCAAGGCTAACGTACTTACGAGGAGGAATAGAAATATACTATACTTAAAAGAGAACTCTAATCTACACTAGACACTATTACTATATAGGGTGCTCGATTTATATATTATTAACAAGCTAAATCTAGGTCGCATCCGAACTAGATTACTAATTTAGGCTAAACTAAAATCTAGTTCGCTATCTAGTTCGCTATCTAGTTTACTATCTAGTTCGCTATCTAGTTTACTACCTACACTATTACCTATTTCAGCTGCCGAGCTAGAGATCTATATAGCACCTATCTTAGCCTCTAAAAACTAGCCTTTACTACTATTTAACGAAGTAGCTAAAGCTAACCTATAAGACTTCGATTTTAAGTTAGTTTATAGCGTCTACTATATAATAGAGGCCTTCCTAAAGAGGAAATAGTTACTATTAACTAACGTTATTATCGAGAAGAGAATACTATAGGCCGATAGCTAGTTAATTGTCTCCTATTGCATAGCTACAAAAGTTATATAGGAAGTTTATAACTTGAAGAATTGTATATATAGAGGAGCCGCTAAGATAGCTACTATAATTAAGATAACCTTCTATATCCCCGGATACGATAGTAACGTAAAGAGGTTCGTTGCTAACTGCTACGACTATAAGCGTTCGAAAGCTCGCTATAGCCTCCTAGCTAGCCTTCTATTACCTCTACCTATTCCGGAAAGGCCTTAGTAGTATATTACTATAGACTTCGTTACTAGTCTACCTCTAGTAGACAGCTATAACGCTATACTCTATGTCGTTAACTGCCTAACTAAAGAATAATACTTAATCTCTTACTTCTTAGGCAATAGAGGTATATTAGCGTTTAAGACTACTAAGCTCTTGTTCTTCTATATATAGAAACTATATAGTCTACTTAATAGTATTACCTCCGATTGTAGTCCTTAGTTCGTTAGCGATGTTTAGAATAGGCTCTACTAGATCCTAAAGATTATAGCTAAACTCTCTACTATAGAGTACCCCTAGACAGATAGCTAGTTAGAAGTTATAAACTACAAGTTCGAGCGAGTTATCTGTTTATATGCTATACGCTTTAGTAATTAGACTCTTGTTCTACTAGTTATAGAGTTCTCCGCAAATGCTAGCTTCTTAGATAGTACTAAGTTATTGCCGTTCGAAGTAATAAGAGGTTATAGGCTAAGAATAAGCTTCTAACTACCTTCCGATGCGCTGTTAAGAAGAGCTAAGCTTAATAAGGCTAATATCTATGCTCTTGCTAAGTAGCTAGAAGAGGTGTTAGCTATCGCTAAGACTAACCTCGCTATTACTTAATTATATATAGTAGAGTAGGCTAACAAGCACTAGCTGCTAATAGAGTTTAAGGTTAACGATCTAGTGTAGCTATTAATAAAGAACCTCTACCTACATAGTAACTCTAAGCTACTACTAAAAAGAGTTAGTCTCTATAGAGTATTAGAGAAACGTTTACTACTAGTATATAAGCTTAAGCTACTAGCTACGTTATAACATATATACTCTATGTTCTATACTAATCTCCTCACTAAGTATTCGAATAATTCTCTACTAGGTTAAGTCTTTAAAGAGCTACCGCTAGTAGAAGTTAGTAGTAAAGAGAAGTATAAAGTTAATAACGTTATTAACATACGTAAACTACATAGCAAACTCGTTACTTGCGTTAGCTAGAAAGGCTATCTAGAAGACCTTACTTAGTAGCTAATTAATAACCTTAAAGAGGTAGCTAATGTACTATATAACTATTTAGATATACATAAAGATAAGCTAAGGCCGAGCTAGATTAATAGGGGACCTATACGATAGTGTTTAAGAGCAAACGCGCTTAAGAGAGAAGGTAGTAATACGAGATAGATACGAACTAGATTTCGTCTAGATCTATATCGGATTAATTATATAATCTTAGTATCGTAGCCTAGGCTTCTAGCTACTTAGCTCTCGATATTACGTATGCTTTATACTTTAGTCTTCTTCTTCTTCTTCTTCTAAGTCTCGATATCTTAACGAATAGACGTAATTAACCTCTTATCTTGCTAGTCGTAATTATATAGCTAGATCGAGGAGTCTCTACTTATAGTATAAATCGCTACTAACTTATAGACTTCTAAGATTAGTCGCGCTACTATACGCGCGCACGAATTGCTATATCTATCTCCTTTAATAATTAGCTAGGTTAAGATAGTTTACTAGTATAAGATAGATCGTAAGATAGTTAATAAGCTAGATCGCTAGTACTATCTAGTTCGTAAGCTAGAGTTTAAGCTAGATTATAAGCTAGATTATAAGCTAGATTACGAGCTAGATTACTAGTGTCTATCTTATATACTAAGATAGAATCTATATTATTGCCTATCTCGCAACTTAGAATTATAGATTAGTTACGAGATAGATCTCTACGAGATAGAGTAGTAGAAGAAGTACAAGTTAGATCTTATATTAGTACGTAAGATAGAGTCCGAGATAGTGTATAAGATAAGAGCTAAGATAGTACTTACAATTTGTAAGTAATTAAACTACAATTCGAGCTAGCTAGATAGCTACTCTTTACTCTCTTTCTATATACTAGTATCTCCTTAGCTAGTTCCTCTATTAGCTTATTTGTTTTACACTTATAAACAAGCTTAATAGTAGTTCTTTAATTAGCACTAGTACCGATAGTACTAAAGGCCTCGAGTAGCTCTTTAAGCTACTTATGCTCTTAAGTGTTATATATTAGCTTAATAGGCTTATTAGTATAGTCGAAGTTACTAACGAGATAGTAATCGATATAGTCTTCGAAGACTCTACTAGTAGCTATAGAATTAAAGTACTTCTACTTCTCTATATAGTAAATAATAAGATCTCGAAGACGATTATAATAGGCTAAATCGCTACGACGAATCGTAGAGAGAGAAGTATCTAGATAGAGTATACTTTATATTTGCTTAAGAAGCACC
The DNA here is from genome assembly GCA_013372555.1 of Elsinoe arachidis. Taxonomy (NCBI): domain Eukaryota; kingdom Fungi; phylum Ascomycota; class Dothideomycetes; order Myriangiales; family Elsinoaceae; genus Elsinoe; species Elsinoe arachidis. Next base: position 344,210 of record JAAPAX010000007.1, on the reverse strand, counting down.
TTCTAGTATACTACCTCTCTGTTAAATATTAAGTCTCGGAGAAGCTTATAGATCTTAATGTTAATCTTTAGAGCTAGTTTAGCCTTTTTTAACTACTGCTAGACTATTAGTCTAGTAGATTTCGCTTTAGAGGTAGTAGTAAAGGGACTAGGCTTTAGTATAAAGGCTTAGTTTCTATAGTACTTAGCGAGATTTATATTAGAAGGTATAGGCTACCCTTGCCTAAATACTACTTATAATAGTAGTATAGAAGAAGACTCGAATAATAAGGATAGTAGAGAAGGCACTATTAAAGAATTTACTAGATGCGAATTGCTATAACTTATTATATTAACTTATACACTTACTACTAAGAGCTTACGAGATTCGAAGGAGCTAGCAATAGAACAAGATACTAACCTATCGCTATCGAAATAAGAATTAATTACATAGTAGTAAGTATAGACTAGATAGTCCTTTAGCTATATAGTATAGTCGAAACTATAAGGTACCTTAGAGTATAGAGCAAGCTAAAGGTTAATTATAGATAGTATAATCGAGAAAACAAGAAGAGAATAGCACTAGAAAGTAGAAAGAGAGAAATAGCACATTTTTATATATATAATTACTAGGGTAGGTACGATCGATATTAGTGTAATTTATATAGTAATTCTATTAGTCTTCGAGTGCTATACCTCTAAAAACTTAGCTATTAGCGCCTACGCTTGTTCTTGGCAGCTATTACACGCGTAAGGCCTTACTAATTCTTCTAGGATAGGCTAAGTACTAGTAGCGATATAGAACTAGACCTAGTTATAGAGATGTTTATATATAGTAATATAGACCTTGTTACTATTATCAAAAACAGTATAGCTATTAAACTCGGTGTAGCTAGTAGCCTTAAGAGTAGATTAGTACTAAGCGAGAGTAGTTAGAGGAAGATACTTATTAGTATCTACGATTTTGTTAATCTATAATTTATATAGTAATTCGTTATTAATTCGTATACTAAAATTAGTAACAATTGCTTTATGTCTTTAGAGAAGAGGCTATAGTACTACGGCGCTATAGTACACTTCTCTAGTAGTCTCCGGATAGCTATAATTTAGCTCTAGCACGCCTAGTATAGTCTATAGCCTCTTCTTATTCTACCTACGTATCTTCTAGCTATTATATAGTATTATAAAGGTCTCTACCTCTTGCTATATAATTAGTATATAGACTACAAGGAAAGTAATTCTATCCGGCTAAAAACCTACTACAAATCCTTGCTCTTCTAATAGGTCTATAAAATAGACCCTCTATAGATCTAATTACTTAGTCTACTACCTCTAGTATATCTCGATTTATTAGTTCGACTACGAGGTGCTATATTAGAAGTAATCCTTAAAGAGTAAAGAGGTATAGGAGTTACGGATTTCTTAGCTAAGGTTATAGTAAAGATTAGCTACTTATATAGTCTCTACTCCTCTATTAGTAATAAGGCGAAGGAGTATAATACTACCGGCACTAATTGTAGCTAAATATTAAGCTACTACTAATTGCTATATATAGCCTAAGATACTATAGTAGGTCTACATTACCTAACGAGACTATATATCGATTGCTCTATATATCTAGATACTCTAAAGCTTAAACTTGCAATAAGTATCTAAATACTATACAAAGTTAGAGCTAAGAGAATAATTAATTAGTCTATCTACTCGCAAGTAATAGTAGTGTTATTTAAAGTTCTCTAGATAGAGAAATTAAGCAATAGACGTTAATGCGAGATAGATTACAAGCTAGATTTAGTTACTATCTAGGTCGAAGAGGTTATATAATCTCGGCTTATAGCCTAGACTTCTAGCTACTTCGCTCTTAATATCTCGTATGCTTTGTAGACTAGCTTCTCTTCTTCTTTTCTAACTCTTAATATCTTAATAAATAGACACAATTAACCTCTTATCTTGCTAGTCGTAATTACTATATTAAGAGTTTAACTTACTATAATCGAGTAATAGAGCTATTAAATTATCTAGCTCTTCTACTACTTATGTAATCTATAATAACTACTACTTATAAAGAATTAAAGAATTAAAGAAGAAGCTATTATAACTATAGTTCCCGCGTATACTACTATAGATCCTCGCTGCCGCTATGTAGGTTAATATCGCAAATAAGAAGAAGATAATAAGTTAAGTTATAGACGACTCTTAAAGGAAGTAGGCTACTAGCTAAATTTTTAATATTCTCTTTATTACGTATTAACTTTTTATACTACGAATTATAACTAACCTCGCCGAGTATAGCTTAATCTAACCCTAGCGACGACTACTGCTTAAGCAAGATAAACCTCTCTACTAATAATAATAACGAAGCTATCTAGTTAGTCTATTATAACCTCTTTATCCTATCTAACGCTAACCTCCGAAAGAAGCTCTAAGAGACAGATAGTATAAGCACTCTACGTAAGGCTTTTAAGTTAATTAAGTCTATCTTTAACAAGTAGGTCGAAGTGTATAACGCTACTCGTTTCGATACTCTTAATCTATATAGCTAACTCGACACTACTTAAGCTAAGCTAGCTATAGCTAATAGCACTATAGATAACCTTATTATCTAAGCTATACGCTACCTTGCCGAAGTTAGTAATCTTAGGTCTAAGCTAGCGTAGCTAAGAGCCGAGGTAGAGTATACTATACTAGCTTCTTCTATACGAGGTACTACCTTATTAGAGAAGATACTAGACTCCGCTATGTTTAGTAGCGGCACTCTAGAGTAGTTTAAGGTTTTTAAATATTAGATAAAGAACAAGATACGTACTAACGCTAACTACTATCTAACTAAGATAACTTAATTTGTATACTTCTACTCTCGCCTCTCTAGGGAAGCTTATACTCTTATTATAGACTCCGCTAGAGATAACACTCTTAACGTTAGTGCCGGCCTAGCTCTATTAGCCTAGCGCTTTAAGAATCCTAACTATAAAGCTACTACACGCGCTTAGTTTACTAGTCTCTTCTAGTATAATACCTCTTTTAACTTCTTTATTAGTAAGTTTAATAAGTATACCCTTCGCGCTAAGATCGCTAATAATAAGTAGCTCTACTAGTTATACTAGAAGATCTCTAGCAAATTACGTACTACCCTTATTAACTTCGACACTAATAACCTTACTATCTTTATTGCTAAGGCTCGCGCTACTAATTATAACATCTAATAGAGTAACCTTATTACTAAGCATACTTAGGCTCTATGCTCTATGCTAGCTATAAGCTATACTACTAGCGCTTCTACTTATACTCCTTACTCTACCTCTGCTTCTACTATCTCTCTTGCTATCTTTTGCTCTATAGCCGGAAGTACTCTATAGCCTTTCTACTCTCCTTAGCCTCTTACCTATTATACTTACGGAAAGCTAGGTTATATCTCTACTAAGTATATAGCTAGCGCTATAGAGAAGGCTACTTACGCTACTACTCGCTTCTCTCGTATAGTTAGTACTATAGAGGCTACTAAGATCTAATAGCTCTAGGACTATCTAGCTAAGTTAAATAGCTATATTAATACTAACTTAGCTTACGATATAGATCTAGTTTAGCCTTAGTTCGACCCCGAGATAGATTACAAGTTAGCTAACCTATTTAGCTAGAGAAACAACTAGCTAGAGGACAAGTTCTATTCTCTAGTAGAAGAAGAGTAATTCGAGATAGATCTAGAGTTATATAGTTACTAAATAGCGTTATTAGCTACTATATCCTCGCTATTATAACTTCTATTACTATCTACGACCTATACAATTATAACTATACTACTACTCTTTAAGCCTTTATTAATACTAGCGCGCTTATTAGTGCCGTAGCTAACTATAAGGTTCTTAACAAGCTTAAAGGTTTCGGCTACTCTATAGTATTACCTAACTCTATTTAGCTTAATGTATATAATAGTATCCCTATAGAGTAAGTTATCTATAATATCCCCCTTACTACTACTATCTCTAGTAAGCTTAATAGTCTTATAACCTTCTATATTATAGATATTAGCCATTTCGATATTATTCTTAGCCTCGGTTAGCTTAAGGCTAATAGAGCTAATATCGACTACGAGCTTAGCTAGGTTACCTATAAAGAAGAGTCCTTACTAACTATTGTTAAGTAGTAGCTCCTATAGCTAATTAGAAGGCTAGGTTCTAGATCTAAGCCTAGCTCGGATCTAGGAACTAATCTAGTTTAGATCTAGTTTAGCTATAGTTTAGCTCGCGAACTAAAATCTAGTTTAGCTACTAAGTTAGAACCTATTAGTCTATCTTAGCTACTAGCTCTTAGGTCGAATTTTAAGCTAGATTAGAAGGAGTTTAGACTAATCTCTTATAGCTCTCTATTAATGAATAAGTTCTCTTATATACCTGCCTACGTAAGTAACGTAAATAACTATATAATAGCCTTTATTAGTGCTATAGCCTTCGTATCTTAAGCTAGATACTATAGCTACGAGGTATTTACTATCTCTATAAAGGATATCGAAGATTACTACTACTTAGTCTCTAAGCTAGAACTAAACTCTATAGAGGTTCTACTACTAGAGCTACGTAAGTTTATAAACGTTTTCTCTAAGAAGTAATCTAATACCTTACTATTATACCGGCTAGAGTTCGATAACTATATTACTCTTAAGGATAGTACTAAGCTACTACGCACCGAGCCTCTATGTCGCTTGTTACTAGAAGAGCTTAATATAGTAGAGTAGTTTATTCGCGAACACCTCGATAAGAGTTTTATTACCCCGAGCTTAGTAAGCTACTTATTACCTATTCTCTTCGTCCGTAAGCCTAATAGAGAACTCTATCTTTATATCGATTACTATAGCTTAAACGAAGTTACTAAGCGTAACGTCTATTCTCTACTACTTATCGAAGAAATACTTTACTACGTTAGTAAGGCTAAGTAGTTTAGCAAGATTAATATCTACTAGGCCTTCTACTACCTCTATAATTCTGTTAACTATAAAGACCTTACTATATTCTCTATACGAATAGGTAACTTCAAGTAGCTAGTAATGCTATTTAGCCTTACTAATGCCCTAGCTATATAGTAGAGGTTTATAAATTATAGCTTCGTTAATATATTAGAATGCTTTATATTAATTTATCTTAATAATATTCTTATCTATACCGATAGCACCTATCGTAAGCACGCTAAGTATATAAAGCTAGTACTCTAGCGTCTCTGCGAGCTTAGCCTTAATACCGATATTAAGAAGAGCAAGTTCTACTTAATAGAAGTAAAGTATCTTAGTATTATTGTTAGCTAAGATAAAATCCATATAGACCCTAAGAAGGTAGAAGCTATTAGAGCTTAGAAGTAGCTAGCTCCTAGTAATACTACTTAGGTTAGAAGCTTTATTAGCTTCTATAGCTATTACTACTGTTTTATTAAGGGATTTAGTACTATCGCTAAGCTACTAAATAATCTACTTAAGAAGGATATAGCTCTATAGAACGACAAGTATATAGTAGTCTTTAATCGTATAAAGTACACTATTACTAGCGTACTAGTCCTTGCGTACTTCGACTAGACTAAGTAAATTATACTTAAGACTAACACTTCCGATACTACTACCGCTAGTGTCTTATTATAGTATAATAAGTCCGACGTGCTCTACTCTATTACTTTCTTTAGTAAATCTATAAGTAAGACTAAATATAATTATACTATCTACAATAAGAAGCTTCTAGTAATTGTTTAAGTCTTCGAGAAGTAAGCCTCTAAGCTAATAAGCACTTAGCCTAATAAAACTATCTAAGTCCTTACTAATTATTAGTTACTAATATACTTTATAAGGACTTAAAAGTTATTACGTTATTAGGCTAGATAGGCCCTCTACCTTACATAGTTTAACTTTAAGATTATATATAGGCCTAGAGTAGCTAATAGTAAAGCTAATACTCTTACTAGAAGGAATAGAGATATACTATACTCTAAAGAAGACTCTAATCTCTATTAGACGTTACTACTATCGAAGGTGCTTAATTAGTAGATTATTAACGAACTAGATCTAGGTCATATCTAACCTAGATTAGCCGCTTAAGCTAAACTAAGGTCGAATAAATCTAGTTTAGCTACCGAACTAAAATCTAGTTCGTAATCTAGTCTACTACCTAGCTTACTATCTATCTTAGCTACTAAGCTAGATATCTATATAGTACCTATTTTAGCCTTAGAGAACGAGTAATCCTTGCTCCTTTTCGATAAGGTAGCTAAAGCTAATCTACGTAATAGCGAATTCAAGTTCGCGTGTAGTATTTACTATATAACTAGTGCCTTCTCTAAATAGAAGTAGCTACTATAGACGAACGTTAAGATTAACAAGAGTATACTATAGGTTGCTAGCTAACTATTTATACTAGAATCGATAGTCACGGAGGTAATCTAATAAGTGTATAGCTTAAAGAACTATACTTATACTAGTACTACGAAGATAGCTACTATAATTAAGACTATCTTTTATATTCCCTAGTATAATAGCCTTGTTAAGAGGTTCGTTACTAATTGCTATAACTATAAGCGCTCTAAGGCTCGTTATAGCCTACCTACTAGACTCTTATCTCTACTTCTAATACCTAAGAGGCCTTAGTAGTATATTATAATAGACTTCGTTACTAGCTTACTACTTGTTAATAGCTATAACGCTATACTCTATATAGTTAACTACCTATCTAAGGAGTACTACCTTATCTTCTAATACGAGATAGATACGAACTAGATTTAGTCTAGATCTATGTCGGATTAATTACGTGATCTTAGTACCGCGGCCCGGGCTTCTAGCTACTTAGCTCTCGATATTACACATGCTTTGTACTTTAGTCTTCTTCTTCTTCTTCTAAGTCTCGATATCTTAACGAATAGACGCAATTAACCTCTTATCTTGCTAGTCGTAATTACTATATCGAGACTTTATATGACCGCGACCGAGCGACGAAGCTATTGAATTATCTAGTTATCCTACTACTTGCGTAACGCCTAATAACTATAACTTATAAAGAACTAAAGAATCGAAGAAGAAGCTATTACGATCGTAGTTCCCGCGTATACTGCTATAGATCCTCGCTGCCGCTGTGTAGGTTAATATCGCGAATAAGAAGAAGATAATAAGTTAAGTTATAGACAACTCTTAAAGGAAGTAGGCTACTAGCTAAATTTTTAATATCCCCTTTGTTACGTATTGACTTTTACACTACGAATTACGACTAACCTTGCCGAGTATAGCTCGATCTAACCCCGGCGATGACCGCTGCATAAGTAAGATAAACCTCCCTACCGACAACAATAATAAAGCTATCTAGTCGGTCTATTACGACCTCTTTATCCTATCCGACGCCGACCTTAGAAAGAGGCTCTAAGAGACAGACGGCATAAGCACTCTACGTAAGACCTTTAAGTTTATTAAGTCTACCTTCGACAAGTAGGTTAAAGTATATAATACTACTCGTTCTAATGCTCTTAATCTATATAACTAACTCGACGCTACTTAAGCCAAGCTAGCTACGGCTAATAGCACTATAGACAACCTTACTATCTAAGCTATACGCTACCTTGCCGAAGTTAGCAATCTTAGATCTGAGCTAGCGTAGCTAAGAGCCGAGATAAGGCACGCTATACCGGCTTCTTCTGTGCGAGGCGCTACCTTATTAGAGAAGATACTAGACTCTACTATATTTAGTAGCGGCACTCCGGAGTAGTTCGAGGTCTTTAAGCATTAGATAAAGAACAAGATATACGCTAACGCTAACCGCTATCCTACTAAGGTAACCCGATTCGTATATCTCTACTCTCGCCTCTCTAGAGAAGCTTATACCCTTATTATAGACTCCGCCGGAGACGACACCCTCGACGTTAGTACCGGCCTAGCTCTATTAGTCTAGCGTTTCGAAGACCCTAACTATAAAGCTACTACACGCGCTTAGTTCGCTAGTCTCTTCTAGTGTAATACCTCTTTTAACTTCTTTATTAGCGAGTTTAACAAGTACGCTCTTCGCGCTAAGATTACTAATAACGAGTAGCTCTACTAGTTACGCTAGAAGATTTCTAGTAAGCTATACGCTACCCTTATTAACTTTAATACTAACGATCTTACTGTCTTTATCGCCAAGGCTCGTACCACTAACTGTAACATCTAATAGAGTAACCTTATTACTAAGCGTACTTAGGCTCTACGCTCTATACTAGCTATAAGTCGCGCAGCTAGCGCTCTAACTCGCGTACCTTATTCTACCTCTGCTTCTACTACTTCTCCTGCTACCTTCTACCCTATAGCCGGAGGTGCTCTATAGCCTTTCTGTCCCCCTTAGTTACTTACCTATTACGCCTACGAAAAGCCTAGTTACATCTCTACTAAGTGCATAGCTAGTGCCTCTAAGAAGGCTACTTATGCCGCTATATGCCCCGTATGCATTAGCGCTATAGAAGAGATATAGCAGCTCAAAGACTGTCTAGCTAAGTTAGATAACTAAGTTAATATTAGTTTAGCTCGCAACATGAATCTAGTTTAGCCTTAGTTCGACCCCGAGATAGATTACGAGTTAGCCGGCCTATCTAGCTAGGGAAACGAGTAGCTAGAGGACAAGTCCTATTCTCTAGTAGAATAAGGGCAATTCGAGATAGATCCGGAGGTGTATAGTTAATGAATAGCGTCGTTAGCTACTACATTCCTGCTATTATAACTCCTATCACTATCTATAACCCCTACAACCGCTCTCGCACTATTACACTTTAAGCCTTTATCGACACTAGCGCGCTTATTAGCGCTGTAGTTAATTATAACGTCCTTAACAAGTTAAAGAGCTTCGGCTGCTCTATTGCGCTAGCTAGTTCTATTTAGCTCTAATCCTACAATAGCGTTCTAACAGAACAAGTTACTTATAGCGTCCCCCTTACTACTACTATCTCGAGCAAGCTAAATACTCTTACTATCTTCCGCATTATAGATATTAGCCGTTTTAACATTATCCTCGGCCTCGGCTAGCTTAAAGCTAATAAGGCTACTATCGACTATAAACACGGCTAAGTTACGTACAAAGAAGAGTTTTTACTAGTCGTCGTTAAGCGGCAGTAGCCGTAGCTAATTAAAGGGCTAGGATCTAGATCTAAGCTAGGCCTAGATCTAGGAGTCTAACTCGGCAAAGCCCCTACTCTAGTTTAGAACTAGTTCGGATCTAGTTTAACTCGCGAACTAGATTCTAGCTTAGGCACCGAGATAGACTACTCTAGCCTATATTGCCTACTAGCTCTTAGGTCGAACTTTAAGCTAAATTAGAGAGAGTTTAAGCTAGCCTCCTATAGTACTTAGTTAATGCACAAGTTCTCTTACGTACCTGCCTACGTAAACGACACTAAGCTAGAGAGACCTACAATTGCTTTTATTAGTGCTACGGCCTTTGCGTTACAAGCTAAGTACTCTAGCTGCGAGGTGTTTACTATCTCTATAAAAGATATCGAAGACTACTACTGTTTAGCCTCTAAACTAGAACTAGACTCTATAAAGGTTCTACTACCGGAGCTACGTGAGTTTACTAACGTCTTCTCTAAGGAGCAATCTAACACTCTACTAATGCACTAACTAGAGTTCGATAACTGTATCGTTCTAAAGGATAGTACTAAGCTACTACGTACTAAACCCCTTCGCTGCCTCTTGCCTAAGGAGCTCGATATAGTAGAGTAGTTTATCTACGAACACCTCGATAAGGGTTTCGTTACTCTAAGCTCTACAAGCTACTCGTTGCCTATCCTCTTCGTTTACAAGCCTAACGGAGAGCTCCGCCTCTATATCGATTACTATAGCCTAAACGAGGTTACTAAGCGTAACGTCTACTCGCTACTACTTATCGAAGAAATGCTTACTTAAGTTAGCAAAGCTAAGTAGTTTAGCAAAATTAACATCTATTAAGCCTTCTATCGCCTCCGTAACTCTATTAACTATAAAGACCTTACTATGTTCTCTACACGAATAGGCAACTTTAAGTAGCTAGTAATACCCTTTAGCCTTACTAATACCCTAGCTGTGTAGTAGAGGTTTATAAATTACAACTTCGTTAATATACTAGAACGCTTCGTGTCGATCTATCTCGACGATATTCTTATCTATACGGACGGCACGCGCCGGGAGTATACTAAGCACATTAAGCTAGTACTCTAGTAACTCTGCAAGCTCGGCCTTAACACTAACATCAAGAAGAGCGAGTTCTACCTAACGGAAGTAAAGTACCTCGGTATTATCGTTAGCCGAGATAGAGTTAAGATAGACCCTAAGAAGGTAGAAGCTATTAGAGTATAGAAGCAACTAGCCCCTAGAAACACTACTTAAGTGCGAAGCTTTATTAGCTTCTACAGCTATTATTGCCGTTTTATTAAGGGATTTAGCTCTATCGCTAAGCTATTAAACGATCTACTTAAGAAGGACGCTACGCTATAGAACGATAGGTATACTGTCGTATTTAACTACATAAAGCACGCTATTACTAGCGCGCCTGTCCTCGCACACTTCGACTGTTCGAAGTAGATAGTTCTTAAAATAGACACCTCCGACACTATAATAGCCGGAATCCTCTTCTAATATAATAAGTCCGACGTTCTCTAGCCTATTACCTTTTTTAGTAAGTCGATAAACGAAGCTAAACGTAACTACGCTATCTATAATAAAGAGCTATTAGCTATTGTCTAAGCCTTTAAGGAATAGGCCCTCGAGCTTATAAGTACTTAACCTAACAAGGCTATCTACGTTCTTACTAATTACTAATTACTTATGCACTTTATAAGAACCTAGAAACTATTACACTATTAAGCTCGCTAGGCTCTCTACCTCGCGTAGTTTAACTTTAAGATTATATATAGGCCTAGTGCTACTAACGGCAAGGCTAACGTACTTACGAGAAGGAACGAGGATACGTTACACTTAAAAGAGAACTCTAATCTACGCTAGACGCTATTACTATATAAGGTGCTCGATTTACGCATTATTAACGAGCTAAATCTAGGTCGCATCTAAACGGGATTACTAATTCCGGCCGAACTAAAATCTAGTTCGCTATCTAGTTCGCTATCTAGTTCGCTATCTAGTTCGCTATCTAGTTCGCTATCTAGTTTACTACCTGTACTATTACCTATCTCGGCTGCCGAGCTAGAGGTCTATATAGCACCTATCTTAGCCTCTAAAAACTAGCCTTTACTACTATTTAACGAAGTAGCTAAAGCTAACCTATAGGACCCCGATTTTAAGTTAGTTCGTGGCGTCTAACGTATAATAGAGGCCTTCCCAAAGAGGAAATAGTTACTGTTGACCGACATTACTATCGAGAAGGGGATACTATAGGCCGATAGCCGGTTAATTGTCCCCTATTGTATAGCCGCAAAAGTCATATAGGAAGTTTATAACTCGAAGGATTACGTACACGAAGGAGCTACTAAGATAGCCGCTATAATTAAGACAACCTTCTATATCCCCGGATGCGATAGTAACGTAAAGAGGTTCGTTACTAACTACTATAACTATAAGCGTTCGAAAGCTCGCTATAGCCTTCTAGCTAGCCTTCTATTACCTCTGCCTATTCCGGAAAGGCCTTAGTAGTATATTACTATAGACTTCGTTACTAGTCTACCTCTAGTAGACAGCTATAACGCTATACTCTATGTCGTTAACTGCCTAACTAAAGAATAATACTTAATCCCTTACTTCTTAGGCGATAGAGATATATTAGCGTTTAAGACTGCTAAGCTCTTGTTCTTCTACATGTGGAAACTACATAGTCTACTCGATAGTATTACCTCTAATTGTAGTTCTTAGTTCGTTAGCGATGTTTAGAATAGGCTCTACTAGATCCTAAAGATTATAGCTAAACTCTCTACTATAGAGCACTCCTAGACGGACAGCTAGTTAGAAGTTATAAACCGTAAGTTCGAGCGAGTTATCCGTTTATATACTACACGCTTTAGTAATTAGACTCTTGTTCTACTAGTTGTAGAGTTCTCTACGAATGCTAGTCTCTCGGATAGTACTAAGTTATCGCCGTTCGAAGTAATAAGAGGTTATAGGCTAAGGATAAGCTTCTAACTACCTTCCGATGCGCCGTTAAGAAGAGCTAAGCTTAATAAGGCTAACATCTACGCCCTTGCGAAGCAGCTAGAAGAGGCGTTAGCTATCGCTAAGACTAACCTCGCTATTGCCTAATTACGCATAATAGAGTAAGCTAATAAACACTAACTACTAATAGAGTTTAAAGTTAGCAATTTAGTGTAGTTATTAACTAAGAACCTCTACCTTTATAGCAACTCTAAGCTATTGTCTAAAAGGGTTAGCTCTTACAAGGTCCTCGAGAAGCACTTACTACTAGTATATAAGCTTAAGCTACTAACCGCGCTACGGCATATATACTCTGTGTTTTACACTAACCTCCTCACTAAGTATCTAAACGACCCTCTACTAGGTTAAGCCTTCGAGAAACCACTACCGATAGAGGTTAACGGTGAAGAAGAATATAAGGTAGATAACGTTATTAACGTACGTATACTACGTAGTAAACTCGTCGCTTGCGTAAGCTAGAAGAGCTACCTAGAAGACCTCACTTAGTAGCTAATCGACAACCTTAAAGGGGCAGCTAACGTACTACGTAACTATTTAGATATACACAAGGATAAGCTAAAGCCGAGCTAGATTAATAGGGGACCTATACGATAGCGTTTAAGAGCAAACGCGCTTAAGAGAGAGAGTAGTAATACGAGATAGATACGAACTAGATTTAGTCTAGATCCATGTCGGATTAATTATGTAATCTTAGCACCGCGGCCTAGGCTTCTAGCTACTTAGCCCTCGATATTACGTATGCTTTATACTTTAGTCTTCTTCTTCTTCTTCTAAGTCTCGATATCTTAACGAATAGACGCAATTAACCTCTTATCTTGCTAGTCGTAATTATCTTCTATTTCTCTAGAGACAAAGGCATCTTAGCCTTTAAAACTACTAAGCTACTATTCCTATATATATAGAAGCTATATAGCCTACTCGATACTATTACCTCTAACTATAGTCCTTAATTCGTAAGCGACGTATAGAAGAGACTCTATTAGATCCTAAAGATTACATCTAAGCTATCTATAGCTATATACCTATAGATAGATAGATAGTCGGAAGTAGCTAACTACGATTTTAAGCAAGTTATTCGTGCGTACGCTACCTAGTACAATAATTAGCTACTAATTCTTCCTATAGCTAAGTTCTCTACTAACGTTAACCCCTCGGAGAGTACTAAACTATTGCTATTCGAAGTTATAAGGAGGTATAACCTATAAATAAGCTTTTAGCCTCTAGCTAAACTAGAGTTAACAAGGGCTAAACTAAATAAGGCTACTATCTAAGCACTAGCTAAGCAAATAGAGAACAGCTACAAGATTACTAGAGCGAACCTAGTAAGGGCTTAATTACATATAGTAGAGCAAGCTAATAGAAAGTAACTATCTATAGAGTTCGAAGTTAGTAACTAAGTATAGTTATTAACGAAGAACCTCTACCTCTATAGTAACTCTAAGCTACTACTAAAAAGAGTTAGTCTATATAAGACTCTTAAGAAGCGCTCGGCGCTATTATATAAGCTTAAGCTACTAACTACTCTATAACAGATTTACTCTATGTTTTACACTAACCTTCTTACTAAGTACCCTAATAACTCTCTACTAGGCTAGGCCTTTAAGGAGCCTCCTTCTATAGAAGTTAAAGATAAGGAGGAGTATAAGATTAATAACGTTATTAACGTAAAGAAGCTACGAAATAGACTAGTTACTCGTGTAAGCTAGAAGAGCTATCTAGAGGACCTAATATAGTATCTAATCGATAACCTTAAAGAAGTAGCTAATGTACTATATAATTACCTAGACTCCTATATAGATAAGCCTTGTCTAAGCTAGATTAACCGATCTATAATATAAGCGTTTAAGAGCAAACGCGCTTAAGAGAGAGAGTAGTAATACGAGATAGATTATAAGCTAGATTTAGTTACTATCTAGGTCGAAGAGGTTACGTAATCTCGGCTCGCGGCCTAGGCTTCTAGCCGCTCTACTCTTAATATCTCGCATGCTTTATAGACTAGCTTCTCTTCTTCTTTTCTAACTCTCGATATCTTAATAAATAGACATAATTAACCTCTTATCTTACTAGTTATAATTAGACGTCATGTAGTAGCTATTAAGTGCCTTAGCGATTTACTTAGCAATTTAGCTCTCTCGAATCGCTTACTTATATTCTAACTAAATTATACTACTTCCTTATATAGGTATATATAGTGTTCTAGCTATAGGCCTCTAAATTGCTATTGTTATACTTATACTAGAGTGCCTCGAAGAAGGTAACGTCTCTATACTCCTTATTAGCCTTGCTTAATCTAGCTTACTTCTAAAGGCTTATCTCGTGCCGGATCTACTAAAGTATCTTAAAGCTAACTTCGAAGCTATCCTTCTACAAGACAAATACTATATACTCGTCTATGATATAGTAGTCGAAGAATAGAGCATAGATGTAGTTATAGAGAGTAGGGGTGTTAGTAGCCTTTAGATAGACTAAGAGCCCCTAAGCCTACATTTGTTACTAGAGTATTACTAAGCTAATAACTATACCTTACTCTTGTAGTTTAGCAAGTATATCGTTACGATTAAAGCGCTCTAAGGTTATCTAGTTAGATATCTATAGCCGCTAGTCGTTAAGGTCGAGCTCTAGTTAAGGTATTATTTATATAGGAGGAAGAAAACTTAGAGAATGTAGAACTACCTTTAAAACTACACTAATAATAATAAAAAGGATATAGATCGATAGCGCTTTTGATTTAAAGCTACTTATATTAATTGCAACTATCGAGGATCATCTTATACAGCAATTGTTAATGTTGTAAATAAATAGTAACCTCGTAGGGTAATGCAAAGTTAAGAGAATTTAGGGTTTTGACCCAAGGGTCACAATTTGCAACCATACTTGGCGGTTTCGATCTCGGTCAAGACCTTTTCGTTCGTATTTGCCCGTTCTCGATATCGACATCACTTCCGTCAAATTCATCATCACAACAGTGCCATCATCGGCACTTGCTTTGTGATTATGCCTACACTTGATCCAGACCGCCGAGGTACGGCTGGCAAGCGGGTCGCAAGGTATGGCAATTTCTTTACATTCCGCAACCAGACCATGTCTCGACAATGGCCGTTGTGCTCCCGCTCTACCGGCACCGGTCATTACCATGTCAAAGGCATTGAAAGACTCAACGTCTACCTGCATTCCCGTCTTTCTCGTCGCATGCCGTGCTTCATCTGGATAACTGGACCGCCTTTCGGTGAAAACGACTTTCGTGGCGCAACAAAGTCGCTTCGCTGCGTGTACATATCAACGTCTTCATCCTCCGCGGGCTTGGGAGACGATCTTTCCTCTGATCAAGCCACGTCCACGACCACACTTATGACACCTGCTTGAGCACTGCCGTGCGGCGTCGGCAGTCACTACCGTCATGGCGCTTATGCCGCCCGCAGTACCGGGAGAGTACCACGACCCACACGACGTCCGACATGTGCATCTCTTCATTGTGGTGGTAGTCTTCTTTCTGGTATCATGGATTACGGTACTTCTACGCCTCTATGTACGATCCAAGATGCTCTCCTCGGTTGGCCGCGACGACTATATCATGTTCGCCACTCAGATCATCTTTACGCTACACGAGATATTCCAGATCCTGGACATATGGTACGGAAATGGGCGGCATATAGAATATCTCACACAGGAGAATGCCGAGCTTTCACTAAAGGTATACCAGCAAGAATACATTGATCGCATACTTCGCTGACCTAGTTGAAAGTATTGGTACATTTGTGGAGTCTTCTACATCACTGGCACTAGTATACTCAAGGTGGCCATCGGTGTCTTCCTCTTGCGCTTCGTAACGTCTCGAGCACAGAAGTGGACAATCTACGTTCTCAATACCGCGGCTAGAGTCTTTGGTATCGCCTACCTAGTCTTCTACCTCGCCCTTTGTCATCCCATGTCGTACTGGTGGAACCTTGATTCTGATGCGCCAGGCTACTGTATCTCAGCCGACGTGTTCCTGAATGTCGGATATGCCGCGGCAGGACTGAATGCCTTGGCGGATGGTGCATTTGCGGTCTTGCCCGCGGTCATTGTTTGGAGGACCTCGATGGATCAACGGACCAGGATTGTCGTTTGCTGCCTGCTTGGATTTGGTTCTCTGTAAGCACCCAAGAAATGCTACGGATCCGATTGCTGATCTGCGTAGGGCCTGTATTGGCACAATCATCCGCATAGGCTTTGGCAGCAGCTTCAAGGGGTACAAAGGCGACTTTCTTTATGAGACCACTCCAATCGCTGTTCTGTCAACTCTGGAATTGGGCTTCGGCATTGTCACCGCCAACGTGGCCACACTTCGACCACTCTTCCAGCGATTCTTCCCATCATCTTTTGTTGGCAGCAATCAGAAAAGAACAGCTACATTCGATTTGGAAGAGACTGGTGATGAAGGCAAGCTGAGGGTGGTCAAGCGTATCAGCGCAAGGAAGAGCCGACCAGGTCAGAACATACGCTCGCTCACAGGACGGGAGTCTATTGGCAACATGCCAGACCTGATGCTGGTCAGAGAGATCAAAGAGGAGGACCTGCTCGGGACTATACAAGGACTTGACGGTGATGGCCGGAATAGCAGCGCTACCGAACCGCCACGAAGCAACAGTGCGTCTTTCATGGCACGGATTCCACGAGTGTCACGGCTGTCATTACAATGGCCACTGCGGCAGGACAGCGCAGCAGATCGGTAGGCACGATATGGCTTTCTGGCTACGTCTCGTCTCTTATATCACGCCCAGCATAGCGATTTGTTTGCATATACCCAAAAGCGAATCTCAATACGGCTCAAGGCCAGACCCTGATCTTCTTACCTCTCCACACACTTTCAATCAAATGCGTAAACCGCTGATGTAGACTCTCAGTATCGAAGGACGTGTAGTCGTCGAGACCTCCAGTATGTCTATATGTCCTGTGATGTCAGCCGCTAGCTGTCCGGTCGTTTCTTGGCATCACGTGCTTGCCAGCACTTCGACCAATAACGTGCGATTCATGTTGCCACAGCAGAGATCTTCTCACGCAACATCCACGTCACTTGCCGAATCAGGCAATTTTCGCTTCTACGCGATTCACGACGCGACTCACAAAACAACCTCTTCCTGCAAACACAACATCCATCTTCCATTCACCACTTCCCCAATAAGCTACTCCATTTCCCCTTCCTTCACATCTCATTCACAGTCACAAGATATCACATCCTTCTTCATTGGGCAGTAGCACAGAGAGAGCCATGCAAGGCAACCTCCCCTACCCCGTCAAGCTCCTGACCCTGCAACAGCTCTACGCCACCATCCACACATCCCACCCGCACTCTACAGAGGTCACTGCTTTCTACCCGCGCATCGAGGGACTCGATCACATCGTCAACCCTGCGATGCGCTTGTCGGAACTGCATCGCATTCACAACAAGCTTTGTGAGCTGAGGGTGAGGTTAGGGAAGGAGAAGATGGGGAGGAGGGTGGTGCGAAAGGGCATGGGAGGGCTCAAAGGAGATGGCGGCAAGAAAAAGAATGAAAGTCAGGGGGATGGTGGAAGGTTGAAGACTGGGCTCGGTGGAGAGGAAGAGGGCTTTACCGTGATTGCGGGCCAGAGGGCGGGGTTGAAGAAGGGGCGGGGTTTCATGCCGAAGAAAGAGAGTGAGACGAAAGAGATTATCCATGGTGCACCCGCTGGTAGGAATGACACGGGTGATCTCGAGGAAGGCGAGGTGGTTGAGGGTGCGAAGAACTCAGGGGTCACTTACGGACATGTTGTGAAGCCTGTCCCTAGGTTCAGCGGAGGCACAGCATTGGTGCAGAAGCCGGGTGGCACCATCCCAGGGATCGCGCCCTCGGTTCCTCAGAGCACAGGCGGCTACGTTCCTGGAATGATGCCGCCGACTGCGCCGAGAGCATTCGGACCTCCGGGTGGTACAGAAGCCGAGCATGAGAGGCGCTTGCAGCGTGAGCGTCAGCTGCAGCTTCAGCAGATCGAGGGGAAGAGGAAGGAGCTCGATGAAAGCCGCGCAGCTTTGCAGAAGCAAATTGACGACTTCCAGTCCGCATTGGCGCTGGAGAAAGAGGCGCAGCAACAGGCAAGGAAGGAGATCAAGGCGCAGCGCAAGGAGCTGGAGAGGGCCAAGTTGGGCATACAAGAAGCGCAGAATGCGGAGAAGGAGAGGACGGTGCGCGAGCATGCAGACTTGGTGCAGGAGCAAGAGTTGTTAGCTGATGAGCAGAGGCTATGGAGCGAGGTGAAGGCCAAGGAGGAAGTGGAGAAAGAGGCTATGGCGAAGAGACACGGTATTATCATGACACTGCTTGCAGACCTGGCTGAGATCAGAGGCTGGGTCCTCTGCGATCGCCAGGTCGACGTCAACGCATCTGGGGCAGCTCGCAACGTAGGTTTCTTTTTCTTTGGACACGTGTGGAATTTGACAAGGCACAGATGATCGACGCCCGCCAGTCCCTCGATGGGACAGTCGTCTTTGATAACATCGAGATGGTGATCGGCTTTGAGGGCTATCTTCAGACCAAGGAGATCAAATCTCTCTGGATCGAGACGGTGCTCGGCTTGATCGCCAACATAGTTTATAAGGTCGACAAGATGGGTAAGACTGAGGAAAAGGACAATGAAATGGTGGATATGGTCAAAGAGCTGCTGCTTCTGCTAGATAAAGAACCACTGCAGGAGGGTCAGGTATCCTGGTTTGCTGGAATGATCTGATTTTTGTGCCATAATGATTGGCATAAGAGTGTATCGTGATAACTCGGCAAGAAAAGTGCATGGCCCTTATGGTTGGTGACTTTCCACTATCTTCTCAAGCTGAGTCCCTTTACTTTACAAATCTCATTCTGCTTTGGTTCCTTTTGCTACAGATCTTATGAAGCTTAGTACGAGACATGCCCGTGTAGCCACACTTCAAGTCCAAGGTATTTCTATCCTCTCATCATGAAGCGGCCGACCGATACCGACGAATACCCCTGCGAGCCTTGCTTGAAAAACTTAATCAGGATCGTCAAACTACAGCTCCAGCTACTGTACACGAAGCCATGCCACCGTACGGAGACTTTGAGGCGAGGATGGAAGAATGGCATCGTGGCAGGCGCAGGCTACAAGGGATTATCGACTGGCTCGACGACGTCATCATCTACTTGAATGGAGAACACGCCAAGGGTGCACAAGATCTGCGCGTGGTGGGTCGCCACGCCATCTCGAATTCAGCCCACTAACAACCGTCCCGCTCGAATTCAAATACACGTACCTATACCATACAGCCTGGTTGTACGTCCACTGGATCGTGTTGAATGAATATTGGTCCTTCCTCAATCACAGTCGCTACTGTCTGGATCTGTATCGAAATTGCGCCGTGGCGCTCGAGCATGTGCTGCACAATGCACGCAGGCTGCTCAATGCGGTGGATCAGGACGACCAGGATATATTCGGCACCTGCATCAATGAGATGTCGAGAGGAAGATGGGATTGGCTACATGCTCGAGCTGTCTGGCTTCGGGCAAGGTTGCACCACAATAACCACGCTGAGCGGTGGGGACATCTCTTGAATGAGTTCACGACGCCGGTGTATTTCTACTAAAATTGAGTCTGTCTACCCACACCGGTGATATCAGCTAAGTTCGGTATTAGGTTATCTGGATTGCAGAATATTTGTCGTTTGTCATGCAGCTACCCGGTACGTGACAGGGATGTACTGGACAAACGGAGCTACAGAAGCTGATGGAACGTGTAGATATTTTCACATCTTCGACATTTCACATCTTCGACATCTTCGACATCTTCTATGAGATCATTTTCAGAATTTCACATATCTTTGATTCTTTTCACATCACTTTCCAACACATTCAACGGCACATCACCTAGCCCAGCATGGCCATGTCCAACCAGGCTCAGAACGAAGACAGCATCAGTCCGGCAGAGTCCTCAGAGCAGGAGAGCAACAAGAACAACACACTGGTTGCTATGGACGATACATCTTCACCATCGGACGATGACATCACACCTGGCTCCAACACAGAAGACCATGGAGACGCCCCACTATCATCCACTCCTGTCGACCCATCTCAGGACGAAGACAAGAAGCTCTCCCTAGCTGCGAGCATCGCATACATCCACCTCCTCAGCCTCACCATGGTCAATGGCCTAATCCTACTCCCCTTGGCCCCCAACGTCACCCGCATCGCCACAAGCATGGACACCGTGAGTACTTCCACCCTTTCCCCACAACCATCCTGACAGCCCAGACCCAAATGATCCTGGACGAAGCCCTCCTCACCGCCGAAAGCGATCAGATCGACCAGATCGAGGAAGTCACAGAGGAGTTCGACAAGGTTCATGCATTCACGCAGATGATGGCGCGTGTGATGGCTTTGTCGCGTGAGGTCAAGGATCTGGCGTTTGAAGCTATGGATGCGTTGGCTGAGTGGGATGAAGAGGAGGGTTTGAGGGTTTATAAGGAGGCTGTGGCGAAGCAGAGGGAGATGAAGAGGGAGATGGAGGGGGTGGGTGGGGTGTTGGATGGTATTTGAACTGGAGTGGGAGCAGGGGGTTTGGGAATGAATTTTGTTGACATTGGATTTCGGATGGGCATGCACCAGGTTTCAGGGACGAATAGGGATATGTGTGCTACGATCGACGTCTACAAGGTATGACAAATGACTCAGCATGTGTAACATGGTGCTGGTTGAATTTCTCTTTGTTGTCTGCGATGTTTCCATGCTTCTTTCTCGCACTGCGCTTTGCACTTACTCACGCACCTCCTTGCCCGCTCACAGTGAAGTCATCACTTCATTCACAAGAGCTCTTCATGGCGGCCTCTGCAAGCGACATTGCCCGGGCGAGAGCCCTGCTCAACCAAGCCCGACAAATGACACCCAACACCGTCGGTCAGTTCGAACGCGAACTCGCCAGGCTCAAAACCTACAAAGCTGCCTACACGGAGCTCAACGAGACCATCGATGCAGTAAGAAGCTAGCACACCCTCATCACACACCCTCATCACACACACAGAGACTAACAAAGCACAGCGCCAAAACGACTGCGACGACGGCCTCACCTCCGACGACCGACCAGGCGCTATCGAGCTCTGGGAAAGCGCCAGCAAACAAATGGACGCGTTGCGGAAGCTGATCGATTCTCTCGATCCAGCGATTGAGATTCTGCAGCAGGGGGTGGATCTAGGGAAGAAGAGTATGCATGAGTGGGATAACAAGCGGATAGAAGAGGGGATGACGGCTTTCTTGGGGATGGTGGAGCAGGTCAAGGCGTATGCGAAGGTGAGGGAGGAGAATGAGAAGTTGTGGCCGGAGTTGGGGGTGCCGCTTTTCGTTGGTTGAGGGAATGTAGGTGAATGTTCGTGAGAGAGCGAGGTAGAGGATTGGAGTGGGAGCAGGGGCTCAGTAGAAATGCAGTTGCAAGTGAGTCTTGGATGCTAGGTGAAGTAGATGGAGAGAAGCAGGGATGTTGAGGGTGTAGGTGGGAAGGTGTTGGATGACCCCTGATTCTGGACTGGTGGCGTAGAGTGATTCCACTGAGCATGAGCTTCGATATGTTTGCTGCATCTATCACATGAAAGTCCGTGCATGTGACAGCATGTGACACGTCTAGCACATAAATAGGTCCTCGAATTCCTTTTCTTGTCCTTTCCTCGTCTTAAATCTCTTTCACATATGACATATCTGTCACTCACATTCCTACCTCACCGTGGCTAGACGCACTGAACACGATAAAAGCGCCAGTATGGCAGACCCTGGGAGCAGTGAGCCTGACAGGACAGAGGTGAAAGAGCTGCAGAGAATCAAGGAGGCGGCGGTCTATACCGTTGCCACTCGTAAGCGCCAGGTCGCCGCAGCGTCATCAATCAAGACTCTCTACCACAATTCCAGCCAGGAGCTTGAAGCAGTAAGGCACCAGAAATACTTCATCCAACGATTTGGGATTGACATTTCACAGTATCAGGCAAGATGCGATGATGGGCTCATCGGGGATGATACACCTGGTGCTATCGAGCGTTGGGAATCTGCCAGCAAGCAGCTCGACGCACTACATCGGCTGGCTCCACTTCTCGACCCGGTTCTGGACATCCTACGACAGGCTGTGGCAGAGGTCGAGAAGTGTTTGTCGGAGGTGGAGAGGGGATCCCTGGCAGAGAGTAGGAAGGCATTCGACGGGATGGTAGGAAAGGTCCGGGAGTATAAGCAGAAGATGGAGGAGGATCCGATGTTGATTGAAGCTTTGGGAGCGTCGCCTGCTGCCGTCTGATGGGAGAAACATGAGTGCTGGCATTGAATGAGAATATTAAGGAGGCGGTGAGTGCTCGATCTTGTACTCGCACAGAAGAGACGCCGAGAAATGGGCCTTGTCGGCCATGCAATCTTTGTTCGAAGATGATGGTAAGGAATGATAGCACGAGGTGATCGATGCATGGATTTGCCCAGACTCTCTGATTACTTTAATAAGGTGACGACAGTTGTGACATGATGATGTACATCTGAGCTTGCCTATAGTGCCAAAAGCGTCTTGAACCCAAGGTACGCTCACGTGTTGGCTTGTGTGTGGGGAGGAAAAGGATTGATTACTGCCTAACCCACCAAAAGTTGGTGGACTGTAACTACATAAATACTTAACCTGTTAAACTAAGAGATAACTAAATTAATAGAACTCCTTGATAGTAATAGACTAAGACAAGAACTACCTAATTTAATTATAAATTAGTAAAGCTATTAAAGAGTGCTTAGTTTAGCCTTAGGTAAACTAAATTAGAGTCCTTCTTAGCGCCTTTAGCCTATACCTTAGTTAACACACTCCTTTACTAAATAGCTATAAGGCTGTTATAGCTAGTTAGTAGATTACTAACTCGAGGGATAGCTATTATAAGAAGGCCTTATACCTTCTAGGTAGTAATAACTTAGTAAGGCCATTAGCTAGTGTATTAGCTAATAGAGTCTATATTATAGAGATAGGTCTAGTTTAGCTAACTTCTTGCCTTAGCTAGTAATAATAGATATTAATATAACGAAGGTGTATATTAAGCTTCTCTATTAGATTAGTAACAAGGCTAATAGTCTACTAGTTGTTACACTAAATGCTAATATACTTTAGGGGATAGATAGAGGCTATAAGCCTCCTCTACTATATAGCTTATTTAGTAGTTTCTATAAGAGTAAGGAGCTTAGCTTCTATACTAGAAGTAGTAATAGTTAGCTACTTTATAGCCTTCTAGTTAATAGAGCCTTAGAACATCCTAAATAGATACCCCTAAAGGCTCTTCCTTAAATAGTAACTTCTAAAGCTAGCATCTAATAAGGCTTAGAAGATTAGTAGTAGTATTAAACTATTAAAGTAGAGAGCTAGATCTCTAGTTTTATAGAGATACTAAATAACTCTATTTGCTAGCCTTTAGTGTGTTAGTAAAGGGTTTATTAGATGCTCTAATAATCTAGAGGTAGTAAAGGCTATATTAGGCCTTATAATAACTATTATAAAGTTAATAGATCTTACCTTCTACTAATAGAGGTAGATCTCTTAAGGTAAAGCTTAGCCTTTATTAGGCTAGAGTATCTCCACTAGCAATAGTGTCGACACTAGCCTTATTAGTTTAGTAATAAACTTAGTATATATCTGCTATATATACTAGGCTTAGCTTAGCTATAGCCTCTTAGTTACTCTATCTCTTATAACTTAGATAGCTAGAAACTAGCTTAGATCCCTAAGTACCTTTATCTTATACTTAACATAGAGGACTATAATAACTATATTAGCCTTCTTCTTGTGCTTCTTAAGGTATATAATAGTAATATCATCTACAAAGAAGAAGATTATTACCTCTAAGATTAGCTAGAGATATAGAGCCTTAGGGGCCTAAGTAAATCTAAAGTTCCTTAGAGTAGTAGTAAATTTTATATACTAGAGAGCTAGAGCTTGTTTAAGGCTATATAGAGCCTTATTAAGCAAGAGAATAGTCTCTAATAGAGCAATACTAGAATAGTCCTTCCTTAGCTCCTCTAGGATAAGCTTAAATCTAGAGGGGATTATATAGTAGATAATCTTATTAATAGAGCTATTAATATAGGCATTAACAATATCTATCTAAATAGCCTCTATATCCTTATAAGCAAGAATAGCTATAAGCATTCTAAAGACCTTAGTAGCTAGAGTTACTATATAGGTTTCTAACTCTATAGATTAGAGGTTATCTCTTATATAGAGCTTTACTTTATACTTTATAACCTCTTCTTTATTATTAACTTTATATATAAACACCTATATTAATAGAACTAGCTTGCTAGTTGCTTAAGTAGTAAGTATAATAGTCTATATATACTTCTTATAGAGAGTAAGTAATTTAGCCTTTATAGTCTACTAGAATTACTTCTTATAAGGATAAGTCTTAAGTTCCTTTATATTAGTAGGTAGTAGAGAGAGATTATCCCTTAGTTCTAACTAAGGCTAAATTAGTCTTATTACTAGGTAAGTATTAAATGTATAGTAATATCTATAGGCTATCTCTAACTATACTAGAGTAGTAATATATACTTATTTCCTTAGTTTCCTTATTCTCCTTATAGTAAGGATATACTTAGGGAGTAGGTTAGCTAACCTTATAGTAATTCTCTAAGAGAGTTATTTATGTTAAACTTTAGCTAACTCTTTAGCTTAAACATCTGTCCTGTAATAATTAGTCTTAGCCTTAGTCTCTAGTAGAGGTAATAGCTATATAACTATAGAAGGTAAAGAAGCTAGAGTATTAAAGAATTACTCTAGTAAGGTAATATTCTTAATCTAGGCTAGGCTTAGATCTAGAGCTAGTAACTATAATAATATACTATAATTATCTAGTAGAGGTAATAGAGCCTATTAAACTTCCTAGATCTAAGCTAGGCTTAGATCTAGAGTTAGCTATAATAAAAGACTATAATTATTTAGCTCCTTAGTTAGCTAAACTAGATTCTAAACTAGATACTAAACTAGATCCTAAACTAGATATTATTATTTAGGTTATACCTTAGGCATCTCTTTAGCTTAAGCTTTATACTCTTTAACCTCCTATAGAAGTCTTAGTAAATTAAGTAATCTAATAGGTCTAGGCTATAGTTATTCTTCTAGCTTATAGAACTAAGTCTTATTAAACCTAATATCTCTTATTTTAAGGATCTTCTTCGTAGCTAGTATATAGATCCTAAAGATATTAGTTAAGTTATAGCTAACTAGATATCTAATATAAGTCCTTAGAGTAAGCTTATTACTACTTATAATATGCTTATCTAAGGCATAGGCCTTATATCTAAGTAGCCTAAGATAGAACATAGATAGAGAGTATCTATAAACTAGCTTAAAGAGAGTCTTCTAGTTAAGCTTCTTAAGAGGTGTTCTATTTATTAGATAGACTACTAATCTATATAGTTTAAGGTATAGTTCCTTTAGGAGATTAGTAAAGATAGTAATTGCCCTTACTCTCCTTAATAGTATTACTCTAATCCTCTTACTATAACTATTCTATATAGGAGTATAGGAAGTAGATAGCTTACGCTAAATACCTTTACTATTAAGGAAGATAGTAAATTTAAAGCTAAAGACACTCTTATTGTCGCTCCTAATAAATCTAATCTTAAAGCTAAGATTAGTCTTAATGTAGATAATTATCTTAATAGTAATTTTATTAAGCTTATATCTATAAGTATAACTAGTAACTAGATTATAGTTAGTTATTCTATAGGCAAAGTAACTTATATATCTTGCCTTATTAAAGCTAGTAAATCTATTAATAATAATGTTAAAGATAGTCCTCTTAAAGAGCTTTATTATAGCAATTTTAGTGTTAAGGCTCCTTAATATAAGCTACTAAGCATTAGATAGCTTATAAGTCTAATATAGAGACCTAAGATAGATTAGTTAAGCTAAGTTAGACTTAGTTAGAGTTAGTTTACTACTAACTATAACAGCTAGAAGGTAACTAATAGACTCTATACTTAGGTAGTCTATAACTTTATACTAAGATTAATTAGTCCTTATAATAACTAAGGTAAATACTAATAGGTAAGGATCTTTATTACCCCTTAATACTATAGTAGTAATATAGAGAGTCTTAGAGTTATCCTTAAGTATATATTAGTTATGTTTTAGTATAACTAAGAAGAGCACTTTTCCTTTATAACTAATCTCTATAGTCTAAGTGTTCTAATAGACTTCACTATTAATAAACCTCCTAAGGCTAACTAGATTAGTTATAATTAATAGTATATAGGCTATACAAGTAAGATAGATAGTTACTAGCTATCTCTTATAGATAGCTATAATATTAATAGTTCCCTAACTCTTAATCTTAAGTAAGAAGTTACTATAGAATAGCTTCTTATAAGGTTCTATAATTCTAGTAACCTTATATTTGTCCTTTATAGTGTAATTATAGATATAATTAGTTACTCTAGAATCTAGTATCTATAAGCTTAAGATGTTACTAGTAACTAAGATAAATGCTAAGTGTAATCTAATAGTTATAGCTATATTAATTAGCACTAGTAGGGATAACCTCTTCTAAAGGTTAGCTTCCTTTATAAGGGTAGCTTTAACCTTATCCCTTAAGGCCTTATTATTTAGCCTTTACTTAACCTCTTTAAGGGTTTATTAGTTTAGTAACTATTCCTCTAGCCTAAGGTGCTTATTTAGATAGTAATACTTACTCTACCTATGCCTCTTCTAGTATATATATTTAGGCTCCCTAGGGGAACTAGGCTTCTCTTTATAAGAGTCCTTAGTAGCTATAGGGAATGCTATTACTCTCTTACTAGCCTTTATAGTAGTATATAGCTTATATAGCTTACAGAACTATCTTAATTACGACTAGCAAGATAAGAGGTTAATTGCGTCTATTCGTTAAGATATCGAGACTTAGAAGAAGAAGAAGAAGACTAAAGTACAAAGCATACGTAATATCGAGAGCTAAGCAGCTAGAAGCCTAGGCCGTAATACTAAGATTATGTAATTAATCCGACATAGATCTAGACTAAATCTAGTTCGTATCTATCTCGTATTACTACCTCCTCTCTTAAGCGCGTTTACTCTTAAACGCTATTATATAGGTTCTCTATTAATCTAGCTCGGCCTTAGCTTATCTTTATGTATATCTAAATAGTTGCGTAGTACATTAGCTGCCCCTTTAAGGTTGTCGATTAGCTACTAAGTAAGGTCTTCTAGATAGCCTTTCTAGCTAATGCAAGCGACAAGTTTACTACGTAGTTTACGTACGTTAATAACGTTATTAACTTTATACTTCTCTTCGCTACTAACTTCTACCGGCGGTAGCTCTTTAAAGGCTTAACCTAGTAGAGAATTATTTAGATACTTAGTAAGGAGGTTAGTGTAGAACATAGAGTATATACGTTATAACGTAGCTAGTAGCTCGAGCTTATATACTAGTAGTAAACGTTTCTCTAATACTCTATAGGGACTAACCCTTTTTAGTAGTAGCTTAGAGTTACTATATAGGTGAAGGTTCTTTGTTAATAGCTATACTAGATTATTAACCTCGAACTCTATCGGTAGCTAGTACTTGTTAGCCTACTCTACTATATGTAATTAAGTAATAGCGAGGTTAGTCTTAGCGATAGCTAACGCCTCTTCTAGCTACTTAGCGAGAGCGTAGATGTTAGCCTTATTAAGCTTAGCTCTTCTTAACGGCGTATCGGAAGGTAGTTAGAAGCTTATCCTTAGCCTATAACCTCTTATTACTTCGAACGGCAATAACTTAGTACTATCTAAGGGGCTAGCATTTATAGAGAACTCTACAACTAGTAGAACGAGAGTCTAATTACTAAAGTGTATAGCATATAAACGAATAACTCGCTTAAACTTGCAGTTTATAACTTCTAACTAGCTATCTATCTAGAGGTGCTCTATAGTAGAGAGTTTAGCTATAATCTTTAGGATCTAGTAGAGCCTATTCTAAACGTTACTAACGAACTAAGGACTACGATTAGAGATAATACTATCGAGTAGACTATATAGTTTCTACACGTAGAAGAACAAGAGCTTAGTAGTCTTAAACGCTAATATACCTCTATCGCCTAAGAAGTAAGAGATTAAGTGTTATTCTTTAGTTAGGCAGTTAACGACATAGAGTATAGCGTTATAGTCGTCTACTAGAGGTAGACTAGTAACGAAGTCTATAGTAATATACTACTAAGGCCTTTCTGGAATAGGTAGAGGTAATAGAAGACTAGCTAGAAGGCTATAGTAGGCTTTCGAACGCTTATAGTTGTAGTAGTTAGTAATAAACCTCTTTACGTTACTATCGTATCCGGGGATATAGAAGGTTATCTTAATTATAGTAGCTATCTTAGCGGCTCCTTCGTATATATAATTCTTCGAGTTATAAACTTCCTATATAACTTTTGTAGCTATATAATAGAGAACAATTAACTAGCTATTAGCCTATAGTATTCCCTTCTCGATAGTAACGTTAGTCGACGGTAACTATTTCCTCTTTAGGAAGGTCTCTATTATATAGTAGACGCTACGAACTAACTTAAAATCGAGGTCCTATAGGTTAGCTTTAGCTACTTCGTTAAATAGTAGTAAAGGCTAGTTTTTAGAGGCTAAGATAGGTGCTATATAGACCTCTAGCTCGGTAGCCGAAATAGGTAATAGTATAGGTAGTAAACTAGATAGCGAACTAGATAGCGAACTAGATAGCGAACTAGATAGCGAACTAGATAGTAAACTAGATTTTAGTTCGGCCTGAATTAGTAATCTAGTTCGGATGCGACCTAGATTTAGCTTGTTAATAATATATAAATCGAGCACTCTATATAGTAATAGCGTCTAGTATAGATTAGAGTTCTCTTTTAAGTATAGCGTATTCCCGTTCCTCCTCGTAAGTGCGTTAGCCTTACCGTTAGTAGCACTAGGCCTATATATAATCTTAAAGTTAAACTACATAAGGTAGAGAGCCTAGCGAGCTTAATAGCGTAATAGTTTCTAGGTCCTTATAAAGTATATAAGTAATTAGTAATTAGTAAGAACGTAGATAGCCTTATTAGATTAAGTGCTTATAAGCTCGAGAGCCTATTCCTTAAAGGCTTAGACGATAGCTAATAGCTCTTTATTATAGATAGCGTAGTTATATTTAGCTTCGTTTATTAACTTACTAAAAAAGGTAACGAGCTAGAGAATGTTAGACTTATTATATTAGAAGAGGATTCTAGCTATTATAGTGTCGGAGACGTCCGTTTCGAGAACTACCTACTTCGAATAGTTAAAGTATATAAGGACAGGCGCGCTAGTAACGGCATGCTTTATATAGTTAAATGTAGTAGTATACCTATTATTCTATAGCGTAGTATCCTTCTTAAGTAGATCGTTTAATAGCTTAGCGATAGAGCTAAATCCCTTAATAAAACAGCAATAATAGCTATAGAAGCTAATAAAGCTCCTAACCTAGGTAGTGTTACTAGAGGCTAGTTGCTTCTATACTCTAATAGCTTCTATTTTCTTAGAGTCTATCTTAACTCTATCTTAGCTAATAATAATGCCGAGGTACTTTACTTCTGTTAGGTAGAACTTACTCTTCTTAATGTTAGTGTTAAGGCTAAGCTCGCGGAGTTACTAGAGTACTAGCTTAATGTGCTCGGCATGCTCCTAGTGCGTGCTATCTATATAGATAAGAATGTTGTCGAGATAGATCGACACGAAGCGTTCTAGTATATCGACGAAGTTATAATTTATAAACCTCTACTATATAGCTAGGGCATTAGTAAAGCTAAAGAGTATTACTAGCTACTTAAAGTTACCTATTTATGTAGAGAACGTAGTAAGGTCTTTATAGTTAATAGAGTTATAGAGGTAGTAGAAAGCTTAATAGATATTAATTTTACTAAACTACTTAGCTTTACTAATGTAAGTAAGCGTTTCCTCGATAAGTAGTAGTAGGTAGATATTACACTTAGTAACCTCGTTTAGGCTATAGTAATCGATATAGAGGCGGAGCTCTTCGTTAGGCTTATAGATAAAGAGGATAGGCGATAAGTAGCTTATAGAGCTTAGAGTAACGAAACCCTTATTAAGGTATTTACGGATAAACTACTCTACTATATCGAGCTTCTTAGGCAAGAGGTAGCGAAGGGGTTTAGTACGTAGTAGCTTAGTGCTGTCCTTTAGAATAAT
This sequence comes from Elsinoe arachidis, assembly GCA_013372555.1. NCBI lineage: Eukaryota > Fungi > Ascomycota > Dothideomycetes > Myriangiales > Elsinoaceae > Elsinoe > Elsinoe arachidis. The sequence continues at coordinate 313,946 of JAAPAX010000007.1, read as the reverse complement.
ATAGTTATCGAACTCTAGTCGGTACATTAGTAGAGTGTTAGATTACTCCTTAAAGAAGACATTAGTAAACTTACGTAGCTCCGGTAGTAGAACCTCTATAGAGTCTAGTTCTAGTTTAGAGGCTAAATAGTAGTAGTCTTTAATATCTTTTATAGAGATAGTAAACACCTCGTAGCTAGAGTACTTAGCTTATAACGCAAAGGCTATAGTACTAATAAAAGTAATTATAGGTCCCTCTAGCTTAGTGTTATTTACGTAGGCAGGTACATAAGAGAACTTATGCATTAACTAAGTGCTATAGGAGGCTAGCTTAAACTCTCTCTAATTTAGCTTAAAGTTCGACCTAAGAGCTAGTAGGCGATATAGGCTAAAGCGGTCTATCTTAGCGTCTAAGCTAGAATCTAGTTTGCGAGTTAAACTAGATCCGAACTAGTTCTAAACTAGAGTAGGGGCTTTGCCGAGTTAGACTTCTAGATCTAAGCCTAGCTCGAGTCTAGATCCTAGCTCTTTAATTAGCTATAGCTACTGCTACTTAACGACGACTAGTAAAAACTCTTCTTTATACGTAACTTAGCTATATTTATAGTCGATAGTAGCCTTATTAGCTTTAAGCTAGCCGAGGCTAAGGATAATGTTAAAACAGCTAATATCTATAATACGGAAGATAGTAAGAGTATTTAGCTTGCTAGAGATAGTAGTAGTAAGGGGGACGCTATAAGTAACTTATTCCGTTAGAACGCTATTATAGGCTTAGAGCTAAATAGAACTAGCTAGCGCAACGGGGCAGCCGAAGCTCTTTAACTTGTTAAGGACGTTATAATTAATAACAGCGCTAATAAGCACGCTAGTGTCGACGAAGGCTTAAAGTATAATAGTACGAGAGTAGTTATAGAGGTTATAGATAGTAATAGGAGTTATAATAGCGAGAATATAGTAGCTAACGACGCTATTTATTAACTATACACCTCCGGGTCTATCTCGAATTGCCCTTGTTCTACTAGAGGATAGGACTTGTCCTCTAGCTACTTATTTCCCTAGCTAGATAGGTTAGCTAACTCGTAATCTATCTCGGGGTTAAACTAAGGTTAAACCGAATCTATATCGTGAGCTAAACTAATGTTAAATTAGTTATCTAACTTAGCTAGACAGTCTTTAAGCTACTATATCTCTTCTATAGCACTAATACATACAGGGCGTATAGTAGCATAGGTAGCCTTCTCCGAAGCGCTAGCTATATATTTAGTAGAGATGTAACTAGGCTTACCGTATACGTAATAGATAAGTATCTAAGTTAGGCGGAATAGTTATAGAGCATCTCCGGTAATAGAGTAGAAGGTAGTCGGAGTAGTAGAGGCGAAAGTAGAGTAGGCTATGTAATTTAGTATAGAGGTAGCGTAACTTATAGCTAGTATAGAGCGTAGAGCCTAAGTGCGCTTAGTAATAAGGTTACTCTATTAGATGTTACGATTAGTAGTATAAGCCTTAGCGATAAAGGAGATAAGGTCGTTAGTATTAAAGTTAATAAGGGTAGCGTATAGCTTACTAGAAATCTTCTAGCGTAACTAGTAGAGCTACTCGTTATTAGTAATCTTAGCGCGAAGAGCGTACTTGTTAAACTCGCTAATAAAGAAGTTAAAAGAGGTATTACGCTAGAAGAGACTAGTAAACTAAGCGCGTGTAGTAGCTTTATAGTTAGGGTCTTCGAAGCGCTAGGCTAATAGAGCTAGGCTAGTACTAACGTCGAGAGTGTCGTCTCCGGCAGAGTCTATAATAAGAATATAAGCTTCTCTAGAGAGGTAAGAGTAGAGGTATATAAATCGGATCGCCTTAGTTAGATAGTAGTTAGCGTTAGTACATATCTTGTTCTTTATCTAATGCTTAAAGACCTCGAACTACTCCGGAGTGCTACTACTAAACATAGCAGAGTTTAGTAGCTTCTCTAATAAGGTAGTACCTTACACGGAAGAAGCCGGTATAGTACGCTCTATCTTAGCTCTTAGCTACGCTAGCTCGGACCTAAGATTACTAACTTTAGCGAGGTAGCGTGTAGCTTAGATAGTAAGGTTGTCTATAGTACTATTAGCTATAGCTAGCTTAGCTTAAGTAGTATCGAGTTAGTTATATAGATCGAGAGTATCGAAACGAGTAGTGTTATATACTTCGACCTACTTATCGAAGGTAGACTTAATAAACTCGAAAGCCTCACGAAGAGTGCTTATACTATCTATCTCTTAGAGCTTCTTTCTAAGGTTAGTGTCGGATAGGATAAAGAGGTCGTAATAAGCTAACTAGATAGCTTTGTTATTGTCGTTAGTAGAGAGATTTATCTTGCTTATATAGCGGTCGTCGCTAGGGTTAGATCGAGCTATACTCGACAAGGTTAGTTGTAGTTCGTAGTGTAAAAGTTAACACGTAACAAAGAGGATATTAAAAATTTAGCTAGCGGTCTACTTCCTTCAAGAGTCGTCTATAACTCGACTTATTACCTTCTTCTTATTTGCGGTATTAACCTACATAGCAGTAGCAAGGATCTATAGTAGTATATGCAAGAACTATAGTCGTAATAGCTTCTTCTTTAGTTCTTCGATTCTTCGTAAGTGTTAGTTATTAGAGAGTTACGCGAGTAGTAGGAGAACTAGATAATTCGATAGCTCTATTACTCGATTATAGTAATTACTAAGTCTCGATATAGTAATCACGACTAGTAAGATAAGAGGTTAATTACGTCTATTCGTTAAGATATCGAGACTTAGAAGAAGAAGAAGAAGACTAAAGTATAAAGCATGCGTAATATCGAGAGCTAAGCGACTAGAAGCTCGAGCTACAATGCCGAGATTACGTAATTAATCCGATATAGATCTAGACTAAATCTAGTTCGTATCTATCTTGTATTATATCTAAACTTAGTAATAAGTTTAAGCATAGTTAGTAGAGTTAGTAAATCTAGATTAATAAGATATTTGTTAGTAAATGCTAGCTTAGTCTTTAAGATTAATAAGAGAAAGTTCCTCTAAGGCCTTAATCCTTAAGCCTCTAGAAGATTATAATTCCTAGCCTTATCTATAACCTCTTCCTATTACTAAAGCTAGTAATCTATGTTCTATAAGGAAGAACTAGATAGCTACTTTCTCTAGAGAGCTTTAACCTTAAGCTAAACAGCTATATTAGATAGAGCAAATCTATTCTTTAATACTCTAAGGATAGCCTATAGATAAGAATCTCCTTTTAGCTAGATAATAGTAAGGACTTATAGTACAATTAATAACTAGATAAGGCTTATAAGATCTACTAAGGCCTTAAGCTACTTGTTATACTATACTTATTCCTCCTTGTATATCTAGAAGAGTACTAAGAAATTAGTGTTTACTACCTCTAGCCTTTAAGGCTTAGGGAGACCCTCTAGTTTAGTAGTCTTCTAAGGGTTAATAAGGTTCTATATCTTAGTATTTAAAGCTCTTGTCTTAATAATATATAGCTAGCTAGCCTATTTAGCTAATATAGCAAGAATAATAGGTATTCTAGCTATTAAGGTATTAGTATCTATAGTTATTTATCTCTTTGTTAACACCTAAATCCTATAGTTATAGATAAGGTAGTACTTAACAGATTCTAATGCTTAAAAAGCGAGATAATAGAGAGTAAACTAATAAATAAGATAGAGAAGTAACTAAATAAACTACTTATATAGGGGTAGTTATACTAGGCTTATAACTATTAGCTTGTGTATAGGGAGGAAAAGGATTAATTACTATCTAACCTACTAAAAGTTAGTAGACTATAACTACATAAATACTTAACCTATTAAACTAAGAGATAACTAAATTAATAGAACTCCTTAATAGTAATAGACTAAGACAAGAACTACCTAATTTAATCATAAATTAGTAAAGCTGTTAAAGAGTGCTTAGTTTAGCCTTGGGTGAACTGAATCAGGGTCCTTCTTGGCGCCCTCAGCCTATACCTCGGTTGACATCACGCGCATCTCACGTGACACACCACTTGCATTAGTCAGCCCCGTCCGGCTCCTGCCTTGTAAACCACTTCGCGGACGGAAGCACATTCAACCCTCACGTCCTCCATCAAGACAGTCATACTCAACACCTTATAATTCTTGTCGTTCCGGTTCATTGTTCCGACACTACATACTGAGCTCTCCAATGCAAACACGCGTAGCTTCTGCACCGGCCGTGATGACAACGGCATACACAGTGGCCAGCAAGCTTGAGAGCGAGGGGTCTAGCATCACTGTGGCCCCCAACAGTCATCTAGTACTACCAGATGGCTTTACCATGCCTGAAACATCTTCGGCAGCACCACAATAGGGCTTGGTAGTAGCCGAAATTGCTGCGATGCAGACGACTTTACTAAAGCGCTTTTACGATCAATCGTCGGTGATGATCGAATCAAAGCTGTCTTGGCTCGATTTCATCGAGTCGCGCTTTGAAACCGCGAATGAGATAGTCACGTCGAAGGTTTTTGATTTCCATTTGCTGTTATTCCAAGGGCTCTTGACTGACACGAATAGTGGGAGCTTCACCTCAAGTGGTCAAATAAAGGCGTTATGACGCCCCTATCGGAAACGTTGGACCAAATGATCCAGATCCGGGACATTGACCGCATGATCATGGGGAAGGTGTTCATACTGAGAGAGCGGTTGCAAGCGCTGGAGATCATGGTTGAGGATGGGCTCGTTGCACTGAGCAAGGGGTGCAAAAAGGATGCATTGAGAATGACAGATCAGATCTATCAGCTGCTCGACAATCAATCAGAGGTCGAGAGACTGGTGAGGTCGGATATGGGCGCCTTGAACGACACGATGCAGGATGTCTTAAAACGAGCTCGCTGAGGGTACATTGATGGATAGGTCGCACGGTCCGTGGTAGTTAAGCAAGCGTTTCAAAGGTACGCGAAGGCAATGGAAGTGGTGTGGATGTTATGAGCTGTTCAAGATGTCGTGGCGATCATTCTTACTACCAGTGGCACCAGGGTCTTCTGGTAGTTATCAATGCAAGATTATTCACGCAACTATTCATCGCATGACATACTGCAGCGTACTTCCCATCTTGAATCACCGCCTTGCAAATGCAATGCATTGGCATGTGATAATTGCCTTGTTTGATTGTCGCGAATTTCCCACGTGATCGCTGTGTTTGCTGTGAAATCTCTACGCCTCCGTTTGTCAAGGGACTTGACACTCACAGTCTTTCGTCTTCTACCTTTCACTCACGTCTGATCATCACCCTTTCAAACGGCCAGACCATTAATTCTTTCTTGTTAATACACTCAGATTACAGGACGCTCGAAAGCCACGGAGAGGTGTAATTCCAGACCCAGACCATACTCACATATCCTATCACAAGACGCCACACAGCACAATGTCTGCTCAGAAGCCGGCACAGCAAAGTCAAGACGAAAGGCGTGAGACTGATGTCACAACCGCGATTTCAGGGCATGAGGATCACCCAAGTGGTGGCCAGGCTCGAGTCAACACCAAAGGTTCGGATGGCGACCCAGACCAGCGCGCTCTCGACCAAATACACCAGGACAACCTCGCCCATTTGGCCTTGATCAAGACCTGGCTCGCAGGACCAAGTGACCCAAGGGAACAGGCTCTACTAGGCGTTTTGAACCGGGTAGGTTGTTCGCAATGATAGAGCCTTTCCTTCAGCTAATGTGCTCTACATAGACTCAGATGGATCATGACGAACAACTGATGTGGGGTCTGGAAGATACAACAACAGAAGAACTTGAGGACACGGAAAGACTTCTTACTTTGAATCGCGAGTTGGTAGTATGCTTCGCCAACTTGAAAGAACAGTGCAGGAAGATGGTGCATATTGGCGACGCGATCCTGACAGCTGGCAAGGCGAACGACGACGCAAGAGTTATGGCTTTGAGTGACGAGTACATCAAAGAGAAAGAAATTCTGAATGACTTTGGCGAGAAGTTCGCCGAGGTCGCGGCAGAGATTGAGGAGAGGTTCGATTAAGGAGATCCTTAGGTCCAGAGGCTATTCTGCAGCGCAAATCGGCCACTCTTCACAGCATGGCAGGGTTAGCGTAGGAGGATTGGGAGCCTGGCGTCTAAGAATATCAGCAGCAACGGACCCACAATATGGAAGTCAAGGAGAACGAGCAGCGAACTGCCAAAATTGACATGGCCGCCATGCGTTTTCAGGCGATACATTACATCTACCTACAGTCACTTTCTCACACATGCTACTCTTTCCCCTCTCCTTCCACAATCAAGGCACCTTCTCCGCCTCCTCCAACAGCTTATCCACCGAAAACGTCTCATCCCCCTTCGTAAACTGCCCCAACAAATGCCGCCTCGGCGACTCCTCACCCTGCCCATAGAACTTCGTCAACATCATAACCAACAACTGGCCCTCCTCCACCGTCATCCCCCGATCCGGCAGCACGTTCCCCTCAACCAGCACCACCCCTCTCTCCCCCACCAAATCCAAATGATGCGTCACCGTCGTATGCGGCTGTGCAAACTCCCCTCGCAACTTAAATTCCGCCAAGTTCGTGAACAGCACCGTCGCCGTTGTATCCGAGGGGAATGTCCACTGCAAGAAATGCAGCTCTGCGCCCTGCCCTTCGCGCGGGATGGGCAGGATGAATTGTGGGTGTTTCTTTGCGGTCGTGGCTATTTGGCGGAATACGTTGGCGCGGACGACGCCGCAGAGTGAGCGGAGGTTGGTGGCGTGGCGGAGGCGCCAGAGCGTTTCGAGCTCTTTGTCGGGCAGGGAGCGGAATTTGTCGACGTCGATGTAGGAGGAGAGGGTTTTGATGCCGGCTTTGGAGGTGGAGGTGTATTGTGCTGCGGCGGAGAGGGTGGGTTGGGGGGTAGGTGGTGGAGGTGGTTGGAAGGGGGTGTTGGGTGTTTTGGCGGCTGATGAGGGGGAAGGGGAGGGGGCGTTGGCGCCGGGGACGGTGGCTTGTTTGCGGAGGGAGGTGATTTTGTCCGAGTAGGCTTGTTTGAGGGAGTCGATGTCTTGGTGTCCTTCTCTGCAAGACTTTAGCAATCACATCATGGAAACGTGTGGACTTTGACGTACTGTGTGGCTTTTTGCTTCAATTTCTCTGCATATTTGTCTAGTACTTGCTTCTCTGGCTTTGCATGGCTCGCCAGGAACCGGATATCGTGGACTTGAGCATGCCGTCTCTGCTGATAGCAAAATGAAGAAGTCCCTGATTTCAGCAGTCGACCTGCGACGCCTATCGATGATCTTCGCATACTATTCGATGATTTTTGACTTTGTTTGATGTGGTCAACTATACTGACCATGGAGTGAGGTCGATTTTCTCGCCGCCGGAGATATCGGCGATAGGGCGGTTCCAGAAACCTTGATCGCACGACACGTCGCAAAAGATGCCTCGGCTCAAGAGAAACCCCAGATCTAACGTCACTCCGATCCGAGCAGGGGACGGATGAGATAGCCGCGGGGAAGCGGCACTGTTGTGGAGGTCAAGGTAAGTTGCGTGGTGCAAGTTTGTTTCTGTTTTGTTTCGTTTCCTCAAATATTCCTCTCTGCCTCAAGTGTCAACTGTACATCTTGTCGCCATCATGCCTGCAAAGTCTCTGTACCCTTTGATTGACATTCCGAACGTCTCGCTGTGGGACTTCTTGTTCGAGAGGAAGGATCAGCCATTCCCAGACGACAAAGGTAAGTGGAGCTATCGAGGAAGTTTTCTTTCAGCAGACGCTCATCAAGCCAGTCATTTTCAAGGATGCCTACACTCAGCGATCATACACGGCAGCACAAGTCAAGAGCACGGCGATCGATTTCGCGAAAGGGTTGAAGGCTACATACGAATGGAGAAAGGGCGATGTGCTCGCGCTGTACACGCCAAATTGCATTGACACTCCAGCTGTGATGTGGGGCACATTGTGGACGGGAGGCATCATCTCACCTGCAAATCCTGGTTACTCGGCGGACGAGCTCGCGTTCCAGCTGAAGGATTCTGGCGCAAAGGCCTTGGTCACACAGCTGCCACTACTGGACGTGGCAAAGCAGGCGGCGCAAAAAGTTGGCATACCTGAGGACCATATCATCTTGATTGGAGACAAGAAAGATCCGAACAATCGCATCAAGCACTTCTCGTCTATCAGAAACACTAGCGGAGCGACAAGATACAGGAAGGTGAAGATCAATCCGTCGAAGGATCTCGCTTTCCTGGCATACTCGAGCGGCACAACGGGGCTGCCGAAAGGTGTACGTGATCAGAAAAAGCCTGTTAGTAATGAACATAGGGATATCGACTGACACATCCGGCCAGGTCATGCTTTCACATACCAACATCGTGGCCAATACCCTGCAAATAGGAGCTGGCGAGGCAGGCAACCTCACTTCGAAGGACTCTATCATCGCCTTTCTACCCTTCTTCCACATTTACGGTCTCACCGTCATCCTCCATCAATCGATGCACAAAGGATTCCTGGTGTCAGTTATGCCCAAGTTTGATATTGAGGACTTCTGCAAGTTCGTACAGCGAGATAAGATTACTTTTGCATACGTCGCACCGCCCGTGGTGTTGTTACTTGCGAAACATCCTGTCGTGGAGAAGTACGACTTGTCTTCACTTCGAATGATGAACTCCGGCGCCGCACCCCTGACCAAGGATCTCGTAGACGCAGTCTGGAATCGCAAGAAGCTCAAGGTCAAGCAAGGTTACGGGTTATCAGAGACCTCGCCGACCACTCACACTCAACCCTGGTCGGATTGGTATGATACCATTGGGTCAGTCGGCAAACTTCTTCCGAACATGACAGCAAAGTACATGTCCCCTGAAGAGAAGGAAGTCGCAGTAGGCGAAGTAGGAGAACTCTGGATGGCTGGACCGAACATCTTCCTTGGATATCTCAATAATGTTGAAGGAACCAGGAACGCCCTGACCGAGGATGGCTACTTCAAGACTGGCGACATCGGATATCAAGACAAGAACGGCAATTTCTACATCACTGACAGAGTTAAGGAGCTTATTAAGTATAAGGGTTTCCAGGCATGTTGATCCGTCTCTTTGTTGTCCTTCATGGCTACGTTTTGTGAAGCTTGATCAAATTTCAGCCCACAGAAGCCCAGTCCATCTCAAGCCGCACACAAGCCCCAGAACACAGCGACTAACATGGGTACAGGTACCTCCAGCAGAACTCGAAGGCTACCTCGCTGCCCACGAACAAATCGACGATGTCGCCGTCATCGGCATCTACAGAGACGACCTCGCCACCGAAGTCCCCCGAGCTTACGTCGTGCCTAAGAAAGGCATCGAAGCCGGTCCAAAGCTCGAGGCCGAGATCGTAGACTGGATAGGCAAGAAGGTGGCGAATCACAAGAAGCTGCGTGGTGGCGTACGGTTCATTGATGAGGTACCGAAGAGTGTGAGCGGCAAGATTCTGCGGAGAGTGCTCAAGCAACGCGCGGAGGAGGAAGAGAAGAAGAGTCCGAAGGCGAAGTTGTGATTGCAATTGTATGTATACAGCCATCATCTATGCAATGTATCGACAGGAATATCTATGGCATGTTTCGTGGGTATCATAGCACTCTTGTGACGGACAGCCCGGTCCCGCTGGCGGCGCCGGTGAGGGCGACGTATTGACCTGATTCAAGTCGTTTGGTCCATTTGCTGGACTCGTATCGTGCGAGGAAAAGAGACATTCGTGTTGATGGGGCATCTGATGGGGTTGCGTTGTCTTTTGTCCAGGTGTGTCTGCCGAACGACCAGTTGAGGATGTACCTGCCGAAGGTACTACCAGCTCCACTGTCATCCTTGGATCCTATGGGTGGTTTCTTCGAATGCACGATAGCCTTTATTCGGAACACTTCGTCCTTTGGTGCCTTCTTCAGCAGCTCGTCCAGTTTCTGCACATCGACATCTTCGTCTTCACTACCGGCCAGTGTTACGCTTAAGCACTCCATCTCCTCATTGTGATCGTGCTTTCCGTCTCCATGACTATGAGCTTCGTCCTTCACGAGCCCCTTCACCATCTTCCCATCCAGACCGAACAGTAACTCGACGTTCACCCATCCCTTGTCGCTCTTTACGTTCGGAGTCTCCACGTCCAGGTCTCCTAATCGATCCAGTACTCTGTCCAGCTTGTCTTCTCCCGCTTCCTCCCATTTGTTCAAAACAATCAGATCTGTCTGCTTCGCCTGCAGCTTAGCCGTGTAGCTCGTACTGCTGTAACCCTCCCAGTTCTGTACATCAATGACGCTAATCACACCATCTAGCGTATACCGGCCTGTCTCGGTGGCCAATCGATTGATCTCCACCACCAGCTTGATTGGTTCCGCAGAGCCACTCGTCTCAATGACTATCCGATCCGGGTTGTCCTGAAGCAGCTCCTCTAGAGCAGATCCTAATTGCCCTACATTTGTGCAGCAGATACACGACCCGAGCAGCTCACGACTTGAGGAAAGCTCCGCGGAATTGGCGAGGGCAGAATCCACAGCTAAGTCTCCGATCTCATTCTTGATCATAGACAATCGGTACGAGGGGTCCAGTTTCCGGAGCTGAGGGAGAAGATTGAGCAGCAGTGTCGTCTTGCCCGTGCCCACAAACCCCGTGAGGATCGTGATAGGGATTGCCGAATCTGAAGCCATGTCGGTCAAACTGTGCTGTTGCCTATCATGTCCAGCGATGCATGTCCTTCCACGTGCAAGTCGTGATCGAAAAGTCAATTCCTTGCTGCCCCTCCGATCGGTGGCTGTGTCCTGTGGCGCTGCGTGGTGTGGCTGTGCGTGCCCCTCCCTGCACATCGACGTCAGGGCTCTCGTGCTCTCTGGGCTCTCGATCGTAACGGCCAGCTCATGGGATCCACTATCCCGCCAACAGTGACAGCTTCCCGTTCCCACAACTCGCGTGCCTCGTGCCTGGTTTTTGGAGCTGCATTATCCCGTTTTGGGGAGAGCCAAGTATTGTGCGACCGAAGTGATAAGTAGCTGAGGTCTTCCTTTTCTCTTTCTCACCAAACCAATTTCAATTGCACTTGAGAAACATACAGAGTAGGAGATTCTTGATCAATCAATTGAGTTTCGTCACTTACCAGGTCACAGAACCCGCAAAACAGCTTCATCCACAACTTTTACATCAACTTCACCCACACCGACCTCCAACATGGACTTCGTCAAGAACCTCGCCGGCGGCAGCAACAACCAGGAAGGCCAGCAGCAGCAGAGCACTGGCTCCACTGAGCAGAAGCAGGAGGGTGGTGGCTTCCTTGGTGGAATTGGTGACAAGCTCAACTCCGCTGCTGGCGGCGGCCGCGAGTCCGAGAAGAACGAGGACTACCTTGACAAGGGTGTCGACTTTGTCCAGGAGAAGGTGCTTGGCCAGGGACCGCAGGGTCAGTCTCCCTCCTTTCCCTGACCTTTCTGATTCTAACATCTCTATAGATAATGAGTGAATCTCTCTTCTCTAGCCCTTTACGACTTTACATATTGACACAGGTGACAGATCAGCAATCGAGCAGGCCAAAGATGAGCAGATATCGGACTACCTGCGTGGACGTGAGTATAAGTATCGTCGTTGGTGGAACGTGGCTGATGTACATGAACAGAGTACAAGAGCGCAACCGGCAGCGACATCCCCATCAAAGACAAGGAGACCCGTCTCGGTTAAGCCAGCGGCGAACAACAAAGCTCGGAGTCGACACGGATGATTGAGAACATCATGCGGAAGGTCAAGTCGAAGGACAACAGACAGTAGTTGCTATGATTCATGAATGAAGTTCTATTCACAGCAGCCAAAAATCCCAAGCGGCCTGCCATCATTCACATCCTACCAGACCCGCTTTCTTTTTCTACCACAACTATGTTCATTTGCGACCTTGATCAATAGCCCTGAGTGATCTACCACAAGCTCAACCCTTCCTCACCACCAAAGCTCAATTCACCTGCCATCCCGACCACCGCCCCTCCACCATCCACCAGGCCCCCAACTCATCCTAACTCATCTTCACCCCCGCCACCTCTCCCTAAATACCGGCAACTAATACCCGGAGCAATTCACTTGGACCTTTGGTGGTGACGTAACATGTTCAGCCATATGGCGTGCTCATCAACAATCAAGTCCTCATTCAACCCTGCATGTGTACCATCGCGCTGATAGACAGGACAGACGGTAAGCCAACAAGCGCATCTGCACCCAGCTCAGTATGCCAGATAGCATGCACTTCGCAACTGATCCTTTCATCTATCTCCTTCGAGAGGTCTCTGACGCTCTGCGAGCGAAGCCAAAGGCTGGGTCCCACCCTGGTAGGTACCACACCCCTGTTCCTACCACGAACGATGCCCTCTTCATCGAGCTGGGCGTGAGACGTGGCCCTGGTTAATGTAGAGCTGCTGGCTTGCCCGATGTAATTAGTACAATTTCCTAACGAAAGTCTCCAGCGGTTAAGCGTTCATACAAAAACACGGGCTTCCGTTTTGTCGAGGACGCAAGTGCCGTGCACAGTCCCGTTCCCAGTGGCGATGCTGTCCACGGGAAGCATTACTGCTGCTCGGGAGATGAGTGTTATGCTGGGAGTAAGGGCAAAGCAGAGAACAACAGGAAGGATAAGACAGACGTCCTCGCGTAAAAGGCTGGTACATTGATGCTAAATACTTCTGCAAACGCTTCTACTGCTCAATTGTCACCCGCTGCTGACTTTGAGGAGACAGGAAGTTCCCATCATGCCCAGATCCCAAGAAGTCGGCTTCAGGCCGCGAGATTCTCCCACACAGGGCATCTAGCTCGCCCGACAGTCAACGACTGCACATCGCTGCGATGAGTCCCGTTTGACATGGAACTACATTCTTTCCGTCAGATGTATACTACCAGGGCTCAGGGAGTGTGGTAGTATGTCAGTCCTGTTGACCGCACAATCGATGAAAGCTACCGCTCTGGACAAGCTCCCACCATTTCTGGGGGTAGCAGCAAACTACCAGCAATGGTGCGTAGCATGGGGGGTGTACCGCCACCAGGCAAGCTGATCATAGCTATGAAGAAGCGTCAGTATCAGACTTCTGCTTGGTCAGGACCGCAAGACTTACGTATGACGTATTCCAGAAATTGGAGGATATCGGTAGGCTTGAATGGCTGTGAGCGATCGTGTCCCTTGACCCGCTCACACCAGTGTTCGAAGCGATTGATCCAGAGCTTCAGGATGGCTTGAGTGTCCGGTGGGCCGGACGTGAATGCCAGCTTTGACAGGTTTGTCTGTGCGGTATCCGCTAGTGAGTCGATATTCTCCAACATCTTGTCGATGAGGTCGGCGCCTTGATCTGCCAGAGGGGCATTGCGTCCAATGATGCCGATGAAGTCGTCTTCGTCGGAAGATTCGTCCCTTTGTGGTAGTACATCGTTCCTGCTGATCACACCACAGATGAGAGCTAGCACTCTGGACAAGCTCCTCTACGTGTCCTGGTGGCAACGAACTACCAGCAGAGACCTGTCGTGGTAGTGTGCCGATCCTGCTGATCGTACCATCGATAAGAACTAGGACTCTAGACAAGCTTTCCCCTTTCTCCTGGCAGTGACATACTACCAGCCATGAAGCATTGTGGTAGTTCATCAGCAAGATTGTGGTATTCGTACTCGCTCCTGAATTGACCTCGACGGTTGAAATAGGCTGGCCAGTCGCAATAGAGTTCTCTGAGTGATTTAGTGTTGTAGGCGATGGCGATCAACATCTTGTCGGTCATTTCCGTGGACAAACCCAACATCTCACCCCGGGCTGACGTTTTGTCGAAGGCTTCAACCCATGTACCCTCATCTTTCTCCTCGTTATCGTCCTCATCGTCCGTGTCACCGTCGTCTGATGAGACATCATCCGCTACCCCGCTTCCGCTCCAATATTCGTCGTCGCTGAGGCCTCCGTCATCCGCATCGGGACCAGTGCCTGGGATACCCGGCCTAAAGTGGGCGAGTATGGATTGTTGTCGAAGGATGCCGTTAGTAGGACGTGCCGAAGCGATGCAGACATCTCGTTCCAAGATGATATCATTCTTCTCTTTGGAGATGCTGACTTGGTATGTGCTTGGCGGGAACGTTTCCCTCTGTACACAGGCGGCTCAGAGTCCGAGTCTGAGTCTTGTATCGAAATGGAGGTGGCCGCAGAAGTGCCGGAGGCGGCTGATGGCTCAACGCTGGAGGCCGTCGATGGCTGAGTGCTGGATACCGTGGGTGGTGGGAAGCTTGGTGCTGCTGATGGCTGGACGCTTGGTGCTGCTGATGGCCGAACGCTTGGTGCTGCTGATGGCCGAACGCTTGGTGCTGCTGATGGCTGGACGCTTGGTGCTGATGAAGGCCTGGTTGGATACAACTCATATAGCCTCTGAATGTTTGCTCGTGCTTTGACAGCACCAGACCTTGTTGGTCTGCCGGCGGTACCTGTCATCCTGCAAACTGTCAGAAAATGTCGATAGACCTGTGGCACTGCTCAGCTTACTTTGTGTGTATTGCCCGTAGCAAATCGATGATGTTGGTCGGTATGCGAATTTTGAAGTGTTGAGGTTGCCTGGAGCTTGCTCGCGAGCTGGTCACGCGTTTCGAAGCTTCTGAATGAGGAAGTCGGGACGGCAAGCAAGACGACTGGCCGCCACCCACAGCATTTGTAGCATGAGCAAAGCTCGAGGCAGGGGTCTCGGTACTACCACATCGACAGAGGAGGTCCGATCAGGATGGAGAGACCGGCGAGGAGCTGAGGACAACTACCAGAACCACGCTGTGGCGTGGCCAATCAAGGACTAAGTGATCGAAGCAATTTTGAAACCTTTCATACCCCACTGTGAGCAATATTTACCAACCCTTGCCAAGGTGACCAGCACGATGCATCACCACCTACAGTGTGCATGTCCTTCAGACGTTGCCGAGCTGTTGTCTCATGGCAATTGAGAGATTACGAAATGAAGGTCCAGGCGGCCAGAGTAGATTGGTGTCTTTTCCAAACTTCCTCGCTGAAGGAGCAATATCCATGATTTGTCCTTCGTTCCAGCATATTCGATACCAAGGCTGCCAGCCGTCGTCTCACCATGCGGTCATTGGGGCATGTTTCCACTTGTCCCTCGGAAGGAACCATGCATGTAACTCTTTCTCGTTACCTTCGTCTTACATAACTTCCTCTCAACTATCTCCTTCTCAATCATCTTCCTCTCAACCATCTCTTCCTCGACCATCTCTCCCGCGACCATCTCCCTCATGACCATCTCCCCCTCCACAATCTCCCCCTCCATCTCCTCCCGAAGTACCCTAAAACAAATCCCTCATAATCCTACTCAACTCATCCTCCCCCCCAAACCCCTCCATCTCCCCCATCCCGCCTCCCCCCGGCGTCTGCCCAAACCCATTCTGACCCCCCACCCCTCCCGCAGCAAACCCATTCAACGCCCCCGCCGCCTCGAACAAACTCGTCAGATCATTCGCCATATCCCCCGGACTCGCTGTTGGTAGACTACCCGCGTGCCACCCCGCTGGTGTCTGGGGGAAGACGTCGAATGGATCCATACCCCCGCTGTTACCTCGGTTGCCCTGGGCCGCGAGGTCAGCCATTGCCAGTGCAGCGGAGCGGGAGGGGTCGTCGTCGTTGCCGTTGCCATTCGCGGTGGGCATGGGGTAGGACGAGCGAGAGTTGTGATGCCTACCGCCTTGACCGTTGTTGTTGGTGGAGATGATCAGGCCGAGTTTGGGGCCGACTTCTTTGAGGTGCCGGATGGTGCGCCAGAGGCGTTTGCTGACGTAGCTGCCCTTGGAGAAGCCGCGGACTAGATCGAGGGCGAGGGAGAATTCGTCGCGGACTTGGTCGGCGAAGGTGGCGGGGGCGTGGGAGACGGCGAGGAAGAGGACGGCGAGGGCTGAGGTGAGGAAGGCGTTGAAGAGGACTTGGCTGGTCTGGTACATCTGGCTGGTCGAATTGAGTTTGCTGAGGATTTTGATTGTATCTTGGGCGACGTTGACGACTTCTTGTGCTTGGGATGTGTTCTTCATGATGCTGGTGGCGGAGTAGAGGACGGGTCGGTATATGTTGATAAGCATGCTGTTTTGGCGCAGGTAGAGAATGATGCGGAGGCGGAGATTGCTAGGGTTCAAGAGGGCTGGTGAGTTGAGCTGGTCGAGGTCTGAATGCTCAAAGCGGAGTGACGGCGGTAATGACCTCTGCCACTCTCGGACTTGATATGATAGATAGCCCACGTCTGACCGGGTCATCGTACTCTCGTTGTGGTTGGTGCCAATTGCGCTCCAGACCTTTGAGCCCAGAGTGTTGTAGTCTATCATCGCCGAAAGATACAAAGACTTGTCACCCTACTTTGATTCAGCAATCGTTCAAAGCAAGCTCTCAGTATACCTACCGGTCGTGGCAACTCAGGATCAATATCCGCATCCTGCAAAGCAAACGGCAAGCCCGTCCCAAACGACCACCTCCTATCAAGACTGTGTATCGACCAGAAGAGCAAGATCGCAGAATCCCTATCCTCCGAAGACATATTCTGATACGTCTCCTTCCTATGCAGCCCCAACTCGATACACAACCTCGCCGTCAACCCAATCACCCTCCACGAAGTCGACTCCGAATCGCAGTGAAAATGAAACATAGCCTATCCCCTCATCAGCTCCCTCCCCCTCGGTCATCCACTCATACTCACCGCCAAAGCCAACAATCTCACCTCCTTCACCCCGGCATTCCCCAACAGCAACGCATCAATCTGCGGCTGGACACAATCAAACAACCTCTGCCCCAACTCACTCTTCCCCTGTCCCTCGACAATCAACGCCGTCGCCAACACTAGCTTCAACAAATTCGTGTCCTCGTCATAAATCGCGTCCGCTCCCGGTAGATCCAAACGCATCATACTCGCGCGAAAGAACGCATCGATGAATTTATACAACGTATTCGCATGCGACCGCAGATGCGCAAGCGACACCACGGGGTACATCTCGTGCATTTCCTCCTCGTAGACACTCAGCAGACGAAGGGCTTCGTCGCGGGACACGGACCAGATCGGGTCTTTGGCTTGAGGCCGTGCAGTGGAGACCAATTGTGGGATGGGGAGGCCGGAGGGGTCGAGGCGCGGGGAGGCGATGGGGGTCACGTTCTCGGTGCGGTCGCCTTCGGGGCCGGGCTCGGATGCGATGCCCATGTTATGGAGACTGCTCTTTGCTACGTCGAAGCTGAAAGCGCTGCTGGTTGGGCCGCGGAAGGTGGGAGGACGTGGGCCGGTTTGGGATTTGGTGCGGTTGTGGGTCGGGGATAGCATGGGTGCTGGGGAGGGGATGCCTTGGTTGTTCATGTAGTTGGGTTGGAGGGAGGGGTCGAGGGGTGGGTTGCTTGAGGCGAGGTCGTTGCGGAGGCTTGAGACGTTGGCGAAGAGAGCGTCGACTTGTTCTTGGAGGGAGGATATGTGCGCGTTCATTTGTCGGAATTCGCTGTGGGTTGTCAGTGACATGTCACGTACAGGATTGGGTCGCAGTACTCAGTATCTTTGAAGTTGGTCCCGCAGCAGTTTGGCGCATACACGCATTCGAGGTTGAGGTTGCCGCAACGCTGGCAGGGCGAATTGCCATTGCACTTGATCTTGCGTCGCTTACATTCGTTACTATACCTGTTAGCTTTCCAGTCTCCTTCTGCCTTGTCGTCCGGCCCACCAAGCTATTGAGATGTAGCGATTGCGCTTTGCGCGAGGTTGGCCATTGCCGTCGTCTGCTTTCCGTTTCGAGCCATTCGTGTCGGTCGGACTCAGTGCCGGATCCATGATCGCGTGGAATGTGGTAGAAGTCGCCACGGCAATCTGCTGGACAGACTCGCTGAGGTGTTGTAAGTTATGCGGTCGGAGTGGACGAATGGTGAAGCAGCCAATCGAGTGACAACGAAAATGCCAAGACATGGAGACAGAAGGATGGTCGCGGGGAACGGACCCTGATTCGGTAGACAAGCACGTGAAATTGGAAGCCCGATGTCACATCTGCATCAGTGGAACAAAGTCAGGCGATATATATCAATTCTCGACCGAAGATGGGCGTATCTACAACCCCTCCCGCCTGAAGGCTTCCAAAAAGAAAAAGAAGACACCTTCTGCAGCTATGTAGATTACATCCCATCATTTCAGGACGTGAAAAGCTTCCCTTCAGCATTCCCATCTCATCAGCGTCCGCGCCAGATCAATCGACCAACACACCGTCCTGTCAAGTTTCATTCGCACACCATCGTCCAGGACCGAATGTCGTCAACTGATTGGGATCGCCGTAAGAACGAGATGTCCACTGCCTCATTCTGAAGAGTGACACTAGCTTCGAAGCTGCCTAGCAGAGGTCGACACGCCGATTTGCAGCAAGGATAAGAAGTGAATCGCTGTCAAAGCCATCTATGTTGCTTTTGGTATGATTGCTCCAACTCCTGATAGCATGCTTTTCTCCAATGGTAAGATAATGCTGCAGGCTCCCTGTGCAGAGTCACATTGGCATTCCTTATTGCGACAATCTGCTGGAAAGTGGAGCCGGAGAAGCGACGACTGTGTCGCTTTGAAGTGGTATCGCACTGTGTGGGAAAGTAGAGTTGTTCAAGAGTCCAGCTCAGTCTTCAATGTTTCGCCGAGAGCGTCGCCCAGCTTCTTGCGATTCTTGAGGTTGAGAGATCCATCGCGCCACGCTCCAGAAAGATGCTTGAATGCAGGGCGGGCAGATCTCGAGCTCTCACTCTTGAGGAGCTCGGCGTAGTCATTGACGACATGCTCGCGGACACCGATTTGACTGGCAAGTGCTTCGCTGTAGTACTTGATGAGATTCGTCATACCGACGTCGTTATGTCGCTGAGAGGCATCTTCGGACGCCAGATTCTTGAATTCGTGATACATCTGAGAATTGAAGTTGCGGATAAGGAAGTGAGACCAGAATTGGTATAGTACATCAAGGTCGTATGGACATGTGCCGGTAGCAGCAGCATCGCGCTGAGCCAAGGCTTTTGAGCGGAGAATGGTGTAGAGTTCGCTGGTAGTACCAGTCGGGAGTTGAGCGCTGTCGACGGGATCAGCACGATCCTTGACCCAGAACAGGTCGACATCGCTGGTGGCTTCCTCGCCAGACTTTGGCGCGGTCGTCGGGCTGGCAGGTGATTCGCTGCAATTGTTAGCCAAGTCAATATAATCAAGTGAGAGTCAATACCTGTGGGATGCACCAGTACCGTTGGTCAAGGGTGCAGCGGCTTGTGATCTGGTAACTTCTTCCATGATACTTCGCGAGTCGATAGAGCCATTCGAGAATGTGCGTGAGTTGGCATTGTGCAAGGCTGGACGAGTCGATACTTCGTGCTTTCGCACGACCACAGTGAGTCCCTCGATCTGTGAGGATGGGAATTTGTCAGGCTCGCCATCCTGAGGTGCAGACCCAAAACCGTTCGTCAAGGGCGAAGCAGTGCTATCACGATGCTGTGGTCTGACCTGACGTCCTCTAGACTCTTCCATGGGTCCTGGTTGGAAGTCTGCGAATCTCGGGTCCATCTGGCCGGGAAAGAACGTGGGGGCAGCAGCAGCGTCCTGGATCTGGAATGTATCACGACGACCCCCACCAGCCATCGAGCCAGGGCTCTGTGGGAACGGAGGCTGATCATAGAATTGGTTGCGCACCGGCGAAGGACGGCGTAGCTCACCAGGCCCTTCTGTCTGTGCAGCTGGATCACGAGCATCCATGGGCATGACCCAGCGCTCCCAATCACGGACCTTGCGCAATCGATCCTTACCATCAGACCCGATACGAATCTCAATCTCATTCGAGCGAAGGCATGCCTGTTTGAGGATGTCGTATTCCGTGGTCATCTGCTTGACTCGATTAAATCCGGCGATGACCTGCAGGAAGATCCATCCCTGGGAGTCCATGTGCTTGCGGAGGAAGACATCTTTGGGCAGATTGTCGAGGGAAAAGTAGTATTCGATCTGGCCAAGGACAGTCATGATGAGCATCTCTTTCTCGGATGATGGGTGCACCGGATAAGGACCTGCGCTGTATGGGCCGTAGTAGTCAGGCATGAATGGCTGTTGCATGGGTGCCATGGGATAGCCGGGATACCCACCAGGTCTTCCATAGTCGAATGGGATCGACTGTGAGCGAGGACCTTGGTTGCGGTACCCTCGGCCACCGTGAGACCCGCGGCCGCCAGGGAAAAAGTTGCCACCAGTGGGCGACAGCGGCATTTGATTAGGTGGGAAATCAGCGTAGCCAGCAGCGTATGGATTCGGCGATGCGAAGCTGTTATTGTAGCCTCCACGACCACCTTTGCGTCCACCACGCTTGCCTTCGCGGAAGTTACCAGGTTCGCGACCAGAGTCGTACAAGTGTGGCTCGGAGCGTCTTTCAGAGTACGTCGATCTGGGTGTCTGGAATGGTTCTCCATTCGTAGTAGCATCAGCTGGACCTGGCAGTGACAATGCCAAATCTTGTGGGTGTTCGGATTGGCTCTTCTTGGCCGAATCGCCGTTCGTCTGTGGTACCGCCGCCTGTCTATTTGGCGTGTCCTGGACAATGGACCGTCGATTTTGATGTTCAGCATACTTTGGCGAAGTCCGACGTGCTGTGAAGGGCGCGGCACGACCATTGAGATCTGACTGCTCTGTTGGTGTGACCTCAGCTTCTCTGGAAGGAGACACCCCATTCTGTTGCTGAGGTGGTCCAGTCTTCTGTGAGCTGTCGAGATCGGTCTGTAACTTTGCAGGGGGCGGCGGCATGGTGTCACGATCTGCTTGGGGAGCGCCAGCTTGAGAGACCTTCGTGTGGTCACCATTCGGTAATGATGGAACGCGTCCACCAGGACGCTGCTCTGTTGTGGGCGAAGCCTGCGGTGGACCTCGGGGGCCGCTAGGACCAGGACGGCCAGAGCCTTTGCCCATTCGTGCACTTGGCTTGCCTTCAATTCTCGTTTCGAAGACAGCAGTTGGTGTAAAAGGAACATGCTCCCAAACAGGCTTGCCATGCTTGGAGCCAGCAGATGGGACGCGCTCCTTTTCTTCGACAGGCTTCTTCTTCTCCTCATTTGTGACAGTATCCGTGGGCTTTGGCCAACTTGCTTGACTCGACGTTGATGGAGCCAGCAGTTCGGAATTTGCGCGATCGCGCGGCCTGATAGGTGCTCGCTTGGTATCTTCGAGTCTTGGTTCTCGTGGACCTCTGCCACCCTTGAAGTCACCTCGACCTCTGCTAGGGAGCTCACCCCTCTTGTAGTCACGACCGGCGAATGGCTGCTCAGACCTCCGACGACCATCAAACTTGCCACGATCGCTTTCAGATGTGGTGGGTTGTGAAGATACTTGCGGGGCCGGTGTCGGGTTGGCAGGCACATGTGCCGCAACTTTCGCCTTCAACTCGGCGGCGCGCTTATCCCAAATGTTGACCGTGGGTATCTTGGCCTCCTGCAGGACAGGCTTGGGAGGTTTTACTTCCTCTGCATCCTTCTTCTCATCATCAGCACCAGCCTCGGCCGAGGTA
This sequence comes from Elsinoe arachidis, assembly GCA_013372555.1. NCBI lineage: Eukaryota > Fungi > Ascomycota > Dothideomycetes > Myriangiales > Elsinoaceae > Elsinoe > Elsinoe arachidis. Next base: position 292,497 of record JAAPAX010000007.1, on the reverse strand, counting down.
GTAGTATCGACCTCTTTGGTCGTCGGACCATTCTCCTCGTTGGGAGCATCCTTGGCTGGTGTGGCATCCTTCTCCTCAAGTGTCGTGGTTTGACTCGATTGTATCTTGTCATCCGAGTCGGAAGTAGTCTTGTCACCTTGCTTGGCATTCGAAGATGGTGCTGAGGAGATGTCGGTAGATGTCTGGCTCATAGTCTGTGCGCTATCCTTGGACTCTACATCATCTGCCCAATTCGTGCCCGGAGCTAATTCCGGTATCGATGTGGTAGCTGGGGTTGTACTGCCAGATGCACCAGCGCTGGATGGCTTGGTGGAAGGATTTGAGCTGGATCGCCCTTTGGCGATTGCCGCATAAGAGGCCATCTTGACCGTGTGATGTGGTGAAGGGCCAGGCACTGGCCAGACAGGTAGGTACGGCAGTCAAGAACTGACTATGTCTTGTGTCCGGAGAGGTTTGTTATTCAACCTCTCCGCACGGGTCCTCGTTTGTGACTCCCGCAGTGGCTCCTAATCTCTTGCCGAGTATGATACGCTGAAGCTGTGGATTTCTCCTTTCGGGTATAAAAAATGTTCGTCGGAATCAAGTCGAGATAGCGAAAAGTTCGGGCTGCGAATCAGGATCTGGAGGTCCTTTCCAAGTAGCGACTATCTCTGCGGAGCTCGAGAAAGAAGGTCGAGTGTGGGTAGTGACAGCTCGTGTGACGTGGGATCGGGTTTGGAGCTGGCCAGGTGGTAGGAAAAAAAAAGGTCGATCCGAGGTCGGGGTAGCAGTCGCACTGCGAATGCTGTATATATCCCGGCTCAGCAGAGAGCGACCAGTCGAACAACAAGCTTCTTGACGAAGCAGCTGCGGGAGCGAGCAGTGAAGGTGAGTTGGCGTACGAGAGGTAGTATGAGCACAAGCGGAGGTCGAATTTTGAGGAAAAACCACTGCTCTCTCAGCACGGGCCAAGGGCGAGTGAAGTGTCGACGGGAGGAAGCCGGCAAAGACCAAGGAAGACGGAAGACGGACACCACGTCAATTCTGACCAGAATGACCCCGCTGTGCCCGCTATGGTCGATCGAAACGAGTGGTGAGCTGACGGAATGCCGGTCGATTTCTGTGTCACAAAGGACAAGGCAGTGAATGGGCACGGGATGGTCAAAAGATGAAGTCAGTTCTGTAAAGTGATCGGCCAAATGGACAATTCAAGAACGGCCACACGCGAGGATTAATTTTTTTTCTACTTTCTAACGAAGCACACCAGTGACGGCCCTAAAGAAGCTACAAAATGTGGAGTCGTTTTTAACGAACCTGCCACACTCGTGCCTGGCATCGAAAAGGCGAGACAAGACAAGTGTAGCTCGGCTCGGCTCTTTGCGGTGCGTTGCAGGACAAGAAGGTCTTTGAGTCTCTGACCATTACCGCGGCTGCATAATTTAGCCAGGTACTTGTACCTCTCTCGCTGTAACAGAATAACCATCATGCAGGTCTGTTCTACCCTGACTCAATTATGAAGGCTGATCCTCCCTGCGATCAACCCTGGCAGCACTCCGAGCACTTCCGCAAATGGCAGCTTGCGTATTTCCCCGATCTCCCTCATCCTTCTTCGTGACTTGACTTCCTCTTCATCGACTTCTTGGACTCTTCCGTGCGGACCGAAGACACAAGTCTTGTCTGCACTCCATGGCTGTCTGCCGTGTGCCCACTCGAGGTATCTCCGTCGTTGCTCCTTTGCCAGAGCTTGCCCTGACGGATTTACTGAAATGTCGAACCCTTCAAACAAGTATACCAAATCCACCGCATGGTGAGCTCTTGCTGATGCTTGCCACGGATTTGCCTGGTCAAACAGGTAGACATATGCAGTCTTACCTTGCTGTTTGAACAGACTCGCCAGTGTCCAGGTAGGCATTGCCCAAAGCACATCATTGATCAGGTCCAGAGCTCCGTGTCTCGCACTGCTCGCTCGATCTTTGTTGATGTGATACAGCTTCTTCAGCTTCTCCCCCGTGACTTCAGCTTTTGTGAAAGACGCATCAATCTCCTCGCCCGACAACCCATCCACCCCATTCTTCCACAACACACTCTCGTACTCACAATCCCCCACCACCAACTCCTCCACCCTACCCGTCCTCGTCTGCCAATCCCTCAACCCCTCCTCCACCTGCAAAAACACACTCACCACCCCGGCCTCCTTCTGCGCCCTGACTAAATCCTCCACCTTCGCCCCTTCCAGATCCCCATCCCCTCCATACCCCTTCAACTTCTCCCTCACCGGCCCCCTCACCGCCGCCTCCCCCATCGCGTCCGGCCTCGGCCCACTCATCCACAAACTCCCACTCATCAACGCCACCCTCCTCACCTCCGCCCCTAAAACGACCATCGCATGCGCCAACGCCGCCCCCGCCGACTCTCCCGCCAGTGTAATCTGCTCTGCATCTCCGCCAAACCCCCCAATGAACCGCCTCGTCCACTCCAGTGCCATCATCAGATCCCGCAGCCCAAGATTCTTCCTCGTCTCCGAGTCTCCCACGTGGAAGATGCCAAGACGATACTGCACCGACACCACCACCACCGGCGTCCCGTCCGCGACGCTCTGGCTGATGAATTTGCTCACGTCCCCGATCTTGCTCCCTGCGTTGCCGTAGGAGACGACTTGGCTGCCGCCGTGGACCCAGAAGAACACTGGTAACTTCGCATTGCCTCTTTGGTCGTCCGGTAGGTCAGGAACGGCGATATCGAGGTTTGTGCAGGCGAACTCGTCCTCGGTCGTGGAGGACCAAATGTCTCCTTCTGGTTCGCGGAGGAGGTAGCCTACGTCGACGGGGATTTGGGGACAGCGGGGGCCGAAGGTGGTGGCGTCGGTTGTAGTGTCGTACTTCGTGAGGAGGGAGGGGTCGGCGAAGCGCTGCGGGATGGCGGCGTAGGGGATGCCGCGGTAGTGGGTGTAGGGGGCTGAGCGGGGGCGGTGGCCTTGGAAGGTGGTGTTGAGGGTGGGGTGGTGGAGGGATGACATTTTGTTGAGGTCACAATGGTGAGTTGTGGAAGAGGGAGGAAAATTGAGACTGACTTACGGCTTGAAGGTTGTCATGCTCGAGATGGTGGTTGACGGCAGTTGGGTGGAGGGGAGGAGGATGTGGGGTTAGTTGGGGAAGCTGTCAGGTCTTTCGTGTCGATTGTAGCTTGAAGATATACTTACAAACCGATCAACATCCTGCAGCATTGTGTAGACTGCTTGCATCAAACAGGATCTCGTTGCACTTGACGAATCGCAATGCGAATGTATGATAGAGGTCTTTCATTCGTCGTCATGCTGAGCTTCTCCAAATTTCGATCGTGGAACTCGTGGGGTCAAAAAAATGTCAGGTGGGGTTAAAAAGTGATCGGCTATTTTCGGCAAAGAGACAGACGCTTTCAACGACAATTGCTTGCGATGTTCGAGCGGAAGGAATGGCAATATTGATGCATCCTAATCTTCCTAGGTACATCGAGACTACTTGAACTAATCTGAGGGAAATCTTGAAGTATTAATGACTGTTCGAGCCGTTCAGGCTACGTAAAAATAAGTACAATTGCTTTTGAAGGTTATAGCTGTGGCTGCAGTCACCGTTGCCAACTCGTGGGGAGTATTCGACGTGGCGAGTCTTCCGGTCAGCACGATAGGTCAGATTGAGACACTATATGGTATTGTCTCTAAATAATAACGAACAATCAGTGAACGATCAAAATGATCATGAAGGAAATGAGATTTCATCGCTCGCTAACTATCACCATAGATGCTCGAACGTCTGCTTCGACACTTGGTGCCCCCCCACTCATCGCCCAGCATCACAACCGGGTCCTGTCAAATTGTGACCACAACTTCTACATGTTTGGCCTGTAGACTGTGCGTCCCTGTACCCAAGCAGATCTGCCATCGCGCACTCCCATCACATCCACAAGTATCTCCGACACTTTTCCGCACCACACTTGCATTCGACCCTTGACTTGCCATCATCCATCCCTCTATCAGTCATGCTCACGTCTCCATCCTTCACTGGCGCAGCATCACCGCCGTCCATATAGTCGAACGTCAGTTCCTGTCCAGCTGGGATATCGTCGCAAGCGAAAAATGCCAGATCATAGACGAAGTAGTCGTACTTGTTATAGCTGACCGTGTGGATCTGTACGTTGGGTTGGCAGCAGTGGTTGATGAAGCGGGTAGGTCCGCCCATGAATTGACCATCCACGACAAAGATATCTTCCTCGGTGATCTCCTCTCCTGGACCGATCTTGTCGCCAGTGAACTTGTCAAGCGCAAAGAGGTAAGAAGCTTTTCCTTGTCCCGATTGGGCCTCCCGCTTGTCAGCTTCAGCGTCAGTGATGACCTCACCGAGATAGGTGTCGATGAATTGGCCACGTTGGAGAGGTTGTCGACAGCGAAGTCCGAAGCCTCGACCGTTCGACGTCTTGAACACTTCTAGCTCGACTCGACGACCATGCTGGACATTGCGATTCTTGCAGATTGGTCCACACTTGCATGCCGCATTGCATTCGTAGATGACATGGCGTTGTAAAAGGTAGAAGTCGACCAAGCAGCCACCTCGACCGCCGCCGTTCAAGTATGGAAAGCGCTTTGCCAGACCGGCCGTGGTTGGGATCTCATTGTTGTCAACCTGCCGCTTATATTCCGCTTGCTGCTCCGCACTCAATTTGTCCAGGTCTGGTGCTGCGAACTCGAGGCAGTCACACTTTTTGGTGTACTCGCAGCCGCGATTGGCTCCCATATTGGGCCTGCATTGTTGACAGCCCATGACTAGGTCCTGTTTTCTGACGCCTTCTCGAAAGACATAATCGTCGATGAACTTGAAAGAGAGTGATGGGGTCTCCCTATCGATAATGTTCTCGAAGCGGACAGGCGGTTGAAGAAGGTGAAGTCGCGACACGTACCTTCGACGAATAGCATGCTCGGCGTCCTTTAGATCTGTCGTGGCAGCTTGCTCCTTCATTTCCGGAGAAGGAAGCTTCCTGACGTCCAGTGGCGGGATTGTCGTTGTAGGTACAGCGATGAGCACCCCTTCTTTCCGCTGGAAGAAACAGTTGAATGCACGCAGATCATTCTTTCCGCTGCTCTTCTTGCCATTGACAGAACCAGAGATATGATTCGCATCAGGCCCAGGAGACAATCCGGTCTCGGGCGTGAGTAGTTGGTTCTCGGACCTTTTACGCTTTGAGCCAGCGAGACTATCGAGTGAGGGAGTCAAATTCCTCGTTCGCTCGGATTGTTTGTGCTGCTCAATATGCTCTTGGACTAGGTGCAGGACGCCACCCAACTCCTCCAGTCCATGCCAAGACAAAGGCGGGTAAGCATCGTCCTGTGATTTCCAACAGATTAAATACTCGGAGCGCTTCTGGTCATTCGGGCATGGTCGATGTGTGATAATCCGCTCGATCTGATGATAGCGTTAGAGGTGAAAGTGGACAGGAGATTCTAGAGCGCCTTACTTTTGACTGCTCTACTGTGTAGCGACTGCGGGGCGGCATACTAGGGCGACGCGCCGTCTACGCGCATTCACCGAATAACAGGTAATCAGTCTATTAGACATTTTAGCTTGCTATGATCCCATGACAGCTTAGCGCATTAGCAGAGCTAGACGAATGAAGTGTATAGCGTACTCTTAATATGCTTCAAATCTGAGATAGTGTGTTCATCTCGAATATAGTCCCAATTCAGGAATCTTGTCTGCTAGACCTAAATCTAGAGCTTAAAAACAGATGTGTGAATTTTGATAGAATTCTTAGTGCTGTTATTGAGCTTCACTTCGTGAGATGTTTAATGTTATCTAGATAGCTAAGAAGAGACGTGCTTGATTACTAACAAATCGGTAAATCTGCGGGGTATTCGTAAAAGCAGCCTGAATCCTAAATTCTAATGTTGTACATATGTTATGAGAATGTCTTACCTATTGTATTGACATTTCATACAGGAATGCTATGTCGGTCACGCATATTTGCAGCCAATAATTCAAGTGAGTTACTAACTCAAGTCTTGTAGGTCGTGTCGCATGGGAACGAAGTAATGGTTTTTGGTCCATGCCAACCAGTGACAAAATTCAGATCCATATCTTGTGCCCATCAAAGCTCCTGTTATTCATTAAAACCAGGCAGCAGTCTACGTCTATCCACAGATGTCATGTATCGCATATCTGCTACAGACATTCCAATCTGAGCTGGTAGTATCTTTCTTGTCAACCAATTCATGTCACCAAGCGACGAGCATTCGTTTAACGCGCCCCCCACAACTTTAACCGCACCACCGGAGGGTTTCTCCCCGAACCCCGACCAATTTTTTTCCTCATCTCCATCTCCTCAGCTCACCTAGCTTCCACTCCAACCACTCCCACCACCATCCACCACTCCACCATGGCACAACCAGACACCCTCCCCCTCCCCGAAGGCCCCCTCCTCCGCGCCCTAGCCTCCTCCTCCCTCTCCCGCCGCCGCGCAGCAATGGCCAGCCTCTCCACCTTCCTCTCCAAAAAGCAGAACTTCACACAACTCGACTTCCTCAAGCTCTGGAAAGGGCTGTTCTACTGCCTCTACATGACGCCGAAAATGCTGCACCAGCAACGCCTGTCGATTGAAATCTCAGAACTCACATACGCTTTACGAGAAACGCCCTCGACAAACCAAGAGGAGGAAGTGGAGGATGAATCGACGACGCAGAAGAAGCGCAAGCGAGGTGCACAGAGTGACACGACTTCCAAACGTCGCCGTGTCTCCCTTTCTGCCGACACTTCGCCTCAAGAGCAGAATGGAGAGCAAAGCGAGCCTAAACTCCTCTCGTTCCTCCGTGCCTTCTGGACCACTATCGCTAGGGAATGGGAGGGCATCGACAAAGCCCGACTGGATAAATTCCTCTTTCTCGTGCGCCGGATGGTCTTCGTCGGGTTCGAGGGGTGTAAGATCACTTCCTCTCCAACGCAGGATCAGGCAGAAGGACGGGGTTCTGACGACGCGGACGGACAAGATGGCGAAGACGAAGAGGATGAGGGGAAGGGAGAAGCATACGAGTGGTCCCCTTCCCTCTTGAGTTCTTATCTGGAGATCCTCACAGAGGGGCCGCTGAGTGCAGGGAATATGAAGCTCCCGATTGGGCTGCAATTACATGTCCTCGATGTGCTGGTGGATGAGATGGAGCGGGCGGATCCGGAGAGGAAGATGGATACGCAGGAGGTGGTGGGGATAATGGAGGGGCTGAAGAAGGAGAGCAAGACCAAGACGGTGAGGAAGAGGGCGGGGGAGGTGTTGGCGGAGGGAGGGTTGGGGGATTGGGCTGGTGTGAAGAGAGGGATAGACGGTGATGTGGATGGGGATAGGGCGGATGAGGGGTCGGAAGATGGGAAGGAGGCGGAGCAAGATGAGGAGGAAAAGGAGAACGAGGAAGACGGCGAGGAGGATGGATTCGAGGGCTTCGACGACTGATCTCTCCTCTCAATGCACCAGTATCATCGACCGAAAGGGGATGCATGAGCTGCAAGGTGAGGCCGCATACCCGAGCAGGACACACGATTGGCACCAGATCACGTCTTGCCACCGGATGGAGAGCATTGTCGAGGGACACAGGGCCGGTAAGCCACGGATTGGGATGATATTCGCCCCGGGACCACCGTGGCGGTCGGTACACTGGCCTGATCAGTCCATGCCACTTGATCAAGCGGCACGATCCGGGCAAAGGGCCACTCGCTCGGCCACAAAGGGCAAATATCAGAGGGCTGTGTGCTCAGTGTCTCTCCAGCGACTACGTTGTACCGAATGTCGACGCATTCCACGTTGATCAGACCCGCATCTTAGTGGCATCGACGATTATCACAAGAGAGACAGCCACATGAAGTGAACATGAATCATATTACCAAGCCCACTGAATCTATCCCTCCATCCCGAAGAAGCAAGAGCAGTGTCTCGTGCAGTAATCCTATTTTTATAGAACTCATTGATCCAGAGTATGCCCCCTCTGCCTCCCAAATAATCATGAGAGAGAAGCAGATCAAACAATGCAAATCGTGGTGGAATGTTATCCTCTCCCATTCCATCTCCCTATCAGAACATCTACTTGCAAGCCAAGCTAAACTTTGGCTTCCTGTTCGCGTCCATGGCACCCCAGACAGTCTCGATCTTCTCCTCCCCATTGTCGCCGGTTGTACTTGGCTTCCATGGCTCGTCAAAAGCCTCGAAGTAGAAGGCGTTCACGCCCCAGTCGAGCAGACCGCAGAACCCTTGCTGGTAGAATGTCTCGGCGTTCTTGGTGCCGGCGGTGGCGGCTTCGTAGTTGCTACCGCCGTCGGTGGGCCAGCCGGTTTCGCCGTTCCAGACTTCGATCTTGTCAAGGGAGCCAGATACGGATTGGATGCGGCCGAGGGCTTGCATCATGTCGTCGAGGTAGACGTGGGTGGCATTTTCGATGGGGGCGCCTTGCCAGTAGGCGAAGGCATTGGCGAGGCTGAGGAGGTTAGTGGGTGATGGAATGTGTGACAGAAGGGACAGCTCACAGGATGTCGACGCCGCCTTGGATGACTGCATCTGCAGTGCCGTCGGCGTATTTGTTCCACGAGTCGGCCGTTCCAACTCTGACGCCGTCTGGGAGAACACCCTTGATCTCATTGATCTTCTCAAGAAGCTCTGGCCCAGTGAAATTACCCCTGTAGAGCGTCTCAGAGCCGACCGTCACGGCGTAGACCTGGTCCTTGTATTGAGGGACGTATTGCTGAAGCGCAGCCTTGTCGTTCTGCAATGACTCTGGGGTATCTGGCCAAACACCGAGGACGACCTTGAAGTCCTTTGCCTTTGCTGCTGGAAGAATGTTCTTTGCGGTATCACACTGACCAGCAGCGTAGATGCGGACAATGTTACTGCCGGAAGCCTTGATGGCATCAAAATCGGCTTCCCAGTCGGACTGCTTCTTGCATTGTGTGGTGCTGCCAATGACGGATCCGACGGCGAATCCGTGCTTTCCAACTGCGAGAGCGGATGGCAGGATAGCTGCAGTGACAGCGAGAGCGGATGAAACACGCATGGTGGAGAGATGTGTGTTGTGTGGGTCGTGAAGAAATGCCTGACGAGGCTGATTCGTGTTCAACCAGAAATCCTTTCGTGTCCGGACTGGCGATTACGACTTTGTGTTGTAGCAAGGGAGTGCAGAAGTAAGAACGAGACGCCTACCAGAGTTTGAAAGAGTGACGACGGTTAGCGTTTTGAGATTTGTGATTGAGAAGGAGAATTGAGAAGTTGGAAGGATGTGAAGCAGGCTTGTTTGGCTGAGATTCGAGGCGTGCAGAGTGGCCGTGCAGCAGCCGCTTGCCCAAACCCCTGACGCTAAGCCAGGAACGCGCCGCGCTAGGGTGAAGTCTCGGCCAATGAGACGTAAACATGAAAATTCGGGGATGCAGGCGAAATCTGTGGTCGTCATGTGCATGACGAGTCTAGAGTTACTGTTAAAAGGTGATGTCGTTTCGACGAGGTTGTATGTGTACATGATGTCAAAAGGTCAAGGCCACAGGCGTCCCAGGATGGAGAGTGCACGACAAGGCAACATGATCACAACAAGGAGCGCGACAAGGTCTACACGACAAGTCACGATAGGCACAAGTTGCAGAGAGTGATTTTGAATTTTTTTCATTTAGATGGCTGTTCTGTTTTCCAGCACAGAAGGCATAGTCGGCCAAATACCACCATCCCTGTCCTCCAAGTGAATCCAAATTTGGGTATTCTAGTCGGCTAGTCTCTCGACTCAACCGCTACAGAAAAAGAAGAAGCTGTATATAATATATGCTTGGGCATTACAAGGGCGTCATGTCGTGCGGCTTTGTTGGCCGCGCCCGCGAGGTTGGATTGTCTTTCCTTGACTCGATCGAAATTGATAAAGTGTATTGTTTGATGAAGTGGTGGTCATTTACTGACACCGAATGGAAGTGAAGATTTGCGGTCGGTCGACCGTTTAGAGACGACCGAAGAGGACCTCCTCGATACCGTTGACGTGGGAGATGGTGGATGGCCTTGGCTCGATGATATCGAGGAGACCATCGTTGCACGCCCGACGCTCCTCCTCAAGCTCGAGCTCAACAGTAGATGGCTTTCGCCTGATCATGTTGCGCATGGAGCGGAGTTGGAAGGAGAGGTTTGAGAAGTTGCTGGCGGTTGAGAAGCGGTTGGACTGGCCAACCCGCGATGGCGAGCATGCTGGAGATGACATGTAAGACTGAGCATCAGACATGTTGGACATGCTTGGTGATGGAGATCCGAGAGGAGAGACAATGGACTTGATCTTGCGGAAAGAGTTGGAAGGAGAGACTGGTGAGAAGGTGGCGGACATGATTGTATAGTAGTTGGTGGTAGTGGTAAGGAGTGTGGGGCTGGTTGTGGTGATGATGTGTCGGATTAGAGAATGTTTGAGTTTGTCGTCGTAAGATGGTCGAGTTGTGTTGCTGTGTGGTGGAGATGTTTGAGCTTGGGAAGCAGATGGCTTCTATATGTATGGCGTGTCTGACAAGAGTGACAACGATGCCCCGCCCCGCTTGGCTGGGAAAGGAGACGAAGGTTGGGAAGGGGAAGAAATATCGATTCCAACGGCGTCGCAGTTCCGTGATGGTACAGCTGCCAGCAAGAGGATGTTTAGGTCCAACGGCGTAAAGCGCGACAAAGGCAACGGCCAGGTGCCAACGCAGAGAGTCACGTCAAGAAGCTAAACGGCGGCAAGAATAGTAATGCGCAGCCGAGAGTCCTGTCTCTGACTGGGAAAAAGTGTTTGTCGAGTGAGAAAAAGAGTGTAGAGAATGAACGACTGTTTAAAAGAATGTGAGGCGGTCAGTGATAAAGTGATGAACAGGCACGAGATCTACAAGTTGTTTGCTGGCAGGATCAGCTATAGATATGCCCCTCCAGTGAAGACCTGCTACATGTCTAATTTGCTCACGGGGACACGCAAGGGAGCCTGGGAGACCCAAGGGAGACCAAGCGGAGGGGCAGTGAGGGCCAGCAGCGGATGAGGCAACGGGAGGAGAGGATAGCGTGTGTCACGTTTGGGCGTGAAGCACTCACGAGACCCTCACGAGACTCGTAGGAAATTACGTCGCAGACTACACCAAAAAGGCCACCCCACCATGCCCTTTGAGCTCGTGACGATCCTTGACTGTTCCTGCCCTCGACAAGTTGTGATTAGCGAACAAACGGGCAACGATGGGCAACAGACAAGCAGCTCACAGCGTGTTTCCCGCCGCAGGAACAGGGAGTTTTGTTCCTCGCACAAAAAAGGTGGCACGCGTAACCGTAACGACTTGCTTCATAACGGTCCGCGACAAGCAGAAACCTTGATTTCCGTATCGTCAGCTGAGTTTTGTGAGAAGCCCGAAAATACCGCGACATGCTTCTTGGTGAGAGTTCTGCGCAAGGAGCCCTTCATTTCTGCAACCAGACTATAATTCTTCCGTGCTCAGGGCAAGGCGGTATGTTCGTCTACGAGTCCTGCACGAACACGGTCAGGGTGCTCCGGACCAAGGGACTGTGTTTGTAAATAGCAATTATCTGCAAGGACAACCAGACTGGTGGTGTCCTCTGCATGCACGCCTGGACAATTCATCTCGTGGCATGTCCCATTTGGAATGCTATGAATCTTTTTCTGGCTCTGTCAGTGCACTATTGCCCCTGTTATGGCCAGAAGAAGGACATGCACAGAACTTGTCGGGCCCAGCTGGGTGGGAATGTCTAGCCTTGCAGAGAGCATCGACTCTATCGAGCATCCTTGCGTGTACCTTATGCACGAACGTTGCGACCTTGTCCATGTTTACAGCTAGCCACGCGAGGATACAAAATCAACAGTCCAAGGAGCATGCATGATTACTCGTCAACAAACTTCTGTCAGGTTGAATGGAAGATCTCACTGTACGAGTAATGCAAGATGAATCAATCAATTTGACGCACATCGATTGGCTGCATCTCCCAAACCACATCTGCTGCACATCATCCCTCCCATTTTATTTTTGCCTCTCGTCATTTCGTCAGAGCTCTTCTCGGTTATGCACCCGACGACATCTCCTTTGGTTCAGTCCATTTTATCCGACCTGAAGACAGCATTACTCGGCACGTCGTCCGTATAGACATGTACAGTATGACCTCACGTCTACACCCGACGTTTCAACCTGCTTCCTCACACGCAGCTTCACACACTACCGAAACGCGACATACTGAAACCTGTACGAAGATCCATCACCAAAAGGAAAGTATCGACCGCTGAATAAATCATGGAACCACATGCTGTGCCATATCGCACTCCGATACTTGCCCGCTGACAACCACGCTTCCATCAACGGCTGAGCACCTCATCACACAACCTCGGGTACTCACCTTGTGACTGCTGCTCCTGAGAGCGCCTACGTCTCGTCCTTCGCGTAGCAATAGACGATTGCATCCCATGGATGCATCAAGTAAAGTACAGACTATCAGCTACTGTCTCTCAGCCACCCATCAGAGAAGCTATCCTTTGATTAGACCAATATTCCAGCCTTCACGACCACCTCTTCTCCACCCGTTTCCCCACCACCTCCATACCGCAGCTGTTCTTCAACAATCCCCTCTCAGAACCACCGTGGCCGACACAACCTCAACGGGTGACCAGGGACTGGTTCAACGTCCCTCCCGCGACACCCGTAAACCTTGGAGTGGTTGGTATACCGGTCAACGCTGCGCTTCACCTCAGCCGCGCTCCCACATGCCTTCACCAACCTTTCGGCACGCCGTTCAGCCGTACCTTCTCTTCAGCACCGTCAATCTGTAGGCGAGTAGACAAGGGGAGCTGCTATGTCTCACAATAATTCACTCGTCGCCGGTGATGACCACTTTTGTTGCTGTTCGAGTGCTTCTGCCGGCCGTCTCCCTCCGATCTTCGCTCGTTTACCGCTCAATCTACACGTGGAGCAGCACATGTTCATCTACCGAACTCAACATGGACAGTAAGCATCCGCTCTATTGGATCTTTCATTCAGTCCTTCTTCCCCTCGGGCGATCTCGTTATCGGCAGATGTAGCCCGCGGACCCTAGAGCACATGGCAATAGCACATGGCAGTAGCTCAACGACAAGCGTATCTTGATGTCAATATCGGCGAGTCAATCTCAACTGGCTCCTCGCGATTACCAGTACCTTGTCCACCAGTATCAGGTTATTGCCTCGGTCAGCAAGGCACGAAAGCTCATACTTCATTTCGCAGGTCGACCATCAAAAACGGCCATGATGTCTTTCCACGTGGTGATTCATGCCAATTCGAAAGAGCCTCACTGCAGATCAACGCTGCCAGACCGCAACGATGCGCTATGCAGTTTCTCATCCTTTGTCCTTCCCCATTCATCCTTGCTTTCTTCCATTGACTGTTCTATCGAGATTCAATAAGAAAGCAGATTACTATCGAGCGGCTCTTCTATCATTGAGAGCCCCACTTTCCTCCTGGTGGCATCACCGATGAAGGGCACATTCATGTCAGATCCAATCAACTCGTCTGCGAAGCGACGAGCAACGAGTAACGAGCAACTACATTTGCCACCCTCCTTCAGATTACCGAGTGCCTCAACAGCGACAAGATCGTGCCTCGGATAGACCATCTCAGTACTTCTACGATCAACCTTAACTCTCTTCAACAACGCACAGAACTTGCACAAAGAATCACATGCACCTTCGCCGTTGCCTTCGAAACTTCTCCGTTGACACACCTCCGTTATACCACAACGGTCCATAAATGACATCACCTCCGACCACCTCCAACCGTCCATCTCAGACAAGCACTTCACCAATAGCGTCCTACGTTCACCCTGCGTAGCTCCAACGACGACCGTCAACCGGTCCTCCCACCTCCTACCTCTCCCACTTTCGATTCACCCACGCGAGAGTTCGGCGTCGTTCACTAGTCGCCACCGGCTCGTTCAGACATCCTTCCCTCCCTTCCTGTCCTTCTTCGCCTACCTGTCGCCGATACCGCCACCATCTCTCCTCGTTTACGAACCGATAAGAGCAAACGTCGACGCACTCATGATGGGAATCTCCCAACCCTCTCCGTTGCATAACGACGACAACTGGTCGCTTGTCCGCTGCATCTGCGTTTCGATTCTACCTGCCTTGCCATGCACGAGCGCACTGGTCGATGTGCGTGTTCACCACGTGGGCGAGTGGCCAAACGATGGGCAATGGCTATTTCGGGAGGGGATGCCAGCCCGCGAATTCCTCTGTTTCTTCCCCGGTAGAAACAGGATCTTGATTACTATCTCCTAGGCTCGTGCTGTGATCGATGAGACCCTTTACTCGGATGCTCGACCAGACGCTCCTCCAGGCGCAGTTCCTCCAGTTGCACTCCTGCCCGAACCACACCCGACTTCCGAGCAAAGTCCGCCCCTCTGTCCAACGTCCTGGCTCTGGGAGGGTATACGAAGCGTTCGCCCCGTCGGACCTGTTTCATAAGGCCTGACGTCGGTGTCGCTTCGTTTTGCCTGGAACTGAAGCTTCAAGATAGGCAAGTTGAGGTATGTCACGAGGGGTTTCATTGTTTCACGTTTGTATAGGCAATATATGGTGAGTGTAAAGCTAAGTATAGTACTTCTTATACGGACTGGAGGGGGAGGTGACGTTTGTTTCGTGTTCTCGGATGATTCGCGGGGTTGTTTGAGGGGTGGTAATCGGGGTTGCTTGTTGAGGGTTGCTTAAGGAGATGTTTCTCGATATGCATGCGAAGAAGAAGGTGGGATGATCGGTGACGGGTCACTGTGCGACTGAGGACGTGGGGGAGTCGCTGTGTGAGGTGAATGTTTCCTTTGCCAGAGCCCACACTGGCAGCGAATCAGGTCCTTTGCGACAAGGTTTGTGGTGGTATGTCACGCCAGCTTTGACCCGGCGAGGATACAAGCCTTCCATAAGGATGAGTTTGCGGCTTCTTGCAGAATACTACGGAAAATGCTGTTGGTAGAGCTGGATTTGCACTTCTTGCTGCTGATCAGCTGCATTGTTCAAGTGACGACTGGCAGCAGATGGATGCCGTACCACCGCGAGCCATGAAGACGTCTTGATCTCTCGGGAAGACGGCTGCTTTCATTGAGCACTTCGCTTCCTACTATACATTTTCAATCTATAGGGTATCATATAATCGTATCTCATCCCCCTTCCTCCTACCGATTCATCCCCGCCATCTGGACATACTTTGCAAAACTCGCATCCTCAGCACTCACCCCACTCTTATCCTTCAACGCCTGCTCATACCTCGCCTTCAATCCCGTCTCACCTCGATCCTCACTCTCCCCCTCGCCCTCCCCATCCTCATCATCACTCTCATCCTCCGCCTCACTCACCGTCTCTGGCTCCTCCTTGCCCTGCCCCTTCCCCACCCCTCTCTCCTCGACCCCCATATCTCTCATCAACTTCTCAACCTGCTTCTCCCTATTCGCCTCCTTCTCTCTCTCCCTCTCCTCCCTCCGCCGCTGCAGCTCAGGCGCGTATTCCCGCTCAAACTCCCCTCGCTTCCCCTCCACAGCAGCGAAGAACTCGTCCATTCCTTCCCCTGTCATGCTACTCACACCTACCACGGAGAGATTATTGTAGAACTCCTCCAGCACGAGACTCATGCTGTTCAGCAAACTCCCCATATACCCGCTCCCTCCCGTGCCGTCGTCTGCTTCCTCCTCCTTGCGCAGAGCAGCTTGGAAGGCCTCGAAGTCGCGCATCCACTCGATTGCTTCGTGGGGTTTCTTGACGTCTGTCTTGTTGAAGACTAGAATCATTGGGAGACGGGTTTTGTACAGTATACTGATCGCGTAGAGCATGTTGCTCATGAAAGTGGAGGTGCTGGAGGTGGTGCGAGGGGTGTCGATCACGTAGGCGAGGACGGTGGGGAAGGAGGATGCGAGGGCGGAGAGAAGGATGGAGCCTGATGCGGACCAGACGAAGACTTCGATTTGGCCGGGGGTGTCGAGGAGGATGTGCGCGGGAACGGGTGGGGAGTGGGGGGGTTGTTGGGAGGGGAGGCAGCGCTTTTCGAGGATGGAGAGGACTTGATCAATTTTGGTGGCGAAGAGGTTGAGGGAGGTGAGGATGCCGCCGTTGGGGCCGAGGTTGTATTGCTTCATTACTTCTTTATAGTTGACGGAGTCGCGGATGTCGATGTTAGGGGAGAAGGGGGTCGAGTGGACGGCTGGGTCAAGGTTGAGGATGTAGGGTGGTTGTGAGGAGGAGTGGAGATGTGAGGCCATGCGTTGCATGAAGGTCGTCTTGCCTGAGCCGGCGCATCCTACTGTGATGATTGTGACTGGAGGTTTGGCGGGGTTGGTGGGGGTGGAAGAGGAGGCCATGTTGGGCCGAGTTTGGAGAGACTGCTGCTGCCAGTGAAGTTCTCGATCAAATGATACGTCAGAGAAAAAGAATTACTAGACGGCTGACTTGTTGCCAGGACGTCAACGAGGTCGCTACAAATGTGAGATGTGAAGCTCTAGCATGGAGAAAAGTGAAGATCGGTAGACCGCGGTCGGTTGGAGATTCCGTTTGGAGATTTGCAAATGGTGCTGTCTCCTCCACTTAAAGTGCTACCAGAGCTATTCCTCGTTCGTAGATCGGGTAATTACTGCTTTGGATGGCCTGAGAGATAATCTGAAGGCCCAATCATGATTTCTCGCTTTCTATCTTAGAGAGCTGGTAGGACTATTTGCAGTGATGCTCAGCAATGCTCAATAGGCCAAGTGATGATGACCCGGCACGACTTGCCCCCAGGATTGCCATGACATATTTTTTGAGCTTCACTCTAAATCCCACCTGAGCTTTCACGCATTTGTCAAGCATTGACGCGTCGCTACTATGGGCCTGGAAGATTTTGAGCGCGAGCTAGCTGCTGAGAAGGAGACTCGACCAGGATCTGGTAGCCGTAAGCACAGAGACGACGACCGACGGCACAAGCATCGCCATCATCACAGATCGCGACATGATGATGAGGGCAGCCATAGGCGGAAGCGCTCGAGGGACAGGAGCCATCGTGATCGTGATCGAGAGGACAAGCACCGATCGAAACGATTGAAGAGCGCATCTCCTCAGCCAACCCGGAATGCTGGCGACGAGGAGGAAGATGAATGGGTGGAGAAAGAAGCCATGACAGCCCCACCTACTGAGGATATCCTGGACGGACGCGGTGACGACACTGGAGAGATACAGCAAAGAGACTCGTGGATGCAAGCTCCCTCGACTCTGGACGTAGACTATCTCCAGCGATCTGGTAGGACTAAATCACCGCCCTCGCAATTCGTTAGTGCAAAGGAAAGTCATGAGAAGAAGATCCATGCGCATGAGATGGAGCAGCTCATGAAGGACTTGGAGGGTGACGAGGAAGAGGATCCCAATGTCAAAGATGAGCCGGCGCAACATGAGGTCTCGTACACCTTCGGTGATTCTGGTTCTCAATGGCGCATGACAAAATTGAAAGCGGTATATCGGCAAGCCAAAGACGAAGGACGGCCGGTAGATGAAGTTGCACTGGATCGTTATGGAGACCTGCGGGACTTCGATGACGCCAGGGAAGAGGAACGCGAGTTGAGCAGACGGGACAGGTATGGAAAGGACTACGTCGGTCTTGAGAAGCCTAGTGGAGAGTTCTTCCAGGAACGCAAGCTCGCTGCTGGGATCCGCGAGCAGCATGATAAGACGCCACAGAACGACCGAGCACTCCCAGAGCATGGGAAAGAGCTGTTAACGGAGCCGCCGCCCCCGTCTGGTAGTAATATCCTGCTAGACCAGACAGCGCTCAACAAGCTCAAGGCGAGGATGATGAAAGCAAAGCTGCGTAAGGATCCTTCTGCCGCAGACCTGGAAGCAGAATACAACGCTGCAGTAGCTGCTTCGGCCAACGGCGCTCAGTCTGACACCGTCGTCTTGTCCAACATGGACAATCGTCTCCTCGCAGGTGGACGAGGCACCGAAGTCTCAGCCGTCACCAACAAACGCGGTCTCGAACGCGGCACCGTCACAGAAAACTCCGAAATGTCCATCGCCGACATGGTCCGCCACGAACGACGAACCCGCAACACCTCCCACGCCAACGAAGGCCTCCTCCTCGCCAACCGCATCGCCAAAGACACCAAATTCACCAACGACCTCGAATACATGAACGACAACGCAGAGAAGCTCGCCACACGGGACATCAAATCCGACACCGCCCTCCGCTCGACCGCCATCTCCAACTACCAGAAAACCCAACGCATCCTCGACACCTGCCCCCTCTGCCACCACGAAGACCGCAACGAACCGCCCACCGCCCCGCTCATCTCCCTCGGCACCAGAACCTACCTCACCCTCGCCACAGAACCCGAGCTCGTCCGCCACGGCACCGTCATCGTGCCTGTGCAACACCGCTCCAACCTCCTCGAATGCGACGACGACGAGTGGGAAGAAATCCGCAACTTCCAAAAATCCCTGACACGTTTCTACGCCAGTCAAGACCGCGGCGTCATCTTCTACGAAAACGCCGCCTCCCGCGACGGTCGTCGCCACGCTGCGCTCAACGCCGTGCCCTTACCTCACCACCTCGTTGACGCTGCGCCGGGTTTCTTCAAGGAGGCGATCCTAGCTAGCGACGAGGAGTGGTCCCAGCACCGCAAGATCGTGGATACAGCGCAGGGAGCGAGGGAGCGGTACGGCAAGGCGGCGTTCAGGAAGATGATGGTCAAGGAGATGCCGTATTTTCATGTTTGGTTTGGGATGGATGGGGGCGCGGGACATGTGGTTGAGGATGAGAGGAGGTGGCCGAAGGGGGATTTGTTCGCGCGGGAGGTCCTGGGGGGGATGTTGGATCGCGGGGTGGAGACGGTGAAGAGGCAGGGGAGGTGGGTGAGGAGGGATCATCGGGTGGAGGGGTTTAGGAAGAGGTGGGATGGGTTCGATTGGACGAAAATTTTGATGGAGGGGCAGTAGAGGGGAAAGGGGGACGTGAGAATGTCATCATTGAAGGGGTGTCTATGGTGTAGATGGACAGCCTTGCTATGCGGTATCGCTTTTGCCCCCTTGCCTGCCTGGAAACGCCGTGGTGCTTGTGAATGTGTTGCTCAGACTTCTGCTTCGCCGGGTAGCAGGTTTGAGCGGACGGCGAACATCTTCGAGGATACAGCGGCTGTGAAGCCGTCTACTTGGCGCGAGTACTGCTCCACTTGTCTGCTGTTGAGAAGCGTCTCGAGTCTGCTGGGTTCTTGTGGGAGCTTGAAGAGTCTTTGCCATTCGTCCTCGGGGAGGGGTGGTTGTTTGGTGATGACGCGCTGTGCATTTTCGGCCTTTCGCTTCGATTGCCAGGCTGTGATCTTGGCTTGCTCTCGTGCAAGTGAACGTTGGTAGAATTGGTAGTTGTTGAGTTCGGTGTGGTGGTTTTCGATGCTGTCAAGGAGGAGATCGCAGGTCTTCTCGAGGAAGGGGTCTATTGAAAGATCGAGTGAGTCAAAGTTGGGGATGAGTGGGTTTGAGTTGAGGTTCGGGTCTTGGTCGAGAGATGCGAGGCTAGGAGGGAAGCCGAGCTCCTTGTCGACTGGAGCAGCGGGCAATTGGTGAAGGAAGGATGTGAGGATGTGTGAGTTGTGGATGCTGACTGGTAGCTCGGTCAAGATGTCTGTGGGTCGGAGATTGCTCTTCTGAAGACTGCAAGGAGTTGTTAGTAAAGGACGCACGTGAATACTGCCATAGATGACCCACCTCTCAGTTGTGAATTTGCCCTCCTTGTACGAGGCCATGAACGAAGGTGATAGCCTGTACGCTCTGATACTGAGCGATCCTTGCGAGCTCCTGCTGACGTCGTGTACCAGCATGACTGTCCGCTCATTCATCTCTTTCTGGTAGAAGAACTGGTTTTCGATCGTGTTGAGGTTGACAAAGTTGCCCATGCTTGTGCTCATGTACCATCCCACACTCTGTGCGTCCACGTTGACCTCCTTCAAACATCTCAACATCTCGTTCGAATATGCGACATTAGCCTTTGCGCGAGGTGCTGCAGCAGCCAGATTTGATCCATCGTGAGAGTCCGAGTTTGTGTCGCCCACCACCGGGAAGTTGAAAGAATTTGTGATTTGCAGAGTGCCCTCTACGTCCATTCCAGTGAGAGCACCTGTCGCAACGCTTGGGAAGACCTGACTGCCATGCTTGATGATGCGCATGACCACCAGAGCTTCAACCTGGACAGCGCGAAGGGGCGCATCCTTGTTAATGGGGGCGTCAGCCATGTTGTGTGGTGTTCTAGAGCGGTTCTTATTGTCCTGTCGCGTCGCTGTAGATTTCTTCGAAGATTGAAGTCACGGAGTGGAAAAGTTTACCCGAAGACAGCCCGGCAGGACGGCAACAAGCGCGACCGCGGGGGAGCCCAGCCCTCGGATCTTGAAAGCGACCTGAATGAGGGGGTTCACTAAACCATCAACGGTCCTCCAGGATCTAACATTCGCATGCGGTTTGTATACTCCAACATCTCTTCCTTGCCCTTCTATTACCTTGGTTGTGATCACATCTCATTTCCAGCACGCTCTTGTGAACGTGTAATACAACTACACTCCCGCCAGCCATGACTTCCAGGCCTGTACCATTCTCAGAACCTCCTTGGCTCAATGGTATACCTAGTCCATACTACACAGAATCACATCGGACGTTTCAGAAGAAGTGTCGGGCATTTGTAGAGGAGAATCTGCTCAAGCATGCTATGGACTGGGAGCGAGAAGAGACAGTGCCGGAACATGTCTTCGAGGTCTTTTCAAAAGCGCACATGCTCATTCCATCTCTGCCTGCACCTCTACCTGTTGAACGTCTGAAGAGTCTTGGTATCCACGATATCCTTGGCGTCAAAGTGGAGGAGTGGGATGCCTTCCACGGTCTGATCGCCGGCGACGAGATGCTTCGCTCTGGTCTCGCTGGACCACCTGGCTCTCTCACCACTGGCATTGCTTTTGGCGTACCTCCAATCTTGAAGTTTGGGAGCAAGGAGCTTCAGGATAAATTCCTACCAGATTTGCTTACTGGTAGGAAGAGGGCATGCATTGCCATCACCGAGCCAGACGCGGGTTCTGATGTCGCGAATATACAGACGACAGCCACCAAGTCAGCTGATGGCAAGCACTACATTGTTAGTGGCACCAAGAAGTGGATCACAAATGGGATCTGGAGCGACGTGGCGGCGATGGCCGTTCGTACTGGAGGCGGTCCAGGCGCTGCCGGGTTGAGCATGCTGGTAGTACCACTCAAGGGCTACCCTGGAGTGAGCATGAGGCGACTCAAGGTAGCTGGCCAGATCTCGGCCGGAACCACCTACATCGAGCTTGACGAGGTCAAGGTCCCTGTGGAGAATATCATCGGCAAGGAAGGAGAGGGTATGCGGTATATCATGACGAAGTAAGTAGACGTTGTCCGCCTGGTAGTATGTGCTCGGATGATACTACCAGGCTTGTCACCAGCCATGCCGGCACGACTCAGACATTTTGATCAGCACTGACTGCCGTAGCTTCAACCATGAGCGCTTGACGATTGCGATAGGTGCTACCAGACAAGCACGTGTGGCCTTGAGTGCAGCCTTTGCCTACTGTCTCAAGCGGGAGGCATTTGGCAAGACACTGATGGAGCAGCCCGTGGTGCGCCACCGATTGGCAAAGTGCGGTGCGCAACTCGAAGCACAGTGGGCATGGGTTGAGCAATTTGTCTACGCCATGACAAAGATGTCCAAGGAAGAGGCAGACATCGAGCTCGGTGGCTTGACAGCAGCGGCCAAAGCGCAGGCTGCGATGGTGCTTAACGAGTGTAGTCAGTGTGCTGTGCTACTATTTGGTGGCAACGGATATACCAGGTCGGGACAAGGAGAGATTGCCGAGCGTTCGTATCTTACTTGCATCCTTCCAGATGACTCCTAACATTGCCACAGGGATATACAGAGAAGTGCCAGGTAACCGAATTCCGTAAGTACATGCTACCAGTATGCGCATACCAGAACTGACAGGTCATAGTGGAGGTAGCGAAGACGTCATGCTTGATCTGATGATCCGGCAGCTGGTCAAGGTATACCAACGAGGAGCAGTGCAGGAAAGACCGAAGGGGTCGTCCAAATTATGATCCATCCGTACGGCTGCGACATCGTTACGGTAGAAATGTATCACTCATCGACAGGCTTTGTATGTTCTGAACATATCTTGTGGTGAAGTGTTGTCTGTACAACCACGTGCATGGCTACATGTGTTTTCCATGTGGGGTAGATCTCGATGGCGCAGGGGTCCACTTTTCGTCCCTGCGGGGACCAACAAAATGCAAGCTCGGGTTTGCCGGAATTGCTTCTGCCGGGCCATTTGCCAATCAGAATGGGCCGGCCTGGGTCCGCCTCTTGACCCTCGCCCTCGACCGTCAACGTCAACGTTGGGAGGGCAAGGAACCAAGTTTGCCGCAACCGTCCCTCCCACCTTGAGTCGATTAAGCCTGCAGCGTTCGGAAGAATATAGGGCGCGTCCCAAGACTACACCGCGTCTACAATTGGGAAGTAATTCAACTCTCCAAGACCAATCGACCGACCCAAGACCGAAGATAGAGATCTACGAGCGGTGAAACACGAGCCCCCCAGCCTGGCCTTCGCCTTGAGACAAGACCGCATTTCGTCGCATTTGAGATTCGCCTGGGATGGCCTACCGTGTATTCTTTTGCTCGACAGGGCTGATCAATTTTCGATAACCTTCTGGCGAGGCAGGAGCCTTCTGCCGCCATTCCATCAGGATTGCGAGAAGACTTGGACTCCCAAATTACGTCGACACTACCACGAAACGACTGGGAATAGAAAAGTTCACCGCTCGTATTGCCTCCGGCCGCCTTTCGAAGAGTAAGAGAAGAATTGCCTCACGATTCGAGCATACTTAGCGTCAGATCCGGAGCCTGATCGACCACTCGTACCGCCTGTGCCGCATCGTTCGCATGGCTTTGCATCGGGGTATCCAGTCGGCAGTCTTCTACTACCTCAGTTGTGCACCATGCACAGAGGCCAGGACGAGACGCAAGAGGAGACAAGAGGCGGATCTACTGCGTCAAGAGAAGGAAGCACTTGCTGCGCAGGACCAAGCCAACGGACTCAGTCAATATGTACATCCTCTCCCGTCGACTACGAACCCGGCATGGGATCTTGAGATCACAATAGGACCAAGCAAAGAGAGCAAGGCCGCCGCTCGGCAATCAAAGTCACGACAGAAGGAGACACCACCTAGATCAAGCGGTAGTACCAGTAAATCTGACCGGAAAGATTTGAAAGGGCGAAGTACACCAGATCTGTCGGTTGACGAGCGAGTACAATGGGCAGAGTCCTTTCAGCGCAACTATCGACTGAAGCCTCCGACCAAAGCAAGCACATTTCCACAAGACCGGCCTCGCTCAAATCTCTCTCCTTTGTCAGAATCGCGGGATGAACTGAACGAGAAGCCCTCGACCCCAACATCACCCCAGCATAGCTCATCACCTACTGCCTCCACATCTGCTTCAGCATCAGTCAATCTTCAGCGTCCTGCACCAACGAGGCTCGCGACAACATCCCTATCCAGTCCCGCCTGGCCCTATCAACCACACCCACCTCTTAACGACTTTCATCCTGCCACTGTCACAAAATACGACTCGGCAGTCGACGTAGCCTGGATGCTTGCCCCACCTCCCTCAGCAAAGGTAATGCGAGGCCACAAACCCGAGCGTCCCCACCACCTATCACCCCGCAAGCCGACCCCTGCCTTGTCCCGTCAACCACGACCTCTCGAGCGACTTCCCTCGATCGAAGCAGAAGTCATTCGCAGCGCCGATATTTCCCCATCCGACATGCGCGGACTAGGCATCGGCTTCGAAAGCGAAGCTACGGAAGAAGTCGAAAGCATCACCGGCATCGACGAGCGAGCGATGGAGAAGCGCGACTCTGCAGGTCCCCAGCCAGGCCGGGACGAAGGCGGAAAGTTTCTCTTCCCGCCGAGAGAGTGGGGTTTAGGATTTGGTGAAGACAGGAGAGATTCCGGCAGCGAGGAAGGCTGGCCCGATCACACTAGCGGGATTGGAGAGAAGGGGATAGAAGCAGTTGGGTATGAGAGGAGGTGGAGATGGTCGATCTCGTAAGCCCAATGGCAATGTACAAACTACCATTCATGGGGAAGAGGAGGATAACCTAAAGACTTTGCATCGCATCACTTTCAGTCGTTTAGCAAGCGTTTGTTTTTATCTTCATTGCCCTTTTGGATGGCGTCATGAATCACGTCTGGACACGAGTCACTGTACGCAGCAGATTTCTAAAGTTGTCTTAACTAGCTCTACCATAACCCTGCTTTCTTCGCTGGTCGAAATGGCAAATATCAATCCATCTGCATCGTTCGCATCTCTGTCCCAAATACATCCCATCCCCTCTCACCGTCCCTTCATCTCCCCTTTCCCTTCATCTCCCCTTTCCCCTCAAGACCTCCCAGCCAACTCCACCACCCTCCCCGCCGCCTCCTCAAACCCATCAAACGCCTCCAACTCCAACCCCGACTCCTCAATCCTCCTCTGCCCCACCTCCTCATTCGTCCCCCTCAACCTCACCACCACCGGCACCCCTCTCATATCCACCTCCTTAAACGCCAGAATGATCCCCTCGGCAATCATCCCACAATCCGTTAATCCCCCAAAGATATTCACGAATATCACCTTAACCCTCTCGTCCGACAAAATCAGCTCGAAACTCTTCTTCACCGTCGCGCTGGTTGCTTTGCCGCCTGTGTCGAGGAAGTTGGCGCACGAACCGTTGTAAGGGGGCAGGGAGAGGACGTCGACTGTGTTCATCGCGAGGCCGGCGCCGTTGACTAGCGTGCCGATGTTGGCGGAGGGTGAGTCGGGGGACAGCGTGATGTAGACTATGCCGTGGTCTTCGGCCGCGACGGAGCGGGGGTCTTCGCGGGACTTGTCACGCAGGGCGAAGAGGGAGGTTTGGCGGGAGGCGGATTTGAAGGCGGCGTCGTCGAGGTGGATTTTGGGGAGGGAGAGGAGGGGTTTGGACTCGTTGACGGTCAGGAGGGCGGTGAGGGAGATGGCTTCGTGGCGTTTTTGGAAGGAGGCGAAGGCGGTGTAGATGGTGGGGAGGAAGGGGAGGAAGGTGGTGTGTGGGGGTAGCCTGGTGGTGGAGGCGGGTCCGCGTTCGTAGTAGGTTTGGATTTGCGTTTCGATGTGGGAATAGTGGTCCTTGATCAGGCCTGAGGAGAGGTCGAAGGAGACGCCACGGTTAGCGTTGTGAATCATGCCGTTAGGGCGATAGATAGTGCGTGGTCGGCCTTGGATGCGATTGATGGTGACGCCTACTTCGATAGCTTCGGATGATTTTGGTAGTTTGGTGTCAAATGGGATAGATGGTAGGAGAGGCTGCAGTAGATCGCACGCTTGTGCTCCTTTGATGTGCAGATGTCGTTGCTGGGACGGTGTGGGTTGGGTCCTGTTCAAAGCAGGTCGTGTACTTGTGTGATACCCCCTGCGCTGGCCCGAGAGATTAGACGTAGATGATAATGGAGCATTGAACGATTTCTTATGTACTGTCAGGCTGATTCTGGGAGATTGATAATGTGCTTACCGGCGGCATAGATCTTCTAGCATGGAGGATGGCTTTTAGCGTTGGGCCGAATTGTTCTGGATGATCACACATCACTACGCCCGCTCCTTCAAGGGCATCGTACTTCATCTGGGCACTTCCTTCAGTCGGTCCTTGAAATGCACCTGCGTGGCCATTGATGCGGTTGCCTGGAGCGGTGCGGCCAGCCACCAAAGCTACGATAGGTCTGCTGGCGTCAGTAGAAACCCCTAGGTGCAGTGAATATACCACTCACTTCGGGTTTCTTGTCGTCAGTCGATATCTTCTGATCTCCTGCGCGACAGCTTCTTCGGCAGTGCCTCCTACCTCGCCCACGATGACAATGGCATGTGTATCTACATCTTGCATTAAGACTTTGAAGCCGTCAACTAGGGTCGTCCCAGATGCAACGTCTCCACCTGTACCTATACATATGCTTTGGCCGAGTCCAGCACGAGTTAGTGATCCTACTGCCTCGTAGCTGAGGGTACCAGACTTTGCCACAACACCGATATGTCCTGGCTTGTAGATTGGTAGAGGTTGAAATCCGATTCTACAGTATCCAAGTGGAGCTATGATACCGGGGGAGTTGGCCCCTACGAATCGACTCTTGTTCGTTGTTCTCAAAATCTCTCCAATCTGTAAACGCATCAGCGAATTGTGGGGCATATCGCAGGCAGTCAGATCTTACCCTCAGAATATCGTGGACGGGAATATGTTCAGCCACAGCTACGATCAAGGGGATTTCCGCTTCGATCGCCTCCTCGATTGCCTTTGCAGCGCCGGTCATGGGCACAAATATAGCTGTGGCGTCAGGATTCAGTTGCTCCTTTGCCGCCCGTACTGAGGGACAGACTGGTAGACCCAGATGCTCGCCATCCTTGCCCGGAGTGACTCCACCGACGACTTGCGTGCCCCATTCCAGAGATTCCTTTGCATTGCTCGTCGCAACTCTGCCAGTGAAGCCTTGATAGATGACTCGAGTGTGCTTGCCTATGCGAAGGTGCTTCAATGTTTTTTCTTGTGCTTTGGCCGGATCCTGAAAGATGGATCGGGTACCAGTAGGGTCAGATACTAGACGCCTCGTGAGGCTTGACCTAGTCACTGATCTCGTGAGCATGATTGGAAATCGTTGGCCAGTCTATGTACACGCCGAGCTCGTTGTTGAAGGTGAGGTGACGAGTTCCGATGTACCCATTCACGGAGCACTCAAAAGACAAAGTTCCTAGCTGTACAGATCTGGAGATACCAGTGTCTCTTCGACAAGTCAACAATAGATCATTGCGTTGATTACATGTCAATGCCGACCTGAAGTTGAAGCTATTCGGATATAACAAGGTTTCGGGTATAAGGATGAAGACCATCGACAAGGAAAGTATGCCGACAATCCGACCTGTATCCCCTCGCAAGTCTCTGCAAATCAAGCCGATGCCGGATGATCACCAATTGACTGAATTGCAGTGTTCTCTCACCTAAATAGATGGTGGAAGGACGTGCCGTTGACCTTGCAGAAGACCCCCCACATGAACCATGACGTCGGGTCCTTCGCCCACAGAACGGCCAGAATTGCGGGGGAAGCCAATCCACATTTTCCGGTGGGCAACCAATTGAAGATTACCTGCATACCTCGGGATTGGTGTTTGCAAACTCACACTCTTGGAGCACAAGACATGTCATCCGGACATCATTCCGGTAACAAAGTGAAAGAAGTGCATTGATACGGCTCCCACATCCTCGTCGCTCGCTTCACCACTACCAACAAACTAGCATCCAGAGTCAAAAGAACACACCCACTACACCATCTTGCCGGGGCGACCGGAGCTCCCAATTCTTCCTACTTCCCAGACCCTCCACTGCCCTACGACCACAAGTCCCTTCACTCCCAATGGCAGACCGCCTCACCACCCCACTCTCCTCCCTCAAACTCTCCACCGCAACCCCAGTCTCCGACTCATGGGAAGACGACTCCTCCCCCTCAGACCACGAAACCACCTCCCCACCCTCCCCCAGCCAAGCCAAAACCTACCCGCGCGCCCCTCCCCCCACCCCAGCGACGACCTCTCCCACCGTCCCAAGCACAGACTGGGGCGCCGCGAGTAGCAAGTACCGCACCATTGACGGGGCGTTAGACGAGCGGGAAGAGGATAGCTACATGGCGTCTCAAGCGGCGAAACCGTCGGGCAGGAAGGATAGTGCGAGGGAGAGGGAGAGGGAGAGGGAGAAAGATAAGGACGAGAGTGCCGGGGCGAGGAAGTGGCAGGAGTACTCCTCTTCGTCAGGGGATCCCCACTCTGGACCCAGCATCCCCACGACAAGAAGCGGCGGGGACGGACCAAGCGACAAAAGGCCAGAGAAGAGCACAGCTGTTGCGTCGCGGTTGATCGCCGCGGGACTAGGGGTGAAAGCGCCGAGGAGGACGGAGGAGCAGAGGGAGTATGACAAGGCGATGAGGGCGCAGGAGGCGAAGAAGAGGGAGAGGGAGAGGGAGGAAGAGAGGAGGAGGAAGGAGGAGAGTGAGAGGGCGAAGAGGGCGATTTGGGATGATTGAATGGCTGGTTGATCACGGTACAAGGGGAAATCTGGTCTGAGTACATGGGATTTGAGAGGGCAAGGGTCCCAGACCGGGGCCAGACGTGGTAGGGATATGATGAGAACATGTTTTGGTGTTTGAGATGGGGAAATGAGGGTATGTCATGGTCACTGAGCCATTGTATATGTCCCTTCGCCTCTGGAGGCTTCAGTCGATCAGAGGCAATGTCGCGATAGGCGATAAGTCCGGCATCCAAGGGATGTGCATCACGGAAATATCTGTCATGTAACGAAGCATCGAAAGACCGCTTCCGCAAGAATGAAGTCCTACCAGGCCATAATGGAGTGGCAACTTTTTGCATTTCGTAAGTCAGCTATCATCTTCCCTCGTCGCATCCATTTGGAAAGACTGCGTTTGAATCCTCCAGCGTGTCTCTGGTATAGCCCTGAACCAAAACGCCGTCTAGCATCGCTGTATCCATGGACAGTCGACGGCAGCAAGTAAGGGAAATGTTGGTGGAAGGCTCGGGTGAATGATCTCGTGATGTGTGACGTGAGGGAAAATTGGGAAATGGGGTGTGGGCGTGGTGTGTCTCTGGTCCTGCTTCTTGTGCTTTGTTCAGCCACCAATCTGTTCTTGGTGAACCTCGAGGGTGTCTCCGTCCTGCATCTCGAGCTGTTGTGATTGTTAGTCTTGACCACCTCGCCTCTTTCACCTTGTGTAACTCACAGAGTCGGGGTTGTCCGTGGGGTTCACGCGGGTTCCCTCAAAAAGGAATCGCACGCTGCTTGGACTCTTTCCCTGGCGCTCGCAGAATGCGTCCATGAGCTTCTTGAGCTGAGTGGTGCGCTTGATCTTGAAGAAGACCTCGTTGTTGTTATCAGTGACCTTGATGTTGAGGTGCTCGGATTGCTGAGGCTCCTCTGGCTTGGGTGATCCACCGTTGTCGGACATTTTCGCGTTGTTGGATGGGTTGCTGTATAGATTGTCAGCGCGAATGTTGAGGAACAGCTTTGAAAGCGACAAAGGACTCACTCGGGCGCTTAGAAATCAGCTGAAAGAAAGTGATGCGCGGCGCGAAATGCGGCAATGCCTGAAGCCTTTGCGATCGAGATTTGACGGATCTATACGACGATGATGACTGTCGTTGAGATTGAGTGCAGCCAGCGACGAGGCGAAGGCGAAGTTCGGATTGAGAGAGTGGTGAGGATGTGACAAGAAGAAGTAAAGGTGAGTACAAGTGATTTATTGGGCCCTCTGGCGCGGGGCGAACGGCCATTCCACCTCGCACAGCACATGCCGTCACTCTTTGCCAAGACAATCACCCATTTCACTCAGAAATGAGAGAAACAACTGCCATCACATGACAGACACAGACAATCATCATGGTGGGCTCACTAGGAGGCGTTCACATCAATGGAGGGCTGATATTGTTGTAGGTATTAGACGCAGACCTCAAAACGGACCCGCCGTGTCACGCTCTGGCTTGCCAGATTCAAGGCAAGGTTTGGCAGTCTCGAATAGAAGACATACACTAATATGGCTCAGACTGTCTCCAGAAAAACCAATATGATCAAGGCCGGTGTGAGAAAGAGGTTCGCTGTCTCCGTCTTTACCACGCAAGCAGGACCTGACCATGTTAGATCGATCGTCTATATGATTGCTGCAATGCATTCTACCAGAAGAACGGCGACAATGCTCAGAACGTGAGCTGTCCAAAGGCCAGCCTCCTTAGGTATGGTAGCTACTTCTGCGACCGATCTCCAATTGACCACTCCCAGGCTGAAGATGAAGCAAAGAGCTCGAGGCGTAAAATAGTCTCGTACGACCTAAATCTGTAACGCCTCTTTCGTATCTGTGCCCCCATGTCCCTCGGAAGAGATAGAGCAAAGTAAACAAGAGACGTATCCCTCTAAGGGCATCGGAGCACGCAAGGAGACCTCAAGGATCTGTACAAACACTGATCGGGTCTGAACCGAGACTCTATTGATGGCCTATAATGACATTGAAGAGAAAAAAGGAAGATTTGGTGCAGAAGCTGAGATTTTATGAGGTGCGAGCATCGGCCTTGGCGTTTTCGGGCATGGCTGCAGACAGGAGGGCACTTATTTTCTCAACGTCTCTACTTGTTGACTATGCGCTTGCTGCGCCGTAATATACTCTTGCTCACAGTGATATCCTTGGCTTCAGAGCTCGACATGCCGATACTTGTTCCACCACGTTCAGCATTCATTCTGTACCTGGCCGATCATGTCCTTCGGGCAGATCCGACCAGCCTTGGCGGACATGGTCGACTTCACACAACATTGCCTGTTCAACTTTCAGCCTGATTTCTCCAATTTCTCATATCTCATTTTCATAGACCAGTATGGCTCCGCGGCGTAAAATCATTATAGACACCGACCCAGGAGTGGACGACATTCTTGCGATACTCTTGGCCTTATCCGCAAAATCTGAAGAGCTCGATGTTTTGTTATTGTCTCTTACCTATGGCAACGTCGAGGTTGATAAGTGCCTACGCAATGTCATTTCACTCCTCTATCATGTTCATCAAGAAATGAGATGGCGTCAGCAGAATGGAAAGGCTCCAGGGTTTGAAGCTCTTTCATCCTCGAAACCGATTGTGGCGATTGGAGCCGAGAACCCTCTTGCTGATGCCATGTTGATGGCCGACTATTTTCGTATGTCCTTGCCTGCTCTACCCGCTACCGAGTACTCACAGGACCCACAGATGGGACAGATGGTCTTGGTGGCATCTCCGAAAGCGTACGTCCCGCTACCCCTCCAGTGAGCAGGAATTGACTGACCATATCGTAGCATCCACATTTGACCCCCAATGAGACATGGCAAGCACTATCAAAACAAGTCAGCAAGTCCAAGAAGCCAGAGGATGCAGCAGCGAGGTCAGAGTTATCAGACAAAGACCAGCTATTTCGACCCTCGAAGATCCCAGCCCACAAGGAGATTCTTCGATTACTGAAGGAGAGCACCCAAGATGAGATCACTATCGTCGCTGTCGGGCCAATGACGAATCTCGCTCTAGCAGCCGCCGAAGATCCGGTAACGTTTCTTCGTGCTAAGGAGGTGGTCATCATGGGCGGTGCAGTATCTGTACCTGGCAATGTACGTTCCGCAGCAGCCTCAGAGTCTCTGTCCTCCAGTCTCAAATTCTGTCCGCATCCACCCAAGACACTTTTCCACCACTCTCAAGCTTTTGCTGAATTTTATATACCCCTCCACCACTCCATCCGCCACCGTGTCCTCCCCATCCTCCATTCGGCCTCACCAAGGCTCCACCCAATCCTACACGCTCTGCTCTGACGCATCGAAACCAGATCACCCCTGTCGCCGAATTCAACACGTTTGCCGACTCATACGCCGCCGCACGGCTATATGCCCTTTCATCACCTCTCCCAGCATCGACCATGCCACCCACTCCTCCAACGCCTCAAGGCAAACGAACCGTCTTCCCACCCCCGCCTCATCTCTCCCCGTACCCGAAGTCTCTCCAGAAACAGTTGCCCATCACCCTCTTCCCCCTCGATATCACCCACGTCCACAATCTCACCCGCACTACTTTCACCGACACCGTCACCCCTCTCATTTCCGCCGGCTCCCCCCTCGCCAAATGGATCGACGCCTTCATCTCCTCCACCTTCCGCAAAGTCGAATCTCTTCGCAGCGCCGACACTACCTCTGAGCTCTCTCTGGAGATGCACGACCCGCTATGCATCTGGTACGTCCTCACAGGTCACCGACCAGGCTGGAAAGTGCTGCACGGCGAGGACCTACGCGTTGAGACATCAGGCCAGTGGACGAGAGGGATGTGTGTTGTTGATGGAAGGGATCGCAAGAAGGCGGATGAGGGTATGGCACAGGCTGGGAAGGAGATTAAGGGAGATCATGGGGGTTGGTTGTCGAATCAGCGTGGGAACAGGGTAGATAGGGCGGTGGAGAGCCCGGATGCGGAGGGGTTCGCGGGGGAGATGTTGGGGAGGATATTTGGGTTGTAGAGGATGGAGGTGGAGCTTTCAATGGTGGGCTGGCTGTAGATATGAAATACGAATCTCAGCAGGCGAGCTGATTGCAGCTTCACATTCCTTCACATTCTAAGTGGTACTCGATCCCAATGGCCCAGCTCAAGCGCACCTATGCATGATCGGTCTATGAGTGACGCTCCAATGACTATCTATCCAACTCCTACTTTCTGTCACCACCCCCCAAACTAACACAACCCACCAAATTCATCACCTCCTCTCAACCCTCACCTCCAACCTTCCCCTCAGGTCCGATATCCCAAAACTCTCCGTCGGCACCTTCCCTCCCCGACCTCCTCCCTCCCCCAATCCCTCTCCCTCTTCCCGGGCTAAACTAAACCTATACCTCCCCACCAACCCCCCCACCACCTTCCCAATCTCCACCATCGCCAAATTCCGTCCAATACAAGCCCTATGCCCCGCCCCAAACCCAAACAACTGCTCCTTATGCGCCGCCGTGTACCCAGCATCCAACCACCTCTCCGGCCTGAACGTCCCTGCATCCTCCCCAAACACAGCCGGATCATGGTGCAGAACCGAGTTGCATACACTTACGTCTGTTTCGCCTGGTAGACGTTCCCCGGCCACGATGGCGGAGGGGGAGGGCACGACGCGCATGAGCGGCATGGTGAAGACGGGTGCGAAGCGGAATATTTCCGTTATGAGGGCTGCGAGGTACTTGTGGGGGAGGGTTTGGGCATAGGGAACCACGGCGGAGGCGGGGGAGGGGGAGGAGGTGAGGTTGGCGATGGGGGAGGAGGGGGAGAGGAGGTCGGTCTCGAGGGCGGTGAGGGTGGAGGGGTGGTGCAGTAGGAGGTGGAAGAGGAAGGTCAACGTGGTGGCTGTTGTGTGCGAGCCGGCGATGATGAAGCCGAATGCTTCGGTTTGGATGTCGAGTTCTTCGAGGGCGCCGGTGGTGTGTTCGGTGATGAGTTTGGCGAGGAGGTCCCGGCGGGTGGGGTCCGGGTTGGCGAGGCGTTGGGAGACGCAGGAAATGGCGAGCTGGGGGTGTTAGGGGAGCTGGTGGGGAGAGGAGGAGAGGGGAGAGGGGCTTACGTTGCGGAGTTTCATGCGGCCTTTGATGACGGATTGGAGGGAGGGGATGGGCAGTTTGGGGAGATATTTGCCAAAGTAAGGGAGCAGAGAGGGAAGTTGACCGGTGAGCATGGCAAGATAGACCTGCTTGATTAGTCAACAGTACCTTGCAAGTATCACAACGGCCCTCACATGTTCTCGTAATGGTGGTAATGCCTCTTCTTGCCCCTTTTCGAGCATGTTGAAGGACTTTGAGAAGGCCAACTCCCCGAGCACATCGATCACAAAGAAAGACAGCCAATTCTTGAGGTTCACGACCTCATTCCTCTCTGCTGCCTTGTCCAATCTCGCAATTAGCTTGGCGAGACAACCATCAATGTAGCCCTCCATCTGGGTGACAGACTGCAGTGAGAAGCCATTGGATAGTGCCTTCTTCCTGGCATGGTGAATGTCTTCGTCCCTCGTGCCGAATATGTTCGGCCTGAGCGCAGTGAATGCATCATAGAAACTACTATACAATTGTCAGTACCTAAGAAGATTTTGATCTAGATGCTTCAAAGTCAGGGGCATCCGCAGGTACTGGAACCTCCATGACAAGACCAAGGAATGGTTGAGGGTGGCTGTACATTCATAAATCCTGATACATACCTCTTCACGAAGGACTTGCCAGTCAAGAATACATCCTTGACTGCATCTGGATGTGTCACATCGAGGTGATTCGGGCCAACTCGGACGAATGCTCCATGTTGTCTGTGAAGTTTACCTAGGACCTTCTCGTAGTCGCCGGCACTAACGTGCCATAGCTTCCAAAGGGGGCTGAGTCCTGCGAGGAATGGGCCAGGATACTTGGCTAGAGGATGCAGGAACCGTTGATAGACGATGTAGGCGACGATCAAACCTGGTAGCAATAGTTGGAGCAGCATAGTCGGAGTTCAGCTTGTATGGAGGGATTACACGACCGGGGGCTTGCACTTGGCCTGCAGATGACAGTGATAATGGAGTGCATCAAGCAACAATTGACGAGGTTACGGATGTGTCGGTTGTGGCTCCCGAGGACCTAGGGAATGTGTTGACTTGGTGTGGGGAGAGAAAGAGATTTATTACTGCCTGATCCACCCAAATTAGGTGGATTGTAACTACATATATACTCAGCCTGATGAACTGAGAGATAGCTGAATCGATAGAACTCCTTAATAGTAACAGAATAAGACAACAATCATCTAATTTGATCATGGATTAGTGGAGTAGTAAATAAGTGCTCAGTTCAACTGTGGGTTGAACTGAATCAGGGTCCCTCTTGGCACTTCAGCTTCTACCTCGGTTGACAGAATGGCAGCAACATTTGCGGATGTTGGGTGCCGCATCAAGCGGGGTCTTAGGGTTTGTCTCGTCCTGTAGAGAACAATGTAATGACTCGTGTTCTATCTTCCGCACTTCCCCATGGAGAGGACCGCCGTATCAATGTCGGCCTGTGAATGCTGCGGAGAGGTCGTGGTATGGTATAGAAGCACATGTGAGAGCTTACCTATTCAAGCAAGCCGACAGAACGCCATGAGGGGTTGCGATACTAAGCACGCACTATTGGGGGCGCAGCATCTGCAAAGAACGATGAAACATGGGGCAATCTAAAGTGCCTGTGTGATGATCCCGCGACTGCAGATTTCGGAAAAGCAACCTCGATATCTGTCCCCGCTGTCGTGACAAGAAGCACGTGGTGGAGGTGCCGAGAGTAGCGCCGGCGAGGTCAGCGGCGTGGGCTTTTCCGCCTGGGCACATTTCTCTTCCGATTTCACCCTGGTCAGGAAACTTCTTGGATGCACAGCCTCTTTGATTTTGAATTACCAGAAAAACCTTGCTTCACACCGCCAAGTGGCGGAGATCACGCCAAGGAGAGGCCAAGGTGCGTTGTCATGAAGACCACAGGGTGACATGGGTGGCGCTTTGACGTTTTGTAATTCCACACGCAAATATTCGATCTCTGTGACGGACAGACAACATGCCAGATGACAGCGAGGCGTCGGTCTTCAGCATCATATTCAAAAGCCCTTTTGGTAAAACCAGTCATTGTGCTTGAGGGCATCGTCTCCTCGCCTGGCAGAACCTCAAATGGCCATCAGGCTGGACTGCATCTCTTGAGCCGTCAGGGGGGAAGTTTGGGCGGTGGATCTGTTCGACCAATCAAAGAGTGGCATCGCGATTGGCGCTGCGGGCCGGGTTCGCTTCAGCGATCCGAGACAAAGCAACTTCAGCCCATGGTATGCTCATGTCTCTGTCAAAAACACATGATGTGACATGTTATTATTGTTCGTTACACAAGGAATACCGCGTCAAGCATAGGCCGAGCATGCGATAACCATATTCTATCATTCTTCTCAGCCTGATGCGTCTTCAATGTCTGGTGGCCCAGAAAAAAAACACCCGCCGATTAACCTCATTTGCCCCGGATTTTCGTAGCACTGCCTCAATTGCCAAGTCAACTTTGTCTCTTCCTGTGATCGCAGATGTCGCTCGCCTTTTGCAGCACATTCTGCAACCAATCGCGCCTTGCATCTGGGAATTCATCTGCGACCTGAGGCTGGCCAAGTTTGTGGGCATTTCCCACCGCGCTAAAGCGCTTCCTGGTAGATCGACCTCTCGCGCATATCACCCTCCCGGCATTTTCCAACCTTCTCCTCAACTATCCTCAACAGGCAGGACAAGCAAAAGCGCAGTGGAATCTACAAGGTCCTGAGTGCTCGGCCTTTGACTACACGAGCTTTTTCGCCTGCACCTCACCGACATCTACTCAGCCCCCTTGTCTTGCACAAGACCTGAGCTGCTGCCACCACGCCTGAACCTTCCCAGCACAGCTTTTTGCCTCTCTCACATCACCCAAGTCTTGGACTATGGGTCTATAGCCGCCTGATTGACAGGAGCTTTCAGATTTCGCCCCCACCCGTCACCTTCTGCACAGCCCGACTGGGCAGCTGGTGAAAACAATCCTCTTCAGCTCCTCTCTTTGTTCAGCCACTTTGCACATCCTCACATCTCGTACACACCATGGCGGACCACAACGAGGATCCTTCCTCACCCAAGGGCCGTCCGCGAGCTCCTACGATTACTATCGACACATCAGCTGTGAGTATACTCGCTTGATCCATGACTTGCTGGACTAACATGATCAAGGGTGATGCACCGACCGGCCAAAGAACACCGACTGGCTCTTTCGAACAAGGCCGTCCTGTCTCTCCACATAATGTATCTTCACCCACACAGTCGAATCTCCTCGCGGTACCAGGCGCACGTTCAAGAGCGAGTTCAGTGGACACGGATGCGGGGTCGACCACATCTAGCACATATGTGACATCTCAAGCAAACAACGAGAAGTCGAAGCTGGACCCTCCACACGAGCAGGATATGCTGAACGACGAGGAGGCCCTCAAGCCTGATC
Organism: Elsinoe arachidis; assembly: GCA_013372555.1. Classification (NCBI taxonomy): domain Eukaryota; kingdom Fungi; phylum Ascomycota; class Dothideomycetes; order Myriangiales; family Elsinoaceae; genus Elsinoe; species Elsinoe arachidis. Next base: position 255,894 of record JAAPAX010000007.1, on the reverse strand, counting down.
CAGGTACCGAGGCCGACTTTGTACGGGAGAACAACCCTTTTGCTTTCACACCTGGACAATTCAGCAAGCTGTTCAACCCAAAGAGCATGGGTGCTTTCCACGCTCTGGGCGGTATGTCTGGCATCGAGAAGGGTCTGCGATCCGATCGCAAGACTGGTCTCAGCGTCGACGAAACTACTATGGATGGTTACGTCTCCTTCGGTAGCGCTACTGGTGGCTCCTACAACCCAGAGTCGCCCACCATCGATCCTAAGAGTGCGAACCTCCACAACCACAAGCCAACCATTGACGGCGAGCATTTCGCCGATCGTCTCCGCATCTTCAGTGACAACCGCCTGCCTGAGCGAAAGTCAAAGAGTATCTGGGAACTTGCATGGATCGCGTACAAGGACAAGATTCTGCTGCTCTTGACTGGTGCTGCTGTCATTTCGCTGGCTCTTGGTCTTTACCAGACCTTTGGAAACGATCACGCCGCAGAGGGTTCCAGTGGAGAATGGATTGAGGGTGTCGCGATTGTCGTCGCCATCCTGATTGTCGTTTTCGTTGGTGCGCTCAATGACTGGCAGAAGGAGCGTCAATTTGTCAAACTCAACCGCAAGAAGGAAGACCGTACCATCAAGGTCGTTCGATCCGGCAAGACACAGGAGATTTCGGTCTACGACGTGCTTGTCGGCGATGTTGTCCTTCTCGAGCCTGGTGACATGGTTCCAGTCGACGGTATCTTCATCGAAGGCCATGGTGTCAAGTGCGACGAATCTTCAGCTACTGGTGAATCCGACCTGCTCAAGAAGACCCCTGCCGAAGATGTATGGCGCGCCATGCAGAACGGCGAATCGCTCAAGAAGATGGACCCTTTCATCATCTCTGGTTCAAAGGTCAACGAAGGTATTGGTCGCTTCATGGTCACCGCTACTGGTGTCAACTCCTCTTTCGGCAAGACTATGATGGCTCTCCGCGAGGATAACGATCCCACACCTCTCCAGGTTAAGCTCAACGTTCTGGCCGAGTACATCGCCAAACTTGGTGGTAGCGCCGCCCTCCTGCTCTTCGTCGTCCTTACCATCAAGTTCTTGGCTGAGCTGAAGAATAACCCTCGCACGCCATCCGAGAAGGGTCAGCAATTCTTGAACATCTTCATCGTGGCCGTCACTATCGTTGTCGTGGCTGTTCCTGAAGGTCTTCCATTGGCCGTCACTCTGGCTCTGGCTTTCGCAACAAAGAAGATGACCAAGGACAACAACTTGGTGCGTGTTCTGCGATCTTGCGAGACTATGGGCAATGCTACCACTGTATGCTCCGACAAGACTGGTACCCTCACCCAGAACGTCATGACTGTCGTTGCTGGCGCTATTGGCACAGCTTCGAGGTTCGCTAACCGCGCTTCCGCCGGAACCGACATGCCTTCTGGTGACGCTGGCAAAGCAGTTGAGGAGTCTCTGGAAGATGTTTCCGCTCCAGAGTGCCTTGGTAGCCTTGCTCAAGACGTTAAGACCGCCTGGAAAGATTCAATTGCGACCAACTCTACTGCTTTTGAGACAGAAGACAAGGGACAAACTGTCTTCGTTGGCTCCAAGACCGAAACTTCCCTTCTCCAATTCGCCCGCGAGTTCCTCGGCATGGGATCCATTGCTGAAGAGCGCTCCAATGCGAACATTGTCCAGCTTTTCCCGTTCGACTCTGGCCGCAAGTGCATGGGTGTCGTTCTCAAGCTTGCCGATGGAAGGTACCGACTCTTCGTCAAGGGTGCCTCCGAGATCATGCTTAGGCACTGCACCAACATCATCGCCGATCCAAGAAAGGGTATGGATGCCATTCCCATCCCCGGCGACAATGTTGAGGCTCTCGAACACTTGATCGAAACATACGCAAATCGCTCTCTTCGTACCATTGGCTTCATCTTCAAGGATTCCGAGGTCTGGCCACCCAAGGGTGCTCGCGCCATGGAGGACGATGCCTCGCTCGCCCAATTCGAGGATGTTCTCAAGGACATGACTTTCTTCGGCCTCGTCGGTATTCAAGATCCTCTCCGTCCCGGTGTGCCAGAGGCTGTCGCCGACTGCATTCGTGCCGGTGTCTTCCCCCGCATGGTCACTGGTGACAACATTCTCACAGCCAAGGCCATCGCTTCCGAGTGTGGTATTTACACCGCTGGTGGTGTTGCCATGGAAGGTCCAGTCTTCCGCAAGCTCACCAAGAATCAGCAACGCGAGATCATCCCCAAGCTCCAGGTACTGGCCCGTTCTTCCCCAGAGGACAAGCGTGTCTTGGTCCGCCGTCTGAAAGAGATGGGCGAGACTGTCGCTGTCACTGGTGACGGTACCAATGACGCTCCCGCTCTCAAGGCTGCCGACGTCGGTTTTTCCATGGGTATCGCCGGTACCGAAGTCGCAAAGGAAGCCTCCGACATTATTCTCATGGACGACAACTTCACCTCGATTGTCAAGGCTCTCATGTGGGGTCGCGCTGTCAACGACTCTGTCCGCAAGTTCTTGCAATTCCAGATCACTGTCAACATCACTGCTGTCATGCTCGCCTTCATCTCCGCCGTCTCCAGTGATGAGGAGGTTTCGGTGCTTACCGCCGTTCAGCTTCTTTGGGTCAACTTGATCATGGACACCTTCGCCGCTCTCGCTCTTGCCACCGATCCACCAACCCGTGGTGTGCTCACCAGGAAGCCTGTTCCCAAGTCTGCTGGTCTGTTCACTCTCAACATGTGGAAGATGATCATTGGACAGTCCATCTTCCAGCTCGTTGTCACCCTCATCCTGTACTTTGGCGGCACTCGCATCCTTAGCTACGAGAGCGAGCGTGAGCAGAGACAGCTCAGGACTCTTGTGTTCAACACTTTCGTCTGGATGCAGATTTTCAACCAGGTCAACGCTCGTCGTCTCGACAATCACTTCAACATCTTCGAAGGTATCCACCGCAACAAGTTCTTCGCCCTCATGTGCTGCATCATGATTGGCGGTCAGACTCTGATCATCTTCGTTGGAGGCAATGCCTTCTCCGTCGTGCGTCTTAATGGACCGCAGTGGGGATACTCGATTGTTCTCGGTTTCCTCTCTTGGCCGATGGGTATAGTGATCCGTCTCATTCCAGATGAGCTGATCGCCGAGCTCATTCCCAAGCGCTGGAAGAACAGGAAGCCAAAGATCATCATTGACGACGAAGATGAGCATCCATGGGAGTACAACCAAGGCATCCTTGAGATCAAGGAGGAACTCGGCTTCATCAAGAAGTACAAGGGTGGTCGTCTCAACCAGCTCCGCTTCGCCGTCAAGCACCCTCGCCAGGCTATGATCCACTCCAGGTCACGCAGCGAAATATCCATTCCTGCCACCCCTGTCGTCGAGCAAGTCGACAACGAAAAGACCGCTCCACCATCGCCATCACCAGCACCCCCCACGCCCGACTCGAAGAAGTCTCGCGCCCGCGCCAGGTCACGATCCAACTCCGCCCTCGCCGGTATCGCCATGGCCGGTGTCGTCGCCGGTTCCATCGGCGGCTGGTCTCCCATCGGCGAGAACGGCGAAGACGGAGGTTCCAAGTTCAACCGCATCCGCTCCAAGAGCGACCTGTCCAAGCAGGTTCCGCTCGAGGTACACCCCGACACCAGGGAGGACGACCCAGTCTTCGTCGAGAATCCGATTGAGGCTGCAGGCTACGCTCCACCGAGTCAGTCAGTCAACACCACGCCTGCGTTCCCCATTGGACCGTACGCTGGACAACCACGTCTTAGCACGGATGATAGGTCGAGCAATGATAAGCCAAAGGAGGAGGTTTAGATTGATGATGCAAAGAATGGAGGAGGTTTTTTTCTTGTGTTTACTACCAATTCATCATAGAATTACCTGAGGAGGAGCGACCTGATTGAGGTTGTGAAAGGCGTTTTCCTGTATTGTAGGTTAGTCACTTCGATATACCATTGCATGAAGTGACAGTCATTCCAACTATTCCCGTCGACTTTCTCGTGACCGTGTCGTGATCTCTACGCGTTTGCAGCTTTCTCCCGATGACAAGGGCTGTCAAATCCATCGCGGGCACCGCAAGGCGCTGCCGATGCCGCCCAATTACTCACGGCTGAGTTGTTCCTGGGTTGTACCACAGCAGTGAGTCCTTAATCGGTTCTCCGGCTTGCACCTCGCCAGCGGACCAGCATGCTGTCGAGGGCTGCAGCTTGATGACCTTGTTTCCGCCGACCGAGCAATGTTTGTAAGATTAGATCGCGTGCTACAAAAGCCCACGCGAGAACATCACAATGCGACATGTCCATCACGCCAGACGAGGGATGCATGCGACACTGTCTCACTACTGAATCGAGGGCGGAGCATGGTGGACATTTGTGTCGGGGTATCGATTCGGCAGTGATGCTATGTACACTTCTCCCTTCCATTGAATATCCCACCCATGCCTTGCCCAAGCCAAAAGTGCGTTTCGCTAATTCATGACATCTCGTCCCTTGGGCCCTTGATCCATCCTTCCTGGCAGAGACTACGGTCTCCGACTCGAGCTCCTCACCGTCCGACTCCGACTCCTCGTCCGCGGCGGCGGGGGTATATACGAACTCATGGAACCTGGTTTCTGTTAGCTGAGGTCCCTCAAATTCATCAACATCGACCACAACTCTACCATGCCCTCCCCTCCCCTGCCCTCCGACACAAACATCAAGAAAATCGTAAATACTCACTATCACTCGTCCCACTACTGCTCGAACTGCTATAATAACTCCTCTCCTCCTTCTTCCTATCCCTCGACCTCTTCGCCCCCAGCAACGCCGCCAGCCCCGCCAATCCAGCCCCAACACCAAGCAACCCCTTCCCTGCTCCCCCACCTTTACTCGTCTTCTCCTCTCTCACCACCCTCCTGGGCCGATCAGAGCCATACCACGATCTATCATCCCTACTCCCCCCTCGCCGCGATCGACGCACGTACTCCTCCTCTCGCACCTCGACTTCTCTCTCCCGACGTCGTTTCTTCCCGAAGCCGAACAGCGCCAACACCCCGTCCAGCAGGCCCTTGAGACAGCACAAGAAGCACAGCAGGAAGAGCAGTGCCAGGCCAAAGATGACGCCCAGCACTATGCCCGCGATGGCGCCGGGGGAGAGACCGCCGCCGCCTTGGACGGGTTGGGCGGAGACGCCGACGGTGACGTTCGCGCCGGTGGCTACAGGGGCGAGGAAGGCGACTGTTGTGGTGGGGGTGGTGCCGACGGTTGTGCGGGTGATGAGGGTGCTGTCTGTGGGGCGGAGAGGGGGGAGGAAGCCGACTGTGCTGCCGGTGGGGGCGGTGAAGGTGTTGGCGAAGTTGGAGGAGCCCGGGTTGGCAGCGGGTGCGCATTTGCCGGATTGCATGCAGTATTGGGAGGAGGTGCAGCAGATGGGTCCGCAGGGGGATTCGTTGAGGGAGTAGTTGCATTGGGCGTTGGAGGTGGAGCTGGGGGCGGCGGTGGCGGCGCCGACGAAGGAGGAGCCGATGGAGGTGACGGTTACGAGGTCGGTGCGGACAAAGGTCGTGGTGAAAGGTTGCCACCAGCCGTTGCCGGAGCCTGAGCCTGAGTCTGCGAGGGCTCCGCAGGCGGCTTCTCCGGCTTGGTTGGTGTAGCAGTATTGTGAGCTCGTGCAGCATAGTCGTCCTTCCCAGCCGCAAGGGTTGGCGCATCCTTGTCGTGGGAGAAGCTGTGAGATTTCTAATGAGCCTAGCTCGCCGGCGTCTCTTGGTTCTTGTGATGATGGCAGGGCGGTGGTTGTGCCGAGGAGCGTGAGAGTGAAGAGAGCCAGTGTTGACGGCATCTTGAAAAAATCGAGGCGCATCAGCGCTCGAATGAGTGTGTGCTTGCTCTTGTCCAAAATGTCTCTCTTCGTTCGTTATCGAGGTCGTCGAGTTTGGTCGAGCTCAACAGCGACAGTCGGTGAAGTCGGAATTGGCTTTCGAGTCTACCCCGCAGTCTGGTATATAATGCTCTCGAGAATGGATCTGATGACCGTTCGTGAGCAACGGGACGGTGTAAACGGTTGTTTGAAGTTGTAGATAGCGATAGTAACGTCGTGATAGCCGTTGTTGAAGTTTTGTGAGAGCAAGATTGAAGATGCAGGTACGACAAAGGCGTGGTAGTTCTTTAGTCGGTGGTGCAGGAAACTTTCAGAAAAATGGCGGGCGGGATCCCCAGCCCCTCGTGCTCACCAACCAGCCGCCCGACTTGTGGATTTTCGCTGTAGAAACACAACTGACTCGGTCTGAACCATGAAATTTGACGAGCTAGAGTCTCATGCATATGTCATGCAGCTGATGGAAAATTCTTGTTTGTAGATCTTGTGTCTGACGCGAAATATCATGTTTTCTATCGCGGAGTGGTCGCCGGGGACTTTTGGCGAAGGAGCTCTGACCACCCAGAGCGCCGATCTGCGGATCTCACGTCGAGGGAGCAACAAAAGAGCCGCATCTTAGCCGCTTCGTCATCCTCAGTATCCCAATTTGAACCCTCCAGTGTTCAACCGCCTGAACACTCCATCAGGATCATACTCATCCCTGATAGCGAAGAGCCTGTCCCTATTCTTCTGCGGTATGACAGCGAGCACATCCTGCTCCTCACTAGCGTCTCCAGCATACAGAAACTCCGTCGCCAGTCCCATCTTCTTATTCTCCATGTGCAAACGCTCGACCAGACTCTTGCTCCATTTCTGGACCCGCTGGTCATCTTCAGGTCGTTGCCAGCCTGTCGAGAATTGCCACCCTGGTAGTCTGGTCAGTAAGCACGAGATGGTCAAGGCAAGTCAACTTACAGATCCTGTTCACATCATCTGGTAATCCCCAGACATTTCCCACGCCGTTCCTCAATGCCACTCTCGCCGCGGACCTAGGTGCATGATTGACCACAAAGCTCGCTGTTAGTCCTTCCACGTCCTTGAGGTCCGCCAGACTATCCCTCCACTCCCGGTAGATCTGCACCAACCTGTCGCCGTTTGTAGCGATGGTATGATGCCATTGGTTAATCCGGAACAACTGAGCGGGGCTTTCGAACTGCGAGGAGAACTGCGCCTGGGTGGTGACATTGTCAAAGCGAGATGTGCGGGCGGGAACTGAGTCAAAAGCAGCGAAGCGCGAGGGCGGCGCCTCGGTCCCTTCCTGTACGCCGTAGATGGAAGCGCTGGACTCGCCGGTTGTGACATTGTGCATGACTTGCATGACCGCGCCAGCTGCGACCGAGGGATCATTGCCGATGCGGTCGACGAATTTGCATACGGTATGCAGGTATGGCTCGACGCCTTCGGTGGACCAGGACTGAGCTGTCGTGCTGATCCGTGGGATGGGCAGCGCTCGGAAGACGAAGCGGGTCACGAGTCCGAGATTATTGGCGCTGCCCTTGAGACCCCAGAAGAGGTCGCGGTGGCTGTTCTTGGATGCTTCGACGACGGTACCATTGCCGAGTACGACGGTGTAGGAGACTACATTGTCCATGGCGAAGCCGTACTTGTTGATGAGGTAGTTGACGCCGCCGATCAATGTCAGTCCGGGAACACTGATCACCTTCAGTCGACCTCCGATGACGTAGCGGCCGAATGGAGTCAGATAGTTGTAGACGTCAGCCCATCTGTTCCCGGGTCCGATGGCGACAGTCTCATGGTCGTCGGAGATCTTGATCTCGTTGAGGCGGAGCAGAGATACGAGCACGCCGTCGTCGATGTTGTTTGAGCCGGGGTTCTGCATGTGTCCTCCACCTTTGACGGCGAATTGGGCGTTGCAGCCATGCAAGATCTTCATGATCTGGGACGCTTCTTCGGTGGATGAAGGGAGGACGATGCAGGATGGCATTCTGTTGCACCGTCTGTCCCAGAGCCGCAGGTTCTCAGTCGTGTAGGCGGTGGAGTTGGGGGTCAGGTATGCTAGTGGAAGTTGACTGGATAGCTGCGAGCATGCACAAAGAGTACCAGTCATGGCAGTGCTCATGCCACTGCTCCGAGTTCCCAAGTCGGCAGCTAAGCCGGAGCCCAGCACAAGGGGGAGTAGATGGAAGACTCGCATGGTTGAGAGTGATCTGGTAGGAACAGTGCTGAATTGAAGACTCTGTAGCATGGTATCGACAATCATCTGCATCTACATGTGCAGTACCTCCTTATATATTTCCAACTGCGTACTGACATGACCAGTCCTTGGTGATATCCGACATGTCCAGCAGAACGGAAACGAAGACGTCTCATTGGCCAGAATACGATCGGATCAGGGGCCACTCGCATATATCATCGGAGCCGGCGGAATCTACCAGCTGGGTCAGTGATGGTCCTGACACAAACGCTGGACTCGTGCCTGTTGCATAGTCCCGCTGCGGAAGCAGGACCGGGCAGCTGGAACAATCTCCGCGCGCTTTCTGCGGTACGCCGCGTATACTCGAGAGCCGCAGCTCCCGGTAGGACTGGTCGTTGATTCGTCTATTATGTCGCAGTTTGGGTCCTCAAACATCGGTGCTGCGTCATCTGTGCTCATCGGTACAAGAAGACAAACCAAGAATGTTCGGTCTGCGAGAGGAAGACAAGGCTCCCAATCACCAATTGATTATGCGCCGCTCTGTGTGAATACATTACGGCAATACAAGTCATGCAATGCAGGCTTAAAGCTTGCCCACTTCTCGTATATTCATGCCCGTTCTCCTGAACTCAAACTACCACATGCATGTCTAGTCTATGCAGGGGCCCGCCCCGCAGCGACCATCAGGGTCCAGACTCGGTACGTATGTCCGAGCAACCCATCGTACCTGTCATCAGCCGTGGGTAGTCAATCCACGACCTCCACTTCGGGTCCAGCAGAACATTGACAGCCTGAACGAGCACAACACCCGCTCTTCCAAACATCCATGTTTTATGCAGCTTGTGCAGCAGCACCCCCCAATGCGCTAGAATGACCAAAGCCTCTGGTATCCTCCGATTCAGCATGTCCGTAAACGTTGGCGTTGTGTTGACTGGCCAGGTCCTCGCCCTCAAGTAGTCGGATGCCTGCCGGAGCCGTACGTCGTCGGATCTTGATCCGTGGCTTTGCAATAGCTGATCAATTGACAAATGGCACACTGTCTTCTCCTCTACCGGCAGATTGGAGGTCTTGATCATAGTGTGCAGGAGATGGAACACAGTGGACTCCTCGTCGACCGGCGGTAATGGCTCGCTGTTGTCGTCCAACAAAAGTATTGAGCGGATGTCATGGTTGGATTTTCTTTTCTCCAATTCGCCGTAGAATATAGCACGTACTCCTCGACATACGTCGATTGTGGTGACGACCCTGTCCAGAAACTCTTCGGGCGATTCTTTGTGATCTCGGACGAAGGTATCGCAGATCATGTAGATACCGACCATACTTGACCCGAGAAAAGCGCCAACAACGTTGTCGTCGGTGATGCTTTGGGTCGCTTGTGAAAGTCCTTGTGTGCCAGAAGCAAACAATTCAAAGGACTGTTGATATGTTTCGTCACTGCGGAGTGGGTCCGTCAGACTGTGGCGCAAGGCCGTCACAGCGATCGCCAGGGCCATGAAATAGTCGTGCTTCAAGCCATGCTCCAGCATGATCTTGCGGTGCTCCTCTGGTTGCTCGAACCCCAGATCAAATCCGCCTCTCATGTCCTCGAGAAGAAAATAGAAGAATCTGAGATGATCCATGTTAATTTCTTGCCTGTTGGATGATGGGAACAGACGGTAAGCCTTGTGCATAGCACTACCAGCAATTGCGGACAGTACAGAGTCCACGTGGGCGCCGCTGTTAGTGTGTCGAGATTCAGCATCCACAGATTTCCGTGCTAGGAGTGCTCGTTCCGGCGCAGATCCGATGGTCCGAACGGAAGGGTAGATGCATTCTTCCTGCGAGGTACTGCATCGGACGCAGATCGGTCTAGTTTCGTCACACTGCAAGCTATCAGATCCAGACGTGGTAGTAAATCTGACTCGCTTCACCTTTTGATGTCGCTTACGACAAGTCGAGCAGCCATTGCGAGACTTTTTGTGCGATCTCCTAGGCATTGTATGTCCGTGAGACCAACGCGGTACGCGCCAGCAGTCGGCAATCGAGGTCAGACGGTGATCCTGGTGGTAATCGAATGATCAGTGCGGCGTCCATCCGTGTCTTTGCTAATCCGCAGGCGTGACAGTGTGTCTATGCAGACAATTGTCGTTATGTTCATGGAACGTCATGATGTGACAAAGTGCGAGCCGCAGCTCCAAACATACTTGGGGCATTACCGTTGCCTGCATGATCCGGTGTCGATGCAGATGGATCTGAGGTTGCCTCATCCGGATCGACCAAAGCTTGTTGAAGAACGCGTATTGCGACCAATCATGTCTCAATATCGTCGTCTGCACCGAGTGTGGCATTTAGGGCTCGATACGCCCGAGGTTGGCATGCTGGGGAAACACAAACACCCAAAACCTTTACAGTTCTCCGTTCCGAACTCATCCGGCCAAACATGCTGCTTACCTTGCTAAAACACCTGGGAAACTTCAAGCACCCAACATGAATAATTGGTAGATCTTAGAAAATTCGTTTCGAGGATTAGGTGAGTGGTGAGAAGTCGATCACGTGATCGTGTGGCAACAAAACTTCATCATCGCCGCTTTTCTACCTACCAGCAAGCGCACATTCTAGAGTCACAAGGACATTCACAGATCCATGATCAGTCTTGAACAACAAGGACTCCAAGCAATGCATTTCCCCAACCCTAAAGACTATATACAAACCACCTTCGCCCCTCCCTTCATCCTCCCCTAGTAATAGCCTGCATCGTTTCACTCTTCGCATTCTGCAACTCCTTCAAATACGCCACAATGTTCGCAATCATGGCATCCAACTCCTTGCCCCCATTCGCCTTCTGCTGCGCCTTCAAATCATCCAACTGCTTCTGCAGCGCCGCGTTGGCCGCCGCGTCGGCATCAGCCTTCTTCTGGTCTGCCTGGGACTTGGCCGTGCCTGATCCGACGGTTGTTGCGCCGCCGACGGTTTTGGCTGTGCTGGAGCTGGAGCCGGAGCCGATGGCCTTGGCGCCGGCGGCGGTGGACGAGGTGGAGGAGATGGAGGAGGCGCCGCCGCCGATGGATTTGGCGGCGCTGGAGGTGAGGGAGGTGCTGAGGGCGGCGGAGTTGGCGGCGTTGGCGATGGCGTTGGCGGCGTTCTGCAAGGCGGTGCTGGCGCCGATGCGGTCCGACATGCGTTGGGACAATGCGGCGTCGCGTTGCGCGGCGGCTTCGGCAAGTATGATTTTGGCGAGGGCCGAACCGGTGCCGCTGCTGCTCTTGGTGGAGGCGAGGAGGGCGGCGATTTGAGCTGGGATCATGTTGGGGAAGAGCTGGGTGGCTTGGGCGGCGGTGAGGCTTTGTGGGGCGGGTAAGGGGGCGGCGAGGGCGAGGAGGGGGAGAAAGGGGATGAGGGCGGTGGGACGCATAGTGGTGCTGGTCAGGGCGGTCTTGGGTGAAGCTGTGGTAGGTGGATGTAGTTTCGAGGGGATGGGTGGAGCCCTGTGATTTCAATGGGGATATGAGGGATTGTGAAATCTTACGACTAGGATAGTTCGATTTTGTACAAGAACAACTGGTGGAGGCGGGCTTCGATATTGTAAGCGACTTACCTGTCTCGTCTGGGAACTGGTTCAACGGCCAAGACGTTACCAGCGACCGAACCTCAAGGTCAGACCTCAATGGAGATGGATTAAGCGAGTCGCTGGCTGTAAAAGCCACATGAGGCTTGCCAAGTCGCATCGGGCATGTCTCTCATCAAGAATGGTGGCATACCCATCAGGTGAAAAGCCAGTGTTGTCTGCGGCGAGCGGCTGCTCTACGGGCGTGCCTTGGTGGAACGAGATCTTCCTAGCTAGCTTGCAGAAAGTCAAAGCGAGCATGGTACTGGTAGCGAGACCATCGAAAGACTGACGGGAGGCGCGACAACTAATGGAGTGAAGAAAAGCTGATGCTGTGGAAGGAGGAGAGACAGTGTCTTCAAGCCGCCAAGCAGCGGGGGCTGTCTGTTGCAAAATACCGCTCCTTTCAACGTCTTCGTTCGATTTCTCCACCTTGCAGGGCTGAGACAGAACCGTCGTGACCGACCTTGCGGCGATGGCAGTCTTAGACCATCGCGAGATGTGGTTGTTTGTGTGAAGCACGTGGTTCGCGTGGAGTGGAGGTGTCAAGGGTTGTCCTCCGACATCGGCGCTCTCTCAACCTCTCATTGTCCGTCAGAACTGCCATGACCTTCACCATAATCAAGAATATCTGGTACATCGAGATTTGGCGTTTGCTTTCGGGACATAGGTCGTTCTCTTCAGTGCCCATCTTGGAGTGACCGCGAAAAGACCAGCTTCACCGGACCAGGAATGTGGTGAATGGCAAAGGGCAGAGGACATTCTAGCCCCCTCAAACGGCTTTGGTGCACGTCTCCGACCCCTCGTTATCTGGTATCAGCCAGCTGCGGGAGTGTCTTGTTGACCTTGGTAGATAGGCAGTCGGCCATCATGAGTATCAAGATCGTGAAACGCAGCATTGCATCTGCGGCGTTCGCATGCGAGATGTCGAGGAAGCTCGCATGACCGATGAGCGTGTCCCGCAAGGGAGTGTAGAACATAGACCACCAGAGGGGATAAATTCCTGGGTGTACCTGTGACCGTACGCCACAGATGGAGAAAATAAGATGAAAGACCGCGGTCCAATGGTGAGTCCTCCCAATTTCCCAGAGTGCTGGCTTTGTCTACGCATGTGGAATGATGCAATCGATTGTCCCCTTGATTCATGTGCACAAGGGTCTGAGAATGATTGGCATGGTATACAAACTATGAGACGGAAAAATTTCATCATAAAGATCACGCCTGCTACAATCATCGTATTCAAGCCAGTGCTGTTATCGAGTACCCGTGTGGCCATAAACCCCCTTCAAAGACTATCACGAATCTGGACAGATTATATGGTCTGAGAGCGCCTCTTCGGACATCACGGGCGTCACGAAGTGCGCGCGCTTGCAAAGTAAAGTGTAAGGTATATATTTATTCTTTGCCTGTCTTTCTCCAAAGATGAAGCCATGAGATGACCGCCTCTGTAGCTCAAGCGGTCCTTTCTCCCACACCGTGGTCCCACGCACGTTCTAGCGCTAGTTGCTGCGCCAAAGTCCAGCGTCGTCACAACGTCCTTTGTTCGATTCGAGCATATGTCCTTCATCTTTTTGCACTTTTTTTTTCACCTTGTTCTGAGGTCAGATCTTGGCGACATGTGACGGCACACGCCTGAGTCAGATCTGGGAGAAGTGGCGAATCAGGGTCGGATGCACAATCAACCAGGTCTCACGCTCAAGGATATCCGGTATGACGGAAACGTCCCTCTTTTTGACTGCCGCTCGCGGAGGTGGTCGTCCTCCAGGACTCTCGTCAATGTCGAGTACTTGACAGGCTAGCACGTCCCCAGGTCTGGAGAGCCATCAAGATAGTCCACGATCATATACCGCCATGTACGCGATGGAGCCTTAAAACCCACCCAGGGCTTCGTCGTTACCCAACATCGGATCGTGACATGAAGACCGTGATGACCATTAGCGACTAAGACTACGCCTCGCGCTTCCATCTTGGCCAGCATACCACAATCGATCACCAGGCTGAAGTAGCGGGTATCCTCTCATTAATTTGCATTTCTAGTAGCTGGGATCTCTACGCCCTAATCATCGTCGTCACCGTTGTCCTAGGGCCCTATCACTCACATGTGGATGCTGTGATGGAGGGAAGGAGAGAGGGGCGAACTGTAGAGGTGGAACGGTAGATGTGACATGAGGGTGATCAAGGCGCGGTTTGGCGAGGAAGATAAGGGTCTAGTCTGGGCACTGATGAGCTACATATCGAGGAGGCGATGTCGAAAGATGCCATGGCGTTTTGTGAGCTGATGAGCCGAGACTGATATAGAGAATCATGGAACACGAAGTTCAACGAATGTGCATTCTTGTCTACCCTACATGACTCTCCTCCCGAACGGTGCTATCCACATCCTCCCTCCTCTACTGGCTGTAGTCTCGACTGATCGCTATCATCGACCCACAGTCTACTCGATGATGCCGAAGTGAGGGTTCCTCTTGACAAATTTTGGCATCGCCTTTATTTCGGCAGGAGCATTGGGGGCAGACTGAATCAGATTGGCGGCTTCGGTCAAAGCCATCATGAGGAATCTAATGTCAGGCAGGCCAACAGACTCCTTGACTCTGCTCCAACCCAGCTCGAGAGGAAGCTTCTCATTCTCTGCACATGATTAGCTCTGCCTCTCATTGAATGCACATATTGGAACACTTACCAAAGAAGAAGTTGACCAGGTTTCTGGGTGTAGTGACAGCCTTCTTGTCGCCAAAAGCAACCACAGGAGCGAGCAGCTCTCCAACACTGAAGCCCTCGGTCACGTTGGTGAAAGTGTAGGTCGGGTTGAAAGCCTTGGAATCCAGCATGCGAGACATGCGGGCATTGGCCAGCTGGAAGCGGTCCAGGACTGGCTTGGTGAAGTAGCGCTTGGTCTGGCGGTAGACCCCTGCGTCGAACTTGAAGTTGTTACCGAAGTAGGCATCACGACGCGAGAGTGAAGCATCGTGCTCGAGAAGGTTGTGAGGCTGGAGCATCTCCCTAGAAAAGGATGTTAGTTGTATTTGAATTGCGGAGGATGAATGGGCCCTGTCTTCGGAGGAGGGGTGGCGAAGAATGCAGAGACCGCCGACAACGTACAAGGTAAAGAAGGTCGCGTTAGGCTCTGGATTGGCGATGATGGCCTGGTCGAACATTATGTCGGTCAACTCATTCTCAAAGTTGAGGGCGGTCGACAGAGCGAAGTAGGCGTTCTGTCGGGTGATGTTGCGACCATCACGGGGCAGGAAATTGTGGTTGGCAAGCGTATTAAGCATTGGACAAGGTCCTCTGGCGGAATGTTATTTCATGTTCAGGGCGCGAAGGGATGAAGCATACCTGACTTCGCCTGGCCGCTGAGGGTGCCATTCGAAGAACGAAGTCGTCTGAGCCAAGGCTTGGGACGAGCCCAGCGCCAAGACCAGGGCGAGAGCAGCGGTAGAAGGCATTGCTTATTTCGAAGAAGAGTAGGGCAGAAGAGGGTTAAGAGATCTTTGGTGATGGCTTGCAGTAGGGCATGGGGGTGGTACTTATATCTTGCTGAAGCCTAAATCACCGAGACTTTCACACCACACGGAACGCAATGGAAGTTGAAAACGAGGAACATGACCATGATGATCATCATACCATCCATCAAAGAGACTTTTCAAATTATCGAGTATGCCGGGATATTGCAAAGGACCGCCAGGGGCGGCGAAGTCCAAGAGGCAGGTGATGCAGCACAACCAGGCACCGTCTTTGCATGGTCTACGATCGACAGCACAAGCGCTGGAACGATGACAGGGTGCTTAATCACTAAGCCAATGGTCAAGGGCTGATTCCGAGCGTGGGGATACGAGTAATGCGAGTTGATGGTGCGACATGAAACGAGGGAGAAGCGCGGGTAATCACACGTCATATGATTGGGTGGTCAGATGCAGCCTCGCAACGAGTGATCTGTGATTGGCTCACCGTACGAAGGGCTCAACGCTTATTTCAACGACGGTAGGACTGCATCCAACACCTGCTTAATGTTTCGATATTACACCCGAGGACAGGTGAGGTACCCCGCATGCACGGTAGGTGTCAAGGAAAGTGCTGCGAACGTGGTAGGCTGTGTTTGAGGCGTGAAGCGGAGCCAGCCAGAGGACGCTTACCATTGCTCATACGGTTTGCTGCGCAGTGATCTCGCTAACCTTGTTATGGCAGACCTGGGTTGTCAGACTCATACCGGAAAGACTGTCGGCCATGCCCATCTCAAGCTATCGCATATCGAGATCGTCGAGAAGCACAGACAAGTATGTCAAGCGAGTTTGCTTCGCTCGTATAACGATGCGCCAAGGTACGACGGGCACCCTCCACGACGGTGGCAATTTGCCAAGTGGGTCACGCTATTGCAGCATGAGAATGGTCTGGGTGTATGACACACTCATTCCACCACCGGGAAATGTGACGCCGAGGCAGCGGGCCAAGCATAAAGGTGACTGTCGTCCTCATCTGGCAATCCTGAAGTATGCTCCGATTCGTGCTGGTTGTCCGACAAGCTTTGTTCCCAAAATCGCAGGTGAAAAGGTCCTGTGTCAGGTCTGTTGATAGGTCCTGCTCGCAACGAACATTCGAAGACAATTGCGCCCTTGACATCGACTTTGTTTGCAGGGTCGCGCCACCCTTCTGAAAGGCGGTCCACAACGTCGGGACTTACTTCCAAGACAATCGTCGAATTCCAGATGCATAACAGAGATGTTCGAGATGGCCGACCGATAGGATCTTGTCGTTCTGAAGTTCAACATCCTACCGGCACCCGTTCGCCGGCATCGTACTACGACACGATGAGATGACGATGAGCTCGACACCGACGTGAAGGAACCCAGTGATGTATTCCAAAGTGTTTGACATGTGAACGAATCGTAGGAGACGTGATTACGAAAGCAAGGCTAAGTGGCGAGAGCAGAGCCATCACCAGCTCTGCAAATTCTTCGGCTTCATTTTACTTTCCACTTTACCAAAATCACACGCGATCACATCACATCGTGCCACATCATGGCATCTCTACCGATTCGTACAATGCCTACCAGCGATAATCGCATCATTGTCGCGATCGACTTTGGCACTACGCACTCAGGGTGAGCATGGAAAACCGTGCACTACCACAATATCACTAATGCTCTCAGGATCGCCATTGTCTATGGGCCTTCTGGTAAGGATCCAGAAAGAATCCACATCGTCAAATCGTAAGCCTGCTAGGATATTCGAGAAATCAAGATCACGCTGACGGTACCAGATTTCCCGGGAGCGAAATTGGGCTTTCTGAACAAGTGCCGACGACTGTCCTTTACGACACAGTCAAATCTGCTGGCCACAAAACTACCAGGGTCGGCTACGAGATCAGTAATTTGGAGGACCCAATCCGCTGTTTCAAGCTCCTGCTGGAGCCAGGCAAGGATCTGCCGGTCTGGGCTGGTGAGACCACAATGCTTGCCAAACTCAGGGCCCAGGGCAAAACAGCGGCCGATGCGACTGCGGACTACCTTCGTCGTCTTGTTGGGATTGCCAACGAGGAGTTGACGGTCAGGTACAAGCGTACACTTCTGGCGTCCACGCCTATCGACTACATCCTCTCAGTCCCTGCAGTCTGGAGCGAAGCTGCGAAGCAGACAACCATCGCTGCAGCTCACAATGCCGGCATGGAGCGCATCACCCTCGTCAGCGAACCTGAAGCGGCGGCTGTTGAGACTCTCACCAGCATGCAGGAGGAAGACGTTCGTATCGGAGATGTCTATGTCGTTTGCGATGTTGGTGGTGGGACAATCGACTTGATCACCTATGAAGTCACCAGTCTCCGACCTTTGCGCTTCCGCGAACTTGTTCCCGGCGAAGGCACTCTCGCTGGAGGCGTCTTCATTGATCAGGCTTTCATCGAGTTGGTCAAGTCCAAGGTCGGCCCGATCAAGTTCGGTCTCCTCGTCGACAAGTACCCCAAGGCTTGGTCGCGTGCTTTGAGCCACTGGGAGACCGTCACCAAGCGCACCTTCATGCCAGCTCAAGAC
Source organism: Elsinoe arachidis (assembly GCA_013372555.1). NCBI lineage: Eukaryota > Fungi > Ascomycota > Dothideomycetes > Myriangiales > Elsinoaceae > Elsinoe > Elsinoe arachidis. The sequence continues at coordinate 238,269 of JAAPAX010000007.1, read as the reverse complement.
GGCAACGCCACCCATGAGCTGGAGCAAGTCGAAGTGATCTTTGCCGGGTTGCCTCATGACGCCGTGAGGACCGTACCATTCGGCATCCTTTCTCTGCAGAAGTCCGACATTGCTGCCATCTTTGAGCCGACTATCCAGTCCACCATCAGTCTCATCAGCAACCAGCTCCGGGCTGTCCAGAAGCTCGGACTCCATGTCAGCAGCATTCTCCTTGTCGGCGGGGTGGGCGACTCCCGCTACGTATACAAGCGACTCCACGATCACTTCGTCGCTGGGCAGAGTGGCGGAGCCACTCCAGGACCTCATGTACCTTCCGTCCTCAAGCCAGCCAATGCCTGGACAGCCGTCGAACGTGGCGCAGCTATTTCGGGTGTGTCCGGTGCTATTCATGTCACGAGCCGTATGACCAGGTCTCATTACGGCATCAGATGCTACCGCGAGTATATCGACGGCAAGCATTCCCTCAAGTACAAATTTTGGTGCGAATTCGAGGAAAAGTACATGGCCTACAACCAGATGGGATGGGTCGTCCGAAAGGGCCAGTCTGTGGAGGCAAATGCTCCCCGTCTCATGCGCTTCAAGCTCGTCAAAGCTAAGATTCCGGTCAGCCATACCGTCACGCTCCGTACCTGCTCCACGAATGAGGCTCCTATGGAGTACAGCAGCGATAACGATGGTCTTCACCTGGTCTCGCTGACCGTTGATCTAACTCCTGTCCCACGTCATTGCTTCCAGCAGAAGGTCAACTCCCGTGGTGTGCAGTACTACAAACTCAGCTACAATGTCGGCCTCTTCCTGGACTCTGGCAACCTCCGCTTCGACTTCCGCGTCGACGGCAAGGTCTATGGATCGGTGCAGGCTCGCTTCGACTAGCGTACCATGTCAGCAGGAAGAGAGGAAGCAGCGGGCATACAGGCAAGACGTGTGTTCACGAGAGTGTTAGTGGTAGGACGTGATGACGAGGTGTGATGGGAAGTTAGTGAGATCAGAGAAGGGCTTCGAAGTGACTGGTCTGAGCCAGTATGGTAGATGCCTGCCTCAAATGGATTGGCTTTCGCAGCAACTCATCAACATCCAGCGTGCGACAGCATATATTCGCTTCGAAATGGACCATCACGATCACAGTACATGAATAGATAGGTGTCAAGACTGAGTGATTGCGCTTCCTTAAAAGTCCATGTGTGCCACGTAGAGCTACGCTCGCCAGCATGCCGTTATGATGACATGCCTCCAACGTTCACAGTCTTGCGTTCTTGCATCAGTTCCACCAAGTCTTCTTCCTATCTGATGTCCTGTGTCCCGAGCTCGCGATCGCCTTCATGCTCCAGATCTCGGCCAGGCGAGCGTCTTTGCCTTCGTCACCAACACCGGTTCGATCTGAGAATGTGGTCAGTTGAGAGCCTCTGTAGCGTGATCGTCAGGATAGAAACCTTCTCTCCTTTCTCCGTCCTCAACTTCACCAATGCTGGAAAGATGACACCAGCTAGCAGCAGCTGCGATTCTTCTGACTCGTCATTCCCGTCCATATCCTCGTGCTTGGTGGGGCTAAACGCATGGAAAGTATGCCTGATGGTGGAATATGCCTTTGGCATTTGCATGTCATACTCTGCGGGATGAAAGGCGATAGTAATCATGAAGTCGGCTGCTTTGTGAAGAACTTTGGAGAGCTCCGCCAACGACCCGTCGGTTAGCTTCAGGCCAAGGACACCGAACCAGTCTTTGCTGACGGTAATGATGCCTTCGTCGACGATGACTGACTTGACCTTGTCGAGGATGGTTACATCGGTATGTAATAGTATGTCTTTCGTGCTGCGGAGCCAGCGCTTCCAGGCAACGAAGTCGGGATAGTCTGAAAGCGTCAATTACGGCGCGGATGTTCGCGTACTATCAGCATACCAGGTACACCACTGAGCCCGCGAAGTAGAAGAGCCGCGGGCTCATCGGATTTGATATCGAGGAATTCTAGCTTGTCCGACTTCAGGTTGATATAGTCGGCGACCAGCGCGATGAGGAAGTTCATCATGTATGCTCGGGGTCCGTAAGGGTAGAGTTCGGTCTCATCGTAGAATGGCATCAGTTCGCGGATCCATTCAATGGACGGTAAAGGACTTTTCGCCTCATCTGGAAGTAATCAGTTGAGTGTAATGATGAGGTCAAGGGTGCAAATACCGAGCTTGATGCCCTTGATCGTTGTGGCAGCCCAGGTACGAAGTGCGTGGAAGAGATCCTGAAAATCAGCAGCGACCACGTCATCCGCCAGACATGTATCATTGCCAGTGGCTGAGGAGATGATCTGCTTTAATTCGATGACCTGCTCTTTGAGGCCTGCAAGCTCATCAATCGCCGTCTGCCTCGCGGCTCGCAGCTCATGGTTTGTCTCATGAGCGGCATGAAGTTCTGAACGAAGCTCCTCGGCCTCGCCTGCTGCTCTGACGAGATAGTTCTCCAGGCGTTGTGCACGCCGACGTGGATTCGGCAAAGCCATACGAGAGTCGACCAAGCGCATCCTGTCTTTGTTAGAATCGAGCCGGATGTGTCACAGGAAACGTACCGCGCACATCGGTGGCGAGATGATCTCAAGCCGGCTGATTCGTGCCCGCCACGAATAGCTGTCCTGGCGGTCGACAGTCTCTATAATACGGTATCTTATGCGCTGAATGTTGAGGACGACTGCAAGCTGACTGGGAACCCTGCAAGGCCGTCTCGTAGTGCCGTCATGCCAAATGTCGACTAAATTGTATCAGAGGTGAATCTCCTCACGGAATCTGAAACAGACAGAAAGAAGTAGTGCCTGGACGAGGAAGGCAAAGTGGGTTCACTTCTGAAGCGCACAGACCCCACGTGCTGTCGTGAACGTACCTGCACTCACCAAAATCTTCGTCATCCCGCTTGTTTTACTTCCTTCGCAATTACCTTACGCCTCAGAACTGTATTCACTCTCGAAGGGTTCACCTCACTCATATTCACCAATGCCTCGATCTCGAGATACGCTGACTACAACTGTCAACGCCAGTATGGCAGGCACTTCAGACAAGATTGTGGTCGGTATAGACCTGGGCACCACCTTCTCCGGGTATGTGCTCCACCGATGTGAACTGACCAGCATATGGTTGACCATCTCACAGCGTAGCCTACGTCTACGGAGGCAGCAGCGATGATCCAGAAAACATCCATGTGATCAAGGCGTGAGTGTCGTCCATCGTCACCTTTGAAGTGAGCTAATGTCTGCATAGATGGCCCGCCAGTCGCGCACTCACTTCGGACAAGGTTCCGACACAGCTGCTATACGGTGTCAATGGGTCTGTCACGAAGTGGGGATATCAAATGGATCCTACCGATGAGCCACTTCGATGTGTCAAGCTTCTACTCGACCCTCGTCAGAAGTTCCCCTCTTTTGTCGACAAGCATGAACTTCTGTCAGCATTGACGAAGAACAACAAGACTCCCGTGCAAGCTGTGGCAGACTACTTGGCAAAGGTCTTGGAGTTTGCGAAAGCCGACATGGCGAGCAAGTTCAGCGAAAGCATGCTATCGTCCACTCCGATGGAATTTGTCCTCACAGTGCCGGCAGTCTGGACCGATGCGGCCAAGCATGCAACTACCAGTGCCGCAACACTGGCCGGCCTTCGAGGAAAGCTCCAATTGATCACCGAACCAGAAGCGGCTGCTGTTCACGCTCTCTCAGCGTTGAAGCAAGAAGACATCCATGCTGGCGATGTTTACGTGGTTTGCGATGCTGGCGGCGGCACTGTAGATCTCATCACTTATGAGATTCAATCTACCACCCCGCTCCTCTTTCGCGAAGTCGTACCAGGTACGGGTGGGCTTTGTGGCGGAGCGTTTCTCAACTATGGTTTCCAGGATCACCTCAAGAGACGACTTGGCCCACAGCTCCTCGATTACATCACCACTAGCCGACCAAAGTGCTGGGCGACTGCTCTAGATTACTTTGAGCAGTATGTGAAGCGCAATTTTGAACCAAGCGGCGACCTTGAAGACAAAGAGTTCAGCGTACCATTCCCTGGAGTAGCGGACAGCGAAGAGAAGGGCATCGATTGTGGATTCCTGAGCTTGAAGTCGTCGGAAATCACTTCCATCTTCCGGCCCATCGTGCGTGACGTCCTGGCACTTATCAACGATCAAGTCACACGTGCCGCCAAAGCTGGAAAGCCTGCGAAAGGCATCATCCTGGTCGGCGGCTTCGGCCAGTCTCGCTATTTGGCAAACAAGATCAAAGAGTCTTTCGGCGCCGCACCTGCTGCTACTAGCACAGGTCGACAGCCTGCACTACAACAACACCAGTTGCATGCCATCAACAACAGGAACCTAGTCGTCATACAGCCATCGTCTGCATGGACTGCTGTAGTCCGTGGTGCTGTTTTACGTGGCCTTGCCAAAGAAGACATGGTCACAAGTCGAAAGGCTCGCCGCCATTACGGCCTACGCCTCCACGATACCTTTGTCCCGGGCAAGCACCCCACGGAATCCCGCTATTACGACGACTTCGACAAGATCTACCGAGCCCGGGAGCAGATGACGTGGCTAGTCAAGAAAGGGGACACAGTATTGTCTGACCACCCCGTGCTGATCAACGTCAGCACGACCACAAGTGCCAAAGCCGGCTCTCATATAACCCAACTGTTCTCTTGCGATGATGATGTTGCTCCGCAGCAGTTCATCGGAGGCTCTGCCACGAACATCTCGCCTTTGTGTGCCGTCACGATGAATCTTGGGGGCATCGCTCGTCGGTTCTGGTCCACTAAGAACACAGCCAGCGGTCACCGGCACCAGGTCAAATACCAATATGGAATGTTCGTTAGATCTGGCCGCATCCACTTCGACTATCGTCTGGAGGGTGTAGCATACGGCAATGTCGAGGCCAAATTTGAGTGAGGTGCTGGCGCAGTGTTATGATCGGCATGCGGTTCGAGGGAGCAGCGGTCCGGAGTGCGGGCAGTTTATAGCATCGGTAAAGAACATAAGACTTTGACTGTATCGGGTATGGCGAGAATACTGGCGGTTTGATCCAAATGAATCAGTAGCACGCATAGAATGAACGATGATCTGTCTCTCCGCCAATTGAAAATACAGTGGATGATGTGAGCCACAGCACAAGCTTAGTCAGACGCGGCACTTTCCACTGCCACACCATCTACTTGACACTGCGAGAGAATTTCTCTCGTCCAGGTCTTTGTTGAAAGACCGATGCAGCTGCGTGGTCATGACGGAGATGGGAAGTATAAGATGAGATCGATTGCCGATCAATAGTTCGGCGCGACTCTGCGCATGGCCTTACCCCTGATGATGTCGTGTGACGTCGAGATGAGAGCTGTTGTCTTTGCTCGGAGGGAGAAGCACAAAAGAGCACGACAGAACTGACAGATCTCCCTCTCTGGTAGTATACTGTTTCCTTGCACTACATTCAAGACTACGTCTCCCCAGAGCGAGCAAGTAAGACGTCTCCACCGATTTTCACCATAACGAACAACCAAATCAAGCACAATGGATCCCCATCAAGGCGGTGACCTCTCCGACATGGCCGCGACCGGCACCAAGATCCCAAATGACGCCGGCCAGCAAAGGACCATTCCCTCTGTCCCACGTCCGGACCAAATCGCCACAGACAATGAGGGTGGCTCTTCACTCGCTCAAGCTGCCACCAACCAGGCCGATATGCCCAGAGCAAACAAGGACATCGGAGCCACTGGCGAAGTCATGACTGGCACTGGCGATCAGCTACCTGCACAAATCGAGAGCAAGCGACTGCATTTCGGTGCCAACGATCCGCTCAGCAAGGGTCACGATCGGTACGATAAGCACAGCAGGCAAAAGGAGAGTGACTTGGAGAGATATGCCAAAGACGGTGCAGAGGTTGAGGGTATTCCGGGTGTTGAGGACTATGGAGGAAACGTTGGTCGTGAGACCAGGGGCTTGTAGAAGTTATCCAGCACACAAACGTGACCATGTAAAATAGCACGGTCTAGATGAGCTCACCGGGGAATGTGAATCATCAACATGAGGTCGAGGTGCTAGCCTCGCTTGTGATATTACAATGGATCCTACCATCAACAATAGTCGTCCTCCCCTGACGAACGAACAATAATCCTCAATAATACGACCACTGTCATTCACTCAACATTGCCGAAAGCAATAACGCCGTTTAGATTTTTGCACATAAAGGAGCCCGTCCATGAGAGACCACTTCTCTCGCTTCAGATCTGCCTTCGTCTCTGCCTCAACTGCCTTAACCCACAATCTTTGTCAACCATCTCGTCGAGGCTCCACTATCACTTCAGCTTCAGCCAGTACCTTTGGAGCCTTCACTGGAAGATGACATGATAGTCATTCACATGCAATACAGGTTGCCCATTTGATCTCAACTCGACGACACGACCAATCTCCGTCAAAGCAATCGACTTCCTCCTCACCATTCCATACCTCTTTCCCCGAACGATCTGAGAGGTTCTCGTTTGCGAAGATGGCCTTGGCCCACGATAGCTTGTTGAGCGGCATCAGTCAATCTGCACCCAACAATACACTGCTTGAACCGATCCAATATCAGCCGCTTCTGCCTAGGCGGACCTTGTTCGGGATGCAGTCCAACCGTCAGCAGCAGAACAACCGTAAACCAAACCGCTCCTCTGATGGTGCAGCTGGCATTGAAGAAGGACATCAGCAGTACGACCGAAACGGTAATGCCATGGAGACTATTGGTGCAGATGGAGACGAGCTGTATACCCAGGCTCAAGTCGCCAACATGATGGATACCTACCAGCCATTCCCGTCGTCTTGGCAGCGACCCTCCGGGTATCCGGTCGTTGGAGACGTCAACATGGACTCGCAACTGCCAGATTCCCTGCTCACACCCACTCGTTCGTCCAGGAACCCAGTTGCGCTGGCATCCAGCGCTCTGCAATCCATTACAAAGGAGCAACCTCGGTCGACCGGCCATTTGCCTGAGCTAACACACTCTAGCGAGATCGGATTCGAAGATGCCGCAGAGTACAGCTCCTCAGCTCAAGATCCCAAGGTTGATAAGGACGGAGTTGCTTTCACGGACTACGAACGAGTGGAAGACGGTGGGGCTGGCCTTCTCGACGAAGATCTGACGCGTCTCTCCAACGCTGTTGCTCAAGGTCAACACTTGTCACTCGAAGATCAAGCATACTTTGCGAATCTACAGCTTCATTTCGAAAGGTGCAGTGCCAAGAAGAACCCTCGCAGCAATCAAAGCACGCCAAACAAGAGCGTCAAGTTTGCGGTAATTGATGGCAAGCAGGACATGGTCGTCAAGAAGACAAGGGGAAGGAAGAAGCGCCGCGGAGCTCACTTTAACAGAAAGAAGACTATGCCCATGGGTGGGCAATCAGACGACGTCAGCTCTAAGAAAATCGATGTCGTCGATGTTGATCTCGAAAGAGAAGACCGTCCGAGGCGCGACACGATGGTGAGTCTCCAGTATCATACTACCAGGCGAACCATGCTGACTTCTCACTAGGGCCACGGGACATACAACCTCAAGACCCTGACCGCTTTGAGCAGTGGTCGCACCCCTCGCGCCACTTCTGTTCCTGGCGACACCATCGTCGTCAACACCGCTCCGCGCGGCAGAGGCCGGCCAAAGAAGGACGTCTCTGCTCGCACAGATCAGCAACCCACCAGCAAGATAGGGACACCAGAGCCAGTCTCAGTTCCGAAGGTCAAGTCCAACAGAGTTCGTGCCGCCATGGGGATCGTCAAGAACCCAAAGTTCGAGATGCTGGATAGCAAGGGGAAGCCCGTCAAGGTCTAGTGGAGGATGCAGCTTCCAGGTCTCTAGCCGATGCAGTAGAGAGGCAGAAGTATGGTAGGAAGGAAGTCGGAGCAGCATCCTGGAGCACAGTGAATCGATTGTGGGGGAACGATTGGTGAGATCAGACATAACAGTGCCGCGAGAAAGCCGGAGCAGGGGTTTATTGCTTTCAAAGCATTTATGAAGACATGAATTGAAGCAGGCAAATCATAGCATAGCTGGCGGAGTCTTCATATAGAATTGGTTTCAGGCCTCCATGTCGATCATCTCTAACCAGATTTCTGGTTCATCCTTTACTGATAGCCAGGCTGCACTTTGCCTACACATTCCTCCGCATCCATTCAAATGTAAGATCTGTTGACCACCATAATTTGAGCCAGTCAGTGCAAGTCGCCGCAGGTTGAACAGCCATAATGGGTTCGGGACCAAGCTGCCTCCCGATCACGATACAAGGTCGCCACCTTCTTCGTGGGGACAAACGAGTACGCCTCTTCCGCCAACCATGTGACCGCACAACTGATTGTGGTAGTTCATCATCCGCGGGGTAGTCTACCAAGTCGCGGATGTCCCAGACCCACTCGCAGATGAGAACGTGCATCGTCTTGAGCAGGACGTTGAGCTGTTCAAAGAGCTCGGTCTAAATACTATATCCGTTTGTATGTCTGCTCACCTTCAGAATGACTAGAAACATCAAATATCTCAAAGCAGACGCTGACTCTCGAAGACCAAATCGACCCTTCCAAGTACCACGATGCGGCTATGAAGAAGCTAGAAGAAGCAGGCATCTATGTCATCTTCGTAAGCCGACTCTCCTCCCCTCCTCTTTGGGGGCCCATATCATTCCCAGGAATCAGACTAACAGCCCAGCTCCTAGGAAACCCCAAGCTCTGCATAAGCCGCCTCGCCCCCTACGCCTCCTACACCCCCGACCTCATGCGCCAGTACTGCCACACCCTCGACGCAATGGCCTCTTACCCCAACGCCCTCGGCGCACTCGTCGGCAGCGAGCTGATCAACAGCGACGACACGATCCGTTGTGCGCCTGTCATCAAAGCTGTAGTGAGGGACCTCAAGCGCTACCAGAAGCTGAGGAAGGAGAAGAAAGGGCAGAGGGTGTTGCCGCTTGGGTATGATGCTGCTGCTACGTGGGAGAGGGATATGGCTGTGTTGAGGTACCTGCTTTCTGGCGGGGAGGAGGGGAGGTTGGATTTTTGGACGGTGAGTCTTACGTTGGTCGTATGGGGGTTGTGCTAATGTAAGTAGTGCAAGGGGTATGGGTGGGCAAATTACCCCGATAAGGCTTGGGAGGGGTATCAGCAGCTGGTGGAACTGTTGTTGCCAATGGGTATACCTATGTGGGTGGCAGAGTATGGGAATAATGCTTTCAACCCGAGAAAGTGGAAGGAGACTTTGGCATTGTACTCTGAGCCGATGACAAAGGTGTTCTCGGGGGGCCTTGCTTATGAGATGTGGGAGGCGGCGAATCAGTACGGGCTGGTGGGGTTACTGCCGGACGAGGGAGATGGAAAACGTAGAGGTCGGCAGCAGGCATTGAGGCAGGCGGATGACGACGGTGAGGTGGCAGAGAGAAGGAGAAGGGAGGGCGCGACAGTACTTATCTTCTACGATTTCGTGAACTACAAGAAGATGTTGGCGGAGGTTGAGGATGCAGTGGTGGAAGAACAAGCGACCGATGATAGTGAGATAGCAGGGCTTAGTAGGTCTGAAGGTCCAGACGACTGGCCATGGGAGCCAGACAACCATGAACCACCAAGCTGCGTGGCATGGGATGAGATCGAGGATGGACCGAGATGGACTGCATGATGGGAATCTGCTCAGAAGGGCGATTACCCTTTACGGACGCGATCTTGCCGATCACTTCAGATCTTACTGTCAATCTCGCTAGCGAGCGGCTGTAACCGAGGCTTGTGGTGAATCAAGCGTTCATGATTCGTGCTGAGCTCTGACGAACGGGAATCAATGCGTCACCTGCGCCACAAATCAAGGATCAAGCCTAAATCAAGGGGGAAGCTACAGCCACTTGCAGCCTCCCATTTGTTTCTGAGCCGCCTGTGCAGCGACAAGAAAGCTGACGTGCCGCAGTGCCCTGCCCGGGACAACAGAGACACGAGTGTCTGGTAGTGCTTCATTTGCTCCTCCAGTTCCTTGCTCCTCATTCCAACTTTTTTTTTTTTTTTTTTTTTTTGAATTCCATTAAGCCGACCGGCTGCCGTTAGGCGCCATGCAGCGTGCACTATATACTGTATTTACTCCGGTTATTAGGGCCTCTTGCTGCCTCTAGATTGCGCAGTAATCCAGTAGTTAGTAAAGAAGGGCTAGGAGGACCCCCCTTCTGCCTTCTCTTGCTAGGCCCTAATCTAGTCCTTAACAGTACAGAAGAAACTATCTAATGTAACTAATAATTTACACTATATACTCTATCTTATACCTTAAATTATCGCGTAAATAGTGCTATATTAACTGCTCTAAATTAACTTAGAAGGTTAGATCTCCTTATAAATTAAATAGCTCTATAGAAGTAAGCCTTTATACCTACTAACTCTTGCTAGACTAGAGGCTATAAAGTAGTACTCTAGACATCTACGTAGGTGTCTCTATAATTACGGCACTTAGTAAGTATATACTACACTAACTAAGAAGCTCTACTACATTTATAGGCTTTAGAACCTGCTCTTTTAATAGAAAAAAGATACTTATTTAGCTCGATATGCCTAGTATATAGTTAAATTCTAACTAAAGAGAGAGGTTTAGAGAGGCTAGTATATAGAGAGAGACTTTACTTACTATTAATAGTACTAAGCACTTAATATAATACTCTCTCTATATTACTAGTGTCCTAGAGGTATTACTATTTGTCCTTAATAGCTTAGTTAAAGGTCCTTATTAATGTAGTAATAAGGGTATATAGCTAGTAAGTCTTTAGACTATTAGAGTTAAGAGCTACTTCTTTAGCTAGCTTATTAATAGCTTCGTTGCCTTTAACGCTCTTATGTTCTAGTATCTAGCGAATGTTAACCTCTATACTATACTATGTAAGGTGCTAGTATAGCCTAATAATTCTCCTAATTAGGTACTATACTATCTTTTGCCTTAGCCTCTTAATTAACTATATAGTAGTCTAGTTATTAGCGAAGATAGTAATCCTATTAACCCTGTACACTAGAGGTTAATTAATCTTAACTATTAGTTCTAGTACGAGATAGATACTCTATAGTTCCGCTATATAGACGTTACTACTCTAGTTCGTGCCTATATAGTGTTTACTAAGCTATTCTCTCGCGGGGATCTAGGCTATAGCTTCTACTTTGCCTTATATCTTAGAGCTATTAGAGTACGCAATAATATAGCTAGGGTTACCTCTACTATTCTATACTACTTTATTGTGTTCCCGAATAGTATCCTTAACTATGTTAGTAATGTAAGTACTTAGAGGCACCTACTATAGGTCGATAGCCTTAGTAACGTAGTCTTCTAGAGAGGGAAGCCTAGGAGGTATAAGTTTAGTAGTATTAATCTTCAGTTTATGTAGTAGCGCCTTAAGGTATAATCTTTAGTCTCTAGTGTCTCTAATAGCTTAAAGCTCTATATACTAGAGTAACTCCTTTAGCTAGAGTATAGTCGACATTAGTATACGCTATAGATAGAGGTCTATAGGTAGTACCTCTAGTTCCGCCTATAGTACTACTACCGCTGTTGTATATAACGCTCCTAACATTAGTACTAAAGTCTTATACTATAACTAGAAGAGCGTACGGATTATAACAGTTTTAGCTCTCTTATAGCCGAAGCTACTATTTAGAATATACTAGGTACTATAGCTAAACGTTATCTTTAGTAGCACTACTACGTAGTATAGCTGCCTTATTTACCTAAGGGATATTCCCTAGGTTAAGGCTACTATACTAGTAAGTATACTAATCTACTTAGTTACTCTACTTCTAATATGCTCTAGATGTGCTTTACTATTAAGTTAGAGGTCTAGAATAACACCGAGGTACTAGTAGGCTAGGCTTAGTCTAATAGTAATAGTAGTACTACCTTCGGTTTTAATATTAAGGAGCCTATCTATCTCCTCTAGCTCCGGCACGCGCTAGCCTCTATAGAAGAAATATATTATCTTATACTTTATAGAGGCGAAGACTAACGCGTATATACGTGTCTACTCGTTAGCTTTGCTAATTACTCTCTTAATAGTAGCTATAGTGTTCGCTATTATAGTTCCGGTAGCTAGGAGACTAGTGTTATCGATGTATTCTATATTATCTATCTTACCTTATCCGATCTCTAGTAGATCTACATTATAGAAGTAGTAGAGAATCGGAGATAGAGAGGAGCCTTATAGAATACTAGTATTAATCTCGTACTACTCCTATAGTCCTTCTTATATCTTTAACTATAACTAATAGTCTTATAGCTAGCTAGCTAGCTAGTTAGCTATTAGGAGATAGATTCTACACTTCTAGAGGTTATAGAGTAGCTAGGCGTAAGAGACGTTATTAAAGACTTCTAACATATCGAGCATTAGAAGTGTAGTAACTTCTCCTCTTTGCTATACCGTATAGATCTATTCGGTAATAAGGTAGAGAGTATATTTCGTACCTCTACCTCTCCTACTACTACAATAGCTAAACGGTAGAAGTAAGAACCTCTCCGTAGCTACTAATATCCTTCTAGCTACTATAATGTCTATTAGCTTACCGATAGTATTAAGGAGAGCTATCGGGTAGTAGCTCTTTATCTAGAAGTAGTCCGACTTGCCTAGCTTATAGAGTATAACTATAGTAGATTACCGGAAGTGCTATAGGTTATATCCTAGTCGTAGGTAGGTATTAAAGATCCTCGTAAGTAGGCTAGCGACTAAGTCTATTACTAGCTTATATACGCGGTTTAGTATCTAATCTAGTCCTAGTACGTTATTAGCCTTCGTACCTCGAATTGCCTCTCTTACCTCGCGCTCGATAATATCGAAGTACTTAGTAGAGTCCGGGTAGGCGTACCTCTCTATATTAGAGAGGTTAGCCTCTAGTAGCGCTAGCGTAAAGACTTACTAGAGAATAGTTACCTTAATTACTATATTAGACTAGAGATTACTCTATCTATTATAGATCGCCGGAGTAAAGTCTAGTTAAATAGTACTATAGTTATTAACCTATTTACTAAGCTTCTAGAGGTAGTCTAGTTCTATAACTTAGAACACTCTAGCTCTATAATAGTCGCGAAGTGCCCTAGTAATAGTAGACTTCTTCTAGTGCGTAGCGAGCTAGTATTAGATATAGTCCTTAGAGTCCTACGTTCTCTACTAGCGCTAGCGTACTATCTTTGTCTCCTGTACCGCCTCTGTATACTCTTAGTTCTAGCCCTATCTTAACTTACTATAGATTCTACTCTCTAGTATAGTTCGCTCGACTACCTCCTCTATTGCCTAGATAATCTAGTAGACTACTTCGTTAATGTTAGCTACGATATTAATTAGCCTATCTAGGTCGAGGCTAACGAGCATCTTCTAGAAGGCTAGGGCGTTAGCCTTCTTCTAGTACCTTCTGTTCTCTACTACTTAAGAGATAAAGTCGAAGTTAAGTACCGTAACGATAGGTAGGTAATCTAATTATAGGTCGTGCTTCCTAGAGACGTTATATTTAATAAGGTAGCCTATAATACGCTCTAACGCAAAGACTAAGTCTAGCGTTAATCCGTACTATAGTTATAATACTACTTCGGCTAGTCTTGTAATAGTCCCTAGTCGAAGATATAGATAAAGGTAGTACTATTTAAATATGTCTTCTACTAGATAGTTAGTAGCTCTAGTAGTTCGTTCGTTATAGTTATATCTACTAGTCTATAGGTAGTAGTAGAGGTTAAAGTCCTCTATAACTAGGTACTCCTAGTTAGGCCTATCTACTAGCTTAGCCTTAAGTTTAACGAGTAGGCTACAAGCTTTAAGAAAGGCTATATTGTTCTTCTTTCTATTATTTAAGCAGTGTCGGAGAGAGTTATATATATTATAGATATAGAGCTATATAGAGGTACTATTAATGTAGTAGATAACTTAGAGAATAAAGTATCCCTTAGCTATATACACTAGTAAGAGAAAGCGTTTTAGAATTCGCTTATTAATAAAGAAGTAGACTCTAGAGCTCTCTTATAGGTAAACTAGCTAGAAGTCTTACTTAAGCGAGTAGTAAGTCGTAGTAGCAAATAGATTATAGTAGAGGTTCTAGATTATAATAATATTAAAGCTCGTAATGTCTAGTATACTAAATAGTAGAGCTATTACCTCGTCCTTAGAGCCTCTAATGTTATACTATATAATTTTAAGTCCTTTTAGTATACTATTTATTAACCGATTTACTAGCTTTCTTCTATATAGGCTTTGTCTACTAGGATAACTTATATAGTCCCGACTTGTCCGTAGACGATAATAGATTTAAGCTAAGGTTATTGTTCTCTATATTATATATATTAATATTAAGCATGTTATCTATATTAGCCTATAGTTATACTATTTTAGCGGCAGCGATAGAGGTAATATCTAGGTTAGTAAAGACATTAAAGATAGCCTTTTTCGTTCTCGAATTACTACTAATTTCCTTTAGTAGATTTAAGTATATTCTCTTTTAGTCTCTAATCTCTAATCTAGTATAGGTTTTGCTCTTGCTCTTATCCTTAGAGCTAGAGGAGCAGGACTAGTCGTCTCTAGTCTTAGACTAGCCTTTAGAAGCGCGTTAGAACTTCTTAGATTATACTATTTAGAAGTCTTCTTTCTAGAATATCTCTACTACTAGGCTAGAGATACTCTTCTATAAAGGAGTAAGTTTAGAGGTTAGAATAGAGTTTCCCTATTCTAACCTTAATAACATCTTAGACACTAGTAGTATAAGATCTAACGCTAGCTCTAGCTAGAAGAGCTATTTTATAGCTAGGGCCTTTACCTATTCTATCTTTACCTTTTCTTCCTATTTAAACTTACACTAGGCAGACTATATATAATGTTCTCTATAGTAGTAGTAGTATAAGAGCTTACTACCGTTAGCTTCTATAGTATAGGCGTTAGTGTTATATTCGGTACTAGTGCACTTACTATATATTTCGAGATTAATATATTAGATTCTAATATAGCTATATTAGTAGTACTTTAGACATTACTTAATCCGGTAGCTACGTAGGTACCTTTCGGTTCTACACTTACTACTATTCTATATAACTTGCTAGGTAGTAATTACTCTATTTGCCTACTTAGGTTTAGTAAATTCTACTACTAAAGTAGAAGTCTTCTTCTCTTTACTAAACTTAGTAAGCTAGCAAATGTGCTTAATAACTGTGTCCTCTATAAGGAGTAGGTTTTCGGCGCGAAGTTAGGCTACTATCCTCTTCTAGTTAGCTAAATTAACTATTCGAATAGGAACTTAGTAGAGAATAACTCCGAAGGTAGGCACAATTACTATAGCTAAAGGCTCTAGGCTTTTAGCCTACTCGTAGTGCTAGGGTTGCTTAAGAAGCTCTACTTCTCTAGCGGTAGCTGTAAAGAACTAGAGGTCTCTAGACTTTAAGACGTATACTAATTGTAATTTAATACCTTATACTAGAGGCTCTATCTTTACTAGTTACTTATTAGCTATTTCTAGAATTTCCTTTTAGAGGTCGGCTGTTCTATTACTCTATCTCTAGGTCTACGCTAATTATGTATCGTTTAGCTTAATAATAAGCTACCTAACTAATAGGTAAAAGGTGTCTCTTGCTAGCTACGAACTAGGTAGTAGCGAACTACTTAGGGATAGTAGTAATCCTTACGGGCTAGAAGTAACTATTTCGGCTTATGTTTTAGTGTCCTTTTTGAATAGGGCAGCGGTAGATTAAGACGTTTTAATGTCCTTATAGATAGATTCTAGCTTTAGTTCGATATTCTTTATTAATAGTTAAATTAAGACCTTATAGAGGTATCTAATAATAGAAGTAGATAGTTTCTAAAAGATTTCGAATAGAACAGCTTATCTCTTTAATTTCCTAATGGAATTAGCGCAGTAGTTGATAGAATTAATGTCCTGTTTAATTCTAGAAGCGTATATAGATAGATTTAGAGGTTTTTCGCCTACATAGGGCCAGTCTTTACCGGTACCTATGATTTTTTGGCCTTAAAAGATGTAGAATCCGGTTCTAAATCGAATAGTACCAAAAAATTTGATAGTTTAATAGAAGTAGTGATGAAATCCTCCGAAAAGTGATTTTGCAAAAAATGTTATAGGTCTGCTCCTCATTCCAACGGTCTGCCCTTTTTTTTCGTGTGATACCCCCGAGCTATCGCAGCGAGCAACCACTGCTGCTGGTAGTGTTTACTTCTTTGCACTCCTTGCCAGCTTCGTTATAGTTATCAGGTGTACGAGACCAGGAACTGCCAGTAATCGTCAGTTACTACCAGAAATCCGCCGACCCCCTGTCCATCCCAGAAAGCTTCTCCGCCAAGCCAAGAGCAGTCATGTCCGGAGATCCGCCCGCCTCCAACCAGGAGCAGCCAAATGCCCCTCACGGTCCTGAAGCTGCTCAGGCTGTAAAGACCGCAGCAAAGAACAGCAACGATCCCGCCTTCACCGAGCAGCAAACCGTGACCGCCGCCGAGACCGAGATGCCAGTCCAGGAGACGAGCCGCGGTGTCGGCAACGAGCACCAGGTCGTTGAGACCACCAGCGGCATCGATGTTCTGGTTGGACCTCTACTTAATTACAGACGTATGAGCAAGGAACACACGGAGTCGCCGGTATGGCACGGGAGTGTGCTGATTGTCACCACGCCGGGTTCGCCTCAGCCCCAGCTTCGTCTCCGCATGATCAGGTCGGAGCAGGATGACATCGTGACAGGAGCTGGCTCTTTCACGTCCACTGTCAAGGGCGACAAGCTGTACGAGGAGCCGAAGGGCGCCTTCTGGGCGTTCCCCATCCAGATGCCGTTTCAGGTCAGGGAGTCGCAGTGGGAGTATGAGATTTCTGGCTTGAACAACAAGACACATGCAAAGGCCAATCCGAGCGAGCCTCGTCATTTCTGGATCCCGGCAAAGACTGAGAGCATGCGCATCATGTTCCATTCTTGCAATGGTTTCTCGGTCGGTACCGATGTCGATGCATGGAGCGGATGTGCTCTCTGGAACGACGTCCTCCGAGTGCACGAAAAGCGACCAGTCCATGTCATGATTGGAGGTGGTGTGAGTATAGAAATCGCGTAGCCACTGGTATGCGCTGACTGAAATAGGATCAAATCTACAATGATGGTATCCGGGTGACAGGACCCCTGAAACCATGGACCGATATCAGCAATCCGCGCAAGAGGAGAGATTTCCCCTTCAACGAAGACCTGCGCGATCAGTGTGACAAGTACTATTTCGACAATTACGTGACCTGGTACGGCACTGAACCTTTTGCCACCGCCAACGCCCAGATCCCTCAACTCAACATCTGGGACGACCATGACATTGTTCGTATTATGGTCTTCTTTGTCTGACTTGCAGCACCACTAACAAGTGCGTTAGATTGATGGATTCGGTTCTTATGTTGATCATTTCATGCAGAGCCCAGTCTTCAGGGGGGTGGGAGCTGTGGCCCACAAGTACTACCTGCTCTTCCAGCATCACTTGCCACCTCCAAAGAGCACATTCACCACGGATGCTCCAGCTACAACCTCGGCTCAAGACGGGACGCTTACAGCCGGAACCGACGCAGTCCAGCTCAAGAACAGCTGGGTCAAGACCACCACCGATGAAGATCCGTCATACATAATCGGTCAGCGACCAGGCCCCTACGTGGAGGAGAGGTCTAGATCCATGTATTCCCAGCTGGGTTCTCATATCGCTTTCGCCGGTATCGATGCTCGCACCGAGCGTACCCGTCATCAGATCAACTACCCTCAGACCTACGATATCTTCTTCGATCGTGTATCCAAGGAGATCGCAGCGTCTAATGGCAAGATCAAGCATCTGATTCTCCTCCTTGGCGTCCCCATCGCTTACCCCCGCTTGGCGTGGTTGGAGAACATCCTCAGATCGCCCATCATTGGACCTGTACGCTTCCTCAACAAGCGTTTTGGCTTCGCAGGAGGCTTCTTTAACAGCTTCGATGGGGCAGTTGACCTGCTAGATGACCTAGACGATCATTATACTGCTCGTCAGCATAAGCAGGAGCGAAAATCCCTGATTCTGCGGCTTCAGAAGCTTGCTCAGGACTACAACTTGCGGGTGTCAATCTTGGGCGGCGACGTGCATCTGGCTGCTCTAGGCCGGTTCTACAGTTCTCCCAAGCTCAAGATTGCTGCCGAGAATGATCATCGTTACATGCCAAATATCGTGTCGAGCGCCATCACCAACAAGCCCCCTCCAACCGCGGTGGCAAATCTCTTGGCAAAGCGCAACAAGATTCACAGACTCACGCACGACACCGACGAGACACTCCTCAACCTCTTCGACGTCGATCCTGGTAAGGAAAAGGGACTCAAGCCAAAGTCTGCCGACTCGAATCACGCCACCATGCCTTCCAGGAACTTTGCCTTGATCTGCGAGAGCAATCCTGCCTCAGCCAAACAAACCAACGGCACAGCACACGTCAATGGTACGAATGGCACGAATGGAACAGATGGTGTCGATGGCGAGCACGCTGCCACCACAGGAACGTTCACTCCACCTTCCAACCCCAGAGACCCACTGCACAGGGGTGAGGAGAAGTGTGGTATCAGCCACCCGGCTGCGGCTGATGCACTTATCCCCACCGGACTGGGTGGCGACTACGGTCTGGACGTCGTTATCAGGGTCGAGATAGACCCGAGCGACAAGGCAGGTCATACCAAGGGATACGGTTTGACCATCCCTGGTTTGACTGCTGCGGGAAAGTAGGACCTCCCTCGGAGACATTCGAGAAAGCCAAGGATGTGGTGGCGGAGGACGAGGAGGGGAGGAGGATAGTATAAGGGAGCTGGTAGGGTCTGGATAAGAAGTGCTGCCAGATTGCAGGGGAAGGGGGAGCTGTGGATGGAGACAGGATGTATTGTAATACCCCATTTCGAATTGATCTGTTTTAAGCACATGCAATGCCGTAAAATACTAGAATGTGTCCCCTGGTTATGAGGGCTCGCAGCACTATCATGATGCTAATTGACTGTCTGCCCATGATCCCCTTTTGTCGTGAGGTTGGGGCGCCTCCGAGCAAACGCCGAATTTCTCCAGCCACATCTTTGCCCGAGGCGGACGTCCAACTCCACTTCATCCCACCCATCTCCTGAGCAGAACTACCAGCTAGCAAAGACATCGAAGTACCAGTGCCATCAGCTGATCCAGAACTTTAGCACGCTTCATCTGGTTTCGGGCTGCACACGTCACGATGTCTCTACATCCGACGCGGAACTACCAATTCCCTGTTCGCCGGAAACAAGACTATCACAGGTTATTGTCTTGCTCATGATCATGGAGATGACGCTCGCCGAATCATTTGCTATGAGGTCTTGATGGGGTCAATGGGAGGAGCATGGCTGTTGGTACGGACGCCGTCGCTACTCAGCCCTTGAGCCCGACCGAATAAACCTCGTCATGCTCCCCCATGACCTTCAGCTTAGGGACGAGGATGATACTGGAAGTTTGACCATCCATCCCATGAGAGACCTTCAGGAGATCAGCCGAAAGTCCGGCTGATCACCGGCGATGAGGTTGACAGGTCTTATGGTCCATGGATGCTGTAGCCTGTACATGGATGCTGTACGTGGATGCCGAAGGAAATCCTAACGGATCAAGTTGTCATTTGAGCAGTTGATAACTACCTTTATCTCCACGCAATGGCGCGATATTCAGCACCTGACATGGGCTTCTTGAGTCATAGCTCATCACACCCGCGTGATCCACGATAAGGACGCTGACAAGACTTACCCTGAGCATTCAGAGCTCATCCGAGCTGACCAGACACGTCTGGGCTGTGTGTTCGGAACACGCAAACCAAACCAGCATACACTCAAGTGGAACTGGTACCACTCATTTTCTAAATCTCACGTCTTCACTGCTGACATGTGACGCCACATGCTGCGTTTGACTCGCCGCCAATTTTCCCAGCAATAGGTCCTACAAGTCTTCTTCCAAGCCGATTGCTACCGTCGCCTTTCTAGGCATATACCTCACTTAGCTGTCGATGAATAACGCAGGACCGTGCGCGCACAAATGGTATACAGAATCCAGCTTCGAGCTTGCCCCCTTTCCTCTCAGCAAACAACAATTCAAATTTCTTTCAAAAACGTTTTCAAAAGTAAGTCATCCTATCTCTCTTAGCCCTGAGGGTGATCTCGCATACCGGGTGTCGACGATTGCGTCGTGTCCAGATTTCAACAGGACCTGGTGAAGTCGTCGACAGCTGGGATTGGGCTCAGCAGATCCTGCACGCCCTTTGCTACATTACTTACCTGCTCGAACCACATCTTACCCCACTCTACTCACGTCTGTCCACATCGAGGTCAAATGCTAACATGTGTGTAGTGCCAAACGTTAATTACATTCAAACTGCTGTAAGCCTATCAGTCAAGTTGCTCCTGCCACGTCCTACCACGTCACCTCCACGGCAGTCTTGTCGGAGGCGGGTTTGGCATAACGTTGGAGGGTTTGTGTCAGGGAAGGCCATGGGCTAATACTGTGTAGTACTTTGGTGGTGGTGCTGGGGTCGGGGCGGGCGGGGGTGGGAAGAGGGGAGGGAGTGGTGGCAGGGGAGGAGGGAGGGGTGGAAGGGGAGGAGGAGGGGGTGGGAGGGGAGGAGGAGGGGGGGTGAACAAGAAGAAGAAATGCTGGGAATGCAAGGGCTTCGGCCACAACAGGCAAGAATGCCCGGTAAGTCATCTCGTCCTTGACGGTATCCCTGGTAGTACTAACGCTTCCTCAGACTCATCTTGCACGAGTCGCCGCAAGGGCGGCTGGGAATCCCCCAGCCAACAACGGCAGTGGTATGTAGTCCCTCATTGCTCCGTTCCCACGATCACTGCACCTCCTTCCTCACAAGATGGACTCCGGGTTGTCGCCTTTCGCAAAAACTACCAGGTCGTTATGGCTTGCTGGTAGGATACTGACCTGTAGTAGCGACTGGAGATACGACTGGCGGGCCGGCGGCCGGTGCTGGGTCCGGTGGCGGGGTGGGGGTTGGGCCTGGGGCCGGGGTTGTTGCTGGGGGGGCTGTTGGGGGAGGCGGGGCGGCTGCTGGGGATGAAGGGGAGGGAGAGGTTGGTGGTGGGAGTGAAGGAGGGACGGGTGGGCAGACTGGTGGTGGGGGAGGGGAAGGGAATGGGGGTGGTGTGGGGGGAGAAGGGGATGGGGAAGGGGAAGGGCATGGGGTCTGAGATGAGATCTCGTAAATGTAATCAAGCAGAATGTCAAATGCGGACGTCTTCCCGTCCAAAACGCCCAGGAACGTCCAGAACGTCGATAAGGTATCTAGATACTCCTTCCTTCTGTACAATGAGTCAACGAGAAAGATGCTGTTCATGCTTACTTCGTGCCAATCCCTCCCTCCGCTTGCTTCGACCCTCCCTGTCCTTCGCTCTCGCTCATGGTGCAATCGCTGCGCATGCCGTACAAATGAAACTGATCATCCTTTCCTCTTCCCTTCGTATCGTCCTGGAACCCTGTCGATGCTGTACATTACCTCCCCTCCTTCCCATCCCGTATTTCTTCCAGATTTAGCGCAGACCGATCACGCTCTGCTACCCGTTAGCCTCTCCACTCAACACCCCAAAGCCTCACCATTGTTGCTCAACGAAAAGCACTCACCATCTCCAAAGTCCAAACCCTCCTGATCCACACCTTCAACCTCCCCTCCACACCCTCGACATTGTCCAGATCCACACCTTCCCACCAGCATCTCCTCGCTGGCTTTCTCCAGAAGAGGAGAAGTTTCTGCGCCATACCCACGGCGTTGTTCTGCGCTTGTTGATTGTTCGGACCGCCTGCTGGGTTGACGTCTGTCCGGAGACGGGCGAGAGCGATGCTGCAGATGACTGCCTTGTTGGGCTCGGAGGCGCGGTGGCCCCAGGTGTCGGCGTGGTTGAAGCCGCTGGAAAGGTCAGCATGATTGGACAAAAGGCGGCCAAGGAGAGTAGATCTACCCGGCTGTCAACATCTCGATGAGGTGCTGCTCTGTGGTACCTGGCTCTTCGCTCTTGCGGAGACCGCTGAAAATGCCGTCTTGTCTGAGGAGAGCCTTGCCGGCTGCGCGCTTGACTTTCATCATCTCGGCTTGTTGGATGTCTCGGCGGGGTGGGATGGCGTAAAAGTCGAGGTCTTCACGTAGCACGATGATACCAGCACGGTCTTGGAGCATGTCGCGGGCGTTGCCAGCCATCGGCTCGATAGGGATGGTGGAGCCGCGCTCGGAAGGATCGGGAGATGAGAAAGGAGATGCATCGGTGGCGTCTTGATTAGGAATGGTGGAGGCGACATTGCGGAAGAAGTCGAGCATGTATGATAAGGAAGCAGGATCGTACTGAGAGGAGTAAAGTATGTCAGATAAATATACTTCTGGGGTTTGTAGAACATGGAAAAGGGAAGTGAGTGACGGAGAAGCCACGGAGGTGATGGGTTGCGATTGTCGCGTAAGGGATGTGTTGCGTTGGGGGATGCTTACGTCTACAGGGTATACATCGGATTCGTGGAAGGAGTTCATGTGACCTTCCGGGAGGAGACCGTTCGGAAACAGGGAGAGGAGCACGAACTCCGGTAGTGTGAGGAGCTCATCTCGCGAGAGCGTGAACCGTGTGCCTCTTAGATCGAGGTTGATGTGTTCGTCTGAGCTGCCTGGAAGGTGTCAGAGCGCTTGCTTCACATGAATGCTTCCTCAAATCACCTTGCAGCGTATTGATTGGCGCCGGACCACTCTGTTGCACTTGTGTAATGATGCTCGCGGCACCTCCTGCTGCAGCCATCACGTATGTAAGTCCGTCAATAGGACTTGATCCTTCAGTGTATGGAGGCGGCGGTTCCCCGTCGTCGAGATCGTCCTTGGATGGCCCTTCTTTTGAATCCTTAGTATCCCTCGGGAGTGCAGCTTTCGTCTCGGCGACTACAGGTGGGACGGAGGAAGAAGAAGCCTGGTTGAATGGAGGTGCGTGTGCAAATGCCGGAGGCTGTTCGGTCGCAGTTTCTGCTACAAGCGCTTTGAGGGGATCTTCTAAAGAAGGTTCCGGAAAGTAGAGTGTAGGAAAGTTGTGGGACGAGAAGGAGGGTGGGCGCTCGGTAGAGTCAGCCGGGGCTGGAGAGTTGGCGTCTTGAAGTGATTCGATCTGATCGGCCGTGGGACAGTCGTAAGTGCTATTCGCTAGACTTCGCTTGCTATCGCTATCTCGAGAGATTGAGTGTCTAAAGGAGCGTGATCTGGAAGTAGCAACGGATATGCGGTCTGGATCCAACGTGACGGTGTTTGTGTTTGCGCTTGAAGGTGTGCTATGCCGTGTGCGAGGCTCGGGCAGTCAATTGCGACATGCGCAAAGACTGAAGATTCTTCGACTGGGTCGTTGGTATTTTGGAAGGGATTTCAGGCTGTAGGTGCGTTGTTTGGCGTGTAGAACGGTATCGCGATGAGACGGAGTCGAGGTGAAGTTGGTTGCCAAGACGTCTTCGCTGGCAGGCATGACTAACCTCATTGGGTAATCAATGTTGCGGCTAAATCATGGTCCAGATGCACCTGAGCTTCCTCCCATGTCTGATCAATCATAATGGTAAATGCATTTCTCGACATCCTGCATATAATTTCTGTAAATCAAAAAGCCCCATGGGTATCTCAGAATGAAAACTATAATCCAATGAGGCGCCAGATACTGAAGCTCCCGCCCTCAACTGCGTCTCGTCCCCCGCTTAGTGGTAGTACCATTACTCTTCTTGGGGGGCTCGGGCTCCTCGTCATAATCCTCATCCTCTTCCTGATCATCAACTTCTTCCTCTTCATGCTCGCTGATATCATCCTTACTAGCATTCCTCTTACTCCGACGCCTGATCTTGTCCTTGGCATCGTTCCAGAAACCGCTGGCATCGTCGACTGTGTCGCTGACTCTGCGGCGCACTTGGTGCTTGTCGGCTTCGTCTTGCAGGTCATCCATGATATCGGCTTCACCTCCACACCCAGTCTTGCACACGAAGTCGAGGACGCCCCAGTGCCCGAAGTTGCCCTTACCAGCTGTGGCGTAATGCTGATCTACCCTGCGAGCCATGCCTGGTAGCATGATAGCTGAAGGTAAAGCTGAGTAGCCAGAGTAGATGAATAAATTCTCCAAGCAGACGATACTCTGGAACAGCAGGAATGTCAAGACATGCATACGCCAGAAGTATGCTGGGATGTATGACGGCAGCCAGTGAGCGAGGAGAAAGCAGATAGGATGATCGTAAGCAGCGTACAGTGAGAATATGATCCTGTTATTATGCGCCCACTGTCTATGAAGCTTGGCGATGGGTGCGAATTGCGAGCTGCTAGGAGCGTGCAGCACAAAACGATGAATCACATAGTGAAGCACCCCTCGCACTACGAATGCCTTGAGGAGTTCGATAGCCATTGTCCAGGGAAGAGGCACTGACATTGTGACTCGGAGTGCGGATTTGAGACCGATGAGCTTGAAGATCCAGTCGAGGATCAATTGTATCGCGATCCCGAGTATGACGTTGAAGGTTGCCCATCCTGTAATGTGAAGTAGTCGTTGCTGACCGAGTCGAGCTGGAAGTTGCTTCTTGCCTCCAGCCTTGATGCTCGCTGATGCGCCTGGAATGAAGTAGTCAAAGGCCAGGAACCCATAAGCTGGTAGAAGGAAGGTCAGGACTTTGACAGCAAGTGATCCGTACATTTCGATGACCCTGGGCGAATGTGTCCAGATGAGAGCGCTCCATGTCAAGTAAAAGAAGACGAGATTTATTGATGTTCCCGTGCCGCCGAAGAATGGAATGGCTAGGAATGAGAGGACGGTCATGGGCAACGACAGCACAAACCCGGCTTGACCGAGAGCGGTGCCGTAGAAGCCCCAAACACGATCTGACCATGTCGGTTGTGCGCGACCGAGTAGCTTATCGATCGAGTAGATGGCTCCATCGCGGAGCTGCTGTAGTTGAGAAGACATGACGCGTGGTAGTGATGCTCACATGTGAGGTGGCGTAATTGCAGATGATTGATATGGTGAAAGAAGAAGGTCAAACCTGATGACACATGGTGGCTCGACGTCGCTGTCGCATCTCACCGTGACGACAGAAGAGAAGTTGGCAGAGAGGCCAGCATGCGGGGCAAAATGAGGAAGGCTGGGACTGGAATCCTGAGAGAGAGGCTGAGATCACCGATCGTCTTGAGAGCCGCACAAATGTTCAACACGACCAAATCCAGGGAACATTGTTGACCATGAATGAATGTTGAGGGAAGCAGCTCACATGAGTTTGAGAAGAAGTCAATTGATGCTCCACTTTTGCTGTGCACGGCCATGGTTGATTCTTGTCATGATCGACGAGGTTGCATAAGTGCATAACCCTGTTCTCATCATCCATGTTTGTTGCACGTGGTAGTTGCATGCAATCCTGAACGTGAGAATTATATCCGAGCACAATAGGAGCTCACGCGGTCCAAAGAGCGACTGAGCGCAAGGATTAGCTTCAAATTCGCATTTGCTATATTCATGGACGAGCCTTGCCGGCTCGGCACATTCGAAGTGGACCCTGAAGTTTGGCCCGTGGCTGAAGATGGAGTGGTTCATTTCTGTGGTTGTCTTCAGACATGTTCATTTGACATGCTTCATGTTTGCTGCCCTTTTAGCGACATCCTCAGCAACACCACTTATCACCAAGACCATTCGAGATAATGGTGGTGATCACAGTGGCTGAGCAGCGATTCTGACAGCAGTATCACTTCAGGGGTCATCAACACATCACCGCAATGCGCCGGCACGAATCATGACATCTCCCGTTAGCCCTACCCTATAGCGACTTCACTACACCGAAGACATGGACGCCGAGCCACCACCCATAGCGATGCGCCCGCGCGCAAAGCAGAAAAAGTCGGCCAATAATGTCAGGCACAAGCCAGCAGATACAGAAGTTTTGACTTCCATGATCGATGCGCTCAGCTCCTTTACGCCGTCACCGAGCACGCGGAAACACTACCAGGTGGTCGATGGATATTACGATTCGCCTCGGGTATCCTCAAGGCACTCAAGGTTGCCATCAATTGAGGACGATGATGGCGGCGCGCCATCACCTGTGGTAGGACCTACAAGGTCGGCAAGTGATCGGAAGCGACCTGGAATGAGCCGGCAGAGTTCAGGCATGACATATGGCGATCTCGTCTCTGCAGAAAGCCCATATAGCGCATCATTCAAACGACGGTCCCTGCAGTCTGTCGACAGCCTCTCGTTGAGAGAGCAAGGAGGGGGGCTCCGGCGACTCTTCCGGACAACTTCAATGCGGTCAAGGAGTTCTCTGACTATTGAGTCCACACATTCTGGAGATTCAGATCGCTCAAGTCGACACAGCATTGCTACATTGCAGGGCATCACAGAACCTCCCAGGTCAACACCACGACAGACACAACTTGATCGACCCCCACCCCGACCTCCCACATCCGAACCACGGCCGAGGAGAAGAAAGAGCACGGAAATGATGTTCAATCCCGACTTTGCAAACGAGCTGAAGCCTGACACGACCAAAGTTCGCAAAGACTCCTACGTCGAAGCAGAGTCAAGCAAAGATGCTGAGGAGAGGGAACGGGACACTCAGATACCGCGAAAGCCTTTGCCGAACGGGACACTGGACAGATTGGACATTCCTGCTCCTACTGGTCAAGACCTCAGACCAGGTTCAGGTGAAGCATTTGACGAGCAATTCGAGGCTACACCCGTGCGACGAAAGAAGAAGAAAAGCAAGTCAAAGTCGGCGTCTTCTAGCACTCGATCAAGTCCACTCAAAAGTCCAATCACCGACGCGATACCTGAGAGACGCTCATCTCTCAATCAGGCAGAGAAAACAGCGGCTGATATGGAGAAACGAGCATTGCGCAAATCCAAATCTGCTTCCGAGACTGGATCTGCCCGACGTAGAAAAAAGGCCGCCCGTACCGAGAAGATCTTGGAAGAATTGGGCGAGGACGATGAGACAGTGCGACGAATCAGAGAATTGAAGCTGCAGAAAGAGGAGAGAATGCGACAAGAGAAGACGCAAATTGACGGCCAGGCGTCCCGTTCCAATCCCGTGGACCAACTTGCTGGGTCGGACGGGATTAAAGTTGACCATGGCTTTGACCAAGTGGAGGATGGCGTCGATGCCGCACGCGCCATGCAGGAACCATCGGAACCACCCCCTGAACCTACAAAGTCTATTTCCAATAGAGACACCACAAGGCTGGCTGACACGACCAAAGCCCACAAGCTGTTGGGTCTGACTACGCCGAGTAGTTCTCTGCAAAACACAACATCGCCTCTTGCATCCAACCCGCCGGCCAGGAGAGCACCACCAAGACCTACCAGCTCTGGACCTTCTGGTAGGACTTCTGTAGATTCACCTACCACGGACGTGCATCCAGAGTATGATTATGCCACTGCGATGAAGACACTGGAGAAACAATCGAGACCTTCGATCGACACACGCCGCAGTCATGACAAGACAGTACCTAAACAAAATGGGGTCCGACCTAGCCTGGACAAGCGACGACCACCTGCCATTATCACCTCTCTGGACGAAGGACCTCGCGCCAGCATTGATGAAGAGATTGACTCGTTCTTGACCAATCCTCGATTGAACAGAACAGTCCGCCACCCAAAGACCAATCGCCTCATCTCCTTTTCTGAGGTCGGCGCACCCACAGGCTACCCTGTGGTGGTATGTGTCGGTATGGGCCTCACCCGCTTCGTCAGTGCCTTCTACGACGAGCTCGCCACCACTCTCAACCTCCGCCTCATCACGCCCGACCGCCCTGGCGTCGGCAAGTCTGAACCCTACAGTGATCGCGATGCCCCTGGGCCCATGTCATGGCACCAAGACGTCGCCGCCATCTGCACCAGCCTCAACATCACCCACTTCTCCCTCCTCGCACACTCCGCCGGATCCATCTTCGCCATGGCCACCGCCCTCGTCCTCCCCAACCAAGTAACAGGCAAAGTCTTCCTCCTCGCCCCGTGGATCCCGCCCAGCCAATTCGACACCCCCTCCCCCGAACCCACCACCGCCTCCCTCCCCCGCTCGCAACGCCTCCTCCGCGTCCTCCCCGTCTCCCTGCTCAAAGCAGCCAACTCCTCCTTCCTCGGCCTCAACACCAACAGCATGACCTCCACCCCCACCCCCTCCTCCCCCGGCCCACCTCCCAAAAAATCCCCTTCCCCGACCCGCAGCAAACGCCGCCAATCCACCCTCGACCTCTCCCCCACCGCCCTTTTGGAAAGCGAACTCCCCCTCCCCTCCCTCCTCCCCTTCTCCCCACCCATCCCCCCCTCGCAAACTCACCCCGACCACTCCCCCATCACCAAAATGGCAGCCACATCCGGCCCCTTGGACCCCGAACTGGTCTACTCAACAACCCACCTCCACGCGGCCCAAGCCCACCACGATCAGCGCAAGGCCCAGCTCGACGCCGCGCTACTGCATCGTATATGGGCTGAAGCGACGCGCGACAGTAACCCTGCCAATGACCTGCTCGTTTGTCTGGAACGGAACAGGGAAGTCGGGTTCCGCTACACAGATGTGAGGAAGAGGGTAGTGGTTGTCCACGGGGAGGAGGACAGGAGGGTGAGGAGCGAGAACGTGCGCTGGCTTGTCGCGGGGATGAACAGAGCGCGGGCGGCCCGCGGTGCTGCCTCGAGCAACTCGTCCAATGGTGTGACAAAGGGGAAGTCGCAGAGGGAGGACGGCAAGGGGGATGAGGACGAGGATGAGGGATTGTGTGAATTGAGATTGCTCAAGGGGGAGGGGCATGGTCTCATGGCTGTCGCGAGCGTCATGGGGGATGTGTTGAGTGAGATTGCGGAGGAGTGGAGGGGGAGAGCGAGGAGGGAGAGGGAGGAGGGGGAGAAGTGGAGGGAGGAGAGGGGGGTGGTGGAGCTGGCGGTGGAGAGGGGGGAGGGGAGGGGCTTGTTTCAGGAGTTGGAGGGGAGGTGATGTGGTATGGTAGGGGTTGATGGTGATAATGTTGATCGGATATGTAATGATACCCAAATGATAGCATGTGTTTGCATCTGTGCTTGCTCATCGATCTATTGCTTGTGAAACAGCCAGTAGTACAGTGACATGATCATAATACATGCTCATTCTAAATGTCAATCTACCAACTACAGATACCACAGCTGCAGACTACCACATTACGTCTATTTACCAGGATCTGTACTACTTTCTCCATTGCATCAGCCCTTCAACACGGTCCCGAACTGGATCTGCACCCTGTAAGCAGACGCAGCCCCCAAGCTCTACTCATGGCTGCTGCCTCTTTTTTCGCTCCTGTCCGCACTCATCCTCTTTTGTAATCTTCTCCCACGCCTGCTGCCAACGGAACCACCACTCTCCGTGCTCGATGATCTGATTCGTGATGTCGTACCTGATTGTGGCGTTGCGAGCTTTACTTCTAGCGATCCCGGCCTCAACACGGCAAAGCCGGAGTTGACACGGCGGAGGATCTCGGAACTTCTTCTACTAGACACTGAAAAGCTAGCAGAGACGGGTGTGCTTGGAGGTGTGACGGACCGCTTCCTGAGCCTCCTGCCTCGTTGCACGGTCGATGATGTCGGAGAGGTACCATCCAGGCCAGGCGTGTTGGCAGTCACTCGGATGGAGGGTGTACTGAAATGTTTTGCATCGCTATCAGCTCCTTCTAGATCCATCTCGAACGAAAGGCGATCGGACAGCGTGGTCTCAAGTACAGCCAATTCGCTTGCAGGATCCAGGTCCAACCGCTCGCTGCGATGTCTCGGTAATAATTGACCGGTCTCGGCTACCTGTGACAGTCGTCTCTGCTGCATTGCAACATTGCTATCGGCGCTAACAGATCGGAGGGAAGCAGGTGCCGAGCCTGCTATCTGTCGAGTGTTGCGAAGGTCGGATCGGAGGCAGTCTGTGCCGGGACTGGCATCATCACTAACGCTGGTCGCTTGGGAGTAGACGGATGTGAAGCTGTGCGCACTCGGAGAAGGCTGTGGACCATCTAAAGTTGTGTCAGCAGACGCTATCTCCCTTGTTCGTAAAGGTCTTACCGGATGGATGCAGTCTTGTGTTCAACCGCGGGCCGAACGAGTTTTTGGTTCGATAGCCTGAGACACCTTCATACTTTGCAAAAGAGTGAGGCGGATACTTGCTGCGACCGTTTGTATTAGGTAGAGGAGGGCTTGCTTGTCCCTGATCATCATCGTGCACAGGTGTGAGCTGTAGGCTGGAGATGTCTCCGGTCGATGCAGTCTCGGATGTCAGGCCGGAAGATTCTCTTTGTTCCATAGGAACTGATCGGCCTTGCCGCAGATCTGTCGTCGAGGCATTGCTAAGCCGGTATGCCGTAAAGTCGCTCTGTGAAACTTCTCTACTTGACGGTCGTGAATCCCAGACCTCGTCCAGACGAGTGCCCTCCTCGAGTGCTCGGATACCGAAAGGAACCTGGATTGAGTCCTTCTCTTGCATCTGCTCCCGTGATGATCGTTGTCGTTTTGGCTGCCGCACATTCTTGGTGCTGAGCGACCTGATGATGGATTTCTCTCTAATGACCTGGACTTTGTCTGCGAGCTTTTCGAGGGCGGTGTATTTTCGGACTCTCCAGACAGAATACCAGAGCTTGAAGAGACCTCCGATTATCGTAACGACCTGCAAGATTAGTGATGAACTTGTTCTGTGAATGGAAAACTCACGAGAGCAGAACCAAGGATCTAGACCAGTCAGTCGGGGGAATTGCCTTGCTTAGGCAGAAGGATGCTTACGAAGACCAATTTCTGCCATAGTTCCCAGTCTACGAAGAAGGTCTTGGGCATATTGAGATGTCGTGCTTGTAGGAGGTGGAGCTGAGGTGGACTATCGGTAGCAGAGTTGACTAAGACCTGGTGAGGTGGACGATCTCAGACTTCTTGAATGGTTTGTGAAGTATGCGGTAACGACAGACATGTAGAGACACAGGTTGAATTCTAGGGATAGATGTGTCGCGCGAGTGGGACGGGAGAGTCGTGGTGCAAAGGTGTTGCGTCTTCCGGAGTGTCGGATCTGGAAGTGTTAGAGACTGGCAGGGTAGTCACGAGGCTGCACGTGATATTTTGACGTCTTCGGGTCTTTCCTTACATCATCACTTCAAGAAATCTACCTGACCACCACCTGCACGTGAAGACATCTGCGTCAGCTCAGTCGTAGATATCGACACGAAAGCGTTAGAATTCTTGGTGCGGTCAATCTCGATACTGTTCAGTGCAAAAGATGGAATGTGTACGCTACATGGCTTTCGAAGCGGACTCGAAAGAAAAGATGACGGCCTTTTTGACACGCGGTGCGCCGTCCTGCAAGTTACACAGACGGCTCCGGCGCCATGCACGTGGAAGACAGGGATGAAGACACGAGAGCGGAGAAAGCTGCAAGGAGTGTGCAGCATTTCCGACCAGTGCTGGAGCGGCCTCCGTGACGAGCAAGGGACATGGACATGATGATCGTGACATCGTCTGGGGTGATCATTTGATGAAAACAATATGGAGAAGTGATGGAAGAAGAGGCAAACGTGCATTGAAAGTGTTCTATCATAAAGTCCGTGAACCTTGGTTGCTCCGACCTCGGCCTGCGTGAATCCCTTACAACGCCAACCTTTTCGAAGCATGCTTGCTCCATTCTTGACGCCATGGTATACCTTGCTCTTTCTGAAGATTTCTACATCTTCTCGCCAGACTCTGCCATCTTCCTGCCGTACTTCTTGAGGCGAATGGCTTGGACCGAAATGAAGCCGGTGGTGTCTTCTGGCTTGAAGTCGCCAATCTCGTCCATGCTCGATTCGGACATGTCGTAAAGCTTCTCCGTGTCGCTCCATCGCCCGAGGACGGAGAATTGACCCTTGAACACCCTGCATCGGACCGCGCCGTTGACGCTATCCTGACTGGCCTTGACGCACTGCAGGAGGAATCGAGCTTCCGGCGAGAAGTAAAGACCGTTGTAGAGGACCTTGGCGTAGTTGAAGGTGATGAATTGGTCGCGCAATGCGCGGACCTCCCTATCCATGACCAGACCTTCGAGATCGACATGGGCTGCTCGCAAGCAGGTCAGACCTGGGGTCTCGTAGCATCCTCGGGACTTCAAGCCGATGAAGCGGTTTTCGACAATGTCGATTCTACCTACGCCGTGTCGGCGAGCGATAGCATTGCTTGTGAGGAAGATCTTGGTAGCATCCGTCTCGGTACCGTCCTTGTGCTCGAGCTTGACGGGTAGACCCTTGCTGAAGTGGAGGGTGAAGTCCTCTGGAGTGTTTGGAGCATCCGCAGGATCCACAGTGAGCTTCCACATATCCTTTGGTGCTTCAACATTCGGGTCTTCCAGGATACCCGCCTCGTATGAACAGTGAGCCAGGTTCTCATCCATACTCCACGGCTTCGACTTTGTGGATGTGACGGGGATGCCCTTCTCGGCGGCGTAATCGAGGAGATCGTTCCGGCCTTTGAAGCGGTTGTAGAAGACCGGCTCTCTCCATGGGGCGATGACGGTGATGGTCGGCTGGAGAGCGTAGAAAGCCAGCTCGAAGCGGACCTGGTCATTGCCCTTGCCAGTGCAGCCGTGGGAGACGGCGAAGCAGCCTTCAGCTTGAGCTACCTTGATCTGAGCTCGAGCAATGACTGGACGGGCAAGGGATGTGCCGAGCAGGTATACATTCTCGTAGATGGCGTTGGACTGGACGGCGGGCCAGCACAGCTCCTCGATGAACTCCTTCCTGAGATCCTCAACGTAGCACTTGAGGGCGCCGATCTTTGCAGCCTTCTCCTTTGCAGCTTCAAAGTCCTCCTCCTGTCCGACATCTGCCATGAAGCAAATGACATCGTAGCCTTGCTCGATGAGGTAGGCGAGGATGCACGAGGTGTCGAGACCACCGCTGTAGGCGAGACAGACCTGGTAGTATTAGCGTGCGTGGGACCAATTCTGGAAATTGTAGCTACCTTCTGCTTTGCCATGGTGACTGGAGTGCAATTGGGTCTGGTAGTTAGCTTCAATGGTTAGGTGAAGAGGTTTAAGAAGCAGATTGTAAACAGAAACTTATCGGTGAGCCCTGGCATGACTCTATCTCCCCCAGACAAAAATTTGGGTCTGCCGATCTCGGCCAAGCTTATCGATAAGGACCAAAACTACCAGAACTTGATGATGGCCTGCCACCTTCTATGAGCTCTTCCATACCTGCTAGTATGATAGCTCTCAATACCACCAGGTACGTGATGGTCAAACCAAATACACAGGTTATGAGACACCGTGTCTGGTATTCTGTTGAAGAAGCCATCGGATTAGCCCCGCCCTCCGGCCACCCCGCGGCATTGCCCCGCTCTCACGTGTGGTAGTAACCAGTAGGTATATATTACCACGTCTCATCCGCAATAACATCTTGACCCAATTATCACTGCACCTTTTCCTAGCCTTGCTTTTCAAACGCTGGTCACACAGCACGCGGCTCCGCAGTCTTTTCAGACCTCGTAGCTAAACCACTACACCACTGCTGAACTACCACGCCCAGAACCACAGCATCGAGCGCAGAGCATCATACCTACTTCAGGACCACGAACATGACCACCTCCATGCTCGCCGCCCGCTTCCACGGCCCCCGCGACATCCGCCTCGACCACATCCCCATCCCCGTCCCCTCCCCCTCCCAAATCCTCCTCCGCATCACCCACGCCGGCATCTGCGGCTCCGATCTCCACGAATACCTGATCGGACCCCAAACCATCCCTCCCCCTTCCCGCCCGCACCCCATCACAAACTCCCACCTCCCCTGTCCTATGGGTCACGAATTCTGTGGCGTCGTCGCCCCTTCGTCCTCGGAAGCAATGCCGCCGCCGCTCACGTCCGCGAATGGTCTCCCTCTGACTCCTGGGGTGAAGGTAGTGGTTGATCCGAGGATCTACTGCGCCCTTGCGGACTGCCCTTCTTGCTCGACCGGCGCCACGAACTCGTGTCCGAAATGGGGGTTTCATGGCTTGTCAGGTTGCTGTGGGGGCTTCAGCAGCTATGTAGCTGTGGAGAGCAGGATGTGTTACGTACTACCAGAAAGCACGGATTTGAGCTTCGCGGCGTTGATCGAGCCGCTTGCTGTGGCGTGGCATGCTGTCAAGGTGGCTGGGATGGACATCAGGGGGAAGACGGCCCTGATCCTGGGGGGCGGGCCGATTGGGATTGCGCTGTGCTATGTGCTTAGGGTGTGGGGGGCGGGGAAGCTGGTAGTCAGTGAGCCGGCGAGGGTGAGGAGGGAGTGGGATCAGAGGGTGGCGGATCTGGTAGTAAATCCAGTGGAAGTGAATATGGCGGAGGAGTGTAAGCGGCTGACCGAGGGGAAGGGGGTGGATGTGGTGTTTGATGCTGCTGGTGTGGAAAGAGGGTTGAAGGATGGCGTAGAGGCACTCAGATACGGAGGCACTTATGTCAACGTCGCTGGATGGGAGACACCATTTGCCATACCATGGTTTCCGTTCATGTTGAAGGACATGAAGGTGCAAGGGAGTATGGCGTACAACGACGAGGACTTTGCAGAGACTGTGAAGGCGTATGCGGAGGGCAAATTCGTCGGTGCTGAAGACATGGTCACTTCACGAATCACGTTGATAGATACAGTGGAGAAAGGATTCGAGGAACTGATCAACAACAAGGATAACCATATCAAAATAATGATAACGCCGGAAGAGGATCCGGGGCTGTAGACGCACGATCTACCGGTCGGTATTCTAACAGCCTCTATCTCCCCGTTCCACCGCGCCATAAGCTTGTAGTATCTGCCCATGTCTTTTCCCATGGCGGCCACGTTGCCTACATCTCAACCCAAAGGCGTCCCACGGAGAGTACCCTCGGCGGATAAACCAGAGCCGATTGCATATCTTGATCCTCCCTCTGCCGCTCGCAAATCCTATGGTGCTTTCTTCAGTGTAAATTTCCGAGCTTCCGATATAGGTATCGAAGTTCGATCAAGCCTGCCGTGGCGATAAGGCGCAGTCCCTCTTTACTATCAGAGCCCTCTGCCTTGATAAGGATAATGTCATTGGCCGTTTGAAGGTAGTAGTGCTGCTCTGCGTCCAGCGAAGTCGACGGATTGGCCACCGCTAGTGCCACTTCCGTGCCCAGCGATGCTACAGGCTTCTTATATGGAGCCTTTCCATTGTAGCACTTGTCCTTCGCGGTACATAGACATGTCTCGGTCATGTATGCAAAGGTCACAACGTCCCGTGAATCGCCTAGAAGGCGTAACCATGCATTCTGCTTGGTGAGTGGGATTTCGATGCTTACTTCGCTATCCTGGCCCACGGGAGAAGCGATGACAAAGTTTCGGCCTGCTCTGTCAATGCCGGTGTGTTGAAATTCGAAGATCATTCTCTGCAGGAGTTCCGCCACAGAGGCGCACAAGGGTTCGGGAAGGTCTCGGAGCCAGCAGTGAAATTTGCCACGATCCAGCCGAAGAGCATTATGCAATCCATGCTGCTTCTTTAAGACCATCCATGTGCTTTCGTCGAATAAGGATTCTGTTGTGAAAGGAATGATCAGATCGGCAAGCATGGTGCGAAGGTTCACTCGGCGGGCTACACCCGAACACATGCTGACCTGCACGCCCCAGGGTTTCTCCAGGATTTGTAGAAGGACTTGGATCTCTTTCGAGCTTTGCAAGCTGGCAAGACGTTTCTGCTTCTTCGTTACCGCTGGTAGCTTCTGGTAGTTACTGATGAGTTGGATGACTCCGTATTGACCAGCTTGTAGGCCGGCTTGCCTTTCTTGCTCCTTCCAACATGGGTCAGCCGTTCCCTGGGTGCTCAGAACTCCAGTGAATTTCTTCCTCCAGGTCTTCTCATTGGTCATGCATTGGAGATTGATCCATACAGCAGAGCCGATACTGAGATGATCCAATAGATCGAGGGATTCCATGCTATTAAAATCCAGATCGTCATCCATGGTCCAGTGAGCGTTCGAATCCACAGCATCACACTTGTGCAGAAAGCCACCATTGATTTTGACAGCGACCACGTCTCTCGCGCCATAGACTCGTACCAAGAAATCGCCAGGCCCGAAAGTGTCCAGGAAACTAGCTGTGGTGGCCGAAAGGACGGATCTGCCCTGCTCTGTCGACACAATCGGCGCTGTAGAGAATGCAAGTACCGAACGGCCCGTCATTTCATGCAGACAAGCAAGTTTGACTTGACCTGCCTGTATTGATCCCAGATCCGTCAAGCCAGACCCGTTCAAAGCTATGACTATTTGCTCGGTATCCAGGAAGTAGGGACGGAGACCACCCACGTGAGCATGACTGTACGATAAAGTCGCAGTGCAGAGAAATTGTGTGGCGAGTGCACATAGATGCCAGATCGCCGCAGTATCTGGATCACCCAGATTCTCTCTGCGGGCATCATCCGATAACGTCGTCTTCATCCTCTGGAAATGTGGAAAGTTGGCTAGAATGTCAAGTGAAGAGTGCATGATTGTCAAAGTGCTGCCGGCGTAGTCGAGTGTATCTGTAGAGTCCTGAACAGCTCGTATGAATTTCTCAATGACTTCAAAATGAAGCTCGCAAAGTTGCAATTTCTGGGCTTCCTCGGGAATCTGCAACATGAAGCTTAGGACGTTGCAACACAAGTCGATGTCCTGCAGGGCTCCTAGTGCATACTCCACACCGTGCAGCACCGGGCTCAGAATAGCAAAGTCCGCTTTCGGTTGGTCATCCGTGATAGTTCCAGAATAGACGACAACACAGCTTGCATTTCCGCGGTCGAATTGGATATTTCCGCTTTCGGGACTACCAGGAATTGTTTCCGGCTTCATTCCTGCCAGACCGCAAGCTTCGTCAACTCTGCATTGAGCATCTTGTTGAGCATCCTGCCGGCCGTGTATGACGAGATTCATGCCGGTGCGGTGTCGGTGGAAGTTGAGAAACTGGTGAGGATTATGTGGGCAGCCTTGTACATGCCTCGTAGGGTCCCATCGGGTAGGTCTAGACTCAGTCATCGCCAGATCTTCTACCTGGATCCAAGGACCGTCTTTGATATCGGCAAGATAGAGCTCCGCGATCTCACGCTCGGAAATCCCGCCGTCTCGAAGATGCCGCATCCATGTCTGAGCGCCGACGGCGATGGCGTCAAAGTTGTTCAACAAAGCCTGTTCCAAGTACTTTATGGTAGGTGCATCGCTCAAGTGGTCGAGGAGGGAAGTACGCTTTTCTAATTCCTCTTCGAAGTCGACAGCCTCATCTCCTCCCGCCAATGACCTCCGATCTTGCAACGACCTAGCGATTGCGTTGTTGTTGATTGAGGTTCCTGACGTGGTGGGCTGGTCCGCAGCTCGAGCTGTAGAATCAGTGACCGATGCTGGCTCTGCCGCTTTGGGGCTCCTGGAACCATCCGAATGGCTCATTGAACCGGTCAGAACCAATGGCTTCTCGAAGAAAGAGACGAGTCGTTTGATGAATTTGGCGGACGCGGCTGCAGCGTAACGCTGCCATGCAGCTGTCTTGTGCGTATCGCCGTAGTCGCATATGCTGGCGACTCCCACCGCGATCAGTCCACGTGTAGGAGTAGTGGATCTGCGACCATAGCAAAGGATAGACCCAGCACGCAGCCAATTTTGGGGTTGTTGTCGAACTCTTGCGCTAAGTTCACAACCGAGGTGGAGAAGTGTTCCATAGTGAATCTGCTCAGGAGGTCTGAAATTTGGTTCTCGACTGATCAAAGATTGCGTGTCACAGCCACTGCAACTTTCGGATTCGTACTGAGCATCGACATGTAGTGTATCTCGGGGGAACAGATAGTCTGGCGGTGTGTGGAATCGCCGCCCGTTCCAGTGCTGGCGCTGAGTAGTGCTTGCCTCTTCTACTTTGTTGAAGGCATGGTGAAGGAATTGGGGATTGCTCGGTGTATTACCACGATCGACTACTATGTCTCCCAAACGAATGTCGCGGTCGCGGCTGAATGGGAAAGCGCTGCCGATATTGGCCGAGACGACCACCTTAAGCGAACGGAATGATTGCAGAACTCGGGTAACGAAACCATCGGCGGGATCATCAGGATTCGATCCTTCAACCTCAGGCATACCGACCACAACCACATTGTGATCACCATAAGAGCCCAAGGCATAGAGGTCGTCAATGTTGCCTTGTCTGATGGGTTGAGGAGCATTGGTCCTGTCGAAGCGTGACAGTATTGCATCGTATTGTAGCCTCGTTGCACACCTTATAAGGATTTCGTAGTCTCCATAGTCCGTGACAAAGACCTCGCGATTCGCCAGCGATTCACAAGATTTGCCAGTGCTGTGCTTGATTTTCCTGGAGGACGACATGGCCACAGAGTTTTGTGGATATTTGTAAAAGTTGACAAAGGAAGACGAAAGAAGTCTTACGTATCATGATAAGAACAGGATGGCAGACCTGACTCTCACCACTCCAGACCGAAGCAATTGAGCTGAATCACTAGATGGCGAACAAACAAGAATACTGACCGTTCATGCTCTGCAGCTACCTATGGCCCGTTTTCTGGTCTTAGTCGCCATCCTGTCGGTTCGTGTCAGAGTGCTTGGGCAATGGGCCCATGATGTGACAATGCCTAGTCCTCATCTGAGGAGTAACCGGCAAGGCCAAGAGAGCCAGATTGTGCCTTGAGGCTGCTTGACTGTGAGGACTTGTCATTTATATCATTCGAAGCCGGCCTGACTTTAGTCGACGATTCTAGCTTATTGGGTGGATTGTCCTTGGTGGCTTCGTTTGCGTCCTTGCCGTTTGTTGCCACAGGAATTGCTTCAGCGTTTGATGATGTCTTTCGCATCTTGACGCCAGGAATCGCCGCTGTCTTCTCTCGTTTGCGTTTCTTATTGACAAGCCAATTCTCCGATGATAGAGGATTTTCTTGATTATCTGTTTGTCGTGCCTCACGTTCCGACTTCAATTGCTGTTCTCGAAAGCTGCTTAGCTGCTCTGAGGTCTCTTTCCGCACCGCACTCTCCTTGGACTTGGTTGAAGCATTCAAGGATTCCAAGAAATCGATCTCGTCTTCATCGAGCGCTCTGAATTGATTCTTCAATCGAATCGATTCTTCAGAAGCATCTTGTTTGGCAGCTGTGAAGGTGTCAGGCAAGTCTCGTGTCATCTGTTTCATATGCGGTCATCGCATACCCTTGTTCTCCTCCAGTTTCTCATACAAAGACTTGCCATCTTGCTGGCGGCTCTGTTCGATCTTCTCCAATTTCTTTGCTTCAATTGCCTGCTGAGCTTTCAACCACTCTTCGCTTCGTTCCGTGGGCTTATCGACATTCCCGCCGGGCACGAAACGGGACATGTCGAAAGCTTGCCCGTCTGAGACAGACGCGTTCCTCAAGTACGATGGCACTCTGAAGCTCCGATGGATCACCGTGGATGAGCTCGACGCATGTGACCGCTCAGCCCGGGGGGGAGCTCGCCCTGATGATCCTTAACGGAGCCGCAGTCTATTCAGCCTGAAAGAGGCAAGTGGGGGTTGTTGTCTCGCTGCAGGGTGGGCTGGGTGGCAGACCCTTCCTCGGTACGTCACAAGGAAAATATTCCCTGGCTTGTATTCTTCCGGTGGGGGGAACACGCCTTTTTGCCTTCACGACGCTTGGTTGAACGACGGAACCATCAGCGGCACAATTGCTCCGAGGAATCCTGTGGAGAACTGGGAAGATACAAATAACGAGAGCTGTCCTCATTGTCGCTCGTACCGCCCTCTCTGTCTTATTTCGTCTCAAACCCAACTTCGGACTATATCCCTCCGAAATACCGCAAACATGTCTCTCGATCACACCAAGCAGACCTTCACTCTCAACACTGTAAGTTGCCCATCGCCTGTACTGCATGCTTCAGATGCGGCTCCGCGTCTCTGGTCATCCTCGGCGTCGGACCGCGAAAACCCTCGCCGCCACCTGCTAACGCCACCATAGGGGGCCAAGATGCCTGCAGTTGGCCTAGGGACGTGGCAGTCCTCGCCGGGGCAAGTTCGTGAAGCTGTAAAGGCCAGTTTACTGGCAGGTTACCGACACATTGACACCGCGCTCGCGTATGGAAACGAAAAGGAAGTCGGTCAAGGCATTGTGGATAGCGGCGTACCCCGGGAGCAGATCTGGATTACTACCAAATTGGACAACACATGGTCCGAAGAGCCTTCCTGCTGTTCAGTCAACTGTTGCTGACCCGAGAAAGGCACAAAAAAGTTGAGGAGGGGATTCAATCTTCTTTGAAGTCTTTGGGCGTCGACTACGTTGACCTATACCTCATGGTACGTTCTGAAGACAGCGAGATACCGGCGGTTTCTCGCACATCTATACGTGTCTCAGGCAAGTGCTGAATAAGATCGTAGCACTGGCCATCGTCCACCGACGAGTCGGATCTCAAGAAACACTATGAGGGTTGGAATTTCGTCGATACCTGGAGGGAACTACAGAAGCTCCCAGCATCTGGCCGCGTCAAGAACATTGGTATCTCCAACTTTGGCATCAAGAACCTCGAGATCCTGCTCAACGATCCATCCTGCAAAATCACCCCTGCAGTCAACCAGATCGAGCTTCACCCGAACAACCCATCCCCTAAGCTCCTTGACTACTGCAAGAACAAGGGCATTCACTGCACTGCATACTCCTGCTTGGGATCCACCAACAGTCCTCTCGCAAAGGATCAGACTCTGGCCAAGATCGCCGAGAACAAGGGCAAGTCGACCGCTCAGGTCCTGCTCATGTGGGGACTGCAGCGCGGCACTTCGGTCATCCCCAAGAGCGTGACTGCAAGCAGAATCGAGGACAACTTCAAGCTCGATGGCTGGGAGCTCACCCAAGACGAGATCAAGCAGCTCGACTCTCTGCCAGACCGCTTCAAGGTCTGCGGTGACGCCTGGCTGCCTGTCAAGGTCTTCTTTGGCGACGACGAGTAGACTGGACGGCTCAGTAATGTAAGATGTCATCCACAGTTCCCTGGCTTGATATCGATATCGACATTACGCTGTGGCAACAAGCAATGACTTTCGCCACCATTCAAGCTATATAGACCAGGCGTCAATAATGGGTGACCGAACCAGAACCAGTACTGCATTCTATTGATCACGTGTGAATCACTCGGGACGCCTAGATGTTAATGTTGCCACAGTAATGGTGGTGAAATTGAACTCGAGGACATTACGGGCTGACATCGGGTAGCCCGCAGCACCGCACTCGCCACTTGACAGCTGACAACAGCCATAAGTACCACCGTCCATAAACTGCCGAGAGCCCCTTGGACGAAAGATTGTCTGGTACTACCCGTCCCTATAACCTGCGGCTGATGACAGATCGGAAGCTGCAAGATCGACGTGCCACTCTTGACCAGACGAGTAGTCCCTGCTCCATACATCACGGCCTCTTGTGCACATGGGGATACCCATAGAACGCGCCCCTCGCCCGCTTCGGGTCAAATTCTTCGAAAACCCATTGGTCTTCCTCAGAGTATTTCCTTCTACCCTTGTGGCTCCTTGTAGCTAATCATGCATTGCTCGAACTGTATTCCAACTAGAAAGAATGCCTCATCCTCTGGGCTAGCACCCGTCCCCTCCATACTGGACGACGGAACGCCCGCCTGACGCTTGCTGGACTCCCAGGCAGCTTGATGTTGTGTAGTATAACCACGACCATCAATCCAAGCATGGCCACTGGTAGTACCCAGCCAGAATAGACGAACCCGCGGAAGACCTCTCCATCTCCAGAAGCAGCCATGCCCGCCATGAGGCAAGCCCAGATACCCACCAACAGACTCCCAGCCAGCCTAATCTTGTCACTCAGCTCCAATCCACTCTTTGTCCTTTCCAATCCCACCAGCATCCCCATCAACAACACCGTGCAGCCCAGCGAAACAAAAAAATACACAAAGACCAACCTCGCCACCCCAAACACCTCCCCATTCTCCTCCAACACCTCCTCCAGCGCCCTCTTCGCCGCTTCCATCGCCCCCTCCGCCACCCCCTCCCCAGCAACCTGCGGCAACAACGCCGTCATCTTCTCACTATCCGGCGCCGAAAACCCAATACTCGTATACACCGTATTGACCAACGTATTGAACACCAAATTCGTCGCCTCCCACGCCGCATCCACCCCCACACCCCCAATCGCATCCTCCCCCTGCGCCCACCCCTTCGTTCCCCCCTCACTCCTCTCCAACAACCCCTTCCCCCCATCCTCCCCAGCCAACGGCAACGCCAGACTCGTCCTCAACAACTCCAGCCCCACATGAGCGGTCCCGTTCCCCTTGGCGTAATGCAGCACCTCCCCCACCCCATCCGCGCTTTTGAACGCCGCGTAAAAAACATCATTCACCGTCCCCTCGAGGGCTTCCACTGATGACTTGGCCACCTCGGGAGTGGAGAAGGACATTGCTGGTAGTTGCGCCATGAGGGAATTGACGCGCACGGTGGCGGCGCGCCAGGCTATGAATTGGTTTGCGCCGTCGAGGGAGAGGACGAGGGCGAGGTGGAGCGGGAAGTGCAGGAGGGCGTAGATTTGTTGGCGGATGGAGCCGAAGTGACGATTGGGTAAAGAGGGGAAGTGGAGGAGGAAGAGGAGGTACTGGTCTTGTCAGTCTGGGTGCAAAGGGGGTGGGAAGAGGAGAAGTGACGTACGATGAACAGCACACAGCAGACAATGTTGGCGATGGTGCTGGATGTGAAGCCAAAGATTTGGCCTTTGACTATGCTTTGGCATTTTTTGGAGAGACCGATGATGCCTTCGCCGAGAATGATGAGGGTGAGGAGACTCATGCGTTGAACGAGATGGGTGCCTTTGAAGCTGATGGTGCGCCATATGCTGGAGACTGCGGTGCAGATGGCGGTCTCGACAAATGCGACGCCGTACCAGGTTAAGTATGCGTTGCTATGGAGCATGTGGAAGGCAAAGTATAGGCCGAAGTAGACCATGGCGGCGACGAATTCAGTGCCTGCTATGAGGGACATGGGGAGAACGGTCTCTTTCTGGTGGCGGGTCTGGTAGAGAGCTTGGAGGTACTGCAGGACGAGGACGAGCCGACTCGCCATCATTATGATTGTTAGACTCTTGAAGGAGGTTAGGTTCGGGTCGGCAATGATGGTGATGCTGTCGTCTGAGGAGAGACCCATTATGGATTCGAGTTTCTCACCGACGTCAAAGGTCGGTCCGTTGATGGCGAAGCCGACCATGACACCGAATTGGAGTGCTTTGGCGACGCGGTCGAAGATGGAGTCTTTGGAGAAGCGGACGTCGTACATTGAGACTTGAAACCAGGAGAACCAGAGGATGGTGAAGAAGCCGATATATTGGGCAAGAGCTGATGATCGTCAGCGTAGAACAGTACACCAAAGGGCTAGTACGTACTTGTGGTGTCATTCACCTCCTTGACGGAGCAAAAGACCGTTAGGTTGGCCACGAAGAAAAGGTCATAGAAAAGCTCGCTGTTCGTGGCTTCCGAGTGCCTTTGGATCAGAGGACTGTCAAGAGAGTAGGCATCCTTTTCGTCCAAGTCTACCTCAGACAGCCCTTGTATGTTGTTGATCGATAGCGTTTGCGTGCGAGATCGACTTGTTCGTCGGAAATTGCTGTGAGTCCTCGGGTCGACAGACCAATCTGTCCCGCTTTCTCGACGGACGATGGGACTAGAGAAGAACGGAAGATGGTTGGTCTGCTGCTCGCCCGACATGATTGTATCCGGCCTCCTCCTCTTGATATGATATAGTGGTTGTT
Organism: Elsinoe arachidis; assembly: GCA_013372555.1. Lineage (NCBI taxonomy): Eukaryota > Fungi > Ascomycota > Dothideomycetes > Myriangiales > Elsinoaceae > Elsinoe > Elsinoe arachidis. The sequence goes on along the minus strand of JAAPAX010000007.1, from coordinate 194,608 downwards.
AAGGTACGTGCAGATCTGGGTGATGCATGGAAAGGATGAAGAAGAGAGCCAAGACATTTGGTTATGAATGAAAGGAAAGTGGCCATGAAATGGGTTCGTGTTACCTATATTGATGCCACATGGACATGAAGGTCGAAGGATGCTCCACCTGTCTGTTCCAACAAGGTCTCTCCAAGGGTCACCTATCAATCCTACCACGCATGCATGGGTTCGCGATGAACGAACTTGGACTGCAACATGATGGGACTACGAAGTCACCCACTCTTGATGATTCGAGCTCTCGCCTTGAGAGATTGTACCATAAATCGAAAATAGAAGGTCATCTCACCTCGAAAACCACAAGTCTGTGTTGCAAGTACGCGACCCAAAATCCCCGTGGAGGAGTTGTGGCAAGGCTGAATGCGAGGCCACAGATGCGACCACCCAGACCACAAATGAATCTGTCCTCCGGTTCTCCGGCATCTACCGACCCGTGAGTATGTCAAAGGAACGGATGAACATGTTCCTGATATGTATGTAAGAGACAAAAGTATTGGAATGCTCGAAATTGGATCAAAAACTCCGCACCACATCCGCCTTGGCATCTCCATCGCTTCCTATGCGATCTCTATCATCTTCACTCCACGATTTTTCGTTTCTGTTCCTCTCTGTCTCTATCCGACCGAGACATCCCAAGCCACTGCCCACATCAAGTTTTGTACCCTGTCAATCAACCCAAAATGTCCACCTTCGGCTCCCCCGGCGGCCCCTCCAACTTCTCCAAACCCTCCCCACCAGAACGTGGCTCCTTCCCCCTCGACCACGACGCCGAATGCCAGCCCATCATGAAGCAATACCTACGCTGTCTGCGCAGCAACAAGGGCGTCAACGTGGACGAGTGCAGGATGATGAGCAAAGCGTATTTGCAGTGCAGGATGGATCGGAATCTCATGGCTGTGGATGAGATGAGGAATTTGGGATATAAAGAGGAGGGGGAGGAGGGGAAGATGGCGGGAGGGGTGGTGAAGGATGGGGAGGGGGGAAGGCGGGAGGGGGGGAAGTGAGGATCCTGCGTTTTGGTATGGCAGGCGATATAGACAACCAGGTTGGTGGGGTGGAAGGGGGGATGTGCGATCAGTGATCTAAGACGAAAGTCAAGGAAGACGGGACAGAGGAAGCAGCGATACCGGTGATCAATTCAGAAACGGCTGGCAGACCTTGAGCTGCAATGTCAGCTCCACAGTAGGCTTCACTGAGAAGGCCGTGAAAGGGAGCACAGCGCTTGCCAGTCACACGGTGGGCAGGGAACAAGACCGACATCACAACTACGATCACACAACACGAACACAACTCTAGTAGTGTCATCTCGATTGCAAAGTGGTATCTCAAGCGCCAGCAAAATCCCCCGACTCGCAACATCCCTGAACCTGGACGCTCCGACAAACAATAAACAGCAGACGGCCTCCATGTATACGCCTCAGTAGTGCATGCAGAATCAGCCATGCCCCGGTCTCGACCGAGGGGCTACCCAAATCATGTCCTCCCAAGGATGATGCCGCCGAATATCAATCGTAGTAAAAATATGCGTGGTGGTTGGGTCAAGGAAAACGTGTATCGACAGGATGTAGTATTCCTCGAGGAGAAGAGAGTCGGTGATAGTTCCGTGAAGAAAAATCGAATCGCATGCTCCAAAAAGATCCAGTAATGCATGTGCGAGAGTATCATGTCGTGATATATGTGTGCGATCGTGTAGCGTGAAGTTCGTGATAGATTAAGATGTTGCGGGGGCGCGATTAAAATGGTTGGGTATCGTCGAAGATGCGTCGAATGTGCGGTGTGCTATGCATGGAAAATCAAACATGAGATCGTGGGACAAGCATGTTCTACAACATGTCCTCGTCGAACTCGTCTTCTTCTTTGAAGACTGGCTGCCAGTGGCTAGGTCCCGGGTGCGAAGTGTCGATACCCTCGCTTCCCTCTGATGGAAGGATGTCGCCGGCGATGTTGGTGAAGCCAGGAACTCGAAGACCAGTGCCTTGGGCACGGGTGTATGGGGTGATGTTGTCGGCGCGGACGTTGCGATCGATGACCTCTTCAATCTCGCTGCGCATACGCCTTTCGTCATCCGACATTTGGAAGGGCCATTCAATGTTGTTGGCCTTGAGCAATTCCTTTATTCGCTTCTCTTGCTCCGCCTTGAGCTGAAGGTACCACACGACATCTCTCGTCCATGAGACACTGCTGTTGAGGATATCTCCCTTGTTGGGACCCTTGTCTTTGTCGTCCATGGGGAGACCCTGGGTAATAGCACCGGCGCGACGACCAGCTGATGTGCTAAGGAGGTTGGACCCCGAAGGCGGCGACATGTTCTGGGCAGTGATGGAGGGCGAGAGGGGCGAGTTGGTCTGAAGATGCTTGCGAACCTTTTCGTCCTCGAGTCTGTGCTGAGGTACGAGGTTGGCAAGATCCTGAATGCGCTCGTTGATGTTGTCTCTCCTCCTGCGCTCGACCATGTTGTGTGACTCGCGACGACGACGGCGCTTGGCCTCGACTGAGTTGTATGTGACGCCAGGCCCAACACCGGGCTCTGCCTTGACGCGAGGATGATGTTCTTGGTCGTTACGAAGGACCTCGGAGATTTGAGCGTGATGCATGTGGTGACCGACAGAGGCTGGCGACGGGTAAGGAGAGTTGTCATTCCATGATTGAGCATTCGGCGTACCATCCCAGTTGGCAGGAACACTAGACGATATCATCTGCTGGCGCATACCGGCAGGGAACTCTGGCTCGCCGATGTGAAGGTTGCTGAGACCTGGTGTGTGTGGTGAGGCAGGACTTCTGCTTTCTGAGATTTTGCGCTCCATGTTGTGCATGTGCTGTGTGCGCATAACGTTGTTCGCGAAGCCAGATGACTGGCCCATGTTTGGTCGCTGCTGTGGCTGAGATGCTCTGAACTGGCCATAGTTGAAGCCGTCGTGGTTGACAAACGGCGACTGGATAGGCGCGCCTTCTGGTGTGCTCGAGTAGATGTTGTTCAAGTTCTGACCCATTGGCATCGGCATGCTTCCACCATTGTTGCCATTGAAGAAGCCTGGCTGGTTCATGCCATTGCGCATCTGGGCGTTGTCAAGACTGCCTGCAAGGTCTGCGAGCTCATCGTCGGCAATCCCGGCGTTGCCCATATTGAAGCTGTTCTGGCCAAATTGCTGACCATTGTTCTGTCCCAATTGTGATGGGTCGACGTTGAAGTTGTTTCCATTGTTGGTCATGTCAAAGTTCGGCTGACTCGGCGAGAATTGGTTAAAGTTGAAGAAGTCATTTCCCTCCGACTTGATGAAGGGAGAACCTGCACCAGCCATCTCGCTCTTTACGTTGTTGTAGTGCTCTTCAAAGTGATCTTCGAATGTGAACTCGAAAGGTGAATCGTGTTTTTCGCCGGCTGTTTCGGTCTGCGAATCGAAAGGAGGGAACTCGGTGAAGGATAGTCCGGCTGTGTTAGGCATCACTCAGACTGATATCCTGGGTACATCTAAAAAGGGTCTTGGTAAGATTCTGTATGGGGTATATCACTGGCGAGTGTGTTGTCGGCTTACTGTGCCGTCCAAGTGCCTGTTCAGCCATTGTCAGTCGTGTTTGGAGGAAGGATAGCAATGCGTGGAACGGAGGGGTAAGAGGGGCAGGGCGGGAATAGGCCCGTCGCAAACCGAGTAACAGGATCATGACAGATCGCAAGTCGTCGATGGCGACAGTCCTGCCCAAAGGTCGTACATGACGGAGGTTTGGAGCGCAGGGAACCGAGGAGGGAGAAGACTTACCAGTCGGGTAATATTGTGTGTGCCTTGTGTAACCACCGATGACGTTCTGGCCTTGGAACCTGATCCTCAATGCGAAACGCGCGCTCGACTCTTTTTCCGAATGCTCTGTGTCGTAGGGTATTGCGGTCAAAGCAAGGAGTATTGAAGAAGGAGGTGTAGAGTCAAGGAGGGATGAGCGATGCGCTTAGGGGCGGCAGCGAGGACAAGTGTGATGGAGGCTTGAGCGGGAAGCGGACGTTTGTGTGACAAAAGGGTCACAGACGACGATGGAGTGTAAGATTTGATTCTCGTGCGTGGTCGACGGGTCGAGGTGGTGGGCGAGCGTTGATGCAACGGGCGCGGGGGGAAACTGGCGTGTGGAGAGGCGGTGGGATGTGTCGAGGTCCGAGCAGGGTTGCGTCTAGGCAAAATCCGAGCAAAAGCCTCTCTTGGGTCGAAGGGTCGAAGGAGTTGCCGGTGGTTTCCTGATTTGGTAGGGCTAGTTCGGATTGCTTGGCCGAGAAAGCCGGAGGGGTTTCGTAGACTTGATCGTGAGACGTGAACGTAAAACTCGTCAGAATCGTGATGATGCTTGACAGATGTCGTAAAGGAGCTTGGATGATCTTGCTTCTTCGAGACGAACAGAGGGCGAATTATGTATCGCTGCGTCAGAGGCGGAAGAATTGGTTGGCGGGTTGGGAGAAAAAGGCTGGCGTTTCTGGATGGTATACCACGGGACTAGGCGAAAGGAGATCCGGTATACGACCAGATCTGTCCCAAGGTTGACCCGGATATGTACCGACGGTCGACTGGTGGTCTTCTGGTAAGTTGACTGACACGAGCGGTCTGAAAGGTAACAGATCGGTCGATTTCTTTTCTGACTATCTAGCGGTCAGTTCAACTTCACTTGGTGAGTTTATGTATCAAGCAAACATACCTGGTGGTGGATGCCTCAGGTTGAGATGACTCGACAAGGCAACAGTGTTGGGATGTTGGATGACTTGAAGGTGATCAATCGAAGGATCCAAGTCTGGCCAGAATGAACATGCGGGCACTTTACTCGGAGAAGAAGCAATTCATCCTGGGAGGACATCTATATATGCATCCGGGAGGGGACCACAGATATGGGTTCGCAAGCTCCTTCGTACCCCCAGTGTGGCTCAATTTCTGGAAACGACATGCATGGCCGGTTAAGGTGTGCGGGTCGATAGGCGTAGTGGAGGGGGAGAGATTCTACATGGTGTCATGTCCCTGTTCGTTTCACACAATCGGTCGGGCAGCTGCTAGATGACAGGGTGACTCAGTGGGCCAAACCTGATAGAGTGCCTCCTTTGACAAAGCACTCGTGTACCACATACGCCATGGGACGGGTTGAATGTGAACGTGCATGCAGTCTTGATATTCCTCCGCCGTCATATCACGTCGTGCAGATCACGGATGATTATCAAGCTTGGTCATTAAGGTTTCCATCGACTGTACCCGCCGCCAAGTATATGCAACATGTACACGCAAAGTAGCTTTTGATATGGGAGGCAAAGCAGGTCTTTGTCGATGTTCGCGTCCGAGTACCGAACCGTCAAGCCCCCCCGTTCAAGAAAATCCCAAGCTAGCCCATTTCTCATTCTGACCGCGACACCTGAGACACTCGACTGATGCGCATGAGCTGATACAACTTCTCCACCCATCATCTGCCGACCAATTAGGTTCCGTCCAAACATAGTACCCTTCTTTGTTCATTCTTCGTCACTTCGAGCTTCGGCCGGTCCCTTCGCCGCACGCCGCACCTTGTCTCACAGACGACCATATCACAAGCCGAGCCACTTCCAACCTAGTCGACTCAGGGCTTGACCAGATCGAAGATCGTCTTGCATATCACTCTGGAGCTACCCTGAGCTTGCTCGTCGACTCGCGCAATCTCCGGCCCGCTTCGAGATCAACCTTAGATCCAACGACCCACACGACGAACGTCCGCAGAAGCCGACGAAGGGGTCATCTGGCGGTTTACAGGCAGCACTAATTCAATCCCTCTCGCGTGGTGTCTGGGAGCACGTACCCGTCCCGGGCCGTAGACTGCAGGCGGCAGCTTGATACAAGGTGTTGGACAAGGGTGACAAGAGCGAGGCTATACACACACACATCACATCCACAGCCATGGCATCCGCGTCATTCAGAGACTCGATGAACTCCTTGGGGTGGAGCAGAAGGGACCCAGCCGTGACGACAACGACCAATAGCAATGCCAGTACACCTATCTTGGGAAGGCTGCAATCACTCAATCCGTTCGGCGGAGGGGGTGTACGCCTGCCCGTACACGAGAATGAAGGACCGGGGGCGCCACTTCCAGCCAGAACACGACGAGAGGAGGAAGAAGGTTTCTTCGCGCGTGAGTGTCTATTCCCCCAAACAACGTCTATCATGTAGTGAAGTCATGACTCGACGGCCTGCATGAGCAGATCGTACGCTAAGCAGACCCTGTGGGTGATAGCTCTACGGAGTGATCAACAGGGTTTTGACGGGTGTGCTGGGTCTGGTAGTTCCTGCAGTTCAAACGCATGGCCACTGTCCATTCTCAGGTTGACACGTCGAGCTCTGTGTTGGCAGTTTTGTGCTGGACATTTTCACTGACGGATATATATACAGTGAGCAGATGGGACCGACTTTTGATCTTTGGAGCTCTCAACCTCGCAGCCCTCGCCCTTTTTGTCATTTGTTTCACACTCTTTCCGGTTCTCACATTGAGGCCGCGTAAATTTGCTCTACTGTAAGCACACGATTTCCTTTCTACCCTACATGACCGGATTCGACACTAGCGCGCACTGGACCGATAAGGATGGAGGTCTGTCGTCCAACAGTCTCGCACGTTGACGGCCGTCGATTCGCTCGACGGATTGCATGGAAGCCGGATTCCATATCACGTCGCCACAGTCTACCTTGGATCTGCGTCGTACAAGTCCCAGCCCGCCCGTTCCATCTGGTCATGCGGTACGGACGGGTGCTCCCTTCCTTGCACTAGCGTCGAGTCAAATCGGCACTAGCGCGACCATCTGGCACACCACCTTTGGACCTCGAGACCGTTTCATTCCCTCACCGCTTTGCATATTCTCCTTTGTAACCTTTTTATCATGGTGCATGAAGAAGCTAACGTCTTGTTTTCTCTTGATCAGATGGACAGTCGCGTCGGCGCTATTTCTCGGCAGCTGGGCCGTCATGATGGGTCCAATGACTTATGGTGAGTCGGACCCGAAAGGCTTGGCTGCACTCCTGCACTCGTCATCCTTCGCGCGTGCGGGCCGGGGGTGGCCTCGTATCCTGGATGGACTAACAAGGCTATACAGGGCGACATTTGCTATCATCGGAGAGATTGCCCTTTACTGCCACTTATTTTGGCTCCATAGCGTTGACGCTATACTTTGCACTCGGGGTAAGTCACACAATCAACTCGTCATCACATCACCTATACAAGGGTCATGTATACAGTCTATATCACAGACGGAACATGACGGGAGGGATATTCCTTTGCCACTCAGCATCAACCCCCACGGTTCCCAAGTCACCGCTACTTGGAAAGGAGAGCCTCAGCTGACGCATTTGCCCGTTCTAGGCTCGAAGCACTCTGCTAACCTTGATTTCCGCCATCATCCAGCTGGTGTGTCTGCTCTGGTATCTGGTGAGTTACTTTCCCATGGGATCAACGGGGCTGCGATTCGCCGCTCGTTTTGGGGGGCAGAGGATGGCGGCGTGGATGAACGACTGAGAGTCTCATCACCTTGTGCAATATGTACACTACACCAGCAGAATAGCAAACAACCCAGTGTCCGTTCCAGCCCAGCTCCTCCCTACTACCACCCTCGTCCAGTGGCCCGTCCGTTTCAGTGCAATGCAGTGCAGTGCAGCAGTCAAGCCCAGACCCACCCACTTCCCCAAACCGTGTCCCCTTCCCTCTTCCGTGCGACCAAGTCCAGCCCTCTCTAGCACAGACAAAACCCAATCTCACTCGGCCCAAACCGAACAAGATGGTGGCTCCCCTTCAAGCGCCACCAGCCACTCGCTACCACCGGAAGCTCCGGGCGCCGGCAGACGTGACCCTTCTACCTTGGTCAGGCAATCCAGCCGTTGGAATGTGGCGGTCTGACGGGCTGCTCAGCCACGAAAAGTGGCACCTGATGCCCTTGAGCGGCAGGCGGGCAGAGGACGCGCGGGCGGGTGTCTTAGATCTCGGACGGAGGGTAGGAGGATATGGTGAGGAGGTGCAGATGACGGGAGGCAAGCACGGATGGGGGCGGAAGTGGGACGGTACGGTACGAGGTGAAGCAGGGAATCAGACACATGCATCTTGGGCGGGCGAGAGGGAAGCTGGAGTTTCATGGTCAGGCTACGAGAGGGAAGGAGGCGAAGGGACGATGCGGCCCGTCTCGATAAATGCATTGTGGTCTGGTGATGTGACGCCAAGAGGGAGATACGGCCAGAGCAGGATATTCAGCATGGAGGAAGGGAGATGAAGGTCTGGATGCTCGATGGGCAGGGAGAGTGCATTGCATTGCATTTGCATTGCGTTGCAGTGCATGAGTCTGGAAAGTGCATGTATCAGAAATCTTGATGGGCGGGGAGTTGCAGATTGGGAGCTTGGACGCAGATGCAGATGCAATATGCACTCTGCATGCAGAGCTGCAGCTGGTCTGATTCTGAGGGCGAATCGGCGGTGGAGGATGGAGGATTGAGCTGCTGCCGATCGCTTTGGCGCTGGAAAAGTGTGGGGGAGATAGGGAGGTGTGCGATATGCAGATGTCTACTGTATGTCGTGCAGCTCTAGCGTTGGACGAGTCGTGGCCAACGATTGGGAGAGGCGCATGCACGGGCTTGATTCATGGGGCGATGGAGAAGGTGAGATTGGGTACTTGCGTGTATAGTGAGTCGGTGGTATTGCCGTTGATTGAGACGAGTCGTGGGTATGGATGTTTGACCGAGAGAAGATCATCTGCACGAAAGCGTCATGAGACCTACTTTAGTATGCCCCTATCGCGGTGGAGGCTGACCCCGAAAAGTTGCTGGACGGGAGGCTTTGGAATACGACAATTGAGGCGGTGGGAAATGCAAGACCTGTATGCCCACGCGGTCGTCCAAGGGCGGTCTTTGACAAATCCACGGCGTTGGTAGGGATCCTCGTGGTATGCACTTGTGCTATACCTGACCCAAGGGTTTCAGTTGCTTGTCCCATCTGACAGTGCCGCATGAAGAGGTTAGAGACTCGCAGGCGCGGTCGAGCGAAACAGACAGCCATGGACGACCTTTTTATCATCCAAGGTCCTTTGTCTCACTTGCCAACCTCGTGCCGGATATCATCTGGACGGTGACGCTGGACAAGTATATAACAGAGATATTCCATCTCGATCTGTTTGCTCGATTGCTAGGCAAAGTACCGATGGTGGGGGTTCTTGGGGGAAACTCCGAGGCTGGAGGCAGAAAATGGGAGAGGAAGTGGGGGTGGAATTTTGGGTGGTGTGGCTGGGACAACCTCTCTTCCCTTCTTCTCCAATTCCCGCCAGCCATTTCGACCGTCTCGCTCTCCAACATCGGACTCCCCCCATTTCGACCCGGGTCTGCCCCTCCATCCTCCAGTCACGCGTGTCTGCCCTATCGAGGGTCGGCCTTTGCCCTCTGCGGCCGCGACAGCTCTCACACACAGCTTTACCAAAGCTTCCATAAGCTCTGACAAAAGGGCCTGCCCGTCTTTATCCGTTCTGGCCTGAACATGGTGGACACCTGGCGAGCCGGCAGTTGGTCTTCTCTCACTGTAATTTCATCACTTCTCTCCACATTCACATGTCTCTGCCCCACATTCACCTCTGCCCGTTGACGTCTTTGCTGTCATTCAGGTCGACAACGGAATAGCTCTCGGACATGGCGCAGGGCTCCTGGAGCTGTTCTCCAAAAATGTCTCATTACTGGTCCATTAAAAGTTCTTAATCTGGGGGAGGGGAAGTTGTTGTCTTCGTCAAATTTCTGTTGTTCTTGTACCTGCAGACAGCTATACCACAGAAATACAATCCATTTCAATACCTCAAAACAGTGCGCAGCAATCATGGCCGACAGAGTGCAGAAGCTCAGCAAGCCAGACGAGTACCAGAAGATCTTCCAGTAAGAGCAGAAAAGTAGCTTCGTACCCACAACTCTGACAACCTGCCAGTTGGGCGGAAACACAGCAGGACGCAAAAGTCCCTAGCTTCGCGACCCGGAAGAATGATCCATACGAGGTGAGCATGAGCATTTACAAAAGTGCATGCGCTTGTGCTAAGATCTCTACAGTACCAAGCAGGATTCAACAATTTGTGAGCACTTCAACAGACATTGCTCTCCCAACCAATCTAACACATTGCCAGCTTCGAGTCGGAAGCCGTTCCAGGTACCATTCCTCGAGGACAGAACAGCCCGAGATGCGTTCGCTTTGGCTTGTACGCAGAGCAGATGACCGCTTCTGCTTTCGTTGCTCCAAGACATCTGAACAAGAAGGCCTGGCTCTACAGGTCGAGGCCTGCTGTTGCGCATCAAGGATTCGTGAGTACCTCTGGATTTCTCAATCTTCATTCTCGTGCCAGCCGGCGGTGACAGCGCGCTGCTCTGTGGTTTCCCCTGGCCTGCGTCTCGGCGGTCGCCTGTCTCCGCGAACCTGAAGAGCAGGCCCAGCAGATGTTGAGCACCTTGAATGGTGGTCGTGCCCAGCTAGCGACTACAATGTACGAGAAGCCTGCTAACACCGATCCCAGACCAACCTGCCAGACAATGAGAACACCGAAGCCAACTTCCTCCCCATGAACCCTCGCGTCCACGTCTCACCCACACAGCTCGCGTGGCTTCCCTTCGACATCAAGTCCGAGTCCCACGATTTCGTCGACGGCCTCGCCACAATCGCCGGCAGCGGCGAGCCCACCCTCCGTGAAGGCATCGCAACCCACGTCTTCACCGCCAATTGCTCCATGGAAAAGAAGGCTTTTGTCAACTCGGACGGCGACTTCCTCATCGTAGCACAAGAAGGAGCCTTGGATATTCAGACAGAATTCGGCAAGCTATACGTCCAACCCGGCGAGATCTGCGTGATCCAGCGCGGCCAACGCTTCAAGGTCAACGTCGAAGGACCAACGAGAGGCTACATCCTCGAGATCTGGGGCGCCAATTTCGAGCTCCCCGAACTCGGTCCCCTCGGCGCCAATGGCCTCGCCAATGCCCGCGACTTCCTCAGCCCCGTCGCCCACTACGAAGTCACAAAGGACGACCCGTGGCAAATCGTCTACAAGCTCGGCGGCAAATTCTTCGCCAGCAAGCAAAACCACTGCCCCTTTGACGTAATCGCCTGGCACGGCAACTACGTACGTCCTCCCCCCCTTGTCCCTCCCACCTCCCCTCCCCGCTAACCCCCACCAGGTCCCCTACAAATACGACCTCACCAAATTCGTCAACGTCGGCTCCATCTCCGTCGACCACATCGACCCCTCCATCTTCTGCGTCCTCACCGCCCGCAGCCGCGACCCCGCCGCGCCCCTCGCCGACTTCCTCATCTTCTCCCCCCGCTGGGACGTCGCATCCCACACCTACCGACCCCCCTACTACCACCGCAACGTCGCCTCCGAGCTCATGGGCCTCATCTACGGCGAATACGCCGGTCGCTCGGACGAGTTCCAGCCCGGCGGCGTGAGTTTCGAGTGCGGCATGGTGCCCCACGGGGTGGCGTATGAGCAGTTCAAGGGGGCGAGCGCGGAGCCGCCGCCGGAGATGAGGATCAGTGAGGGCGCGGTGGCGTTTATGTTTGAGTCGAGCAGGCCGTTTACGGTGACGGAGTGGGCGTTCAAGAGTGATAAGTTGCATGAGCATGATCCGAAGATGTGGGATGATCTGGTGGATAATTTCTCGGAGCATAAGGAGGAGGTGGATGCGCTGGTCAAGAAGGCAAAGGAGTTGGGCATTGGCAAGAGTGGGAGTACGGGGATTAATCTCAATGGGGCGGGGGTGAATGGGACGAATGGTGTGCATTAGGTAGGGTTGAGAGCTGGCAGGATTGAGGTTCAGCTGGGCAGCCGGATAGCTTGTAGGGATTGATTTTGGTAGCACGGTCTATTGCTATTGTATTCACGTCCGAGTCACTTCTCGTTGTGCGTCTTGGAACGATCTGCCCACTTGCTTTGCGCAGATCTTGCTGTCATTGTCGTCCTCAATGGCGTGGGGTCTCTGGCATGACCGGACAATCAGCTGTACTGATGGACGACTTCCTGGAATGGTCCTTTGGAGCCATGACCGGCAGTGATAGCGATCGGCAAATTGCCATCCACTGCCTATTGCCGTCTCAGGCCTGCTGCTCTGACTTCACCCCTTGCTCATCATCCCTGTCCATCCCCTTCTTTCTCTTAGTCCGGTCAGGCAGACTCCTGGTCACACCCTCTTGCTGTCTCTCCTCGCCTTCGGGTTGTTTGAACCCTTCAAAGTACTGCAATCTGTCAGTATTATCCTGGTACGCTGGGCAACTTCAACCCACCCTTCTTCTGAACTCGTTCAATTCATCCGCCGTTCCTTTCTCAAGCTTATTTCCTCTCATGGAATTATACTCCTTCAACTCCTCGCTATCCACTTCATTCTCTGGTTTGCGGACGTAGACGACTAGTCTCCTTGACCCTGGGAATGTCAGCCTGACTTGTGTGCGATGCATACTTCTGCTTGCTTCCTAGTCTCATCTATGCTCCATCTGAAAAGCAGGCTAATGACTGGCGTTGTGGGGAAGAGATCTTACATCTGCTGAATTCCTGGGTTGACACGCTCCACACATTCAAGCACGGGTGTGTGGGTATCCCCATATCCTCTGTCATGGCTGGGTTTGCTTCGTCCGAGGTGGTGGCGACAGGTATCCAGATACACAATCGACCGTTGTCGACGAGTGTGTTAGATGCAAAGGTGAGGATGTCGCTGAGCAGCGCGGGGAAAGAGTATGGTCGCTTAGGGGGAATGTAGCCTGGTGCTCTGGAAGGTCAGTATCTACTTATCCGCATGTGGCCCAAACATCTAGGGCGGTCTCCTTGCTAAGGCAAAGGCCAGGCGAGAAAGGGCAAGCAAGACTCACAAATGTGCCACCCTCCCATCCTTCATCTTCACCTCTTGCTGCAACTCCGGCTTGTGGCTCCCCAAAACCTTCAGTCCCTCTCTCACCCCATAAGGCGGATCACAAATAATCCCATCAAGCCACCTCCCCTTGCCCTCCTGACTATTCCCTCCAGCATTCCTAACAGGACTATTTGTCAAATCCCCGACAAACCCATCCAACCACCTCTCCTCAAGCCTATACTGCCTCAAATTCCCCCTGACACTCCTCTCCTTTTCCTTCTCCTTCTCCTTTTCCCCCAGACTCTCCCTCCCTCTCCTCCCCTCCATTCCTTCTTGCCCCTCCACCCCTTCCCCAGTCCCCTGTAACCTCGCCCTCGCCTTCTCTTTCTCCTTCCGTTCCCTCTCCTCCCCCGCCCTCCTCTTCCCCTCCTTAACAACCTCATTCTTCGCCTCCTTCACCCTCCCCCTCACCACCCGCCCATCCATATCCGACCCCGCAACCATAGCCCCAAACGCCGCCGCCGCTACTAGAAACGAGCCTGTCCCGCAGAAAGGGTCGTAGATGATTTTGCCTGCAGCGGACAGGGCGAGGTTCGCGGAGATGAGGGAGAGTTCGGCGTCCATGGAGGTGGTGGAGATGTAGTGTCTGTGTTTGAGGTCGAGGGTGGTGGTGAGGTGGCGGGAGGAGGGGGAGGGGTGAGAGGAGAGGAAGACGCGGGTGGGGGTTGGTGGGGAGGGCTTGGGGGAGAGGGAGGAGAGGGATGGAGAGAGAGGAGGGGACGAAGGGGTCCTCGGGGCGTGGAGGACGGGGTATTCTTCGCTTATCACAAAGGTGGTGACGCTGGGGTCGGAGGGCCGGATGGGGCCTTGCATGTCCATGTACCCGAAGGAGTTGATTAGTTCGGTGCGGGTGGATTGTGGTCTTTTGCCCTGAAAAGAGTCGATGGTGAAGCGAAAGGGACAGGCATGGTAGTTAGGCCAAAGGTGGGAAGTGTGGGTCTTGAGGTGGGTGTGGAGGTCGTCATAGGTGCTGGCTGTCCCCCAAAGGGAAGAGATGGAGAGGGCGAGGATGGAGCGAGAGATGAGCAGTCGAGCAGCTTCAGGAGATGGGAGGCGGACGATCGTGAATGGAGACTGAAGATATCAGTCAGTCATACAGTAGCCGGAGAATGGTCATGTGGGCCTTCTCTCCTTCGTGAAGTGGCAAATAAAGTAGTTGAGCATGAAAAGAGGATCCTTGGAGACCAGCAAGGAGACAGTGAGACTCGCCCTACCTGATCTGATACACACTCAGGGGTCACGCAGAAGTGGGCATCCACAATCTGGCAGAGGAGACTTCACTGCGTCACTTTGTGATATCAGGGCAAAATCTACTCACATGTGTTCGATAGTCCACCACCTCGAGATCGATTCCATGAAACTCCGCCAATGCTTTCAGCTCAGGTAGTCTGAAGCTTTCGTGCAATTGCACGAACCTGATGAGGTAGAGATCCTCGTCATATCGTGTGTACATGACTGCGCTGTCCAGCAACCCTGGTACTATGCTTCTGTACGCAAATTTTCGGCGTTGGTCGTCGCACACGCTGCCATGCCAGCAATGCCTGGATCGTATCGTTGGAATGCTTCAGTATTTTTCAATCGAGCTCAAGTATGCAGAGCATTCATGCTGAATCTTCAAAGCTCTGTGTATGGTTAGAAGGACGCAATTTGTCGAAAATGCTCGAAGTGTTACAGATGCTTGGCAAGGTGGTTGACAATGGTCGAGAATCGCAGCCGCACGACAGGAACTGAAATTGAGATATGACAGACAGCCAGTGTAATGACTTCATTCATCCGGTCCAAACAGCGATTGACTATGCGTATACCTCTTTCAAAAAACAAAAACGCCATCGCTCGTGCACCCACGCCCGTTCATAATCGGACTGTGTACCACCCAACTGTATCAAGAATGTCTGTCTCAATTGCTCCCCATCACTGCTCAACCACACTCCTCCTCTGCTCCTCCAACCTCTCACACATCCCCTCTCCATAGTTCCCACACAACCTCCTCGTCACCCCACCCCAACTCACCGCCCTGACCGACCTCCTTGCACCCCTGTTTCCCTGCGGAACGCCCTCCTACGACCCCGCACTGAATGTTGTCGACCTACTCCCCGCCCAACTCGCACTCCCATCACTCGGCGTCGCAGGCGTGCTCGGCTCCAAACTCAACTGACTCCTGAGCTGCATGATCCACTCATGGCCCAGCAATTCCGCGGCAGAAGGTCTCTTGGCCGGGTCGCGCTCGAAACACTTCTCGATGAAATTCAGTCCTTGCTCCGACAGCTGCTCCTGACTCGGCAGCTGAGGCGGGTTGCCCTGTGCGATGTTGTACATGATGGCCCACTCGTTGTCGAGACTAGCCCATGGTCGACGGCCGGTTGCCATTTCGAGGATCACGCATCCGAGGGACCAAATGTCGACCGCGCCGTGGCGGGAGCCGGCGTTGTTGCCGCCTTTGATGACCTCGGGAGACATGTACATGGGGGTTCCGGTCATGGATTTTTGGGGGCCGCCGCGCCCGGGGTCGCCGACGAGGGTCTTGCCCTGCTTGGCGATGACTTTTGCGGCGCCGAAGTCGACGAATTTGATCACGCCGTTGTGGTCGAGGAGGATGTTTTCTGGCTTGATGTCCCGGTGCACAACGCTGGCTTCATGCAGGTAGGCGAGACCTTCGAGCATTTGGAGGGCGTAGACTTGGATGACGGTTTCGTCTTCGATGCGGCCGTGTTCGAGAAGACCGGCCAGGGACCCACCTGAGCAGTATTCCATGAAGATGTAGACCTTGTCTCGGTGAGGCTCGATACCGTAATAGCTGACAATGTTGGGGTGATCGAGGACTTGCAGGACGCCCATCTCGTCGCGGATTTGAGAGACGATGGTGGGAATCAACTGTGGGTCTTGCAAGCGAATCTCTTTGACTGCCATGAGGTGTCCGGTGTCAAGATTGATGGCGGCGTAGACGGATCCAAATGTGCCACCCCCAACAAACTGCCCTTGTTGCCAACGCAAGACGACATTGCCGGCGGAAGCGGACAAATACGTCAAAGCACGGTCGGCTTCGTTGCTGTCTTCCAAAACTCGACCTAGTGCTTGTCGTTCTGCCTCTCGCTCTTTTCGCACTTCATCTATTGTGCGAAGTTGCTCGGCCCACTGCTCTCTGACCAAGCGGGAGGACTCTTCATCGTCCTTGAGCTTGCTGACATCCATGCGGAGCTTACCCGTCATTTGTTCCAGCCGCTGTTTCTCCGCTTGCGCCGCCACGGTTGATCGAGCACCCATGATATCGAAATGTGAGATGAGGAGAGACATACAACCTCCGACCTTTGTTCTCAGCTTGGCATACTCGGACTCTGAAATGGACAAGATATTTTGCCCACGAGTCATGACCATGGCGAACTCCAAGGCAACGACTGCCCATCTAAACGTCTTGCGGTCCGACGCAATGCAATCATCGCAAATGAAGCTGACCCAGTCTAATGCTAGACGAGTCATCTTCAAGTTGTGAAAAGCCCGACGGTTGGGATCCATGTAAAGTACTGAACGTTGACCAAATTCCGTGGCGAAAGCGAAGCAGGTCTGGATCAATTCCTGACACTCGAGTCCAATGGTCTGCTTTCGGACGATTTCAACAGACTCCATGATGGTGTTGGAGAGCTTGTAGGTGGTCTTCCTGATCTTAGCCAATTCCTGGTTCACTCGAGAAAGATTCGCCCTCTGAGGAGTGATGATGCTGAGATCAGAATGAATGCTGGCTGTGAAGCTCGCGTTGGCAGATGCCAGACGTTGTTGTGCCCCATCTGCAACCAGTCTCATGAAGCCGGTCTTTAGATCGAGATGTGCTCCCTTGATATCTGAACCTTCAAGCCTGGCACCGTCCCAGAAGATTGGAGCTTCCGTTCGCATGATCAGAACGTAAGGATTGGAGGGATCCTCCGGGTTGTCCTCGGCGTGGTAGCACGTTCTGAGCAGTGACTGTATCTCCTTGATGCGGTTATGCAGAGCAGGCGCCGCCACCACATAGGTGTTCGTATCGTCATCCTTTTCCTTCTCGGTCTCAACTAAGAAATGGCCAGATACGATGAGTGAGTCAAGCAGCTCGCGCATGCCTGCAGGATCCAGATTTATGCTGTATTCTGTTGCATTCTCAAACCTCTGGGTGAGTAGACGGGAGAAACGGAAGATTTTTCGCTGACGGACACGAACGGAATCGAGGATGTTCTTGTATCTGCGGTCCATCTCGGCACCAGGAAGCTCGTCAGGTCGCTTCTGAAGCTCTCTTTCGAAGTGAAGGGTCAATCGCGATAACGACTTGGAGGTGAGGGAACTGTTAGTCATTGTTAGTGGTTTGGCAATCTTGAACGTCATGTCCGCCCTACCTGAACTGCTCAGCAACCTCAACATCACCTCCTTCAAAATGCCGTCCAATATCGTTGCAAAAGCCCCATTCTTGTTCCAAAATTTCAGCCTCCTTGAACGTGTTCTTGTTGGCCATGAGCTTCCAATTCAGCATCTTGAAGTAGAACTTCAAGGCATCTAGTACAACGAGGTCGAAATTTTCGTCGATGCAGGGTGGGAGATCCCAGCCAGGTTCTGGATGAGCAATGAGAATGTAGGCATCCTTGATTCTCACAGCCAATGTCAGCAAGATCTGGAACTGAAGAATCATCTGCTCGACCATCATCGCGCTCTGCTGTGCTGGATCCTTCATCTTCCTGGCATAATTCAGTCGCATGCGAATGATTTCTTGGATGAGTCGGGAAGGGAAGTTGATCAAGGTCAGAAGCTCCTCAATGTATGGCGGCAGATGTCGGTCTGCGAACCCTTCTGCATTGCCGATGAGGGTCGATTTTGCCTTTTGGATAACCTTGTTGACGCCATTAAGCAGATTGTTATCGCCTTGCAGGGATTTGAGACCATCCTCCTTCAGTATTCTGTCGATGAATGACGAATCGTCGAACAAACGATTCGAGTTCTCTCCTGATGGACGAGCTCGTGGCTTTGTGAAATCTAGCTCTTCATTTCCAACCCAGCCTTGCAGAATAGCAAGTTCGGTGTTGATGAGCTCGGTGGTATTATGCCACGCAATGACAGCATCGCAGGCATCCTGGTAAGCCTGTGACGCTGCTCGCGGGTTGGCAGTCTGGAATTGTCCCCTTGTTGGATACAATCCTTCAATCTTCTCAATCTTTTGGACCACGTCTTGTACTTGCTCGACTGCAGTCTTCCCAGCTTCGGCCTCTCCTTTGATCTCGAATGTTGTGATACCCTCGACTGTGGTCTTGACTTGTGCTCGTCCATCTTCAATCATGCGTCGCTGAGCTGCTATTGTCCTGCCACAGACTTTTGCTCGGACTCCTATCCAGACCTCGGTCTTTAATGTGCTGTCTCCTTGTTGTTCCGTTCCACCAATCAAACGTTTCTTCTCTTGCTTTACGACATCTCCAGTCAATACACTGGCCAACATTGAATGCCATTCCAGTCGTTCTCGATTCTCGGGTATTTTCAGTTCTTCCACAGAAGGCTGCATGTCATCGTTGCCATAGTAGAGCAGAGTTTCCTGGTCGTAAGGATCCTCGACATACTCGCCCGTCTTTGGACTCTCATCATCGGTTTCTGAGGACTCGGTGTAATCGAGATCAGGAGGCCGGGAGTCCATGTAGTCATCATTTGGAGCATCTTGCCGTATCCGCTGGACGTATGCCTTCTCTTGTGCGTGGTAATCCTGATTTGCAATCTTCCTCGCTCTGTTCGTCGACCCTGTGCGCGTTCTTCCTCCATTTGACTGCATGGAATACTGATGTGGTCTCCGAGGGGGATTGTATGCATTCGAGGGCTGTCTGAGGTTTGGCGGCCGTGCAGATCTCTGCGACAGATGTAACCCATTGGTGACCAGCTGTGGGGGCTCGAGTGTTTCTCCTCCGCTGCCATTCCGTATTCTCCCTGAAGCAGATGTATATGTCGATGGCGCAGTCAAGGGCGTGACACTCTCGTCAATATCGTCCCCGCTCCCATCACCGTATTGCACGCCCTGTCCTCCATTTATAAAGTACGCCGGAGTGGACTGCTGAACCGACTCGGTGTCAGTATAATAGTCGTCCGAGGAGCTAACAGTCTCTGAACTGTCTACAGCAACCAGCTCCGGTCTCTTTTCTGACTCCTCCATGATGGGAGTGAAGATCTTTGGCGGCGACGGCCTCCTCGCATTTGTGAGCGGTATCGAGGACGGGGGTTGTTGTCTGCTGGTTATCGAATTATCCTTGTCGACCAGAGGAGCTGGATCCGGCGCGGCGGTTGCAGACGCGGACACGGGGACGGCCATTGCTTGGACTGGACTTGTGGATTTTGGCCGATCACCGACCGATTTGGGGAGTGCAGCCCTAGTCCTCCGATCTCTCCACCATCAAATCGTCTTTCAACTCGTGGTCCAGCGTGTTTGAAGAACGTCCAAACTGCCAGAAAAGAAGGAGAATAAACATGTTCATTCACGGTCAAGGTGGGCCCGTCGGCATGTCCACGCGCTCACCAACCAGACCCACGCCATTGTTATCTCTCGTGCCGTGTCTCGATCGCAGCGACGTCGATGATGGAAATGTTACAAGCACAGGAGGCGTCACGCTATCGACAAACAGGCTCACAGAAGGCCTTTCCGCCCTGTTTTCCCTCTGCACCGCCAGCGCATTTGGGAAAGTCGCCTCGGTCACTTGCCACACCTTCTTCTCGTGCAATCACCAAACACGGCTCGGTAATATTCTGTTCATTTCCAGAGACCTGTCGGAGGTGTAAGCGACCTATACTAGCCTCATTTGCTTCAAGTTCCTGCATGTCAACCTCCGCAAACGCCACAGGAAAGTGGTCCATGCGGATGGAATGTGGCTGCCTTTTTCTTGCTTGACACGCATTTACCAAGGGTCAAATTATCATGCCCACGGCGACATCCGCTATAATACCTTTTCATACTAGGTAGATGAGACCTTTGATGAGACTGCATTATGCTGCAGGTTGCCCGTCTGTCGTACTTGCTAGGTCTGTGCAAGTATCATGTAGATCTATGTCACGAGATGAAACTAATTGAAAAGGCCTCTCGACCAGTGGAGTCTCACGATTCTGGTAAGACCTGACATAGAACTACCAGCTGTGATGTAGTGCCTGACAATCTTCCAGTACCCCGTGAAAATGCTCTAATCGTTGTCAGAAGGGGTCAGTGGTAAGCATAGTAGTATAATCCATATGAATAAAATCAAATATCAATCGCATCCATGCGAGCCTGCTGGTGATCACTCTTGAAGAGCCGCATGAAGCTTGGACCACCCGCTCTCCGGTCCATCACAAAGCTCTTCTTTGCTTCACTTTCCTTTCTCCAACAACTACCAACAAATTTGGTATGTGCTATTACTTACGCCACACTCTGCAGAGCGAATCACTGACTTGTACACGTAGCTCTCTGCTCGGCTGCTCGCTGGGCTGCTCGTGTGCCGTGTCTGTTGCGTTTTCGCACGTCAAGTTTCTGACCTTGTCTCTCAGGTGATACTATACCATGGCGGGCACCAAAGCCTTGCCAAAGGCAGTTGAGGACTTCAAGGACGACGAGCGCGTCTCCTTCGACACCTCCAAGGGGGTGTACATACTCGAGTCAGAAGCTGGCAAAGAGTATGAATGGAATGACAAGTACTCCCATTGGGTGGAGCAGGTGAGCTTTCCTTGCAACCTCTCATACTCGAGTGAAGACATCGCAAAAATTGTGAAGACCGTGGGACAGCTCTAACTGCGCCCTTGCTTTAGATGGACGAAGAACTCGTCAAGGCACAGCAATCAGCCTACCACACCGGCGTCCCAGAAGATCAAGAAGAGACTCCACTGGAGCAATCCAAGAAACGCAAAGCAGACGTCAAGGTGATCGAGTCCTAACAAACATGCGGGACTTCACCTAACCCAACCGACCTAGTCCGCATCTCAGAGCAAGAAGGCAAAGAAGGAACCTGTCGAACGCATGAACAGCAGCGTCTATGTCACAGGTTTGCCTCTCGATGTTACTTTCGACGAGATCTTGCAGGCTTTTGAGAAGAAGGGTGGACTTATTGCCAAGAACATTGACAGCGAACAACCGAAGATCAAGATGTACGCCAACGACGATGGATCTTTCAAGGGTGAAGCATTGATCAGTATGCTACCTACCCAACTACAAGAGGCTTTTTCTTACCACACTAGCTTTCTTCCGTCCCGAATCGGTCTCAATGGCGATCAACCTCCTCGATGGCACTGACCTCAGGACCTACATGTCCGGTGACATGCGCGTACAGGAAGCAGACATGTCTTTCAAGAAGAGCAAGGAGTATCAGCATAACCCGGAGAAGAAGGGTCGTTCTGGCAAAGATATCGCCAAGATCAAGCGCATTACCGAAGGCATGAACGCCCGCCTGGCTGACTGGGACGACGACGAACCACAGACTCTTGAGCTCGAAGTCAAGCCAGCTAGCAAGTGGGACAAGACTGTGATTGTCAAGCACATGTTTGATATCAAGGAGATGGAGGCAAGTCACTTTTTGTCTGTGTAGCACGAGACACTTGCTAATTAGACCAGGAGGATGAAATGGCCATCAGCGACCTCGAAGAAGACATCCGCGAGCAGGCCAAGAACGAGGAATGGGGCGACATCCAGCACATCGAGATTTACGACCTGGAACCCGACGGAGTCGTTCGTATCAAGTTCCGTGACGCCACTGCCGCTCAGAAGGCCGTCATGAACATGCACGGCCGTTTCTTCGACGGTCAACAGCTTGAAGCCTACATTCCAAACAAGAAGGAGGTCTACAAGAAGAAGCATCGTGACGAAGAGGAAGAGGAGAAGCGTTTGCAGAGGTATGGAGAAGAGCTGGCAAAGGGAGAGGCCTGAGAACTTCTGCCACTTGCAGCAAAGCAGACACGGTGGTCGAGGAGTCTAGAAGATCTCATCGTCACAGCATGGCGATACGAGTGTACATTGGCATGAAGCCCAGAATTTGGCATGGACGAAGTAGAGAGATACCATGGCCACGGAGAATTCAAAAGGATAATTCCATTTCCAAACCACGACTGTGCTCCACCTCTTGACTATCCAAGATCACTAACTTTTGCCATCTACGCATTCCAACCCTCCACCAACCCCTTCAAGAACACGGCGCCCGCCCACGCCCCAGGATCCATAGGCGTCCCCTCCCTCCTCTCCTCCCCCACATAACTACTCCTCCCAAACTTGCCCACCATCCCCTCGGTCCTCCTCGCCCCCTCCTCCGCAGCCTTGACCGCCTCCGCCGCGTTCCCCGTCTCACTAAACCTCGCCGCAAAAGGAATCAACGCATCCATCACCGTCCTCCCCCCTTCTCTCGCCATGGTATACCCCTTCAAATTCTCCAGCGCCTGGTTCGCTGCCTGTGCAATGTCCTTCTCCCGCAACACTGTCTCCGGTCCAGCCGACGCAAAAGCCCTTCGCAAAGACGAGGTAAACCCCGCTACATAAATCGCCAATATCGCCCCAAGGGTACCGCCTACATCCTCCACGGCGTCGGAAATGGCGTCCAGCACAGGGAACAGCGGGACCGTCTCCCCTTCTTTCGGCGTGCAGATGCCTTTGTCCAGAAGACCCAGGATGGAGTTGCAGATTGCGTTCGTCGACTCCCCGCAGTCGCCATCGCCGACGATCGTGTCCCATTTCGTGATGTCCGGTTCGGCAGCGATGGTGGCTTTACTTGCTGCGAGAAGGGCGGATGCGAGGGGGAAGGCGGGGACGGAAGGACCGGGACCGCCGAGGGAGGAGGTGGTGGTGGCGGCTTTATCGGTTGTGGAGGCGGGAGGGGGGGCGTTTTTGTAGCCATTGCGGGGCCAGGCGGGGGCGGTGGTCTCGGCGTCGAGGAAGGAGAGGAGGGTGGTGACGGGGAGGGAGGTGGAGGCGCTGAGACCGGTGAGGTTGAGGAGGGAGATCGACCATCCTGGAGCGTTGAGGGAGGTTTCGAAGGTGGAGACGTAGAGGCGGATTGGGGTGATGGACCATTCTTTGGTGAGGGTGCGGATGGTGATGGTGCTGAGGGCTTCGAGTTCGAAGATGGACATGCCGCCGAGGTTGTTGATGAGGAGGACGCATTCGTCGTTGGGGTTGTATTTGACGTAGGCACGGTCGGTGTCGTTGGAGTCGAGGAGGTATTTGAGCAGGGAGGAGACGAGTTCTTCTGGTGGTGGGATGGGGCTGAGCTCTTTCAATCCGGGCTCGTTGTGGATACCTTGAGCGACGGAGTATGTGTCTGGTGGGAGCTGTTGATGATGTGGTCGACCAGGGAGGTGGCAGTAGTCAAGAGAAGAGCCAATGGTACCGCAATTGTCGTTGATCGAATTGCCGATCTTCATACATTGATCGAGAGAGTAGTTCTCTGCAGCAGCTTGACCGACGATCTTCAGAATGAACAGATTACCTGCCAGTCCTCTTCGTCCAGTGTTCTCGGTCTGCTTGCGACCCAAGCCTGTATCTTCAGCAAGACGAAGCATGCCAACCGTGTGACCGAGACCGACAGCTTTCTCCTTTGCTAGACCAAAATGGAGATTGTCGCCCGTATAGTTGGTGATACACAGAATTACTGCTACATCTGAAGGTACACGCTCAATGGCAGCAGAGATCTGCTTTGCAGATGGAGAAGCAAAGATCTCGCCACTGACAGAAGCAGCAAGCATGCCTTCGCCGACATATCCACTCCAACATGGTTCGTGTCTGTAGATTTGATCAATTGCTTAGTAGCGAAAGTCATATATCAGGCTCACCCTGCACCTCCACCAGATATCAGAACAACTTTTGATCGATCATAACTTCTATTAAACACAACTTTGTTGGTTGAGTCAAGGCCGAGATGTGGATTCCTGTAAACTACAGATTCCAGTCCAATGGAAACGACGCCAGGCGTATCCGCAAAGAAGTGCTTTGAAGACATGTTGAGCTCGCCAGTGATCAGTATTGAGGCAAGGAAAATGGACAGACTCGCATAGCGATCGGAGAGCATGGTATGATGTAGGCGGATCAATGCCCCGCATTCTCCTTCGGGTTGCCTGTTTGGGCAGTGCCGGGTCCGGAGGTGGTGCGGGGTGAATTACCCACGAGGCCCACCAGAGACCTAGTCTCCTTGATGGATTCCCGGCTGATGGTAGGTTTGGTAACCTGTATTGCCTAAGCTGCCTCCAGGGTGGCTGGTGCTTTACGAAGTCTGGTGCTCAAGGAATGCCGCTTCTGGCCATTCAAGAAGTGGATGAAGCGTTGATCCGGACTGTTGCTTCGCGACTGCAATGCTTTCGAACCCGAGCTTGGAACAGACGCTTCTGGTATGTCTATGCTTTTCAAAGCTATGGCGCGGATCTCGGTATGCTCTGGAAGTCTTGCCAGTCCTCCAAATATCTGAGCTTTCTGTTCGAGGGCGCGCTTCGTGCTGCCATCATGGAAGGAGATATGGATAGTCTTGAGGTGACCGGCAAATGAGAGAGCTTGACAGATTTTGTCCAGCCTCGTCGCGAGCTCCATGCAGTACATGTCGAGAGTCAAGCTCGGGTATTCTAGCAGGAGCGTCCTACTTATTGTGACTACCAGATGTATTCTCCGAAGATGCTGCACAAACGGCCATGAGACCAGCCCATTGAGATCCGGGTCCGCTCGGAAGAAATTGAAAGCGTATTGAATGTTGATACACCAGAGAGAATTCTCAATGAAATAGGAAAAGACGTCAGCGGAAAGACTCTTACTGATAGTAAGGACGACTGTGGAAGGTGGCTTGAGAGATACAGAGGCAATATCGGCACCCGCCACCGGAGAACTGATCGTCTCGCGACCGATCAAATAGCTATAGATATGATGCCGAATCTCCAGAGGCAGACTGAATATGCCACATGTGTCAGTGACCTCAAATGATGGGAGAAGAGGTGTGAGCATGATCGATCTATCAAGAAGAGTGGTGAGAAGAGGAGGTGCAAGAAGGAAGTGGCTACATCGAGGTCATCTCCGAAGTCCGACTACCAGAAGTGCGATGGATATCGATGCAACATTAGGCGATGACACTTCCGGGATAGATCGGCGTTATACCACCGTGATCGATGCCTGTGAAGCGTGATAATATGATAGAAACCGTGCTGTGCAGGTCGTTCATGTTGTCCTTGATGGTCTCTCCGCCTCAAGGTCGTCAAATGCAGTTGCTGGAGAGAGCGGACCGGCAAAGCGGGCCGAAATTGAAACGCGTGGAGACGCGACAAAAAGATCGAGATTCGACATCGTCTGTCCCAGAGCATTGATGCAATTCGTCCACCACTGCCGCTCGCCCATTAGATTCCTGCATTTGCTCGTCGATCATGATTGCTACCACACTACAACCAGGCTATGAACGATCTTGATCCAAGGCTCCATAAACCCAGAAAGAATGGCACTGTCGCTCGCCCTGCTGCCGCTCGAGGGCAGAAGAGGAAGCATGTCGAAGAGACGGAGCCGGAGCTGGACAGACGACCCATCCACATTACTGGAGGAAGTGCAGAGAGCTCAGAGACAAATGTTCTGCGGCCTGTCAGACTTATAGCACGGGCACAACTACCCTTGTCATTCCTACACACCAGCAAGCTTGAGAAGAAGCGCTTCCGATCGGCTATTCCATGTCTCGAGGGACGCAATCATGAACAGCACGCGCCGCTGATACTGCTCGTCGAAGACCAGCAAGGACGGATTCATGCGGTCGAGCGAATGCAAGAGAAGGTCTACGCGATCTGCCGGCTGGCCGAGCATATCAAGATTTCAGATTTCCCTGAAAAGCCCACCGAAAGGTACAGCGTCAAGAGGGTGAAGGTCTCGACCCAGGGCGACCAGCCATGGTGGGCAGATGCTGCAGTCGAGATGCCGGGTCCCCGCCCCGACGCGAGTCGCAAGGTGCCACCACTGGACATGCTGGTAGCCGCGGAGCGATCACTATCAACGAACATTCCTGCCCTTCCAGACGACACAAGTGCAAAGACCACTGCGGACAAGAACAGTAAGGTGACGGAAACGAGCGATGAAAAGATCGACTCTGTTCAAGCGAGCATTGCATTTGTCCAAAATTATCTGGAGATGCTGTA
This sequence comes from Elsinoe arachidis, assembly GCA_013372555.1. Classification (NCBI taxonomy): domain Eukaryota; kingdom Fungi; phylum Ascomycota; class Dothideomycetes; order Myriangiales; family Elsinoaceae; genus Elsinoe; species Elsinoe arachidis. The sequence goes on along the minus strand of JAAPAX010000007.1, from coordinate 168,611 downwards.
CAAATCGAAGATCTCAATAGCTTACTTCGCTAAAGCTCACATACCGCGACTCCGAAACTCGATGCAAGTGGATAGCCAAGCTGGAAGAGCGGGAATGATTGAATTCCTGCAAGCGCTTATTCTCTCATCATCAGCGTTTGACAAGAAGCACAAGTCTTTGTGGCTGGAAAAGGCAAAGGATATATTACCGCCAGCGGTTTCGAGGTCACCAGAGAGTCAGGACAAGCCTATCAAGAAGACTACCAAGAAAAAGGTCAAGGTGAAGCCCAACAAAGCGGGATGCTTACCGGAAGAAGAAGAGCATTTCACTCACTGGTGGCTCAACGGAGAGGATACGCCAGCATCGAATGAGACGATTGAAGGTCGTTACAAGAGAAGATCCCTCGGATTACGTACCCGTGAAGCATTCCTCCAGCTAATAATCATGCTGGAAGTTTGGAGCCTGCAAAAGACACAGACGGATGGCGAGCAAGGAGTCGAGACCGGAAAAGAGGGCCAATCTGGCAAATTGAAAAGCAAAGACAATACAGTCGCTCTGGAGCTCTTGCTAGACAAGCTCTGCATTTGGCACTCCGTTGACAGCACCATGTCATCTGCATCAGACGAGAAGGATGCAACTGTGAAAAAGGCACCGGATCAGCTTCGCAACTTCTGCATAGAAGTCATAGTACCCTTTTACATGTCGAAAGCGCCGGAAGTCGCATTGAGCATCAACAAGAAGCTTGGAGGACCTAGTTCATCAACCAAACTAAGAGACGCGACTTCATCTGGGGCCACAAAGACGTCGAGCAAGTCAAAACGAGAACCTCTGCAGCGTGTCCCGAGCGAAAAGATTTCTTCGAGGCGACAGTTGACACCGTCCCTGACCAGATCTGCAACAGATTCACAAGTGGTACCTGGCATCAAGCGAGAGCCGAGTGAGCTGTCCTTGGATTCTATCCCACTGAAGGCTGATCTTAGAGGAGAGCCAAGGCGGTCCAACACTCTCGACAAGATGAAGCTGCGGCAGAGAGAAGTGGACTTTGATGCCATGTCCCAAGCGCAGGAATCGAGACGGAAGAAGCAGGTTGAGGTAGAGAATAAGCTTAAGGAAGCGATCAGTGCACTAAAGAAGCCAAACCGGGTACTCGCTGGGAAGGAGCTGGCAGATGTCGCAGAGCAGAGAGAACTGATGGCCCAAGCGAGAGAGAAAGGTAAGTCTACCATTATTGGATTGTGATTCAGTACTGACCGACCATAGCTTCCAAGGCACAACGAGCACGCCAACGACAGCAGATCCAGGTTGATGCTACTCCAAAGCACAGCCGCATTCGGCCTGACCTGATTACCACCACACCTCCTGCAAAGCATACGACGACTGACACCAGGCATCCACATTCATCTTCTACAGTTTCTAGAATTGCCTCTTCGGGCATACGACCTCACGCTCATGATTTTGATGAACATGACATCCTTGAAACGGGACACAGGCCGCGTCACCTGGCTGTGGAGGCGACACCGCTGACAGGCATGTCCAAATTTGTGATTCCGGCTATCCCACAGTCTGTCATGAAGCAGCCACTCTTCACCCGCGCAGATGTAGGCAGTGGTCAGATCTTAGAGACTCGTGTCAAGATGCGCAATAGTGGAGAGGTGTTGGGCAGCGGAAACGAGGGCGGTGGCTTGTCTCTGGGACCGACCTTAGTCACACCCAGCAAAAGTGATCTGCAGCATCCGGGCGATCCGGCATCGAGAGCCGTGGTCGAGGAGACGCCCAAGCGTGACGAGGATGTTGACATCTACGCCGCACTGGGGTGGGATGATTGATGAGAAATGAAATGAAAATATTTGGCTGTGCAGGCAGCAGAATTCCGAACTGTTGCAGATCCCCGGTAGTGCGGAAGCATGTCAGGGCTCGGACAAGTAGACAGGGATCTGTACGAGGTCAAGCCACTCTCCCGGCAGATCATGATTTACTGATGGAGCTTCGGCGTTTGGCAATGCGCGCGGCTAGTGGCTGGTGGCAAGAGCTATTCTTGTTGAAATAGAGATGGAGTGAGCAAATCATAGTGCATGTCCCCCGAACGTGTGGTCCAAGGTTGTCTGATCTTGATCTAAGATCTGCCGTCCACGTACGCTGTTACAATATTTTGCAGATCTGTAACGACCCGATCCGAGTATTCACACTCCGGGCTGTTTTAGCGTTGAGAAAGACCAAAATGACACAGGAGGCGCAGTGACGAAAATGCCGAGTGGAAGCGTTTATAGTGCTACCACGCTAAAAAATTAGAGTTCGTCCGGTATGACTTGGCGGGCGTTTCTCACCGAAATTTGCAGTATCTAGCCTAGCTTCAAGTACCTTTCGATAATATAGCAATTACACCTCGTCGTCGCGCTTGTTCAAAAATTGAAGCTTAAAAAAGGTATAACAAAACGCTAAGCCGTTACTATCGTTACCGTCGTTACTGTTGTTACTATCGTTACTGTCGTTACTATCGTTACTATGCCGCTATCTTAGTATAGCCTCTCGATTAAGTCGTAGAACTACTATATACTCTAGCTCTTTAATACTAAGTACTTCTATCTCTTGTAGTACAAGTACTACTCTATAACTTATAAGCTAGCTATTGTTAGTAAAGAGCTAGATTACAAGGAGAAGGCTAAGGAGGAGGTAGAGGAGGCTAAGCTCTCTAAGCTACTACTAAAGTTTAACCCCTTCTAGTCGGCCTTATCTAGTTATGTTAATAATAGCTAGTATAGCCTCCTTAGTACGCTAGCTAATCTAAAGGCTATTCGTAAGCGTCTCTTTCTTATAGCTAAGCTTTTTGTTATAACGCTAGTAGAGAAGGAGGCTTAGTAGCTGTAGGTAGATAACTTCTAGATTCGTCGTAATAGTAGTACTAATTATTATAAGTTCTCTAAGATAAGAAGCTAGTATTACACTTGCAAGAATTAGTTGTTATAGCGTAAGTATAAAGACAAGAGTGTTCGCACTAAGTATATCCGCAAGATAGAGAACAGTAATAAGTATAGTATAAGAATTAAACTTATAGCTAAATATTAAGATCCGATCGATAGAGGTAAGGCTAAAGTTATTAAGTATACTATTAGTTATATAGCTACCTCGACTTTATATACTAGTGTTTGCTCGATTAAAGCCTTTAACTCAAGAGGTTAGTGCTCTAGTATAAAACTCGTAGTAGCTTATTAAGTTACTAATAGCTTTAAGGTAGAAGCTATTAACACTAATCTATATACTACTAATTAACTAGTTATACGTAGCTAGTTCGAGAATGCTAGAGAACAATATCTTAGCCGATTTAATACGCATAATGCTAGTACTAAATTCAAACGCTATAATCTAGATATATAGTAATCTAGAGCCTCTAGTAATGTTAAAAAGTAATAGAATAAAGTATAGCAAAAATTAACTAATAGTAAGTTTAATATTAAAGCAATTCTTAAAAGGGAAACTAGCTTTAGTAACTGCCGAATAAGCAAGTATTTAGCTCTCTTTATTAGTTTAAATTTTACTAACGAATTGCCGAACTAATAGAATTTACTCTTCGAGAATCCTTACTACTAATACTACTAGATAACTACCTCGTTACTAACCTTACTATCTAACGCTATATCAATTAATCTAATTCCTATAGTACTCTATAGACTTATAAGAAGCGAGTTAAGCTATTAGAACAGTTTAGATACCTTACCTTAATAGATGTAACTTACGACACTAACAAGCTATACTAGCTTCTATATACTCTCTAAATTCGTAACTCCTTTAGCGTATAGTAACTCTACGCTTATATCCTTACCGAGTCTAGTAACGCTAATATACTTATTGCTGCTTTTACTACTATCTACACTCGCTAGAAGATCTACTAGCAACTATAGTACTTCCTTACTAATAACTCTAGAGTCGAGTAATATATAGTATATAAAACCTTCCGAGGCCTCGAGACTAGTAAGATTAAGTACTAGTACCTTCTTTGCTATATCTACTATAAGCGTACACTCGACTAGTAATTCAAAGATTAAAAGGAGATACTTAAACATATACTAGTTACTCTCTACAATCGCTATACTAAGCCCGGTATAAGGTAGTCTATAGTAGCGGTGCTCTCGGTACTACCTTAAAAGGACAGTAAGCTAACTAAAAAAGGTAAGGCTAACAAGGCTTATTTAGTAGATAACTAGATAAAGAAGAAGAGGTTATAGGCTAATTGCTATCGTAACTACTCTATATTACTATAGTAGGTTAAATCTACTAATTCTCTCGAGAGCTATTATAATACTCTTAAGTATAGCGTTAAGTTAGAGCTCCTCTAGTAGTTACTTATAGGTCTTATAGTACACGTTAATACTATCGACACGAAGTAAGCTAATAAGTTAGAGACTCGCTAGTAGAAGTAGAAGAGTTACTACTATTCTTATACTACTTCTATATACTAGTAGTTAAGGCCTATCTCTCTACCTCTCTAAGACTTGGTAGCTAAGGAGATAGAGGCTAGAGAGGCTAATAACGAAGACGTTAACAAACTATAGATTAGCGAAAAATTACTCTATAACTATAAATCCTATAACTATCTATTTTACTACAAATATTACTTGCTCTATTAACATATATAGGCTTAGCATATCTAGTTTTAACACCTCACGGATAACGACTTTACTAGTTTTGCCGAGATGTTTAAAGAGTTAGGTTATAAGGTATACTTTAGCTTTATAAAGGAGGTAGCTAAGAGAGATAGAGGCTTAAGAGAAGCACTATATAGACAATTACGCTACTAGCTAGAGGTAAGGGAGTACCTCGAGCTTGTTTATTACTGCTTCTTCTATCTAGAGAAGGAGGTAATAAAGCTACTAGAGGACAACGCTAGCTACTAAGTTATATAGTTTATAGCTTTATTAAATAAGACTCTCGAGTCTATCTAGTATACATTAGTTAAGCAGTTTAAAGAAGAGACTCTAGTACTCTAGTACCTCTTCGAGGCGGCAGAGGCTGCGGCTAGTGAGGCCAAGAAGAGAAAGCATGTATAATAGCAAGGCTTAGTAAATTGTTATACCTTTTTTTAGCTTTATCTTTTTGAATAGGAGCGACAACGAGGTATAATAGCTGTAATACTAACAAGTATTCAGAACTAGGCTAATTACAGCAGTTTTTGGTGAGAAACGCCCGCCAAGCCATACCCGCCGCTATCCGAAACTTTCAACTTTAGCGTGGTAGCACTATAAACGCTTCCATGCCGAGTTGCCCAGCGAAAGCAAAGAAATCCGGGGCCAACGAGCGACACTTGGCTGTCTATTTGCAGCAAAGTGTCGCGTGACGGCGCTTGCTCTCTGTAGCATTTTGTTTTGCATCGCCCACCACTCTGGCACGCTGACGAAATGAGCAGTTACGCTTTCTGGTGACCCTGTCGTTCTCTACCTGTGGACGATCCTCAGCGGCTAAGTACACTTTCTCCTCTTTCGCTCTTCATGCTTTATTCCTTACATCACCTCGACCTCTCCTCGCACTACTGACCTCTCATACCGCTCGTTATGGCTCTACAAAAGGGCTTTCCATGGAAGCTCGTCCTTGCCTATTTCCTGGACTGGATCTATGTCGTGTGAGTAGAATTGGTCCATTATCTGACCGCATAAGCTGACCTTCACCAGCGCCATCGCTGCTGTCGGTGGAGGACTCTCTTTCGTGACCCCCTCCAAGCGCAACTTCAGTCTGGTCGACCTCAGAATATCGAACCCGTACCGAGAGAATGAGATTGTCTCTACCGGCCTTCTCGTCGTCCTCTCCCTCATCATCCCAGGCATAATCATCGCCGCGGTCGTCACTCTCTTCTTCCCACCACCTTCGAGCTTTAAGGATCTCAAGACATGGAAGTTCTGGCAGCGCAAGATCTGGGAAGGGCACGTCGGCATCATAGGTCTGGCATTGTCCTATGCCATGGCTTTGACCATCACTCAGGTCTTCAAGCTCGGCGTCGGCAAGCCCAGACCAGACTTTCTCGCTCGATGCCAGCCAGACCTGTCTGACGTGCAGGACTATATCCGTGGTGGATCAGCGACTGACATTTCTATCCGCTGGTCCATCGTAGACGTGGGTATCTGTAGGCAGTCAGACGCAAACGTACTCGAGGATGGCTTCAAGGCATATTTCTCTGGCCACTCTTCATCTGCCTTTGCAGGTCTCGTCTATCTTTCCCTCTGGCTTTGCGTCAAGTTCAACATCACCTTTCCCTACGTCCAACCATACACTGCGCACGAGCTCGCGACTGCCCCTGCCGAGGATCAAGCGACTTTGCCGACCTACAACAACCCTGCCAACGTTGCAAGCCCGAGGAAGTCTGGTCTTACCGACCGCCATCCTCTTCAGCTCTATCGCAAGGCAGGAGCCGCCCCTCCAGTCTGGGGAATTGGCATTGCTCTCACCCCCATTCTCTTCGCTGTCTGGATCGCCTCCACCCGCTACCAGGAGTACAAGCATGACGGGTTCGATTGCATTTCCGGATCTCTCTGCGGTATTCTTACTGCTTGGGTTTCGTTCTGCATGTACCACAACAGTATCACCCGCGGACAGACGTGGACTTGGGCACCGAGGAGCGTTGATAATGCGTTTGTGGCGACGAGCTCAGCGAGACAGCGGATGACCCTCCATAAAAGGGGCGGTGACTCAATGGAGATGCAGCCAGGCGTAAAGGACCTCAGACACAGCGATGAAGAGAGACCTAGTACGGATCTTGACCATCACGAGCAGTCGAGATTGCAGCAGCCAGGGCCCAGTAGCCAGCCAAATTATTCTCAGTACTCTGGTAGGACCAGGTAGCATGGCAGTATGATTCCACGGCCGACTGTACTAGATTCAAGCATCGCATGGAGTGCATTGGTAACAAAAAGCTCGTACTTTACAAATATAATAATATCTTGACCTCCAAGGTTTCTTATCTCGCTTGAAATGCTATCATGAACTCCGCTGTCTTACCCCACTATTACGGAGTTCACCTCCGATATCGATGATATATCTCCGCCCTCCCCCCTCCATTGCCCCTCTATATGACCACACCCTCAGAATTCCACCCTCGAGGTCCAACAACAATGTCATTCCCCTCCCTCTCCCCCACCGCCAAACCCACCATATCCCCCGCGGAACTCGAATCCTTCGCCTCCCACGCCGGCATCACCCTCACCCACCTCTCGGACAGCGACCAAACGACATACCAACACTTCGCCACCTCCTTCGACACATCCTGCACCACCCTCCTCTCCCTGCCCCCCTACACCGACCCCCGCCTCGCCCCCATCCCCACCACCTCCCCCCGCAAATTCCTCACCCCCTCCCCCGCCTCCAACCCCCTCAACGCTTGGTCCCAGACCTGCTCCCTGCGCGCCTCCCACCCTACCTCCGACAAACTCGCGGGGAAAACAGTGGCGGTGAAAGCCAACGTGGCCATCGCAGGCGCGGACCTGAATCTGGGTACGCACCCGCGTTTCTTCCCTGGTGGACGGTTTCACGTCCCGACGTATGACGCTACGGTAGTGAGGAGGATACTGTTGGCAGGGGGAGAGGTGCGAGGCGTGGCTACGTGTGAGAATTTCAGTTTGTCGGGCGTGAGCGTCACGGCTGAGACGGGGGCGGTGGGGAATGCGTGGCAGGGAAGCAGGGCGACGGGGGGGAGTAGTAGTGGGTGCGGGACGCTGGTGTCGCTGGGGGATGTGAAGGGGGTGGAGGGGAGGAAGGGCAAGGGGGACGCAGACAGGGCAGGGGAGCTGGAGGGAGTGGATCTGGCGATTGGTGGGGATCAGGGGGGGAGTATAAGGTTGCCTGCGCATTTTGGTGGGATTTATGGGTTGAAGCCGACGTTTGGGTTGGTGCCGTATACGGGGATCGCGAGTTTGTTTAGTGCCATTGATCATACGGGGCCGATGGCGAGGAGTGTCGAGGATGTGGCGTTGCTGCTTGGGGTGATTGCTGGGGCGGATGGGGTTGATTTTAGGCAGGGACCGGGGGCACCGCTGGAGGGACAAGGGGTGGATTATTCTGCGGAAGTGGAGAGGTGGGTTGAGGAGAAGAAGAGCAAGGGGCAGTGGGATGGGGCTTCTGCTGCGAAGGGTTTCACTATCGGCGTGCTCAAGGAGGGCTATGAAACCGCTGGTTTGGACGACGAGGTGGCAAAGGTCACGAGAGACGCCATCGCTCGCTTCAAAAGCATGGGCGCGACGATCAAAGAGGTCAGCGTACCCATGCACACCCTCGCTCCCATCCTCTGGTCCGTCTGCTGCCGCCACGGCCTCCTTGAATGCGTCATGAACCGCCCCTCCTCCCTTCTCGGCTTCCCCATGCCTGGCTTCGAGCCCATTGCCCGCGGACCCTCCCAGCCCGGCACCGCCACCACAGCGACCGCCGCCGCCCCATCTCCTGCGGATCAGGGCAAGTCCATTATGCAAGACCTCTTCGACTACATCTCCCCCATCAACCCGGCCATCTCCAACGCACTCCTCAACGCCCCCTTGTTGGCGGGGAAATACGGCCCAGAAGTCTCTCGCGAAGCCCAGATGCACATCCACGAACTCACCGCCGCGTTCGACGACATGTTCGCTAATGAAGGAGTGGATCTCCTCGTCCTGCCTGTGTCTGGGAAGGTGGCACCTGTCATTCCCGAGGGAGTGACGAAGGAGGTGCTCCATGATGGCACCGGGGAAGGGGTATTTGATAAGGAGGACCCGTATAAGCTGAGTACAAAGATCAAGACGACGATGGGGCCAGGAGAGGCGGCGAAGAGTTTTGTGGGAGTGACGTTGAATACGGCTGGGTTCAATTTGACAGGGCATCCGGCGATGAGCTTCCCCTGTGGGTGGGCGACGCCGAAGGACGGGGAAGGACCAGAGTTGACGGGCGGCAAGATGCCAGTGGGGCTGCAGATCGTGGGGAGAAAGTTCAAGGAAGTAGTCATCTTGAAGGCGGTGAAGGCGTGGGAGGTGGGTGGGAGGGCGACTGATGAGGTTTGAATGATCGTCGAAGCGATAAGAAGGGTAGGGACAATGTTGCTTGTACATGTCCTGTGAGTATGAGGTTCGTAAATTTTGTATATACAGTTGTATAGAGGTTTTGTTGCCATCTTGCCTCCGAAGATAGCAGACTGATCGCGCGCGTGTGTGGCGAGGGGCCATAGCCATTGAGGCTGTCTCAGGTGGCGCAGGAACGTCTAGCTATCCGGGACTCCATGGGACGAGTCCGTATTCCGTTCGTCCGCTCTATCTGTCGTCTTGTATGGCAGAGTGAGCGGAGCCCGACAAGGGCTGCCATGCGAAGTAGCCCTGCCGTGAGCGGGGCCATGGGTGCGCTGCAGAGCTGAACTTTCGCGATTGGTGTTTGTACAATCCCGGGAGCTTGTAGCTGTAACAGAGATGGCGCATAGTGTCTTTCACAACACCATCTCTCATTTGACCTCCACCCTCCCCAGACCCTCCACGATATCCTCCCCTTCGTCCTCTTCTGCCGTATTACCCGCCAACCCCTTCAACCACAGCTCCTTCCCCGTCATCTTCTTCTCCTCCTTGATCTTCTTCCGCTTCAACTCCTCCTCCCTCTCCCTCTCCACCCTCTCCTTCTCCTCCTCCATCTCTCGCTTGAACTTCTCGCTCCACGCCAGGAAGGTCTCCCGTGTCACCTTCGTGCCTTCGAATTTCCGATTCTCTTCCGCTTCCGCTTCGGCTGCTTGCGCGTCGTGTTCGGCTTGGATCGATGCCCGTCGGTCGAGGACGAGTTGCTCGGCGGAGTCTTTGAGGGTGGTGACTAGGGTGAAGATCATAGCCATGCCGAGATTTTCTTGGATGGTGGTGTCGAGGCTACTGAGGAGTTGGTCTTTATCCTCCTGCACGTCGAGCTGTGGGTGCTTGGCCGCATTGGGAGGTGCTTGAATGTCTAGCCGTGGGGCTTCGTCTGGATATGCTTCTGGGTATGAAACATGGAGGAGAAGAACCGGGGATGGAGGGTCTTTCTCTCCTTCCGCAGGGAGATCGAGGGCGATGGAGATGCGGTATTCGGTAGGAGATATATCGTTGATCTCGTCGGGAAAGATAGAGTCAAGGACCTCGCGCTCTTCGACTTGGTCTTCACGCCCCATGATGGTGAGTAGAGGTGCGGGCAGGCGGGGTGCTTGGAGAGCTGGTAGTTTCTTCAGTCCAGTCGGCCGTCTCGGTCAAGGGCCCAAGAGTGATATATTTTTACGCCTTTAGGGAGTTCCAGACACTGCGTGCTATTGCTGGTAGTTCTATCCCAGTTTGGAACTACCAGAGCTAATGCAGTGCCTCAACTTATTAATTCAACCCTTGGAAGCTGGAATCCACACTAACCCCAGAAAGGAAATTTTGCAACATCCATCCATCTCGATAAAAAAAAATGCCATAGACCATTTATCACTGTTTTCCATACTCAAGACAGGAAAGCTGCTTAGTTCCGGTCGCAGCGCCGATAGCCTCGCACGAAGATTGCACATACATACATATCTGCATTCATCATGGCCAAAACCAAGACGAAGACCAAGAATTCCCCAGGCCACACCCGCAAGCCCTCCAAATCAGCAGAAGAACTCTACACCCTAGCCATAGAATCATTCGAGCAATCAAACCTCGAAGCCGCCCTCAAGCATGCTCAAGATCTCCTACGGACAGTCGATCCATCCTTTACCTCACAAAAGTCTACCTCGCCACTACCAATCGCTCTTCCGGCTCTGAACCTCCTGGGCGAAATCAGCATTGAAGCAGGCGACGAAGATGCTGCGAGGGAGTACTTCCTTCTTGCTGCTGGACTGGATGCCGAAGGTGTCTTGCCCGAGGAAGCAGGTGGAGGTGCGGAGAAGTTCATGTGGCTTGCTCAGCTCAGCGAGGAAGGAGGATTCGACTCGGTAAAGTGGTTCGAGAAGGGAGTGGTCTGTCTGAAGGGCCAGATTGACTCGTTAAGTAAAGCAGCGCCTCAGGGCTTGTCGAAGGACCAAGTTGAGGTGATGTTGGAGGAGAAGAGGGAGCAAGTGGCGGATGCGCTTTGCAGTGTAGTCGAGATCTACATGACTGATCTGAGCTGGGAAGAGGACGCGGAGCAAAAGTGCGAGACGCTGATCACAGAGGCGATGATGTACGCGCCGGAGAGTCCTGGTGTGTTGCAGTGCTTGGCTAGTGTCAGATTGAGCCAGGTCCGGGTAGACGAGGCGAAGAGCGCACTGAAGCGGAGTATGGCGGTATGGAAGGACTTGGATCCGGATGATGAAAGCGTGCCCGATTACGCGGCGAGGATCAGTCTGGCAAGACTGCTCATGGAGGCAGAGATGGAGGAGGATGCGATGATCGTTCTGGAACGACTTGCATTGGAAGACGACACGAGTGTGGAAAGCTGCTACTTGGGCGGGTGGTGCTTACATCTCATGGCAGAGAAGCGGCAAGGCACGTTGCCTGATGGTGGCGAGACTGGCGTAAATGGATCGAATTTGGACGACGAGGCAGTGTCTTTACTGCAGGCAAGTCGGAAATGGCTCACGAACACGATTAATTTGTACAACATGCAGCAATATGAGGACGAGAAGCTGCGTCAGCACACAGAGGAGCTGTTGCAAAAGCTCACGGACGTACTGGGACCTGCGGATCCAAGTGCCATGCCAGATGAGATCGAGGAGTGGGTTGACGAGGAAGATAGTGGTGACGAGGAAATGGAGGTGGATTGAAGGCAATTCGGAGGTAGCATGAGTGGCACTTTTCAGAGCTGGCATGGCAATGAGATATGATACCCATAATAGACGTATTTGTGAATACTGTATCGTTTCATGCCCTCACAATTCCGTGAGGAGCGATATTGACGAGCAGAAACAGTTCTGTCGCCGCTTTCTCCAATATTCCGGAACAAAGTAGAGCACAGGCGTATGGAAGTCCATATCGTGGCAGGGAAAGGTCATTGAAGCCGTTTGATGCATTTGTGGTATCCGAAGTACTCTGTACTCTATCTCGGAGAAAAAAAGAGTCGATGACCATTAGCCATGAAAATGTGCCATCCGACTCTGATGCTGCTTCTGAAACGCCAGAGGCCCTTTTGAACTCAACACTCCTTTTTGCAACCCTTGAAATCACCAGAGAATCACACACTCATGCCTAGGGTCGGTCAGAAATTGTCCGGACTGCCAGATTGTGTCCCTCATACCTTCACAGCATAGTTCCTCTGAGGAAAGTGCGTCTGCTTCTTCTTTTGCTTCTCTGTGATAAGGTTCGCCTCGTGCTTTGTGAGTCGCCTGCGGATGGCGCGAGTCTGCTTTGCCCGGAGGTCGAGCGGCAGGTACTTCTTGTTCTTGTAAAATATCCTCAGTTGCGAGCGTTGGTTGATGTTGATGATGGTGAGCACGCGAGCGATCGACTTGCGGACATCATGGCTGGTCCAATATTAGCCCCTCATCTCTTGTCTTGGTCGTCGCATGTCGTACATCTTGTTGAGCTTCGACGAGGCACCACCAGCAATCTTCTGGGTCCTCAATTGAACCAATTCCGCCTTGAGCTCCTCCAACTGCTTTGACAGATCCTCCTTGTTCTTTCCCCAGAGCTGTTGAGCCTTGACCTTTCCGGTAGAAGCCTGTCAATTGTCAGACTACAATCCTTCGAGTGACGTGGAAGTCTCGTACCATCTTGTCGAAGTGTTGCGCAAGATTTGGAGTGGCTGGTCGCGATTTCGAGGTGAGGTGATGTTCAAAGATTTCGGCGATAGCATTTTCAAAAGTGCGCTGTGGGTGCAGCTCACACTAGACTCTTGGCATCGCGTCGGCCCGTCTTCGGTCATCCGAGCATGAACGTCAGGCCGTTCCTTGCTCCTTTGAAGGCAACCAAAAGGAAAGGTTGCTTTAAACACCTATTCCTCCACGCCCCATCGGCAATCCTCTGCTTACTTGGTCTGGTCCGCAACATCCTATCACCTCAAGCCGAAGGAGTACGACCGCTCAGCAAAATGTCTCTGCAAACCGGCAGCTGGGCGCAACTACGACAGCAGCTCCGCACCCTCGAAACACAGGTTCGACATGATCTTTCCCACTTCTTGATCATTGCTGACTGATATGCCCACAGACCGAGAATCTCTTTCACACATATTCACAATTCTCATCAAGCACGACCATTTCCCCGAAGCCGAGCGAAGAGGAGACCAGGACAGAAACGCAAATCGAGGAGCTACTGGAGAAGCGATCAGGTCTCATCGGGCAACTTGCAAGACTACTGGACTCAGAAGCATCGCAATCAGCGGTCAAGTCCTCGAATCTCGTGCGACACAGGGAGATCCTCTCCCAACACCGGACAGAGCTCTCGCGGATAAAGTCGCAAATATCCAGCACCAGAGACCGAACGAACCTGCTCTCAAATGTCCGCAGCGACATTGACAACTATCGATCCTCGAATCCAGAGGCTGCGGAGGCTGAGTACATGCTTGATGAGCGACGGCGGATCGACAATAGTCACAACGTGGCCGATGGAGTACTCAGTCAAGCCTACGCTGTGAATGAGAGTTTTGGTCTGCAGCGAGAGACCTTGACGAGCATCAACCGACGGATAGTGGGGGCTGCGAGTCAAGTTCCTGGTATCAACAGCCTGATGAGCCGAATAGGGAGCAAAAAGAGAAGGGATGGCATTATACTGGGGAGTTTCATCGCATTCTGTTTTCTGGTAATGCTCTATTTTACATGAAGGGGGATTGGGTATCTTGTTTTCAAGCGCAGGCGTTGGAGCATTGAGTAGCGCAACGGCTATGCTGGCGTTTTCATGACTTCGTCTGGCATCGAGCTTTCTTGGGTAGCTGCAATGACATCGGGTAATGGCTTCTCCTCGGGCACGACCCGTGGTTCTGCCAGTAGCCTTTTCAGGTTCTTGACCATGCTTACCTTCTCCGCATCCTCCGGCAGCGCATGTCCAGCCCATCTGATCTTACATCTCTCGTCAACCAAGTATACCTGCCCGACCTTTTCGTTCGGCATACCAATGGCCAGCCTCAGATCTTGCGCAAAGCCTTTGTGTACAGTGAAATACCTCCCCCATCTGAACTGACTCCTGATCTTCCTCTGCTGGTTCGCAAACATCTTCACCAGCCAGTACTTCCAGGCATTTGGCTCGTAGTTGATCTCCACCAGCTGTGCCCTCCTCCCTTCCTCTCTCCCAGGCCAATGATCCAGTAAGCCTTCAAGTGCCGAGTTCTGTCGCTCTTGACACCACGCATCCACCTGTTTCTGCGCCCAGCTCGAGCTCGCCACGCTCACTACACTGATCTGCCCTTGTAAGACGTTCGTCGTATCCGCTTCCAGATCCTCCAAGGTCCGCCCTTTAAGATTCGGGAAATATCGTGCAAATTGTGATTTGAATACTCGATCAGGCGCATAGAAAACCTTGCCTTTGAAGTACTTCATGTCTGTAAAGTCCTTGAAGTATGGACGGAAGAGGTCCTTAGCCAATTTTTGCCGTTTCTCCAGGTGCTTCTCATGGTTGACAAAGTCATCTCGGCGCTGCTTGATGGTCCGAAAATCAACGCCCGAGTTGTCACCTACTCGAGGAGGGCTCGGAACACCCAATGGTCGATTGAGTGGTTGTGGTCCTTGAGCTCGGTCTTCTTTCGACGGATCCAAAATTTCTTCGGAGGAGTTGGAGTACGCTCTGTGGCCCAACGGCGCTCGCTCGATATTGTTGATGCATCTTAACGCCCTGAGACATCTCATGGATGGGGCGAGCATGTTGTCGGCCACTTGCTGTCGATGTTGTTGCTGAGCAAAGATGGGAAGCTGCTCAAATCATCAAGTCTTGGAGCCGCATTTGCCAAGACCTGAAGCCATCTCTCTTCACTCGACTTGCCATCACCGTTTCTCCTTCCTCTCACAATCATCTTGACACAATCATCATCTTTGCGTGGACATGGCGTCCGCTGACGAAGATGATTCCCAATTACGGTATGAAGAGAAGGTGAGGATGTTCTCATTTCTCGACAATATTGACGACAGCGATGAACGTGATTCGGACCTCGAGCGATCGATGGCTACTCTGAAGCGAAAGCGCGACGGGACACCAGTCAGTCAGGCCCTACCCTCATCAAGCACTTCAAACAGAAGATCCGCTGCCATCAAGGACAAGGTTCAAGCTTTGAGCAGATCGTCGACGGCCCCCGTGAATTCAACTTTACTCCAAACGACAGATCATGGCAGTCAGAATACAGAAGCATCGCATCCAGCACGCGCGAAATTGAACAAATCTGCAAGTGTGATCGGTCAGCCAAGTGCAGCAATACCTACCAGTACTGCAGCACCACGCACTGCAGCCAAGATCTTTGATGGATGCCACTTTTGTAAGGACTCTCGTTCGCTGTATGGCGAAATGATTGTCTGACATGAGCAGACTTCTTCCCTAACAATGACAACAATCCTGGGCGAAACTTCCGCATCAAAAAGGCGGAAGAACACGGTGCCACTCGCGCAAAGAAGTGGTCCGCGAAAGTCACTCACTTGGTCGTAGACCGCAGTATGAATTATGACCAGGTCAGAGCTCACATGAAAACCTCGGAAGGTCTTGAGATCATTCCGGACCATGTTCATGTCGTAACCGAGCATTATCCCGCAGAGTGCATGTGGTATCGCGCTCTGCTTGACCCTCAGCAAGTTCAGTATCGAATCAAGGGTGACATTGCTCTTCCCGCAAAGACAATAGCCCCTACAACGTCCGCAAAGCTTTCACTTGAGCTCAAGCCAGAAGGGAAGCCTCAAATCCAGACACCGTCTCAGAACACAGCGAAGACCGCCGAGTCAGAGCTGTGGTCAGAGCAGCAAGCAGCAAGTTCGTCCCTCCTGGACAAGACCGATAGCGCCTCTCGGGATCTGGATGAACTGGACAGAGCAATCAACGAGGCGAAGGCAGCACATGACCTGGTAAGCAGACGAAAGATTTTGATAGTTCCTTTCTAACCAGAAATCAGATGCTTGACGAGGGTGACGGGGATTCCCGTCCAGGATCAAGCTCCAGCGACGAAGACCAGATGGTCAAAGCAACCAACATTCCGAAATGGCAAGAGAGATTTCAATGCATGAAGGAGAACACAGTCAAGACGAATGACGGCCCAAATGCAGCTACCATTGCCATTCTGCAGGAAATGGCAGAATACTACACGAAGATCCAGGACACTTGGCGTCCTATCGCATACCGAAGAGCGATCAACACTCTCAAGAACCATCCTGTCAAGGTCTGGACTGCTGAAGAGGCCGAGAAACTACCACATATCGGAGATAGGTTGGCGCAAAAGATTGAAGAGATCGTATGTACGAATGCTTTACGGAGGCTTGAAAGCGCGAAAGCAGATCCGACCGACAAGATCCTGCAGCTCTTCCTGGGTGTCTACGGAATCGGATTTAACCAGGGAATGAAGTTCGTGGCACAAGGCTTCAAGACCCTTGGAGATCTTGCGCAAAAGGCCACTCTGACAGACAACATGAGGGTAGGAATCGAGCATTACGACGACTTCATCAGTCGTATACCGAGATCAGAGGTCAAAGCCCACTCGGATACAGTGGACAGAGCTGTCAAGAAGATCGACAAAGATATTCAACTCTATACCATGGGTTCGTACAGACGAGGTGCGCAGACCTCTGGCGATATCGATTTGGTCATCACACATCCGACGTGGACAGCCTCCCACCTGCGGACTATGCTGATCGATACGCTTGTGCCCGCGTTATTCAAATCGGGCTTCCTGAAGTGCTCACTTGCGGCCACGAATCGCCTGGACGGTACCAAATGGCATGGCGCATCTTGCCTGCCAGCTTCAAAAACATGGAGGAGGATTGACTTTCTGCTGGTGCCGCCCAATGAGCTTGGTGCCGCCCTGATCTACTTCACTGGCAACGATATCTTCAACAGAAGCATGAGATTGCTCGCAAGCAAGAAGAGGATGAGGCTAAATCAACGCGGACTCTATAAGGATGTCATGCGAGGAAAAGGCAGGGAGAAGATTACGGAGGGGTCACTCATCGAGGGAAGGGACGAGAAGAAGATATTCGAGGCACTCGGGGTGCCATGGAGAGAGCCTCACGAAAGGATATGCTGAGCGGAATGAAAGCCTTTTGGTCAGCTTGACCCCACGTAACATACATTCTCGACGGTGGCTGCTGTTCGCAGATTGGGTTGACGGGACAATTCTTCGCAGGAGAACATTCCGCAATTCAGAGCCAATGACGACAGGACCGTTACCACCGTTCGTTCTACACCTTGGGACCTGGCGGTATTAATAACTTCAATTCATGACCGGTGTCGCAAAACGCATTTCACAACGGCTGTCGGGCACAAGGTCGGGTCCCATATCCGACTGCCTCTACCTATGGCCGGTGGTTCCGACCAGTCTGGATTCCCTGCTGCTTATGATGGTGTCCTTCTGGTCGCGAACGATTCATCTGACACGTTCTTTGCCAACGCAAACAGACTAATCACAAAAGCCATGAACGCCATGCCGAGCAAAGAGCGAGAACCAGATGCGAAACCTTATGATGTCGATAGTTCAGTGGGACCGGCGTACCATGAACGACGAATGTGAATAGGCAAGTCCGCCACGGCGGGACCAAGAGTGGTCAAGTGAAACGATTGACGGGAAAGGTAAGGCTATAGTAAGTGATCACTCAATGTGTTTCCCAGGTGTCCTTCTTGATCGCAAAATATTCTTTTCACCATCGACAGACACATGGGTTTCGCTGCAATGGTCGCCAATCCACAGACCAATCAGACCAGTTATGCATACCTTTCGGACATCACACAAATCACGGACACGAACAAGACTGGATATCTATGGATATGCGGGATCCTTACGCTCATGTATCCTCCTCTCACGGTACTGACAAAACTCATGCTCCATCGACGAAGGCTAGGGGTCGAAGACTACTTGTGCTTTGCTGCAGCTGTAATACCACTACCAGTCCCCACATGTCAGTCATGAGCTGACAATCGAAAGATAGTGGCCATAGCCGAGCATGTATTGCTCTTTGCCTCCTTGAAAGCTGGCTTCGGTATGACTGACGCCGCCTCGATTGAGTCGTTCAGCTTGACTAGCACTGGCAGAGTAAGTTCTATCCAAAACGGCCCACTCACTCTGCTGACGTTCTAGCTCGTTCAAGCGACCATGATTCTGCTCACACTCGCCTATGGCCTGGTCAAGATTTCGATGGCCTTGCTCCTCAGCTCAGTGTTCGCCAGGAATGTCCAACAGTTCCACGTCGCCGCATCCGTCGTGGTTGCCTTTGCAAGCTTCTGGACACTCTTCTCCCTTCTTTTCCCATACATAGACTGTCCGCTTAACATCGACATGTCAGACACTCTCAGCTGCTCCGCCGAAGTAAGTCCTGCGGCCAGATCTGCCACTCTCCCAAACGCTAACACTTCCGCAGGCTCTAGAATGGTGGATCGCATCCTTCTTCGACGCCGTCACGGAGATCGGCATCGTCGTCGGATCAATCATCTTCATCCGA
Organism: Elsinoe arachidis; assembly: GCA_013372555.1. Lineage (NCBI taxonomy): Eukaryota > Fungi > Ascomycota > Dothideomycetes > Myriangiales > Elsinoaceae > Elsinoe > Elsinoe arachidis. Next base: position 150,132 of record JAAPAX010000007.1, on the reverse strand, counting down.
GCCATGTCGGTGCCCAGAACTACCAAGGTCGTCGCCTCATTGCTGGTAGTGCCTCGACTTGCGCTACTTGGATCTACTTTGGCGACGGCACTGTCTTTGTCGGAGCTTCTTCCTTACCAGACATTTGGCACTCCGCTATTCCTGCAGATCTTCATCATGCAGATTGGGCTGGGGCTGTCGTTTGCTACTGCTAGTCTGCCGTCTTTCAGGGTGGCTTTGAAGGCTTTTGTGCTGCCACATCATTCGATGAGTGCCACTTGAAGTATACCTCAGCAAGGCTCGGTGTCGGTCCTCGGGGGGTGGCTACATGACCTCTCACTACACGGACTGTGGTGACTACCCAATGATGTCTTGTGTCGAAACCCAAAGCCTACCAAGTAGCCGCTTCACAAAGGCGCTTTCCTCGCTGCATCGCCGAACGAGATTACATGAGTCAACAGCTTGCGTATCTTGAGCAAAACTGAGCCAAGTCTAGGTTGGATCACTTCACATTCCAGCGCTTCATGCATTCACATGCTTTGAACATCAGCTTGAAACACTCTCACCTACACAAGGGCACAGCTTCACGCCAGAGTGGATCGGCAAACCCTCGCATTTGAACTACTAAGCGGAACGATGCCTAGGATTATCATGTGATAGTGCCAACGTACCACTAGCCTACATACACCTGCCCTCTCTCTCTTGAATCTCAGGCTCATCTTCTTTCGTCTTCTCACTACATGCTAGCGTCGCGACGAGATATCTGGATCGACAAGCATTGTTAGCATTCTTGACACATGCTAGCACCGCCGCATCGAAGGTCATACATCACACTCAGGCCTGGTTCCCTTCAGGCGTCAATGGGATCTCAAACTTACAAATCAGCCTCGCAAATCCAAGCACTCTGAAGCGATAATGGCAGAACAGGGAAATATTAGCGTCAGGTCGCCGCAGGATATTGTTCGTCCAGAGCATGTCGTCACATTCTCGGACTTGAGCCTCGAGCTGCGTGAGATGATCTACGAGGCAGCAGAAACGTGGGACGTGGACATACAGGAACCTTTCGGCCCGTTTACACTTCCAATCTATATGCAGTTATTCAACCCTGGAAATTGGACCCCATCGTCCCTGACCTGGACCAGCAAATGGGTGCGAAACGAGGTCTTTGCACATAAGATGAGGGAGGTGTACAAGGAGCTGAATGGTCGTCCAATACGGCTAGTCACAGCAAAGATGAATCTAAGTTCCGACAATGCGAAATTCCCGCAGTTTCACTTCCAGGCTCCGGAGGCGATGATCAATCTGTTGGGCATTTCCCCTGCCATTGACTTTCCGGATCTGAGACTGGATTTCGAAAACTACATCCAGCTGTGGCTGCAATGGTCCGACAAGACCAAGACAGTCGTCATTGAGCACATGTGCTACCAGGACCGAGGTACTTGTCCCCGTTTCTGCCAGGTCTTGATCGAGGACAAGATCGGCTACCGAGTGACGAAATCGGTGTTCCAACGTGGAGGATTTGGTATCTCTGTTGTCGAGGTCAGGCTAGTGCTCAATATCGTCAACCAGCACTCCGAGCAAATAAAGAAATAGTGGGATTGTCCATGGCCGGACTGAGGCGAAATACGTCCATGACAGCTATCGCGTCCCGAAAAACGATGCAAGCCGTGGAAGATGGTCAAGCGGGACTGCAGGGCATTTGAGAACATAGCGCTGACAGATTCATGAGGTCAGAATAGTGATTGAAATGAATACAGAAAAATACAGAATTCCGGTGACGTCCTCTCCGGAGAACCCGACGGTCGTGCATACGGTAGCTTCCGCCAAAACCGTTAAATCCGTTAAAATACTTAAAACCCCAAATTACCAAAGTTTGGAGGCCTTTAACTCCCTTAATATTGACGATATTAGTATACTACTAATATTAAATTAACAAGATTAATCTCCGCTATTATCCTCTAAGTTTAAGTATCTTTTTTGAGCTAATTTTAGTACTAGCGAAATTAGTTTATATTATAGTAGCTAGGTAGCAATATACTTAGTACTCCGCCTATACTCCTACCTCTAATACCTTTATATTATCTATACTATACAACTACGGCGGCAAATGTACTACGAATACTGTTAGAATAGATCTCTATTGTTCTCTATTTAAGCTACTAAGAGTAAGGCTTAATCTAGTAGATATTTATTATTCTTTACTATCTTTAGGTCTTTATATTATTACTATTGTTATTATTGTTACTATTTAAACTAGCAACAATAAGTATAGCTTTAATATATATAATCTTATAGTTACTCTATAGTTTAATTAGACCTCTACTAGACTATTATAACACTATTAAATTTAATTAAATATTTACTATAGCTAACACTACTAAAGTAACCTCTTCTAAGTATATATTATAGCATGTTTATAGCTAGTTCGCTACTAACTTTACACTTTAGAAAGTATAATCCGAAAGCGCTAGATACTATAATCGATAACGACCTCTATAGCTCTAATATCTCTAAGGATACTACTAGTAACTATAAGGCTACGTATGTCTTCGTAGCTTCTTTTACTAGTGTTTACTATTAATTTGTATAGCTACTCTCTTATATATATATACCGCTACTCTAAGAACTCTAATTCGACTAGATTCTAGTATATCTCTAAGTAGAACTAGCTTAAGCTCGTTAACACCTACGAGACTAGCGGCAACAAGTATAGTAAGGACTTTATAATGCTCTATATATACGACACTATTAGCTATATTATAGAGATAGACAAAGGCGGTATTAGTAAATACACCTATAAATAGTATATAAAGGCTAATAAGCTATACGCTTACTTCCTTAATAAGCTAGTAGAGTCTTGTATATACTACTACCGCTACTACTACTAGAGGTATGCTCCTTAGCTTATAGATAAGGAGCTAGAAGATTAGAAGCTAGTAATAATAGGCTATATTAGAGAGCTTAAGTAGAGAGTAGAGGTAATAGAGAAGAATATACTTACTATAAAGGCTAAGCTATAGTAGCTAAGGGATAGAATTATAGAACTTGTAAATAGGCCTACGAACTAGTAGTAAATATAATACCTATATATTCTTCTAGAGTTTATAGACTAAAATTTTACTTCCTTTACTCTTCTTTCTCTAGTTAATATTAAATCGTAACTATATATACTACAAATTGCTTAGTAAACTATTAGCGAGTACTAGTAATTAGCTAAAGCTAACATAGATTACACTATCTAACTTATACTATCTATCTTGTACTATCTATCTTATATATCTCTAATCTCTTATATCTCTCTCCTTTCTACTCTACTACTCTAATAGAGTAGCGGGATATAGTAGAAGGCTTTACTCTCTCTCCTCTACTACTCTAATAGGATAGCGAGATATAGTAGAGAGTAAAGTCTCTTCTCTTCTCTACCTCTTACTATAGTAGGTTTTTTACTAGAAGAGAATTATTAGTAAAGAGAAGTATATATATAAAAGATTAAACTATGCCTTATCCCTTTAGGTAAGCCTATAACTCTAGTATAGACTTACGAGGCCTTTTAGTCTTATAGCTAGTGTAACTATAGAGTATATAGTCGATCGGATTAATTATAGTCTTTTAATACTTACTAGCCTTAGCTAAGTAATTACTTCGTGTTCGCTTATGTATTTAAGATTAATATAATTACTTAGGCTCGGCAATTTCCTTATACTATTCTTAATGCTCCTTAGAGATAGAAGTTACCTTAGTCTTAATCCTTTACTCTAACCCTATAGACGACTTAGCTTTAAAGAGAGAGCTATATAGTATATTTATTAGCCTACTAAGAGTCTCCTTACTTAGCACTATACGCTATAGCTACCGAGGGGAAACGGAAGGTAGTAGAGGCTCGGTAATACTATCTAGGTTAAAGAGATTATCCTATATAGTTAATAACTTAACACTACTAGCTATACTAGTTAATGTACTTAAAAGAAGACTTCTAGCACGAAGCTTAAAGCGTAGAGTCTCTAGTAGTAGAGCTAGTATAGTAGTAGTAGATATAGCTAGTAAAGACTCTATAAGGTCGATAGTCTCCTTACTATTAACTAGCTAGCTAGGCTACTTCTTCTTCCTCTTCGATCTAGCTACTAAAACTTGCTATATATGCTTCTTAATTAAGACCTTAATCTTATCTTTAACTATCGAGAGCTCTAGCTTAATATTAATATTATTAGAAGTACCTAAGAACGAGAAGTCGTTATCGTCTATAAAGAGATTTTTATTTAGTAAATTAGCCTTAAGATTCGCTTTAGTGTTTACTACTAGAGACGTTATTATATTTGCTACTAGAGACGTTATTATATTTATATTAGTATTTATAACTAGACTTAAAGATTCTATCTCTCTCTATAGATACTCTATATACTTCTACTACTACTTCGACTTGTCGTTCTTAGCTTGCTTAATTATAACGTAAAGGAGATACTTAATAGTAGTACGCTTTAACTTTAGCTTACGTAAGAGGCTAACTAATATCTTCTAGATACTCGGCTACTAGAAGATATTATCGGCAATAGATATAGCCTTATTGTTCTCTATTAGTGTAAAATAGTACTTTATAAAGTATAGTATTACTATCTCTAGATTATAGATAGCAGGATTAGAGTAGGAATTATAGACTAAATTTAGTAAGAAGAATATTTGTTAGTAGTTACTCTCTAGTAGCTTAGTATTAAATTTAGATAGTATAATCTAGTCTGTCTATTTAGTTAGCTCGAGCTAAGAGATAATCTTCTTATAAGGTATGCTATACTTAAGCTTATACTCTATCTCAATCGTAAGGCTATAAAGGTAGAGTCTAATCCTTTACTCTTTCTTAGTCTTTAGTCCTTTAGGAGAATAATCTTTATTAGGCGAATCGCTTAGTAAATTCTTATACGAACGCTATAAGACTAGTAAAGATCCTATATATAGTAGCTATACTACTATACTCTTTGCCTTTTTGCTCTTTTAATATCTAGTACACCTCGTAGCGTTAGTCTCTATTAAGAGACTACTATATATAGCTAGCGCTAGAGCTATAAATTGCTTTATACTTACTATAGTAGTTGCTAGTTAGGCGTCGTTAGTCCGATCTAGATTACGATCTAGATTATAACCTAGATTACGATCTAGATTATAACCTAGATTACGATCTAGATTATAACCTAGATTACGACCTAGATTACGACCTAGATACTAAGATAAGCTAGCCTATATAGGTAAATACTCTAGCTCCTATAGCTTTAGTACTATACTTACTTATTAATAGTTTAGATTAGTCTTGTAATAAATAGAACACTTAGTAAGGTATCTATATTTAACTCTATAGTTAGAGTCTTTATATTTACAAAAAGGTGCCTACGAAGGTAGCGGCATCTTACTAGTGATAATAAACAAGTAACATAGCGAGGAGTAGCAAAAACTATAGAGAAAATAAAGTAGAAAAGCTCTAGTATATTAGAGAGGGAAATTTAATATATATAAGTTAGATATTTATAGTATATTTACTTAGTATTTATAATTTACTCGGTAACTTCTATATGTAATTAATAACCTTAAGGATTATTAGGTTTTTAGTACTCCGATAGTAGAGAATAGCGCTACTATTAATTATACTTAGTTAATGTATTATAGAGCAAAAGGTAAGCTCTTTAGTAGAGTCTAACACTACGAGCGTTAGTTACTTAGCTATTATAAGGCTAGAGGCTAGTAGTAGAGAGGATTAAGGTATAGAGATTAAGAGTATTAGAAGGTAGATATTGCTTATAATCTATTACTCGATTAGCTACGAATATCTATTAGTACTTACACCTTACTAAATCCGCTAGTATACTAGTCTAAATTATTAAATTAGTTAGGTAGTATAGTAACGGAATAGTCCTATATACTAACTACTTCTAGATAATAATATAAAAGCCTTAGTACCTCTATAATCGTATATAGTTATCTTAGCTACTTCCGAATATAATAATAGTTCTATTACTATATAAATTATATAAAGGTAGGTATATAGTAACGTATAGAACCACTAGTATCTACTAATTAGATAGGTAGATAAACTAATAGCTACCTTTGTTTAATAAGGCTAGAAGCCTTACAGAAGATAGCTAGAGAGAGTCTATTATATAATAGGCTTAGCTAGAGCTATAATACTAAGTCTTCTCTATAATTATCTTTCCTCTATATTTAATTACTCTCGATTAAACTATATCCTTCGTAGGCCTTATATTCGTGCTTATAGGCCTCCTCTATAAGAGTAGGTTAGTACTCTTAAGTATAAGAGAAGTACTTAGCTTCTTTATCTATACTCTATATCTATTATACCTTTATTTGCCGCTAATAGTAATATATTATAGCAAACGTAACCTCTTGTCTAATCCTCTATTACTAGAGCACTTATTGCTATAAAATAACTAGTGCCTTAGTAAATGTATATAATTTGTTATTTACTACTATAGAACTCTCTCGGAGACTTCTAGTAAGTACTCTATTCTAACACTTTATAACGTTAAGTACCTTAACGATACTACTACCTTCTAGAAGATAGCGACGTATATAGATCTACTTCTTGTGTTTGTTACGCTATATAATAAATAGACTACGCCTATATAGGTATATCTCTTACTACTAAATACTTTACTTCTTCTACTATACTACTTCTATATAAGTCACTACCTTCTAATATACTTATAAGCTATTATACCTCCTAAGTGTGTTTAGGCTAGTCTACTACGTATCTCTCCTTGCTTTCTCTATAGCACTTATATTAGAGATCTTGTTAGTAAGTATCCGGAGTTCTACTAGTATTCTATCGGAAGTATAGCTAATACTACTAGAAAACCTCTATAACTACGAGACTAGTATTACTAGATCTTGTACTTACTATAAGAAGGCTAAGAGCGCCTATTACGCTATTATAGACAACATTCTCTTAGACTTCGTTAACAAGGCCTATACTACTATATAGAAGCGTACTAATATATATCTTAATCCGACTAACTCTATATACGTCTAGAAGTAGTATAAGTACACTAACGAGCTTATAGCTACTATATCTCGTATTATAGAGCATAAGTAGGCTATCGGTATTAAGAAGACTTACGCTAGTACTAATATTACTTCTCTTACTAGTAAGAAACTAGAGCATACTAAGGTTACTAAACTTCGTAGCCTTTGCGTTACTACCGAGAACCTCGTAGGTATCCTCTATACTATAAGTAGTCCTCCTTCTAGTCTTAATATTGCTAACTTGTTTATAGTACTTTACTAGAGAGGCTATCTCTAGAGCTCTAACTCTCTTCTATACTAACGTCTATAGTAGAAAGCGTCCTACCGAAGAGTCTACTAGGTCTCTAGAGCCTAAGAAGACTACTAAGACTATCGCTACCTCTAGTAAGACTACTTCTAAGAAGCCTAAGACACCTAAGCCTACTACTTCTATTAAAAAGGCTATAACTCTATCTAGTAAGGTCGCTAAGCCTACTACGTAAGCTACTTCTAGTTACTACTTGTCTTGCCTTAACTACGACACTACTATAACCGACACTAACGGTAAGGACAAGCTTAACCTTAGCGACCTCTCTAGGTATACTCTTGCTAAGAAGAGTAACTTCTCTACTAAGGTAGGTCTAGCCTTCTACTATATAGCTCTCGAGATCCTTACTAACGACTTTTATACCTCGGAGGTCTACGCTATGTCTAGGCTTAATACTAGCTAGGCCTATAACTACTATAATACTATTATAGGTAAACTTAATATCTCTCCTATTAGTAGCTCTACCTATAACGAGGCTAGGCTCTATTATTAGGCTATTAGGGAGTACCTCGCTATTATCTTTACTCCTAGGGACCTTAGTGTCTTCTTTACTACTACCTACTCTAACCTAGACTTCGCTAGCTAGAGGAATAAGGACTTAGAGCTAGCCGAGCTTAATGCCTAGAATAGGACTAGTACTAAGGATCTAGTCTTAGCTAATTACTAGAATAGATACGCTATAGCTCTTGCTATAGTATTATCTTATAGTTATAGCTAAGCGGATATAGTCGAGGCTAGTAGATAAGGTTAATAGCGTCTAAGTAGATAGATTCTCGAGAATATAATAACTATACTTTTATTACTTATCTCTGTATTCTCTTTATAACTCTACTATTAGTCTTCTAGCTAATATCTACCTAATACTTAGTTACTACTTCGGAGGTATTCTCTAATATCTTCTCTAGTTCCTAGGTTACCTCTACTAGAGTATAGCTCTTCTAGAGCACCTTTAGGAATATATCTTCTTTTTGCTAACTATAGTCTAAAATCCTCTCTATCTTATATTCTATACTATTATCTACCTTAACTAGTCTAGGATCTACCTTAGTACTCTCTCGGAAGCTATATAGCTTAAGTAAGAAGATATAGAATACATTATAGATATAGGACTTATCCAGTAACTATAATTAGTAAGCCTAGGCTTTTATAGTATCTATAACCTCGAATAGTCTAAAGTACTTCGGTACTAGCTTATACTTTACTACCTTTAGCCTTAGGTTCTTAGTAGATAGAAGAATCTTGTCTCTTATCTTAAAGAATATTAGCCTATACTACTTATTGTAAGCGCTCTTCTACTACTTCTAAGCTTACTTCTAGCGCTTCTATAAGCCTTATCTTATAGAAACTAGAGTAGCTATATAATCTTATATAGCTAGTACTCTTCTCTAAGAGGAATACTCTTAGTCTCTATCCGGATCTCTCTTAGTATCCTTACTAGTATATATCTTAAATAGTAATATTTAGAGCGTCTTATTCTAAGAGATGTTAGCTACGTAAGTAGCTATTTTTAGCTAGTATAACTAATCTAATTAGTCTTAAGCTTCGTAGTAACAGAGGTACTAGATAAGGAATTAGTTCTATTATTTCGTCTATCTATCTATTTAAGAGTAGAAGGTAGTTAATAAACATCTTATAAACCTTAGTTCGTAGGCGATTATTTACTAATAGGCTATAGTAAAGACTATACTATAGTCTAATACTACGCCTTCTAGAACACTATACTCTAGTATAATATAGTTAAAAAATAGCTTAGCTAACTACTAGGCTATTATCGTCTTCTAGTATAGAATATACTTTACTATTTTAGTAAAGTAATCTACTACTATAAGTACTATATTATAGACTACTCTATTAAGCTTACTTAGTAGTATATCTATAATGAAGTCTATAGTAAGCTCTTTCTATAGCGCTTTAGGTATTAGTAGGTTTATAAGCTCGCTATAAGGTATATAGGTTTAAGTCTTTATAGTCTAGTAAATATAGTAAGTCTTTATATAGTTATTAACGTTATAATATATACTAGACTAGAAGTACTTTCTAGCTAGGAGCTTATAGGTCTTATTATAGGCAAAGTGCTCTCTATTAAACTTATTATAGTACTAGTATAGTAGCTCTATATAGAGTACTATATCTTCTAGTACGTATATAGTATTATTCTTATATAGAAGGTTCTCTTTCTAATACTATACTAGAGACTCTCTATTAGGTCTCTACTTAGAGAGATTCGTACGTCTCTATACTAGCGAATCCTACTACTATAGACTATAGATTACTTCGAGAAGCTAGTCTATAGAACTCTTCCTTTATAGATTTTCCTCTACTATTACTACTACTATAGTAACTTAAGGTATTAATCTTAGTATTATACTAACTTAGATTAAATCTATCTCTCTTTACTTTAATTATTTACTTTGTAGCTAGTTAAGCTAGTTAGCTTCTAGAGAACTACCTCTAGCGTCCTTAGTATATTTCTTATTATTAGACTAGTTATTAGAAACTCTCTCGGAAGTCTACTAGTTCTTATTTATATCTAAATAATTACTTTATACTATATAGATACTTATATCTATACCTTCTTCGAAAGTAGTACTTCTTAGGCGTTCTAATAAGAATATATAAATCTACTATACTATGCCTCTAATAGCTAGTTAGCTAGCTTCTAGCTTTAACTATAAGGTTAATAAGCTATTCGTAAGGCTTATGTTATCTACTATTAGGTCTAGGTAACGTAAGAGAGTATTTACTAAGTTCTTTAAGCCTATATAGTACTTAATTACAAAATTAAAGACCTATAGGTATATAGCCTAATAGGCCTAATAGCTATTTAGCTACTTAGTTGTTATAAAGTACCTTAGGTTATTATAATTAGAAATTACCTAGATAGAGTCTAGAGTACTCTTATAGTAGTGTCTCTACTATTTAAATGCCTCTATAATAGAGAGAAGCTTCTAATTATAGGTCTTATAGTTCTACTCTATAGATAGTATCTTCCGAGACTAGAAAGTAATAAAGTACTACTTACTAGTTTCTCTAACTAGAAATAGCTAAGAGATAATTACTTTAAGAGTAAGCTTAGACACGTTAGTCTCTATTCTAATTAGCTTAGATAGGTTATAGTACCTTAGTACTAGCGCTTCTATAAAGGCCTTCCTAATTGCCTTAAATATCTCTTATTCTAGATTAGTCTACTTCTAGAGTGCCGATTACTTCCCTTTCTATAATTCTTTAAATAGAGCTATTAAGAGTCTTACGATCTTCGAATAGTTCTTAATAAACTAATAGTAGAAGTTAGTAAACTCTAGGAACTATTAAACGTCGTAGTAGCTATTTAGTATAGGCTAATCTATAATAGCGGAGACTCTCTAGAGGTCTATTATAACCCCTTTAGTAGTTACTATAAAGCCTAGGAATTCGACCTTCTTCTAGAAGAAGTTATACTTCTTTAGGTTCGTATATAGTATAAACTACCTTAATCTCTCTAGTACTAGCCGAAGGTATTACTCGTGCTCCTCTATAGAGTTACTATAGATAAGAATATCGTCTAGATAGACTATGTAAAAGACATTAACTAGCTCTATAAGAGCTTAATTAATATAGATCTAGAAGGTAGTAGAGACGTTAGTTAGCCTAAAGAGTATTACTATATACTTAAAGTAGCTATAACAAGTGCAAAAAGTAGTCTTCTACTTATTGCCGGCTTTAATTCTAATATAGTAATACGTATCCTTAAGATTAAGCTTAAAGTAAATAGCTACTCTACCTAGCCTATCGAGAGTCTTACTAATTAAGAGTAAAGAGTACTAATTCTTAATAGTAATAGCGTTTAGGCTATAGTAGTCGATATAGAGTTATAAACTACTATCTTTCTTAGGGACGAATAGGATTAGTACACTAGCTAGACTCTTTAACCTATAGATCTAGCTCTTAGCTAGTGTATTATCGAGGTACTTATAGAGAACTACGAGTTTCTTCTCTAAGAGGTTATAGAGAGAGTAAAAGAAAAGCTCTTTACCTTCCGTTAGATCGATAGAGTATAATATATCTCCTATAGTATATATCTATATAGGATCGATAATAAAGACGTCGTAGTAGTCTTCTATATAGAATAGTAGCTTCGCTACTCTATTAGGTAGGACCTCTATAGGGGTACTAGCTACCTTCCGAACTATAGTACCTAGTATTATATCTAACACTACTAGAGTAAATCCTTAGTTCTCTATAAGTAAGAGGTTATAGAACTCCTTAGCTTATACTACTCTAATGCTAGTAATGTTATAGCTATATCTCTACTAGTTAGTGTAACTATCTATTATAACACTCTAGTTATATCTCTATAGCCGGCCGAGAATAATAGAAAGGCTTATTTCTAATGTATAGAATATACCTTTCGACTCGCGCGTTACTCTAGTGTCGTCTATAAGGCAGAGATTAACCTCGTAGGCGCTATAATAGTAAGCTTCTTTACTCTAGAAGCCTCTAACCTAAGGGTACTCTATATCTATCTTCTATAAATTATGCTAAAGAGCAAATACTAGATCGATAATATTAATGTCTACTACGTTATCTAGTAGCACCTTAACCTCGACCTTACTATTAGGGCTAAGTACTAGGCTCTAACGGGCCTATACTAGAAGTACTATAGGAGCTCTATAGCTTCGAGATAGACTCCTCTAGCGTCTAGCTATATATTAAGTAGGTATAGGTATACTACCTTCTACCTTAACATTCTAGACTTAATTATCTTCTTTACTACTGCTTCGGCTAGTATTACTCCTCTTAAAGTAGGCTAATAAGTAGTAACTCTTCTTATAACAATTATAGTACTTAACCTTAGAAAAGTCCTAAGTATCTCTACTACCTTTCTAATTAGTCCTCTAGCTACTGCTACTTCTATAGCTCTTGCCTTTACTCTTACTCTTACTCTTCTACCTATCTCTTATCTTACTTCGAGTATGCTTACTATAGTTATTACTAGAGGCTTCTAGAGAAGCTCTATACTACTTTTATAGCTTATAGTCGTTGCTCTTAGTAAGGTTCTCGAGGGTAGAGGCTTATATAATAAGCTCTATACGCGTAGAAGGTATATTAGAGAACTAGAGGATTTACTTATATAGATTAGATAACAATTTAGCTAAATAGTACTACGCTAGGTACTTACTATTGTACTTTAGCTCGATTATCTCTTCTAGAGATACTAGTTAATTCGAGAACTTCTAGGTGCTCTTACTCTTCTTCTAGAGGCAGTTTTAGTAGGAAAGAACTATATTTATCTCTTAATTAATAGAGTCTTTAACTTAGTTATTAACGAAGCTTAAGAAGTCTCCTTTATAGGAGAGATTACGCTAGTTTAATGTATTAAGTATATAGAGGCGTTCCTATAAATCTCTAAGAGACGAGAATAGATATATTATAGCGTAAGTAATATAGTACTAATCCGGATAAGGAGTATTAGTAAACTACGAAGGGTCGTAGTTAAAGACTATCTAGAGGCTTCTTCTAAAGGACTAGGCCTTATAGATAGATTTAGCCTTATACTACTCTAGTTCCTTAGCCTTCGTAGAGAGCCTCCTAGTAGGTAGCGTTACTAGCTAGTCTATAGTAGGCAGACCTATCGAAACTAGTACTAGAAGAGCTATAGGTATTCTCTCGGTAGTCCTATAGGAACTAGCTAGAGTTATACTAGTATTCTAGAGGCAATTACGGTCTTAGACTAAATTCTCTAGGTTAGCTAGCTAAGCTATAATAGCCTTAAGCAATATAGTAGTATAGCTACTATTACTACTAGTTAGAGTATGTCTTCCTTAGCTATCTCCGTTATCTTCTAGCTCTTCTAATATTCTCGACTATAGATACGAAGCGTTCTTAATAATGCTACTATCTATTTAGATAGCTTCTAAGTTAATTTACTCTTATATAATCTAATCGTCTATATTAATAATTCTATAAGCTACGACTAAAGAGAGCTATTAGAACTATAAGAGTAGGTATATAGTAACGTATAGAACTACTAGTATCTACTAATTAGATAGGTAGATAAACTAATAGCTACCTTTGTTTAATAAGGCCGGAAGCCTTATAGAAGATAGCTAGAGAGAGTCTATTACGTAATAGGCTTAGCTAGAGCTATAATGCTAAGTCTCCTCTATAAGAAGAAACTCGTAGTTCTCCGCAAGTACCTCGATAATACACTAGCTAAGAGCTAGATCTATAGGTTAGAGAGTTTAGCTAGTGCGTTAATCCTATTCGTCCCTAAGAAAGATAGCAGTTTATAACTCTATATTAACTACTATAGCCTAAACGCTATTACTATTAAGAATCGACACTCTTTGTCCTTAATTAGTAAGACTCTTAATAGGCTAGGTAAAGTAGCTATTTACTCTAAGCTTAATCTTAAGGATACGTATTACTATATTAGGATTAAGACTAGTAACGAGTAGAAGACTACTTTTCGCACTTGTTATAGCTACTTTAAGTATATAGTAATACTCTTTAGGCTAACTAATGCCTTTACTATCTTCTAGACCTATATTAATTAAGCTCTTATAGAGCTAGTCGATGTCTTCTATATAGTCTATCTAGACAATATTCTTATCTATAGCAACTCTATAGAGGAGTATAAGTAGTACCTTCGGCTAGTACTAGAGAGGTTAAGGCAGTTCGCGCTATACGTAAACCTAAAGAAGTATAACTTCTTCTAGAAGAAGGTTAAATTCCTAGGCTTTATAGTAACTACTAAAGGAGTTATAATAGACCTCTAGAGAGTCTTCGCTATTATAGATTAGCCTATACTAAATAGCTACTATAACGTTTAATAGTTCCTAAAGTTTACTAACTTCTACTATTAGTTTATTAAGAACTATTTAAAGATTATAAGACTCTTAATAGCTCTATTTAAAGGATTATAGAAAGGAAAGTAATTAGCGCTCTAGAAGTAGACTAATCTAGAATAAGAGGCATTTAAGGTAATTAGGAAGACCTTTATAGAAGCGCTAGTACTAAGGTACTATAACCTATCTAAGCTAATTAGAATAGAGACTAACGTGTCTAAGCTTACTCTTAGAGTAATTATCTCTTAGCTATTTCCGGTTAGAGAAACTAGCAAGTAGTACTTTATTACTTTCTAGTCTCGGAAGATGCTATCTATAGAGTAGAACTATAAGACCTATAATTAGGAGCTTCTCTCTATTATAGAGGCATTTAAACAGTAGAGACACTACTACAAGAGTACTTTAGACTCTATCTAGGTAATCTCCGATTATAATAACCTAAAGTACTTTATAACAACTAAGTAGCTAAATAGCTATTAGACTTGCTAGGCCGTATACCTATAGGTCTTTAATTTTGTAATTAAGTACTACTTAGGCTTAAAGAACCTAGCGAATACTCTCTTATATCGCCTAGACCTAATAGTAGATAATATAAGCCTTATAAATAGCTTACTAACCTTATAGTTAAAGCTAGAGGCTAGCTAACTAGCTATTAGAGGCATAGTATAGTAGATTTATATATCCTTATTAGAACGCCTAAGAAGCGCTACCTTCGAAGAAGGTATAGATATAAGTATCTATATAGTATAAAGTAATTATTTAGACATAAATAAGAACTAGTAGACCTCTAAGAGAGTTCCTAATAACTAGTCTAATAATAAGAAATATACTAAGGACGCTAGAGATAGTTCTCTAGAAGCTAACTAGCTTAACTAGCTATAAAGTAAATAGTTAAAGTAAAGAGAGGCAGATTTAATCTAAGTTAGTATAATACTAAGATCGATACCTTAAGTTACTATAGTAGTAGTAATAGTAGAGGAAAATCTATAAAGAGAGAGTTCTATAAACTAGCTTCTCGAAGTAATCTATAGTCTATAGTAGTAGGATTCGCTAGTATAGAGATATACAAATTCCCCTAAGTAGAGACCTAATAGAGAGCCTCCGGTATAATATTAGAAAGAGAACCTTCTATATAAGAATAATGCCGTATATATACTAGAAGATATAGTACTCTATATAGAGCTACTATACTAGTACTACGACAAGTTTAATAGAGAGTACTTTACCTATAATAAGACTTATAAGCTCCTAGCTAGAAAGTACTTCTAGTCTAGTATATATTATAACGTCGATAACTACGTAAAGACTTACTATATTTACTAGACTATAAAGACTTAGACCTACGTACCTTATAGTAAGCTTATAAACCTACTAATGCCTAAAGTACTATAGAAAGAGCTTACTATAGACTTTATTATAGATATACTACTAAGTAAGCTTAATAGAGTAGTCTACGATATAGTGCTTATAGTAGTAGATCGCCTTACTAAAATAGTAAAGTATATTCTATACTAGAAGATAATAATAGTCTAGTAGTTAACTAAGCTATTTTTCGACTATATCGTACTAGAGTATAGTGTTCTAGAAGGCGTAGTATTAGACTATAGTATAGTCTTTACTATAGCCTATTAGTAAATAATCGCCTATAAACTAAGGTTTATAAGGTGTTTATCGACTATCTTCTACTCTTAAATAAATAGATAAATAGAATAATAGAACTAATTCCTTATCTAGTACCTCCGTTACTATAGAGCTTAAGACTAATTAGATTAGTTACGCTAGCTAAAAATAGCTACTTATATAGCTAATATCTCTTAGAACGAGACGCTCTAAATATCGCTATTTAAGATATATACTAGTAAAGATACTAAGGGAGATCTAGATAGAGACTAAGAGCGTTCCTCTTAGAGAGAAGTACTAGCTATATAAGATTATATAGCTACTCTAGTTTCTATAAGGCAAGGCTTATAGAAGCGCTAGAAGTAAGCTTAGGAGTAGTAGAAGAGTACTTATAATAAGTAATATAGGCTAATATCCTTTAAGGTAGAAGATAAAGTTCTCCTATTTACTAAGAACCTAAGGCTAAAGATAGTAAAGTATAAGCTAGCGCTAAAGTACTTTAAACTATTCGAGGTTATAGATACTATAGAAGCCTAGGCTTACTAATTATAGTTACTAGATAAGTCCTATATCTATAATGTATTCTATGTCTCTTTACTTAAGCTATATAGCCTCTAAGGGAGTACCGAGGTAGATTCTAGACTAGTTAAGGTAGATAATAGTATAGAATATAAAGTAGAAAGGATCTTAGACTATAGTCGGCAGAAAGAAGATATATTCCTAAAGGTGCTCTAGAAGAGCTACGCTCTAGTAGAGGTAACCTAGGAACTAGAAGAGGTATTAGAGAATACCTCCGAAGTAGTAACTAAGTATTAGATAGACGTTAGCTAGAAGGCTAATAGTAGAGTTATAAAGAGAGTATAGAGATAAGCGGTAAGAGTATAGTTATTACATTCTCGAGAATCTATCTACTTAGACGCTATTAACCTTATCTACTAGCCTCGACTATATTCGCTTAGCTATAACTATAAGATAATACTATAGTAAGAGCTATAGTATACCTATTCTAGTAATTAGCTAAGACTAGATCCTTAGTACTAGTTCTATTCTAGGCGTTAAGCTTAGCTAGCTCTAAGTCCTTATTTCCCTAGCTAGCGAAGTCTAGGTTAGAGTAGGTAGTAGTAGAGAAGACGCTAAGGTCCTTAGAAGTAAGGACAGTAATAAGGTACTCCCTAATAGCCTAACGATAGAGCCTAGCCTTATTATAGGCGAAGCTACTAATAGAAGAGGTGTCGAGTCTATCTATAATAGCGTTATAGTAGTTACGGGCCTAGCTAGTATTAAGCCTAGATATAGTATAGACCTCCGAGGTATAAAAGTTATTAGCGGGAATCTCAAGAGCTATATAGTAGAAGGCTAGACCTACCTTAGCAAGAGAAGTGCCCTTCTTAGTAAGAGTATACCTAGGGAGGTCGCTAAGGTTAAGCTTGTCCTTACTATTAGCGTTAGTTATAGTAGTGTCGTAGTTAAGGCAAGACAAGTAGTAACTAGAAGTAGCCTATATAGTAGACTTAGTAACCTTACTAGATAGAGTTGTAGCCTTTTTAGTAGAAGTAGTAGACTTAGATGTCTTAGACTTCTTAGGAGTAGTTCTACTAGAGATAGTAATAGCCTTAGTAGTCTTCTTAGGCTCTAGAGACCTAGTAGACTCTTTAGTAGGACGCTTCCTACTATAGACGTTAGTATAGAAGAGAGTTAGAGCTCTAGAGATAGCCTCTTTAGTAAAGTACTACAAATAAGTTAGTAATATTAAGACTAGAAGGAGAACTACTTATAGTATAGAGGATACCCGCGAGGTTCTTAGTAGTAACGTAGAGGCTACGAAGTTTAGCAACCTTAGTATACTCTAGTTCCTTACTAGTAAGGGAAGTAATATTAGTACTAGCGTAAGTCTCTTTAATACTAATAGCCTACTTATACTCTATAATGCGAGATATAGTAGCTATAAGCTTATTAATGTACTTATACTACTTCTAGATATATATAGAGTTAGTCGGATTAAGATATATATTAGTATACTTCTATATAGTAGTATAGGTCTTATTAATAAAGTCTAAGAGAATGTCGTCTATAATAGTATAATAGGCACTCTTAGTCTTCTTATAGCAAGCACAAGATCTAGTAATACTAGTCTTATAGTTATAGAGGTTTTCTAGTAGTATTAGCTATACTTCTAACGGGATACTAGTAGAACTCCGGATACTTACTAACAAGATCTCTAGTATAAGTGCTATAGAGAAAGTAAGGAGAGATATATAGTAGACTAGCCTAAATACACTTAGGAGGTATAATAGCTTATAAGTATATTAGAAAGTAGCGACTTATATAGAAGTAGTATAGTAGAAGAAGTAAAGTATTTAGTAGTAAGAGACGTATCTATATAGGCGAGGTCTATTTATCGTATAGCGTAACAAACATAAGAAGTAGATCTATATACGTCGCTATCTCCTAGGAGATAGTAGTATTATTAAGGTACTTAACATTATAAAGTGTCGGAATAGAGTACTTACTAGAAGCCTCTAAGAGAGTTCTATAGTAGTAAATAACAAATTATATACATTTACTAAGGTACTAGTTATTTTACAGTAATAAGTGCTTTAGTAATAGAGGATTAGACGAGAGGTTACGTTTGCTATAATATATTACTATTAGTAGCAAATAAAGGCATAACAGATATAGAGTATAGATAAAGAAGCTAAGTACTTCCCTTATACTCGAGAGTACTAACCTACTCTTATAGAGGAGGCCTATAAGTATAAATATAAGACCTACGAAGGATATAGTTTAATCGAGAGCGATTAAATATAGAAGAGAGATAATTATAGAGAAGACTTAGTATTATAGCTCTAGCTAAGTCTATTACGTAATGGACTTTCTCTAGCTACCTTCCGCGAGGCTTCTAGTCTTATTAAATAAAGGTAGCTATTAGTTTATCTACCTATCTAATTAGTAGATACTAGTAGTTCTATACGTTACTATATACCTACTCTTATATTAGCCTTCTAGCTAATGTCTATCTAATACTTAGTTACTACTTCGGAGGTATTCTCTAATACCTCCTCTAGTTTCTAGGTTATCTCTACTAGAGCGTAGCTCTTCTAGAGCACCTTTAGGAATATGTCTTCTTTTTACTAACTATAGTCTAAGATCCTCTCTATCTTATATTCTATACTATTATCTACCTTAACTAGTCTAGGATCTACCTTAGTACTCTCTTAGAGGCTATATAGCTTAAGTAAGAAGACATAGAATACATTATAGATACGGGACCTATCCGGCAACTACAATCGGTAAGCTTAGACTTCTATAGTATCTATAATCTCGAATAGTCTAAAGTACTTCGGCGCTAGCTTATGCTTTACTACCTTTAGCCTTAGGTTCTTAGTAGATAAGAGAACCTTATCTTCTATCTTAAAGAATATTAGCCTATACTACTTATTATAAGTGCTCTTCTACTACTTCTAAGCTTACTTCTAGCGCTTCTATAAGCCTTACCTTATAGAAACTAGAGTAGCTATACGATCTTATATAGCTAGTACTCCTCTCTAAGAGGAATACTCTTAGTCTCTATCTAGATCTCTCTCGGTATCCTTACTAGTATATATCTCAAATAGTAACATTTAGAGCGTCTTATTCTAAGAGATGTTAGCTATATAAGTAGCTATTTTTAGCTAGTGTAACTAATCTAATTAGTCTTAAGCTCTATAGTAACGGAGGTACTAGATAAGGAATTAGTTCTATTATTCTATCTATCTATCTATTTAAGAGTAGAAGGTAGTTAATAAATACCTTATAAACCTTAGTTCGTAGGTAATTATTTACTAATAGGCCGTAGTAAAGACTATACTATAGTCTAATACTACGCCTTCTAGAACGCTATACTCTAGTACGATATAGTCGAAAATAGCTTAGCTAACTACTAGGCTATTATTATCTTCTAGTACAGAATATACTTTACTATTTTAGTAAGGTAATCTACTACTATAAGTACTATATTATAGACTACTCTATTAAGCTTACTTAGTAGTATATCTATAATAAAGTCTATAGTAAGCTCTTTCTATAGCACTTTAGGCATTAGTAGGTTTATAAGCTTACTATAAGATATATAGGTCCGAGTCTTTATAGTCTAGTAAATATAGTAAGTCTTTATATAGTCGTTAACGTTATAATATATACTAGACTAGAAGTACTTTCTAGCTAGGAGCTTATAGGTCTTATTATAGGCGAAGTACTCTCTATTAAACTCGTCGTAGTACTAGTGTAGTAGCTCTATATAGAGCACTATATCTTCTAGCATATATATAGTATCGTTCTTATATAGAAGATTTCTCTTTTAATACTATACTAGAGGCTCTCTATTAGGTCTCTACTTAGAGAGATTCGTACGTCTCTATACTAGCGAATCCTACTACTATAGACTATAGATTACTTTAAGAAGCTAGTCTATAGAACTCTTTCTCTATAGATTTTCCTCTACTATTACTACTACTATAGTAACTCGAGATATCGATCTTAGTATTATACTAACTTAGATTAAATCTACCTCTCTTTACTTTAACTATTTACTTTATAGCTAGTTAAGCTAGTTAGCTTCTAGAGAACTACCTCTAGCATCTTTAGTATATTTCTTATTATCGGACTAGTTATTAGAAACTCTCTTAGAGGTCTACTAGTTCTCGTTTATGTCTAAATAATTACTTCGTACTACGTTAATACTTATATCTACGCCTTCTTCGAAGGTAGTACTTCTTAGACGTTCTAATAAGAATATATAAATCTACTATACTATACTTCTAATAGCTAGTTAGCTAGCCTCTAGCTTCGACTATAAGGTTAGTAAGCTATTTATAAGGCTTATATTGTCTACTATTAGGTTTAGGTAATATAAGAGAGCATCTACTAGGTTCTTCGAGCCTATATAGTACTTAATTACAAAATTAAAGGCCTATAGGTATACGGCCTAGCGAGCCTAATAGCTATTTAGCTACTTAGTTGTTATAAAGTACCTTAGGTTATTATAATTAGAGATTACCTAGATAGGGTCTAGGGCACTCTTATAGTAGTATCTCTACTATTTAAACGCCTCTATAATAGAGAGAAGCTCCTAATTATAGGTCTTATAGTTCTACTCTATAGATAGTATCTTCCGAGACTAGAAAGTAATAAAGTACTACTTACTAGTTTCTCTAACTAGAAATAGCTAAGAGATAATTACTTTAAGAGTAAGCTTAGACACGTTAGTCTCTATTCTAATTAGCTTAGATAGGTTATAGTACCTTAGTACTAGCGCTTCTATAAAGGCCTTCCTAATTGCCTTAAATATCTCTTATTCTAGATTAGTCTACTTCTAGAGTGCCGATTACTTCCCTTTCTATAATTCTTTAAATAGAGCTATTAAGAGTCTTACGATCTTCGAATAGTTCTTAATAAACTAATAGTAGAAGTTAGTAAACTCTAGGAACTATTAAACGTCGTAGTAGCTATTTAGTATAGGCTAATCTATAATAGCGGAGACTCTCTAGAGGTCTATTATAACCCCTTCGGTAGTTACTATAAAGCCTAGGAATTCGACCTTCTTCTAGAAGAAGTTATACTTCTTTAGGTTTACGTATAGCACGAACTACCTTAACTTCTCTAGCACTAGCTAAAGGTGCTACTTATACTTCTCTATAGAGTTACTATAGATAAGAATATTATCTAGATAGACTATATAAAAGACATTAACTAGCTCTATAAGAGCTTAATTAATATAGGTCTAGAAGATAGTAAAGGCGTTAGTTAGCCTAAAGAGTATTACTATATACTTAAAGTAGCTATAATAAGTGCAAAAAGTAGTCTTCTACTCGTCGCTAGCCTTAATCCTAATATAGTAATATACATCCTTAAGATTAAGCTTAGAGTAAATAGCTACTCTATCTAGCCTATCGAGAGTCTTACTAATTAAGAGTAAAGAGTACTAATTCTTAATAGTAATAGCGTTTAGGCTATAGTAGTTAATATAGAGTTATAAACTATTATCTTTCTTAGAGACGAATAGAATCGGTATACTAGCTAGACTCTTTAACCTATAGATCTAGCTCTTAGCTAGTACGTTATTAAGGTACTTACGGAGAACTACAAGTTTCTTCTCTAAGAGGTTATAGAGAAGGTAAAAGGGAGGCTCTTTATCTTCCGTTAGATTAATAGAGTATAACATATCTTCTATAGCGTATATCTATATAGGATCGATAATAAAGACGTCGTAGTAGTCTTCTATATAGGATAGTAGCTTCGCTACCTTATTAGGTAGGACCTCTATAGAGGTACTAGCTACCTTCTAAACTATAGTATCTAGTATCGTATCTAACACTACTAGAGCAAATCCTTAGTTCTCTATAAGTAAGAGGTTATAGAACTCCTTAGCTTATACTACTCTAATACTAGTAATGTCGTAGCTATATCTCTACTAGTTAGTATAACTATCTATTATAATACTCTAGTTATATCTCTATAGCCGGCTAAGAATAATAGAAAGGCTTATTTCTAACGTGTAGAATATACCTTTCGACTTATGTATTACTCTAGTGTCGTCTATAAGGTAGAGATTAACCTCGTAGGCGCTATAATAGTAAGCCTCTTTACTCTAGAAGCCCCTAACCTAAGGGTACTCTACATCTACCTTCTATAAATTATACTAAAGAGCAAATACTAGATTAATAATATTAACATCTACTACGTTATCTAGTAGCACCTTAACCTCGACCTTACTATCGGGGCTAAGTACTAGACTCTAACGAGCCTATACTAGAAGTACTATAGAAGCTCTATAGCTTCGAGATAGACTCCTCTAGTATTTAGCTATATATTAAGCAGATATAGACGTACTATCTTCTACCTTAACATTCTAGACTTAATTACCTTCTTTACTACTGCTTCGGCTAGTATTACTCCTCTTAGAGTAGACTAATAAGTAGTAACTCTTCTCGTAACAATTATAGTACTTAACCTTAGAAAAGTCCTAAGTGTCTCTACTACCTTTCTAATTAGCCCCCTAGCTACTGCTACTCTTATAGCTCTTGCCTTTACTCTTGCCCTTACTCTTCTACTTATCCCCTATCTCGCTTTAAGTATACTTACTATAGTCGCTACCGGAGGCTTCTAGAGAAGCTCTACACTACTTCTATAGCTTATAGTTATTACTCTTAGCGAGGTTCTCGAGAGTAGAGGCTTATATAATAAGCTCTACGTGTGTAGAAGATATATTAGAGAACTAGAGAATCTACTTATATAGATTAGATAATAATTTAGCTAGATAGTACTACGCTAGGTACTTACTATTATACTTCGGCTCGATTATCTCTTCTAGAGATACTAGTTAATTCGAGAACTTCTAGGTACTCTTACTCTCCTTCTAGAGGTAGTTTTAGTAGGAAAGAACTACGTTTATCTCTCGATTAATAAGGTCTTTAACTTAGTTATTAACGAAGCTTAAGAAGTCCCCTTTATAAAAGAGATTACGCTAGTTTAACGTATTAAGTATATAGAGGCGTTCCTACGACTCTCTAAGAGATAGAGATAGATATATTATAGCGTAAGTAATATAGTACTAATCTAGATAAAGAGTATTAGTAAACTATAAAGGGTCGTAGTTAAAGACTATCTAGAGGCTCCTTCTAAAGGACTAGGCCTTATAGATAGATTTAGCCTTATACTACTCTAGTTCCTTAGCCTTCGTAGAGGGCCCCCTAGTAGGTAGCGTTACTAGCTAGCCTATAGTAGGTAGACCTATCGAAACTAGTACTAGAGAAGCTATAGGTATTCTCTTAGTAGTCCTACGGGAACTAGCTAGAGTTATACTAGTATTCTAGAGGCGATTATAGTCTTAGACCAAATTCTCTAGGTTAGCTAGCTAAGCTATAATAGCCTTAAGCAATATAGTAGTATAGCTACTATTACTACTAGTTAGAGTATGTCTTCCTTAGCTATCTCCGTTATCTTCTAGCTCTTCTAATATTCTCGACTATAGATACGAAGCGTTCTTAATAATGCTACTATCTATTTAGATAGCTTCTAAGTTAATTTACTCTTATATAATCTAATCGTCTATATTAATAATTCTATAGGCTACAACTAAAGGGAGCTATTAGAACTATAAGAGTAGGTATATAGTAACATATAGAACTACTAGTATCTACTAATTAGATAGGTAGATAAACTAATAGCTATCTTTGTTTAATAAGGCTAGAAGCCTCGCGGAAGGTAGCTAGAGAAGGTCCGTTACGTAACGGGCTTAGCTAGAGCTATAATGCTAAGTCTCCTCTATAAATTACTATACCTCTTTATAGAGGATAGGTATATATATAGCTACGAGTACAACTTAGTAAGTAATAAGATTACGCCTCTAGCGCTTTAACTTCTTTAGCTCGGTAAACTATCTTCGCTAGCGGTTTATAGTGCTCTTCGTAAGTTAGGCCTACTAAGATTTAATATACTAATTCTACTTACTTATACCGAATAAGAAGGCTTCGTCTATATCTAAGTAATAACTACTTAGCTAACGCCGAGTATCGAGATAAGCTTATAAGACTATTATAGTCTTACTCTCTCTATCCGTGCGAATCTCGAGAGGTATCCGGCTATATAAGGTAGTAATAGTAGTGTACTACTTTATAATCGATACTACCTTTCTCGCTAAGAAGCCTATATAGGCCTAAACAATGTAGTATAAAAATTTGTTAATTATAGCATAAATCTCGATACTATACTCCTTAAGCTTGCAATAGGCGTCTATCGACTAGGTATAGTTTAGCTCTAGCACGTCTTATACACTATAACTAGTAGGCTACTAGTTACTATAAATCTAGAATACTAAGAAATTAATTACAATCGCGGCGTAGTAGAGGCGCTAACTAGGTTAATAGTTAGTAAATAGACTAGCGAACACCTTGCGAACATATATTACCTCCTAATAATCCTATACTTCTACCTTATATAGGTATAGAGATAGCTAAGACTCTAATCCTTAATATTGCTAGTGTTATATTTGCTTTATAGTAGCTACTATATTCGCTCGTACTTAACCTTGTCCTCTTTATAATTAACCTAATAAACGAGACCTAAATCCTTACGTAGGTGCTTTAGTATACCTAGAGATATATCGAAGCCTTACTCTTTAAGT
Organism: Elsinoe arachidis; assembly: GCA_013372555.1. Classification (NCBI taxonomy): domain Eukaryota; kingdom Fungi; phylum Ascomycota; class Dothideomycetes; order Myriangiales; family Elsinoaceae; genus Elsinoe; species Elsinoe arachidis. The sequence continues at coordinate 125,216 of JAAPAX010000007.1, read as the reverse complement.
ACCTCTAGTGTCTCTTACTAGCTAATATGTAGGTAGAATAGCTCCTCTATACTATAGTAAAGAGGCTCGGAGTCGATTAGTGCCTTTAGGTATATAGAAAGCTACTAGCCTTATAAGAGATACTAGAGCGTTCTAAGCGATAGTATATAGCTACGCCTTAATAGGCACTAGAGTACTTTAGGCTAATTACAACACTCGTGTAGTAGCCAAAACTTAATAAGAGGCCTATCTACCTCGATCGAACTAGATTATAAAGCCATATCGAGTAGAGTAGTATCTTAGGGAGCAATAGAAAGGAAGGTAAGGAAATCTAGCGTACCTAACTAATATATTAACGCTAAGCCACAAATACTGAAGGTGTATAATAAGACAATAAAACTTACATTAAACAATAGAGCGTTATTAGAGCTATCGATTACAATAGGAATTATTGCAATAGGTAGTATAGTCGTTGCGCAAGGAGGTAGTGTAATCGCAAAGGCCAGGTTTAAGCGTTTTGACGGTTTTGACAGTTTTGACGGATTTGACGGTTTTGGCGGAAGCTACCGTATGCATGACGGTGAACCCCCGCTGCTCGCTGTGCTGCCTCCCACCCAGTCTTACCCAGCTTCACGGCCGGCACGTCTTTCCGTGTTCTCAATTCCCTTCTCCCCAATCATTCAAATCGACTTGCCGGTCTTGTGGCGCCTCTGACCACTGATAGGAGTGAGCATGCGGGGTAGACATATGAATTCAGCCTCCAATGTGAGTAGTGGTACCGTACGCCAAACCCCAACTACCAGCAAGAGACGATACTCTTCCAGTGTCCACATTTCTTGTACCCTATCAATCTCGCTCTCAACTGATATCCTGTCATCACGATGCCTACTTCCTCTAAGCACTCAGCCGTGATCATAATTGGCGCAGGTCCAGTCGGACTGCTCACAGCTCTCAACCTTGCCCGACTGGCTGTCCCAGTACTCGTCTTGGAGCGTGGACCTGGGATAGACCAGTCACCACGCGCCACGTCCTATCAACCATGCGCCATGGCCGAGCTAGAAGAAGCTGGCGTGCTGGACGATGTGAGAGCAAAATCGATGGTGAACAATATTCTTTCCTACTGGGTCGGTCGCGGGGAGGACAAGCAGAGGGTGGCGACGGTGGAGAAAATGGAAGGCGGGGAGAAGTTCAGGAGCGGGATCAACTGCGGTCAGAATGTGCTGGCTGAGACCATCATGGAGCACCTGTTGGGGCGGTATGGAAAGGTGGCAAAAGTCGAGTTCGGGAAGACGTTGGAGGGCATTGAGCAGGATGAGAAGGGGGTAGAGATCATTTGCAAAAGCACGCCTAGCGGGGAGACGGTCAAGTATCAATGCGACTGGCTGGTAGGTACTGATGGAGCTGGGAGTGCCGTTCGAAGGACTCTGGGAATCGAGTTCGAAGGCTTCTCATGGCCTAAAGAGGACTTTGTGGCTACCAACATCCGTTATCCGTTCGAAAAGTACGGCTTCACGACCGCGAACTTCATTATGGACCCAGTACACTGGGCTGTGATTACCGTCATTGATGACTCTGGACTTTGGCGTTGTGCCTTCGGAGTCAAGGCTGGCATGACAAATGAGGAGATCAAAGCGGAGCTGGACGAGCATTACAAGGAGATATTTCCAGGTTGGCCCGGTGAAGGCTATGAACTGGTTCAGTTGAACAAGTATAAGCCACACCAGAGATGCGCAAGACAGTTCCGAAAAGGCAGATGTCTTCTAGCTGGAGATGCTGCTCATGTGAGTACAACTCGGCAGAAGTTACTGGCGATACTGATCCATCACAGAGTAACAATCCTGTTGGAGGTCTAGGTTTGACCACTGGCTTGCTCGACGGTAAGTAAGGCGTATCTAAATTCAATGAACTCGCTAATTATGATACCAGCTGGACCGTTAGGCCGAGCTCTGGCCGCAGTGATCCGAGATGAAGCTCCAGACAACATTCTCGACACCTGGGCAGAATCTCGCAGGTATAAATGGCTTGCCTTTACAAACGGCTTCTCTATTGAGAACAAGCGAATGGTACAGAGAGGTGGATACAGCGAGGATCCCTTGGGTATCTGGAAGCTGGACAAAACGTCGAACGAGCATGGCATGGACGACTGGATCAAGACAGCCACTCCGGACAAAAAGGAAGCTGATCTTGCCATGTACGAGTCTTTACGTGACAGAGCTGCTCAGATGAAGAACCGCATGAAGCAGTGGGACATCGGTATGGATCCTCGGTGGATGGAACAGTATGAAGCTGGCCATGTGGTAGAAGCCCGGATCGCACTTCGACCTGCAGCAACCACGTGAGATCTGGAATTCAGATCTGAATGGGAATCTCTATGACTACGATCTGACCATGTGGGCCTTGGTCGATTTCCAGGTCACGGCCGGATCAAAGCCGTTGGCTTCGATTGCAACGGCTTGTCGGTTTGCGCATGCGACAGACGGCATACAATTGTTGGGCGCACGATATAGCAACGGGACCAACCTTGAAGTGACGTACATTACAGGCTACATGTCAAATTGGCAGAGGGGGATTGCCGAAATGGAAACCGGATGTGGACCGAACACGAAGTGTCTGTGACGGATATCAGTCGCTCAACGGCGGCAACGAAGACTCCAACGAGGATGAAGTCAAACGGGTCTAGACTCAAGCTCCTGGGATCGAATCTTGTCTCGTGTCGACTTGCTCACTGACAGAACAATCATATCGACTCTGCTGTCGGTGCAGCATAGCGCAGCGCAGCAAGTGGCGAACGAATTCGCCGCTTCATGTGCAAATCTATCAAATTGGATCTTGGACTCCGGTGTCTCTTAGGTACAACAACTCGTGGATGCCAAATTCTGGCTAGTGTTTACTGATCACTCTGCCGTGCGACATCCGATAGCCTTTGCATAGCGATGAAGTGCCAACGGTCGCTTGCACTATTGCAACCGTCTTGGTTGTACAACGCTGCATGCCATCATCAGCAACGACACCAAGTAGCCATAATGTTGAGCTTAGACGAGCCTTATATTGCTTGACTCGCTGGCCTTTGGGAGGACTACATCCGATCAAAGTCACTTCCAACACGACCACCACTCCACATTTGAATCTTCCACGATGGCAGACACTGGTATAGCAGCCGGCCAGGGTTGGCCCACATATTTGACCGAGACATGGGTGCGTATGTGTCGAGATTGCAAAACGAATAGCGCTGACCAGTGGTAGGCATTGACTGCCGTCGCTGCCCTCCTCATCTTCATTCGTTGGGCTGTCCGCATACGAACCGTTGGCTTCCGGGGATTCCAAGGCGATGACTACATCAGCATTGGCACGCTGTGCTTCACCATCATGGATGCTGCCACAGTCACAGTAGCTTGTATGTTGCCTTTTCGATGTCGCTTTCGGAACAGAGACTTACCTGGGATCCAGTCAAAAAGGGACAGAACGTCGATCTTACACCAGCCATGATCGAGAAACTCACCGAAGCCGATATCGCCCGCATCACATGGGGATCCAAGGTCGAATTAGCTGCGTGGTACAGCTACATCACCCTGATCTGGTGCCTGAAGTTTACCCTGCTGTTCTTCTATCAACGCCTCACCCTCGGGTCGTTCAACGCCAAGCTCGTTAGATACTTGTTCTGGATCATTGGCATCACTTACATCGCCCTCTTCCTGGTGGTCACCGTCGGCTGCCGACCTTTCCAGGCCAACTGGCAAGTTTCACCCATGGCGCCGTGGCAATGCTCCTTCCGACCTCAAAACCTCATCGCCACAGCGGTACTGAACACTACTACCGATGCGGCACTGCTCGTCATCCCAGTCATCCTGCTTTATCAATTGAAGGTGTCGCTCAAGAAGAAGCTCGTCATCGGCCTGATCCTTTCATCAGGTGTCTTTGTCATTATCGCAGCCATCATCCGAGCACAACTGTCCCTTGGCAACGCACCTACGGCAGCGAACATCAATAGCTGGGGCGTCCGAGAGACTGTCATCGGTGTGTTCACAGTCCAAGTTCCCATCTTAAGGCCGCTCTTCAGGCGTTCGTTCTGGACAACTGGTGCATACAATCCCCAATCATCCTCGAAGACATCTGCCAACGCCACGGGACCTTCCCAGCATGCTACGGCCAGCCACCGTGCCCCGACCAACACTGTCAATGAGTGGAGGGACGATATCGAAAAGGGCCAAGCATTGACCGATGCTGACGCCACCATCATCAAGTCCAGCCAAGTGGTACATACCATACACGTTCAGCAAGGGGATGAGGAAAAGTCCTTGACATCGGATAAAGAGAGTAAATGAGCCTGTAGCGAGTCTCTTTCTGCATAGCGATGGTGTTCTTGTCGATCAATAGTTCTACCAGTAGTGGTGTACCTAGTGTCAATAGATCCTGAATCTGACGAACCTTTCGCGCAGCTTTCTTGGTACGCATCAATAGATCCTCTAGTCAAGAGAAGATGAGAAGACAAGTACAGAGTGAGTGAAGAAAGGGCCCAACCGATCCCCCCTGTCCAGAACCAAGGCGGATCGCGGGGTCAAAACAAGGCCCCAAGCCCGTGCACTTGTTTGTCCCTCATGGTACCTGTCGATCGACATATAAGCGAGCTCTGCCCCATTTTGCCAATTTGCCAGCTTTTCCCTATCAAACCTCGCGCCTGACCTTGCCCCCGGACGCAGGACGATCCGAACTGGTCTGGTAGCTTCACTAGCTCCAGGTTCGGCACCTCGACACGTCCTCGCGCGACTGACTCTTGCCATCGTCCAACCACATGGCCGTCGGCGTCATGGGTGAAATACGCGAGATGCCCGAAAATCCGTGCTTTGTGATCACACGAGTTGTGGGGAAGAGTACAAAGTAAGAATGATATGGTGGGTCAAAAGTGTTTTTTTTCCCTTGTCTAGGACTTCTTGCGATCGTATATTCATCATGGCAAGACTGCCTGCGAGACTTCTCATTTGCACAGTGGTCGTCTGCTTGATCGCAGCCACTCATGGCGCTCCGCAGTCATCGTCGCCGCCCGCATCAGCGACCAGTCCATCGGTCGGCCAAGCATCGGGTGCCATAGCGAAGAATGTCGTCGCCAGCAGCAACAATCCAGTCGCCCAAGCACTTGCAGCCCTCGTCAGCGATGCCGCAACACTTGCAAAGGTCCTAGCATCAGCCTGGACATGGGTCGGATTCGCCCAGATCAAGCTGTTCACTCCTGAGTTAGCATATTCTTACGGCAAGAGTCCACCGGTCTATCCTACCCGTAAGTCGATGAGCTGTCGTGACCATATCTACCACTGACCCACGGAAAGCTCAAGGCACTGGCGACGATGGCGGATGGGCTGATGCTTACAGCCAAGCGAAGGCTCTGGTGGCGCAGATGACCAACGTAGAGAAGGCGAATATCACCTTCGGCGTATCACAGACCAGGGGCTGCTCTGGCTTCACCGGCAGCGTACCTCGACTTGGCTTTCCTGGCATGTGCTTGAACGACGCTGAATCGGGTGTTCGTACTGGCAAACTGGTCTCCGGCTACCCTGCTCAGCTTCACGTCGGTGCCTCTTGGAACCGCAAACTGGCTGGCGATAGAGCTGTTGCAATTGGCAAGGAGTTCAAGAAGAAAGGTATCAACGTCCTGCTCGGACCTGTGGTCGGTCCTCTCGGCCGTGTCGCCAAAGGTGGTCGTAACTGGGAGGGCTTCACTAATGATCCTTATCTTGCTGGTGCTTTGGTGGAGCCAACAGTGGTAGGGATGCAGCAGTCTGTGGTTGCTTGCGTCAAGCACTTTATTGTTAATGAGCAAGAGACGAATCGCAATCCTTTCTTGCAAGGCTTCATTCCCGGCTTCGCCAACGAGAGTGTGTCCTCCAACTTGGATGACAGGACGATGCATGAAGCTTACCTCTGGCCTTTCTATGATGCGCTACGGGCTGAAGCCGGATCAATCATGTGCTCGTACAACAAGATCAACGGATCTTATGGATGTGCCAATTCGAAGACTCTGAACGGACTGCTCAAGACCGAGCTTGGATTCGAAGGCTTTGTCGTCAGTGATTGGTACGCAGAACACTCTGGTGTCGCTCCAAGGAACTCTGGTATGGATATGGTCATGCCATCTTCCCAATTCCTCAACCCCGACTCGCTAGCTGGTGCGGTCGCAAATGGATCAATCGCAGCTACTAGGCTTGACGACATGGCAACTAGGGTACTCGCAGCCTGGTATCGCTTTGCTCGTCTCGACGCTCCTGGTCAGGATCTCTATACTGACGTCGACGCTCGCGATCCTGCCGATGAGACCATCAGATTTCAATCTGCGGTCGAGGGTCACGTACTGGTCAAGAATGTCAACAATGCCCTGCCACTGAAGAAGCCTGCCGTGCTGAACCTCTTTGGCTACGATGCGGTTGGTGGGTCAAACACTTCAGGGCTTGATTCGACCCTGTACAATTTCGGACAGTCGAATACTAGAAGCTACACAGATGGTAGGCCGTTCACTGGTCTGCAAGCCCTGCTTCTCTTTGCGTCAGTGTTACCAGCTGGTAGCGCTGGACCAGAAGTCGCTCTGCAAGGTACCATGATCACTGGCGGTGGATCTGGAGCCATCACTCCGGCACTGTCATTTTCGCCTTACGATGCCTTCCAGACCCAGGCCGCTCAAGATGGGACGATCCTCAATACCGACTTCACATCTCAGAACCCGATCGTCAAGTCGCCGAACGACCCTTGCATTGTGTTCATCAATTCGGCGAGCAGTGAAGCATACGACAGGGTGACACTCGCCGACACTTACTCGGACACCCTCGTGACCAATGTAGCCAATAAGTGTCGCAACACGATAGTAGTGATCCACAACGCCGGCATTCGTGTCGTAGACCGCTGGATCAACCACGCCAACATCACCGCCGTCATCTACGGCCACCTCCCAGGCCAAGACAGCGGCCTCGCCCTCACAGAAATCATGTACGGCCGACAATCGCCCTCCGGCCGCCTCCCATACACCGTCGCCAAAACCGAAGCGGACTACGGCACCCTCCTCAACCCCAGCTTCGCCGACCCCAGAAACCTCCTCTACTCCCAATCCGACTTCACCGAAGGTCTCTACATCGACTACAAATCCTTTATCCAACGCGGCGTCGCACCCCGCTACCCATTCGGCTTCGGTCTGACCTACACCACCTTCACTTACTCCTTGCTCACCACCGCCCTCGCTTCAGGCGCCAACACCTCCCCTCTCCCGCCCGACCGTGTCTCCCCCACCACCCCGGCACCCCAAGGCGGCCTCGCCTCTCTCTACGACACCATCGCCACTGTCTCGGTGACCGTGACTAACTCCGGTACCGTCGCCGCAGCGGAGGTCGCTCAGCTGTATATCAATATTCCCAACAGCGGTCTCCCCAAAGCGTTGCGTGGGTTCGACAAGCAGTTACTACAGCCGGGGGAGGCGAGGGTGTTTACTTTCCCTTTGCGCAGGAGGGATTTGAGTATCTGGGATACGAGGCAGCAGCAGTGGGGTTTGCAGGCGGGGAGGTATGGGGTGGTCGTGGGGGCGAGTGTGGAGGATGTGAGAGCTGAAGGGACGATTGTCATATGATTTTGGAGTCCATGGAGGAATGATAGATATTCTGGATGTCTGAGGCTCCTGGCCTGAGTACTACTGGTATGTGCTGGTCTGTTGTTCGCACAAATAAAAAAGTAAAAAAGTAATGAATGTTCCTGGTATCCCCTTGTCCGGCTGTATCCTTTCTGTGCCTTGCGGCATGTCCTGTAGTTCGCACACGATACACCATACACCCTGCTATTGAAACTCCTTCAACTCTGACGAATCCACAATGCTCGGGAAATCAATTATGCCATCTCAGCTGGTTTCTCCCTCCCGTCGGCCTCGACGATCTGGTGGACATCCCTCGTCATAGTGATCCCACCTGCTCCGGAGGACGATCCGACCAGGCTCTCCTCATCACTGGCTCCGTCGTTGACAACATGATGGGTTCCGACTGTGATGCCCTGCTTATGCTTTGCCGCAGACATGGCGCGCATCTCGTTGACGTTGCCGTTGACGGGACCATTGTGTGTGCCGCGACCAGTGGCGCCAGCAGTACCAGCGTTGGTGCCACGGCCGTAGCTTCCAGTGGCGGAGCGAATGCCGTAGAAGACCTTGAGGAAGAGAGGGCGAAGAGGGGGTAGGGAAGAGAGAATGATGACGAGCCAAAGTTCGAGTGTACCCCACAACATGAAGTGGTTGAAGTCATATGTAAGATCGTCGCTCTTCGCGATATACGGCAGCATTTTCATGCGGAGGATGACGCCGATGGTCGGAATCATGCCCACAGACATGAGGGAGCATACACCGAGCTTGATGCGGAAGGATGTCTGAAGATTCCACACGATGCTGATCGGCCATAGGGCAAGCGAGACGTCGGCGAGAACGGCGATGGCTAAGTAGAAGAGTCAGCTTGTGACAAGGAGGACGAAAAGGGTTCCACATACCGCCCTGGAAATAGGACCAGTCACCCGCGAGCTTGAGGCGTGGGCAGGATCCATCGAGGTAAGGGAACCAAAGCTTGGCGAGTGGTTCACATTGGAACAGCGACAGGAAGAATTGCACCATGGCAGACATCCCAATGAGGCCCCCAAGGACGTAGAGAGCAATGGATCGCTTCTTGGCCGTTTTGCCTTGAATTTGTAGGAGAAGGGCGATGATGCTGTACTTGGCGAAGATTCCAGCTGGAAGTGAAATGTAGAGAGAGATCCAGATCCATCGTAGAGCTTGAAAGATTTGAGGAAAGGTGAGGTCGGCGACGTGATTGCCTAGACCGTTGAGTAGAGCAACCACCATGGTAATACAACTCGCCAGACCAAAGGTGAAGCCTATGGCGGCCATGATGAAATCCAATCGCCATTTTCCTGCAGTCTTGGAGGCCGAGTATGCTCTCAAGATCATCAAGAAAGTAGCGATGGAGACCAGGGTGACAAGCAGTGTCATCAACATTGGGCCTGCTCCTCCGTAGGGATTGGGTGGTGCAGGTGTCGCTGCAGAAGTGGTCGAGGACGACATGATGAAGGGCGGGACAGAGGAAAGGTGAAAGAGAGAACGTGGGTGAAGACCTAATGAACCAGAAATTACAAAAGTAGGGCTTTGGATCAGCTAAATAGAATGGATACGAATGAAGATGCTAGAAGTGGCAAATCAACGTTATTGTGGAAGCAATGGAGTGTCACTTCCACCACTCCATGAATGGCCAGAAAGAGATAGGACACAGCATCCTTTCAACATGGTCGTATAGACAGGTCGTCGTGTTATAGTAACGTTTGAACGGCCATTCGTGGCACGGACGCAATGCTGTCGGAAACAGTCCTGAAAGATGGGGTATGCCGCATCCTTCAAAGCTGAGACAGAGCTTGCCGGTACCTTGTATGGATAGGGAAACATGTGCGTGGTGCCTGTGAGACACAATGTGAAGCTGAGAAGAGGTATCTGGGCCGACGCCGCCAGGCAGGTACTGCGGCGTCTGGGAACGACGTCCATAACGTCGTAACGTCTTCTTCGGCCCCACAAAACGTCTTCTTCGGCTGCACGAAACGTTTGTCTCGACAATTGCGAATGAAGACTGAAGTAGACGTAACCGACGTTGACAATATTGTTGTTTAACCGGAGAAACTGCAAGTTAGCTCGAACGAAATTCGGGATGAGCCGGCCGGGTGAAAGGGTCTCCTATCCAGAAATAGAGTGTCTCAGCGACACAAACTACCAGAACTCTCGTTAGTCCTTGATCGTCTTCATCATGGTGCTCGGAGCAGTATTGATCGAGGTGGTCGGCATGATGGCATACCACGATCCGCTGTCGGGTACATTGCTCTTCGTCGTTGTTATGCGACCGTGGACCTGGTAGTTTCTACACAGCGATCTTATCGATCTGGCGGGGTCCGCCTCGAATTCAGCCCTAGCCATGCCGACTCTAGCTGAGGCGACATGACCTCCGACAAAGTTTCAAGCCCTGAGGTACACTTTTACCTTGGGAGATCTTGAGGGCTATCAGACCCAATTGTCTCGATGCTCAAGCCATGTTGAGGACTGTGCATCAAAAATACAGCGTGCGACAGCCGGATTTTCTCCTGAAGCATCTGGAGCCACTGGAATCGTAAAAGTTGAATAGGGCAATAGCAGTAATTCCGATGGTGCATTAGTAGTGATGTCCGGGATACGATGAAGTGTCTCTCGCCACAAGTCCATCTGAATAGCCTATAATTGAGTCGTTTGAACTCCATATGCATGTAGTCAGCTCGCGTCAGTCGAGCTCGAAAGAGATGTCTGGTGTGGCGTAGCATAGCGGAAATTGGTCTTCGATATTCTCACCATCGTGGTGGGTGACTGAAGCCGACATTCGCTGATACTACCAGAGCTGCCTCTGTCACTCCAGAAGCTAGCTACAAGTCTGCAGAATATCCTTATCGGAAATCCGAATTTGGTCTGCGGAAAATCGAAAATCCGAACTTAGTTTCTGGTAATTTGAACAGAGCTGTTGCCGGAAAAGCGTGCGTTTCATGACCGTCGACAAAGTATGACTTGTATCTGTCCTGACAAGGACAAATGATGTTTTCCAGCCGGTAGGAGGAACACAGCGGTGGTATGGGATCGTCTTCGACCTGATATCATCGCCACTGGCACCTGCACTGCGCAGCTGACTTCTCCAGGTACTGTCGCTCTCATCATGTCGCGAGGCGATGAAAGTGAGGCTTGCAGTGACGATTCTTGGGCAAAACACCAATTGCTGAGTCAGCCTCAAATTTCGACCTTGGACATTCTTGAAAGCGTCATCTCATCTTCTCTTCCTAACAAAGCCCGAATACGAGAACAACACATGTCATTCGCCGACATGTTCACGGGCCGACTTGTCTCTGAGCCGATGCCTGACAATGAACGGTCGATATTGTACATTCTGCTCGGTCCAGACACACAGTTTTGAGCTGGTGGCCGCTGGTCGTTGCAGCCAACTGTTCAACCGAGTGTTCGACCGCATCCGAATAAATCTTTGCAGCCCCGGCTAGACTTGAGCAACGATGAGGCTCGCCAGTTGTAACGGCGACAAATATCATTGCATGTTCGGGCGGAACGCTTATCAGTCGGCACTCTATGCTCGAGAATTGAGTGACAGGACATGAAACCCGTTCTGCATGGCTATAGCTCGGAGTTGTCAAAGCAAGCTAGGTCTGCACCACAAACCCGACACGCACGTAGACTGTGTCGCTCGACATCGGTGCTACTGCCAATGCTGCTGACCCTGCCTGCCTCCTCTTGACGAGCACTGCTGGACTTACGTACCGCTTTGCGTCTCAAAGCTGTCATGATCGTTGGTGAGTGCCAGTAGATTGGCTAATCATTTCTCTCTCATCTTTGCCTTTACTACCACACATGAGCTCATGGTCTGTGTCCTGGCGTTGCAAGCTCATTGTGTAAACCTCATCCGCGCCGTCTGGTAGGACCGCTTGACCGATCTCCGAATCCATACACCCGGGCTATGTGCTTGACCGGCGTGACAGCCGATCCAGACCAATGTCGAGATCTTGCATGCCAGACTCTTTCTCGAAACCATTCGGTATGTCAGAGATATAAGAGCACGCTTATGGCGATAGTGCATGCTGGTAGCAGGGATACGTATTACTAGGACGACAATGGCCGAACGGGCGAGGGTCAGATGCAGACTCGCGGCGAGGCACGAGCGATGCCTTGACAATGCCAAGATCTGGATCTCCTCTCTCTCGGAACAACACACCGTACCCATCCGAGGCTCATCCGAGCTGGTGATAGCCTCTCGTTTACCTGGTCTAGATGTGGACAAGCGCAAGAGGACAATGCACCCGCTGCTCACAGAATAAGAAAGATAGCACATGCGGAGAAAGGACATGTTCAGAAGGACACACACGATCCCAGAACAAGCATGGTGCAAACGCAGGAAGAAAGACATCTGACTCATTTTTGGCTGTTTCATCTACCTGGACGCCCACCGGAACCCTGCTCCCATATCCTATCCTATCTGGTCAAGCCACAATCGACCTTTTCGTCACAAGCGATGCAAGTTGGGATATAATCCTGCACTTTGTACTGGAAGCAGCCATCGAATTTGTCTTGGCCGGCCTTGTCGAAGACGCAGATACCCTGATAGTCGTAGTTGCTAAACCACTTCCCCTTGGCGGCATAGCAACACTTTTCAGCAGAATCCACTCGTGTAATGGGTCCACCGACGACACATGCTTCACCAGCCACTAGGGTCGCGAAGATAGATGAAAGGATGATGCTGGACGTAATTGAAAGCTGCATCTTGAGTGATAGTCTGGTAGTCGGGTATGCTGTGATCTGGATTAGCTCGGCCAAAGATCGAGATTGGGCTAGCTCACATCTCTGACGGCGGATTTGGCTCCTTCGATGTAGAAGATCTTGTCCGTGCGATTGATGGTGCTTGGTCGGGAGATTTTGCTTGCTGGAATGGACTTCTCTGGTGATTTTCCGAGGTACTTATGCGAATTCCAACATGCTGAGAACGATATCGCTTGCCACCGTAGAAAAGTCTAGATAACTCCATGCCCTCCTGTAGCACCCTCTATTCGTTGTCGAGGACATCTCGCCGGCCGCCACGACCGTCCCCGCTTCTTGGGATTGCTGAAAGGGAATGACTAGAGTTCTTCCGCCTTGGATCGGGTCATGCAGAAGATGGTAGCTTCTACAGACCGCCACGACCATTGATTGACCGGCTATGCATGTACCTGCAGAGTTCAGGCCCGTTTATGCAGGGAAGACGGCATGGTAGGAACAGATGAGGGGAACAGGAACAGGGCTAGATCTGCATCGGGCAAGTCGGCGTGCTTCCTTCGCTTAGCCAGGCCGTCCGCCGGACAACGGACCGATTTGTGACTTCATCTATTAGGAAAACTCAGCTTCGCGCTTTCATTTCCATTCATGCGACCTACTTTATCTTCATCCATAGCAAGATGCAGGTATATAATTCATTCAAGTCACAAGGTGAGCGCCATGAAAATGCAGGGGTTGTGGCTTCGTCTTGGAAGCGCCTCCCAGTCGGACCCTGCTGGTAAGTTCTATTGTGCTTCGAATTGGCTGAATACGGACGGTACTCAGCCGAGGAGATCGTGCAAGATCAGACGATTCTGGCTATAGACAGAAACGCCACAAGGTACAGCAACCACAGCGATCGACCAAGTCTGGGGATTTGTCCATCTCCACCGCTGCCAATCTGAACTTTTCTGGGCAACCTGGTAGTTTGATACCGTCGTCCTGGCACACTGCAGAAGAGCGATAGTGTGTGACAAACTTCATCCATTGCCATTGAAGCGCCGAGTCTGCAATCTATCTGCATGGTATTGCCCTCGTGGCCAGATCAATGCATGGACCCTTGGTACCGACTTCCAGTGAGAGGTACAATTCTTCCGCTTCACAATCTATCTGTATCGAAACTCTGCATTAGACCGCTTCTCTACCACTATTCAGTCTGATATGACCGAGGCATGGGCCTCTTGCGAGCGCCACCAGCACATCTGCCTCGCTTTCAACCAGCGGCGAGAGGGGTATACGGCTATACACGGACGCAAGAGACTCTACCTTCGCGCCATCAGGGATACGCTTCGAGCGAAACGAGCACGGCAGCTGCAAGACCGGCTGGAATGAAGCCAACGCTGGTAGCGACGAGATGTCCAAGGATCCGGTCGGAGGCCATCGTATGGTCGGTCAGAGCGACAAGGGAAGGTATATAAAGGGCCTGATGTCCTGCTGGTGGCAAAGATCGACAAAGATCACCAACCGGAACACTTGTCTTCAATATACCACGTCGATCTAGACCGCTGATCATCATGCGTCTCTCCGTCCTTGCCCTCCCAGCACTCGTTGCTGCTGCACCAGCTGCCAGTCCAGACGTCTGGGCCGACCCAAATGCCCCGGATCCAACACAGGTGCAGATGACTGGTGTGAGTAACCCATCAACCTGCCTAAGCATAATTAGCTGTCGATCAGAACATGTGCTGAATATTCTAGCTCACCTATGGTGGTACCGGATGTCCCCAGGGCACCGTCGCCTCTGTCCTCTCGAGTGACCGCACCTACATGACCCTGATCTTCGACTCTTACGTCGCTGCCCTCGGTCCATCCACCTCTATCCTTGAGAACCGTAAGAACTGCCAGCTCAATGTCGGCCTCCGTTACCCAGGTGGCTTCCAGTACTCGGTCTTCTCCGCCGACTACCGTGGTTACGCCGCCCTTGACAAGGGTGTCACCGGCACTCAGAAGTCGACCTACTATTTCTCTGGCCAGAGCCAGCAGACCAGCACCCAGACTGACTTCTACGGTCCCATGAGCAAGGATTACTTGATCCACGACGAGGCCGAGGTCACTTCCACCATCTGGTAAGAGCACTCAGTCATATTACAGGTATACATACTTACATACTGCAGGTCCCCTTGCGGTGCTCAGGGTCTCCTCAACATCAACTCCCAGGTCAGGCTTACCAGCACGGATTCCAAGGCCAATGGTGTTTTGACCACCGACTCCATTGACACCAAGTTCACCCAGAAGATCTACTACAAGTGGAGGAAGTGCTAGAGGGTCGAAGTCGACGCCCTCCTACCCAGAACCAGCACCATCCCTTCACTCCTTCAGTACTTGAGTTTCTGTCCATAGCTTCAATGAAATTCTTGCATGTTCAACTATTCATACCACCTTTTCATTCGCGCGGACTGTAGGTCTGTGGCCTCACAATTCTGCGCCACTCCAGTCAATGTCCTGACATTTATTGACTTAGACTATCACATAAGCAATTGATCCTGAATCTCATATTCGAGCAAAGTGAGGTGTGGTAGTCAGCTTCAGGCCTGCCACAACACAATTCGGTCCATTGGTGGCGTGGTGGGTGGGGCAGATGAGCACTCAGTCATGCGGAGAATCAGAAACCTTGACACCTTGAGCTGCTCATTCATCCACCATGTGGTCAAGTCTCGCAGCAAAAGGCATCAGCTCCAAGATCCAACGATCTGTGGAGGTAATTTGGGCATGTTTCATCCCTGTCTATCCGACGCCTGCATGGCTCCTTCATCCCTATCGTTATCATTCCCGGCCCGGGATGTGACGCGAAGACGTGATCGCTCGACACTGGAGAACCACAGCCCTAGCGGATTGCACCATTCGACCAGTAAACCATGATTGGCGAATTCCTATGGAGGTGGCCCAACATGTGAAGACAGTCAAAACAAGTACAGTCGCCAGCACTTGAGCGTAAGTATGGTAGGTACACTGACCTTTTGGGTCTTCAAGGATGGGTCACAACGTTGAGACTGTCGACGCTGTCACCGCTGGCATTGCAAAGGCCACGAATGGACTGACAAATGGAGCTGGACATCTCGACGGCAGCAAGCATGACAGTGTACAAACATCCACCGTGGAGCTACTAGATCCCGAGGTCAACACAGCCAACCTAGGATCCTCCTATCCCAAGTCGAACTTGAAGCTCGAAGACCGCTTCATCGACGATGCTCGGCCTATACGAGTCACGGTAATAGGCGCAGGTCTTGCTGGAATCACTGCTGGTATACTATTACCGATCAAGGTGCCGAATATTCAGCTCACAATCTTGGAGAAGAACGAGGACGTGGTAGGTCTTGCATATTTCAAGCACAGCGGTATGTCCTGACTCAGAACAGAGCGGAACATGGCTCGAGAACATCTATCCCGGTGTCAGATGCGATATCACTGCCCATGTCTACCAGTCGACCTTTGATCCTCGCACTCAATGGTCTGAAAAGTTCGCTCAGGGACAAGAGATTCGGGAATACTGGCAGGGACTAGCTAGGAAATACGATGTGTACAAGTTGGTGAAGCTCAACCGAAAGGTCATTGGACTGGATTGGGACAAGTCGGCCTCTATATGGAAAGTCAAGGTCCAGGACACCAAGACCGGTCAGGTCGATGAGGAGGAGGCGGACTTTGTGCTGCCAGCTCTGGGTCGATTCAATGCGTGGAAGCTACCAGACTACCCTGGTATAGAGGACTTCAAAGGATTGCTCCGTCACACCTCCAACTGGGACAAGTCTTTCGATCCCAAGGACAAGAACGTGGCAGTCATTGGCAATGGTGCCAGTGGCATTCAAGTCGTGCCAAATCTTCAACGAGTCTCGAAACGGGTGGATCACTATGCTCGATCACGAACATGGATAGCGACGACATGGGCCGGAGATGCTCGCACATTCGAGGCCCAGCCGTACACGCCGGAGCAGCTGAAAGATTTCGAGGACCCAGCAAAGTACCTCAAGTTCAGGAAAGAGCTGGAAGCCCAGTATTGGCGAGGATCCCCTGCATTGCTTGCTGGCAGTGTAGCGAACAAAGCAAAGCGAGAGGAATACATCAATGTGCTCAAACAACGGACGACGAAGAAGCCTGAGCTGTTAAACAACCTGATACCAGATTTCAGTCCAAACTGTCGACGTCTAACACCAGGACCCGGCTATCTCGAAGCTCTCGCCGAGGACAATGTCGAGCTCATCCAGACAGCGATCAAAAGGACTACGCCCACTGGCATCGAGACGGAAGATGGCAAGCACAGAGAGGTAGACGCTATTTTCTGCGCGACTGGTGCGAATGTAGATATGGTCCCACCGTTTCCCATCACAGCAAATGGCTTGGACCTGAGGAAGGCCTGGAGACCTGGTGGAAAGTATGGCTGGCCACACAGCTATCTCGGTCTCGCGGTACCCGATTTTCCAAATCTTCTACTTGTTCACGGGCCCCACGGTACTGGTCCCAGTGGTACTGTGCCTCACGCAGTCGAAGTACAGCTCACGTACTACGCCAAAGTCCTCCGCAAAGTTAGCACTCAAGGCATCAAGACGATTACTCCATCCAAGAAGGCTACGGACGACTTTGTTGAGTATGCGGACGCCTTCTTCCCCAAGACTGTCTTTGCCGATAAGTGCAGTAGCTGGTATAACGGAGGCAAGGCTGGCGCAAGAATCCATGGGATCTGGCCTGGTAGTGCAGCTCATGTCACAATTGTACGAAGAGAGCCGAGATGGGAGGATTGGGAGTATGAACACATCACAGACACTGGCAATCGCTTTGCCTACTTTGGCAACGGATTCACGAGGCAAGAGCAGGATGAGAGCTATGATATTACAGGATATCTCAAGCTGCCTGGGCAAGATCTGAGGGATTTGCATGAGAGGTGGTGGGATTTACCATGAGCGAGAGCATGCTAGATCAGCCCGCTCAAAATGAGAAGACCATTGCATTGCACAGCATTCCGAGTGTCCATCACTCGAACAGCCTTCGCATCAAACTCCGATGTCAAGGCGTCCAGGGGACCTTCCGTGCACGTATCAAGCTTTTCCATACACTCCCAACCGCATGGCAAAACGCACGTGGCCAGCAAGAGCACATGCATACGGATCTCTCCGGTCAACGGTTATTATTCCCAGGCTGATTGAACTCCGATCTCGGGTCATCAAATCACCCCCGAAATGTGTGGAAAACCTGCCCTAGTATCCCGCATTGACATGCAACTATGGCGTGCTCCCCAGCAAATGAACGTCTCCACTCCCGACCTCCACCACTGCAACGCAAGCTCTGAGGTTAGATGAAACATTCTTCTTATCGCCTTGGGGAATACCTGAGTGGCAGAAAATTTCTGTGCTGTTGCCATGCCGCTATTGATGATGCGATCGGATTGAAGTGCGGTTGTGGCCAGCGGGGGGGGGGGGGGGGGGCTGGTCGGGAACTGAGGCAGGGACTTGACTACGATTCAGGGCGAGATGCTGGAGAGGGTATGCAGGTATATGAATGTGGGAAGATCGTCGGATGGGTAAGTACATACTTGTGGTCATTTTAGTGGTCGATTGGAAGTTCTTTCATTGTTGCTGTTTCTCTATCTTTTGGCCTCGAGTCACACAGCATCCTACAGTCCTCATACTATCAAAATCTATCATCACCTAAGCACTTACCTGCTACATCGTCATCTCTGTCGCCCGCCATGCCGGAGTCGTACATCATTGACGACATTCGAGGACCTCCTCCAAAGGATCAGAGACATCCAGTAAAGTGGTACAGAAGCACGCTCTTCAATGCAACCATTCTGGGTATCTGCAATTTTTCTGCGCCAGGAATATGGGGAGCGTAAGTTGATCCTACCTATATCACAGGGAGTAGGATCTGACACAATACAGCATGAACAGCTTGGGAGCCGGTGGTGCCCAGAAGCCATACCTGGTCAACACTGCCAATGCCTTGACCTTCTGCCTCATGGTAGTATCCTGCTACTTTAGCAGTGCTATCGTCCACTACATCGGTATCAAGAACGCACTCCTGGTTGGCACATTAGGATATGGTATGCTACCAACGTAAGACACATCTAGCATGAATCTAACAGAACACAGCACCATACGCCGCAGGTCTCTACACCAACAACCGCTTCGGCACAGAATGGTCAGTCCTCCTCGGCGCAGCCCTGTGTGGCCTGTCCGCAGGCATCTTCTGGATGGCCGAAGCCGCCATAGCAATCGCCTACCCGGAACCCTACAACAGAGGCAAAGTGCTCGGCTACTGGCTCACGTACCGTCTCTTCGGGCAAATCCTCGGCGGCGCCATCAACCTCGGCCTCAACGCCGACCGCAACGAAGCCGGCAAAGTATCCTACACCGTCTACCTCATCTTCATCGCGCTGCAATGTCTCGGTCCCTTCGTCGCTCTCTTCCTCAACAAGCCCGAACAAGTCCAACGCACCGACGGCCGGAAAGTCGAGCTCTCCATCCTCAACAACCCGTGGTTCGAGATCCGTCAAACCACCAAGCTGTTCTTCACCAAGAGATTCCTCCTCGTGGTCCTCTTCATCGGACAAGCAGTCTACTCCGAAGCCGTCTTCTTCACTTACCTCTCGCTATGGTTCTCGGTTCGCGCCCGCGCCCTCGGCTCCTTCCTCTCCGGCATCATCGCCGTGACATGCGGCAACATCCTGGGCAACTGGCTCGACAGGACCAAAGTCCCCCTCAAGACACGATCGAGGTACTCGTTCGGCATCATCGTCGTGCTGCAGGGCGCGTGGTGGATCTGGGCGACAGTACTGGTGACCAAGTTCCGCCAGACCCAGCCGACGTATGATTGGGCTTCGGCTGGGTTCGGGCATGCTTTTGCGCCGTATATCTTCCTCTGCGCTGGGTTTCAGATGAATTACCTCTTTTTGTACTTTATCATCTCGAATTTGGCGACGGATTCGGCAGAGGTGATTCGGTATGCGGCGTTGTTGAGGGGGACCGAGTCGGCGTGGCAGGCGGTTAGTTATGGGTTGAACTCGATTGTCATTATTGCTGAGGTGGGTGGGGTGTACCTCAACTTTGGTCTTTGGGCGATTAGTTTGTATCCTGCTTGGTTGGTGTTGAGGACTTTCGGGACCGAGGCGCAGAAGTCGGTGGAGAATGGTAGTGATACGGATTTGGATCAGAAGGTGTTGGGAGAGGGATTTGCAGGTGGTGAGGCGAAGGGAGCGAACAGTGTGAGCTCGGAGGTGAAGTAGACGGAACTCGTGAGGGAGATCACTATTAGAACGTAGAGTCGGACACACTGAAAATTCACTGAGAATTGTTTGATCCCAATTTTGATCGGTATGTGGTAGATATGTATAGACGAAGGTTCTAGACGCTCTGTCGCTTTCCACGTGGACATATCGTGTATAGGAATGTTGAGAATTCTGTCGATCTATCAAGCGTACAATCTGACATCTGATGAAGAGAGTCCAGGTCCGGGTTACCGAATCCGCGCAACGAGTCTTCCACCACTGATCTCCCCTTTCCGCATTCGATCCAAGCCATCATTCACCCCTTCCAATCCATCTACTACGCCAAGTATCCGAGGCGGTACGATAAGACCTTCGTCTAATAACCTCTCTAACCACAGGACCAACGCCTCTCCTACCTCTGGCACCTCATGGAACAATTTGACTGGTACGCTGTGGTAATGTGCACCAGTATCATGCTTCGGTAATCCAGTCAGTCCAGTGAGATGTGATCCTTGGGTCCCAGTCGCCTTGTCTGCTGCGTCAGAAGGCGGTGTACCCGGTGGAGTCGGCTCCGTGACTCCATTTAATTTGGCGTCATGGCTCTGAAGACACTGGGCTAGATGTTCAGAGGTTGTTTTGCCAACGACATCAACAGCGAAGCGTAAGCTGCCGGAAGTGACTGATCTGACAATCTCTATTGCCCTCTCGGGGTCATGCGAGTCTACCACAAAGTCCGCCTTGAAGGCAGGATCCGTGGCGAGGGTGTTTGCATGTTTCCGCACATCAAGGACGATGATGGTCCGTAGTCCGGCAAGGCGAGCTAGTTGGTTGATGATGAATGCGCAGGTTGAAGAGCCGCCCCAGATCGCAAGCCAGTCTCCTTTCCGCGGTCGGTCGTATGATGAGATGCCGTTTACACACTCCTCTCTGACATCCTTCGGTAGACGTGCCGAATCGATGTTTCGCACAACGTTGACAAGATCTGGGCCATCGCTGATAGAAGAGAAGTCCAAGCCGGTGCACACTCCAAGCGCAAGGGCGCCGGTGACGAATGCGACACCGATTGCTGCACCTTGCTCCGACGATACTGATTGAGGAAGTTTGGCTAGATTGAAATGACTTGAGATCGCATACTCCTGGTAAGTCGCTTTCCGAAGGTCTCGATAATCTGTTGATATGAGAGCGACTCTATCGCCCAGCTTTAATCGTTTGTTCGTTGATGCAGGGACAGCGACATGTCCGACAAGTTCTCTCCCGGGTATGTAAGGTAGTACTGGTATGCCAAAGCCATAATCACTGCATGCTTAGTTAGGACTCTGGACGAGCGCGGGACTATTTGCCACTAACGGTGCCTTCCAGTCTATCGGATTCAAGCCAATCACTTCCGTCTCTACAAGAACCTCATGCTCATGCTGGATAGCAGGAATTGGTTGATTATGCTCCAGGTCATACTTCTGACGAATCGCTGGTAATGAGAGGACTCTCTGGGTTTGTGGTATAGACGCCATGCCTGTAGTCGATGTGGTGGTCAAAACATCATGAATGCAAAAACCAAGTTCAAAGGCCGACAGATCAGCGACCAATCCGAATGCGTGAAAACATCATCGCACATGAAAGATACTTCTCTAGCAGTACTCCTCACCTTCGAGCCCGCGGGGCATCTCCTGTCCAGCGATACCGGCTTCGTTGACTTGGACTCGTGGATGTTGGTTCACAAGAAACATTCGCAATTCAGGGCTGGATGCACGTTGACGCAAGCGTCCCACTCGTCGGGAATGGGAGACGTGATGGCGACGAATGCAGTGGTGATGGAAAAGTAAGAGAGGAGGGTTGGCCTGTAGGAGATGTCGTTGACGTCTGAAAACGGTTTAGCGTCATGGCGTGACAGCAGCTCGAATTTCACCATCCTCATCAAACCTGGGATGCTATCCTGTCGATGCAACGGCGATATGTGAATTACCAGATCATCAGTTCCCCCTTGGAGAGGCGGGGTGTGTTGGAGACCATGAGGGGTGACATGTCTCCTGCTTTGAACGTCTCTGCAGTTTGAGGCCAGACCCAGTTGAGCACATCGATCACTACCAGCAGGCATGGCTACTCAGAACGGCACAAACGGCGTCAAGCCAAAGAAGAGCATCATTGTGAATGCATTCGTCGAGATGTGTAAGTGGTGCTCCAGGCTATACTATCATTGCCATATTCTCGCCACCTTTTTCCGCGTGCCTTGCTTTGTGCTGCATCACTAACCCACGGCAGGCAGTGGCCATCAGGCCCCTGGACTTTGGCGGCATCCTGATGATGAGTCCTGGAAGTTCAATGATGTCGATCATTGGGTTAAGCTAGCCCAGCTGTTGGAGGAGGCTTCCTTCCATGGCATTTTCATCGCAGACGTTCTTGGTAAGTCTGACCACCCCACGCTCCCACGCTAGTGGACACCCTCTGCAGGCATATACTCGTATGTAGTTCCTGAGATTTCACGTGACCCCCCTCTACCCCAGGGCTCTGCTATATGCACTTGTCGGATCTAAAAGCCGCCTCAGATGACATATCCTCGTACTGACTTCGGTCACAGGTGGTTATGATGTCTACAATGGCAACCTGGACGCTGCTAAGCGTAGTGGCGCTCAATTTCCAGTCAATGAGCCGCTGAGTGTCATACCCGCAATGGCATCCGCCACCAAGAGCATCGGCTTTGGTTGTACTGTATCGACTTCTTACGAGTATCCCTACCACCTTGCTCGTCGTCTCTCCACAATCGATCATCTCACAAAAGGTCGTTTGGGTTGGAACATTGTCACTTCGTACCTCGACAGCGCTTCCCGGAATATGGTTGGCAAGGAACAATTACCGCATGACGAACGCTATGCCAAAGCCGAGGAGTACGTCCAGGTTGTCTACAAGCTCTTGGAGTCCAGCTGGAGAGATGATGCTGTCCAACTTGATCGGCAAAAAGGCGTCTATACTCAGCCAGACCTAGTACGAGAGATCAACCACAAGGGCAAGTTCTTCGATGTGCCGGGACCTCACCTCTGTCAACCCAGTCGCCAGCGGACGCCCCTCATTCTCCAAGCCGGAACGTCAAAGGCTGGCAAGGACTTTGCTGCTCGCCATGCTGAGGCTGTCTTCGTCTCAGCCTTCGGCCCACAAGTTGTCGCTGGTAGTATCAAGGACCTTCGTCAATTGACTGCTGCCAATGGTCGAGATCCGAAAAGCATCAAAGTGCTTGCCCTTGTAACTGTCATTGTTGATGAGACAGAAGAACTGGCTCAGCAAAAGCTCAAGGACTACCGCCAGTACGCTTCACTTGAAGGGGCGCTTGCCTTAGTCGGTGGCTGGATAGGTGTAGATTTCGGCAAATATGAGCCTGACCAGGAATTGAGAGAAGTTGAGAGCAATGCTGTTAGGTAAGTGGGCTATTTTCCGGACATGAGACATTTTGCTAACAAGTCCAGATCGACAGCTCAAGCCTACGCTCGCTTCTCGCCAGGCGTCGGCAAGTGGACAAAGGATACCATCGCGGAGCATATCAGCATTGGCGGGAATGGTCCAGTCCTCGTCGGTACTGCCAGCCAAGTCGCAGATGCACTCGAGGTCTGGCTCGACGAAGCCGATGTCGACGGCTTTAACTTTGTAAGTTCTGCACAACCAATCCTCGCCGTATGCGAGACTGACCATGACAGGCCTATACTGTATTCCCAGACTCTTTCAAGGATATCATCAAGTTCTTGCTACCAGAGCTTCGTGCGAGAGGTCTGTTCTGGGATGGCTATACAGTTCCTGGCGGCACATATCGAGAAAACTTCTACCAAAAACCTGGACAAACAGGGCCTCCGGAAGAGCACTTTGCTGCCAAGTATAGGTGGCGAGCTGGAGTGGCGAATGAAGATGCGCCTGTGCCAAAGTAAGCTTAGCAATCAATCAAGAATGAAACTTCTATCCTGCAGATTATTCACGCTTGGAATAAAGGCAAATTCTTGCAAGCACTTTTCAATTCATGTCTGCTATCTGTGTCACGCTGTGTGTTGGAGGCCGGAAGGTCACGTGACTTTCTCTTGGCGGATGTTCCTCGAACCGGACGACAAGTGGTCTTCCGTTTGTTGACCACCAAGTGAATCGACCAACTTGTGATTGCAGACGTTGACAATATATCTCAATTGTAAGGCTGTCATCACACTACTCCGCCTTCCAGTGATAGGCAGCAGCCGGATGATCAGCTGGTGGTCTCGCCAACCCCTTCTTGCCATACAGGTTCTCCCTGTACGTTCCGCCTGGCACAGCGTAGTCCTCCCAGAACAAGCCTCTCTGCCTCAATACTGGCAATAGGTGATCAATGACCTCTTCGAATGTCCGAGGAAATACCGCATATGCGATGTTGAAACCATCCACATCAGCCTCGCTCACCCATCGCTCGAGGTCATCAGCAACCTCTTCTGCTGTGCCAATGACAGTAGCGCCCAGTCCGCCGACCTTGATGTGGTTCGCCACTGCCGCTTTCGTCCACTTTGCCACTTTCGGGGAAGCTTTGGACCATCCCTCCACGGCGGAACGGATGGCATTCGACTCTACATGGCGCAGCTCTTGATCGTCGTCATATTGGGACAGATCTATCCCAGTCCAGCCGCCAAAGAGAGCCAGCGCGCCGTCCTCGGAGCCGTATTTGAGGTACTCTTGATACTTGGCTTCGGCCTCTTCATGCGTTTTGCCGATTATGGGGCACAACATGGCCAGAAATTTGATACTGGCGGGATCTCGGCCAAACTCGGCCTTCGCTTGCGCGCGGATCTCGGCAATGTTCTTCGCCACGACGGCCGGACTGTGACCTGCTACGAAGATGACTTCCGCGTTGCGGGCGGCGAAAGCTTTGCCGGCCTTCGAGGTGCCGGCTTGCATGATGACGGGTGTGCGTTGAGGCGATGGCTCACAGATGTGAGGGCCGGGGACCTGGTAGTATTTGCCCACGTGGTCGATGGTGCGGACTAGGGATGGATCGGTATAGATGCCGGTTTTGCGGTCCAGCTTCACTGCGTCGTCTCGCCACGATGATTGCCTGGTAGGTATTAGCGCGGAGCGACGTTTGTATGATTCACAGAAGCATACCAGAGCTTATACATCACCTCAGTGTACTCCTCGCAAATGGCATAGCGTTGATCGTGCTCCGGCTGCTGAGTGTGTCCGAGATTCCTAGCAGCAGAGTCGAGGTACCCAGTCACAATCTATATGATCAGCAACGATTACCGTGGTACTTAGAACCACTTACATTCCACCCAACTCGGCCGCCACTCAGGTGATCGGCGGTGCTGAGGCGTCGTGCAAGGTGGTAGGGCTAGATTCGTCAGTCACAGCGCACTTAAATATGGCTTGACACGCTCACTTGCTCGTAGGTCGTCGCTAATGTCACGGCAAATCCAATGCTCTCGGTCGCCGCCGCCATAGCTGGCACGGTCAGGAGAGGCTCCTATCGCAAGATTCAGCATCAATGTCAACTTGCTTTGTTTTAAAAACCCCATACATTGACAGGCCACTGTGCACCGCTGACGATAGCAGGGTCCGGATTGCGTGGTCCCTTGTATACATCGTATGCTCCCTGATACCTTGTCAACCTCTGGGCTCCAGGTCTCATAGTGTAGCACTACCAGCACATCTGCGATGAAGACAGAGTGAAACTTGCCCTTCTCGAGAAGCTTAGCCAGTTCTACCCAATGCTTGATCGAGTTGAACCCCGATGATCTGTCTTCAGGATTTTGCCACCCTCCTGGACTCTGATGACCACTGCCTGGGATAGCGTCAGGAAGTGTTGCTTTCTGGATAGTAACAGTTGTCCTTACATGATTCAACGAATGCGCTGATGATCAGTTGCTTCTTTGCATGGCCATTGGCACCGTTGGTCTGGGTGTCACTCATATTTGCTGGTAGTGATTGTTCGTGCTAGTCCGCTGAGAAGTGATCACGGCTTGACGTGGGGGTTGACTGGGTCCAAAGCTCGAGTCGAGTTTATGCTCAATGACCCTGGTCCAGCCCGAGGTGACCGAGGGGCACATGGTCAAGAGTACTAGACCGGCCGGCAGGTAATGCAGCGGAGCGCCATGCCGGCTGGTTGGGATGGACCCGGGGTCTCCAACAGCCCTCATGAGAACTCAATCTCTTGAACATGATTCGATAGATTGGAAACGTGCAAGGGTTCACGAGGTTGTCTTGGTATGAAGTTGGCTCGCCATTCAAGCAACCATGGCGTGCTTCAGGTCGTGGTTCCACTTTTGCCGCTTGCGAGCCAATCACGTGGCTCGTGTTGGGGGCTTCACTCCAACCTCCCGACTTCGAATATGCTTTCTTCCATCATCAACACGATCCCTATTTTGCCAGATAGCAACATGCGATATCGGTGGCCATCAAAAAACCATCGAAACAATGGATGAGGACGTTTAGTTCGACATTGGTTGGCGTGATTGCATCATGAGTGGCCACACCCTATGACTGGGTCAGGGAGCGATGTAGGGCGGCGAGAACCATGTGGAGGAGCAGAATGTAGGTCAAGGGTCAGTGCTATCTTGCATTCATAATGTCGGCAGATCTGCATATCACATTGTAGCTTTCCAAGTCGTCGGGACAGGTGCATTTGCCCTTCTTTTATTTTCGTTTCCCTCTCTACTCGAACAAGACTCTCACTTAGCGTTGGACTCGTAACTTTTCCGACAGTATGGCGGGCGGATCATCGACATCTGGGGTCACCTCGACCGAGACCGCCGTCGTGCCGCCACTTTCTCAAGCGGTTGGCTACGTGGTGGTGGTAGTGATCGGCTTCGTCATCGCTCTGATCATGATATGGATTACCCGACTTCTCAAGAGGACAGTCGGAGAGGACAACAAGAAGTCGGAAATGTTCATTACTGCCAATAGGAGTATCCGGACTGGCTTGACAGCCTCTGCTGTCATCTCGAGTTGGCTGTGGAGCACAGCTATGCTGGGCAGCACACTCGTCGGATACAACTTTGGTGTGGCTGGACCTTTCTGGTTCGCTGCAGGGTACCGCATCCCAGAAAAACTACCGGAACGTTCTAACGACGCTTAGATGCTCGCCCATGATTGTCTTCTTCTCGCTGCTCGGTATTGCCTGTAAGATGAGGGTCCCGGAGGCACACACATTGCTCGAGATTGTTCGTATACGATACGGGACTTCTGGACACATCGTCTGGATCATACTCTGCTTGATCAACAATATTATCGCAGTCGCAAACATGCTGCTCGGTGCTTCTGCTGCAATCTCTGCCCTGTAGGTCAAGCCCCGTGATGATGTAGGCCGCGACTAATGGATCAGGACCGGCATGAATATCACAGCAGCTACCTTCTTACTACCTGTTGGGGTTATCCTCTATACCTTCGTCGGTGGTATCAAGGCGACCTTCCTCACAGATTACTTTCACACTTTCATCATCCTGATCATAGCTTGCTTTTTCACGATCAAGACCTTTGTCACTCCTGAGATTAACTCGATTGGTCATCTGTATGATCTGGTAGTTGCCGCCGGAGAGGCTCATCCTGTTGATGGGAATGGCGGCGGTGGATCGTATTTCACTATGGAGAGCCACGGCGTAAGTCCATCATCTGGTATGTGGAATCACTGCTAACCCAAGGCAGGCCTTGATGTTCGCCATCATCCACGTATTGGCCAACTTCGGTCTTGTCATCATGGACACCTCCTTCTTCGTCAAGGCCTTTGCCGCGAAGCCGGATGCTGTGGTCAAGGGTTACGTTGTCGGTGGAATTGCCTACTTCGCCATCCCTTGGGGCTTGGGCACACTCATGTCCCTTATCGCACTTGGTCTAGAAGGACAGGCACTCTTCCCTACCTATCCTCGCCGTATGACCGCCACCGAAGTCAGCAACGGACTGGTACTTCCATACAGCGCAATCGCTATCGCTGGCAAGGGTGGTGCCGCTGGCGTTCTGCTGATTACCTTCATGGCAGTCACCTCGACCCTGTCTGCCCAGGTCATTGCTGTCAGCTCGATCATCAGCTTTGATATCTATAGAACATACTTCAACAAGGCAGCGACAGATGCGGATGTCATTCGATGGTCTCACATCGGCGTTGTCTTCTTCGGCTTGTTCTCCGCCGCCTTCTCTACTGCTCTGCACTATGGCAAGGTTGATCTCGGCTGGACACTTTACTTCCTCGGTGAGCAGAAAACTACCAGGTCTGACCCTCAGCTAACCACGATCAGGTGTTCTCACATGCCCTGGTATCTTCCCTACGACCTTCACTATTCTGTGGAAGAAGCAGTCGAAGGCGGCTGCAATTATTTCTCCTCTTCTCGGCTTGGTCACCGGACTGGCAACCTGGCTCGGTACAGCACATGCGTTCTATGGCGAAATCACAGTGAAGTCGACCGGCGGTACACTGCCATGCATGTACGGCACTGTGGCATCGGCGTTTTCACCAGCATTGTACTCTGTCGTGATCTCTCTAGTCAAGCCAGCCAACTTTGACTGGAGAGACTACCGCAAGGAGAAGCTGGCCTTCGACAGTGATGAAGATATCCATCAACCGCACTCCAACATCCTCGAGGAGGAGGCCAACAGCTACGAAGCCAACAAGAAGGACTTTCGCCGTTGGGGTAAGATCGCAGCAGCATGGTCGCTTGCAACCTTCCTCGGACATTGGGTGCTATGGGTGAGTCTGATATTGTCTGTGACGTCTTATAGTTGGACTAATATCATATAGCCACTGCCCATGTATGCCGCCAAATACGTTTTCAGCAAGTCATTCTTCACGGCTTGGCTTGTGATAGCCATCATCTGGCTTTGGGGAACTCTGCTTGTCGCTGGCTTCTACCCCATCATCGATGGCCGTGAACAATTGCTTCACATCTGGAAGGCGTGGAGGGGCAGGCCGGCCGACGTCAAATCAGAGTCGGACGGAAGTGCAGTGGAAGTTAGCACAAAGGCGGACGACAAGGCTTTGCAGTAGATCACAAGAAGTATAGAATTGATACAGTATAGATTGAGAACATGGACAGTAATTCCACCGTTGTCCGGATACTGTGGTGAAACAAGTGGGGTTAGCCCTAGTAGTACGTGGAAGACGTGGCGAACCTCGGCACAACCAAAACGCCCATCACTTCTTTCCAGCCTGTCATCTATTTTGCTTCTCTCCAGAAATTGTAGGCAGAAATCCTACAGAAGCCCTAGCCCTCAGAGCCATGCATTCAAATGTCTGTCAAAATCTGGAACCTCATTAGTGTGGTTGATCAACTCAGGATGCCCGCAAATTGACTTCCACCGAACGCCGCAACACATGAGGAGGTGTTTCATCTCGCCACTCAACCATCAATACATGCATCAGCCTCAGTTTCGTCCCTGGCCCATCACCATCCATTCATCTCGACTTCAGGGCTTCAGGGTCAGCAATGTGGACAAAAAAGCTGCATACCCAAGATGAGTGTTCTACGTTTCTATCCTCTCTTTTCACCGACTAGAGGGACAGGCGCCTTATTTTCGTTCTTTCATCATGCGTTCCTTTTTGATTGCATCACTGGTAGCGACCACCTTCGCTCTTCCCGTTCCTTTGGATCTGCTTCCACGCGATGCTTCTCCTAGCATTATTCCCAACGAGTATGTTATTACCTTGAAAGGGCACACGGATGATGTGGCGAGCTTCATCAAAGACCATGCTGCCATCTGCGGCAAGAAGCCTGGCAGGACGTACGAGATCGAGAATTTCAGAGGCTTCTCGATGAATCTGACGCCGGAGGAGAAGAAGTCTCTGGAAGAGCACCCCTCCGTGGCATCCGTTGAATCGGATATGCTCATCAAGGCCCACGCCATTACCTCGGTCAGCGCTGGCAATTGGGGGCTGGCTAAACTCAGTCAGGGCTCTGGGTCAGCTTCCAATCAGTACAAATTTGACGACTCGGCTGGTGAAGGGACATGCTCATACGTCGTCGACACGGGTGTCTTTGTCGACCATCCAGATTTCGAGGGTAGAGCTGTCTTTGGCATCAACTTTGAGCCCACTGACGGGACTGATGAGGATCTTGGTAAACACGGGACACACGTAAGTATACATACCGTCAATTTTGTACTCATTCGCTGACGCTCACAGTGTGCGGGCACTATTGGCAGCAAGACCTTCGGTGTAGCCAAGAAGACCAAGATCATCGCTGTCAAGGCCTGCAACAAGGGCATCACTTGCCGCTACCAGGACATCGTCAGTGGCATCACATGGGCTACTCAGGACAGCAAGACTCGTGGCTGCCCTAAGGGGACCGTCATCAACCTCAGTCTCGGTGGGTGGGGTACCTGGGTTGCCACTCGTGAAGCAGTCAACGCTGCCACGGCCAACGGCATCTTCGTCTCGGTTGCAGCAGGCAACTCCTACAAGGATGCCAGTGATGTGTATCCTGCTTCTGCACCCAATGCTTGCACGGTTGCCGCATCCGACAGCAGCAACAACTTTGCAAGCTTCAGCAACTATGGCTCCGTGATAGATGTGATCGCTCCAGGCGTGCAGATTACGTCGCTGGGTACAGATGGTGGAACGGTAAGCCAGGTGTTCACGTGGTAGGAACAAAGCTGATAATCACAGTACATCATGTCCGGAACATCAATGGCTGCACCTTATATCGCCGGGCTTGGTGCTTATCTGCTCGGTGCCGAGGGTGCAGCAGATCCAGTCGCTTTGTGTCAGAAGATCAAAGATCGTTCTATCAAGGGAGCCATTCGCAATGTGCCAAGTGGGACCAACAACTACCTCGCCTACAATGGAGCATCTGGTGGCGTGCCTGCCGCTGCTGCCGCTGCCGCTCCTTCTCCCCAGCAGCCTCCAAGCGGAGTTGACTCCGGGAGTGAATCTTCGACAACGCCTGTATATGAAGATACCCCGATTCGGCAACCTGCAAGTAGCTCGAATGGAGGCTTCTCTGGCACGACTCCAAAGAGCTCATCTGGTAGTTCTACAGGCAATGGCAACTCGTGGGGATTTCCATTCGGCAGATGGTCGTCCGGACTCTTCTCCGACAGTCCAAGCAGTGGATCCTCTAGCACGTCTGATGGGCAGCGAGGTGGTGGTCAGTCGGTCAGTCCCAACGCGGTGCAAGACTCTTCGTCTAGTGGTCAGCCGCGAACCTGGTCAAAGACATGGTCGACCGGGAACTTGTCTGGTAGTGATCTAAAGGCCTTGTGGGCGAAGATGACTGGCGCTGGGTCGTCGTGAGGAATGGAGACGAGATTTCGATTCGAGTTTCATTTTGATTTGGTTGTCTTTATTTGAATGACATTTCTCACAACAACATGTGATCTTGAATATTGAGCATTTCTCATCTTCTTTGAACGCTCTTGTCCTGCAATACCGTTGACTGCTCCGGACTTATCTCCATCACCCTGGTCAATCGAGCCGAACGACGACGAGTAGGAAAACACGCGCACACTACCAATGATGAAGGTGAAAGGGACATGGCGGTCGCCCAGTCTGCCAACAACAAACACTACCACTTCTCAATCAACCGAAACCTGATGCGACACCAAGAAGTTTAATCTTACCTGTATTGGCAGCGCCGTACCTGCAGACGCAAACTCCGAAGGTCGAGTCGGATCCTCGCGGATGTCAGGTATACTTATGTAAGAGTCCCTTTGCTGACATATGTCAATTTATGTTTCCCGTCTCTGCGTGATTCATATCTTTCCTTCTTTTCCCCATCACAACCTCGCGTTCATTTTCCATCCCATGACCAGGAACCTTGCCCTCCTTTTGGATCCACCGATCATGGCCGTCCCAAAACGCGACGATCAAAAGCGGGCAGGCCGACGTGGCGGCTCTAGCTCCGACTACGCCTCCTTCGTACTCGCAGCTTGCCGAACAAATTGTCGAGCCTTGGCCGTTCAATCGCTCCCATTTTGCCTTGGCGCAATCTCTGCCGGTTCGAGTGTTCGCAACAAAGCAGCCTAGCAAGCTTCTGGATCCAGAGCAAGAGGCCCACTTTCGTCCTGTCAGGTCCCCTTTTTTGGGGTTCTGTGGAGGTAGGTTAGGGAAAAGCATGGATTCTGCCGGCATTGACAGCTGTGAATCGTGCGGCGTTGTTGCAGGGTCTGTTGGCCTTTCTGCTGTCTTATCTGCTTTGATTTGGTTGCGGATTTTTTGAGGCTTTTGTCCATACACGATCTTTACAGTACTAGGTCAGCAATGGGTCGAGAAGATGTTCTTTCCGCTTTTGAGGTCGAGCAGAGGATTGATGCTGGAGAGGTACTCGTCATCTTCGAGGGTCATGTCTTGCGAATGGACAATTGGTTGAGCAGGCATCCTGGTGGTCGACTGGCTGTGCTTCACATGGTGGGGAGGGACGCTACCGACCAAATCTCAGTGTAACTACCACCGCCCCGAGCTACTCTTACTGGCGTCTGGCAGAGAAGGAGAGTAGTACCCTTGGACTTGTTCTGACCGTCGGTCAGATACCATTCTAGGGATGTACAGAACCGCATGAAGGCCTTTCGGATAGGAAAAGTACAGGAGCCTTGGATCAACCTCACGCCGCCCATTCAGCGAGGACAAGAGAAGCAGGTCCTCTACGACTCAGACTCGGACGCGTCCACATTGTCCACATCTTCGATTGAGAAGCAAGAGAAGGAAGTACACAATCGGAGACCCAAGCAGACGGCCACGGACTCGTCCGACGACTACGCCGCAGAGGCTGTCAAGCAGGAAATAGCAGATGACCTGGCTGCATACCCGTCGTTAGATCCTGCCACGCAGAAAGCAATCTCGGATCGGTACAAGGCGCTTGCGCAAAGGGTAGAAGATGAGGGCTTCTACGACTGCAACTACATGGCGTACGCGAAAGAGTCTGTCCGATATCTGGCACTCTTTGCCGTCTTCCTGGTCACCCTGCGCCACGAGTGGTACATCACCTCAGCATGCTTCCTCGGCTTGTTCTGGCAGCAGATCATGTTCACGGCGCACGATGCTGGTCACCTTGCCATCACTCACAACTTCAAGATTGATACTGTGATTGCTTGCTTCATCGCCGACTTTTGCTGCGGTCTTTCAATGGGCTGGTGGAAGTCTTCACATGTTGGTCATTCCCCCACTGCACTTCGGTAAATGCTGACCCAGTTTCAGAATGTGCACCACCTGGTCACCAATCTACCCGTGAGCGACGATCCTGAAATGGTGTTATGTATAACATTACTGATTCCTGTAGGAACACGATCCCGATATTCAGAATGTCCCCGTCTTTGCTACTTCCCCGTCATTCTTCCAGTCGGTCCACAGCTCATACTACGACTTCGATTTTGATTGGGATGCGGCCGCTGATTGGGCTGTGCCACACCAAGCCTGGTCATACTATCCTATTATGGCCATTGCACGATTCAACCTCTATCTCCTCTCTTGGCTCCACATCTTGTCTCCACGCTCTGTCTCCTTTGGCTCGCGCCAATGGGTTAAGCCGCTGGAGCTCGTCTTTATGTGCTGCTACTGGTTCCTCTTCGGATACTGTCTGCTTTGGTGCAGCATCCCAACCTGGACCATGAGAGTCATTTTCGTACTTGTCTCGCACATCATCACCATGGTATTGCACGTCCAGATCACTCTCTCGCACTTTGGCATGTCCACTTCCGACCTTGGTCCTGGCGAGTCCTTCGCACAGCACCAGCTCAGGACGACTATGGACGTTGACTGCCCGGAGTGGCTAGACTTCTTTCACGGAGGACTGCAATTCCAGGCGGTTCATCACCTGTTCCCAAGAGTGCCTAGACACAATCTTCGCAGACTACAAGTCTTGGTTAAGGAATTCGCCGAGCAGATCAACGTCGAGTACAAAGTTCTTGGCTTCGTGGACGGCAACAAGAAAGTACTAGGGAGATTGTCCGATGTTGCGGATCAGGCGAAATTGTTATACGCATGTCGTTAATGGGGCGATGATTTAAGACGCGTTTTCCAGCGAGGGCGTCAATTGTACAGAAAAGTCTCCTTTGGTGGGGAGATATTACAGGGATACAGGACGAACCATGTCGATATTAGATTTCTTTATTCTCAGGCAAGCGCTGCAACCATGAGTTCCTTTGCGAACCTATCAGAAAATGTTAACATTGCACTACTCGATCATACCTTCCGTCTGCTGTACGAATATTCGATCCCTGTACGAATATTCCCTATCAATTCTCTTGATCAGATAACTCACTATCAGCAACAAACCCACATCACCCGCTATCGAAAATCCTACCTGCCCCCGGGCCGCCCACGCGTCCGACCCCTAACCCAAGCACCAAAGCCCGCACGTGGCCGCGGCGAAATCTCCCAAGCTCCCAACGGGCGAATGCAGGGCCCTCTGTGCCCACCTGTTGTTTTTCCCGCGCGATCTGGCACGCCGGGGCGCCGCACGAGACGAAACGTCGATCGCTGCAAGGGGTCCACCTCCCACAACGCAGCCGTGCCCATTGAGGCAAGCTCGGATCTCTTCATCCCGCGCGTGCGTGGAAGATCTTCTGGAATGCCTGTCGATCGTGGCCTGATGGGCGGGAGATTCCAGGTCGCTGGCGAAGGCATTTGCCTTGTAGCTTTCCCTCGTTTACCAGTCTTCTGATCGTGTTGATACTGGCCTCTACAGCCAGCTGCGCACCTTTGCTGTTTCTCTGGTAGAATTCCTTCTCCTCTTTCGATCCTGGCTCTCCCTCCTGCTTGTACCACTGGAACGTATACGTCATGTACATGTCCTCTGGGTTTCCGCTCAAACCATCGGATAAAAATGTTGCAGACGAAACTACCATCATGCAGATGAAAGTCCACCTTGATAGGCTGGTAGGATATTGCAGTCTCTCGGACCCGCTTGGTGCTATCGTGAGCGTAGATGACTTCGCGAACTACTTCTTCCTCCCCTGTGTCGCTGATGGTCTCGCAGGTAAGGATAGCAGGGACAAATTCATGTGCGTTACGGATCTTGCGCTGAAGCCCAGCCCAGACTTGATCTTTGGTCAACACAGGTGAAGCATGCGGTGGATTGATCGGGGCAGTATATGCCAGGTACAGATCGAAGGGCATGTTGGTCTTTCAGACTCTGGATGAGGCTCGATGAGGACTTTGATATTGGTACGGAAGCTTGATGGAGCTTGTCTAGTGCTACTGTATGATGCTACTAGTGGGTGATACAGGAGCACGACAGAGCAAAGAGAGAAGAATACTTATACGTCTTCTGACGCATCTGTCGAAGACCACTCTACGACTTGACGAGCTGATCAGCCTATTCCAGCTCACACTTCAATCTCGCACGAGAGTCTCGCACGAGAAAGATTCCCTTTTGGGATGCAAGTGGTATGTTTGGAGACTCTGGTTTGTCAGAATGGTCGAGCTCGGACAACGAATTCACCGAAGCCGACTTGCCGGAGCCGCATTCACAGACCACTGCTGGCCTGCAGCTTCCATTTCTTAACGCCTTCACTACCTGGGCATCGAGGAAGCTGACAAAGAAGCAATTGGTCCGATCGCCGTATCACATGACAGGACGGCGCCAAAACGCCGCCAGGACGGAGCCAAAGGTACCCTTCATCTCCGTGATCACAGACCACTGCTGCATATCTCTCGCCATGATTGGGCCCACCACATACTTGAAAGACAGGAACAGGTATAGGGCTGGTCGCAACCCCACGATATTGCTAAGCACAGTGACGATTGGAAGTGCATTGGTTCGACATCCGCGTATACATGAAAGTGTATTCAGCTTATAAATGCCAAAAATCAACATGGCTGGACGGTGGCAGGGTAGCGTGTGTGAAGTCGCAGGTATAAAGCCGCTGTGCATCGGAGGTAGGATTACACTCATCATCACATCTTTCAATGACCTCTATCATGTCTGCACACGCCCCGATTCAAGCCTCCAATTCTCTCATCGATACAACCTCCCTGCCTCGAACCGCCGTCTTCGTAGGCGGTACCGATGGCATCGGCAAGGCCGCACTTGAAGAACTTGTTGGCAAGGCTTCTCCCATCAAGGTCTACATCGCAGGCCGCGATGAAGCTCGCCATCGCCCTATGCTGGACGATTTGCGCAGGCAGAATCCAAAGGCGGAATTGATCTACGTAGCTGGTCAGATCTCTCTGGTCGCTGAAGCGCAGCGAATGGCGGACTACATTGCCGCCCAGGAAGACGAGATCAACCTTCTGTTCATGTCGGCTGGGTACTTGCCCTTTACTGGCCCGAATGGCAAGTAGCATATGGAATGATCAGTCTTCCCTCTGACATCTTTCCAGAGACTTCTGAAAGCCTCGAGGCGTCCCTCGTAGTGGCCTACTACAGCCACATGGTCTTCCTCACCCGTCTGATATCTCAGCTCCAGTCAGCCGCGAAGCAATCGCACTCTGCTCGAGTCGTCAACATCCTGGCTGCAGGACAAGAATCAACCAACATCTTCTTCGACGACTTCGAGCTCAAAGAACCAGGACGCTTCAACATCCCCAACTACGGCTCGCATGCAGCCACGTCCATCACTCTGAGCCTCAAACACATCGCCGAGCAGCCAGGCAACGAGGATATCGTCTTCATCCACGCCCATCCCGGCATCGTCAGCACTGATCTTATGAAGAAGAGCTGGGCCGGTCAGCAGCCATCTGGTGCCGCTCCGCCTGCGGGAGACTTCCAGAGATATACCCTAAAAGAGTCCAGCGAGCGGTGTCTCTACCTCATCACCAGCGCAGAGTTTGGTGGTAATGGAGTGGCGGTGCCGAGTGGGCGACAGGCGGCGAGGACTTTGGCTCATGGACCCAAGGGCTCGTTGTTCAATGTTGATGACAAGATGGAGGCGCTTCAACAGGATGAGTTGCTGGCTGAAATGGAGAAGATGGGCGCCACGAAGAAGATATGGGATCACACTGTTGAGGTGATGAGTTCTCGGACGGGGACTAGTATCGCGTGATATTCAAGCCTGATGGAACTGTCCACGTCGTAATCACCGTACCGATTGAACAGTATCAGCAGCGCAAATCGACTTTGTGCCTCCTGGCCAGGATTGACCCAAGCATGTTGCTGACACGACCGGTATCGTCCATTCCGCCCCATCTTGACGCTGACAATGAGGAAGTTGTCATAGCATATGCCAACTTAGGACTTTCGATCTAGTAGTAAGCAGAGAGCAAGTGGATGGCTAGTAAGGAGGGCGCACATCATCATGTAAAGTCCAAATCGCGTTCTACCAGTCTATTATCCCTTCTATGTTCAAGCAATTCAGTCTATTAAGTCTATTGTATGAACGTCAGCCACAGCTTACGACGTTCTCCCCCGGCCGAGTATGGCATATATGATCCGACGCTGTATCGTACAACACCTCAGCTTGCTCTTCCTACCAAGCCCGACGGCCTCTGTACTCGAAAGCGTTACACGGAGAGGTTCAGACGACCATTGCCAATCCTCAACAGCCGGCGCGGCCGTGAGAGTCCTATTTCCCTTCCGCCTTGAGAGTCCTCTTCGTCCTCAACTTCATGAAGAGGTAAACCAAAGCATAGCTCGACACTGCAAAGAGACAGACAATGCCCGCGTTGCGCCAGCCGTAGCTGTACTCGTTAAGGTTGACAGTCTTGAGGTAGTCGCTACCCTGTTTGTATTGGCAGACTCGGCAGTCGGCGTTAGCTCCAGGATTGAGAAGGTTCGCGCCAATACCGACGTTCTGCAAGTATGACTCCAGATACTGACCGCATGTCTGGTTGTCCGCGGGGTTGAAGATGGCGAGCTCGTCTTCTCCGCAGGTAACCTCAATGTCCCAAGTGGTGAAGACCAGGATGGCACCGATGAGGTAGTTGAATGGATTCATCCAGTAGAGCCAGTACCGCCAGAAGGCTGTGATCTGTGAGTAAGGTACAAGCGTGCCTGAGAAGCCGGCCAAGGTGAAGATGATCAGTGGATTAACGAGAGAAGCGGCTACAGCGTTTGGTGCGTACGCGGCGATGAATTGGCCAAGACCAGTGTAGAAGAACTCGTAGACTACCATGATGAAGAAGACTACACCGGCCTTGCGAGTCTCGGATGGGAAACCGATGGTGTAGTAGTAGGTGAAGAAGAATTGGATGGCGCAGATGATCAGGTATGGTACCTCAGAAACAATCAAGCCAGTGACAAAGGCGGACCAGTGATACATTTTCGACTTCTTCTCCCGGGTGTCGTAGATATCTCGCTTCTCGATGAACAGAGGCTGCAATTGTGCTGGAACCCATCAGTATGAGGTCAGAACTTCTGGTTAATTATACATACCAATGACTCCGGTAGAGACAAACAGGAAATTAAAGATGGCGAACAGACGAAGGTTCAGATCCTTCACCTCATTGTCGAGGGACCAGTATGTAAAGCCACAGAAAAGACCAGTCAAGATGTGCAACACAAACTTGTTGTTGATGTAATCCGTGTTCCTGTAGAGTGTCTTGCTTGCCCTGCCAGTGACGACCTTGATCTGCTCCCAGATTGGTGTAGCGAACTCATGACCATCGTCTTCGGTCTGAGCTCCAGTCGATCGCGATTGGGTAAGCATATTGTCCAGATGAGATATCATGTCGCGATGCTCCTGAGAATCCAGCCAGATCTGGTTCCAGTTGGTCTTTGTATCGGACACAACGTCAATCATATGTTCTGCTGGGTTCTTCTCCGGCGGACATGGTGCACCATTGCGTTTGAAATAATCTCGGACGGTATCAGCATTGGATCCGATACCGCCAAAGTAAACAGTGTTGCCGCCCTTGGCCAGCAGAAGTAGTGTATCGAACTCGGCAAACAGCTGTGCACTCGGTTGATGGATTGTGACCAGAACAGCTTGGCCGACGGCAGTAAGCTTCTTCAAGAACCGGACAGTGTTGAAGGCAGATTGACCGTCGAGACCGGAAGTGGGTTCGTCCAAGAAGATGAGGATTGATGGCTTGGCTACCAGCTCGACGCCGATTGTGAGTCTCTTCCTCTGCTCGATAGATAGCCCGGCTGTGCCGGGGGTTCCTACTAGGCAATCGGCAATATCGTGCATTTCCAGAAGGTCTAGGATCGTGTCGACGTAGCGAAGCTTTTCCTCGCGAGGTGTGTCTCGGGATTGACGAAGCAGGGCTGAGAACTCCAAGGCTTCTCTGACAGTGCTGTCGAGCGGTCAGTGAAGATCAAAATGAAAGCCGGCAGGGCCTACGTGAGCGCTTCGTGCACGTCCAACTGCTCACAGTAGCCGGCTGAACGCTGAAAGCTGACAGACAATGGCTTTCCATCAACGAGGATAGAGCCTTTGATGGTACCATCGGTCTTACGTTGGGCCAGTACATCCAAGAGGGTTGTTTTTCCAGCACCGGATGCTCCCATCAGAGCTCCCAATTTCCCTGGCTTGACCCACCCGTGGACGTCGTTGAGGAGTACTCGTGGACCGGAGGGCGTCTGAACGGTGTATGTCAGGTTCTGCCACGTGAAGACGGACTTGTTGCGATTGAGTTGTGTCTCGACACGCTGCAGACTGTTGTTGTCGGATGAACCACTGGAGACTGGCAGGGTCTTTTCGCTTGGTAGCTGCTCTTCATCATTGGGCTGCTGAGGTGCCTTCTTGATCAGTTCTCTGGGCACAAGTAGCATGCCATTCTGCGCAGAGGTTTCAGACCACCGGGAGGTGAAGAATATGGTGAGGACGGAGTAGAACAGCCACCAGACCCTGTTCATGTCAGCATATAGAACATCGACATGCAATGGCTCGACTCACCAAACGATGCCGACATTCCTCCAGAGATCGTCATAGCTGTATCGAAGGCTGTCCAAGTACTGCACTCCAGTCACAGTACTTGAGCCGAGAGGTGCTCCTCGTACTCCAGTGCAAGCCTGACTGAGGGCTGACTCGTAGCCTGGACCACTCGGAACAAGATTTGGTCCAACACAGGGTATCGTTTTGTCGTGGAATTCATTGGCGAGGATGGCACTAAAGGCGTACGAGAAAGGATTGATCCAATATATCCATACAAACCACGGGTGCATGTCCGGCTTGGGGATCATGTAGCCCAGGTACAAGAGCAGGGCGAGGACTGAAATACCTGATAGCTTGGTTGCGGCATCGAAATTAGGGAAGCCAGCGCCGATGGCTCTGAATAGAGAGGTGAGGCAAAAGGTTATGCCGACCAGAGTGAACCAATAGATGAAGAAGGCTTCGGCGCTGTAGGTCAGCCCAACCATGAAGTACACCACCAGAGACCAAACGGACACCTGCACCAGGATGATTGGGATATCAGTGATGATCTGGGAAAGACACCATGCTGCAGGATGGTGAAAGGCGAATCCACGATGTTTTGCCAGAACAGGTCGTCCAGAGAATGAGTCGATGACTTCTGATTGTGAGATAAGAGCGTTGAATAGAAGTGAGGTAAAAGCTGCGCCGGACTTCAGGAATAGGCCAGAGGAGGTGTCAGGGGCGTTATAGAAGAGAGAACCAGTCATCAGAGCTTGGAACAAATTTGACAGTTGCTTGATGATCAAGACAGCCTTGTCACCCCATAGTATCTGGGTCTGTCGAGCAAGGGCGGCATTTAGCTGGGTCCTGAAATTTGCGATGTATGGTTGACCTTTTACTACCAGCGATGGCTGTTTCTCCTCTTGAACCGAGCGAACGAAGTTGTCGGTGTTGATCTTGGCTCTCTCGGTTGTTGGATAGTCGTACTCCAATTCCATCTGCCGCTTGACATCTGATGCCTCGTATAGGGCTCGTATGCTAGCTGCATCTCGTGGAAAGCTGGCGTCGAAGCCTTTGCGAATCTTGCGCTCGGTGGGTACTGTCACGCCTGACCATCGTTAGCAGTGATTGTTAGTGATATCATATCATGACTCACCAGTCAGAAAGTCACCAACGTTGGCGCCATCAACACAAACGAATCCGATTTCCTCGAAGAATGGCCTTGCTGCCTGACGGGGACCAAAGAACATCTGTTCACCTTCGTCAAGGACCAGAACCTTGTCGAAATTCTCGTAGATAGCGTTCCCAGCTTGGTAAAGAGTGATGATGGATGACAGCCCAAAGATGTCTGTCAGTGCACGGACGGCCTTGACATACTCGAGAGCAGTATTGGCATCCAAGCCTCTCGTCGAGTTGTCCCAGCAATAGACACTTCCTCTGGTAGTCATTGTTTCAATCAGGCTGACGCGCTTCCTTTCACCACCACTAACACCGCGTATGAATTCGTTGCCAATCTTTGTACCGAACGTGTGCGTGATGCCGAGCTTCTCCAGGTAGAAATCCTTGCTTTTGATGCGTGCTTCTTCGGGAGTCGCATGTCCAGGAAATTGGAAGTTTGGCACCTTCATACGGGTAGCAAAGTCGATGGTCTGGCCCACAGATAAAGTCGGGAAGAAGATCTCTTGCTCTGTATTCATGACAATCTGACCGCTGTATCGAGAGGCTTCTGAGTGATCTAGTGAGCCGTACTTGAGGTCGCCGGTGACCGTCGAAAAGCCAGCACGTTTGTTGGCCAGAACCTTGAGTAGACTAGTGCAACCTGATCCTGGTCGTCCTAGGACGAGAAGCATCTCTCCAGGCTTGACGCAGCCATGGCTTTCGTCAATGATGGTCTTCTCCACAGCTTGGGCGCCCCTGTCACCGCCTTTCAGTCTAGCCGGGACGAATTGACTGAGGACGTTTTCGTTGATAGAAGCGTTGGCACCCACGCCCTTTATGGTCAAGTTGTTCCATGTGACACCAAGTCTTCGGTGAATCAAGTTTGTACTTGAGCTGTCATGTGTATCTTCTCGAGATGCCAGACTGACTTCGGGCAAAAGCTGCCAGTCATCCCATGTCGCGGCATCAGGCGACTTTTCGTCGTCTGACGACATGCCTTGTGGTAGGACTTGCCTTGATCAGATGAATTAGGGATATGAAACGAACTAGAGTGTAAGTGCTTGGGATTGTATGAGAGGTGAGGGTGGCGAAGGTATAGTAGACAGATGGAATGAACCTATCCTCGAAAGGTTGAAGGCAGAGTATTTGAGGCAAGGTGCAATGCTGCATCTCTTGACCATCTTGGCCTGCAAACAATCGGCCATGCATGTTGACCCGATTATTGATGGAATTGGCTGAATAATGATGATTCCGGTGGACATCACGTTATTATGATAGTAATCATTCACGCAGGTTGAGAGCTCCGTGCTGCTACGGAGCAGGGTGTAGTCGGACGAGAGTAGTATATAGGTCAGGACGTCCGCGCAGTACGTCCGCAAGATACTAGGGTTGCTGCGACGTGTTCGCTCCTTTACGCAGACAGATGGACGTCGTTACTAAGGCTCCCGTGTGGTTCACTGATCCCGCCTGGACCAATTAGGGTCCACGCGTGAGTGATCTCGAACCTTGCCCGTTGGCCCTAGACTGATCGGATTGATCACCCCGTTGATATTTGGGGAGTATTCCAGGTCCATGATGAGTGTTTGAAGAGCAGTATCTCGAGTTCTTTTGCGAGGATCGACATTGATGGTCAGAAATCATTGAGGGAGAAGGTAGAATGTCCTCATCCAACTCCAACAAACCGGCAAAGTCCCACAAGCCGCGTGCGCCAATCTCCGAGCTCGATCCCGTGGCCGCTCAGGTACAGTTCCTTCTTGCATCCGCACCTTAGTAACACGGCCGGCTCGCTGACTCTCTTTAGCGACGGAGGGCGCAGACATGCAAGGCCCAACGTGCCTATCGTCAGCGGAGAAAAGACGAGATCGAGTCCCTGACTAGCCGCGTCAACCACCTATCGACTACTATAGAGGACCTGACCCAATGCTTTCTCGGCCTGACCGACAAGATATTGTCCTCACCATGGATTCAAGAGCGTGCAGAGGTTGCGACGGACGTGCAGGCGAGCATAAAGAAGTTCCTTGATATCACTCAAGCCGCTGAAGCACATATCGAAGTTGAGCAGGAGGATGTTCCACAAGACAAGGATGCGGGCAGTACAAAGAGGTCTACGTCAATGGAGATGAGCAACTCTTCTGGCAGTCCCTCCGTCTTCGACACTACCAGTACATATACCTCTGCACAGTCTGGCGACTTAGTGTCGGTTCAGGCTTCTGATGTCGAGGAGATCCCACGAGCCCCGCCGAAAGCGATTGATGTGTACTTCAACAATGCGTCCTTCACTGCTGGGAACCCATGGCTGTCTGGACCATTCATCAATAGCTCCCTGCCGGTACTACCAGTGTCGCCGATGGAGAATGGACCATTGGCCTTTGCTCGTCGGCTGTTCTATATATGCATTCAATGCGCATTCGACCTCGCTTCTCGGCCGGCCGACTTTGGAGGAGTGTACGGGATGTATGAAAAGGTCTTTCGTGATCTCGACGGCTGGGAGAATCCAGAACGAGTCAAGCAAATACTTGGTTCGTCAATGGTGACTGGGCGTGACATATCTCTCAATCCAGAGACAAATCCACACGGCATGGCATTGTCCAACTCGGATGGAAATCAAATGCTCAGTCCGTCAGCCGTCGCTATCTTCTTCCGTAACCAAGGGTTTCAGTACGATGCCGCTTCAGATCAATTGATGCAGGTGAAGACGCTGCCTATACGACAGCGCTCGCCAGGTGGCAGCACGTCTGGTGCTGGCCAGGCTCGGAATACTGTTCCGAGTCAACCACGTCAAGAACCCGTCTCGATAAATGCAACGCACGTCATCATGGGTAAGCATGATCCCTCGTGAGTATGAATCATCACTAACTCTTTGCAGACTTGATCAATCGTGCGCAGTGTCTCGGCACCACACCTGGGTTTCCGAAAGACACTGTTCTCATCTCTTTGCTCAAAGCCATGGGCTGAGACCCGTTGTAATATTTCACCACCGACACGCCGTCATGCTGGACGGAGACGGAGTCTCGTCTCCCCAGGTCTCTGTATATCCAGGACGCATGGCTGTCTATCTATGTAACCACGCTCCCAACTTGCCAGCACTGAGGAGCTGGCCCCCTCACAGCATGCCGATCGCCTTGCCGTCACGCTTCCATACTCGACCATCTTTGATGACCCAGCTCACCTTTCTGAGTGCTGCAACATCTTCTCTTGGGTCGCCCTCCACAGCGATTAGGTCAGCAGCCCAGCCCTCCTCGAGACTGCCAAATTTCCTGCCACACCAATCACC
The DNA here is from genome assembly GCA_013372555.1 of Elsinoe arachidis. Taxonomy (NCBI): domain Eukaryota; kingdom Fungi; phylum Ascomycota; class Dothideomycetes; order Myriangiales; family Elsinoaceae; genus Elsinoe; species Elsinoe arachidis. The sequence continues at coordinate 81,614 of JAAPAX010000007.1, read as the reverse complement.
TCCACAGGCGTCCCACCCATGTAGTGTAGCAGCGGCCAATGCTTCCTCGATAGACAGACCAGCGTCAATGAGGAGCTCCACTTCACGAACATTCTCCCCATGCGAAAATGCTCCAGTATCACCCCCGGTAGCAATTTTGACGCCCTCATCGAACGCCGTCTGGGTCTGCTGCAAGATCGTCTTCATCATCTCCGTGCCGACGTACAACTCACAAACACTCAAAGTTGGCACGAAGATGGTCCCGTTCTTCTTCATCGCCTTCACAGCCTCGTTCGACCTTACGAACCCGTGCTCAACAGTCGTCACACCCGCATTAGCAGCCATGATGACCGCCTCAGGCTCACTCGCATGACAAGCGACCGGCGCCCTTCCCCTCTTTGCCTCATCCACCATAACATCCATCTCCTCCTGCGTGAACAAGGGCAAATTCGGATTCCTCGCATCCCCAATCCGCCTCTTCTCCGGGTCTCCTCCATCGTCCTGACCTCCTGGCGGGAACAACACATCCCGGCACCCAGGCCACTTTGGCTGCGGCCACCTCAGCTCTCTCCGCCTATAATCCGCATAGATCTTCACCACGTCAGCCCCCGCCCCCAACCGTCTCCGTACAGCGGCGCGACACTCCACCGGCCCATCACAAGGGTCCGCGAGCCGATTGACGTCTGTCCTCGGGCGCGACTCGATCCGCACTTCATACCCCGCCGACGAAGCCAACGGATCAGTGGCGCAGAAGATCCTCGGACCAGGGATGATCCCCCGATTGATCGCATCACGGACATGCACGTCTGCGTCGCCTGCCCCTTCGGTGCCCAGGTCGCGGTACGTGGTGTATCCCGCCAGTAACGCGGTGCGGCAATGATTTGCTGCGCGTAAGGTGCGTTCGACAAAGGACTCGTCGCGTTCTTGGTTGATGCTGGGTGTTTCGCTGTACGAGTGTAGGAAGATGTGGGTGTGGGCGTCTACGAGGCCGGGGAGGACGGTGAGGTGGCGGAGGTCGATGTCGTTGGGGGAGATGGGGGAGGGGTCGAAGTCACGGTGGGTTACGGACGTGATGAGGCCGGACGTGGGGGAGATGGTGAGGGTGATGTTTTTGAGGAAGGATTTGGTGGTTGAGGAGAAGAGGAGGCGGGTGTGGACTTTGTAGGGCTTGGAATGCTTATCGGAATCACTTGGATATGAGGCTGGAAGGGTGCTGGTAGGATGGACAATGGAGGGCACAGTGGTGGATGCCATCTTGCGGACCATGTTGAAGTGTGCCTAACGATCGACGCCGTACAATGTGAATCAATTGTAAATATATAGATGAGGTTTCGATGAAAGGAAGAAGAATGTCATCTCGTCGCTTGTAGCTCGCTAAACACTGGTGGCGGCTACGGGTTGAATTGGCCCCGCGATCCGGATGATTGTGCCGGTCAGACTTCCCGTTTGCATGTAACCAGCTGGGCCTTGCAGCTAGAAGACTTACACTACCAGCGTCGGTCATGACTACTCTGAGAGGATCCGGAGTGTGGACAGATCCGAAGTGCTCCCACAGATAACCGTCTGCGTAATATCTGCTGACGTAATATCCGCGGACGGATGAGCATCCCTATTCGACAACTCCCACAGCATACTTCAGTGCTGAAAGATCATCAAACGAGCCACGTGAGAGGCAAAATCATTGTGTCGAGAACGAAATGCATTCCGACAAGCTATCTCTGAATCATCTCTCCAGTCCGCCATCTCGCATTCACAAACGCTCTCTCCCAATTGATCTCTCCAACAGAAACAGAAGCTTCCAATCTTTCTTCGACCCGAACGACCACATGCCGGCCGCTTGGACAGACTCATTTTGACCTCTACTTCAACATCTTGATAGCATTGGCAATATCCTCGACGCTCCTCGCCGCGTTCGCCCTGAAGCAGCGCAGTCCCGGCGGGCAACGACCATTGACAAAAGTACCAGCGATGCCAGCGGTGTTCCTACAAACCATCAGTTTCTTTCCCTCCATACATCCCCAAGGTAGATCAGCTCGGCGGTCTGACTCACCTGATACAAGCAGACTGCCCACCAGAGCAGTCAGCTTTGACGCAGCAGAACTGGCTACCGCATTGCTGGGCAATGGAGATGCCGCCGACGCCGTTGCATTGCTGGAGGGTCTGGCAGGTGCCGTCGATGTTGCCTGCTGGCACATTGGTGATGCCTGCTGGGTTCAGCTCGCAGGCTTGTTGGGCCATGACGCTGGCGAAGGCGAGGGAGAGGATGGTGAGGAACTGCATGTTTATGCTTGGGGTTTGAATGAGGGGTTTGAATGAGTGGTCTGGATTGCTTTGTGGCTTCTGTTGCTGGTACTTCTGGGATTTCGTGTGATGATGCTGGCATACTTATACCTCTTCTCTCATCGGATTGTATGCGTCTCGCTCACCGAGATATCTCGGCGATCTGTGATGTTGTTCTGGTTTGTAGCATGGTATACCTCGCTTGCAGAGGTCCCCTCACTGGATTGCAGACCTTGTGGTCAAGATTGGATGTAACACTGACACGGCACAGCGGTTGAAAGCCTGGTTCACGATCTCGGCGATAGATGAAGCTATTGTCACAAGATACCTCCAGCGTCGCTACGCACTACGCTACCTCGAGCCGTTCTGATGCTCAAGGACATTGGTGGCGTTCAGGACAGCAGTGGACGTTGGTGCGGCCCGACGGTGGTATTTCGGCTTCGTTTCACACATGCGCAGATGGCTTCGCTAGGGAACAAGCTTTGATCTGGTTGTATTCTGCCGGCCGATAGACAAGGGAGTCCTCGCTTGCATGTGGTAGCCAGTAGAATGTCCCGTGTCAGGGGTTCTGACCTGTAAGAGCATGCGGGGAAGGCGCTAATTATGTATCTTGCGCAGAGAGCATCGTGTCCCGGGCGGCCGCAATGTGTTATGGCATTGTTGGCTTCGGGTCGGTAGAAGACTACGCTGGTCTCTAGCAACCGTATGCGCGGTCTGAATATTTCAAAGACAGAATCCATATTGCTATGCCTGATTTACACAGGGAAAGAAGCTGTTGTCAGGGCACAAAGCAGAAGCCTACCGAAAAATCAGTCTCGAATGTCTATTTTATCGTCGTGGTACTGCATCGACGGACCGGCGGTCTGGTAGTAATCGGCCGCACAAAGTATTACTTCTGCCCATCACCAAATGAGGGATGAGCTTATACCTCATGCTTGAACGTAATGCCAAGTAAGATGATCTATCAAGGCAGTCCTGCATGACTCGGTCCGATGGGAAGAAGTGAGATATTCCGAGTGCGTTTGATGTTAGGTTGGACATGAGGAAAAAGCAACCAGTAAGAAGGAAGAAATTCATGAAACAGAAAAAGGAGGTTATGGAGATCGTAGATTAAATATGCGGGGGTCGGCAACGATGCATGTAATCATGTACGCTAGACCTGATGTAGCAGGGGAGGTGTGCTCCGATCAACCATGCAAAACTGTACATGACGTTTGTCAATTCACCTCTCCTCAATGTTCGTGTCTAGTGTATGAACTGTACCTCCTTATGATCGTAAGCAATGTGTTTAACAAGGAGACATCCCTGGTACACAGTCTTCAAGTATAGGGGCAGTGGTAGACCGTGCTCAAGCTAATGGTATGGTGACGCAAGCTTGTCGACGTTGGCGAATTGTAAATTGCGGAAGCGACATGTAACATTGGGAAGAATGGAGGGGCGTATTGGTGATACTGGTATGAGTGTGAACGCCCAATTCCCGAGCACATGGACTCGGCGAACAGGAGTCATGGCTTGATTGATGCTGCCTCCGGTGGGAATACCTATCGACATGTGGTATGTACCCTCCAGGTCCAGCTAGCAGAGCGACTATCCTACACTTTGCTACCCACAAGTGCCGGAATACCACCTTATCGAGGGTGCTTGCTTGACAGCCTAGCATTCATACCAACGATACACCTCACGAGATCCCAGTCCCCGTTGTCCCCTACCCAATCGCACACCACGACTCCAGCAGATCCGTCACCTCTGTTGTTCTTGTCATGATTCATGGCCAAGTGACCAATGACTGCGGGATTGACCTTTGCCGCGATTCGATCAGGCCAGCATCCAACCTTCCAAAAATTGCTCGCCGACAAGAAGTTGAGGTATAGTGGACCCCCTCTCGCCTCGTCAATGTTACATTCTTCTCCGCTCGACCGGTCCAGATGTTCGCAGCAGACACGGATCTTTTGGTCGATGTTCTCCGTTTCCAAAACTTCACAGAAGTCTTGAACACAAACGTCACCATGTCTGTCGTTGGGAGTGTTGTATGCCCAGTTCTCGGCATCAATGTAGATGCCTCGTCCGCCCCATTCGCCGCGGAGACGGTCATCGAGGGCGAAGCGGCGCATGACAACAATCTTGCCTCGAGCTTCGCCAAGGGTAGGAAGACGTGGCTCGGTGTACCACTTGTCGTCGCCAGGGCGGGCATAGTGGTCTTTCAAGATCATTGAGAGTTGAGCATCGTTGTGTGTGCCGGGACCTTCACGCTTGATGGACATGATGACAGTCTCTGAAGGATTGGCATCGAGGAAGGACCGTGTCTCGTTCACAAGGTCGCGCAGGTACTTGTTACCAGTCAGAGAGATGGGAAACACACCATGTACGAGGATCAGACCGTCCCTGCCTGGGTCATCTGGGGATTCAGGCTGGACGCGAATGTCGAAGAAACGGACGCCATTGTCTAGCTGTGCTCGGATGCCGACAGCTTGGCAACGGACTGATGGGAGAGCCTTGTGGCAAGTAGGCGAGTTGTGAGTACCTGGTATAGAAAGGGCTGAGATGGGAGTCCTATCATTGAGGTGGCCCATCCAGGAGTTTAGGTCGGATGAGGAGTAGATGGCCAGGAACGATTGGCTGGGCAGGTACACTCCAGTGAACTGCTTGTGAGCATCACCGCCCAGGGGTACAAAGGTGGCTGAAGAATTGGATGGCGTGGGAGCATCAATACGGTAGCGCTGACCGTCATTCTCGAAAGTCAATCGTGTGATCTCATCAGGACCTCGCTCGGTTGGCCTGATATCGGTGTTGGCCGTAGTGAATGGTTCGACTCTGATATTTACGTCCTGGCGAGCAAAAGACTCTGCGTTCTCGGCCAATTGACGCTTTGTGGGATTGGGTATAGCTCCACTTGTGGCATTGGATACGAATGAAGTAATATTGCGAGTAAAGTTGCCCAGTCCTTGAGGCGCTGCTGCTAATGGGTCGGCCGTCTCATACCTCTCGATCAGCTTCAGCTCGAGTGGCGAGGTAGTAAAGTTACGAATCTTCAAAGGTTCTGACATTGTGGATATTGATACTGTTTTGCTCGACTTTCGAGAAGAGGATGAAGAGATTCCCATGAGGGGCAAGATCAGTGTACCTCAGGTACCCCTCAATCGATCCACCGTCGATCCGCAGGGTTACACGCGTGGCTGAAGGACAATGCTCCGATCGAAGATATGATTGGCTGTTTCATCATGACGAAATTGGAAAGCGCACTTCTTGGCAATCACGGATTACATAATACAGACTGAGTACAGTGGAGTCGTTGTGTACAGGACCTCAACTACCACAACTGCCATCTTCGTTTTTCTCAATATTTTACATACGCTATTCTTCCCAACAGCCTTGGACTGTTTCGCGATCGTCACGACCGTCTCGACAGCAATTCCCGCCCTGGCCTTTTCCTCGTCATACCTGCCGCCACGTTCAACGATTGTGTTATTCGCCGCCGTCGCTCCCATAGCGTCTGTGATCCTGCTAGTACCCTTTGAGATCTTCTTTTTGCCCCGCCAAATTCTGATACTACCATATAGCGTAGGCGCGTTGGCAACAAAAGCGCTCATCAGAATAGCAAGCGAAGCCCAGAACGTACGCGTTGGCTGCGCTGATTTGTCCTTGTAGCTGTAGTAAAGGCGAATGCAATTGATGGCAATGCAGAACACACCGAGGAAGAACAGGCCAGCAAGACGCATGCGTTGACGAAAAGATCCTCCTTGGATGAACAGCACCGGAACAGACAATCCAATCAGCACAACATCAATGATGATGTTGCCAATGCATTGAAGGCTGATCTGGATCATGGCCCGGACGCAGGTTCCAGGTGGTGGCGAGATCTGCCAGAAAAGGCTGATAGGCTGGCATTCCAAGAAACAAGCAAGGACGACGGCGAGATAGGTAAGTCCGAAGAAGACGTAGGTGGCATAGATGGCATTTTTCATCCACGGTAGGTGTGCCATGAAGCGACGATAGAGCAGTAAGAGCAGGAGGCATTGCGACCAGAGGATAGTAGTGAGAAGGATTCGCAATGTCAAGGTGTAGATTGTGCCAGTCCTGATGCGGTCGATGATCTCTGGCGTCACTGTGACCTTGGCGTAGTCGTTGATGGTTCCGTACTGCAGGGCAAATTTGCTTATGACCATCCGGACGATGATGATGGCAAACGAGAAGGCAGCGACGCCGAAACTAAAGTCGAAGACCTTTGGCTGAGTGCGAGCAGCCACCATACGCCCTGCAAGCAGGACCAGGGCCAGTACACTGCAGGCATACGATGAGTTCGTGGCGCTAGTGGCGTTGATCATCTTCGCTGGTAGCTTGAGTGGATACAGGCGAGATCGGGTCGTCGAGGCTGGCGAGAGTGCGATCTTATCATTATGGCCCATTCCCCGTGACATCGGTCCATCTCATCGTCGAAACACGGTTAGGCAATAGCGTTTCATATCGTTCAACAGCCCCTCAGGCTGATTCATGTCTACCAAGTCGCCCATGGCCAAAACGGGGACGTCTGTTCATGTTCGACGTTTTTACACGAGCGTGGACATAAGACAATCTGTTTGATTTCTCGGAAACCGCCTTGACAACATACCCTCCACGTCGGGAACGACACAGTCGTGGGACTTCCTGCGATGCTTATGCTCATCATCAATGAATACGACTCAAGGGCTGGAGGACTCGAGTATCGGGTTCCGAAAGGATGACGGTGGCCACGGCATTGCGGACGAGTCCTTCTTGCTGGGTCGAACTGGTTGTTCTGCTCCCACCGTCCCAGTCGCAATACATCAGACATTGTGCCTGCTATAAAAATCGGGCCGATTCCGGAGTTGCTCCATGGCATTCTGCTACAGGCCATGACTACCACCTCCCCGGGCAAACCGGTTTGGTCATTGCTCTAGAGGCTCGGCGGGGAGCACGAGCTGAGTTACCAACGGCTGAGCTTCAAGCATCACAAACGCGGCAGCCCTGTTGAAGTTTGACTTTGTGGAGGCGAGCCGTTGCAGGACTTTTCACAACGGGCACGGCAGGCACCAACGTGGATGGGTGTATCTCGGTGGATCAATCATCCTGATTCCAGCCTCAAAAGCCTCATACATGCAGACTTGAACCCAAGAGATGTATTAGTGGTAAAACATGGGACTGGTGAGGAAAGACGGAGTCGTTGACCGAGAAGTGACATGCACATCAGGTTGAGGCGAATTCACTACCACGCCACAGCAGTTGGAGAATATAATGCATCGTGGCTTCATTGTCGTTGATCATCAATCGGACCGAAAGGATTGCCACATGTGTTCTGGTAGTCCCGTCAACGTTCCCGGGGCCACATTGGAACCAGGCCAGGGAAGAGTTCCCTTACCTGACCGAGCACCTAATGCAGAGAGTTCAGTCTTTTCGCAAGTGTCAAGGCTCCTTCTCCAATGGCTTAGGATGAGCAAGCGTCAGCCACGATGGCGACGGCCCAGGTATGTTGGAGCACCAGTCAAATGCCGAATTCATTGTCTAAAGATGCCGTCCATTCTATGTCTATCGTATCGTACACTCGCCTTTTGAAGTCTATTATCTTTCCTCTACCACTTTGTGGTGTGATGTGGCGCCGATGTCAACTCCATTTGGTCTTGATCTTGCGAGACCCGCTCTGAATGACCTTCCTCTTGGTCACCTTTCTTGAAGGCTTTCGATTTGGTCAAGGTAAACCCAGGATGGCCAACAATGAGGCAAGGGACGGCGACAGCCATGACACTACCAGATAATGTCAGCGATGATACCAAGCAATGGCCGGTCAACGACTTACACCGACTCCAGGGCGATGAACAAGGGTTCATCACGGAACCAATGGCTGAAGTACCCTTCGTGTAGCTCGACGATACGATACGTGCAACGAAGCAGTATCAAAACTGCCGACAAGAATGTGAATACCAGCAAGACCTTTAACCGCTTATCGATCAGCGCTTGACGGCCTTTCTTGCCGCAGGTGATGATATAGTCGACGAAAAGGATGCAGAAAACAGTCAAGGTGAAGACCTGGAATACCAGACCACCGAGAGAGATATTGACTCCCTGATCGACATCTGCTCTGGTCTTGCCTACGCTGGACAGTGCTCCACCAACAGCCTGGAGGACTAGAGAGACGACATCGCAGGGTATGAAAATCCAGTAGACCAGTCGCGGCGAGAGCCTGGATATCGAAGGATCCACATGTGTGATACTGTTCGTATCAGTCAGTCAGGGCTTCAACATCCTCCCAATGGTACCCACATCTGGGACAGTAACACATAGATCGCTGAGCAGAAGAATACTGGTGCAACGGTGATACAGACTACCGACCATTAGTGACTCTTTCCCCTCCCCTGGCATCAGAACACCCACTGATCTGTATCAGGAATCCATTGAAGGAGAACGGGTTGTCATGGATCATGATCCTTCCAAGATATCCCACAATCTCAAGCACACACCCGCTCACCATGGCTGCCGTGAAGCTCCATGTCCGCGTCCAGACCCCTTGGACCACGAAGAGGAGCAGCCAGAGGGAGAAGAGGCCGATGAATGTCCCACTCGCTGGTACGGAGGGTTGATATTCCAGAACACTGGCTGAGAGAGGGCAGAGGTCCAATGTACAGTTCGCATTGGGCCCAAACGCTATCAGACCGTGTGGTAGTCGGGACATGGTGTTGGAATTGTCGCCGAGACTATTGGATCTTGGATTGATTCAAGTCTCCGCCTTAGCAACTTGCAGAGTGCCGGGAGAAGAACGAAAGTCAATACTGATGTACAATTGAAAAGCTCGAGTGATCCTGTGCCTGGTAGGGACGAGACCGATACTGACGAGGAAAGTCGTGATATTTACAAACCCCATATACATGAGTGATCTCACACGCAGTGGATCCCGGCATCTCTCCTCCAACGGGTCCAAGACGAGATCCACACCAAGGCAGCCATTTATTCGATATCCCAAGCAGATTTCGGCGCGATTGCGGGTCGAATCATAGGCGGCCGTTGAGTGTGTCTAAGATAAGATGGCGCGGAAGATTTGGCTGAATGTGAAAAATCCGATGTTGACAGCTCGGAAATTTCGGGCAAACACCAACCCACGTGGAACCATGACGACGACTACGTGACAACCTGGCTGTGTATAGCATATATCTGGTAGGTCTGTCGTATGCAATTGAGGGCAAGTATCTTACATTCCAATGTTCCAATCCCTAGATACAGTCATGAAGAATATCCACAAACGTCCTCTTTGAAAAAATTCGGACCATGTCTCAAGCCCGTCTCCGAAGCGAACCCCACTCTCTCCCACGCGAGGAAGGAAGGCATAGACCCATGTCTCAGGCCCTGTGAAGCGAAGCCATCTACTGCCCGAAGCCAGCTCCATTGCCTCCAAAAGAAGCCCTACTCTTCCCACCCCTCCTCCCACCACCAGTACCAGTGCCAGTCCCAGCACCACTCCCTGTCCCAGCACCAGCACCAGCAGTCCCCCCCGTGACACCCTCCAAAGGCGCCGGAATCGTATCCGTCGGACTCCCCCCATCACTCCCAAACCCATCGCCAGGGTTTAACTGATCAGCCTGCTGATCCGTAATCGTACAGCAACGATTACTGCTCGGACCAGGACAGGTGCCTGCCACAAACTGGCCGGGGCAAGTAGTCAGACAGGCAGAGTTGGTGGCGACGCCGGCGCAGTCGTTCTTGATGCAGCATTGGACTGTGCCTGAGGCGCCGGGGCAGCCCCCTGCGATGGAGGTGCCGCCTGCTGAGGAGCAGGAGGTGGTGGTTAGGCAGAAGCCTGGAGAGGTCAATGTCCTTTCTAGGTAAGTGAAGGGAGAGATGATGCATACCAGATAGGTCAGCGGGTTGGACAGCGCCCGTGGTTGGGCCGGGGACGGAGCAGGGTTGGTTGAGCATGTCACTAGCACCTGCACCGCCGCCGGTGCCAGTGCCAGTGCCAGTGCCAGTGCCACCTCCTCCTCCGGTCTGACCTCCGCCGAAGCCACCGCCTACTCCAGTCTGACCGCCACCGGTCTGACCACCACCAAATCCACCACCTCCACCAGTCTGGCCACCGCCGAAGCCGCCACCGCCGCCTTGACGTCCAGTGAAGCCACCACCGCGGCCTCCAAATCCTCCTCCTGTACTACCAAACCCGCCTCCGGTCCCGCCGAAGCCGCGAGAGGGGAAAGAGAAGCCGCCTCCGCTACCTCCACCACGCATGCCGGGGAAGGTGGCTACTGCAGAGGAAGCCGTGACGGCGAGAAGGAAGAATGTGTTCTTCATTGTGTTTGGAAGAAAGAGGGTGGTTTAGAAGTGAAAGAGCGAGTGTCCTGCACTTGAACAATGATAGTGGTAGTGGTGGAGAAGGTGATAGTGGCCTGCACTGAGAATGAAGGAAGAACTGGGAGTGGATGTCCTGCTGGACGGGCCATTGTCCTGCAGGATGAGATGGGCATACTTATACTTTTTCGCATGGTCTTGCGGATGACGGCGGAGGTGTCCATCTTCGATGACGGTGACTACATCGTTCCACCCGGGTCGACCATATCGATCACGTTCAACTGTCAAGGTGAATATACTTCCGAGATGGAGGGCGGTGATCTCGATGGTGTGGGCGAAACACTACTGCAGGAGGAAGCATTCCGGGCTCCAACAAGTCTTGGTATTCTGGTTGCTTACCGCCAGCTGGACGGGAGCTGGCTCAAAGGTATGTAGACACCGTCATAGGGGGCTGTAGGAGGTACGTCGTTGAGGTGCAGGTCGAGAGCTGAGACGGGACAGGGTGTTGTGCTGAAACGAACCATGCGTTCCACGCTCCGCGAAGGAACCAAGGTTATGCGGGAAGTATGCAGGTACCGACGAGCTGTACCGAGATTTTCAGGTTCTCAGTCACACTTGGCGTTCTGTCCAAATTAGTTAGCTGTCACCACCAAAATATAGACTGCCCTCTAAACTCACTAATTGCTCGTAATTTGTGAAAAATTGAAGCTAAAAAAAGGTGTAATAGACCATGAGGCGCTCTAGCAGAAATAGCTAGCTATTATAGCGTGTATATAATAAGCCTCCGTTACTACCGGCTACGTAGCTAGCTAAGAGACGACAGTAGCCTCCTCTACCTCTAAGCAGCCGTTAGAAGAAGCCACGCTGCCGGTAAGGTGTTGTTAATTCTCCTTCTGTATTAGAGTGTTAAGAGGCTCTATCTCTAGGTCTACTAACACTGCCGTTACTACTACTAGAGGAAGTACCTCCTCTAGCGGTAGCGGTAGTAGCTACTCCTCCTTCTACTTAACTAGTGTTCTACTCTTTACTGCCGCTAGAGGTTCTCTCTCGATCTCGGCGTAATAGCGTAAGCTTAGAGTAAGAGTTCTCTAACTAGCTACTAAATTAGACTATACTATAGACTCTAAAGCTTAGTACCTTAATCCTCTACTATAACACTTAGTTAGTGTTAGATAGGATAGCGTAATTATAGTAGATAGAGGTATATAAGCCTTAAGTTCGAGAGTGCTTTAACTAGAGAGAAGTAGCAAGGTTTAAGTTAAATTCGTTTAAGGTAGTAGCTAAGCTATTATACTATAGCATATAGAAGATAGATTACGCTCGAGGATTACTAGATTAGAGTTAGCTTAATAAAGTAATAAGGAGGTAGTCTCTCTAGTATCTAGAAGAGCAAATTACTACAGAAGTTATACTATAATATGCTTCTAAAGATCCTCCTTGTACTACTCTAAGATCGTCTACTACTATTTAGATACTAGAGAAGCTTTTATAGAGTAAGCAAGTTACTAGTAGCTATAGTTTAAACTATGCTTAACTTATTAATTAGTAGAGGTGTCTAGGTAATTATAGTCTTAGTACTAAAAGCGACTATTGCTATATCGACTAGAGCACTTAGCATTATTATAAGATATATAACACTAAGTAGCGTAAGTAGGCTAAGGCAATCTCCTAGTAAGAAGCGACTATTAATAAGCCTCTAGAGGTACTAAAAATAAAATTAGTTACTAACGACTAATAGCTAAAGGCTACGAAGGGATTATAGCTAGTTAATTTTATACTTAATCTCAACTACTAGCTTCTATTAAGCTAAGGCATAACCCTAGCTAGTAGAGGAGGTAGTAGAGATATACTAATAACGCTCGAGATAAGGAGCTCTCCTCTTTAAGAGGAGATAAGTATAGACTAAGCTCTTCGCTCTTACTTCGACTAGCAGAAAGAGGAGGTTTAAAAACTTACTTAGAAGGAGAAGTTAGAGAAGGCTTTTTGCCTCCTTAACAACTAGTATATCGATCTTTATATATTAAAGACTAAGTCTTCGGAGTAGCTAGTTTCTTAAGGAATCGTTTAAGGAGTTACTAATTAAATAGTCTATAATATAGAGAAGTAGAAGAGGTATAGAAATAAGTAACTACATAAGTAATAGAAGGAGGTTATAAACTCTTTAAGAGCTTTAATATACCTCCTTTCTAATTAGAAAGGATAACAATATTAAACTTCGATATATACGTTTCTAAAGTAACCTTTTACTATAGTACTATTATAACTACTTATCCTTACGTACTTAGTAATAAATTACTTAAATTTAAGATATTTACTACTCTCCTAAAGGCTCTAGTATTGCTAGATTATATCCTTTAATTAGCTAAAGTACTTCTCGATCGAATTAAAGTTAGGTAAGTAAGGAGGTAGATATATAAGCCTTACGCTAGTAGCATTATATAACTCTATAATTCTCTCTAAACAGTAGAAGGAGGCATTATCTATAATAAGCACTAACTTAGCTATAGAGAAGCAACTATAAAGAGGTAGTACTTACTCTTTAAGCTAAGTACTATATCGATCCTCGTTAGTAAATCTAGTATAGATCTCTATAGTAAGGACGCTGTCTACTATATAAGCTAGAAGTATATATACTCTTTAGCCTCGATCGTAGCTAATAACCTTAGCTAGAGTTACTTCTTCTAGCGACTAGCCTATCTTACGTATACTAATACGCTTGTTATAACCGGATTCATCTATAAAGACTAGCTAGTAAGTAGTGAACTTACTTATTACTACCTAGTGCGCATTACGGAGTTCTTAGTACTACTATATAGTAACTCTCTAAGTAGCCTTCCGACTCTAGTCTACATTCTCTAGAGTATAGTAAATAGTTAGCAAAGAGACTACAACTCTAAAGAGGTCGAATAGGAAGACTACTATCTCCTTAAGGTACATAGTTAGCTTATGAATAAGAGCTTAAAGAAGTGCTAAAAGCGCTAGAGAGTCGATTAACTACTATAGGCTAGTTAGCGTGTAAGGTAATGTTAGGGGTAGATTATATTAATACTAGTAAGTATATATAATAATCTACTAGAGTAGTATAAGGATAGCTCTAATTCTGTAGTGCGAATAATACTTAAGGAAATCAAGTTCCTCCGGCAGTGCGCACTAAAGTCAGAGCCTATACGCATGGGCCATCCGAAGCCGGCTAGACCCTGAATCCTCATAGCCAATTAGCGCCTAACGCCTAAGCCTCTAAAAATACCTATAACAGGTGACTTAGCTACTCTAAAGTTACTAATATTCTTCTTATATCGAAGGATAGATCGTCTAGATAAGCTATAAGCATTAGTAATCTACTAATTAGTAAAGAGGCTAGTGCTAAGTAGCTCTATAGCGTAGCGGCGTTAGTACTAAGAGCAGTAACGAGGCATAGTAGCTAGCATAGTTAGTACTCTATTACACCTTCTCTAGAGCGATATAGGCTTATTATACCAAGTTTTACAGCTTCAAACGACGAATTGGGAGAGTTATAAGCAATCTAGTATGCAGTCTTTATTTTGGTGGTGACGGCTAACTAATTTGGACAGAACGCCAAGTGTGACTGAGAACCTGAAAATCTCGGTACCTGCAGATCGGTGAGCAGTGTATGCGGAGTTGTGGGCAGATGGAGTAGTTCATCGTGCTCGCTTGTCGAATGTGCCGTGTGGAGAGAAAGATGTCGACGAGAATAGACATGAGGCTCTGTGAAGATCAGAGAATCGCAGTCTTCCCCACGATCTGATGTGGTAGTCTCTCTCACTGAAGGATCTTCATGAGCAAAGCGTGCATACGCCTGCAGTAGCAGATGTTGGTCGTGCCGTCCTTCGTAAGCGCCCAAAGCCTTTACACCAATGGCATCACGTTCGCCTATCCAGCTTGGATGCAAGAGAACCCCATGTGTAGCAGATCTGTCTACTTACATCAATGGCTTGACGAATTCCCCGACATCTACATGTTCGGCGGTAGAGGTGAGCCGTTCTGCTGCTGAGGCGCATGAGGTTGTTGGTTTTTCTGCCTTTGGGCACGTTTCAGAAGCGTTTGAGACACCTCCAGAAAGCAGATCGACGTCACTCCAGCAGGAACAAAAGAAGGATCAGTCTCTTCCCGCTCGAATATCTATGATAATTGATCTTAGGGCTGGTAATTCTTACCAAAGCACGTCGTCGACGATGGGCTTATGTCTCGGGCTTCAAGGTCATGGATGTGGAGGCTCGGTGTCGCAGGAAGTGGCGCATTCCGAAGTCAGTGAATGGTCTGCAACGCCCTCGCCGTCACTCCAAAGCCTTGTATCGATGCATCGCTGATGGGAAAAGTCTCCGTTCGGATGGTGGTGGATGCAGGTCAGGAAAAGCTTGGTAGGCGGGAGAGATAGCACGAGGCTGAAAGGAAGAGTTTCACTTCAAGCCTGCCATGTCATTCGCACTCTCATAACCGCCTGTCTTTGGCTTCTCGCTTCGAGCATGTCTGATGGTAAGCGCTGGCACAGGCAGAGGCATCATAATTACGTGAATGAAATGGAGGTGACCGGTATGTTCAATCCTAATCCTCGCTTGCGGCATACTATTCACAAATTGCTTCTTCCGCTTGGGACGGGAGCATCAGACAACAGTGTATCTCCCACCGACCTTGCCAGAGTCACCATCGCCCATAGCAACAGCCTCGTTCAGTAGTCTCCTCAGCTCCCTCACCGCACTGATGACCTGGGGCTCCGTGTCTCCCTCGATCAGCAGACTCATCTTGGGATGATCACCCACAGCTGGTGTCTCTCCTGGCTTGTAGTATCTGCCCTTGCTCGTGATACTGACACCCGTGCTCTCCAGAATCTTGGCCACGTTGGTTCTGTTCGTGACAGCCCATCTTGCCTTTTGCGGAAAGTCGTTGATCTCCAGCTTGTAGTGAAACTCGCCCGCGTCTGGTCCACGGTTGTCGATACTGGCACCTGGACGAGCTGTTCCGTGTGCGCCCAAACGAGAATTGATGAGCGCTGCTGCTGCTGCGGCGCGATCCAGACGAGATCCGCCCGTGTTGGCCGGTAAGCTGATTTTCTCTGTGCGTTCGACCTTGATCTCAGAGTTGACATCCACAATGCTCTGATCGGCCTTCTCCGCCTTTGGCACGTTGGGTTGCTCCTCGTTCTTGGCGTACACCTTGATTTCGTCCTCGTGTGGAGGCTCTTTATCGCCATCTTTCTTCTTCTCTTCCTCTTCTTCGTCGGCATCGCCCTCACCTCGGAAGGCACGGCGTTGACGGGCGAGCTCAGCATCATGCTGTGCTTGAATCCGCTCCAGACCGTGCCCTCCAAATCCACCGTATCGCTTCGCGGTACCTTCCTTGATCTTGGCTTCGAAATTGTCCGCCATTTTCTGGAGATCCTCCGGTATTGGCGTCTCGGACTGCTTCAGAGCCTTGACAATATCAAGCGAGAACCGATCCTGTTCCGGAGTGACAAATGTGACCGCGGTACCCAAGTTACCAGCACGTCCGGTGCGTCCAGCACGGTGCACGTAGTCTTCAAGATGGCTAGGGACATCAAAGTTGACCACCAAGGTAAGCTGCTTAACATCCAGACCACGTGCAGCAACAGAAGTTGCAATCATGATGGGTACGTTGCCGGCTTTGAAGTCGTCGAGTGCTTGATCGCGGTCGATCTGCTCTCTTCCTCCGTGGACAGACACGCACGGATACCCAACCCTCTGCAACTTGCCGAGAAGCATGTCGGCAGTCTCCTGTCGTTCGACGAAAACCAGACAGCGCTTGTCATCTTCACCCTGGAATTCATTTCCAACCAGTTCGAGTAGACGACTCATTTTGTCTTCTTCCTTGACAATCTTGACAACCTGAGTAATCTCCTTTGGAACTGTACTGCGTCCACCAACAGTGATCTGGACCGCGGCTTTGAGTTCCTTCCTGGCGAGTCCTTCCATTTTGCGTGGAAACGTGGCCGAGAAAAGTACACACTGCTTGTCGGGACGAATGTTGCTTAGAATCTTTTGGACCTGCGGCTCGAAGCCCATATCAAACATGCGGTCGGCTTCATCCATGACGATGTAAGTGACTCGGCGAAGGTTGATGACTCGTCCAGAATTGGCCGCAAGAAGATCGATGAGACGTCCAGGCGTACTGACAACAATCTCTGCACCACGCTTGAGGTCAGCAATTTGTTCGGTAATGGGTGCTCCTCCATACGCGCAGCAAGCTCGAAGCTTCAGGGCTTTAAGGTATGGCTTGCATTCTTTGTGAATTTGAGTTGCAAGCTCACGAGTCGGAGCGAGAATGAGACCGACCGGACCCTCCATATTCTCCAGAGGGCGTTGATCCTTGATGTGACGGAACATGGGGAGGAGAAAGGCCACTGTTTTACCAGATCCAGTTTTGGCGACACCAATGACATCTCGGCCGCTCATGATGGCGGGTATCGCTTGAGCCTGGATACATGTCGGCTTCTCGAATCCAAGGCCGCGAATGACGTCCAGAGTCTGATGGCCAAGACCAAGCTGGGCAAATCTTTGGACCGGCTTGGGCACGTTCGCTCCCTGAACCTTGATGTCGTCGAGCTCGAAACGGAGACTCTTGGCCTCTTCTTCTGTCATGTCATGTAGTTCTTGCGGTTCCGTGTAGAAGTCCTTCCGGAAATCCTCGTACTCGACCTTGGTGTGGTCAACAACAGGTACTTCCTTCTTCTTCTTCTTTGTCTTGATATCGATCGGTTCATCATCACCAACCGCTTCCATGATACCGTCTTCTTCGAAGCCGAGTTCTTGCTCCAGAAGGCGATTCGTTCTACGGGTGGATTTCTTCTGTGGCGCATCGTCCAACTCCATCATGTATGCATCCAGAGGATCGACCTCATCTTCATCGTCGGCCATTTGAGTATCTCCATTGGTTGTGACAACAGGTTTGGCAGCCTCCATGGCCTCGGCAGCACGGCGTTCCGCAGCAGCTCGGGCGGCAGCGGCAAGCTCCTCGTCCTCTCCATCTAGCTCTTCGTCCAGGTCGCCCTGATCTTGATCATCTTCTGCGTCGTCCATGGCAGCGTCGTCCTCTTCTGCTTGAGCCATTGGTATTCTGGCCAACTTCCGATTGTGTGCATTGTCGTCGCCCATGTCTATGGCCGGACCAGAATCTTCGGGGGTGGCACCGTCCTCTGTCTTTGTTATGCCGAAGCCGGCAGATATAGCTTTGGATGCTGATTTGGTTGACTTGAGAGATGAGCCTGTATGGTTAGATGGGGATTTCGTTGCGGAGTTGTGTGACGCACCGATCGTAGCCTTCCCATTGAGCTTCCTCTCTGCAACCCCGTTGCTGATGATCTCACCGTCCAATGCTTTGCCTTCGATCTTAGCTCGGGCTCTATTCGCGATGGCTTTCGGGTCGAATTTGCCAGCGAACGGCTTGGCGGGTTCTGGAGTATTCGCTTGTGACGTTTCGCGAATGTCGGAAGCAGGAGATTGTGCATCGTTGCCTGAAGAAGTTGGACGCCCGTTAGCACCAGCAAGTTCGGCTTCCTTCTTCTTCTTCCACTCAGCAAGTTTCTTCTGGCGCTCGAGTTGTTTGTTCTTCTTCTCTTGCGCCTCACGTTCGGCCTGTTCC
Source organism: Elsinoe arachidis (assembly GCA_013372555.1). NCBI lineage: Eukaryota > Fungi > Ascomycota > Dothideomycetes > Myriangiales > Elsinoaceae > Elsinoe > Elsinoe arachidis. Next base: position 63,458 of record JAAPAX010000007.1, on the reverse strand, counting down.
TTCCTTTCTCGATCCTCCCTCGCTTCTCGCTCCCTCCTGGATTCGGGTGGTGGACCTCGCTGCCTGGGTATCAATCTCGCGTACGCTTGCCTTCTTCCGGAGTGACGACTTACATCGTTGTAATCTCGCCTATCTCTGTCAGTGCCATGACGCTCCCTGCTATCAGGTCTGCGCCTTGACTCTACACTCCCGCTACGGCGCAATCTCTTGCGCTCGCGCGACTCGGAACGATCTCGATAGCTGCGGTCATCTCTCAGTCTCTCGCGACTGCGGTCGCGGCCGTGACGCTCACGTTCTCGATATCGGTCTGGTGATCGTTCGCGCTTTCTGTCCTTTGATCTATCCCGACGTGGCGGACTGTCGTCCCGAGACAAGCGGCCCGAGCGGTCTTCATCGCGGCTTCGGTACAAGTCTTCTCTCTGAGTCATGTCAGGTGAGGGGTCGTGTGAGGGTGCGAGATTCCATACCGGTGGTGATAGACGACGAGGATCTCGTCTGGCATCTCTGTGATCACGACGATCATAGTCGCGGCGATCCCGACGGTAGTCGTCACGCCTCGGGGGCGAACGAGCCCGCCGCATACTGGAAAATGTGTTGGTGCAAGGTTTGCTAGCTGGTGGATTTGTGTGAGTTTACCTGCCGGCGGCGAGCTTCTGCTCAAGTTATCTCAAAGCCAGGATGGGGACCAGAGGTGGTATGCTCCTTCGTCTGGTGTCGTCTCACTTGACATCGGTATGTTGCAGTGGAGATGGCAACTGGAAGCTGCAGACAGACAGCTCCGGTAGGAATTATTCAGGCACGCTTGTCGTTTGAGGTCAAGCTTCCGGCGGGACGGTCGGCTAGCTTCCCGTCAAACGCAGGTTCCGTCATGACGCTCGGACCAGGACTTGACTTCCAGCCACACGCGACACGGGCGAGTCTCAAGCTTGGGAGCTGTATCAACAGCAGCCTGCCAGGTTTCAGAGGCTTCCCTTTGCTCATCAATCAACACAGGTGATTAAGCACAACACAAAAATATCATTCGACTGGCCATTGGACTTTGTGCGACCACCATGCTCCCCCTCCGCCTCCCACTGCGGCTGGCTACGCAAACGCGTCTTACCTCCACCCTGATCGCGCGACCTCTCCTCGCCCGACGTATTCTCCTCCCATACCGCAGCTATGCGACTCCAGCCAAGCCCAAGAAAGGCTCCATAGGCGAGACTGCAAAGCGGGGTCGCGCCACGAAGACCGCAACCCCGAAGAAGACCACCAAAAAGGCGACCACAAAAAAGACCAAGCCCGATCCCAGCAAACCACCCTCAAAGACCGCCCTCGCCAAAGCTGCCGCCCAGCAACGCAAACTCGACCGCACCGCCGCGACCAAAGCCAAAAAGGCTGCCCTCGCAAAGCAGAAACGTGCCAAAGAAAAGAGCAAACGCGAGGCGGCCAAATCCCCCACGACCTTTGCCAAAATCCGCGCGCTCAAAGAACAAGCCCTCTCGCCTCCCCCAGCCCCCAACACCTCGGCCTGGCTCACCTTCTACCAAGCCTCGATGCGCCAGAACCCCGAAAAGCTGAAAGGCAAAGGCGGCGTGACGACTTTCATCCAGCAAGTCAAGTCCGAGTACGACGCTTTGTCACCGTCGGAGAAGGAAAGCTATACGCGAGCAGCTAAAGAGGAGAGGACGCACAAAGAGCGCGAGTACGCGGCTTGGGTAGGTGGGAAGTCGGCCGAGGAGATCCGCCTGGCGAACGAGGCAAGGAAGAAGCTCCGTGCGTTGAAGGTCAGAGGGTATGGTGAGATCAAGGATGAGAGGAAGTTGAAGAGGCCGACGGGGGCTTATGTGAGGTTCGCGACGGAGAGGGCGACGAGCGGACAGCATGATGGGACAGTTACGGAGCAGGCCAAGGAGAGTGCTAGGTTGTGGAAGGAGTTGAGTCAGAGTCAGAAGCAGGTGAGTTTTGTCAGGATTCGTTCGTAGGTTGGATGAGTGACTGACGTGCTTGACAGGATTATGTTGATGCGTACAATCGCGACATGGAGCAGTATGGGAGAGAGTATGAGAAGTTGTATGGTCATCCGCCTCCGAGTGCGCAGAAGAAGAAGAAGAAGTCTTCTTGAGTGCCAAGAGGGTCAAACTGGTCTAGTGATGGCGTTCCAGCGTGTACAGATCTAGAAACAGGTGGTAAGATACCAGGTTCGCAAGGTTTCTTGTCTAGCGTAGATGATGGGAGAAATGGATTGGCTCGTTTGTTCACGAGTTAGGGACGGCGTCTCATGGTGCTATCGAACAGGTCTTCGATGGTACTTGGATCGAGTGTGTAGCTACTGTCAATCACATAATTATTCACGAGCGCCGTCATACATAATTCAAGATGTATTAGTTTGGTCTATCAGATGATCTACTATGCAAGTGGCTTTTCTAGCCAGCTGTCGTGGAATGCATGCGTTGCTTTTAGTCTTGACGTCAAGTCGTTATGCGTAAATCGTAAGATCTGAGAAGGCGTCAGGAAAATAACGATTGAGTTCAGCGATCAAACTTACCTAATCTCTACTGTGATGGCGATAGCTTCTTCTGGCACTTCCAGTATGCATCAAACGAATCCTTATCGTCCAGCATCCATGTGGAGTGGTTACATGCACGCATGTGCTTTTCCATCTCTCCCTGCCGACCATCGCGATAGGCACACTGAAAGTCCAGATGAGCAGGGCAGAGGACGCCTTGTTGATGTTGTTTCCTCTTGTGGGAAGACATGTTGGACGAGTCGTCACATGCGTAATCGCACTCAGGACACTTGAAGTGTTTCTGCTTCTTGTGGACGGCGTTGATGTGCGTTTTGAGTTGATTTTGAGTAGTGAAGACCTTTTCGCAATCCTCACAGGTGAACTCTTTCGGGTTGTGACGGGCCATGTGGACCTTGAGTTGGGCTTTGGTGGCATGAACACTTCCGCATCCAGGGTAGTCACACTCGAATGCCTTTTTGCCGGAATGGACATAGTAGTGTCGTTTGAGCTTGTGTAGGTGATCGTCCGAGAAGGGTTCTGGTGGTGGGACGTAGGTCAAGCCAAGAGCACGTGCTTCCTTTTCCTTCTGGATGTGCTCATTTGACTTCTTCGTGACCTTTTTGACACAACCTTCCCACTGACATACGTACTTATTGTTGAACTTGACGAGGTGGTTCTTCTCAATGTGTTCTTGCAGCGTGTCCTCGTCATTGAAAGCGCCTGCCATACATCCTTTGACCTTGCAGACATGTTCCGATGCGAAGTTTGGGTCTGGTTGGGAGAAGGTCTGATTCGGTACATATTGTGGTGTGGGATAGGTAGTACTCGGATAAGACGATGTGTCGAATGTCTGTGGTGTTTGGGCGAAGAAAGGAGTGAATTGTCTTCCCATGAACTGCGCACTGAATGCATTGTTCATCGGGTCGATCATGAAATTGTCAAAGGCCGACGGTGGGAGCTGCGGTGTCCTAGCATCCGAAGTCGCCGGCGAAGACATGCAGTCCAGACAATTGTCGAGTCCATGATAGTTACACCAGTTCCCACAGTCATCGAAACATGCCGTGGAAGGATCGGCGCAAGCGTCCAGACTATCTGCATTGCAGAATTGGTCCGAACAGCTCATGCCGCAATGGGCGTCGGTACAGGCGGTACTACAGACGTCGGTGCAGACCGGCTCTGTGCAATTCGGGTCCTCACACTCTGTCCCGTCGTGGACCGGTTCGGGACAATCGTCGCAAGATTGCTTACAGACGTCGGTACAGGGATCGTGGCAGAAGAAGTCGTCCCAACAGAGACTTTCTTCCGGACAGGGCTGGTCGCAACAGATGACGCTGTGAGGGCCGTGGGAAGTCTTTGTTCGTTTCGCAGGAGGCTCTTCAAGGGGGAGATTGGGATCCCAGAGATCGAAGAATAAAGGGTCCGTCGAGTCCATGTTGGTGGAAGAGCGAGAGAGCGAGTCTCTCGTCTGAAGGGGTTTGCGTTTCCTTGGGGGGGCAGTAGAGTGGGATGCCATGGGCTGGCGAGTAGTGGCCATGGAGGGCAGCGATACCCTGATGTCCTACGGTGGGCGTTTGGACAAAGACTGCGGTTGTGATGATCCGGGTTGTGATTGGCCCGTGACATGTGGTAGAGACACCAAAGAAGAAGGCGAGAGGCTCAATCGTGGTTCCGATGGACTGAGGTCATTGTCGCGTGCGTGTGCACATTGTGAATCTGCCACTTGCTATCAGCTCACGTGCTTGTCCCTGGTCGGTGGAGCAAGAGGCCGATTGTTACACAAACACAATTCTTCCTCTCCTCTGGCGGCTGCTTAGTCATGTCGTCGCCAACCAGAAACGTCAGACACGTTCAACGTTGCACCGCGTGTCCCTGACTCGGCTGCGGAGCGGTGCCAACCCTAAACCGCATCTAACTTAGGGCAGATCAATGGCTTCTCTTCAGATTGGCATCTCGACTTCACCTCTCATTCAGCCGGGCAAGGTGCGCTTTCTTTTTGTCTCTCTGACCTTCCTCACTGCCACATATCTGCTTCACCGACATTTCGACATGGGCAATTGCTTTGGCAAGAGCAACAGTAACTTCAAGGGCGAAGGGAGGACCGTGGGGGGCCCCACTCCAGCAAACGCTCCGGCAGCTTCATCTTCTGCAAAAGTCCCGGCTGCTGCATCTCCAGGACGAACATTGGGCGGCGGAAGTGGCAGTGATGATCCAAAATCGGCGGCAGCAAGGGCAGCAGAGGTGCGACTATCCCATCGAGTTGGACCGGCTACGGCGACAGTTTACCTTTGATTGACAACAGGACTGACCGGACCAGGCGCGAAAGCAATCTGCTCAAGGACAAGGCAAGCTAGGGAAACAGCTGGATGCTCAGAAGAAATTGACAAATGCCGATACACTCGCTCAGGTGAGCAAAGAGAATAGAGCAGCCAGGGATATGGATGCAGGACATGAGTCGAGGGCGCACAACTAGTAATGACTGAGATGATGGGCGATTAGCGGCATATTCATGATTGGGTAAAGGATGGCAGCAGAGCGAGGCGTTTGGACAGATGACACTTTCATGCTTGTGGGAGCATGCGCTCGCTTTTTGGTAGCTACGAGTCGTGTATGCGGAGTGCGGTATGAACTTGCAACCAGATGCAACAAGGCACACGTCTAGATTCAATTAGTCTGTCGTGGACTGCGAAATGATCATGGCAAATGACATCAATACATCAAGCTCATATCTGACAAAATATTGTGACAATTCTGGCGCTTCCACTGGGAGGAATATTGGTCTTGCAAGGTCGTTGTCGGTTCATGCCTGTTTTGACGACGCCGATGTGAAGCTGTCCACTCGACCTGACAAACTTCCAAAAATCGTTCCATTGTGCACCCCGGAATCCATCCAACAGCAGTAAACTACCACCAGGACAGCTCGGGTCATCGGCAAGTACCTCAACTGAGCTCAAGAGGTCGTATCACCTCGCCAGCACGCGTTCTACGTTGGCGAATCACGTGTGAGACACGGCTGGCCCCACCTTCCTCGACCGCATTACACTATCTACTCCAACACAGATCTGTTAGTTTCCGCAACAGCAAACTTACTTGCCATCTCCACTATCCGGGTACCAGATGTCGCTGGATGCAAATCGATGACATTGAGATGAGGACAAGGCGACCCGTCCCCTTCCGCCGCACTAGCTATGCACCTCATCTGGTACCTCCTGTATCCATTCAGAGGGTAGGTTGCGAGCTCAGCAGTACTCAAGACATACCTTACTAACGCCTGTAGTACTCTTGATCCGCCCAAGTTCCGTCATGAGAATCCGATCCGTAGAGCCTTCTACCGCCATGGCGCCCTCACGGCTCGCTACTGGCTACCAGCCATGTTGGCCAGCGTCACAATCGGTGTCATTCTTTCGTATCCGACCGTCTTCATGCCTGACTTCCCCTCCGGCGCCAACAATGGACTACCTCACCACATCTGGACTGGATCAATCTCTTTCGAGACCCGCACTGAGAAGCAGCCCGATCTCGAGATGCGCCAGGTCTGGTTACAAGGCGACTACATGCAAGCCCTGAACAAGTCAATCCTTCGGCAAGCTTTCAATCTCGAAAGATTGCTTCTCCAAGATGAAGTGAATAGCCCATCAACAGTACCGCCTTCCTCCGCCTGGGGTATACAGTCCCCTTCTGTCTACTGGGACCACTCTCCCGATCTGTTTGAAGCCGACTCGAATCCTCTTCGGACTCTAAGCGGTCATGGCAGCAATCTCTCTTTACTTGGATTTGAATTACAGCCCCTTTCAGCTTTCGCTGGCAAGAATTACCAATCTGGTGAGCTGACCGCAGCCGATGCCTTAATCATCACTTTGGTCAACCGACAGAATGCGACAGTCGGCGACATCTGGGAACGCAATCTAGCCCATCTATCAAGTAATGCACCTTCACAATGGTCTGTGGGATCGCCGACCGGCCACAGCAGCATATACGAGTACAAGTTTCAACCCTTCGGCATCCGACAGTACTGGGCGCTCATTGGCGCCTATGTGTGCATGGTCTTCTATGTCACCATTAGTCTCCGAAGATTGAAAGCCTTCCGCAGTAGATCTGGTCTGGTGGTCACCGCCATTACGCAGATGACCACATCCATCCTGGCCAGTTTCACGATTTGCGGACTGCTGAGAATCAACCTCGATCAGATCCCACAAGAAGCATATCCTTTTGTTGTCTTGGCCATTGGGCTAGAGAACATCTTTCGTCTCATCAACGCTGTTCTGGCCTATCCACCAGAGATGGCCACCAACCAGAGAATTGCAAATGGGGTAGCTGACATTGGAGCTTCCTCGATGGTCTCAGCTGTTCAGAACCTCGCCCTTCTCTGGACACTGTCCCTTTTCGTGTCGCCTGGTGTCGCTGCATTTTGCGCTTTCGCAGCCATCGCCCTAATGTTCGATTTCTTCTTCCTGATCACTTTCTTCTTGGCCGTACTCAATGTAGATATCAAGCGTCTCGAGCTGCAGGATTCTCTCACCAGATCTAAAAGTACGTCCGCCACGAGACCTCCACCGAGATCACCACGACTCAAAGCACCCGACAGACAATCTTGGGTGGATGCTCTCTTCCGCGGGCGGTTGCCCTTTAGTACCCGCATGGCTGGCACAGTCATCACTGCAACCTTCGTCCTGGCTCTCAACTGGCACTTCTCTGACCACAATATGTCAGCCCTTCGGACAAGCCCTTGGTCATCTCCAGTTGGCAAGAAGTATCTGCCCACCTTCGGGTCGGAGCAGGGTATCACTACCGCAAATGATACTGCTCCACAGTCATCATGGATGAGATCAAAATCATCCAACACCGATGCTGCCGCTCAATTCATGCACGTAATCAAGCCTGGCATTCAGTCTTTCACCGCCCGTATCTATGACCCTCTGGTCGTGGTATTGAATCGGTCAGATCGTACAAGCATACCAATGGCGCAAGATACGTTTCTACACGCTCTCAGAGATCTGGCTATTCGCCATTTCTATCCCTTTGCTTTGGCTGTGGTCTTCATGATTGCTTTCACGACTGTCCTGATGAACTTTCTTTTATGGGACGACAGAATCGAAACATCCGAGATCGAGTTGACCACTATGGATGATGGCCCCCTATCTCATACGACCATTGAGACGAGGCATGGATTAGACATCATACGTCTCGCCGCAAGTAATCTTGGAAGGATCCTAGCAGTTGGGCTTGACAAACGAGTCTCGCTTTCTGTCAGAGATCGCACAACGTCAAAATTCACCACCACGCTGATCAGCAATGCTGCATTGTCCGATCATGGTCCCGTTGAGGCTTGCGTGGCCGACCCAAATTCAAGCGACATTGCTCTCCTCTATCAAGACGGCTCGATCTCCTTCCTCAAGGCACTGGACAACGCCCTTTCGGAGCCAATCAAACTTGACTTCAATCATGTCACGCAAAAGACTCTGGTGTTCGAATTTGCGTCTGGAGATACATCAAGTACGAGTACTCTACTTCTCCTCTCGAACGACGGCACTGTGTACGAGTCGACAGAAGACAACGCTACTTTCAACAGATCAGACCTGGCAAATGAAGAGGGTGATATCGCAGCTGCCACTTTGGTCAGAAGAGGCAATGACTCGCCTGTCCTGGTAGTCCTTACCAACCTTGGCTCGATCTTCAGCTATAGCAAGGATGCTGGAACAGGCCACTGGATCTCCCGTGAGGTCATTCCAGGAAGCACAAGACCCAACATTGCTGCACCTACCGTACACGACGTCTGGCTCCATACCGTGCCTGCGCTTGGTCTTGTCCTTATTTGTACCAGTGAAGAGGTCACTATGATTGATCCACTGACATTGAAGACGCATGCAACATTGCCCCTTCATAGTGCTGCTCGACACTCGTTACGTCTCCTCCACCTCGATTCACCACGATGCAGCTCTTGCGAAGCGCCAGCAGCCTCTCGTATTAGCATAGCATATGTCGACACCAAAACATTGAACCTTCGAGTACTCAGCTATAGTACTTCAGGGCCCGACGATACGAACAACGATACCGCCTCTCAACCCGTCTGTCTCTCAACCAACGCTTCCTGCAATTCGATCACGAACATACTCCCCGCCACCCACACTCTCCCATCGCCCGGCGCCTGGGAAGCGACGTCCCAACATATCACCGGCCTCCGCCGTATCCCTCACCGTAATATTCCCGATATCCCCACCACTCGGATCGCCATCTCATCGGCCACTAAGTCCCGCCCGCCAGCGAGCACAGGGGACTCACCCCTCCGCCGTCGTCGACGCATCTCCGCCAGCGAGCACGTCTCGGAACCTGGAGAGGAATGGGAGGCATACATCTTTACTCTCGATGGAGAACTACATACCAGTGCAATCAAGGATCTCGGCGGAGATAGCGACCATACACTGTGGGCTGACGTACCTGGTCCTGTTTCAAGGTTCTCTGAAGATACGGTCGGTGTGGCAGTCGGCAATTGTGTCGTGGTCGTCAAAGCCAATGGATCGTCTGATGCAACAGGTAGTATCGGTGGCAGAGAGCGCAGACAGAGCGGCGGTCTCGACAGACTCATGGATGGAGGCAGGGAAGGGTTGGGTATGAGCCCCGGTCACGCGGTCGGCGTGAGAAGGAGCGCAAGTAGGTCCAAGAGAGGCGCGGGATTGGGCATGACGAGAGGAGGGAAGAGGAGGGAGTAGATCCGCTGGCTGGACCGGTTGGCTGCTCGTTGTGGATGTACTACTATTTCATACATGTCCGGTTTACAGGGCGTTCATGATATCAGGAGCGGGGGAAGGGAAGGTGGATAAGAAAGGATGTATTGGGTATCTAACACTGCTTTTTTTTGATCATGCCATCGTAAATCATACTCTTGTTGCACGGATCATGTGCTTGTATCTCTACCTGTCGAGCCACGCGAGCAGTGCCACCCTTCCTCACTGCGCCATTCCCTCCATTCCCGACCTGCCCAGAGCAGGATCCACCATCTCCCCACTGCTATTCCAGAACCTCACTTCCTGCCCCGGACGTACCTGGTTCTCCTGTACCTGGCCGCCGACTGGACCGACAGCCTCACCGTAGCCCTCAGGCAAGACCAACCCGCCAACAAACCTCATGTCCCAGGCCTTCCACCCTTCTCCGACGTCATCGTCAGTCAGCCTCGTCCTACTCAGCATTTCCTGCGTCTTGAGCCCAGTACTCCTCAACCACCCCGCCACCTCCCTCAGAAATCGCTCTTTATCCTTATCCTTCTCCGACTCACCACGTTCAGGTCCAACAAGACCATCATCTTCAGCAGTGTAGGGCAGGACTTCCGCAATCTTCCTCCCTTGGGCCCTGACCACGGCCAAAGCGTCATCTGTCTTGACAACGGTACGAGGAACAAGCTGCCTCATACGAAGGAGCATGCCGCATAGACCGCTGAAGGAGGCGGCTTGCGTGACGTAGTGCCTGGGAGGTTTGCTGAGTGGCCAATCCTCTCCGGCGGCTGCCATGTCCTGCTCGGTCTGGAGGTGCTCGTCGTCACCATCGCTGCTGTGGATGTGCTTTCTTTGGTCGAAGCGGCGGAAGAGGAGGGACATGCGCTCGACGCAGTTGAGGAGGAGGACGGTGACGAGGTAGGTCGTGAGAGGAGTGGAGGTGGCGCGGGCGAGAAGGCGACGTTCGAGCTCGTTGGCGACATGTTTGAAGGTCTGACCGGCGAAGCGCTCAATTGCGTCGAGAGTTTGAGCTTGAAGGACGGGGAAGTCGGGGCGAGAGGGGGACAGAAGATGTGGTGTTTCAGTCTGCCCGTGTTCGTTCGGAAGGATGTAGACCAGACTCCAGTGGAGATTTTGTGGAGCGCATAGGATGGTTGTAGCCGCGTGCAAGTGCAGCGTCCGTGCAACAAGAATGTCTGCTGGGGCTGATGCTAGGTAAGAGATTGTTGAATGTAGCAGAGGTTGTGTCTCGAGAGAGTGGAAGGTTGACAAAGCAGATGCAAGATAGTTGTCGACGGATGAGACGGATTCTTCGGTCTCGACCTTCAAGGCGAGAGAGGTATTGTCCAAAGCTGTTCCACTGCGTCGTTCATCGCTGGGCGTATCTATCTGCAACACAGAAAATGTGATGGGAGTATCAGTGGATCCGATGCATACCTCTAGTCGTCCGTGAGCTGCGTACGCGGCTTTTCCATTAGCCAGACCACCCACTGCAGATGTCCCGCGGGCGAAAAAGTACGGTGTATTGTAGAGCGAAAACTCATCGGCGAGACGAGTGCGAACGCATGTTGTCCTCCACAGTCGTGGATTGCCAATCACACGACAAGTCGAGCATGGTGTCTCTCCCGAGCAAGGCTTCTTGAGCATTCGACAGCGAAGACAAGCACCGAGCTTGCGAATACCGCCCACCTCTTTGCGTCGTTCGGTTGAGAATTTGTTGCGTCTCTGTCGCTTGGACGGGCGTGAGAGCAAGCCGTAACCCTGCATGGCAGTAGTCTGCATTGCGTCGTCCGCAGGGAATTGAAACGGATAGCTTGGGTTCCTCGGAATACCATTCTGGACTGATGTTGCGGCCGCGTGTAGGGATTGGTGCTCCTCAAGTGCCGGATCCAGGTTGGATGTCCTGTTCTGATCGCTCTGAATATGTGCACGAAGAGCCTCAAAGCCGCGATACTCTTCCTGATTCATGGCATCTTCGTTTCCGCCTTCCGCTCCTGCCCTAGTTTCGTCATCCAGGTGTGCATGCAACTCGCTCGCTGCGGATGCTGTCTGTACAAGCTGCGAAGAGCCTTTTGTCTCCTCTTCTCGAGCACTTGACTGATTCTGCAAAGTGCCATCTTGACCTGAGTTGCTCGCATCGTTCAATTGTTGCTGTAGCTGGATCATCCATTGGTCCATCTCATGCGTCGGCTCCTGCTGTGGGGGCTGCTCTTGTGAAGGCATTGCGGCTACTTCAGCCAGTGTATCAAGTGCTGAAGGTTCCCTGTTCAGGGTTGCCGCAGGAATCGGTGCCGGCGCAACCATAGGCGGTGCCGGAGGTATGGGAGGCGGCTGCAGTATACGTGAAGGTGGAGGTTGGAAAGAGGGCGGATGCTGGTGCATGGGAGGTGCTGGCGGCTGTGGTGCATCTCGACCGAGTCTTTGAGCTATCTTCTTCGTGTCCATCTGTCCCTGGGCGAATGCGAAGGCTCTCGCCTTGTCGTAGTCGGTAATGTTTGGGCATTTCTCGAAGAGATGTCGATTCATGCCGTCGGGACGACCTTTGGGGAACTGATCTCGATCAGGTCACGACCTTCCTGCACTAGCGCATTGGACTTACAAACATGCCACACTTCTTGCACGTGTGCTCGTACCGATTACTCTGGTCATCGAGTTTTGCGCCTCGCTCGAAGAATTCCTGGATGAGGAGATTTGGCTTGCGACCCATGGTGGCAGGCTGAACGGTGGTATAACCACCACGGATGGGTCAGCACCCAACAAAGGGGCGACTGCCGGAAAGAGAGGAGGAGTGAAGGTGAGATGGTCGATGTGAAAGCTCGAGTTCTGCCAGTCTCACCGCCTCGACGACAGCGACAAGGATGAAGACATGTTACACATGCGGCTCAAAATGCGGCTCAACTCCCGCGGGTCTAGCCGCGTTGCCGAGGTCAAGCAAACAACAACAATCCTTCACTTCATGCTCAACTCTTCCCACCACTGTCATCAATTGTATTTAGTGAGACTCATCTTTGATTCAGTGGTCCACCTTCGACATGGCAGGTCGCGGTGTGCAACGTCACTCCGAACGTCGTCACTGTCCTCTCTAAACTACCACAATTGCACAGCTCAACCCAAAACCCGCATCGATGAAGGTGTGTTCAAAGAGCTCGCTTCCACTCGTGCATTGGAAGTTTATTCACCAAGCTCATTCGTCGAGTATTGGAGCTCTTTGTGAACTCCTCGCTTCGATTTTTGGTAGGTCAAGGTACCAGTCGCTTCTCCCGTTTATTGTCCAGTGAATTGCGCTTCAACGGCCAACGTCCTTCCTCATGCATCCAGAGACGACGTTGTTATAGGCCGTTGCACAGGATGTGTTCGTCTCCACATTCAAATACAAGAGGTAGGTCTGTCCTCGGCTTACCATCAGGCTTTCCAACTTGACTACTCGCCACCATGAAGTCATCCATCGTCCTGCTCACGACCCTGTCAACACTCGGCTCTGCACGATTGGAGAGCGATGGCGCTAGGGATACCGTCGACATTTTGGGAGAATCACGTGAGGCAATGACATGGACCAGCTGTTCTACCGAGTTGGGTGCTGCAGCCCTGGTAGGAGAGGTCAAGACAGTCCACAACCCAACTGCCTCTTCAGACCGCATGCTCGAGCGCACAGTGATTGAAACTCCCACGGAGACTCTCTCGCTACCTGAAGAGACTGTCAAGGTCACCGTCGACACTGGCGTCGAGGTCGAAAAGACTCTTTACATTCCCGCGGAGACCACCTTCACTAAGACGGTACGTGTCCTCTCACGCCCATGCTGGCTCTCGCTGATCGGAAATAGTTGGTTTTGACCAGAGCCGCTGCTTGTGCTACCGCTGGTAGTAAGCCCGTTCTTGCTAAGCGTGCACCACGCCGAGGGGGTCGTGAAGATGAGAACGAAGACGAAGACCACGCCGAGGAAGATCATCGCGGCGGATCCGCTAACGATGATGACGACTCTGCAGATGAGGTCGACGATGACCACCAAGGCCAGGGTCGTGGTAGTGATGACGCTGAGGACAATTTGTACAGCGACGATGCAAACTCCACGGAAGAAACCACAGGCCCTTCTGCAGAAGAAAATCAACCTGAACCCACAGAGCAGACTTTTGGATCCGAAGCCGAAGACGACAGCAGCGATGACGAGTCATCGGCAACTGGTTTTGATGATGAGAGCGTACCCGCTACATCTACCGAGGAAGATTCGACCATCACTCCAGCTCCTACACCATTTACCACTGTAGATGACAGTGCCGATGATGACACCGATACCGGCGATGATGACGATGCTACATCTTCCGATGCTGCCATTACAACCAAGATTGCGAAAGGTCGGGCCAATACTGCTGCCGGAACCGACGATGGAAGCTCTACCTCGGACGATGCTACACCAACCAGCTCCGACGACATCAATACCCGCCGACGGACCGCTAAGGCACCTGAGACCGAGACACTCACCAGGTTCGAGACCGAACAGCTGACTTTGACGGTGCGCCCCACGGCTAGCGCGACAAAGTCTGGTGGTCAGAAGGGCAAGGGCAAAGGCAAGGGTAAAGGCAAGGGCAAGGGCAAGGGTGGCAAGAAGAAGGGCAAGGGTAAGGCAGGCAAAGGTAAAGGTAAAGGCAAGAAGCAGCAAAAGGGCAAGAACAAGAAGATTGCCGCCCGTCAGGTTGAGCAGGCCGTCCTCCGTCCCGATATGAAGTACCCCGTCGAAGTTGTCTGCGATCACTTCACTGGTGTCGAGGCATATATCTACAAGACGATCATCGCTGCAGCCGCAACGGAGTACGTCGCGCCGTCTCGTGTGACCGAGACCGTCACATACACCAACACTGGACCGACCAAGACGATCATCGTTACCCAGACCACCACGACGGCTCTGTACAAGGAGTATGCCACATGCATTGGTGCTTGAGAGAGAGAGACACCAGTCGTGGGACCATAGTCACATTCACAATAGTAATGCTAATGCTCGGCGCATGCTTCCGCGTCGGCTTGATGTCTATCCGCATTGACTTGATCTATGGTGGAGCTGTCGCCACCAAGCAGGTGCTCGTAATCAACCTGACCCTGTCCGCTCATGACAAGCACGCCACAATACCGTGAATGGTCGACAATGTTCCCGCTGGGTTCTCCACCGATACTGTCTTGATCCCGATCTCCTTTGGCGGATAGTCATTCCCACCAGGAAAGATCGCATCCCCGATGAATAACATCTCCTCCAACCCAATCCCACTCACCTCACTCAGCCTCTTCAACCCATACCCCTTATCCACCCCCTTGCGAGTGATATCAATCGACGTCGCTCCTCCCATGTTTATGGACAAATCAGGCAATCTTGCCCCCAGGTCCTTCTGAATCACCTTCCGCTTCGCAAAATCCGGGTCCCACAACGCCTTTGCAGTGACAGGCGCCTGCTGGCCCAACGCCGAGAATGTGATCTGACTCCCTCGATCCTCGATACGCTCACCCCATGTCTGCTCCGGAACGAACCCAGTGGCTTTGAGTGACTCGTCGAAAGCAGTGAGGATCTTCTCCTTCTCCGCTGGGGTGAAGAGGTCAGCGTAGACGACTTCCCAGTCGGTGCCTTTGTGGGTGTAAAGCTTTGTGCCGGTCGTGGGCATCATCCATAATTTGGACAAGTCTGTACGATTTGGTAGGCGGCTGGCGATTTGCTTCTGAAATTGAGGCCAGTCGCCGCCTGAGATGATGGCGACGTGGGCGACGGTGAGGAGGTCGGCGAGGGCTGAGCACATGTCATCTTTCAAGGCTTGTTTGCTTTGGGCGAGGGTGCCGTCGAGGTCGAAGGCGACGAGGGTGATCATTTTGATGGGCGAGGACAATATACAGACAGGATGGTGGCAGGAGGTGAATGCTACTGTGCTGACTACTGTGCTGACGCGGAAAGGGGTTCGTGTATGCGGAGTTGCCGAAAGGAGGTCGGGAGGAAGGTGCTATTCCACGACAACTAAAATTGGTAAAATACTGGATTATAATTATAACCCCATTCCACATTCTGCAAATGCATAAATTGACAGATACGTAGTATCAGTAATATGACTGATTTTGAATTCAATGACTCCGCATCAGTAGTAATGCAAGCATTCCACCAAGCTCTGCAGAGACCAATGGTTTCAATGAGCGAGTCGGCTACACAGATAGCAGCGTCTTGTGCTCCACAAATCTGTCAGTCATCGCCTTCTCCTCATCCATGCCATCCCGTAATTCGACCCGCAGTGTCATCTCCCTGCTATCGACAACGCTACCAAGAACCCTAGTTCCGACATTGAGCATCTCCTCTCGCTCCACCCATTCTCCAGTATGCTCAATCTCTTCGTCTTCCGAATCCCATTCCTCAACCTCAGTACCCGCTTTGATGCTCGTGGCGACCGGATCTCGTTCTCCAGTCTCCCACACTAGCTGTATCGCCGAAGCCAACAATCCGTAATGTCTCGCTACATGGGCTGTCATTGCATACATGGAGAAGCTCAAGGGTATCTCGAGAGTGTGTTTGGCTTCCTTGGTAGGTAGATGCAATTCTCCTAGACTTGTTGATCTCGACTCGCCGAAAAAGATATTACACTTGACGAGTCTGGCAGCTATGCTATTGGGATGTGGCTGGTCAGAAACATCTCGGGTCTGTGCATGAAGGCTTGGAGCTCCGTAATCGTCACACAAAGCTTTGTACCGCGGATAGCGGGCGATAACTTCCGCATGTCGGCTGGTTGGAGAAAGTGATAGTTCCTCGGCGATGAGGGACAAGTAGAAAGTCTCTGCGTCAAGCCTGTCTTTGACCTTGACCGCCGTGAAGTTCAGAGACGCCAGCTCCGGTAGGCGGGCAATGATGAGCAGGGATACTTCAGTCGGCGTCAGTGGAGTACCGTTGGGCCGTTTCGAAGTGGAATAGAGTGGATTATTGGCAATGCGGAGATGTTTCAGACCAGGCAATATAGACGGCAGCGTATCCACGACAGAGAAATCTGCGATCATGTTGTTCGATACATCCACTTCTGCTAAGGTTGATCGGAATTCAGAGGTCGCTTTACCAAGAATGACGTCGCCTGGACTCTTGCCGATCGAATTGTGCTTGAGAAGCAGACGCTCCAGCTTCGAACACGACTGAGCTATGGTCTGCATGCCATTGAGCTCGTCGATCCCGTTGTCGCTGAGATCTAAGACTCGGAGATCAATCGGTAGGCAAGCGCCCAGACTGTCCCTCAGCATGTTCCGAGAGACATTGAGATCTTTCACGTTCGGGAATGCTTGCATCATGCTGCGGAGCTGGGAAGCGTCAGCCAACGTCAATGAGGGACAAGTGAGACCCACATCCGGTGGCAGCAGCAGCATGCCTTCGAGACTCAGGCTCTGAATGTGCGGAAATGTACGGCGGTCATTGAAGTCTGTCAGTCTGTTGCATCTAGCACAAGTCAGCCGGCCTCTGTTGATTCTCATCGGTCGTCTAAATCACATACTCTAGTGACAGATTTGTAAGTGCTTGACAGCCCTCAACAATGTTGCCGATCTCTGAGAGTGACTCGAAAAGATTGTAGCCAACATCCAAGCTGGCGCCATTAGGGCAAATCGACTTCAGGGGTGTTTCAGCGTCATCGCTGGGTCCAGTCAGACATTGGTTGTCAACGACCACATTCTTAAGGTCATCCAGCTTGCTCTGACGAGTTGAGATCTTGTCGTAGCCTTTCTCTTCAACCACTTTGCTGCTGAAGGAGATGGTCCGGGAGAAGTCGATTTCACCAGATGCATATTTGCGTTCTACAGCCGTGTGGAGTGTTTGCGGAGGATTGGAGGGTGTGTTTGATTTGAGGAACGATGCACATTTGTCTGAATGACTTCTGCCTACCCAATCAGAGCAATGCAGACATGCGGAGAAAGATTTGTACAGGTAAAGTATCGCTTGCCTTCAAAGCTGCCATCGTGTTTGCCACGATCAGGCAGATCCCACTCGACGCCAATGAACGTGCCCGATTTACCTTGTATAGATCCAATGTATCGGATTGTACATAGTCCACCCTTGACACTGAGTCTTTGACCAACATGCCTCGCCATGCTGAGCAAATGAGACGAGTGCGTACTTTGACGATACCATGTTTTAGAAATGGATGCCTGGAGGTTTTGATGTTGCAGAGGACGTCGGCGCGACGGCCCGCATCTTCCGACAACATCTGCTCGCTCAAGATTTATCTGCTCTCACTGCTCCTTCAGCATTTGCTGCCTCACAATCCGAGCTTTTCTCCGTCATCACCTCACCATGGATTATCAGAATCGCGCAGGATCGAAATTCGGTGGTGGAGGTGTCGCATCACAATCAGCCACAAATGCAGACCGCCGTGAGCGCTTACGCAAACTCGCCCTGGAGACTATCGACCTCGACAAAGACCCATACATCTTCAAGAATCACGTCGGAGCTTTCGAATGTCGTCTCTGTTTGACGGTACACCAAAATGATGGATCGTATCTTGCGCACACCCAAGGTCGAAAGCATCAGCAGAATCTGGCAAGGCGAGCTGCCCGAGAAGCACAACTGGGCAAGGAGAGGGAAGGCGCAGTGCCGGGCATCACACAGGTTCAGGTCAAGAAGAACGCAGTCAAGATTGGAAGGCCGGGCTACAACATCACAAAGACACGAGATCAGACAACCAAGCAATACGGCCTCTACTTCCAGATCATGCTACCGGAGATCACGCCTGGTGTGGTACCGAGGGTGCGGTTCATGAGCGCTTTTGAGCAGAAGAAGGAGGATCCAGACAAGGCATATCAGTATTTTCTGGTTGCTGCTGAGCCGTACGATATCTGTGCATTCAAGGTCCAGTCGCGAGAACTCGACAGGCGGGATGGAAAGTACTTTACCTGGTTCGACGAGGACAGCAAGATCTTTCACGTTCAAATCACGTTCAAGAGTGAGCGGGACGAGAGGTTCAGCGGCGTGCCAGGACTAGCACCGGGTATGACAAGGCGGTGATGAACGAAGGAACAGGATATTGGAACAGGACACGCACAAGGGACGGACCCATGGCTGCATGACGCAAGACATACCGGGGAGTGCAGATGAGGGCATATCGGCCGTCGCTGCAGGGCATTTCCGTTGGACCTGGACAATTCGGGTGTGGCTGTATGCTCCGCCATTTCAAGCACAGGGAAGATCAAAGAACCTCCTCTTTCTACCACAACTTCACAAGCTGGTCATGAGCTTTGCGATCGCCTGCCGTTGGCACAATTCGAATAAGAGGAGATTGGTTGTATGCAGGTATCGCTTATACCTGCTATGAGTGCGAGAAGAACGGACGGCATGTGCAGGGTTCTGCCCGTTTCTCTACAAGCGGGCACTGTCGTGTTGGTCGGCAACGGACCCTACCTTTCAGAAGCCTCTGTCCGCCAGCGATATCTTCCACATTCGATCTCGACATCGCTGGCGACAAATACGTCCTTCGTAGCACCTATCTGCGCAATCCATCTTGTCAGGACGATCACGCCGATTGCGACTCGGTAGTTAGGCTGGCTTACCACCCTTGAAGGCCGGGTATGACTCACGTACTTCACAACCAATCTAACATCTTTGTCTTGTATGTGTGGTTGCAACGGGCTACGTACTCTCCCTATGTAGGCTTCATTGGTGAAGTGGGATCCAATAGTGCTGTACTGGTCGATTGCCGTCGCCGCTGAATTGTCCGTATGCTCTCCTCAGATTTCCAAGAACAATTTGGGACTCCACAAAATGATGGTCTACGCACGAATACGGCAAGATGGCAGACAGTGTCATCCTTCGTGTCACTTATGGGCCAGACAGATCATAGGTCTCCTGTGTGGTTGAGAAGATGATTTACAAAAACGATTAGTGCAGCCCTCGCATTTCTCACAGGAGCTGTAACCACCCCTTTCTGGCACAAAGGCTTTGGACCTTGACTTCGAGACAGGTCCTTTGCGGCATTCCTTGGGGCGTCTTTTTGAAGACCACGACTATTTACGTAGCAGAGGTCGAACCTGTCGCTTTACGGCGGCCGCGGCTATATATTCACCATCTATGTCAACTCCTGTTCGTGTTCGGGTCAGCTTTGGTGCTACCAGAAGTGTCGTTGCCACTCGTCCTTCCTTCATCCGTCCCGCCGTTGCTCTTGATATCTGGTAGGACCTCAGCGCCATTACTACCAGGATTGTTGCCAGTCTGGCGGGTCAAGGAGTTGGCCCAGATAGCCTTGCGGCTCGTAGCCTTCAGGATGGGATAGTCCTGGCTCTGGTCGATGCGAGAAGCGAATGCTGGATCAATATCATTATGTCGATTGGTAGTCAAGAAGAGAAGCCCATTGTTGTGTTCTAGCTGGTGGAGTAGGACACGATATCATTCATGGAGCTCGGCGACCCATTCAGCCATACTCAGCATCCACTGTTGAAGGCCCTGGAGATTTGCTATAAGTGGAATGCTGTTCCGCTGATTGATGGATGTGACATCTTCTTGGCTCCGCGTGATCCGAGCAGCTTCGCTCGCAGCAAGATGACCGGTGTCCTACTCCACCAGCTAGAACACAACAAGGGGCTACTCTTCCTGACTACCAATCGATCGTCTCTCTTGACTTCAAGGGGATTTCGACCTTGACGATGGTGTAGACCTGTACGATGCCTTTCGCAAGTCAATGGGTCCAGATACCACCCTGATCAATCGCTATCTTTTTTGTAACAAAGTCCCCTGGTGAGTAATTTCGACAAGACCGTCACGATATACGACATAGGTCACGCGCCACTTTTTAGCCTAACCACACGTCATTATGCCGATCACCACAATGGCAAGGCTATCATCAACATCATGTTCTATTGAAGTCACAATCGAGAAACATGGACTATCTGTCGTGCTTCGCTGGTAGTAATTCGCGACGTGTTTGCAGAGTTGAGGCACCGAATTACGGCACGTCATGCCAATGGTCGTCTCTTCTGACTCGTAACGGTCGACGCCTAGACCGGCACAGCGCCCCCCTCGATACTCGCGCCTTCTATTCTACCAGCCAGGAATTCCTGCGCCATATCCTCAAATGCCATCCACTCGACACCCCCGTGGCTGTTGATATACTCAATCAGTCTACACCTGTAAGTACACAAGCATGAGAGTAAACAGTGCACAATGGTACGTACCTCTCATGCATCAATATCACCTGTCCCTTTCCACTGACTTGAGGATGGATAGATATCGGGAACACAAACTCGTCATACTCTCTATAGGCAAAGTCGAATTGATCCTTCCACAGCCTCTCAACCGTGTGTGTATCCACGAATCCATGAGTGCCTGCTACGCCAGGGCTAGGTTGTAGTGGCGGCCAGTCATCCACGTGCCAGTTCGCGGGTATCTCGACAATCTTGCTGGGTTTTAGCTTACCCATGGGGTGCATCCATGTCTCTGCAGCCTTGGTGGTATCAGTTTCTACCCACTTCTGAGAATTGTTGGGCGCATAGTACATCTGGTAGTCATGATGCATGAAAGAATGGTCATAGACAATGCCCATTTCCTCCAGCATTGGAATCAGTTCCCGTGTTGTGCTCCATGCTGGCGCCGTGTAGCCTCGTGGCTTCTTGCCGCAGAAGGCTGTCAGCCTGTCGATACTTCCCACCAGAACGTCACGCTGCTGTTGTATGGACAGCGTGGAGATGTGCTCGTGAGTGTAGCCATGGAGACCAAGTTCGTGACCTGCGTCGCGGACCTTGGCAAGCTGTTTGGGAAATGACTCCAAGCTATGTGCTGGGGTGAAGAAGGTAGCGCGGATGGAGTACTTGTCGAATAGGCGAAGGAGCCGATCAATGCCGACTGTGGCACCGAAGATACCTCTCGATATGTTGGTAGGATTAGCAGGGGTCCCGTTGCGAGTGTTCAGCCAGCCAGAAACGGCATCGACGTCGACTGGGAGGGGTCAGCCACTCAAATGGATCCCGTTGAATAGTGCCAATTATATAGACAGGTTAGATAGTGCTACTTACCGCCATATCCTACGAGGACCCGTTTTGTCGGCATACTCCGCCCAAATAAGCAAGACAAACCTTTACCAAGAGGGTCGTATACGCCTTGTATATATTCGCTGGTTGAAGGAGATAAGTTATCGAAGTAAAGTATGACGAAACCATGGTGATCGGCACTACCCCTCACGTTCCGCGGCCCATCTCGTTCTACTATAAATCCATGGGCTTCGCCACTAAATTGCTTTCTGGGGCGGTAGCAAGAGTGATTGCCCGGACTCTCCATAGGTTTATTCTATGACTGGAAATCGCCTTGGCAGCAAAATGTAACAATCCTTACCTGCCTTTCCTTGAATTAACGAAGGAGGCGATAGCATGGTGTGAAGTGGGGTGGGACACATCAAAGGCCTTGTTAAGCTTCAGGGTATGAGGGAACTGTATTGACCACACATGAGATGTGGACAGGGTTTCTGTGATGAAAGCTCTTTGAGCACACCGATTGCGTTTCACTGAAAAGGTCCGCGGGTCGTCCATGGACAGATGCAAAAAGTCCTCTTGCCTGCGAGCAGGCCCAATGACTTTTAAGTATTAATCGAATTTGCTGGCCGAAGCCCAATGCGACAACGAAGCGAGGAAACTTGTCAGATGGAGCACTTGGAATAAACGTTCTGAAATGAGTTTAAGCACGTGACTTTGGCGCGCTGTCAACCGAGGTATAGGCTGAGGGCGCCAAGAAGGACCCTGATTTAGTTCACCCAAGGCTAAACTAAGCACTCTTTAACAGCTTCACTAATTCATGATTAAATTAGGTAGTTCTTGTCTTAATCTGTTACTATTAAGGAGTTCTATTAATTTAGTTATCTCTTAGTTTAATAGGTTAAGTATTTATATAGTTATAGTCTACTAACTTTTAGTAGGTTAGGTAGTAATTAATTCTTTTTTCCTCTCTATATACAAGTTAATAGTTATAAGCCCGGTATAACTACCCCTATATAAGTAGTTTATTTAGTTACTTTTCTACCTTATTTATTAGTTTACTCTCTATTATCTTGCTTTTTAAGTATTAGAATCTATTAAGTACTACCTTATCTATAACTATAGGATTTAGATATTAATAAAGAGATAAATAACTATAGATACTAACACCTTAATAGCTAGAATACTTATTATTCTTACTATATTAGCTAAATAAGCTAGCTAGCTATATATTATTAAGATAAGAGCTTTAAATACTAAGATATAGAACCTTATTAACCCTTAGAAGACTACTAAACTAGAGGGTCTCCCTAAGCCTTAAAGGCTAGAGATAGCAAACACTAACTTCTTAGTACTCTTCTAGATATATAAGAAGGAACAAGTATAGTATAATAAGTAGCTTAAGGCCTTAGTAGATCTTATAAGCCTTATCTAGTTATTAATTGCACTATAAGTCCTTACTATTATCTAGCTAGAAGGAGATCCTTATCTATAGGCTATCCTTAGAGTATTAAAGAACAGATTTACTCTATCTAATATAGCTATTTAGCTTAAGGTTAAAGCTCTCTAGAGGAAGTAGCTATCTAGTTCTTCCTTATAGAATATAGATTACTAGCTTTAGTAATAGGAAGAGGTTATAGATAAGGCTAGGAATTATAACCTTCTAGAGGCTTAAGGATTAAGGCCTTAGAGGGACTTCCTCTTATTAATCTTAAAGACTAAGCTAGCATTTACTAATAAATATCTTATTAATCTAGATTTACTAACTCTACTAACTATACTTAAACTTATTACTAAGTTTAGATAGTTCTATAAGCTATATAAGCTATATACTACTATAAAGGCTAGTAAGAGAGTAATAGTATTCCCTATAGCTACTAAGGACTCTTATAAAGAGAAGCCTAGTCTCTCTAGAGAGCCTAAATATGTATACTAGAAGAGATATAGGTAGAGTAAGTATTACTATCTAAATAAGCACCTTAGGCTAGAGAGGTAGTTACTAAACTAATAGACTCTTAAAGAGGTTAAGTAAAGGCTAAATAATAAGGCCTTAAGGGACAAGGTTAAAGCTACTCTTATAAAAGAAGCTAATCTTTAAAAGAGGTTATTTCTACTAGTACTAATTAATATAGCTATAACTATTAGATTACACTTAGCATTTATCTTAGCTACTAGTAACATCTTAAGCTTATAGATACTAGATTCTAGAGTAACTAATTATATCTATAATTATACTATAAAGGATAGATATAAGGTTACTAGAATTATAGAACCTTATAAGAAGCTATTCTATAGTAACTCCTTACTTAAGATTAAGAGCTAGAGAACTATTAATATTATAGCTATCTACAAGAGATAGCTAGTAACTATCTATCTTACTCGTGTAGCCTATATACTATTAATTATAACTAATCTAGTTAGCCTTAGGAGGTTTATTAATAGTAAAGTCTATTAGAATACTTAGACTATAGAGATTAGTTATAAAGAAAAAGTACTTTTCTTAGTTATACTAAAACACAACTAATATATACTTAAGAATAACTCTAAGACTCTCTATGTTACTACTATAGTATTAAGGGGTAATAAAGATTCTTACCTATTAGTATTTACCTTAGTTATTATAAGGACTAATTAATCTTAGTATAAAGTTATAGACTACCTAAGTATAGAGTCTATTAGTTACCTTCTAGCTGTTATAGTTAGTAGTAAACTAACTCTAACGAAGTCTAACTTAGCTTAACTAATCTATCTTAGATCTCTATATTAGACTTGTAAGCTATCTAATACTTAGTAGCTTATATTAAGGAGCTCTAATACTAAAATTGCTATAATAAAGCTCTTTAAGAGAACTACCTTTAACATTATTATTAATAGATTTACTAGCTTTAATAAGACAAGATATATAAGTTACTTTACCTATAGGATAACTAACTATAATCTAGTTACTAGTTATGCTTATAGATATAAGCTTAATAAAATTACTATTAAGATAATTATCTATATTAAGACTAATCTTAGCTTTAAGATTAGATTTATTAGAAGCGACAATAAAAGTACCTTTAGCTTTAGATTTACTATCTTCCTTAATAGTAAAGGCATTTAGCATAAGCTATCTACTTCCTATACTTCTATATAGAATAGTTATAGTAAGAGAATTAGAGTAATACTATTAAGGAGAGTAAGAGCAATTACTATCTTTACTAATCTCCTAAAGGAACTATACTCTAAACTATATAGATTAGTAGTCTATCTAATAAATAGAATACCTCTTAAGAAGCTTAACTAGAAGACTCTCTTTAAGCTAGTTTATAGATGTTCTCTATCTATATTCTATCTTAGGCTACTTAGATATAAGGCCTATGTCTTAGATAAGCATGTTATAAGTAGTAATAAGCTTACTCTAAGGGCTTATATTAGATATCTAGTTAGCTATAACTTAACTAATATCTTTAGGATCTATATACTAGCTACGAAGAAGATCCTTAGAATAAGAGATATAAGGTTTAATAAGACTTAGTTCTACAAGCTAGAAGAATAACTATAGCCTAGGCCTATTAGATTACTTAATTTACTAAGACTTCTATAGGAGGTTAAAGAGTACAAAGCTTAAGCTAAAGAGGTACCTAAGGTATAACCTAAATAATAGTATCTAGTTTAGTATCTAGTTTAGTATCTAGTTTAGAATCTAGTTTAGCTAACTAAGAGACTAAATAATTATAGTCTCTTATTATAGCTAAGCCTAGCTTAGATCTAGGAAGTTTAGTATACTCTATTACCTCTACTAGATAATTATAGTGTATTATTATAGTTACTAGCTCTAGATCTAAGCCTAGCCTAGATTAAGAATATTACCTTACTAGAGTAATTCTTTAATACTCTAGTATCTCTACCTTCTATAGTTATATAGCTATTACCTCTACTAGAGGCTAAGGCTAAGACTAATTATTACAGAATAGAAGTTTAAGCTAAAAGGTTAGCTAAAGTTTAACATAAATAACTCTCTTAGAGAATTGCTATAAGGTTAGCTAATCTACTCCTTAAGTATATCCTTACTACAAGAAGAATAAGAAAACTAAGAAGATAAGTATATATTACTACTCTAGTATAGCTAGAGATAGCTTATAGATATTACTAAGCATTTAATACTTACCTAGTAATAAGACTAATTTAGTCTTAGTTAGAACTAAGGGATAATCTCTTTCTACTACCTACTAATATAAAGAAACTTAAGACTTATTCTTATAAGAAGTAATTCTAGTAGACTATAAAGGCTAAATTACTTACTCTCTATAAGAAGTATATATAGACTATTATACTTACTACTTAAGTAACTAGTAAGCTAGTTCTATTAATATAGGTGTTTATATATAAAGTTAATAACAAAGAAGAGGTTATAAAGTATAAAGTAAGACTCTATATAAGAGATAACCTCTAATCTATAAAGTTAGAAACCTATATAGTAACTCTAGCTACTAAAGTCTTTAGAATGCTTATAGCTATTCTTACTTATAAGGACATAGAGGCTATTTAGATAGATATTGTTAATACCTATATTAATAGCTCTATTAATAAGATTATCTACTATATAATTTCCTCTAGATTTAAGCTTATCCTAGAGAAGCTAAGGAAGGACTATTCTAGTATTACTCTATTAGAGGCTATCCTCTTACTTAATAAGGCTCTATATAGCCTTAAATAAGCTCTAGCTCTCTAGTATATAGAATTTACTACTACTCTAAGGAACCTTAGATTTACTTAGACTCTTAAGGCTCTATATCTCTAGCTAACCTTAGAGGTAATAATCTTCTTCTTTGTAGATAATATTACTATTATATACCTTAAGAAGTACAAGGAGAAGGCTAATGTAGTTATTATAGCTCTCTATACTAAGTATAAGATAAAGGTACTTAGGGATCTAAGCTAGTTTCTAGCTATCTAAGTTATAAGGGATAGAGCAACTAAGAGGCTATAGCTAAGCTAAGCCTAGTATATATAGTAGATATATACTAAGTTTATTACTAAACTAATAAGGCTAGTGTCGACACTATTACTAGTAGAGATGCTCTAGCCTAATAAAGACTAAGCTTTACCTTAAGAGATCTACCTCTATTAGTAGAAGATAGAATCTATTAACTTTATAGTAGTTATTATAAGGCCTAATATAGCCTTTGCTATCTCTAGATTATTAGAGCATCTAATAAACCCTTTACTAATACACTAAAGGCTAGTAAATAGAGTTATTTAGTATCTCTATAAGACTAGAGATCTAGCTCTCTACTTTAATAGTTTAATACTACTACTAATCTTCTAAGCCTTATTAGATACTAGCTTTAGAAGTTACTATTTAAGGAAGAGCCTTTAGAGGTATCTATTTAGAATATTCTAAAGCTCTATTAACTAGAAGGCTATAAAGTAGCTAACTATTACTACTTCTAGTATAGAAGCTAAGCTTCTTACTCTTATAGAAACTACTAAATAAGCTATATAGTAGAGGAGGCTTATAGCTTCTATCTATCCTCTAAAGTATATTAGTATTTAGTGTAATAACTAGTAGACTATTAGCCTTGTTACTAATCTAATAGAGAAGCTTAACATACACCTTCGTTATATTAATATCTATTATTACTAGCTAAGGTAAGAAGTTAGCTAAACTAGACCTATCTCTATAATATAGACTCTATTAGCTAATATACTAGCTAATAGATTAACTAAGTTATTACCTCCTAGAAGACATAGAGCATTCTTATAATAGCTATCTCTCGAGTTAGTAGTCTACTAACTAGCTATAATAGTCTTATAGCTATTTAGTAAAGGGGTGTATTAACCGAGGTATAGGCTAAGGGCGCTAAGAAGGACTCTAATTTAGTTTACCTAAGGCTAAACTAAGCACTCTTTAATAGCTTTACTAATTTATGATTAAATTAGGTAGTTCTTGTCTTAATCTGTTACTATTAAGGAGTTCTATTAATTTAGTTATCTCTCAGTTTAACAGGTTAAGTATTTATGTAGTTACAGTCCACCAACTTTTGGTGGGTCAGGCAGTAATTAATCCTTTTTTCCTCCCCACACACAAGTCAACACGCGCTCAGCACGCGAAACGCGGAAATGGTGCGCGTTCACTAGATCGGCCAATTCTTTCGATGGTCATATCTCTAGCATGCTATTTACCATAATTCTACGCCTGGCATTGTGAATTATATCATTCCATCGGTAGAATCAGATTCGTCGTCCTGCCACATAATACTCACAATAATGCCGCCTCGAAAGTCAAATGTTTCGGTAGTCACGAATGGGGAGGGAGGAGAAGTCGCCACACCTGTCAGCAATGCAAAGTCACGAGATCAGAATGGTCTAAGCGTAGAGGTTGGTGTTTGTGATTCTTGTAGATATAAAGCTAATGCTGTTATCAGGAGCTTAATCTACCACGGACGATGGTGCAAAGACTGGCCAAAGGCGTTTTACCATCGAATACACAGATCCAAAGGGACGCGCTGCTAGCTATATCAAAGAGCGCCACCGTCTTTGTCAACTTTCTTGCATCACAGTGAGTTCGCTTATGCCATGTACGGTGCCAATTGTAGTGAGCCAGGCGGCTGACGAGCACAGGGCGGGAGAGAATGCAGCTGCATCAGGGAAGAAGACAATCATGCCACACGACGTATACGCTGCTCTCAAAGAGAACGAGTTTGATTCATTCATCGACAGGGTGAAAGAGGAGACGATAAGTATGGTTTCCGTCTTTAAGCCGATGTGGCGGATGCTGACAGACCCAGAATACAACGAGATACAGTGCGACAAGCGCAACACTTATCGCCGGACGAAGGCGGCAGAGAAGAAGGCAGCCGATGCTGGTGAAGCTACCAATGGCCAAGCGATGGATGAGGACGGTCAGACAAAGGTGAATGGGACGAATGGCACAGCAGAGGAGGATGGGGAGCGACCGGCAAAGAAACTTCGACGAGAAGATGGAGATGATGGTGATGATGGTGAGGAGGACGAACCAGACATGTTCGAGCCCGACGACGACATTGTGGATGAAGAGGACAGCGCAGAAGAAGAGGTGGAGGAGGAGATTGAGGAGGACGAGCCGGATGACGTCGATGAGGGGATGGAAGGCGAGGACGTGAGAGTCAATGGTGTTCGCGACGAAGCTCTTGATGAGCCCGACAGCGATTGAAAATGTATTCACGAGATGCTCGAAAACGTAACAATCCCTTTCCCCTGCGCCTCGCAATGCATAGCAGCGCTAATGTTCTCAACCCTGGCTCCGTAGCCATGTCCGTCTCCCAGCAAATCGACTCATGTCTTCTCATTCCATCTCATGCCTGCCTTCGCTGCTCGTTTAGCCTCCACGACTGGCGAGTATGGCAGCTTCATGATCGGCCATCTCGTAGGGATCCCCGTAGCGGTCTGCCTCCAGTCAGTCTTCTGCACATCTTCTGTCCATGGGTCCGCTCACTCCCGACCTTGCGATCCTTGTGCAAGATGACAGTCCAAGCCCTCTCTGACTCCTCGATCGCCCTTTTGTTCTTCCAGATGTGACCTGGCTCGTCCTCGGTCCTCCTCCAGGTGTAACCGCTGGGCTGATGCGTCAGGACTTCCTGCGGTTCAGCCTCTCTGGCGGCGGCGGCTGCTGCTGAGCGCGTCATTGGGTGTGACGAGTCTGTGTGATTGTCAAGCGTAGAAATCGGGCGTTTGCCGTTGGCGTTGGCATGCGGCGAAGGCAGCGGGGCACTTTGTGATGACGGAGGTGAAAGATCGCTGAATCCAGAAGCTGGGTTCGGTGTCGATGGTTTCGGATCCATTGTATCACATCAGAGGGCTGTGGTTGAGCAGTGATCGGCGTCCTCTGAGCCTAGGGTGGTTTGGTGAAACAAAGATGAACAATTCAAGCATGCGTGATGATGAAGCCGTGTGAGCCGCGTTTGCCGCGTCGGCCGCGATTGGTATGGAGAAGATGAGGGGCATTTTATTTTCCTGCCATCCACCTTGCGCACCACAATAGAAGCTTGTGTCACACCAGGAAGCACATCAATCTGAGTTTCTACATGTTGGACACCAATAACGAAAATGAGCAAGGTCCCCGACGCGTGGGACGACGACTGGGTCAACGCTGCAGATGTCTTTCTGACCTCTTCCTTCAATGAGCACAAATCTGACTGATCGCAGAAGCAGCATTCTACAGCTTCTCAAGTGCCCAAGGTCCTCTCCAAGTCTCAGCGTAAGGCCGAGCATGTCGAAGCAAACAAAAGGCTCTGGGATGCGGCCGAGCAGCCCGAACGATTTCACTTTCTCGAGTCGAAGACGAGCGTCGCTGTGAAGGACGAATTCAAGCCGCAGGTCAAGGTGTTAAGTCGGAAGCCGTCGCCACAGGTGTCCGGAGCTACGAACGGTATTGCTGGTATGTCACTTGACGATGACGATAGCGAGGAGGAAAGGAGGAAGAAGGCGGCCGAGTCACTGGCCGAGAGGCAGAAGCGGGCAGCTATCGAACGCGAGGAGAAGCAGAGGAAGTACGCGGAAGCAAGAGAACGGATCATGGGATCACCTGGCGCGGATAGTACCAGCAAGCAGGTTCAAACGAGTTCACGGCAATCTTCTCGCCGGGGACAAGGTAGTGGTGGGCGGGGCAGCAACTCTGCTTCTCCAGCTGAACGTTCACCGGCTCGAGGCCAGGCACAAGTGAAGCAGCTGTTCGATCCAGGATACACCTCGAAGCCCGCTGGCATCATTCCACGAGCCAGCACTCCGGCTGGAGAACAACCAATTCGTATGCCTCGCGGTCCTGATGCATCGGGAAGGGCCGGCTTTGCAGGTCGCGGACGAGGAGGTTAAGCTTGTCAGAACAATGATGACGGAACAATTGACTCCATGAGTTAAAAATGCTACCCGTCTATCTACAACGGACCGTCCGGAGCTCAGAATGTCTCGGGCTCATTACCGGACTGGTTGAGCTGGTAAAGCTTTGTCGGTGGCCATTCTCCGGCGTCGAATTCGCACTCGAACTTGTGCACGCCGGACTCTACCGTCTTGAATGGCTCCTCCGGCTTGCTCACATCTCTGGAAATCTCATTGGGCAAGGTGACTTGCGCCGATGAGTTTGGCGGGACTGTCAGCGTCATTTCAAACTTCCCACCCTCCCACTTCCACTCGTTCTGCACCAGACCATAAGGCCCATCGAAGCTCACCTTGGCCGACGTCAAGTTACCACCGGGAACAGGCCGTACCTTGATCACCTTCCACCCTGGTCCAAGCGGCGAGATGCCTCCGACAGTTGTGTGTAACCAATCTGCAACAGCTCCGAGAGCATAGTGGTTGAAGCTGGTCATCTCGCCAGGGTTGATCTTCCCACTCGGCAACATGCTGTCCCACCTCTCCCATATAGTGGTGGATCCCATGGTCACTGGATACATCCATGATGGGCAGGTCTTCTCCAGAAGCATGCGATAGGCGAGCTGGGGTTGAGCCGTGGTGGTCAAGGCATGGGTAATGACAGGAGTGCCTGCAAAACCAGTTGCAATATGGAACTTGGCGTAACGAACAAGCTTACGCAGACTGGCAGCAGCGACCTTGAGTTGCTCGCTGTTCTCGTAGAGGCCATACTGAACGGCAAGGGCGATACCAGTTTGGGTGTTGGACATCAAGTTGCCATGAGGAGAAATGTACTTGTGTCTGAAAGCCATGCGGAGCTTCTGTCCGTCCTGTGCGTACTTTTGTGCCAGGTCTGTCTTGCCCACAGCCTTGCAGATCTGAGAGAAGACCTCGGTTACATGGACCAGATAAGCATCCGCGACCAAGACGTCGTCTGTCCGACCAGATCCAGGAGCGTCAGGCGGCGCGGCTGGATCGAGCCAGTCCGAGAGCTGCCAGAGATCGCGGACCCAAAGACCATCATCATCTCGAGCAACTGCTTGATCAAGCCATGCCTGACCTGACACGAATTGGCGGGCAAGCAGGTCCTTGTCGGAACTGTACCGGTAGAGATCATTCGGCGTCAAGACCACGACATCGTCCCATACTGCTTGGGGGGCCAATGGCCAGTTCTTTGGGAGAACATCGGGGCAGACTAGCTGTGGGATGCCACCCTTGCCTTCCTCCAGCTGTTCGGCAGCGACATCCTCCAGCCAGTTGCCAAGGAACCCGATGGTGTCGTAGAGGAAGGACGCTGTTGGAGTGAAGACTTGAATGTCACCGGTCCAGCCGAGGCGCTCGTCGCGTTGAGGACAGTCGGTTGGGATGCTAAAGAAGTTGCCTCGCATGGACCAGACGACGTTCTTGTGAAGCTGGTTTACCAAGGGATTTGAAGACTCGAAGTGACCTCTCCGCTTCATGTCCGAATGTGCAACCAGTGCTACCAAATCATCCGATTGGAGCTCTCCTGGCCAGCCGTCGATTTGCATGTACCGGAACCCATGGAAGGTGAATCTCGGCGTCCAATCTTTGATCTCGTCGCCTGATCCCACCACCACGTCCTCGTTCTTCGCATGTCTCAACGGTCGGATACCCAGTTCACCGTCTTCCATGACTTCAGCGTGGCGGATGACCAGCTTGTCTCCCTTGCCCAACTTGACACTCTTGATCTGCACTTTGCCCACAAGATTTTGTCCAAAGTCGACCACTGTCTTGCCCGTGGCAGTCTTGAAGATCTCCTTCGGCTTCAACTCCTCGGTCACCCGAACTGGAGCCGCATCACCACTTACGAGCTTTGATTTGGGGAATTCCACGACCTTCACAGCATCCCACTCGCCTTGTCCGGCCTTCCAGTCTGTCTCCTGAGAAGCATCGTATGTCTCTCCGTCGTAGATCTCTGATTTCTGGATGGCACTTGGTGCTGCTTGCCAGCTATCGTCGGTCGTCACAACTTCTCCATCCGCTTCCAGTTGAGCAAGAATAGCTATCTCTTTGCCATAGATGAAACGCTTTCCTCCGCCGAAGCCGAGTCGGCCAGCCCACCAGCCTTCGCTAGCCTCGATAGCGATAATGTTTTCACCATTAGTCAACAGAGAAGTCACGTCGTATGTCCGATAGTTGAGTCGATGATGATAGGAAGTCCATCCTGGCGCCATGAGTTCGTCGCTGGCTGGCTTGCCGTTGATGTAGATCTCGTAGACGCCATGGCCAGTAGAATAGATTCTGCCTTTCTCTGGGATTGATGTGAGGTTGAACTTCTTGATGAAGCGGACAGGTCGAATAGGGCCATCGTCTGTGGCGTTGTAGGACTTGGATGGTGCGATGAAGCTGGCTTTCCAATCTGACGGTGAGAGCAAGCCAGCCTCATATGCAGATGGTGGTGACCACTCTGTGCTCGTCGACGAAGAATGTGATCTCACACGGACAGTCGCCGCACCGCGAGAGTCCAATGGTGATGCGGGCCATGGGACAAGTACCGAAGCAGACGAATCGACTGTGTGAACCTTGCCATCTACCTCGATGTCGTACTTGGTCTGATTGTATCCTGCTGCAGTCTGCGAGTCGGCAACGAATTGCCATGATATTCTTGGTGCCTTGTAACCAGCTCCGAGGCCATTATGGTGATGCTCGAAAGTCGGGGCGGAGAGCTTTGGAGCTGACATGCTTTCGGATAATGTGGCGTTCAGCTCTGTCGGTCTAGAGTGGCAATTGGCTTCTCAACAATATGATGAAAATGCTACAGTCCCTCTCTACCTGGCAATATCTGGACTACTCTGACATGTAATTTTCGTTATTAAAGCATTCATGCGAGCTCGGTATTCTCTGCACCGAATCAACAGCGGTTCATGCTTGGCTGCAGATCGCACGTGGTGTGGCGCGGGGCATTGGCCACCGACGACGCCGCATCTGCTCCAACGTCTCCTCACCTTTGTCTCATCAGACCCCAACCCTGTTGTTGGTAGGATCGTCTGCCGTGCATCTGTTTAATGTCATTCGTTACCAGATCTGGTATTCATACACGGTTCTGTGGGGTCCGGGGTGAGATGTTGCGGAGATTTGTGCATGGACAGAGCACTGTAGGTACAGAGCGCAAATCTGATGCTCGGCATTCTTTCGTCCTTGTTTGCCTCTTGCATTTCCTTTTAAGCTTGTGGCTTCTCATGCCCAGTCTTCTCTTCGCAAACCCTAACAAACAAGCATCATGGCTGGAAACAAGTGGTTGATATACGGCATCGCCTCGATTGCGGCTCTCGGTGGCTTCATCTATGGAGTCGACTCTGGTATTATTGCGACAACCTTGGGACATGATACATTCAAGGTTCGTGCGACGACTACCACGACTTGTCCAATCGCTAGACGGCAGCTGACTTTCAAAGGTGTACATGTTCGGCCCAGCCCGAGCTAATGCTTCTCTCACTGGAGGTTGGTCACCAATCTTCCTCACACATCCAGCAATACTTACTCATATCCAGCTATCGTGAGCGTTTACAATGCTGGACAAGCCATCGGCGGTCTGACTACTGGCTACCTGGCCGATGCTTTCTCCCGCAGATGGACCATCGTACGTGTATAAGATGAGAAGCCCGTGATCCTCGCTGACCCATTCCAGTTCCTTTCTGGCGTGTTAGCCATACTCGGCGCTGCACTGCAAGCTGGTGCTGCTAACGTCGAGATGATGATTGTCGGCCGCCTCATCGCAGGTATTGGATGTGGTATCATTCTTTGTAAGTAAAGCGTTTTGTCAACGACCACCCTTTCCATGTCTTCCCCTATCTCTTCAAATTGATCACCACTATCGTTCATGGCTGACTCTTGGAAGCTGGAGTACCAGTGTACCTAGCTGAGATCACACCACCGAAACAACGGGGTTTCGTGGTAGGACTTCAAGGTGTGGCTATCTCTTTGGGATTCATGATCGCCAACTGGCTCGGATACGCAGGAGCTTTTGCTGTTGGGGATGCACAATGGAGGATACCACTAGCAATGCAGATCCCGGGACCAATCGCTTTGGTGATCGGATGCTTCTTCATTCCATACAGCCCTCGATGGTTGACACAGAAAGAGAGATACGAAGAGGCACAGAAAGGTGAGTTTCCGTTCTTCTGGAAGGGCTTCTGTAAGCTGACCGAGTACAGTATTGGAGCGATTACATGGCAAGGGAAATGATGACCTCGTAGGGCAAGAGATGATACAGATCAGAAGTCAAATCATGTTCGAGAATACCCAGGAGAAGCCAGGCTGGGCAGCGGCCATGGTCCGATTGTTCTCTCGACGATATCTGCGGCGAACCATGACGGCGACTTTCATCATCACTATGGGCCAGCTGAGTGGATCCTCGGTCATCCAGAACTACCAGAACATCTTCTACGCCACCGTTGGGTTCGTCGGCCGGACATCGCTGTTGATCTCTGGCATCTATGGATTCATGGGTGTCTTCGGCGAGATTTTCTACTCTTTCTTCGTTGCGGATAAGTGGCCACGGACTACCACACTTTGGTCTGGATCTTTAGTACTGAGCGTCCTCATCGCAATCTGCATGGGCTTGAGCGCTCAATTCGGCATCCGCGGGAGCAATCCTGATGGAGCACGGGCTGCTATTGCATTCATCTTCATCTACTCCGCCTCGTACGCCGTCTTCTTCAACTCGATGATCTACGTCGTGCCGTCAGAGCTCTTCCCTTACTCCTTGCGAGCAAAGGGCTTGGCTTTTGCGGTCTTTGTCAAGGCCATCGCCGCGATCGTGCTGTCTCAGATCACGCCAGTCGCAATCCAGGAGGTCGGCTGGAGGTACTACTCGCTGTTCATCGCCACGAATGCGTTTGCTGCGGTCATTTACTTCTTCTTCCTTCCCGAGACGGGCCACAAGAGTCTGGAGGAGATTGCTGAGCTGTTTGGAGATACGCTAGCAACGGAACATATCGGGGAAATCGATGTGGACGCTAAGGGGAGGCTGAGCATTGAGATGCATGAGGGGGAGACTGTCACTGAGGAGCGGTCCAAGGTTTAGAGAAAGTATATCTGGGGTGATATGGATGTGGATGGTACAAAGGAACATGGCACCTACCGCTGGTAATTTGGCACGTGAGGCAATATATCCTACCAGCCTGAAAACCATAATCCTGGTCGAAAGCCCCTCTCCAAGAGCCTAAACTTTTAACCGGTGATTAATCCGAGCTTCGACGAGTGATTTCCGTTGTCGATGGTGGAGAATGCGCTCTTCACGAGGAAGCACAAGAAGACTTTGGTTTGCTATCGAATGCTCGCCTGCTTATCATCCCTGACTGCTCAGCTTCATCAACGGATATCTGAGTACCAAGTGTGTTTGGTGATATGTGAGCGTTGATGTCGTTTCGGAAAAGCTCCGCGGGGTACGGAGAAATGTTAAGTCCCTTTCTTCAAGCTCTTTCTCAAGCTTTTGCGATGTTTTACTTTTCGTCCTCCTCTTCCTACTTCTTCTCGTGGTACTGCATACCATCCAGGACATCAAGGGGGCTGTGCAAGGTAGCGCGGTAAGCTGGAGGAGCGGGCACAGTCTCGTTCAAGTATTCCGACGGTCTTTGATCCAGACTCCTGCACGAACGATGCAGGCCCAACAGCCACTTGCGAGGACTGACGGTCAGATTGACACGAGCCTAGCTGTTTCATGCTTAGCGCACCGTCGAGAGGTGAGCGGGGTGGACGAGAGGCGTCCCTTGGCATGCAACTTTGGTCGCACATCACGTCTTGGCCTCAGCGGAATGGGCAAGTCGGTCGTTCTTCGGATGGTGGGCTGTTGCTTCTGGTCCCTTGACTCAATGACAAGCAAAAATCTTCTCCCCCAGATAGACTTCTCCGCGACTTGGCTGGTGGAGGCAATAGCCGATCGAGGGGGTTATCCTGGGGTCAATCTTTTATATCAGGTAGGTTCTCGTGCACGACCGGGGAAGGATAGCTCGTGCTTTTCTGATTTCATATCGTCGAGACATTCTGTCTTGTTGTGACTCTCTTGTCGAGACCCCTTCTCCGTTACATCTTTTGATAGTACTACAACCTCATCATGGGTCTCCATGCAGCGGGCACCGACGACCCTCCCGCGGTCAGGAACTGGCGCATCCATGCCATCGCTTGTGTAGCATCCATGTCGGCCATCGCCATGGGGTACGACACCAGCGTCATTGGTGGGACTATGGCATTGGACTCCTTCAGACGGGACTATCGTCTCAGTGGTCTCTCTAGCTCGGCTCGCGATACTCTCCAAGGCAACATCGTATCAACCTTCCAGGCAGGTGCATTCTTTGGCAGTCTGCTGGCCTTTCCTTTCGGTGAGAGATACGGCCGAAAACTGGCTGTCATGGTCTCATCCCTGGTCTTTCTGATCGGAGGTACCCTCATGACAGCAGCTCAGGGCAAGATCGGTATGATCATTGGTGGTCGTGCCATTGCAGGTCTCGGTATCGGAGCTGTCTCTATGATCGTCCCCATCTACATTTCCGAGACTTCGCCACCCTCGATTCGTGGGCGACTGGTAGGGATCTTTGAAATCGCCTCTCAGGGCGGTGGGATGTTTGGGTTCTGGGTGAACTATGCCGTCGATCGGACTATTTCTGATGCCGTCCCCGCCCAATGGATCGTCCCACTCGGCCTACAACTCATACCCGGTGTGGCGCTTGCTATTGGAATTATGTTTTGCCCGGAATCGCCGAGATGGCTTGCAAGGAAGGACAAATGGGAAGAGGCGGAGAAGACGCTTGTCTTCCTGAGGACCTTGCCGTCGCATGATCCATACATCCAGAACGAATTGGCAGACATTCGAGTTCAGGTTGAGCAGCGCAGCACCCTCAAGCTATCCAAGAAGGAGATGGCAAAGAAGGCACTGCAGAAGGGTACTCGTAATCGACTTGCGATCGGTCTGTTGCTCATGGCATGCCAAGTGAGTCGATGCTGTACTACCAGATGGATTCACGGCTAATCGACTTCCAGAACTTGACCGGCGTAAATATCATAACCTAGTATGTTGCTCCCTTATTCGATGATCAAACAGAAGCGGACATGAATCTAGCTACTCTCCTCGTATCTTTGAGACCCTTGGCATCACTGGTACTGACACCAAATTGTTCGCCACTGGCTTCTACGGAGTCGCAAAGACACTCGGCATGATCGTCTTCTCCCTGTTCCTGGTCGAGAAGGTCGGTCGACGGAAGGGTCTGATTTACGGAGCTTTCATCGGCTCTCTTCCTATGTGGTACATCGGTGGATACGTCTTCAAGAACGATCCGGCTACTGCTGCCGCCCGGGGTGACATCTCCCGGGATGGCTGGGGTTACCTCGCCATGGTCTGCGTATATCTCTACGGCTTCATCTACTGCGCTACCTGGCAGGGTATCACCTGGGTGTACTGCTCTGAGATCTTCCCGCTGTAAGTTTATGCATGGTCAGTTATGAAGCCGGAAACTGACAAGACGCAGCGATATTAGACTTCTGTGTGTGGCCTTGACCACTGCTGATCAATGGTAAGCATTCAAATCTATCTCCATTGTGTCAGGTCAGGACGATGCTAACAAGCGGTCAGGTTCTGGTCATTCCTCGTCTCCCGCACTACACCATACATGATCACTTCGCTCGGCTATGGCACAGTAAGCCATTTCATGCCAGCACCACGGTTCATTTGCTAATCTCAAATACAGTACATGTTCTTCGGAACCCTCATGGTTCTCATGGGCTTCTGGGCCTTCTTCTTCATTCCCGAGACCAAAGGCCTGTCACTCGAATCCATGGATGCTCTCTTCAGTGGCAGCATGCACCGGGCTGTTTGGGACAACCTCCGCAACAGACGGGGCGCCATACCAGAGCGTGCCGTGGATCCTGCCAGCCCGCGTGATAGTCTGGACAAGCAAGGACATATGGAGATTGACGTCACGACGGTTGAGAAGGCGGAGACCAAATAGTCGATACAGATCATGTCATTCAGATTCGTGGTATATAGTTGCAAGAAATGAGAGAGTAGTCATCACTACACCGAGCCAAGCATAGTGGGCAGCAGCCTACGGCAGATGCTCATCCTACAGATCGAGTGCTTTGAGGAATGGGAGTGAGCGACACTGGGTTCCCTGCTGTGTCCGGTCCGTCACCGTCCTTTCACCATCTGACACCACCTCCGCACATGGGGAGGAGGCGCAGTCAGTGTTCCCCAAAGCCTATCGTACTCAAATGTGATAGAACGGTTGAGTGGGAGCGAACCCAACAAGCCTATCACCCTGATCCGGTCTGAACTTTAGTTCCTTGTAGAACGTGGCTGCATCCTTCGACAGACTCTCGACCTCGCTAAAGTCAAACTTCTCGTTCTTGAACTTTGTCTGATCGTAGACGCCTCTTGCATACTCGGGCGAGATGTTGTAGATCTGGGCGAGGTACTTCTTCTGGATGATCGGGTAGTTGACGTGGCTGAGCATCTTG
The DNA here is from genome assembly GCA_013372555.1 of Elsinoe arachidis. Lineage (NCBI taxonomy): Eukaryota > Fungi > Ascomycota > Dothideomycetes > Myriangiales > Elsinoaceae > Elsinoe > Elsinoe arachidis. The sequence goes on along the minus strand of JAAPAX010000007.1, from coordinate 24,979 downwards.
GCCGTATTGTAGTGCAGATTCTTTCTTTGGTCACCGGTCATGACTCGGTTGTACAGCTCTCGGGGCTGATCGTATTCACTGAGCTTCCCTTCGTGGTAGTAATGGCTCTTGCGAGAGACGACGTTATCGGAGACCTTGTATGGTGCTTCGACTACGTCCGGTCGGAACTTGTGGGTGAAGCTGTTGGGAGTGTACTGCTTGTTCCCGGCATGATTGGCGTCTACCCTCATCGCTCCATCGAAGTTGACCGATGATAAGGATCCGGACATGAAGGGGCAGTTGACTGGGATTTGATGCAAGTTGATACCGATACGGTGGTATTGTGCATCTCGATAGAAGAACATTCTGAGCCTGGTTAGCAAGAGTCGGGCTGATGATACAACTGTGACTGACCTGAACTGAAGCAACGGATCGGGCGAGTCTTCGACACCAGGGACCATTGAACCAGGAGAGAAGGCGGCCTGTTCCACATCACGGTGGTAGTTCTCTGGGTTCTTGTTCAGAACGAGGCGGCCGAAATCGTGCATCTGGGAAGAATCAGAATGTGATCAGCGATACAAATCACTTCATCCTACTGGGAACTGCTGTCTCGGCCAGACTTTGGTGACATCGAAGGGATCAAAGCCCAACTTTTCTGGGTCGGCATCCTCTGGCTGCATGATCTGAACCTTGGCTGTCCATTCAATCTCTTGACCCTTCTCGATGGCTTCCCACAGCTGACGCTTGGAGTAGTCTGGATCTTCACCCGAGATCTCGATGGCTTGAGGCCCTGTCAACTGCTTCTGTCCATGCTTGGCGATGAAGTGATACTTGATATAGACGAATTTGCCCTCTTTGTTGACCCACTTGAAGGTGTGGCATCCGTAGCCGTGTTCGTTGATCCAGCCATCAGGTGTACCACTGCCGTATTGTTAGTCATGAAGTGCTGGTCAGATAAACGACTTACTGATCAGAGAAGAACATCAGACCGGCGTGGTTGCCCTCTGGTGTGCAGCCGAGCAGATCGAACGTAGCGTCATAGTCGAGGAGGAAGTTCTTTGGATTACGGGCCTGACTCCGAATGACATCTGGACCCTGGATGGGATCCCTGCAGAAGAAGACTGGGAAATTCAGGCCAACGATGTCGTAGTTACCTTCGCGGGTATAGAACTTGATGGCGAATCCACGTGGATTGCGTGCTTCGTCCGGGAACTCCCTTCCTAGAGTGACGGTGGAGAAGCGGATGAAGATTGGGGTTCTCTCCCCCGGTCGCTGGAGGAAGTCTGCTTTGGTCATGTCGGAGACATCTGCCGTGGTCTCGAAATATCCGAAGGCTCCACTGCCGCAAGGATGAACCATGCGCTCGAGGTTCTTGGATCGGTTGAAGTGCTGCTGCTTCTGCAGTAGATGGACATCGCTGACAAGAGGGATGCCACCGATATTCTTGCTGTGCTCAGCATCAGGCAGGGGAATGCCCTCATTGTTGGTGAAGTAAGGGCCATCGTCCTCTCTCTTGCCGCCCGGAACATGACCCGAGACTTTTGCTATGATGGTCATTGGGCCTTCGTTGGCAGACATCATGTGTGCTGCACGGCGGTCGCCGCTGATGGCGTCCGCGACTTTGCTCATGGTCTCCATTTGATTATGACTCCGAGACCTTGGGAAACGAGATGATATGATGGTGAACAAAACGCCTGGGAACTACCAGCAGGACATATGTCCATCTTGTGGACTTACCTCCGGCACCCATTGACATCAGTCTGATGGGACCATGAGCGCTGCATCGTGGAGAAAAGCGGGACACTGTGCTGGGATGCATTGTGAGGTGAAGACGCCTGGTCAGTATGACCGAAAATGTACGTCTCACCGCGGGAAGTCCTACCAGCACGATAAATGCGAGACTTGATAGGCGGACGGTGCCGATGTTCTAAGTGGTTGCATGACCAAAGCTGAAATTCCATTCGCTGACGGTAAGAGACGGTCTGTCATCCTGTGACGGTCACTTGGAACAAGACATGATGGCGTCGAAGAACGATGAACTTTTCCTGCCCGAGAAGAGGAGGTGCCCCACGTCCGCAGAGCCGCATGTCATCCACCGCCACAGATGGGACCATTCTCTTTCCATCGAGCCTGCATCAGTCTTCGCCGTGCTTTATTCAAAGTGATCAGACTGGTTGATGCGTCTCAACAAAACGGTACTAGCGAGAGGAGACAGTGATATAGGAGACCAGCCTCAAGGCCGATGGGAAGTCATCTTGTGTTTCTCGTACTACCAGGGCACCGATTACTGGGTTTTGGTGAATGATTGATGTAGGAAAGGGAGTGCAGCCCATCTCGTACGCTTTTACCACCGTTGTCGGGATGCATGATTGAACTCGATACCAGAAGCCCAGGTCATAGTCGGCCTTGTGTCTTGTATGCCCTGGCCAAGCCGGACAAATATTCCGGGTTGACACCCTACTACCTCACCGGACTTCAATGAAGTACTGTGATGAATGATCTCGTCACCAATGGTGACCCAGAGGACAATGGGAACACGACAGTGAAGTGGCTCCATACCCATTTCTATCGCTTAGGACTACGCTACAATTGCACTACTCATCAAACCAACTCCGAAGGTATTTTGGGTGGTGATATACCTTGCGAAAGCTGCGACGACCATGACCGTCCAGATCAGAGTTGTGAATAGAGCGCCGAAATGCTTGCCACCCACTTGCTGCCAGAACATTCCGGATTTCTTCTTTTCAGCCCGGAAGCCCCCTCCCCAGGAAGAGTCGAACATGGTGATTGTAGCATAGAACAGGAATGCCGCTTGAGGCACTTGCAAGAAGATCTGGCTTGATGCATGGACAATGAAGCCCTTCAGACCGTTGCGGTGGTGACAGCTGGCGTAGATGGCGCAAAGGATGATACGAACGCCAATGTCCTGCATGGAGCTGAACTCGCTACCTCTGCCGGTAAAGAGATATTTTGTTACAATAGCAAAATTGACAACAGGGACTGCGAGGCGTCGGAAGGAGTAGATGAACAGGACGGGATGTCGCATGACGAACATGCGTGGGTAGCAGAGAGTCTCGATGGCGGTAGCTCGAGCCCAGCGGACTTGTTGTGCACACCAGTTGGCGATCGTGGTAGGAGTGTCGGTCGCGACCATGACGAGTGGGTTATAGGTGACCTTGTGTCCACGTAGGAGAAGGGATGTGGTCAAATGGCGGTCCTCATTGACGATCTGGTAGTATTAGCGATGTTAGAATGGTTGTATGAGGCGGTGATAGCATACCGGTCTCTGCCCGAGCACCCTCTGGTTGTACCATGGCAGGATTATGGAACGAAGTGCATCAGACCTAAAGACGGCACAAGGGCCTGACTGACAATCGGTCGTATCACAAGCCGAGAGCAACCCCGATGTCAACGCTAGATCGGTTTGGTAGGTAGCAGCGACCATGCCGGCGACGGCACTTGCATCGCCGTTGTGGATAGTCAGAGAAGTACATGACCCGGCGATGTCCTCGTCAGGCTCTATGCAGTCGATAGCGGTCGCGATGGTGTTGGCGAATACCCAGCTATCGGAGTCGCTCGACCAAATGAAGCCAACAGCATTGATCTGTGCCAGCGCAAGAGCAAAGATGAATGTGGTGAACATGATCTCCTTCTTGCAGCCATGGGGCTGAGTGATGCAGATTGGGGTGGGATTAGTTGCGGAGCACTGGCTGACTCCAAACGACCTGAGCGTATCGGTGGCTTTTGCTACAAGAGATGTGGTGACCCAGTCACAACCCTCTTCTATGCTGGCATCGAATTTCTCCCATTCCTCATCGGAGCTTGTCCAGGTTCGGACGAGGTCGCCGAAAGACTGGTCGAGATTGATCTTGACAAGCTTGTCACCGAAGACCTACCAGAATCAGCATATGGACGCCATTGTAATGTGCGGGATACGTACAGCGTCTGCAGCGTCCCTCATTCGAAGGTCCTCTGCCTCTTGCCCATCGATACCGATACATACAGCTTTGTGCCTTTGGTCAAAGTTGGCAGCGTAGCTCTGCAAGCATTGGCGGAAGATGGCAGGATCCTCCCTGTAACCCACCACCGTGGCGATACATGCGGCTTGGCCAATGTAGCCCTCTTCTGCCTTCTCTTCAGGAACCTCTCGATGAGCAGCCTGTCTCCGCCAGACCATCTTGCGTCTATTAAACTCGGAACATATTGCTTGAATGATCCCTTCCACTACCAGAGGATAGCCGAAGAAAAGCTGGCGCCGGTAGGCAAGAACAACGTAAAGGAGGAACAGATGCCAACATGCTCGAACGATTTAGATGAGGAAACCCCATGAACGGCGCAGTAAGGACTGAGCAAGGTCGGAGGACTGCATTGCTGTGATGATGGAATATTTGGTCGTAGAGTGCTGTCGAGGCAGCGGTATATAAAGGACTTACTGTTATGGTTTGGCACTCAGGTCGGCAATGCAGGACAATTCGATCCGGTGGACGGTCGGTCATTACCGACCTCAACAGCATCCGCTACACCCATAGGAGACGGGGGCGAGCGGAATCTGAATGTTTGAGGACATCTCATGGGCAGCCAGAGTCTGCCAAGTGATGCTAACATTGTCGTGCAGCTGAGTTTGAGAGACGTGCGTGAACTTTGTGGTAGTCCAGAACATCGAAGTCAGAAAGTTGGTCAGTCATTACCAGCCTGAAATGTGTGGTAGCGACCATTTCGAACTGGAAAGGACGAATCCCGTATCTGTGAAGACAGCCCAGTGAGTTGCAAGCTCTGCCCAGTGATGCTAGCATTATTGTCGTGCAGTCGGTATTGGAGGACGTGCGTTGACGTCTGGGTTGTCCAGGGGCCAGACAGCTTTTGTGTTTCGGAAACAAGAACCAATGGGCAGCCGTGGACAGAGACTGCTACGAAGGCAAATACCGGAGCCCGAGATTTGCAGCGGTCTAGCCCTCGTGGTTCTGTAAACGAGACAGTGGGATCGATGCTAGCTTCATAGGGCAGCATGCGTGAGAAAGGAGCATAAAACTTAACCATTGTGCCTTCCGCGGATGGGTTCATGTTTCCTACCAGCAAGTCATGCCACTTTCAAGCTCCCTCTTCTGGAGATTGTTCTTGACACTTTTGATTATTGTCACCATCGGCCTGGTGGTGGAATCTCCCTTTCCGAGGAACCATTTCGGACAACTAGGGCTGGGTCGACTTGGAAGTCCAATTGAGAATTTCCACACATCAGGCAGAGATGACCCTTTTGAATACCCAGGTAAGATGTTCGCAGTGGACCGGGATCAATGCTGATGGGGAAGATTTCTGCACAAGCTACAAGACAGTGGCGTTGACGTTCGACGATGGACCGGACGAGGAGATGGACGACTTGTTGACGCTGTTGCGGCGTTACAATGCCACAGCCACGTTCTTCGAGAACGGGCCACATCATTTCGGCGGTCTGCGAGATTTGCCCGGTAAGATCCGGAAAATTTTGAATCATGAGCATCAGTTGGGGAGTCATGGGTAGGTTCGGTTGACGATTCGTAGTCTAGGCCTTGCTGATGGCCGCAGATGGAACCACATCAACATGACCGAAGCATCGGAACATGAATTGAGGTTGAATTTAATATGTGATCAGTCTGTACCGAGACCGGAAAACCTGACCAGCCAAGGGTCAGATGAATGATTGGTTGTCGGAGAAGTTCCAGATCCGGACTCGGTGGGTTCGTCCACCATGGGGCATGTGCGACGATGAATGTCTTCGCCGGCTGCGACATGACGGATACATTGCTGTCGGATATTCAATCGACGTTGAAGATTGGAGGTACAATACCGCTGATTTGGCGCATCTCAGCGTCAAGGAATTTGAGAAGTGGACCTACCAGTGGGAGAGATCCAGATCTTCACGCCGGCGCGGACCCATCGTGTCACTTCACGCTGGGTATCGCACCGTGGTTGACAAGACAGCACCGGTAATTCTCGAGTATTTCAGTCGACGAGGGTTCCGGTTTGTGAGTGTTGCGGAGTAGGGCTCTTTAGCACCTCCGCAAGGTGTGGTTGCTCCTTCCAGTTTGAGCAGTCTCCTTGGCGGGATCTGCACGCCGAAATTGTTAGCGTAAAGCCCAAAATCCAGACTCGTAATATCTCTTAGCCTTTTGGCCTTTTAGCTGTCGTAATTCGTATTGTTAGTATAGTAGCCTTTAAAGCCTCTAGAGGTATAAGTAAATTAATAGAGAAGTTCAATAATAACGCTATTGTTGCTATAGCTATTATAGCTCTTAGCTATTATCTTCTCTTTATAGTGTAGACTCGAAGGCATACTTAGAGAAGAGAGTTAACTCATCTAGCTAGTAATTACCCCTATAGGCGCTTTAATTAGATAGTAAGATTATAGCTAAAGGTAAAGTAGAGGTTCTAAACTTAATTTATAAAGCTATAGGTAGTAGAGTTAGTAGATCTATTAGATATTAGCTAAATAGATTATTCTTATAGAATTAAGCTAAGGCTAGTAATAGCACTAGCTATAACTCTAGCGAGGCTAACTTTTGCTTACTAGTAGTATAAAATCTATAACTTCTTTAGTAAGAGTCTAGCCTATCTATCTATTATCTTTTATAAAGTTATAAAGCACCTTAATACTAACTTCTAGTAGCTACTTAACTAGTATCTATAACTAGAGAATTACTAGAGAATTAAGGCCTTTAGTAAAGCTATAGCTACTATTAGTAGCAAGGCTATAATCTTTAGTTTTATAGATAGTACCTTTAGGCATTTTCGAGTACTAGACTAGTAGTAAAGAGACTTCTATTCTAGCTACTATAAAGGGTATAGTATAAAGTTTTAAGGTATAATAACGCTAGATAGTCTATTTAGTATATTAGCTAGACTAGAGGTTAGAAGCATAAACGACTAGAAGTTATATATATACTTAGTTATACCTTAAAAGATAAAGACTTTAAACTATAGCTAAGAGAAGCGCTTCTATCTATATAGTAATTTAGTCTATTACTACCTTACTAGTATTTAGGTTCCTTAAGTTAAGTATAAGAGCTTAAGGCTTATCTCGATTAAGAAGGTACTATTTAATAAGAGACTATCCTTAGTAAGGATTAAGGTTAAGTATAGCTTTACTAATATAAAGAATAACTAGAACTATACCACTTTTAAAGATAGGCTATTAGTTAGTTAGTAATCTCTTAGTCTCTTCTTTCGAGTAGCTATACTATTTAATAACCTATAAGCTTATATAAATAGTAGCAATTAGATATCTAAGCGCTTTAGCCTTACGCTACCGATAGTGCGCTAATATCTAAGGTTAGAGATAGATAATTTTAAGATATAAGTGTTAAAGAGGTTAAGATAGAGGTTTTTATAAGGCAATTTTAGTATTAGAGTACTAGGTAAGGCTAAATTTAAGCTAGTTTTTAGTAAGGAAGATCTTTATTATATTAACTCTATTTTATAATTACTAACTACTATTATAATCTTCTCCTTCTACTCTATACTTTCTAAAGCTTTTATTATTATTTATCTACTATAGAAGAGAAGGTAGCACTAGTTATATAAAGCTACTTTTATTAGCTCTAGAGAAGTTCTTAGTGTTATTTACTAACCTAAAGCTATATACTCTACCTTAGTTATACTAGTATAGAGGTTATATAGGTAGACGAGGTTAATTAATCTTTTTAGTAAGTGTTAAGAGTATAGAGATTATGTGTTTCTATAAGTTTTCTATCTTCTCGATATAGTCTTTTAAGGTTTTAGTATTCTCTATAACTACCCTCTCTATCTCCTAGAGTTAGCTACCTCTCTTCTCTTGTTATATATTAAATCGTTTAAAAAAAGTTATACTACTACAAAGAAAACTAATAGAGAGCTACTTCTATAGGCTACTACTATCCTTAACTTCTTTTCTATCTTCTTTTCTACTCGGTTTTAGTGTTTATAACTACTACTCTTTACTAAGAGTATTAGTACTTAGAGTAGTAGAAGAACAAGTAAAGGTAGCGTTATTACTCTTATCTTCTTTATTATTACTATTCTCCTCTATCTCCTTGTTATCTAGATCGTCCTTAAAGAGGTCAAAGAGTACCTCTATAGCTCGCTTATTCTTTAGTTAAGACTCTATTATTACTAAGTAGTTATTAATCTAGCGCTAGAGATCCTTATTAACAATACTACTAGTCTCCTTCTAACGCTTCTTCTAGTCGATATTTAGTAGCTAATAGGTATTAATAAAGTTATTAAGGTCCTACTTGTAGTTACTAACGTTCTCTATACTACTTAGATCGTTACTATACTACAAGCGCTTCTTTATCTAATTGTTTATAAGCTCTTTAAAGTAGTAGTCTAATGTCTTTTACTTCTTACTTGTCTTCTCCTTCTATACCGCCTTTAAAAGAGATCTCTAAGTAGTATAGGACTTATAATTCTCTAAGGACGAGCTATAGAAGAGACTTAGTATTATAGCTCTAGCTAAGCCCGTTACGTAATAGACTCTCTCTAGCTACCTTCCGCGAGACTTCTAGCCTTATTAAACAAAGGCAGCTATTAGTTTATCTACCTATCTAATTAGTAGATACTAGTAGTTCTATACGTTACTATACACCTACTCTTATAGTTCTAATAGCTCCCTTTAGTCGTAGCCTATAGAATTATTAATATAGACGATTAGATTATATAAGAGTAAATCGACTCGGAAGCTATCTAGACAGATAGTAGCATTATTAAGGACACTTCGCGTCTATAGTCGAGGATGTTAGAAGAGCTAGGAGATAACAGAGATAGCCGAGAAAGGCATACTCTAACTAGTAGTAATAGTAGCTATACTACTATATTGCTTAAGGCTATTATAGCTTAGCTAGCTAACCTAGAGAATTTAGTCTAAGACTATAATCGCCTCTAGAATACTAGTGTAACTCTAGCTAGTCCCTATAGGACTACCGAGAGAATACCTATAGCTCCTCTAGTACTAGTTTCGATAGGTCTACCTACTATAGGCTAGCTAGTAACGCTATCTACTAGGGGGCCCTCTACGAAGGCTAAGGAACTAGAGCAGTATAAGGCTAAATCTATCTATAAGGCCTAGTCCTTTAGAAGGAGCCTCTAGATAGTCTTTAACTACGACCCTTCGTGGTTTACTAATACTCCTTATCCGGATTAGCGCTATATTACTTACGCTATAATATATCTATTCCTGTCTCTTAGAGAGTTATAGGAACGCCTCTATACACTTAATACGTTAAACTAGTATAATCTCTCCTATAAAGAGGACTTCTTAAGCTTTATTAACGACTAAGTTAAAGACTCTATTAATCGAGAGATAAATATAGTTCTTTCCTACTAAAACTGCCTCTAGAAGAAGAGTAAGAGCGTCTAGAAGTTCTCGGATTAACTAGCATCTCTAGAAGAGATAATCGAGCTAAAGTATAATAGTAAGTACCTAGCGTAGCACTATTTAGCTAAATTGTTACCTAATCTATATAAGTAGATCCTCTAGTTCTTTAATATGCCTTCTACGCGCGTAGAGCTTGTTATATAAGCTTCTACTCTCGAGAACCTTACTAAGAGTAACAACTATAAGCTATAGAAGCGGCGTAGAGCTTCTCTAGAAGCCTCCGGTAGCGACTATAGTAAGTATACTCGAAGCGAGGTAGGGGATAGGTAAAAGAGTAAGAGTAAGAGTAAAGGCAAGAGCTATAGGAGTAGTAGTAGCTAGGGGGCTAATTAGAAAGACAGTAGAGGTACTTAAGACTTTTCTAAAGTTAAGTACTATAATTGTCACGAGAAGAGTTACTACTTGTTAGTCTACTCTAAGAAGAGTAATACTAGCTAAAGTAGTAGTAAAGGAGATAATCGAGTCCGGAATATTAAGGTAGAAGGTAGTACGCCTATACCTACTTAACATATAGCCGGACGCTAGAGGAGTCTATCTCGAAGCTATAAAGCTCCTATAGTACTTCTAGTATAGGCCTATTAGAGCCTAGTACTTAGCCCCAATAGTAAGGTCGAGGTTAAGGTGCTACTAGATAACGTAGTAGATATTAATATTATCGATCTAGTATTTGCTCTTTAGCATAATTTACAGAAGATAGATATAGAGTACTCTTAGGTTAGAGGCTTCTAGAGTAAAGAGGCTTACTATTATAGCGCCTACGAGGTTAATCTCTACCTTATAGACGATACTAGAGTAACGCGCGAGTCGAAAGGCGTGTTCTACACGTTAGAAACAAGCTCTCCTATTATTCTTAGCCGGCTATAGAGATATAACTAGAGTGTCGTAATAGATAGTTACACTAACTAGTAGAGATATAGCTACGACGTTACTAGTATTAGAGTAGTATAAGCTAAGGAGTTCTATAACCTCTTACTCGTAGAGAACTAAGGATTCGCCCTAGTAGTGTTAGATATAATACTAGGTACTACAGTTCGGAAGGTAGCTAGTACCCCTACGGAGGTCCTACCTAATAGAGTAGCGAAGCTACTATCCTATATAGAAGACTACTATAACGTCTTTATTATCGATCCTACGTAGATATACGCTATAGAAGATATGTTATACCTTATCGATCTAACAGAAGGCAAAGAGCTTCTCTTTTGCTCTCTCTATAACCTCTTAGAGAAGAAACTCGTAGTTCTCCGCGAGTACCTTAATAATACACTAGCTAAGGGCTAGATCTATAGGTCGGAGAGTCTAGCTAGTGCACTAATTCTATTCGTCCCTAAGAAAGATAGCAGTTTATAACTCTATGTTAACTACTATAGCCTAAACGCTATTACTATTAAGAATTAGTACTCTTTACTCTTAATTAGTAAGACTCTTAATAGACTAGATAGAGTAGCTATTTACTCTAAGCTTAATCTTAAGAATACGTATTACTATATTAGGATTAAGGCTAGCGACGAGTAGAAGACTACTTTTTACACTTATTATAGCTACTTTAAGTATATAGTAATACTCTTTAGGCTAACTAACGTCTCTACTATCTTCTAGGCCTATATTAATTAAGCTCTTATAGAGCTAGTTAATGTCTTTTGTATAGTTTATCTAGACAATATTCTTATCTATAGCAACTCTATAGAGGAGCATAAGTAGTACCTTCGGCTAGTGCTAGAGAGGTTAAGATAGTTCGCGCTATATATAAACCTAAAGAAGTATAACTTCTTCTAGAAGGAGGTCGAATTCCTAGGCTTCGTAGTAACTACCGAAGGAGTTACAATAGACCTCTAGAGAGTCTTCGCTATTATAGATTAGCCTATACTAAATAGCTACTACAACGTTTAATAGTTTCTAGAGTTCGCTAACTTCTACTATCGGTTTATTAAGAACTATTTAAAGATTATAGGACTCTTAATAGCTCTATTTAAAGGATTATAGAAAGGGAAGCAATCGGCACTCTAGAAGTAGACTAATCTAGAACAAGAGGCGTTTAAGGTAATTAGGAAGACCTTTACGAAAGCGCTAGTACTAAGGCACTATAACTCGTCTAAGCTAATTAGAATAGAGACTAACGCGTCTAAGCTTACTCTTAAAGCAATTATCTCTTAGCTATTTCTAGTTAGGGAAACTAGCAAGTAGTACTCTATTACTTTCTAGTCTCGGAAGATACTATCTATAGAGTAGAACTACGAGACCTACGATTAGGAGCTTCTCTCTATTATAGAGGTATTTAAATAGTAGAGACACTACTACGAGAGTACTCTAGACCCCGTCCGAGTAATCTCTAATTATAATAACCTAAGGTACTTTATAACGACTAAGTAGCTAAATAGCTATTAGGCCTGCTAGGCTATATACCTATAGGTCTTTAATTTTGTAATTAAGTACTATATAGGCTTAAAGAACCCGGCGGATACTCTCTTATATCGCCTAGACCTAATAGTAGACAACACGAGCCTTATAAATAGCTTACTAACCTTATAGTCGAAGCTAGAGGCTAGCTAACTAGCTATTAGAGGCATAGTATAGTAGATTTACGTGTCCTTATTAGAACGCCTAAGAAGTACTACCTTTAAAGAAGGCATAGATATAAGTATCTATATAGTGTAAAGTAATTATTCGGACGTAAACGAGAACTAGTAGACCTCTAAGAGAGTTTCTAATAACTAGTTTAACAATAAGAAACGTACTAAGGACGCTAGAGGTAGTTCTCTAGAAGCTAACTAGCTTAACTAGCTACAAAGTAAATAGTTAAAGCAAAGAGAGGCAGATTTAATCTAAGTTAGTATAATACTAAGATCGATGCCTTAAGTCGCTATAGTAGCGGTAATAGTAGAGGAAAATCTATAGAGAGAGAGTCTTATAGACTAGCTTCTCGAAGTAATCTATAGTCTATAGTAGTAGAATTCGCTAGTATAGAGGCGTATAAATCCCTCTAAGTAGAGACCTAATAGAGAGCCTCTAGTATAGTATTAGAAGGAGAACCTTCTATATAAGAATAATACTATATATATACTAGAAGACGTAGTACTCTATATAGAGCTACTACGCTAGTACTATAACGAGTTTAATAGAGAGCACTTCGTCTATAACAAGACCTACAAGCTCCTAGCTAGAAAGTACTTCTAGTCTAGTATATATTATAACGTCGACGACTACGTAAAGACTTACTACGTTTACTAGACTATAAAGACTTAGACCTATATACCTTATAGCGAGCTTATAAACCTGCTAATGCCTAAAGCGCTATAGAAAGAGCTTACTATAGACTTTATTATAGATATGCTACCGAGCAAGCTTAATAGAGTAGTCTATAACGTAGTGCTTATAGTAGTAGATTACCTTACTAAAATAGTAAAGTATATCCCGTGCTAGAAGACAATAATAGCCTAGTAGTTAGCCGAGCTGTTTTTCGACTACATCGTGCTAGAGTATAGTGTTCTAGAAGGCGTAGTATTAGACTATAGCATAGTCTTTACTACGGCCTATTAGTAAACGATCGCCTACGAACTAAGGTTTATAAGGCATTTATTAACTACCTTCTACTCTTAAACGAATAGATAGATAGAACGATAGAACTAATCTCTTATCTAATACCTCCGTTGCTACGAAGCTTAAGACTAATCGGATTAGTTATACTAGCTAAAAATAGCTACTTACGTAGCTAACATCTCTTAGAACGAGACGCTCTAAATGTCGCTATTTAAGATATATACTAGTAAGGATGCTAAGGGGGATCTAGATAGAGACTAAGAGCGTTCCTCTTAGAGAGAAGTACTAGCTATACGAGATTATATAGCTACTCTAGTTTCTATAAGGCAAGGCTTATAAAAGCGCTAGAAGTAAGCTTAGGAGTAGTAGAAGAGCGCTTACGATAAGCGATATAGGCTAATATCCTTTAAGGTACGAGATAAGGTTCTTCTATCTACTAAGAACCTAAGGCTAAAGGTAGTAAAGCATAAGCTAGCGCCGAAGTACTTTAGACTATTCGAGGTTATAGATGCTATAGGAGCCTAGGCTTACTAATTATAGTTGCCGGATAGGTCCCGTATCTATAATATGTTCTATGTCTCCTTACTCGAGCTATATAGCCTCTAAGGGGGTACTAAAGTAGATCCTAGGCTAGTCGAGGTAGATAATAGTATAGAATATAAGGTAGAGAGGATCTTAGACTATAGTTAGTAGAAAGAAGGTATATTCCTAAAGGTACTCTAGAAGAGCTATGCTCTAGTAGAGGTAACCTAGGAACTAGAAGAGACATTAGAGAATACCTCTAAAGCGGTAACTAAGTATTAGGTAGACGTTAGCTAGAAGGCTAATAGTAGAGTTACGAAGAGAGTACGGAGATAAGTAGTAAGAGTATAGTCGTTACATTATTAAGAATCTATCTACTTAGACGCTATTAACCTTATCTACTAGCCTCGACTATATTCGCTTAGCTATAACTACGAGATAATACTATAGTAAGAGCTATAGCGTACCTATCCTAGTAATTAGCTAAGACTAGATCCTTAGTACTAGTTCTATTCTAGGCGTTAAGCTCGGCTAGCTCTAAGTCCTTATTCCCCTAGCTAGCAAAGTCTAGGTCGGGGTAGGTAGTAGTAGAGAAGGCGCTAAGGTCCCTAGGAGTAAAGATAGTAGCGAGGTACTCTCTAATAGTCTAATAATAGAGCCTAGCCTCGTCGCGAGCAAAGCTACTAATAGGAGAGGCATTAAGTCTACCTACGATAGTATTATAGTAGTTGCGGGCCTAGCTAGTGTTAAGCCTAGATATAGCGTAGACCTCCGAGGCGTAAAAGTTATTAGCAGGAATCTTAGAAGCTATATAGTAGAAGGCTAGACCTACCTTAGTAGAGAAGTTACTCTTCTTAGTAAGAGTATACCTAGGGAAGTTACTAAGGTTAAGCTCGTCCTTATCGTTAGTGTCGGTTATAGTAGTATTATAGTTAAGGCGAGATAAGTAGTAACTAGGAGTAGTCTATATAGTAGACTTAGCGACCTTACTAGATAGAGTTATAGTCTTTTTAGTAGAAGTAGCGAGCTTAGGTGTCTTAGGCTTCTTAGGAGTAGTCTTACTAGAGATAGCGACAGCCTTAGTAGTCTTCTTAGGCTCTAGAGACCTAGTAGACTCTTTAGTAGGACGCTTTCTACTATAGACGTTAGTATAGAAGAGAGTTAGAGTCTTAGAGATAGCCTCTCTAGTAAAGTACTATAAATAAGTTAGCGACATTAAGACTAGAAGGAGAACTACTTATAGTATAGAGGATACCCGCGAGGTTCTCGGTAGTAACGTAGAGACTACGAAGTTTAGTAACCTTAGTATACTCTAGTTCCTTACTAGTAAGAGAAGTAATATTAGTACTAGCATAAGCCTCCTTAACACTAATAGCCTACTTACGCTCTGTAACGCGAGACATAGTAGCTATAAGCTTGTCGGTGTACTTATACTACTTCTAGACATACGTAGAGTTAGTTAGATTAAGGTATATATTAGTATACTTCTACGTAGTAGTATAGGCCTCGTTAACGAAGTCTAAGAGAACGTTATCTATAATAGCGCAATAGGCGCCCTTAGTCTTCTTATAGCAAGCGTAAGATCTAGTAATACTAGTCTCGTAGTTATAGAGGTTTTCTAGTAGTGTTAGCTATACTTCTAATAGAATACTAGTAGAACTCTAGATACTTACTAACAAGATCTCTAGTATAAGTACTATAGAGAAAGCAAGGAGAGATACGTAGTAGACTAGCCTAAACACGCTTAGGAGGTA
Organism: Elsinoe arachidis; assembly: GCA_013372555.1. Taxonomy (NCBI): domain Eukaryota; kingdom Fungi; phylum Ascomycota; class Dothideomycetes; order Myriangiales; family Elsinoaceae; genus Elsinoe; species Elsinoe arachidis. The sequence goes on along the minus strand of JAAPAX010000007.1, from coordinate 9,805 downwards.
TAATAGCTTATAAGTGTATTAGAAGATAGCGACTTATGTAGAAGTAGTATAGTAAAAGAAGTAAAGTATTTAGTAGTAAGAGATATACCTATATAGGTATAGTCTGTTTATTACATAGCGTAACAAACACGAGAAGTAGATCTACACGTGTTGCTATCTCCTAGGAGGTAGTAGTATCGTTAAGGTACTTAACGTTATAAAGTGTTAGAATAGAGTACTTACTAGGAGTCTCCGAGAGAGTTCTATAGTAGCAAATAACAAATTATATACATTTACTAAGGCACTAGTTATTTTACAGCAATAAGTGCTTTAGTAATAGAGGATTAAACGAGAGATTACGTTACTATAATATATTACTATTAGTAGCAAATAAAGGTATAATAGATATAGAGCACAAATAAAGAAGCTAAGTACTTCTCTTATACTCGAGAGCACTAATCTACTCTTATAGAGGAGGCCTATAAGCACGAATATAAGGCCTACGAAGGATGTAGTTTAATTAAGAGTAATTAAATATAGAGGAGAAATAATTATAAAGGAGACTTAGTATTATAGCTCTAGCTAAGTCTATTATATAATAGACTCTCTCTAGCTACCTTCTATAAGACTTCTAGCCTTATTAAATAAAGACAGCTATTAGTTTATCTACCTATCTAATTAGTAGATACTAGTAGTTCTATACGTTGCTATATACCTACCCTTATACGAGCCTATAGAGCTAGCTATATAAACTAGTAGCTTTAGCCTATCTATAGTCTATATTATAGATTCTTTATTATATATATTAACTAACTTATCTTTAGCTAAAGAAGTAAGAGTTTACGAGACTTAAGAGCCTTCGAGATTAATAATAAGGCTACTAGACAGTTTAGTGCGCTTTCTTGTACTAGTCTAACTTATATGTTTTTTAGCTTTATTTATACTACCTTCTACTATATACTTTCTCTTTGTTAATAGCTAAGATGTTTAAGGTATATAAGAAGGCTCTTTATAAATAAACTAGATATTATTTAAGGCTATAGTAGTAGAGTTATAAAGGAGGGGGGTAAGCTTAATAGGCTACATTATAAGCAAATTAACACGCAAGGTTACTAAAAAACTACTCTAAGATGCACTATACTAGATTTAACTATAAATTTACACTATATAGAGGCCTACGTAGTACCACGTAGGCCTCTACACAGTGTAGACGAAGGTTTGACTAATTGCTTATCATTTAAACTACTCTCGGAAGGAGCACCAGACCAGACCGCGCAATCTTGGCGCTGCTAAAGAGCCCTAGTGTCTGTCAGTTGGAAGGGATGGTTGGTATCTGTGAACCGACGCAACAGCCGAGATCCGGATCTGACAAGTTCGTTCTAATACCGGCATTTTGTTTTGTTCCTGGTTTTGTTTCCACTCTAAAAGTACCACAACTCACAATCGAGTCCTACATTCAACGTACGTACTCACCAGGCTAGACGGGCAACGAATCCATGGACGGTGCCCATCTTTGCATATCGGTCGCTCACTTGTCCACCGTCGAAGTCCCACCATCTGTCTCAGATGCTGCTGTCCGTCAGGTGGGCTCATTATTTCAATGTCGCACTGTTACAGCGTTTCCCCGGTTCCCCATACCGAACAAGTCGGGAGTCTCACGCCAGGAACAAGTGGGCAATGTGGAGGATCCCGACGACGCAATCTCTTCGAGGCCTGTGCTGCTGCCACACTACCAACGAAAGTGCTGGATTATGGTCGACTCTTGTCAGCTTTTTGCCGTTGCTCAGCATGATCGTTCTACGCCAATGTGGGCATCCGACGGGTTCAGTGGTCGACAAATGCCATAAAGACCATGTCAGTCGTGCCTTCCTTTTGCATGCGTGCGCATTTTTGTCCAGCAAACATGATTTCTGCAGTCCTCAAGCTCAGCCTTTGGGCCCTTGCCGCAGCGGCAGCTTCCGTCACATTCGAGAACAAGCATGAATACTACTTTGACATCGACGGCAATGCCATCGACTCGATCAACGGCAAGGTGGAGTGGGTAAGAGATCAGTACATCTGGGTCGCGGAGCGAGGCAGTAAGATGTTCTCCACACTCTCTTACCAGAGTCTGCTCACACATAACAGGCTGTGGTGCCGGCTTCTGCGACAAGATCTCGTACAGCTCTCCGGATCTCAAGTCCTGGAGCTTAAACGGACCTTGTAAGTAATCCAATCCAATCTTGTGCACACCTTTTCACAATTCATGTCAGTGTTCGACATCACAAACCCTGTCAATGCAGCAGCTTGCAGTGGCTTCGGAGCTTGTAGTAGACCAAAGATTGTCTTTAACGAGGCGACCCAGCTCTATGTATTCTATGGATTCGCCGGTAACGACAACCACGATTGTGCTCGGTGGTCATGAGCTAAGCACGATCCAGGCAAGCCAGACGTGAAAGGGATCCCCGTCTTCACCTCGAACAAACCTACAGGTGGTTATAGCTTCAGAGGCCTGATGAAGCCTGCCTATGATCCTGCTGGGTACATCTCAGAGGATCTGGGTCTGTCCGTCATTGATGGCAAGGGATACTTGTCATGGACCAGTTTCAACATCACGAGTGTCATCATGGGCCCATTACCAAGTGTAAGACCCGTTGTCGCTGTATCATGGCAGACATGCTCACTCACTACAGATTTGGCCCCCATTCATCAATGTCGTCTTCATTCAGCAGCTGACTCCAGACTTCCTCAACGGCACTGGGAGAGCTTATCCAGTTCTCGGCAAAGGTGACCCGTTTCCAGTAGCTGGTGATCCCACCAACCTCATCGATGGTCAGGTTCAGTCTCCTGACTTGATTAAAAGAGGTGATACATTCTACATGGTTGGGAGCTCCACTTGTTCCTTCTGCGCTGGTACTGGCACCCTGGCCTACCGCGCGACGTCTATCAAAGGTCCTTGGACTCGTCAAGTGGTCGACATGCCCAACACGTGCGGTGGTCAAGCGATGGGGGTCATGACAGTGCCGCCTACCAACAAAGGCAGTGGACCTTCGTTCGTCTACCAGGCCGATCTCTTCGCAACTGCTCCAAATGGACTGTCGTACACCGGAGCTAAGGGTCATGGTTTCTATACCTTGGGCTTCACTGCGGACGGCTCAGTCAAGCCAATAAGCTGCAAGGCTGATGCCAAGTTCATGATTGACGCTCCGGTCTCCAATATTTCCATCCCTCGTCAAGGGCTCGCAACGACCGCCACTGACGGCTCTGGTAACAATGCTGATTACACTGCCAAAGCCGACATCCCTGCCAACGCTTACTACCAGACCTGGACGAACTCCAAAGACGGGCGTCTGAGCTCAGTCGGCGTGAACCTTGCTACAGCCCAAGCACCCGGTACCAACCTCAGTATCACCGTCTTCCGCTACCGCGACGAAGCGCAGCTCAAATCGCCCTTCTTCATGTGGGAGACTCTGGCGTCGGCGAGCATACCTGCCACTCAGCTGGCCACGTACTTTCAGGTTCAGGTCGTGCAAGTCGGGGCCTCGGTCAAGAAGGGTGACAGATTGGGTATGGCCTTGCAAGCAGCCGGTCTCAACCCACCGCCCTTCCAGTACGGATACCTGCGGAGGAGTATTGATGGTTCCAAATCGAATCACAAGCTGTATGCTTTGCGGAGAGGTAAGATCTCAGGCCAAAGGTTCAGAGGTGCGGGAAATCCACTCTGAAGTATTTGGAACAGGTTATCGGAGTGGTATGTCTGGATGGAGTGAATGTCCATGGACCGAGGCCGAGGTGCCACCACGTGTCCAACCGTGCATATTGGTCCCTGGCCCTGGGGTAACCGAATAGATTGCGGGGTGCGAGCTTAAATTTAGCCAAATGTGGATAGTGCCTGTTGTAGTTTTCCCGGATGAATTGGCGCCGACCAATTGGAGTAAAGGCCGGTTTGCACATGACCCGACTCCTGTCACACACCTTCTAGAATTTGTGATTTGCATCCTTTCACAATCCGGGGATTTTTTGGGGACTGGACCGATCGTTGAGGATTCTCTTGTCCTGGCCTCACTCGTTGTTTCATCTCGCGGAGGTGGCTCTGTTACAGGAGTTCTACTCTACGGACTAGGTTCGCATTGCACTTTGAGAAGATTGAACCTCGTCTCGCAGCGACCGTCCGGTGAAAGCTTAACAGAGAGCGGGCATTGACTGTACACCATTTCCGACCGAAGGATGTTCAGCTCTTTCCAGGCTGGAGGTTCTTCCGACAAGGGTTCTGGAGGGAAGAGTCGAGAGGAAAGAGCATCGAAACGCATCTCGACAAGCAATGCGTGTTTAGAGTGCCGTCGACGCAAGATGTAGATCATCGCTTCGACCTGCAATATCGATTGTGAGTTGCTGATAATGGACAGTCGATGCGACGGCGCACAGCCATGCAGCCAATGTCGGTGGCACCACCAACCCACGACTTGCAGATATGTCACGCCGACACAACGGGTTGTACCATCTCGAGCGTGAGAATTGAGCTTCGTTCGATTTGGTCTGTCGCTGAAGCTGTGTAGATTGGTTGATAGGCTGATGGCCAGAAATGCCCAAGTTGAGTCGATATTACAGCGGATCTTCGCCGGCCGTGAGGTTGAATCGCTCGTCTCTCTGGACCGCGATGCATTGCTGAACGTCGCCCTCGCCTCCAATGGAACCAACCTGGGAAGTATACCGCCGCGCCATGTCACAGCCTCTGAATCGGCCCACGATAGTGTCATTGCCGGATCTGATACCGAGAACACTCTCGACGACTTGGAACAAGCTCCCGACCAGGATCCTGAAGTCGATGAAACTCAGAGACATTTTGACACCAATGTCCAGAGAGTGTCTGATGATGTCAATGGTCTATCATTGAACGTGGATAAGCAATCGTCGTACGTCGGAGCCTCTTCGATACCTGCTGCTCTCAAGGTCATCTTCAGACTTGCTCCTGGTGCTCGAGTCTTTCTGGCTCGGAGTCGACCGATAGAGACTGCACTCCCAAGTCGGGCCGGAAGCCCACGTCTTGAAGAGACCGATGCATATGCCTTGCCGTCAAAGGAAGAAGGTCGAGTGATACTGGAGGCCTTCTTCTTGCATGTGCATTCTCTTATGCCTGCAGTGAACGAGCAGCAAGTCTGGCATCTATGGCACCAGAAGACAAGATGGGATGCTCCTTGGCTGGCTCTTCTCAATACTGTCTTTGTCCTCGGATCCATGGCGGCTTATAGTGCGGAGAATGATGATCACACCATGTACTTTGCCCGGGCCATGCATCACATCAACATCGAGCTTCTTGGCAGCGGTGATCTCATGGTCGTCCAAGCCCTTGGTCTTCTGGCGGGATACTACTTCCACTACCTGAGCAGACCGAATCTGGCAAACAATCTCATGGGTGCATGTTTGAGGATGGAGCTTGCACTCGGCATGCATCGCGAGTTCTCTCACGACGCCAAACTGACGGACGATGAGTATACGAAGACAGCTGAGCAGAGACGCCAGACCTGGTGGACCATCTACAATCTGGATACATGGGCAGGTTTCACAACTGGTCGGCCCACGATGGGTCGATCAGGTCCCGGGGTGACCGTGAAGCCTCCAACGTTCTCTATGGACAGGGTTTGTCAATCATTGTCTTTCATGACCCCGCTGACCGTGACAGATGAGTTCCACAATGTACGAACAAGCGTTGAAGATGCTTCCGCTCATTCTCAATACTTCGCTGTCCAAGATTGCGACCCGAATTCAGGACAAGATGGCTGTCAACCATGCTCTGACTCACGAAGATGCTCAAGACTTTGATGCCGAGATAGTGGCATGGCAGGCCGAGCTACCTTCGATATTGAAACTGCCGATACAACGCCAAGGATCAGTAGAAAGTAAACGACGGGCAGCATCTACGGAGACCAGACGAAGGACAGCATCTTCCAGTCCGTACGATCCGCTTCTGTCCCCGATTGTTTCAGGGGACGGGGATTTCGACTCGTCAGAGACAGCAAGCTCTCCCTCACGACCTACCGATAGATGTCCATCCTTCCTACAGACTTCTCGGATCGTCATGCATTACCGGTATCAGAATCTTAGAATCTTGATCGCTCGACCGGCAATTCTGTCGGCCGCCCTTCGCAGAATGCCCTTTTCCAGCCTCAGCCCGCATGAGAAGATTACTATCAGCAAGTGTAGGGCCGTTGCAGCCCAAACCATCCACGACATCAGCACCATGACCAAGGAAGAGCTCATCGTTGGTTGGACCGGGACCTGGTTCATGTACAATGCGGTCATGGTTCCGCTTGTGTCATTGTTCTCTTCGCTATCTTTGACCGCGGCGAATACAAGGCATGACCAGATCAGCGCTGGAAACTCACAGCAACCGCCTCTCCGATCACCCCCAGTGGACGAGCCGGAAGCCAATGAATGGCGAGCACAGATCGAAACGGCGATCAAGTTCCTAAAGAAGATGATACCGTGGTGCTCGACAGCGGAGAAATGCCATGATGTCGTGCGTCGACTTTACGAGGCCAGCGAGCACTTTTCGGAGTACAACAGGATTCAGGGCGAACAGCTTGCCGCGCATATCCCTTCCGTACCACAGTCGCCGGCAACCAATCATCAACGGGAATTCCAGTCCTTTGATCAGCAGCAACAACCATCGGGTGGTGATGCCTTTGCCACGAACAATGCAGGTCATCAGACTCAGCATCCTCATGGTGGCTTTGTGGCTCCGTTGGCGGGAGCGGAAACCAACTTTCCACATGGACACAACTTTTCCGGACAGAACGCCGTCAATGTTGGCCACCCTCATCATGGTGGATTTGACCATTCGGCAATTCAGTCACAGTTCGTCAACGACCATAACTTCTGGACGATGCAACCACTTGCCGAAGACGTCTCCTTCGACATCGAACAGTTCTGGCAGGAGATGCAGTGGGAGTCTGTCCCCGCGTATGGTGGCATGGAGTTTGGCGAGTACAGTGATGTCAATTTTCTGCAATAGCGGCTTGACTCAACTCGGAGCATATGCTGTGGTATCATGCTGTATCGACGCATGACTAGGGTGTACCTGCGTGGATGGAATGGGAGGGGAAAAACGGGACAGATTGTCTGGTTGATGCGAGGTACTTCGATCAAGCAAGGGCGAGGAGTATCTACTGCCGAGATCACGAGGTCAGACCGAATGGCAGCTGCTACAGCGAACACCCTCTATGCCCCTCGTGCAAATGGCGGACTCGGTTGAGACCTATGCCGCACATTACTCTTGCGGGACCGGATGCTTTCAACGCTCAAATAGGGCAATGGACATTGACAGGTCCTTGTTGGAAGTGGTCACCTTACTAAGATTCAATGGATCTTCCGTCTCCATGGCTCCCACAGTCCGATTCTGCTACTTCAACACATCCTGGGCCGGATCGAGACTGGAAGGAGGACATCGATTCGACATGCATATTCTCGTCTTCTCTTGGGATCGGTCACATTTGGCTTTGCGAACTGCCGAAAGCACATCACGGACCGCCATGTTACTTGCAAGAAGCTCACAACCAACATCGTGACGAAAGGAGAGAAGATGGTTTTCATTTCATGCTTGAATGTTCTGCCCCAGCCTTGCAGCTTGCACCTTTGTGCATAGAGCGAGGATCTGCAAATAGTTGTAGTAGTTCTTCGTGCCGATCACAAACGGATTTGCAGAGTCAACTTCGGCATGCTCCAGCAAATCTGAGTTGAACAAGGCGTGGTCAGCAACTTGGTGGTTGGAGATGAGAGTGTCGACACCCCTGGCTCTGGCAGCATCGGCCAACTTGTAGTGCGACCGAATCTTCGATGCCTTGTCGATCGGGCTCTGGGGAATGCCGGTTCCACCATTCAGGCCAGCAACATGCCGCTCGGTGCCGTTTCTGGCAGTTAGAGGGAAGATGAGAGACAGACAATCAGGTGTATGTCCTGGAGTAAGGACAACTTGGAACCAGGTCTTCCCAAAACGCAAGACCTGCCCGTCTGCGACCGTCTGATCTCGGGATGGTGGGATGACTGTAGTGTTCGTGTAGCTTGCCATCTCTTTCCAAGCGATATCCGAGGCATATATCTTACCACCAAACGTCTCATGGAGATACTTTGCTCCGCCGTAATGGTCGAGATGTTCATGCGTGATGATCACGTGCTTGACGTCGGCACCGGAGTACCCGAACTTGGACAGCGCTGGAAGCATGACTTTCTGGATCTCATCGGCGGAGTCCAAGGCGTCAATCACGACCAGTCCATCGCCGGTGTCGTACGCCCAGGACGAGACGAAGCCTTGACCGACAAAGAAGAAATTGTCGAATGGGGAGAATGGAGTGACGAAGCCGGCTGGTTGAGTGAATAGTGCAGGGAACCGTTGTTGCGTGATACACTGGTCTTGGAAGTACTGGTGGATCTGCCAGTTGGTGCTCAAAGAAAGTGCCTGGTTCAGAAACTTAGTGACATTCGATTTCTGCTCGTTGGGGAACTGTGTGGCGTTGTAGAACCCCGAGACTGGAGTCGGGGGACCAGGGAGGGCAACCAGTGTTTCGGTCAGTGGCTGGCCGGACTGGGACGTCGGAGTGGACCGAGCCTGCAAAGCCGCTTTGTTCACTTCGATCTCGGGACATGCGAAAGAGCAGGTGGCAGCACCCAGACCGAACAAGAAATGAGTTGATTTCATCACAAGGGCTTATGCTTTGGGAGCCTCAGCAGAACACTACCAGCATCGTTGCACCTACGCATGATATAAGCTTCGAAACAAGCTTGATATTGAAAGCTTCCGCACGTACGTCGACATGCTTGCGTACCCTGGACCAGGAGAGTCAGATGGTGCTTTGCAATCCTACACAACATTGGTCAGACAACTTGGGATCATGGAATTGCACCGAGTGTGAGCGGAAGACATCCGCACGAACTTGCGGATTCTGCTCCGTCGATTCTCGTTTTGTACTTTCCGTGTGCTCCTCTGTGCATCCCGTCGAAGCTATGGTCCGCACATCTTGCGAGTTGCACGGCACACAACACGCGTATCAGCTGGCTGTTGATTGGCGGAACTCCCTTTCGGCTGATCCTTCGTCCGTCCGGCTGGCGATCCCGAATCTGGGGTGGAAAGGATCGACCTCGAACAACAAGCTTCAGACCGTGGACTGAGCCACTTCTCAATTACAACGATCACGAGGCAGTCGAGTAAGTTCACGAAGAGTACTTGATCATACATACTTCAGGCGGATACTGGACTCACTACTCCACATGGACTGTCCGGAATCATGAGCAGAACGATCCCATGGTCTGGCCGGACCCGCCTACACCCCTGATCAGCAACTACCAGCTATGTGTGTCACCGCACGCCTTTTCAATCTGACCATACGTCAAGGCAATGCGGTCAAGGCCTCCACCGGAATGAGGGATGCTTCCAGTCCAGATCCTGCACCTCCTGCATGCTCATGCCTGTCAGCTTCTCCTCTATTTCAGGGCCACTAACTCGATCCCGCTTTTTGTTGTCTGCTTTCATGAAGTACAGCATCACAGTCCCGATGATCATGATGGCGGCGCAGCAAGCGATATTGATGCCGTTTCCGATGTGGTACCCTGGGGCGTCTGTGGCAACATACGTCCAGGTGGCGATTAGTCCGCCGACGTTTCCGAACATTACTGAGACTGCAGTCAGCAGAGCGCGAAGGATCGTAAATCAAACCACTTACCATTGGTACCCATGGCAATCGCTCGTGATGTGTCGGAAATGACATTTGCGCTGACATTTGCATTCGCCATTGAGCCGAGAGTGAATGCGGAGCTGCACATGAGGAAGATGGCTCCATAACGAGCTTGAACAGGA